>CM035842.1:368383771-373183771 GCA_020510985.1 Pholidichthys leucotaenia | reverse complement strand
TGAAATGGCGTTTCTCTCTCTTCAGTGGTGTGTATAATATAAAAAAAGGAATAAGGCTGGAAAAAAACATCAGCAGTCTACAGTATGTACAGTAATGCAATCCGTAGTGCAAATGGCAACAAAAGATAGACCCAGACCTCCCATAGTGCAAATAGAGATGAACAATAAACGATGGTGAAACTTAGTAATCCGATATACAGAAAACTAGATGTAATACCCGTAGTTGCAGTTCATTGCGGTAGTGTAGGTGCAGATAGTAACGGATAGGACTGCACATGATCAGTTTTGCAATGACAGACAACAGCAGATAATGGCATTTGTACAAATGGTTGCAGTTGAAGTACAGAGACATACAGCAACAGATGTATTACTGTTGGGTGTGCCAGTCTTTCTGTGCCAACAGCTGAGGTAGTTATTGTGCGGGTGAGTGTGTTAGGGTTGGGGGGGGGGGTGGACAGAGTTCAGGGTCCTGATGGCTTTATGAACGAAGCTGTTTAGCAGTCTTGTGGAGTGGGCCCAGAGGCTCCGGTACCTTTTGCCTGAAGGCAGGGGGCTGAAGAGGGACTGGGAGGTGTCACCTGCGATGTTGATGGCTCTGTGGGTGAGGTAGATGTCTGAGAGGGGGGGCAGAGAGGCACCAGTGATCTTGCTGGCTGCTTTCACTATGCCTTGTAGTGTCTTCCAGTAGGAGGTGGTGCAGCTTCCATACCACACTGTGATGCAGCTGGTGAGGATGCTTTCAACGATGCTTCGGTAGAAAGAGCACATGATGGGGGGTGGGACTCGTGCCGTCCTTAGTTTGCGGAGGAAATGGAGGCGAGTTTGAGCCTTCTTGGCCAGTGATGTGGTGTTGTTGGACCAGGAGAGGTCCTCTAGAGATGTGCACCCCCAGGAACTTGGTGCTGCTAACCCTCTCCACAGCTACACCATCAATGATCAGAGGGGGGTGCTGTGTGTGACCCCTCCTGAAGAGAATTTTCCAGAAGGACATCCATCTCTGCAGCAATCAGGCTTGTATGGTAGAATGGCCAGGCGGAAGCCACTCCTTATTAAAAAAGACACATGGCAGCCCACCTGGAGTTTGCCAAAAGGCACATGAAAGACTCTCAGACCATGAGAAACACAATTCTCTTGTCTGATTAGACAAAGATTGAACTCTTTGGTGTGAATGCCAGGCGTCATGTTTGGAGGAAATCAGGCACCGCTCATCACCAGGCCATTACCATTCCTACAGTGAAGCATGGTGGTGGCAGCATCATGCTGTGGGGATGTTTATCAGTGACAGGAACTGGGAGTCTAGTCAGGATAGAGGGAAAGATGAATGCAGCAATGTACAGAGTTATCCTGGATGAAAACCTGCTCCAGAGTGCTCTTGACCTCAGACTGGGGCAACGGTTCATCTTTGAGCAGGACAAAGACCCTGAGCACACAGCCAAGGTATCAAAGGAGTGGCTTCAGGACAACTCTGTGAATGACCTTGAGTGGCCCAACCAGAGCCCATACTTGAATCCAATTGAACATCGCTGGAAAGATCTGAAAATGGCTGTGCACCGACGCTTCTCCTCCACCCTGATGGAGCTTGAGAGGTGCTGCCAAGAGGAATGGGCGAAATTGCCCAAAGATAGGTGTGCCAAGCTTGTGGCATCATATTCAAAAAGACTTGAGGCTGTAATTGCTGCCAAAAATGCATCAACAAAGTATTGAGCAAAGGCTGTGAATACTTGTGTACATGTGATTTCTTAGTTTTTTACTTTTAGAAAATTTGCAAAAATCTAAAAAAACAAAAAACAAACAAAAAAAAACCTAGTTTCATATTGTCATTATGGGGTATTGTGTATTGGTATTTGGTATTGTAGAATTTTGAGGAAAAAATGAATTTATTCCATTTTGGAATCAGGCTGTAACATAACAAAATGTGGAAAAAGTGAAGCGCTGTGAATACTTTACGGACGCACTGTAGCTGAGTTTCCCAACTGTTCGTGTGTTTTAGATGTTCTAGCGGTTATCAAGTATTAAGAGAAAAGGGAATGTTGGTAGCTTGCTCTAGTTGCATCATGATGGTTGCAGTATCAAGTTAGGAACACATCTTGATCACAGCTAATGGGATTGGGTAATTGGGACCAGTTGATACAAGAGTCGAAGCAGCAGCAGTCTGCTTGCATCTCTTGCTGTGTCTCAGTTCAGGGGTTGCAGCCTCGTAGGTCGCGGTCCAGGAGGCCAGAACAGTCAAAGCTTGGGTAGTCTGCATCTTATGGCCAATTTATGGCTATTAAATGAGACGGTCTAGTCTTTGGATGATGTCAGTTTGTGTGACCACGCACTACCCTGTTGCCTGGCAACCACAATGGCATCAGTTGAGACTTCTTTGCGACATTTTTGGCAGAGATGGAACTTTATTTTTGTCTTTTTTTATTATTGTAATTGTTTTACCTTCTACTAGAGCAGGGGTGTCAAACTTAAGGCCCACGGGCCGGAATTGGCCCGCCAGAGAGTCCAAACCAGCCTGCGGGATGAATTTGCAAAATGTGAAAATTAAGTAATTGCAGTTTTTCAATAAAGTAACTGCTATTCCCAATTTGTCCATTTGGGGTCACACAAGAGTAGCACACAAAAGTGATCCCTGATTTCTACTAACTCCACTGCAGTCTCTTCTCTACCATAAGAGATTACTAAAATATGCATTGTCTTTTTTTATGGATGCCGGATCCAGCACACACTGAAATATCAGTATTTACTGTATTGAATAACACCATGGTGTTTTTTATATTACAAACATTAATAAATAAACGTGCTTGACTTAAAAAAGAAAATTCAATATGATGAAATACAGCACATCAGAAAAAATGCACAAAACTTACTTTGAACCATTTTCCTACTTCGCTCTGCTTCTGGCAGAGTCGAGGAAGAAAAATCCAGACTGAGCCACACACTGAATGCTGGGATATGGTAGGGGTGCAAGGATACTTTCCATGTATCCTTCTTTTTGGGGGGTTTTGAAGGCTGCCTTTGTAGGCCGCATGTCAAAGAAACCATGGAGTGGGACAGCGTTCGACGCAGTGCAGTGACGTATCTGGCCTTCAAATGTACACTTGGAGGATGCAGAACCTGAATTGAGACACAACCTCTGATTAGCAGTGGTCATTCCCCTGTCCAAAGTCCCGTCTCTTCCTGTTGTCACCATGGTAATGCAAGTTACACTTACAGATTCTTAATGAGGAGGCAAGACTGAACTATAATTTATGGTCTGTACCAGAGAGATTAATATTGCCCCTCAGAAAGGTTTTATAAGGTGACATTTTGTATTAAGTCCCTAATCTCTGCATTGTTTCATTTCTTTGGTTACATTGTGCTTTCTGTACCTGGGAAATCGTACTGACTAAGGATAGTTGGTTGGATTTAGAGAACAAAAGGCTTTCTCGCTATTCAGTGTTGTGGCAGGCTGCCGCTGACTTTTTTCTTATTCTAAACCTAAATACATTTTCTAAAGTGAAGGAGGTGGTTCCTAATTCCGTACCCAAATCAGTGAGTTTATGATACTGCTGGTACATTATAGACTGATTACAGTAATTGTGCAAGTCAGTGGTACTTCATCATAGAGTTGTTCATAAATATGGTTATTTTAGGATGGCCACAAAGGTTCCCTGTAGTTTTCTTGTACATCTGGATTTTTTTTAACTTGATTAGTAGGTTGCAAAGTTTTATGTACTATATATGTGATAAGAAACTGTTTAGTGTGTTGAGAAGGTGGAACGAGTACTTTGAAGAGCTGATGAATAAAAAAAATGAGAGAGAGGAGGATGGATGAAGAAAAGATGGTGAATAAGGAAGTCCTGAGGATTAGCAAGGCAGAAGTGAGGACAGCTTTGAAGAGGATGAAGAATGGAAAGGCAGTTGGTCCAGATGACATGCCTGTGGAGGTATAGAGATGTTTAGGAGAGATGGCAGTCGACTTTTTAACCAGATGGTTTAACACAATCTTGGAGAGTGAGAGGATGCCTGAGGAGTGGAGAAGAAGTGTTTTGGTACCAGTTTTCAAGAACAAAGGTGATGCTCAGAGCTGTAGTAACTACAGAGGCATAAAGTTGATCAGCCACACTATGAAGATATGGGAAAGAGTTGTTGAAGCCAGGTTAAGAGGAGAGGTGACAATCAGTGAGCAGCAGTATGGTTTCATGCCAAGAAAGGGTACTACAGATTAGGGATGGGCATTCGGTGAAATTTTCTTCACCGATCGCCGGGAGAAATAATGATTAATAATCGGTTAATCATTAACATTTTTAGGTAGGTAGACTACATTAGAACATCAGGTATCCAGCAGGGAGAGCCGGACAACTCAAATCTACCTCTCTCTCTCAAATCTCTCTCTCTCTGTTCTCGTGTTTGCTCGGCTCGGGAATCTTGCAAGCTGATTGGCCGAGACGTTTCACCCCGCAAGCTGTTTGGCCGAGACGTTTTACCAGCTCTCTCTCCCTGCCGAGCGGCCACCCAACAAACGAAGACCGCATTCATTGCTCTATCGCTCGTCGCGTGGAACTAAAGCTCTCATTAACCTGTGCAGTAAATCATTTTCATCTTGAGTTACGTATCTTGTTATAAGAATAAATTGAAACGTTTATTTCAAACTCAGGGTTCATATTAAGAGCAAAACTAAAACGAGTAGAAAATAGATAAATAAAAGTATATACAGATCAGATCTATCAATAAAATAGTTCTAAAAACATATTTATGTACACTTTATTTACATCTACGTATGTATGTACACTTACACACACACACGTATCATATGAGAGAGAGAGTGAGAGAATGAACGTACGTATTATTTATGGGTGACGCGATAAGTGAGGGATCACTGTACTCTTATGTATTGAGAATAATAATAATAAAAAAAAATAGTGTTTTTCTTCGAGGATGAATTTATTAAGACAAGTTTGCAGTAAAATGTGAACACATGCGCATTGCGCAAACGAGGGAGGCTTCAAGTTGTGAGCAATAACAATAACGGGAGACGCATAACGGAACATATATTTCTTTTACTTTTTTTCTTTTCCTTTATTAAACCAAGGATATCAAAATAAGAAAGCTAGCTAGGCCTGCTTTTTGTTAAAAAAAAAAAAAGTGCTTGTTCAGTGTTTGGCAGTAAAATGTGAACTCATGTCAGTGACACTGACAACATAATGGAACAGCCGTTTTTTTTACCCTAAAAAAAAATAACAATCTTGAAAAGTCTGTAACAAGGCAACAAGGCATTTGTATATTCCAATCAGGATAGCATCACGACGCCAGTATTATTACAGAGACGGCTACCCATTTTTGTTTAAAAAGATGAGCATATTCACATGCTCTGGCGTCAGACGTGACCGAATTCTGGTCACCGTCAGTCCTGCCGCTGAAAAAACCCGTTCGGATGGGACAGACGTGGCCGGGATGCACAAGTACCTATTAGCTAATTTCGCCAACCTTGGGAACCGAACTCCGTTATCTCTCCACCAGTCGGTTGGGGTACAACCCAGTGGTGGTGGAGTCTCTCGCAAAAAGTTCTGAAATTCAGCATCGATGTCAGTCTCGTGATGAGTGGCATAGTCATTTCCAAGAAGGAGTGCCATAGCTGAGACGTGGCGATTTGAGTCCGCAGCAGCAGTGTTTGCGTTTACGTTAGACGTAACCTCGTCCCCATCCAGTGGAACAGCCTCTTCTTCACTGGTCCCCACTGCTGTGGCCAGGTGAACCAGTTTCGCATTGGCAACCACTCTCTGTGCTGGTGAAAGAAAGCCGAGATGCTTGTGGCGTGGGTCCAACATCGTAGCTATCATGCTGACGGATGACACAAACTCATCAGACTGGACCTGTATGGTGGAAAATGAAGTAAGATACATATTGTTCTATACACAGCAGAACGGTTAAGCAATTATGGTAACTAATAGAAGTTATATAGCCATTTAATTTGAAATCAAATAGAATAAAATAAGGCTTCCAAAATAGTTAAACTTACATTCATTCGCTTGATGAGGGAGGACCGCACTTTTTCCTTGAATTCGACAAGTCTGGCCCCGTCTTCTTCACGGCGAATGAGGTGGATATTGATGAGCCCAAAGGTGACAGGATATATGTTTGAAATGGACACGTCATCTTCGGCAGAGATAACTGTGGTGGCACATTTAAGTGCTGACAGCACAGGCTGCGTGTCTTCCATCAACTGCCAATATTCATCCTTCAGTTCCAGCATCCTGGCATCTTGGAGTTTGGTTACGTTTCGATCCGATAGCACAGCAACAACAGCCCAACGCTGCTCCACAAGCCGATCGAACATCGCGCACACGGAGTTCCACCGTGTTTTGCATGACTGGATAAGCCGGTGAGTTGCGAGCCCCATCTGTTCTTGCTTCTTTAGCAGTGCTGTGGTTGCTGATGTGCTGTGATTAAAGTGGCTCACGAGCTTGCTGGCCGCTGATATTACCCGATGCAGGTACAGAGCAAACCCATCATTGATTGCCAACTGTAAAGTGTGAGCAAAGCAAGGGCATGAAATCCAGCTTACTCTGGTGGCGTTGTTGGCAGCAACAATATTCGCTGCATTGTCATGGACACATGCAAGAACTTTGCCTTCAAGACCCCACTGCCCTACAGCTTCGTTTAGCTTTTCAGCGAGCTGATCAGCTGTATGTCGTCCTGGCAGGCTGAATGGACTTTCCACTCATCGCTGATATAGTGGCAGGTGATCGTGATATAACTCTCCAAGGTTAACGCAGACCAGCAGTCAGTGGTTATAGCCACTTTCTCCGCCATGGACAACTCTTTAACCAGCTCCTGTGCCCTCTGTTCGTAGTGTCTTTCTATCCGTCTCGTCACGGTGCGTCTTGACGCCATGGTGTATTCCGGTTCCAAAAATTTGATTAATTCCTGAAAACCTTTGCCCTCCACGGCACTGACAGGGAGCATGTCTATTTCGACCATCTTCACTATCAGTTCGGTGACCTTCTCTGCTCGTTGAGCACTGCAGCTCCTCCGTGCTAGCATCGAGTCCAGGCTAGCCTGGGTTAGAGATGAACCGCCGCCACCGTCTTTTATCAGGCTTGGATGAGTGGTGTTCAAATGATACATCATTTGTGTTGTCGATGAGGTATATTTATACGCTGCATTGCAGTGATTGCAGTACACCTGGTCATTTTTTAAATTAAAGTGATCCCACGCAACACTTCTCCGTAACCGCTTCATGATTTGGCGAATGCCCTACGGAAGCGCGCATGTATCAACTGAGGCACGCCAGGGTACGGCGATGGTGTAATGTTGCCCCCTGGTGCCCAAATTTTGCCATTGCATTGTTTGAGGACGGCCGTGCACTAATAACCTCGGATTGTTTAAAAAAAAAAAACGGTTTGTCGACGAAAATGAACTTCGTCGGTGAAATTCTTAATGATCAATTATCGGTTAATCGGTAAATTATGCCCATCCCTACTACAGATGCAATGTTTGCTCTAAGAGTGCTAATGGAGAAGTATAGAGAAGGTCAGAAGGAGTTGCACTGTCTTTGTAGATCTATGCGTTAACGCACAGAGCTACCAGAGGACTGACCCCCCCCCCCCCCCACACACACACACACACAGAGTAGCTTTCACTACTTAGAATAGCTGTGTGGCCTAGGGTCGGTCATTCATTCATTCATTCATTCATCTTCTTCCGCTTAATCGTTTTTCCGGTTCGCGGGGGGTCAGAGAAATAGAAATAGGCACCACCCCATACACCACCTGGTGTCCCACATGCTGTGGAAGGGAATTAACTTTAAAGCTTTGATCTAGAGATCTAGAGAAAGCATATGATAGGGTGCCAAGAGAGGAAGTGTGGTACTGTATGAGAAAGTAAGGAGTGGCAGAGAAGTATGTGAGGGTGGTACAGTACATGTATGAGGACCGCGAGATGGTGGTGAGGTGTGCTGTAGGAGTGACAGATGGGTTCAAGGTGGGGGTGGGGTTACATCAAGGATCGGCTCTGAGCCTCTTCTTGTTTGCCATGGTGATGGACAGGCTGACAGATGAGGTCAGGCAGGAGTCTCTGTGGACCATGATGTTTGCAGACGACATTGTGATCTGTAGTGAGAGTAGGAAGCAGGTGGAAGAGAACCTGGAGAGGTGGAGGTGTGCTCTGGAGAGAAGAGGAATGAAAGTCGGTAGAATCAAGACAATACATGAGTGAATGAGAGGGAGGCAGGTGTAATGGTGAAAATAGGAGTAGAAGTAGTGAAAGTAGATGAGTTTAAATTCCTGGGGTCAACCATCCAAAGCAATGGAAAATGCTCAAGAGAGGTGAAGAGTGCAGGCAGGGTGGAGTGGGTGGAGACAAGTGTCAAGAGTGATTTGTGATAGAAGGGTAGCAACAAGAGTGAAACAGAAGATTTACAAAACGGTAGTGAGACCTGCTATGATGTAGGGCTTGGAGATGGTGGTACTGACAAAAAGACAAGAGATGGAGGCGACAGAGTTAAAGGCGTCGGCCGGACGAAATTTCAATATCGCTAAATCATATCTTAAATTGTTGTGTGAGACGAGCTAATTTGAACCGCACATGTTTTGGTGTCAACAAATGTCGCATAAGGTGACAATGCGCTATTGAAGTATGATTTCCTTAAGAGCTGTCTGACTGCCAAGCGATCAGCGGCTAAAATGGCCACTGACTGTGTGACGTAAGGTCAGGAAGCGACCAGCAAACACTCGACGGACATTGTGTGTTGTTTACGTTTTAAAAATCGGCGATTACGGATATTTCTAGGAGTACTTGTGGATTACAAATAGAGTATTTATTACGATTAGGATTTCAGTGATCAAATTAATTATGGTTTGGCGTTGTGCTGTCTACGGGTACGACGGTATACCGGAGGAGCACGCGGTGAGTGTTTATGAATTTCCCTTGCCTGGGAAAATCAGAACCGCATGGGTGAAATTCGTTCAGAAAATGCGAAAAAATTGGAATGATTTTGGAAAATCACCAAACATATGCAGTAGACATTTCGTTGACAGCGATTTTCTCAATAAGATGCAATTTGAAATGAAATTTGCAAAAAGATTGCTGCTAAAAAAATCTGCTGTTCCAACTATATATCCGTTCATTTCAAAGTCCCACTCTCAGACAAGTGTCAGTGACAGTGGCGTGAAAAGCAAGGGTGATCTACCGATGCGATCTGCTGTCAGGAAAAGAGAAGTAAACAGGGTAAGTTTTCTTTTTTTAATATTCACTGCCAATATTTACTAAAATTATTTACAAGCAATGAATTTCATATTAGAATTTAAGTATTCATACTAATCAAATATGAACTATTCAGTGCTGTATAGGGAGGTGGTTGTGCCTGTTTGCTCAAGTTATATTTCTATATATGTAATCCAATTTGACACCTCTGGAATGAAATTATGTTGATCTACTGTTTTTGCAGATTTTATCCAGTGTCACTCAACCTTCAAATACTGTGGATTTTTCTGACCAAGCAGAGGAAGCTGATGACCAGGACTTTTATGTAAATCCACTTTCAGATCCACTAGACCAACATGTCCCACCTACACTAAATACAGCCCAGGCTATACCAGATCCTCTTCTGACAACACCCAATCCAGATCTCAAAGCCGAACCATCACTGCAACCCAAGTACAAAGATGCGAGCACTACATACGATCCACCAGCTCCTGAGAGACTGCAACCTAACACAAAAAACAATTTCACACAAACCAGAAAGTTAATTGTCCGACCAGAGAAAAAACCTGTAAAACGTGAGTATCATTATCAACAATTTATTTACATTATTGTTCATGTGAACTATCAGAATAACTTGTTAACCCTAATACATTGTTAAAATTATTGATCTCCAGGCTCACACTGTCAGACCGATCCGAAGATCACACAATGGGACACAAGTCATCCGAGCACATGCGATACGTGCCGTAGATCACTGGCAACAACAGGGCCTCGCACATCGACACCAAGGAAAGCAAAGAGGAAGTTTGAGGACGTTGACACGGATGATATTGACTCTGTGTCGTCTTACGCCTCTAACAATGACCCACATGATGTTACATACCATCCAAGTTTTATGGATGTATCAGACCAAAGATATGATTCAAATTAATGAAACATTTCAAGACATAAAATGAAATATGAATTTTGTAATTTTTTATAATACTAAAGATATATAATACTAAATAATATAATATTAAAATCTATATACACTGTTTTTTTTTTTATAACATTTCAGTTTCAACCAAAAGGAGTCCCATAACCACCACGAGGAGGAGAAATACATAGTTTACAAAAGTTGCCTCTGGAAATTATTCAGCAATTGTCCTCATTGCAGTCATCCATGTGAGGTAACCAGTCACACTAAAGGCTCTCTGTTGGTGATCAAACAACATTGTCCACATTGTGTTGAGGATCGATCCTGGCACAGCCAGCCGATGATCAGGGACATGCCAGCTGGTAACATACAGCTTTCATCCGCCATTCTCTTCACTGGGGCGTCATATGTCTTAATCAAATTGTTAATTTGGGTCAAATATGTATTTCATACTGTAGTCAAATGGATTTCTAATTTTTATTAAATTAATTTTATTTCAGAATATGTGGATGATCTGATGAATATTCTTTTCGACAAAACCTTGGTTGATCCAACCCACTTATTGGAGCAGTGGCACTCTGTACAAGCCAGAGTTCCCGCAACATTGAGTGCCATATTTCAGCGTCCCATCAAAGCTGATGCTGTTGAGCAACATATATCTAGATTTTCAAAATCAAACATGTAAAAGTAGAATAAATTTCCAATTAGCAATGAAAGTTCAGCTTTCAGTTGTTAGGGAAGCAACATATTTTGCTAAGACAAAAAAATATAAGCCTAAGATTTTTAGAGAAATGTGCTTTTAAAAATTGAACACGAATTTTACACCATAAAATGGTAGAAAAATTACTCTAATGTATATGAGATCCGACTTTGATGAATGCTGAAATATTAGAATTATAAAATTGACATGCACATTAATAAACTCAATATATGATTTTAAAAATCTTTATTTAAATAACATTGATCACAAATCTAATCTTGGTAGGCAAAATCCCTTGTAGTGATCAGATGGGAATGTTTCTCTGATGAGGCTCACAGCGCAGGCAGGCAATATCACCCTCACTTCTTTCCCAAGATATCCCCAACACCACCGGACCAGTTGCCTGTAGGCTATGAATCTGTATCGCCTGAAAAATATGGGGTTGGCATTGATTATTCCATTTGCATTGATTATTGAATGTATTGAATGATTTCTTCATAATTGATCTGGAAAATTAAAACACATGAATAAATATTGTTTAAAAACTCACTCGTGTTGACTTGCGTCATGATCACCATATTGCTGTCTGTAGGCCAGATAAGCTGTCTGTAAAACCCTGATGTCAAGACAGACAGAACGGAAACCGGGGTGATCAGTGATACACCTTGGTAGGTTATCATCTGTGTATCCACAGCCCTTCAGTTCTTCTAGTTTCTCCTTCACCTTCAATACCTCCTGGCAGCACGGAGATTCAGTTGATGTTGGCATAATGTTGCATTTCTCACAAGTGCACCTGTTAAAAAAAATGGTATAATCAGATGCTTATAATAAACTAATGGCTCGTGGGAGTGCTATATAAATTGGTCTATGAAGTTTGATTAGAAAATATTTAAAACATGTAAAAAATTTTGAGCAGAAAGAGAAGTTATAGGAAAACAATAATGAATCACAATAATCATGATCCATCCATGATCCATCATCCATCCATGATGGATCATGTTGATCCATCAATCTCTTAAGAGAATTATGTAGCTTTTGAGACTAGGATTAACATGATGATGATTAACAACATCTCCTAACAAACTCGTAAAGTACACATCCCTCACATACATTATCCTTTTATTTCCAATGATAATGTTTCTAAATGTTTCTAATGTTTATAAGTCGCCAAGTAAGGCAGCGAGGGAACAATTGGCAGTTTTATTTTGATAATTAAGTGTGTGACCATGCATATCGCCTAAAAAAAATAAATTTCAAAGCATATTTTACCAATATAAATCGGCGAGCCGCTCGTCCTCAACGTGGTCTGCTCCGGTCTCTGTTTCGTCCGCGTCTTCCTCCGCACCCTCGAGCTCGAACAAATACGGCTGAATAACCCCATCAGCACCACCCAAAACTACTTCATCATCAGATTCTTCAGTGTCAATATCATCACTTATATTGCGGTCGTCATACTCGATAAAATAATCGCTGTCCGAATCACTCTGCTGTCGTTCAGCCATTTCCTGTTTCTCCCTGACCTGTCGTCACTGCTGCCCGCCCCTATCGAGAGATGGCGGTACTGCAGCATCACTAAGTGAAATATGGGCTATTAACAAATAAAGTCATTTATGGAGGCTGGTGACACATTTTAAATCACGGGAATGGCCAGAATGGAATATTTTCATACAATCAGTTTATTGGTTCAATAAAAAAATGTCACCGTCCGAGGCCTTTAAAGATGTTAAGATTTTCATTGGGAGTGACTGGGAGGGACAAGATTAGAAATGAGTATATCAGAGGGACTAACTCAGGTTGAGCGGTTTGGAGACTAAGTAAGAGAGGCAAGGCTGAGATGGTTTGGACATGTGCAGAGGAGGGATAATGGAGATACTGGACAAAGGATGTTAAAGATGGAGCTGCCAGGCAGGAGAAGAAGAGGAAGACCACAGAAGATTCATGGATGTAGTGAAGGAGGACGTGGAGAGGGTTAGTGTTACAGAGGAAGATGCAAGGGATGGGGTGAGATGGAGGCAGATGATCCGCTGTGGTGACCCATAAAGGGAGCAGCCGAAAGAAGATAAAGAATGTGGTAAGAAACTGTTCAGTACAACAAGGAATAGAATTAAAACTGACCAAAATGCTTCTGTGTGCCAAACATGGAGTACATGACAGCAGACTAAAATTCTGTTTGACAATTTGAAAATAAAAATCAGTTTACATTATGTGGTCAAAGCAATGTTTCCATTCTTTACTCTAAATGCTGATTTACTTAAGACAGCTGTTTTGTGATGATAAATGATGCATGTTGGCTCATTATTTTAGAGTTCAGTAGCTGCAAGTTGTAACGATAGACAGGTGTGGCTACATATTCCCAGAGGCTGCTTTAGTAGAGCACTTGAATCACTGATGTAGTGGTGCACTGTCTTTGAAATGCTAAATGATGGATTTAATATTTACATTTTGATTTTTGATATGGAAAAATGCCACACATTATATTACCTTCTCAAGTGCAACAAAGAGGAACAGAATGAGTAACTTAAGTCACAAAAAAAAATAATCAAACTTTGACAACCCATAATAAATGGTAAATAAATTTAGTGTTTTTTTTTTTTTTTTTTCTTTTTGTCATCTTTCAGCTGCTCCCTTTCAGAGTCAAAACAGATTTATTACCTGATATCATGATGATCCACATGTCGATTTGGCAAGAATTTGTATGCCGAATGCCCTTCCTGACGTAACCCTCCCCATATACAGTGGAGCAAAAAAGTATTTAGTCACCCACCAATTGTGCAAGTTCTCCCACTTAAAAGATGAGAGAGGTCTCCAATTTTCATCATAGGTATACCTCAACTATGAGAGACAAAATGAGAAAAAAAAAATCCAGAAAATCACACTGAAGGATTTTTAATGAATTAATTGGTAAATTCCTCAGTAAAATAAGTATTTGGTCACCTACAAACAAGCAAGATTTCTGGCTCTCACAGACCTGTAACTTCTTCTTTGAGAGGCTCCTCTGTCCTCCACTCGTTACCTGTATTAATGGCACCTGTTTGAACTCGTTATCAGTATAAAAGACACCTGTCCACAACCTCAAACAGTCAGACTCCAAACTCCACTATGGCCAAGACCAAAGAGCTGTCAAAAGGACACCAGAAACAAAATTGTAGACCTGCACCAGGCTGGGAAGACTGAATCTGCAATAGGTAAGCAGCTTGGTGTGAAGAAATCAACTGTGGGAGCAATTATTAGAAAATGGAAGACATACAAGACCACTGATAATCTCCCTCGATCTGGGGCTCCACGCAAGATCTCACCCCGTGGGGTCAAAATTATCACGAGAACGGTGAGCAAAAATCCCAGAACCACATGGGGGACCTAGTGAATGACCTGCAGAGAGCTGGGACCAAAGTAACAAAGGCTACATCAGAAACACACTATGCCGCCAGGGACTCAAATCCTGCAGTGCCAGACGTGTCCCCCTGCTTAAGCCAGTACATGTCCAGGCCCGTCTGAAGTTTGCTAGAGAGCATTTGGATGACCCAGAAGAGGATTGGGAGAATGTCATATGGTCAGATGAAACCAAAATAGAACTTTTTGGTAAAAACTCAACTTGTCGCGTTTGGAGAAGAAAGAACACCATACCTACTGTGACGCATGGGTGTGGAAACATCATACTTTGGGGCTGTTTTTCTGCAAAGGGGCCAGGACGACTGATCCGTGTAAAGGAAAGAATGAATGGGGCCATGTATCATGAGATTTTGAGTGAAAACCTCCTTCCACCAGCAAGGGCATTGAAGATGAAACGTGGTTGGGTCTTTCAGCATGACAGTGATCCCAAACACACCGCCCGGGCAATGAAGGAGTGGCTTCGTAAGAAGCATTTCAAGGTCCTGGAGTGGCCTAGCCAGTCTCCAGATCTCAACCGCATAGAAAATCTTTGGAGGGAGTTGAAAGTCTGTGTTGCCCAGCAACAGCCCCAAAACATCACTGCTCTAGAGGAGATCTGCATGGAGGAATGGGCCAAAATACCAGCAACAGTGTGTGAAAACCTTGTGAAAACTTACAGAAAACGTTTGACCTCTGTCATTGCCAACAAAGAGCATATAACAAAGTATTGAGATGAACTTTTGTTATTGACCAAATACTTATTTTACAGAGGAATGTACCAATTAATTCATTAAAAATCCTTCAATGTGATTTTCTGGATTTTTTTTTTCTCATTTTGTCTCTCATAGTTGAGGTATACCTATGATGAAAATTGGAGACCTCTCTCATCTTTTAAGTGGGAGAACTTGCACAATTGGTGGCTGACTAAATACTTTTTTACCCCACTGTATATTTGACAGTTATGATACATTTTAGGCCAAAACAAACTTGATCTTGGATTAAAAGCAATTAAAATAATGCAGTCACAAGGTTACATGGAAAATGCTTGATTTACTAGATACATGTTCTGTAGAAATATATATTCTCTGCATCAACAATGTACTATACATGCATTCATGTAGTATTGCACTGACAATAAACCTCTGAAGTTTTTGCAGATGTCTCTTTTTTTATATGTGAAAGTTACCACCATGTGACATAAATTTAATACTGACAGATTGGAAAAGCTGTCTAAGAACAATCCAGCAGTTTGAGAAATCAGTTTGGTGTAAGTCAGGATTATGAACCATAAAGCAGTTTGTGTTAAAATGTTAAATCCCATTAAACTCTAACCCACAGGTGTCCAATCATGTGTCATGGAGGGCCAAGACCCTGCAGGTTCTCTTCTACCCAGTCTCTTCAGCAGGTGTTTTCACTGATCTGCAGTCAGTGGAAGAAGTTCAGTAGAATCTGCTGTTGAAGACACTGGTTGGAGTTAAAGCCTGCAGGGTCTTGGCCCTCCATGGCTCATGACTGGACACCCCTGCCCAAACCCATTATGATGAAGAGTAGATGCTAATATGACCCAGAATTC
Source organism: Pholidichthys leucotaenia (assembly GCA_020510985.1). Classification (NCBI taxonomy): domain Eukaryota; kingdom Metazoa; phylum Chordata; class Actinopteri; order Cichliformes; family Pholidichthyidae; genus Pholidichthys; species Pholidichthys leucotaenia. Next base: position 373,168,039 of record CM035842.1, on the reverse strand, counting down.
CTCCATATACTGGTACTGTCACTAAAGTATGCAGGGTCTTCTGCGGTGGCACATCCAACAATACAGTCTTCAGTTAATAAAATAATTGTTTTGGTTGCTTTTCTTAAAAATGAGCCATTATTTTCAAGGTCACCCATTAATGGTTTGTACTATTGACTCTTTTCCCACCAGTGTATTAACAGACAAAAATAGAAATCATGATGCAAACACATAAGTCACTAAATTGTTTATTACAATCGGCAGCAAATTCCAGATTATTCAGAATGTGCAAAATTCAAACTGTAAGGCTGGGTCACTCAGCAGCTGGGATGTGCAGCTCACACTGGTCCCAGATCAGCAGATCTTAGGCCTGCATTTCTGTAAATAGTGACGCAAGGTCCAGTTTGGGGTGGATCGTTTACCTCTTGCCTAGACAAGACAGAAATGGGTGGTGGTTAAATAAAGGAAGTTTAAAACATTTGGGAAATACACTTGTTGCTAAAAGCCAGTGGTGGAATGTGAATGAATGAATATTTCGGATAGATTAAAAGAAAATAGAATAATATAACAAAGGGGGAAAAAATCTAACAAGGTCGAATTAAACAATAACTCTGATTATACACTTCAACATAGGTTATCTGAAATGGGTGATGGCTGAAGCTGCAGCTTATATTGCCCACCCATATTCCATCCAAGAATTCAAAAGAAAAACAAAACAGGAGCGATTCCAATTCCAATATGACAAGTACTTCGTTGTTGTATTTAACCACAATTTTCATGTAGCTGCACTGATGTAAAGTCGATTTTACAAGGGCTGCGTTACATTTAAAATCATCTGTTTTTACTGTGGCCTCAGCAATCAGAATGAATTAATACATTCACTTGAATGGAATATAGTACTTTTAACTGAAGGTATGCATCACCGAGTATGGAGTCGCTCAGTCAAAATATGAAGTTTTTATCAATAAAAGTTTGTCTTGAATGTAAAAGTGTCTCTTCTTGCCCTGGCTTCAAGTGTGGGCGGTGTTTTGTACTTGTATTGCTAAAATATAAAAGGATGAACAACAATGGGTCTCAAATATTTGTAATGAGTCCTGTTACTGCATGAGTTTATTGATGATAGACTATAAACTACACATATAAACTAAATTATATTGATGACTGAACAACTGCCATTCCCCAAAAGATACAGTTGTGAACATAACTCACAAAGGATCACAAGTGATCTGACAAAAAAATAAATACATTAACAAGCGGTTTATTTTACAGTTGATGCGCCATTCTTTTTCAGTTATTACCTCCGCCAGGAGGTTATGTTTTTGCCGGGGTCTGTCTGTCTGTTGGTTAGCAAGATAACTCAAAACGTTTTGGACGGATTTCGATGAAACTTTCAGGCGTTGTTGGAAATGGTACAAGGAAGAACTGATTAAATTTTGGGGATGATCCGGTGGCCGCCATTACGGAAAATGCCATTTTCGTGAATAACTACTGAACCACTAATCCTATCATTGTCAATCCAATTGCTAGTCATATGTTTTCATGGTCAAGGAATCTGAAAACGTACACACAAACACTGTATGGGGCGGGGGGGGGGGGCGGAAAAACTGTGGCCGCCATTACGGAAAATGCCATTTTCGTGAATAACCACTGAACCACTAATCCTATCATTGTCAATCCAATTGCTAGTCATATGTTTTCGTGGTCAAGGAATCTGAAAACGTACACACAAACACTGTATGGGGGGAACTGTGGTGCTTGGCGGAGGTCTGCGCTCTCAGAGTGCTTTTCTAGTTCTGTAATTAATACTCACACAATCAAATAAATCTCAGTTCAGTCCCTTTTATATTAAGTGGAAATTGTGCTACTTTGGTTTTGACACTTTACCTATAAAAGCAAAGGATTTCAGTACTTTCCACAGTGGCGAGGTCCGTTGTGGGGCGGCGGCTGCTTTCCTCTTACCTAGATGAACGACAGAAATGGGTGGTGGTTAGGTTCAAGGAAGTTCAACACTTATACAGACACATCTCAAAAATTAGAATATCATGAAAAAGTTCAATATTTTTGTCACTCATTTCAGAAAGTGAAACCCATATATAGGTTCATTACAGGGACAGTGATATATTGAAAGTGTTTATTTTAATATTGATGATTATGGCTACAGCCCATATTAACCAACACCTCAGCGGCCAACAGTTCTATTTAAAAACTATTTTTTTAAAGTTTATTTATGTAATATTCTAATTTTTTGCCAAATTGAATTTGGGGTTTTCAGGGGCTGTAAGCCATAATCATCCAAATTAAAATAAACGCTTGAAATATATCACTGTCTGTGTAATGAATTGATAAAACATATGGATTTCTCTTTCTGAAATGAGTGTCAAAAAATATTGAATTTTTTCATGACATTCTAATTTTTGGAGATGTACCTGTAGTAGGGAAATACAGTTGTGAAAGTCAGTGGTGGGATGTGACAAAAATGCTTCATTTCCCTGACAAGCACCGCAGGATCCACTCTGTACAGGTACAAGTACATTATCAATCCAGGGATTTATGGTGGAACAGCACAATACTGTTCCAGCACCTTTTATGGAAAATCCACAGAATAGGTGTGTGGGTCTATTCTGATGCTTTAGAAAATTATATGAATGACTTTATAAATCACTGGTTTGAAAAAGCACTTTTATATTGTTGAGATTTCGACTCCTGTGGTCCATTTCACCAGTATCCACAATATAAACAGGGAGGCTAAACCCTGGCATGTGGAAACACATTCTAGTATTAAATTGCACACAATTTAATGCGCAGCACCAAAATACAATACGTACACAAACCAGGACTTTAACCAGGATTAACATATTTCATCGTTTTGCTCTCACAAGCGAATACTTAGGACAAAACAAGCGCGAATCAGCAGTTGGTACTAGCTAGCTACTAGCTAAAACTCGTTAGCCAGCACGCTCAAAAAAAGTGAGCTTACCACCAACAGGATAAATAAGCGAATAGATGCACATTATTACAAATCACTCACCATCGATGGTTCTCTCACGTTCGTCTTCAGCTTGTCCATAGTCCGGTTCTATGCTGGGCTGCATCTGTATCGGTCCGGGTCGCTCCTCTCACTGTGGATCTGCCACCAAGCAGAGAAAACTCCGCACCTCTTTGTTGGACCACGGTGTAGATTTCCGCAAAACCAACGCTGTCTGTATTAATATCATATTTACTCCGTGACCGAGTTAGTCCATGAAATATTGCAAATGCCGGTCGTAAAGATTCCACTGAAGACGGACGCTTTTGTGATGTTACGCCCTGACCAATCAGCGGCTCGCAGTCTGTTGACGTCACATCTCGACTCGCTTCAGCACGGTTGTACCCTGCCCTCGAACAGGTACGAAAATAGCACCTGTTAAACTGTGCTGGGTACAGTGGAAAAGGCTAGAAAGCGAGTCGAGTAGAAGTGAGTAAGGCCAAAGCGATACTAATGGAAAAGGGCCATAACTCTGGGCACAGATATTATGCCTGACCCTGATGACCTGAGGGCTCAGGGTGGTTCATAATGGACCAGAAGATCTGAAATGTATTTTGGCCCTAAACCATTCAGAGCTTTATAAACCAACAACAGTATTTTGAAATCTTATTATTTGACAGACAGAAAGCCAGTGTAAAGATCTGAGGATTGGTGTTATATGATCTGCTGTTTTGGTCTTAGCGAGGACTCAAGCAGCGTTCTGAACTAACTGCAGCTTTCTGATGGACTTTTTAGGGAGACCTGTGAGGACAGCGCTACAGTAGTCCAGCTTCCTGAAGATAAATGCATGGATAAGTTTTTCTAGATCCTGCTGAGACATTAAACCTTTAGTCCTCACTATGTTCTTTAAGTGATAATAGGCTGACTTCAGCACTGTCTTAATGTGACTGTTAAAATTTAGGTCTGAGTCCTGAATCACACCAGATTTCTGGCTTGGCTGTTGGTTTTTGCGTGGGTCACGATACGATCCTGTCGTGATATCAAGTACAGTGATCCCTCACTTATCGCGGTTAATGGGTTCCAGAACCGACCGCGAAAAGTGAAAAACCGCAAAGTGGTGTCACCCCTAATGACGTCACTCATAAATAATACGTACGTTCATTCTCTCACTCTCTCTCTCATATGATACGTGTGTGTGTATGTAAGTGTACATACATACGTAGATGTAAATAAAGTGTACATAAATATGTTTTTAGAACTCTTTTATTCTTATAACAAGATACGTAACTCAAGATGAAGATGAAGATGATTTACTGCACAGGTTAATGAGAGCTTTACTGCTCCTCAGGTGATGCCTCATCGTCAGGTGCTAGAGGCGCAGGATTGTCGAGGGCAGCTTCTGATAGAGCTGGAGAAGCTGCAGGAGGCGGCGTAGTGGCTCGACGGGAAGACTATTTCGCACAAAAAGGCACAAGAGAACAGCGAGAAGTTCCACGCGGCGAGACTAAGCAACACGAGCGATAAAGAACAATGAATGCGGTCTTCCTTCGCTGCATGGGCGCTCGGCAGGGAGAGAAGCTGGGTGAAACATCTCGGCCAATCAGCTTGCGGGGTGAAACGTCTTGGCCAATCAGCTTGCGAGATTCCCGAGCCGAGCCAACACGAGAACAGCGAACAGAGAGGTGGATTTTGAGTTGTGCGGGCTCTCCGTGTTGATACCTGATGTTCTAATGTAGTCTCCCTGCCTTCTGCTAGCGCCCGCTCATTATTTCTCAATTTTGAATTGTTGATGAATATTTTTGAAAAATCCGCGATGCACTGAGGGCGCGAAAGGTGAAGCGCGAAGTAGTGAGGGATCACTGTATCACAATCCCATATATTTCACATTCTTTCCTCCTTATTACCTCCGCCAAGGAGGTTATGGGATCATTGGCATTGGTTTGTCTGTCTGTCTGTTTGTTAGCAAGATAACTCAAAAACTTATGGATGGATTTTCATGAAATTTTCACAGATTGTCAGAAATGGGGTATCCTACAGATGATTACATTTTGGTGGTGATCCGGATCACCGTCCAGAAGAAGGCCACCATTACGGAAAATGCCATTTTCGTGAATAACTACTGAACCACTAATCCTATCATTGTCAATCCATTGCTAGTCATATGTTTTCATGGTCAAGGAATCTGAAAACGTACACACAAACACTGTATGGGGGGAACTGTGACCGCCATTACGGAAAATGTCATTTTCGTGAATAACCACTGAACCACTAATCCTATCATTGTCAATCCAATTGCTAGTCATATGATTTCATGGTCAAGGAATCTGAAAACGTACACACAAACACTGTATGGGGGAACTGTGGCCGCCATTACGGAAAATGCCATTTTCGTGAATAACCACTGAACCACTAATCCTATCATTGTCAATCCAATTGCTAGTCATATGTTTTCGTGGTCAAGGAATCTGAAAACGTACACACAAACACTGTATGGGCGGAACTGTGGCCGCCATTACGGAAAATGTCATTTTCGTGAATAACTACTGAACCACTAATCCTATCATTGTCAATCCAATTGCTAGTCATATGTTTTCATGGTCAAGGAATCTGAAAACGTACACACGAACACTGTATGGGGGGAACTGTGGCGCTTGGTGGAGGTCTGCGCTCTCCGAGTGCTTTTCTAGTTCAACCTCAAATCATGTTCAAAGTAAAACTGTTGACCTCTCTTTCATATAATAAACCATTCTCGGGGATTCATTTTCCACGGAGATGTGTGTCTGCACACAGGGAGGGTGGTAGACTGTTGTTTGGAATAGATTACCACTTCAGATATGTTTAGTTGACTTTGTGAACTCTTTTAAAAAGCAGCTGAGAACGTTTTTGTTAAATGAGGGTTTCCGTTGAGTTTCAGTTCAACTGCTTTTTAATGGCAAGTCTGATATTTTAAAATTATTTCAATCTTGTGTTTTAACTTGTTTTTGTATTTTTACATTTTTTTTATCTCTCAACTTCCTTTTATTCCATTTTATTGTGCAGCGCTTTGTGACTATATGTCTGTGTAAAGCACTTCATAAATAAACTTGGTACTCTGATAAAAAACAAGCACCATGCTGGTGGTTGTTTAGCTTAGCTGTTACTAATGCTGCTCTGAGACATGTGTTGGCCCCATGTTTTTTCATGCAGCGCTTCTTATGGGTTGTGTGTCATGTCAAGGAAATTCCTTCCATCTTTGTGATAACAAATTTGAGCTAACTTTGAGTCAGCTTCTTCCTAAAGGCCCTGTCACACCTTGATGATTTAGGCAGCGTCTGAAACGCTGGCATATGCCAAAATTTTCACTTTTGGCTGTATGCATCGCCTATCCATAACAAGTTGGACATATACAGTACATAACGCATTAGTAACTTACATCGAATATTTCCATAACTTATAAATAACTTAAACCAACAAATGCTTAGCATGTTGCCACATTCACAACTTATGTGCAACAATAGTCTAACTTATGCATAATTTATGCGTAGCTTATCCTAACATCTGCAGGTCAGTAGACTGACCAGGTCAGTCAGACTGACCTGGCAGATCTGTCAAATCTGTCAGGTCGGTCACACTGCCTAAAACAGCGGATGTGACACATCAGGAACATCAGCTCACAGTTGTCACAACCTGGCTCAAAGGCACGCGAACTGATGGCGATTAAAAAAAGTTTATTTTCAATAAAGTGAAAAAAAAAAAAAACCCAACAAGATGATGCATGGAGTGTGCTTTTGCCAGGAGCTGCAGCCAAGGGACAGAAAAGTGAGATTTATCATGGAAAACAGCTGAGCTCTGTGCTTCGGGTGGTCAGCTCCTCCAGTGCTTTGACATTTTGGCATATCTATCAGAACAGCATAGGACAGCTGATGCTACAGACTGTAGTCAAAGGTAAAAAAAAAAAAAACATGACAAGGAAGGCTAAACAGTGATTTGGAGCTTTATCCTGTAGCTTGAAAGTGCTAGGACACATCCCAGCAGGTCCCATTATATGAAAAAGTGTGTGTGTTTAGCTCTGTGTGTGTGTGTATGCACTGCAGGCAGCAGCTGAGCTCTGTACGGGTTTTTCTTGTGAACCAACACTGCAAATACACCATTATAGGGTAGCTGTAAATTAGAAACCCATTCAGTAAGTTACACATAGGTTCAACGAGCATTACTCATATGTTAGAAATAAGTTTTGGGTATGCTAGATTTTTATCTCAATGTATTTTGACTTATGAGTAACTTGTGAGTCACTTACAAGTAACGTGTGTGAACGAACACATAACTTCCCTACAACTTATGCCCCACTTATGCAGGATGTTTCAGCCATATGCTGGATACGTTGGAATTTAAGAACTCAGAGAAGCTCGCCGTACAACGCCGTTTACCAGCACGCTTCAGCGTTCTTCAGCTTGCTCTTAACTTATACAAAACTTACCCATAACTGATTCCACGTACACACTGATTCCACGTAGCATATTCTCCAAATTTTTCATACGTTTGGCAAACACTGCCTAAATCGTCTAGGTGTGACAGGGCCTTGACTTTCAAAGCTGGCTGCAAATCTTGCCGAGACAAGACATGACCTCACTTGACTGGATGCTTGCTTGGTACCATCAAGTGGACTGAAAATGGAACTGGTTGAATACCTAAGAGAGTATGCAATGGTTACATGAATATATACTGTATATAATTAATAAAAGATCGATCCATGCTTTAGGGATCGGTGCATAGTTGGTAGTGTCAAGTATTGCAGTCCATCACTGAATCGATTTTTTTTTTTTTTTTTTGTCCCACCCCTAGTTTTTAGCATCACTGATTGAAGCTGAGTGCTAACTTTGAGTTGTTCTTCTTTGGCTCCAAAAAGTATCATTTCAGTTTTGTCTTTGTTTAACTGAAGAAAAAAAGCACATTAAAATGTTTGTGGATCAGTGTAATTTACTTGAAAAAGCACTTGAAAGAAAGATGATGCTGTGTGGCAGCTCTAGCTATGCTATTGTTTTGAACTTCACGACTGTTAACATTTTGTTATGTAATGGTAATTTGTCCCTTTGCTTTTAACAGAAGTATAAAATGCTCACACAATCTGTCACTTTTTAATTTCATCCTTTCATCTCTTTGTGTTCCACAGATGTTCCCCCAGCAGAGCAGGAGAAGCTTTTCATCCAGAAGCTGCGCCAGTGCTGTGTTCTCTTCGATTTTGTCTCCGACCCACTGAGTGACCTGAAATGGAAGGAGGTGAAACGAGCAGCTCTAAGCGAAATGGTGGAGTACATCACCCACAACAGGAATGTCATCACCGAACCCATCTACCCAGAGGTGGTTCACGTGGTCAGTATTGCAGTGTAGAGTGGGAATGAAGAACATATATTTGCAATTCACACAGATTAATGCTTATGTTTGATTTGGCTCCAACAAAGATGCAAAAAGCAAAAATCATTGTTGGGCTGCCATTTCTGTTAAGGCAGAGATTGAGGGATTTTCTGTCTTCATAATTTTTTGTGGGTAATCATAACATGGCTCATCTAATTAATCTTATTTGTCTGACTTGAATAAAGTTTTGGTTTGTTCAGTTATATTAACTCCACTAATGTTAGCTCAAGATCAAGTTCATGAACGGTGATGTTGTGGGAAAAAGCTCTATTAAACTCAGCTGACTGCTAGAACCACCTGACTGTAGATAATATTGAGTCTGTGATCATCTAATGATTGAAGTCATCTTATTTTTCTGCAGCATAACTAACTACTAACTAACTAACCTGCACTTATATAGCGCTTTTCTAGTCACAAAGACCACTCAAAGCGCTTTCATTAATACTAACCCTCTATTCTAAGGGCCTATAGGAAACAAATATCTAGGGACAATTTAGAACAGCCAATTAACCTAACATGCATGTTTTTGGCATGTGGGAGGAAACCGGAGAAATCCCGGAGTAAACCCACGCAACACGGGGAGAACATGCAAACTCCACACAGATCACTGTTGGTCGGGGGCTGGGATCGATCCCACGATCCCCACAATCCCCCGGCCAAGGGTAAACTGTGCTGCCGCAGTGATAACCACTGCGCCACCGTGCAGCATAGATAAGAAGCTTGTTGTGGTTTCCCCTGCTAGACTGTTTTTCGTTTTTATTTTTTTCACTGAGTCATAGGAAAGTCAGATGAGCATCACTGACCTCAGTGTGAACCTAAAAACTGGAAAAAAAAAAAGTTTATAAAAAAATAACTCTAAATTGACCCATTTTTATTTCCCTTCATTTACAACTTGTCAGTATTGGTCTAAAGATCATTTACATGTGCAGCTGCACAAGGAAGTTGGAATGTCATCGAAAAGTTGATTTATTTCAATAATTGAATTCAAAAAATGAAAGTCGTATATTAGATTAATTACACACAGAGTGATATACTTCATGTGTTTATTTCTTTTAAAATGGATTTTTAATAGAAATGTTGGCCGACTGAAAAGTATGTCCATGTTCACAGTCAGTACTTGGTCAGGGCTCCTTTTGCATGAATTACTGCATCAGTGCGGCATGGCATGGAGGCGGTCAGCCTGTGGTACTGCTGAGGTGTTATGGAAGTCCAGGTTGCTTTGATAGCGGCCTTCAGCTCGTCTGCATTGTTGGGTCTGGTGTCTTTAATCTTGCTCTTGACAATATCCCATAGATTCTCTATGGGGTTTAGGTCAGAGTTTGCTGGCCAATCAAGCACAGTGATACCATGGTCACAACACCAGGTATTGGTACTTTTGGCAGTGTGGGCAGGTGCCAAGTCCTGCTGGAAATTGAACTCAGCATCTCCATAAAACGTGTCAGCAGAGGGAAGCATGAAGTGCTTTAAAATTTCCTGGTAGATGGCTGTGCTGACTTTGGACTTGATAAAACACAGTGGACCAACACCAGCAGATGACATGGCTCACCAAATCATCACTTGACTGTGGAAACTTCACACTGGACCTCAAGCAACTTTGATTCTGTGCCTCTCCACTCTTCCTCCAGACTCTGAGACCTTAACCTTTCCAAATGAAATGCGAAATTTACTTTCATCTGAAAAGAGGACTTTGGACCGCTGAGCAACAGCACAGTCTTGTTTTCTCCTTAGGCCAGATAACATGCTTCTGACGCTGTCTCTGGTCAGGAGTGTTGACACGGAATGCGACAGTTGTAGCCTATGTCCTGGATATGTCTGTGTGGTGCCTCTTTAAGCACTGACTCCAGCTGCAATCCACTCCTTGTGACTCTCCCTCAAATGCTTGAATGGGCTTTGTCGCACAGTCCTTAAGGCTGCAGTTATCCCTGTTGCTTGTGCAACTTTTTCTGCCACACTTTTTCCTTCTGCTCAACTCTCCATTAATATGCATGGATACAGCACTGTATGAACAGACAAATTCTTTAGCATGACCTTTTGTGGCTTACCCTCCTTGTGGAGGGTGTCAATGACGGTCTTGTGGACAACTATCAAGTCAGCAGTATTCCCCATGATTGTGTAGACTACTGAATCAGACTGAGTGACCATTTAAAGGTTCAGGAAGCCTTTGCTGGTGTTTGGGGTTAATTAGCTGATTAGAATGTGATACCATGAGTCTGCAATATTGAACTTTTTCACAATATTCTAATTTTTTGAGAAACTGAATTTGGGGTTTTCTTGAGCTGTAAGCCATAACCATGAAAATTAAAAAGAAATAAACACTTGAAATAAATCATTCTGTGTGTACTGAATCATATACAGGTTTTATTTTTTGAATTGAATTTCTGAAATAAATCAGCTTTTCAATGACATTGTAATTTATTGAGATGTACCTGTATGGTGCCCCATATGCTTAATTTTGCCTGAAGTGATTGTACTGCCACTGTGTTTAGTCCTGAGGCAGTTCATTCATTGTTGCTGTCATTGAGTTGCTACTGTATATGTAGTAGAAATGTGATTCTCTGTCTCAACATGTCCATGAGCCAGATTTTCCTCCCCAAGCCAAATTAAAAAGACTTTGATGTTAATCAAAGCCCGGCTTCAGTGCCACGTGGTACATTGCAGATGATCAAGGTGCAAATTTCCCCTGTCCTCCTTGCACAGGCTTTATTTAATCAGTGCAGCAGAAAATACAACCAAGCTACCAAATCAGCATTAAAATGTGCTCTTATTCCAGAGAGCCCCTCTCTCCATAAAAGACAAGTACTCTTTGAAATCCACTGATGGTTTTTTATCATCAAAGTGTAGAGCAGGGGTGTCCAACCATGTGCCATGGAGAGCCAAGACCCTGCAGGTTTTCTCTTCTACCCAGTCTCTTCAGCAGGTGTTTTCACTTATCAGCAATCAGTGGGAAGAAGTTCACAGAAATCTGCTGTTGAAGACACTGGTTGGAGGTAAAACCTGCAGGGTCTTGGCTCTCCATGGCACATGGTTGGACACCCCTGGTGTAGAGGCTGACACAAAATACTGTCCATGGCAATGAAAGTAAAGTGTATTCTTATGTTAACACTGTACACATTATTCTGTCCCATGTTTGCATGTTGGAGAGTGGGGAAAATTTTTTAGCTGACATTTGGATGATGCAATAGTTGTTAATTTTCTTTTTATATTCCCTGAGGGTATTAAGAAAAGGTTACTGCATAAAATATAAATATGAAGTTGAGGTACTGTGTTTTGACCTCTGGCTCGTCGCACTCCTCGGAGGACTATCTAAATGTACTGTCTACAAATAAGAATAGACTCGAGAGAGACTTATTCATCACAGTTTGGGGAAACACTGTAGTCTGTTTTTGGTGACTGACACTAGAGAGACCATTCAGCCTCGGATCTATTTCCTTTTGTCCTCATTAAAAAAATTTGATTATTAAAAGTGATTAAATGTTTTATATTTTTCCCCACAATGTGCATATACTAGTGCATTTAAAAAATAGAATTTAGTGGGAAAATGTCATTTGTTTTTCATGATTTAATTCCAAAATTTATATTCCTTACAAGTAAAGGGAAATATTTTGTCTTTTTCTTTTAATTTTTAATATAATTTGGAGCTTATGGAAATCAGAAATCAAGTGTGTTAAATAATTAGAATACAAACAAAAAAGGCTTGAAATATTTCCATTTACTTACATTTTACATTTTTAAGGAATATAAAATGTAGAAATATTTTCTTATGGAATGAAATTACAAAAAAAAAAAAAATTAAAAAAATTGACAATATTCCATTTTATTTTTTTAGCTCATTCCGGTGAAGCTGAAAGGAGCTAATGCAGTGCTGTCCGTCTGTCCACATCGAGGCATTTGTTGCAGTGCTCACCAAACTCACTCACAGTGATCCTCAGGTGGGCCTGCATCCAGGTTGTGGTCAAGGTCAAAGGTCAGGAGATCTGGGCACTTATGTGATTTCAGAAAAATCGCTACTCCTCCTAGGAAATTGCAGCAATTCTCGCCAAACTCATAATGATCCTCAGGTGGGTCTGCATCCAGGTTGTGCTCAGTGTCAAGGTCAAAGGTCAGGACATCTGGGCACTTATGTGATTTCAGAAAAATCACTACTGCTTGTAGGAAATTGCGGTGATGCTCACCAAACTGACTCACAGTAATTCACAGCATCCCAGTTGTGCTCAAGGTCAAAGGTCATGAGGCCTTGGCCCTGAGGTGATTTCATGAAAACTGCTACTCCTTGTAGGCAATTTCCCCAGTGGTCACCAAACTCACTCAAAAGGATCCTCAGGAGGCTCTGCATCCAGGGTGTGCTTAAGGGCAGTGACAAGGGCTGAGGTCAGATGATCTGGGCACTTGCACGATTGTAGAGAAATCACTACTTCTTCTAGGCAGTTACCTCGATTCTCATGAAATTCCCTCACAATGACCATCAGGCAAGTCTCCATCCAGGTTGAGGTCAAGGTGATTGTCAAATGTCTGGGCATTTATGATTTCACTAAAAACGTTATTCCCCCTAGGCTATTGATCTTGACTTTAAGCACATTCTGGATGGGTCTGCATCTAGGCTGTGCTTAAGGTCAAGGTCAACAGTCACCAGATCTGAGCACTCCCAGGGTGATTTCATTAGACCACCATTGATGGTCTGGTAATGGTAAATGGCGTTCACTTATATAGCGCTTTTTACTCATCTCTGGATGACCAAAGCACTTAACATCCTGCTGTCCACCCATTCACACACTGATGGTGGCGGAGCCACCATGCACCGGTGCTGGCCTGACCCACCAGGAGCAACTGGGGATTCAGTGTCTTGCTCAAGGACACTTAGACATGCAGACTGCAGATAGAGTGAGAATCGAACCACTGACCTTCCAATTAGTAGTCGGCTACTGTACATTACACCTGTGCCACAGCTGCCCCCACAGATGCAATGTTTTTAAAACTTTAAAGGTTGGTGGAGTGCAAGAATCTGTTGGCAATCTGGAAAATTTGGGACCATTCACTTATTATTCTATTGATTTTGGTGTAAAATTTCCAGTATGCAGAGTAGGGGTGGGCCATATGGCCTGAAAAAGGATATCACGATATATCTGTGAATTTTCCCACGATAACAATATTTTCCCGATATTACAGAATACAGATTTTTTTCTTTTAAATTTATGCAAAAAGGATAGTTTCACAGGCCAGCATTATTTACCTTTAACATATTCAGGAAAAACAAAAACTCTTATTTCTCTAGTTTATAAACAGCAGCTCAGCTTTAGTTTAAAATATTGCTTAGCTCTGTATCAAACATTACAAGAAAATAATACAATTACATCTTAACTGCACACAGATGTCTGGTTTTATGCCGAATCACTTTACCTGCATTACTCTCTTTGCACGGACCTGTCCTGGAGCTTTTAGGCTCTCATTGCACTGAACAGATGTTTTGTTTTTTGTTTTTTTTTTAAATTTAAGTTTTTGTAAAGGGTATACATGTCAATACAGCATTGCATTGTTTACATTTTCATCACATATTCCCCCCTTTTTTTGTTTTTTGATATTGGAAAAAAAATTATTACAACACCCTTTATTTTAAGTGAAAGAAAAAGAGAAATTAAAAAAAGAACAAAAAAAACCAAACAAAAGAGCAGAAAAATAAAATAGAATCTGAGTAGTGTTGGAACAAAGAGAGGTGCCATTATTGAAATGGTATTTGTCAAAGATTAGAGCTGATGGAAGACACATATGCGTTCCAGGGTTGCCAAAAGTTCAAGAACCCATCCATGTCCTGTCTCAGTGCAAATGTCAACTTTTCCATCGAATAAATGTCCTGAATCACGTTAATGCAATCTTCAGGTGTAGGACAGTCTTTCAACATCCGTTTTTTTGTTAGAGCTTTTTTACTTGCCAATATTAAAACAGTGAATAAGTATTTTTCTCCCCGTCTTTCCAGTGATTCCGGTAGTAAACCCAAATACAAAGTTACAAAAGAAAAGGAAACTGATACTTTGAATATTTTCCCCAGTATTGTCTGTATATTGGTCCAATATTGGTGGATAACTGGGCATGACCAAAACACATGAAAATGATTTGCAGTCTTTTCCCCACACAAGCGCCTACAATTCAACCCATTATGAGTAAATTTGTTTTGTGCAGGTGTTCTGAAAAATCTTACCTAATTTTTCCATCCAAATTCTCTCCACAGCAGGGATGAGGTACTTTTCCATTGTTGTTTATTTAGCTTTTCCCATATTTCCAGTCGTAAAGGGAAATTCCCCTCTTTTTCCCATCTCTCTTTTATATATGATGTGTTGTTTCCTTTTAAGTCTTGAAGACCATGGTATATTTTAGAAATGTATCTGATCCCTGGGATCCCTTTATATGCCATTAAGAAAACCTTCAGAACACCTGACTGGGCCCTTTCCAAATCCTCCTTTTTAAATATTTTGTTTATGTGGTGTCTAAGCTGAAAGAACCTGTAAAGGTCTTGATTTACTAGACCTTGTTTTTTCAAATCTTCAAAACTTCTTAAAGTTTGCCCTGTAAAAAAATCGTAATATTTTATCAGTCCGTTCTCTTTCCACTTTTTAAATCTAGTGTCTGTTTTATTAGGAGTAAAGTCCTGATTATAGGAAATCCATTGCAATAATCGATAGGGTTCTTTAGTTTGGTTCTCTCTGACTATCTTAACCAAATTTTTAGCAGGGTCTCTATCCACGGATTAGTGTTATTCAGAAGTTTAGGTAAGGCATTGCTCCCTATTATCGCCTGTAGGGGAATGTCACTTGTTATTTGGCATTCTATCTCCTTCCATTGTGCAGTGTAGACTGGGTTACATATCTCTACTAAAGTTTTAATTTGTGCAGCTTTAAAATAGTCCCTGATATTTGGCAGCGCGAGCCCACCTTTGTCTTTGTTTAGCTGTAGGGTTCTATATCTGATTCTAGGTCTCTTGCCCTGCCATATGAATCTTGAGATCCTTCTGTCCAGTTCTTGCCATGTTTTTTTGGGAGGTTCTACCGGTATTGTTTGGAAAAGGTATAGAAGACGTGGAAGTATATTCATTTTGACTGCTTCAATTCTTTGTGCAGTACCCAAGAATGGTATCATATTCCATCTTGCTAGATCAGGTTTTATTTTTGCCGTCAGTGGATCATAGTTTAGTGTTATAATTTTGTTGAGTTGTTTTGGGATATTGACCTCCAGATATTTCATAGATTCCATCTCCCGGTTAGTTTTTGAGTTTGCTTAGTAAATATTGATTTGGGTCATAGTTGAATGTTAAAATTTGGGTTTTATGCATGTTTAATTCGTACCCGATAACTCTCCATACTCAGAAAAAACTGAGATTAGTTCTGGAAAAGAGGTGTCCGGCTGCCCCAGGTATATTAAAATGTCATCAGCAAAGAGTGCTATTTTATGTTCCTTCTGACCAAGTGTAATACCTTGAATTTTTTGATTCTGTCTTATCCATTGGCTCAGAGGTTCTATGAAGATTGCAAAGAGCAGTGGAGACAAGGGGCAGCCCTGACGACATCCTCTTTCCAGTTCAAAAGATGAAGATAATTTACCATTAATCCTTATTTTAGCTGTTGGTTTTTCATATAATGCCTGGATAGTTCTAATGAAGTTGTTATGAAAATTGAAACTGGATAAGATTCTATATAGGAAAGACCAGTCAACCGAATCAAATGCTTTTTCAGCATCTAATCCCAATATGGCTGCATTTAAATTATATTTTTTTATATGATGAATTATGTGTAAAGTGCGTCTAATGTTATCTTGTGTCTGTCTTTGTCATATAAAACCTGTTTGGTCTAAATGAATTAAGTCTGTCAGTATATTTTCTAACCTTTTGGCAAGGATAGAGGTAAAAAGTTTATAGTCCTGATTTAACACACTGATTGGTCTGTAGTTGGAGCAGTCTAGTTTATCCTTTTCAGGTTTAGGTATAACTGCAATGACCCCTTCTCTCCAGGAGGGGGGGATTTCCCCTGTGTGGAGGACATAGTTAAATGTTTTCAGGAGGAGAGGAGATAGTTGCTGTTTAAAGGTTTTGTACCACTCTGCTGTATAGCCATCTGCTCCTGGGGATTTGTTAGCTTTAAGTTTCATAATTGCTTTTTCTAATTCTTTAGGTTGTATTTCTGACAGTAGTGTTTTATTTTGTGACTCAGTAAGTT
Source organism: Pholidichthys leucotaenia (assembly GCA_020510985.1). Classification (NCBI taxonomy): domain Eukaryota; kingdom Metazoa; phylum Chordata; class Actinopteri; order Cichliformes; family Pholidichthyidae; genus Pholidichthys; species Pholidichthys leucotaenia. Next base: position 373,151,506 of record CM035842.1, on the reverse strand, counting down.
GGGGAAGATTTAATTAATGTATTTAGGAAGGCTTCGGATGCGTTTTTGTGTTTTTTGAGGGAGTACAAGTTCTTGTAGTAATTCTCGAAGCTTTTAAGAATTTCCTGAATTCTAAATTTTATTTCCTTTGATACTGGGTCTCTGATTTTGTAGATTGCTCTCTCCGTTTGTTGTTTCCTCAATTTGTAGGCTAGTAATTTTGCCGATTTGCTACCTGTTTCATAGTATTTTTGTTTCAGAAATGTAAGTTTCTTCTGGATTTCTATTGTGTAGATCTCGTTTATTTGTTTTTTTAATTTCCTTAATTTTGAGCGAGTCATTAGAATGAGTGTTGTCTTTGTGTTCTTTTTCTAGTTTCTTAAGTTCTGACTCTAATGTGATTAGTTTTTCTTGTCTCAGTTTCTTTTGGATTGCCAGTTTTGCGATAAACTTTCCCCTTATTACAGCTTTGCATGCGTCCCACAGTATTAAAGGGGATACTTCTCCATTATCATTTTCTTCCAAATATCTGAGAATATCTGATTCCAATTCATCTTTCAGTGGTCCTTTCAGCACATTTGAATTTAACCTCCAAGAAAATGTATTATTTATGTATTTTTTGGATATTTAAGTCCATGTAGATCAGACTGTGGTCAGAGAGATCCATCAGTCCTATTTTACATGTTTTTACTCTTCCAATGTCTCTATTAAACATAAAACAAATAGTCAGTCCTTGAGTATGATGAATGTGGTGCTGAGTAAAATGTATAATCTTTTACACTGGGGTTGAATTCCCTCCACACGTCACAGATTCCCATTTCTTTTAGTAGCATCCGGGTTTTTCTACTTTGCGTGTTATTTTGATGTGGAGAATTACCTGATGCATCCCAGTAAGGATTCAGTCTTAGATTGAAGTCTCCACCACATATCACTAAACCTTGGGCTTTAGTTATCATTAGGTTAAATACATTTTTATAAAATTTCCATTTAGCCCCTGGAGGTGCATATACATTCAGCAGGGTGATATCTTCTCCCTCTAGCCGACCAAGTACCATGCTAAATCTCCCTTCTTTATCTTTGTGTTCTGAATTTTTTTCAAACATAATTTTGGTTGAGATCAATGTCGCTACCCCCCTCCTCCTTCCCTGACTTATATGAAGATGAAGAGATCAGTTTAAACCCTTGTCTATTAAGTTTAGTGTGCTCCAAGTCTGTTAGGTGGGTTTCCTGTAAAAATATTATTCCTGCTTTCTTTTTTCATTTTGCCTAGAATCTTGGATCTTTTAACTGGATTCAGGATCCCTTTTACATTATATGAGATTATTTTGGTTACACCCTGTTTCTCCATTGTATTGTCTTATTTAGTATAACAGTGTAGTGGCCCTCTTTTATGCTACTCAGAAACTGAAAGAACATTAAGAACATAAAAAACATTAAGAACATAGTATATAAAACTTTAAAACAAAAAACTGACAAAAGATCTTCCTGAGCTGAGGTCTTTTTAGCGACCTTAGAAGAGCCTTGTTGGTGTGTTGGCTCTGAGGGAAATTCCTCAAACTCTGTAACGTGTTGAGGGCCCTCTCTTACCCCTGTAAAGGGCCTTTTCCACTAGCACGGTTTAGCGCGACACGGGACGGCTCAGCACGCTTTGTACGCTTTTCCACAAGCCCCAACACGGTTTAACAGCCGTGATTCTCAGCCCCGCTGAAGGGCAGGGTACAGCAGTGCTGAGCTGTGCCGTGTTGTGACGTTAACAGACTGGTCGCCGCTGATTGGTCAGGTTGTAACTGCCCCTCTCCTCCTACTCTTCTACCAAATCTTCATGACCTTGTCAATAAAGTTTTTGAAAAAAAAAAAAAAAAAAAGAATCTTCACGATCTACTCAGCACGCAACCACTGTTGGCGGTTCCTTTTCAGTGTATTGCTGTGCTATTTTTCTTTTATTCTCTATCAAAAATGGCTTCGCGTAATAAGGGTGTTCCATGGAGCAGTAAGGAGCTGCAGTGTCTGCTCACTGCATCGTCAGACGAACGTATTCAGCGCGAGTTAGACGGAGCCGCCCGGAATGAAAAAATATACCGGGAGGTCTCGACATCGGAGTCCTTTAACGGTGAGTTTTAATTTTTTTTTATTGTGCGTTTTTTCGCAAATATATTCGGTAAGACGCTCAGTTTATTTATGCAATAAAAAAGCTGTTCATTTGTGGATGGATCGCTGCTTTATTGCAGCACAATGCGGACTAAAGCTTTTATTGTAATTATTCATGTGGACAATACGCTGAAATAAGCTTATGTATTCTTGTTAAAAACTATTGTCTTTTCTGTATATATTTCGTGCTGTATTTTATTGTGTGCATTTTCCTTGTAGAATCATCCCACGCGTCCGCCGCGACAGCCCGTCCGGATTATTCAACCGAGCCATCCTGACCCACAGCTGGCAGAGACAGATTAATTCTACCGAGCCTCAGCACTCAGTGGTCGGCGTGTATAAAATGTCGATTAACCTTCATGTTGTGTTGCAAAGTTTTTTTTTATTTTAATATTTTGTATATAATAAAATGGAATTGTTTTGGAAAGTGTGGTTTGTCTGTTATAACGCTGAATTATAAAACAGTATAATTACATAGAAATTCCATTGCCTAGTCTGATCAAAATGATACTGAGGGTCAACCATTGTAAAGGTAATGTAATTTTTAACTAGACCAAAAAAGAAATCTTTTTGTACGCTTTCTGTTCTTTTTATTGAAATATCATAAAAAAATAGCACCAAGTCAAAGGTACAAGTATATGTAAATTGAATGTTCTATCGGCATTCCAAATTCAGAGATTTACAATACTTTAGAAGGAGTGTAGCATCATCTAAACGGAAAATAATAATACTGTTGTTCCAAACGTTGACCTGAAGGTGAAAAACATGAATTTTTTTAATTCAGTACATCCAAAATGCCCTAGGATGTGGTGTAGTCCAGTGTGCCACCGTCTCATTATTTAATACGAATAAAAACAAGTTTCAGCTCATTATTTCTAGGTCATTTGGCAGTTAATTCAAAACAAAAGTGACTTGTGTTGTTGCAGCTTAATTATGAGATAAAATTAATTGTGAGATAAAACCACAGAGCGTGCAAGGCAATCCTTGGATCCTCCATTTTTTGTCTGGTGTAAATAAGGACTCAGTCCGGTGCATAACATCACGGGAGTGTGGCCCCGCCTCGCTGAGAATCTGCTGCTGCCCCGCAATACTGTGCTAATGGAGACAAAAGCGTTCCGAGCTGTACTGAAGTGAATCGAGCCGTACCGAGGTGTGCTGGGCTAGTGGAAAACAGGCTTAAGTTGTCCCATGTTTTCAATGTGAATTTCAGATCCCAATCCGAACTTGTAATGATTTTTTTTTTTTTTTAAATGCCTATACCCTATGAAATTGTGCGCAACCTCCCACCACCATCACAGCAAACAATCACATTAATACAGTATTTGTTAGTGTGGAGAGTTCATGTGGTTCATTGTCACATTTCTATTTTAATAAGTTTTTTTTTAAGACTTATTTTTTTCTAATATTATGACTGTTCCATGAAATGTTTTACCGCTTCATACTTGCTGATTCTGCATCTCCTTTAATGTTTGTTACCTTGTAGGAGGAGGTTTGGATGCGCAGATTGATTAAAAATATCGTTATTCCCTCCTGAAAGCGTTCAGTTTTTCCTTATAGCCCTGGCGCTGGGTTTCACGCTGCTGGCCCGTGGATTTTGAGGGTCTCTGTGTGCACCACGTTTGAGCCTTGATTCTTTCGATCGGGTCTGCTGCAGGTTTATACACCGTTACCGGGAGCCCTCTTCTCGCCATATCCTTGGTTGCTTCTTCCGCCGAGTTGTAGAGACACGTCTCTTCCCCGTAAAAAACCTGCAGCTTCATTGGAAATGGAGTTTGAAAGCGCAGTTTCTTCTCTCTTAGTACCTTTTTAGCGTCGTTGTATTCCCGACGCTTTTTAAGGACCTCCGGGGCGTAGTCGTGCTCCACAAAAACTTTTCTTTCTTGGTGCATAAATCCTTTTTTCTGCTAAGCCAGTCTCAAAACCTCTTCTTTTGTTCTGAAGTTGGAAAACTTCACCACCACCGATCGCGGGGGCGCTTCCGCCGACGGCCTTGGGGCTAATGAACGGTGCGCCCTTTCTATCTTCAAGTCGGTGGATTGGGGAATTTCCAGCTTCTCTCTCAGTATGGTTTCCACACATGCAGCCATTGTGGTGAAACTGTCCTTGACTCCTTCTTTCAGACCATGAATTCTTATGTTGTCTCTTCTTAGTCTTCCTTCCAGGTCGGTTAGCTTAGCCTCCAGTCTTGTCTGTCGTTTGAGTAATTCCAGCGTGGTTTCTTCCAGCCCTTTTATTCTTTCCTCTGCTTCCATGATTCAGGTCTCAGCCTGGTCCACTCTGTTGTTTGTCCTTTTAATTTCGTCTTTAATTTCACGAAATTCGGCCCAACACTCACGGCGAAATTCTCTTTAATTCTTGAAATATCGTTTTTAAGCTAACCGTGTTGCTAGCCTCATTCTGCTGCTCTGTTTCCAAGTGGTTGTTGTCCTCCAGGTCAGATTCTCTGGCCGATGTGCGTCTTGGCCTGGGAAATGTCGATCTCTTCTGTTTTCCTTTAGGCATAATGACTTTGTCTTTTGATTTTCACTCTTTCAAAAAATCCGTTAAATCTGATTTTCAAGGTATTTTCACAGATGGGGTCTGGGAACTTCAGCGTTAAGCTGCTATCACCATGGTGTCCAGACCGGAAGTCCTACTGAACAGATGTTTTGGTGGTTTTTTTCCCCCCTCTTCGGGTGGTTGGGGGGGGGGGGGGGAAGACGAAGCAGCCAAAACTGAACTAAAATGCAACTACAGCCACTTCAAGTGGCACATTGTCCAACGTCAATACTGCTCCAGTGGTGTTGATGTGCAAGGAAAAAATGCAGGCAGATTATCCACACTGCTGCACTTTTTTTTTTTTTTTTTTTTTTTAACATGACAGCAGTCTGAAACAGAAAGTGAAACTTAAAACTGGATGTAGACTGTCTAAACTTGGGAGCTGCTGCTTCCCGTGTCATGTTTGTTATGCTGTTTCTATGCTAATGCGTATCTTCCGTTGGCAGCGTAATGATGTGACATTGTCACGCAGCAGACCCCACATATTGCAATATTCAGTTTTACACTGGTATCAAAATTTATACCGGTATTATCGTGAACGATATGATATGACACACCCCTAATGCAGAGTTCCAAATTTGTCCTGCTTTTGCGAGCTCAGGCCATTCTTGATTTTACTAGTCTTTTTGCTCATTTACTTTTCATGAATGAAGCCCAGTAAGTTCCCTATAAACTCCAGGTTTGGTGCCTATGTTAGCTGCTGTAGATAATGTTAGCTCCTTTCTATAGCAACATATAAGATGTGCAAGTGATCGGTTCCAGTCCATCACCATAGAGCTACCTTGTGATCTCGAACCACATGTTGTACTTGATCTGATTGCTCAATATCCTTCATGATACCTGTCGTACAAAACATCGTGAGACCAGATTGTCAAGATTTTCCGTCATCTGTAAGTGACATCACCTGAAACAAGGATCTCACTGGTCCAACATATAGTTGTGGAGGCAAACGCCCACTGACATCAGGATCTGGCCACACACTTTTTCACAAGCACAAATGTTCCACATATTTTCTGTACACTTGTATGTCATCATTTTTATGCTGATTCTTCCTCAGTCTCTGGGTAATTTTGCCTTGCTTGACCAGTTCAGGTGTAACAGTTGATCAACTTGTGACTATTTCACCCATCGCCCCCAAATAGCTGACCAGTGAAAAGTTAGCTGAGTGAGATTTTTCTTGTCAACTAAAACTTAATCAAAGCCCTAATTGCCATCATACGTCACTGTTTCAATTTCTTTTGGCATTGCAAAGTTGTAAATAAACATCTTTCCGTTATTGATAGTACAAATGCGTCCATTGGGTGCCTTCTGTGTGCCATTAGTGGATGTTTTTCATCTTTCAGAATGGGGGGGGAAGCCACTGGGAGAAAATGGCAATCTCTAAAGTCTGACTCTTGTTCAGTAATTCCATTTCAGTATTTAAATAATGCATATCGCACAGTAAAATGAACAGATGTAATTTTAATAATTGCATTGCTAAATTGAAACATGGCATTGCTACATTTAAATGAGTCTGTCTTTGTAGTTGATGCTCCTATCTGTTGTTGTGATTGTTCCCCAGTTTGCTGTGAATATGTTCAGAACGCTGCCGCCACCGTCCAACCCCACTGGTGCTGAGTTTGACCCGGAGGAAGATGAGCCCACACTAGAAGCTGCATGGCCGCATCTACAGGTACTCAGAATACATGAAAACACACAAAGCCAATGAAATTTATTCATGTGTTACTTATTCATAGCCTTTCAACTTTGAAACTTCATCCATCCTCTACAGCTTGTCTATGAATTCTTCCTACGGTTCCTGGAGTCACCTGACTTCCAACCAAACATAGCCAAAAAGTATATAGACCAAAAGTTTGTAATGCAGGTGAGGATGATGGTTGTGCAAAGTCTGCTCCGTTTTTCAGAAGTTTGCCTTAAATTAATCTCTGTTATTTTCTCCTTTAGTGTCTGACTAATCATATTTGCCTTCAGCTCTTAGAACTGTTTGACAGTGAAGACCCCAGAGAAAGAGATTTTTTAAAGACTACTCTGCATCGCATCTATGGCAAGTTCCTTGGCCTGCGAGCGTACATTAGAAAACAGATTAATAACATATTTTATAGGTGAGTGTCTGCCTCAGTAAGATATTAGTAACATTTTGTTGAGGTGGCAGCCATAACAAACTTATGAAATTGTGGTGTTTTTCAGGTTCATTTATGAGACTGAACATCATAATGGAATAGCAGAATTACTGGAAATATTAGGCAGGTAAGATGTGTTTGGGAAAATTTTTGGTATTCATGGTCAGAACATAGAGTTGTTTCTGGCATTTTAATTATTTTAATTCTTTTTTCAGTTTTAACAAAGTGAAAACAGAATTATTCAAACATAGAGAAACACAATAACCACCCTTCTTGTTACAGCATAATCAATGGTTTTGCATTACCATTAAAAGAAGAACACAAGATATTCCTACTGAAAGTCCTCCTACCTTTGCACAAAGTCAAGTCTCTTAGTGTATATCACCCACAGGTAGCCACTTTGTCATTGTTGTCACATCAGTATCCATGTTACTGTAGTTTTGTCAGAGGTTAAAACATGTCGTATTTTTCTTTTAAGCTGGCCTACTGTGTGGTTCAGTTCTTAGAGAAGGATAGCACCCTCACAGAGCCGGTAAGATTTACTTTAATACTCTTTTGTATTTACAATTTTGATAGCAGTACACAAAAGGCCAACACATACTTCTGTGTTAATCCCATGTAGAGCCTACGGGTGTAGCCTATGCTGTTGGACTACACTGTTGAAAGCTTTTACACTTGAGCTTTTTAAGCACGCATCATGGTTGAAGAATAATAAAATGCTGGTGCTTTTTTCTGCCTGGGTTCCTATTCTTTGAAAGCAGTCTTTTAATGAAAACTTGGTCCCCAATTTTTATTATCATTTTTTTATGTACTCACTAACATCAAGACTGATGTTGGTGGACAGTTCTTTGCTTGAATTTCCTGCTACATGGGTACATGGCTATTCTGTAACTATGTTGTCAATTTTAACATGGAAGTATTAATCAGGCTTTATATTGAACAGCCAGACTTGGCCCTGCATCACATGGTTAAACCTCTTAACATTCTGGTGCCCCCCTCATGGGACGTTTTACGTTGGCTAAAAATTGGCTGGAATGGTAAGAAGTTAAAGAAAGATGGACAGTGTCAGACAATGAATTCATTTTTTTGACACTGGCATCATCAGGTGTGACACTAGTTACTATCATGTCATTTTAACCGGTTGTTCAAAATTTTATAATTTGGTGGGAGCGGTGTGTACAGCAGCTAAAAACAAGTGTGTGAGCAGGTTAGTTCCATCCAGAATTTCTGTTGCACATGCATACTAGATATAACATACACGACTCACAAAAAGTTAGGGATATTTGGTGTTAGGGTGAAATTTATGGAAAAAGTAAAAAGTTCACACTACAGTGATATTTTATCATGAAAGTAGGGTATTTAGAAGGGTAACTAAGTAGGGTAAGTAGAAGCATGCAATGTTGATTTCTTCATCTCAAAATGTCAGCATCTCAATAACTTGTCATGTGCCCTTGAGCATCAATTACAGCTTGACAACGATGTCTCATGCTGTTCACAAGTCGACTTATCTGGTGAGGCATGGCATTCCACTCTTGAAGGGCAGCCCTCAGGTCATTGAGGTTGTGGGGTGCAGGGTTATGAGCCTCTACACAGCGACTCAGCTGATCCCATAGGTTTTCTATGGGATTCAGGTCTGGAGAAAGTGCAGACCATTCCATTTGAGGTACCCCAGCCTCCAGCAGCCATTCCCTAATGATGCAACCTTGATGAGCTGGAGCATTGTTGTCCATGAAGATGAAATCAGGCCTGTGTTGTTCATGCAGGGGCACAATGACTGGATTAATGATGTTATTCAGGTAGTATCGACTTGTCACTGTACCATTCACAACATGTAGGGCAGTTCTGTATTTACTAGACACACCTGCCCAGACTGTAACACCTCCACCACCAAAGGCTCGTCTGGTGACAACAGCGACTGATGCATAGTGCTCTATCCATCATTCGCCATCATTTCTACTCAGTGTGAATCGACTTTGACCAGGGAACAGCACTGAGGCCCAGTGGTCCCTTGTCCAGCGTAAATGCTCCCTGACCCCATGCAAGACGATGACGCCTGTGCCTGGTGTTGTGGTCAGGTACCATTGCAGGTCGTCGAGCGCGCAGACCACGCTGATGTAAACTGTTTTGAATTCTCTGATGTGATTGGTGCCTCTCATCTCCCTTAAATGTGCCTGGACTTGAGTGGCATTCATCATCCGGTTCCGCAGGGCACTGTTCACAATGAAGCAGTCATCAGCGTGGGATATAGCCAAAGGACGTCCACTTCTGTGACTTTCTGTGACTCTTCCAGTCTCTCTGTATATCTGTTTCAACCTCCTGGTGACACTCTGTGACACTCTAAGCTCAGTGGCCACTTCCCTCTGAGAACATCCTATTTGAAGCCTTGCAATGGCGAGGTACTGTTGATCAATTGTGAGGTGTCGTTTTGGTCTCATGATGTCAAAATGTGAACAGCATGATGAAGAGGACTGTTTAACTACCAATTCTTATTGAACCAAAAAAATTATTGGTCGATTCATGGATCAAGCACTTGTTGTGAATTTTGCCATTAAGCACCTTGTTAGAGAACAGCAAGTTATGCAGAAAGTACTGAAATATTGAACAGTTGGACATGTGCATTCAAAAGGTTAGAGAAGGTCAAATTAAGTTCACTTGTAAAGGTTTTAGTGCATTTTAGGTGCATCATGAAATTTCACCTGAAAGCCAAATATCTCTAACTTTATGAGTAATGTATATAGATCTCACAATATCTGGATCACATGGAAATATTTTGCATTAATGTTTATGGGGGGAAAAGAACCTTGCTTTGTTTTGTTTCCTATTTTACTACCTCAATTCATAATCTTATATTTATGTATGATTTAGGAGAAGAGCTGTGCTTCTGTGCTGACATCACATTTTGCTGATTCAGTGATCAAATAACCTTAATCTATATTAAAGCACATTGGTAAAATGTTATTTTCAGTTGCTTAACTATAGTTGCACAGAAATACAAATGGAACACATTTTCCCAAACCTTTGGATCAGTAATGAACGATGCTGAAATGCAGTCTCAACTAGAAAAGCACTCAGCGAGTGCATACCTCCACCAAGGTTCCTTCCATCTCTCATTGATCCACCTCCAAAATATGTTGGGTTTGTATGTAGGCCTAGAGCCACTTGTGGTGAAAATGGCATCAAATTCTGTCCATTATTTTTGGAGAATTGTTGCTAACATACTGTGAGAAGATAAGAGCCTTGGCTGAGGTATGCATTTGCAGATCATCACCAAAATGTAGGGGGTTCCTCTGTAGCTGAAGAACCACCTCTGGTGAAAATTTCATTCAGATCCGTTCAGTAGTTTTTGTGTAATCCTGCTGCACAAATACAAAGCCCTTGGTGGAGGTATGCATTCTCACATCATGACCAAAATATAACCATCTGTTCCCCGTGCCATTACACACCTTTCCTGAAAATTTTATCAAAATCCATTCATAACTTTTTGAGTTATGTTGGTAACAGACAAACCAACGTCACTGCAAACATTACCTCCTCCTTTGGCAGAGGTAATAACCAGCACAGACAATGTATGGGAATATTTGTAACAGAAATTATAGACTCTATAGTTTCTATAGAGTCGATAGTTAGACTCTGGGTCTTTAACCTGGGGCTCCTGGAATGTTCAGGTTTCTGTGGGAAATTATCTAATTTCACTTCTTAATTAGAGATTGCAAATCTTAAATCTTAAAGACTGCAAATAATTTCATTGCTGTGCATGTGTTCTGTAGGCACCTTTGCACAACAGCAGCAAATTATTTGCAAATCTTTAGACCAATTAAGAAGTGAAATTAGAAAATTTCCCACAGAAACCTGAATGGTCCAGGAGCCCCAGGTTGGAGACCCCTGCTAGAGGATAGGGGTAAGACAAAACAAGCTGGAATTTGCTTTTTGACCTTGTGTGGCTCCAGTACACTAGAAACTATTAAATTTTTATGACTTTATTGGGTTTAAAAGACTAAGTAAATATAATGTAAACTCTGTAGACTGAAGTCTAATATCATCCGCACTAATCTTTGCTAAATCTTTATATAGAGCTGGGAAATGAATCGATTTTAAATGGGTATTTGAATATTTTTTTGATGATTTTTTTTTTTAAATGAAAATTTATTTCCCCCCCACAAAAGATATATATGTATATTTTATTTTCATTTTTTTCCTTGTTTTTGCTAGAGTAAATACAGCAGCCTCCAGTGCTAAGCTCTTCCCCCACCCCGTCGTTCTCCGACACAACCCCACATGAAACATAGCAGCATGCACAGAGAAAAGGGTGGCTCTTGTTCCTAAAAAAGGCAGCCTTACCTCTGCCATATGGAATTGGTTCGGGTTTGCACTTTCTGAGGGTTGGCGGTTTGAATCCCGCTCTCCCCAGCCATCCTGCTGTTGTGTCCTTGGGCAAGACACTTTACCCACCTTGCCTGCAGTGTCCATGACACTGGGCATGAATGTGTATAAATGTTTGGTAGTGGTCAGAGAGGCTGTTGGTGCGGATTGGCAGCCATGTTTTCGTCAGTCTGCCACAGGGCAGCTGTGGCTACAGTAGTAGCTTACCACTACCATTGTCTGTCTGTGGAGTGATTGAATAATGGACTCACTGTAAAGCGCTTTGAGTGTCTTGAAAAGCGCTATATAAATGCAGTCCATAATTATTGTAATTATTATTATTATTATTATGTCATAACTGATGACTGGAGTCTGAAAAGCATCTATTCGCAAACCATGGCAGTAAGCATTCACCGTGGATTTGTTTGCAGTTGCTATGGTTACGTAGTGGTGGAGTAATTTCAGGATGGTCATTAAACTCCAGCCAGATTCCATGTATTTTCAAGAGGCAGTGAGGCACTTTCATTTATTTTACATAAAGTAACAGGATGGGTTTGCACTTTGTATATCCAACTGAAGTGACACAGGAATGCTTAAGTTTTTTTTATTATAAGTTAACTTTATAAAAGTTTCACCCTTTATTCTAAATTTGGATTAATCTTTGATCAAGCATTTATTTAAAAAAGGTTTTGTTTGGTTTGCACTTGATTCTCAAGAGGGGGAAAATGTTTTGTTTGAAATAAAAAGAATGGATTCGTCGACTCCTTGCCTTTTGTAGTTAATGTACATATACACTACCGTTCAAAAGTTTGGGGTCACTTAGAAATTTCCTTATTTTTGAAAGAAAAGCACTTTTTTTCAATGAAGATAACTTTAAACTAATCAGAAATACACTCTATACATTGCTAATGTGGTAAATGACTATTCTAGCTGCAAATGTCTGGTTTTTGGTGCAATATCTACATAGGTGTATAGAGGCTCATTTCCAGCAACTATCACTCCAGTGTTCTAATGGTACAATGTGTTTGCTCATTGCGTCAGAAGGCTAATGGATGATTAGAAAACCCTTGTGCAATCATGTTAGGTCTGCAATGCTGTAATTGCTGCAAATGGAGGATTCTTTGACGAAAGCAAAGTTTGAAGGAAAAAATTATTTCAAATACAAATCATTATTTCTAACCTTGCCAATGTCTTGACTATATTTTCTATTCATTTTACAAGTCATGGTGGTAAGTAAGTGTGACTTTTCATGGAACACAAAATAATTGTCTGGGTGACCCCAAACTTTTGAACGGTAGTGTATATTACACCCCCACCCAAATAGAATCATGAATCAAATGTGGCATGAAAAAATCTCGTATTTTTTAGGAAGGCCATATTGCCCCGCCCCATCTTTATACATAGTTTCAATTATGTTTGTTACTGATGCTTTTTGTAAGAAAAACAAAGCTCCAGCCATGCACCATCAACAAAACAGGTGATTAAAATCCGCTCTCCAAACATTCTTCTTCCCCTGTTGCCATGTGCCTGTGTGCGCTTGTGTGTGTGTTTGTGTGTACGTGCAGACAGTAATGGCTTTGTTAAAGTATTGGCCAAAGACACACAGTCCAAAAGAGGTGATGTTCCTTAATGAACTGGAGGAGATCCTCGATGTCATTGAGCCGTCGGAGTTTGTCAAAGTCATGGAGCCCCTCTTCAGACAGCTGGCCAAGTGTGTGTCGAGCCCACATTTTCAGGTCAGGATTATTTGTCAGTACACTTCAATTTGTGTTGTGTGGTTTCAGTACAAATGTGGTGTTCTCTTCTTTTTTTTAAATCTTGATTCCATTGTCTCTGATTATGTGCAACCATGTTATACTGTGTTTCCAGGTGGCAGAGCGAGCCCTTTACTACTGGAACAATGAGTACATCATGAGTCTGATCAGTGACAACGCTGCCAAGATTCTGCCCATCATGTTCCCCGCGCTTTACCGCAATTCAAAGACCCACTGGAACAAGTGAGTCCCTACATGTTCTCCCCCCATTATTTAATTATGAGTAGGCATGATATAAAGTAAATCAGAATGATTTTTGTGTCTACAGGACAATCCATGGGTTGATCTATAATGCTTTGAAGCTCTTTATGGAGATGAACCAGAAGCTGTTTGATGACTGCACCCAGCAGTTTAGAGCAGAGAAAAGCAAGTAAGGGAAAAAGTTCTTCTGACTATATTGGTTTCAATCTCATTACGCTGATAAAAAAAAAAAACAAGAAACAAACTCACAGAAAATGCCACTGAAATAATTAGAAATGGAGAACATTTCTCGGCTTATCTTTGAATAACTCTTTCCATCTCTCGGATTATTTTGTTTGGGCTTTCAGAGAGAAAATAAAATTTAAAGAGAGAGAAGAAGCTTGGCTCAAGATTGAGTATCTAGCAAAGTCAAATCCACAGGTGAGCAATGCACTGGAACCCAGCCAGCAGTGCTATAGATATGGTTGAATCTGTATAGTATACACATATGTTTTTCTGATGAAATAATGATGTAACAAGAGCTTGTATTTGTTCTATGCTGTACCAATGCAACAGGCTCTTTAGGGGATCCAGCAAGAGTTTTGTCCTTGATTTTCGTAAAGTGAACTAAGATATTCAGAAGTCAAAAGCTGGAATCATTCAGGTGATAACAGTATAAATGTGGTGCATAGATCTGTGAGCAACAGCAGCTCCACCAACTTTCTGTCTGAGAGAAGCAGCTGATCAGCATGGGGGAATACTGCGTCAGGGAGAGGAGCTAAAGGTCCTTGTTCAGAACGTTTCAGTGAGCAAAGGATAATGTTAAGCTCCATTGTAAGATTAAAGTTTAGATTATTTTGAACTGGAAACCAAGTTTGAACAAGTTGGCTTATTACAGATCATCTTGGTTGATTCTTCATTTTTGTGGGGAAATGACAGAAGTTTGTAACGTGGATCTTCAGGTTTTTTTTTCCCCCTCTGTCACTGCAGTTTTTGATGTATGGTGACTCAGTAGGATCAGAGAGTCCAATGGACATGGATACAGACGGACCACTGTTAGATGACGTCAGCATGCTTAAGAAAACTGTAGTGGAAGAAGCCACACAGGTCAGTGTCCAGTGGCGCTTTAAAATTCTCCAAGAAAATAAACGCTGTATCCCACTTACAGGGACTCGGACTGCCAGCAATATTACAATACTGATTGTGGTTGTTAATTATCTTTATCATCAGCTATTTAGTCAAGCACTAATGAGCTTTATTAATCTCATTAAAAAAATTAGAATTGAACAATATGGCTTGTGATGTAAATGTAGGAGCAGAGCTTGCGGGGGCAGGACTGACGGATTCTTCCTTCTCTATAATCATTCTTTCTCTGAAGTGGAGATTAGTGGTGGGGAATGTCTGTGCTTATCACAACTATTATCCATTTAGTCAAGATTAAATGGTAGCAAGCCCTTAAAGGAACCTTCTGTATTTAATAGTTTTCCTCATTAATAGATTAAAAATTTTTTCAGACCTGACAGTGACCATGTGATTCATTAATTGCCATCCCACCTGATTTTAAAACATAAAGCACAGTACTGCAGGGAAGAAATAGAATTTACAAACTATACTGTAACTCATGAGTGCCTTTGCATGTGGTCGTGCTTATTTGCGCATGTATTTTGTTTTAAAATTTGATGAATTTGATTCTCCTATACTTGTACGTCATTGCATAGATTGTGAAGCCGTGGTGTGATACAGTTAATTGTTTTTGCAAATGGACTTCTGGCAGTTTTAGGAGAATCAAGTTGGAAGGCTTTCTCTAATCTTCTACAGCCTCTTGAGTACAGGCAGAAATGATGAGTTTCATCTCAGTTGTCGTGCTTGTAGTATTCTGTGGTTTAGGTGATGGAGGTTTTTGGTGAAGTGTGTTTGGTCTCTGGACAAAAACAAACACCTATGCTGTACAGGAATAACTCTGACTGACAGGTTGAAGTCTGGTTCATGTTCGATCTAACAGCAGCAGACATTGATACACTGTTGACAGTTAAGCCGTAGAAACGTTCACATGTTGGAGTTTACCCTTTAATTGCATGTTGCAGAAATTTTTCTAGATGGGATTTTTCCAGTCAGTCGCCAGACGTTGTCTAATGCTACAGCCCATAAAGTTGGACTTGTGATTATAAGTTGGGCAGTTGGCACTATACAGAGGAGTTAAGGATTCAAAATGACTGTGCCCCGCATAAACAGTAACTGGAAGCTCAAGCAAAATGAACTGTTTATCAGCACTTCTGACAGAGCAAACGCAATATAGTGGCTTTCATGGAGGCATTGCTGTTGAGTTTCTGACTTTGTGAAACTGTTCTGCTGGACCTGTTTATGGTCAGGAATCTGACTTAATGAGGTGGACCATTCAACAACTTCTGGCAACTGATTTTTCCAACTTACAAAAACTCCTGGAACGCACTGTAGCAGTAGGGCTACAATATATGTCAAGTTTTGGGGATATATATCAATATATTTTCCATCCATATTATTGAATGAGCAATATTGTACATATCGAAATAACTAGCTGCACAATCTCGCTGTGTAGGGACTGAAAACATCCCCAAGTGAACTTTCAAAATAAATCCAAGCAGGTTTTATTGCTTTATCATCTCAGAGACATGAAAGACAAACTTGTGGCGGCTGTTAATGGATCCGGATGGCCCACCGTAAAGTACGGTCTATGTGTGGGGAAACTGAAATCATTTTACCTCTTTGTTTAAACTTCCATTACTTTTCCAGGGCAGAAAGATATCTGTTTTTCTGTAGCAAACTGCAGATGAAGACATTAGTGCTGATGTCACTCCTCCCTCTTTCTTGGTGTCCAGATTCAGAAGGACCATCACAGAGAACGGCCGCTGATGCGAAGGAAATCAGAGCTTCCCAAAGACATCTCCACCGTCACAGCGTTGGAGTTGCACCGAAGAGCTGAGGAAATGTTGACACACGATGGCCACTGAGAGACCATCCCAGATCCCCTCCCCACTAAAAACCAGCAGCATCCACAGTGGAACCACAGGCCCACAGCAGGCGAGCACAACAGCAGAACTCTGGTATCTCAGCACAGCCGCAGCACAACCCAGAACTGAGAAGTCCCAGCTCCACCTGACACAGAAAATGTCTAAAGTAACACATCCTGGTTTGGCTTTTTGGGACAAGCGGTGGTTTGTTTTTTTCCAACCTCTCTCCCCAATGCCACCACCTCCCCCTCTCCGTGTTTTTGTTGTCCAGCAGAGACGTCTGTAGTGCTGGGCAGTTCTGCATGACCTCACCACACACCCGATTCCTGAACCCCACCCAAAATACTATAAAATGTTTTATCCCCTTTCCCCTTAGTTTTACCTCTTCTCTCCTGGCCTCTCATTTGGTTTTGGGATGCCAAGCTGCCCCCTTCTGGTCATTTTTTTTCTCAGGTGTCCTGTTCCATGTGTGAGCCGTCTCCTCTCCTTCCCTCTTCTCTATAGATGTCAGGTGCTTGTATAAAATATGACGAGCCCCCAGCTGTAACCTCTATGGAGGACGTCTTTCAGTTTAATTTTGAAAAAAAAAAAAAAAAAGGCAAAAAAATGAGTTGTTTAGATAATCGTTTCTATATAATAAATATTAGCTATTTTTCTCATAACATTCGAACTAGACAGTTGTTTATATTTTTCCCTACAATGGTATATTTGAAGCTCTTACAAGAGTAAAAAGGAATGCTTATATCTGTGTAACTGATTTTGCTTGCTGTTTGTTTAGTTTCCATTAGCTGTGATGATTCATCCATGATTCTGTTTATCAAGACAGGGATCAGCTGGGATTTAAAGCATTACACCACCTTCATTGTGTAAACATTGTTGCCCTTATGGAGGTTCAGGTTCCCTTTTTTCCTTTTAACACATCTGGGTTCCACTGTAGAAGTCTAGTCGGTGCCAATGTCTTCATCAGATTAGCTGCTGTCGCTAAAAAGAAAACTGTCCAGGCAATAATTTTGCACAGATCAGTATTTGTGTGTGTCTCTGTGCTGGATAGTTTAGCACAACTTCAGATCCAGTTTTATTGGTTGTAGGGAAGAGTTCAGGCCGAGATGTTTAGCTGAGCCCATTACATGAGAGGGGACTGTAGGATTTATTTTTAGTCATGTTAGGGTAATTATTTTTAGCCATTGTGGGCGCGTGTTCAACATCATGGTTAGCATTCAGTACAAGCCACTGTCATTCATGTGAAGCTTACAGTGCATCAGAAAGTATTCACAGCACTTCACTTTTTTTCACATTTTGTTATGTTACAGCCTTATTCCAAAATGGATTAAATTATTTTTTTTTCTCAAAATTCTACACACAATACCCCATATTGACAGTATGAAAAGTTTTTTGTGAGGTTTTTGCATATTTATTGAAAATAAAAAACTAAGAAATCACATGTACATAAGTATTCACAGCCTTTGCCATGAAGCTCAAAATTGAGCTCAGGTGTATCCTGTTTCCACTGATCATCCTTGAGATGTTTCTACAGCTTAATTGGAGTCCAGCTGTGGTAAATTCAGTTGATTGGACATGATTTGGAAAGGCACACACCTGTCTATATAAGGTCCCACAGTTGACAGTGCGTGTCAGAGCACAAACCAAGCATGAAGTCAAAGGAATTGTCTGTAAACCTCCAAGACAGGATTGTCTCGAGGCACAAATCTGGGGAAGGGTACAGAAAAACTTCTGCTACTTTGAAGGCCCCAATGAGCACAGTGACCTCCATCATCCATAAATGGAAGAAGTTCAAAACCACCAGGGCTCTTCCTAGAGCTGGCCGGCCATCTAAACTGAGTGATCAGTGGAGAAGGGCCTCAGTCAGGGAGGTGACCAAGAACCTGATGGTTACTCTGTCAGAGCTCCAGCATTCCTCTGTGGAGAGATGAGACTCTTTCAGCAGGACAACCATCTCTGCAGCAATCCACCAATCAGGCCTGTATGG
Organism: Pholidichthys leucotaenia; assembly: GCA_020510985.1. NCBI lineage: Eukaryota > Metazoa > Chordata > Actinopteri > Cichliformes > Pholidichthyidae > Pholidichthys > Pholidichthys leucotaenia. The sequence goes on along the minus strand of CM035842.1, from coordinate 373,133,394 downwards.
TAGAGTGGCCAGACAGAAGCCACTCCTTAGTAAAAGCACATGACAGTGTGCTTGGAGTTTGCTAAAAGGCACCCAAAGGACTGACCATGAGAAACAAAATTCTTTGGTCTGATGAGACAAAGATTGAGCTCTTTGGCATGAATGCCAGGCGTCATGTTTGGAGGAAACCAGGCACCACCCATCACCAGGCAATACCATCCCTACAGTAAAGTATGGTTGTGGCAGCATCATGTTGTGGGCATGTTTTTCAGTGGCAGGAACTGGGAGACTAGTCAGGATAGAGGGAAAGATGAATGCAGCAATGTACAGAGACATCCTGGATGAAAACCTGCTCCAGAGCGCTGTTGACCTCAGACTGGAGCGACAGTTCATCTTTCAGCAGGACAACGACCCTAAGCACACAGCCAAGATATCAAAGGAGTGGCTTCAGGACAATTCTGTGAATGCCCTTGAGTGGCTCAGCCAGAGCCCAGACTTGAATCCAGTTGGACATCTCTAGAGAGATCTGAAAATGGCTGTATACAGACACTTCCTATCTAACCTGATGGAGCTTGAGAGGTGCTGCAAAGAGGAATGGGTGAAACTGCCCAAAGGTAGGTGTGCCAAGCTTGTGGTATCATATTCAAAAAGACTTGAGGCTGTAATTGCTGCCACAGGTGCATCGACAAGTATTGAGGAAAGGCTGTGAATATTTATGTACATGTGATTTTTTTTTTTAAATAAATTTGCAAAAATCTCAAAAACTTTATTCATGTTGTCATTATGGGGTATTGTGTGTAGAATTTTGAGGGAAAAATTAATTTATTCAATTTTGGAATAAGGCTGTAACATAAGAAAATATGGAAAAAGTGAAGCGCTGTGAATCCTTTCCAGATGCACTGCACGAGAGGTCAGAGTGCTGCAGTCGCTTGTCTGGGATTTACACAGCATTACCGTGCACTGACAGAGAAGTCAAGCAGGGCAGAAACTGTGCTGATGATTGTTTTTATAACTCTTCTTGAGTAGAATCCTTTTCTTTGCAAAACAGTTGGTAGAGATTAGTTTGCTTCATAGGAGGGAGGTGTGTTTTGTTTGATGAGGTCAAGCAGAAGCCTTTCTTTTCACAGTGCCTTTACAGGGGGATACTCGCACTACTGAGGTCCGAGTAGTAGCATGACCTAAAAATGTCGGATGATTTTAAGACGTGTAACATCAGTTTTCTACCATAAACATTAGAAAATAATGTGTTGAGATCCATGCTCGGCCTTGTTGCCTTGTTGTTTAAGCTAAATATTTGTTGTTGTTAAACAATAGAGAGCAGAGACAGCGTGGTCACTCCAAACCACTTCAGCAATGAAGCACTTCCTGATAAAACTTGAAAGAAAATGGGGAAAAAAAAAAAACCTAGAGAATTGAAATCCGTGATGCTGTCTGTCTTGGTGTGTGGGGTCACCTCCCCATGGTGCCTGTTGTTAAGAGCTAGCCTTCACAGGACAGGAAATCACCTCCCGTTGTAACTTTCTCCATTCTGTGCCCCTGCTGGCCCATTCCACCTATCATTTGTACCATTGTTTCACCCCTGTAGGCCTATTTGGACTAGTGTTTGCTTCTGGATGCTTGCAAGATTTTTTTCCCCTCCTTTTCCTCTGTTGTCAGTGTTTCAACTGAATGTGCAAATTGTAAATAATACTGCAATTGTATTGTTCCGTTATCTTCATGTTCATTTTGAAGAACAATGGTCACCAAAGGCTTTTACCAAAACCCTCTACCCAAAGTTGGGCCCTGTTTGGTGGCTGCTGTTCTTCTCTGAATGGCTTTAATATTGGCTTCTTTGGAGCTCTTTCTCTTGCATAAGCTTTGTCTTCTTTTTCTTTGAAAAGACTTACTATTGCAAGTGTCCTTTAGTATATGTCTCATACTAAATGGCTTTGGCAAATGATGTACATATGATGTACTTTTATGTTATAACTATTAAATGGTAGATTTCATATTTTGTACAGAATACAGAGATTATTAGCAGCTTCAGACAAGTTGGTATGTGGGACAGAGCTCAACACATGACTATTAACATTTAGACGGGAGTGTAGAATTTAGATAGTTTTTTTTTTTAATTCTTTGTAATTGGACATTGTTTTCTTTTTTCTCTTTAAAAGAAATCATCTCCAGATGTGTTGATCCTACATACAAAGCTTTGTGTGTGCTTTTATCCAAATCTTCAGTGGTGTACATCTACATATACAGCAAATAAAGAGAACATGTGAGTTTTATATTTTCAACCTAAAAGAAGATGTTGTGCATGTCTTTATTGGGCCCATTCAGGCACATTAATTTCCATGCATTGTTCTGCAGTGATAACTGGTAGCAAGATAAGTCAAAGAACTGATCACTGAAATGTATAAATGTGACTTTCACTGATGCTGCTTCACTTATTTCACTTGTGGAGCAGAGTGGGCAACCACAGCTGTTCTCAAACGGTTAAAACTGAAAAAAATGGATTTTGTATATGAATCTTAGGGAGAGGCACCGATATAGCAGCCTAACATTGGTATCAACAGATATTTACCTTATTGACTGGTATCTGCTATCAGTAAATAAGATATTGACGGTGCTGATATTTTTCCGGTGTGTCCCAGTTGTGTGGCATTGATTTGGCCCTGAAACGGACAACCGAAGACTACAGCTACAAATTCAGAAAACATCCAGGACTGAAACATTTTAAAATATTTCAGTGCGGTTTTTTTTTAGTAATGCATATTTCTTAACCAATTCCAAAACAATCAAAAATAAGTTAACCAATGGCAAACGTCATCTGTTATCCTCCAAGCCTATTAAAAGGAGGACGTTTACAGTTCTGTTGAACATGTTAAAAATGACATGTATTTTCACATTAAGTTGAGGTAGTTGTCTTATTTTCCTTGGGAAATGTGTCTTTATATGCCAGTTAATAGATGGGGAAAAATGCATATATCGGTATCACATTGGCAACTGGCAAAACTACATTCAAAATAGTGGCTAAATAAATCTAGTAATGTGCATCTTTAATAAATTTACTTTAAGTTCAGGTTTGATTCATGCTTCTTTTAAAGTCAAATGGCACAAATCATCAAGATCTTTTCATTTTCCATTATACTGTCACTGAGAATAGGAAACAAACACTGGAAGTTATAGTCACATCCTCATCAAATTATACTTGTATTTAAATAAAATCGTGCAACCTATATTGAAAAATGCGCAGATGGTAAGTCTGAGGAGTATTAAGTGTAAGTTACCACATGTCTGCAGACTAGTTCTGAAGACAGACTGCAATCCTTGACAATGAATATGTTGTCCTTTGCTGCCACCTGCTGGCCAAGTATTACAATTGTATGTAGGAAAGAAAAATCCATCCATCCATCTTCTACCACTTTTCCGGAAGTCCGGGTCACGGAGGCAGCAGTTCAAGCAGAGAAGCCCAGACTTCCCTCTCCCCAGCCACCTGCTCCAGCTCTTCAGAGAGGATACCAAGGCGTTCCCAGACCAGCTGGGAGACGGTGTCTCTCTAGCAAGTCCTGGGTCTGCCCCGGGCTCTCCTCCCAGAGGGACGTGCCCGAAATGCCTCAAGTGGGAGGCGTCCAGGACGCATCCTGATCAGATACCCATACCACCTCAACTGGCCCCTTTCAACGTGGAGGAGCAGCGGTTCTACTGTGAGCTTCTCTCGGATGACTTGAGGTCCTCACCTATCTCTAGGGGTGAGTCCAGCAATCCTACGAAGAAAGCTCATTTCAGCCGCTTGTATCCGCGATCTCGTTCTTTCGGTCATTACCCAAAGCTCATGACCATAGGTGATGGTAGGAACGTGGACTGACTGGTAAATCGACAACTTTGCCTTAGAGCTGAGCTCCTTCTTCACCACAACAGACCGGTACAACGTCCACATCACTGCAGATGTTGCTCCGATCCATCTGTCAATCTCTCGCTCCATTCTCCCCTCACTCGTGAATAAGACCCCAAGATGCTTAAAACTCCTCCGCTTGGGGCAGGAGCTTGTCCCCAACCCGGAGAGGACAATCCACCTTTTTCCGGCTGAGGACCATGGACTCGGAGGTACTGATTCTCATTCCAGCCACTTCACACTCGGTGGCAAACCATCCCAGTAAGACCTGTAGGTCATTGCTGGATGAAGCCAGCAGGACAACATCATCTGCAAACAACAGAGATGAGATCCTTTCATGGATTGTTACCTTATTGTGGTGGGGGGTTTGCGTGCCCTAGTGATCCCAGGAGCTATGTTGTCTGGGGCAATTTGCCTCTGGTAGCGTCACCCAAGACAAACTGGTCCTGGGTGAAGGGCCAGACTAAGAACGATCCAACAGACTCTCATGATGAATGCTAGAACAAGAATTCAGTATACCCCACCCGGTATGGGGTTACCGGGGCCCCGCCCTGGAGCCAGGCATGAGGGAGGGGCTCGATGGCTAGCGTCAGCTGTCCAGGTTTCCGCCCATGGGACCCGGCCAGGCTCATGGGTCCGCCCTCCAGTGGGCTCACCACCTGCAGGAGGGAACCATGGGGTCCGGTGTTATGTGGATCAGGTGGCGGTCAAAGGCGGAGACCTTGGCGGTCCGATCCCAAGCTTCCTAAACTGGCTTTTGGGACGAGAGAAAAATCGAGTTTTGCATTCTGATGAATTAACTTGAATATTATCCCCACCTAGTGACTCTGGTTGGGATGGACACTGATAACAAGGATGCTGCCTGGAGGGTGTACTTGGAGCAAGAAGACTGTGTTTGACCTCACTTCCTGAATCCTGGCAGCCACAGACTAATGTGACCATTATTTTTGTGTGGACAAAACAGTGGAGTACTCGGCATGGTACAGCTGAAATGTGGTGCAGGGAGTTTATGGAAGATAAAGAAGTTTTTTTTCTTGTTTTATTTCCTTTGCTGTTTATTCCCATTCTCTATTTCGGATTACACAGACACTTCTTCCATTCATCATTGTTCACCTTTTTTGCATTTGCCTCCTCACTTTTTCCCCTCCTGTACACTTTGAATGGTTTCATTCTTTTATAGAGTTGTGTTTTCATTATGTTCTGGTTCATAAACAGTCAGACTGAAGGACACTGCTTTCCTCTCGAGCTTTCTAGGTGCTGCCATCAACTGTTCACAGTCACCCGGATACTCTCTAAATTGGTTTGTCTGAGGTCACTTAGGTTCCTTTATTCATCTGAAGGCAACAGTGAGGTTTTGGCGCCCGTCCACCCTCTTGTGTCTAGCACCCCTGCTGGGTTTGTGTTGTGGGCTCAAATGAACATGCTGGGTTTTAGAAAACAAACAGTTGCACATTTTTTTGCTCCCGAACACAAAAGTGAGGCTTCTTCCGTGACAGTCATGGCATCGTGACAAAGACATGGTGTTAATTGTGGCTTGATCTTTGGGCATGCATCCATATTGTGTTCCACTGAACCTATGTACATTATTTACCCCTAAACAAGCAAAATAAAAGCCCTTGTCCCTAAATTCCTACCCTAATGAGGACACAAATTGTACCCTTTCAAAAAAGGCCTAATTGTCAATCCAGTGTTCCCCAATTATCTAAAAAATATTCCTCCAGGCTGTACGCGTCATTGACAATCAAAATACGTCACTGGTTTTGTGGGTAGTTAAGTCTCTGTGTTTCTCTCTTCTTAGATGGGGTCACATGGGTTCAGCGTTTGTGCCTGCAGTCACAGTGTTGTACTCAGTTGTTAAATTGAAATATTGTTCGCTTTTTTCTCTCCTGTTTCTGTCAGATCTCTGCGTTGTCATCCTACCTTCACGGTCAGAGTTCAAATCTTGTGCAAACCTCCCAAGCGCCCGCCCACAACCCCCCCCCCCCCCCAGTCCTTGCAGTCAAAAACATCTCGTCACGACAGGAGATGTCAGAACCTATTGCCATGGAAACTGCTCAAAAGTTTAGAGCGTCAACCTACATTGTGACTATATCCAATCAGATTTTAGGAATAAGGTTTTCACTCCTTTAGTCAGAAGTCTTCTGTGTGCACATCTGTGTACACCTGGTACTGTGTGAGAGAGAGAGAGAGAGAGAGAGAGAGAGAGAAATGGGAGCCAGAAAGTGACTCATCACCTCACACAAAGGGGGGGTCTGAGATCTAACTGAGCCCTTTGGTCTTGTATCCCCTTTACTGCCGCTCTCTGCAGCACATGGCGTCTTTGTGAGCAGAAGTGTCAAGTCACACCTCACTCTTCAACTGATCTCACACCAACACACACCCCATTCTTGAGGACAGAGGGCTGGGGTGCAGCGTGGCCCCTCTTTCTTTGATGCTTGACTCTCCGGCTTCAAAGTCTTTAGCATCAAAGACCGAGGACTTGGGATCAGGCCTGGCAGCAGCCTAGCATCCGTGGACGTATAGATACACACATTCACACACTTCTTTGGGGTTATGCAGCTTTAACAAGACTATCTTCTTTCCAGAATGCACAATATGTAGACATATCTGATGAAACTCTCCCTTGCTTCACCAATGCCAATAAACATTCAAGCACCTTGACTGTAATTATTTCAAGAATTCACAAGAAGCCAAATTGACATAAACTCTATCACTATTCTTTTTCCAATAAAAAAGCACAAGTAAGCTTAGAGCTTGTGCTAGCTAAATATCATCTGTCAGTGAAAGATTTTTTTTTTTTTTTTAGCAATGACAGAAAATCTGAAGGTTGTCATTTAGACAGATGACACTGAGGGTGATCTACTGTGACTTTTACTTGTAATTTCCACTGACCGACTTTATAGTGCATATTAAGTGAGTTTCAAGAACTGTCTCAACAGCCTCAATTCAATAAATAAATTTTCTACATACTGTATCCTGTAGGTACACTATGAGGGCTGTTCATGAAAGATTTTCCCTGACTGAGAGGAATGAAGCTTGGCACAGTTATTAGTCTTTTTCTACATAGGTACCACCAAGGGTCGCACACTTCTCCCATCACTTTGCACTTCCCATCACTTCTCCTATCACTTGATGCAGTTGTGGAGACCTACAGATTGCGTCACAAGCCACAGCTTGATCTTGGAACATGGCATTTCATCGTCTTGGACATGCTTGCACTTCAAAATTTTGTCATGAAAAAATTAGGACACCCTATGAAAGCCTGTGTGTTTTTTAAACATTACACACATGGACAAAATTGTTGGTACCCCTCTGTTAATGAAAGGGAAAACCCACAATGGTCACAGAAATAACTTGAATCTGACAAAAATGGTAATAAATAAAAATTCTATGAAAATTAACCAATGAAAATCAGACGGTGCTTTTGAATTGTGGTTCAACAGAATTATTTTAAAAAACAAACTCATGAAACAGGCCTGGACAAAAATAATGGTACCCCTAGAAAAGATTGAAAATAATGTGACCATAGGGACATGTTCAACCAAGATGTCTTCTAATTAACATCACAGGTGTCTACAAACTTGTAGTCAGTCAGTCGATCTATTTAAAGGGTGACAAGTAGTCACTGTGCTGTTTGTTGACATGGTGTGTACCACACTAAACATGGACCAGAGGAAGCAAAGGAGAGAGTTGTCTCAGGAGATTAGAAGGGAAATTATAGACAAGCATGTTAAAGGTACAGGCTGTAAGACCATCTCCAAGCAGCTTGATGTTTCTGTGACTACAGTTGCACATATTATTCAGAAATTTAAGATCCACAGGACTGTAGCCAACCTCCCTGGACGTGGCCGCCGGAGGAAACTTGATGAAAAATGGAAGACGGATAATACGAATGGAAACAAAAGAGCCCAGAACAACCTCTAAACACATTCATGGTGAACTCCAAGGTCAAGGTACATCAGTGTCAGATCGCACCATCCGTCGTTTGAGCCAAAGTGGACTTCATGGGAGACGACCAAGGAGGACACCACTGTTGAAAACAAATCTCAAAAAAGTCAGACTGGAATTTGCCAAACTGCATGTTGACAAGCCACAAAGCTTCTGGGACAATGTTCTGTGGACAGACGAGACAAAACTGGAACTTTTTGGCAAGGCACATCAGCGCTACATTCACAGACGCAAAAATTAAGCATACCAAGAAAACACTGTCCCTACTGTGAAACATGGAGGAGGTTCTGTTATGTTCTGGGGCTCCTTTGCTGCATCTGGCACAGGGTGTCTTGAATCTGTGCAGGGTACAATGAAATCTCAAGACTATCAAGGTATTCTAGAGAGAAATGTGCTGCCCAGTGTCAGACAGCTTGGTCTCAGTGGCAGGTCATGGGTCTTGCAACAGGATAATGACCCAAAACACACAGCTAAAAACACCCAAGAATGGCTAAGAGCGAAGCATTGGACTATTCTAAAGTGGCCTTCTATGAGCCCTGATCTAACTCCTATTGAACATCTGTGGAAGGAGCTGAAACATGCCGTCTGGAGAAGGCACCCTTCAAACCTGAGTCAACTGGAGCAGTTTGCTCGTGAGGAGTGGGCCAAAATACCTGCTGAGAGGTGCAGAAGTCTCATTGACAGTTACAGAAATCGTTTGATTGCAGTGATTGCCTCAAAAGGTTGTGCAACAAAATATTAAGGGTACCATTATTTTTGTCCAGGCCTGTTTCATGAGTTTGTTTTTTAAAATAATTCTGTTGAACCACAATTCAAAAGCATTGTCTGATTTTCATTGGTTAATTTTCATAGAATTTTTATTTATTACCACTTTTGTCAGATTCAAGTTATTTCTGTGACCATTGTGGGTTTTTCTTTCATTGACAGAGGGGTACCAACAATTTTGCCCACGGCTGTATTTGGACATATGGATATTTAATATCAATTTTAACAATACTGGGAGATTTAAGTAATATAACTAAATGACTAAAACTGAAGAAAAGACTTAAAATTTTCTGTAAAATGTAAATCTAAAAACATGCAATTTCTGGTGAGAAATTATGACACCCCCACATTTACAGTATTCCCACTTAAAATGGGTAAAATCACACAGGTGAATCACATCAGGTGCTCATGATTACAACATTGTTATTCAGCATTTTGAAGGAGGCTTGTCCTATTTAAACCTCATATACATAGACATAGTTTGGTGTGCTCCTGACTGTTGAAGTGAGAGTGAGCACCATGGTGAGATTGAAAGAGCTGTCTAAGGCCTTCAGAAAGAAGATTGTAGCATCTTACGAATCTGACTGAAATCAGCCATTCCACTGTCCAGAAAATAGTCTACAAGAGGAGGACATTCAAAACGACTGCCAACATGCCCAGGTCTGGCTATCCAAGCAAGTCCACCCCGAGAGCAGCCTGCAAGATGCTGAAAGAAGTCTCTAAAACCCCTAAAATGTCATCACAGGACCTACAGCAGGCTCTTACTACTGTTGAAGTGAACGTGCATGCCTCTACAATCAGAAAGAGATCGCACAAGTTTAACTTGCATGGGAGGCGTTCAAGTAGGAAACCTTTGCTCTCTAAGAGAAGCATGAAGGCCAGACTGAAGTTTGCCAGAGAGAACGTAGACAAAGACCAGGACTTCTGGAATAATGTTCTTTGGACAGATGAGTCTAAACTTGAATTATGTGGACACCAGAACAGAGGACGTGTTTGGCGTAGACCAAATACAGCATTCCAGGAAAAGAACCTCAAACCAACTGTGAAGCATGGAGGTGGAAGTGTCATGGTTTGGGGATGCTTTGCTGCAGCAGGACCTGGCCAGCTCACAATCATGGAATCCACCATGAATTCTACCGTGTATCAGAGGGTGCTTGAGGACCACGTGAAACCATGTGTAAAAAAAATTAAAGCTGAAGCGGAACTGGACCCTGCAACATGACAGTGACACAAAACATACCAATAAATCCACCAAGGACTGGCTAAAAACTAAGAAATGGAGAGTCTTGGAATGGCCAAGTCAAAACCCAGATCTTGATCCCATTGAGATGCTGTGGGGTGACTTGAAATGGGCTGTAGATGCAAGAAACCCCTCAAACATCTCACAGCTGAAAGAATTCTGCATTGAGGAGTGGGGCAAACTTTTCCTCAGACCGATATCAAAGACTGGTAGAGGGCTACAAGAAGCGTCTCACTGAAGTTATTTCAGCCAAAGGGGGTAACACTAGCTATTAGGTGGTAGGGTGTCCTAACTTTTTCTTCAGAATAGACATTTTTGTTTTATGTTTTGTTTAAAGAGAAAGGTTAATTTTTGTTATTTACTTGCAATTAAATCACCTTCTTTTCCAGAGATAAATAAAAGCAAGATTATATGTCAATATGTGAACATTTCTGAATAAAGAACTGAATATTTAATGGGGCATCCAAATTTTTTCACGACTGTACTTCATGGTTGGAAAAAGGTAGAAGTCATATGGTGCGAGGCCGAGAGGGTCTGGGGTGAAAAAGGATTTCATAGCCAACATGCACCCGGGGCATTGTCTTGCAGGACACAGACACCTTTGGTCGGCATCCCACACCTTTCAGTTTTGAGGGCCTTCCACAATTTCTGCAGCAGTGAAGCATAGTAAGTCTTGGTAATTGTGGTACCCTTTGCCAGGAGATCCCTCTGCAATACTCCATACTGGCCGCAAAAGACCACGAGCATGAGCTTGCCCACAAAGAGTTGGATATGTGCCTTTCCTCAAAGGAGGTGAGTCATGATGTTTTATTGCTTTGACTGGGCTGTAGCCTCTGGATCATAAGCCCCTTTTCCACTAGTACTGGTTTGGCCGTACTCAAATCGACTCGACTCGCTTTCTAGCCTTTTCCATTATATCCAGCACCGGTTAACGGGTCCTATTTTCGTATCCACTCAAGGCCAGGGTACAACCGTGCTGAGTCGAGCCGAGATGTGACGTCAACAGACTGCGAGCCACTGATTGGTCAGGGCGTAACGTCACAAAAGCGTCCGTCTTCTGTGGAATGTACACGACCGCCATTTGCAATATTTCATGGACTAACTCGGTCACCGAGTAAATACGATATTAATACAGATGGCGTTGTAGGTTTTGTGGAAATCTACACCATGGTCCAACGAAGAGGTGCGGAGTTTTCTGTGCTTGGTGGCAGATCCACAGTGAGAGGAGCGACCCGCCCCATTACAGATGCAGCCCAGTATAGAACCAGACTACGGACAAGCTGAAGACGAACGTGAGAGAACCATCGATGGTGAGTGATTTGTAATATTGTGCATCTGTTCGCTTATTTATCCTGTTGGTGGTAAGCTCACTTTTTTTGGGTGATACAGCGCCGTCCTGTCCTGGCTAACGAGTGTTAGCTAGTAGCTAGCTCTGCTGATTTGCGCTTGTTTTGTCTCAAGTATTCGCTTGTGAGAGCAAAACGATGAAATATGTTAATCCTGGTTAAAGTCCTGGTTTGTGTACGTGTTGCACTTTGGTGCTGTGCATTAAGTTGTGTGTAATTTCTTCCTAGAATCTGTTTCCACATGCCAGGGGTTAGCCTCCCTCAGTGTTTATATTGTGGATACAGGTCAAGAGGGCCCCAGGATCCAAAATCTCAACATATTCAAGTGCATTTTCAAACCAGTGATTTATATAATTTTCTAAAGCGTCAGAATAGACCCAAACACCTATTCTGTGGATTCCCCCCCCCCCCCCCCAAAAAAAAAGTGTTGGAACCGTGTTTTCGTGCTGTTTCTGTTCCACCATAAATCCCTGGATTGAAAATGTACTTGTACAGAGTGGATCCTGCGGTTCTCACTGGTCAGGGAAACAAAGCATTTTTGTCACATCCCACCACTGACTTTCACAAGTGTATTTCCTTAACACAGGTACATCTCCAAAAATTAGAATGTCATGAAAAAGTTCAATATTTTTTGTCACTCAAATCAGAAAGTGAAATCCATATATTATATAGATTCATTACACAGACAGTGATATATTTCAAGCGTTTATTTATTTTAATTTGGATGATTATGGCTTATGTTGCTCCCCTGGGTATCGGCCCAGGAGGAGGCAACGTGCATGTGGAAGTCAACTCTCCAACCTGTGATAGAAGAATAGACGAGGAACACGTTTTGTGCCGTTATTTCACACAGAGGAGTTTATTCTTCGTCCAGATCATTCACATGACCAACACTGACCGACTAGTATTTACTATCAAGGTCCATAGTTTCTCTCTTATTATCTGATCACATCACCATTAAACAAAACACAATCATGTCCATTTATCACAATTTTCAATGTGACATTAACTGTATACTTAACATTTTTAACAAATTATCTTAACATGAAATGAATTATTGTTTTTATATCTCCTTCCCATGTATATAGCGTTTAACTTGTTCAGATATTTATATTTTAAACAATAACCCATGAATTTACATTTAAATTGATCATTTTAAGCACTGCCATAAATGTACAGTATGTGGTGTCATTCTTAACAATGCATTAACCTGGCCACTGTGTATCTAATACACTTTTACAATAGTATTCCTGGTATTCAGTAATAAACCCAAAATATACACACTTGGTGACAAATAAAACCAGTAAATGTCATACTGTATGAAAACCGTTTCATAAATGTCTTTACATAAAGTAATCAAATGGTTCCTAACATGGGGCGAACTCCCCCCGTGCGGCACATCCATACACTCGATCATTAGCATCAGCAGGTTAGCTTATACAACAACACATCAACTCTAACAGAAATACCCTTACAAACCCGTTTTCTGTCTCACACTTATCACAATATAATCTCGGATATCTTAGGACTCTTACAGTTTATATTGCACTCTTGAATTATTAGTATTAACCAACCTGTGATAGAAGAATAGACGAGGAACACGTTTTGTGCCGTTATTTCACACAGTTTATTCTTCGTCCTCTGGTGCGCGAGTCTACTCTCTATCATTGTGCCACATGTGTCATCTATTGGTCGGCGTACGGAACTGCACTCAACTCACATGAGTTATCATGGAACCAGATGGATTACAAATGCATTGTAGAAAAATAAAACAATTAAAGAATAAAATAAAAATTGTAAGGGTGCCTGTTTTTTTATTTTTTTTTTATCCAAATGTCTTTTTAGCACCTTTTGCATAACTATTAACTACTTCTTAGCCTCTACGCTCTTCCCCCACTTCAAATAAATGTCTCCCGACATTTCATGTTCTCGGGTGACTTGATGCATGAGAGTGTACCAGTTATAACCATAGGACTGAGGTTGGGTGGGGTATTGGAATGGCATATAGTTTTGAGTTAGCAGCACAGGGGTAGGGAGTAAGAGAGGTCTTACATCTGCAGTCCAAGGCTGGTACGATGGCTGTCCCAGGACGTCGTAGGTCAGTCTCTCTACTGGCCTTGCTCTCTGCTGTGACCTTCTCAGTTCCTCCTGCTCTCCATTATCTCCATCCATCACCTCCACTTGTCCTTGACGTTCTTCCTGCAGCAAAGCTGGTCCATCCACTTGCTCCTCAGCATCCCGCTGAACGGGGACCGGTTCCTGTCTTACTGGTGGGCAGAACTCTCTAGCTGTCACACGAAGCCTTTGCTGATTTTGAGGATTTTGCTCTGGCATGACAGGTACTGGTTGCTGAGTGTTTTGGTCTGGGAGATTTGAGGCATTTTGCTGAGGATTTACGAGTCTGTAACATGGGATTTGGCTACAGAGATTGTAACGGTAAGTATTTTCCTCTTCTTCCTCCGAGCTGTCATTGTCTGTGTTGTCAGTGTTAGGATTTGTCTCTGTCCTCTTCTTTCGTTTCGGTTTTGTCTTTTCTTTTGCAGGCAGTTCTTCTAAAGTTAAGTCATTTACAGGCAACAACAGGTTTCTGTGTAACACTCTCATCACTTTGCTGCCTCTCTCTGCTTGTACTTTATAGACTGGCCCATCTCCCACTCTCTCAACTACGCGATGTACTGCTGACTCCCAGTAAGCGCGCAGTTTCCCTGGGCCTCCTCTTTCAGAGAGGTTTCTGACCAACACCCTGTCGCCTGGTTGGAGTGTGACACCTTTTAAGTGTTTGTCGTACTGCTTTTTGCCTTTATCTAAAGACTTTTGACTGTTGTCTGCAGCGATTTTGTAAGCAACACGCATCCTATCAGCCCACTTTTTAGCGTAGGTTTGATGGTTGTGTGTGTCAGTGTCTTTTGTCTGGTTCAATAGTAGATCTACAGGCAACCTTGGGACTCTGCCATATAAAAGGAAAAATGGAGAATAACCTGCTGACTCGTGTCTTGTACAATTGTAAGCATGTACAATTTGGGGTAGGTGATCCTTCCATTCACTTTTTTTCTCCTGTAGGGTATGAAGCATTTGGAGTAGTGTACGATTCAGGCGCTCCACGGGGTTGCACTGCGGATGGTATGGAGTGGTTCGTGAGTGAGAAATTCCAGACAGTTGTTGTAATCTGTGGAAGAGACTGTTTTCAAACTCACGTCCCTGATCGTGATGCAACTTCTCAGGGTACCCGAAACGAGGAATAAAATCTTGAAATATCTTTTCTGCAGCTGTTTTGCCTGATTTATTCCTTGTAGGGTATGCCTGTGCGAAACGAGTGAAATGGTCCACTGGTACGAGGATGTACTCATACCCTCCTTTACTTCGCTCAAGGTGTAAGTAGTCGATGGAGATTAACTCAAAGGGAGCACTGGTTGTGATAGATCCCATTGGAGCTCTCTGGGGAACATTTGGGCGTTTTTGTTTGATGCATGGACATTTTTTTGTTACATAATCTTCAACATCTTGTTGCATATATGGCCAATAGAAACACTCATGGGCCAGATGTATCACCTTATCACACCCTATGTGACCCATGTCATTGTGTAGACTCTTTAACACCATCGGCCTTAGCTGTTCAGGTAGGACAAGTTGTTTGCTGTGCTCTGTTTTTCTGTACAATAACCCATTGTCAACTTCCAACTTGTTCCGCTCATACAGTAGTCTCTGTGTCTGTTTACTCATTGTCCATTTATCTTTATCGTTTGGTGTCCATCCCTTGAGTTTGAGTGAGTTTACTTCTCTAATTGACTCATCGTCTTGTTGAGCAGCATTGATGTCTTTAGGTGTCATGTTCAAAACACTGTCAGTTGGCACATTGTTGTCATTAGAACTCAGTTGTAGTGCAGCTATCCATGGCACATCACTGTATTGTGCTGCCTTGCTCCCTTGCCACACTGCGGACACTACTTCCGGTAAAACTGTCTCTGTGAACTCATTCATTTGCTCTTGCAGATCTAAGGGGTGTCTGGACAACATATCTGCATCCACATTGCTTTTCCCTGGCCTATACTTGATATCAAAATGGAAGACAGCCAACTCCCCAACCCACCTATGACCCACTGCATTCAACCTGGCTGAACTGAGGACATAGGTTAAAGGATTGTTATCTGTATAGACAGTAAAAGTCGGTGCATAATACAGACAGTCGCGGAATTTGTCACAGATGGCCCACTTGAGAGCTAGAAACTGTAGTTTACCAGAATGTAAGTGATAATTCTTCTCGGCAGGTGTGAGAGTTCTGGATCCGTAGCCAATCACCTTAAGTTTGTTTTCTTGTTTTTGATATAAGATGGCTCCCAGGCCTTTGTTTGACGCATCTGTATGCAATACAAATGAAAGGTCCAAATTGGGATAGGCTAGAATGGAAGGATTAGTCAAAATGTGCACAAACCTTGACACAACTTCCTGATGTTCACTGGTCCGTATTATTGGTGTGCGAGAAGGAAGCTGGTTTTTGTCTCCTTTCTTTGTTTGTCCTTTACTCCTTTTTGGTGCTGGTTTATTGTCATCGCTTGTTTCATTAGTGCTGTGGAGGAGTTCGAACAAGGGTCTTGCCAGACATGAAAAATCTTGAATAAATGATCGGTAATAACTGAGAAAACCCAGTAACGTTCTGAGTTCTCCGACTGTGCGAGGTTTCTTGTCTTTCAGAGCGAACACAGCATCCAAGTCTTTTGGGTCAATCTGGACTCCTTCTCCCGACACTAGTCTACCCAGGTAGCGTACTTGGTTTTTGAACAGTTCACATTTGGCTGGCCGAAGTTTTATGCCGTGTTGTTGCATTTTGCACAAAACCTGTTTAAGGTGTTCTATGTGCTCATCAAAGGTTTTGGAGTAACACAGTACATCGTCCATGTAAAGCACGCAACACTCGTCTCTGATCCCTTCTAACACCCCCTCCATACACCTTTGGAATGCGGCCAGTGCGTTTGACAACCCGAATGGAACCCGCACCCACTCGTAGAGTCCCCAGGGTGTGCTAAAAGCAGTTAAATGTCTTGACTCCTCACTTACAAAACCCTGATGGTAGGCACTTCCCTGATCCAATATGGAAAACCAGGAGTTACCCCCAAGACTGTCCAGTAGATCTTGTATCCGTGGTAATGGATGCCTGTCAGGTATGGTTTTTCGGTTCAGCTCACGAAAATCAACACACAAGCGCAAAGTATTGTCCTTTTTACACACACACACTACTGGCGACGAGTTGTTGGACACTGATTTTCTGATCCAGCCCCTGCTTAAAAGGTTTTGAACATACTCCTTCACCTCTTTTTACAGTGGTCTTGGAATGGAGTTGTAACTTTTCTGCACGGGTGTGTTGTCAGTGGTGTTGATTTTTAGCTGTAGTCCAGGAATACATCCAATGTCTCCTTCATCATGAGCAAACACATCAGACTGTTCATAGAGCATCTGCCGAACCACCTCCCAATCACCTTCTGAGAGATGGTCCAAATTGACATTAGGGTGCCATCTTAGGTGTGAGGGAGCAGTGCTTAATGTTTCTTCACCCTCACCTTGACTGGCACATGTCACTTGAGCAGAGTGACAAAATGGCTTGTCTGTAGTTTTGGTTGCATTTTCAGCACTGGAACAAACATTTACAGGTTTGTATTCAGTGATCTCTGAAATAAGTCCTAAAACAGTCTTTGGATTTAGAAAAATGTTGTGCTTGTTTGAGTTTTGGATTGGGATTTTGACAGTTTTTGAAGCACCAGCGGGTACATCAATAAGAGCTGGGAATAACTCCAATCCATCCGGTAAGTTACATTTCACAGCTGGCTCAAACATTTCTCCTCCTCCAGGAAATGCTCTGATGTGACATTTTACCATGCAGATTTGGCTACTGTGAACAGTGAGTCCTTTTTTCCCAACTCTCACCACTGGACTTTCTGGTTCATTTTCTATTGACTTGGTGTGGACAACAGAGATGAGTGATTCAACATTACCTTTCTGGACCTTTAAAGTCTCCGACAGTAAGCCCACTAAGCTAATATCGTCACTTTGTTCACTGTTTGCCATTATTATCTCTTGGATTACATTAAAGCCCAGCAGCGGAGTGCTTAAACGCTGCTGACTGACAAGCATTGGAACATACAAGGATACAGAACCATGCTGTGAACTTGTGATCTCGAGCAGGACATCTATCCACCCCTCGAACGGAACATCCGTTCCATTGGCTGCGGTGATTTCGAGTGGATGGCCTGGGAGTAGGCTCTCGAGTGGCTGTATTTTCACATTTGGTAAGGCTGCTTGTACCCATGACTTTTCAACAATGCTTACTTGTGCCCCACTGTCCAATAACATCTGTAGGTTTACTCCATTTAACTGGCAACTGATCATACACCTACCGCCAATGAGCTGTGCCACACGCTTTGTGTTGGGTAACTTTTGGGACTTGGCAGTAGTCTGTTCGGAGTTCAGTTTTTTAGTGTTGTGGGACTCTGCTGGTGATTCAGTCACTGGTGGTCCCTCCCCAGCGACCTCCTCCAGTTTCCCGACACATTGCTTTTCTGAAGGCAACCTATAGCTCTGCACGGTGCACGGTGGCGCAGTGGTTTAGCACTGTGGCAGCACAGTTTACCCTCGGCCGGGGGATCGCGGGGATCATGAGATTGTAGGTTCGATCCCAGCCCCCGACCAACAGTGAGCTGTGTGGAGTTTGCATGTTCTCCCCGTGTTGCGTGGGTTTACTCCGGGATTTCTCCGGTTTCCTCCCGCATACCAAAAACATGTAGGTTTAGGGCGCTCGCGCACGCAGCGACCAGCAGCCGGTGGCTTGTCACCAGACTGCAAACCAAATCTACCTACGGGTACAAATAAGTAACAAAAAAAAAAAAAAAATAGCTCTGTGCCCCTCCTTTCCACATCGAAAACAGTGTGTGCAGTGCTCAGTGTCTTGGGCGATACACTTTTGGCACTTTCCTTTCACTGCGGGTTTCAGTGCTGGCTGTTTAGGGACAGGTGCTGTGGGACTGGTGTTTACTGTATTTACCATTGGGTTAGGACCTTTTCTAAACTCTTGGTTAGGGAGGAGACCTGTGCCGTCAGCTCCTGGATAGCTACACGATTAGCTTGAACTTCAGTGTGCATTTTAATAGAGCTTTTACCTGTCTCTACCTGTGCCACATTAACACTGGTGACTTTCTGTTTGTGACTTTGTCCCAACCTACTTAATCTCTCTGTCTCTTCACTAACAGAATTTGCTATGAGCTCCAGGATGGAGTCATCTGTGACACTGGTGTTGGAGATGTGAGGTTTAAGGTCTCTCCTGATATAAGAGTATTTTTCATTCAAACCCTGATACAGTGAATGGATAAACACACCTTGTACCAACTTGTTGTCATAATGAAGCCCACTACTGTTTTTAGATGCAATCAACACATGCTGTTTTAGCCCCATTAGTCTATACATAAACTGTTGTGGTGTTTCTTTGTCATTCTGCTTAGCATTACTCAGCTCCTGAAATAATTCAGTGCTGCTTTTCTTGCGTAGATGTGTCCTTAACCTCTTGCGCTCTGTTGTACCGCGGACGGGCAAGTCTCTGCGTCCTAGAGCGCGTCCTAGAGCGCACGAGGGCGCTCTCGTGCGCTCTAGGACGCATGGTGTAGATGGTGATGTAGGTGGTGATGGTGATGTAGTGGCGTCCAAGCGCGCACTGAAAATAAAAGCTGCAGACACAGCCGCGAACAGATTAGTTCATCTGATTGACCTCTCATTCGACTAATAAGAGCCTTGAATTGGGTTTCTGAAACCTTGAAGAACCAATGAATGAAAACCTAGGAAGGAGGACCCGCCTACTGTGAACGCAGGAGCCAATTGAAGCACAGAAGTTCGGGCTGGGTGAAGAGAGACTTACTGCTGCAACAGATGAAAATAAGGACGCTGGAAGAACCTGCTACAGACCCAGCAGAGACCACCCACAAGTGCGACCTGCACTCATTCTAGCAGAATAGACGTTTAGGATTCTCTTCCGTCATCATAGACCGACGGAGGCCGACGACAAAGGTCGTAAATCATTCGCCAAAACCGCAATAATGGAATTATGTTTTGACCGGGATCCACGAGCAGACCAGCGTTGCGTTCGTCTGACAATGGGGAAGAGAAGTTCGCCAGGACAATGTGGCTGTGAAGAGGTAAGGTGTTATAAGCTAAATTATTATTTATCCCTGAAAATTGTAATCAAAGAATGACTTTTGACCGATCAGTAAATTACAACTGTACGGCGCACGAAGTACAAAGTGCGTGCGCCGCGTTACACGGTTCTTCGCCACCTCCGAACCGTGAACGCCCCCCCCCCCCCCGCCGCTACGATTCTGTAGCGGGGGGGTGGGGGGGGAGCCGCGGTGACAGCGTTGCTGTGGAAACATGCCACATCCGAGTGTAATCCGTCATGTAGTGAGGGCCGATCTCCGTCCTCTGTAGTGGGGAGATCAGCACACACAGACACAGCCCTGAATGTGACCTTTCATTTGAGCCCAAGATGAAGCTTCTATGTTGAATCATTCAAAAGTTACAGACGTTTTTCCAAACTGTGCCATTTGGCACAATTTGGCACAGTTCCAAAACGCCTGGGAACAGCCTGAGAACAAAGCTGTGTAATATATTCATTTTTTGTGGTATTGTTACAAAATTTGGACCTCAGCTGGATAACACTTGGTTCTACATTTCTGTTGCATTTACCAGCCTGGATCTGAAGCTGTGTGTTATTTGCAAGCATTTGTATCCAAAAAAACACCCAGGCCAAATTTATTTTCTTCAAGTTCACTATGTTTAGATGACTGTAACTCAGTGGCCGGAGCACTTAGAGAGATTATGACTGTTTTGCCAAAAAAGTCAAAGTGTTTTCTTTTAAATGAGACCAACCCCATGAAGATGCTGCAAAGGGTTGAATAACAGCTTTCGATTTACTTTGGACACATTATTTTTTGGCGTTTTTAGGAAAATTGACCGGAGTGCAAGGGGTTAAGAAACGTTTTAACTGAGCTACAGTAAGGCTATCTTTGGTTACAAGCATATCTTTAAAGGTACCAGGCTTAATTACCTTAAACACCGTTCTGATAATCTCAGCCTCTGTGAACCCTTCATTTAGCCCTTCATCAAGCTGTTTGCACAAGTTATTGTAACTCAAATCAGAATCAAAATCAGAGATTTGACCACCATAAATCTTGTACTCTCTACGTGGCAACAGTGACGTAAGTTCAGTCAGTCTGACTAACCCTGGGTCAGGAACTACAGATGGTGATGTCGGATGGTTCTTCCCTGATGGTGCTGCAGCTCCAGTGGTCACAGGAACTACTATGACCGGATCATTGTCGGGTGACACCTCTGCATCCACTTCTCCAGCTGTTGTGGGCTGTTGCAGTTCAATGATGAGGTCACGGAAAGCAAGCAGGCGAGACATCCCCTGGTCCTCAAGGCTTTTCAGTTGTGGACTTCTCAGCGAGTCAACAATGAAGTCGAAGGGTTCCACTTCGGTCAATTCTGCACCTGGCAAATCTTCTCCCACCTCATCCTTGAACGACTCAGCCAGCTTGTAAAGAATGTTTCTGCAGCGGGCAATGGTCAGCTGGCGAAGCTCTTGCTGGATTTCCCATCTCAGGTCATGTAGAGCAGACATGGCTGTGGTTTTCTGTAGTCAGTCGCTTAGGTCGATGGCTCAGGAACAGGTGGTCAGCATCCCTTGGTTCTTCAATGATTAGTGCCAGACCGGTAGGTGGCGCTAATCCCGGACGAGTCCCCAAAATTGTTGCTCCCCTGGGTATCAGCCCAGGAGGAGGCAACGTGCATGTGGAAGTCAACTCTCCAACCTGTGATAGAAGAATAGACGAGGAACACGTTTTGTGCCGTTATTTCACACAGAGGAGTTTATTCTTCGTCCAGATCATTCACATGACCAACATTGACTGACTAGTATTTACTATCAAGGTCCATAGTTTCTCTCTTATTATGTGATCACATCACCATTAAACAAAACACAATCATGTCCATTTATCACAATTTTCAATGTGACATTAACTGTATACTTAACATTTTTAACAAATTATCTTAACATGAAATGAATTATTGTTTTTATATCTCCTTCCCATGTATATAGCATTTAACTTGTTCAAATATTTATATTTTAAACAATAACCCATGAATTTACATTTAAATTAATCATTTTAAGCACTGTCATAAATGTACAGTGTGTGGTGTCATTCTTAACAATGCATTAACCTGGCCACTGTGTATCTAATACACTTTTACAATAGTATTCCTGGTATTCGGTAATAAACCCGAAATATACACACTTGGTGACAAATAAAACCAGTAAATGTCATACTGTATGAAAACCGTTTCATAAATGTCTTTACATAAAGTAATCAAATGGTTCCTAACATGGGGCGAACTCCCCCCGTGTGGCACGTCCATACACTCGATCATTAGCATCAGCAGGTTAGCTTATACCAGTGTTTTTCAACCTTTTTTAAGCCACGGCACATTTTTTACATTGACAAAATCCTGGGGCACACCACCAACCAAAATGACACTCTATAGCCTAACACAGTAAAAATAATAAAATATAGTTAGCAATACAGTTTCAAAAATGTATTTATACTCAGTGTGAACCCTGGGCCTGTTTAGATGAACACAAAGCTGATATCCTGGCAGGAATGGAAGAAAGACACACATGGAGCTCTTCCTGAACAGCTCTCAGTCTCTCTCTGTTTTTAGTTTTTATCGCAGTCAAGCTTGAAAAGCTCAGCTCACACAGATGTGTCGTGGAAAATGGGAGCAATGTTGAAATAGCTTTGTTGGCCAGAATGGGGAACTCCTTGGCAGCAGTCAACCAAAAACTGTCCAAAGGAAGATCAGCAAAGTTTAGCTTTAAACCATGATCTTGTTTCAGTTCAATGAGTTCCTCTTGCTCCTGTAAAGTCATGTCGTTTCCAACAACTGATGCTGAGCTGTATGGATTCCTAACCCAGTCAAGGCATTGTGTGAAGTCTGAAGAGAAATAAAATATCAACTTCTCCTCAAGAGTTTTCAAATGTGTGCCAATCACCTGGCACAGTGCAGCAGTGTTAACATCATGCCATTTCTCGGTGAGTGGGAACATCTCAAGGTTGCCACGCTGCACATGTTGCCAGAGCTGCACCTTTAAACGAAATCCATTCATTTTATCTGTGCTTGTAAGCAGGTTTTCATTAAAAGAGTAAAACTCTTTCATAAAAGAGTATTACTCTGACACTGGCCACAGTTACATGGGCAAAATTTCTTCAATCTGATTACAATTCAGATCAGAATTTTACTGTTTACATGGATCCTGAAAAAGCTGATCCGATTAGGACGTGCGTTTTCATGTGTCACAGGTTTGAACGGAATAAATCATTTTGACATGTGCAGGTCGACATTTTGACATTCAAAAAATAGTAGAAGAAGAAGCAACTTCTGGTGTTAGCGAGCCCCGCTTCGTGTCGAAATTGACCTGTATCGTGTTATTCAGACTGTACTTTTGCTTCTGCTAGTCTCCGTAATAAAGCTACAAGTACATACTTCTGCATATGATGAAAAGAGGGAGACAGCAGAACGATACAGACCAGTTTTGTTTTACTCCCGCTATGTTTTCCGCTAGCTGCTGCTAAGGCGGAAATACGTCACGTCGACGTGCGGCTGGTGTACAGACATGCGCAGTAAACATATTTTCTGCCCTACGTTCGGAATAAGTGTTTTCATGCACACCATTCGGATTAACAATCGGCATAACCCACCCCTCTCAATTGGAATGAAATTTTGATCCGAATGAGCATGATGGGGTTAGAATATTCAGATTGCCATGTTTACATGAAGCATTTTATTCTGATCAGGCTTTTAATCCGGTTACTTGTGTCCATGTAAACATAGCCACTCACTCGAGTAATTAAGTTAAATTGGATAATTTCCCACGGCACACTTAACGATCTCTCACGGCACACTAGTGTGCCACGGCTCATAGGTTGAAAATCACTGGCTTATACAACAACACATCAACTCTAACAGAAATACCCTTACAAACCCGTTTTCCGTCTCACATTTATCACAATATAATCTTGGACATCTTAGGACTCTTACAGTTTATATTGCACTCTTGAATTATTAGTATTTACCAACCTGTGATAGAATAGACGAGGAACACGTTTTGTGCCGTTATTTCACACAGAGGAGTTTATTCTTCGTCCTCCGGTGCGCGAGTCTACTCTCTATCATTGTGCGACATGCGCCATCTATTGGTTGGCGTACGGAACTGCACTCAACTCACATGAGTTATCATGGAACCAGATGGATTACAAATGCGTTGTAGAAAAATAAAACAAAGAATAAAATAAAAATTGTAAGGGTGCCTGTTTTTTAAATTTTTTTAATCCAAATGACTTTTTAGCACCTTTTACATAACTATTAACTACTTCCAAGCCTCTACACTTACAGCCCCTGAAAACCCCAAATTCAGTTAGGCAAAAAATTAGAATATTACATAAAATTAATTTTAAAAATAGTTTTTAAATAGAAATGTTGGCTGCTGAAGTGTTGGTTAATATGGGCTGTAGCCATAATCTTCAACATTAAAATAAATACTTGCAATATATCACTGTCCCTGTAATGAATCTATATATCTGTTTCACTTTCTGAAATGAGTGACAAAAATATTGAACTTTTAAATGATATTCTAATTTTTGAGATGTGCCTGGATATGTTTTAAACTTGCTTTAACTAACCACCATCCATTTCTGTCTTTGGGCTAGGCAAGAGGAAAGGAAAAACAGCCACCCCACAATGGACCTTGCCACTGTGGAAAGTACTGAAATCCTTTGCTTTTATAGGTAAAGTGCCAAAACCAAAGTAGCACAATTTCCACTTAGTATAAAAGGGACTGAACTGAGATTTATTTGATTGTGTGAATATTAATTACAGAATAATTGAAAATGACTGGCACATCAACTGTAAAATAAACCGCTTGTTAATGTATTTATTTTTTTGTCAGATCACTTGTGTGATCTTTTGTGAGTTATGTTCATAACTGTATGTTGCACTTTTGGGGAATGGGAGTTGTTCAGTCATCAATATAATTTAGTTTATATGTGTAGTTTATAGTCTATCATCAATAAACTAATGCAGTAACAGGACACATTACAAATATTTGAGACCCATTGTAATGCTTCCTTTTATATTTTAGCAATAAAAGTACAAAACACCGCCCACACTTGAAGCCAGGGCAAGAAGAGACACAGCGGTGACAGAGCGGTGGCTAAACTTTTATTGATTTAAAAGTTTCATATTTTGATTGAGCAACTCCACACTCAGTGATGCACACTCTCAGTTAAAGTACTATATTCCATTCAAGTGAATGTATTAATTCACTGTGATTGCTGAGGCCATGGTAAAAACAGATGATTTTAACCTGTTGAACTCCGGGATTCCGTGGGCGGTCATGTCTCTGCGTCATAGTGCGTCTGTGTGCACTGAAAAAAAAAAAAAGCTGCATTTCCGTTCTTCCAGTACAGACACAGACGCGAACAGAAAGCCAAAGGAGTGTTTGATTGGTTTATATTTGATTGACTTCTCATTCGACTAATAAGAGCCTTGAATTGGGTTTCTGAAACCTTGAAGAACCAATGACTGAAAACCTAGCAAGAAGGACCTGCCTACCAATGACCGCGAATACAACGAGCCAATTGAAGCAGAGAAGTTCGACGATTGAAACGCGTGCGTCGCCGTGCATAAACTCTTTTTTGCCTAAGCCGCTGGGTGACTCACATTGAGACCTGTGCGTAACGGTAGCGTTAGCCACTCTCAGCCATTAGCCAGTCTTTTTTTATTACTACTGTTTTTATTTGTTTTGTAAAATGGTTCGCAAAAGCCGCAATCAGGGAAGCGGAGATGGTTTGACCGGGTCGGGTGACCAGAACCACGAGTCCGTAACAACCGGACCAGCTTCATGTTCATCTGACAATGAGGAACAGATGTTCGCCAATGGCACTGCTGTTGTGGAGAGGTAAGTGTTATAAGCTAAATTATTCTTTATCAATGAAAATAGTAATAAAAATGACTTTTGACCGATCGGTAATTACAACAGTCCGTCATGGCCACAAGTTTTTTGTGCGCCGAGCTCCTCTGTAGCGGGGGGGGGGGGAGTTGCTATCCTCTACATTGCAGATATTTTAGTATAATTTTTATTGCACTGTAAGTTATTTTTTTCTTGTAAAAAAAAAAGGCCACACATTTTTTACGTGGCATGTTTCTTTGTGTGTGTGGGCTTGTTTGTTCATTCATTCATTCATGAATGAACAAAATTCATTCATTCATGAATGAACAAACAACCCCCCCACACACACACAGCTCTGAGTGTCACCTTTCATTAGAGCCCAAGATGAAGCTTCTATGTTGAAGCATTCAAAAATGCCTGGAAAAAAAGCTGTGTAATATATTCATTTTTTGCGGTATTGTTACAAAATTTTGACCTCAGCTTGATAACACTTGGTTCTACATTTCTGTTGCATTTTCCAGCCAGTATCTGACAGCTGTGTGTTATTTGCAAGCGTTTGTGTCTAAAAAAACACCCAGGCGAACTTTATTTTCTTCAAATTCAGTATGTTTAGATGACTGTTACTCAGTGGCAGGAGCACTTAGAGAGATTATGACTGTTTTGCCAAAAAATTCAGAGTGTTTTCTTTTAAATGAGACCAACCCCATGAAGATGCTGCAAAGGGTTGAAGAACAGCTTTTGATTTACTTTGGGTATGTTATTTTTAGGCGTTTTTAGGGAAATTGAACAGAGTTCAACAGGTTAAATGTAACCCAGCCCTTGTAAAATCTACTTTACTGAAGCGCAGCTACATGAAAATTGTGGTTAAATACAACAACGAAGTACTTTATTGTCACATTGGAATTGTAATCGCTCCTGTTTTGTTTTTCTTTTGAATTCTTGGATGGAATATGGTGGGCAATATAAGCTGCAGCTTCAGCCATCACCCATTTCAGATAACCTATGTTGAACTATATAATCAGAGGGGCTATTGTTTTATTTGACCTTGTTAGATTTTTTCCCCCCTTTGTTATATTATTCTATTTTCCTTTTAATCTTTACTGTTAATCTATTCGAAATAAAGATTCATTCATTCACATTCCACCATTGCCTTTTAGCAACAAGTGTATTCCCCAAATATGTTTTAAACTTGCTTTAATTAACCACCATCCATTTCTGTCTTTGGTCTAGGCAAGAGGAAAGGAAAAGCAGCCAGCCCACAACGGACCTTGCCACTGTGGAAAGTACTGAAATCCTTTGCTTTTATAGGTAAAATGCCAAAACCAAAGTAGCACAATTTCCACTTAATATAAAGGGGACTGAACTGAGATTTATTTGATTGTGTGAATATTAATCACAGAGTAATTGAAAATGACTGGCACATCAACTGTAAAATAAACCGCTTGTTAATGTTTTTTTTTTTTTTTTGTCAAAACACTTGTGTGATCCTTTGTGAGTTATATTCATAATTGTATGTTGCACTTTTGGGGAATGGGAGTTGTTC
Source organism: Pholidichthys leucotaenia (assembly GCA_020510985.1). Taxonomy (NCBI): domain Eukaryota; kingdom Metazoa; phylum Chordata; class Actinopteri; order Cichliformes; family Pholidichthyidae; genus Pholidichthys; species Pholidichthys leucotaenia. Next base: position 373,106,661 of record CM035842.1, on the reverse strand, counting down.
AGTCATCAATATAATTTAGTTTATATGTGTAGTTTATAGTCTATCATCAATAAACTAATGTAGTAACAGGACACATTACAAATATTTGAGATCCATTGTAGTGCTTCCTTTTATATTTTAGCAATAAAAGTACAAAACACCGCCCACACTTGAAGCCAGGGCAAGAAGAGACACAGCGGTGGCTAAACTTTTATTGATTTAAAAATTCCATATTTTGACTGAGCGACTCCACACTCGGTGATGCACACTCTCAGTTAAAGTACTATATTCCATTCAAGTGAATGTATTAATTCATTCTGATTGCTGAGGCCACAGTAAACAGATGATTATAAATGTAACCCAGCTCTTGTAAAATCTACTTTGTGGAGAGTGTAAATAACGAGACTGATTTATGCAGCAGACGATTTTATTCACTCTCACATCAGTCATACACAGAAAAGCATGTCTCAATACACCAGGGGTTCTCCTTTAATACCAACCACCCATCTCACATCTGCATGACATCTCACATCATGATACATTCATCCTTTCTCCCCCCAACTCCTTCTTCCTTCTACCTCGCCATAATCTCTATAGCTATTGTCCTTCTCTGTTTACCCTCTGCATCCAGTCTGAGATGATTAACCCAGTCTCTACACCGCCCCCCCCCCCCCTCCCAGAATCTCAGACCGAGTTTCAGTCCTCACGTCCTTTTGGCTTCAGTCTCCTCCCATATCTGCTGTAACGGGGGTTTACCGCCTCCGCAGCGCTGCTGTGCCGGCGGGGGGCTCCTGGGGGTGTGTCTGTCTGCGGGTGGGCCATGGCGAGGGGGGTGAAACCTTCAACTTGCCCGTGTGGCTGCTCTGATGAATCGTTTACCTGGGGAGTTCTCAGTGGGGGTCTTCCGCGCCGAGGGGCCCGAGCCAACAGCACTTGCTCGTCCGCCACCACAAAGGCGGGCTTAAGTCTGTCTATGCATATTTTCTCCCGACGACCCCCCAAAGTCTAACAAAAAATGTTTGTCCCCTGTTTCCAGCACTCTGAACGGGCCATCGTAGGGTGGGCGCAATGGAGGACAAACACGAACGCTGCGTTCTTCAAACTTTTTGGCACAAAAGCGCGTGGAAAACAGTGGTGGGCCGGGCCGGGCAGCGTGCCTGTGTCTGCGCTATGCTGCAAACGCTGAGAGGGGCAGTTGTCCGGCGCGGGATTATCTGGCAAAAATTCCCCAGGCAGCCGCAGTGGCTAAGAAGAAACAAGCTCCGCCGGGGAAGCCTCCAAATCCTCTTTTGGTGCGGAACACAACCCCAATAAAACCCACGGCAACCGGTCTACCCAATTTGCATCCGTCAGCGAAGCCCTGAGCGCTGCTTTCAGTGACCTATGAAAACGTTCGCATAACCCATTGGCCTGTGGGTTGTACGCAGTTGTGCGATGAATTGCAACACCCAGACTACGGGCCATCGTGGACCAGAGGTCTGAAACAAACTGAGGGCCCCTATCGGACGTGATGTCCGGCGGGATTCCAAAACGTGCCACCCATGTCGTCAAAAAAGCGCATGCCACGTCCGTGGACGTGGTTGCCGCCAGCGGGACTGCTTCTGGCCAGCTTGTGGTGCGGTCCACCTCTGTCAGAAGGTGCGTGCACCCCTGCGATGGTGGGAGGGGGCTCATGAGGTCCACATGAACATGGTTGAACCTCTTAGCCGGGATACGAAATGGCTCCAAAGGAGCCTTCGTGTGTCTGTGTACTTTGGCTCGTTGGCACGCTACGCAGGCTGCAGCCCATTCTTTCACTTGTTTGCGCAGGCCTGGCCTCACGAACTTTGCTCCCACCATTTTGACTGACGCGCGCACCCCTGGGTGCACCAGAGCGTGAACTGACTCAAACATGCGGCGGCGCCAAGCGACTGGGACCACCGGGCGTGGGCGTCCCGTGGAGACGTCGCAGATTGGGGTGGGCTCGCCGTCTTGCAGTACTCTGCTCTCCAGCCTTAACCCTATTGGTCCAGACTGGAGCACGCACACGTCCTTATCGCCAATCTGCTCTGCGGCCATGGCTGTATAATCTATCCTCACGCAGACCGGGGCCACTACTGTGCGCGAGAGACAGTCCGCCACCACAGTCAGTTTACCCGACACATGCTGAATATCGGTCGTAAACTCCGAGATCGCGGCCAGCTGTCTCTGCTGCCAGCCCGACCATGGTTCCGAAACCTTGGCCATTGCGAACGTTAGCGGCTTGTGGTCCACGAACGTGGTGAAGCTGCGCCCTTCCAGCCAGAACTGGAAGTGGCGTATGGCCAGGTGGAGAGCCAGCAACTCTCTGTCGAACGTGCTGTATTTACGCTCACTGTCGCACAAAGCCCTGCTGAAAAAAGTGAGCGGCTGCCAGGAACCGGCGACACATTGTTCCACGACGGCCCCTATGGCCACGTCCGAGGCGTCGATAGTGAGCGATATCCGGGCCGCCAGGTCCGGGTGCGCCAACAGTGCGGCGTTTGCCAGGGCTGTTTTAACCTCAGAACACCTGCTCTCGCTCCGGAGTCCATTCGACTCTGTCCATGGGTTTCCGTCTCTTGAGTGCGGCATACAATGACTGCATGAGTTGAGCTGTGCAGGGGAGGGACCGCTTATAAAAGTTAACCATCCCCCAAAATTCTTGCAGCGCCCTGACCGTCCCAGGCCGGGGAAAATTTGCCACGGCGCGCACTTTGTCGGGCAAGGGTATCGCTCCCTCCGGTGAGACGCGGTGCCCCAAAAAATCAATCCCCGTCACGCCGAACTGGCATTTCGCCGGGATGATTATTAACCCGTGCTCCTCCAACCTCCGGAAAACCGTCCTGAGGTGGATTACGTGTTTGTCCTCGGACGCACTGGCCACCAGGATATCATCCAGGTAGACAAACACAAACGGGAGATCGCGCATGTGACGACGGAGTGTCACCACTGTTATGGTTCACTGTATATGTGATTATATTGTTTGGGTAATATTTGTAAATGTTAATAATTTGTGGTTAAGTCTGCACATATTATTTAGGATCTGTTTCTGACTATGTGGAATGCCTTTTTGGTGAGATAATTATGTTCAATTATTTGGGTAAAGCAAGTGGTGATCATTAACCCACATACAGTACCTTTGCCAGCATGCTCCCTGATGGTGTCCGGGCAAAAGACTCTAAGAGTTGAATGCTTTTTAAAGGATACCAGCAGGAAGGGAGCATGTGATGGTAAGTTGAGGGGTGATTTAGATTTTGTAAATAGGGGTTAAATTATTTATTGAATTATTTATGGTGTCTTATTTATTCTGTGTTATTTATATGTATTTTGTAAATAGGTGGGAAGTTGTGATGGACTTTTAGATGCTATTGGGTATGTGTGAAAAATGGAAAATGCTAATTAGCCCTAATTGTCTCACACAATATAACAGGTGTTGGTTATTGGGAGAAGAGAGAGTCGTGTCGGTGTGAAGGTGGTATGTTCATTGAAGATGTTATGTGAGTTTTTTTTGGAATAAAATGAAAAATTGTTGATTGCCAGTTGCCTCAAAGCCTCCATTTATAAGGGACTGCCTTCTACGTTACAGCGCAGCACCGCATCCATCATGCGCTGGAATGTCTGTGCCGCTCCTTTTAATCCGAAGGGCATGCGTAAAAACTCAAACAAGCCAAATGGAGTTATTACCGCTGTTTTGGGTATGTCCTCCACGCGCACTGGGACCTGGTGGTAACCGTGGACCAGGTCTATTTTAGAAAAAATGCGTGCTCCGGCGAAGTGAACGGAAAAATCCTGGATATGGGGAATCGGATAGCGGTCGTGCGCTGTGGCGTTATTCAATCTGCGGAAATCTCCGCACGGTCGCCACGATCCCTCGGCCTTAGGGACCATGTGTAGTGGGAATGCCCATGGGCTGTTGGATCGCCTGATGATGCCCAACCTTTCCAGGCTGGCAAACTCCTCGCGCGCTATGGCCAGTTTAGCTGCGTCCAAGCACCGAGGTCATGCGAAAACAGGCGGCCCGGTGGTGGTGATAAAGTGTTCCACCCTGTGTTTAGCGATGGCCGCCGAAAACGTCGGGACCGTGAGTGCTGGGAACTGAGTGAGCAGTGTGTGGAACTTACTGCCTGGAGCTGTGATGTTGGCTTGCGTTATTGGCCCGGCCCCTCGAGCTGTACAGGGGAGAGAATCAAAAGACAGTGCATTAACCAGGCACCTGTTAGCAACATCGACTAGCAACCCATGTGCACACAGAAAATCAGCTCCCAGGATTGGGAAACTCAGTGCTGCTATGACAAAAGTCCACTCGTACATACGGCCGTGTAGGGATAAAGTCAGTGTTCTCTCACCAAAAGTCTTAATGCCCGAGCTGTTTACTGCTACCAGCCCGGGGCCGCTAGGTCCTGCTAGTCGGTCGGCGTAGGACGCAGGATGATGCTCCTCTGGGCTCCGGTGTCTACGAGGAACCGTCTCCCCGAGCGCGAGTCCGTCACGTAGAGCAGCTTGTTCTCTTCACCGGCGATCGCAGCTGCTACCGACTGCTGGCCTTGGCGTTTCCCGAGCGCTTGAATTGGCACGGTGGCGCACATCTGCGTGCGTTCTCTCCAAAGCGGCGGTGGTAGAAGCAGAGCGTGTCTCTCTGGCGCTTCCTGGCCTCCGCTGCCGCTACCGTTGGCGGCTCCTCGCCTCCGCTGGTCGTCTCGCTGGGTTCTGCAGCTGCCGCGTTCACTGTGAGGGCTCTGGTGGTGAGGATGATCCGATCTGCCTCCTGGGCTAGCGCACAGCAGTCACGCGCGGCCAGCAACGGCGAATTGGCAAGAACCGCTCTCGCCTCTGTTGGGAGGTTCCGGAGGAAAAGGTGGGCAAACGGAAAATGCCCGTCGTCCGTGCCCATTAACGCCAACATCTTCTCCATCAGTTCGACCGCCGAACCATCTCCTAACTCGGAGCGCCTCAAGAGCCTCTCTGCTCTCTCACAGTCCAAGAGCGTGTAGCGCCGGGTCAGCGCAGCCTTGAGAGCCCCGTATTTGTTGTGGGCTGGAGGTTGTTGGAGCAAGCTCACTACTTGCTGAGACATGCGAGCGTCCAGCGCTGCGACCACATAGTAATATCTGGTGTCGTCTGCCGTTATTCCCCGGAGGGCGAACTGAGCCTCGGTGTGGTGGAACCAAGACCACGGGTCGTGCAGCCAAAAGTCCGGTAGTTTGACGACACAGCGCACGCGTTGCTGGGGGTTCCCGTCCAGGCTGTCTCTGGGATGCTTGCCGCGTCGCTGGGGCTTCCCGTCCGGGCTGCCTCCGGGGTTCTTGCCTCGTGTTCCATAATTCGTCAAGGGGTCACCAGTGTGGAGAGTGTAAATAACGAGACTGATTTATGCAGCAGACGATTTTATTCACTCTCACATCAGTCATACACAGAAAAGCATGTCTCAATACACCATGGGTTCTCCTTTTATACCAACCACCCATCTCACATCTGCATGACATCTCACATCACAATACATTCATCCCTTCTCCCCCCAACTCCTTCTTCCTGCTACCTCTCCATAACCTCTATAGCTGTTGTCCTTCTCTGTTTAACCTCTGCATCCAGTCTGAGATGATTAACGCAGTCTCTACAGCTTTACTAAAGCGCAGCTACATGAACATTGTGGTTAAATACAACAACAAAGTACTTTATTGTCACATTGGAATTGTAATCGCTCCTGTTTTGTTTTTCTTTTGAATTCTTGGATGGAATATGGTGGGCAATATAAGCTGCAGCTTCAGCCATCACCCATTTCAGATAACCTACAGTTAGGCCCAGAAATATTTGGACAGTGACACAATCTTCATGATTTGGGCTCTGCATGCCACCACATTGGATTTGAAATGAAACAACTACAACGAAACTGAAGTGCAGACTTTAAGGTTTAATTCAAGGGGCTGAACAAAAATATATGATTAAACATGTAGGAATTGTAGCTATTTTTATACAAACGCTCCTCATTTCAGGGGCTCAAAAGTAATTGGACAAATAAACATAACCCTAAGTAAAATGTTACTTTTCAATATTTTGTTGAGAATCCTTTGCAGGCAATGACTGCCAGAAGTCTGGAACCCATGGACATCACCAAACGTTGGGTTTCCTCCTTTGTGATGCTTTGCCAGGCCTTTACTGCAGCTGTCTTCAGTTGTTGCTTGTTTGTGGGTCTTTCTGCCTTAAGTTTTGTCTTGAGCAAGTGAAATGCATGCTCGATTGGGTTGAGATCTGGTGATTGACTCGGCCATTGCAGAATAGTCCACTTCTTTGCTTTAAAAAACTCCTGGGTTGCTTTTGCAGTATATTTTGGATCATTGTCCATCTGTACTGTGAAGCGCCGTCCAATCAACTTTGCTGCATTTGGCTGAATCTGAGCAGAAAGTATATTCCATACACTTCAGAATTCATCTGGCTGCTTCTGTCTTTTGTCACATCATCAATAAACACAAGTGACCCAGTGCCATTGGAAGCCATGCGTGCCCATGTCATCACACTGCCTCTACCATGTTTTACAGAAGATGTGGTGTGCTTTGGATCATGAGCTGTTCCAGTTCTTCTCCAAACTTTCTTCTTCCCATCATTCTGGTACAGGTTGATCTTAGTCTCATCTGTCCAAAGAATGCTGTTCCAGAACTGGGCTGGCTTCTTCAGGTGTTTTTTGGCAAAGTCAATTCTGGCCTTTCTATTTTTGAGGCTGATTAATGGTTTGCACCTTGTGGTGAATCCTTTGTATTTACTCTCATGAAGTCTTCTCTTTATGGTAGAATTAGATACTGATACACCTACTTCCTGGAGAATGTTCTCCACTTGAGTGGATGTTCAATTCAATTCAACTTTATTTATATAGCACCATTTCACAACAACAGTCATCTCATAGCACCAGCAATCAGGCGATCCCCTGTGAGCAAGCACTTGGCGACGGTGGAGAGGAAAAACTCCCTTTTAACAGGAAGAAACCTCCAGCAAAACCAGGCTCAGGGAGGGGCAGTCATCTGCTGCGACTGGCTGGGGGGTGAGGGGATAGAGAAGAAGAAAAGAACAGACATGTAGAGAGCAAACAGCACGATGGGGACTCAATCTATGGGAGAGAACAAACAAATGTTAATGACCAGCAAAAAAAAAAATTTCATTGAGAGTGAGGAAAGGAGTGAGGCCCAGTGCATTACTGGAGGTCCCCCGGCTGACTAAACCTATTACCAGCATAACTAAGGGAGGGTTCAGAAACACATGATCCCTCCCTAATTATAGGCTATATCAAAAAGGTAGGTTTTAGCCCTATTCTTAAAAACAGAGATCGAGTCTGACTCCCGAATCCAGATTGGCAGCTGGTTCCACAGGAGAGGAGCTTGATAACTGAAGGCTCTGCCTCCCATTGTACTTTTGGAGATTCTAGGTATTACAAGTAATCCTGCATTTTGGGAGCGTAGTGCTCTGTTAGGATGATACGGTAGCATCAGATCTTTTAAATAAAAAGGAGCCTGATTGTTTAGAGCTTTGTAAGTAAGAATAAGGATTTTAAACTTAATTCTAAACTCTATGGGAAGCCAATGAAGGGAGGCCAGAACCGGAGAGATATGATCTCTCTTTCTAGTACCTGTTAAAACTCTTGCTGCAGCATTTTGGATCAGCTGAAGACTTTTTAAAGATGTTTTAGGACAGCCTGATAATAAAGAATTACAATATGTAGTGAAGGGGTTGTTCTTCACCATGGAAAGGATTCTGCGATCATCCACCACAGTTGTCTTCCTTGGACGTCCAGACCTTTTTGAGTTCCCAAGCTCACCAGTGCACTCTTTTTTTCTCAGAATGTACCAAACTGTTGATTTGGCCACTCCTAACATTTCTGCTATCTCTCTGATGGATTTCTTTTTTTTTTTTTTTTTTTTCAGCCTCAGGATGGTCTGTTTCACCTCCATTGAGAGCTCCTTTGACCGCATGTTGTGTGTTCACAGCAACAGCTTCCAAATGCAAACGCCACACCTGGAATCAACTCCAGACCTTTTAACTGCTTAATTGATGACAGGTTAACGAGGGAAGAGCCCATGCAGCCTGGTTATTTTTTATTTATTTATTTTTTTTTGCAGCCTTCTGAGTCAATTGTCCAATTATTTTTGGTCCCTTGAAAAAGAGGCGGCTACGTATTAAAGAGCTGTAATTCCTAAACCCTTGCTCCAATTTGGATGTGAATACCCTCAAATTACAGCTGAGAGTCTGCACTTTAAGCCCATATTGATTATATAATTGTATCCTGAATATGTTTTCGTAAACAGCTAAAATAACAAAACTTGTGTCACTGTCCAAATATTTTTGGGCCTAACTGTATGTTGAACTGTATAATCAGAGGGGTTATTGTTTAATTTGACCTTGTTAGATTTTTTCCCCCTTTGTTATATTATTCTATTTTCCTTTTAATCTTTACTTTTAATCTATCCGAAATAAAGATTCATTCATTCATTCACATTCCACCATTGCCTTTTAGCAACAAGTGTATTTCCCAAATATGTTTTAACCCCTTGCACTCTGGTCAATTTCCCTAAAAACGCCAAAAAAATAACATACCCAAAGTAAATCAAAAGCTGTTCTTCAACCCTTTGCAGCATCTGCATGGGGTTGGTCTCATTTAAAAGAAAACACTTTGAATTTTTTGGCAAAACAGTCATAATCTAAGTGTTCCGGCCACTGAGTAACAGTCATCTAAACATACTGAACTTGAAGAAAATAAATTTCGACTGGGTGTTTTTTTGGATACAAATGCTTGCAAATAACACACAGCTGTCAGATACTGGCTGGAAAATGCAACAGAAACGTAGAACCAAGTGTTATCCAGCTGAGGTCAAAATTTTGTAATAATACCACAAAAAATGAATATATTACACAGCTTTTTTCTTAGGTTGTTCCCAGGCGTTTTTGAACTGTGCCAAATTGTGCCAAATGGCACAGTTTGGAAAAACGTCTGTAACTTTTGAATGATTCAATATAGAAGCTTCATCTTGGGCTCTAATGAAAGGTGACTCTCAGGGCTGTGTGTGTGTGTGTGTGGGCGGGGGGGGTTGTTTATTTATTCATGAATGAATGAATGAACAAACAAGCCCCCACACACAAAGAAGCATACCACGTAAAAAATGTGTGGCCTTTTTTTTACAAGAAAAAATAACCTACAGTGAACTAAAAATTATTCTAAAATATTTGTAATGTAGAAGATAACAACTCCCACCCCCCCCCCCACCCCCCGCTACAGAGGACGGACATCACCCGGTGCGCTGCGGTCACGGTGCGCCGCGGTCTACTACGCACAGTTGTAATTTACCAATCAGTCAAAAGTCATTTTTGATTACAATTTTCAGGGATAAAGAATAATTTAGCTTATAACACTTACCTGTCCACAACAGCAGTGTCGCTGGCGAACTTCTCTTCCTCATTGTCAGACGAACATGATGCTGGTCCGCTTGTTACGGACTCGTGGTTCTGGTCACGCAACCCGGTCAAACCATAATTCCATTATTGCGGTTTTGCGCTTCCATGATTGCGGTTTTGGCGAACGATTTTTCAAAACAAATAAGAACAGTAGTAAGAAAAAAAGACTGGCGAACGCCTGTGTGTCACCCAGCCTTACACAAAACAGATTTTAGGCAAGGGAGGCACGCTTTCGAACTTCTGTGCTTCAATTGGCTGGCTGTATTTGCAGCCGTTGGTAGGCGGGTCCTTCTTGCTAGGTTTTCAGTCATTGGTTCTTCAAGGTTTCAGAAACCCAATTCAAGGCTCTTATTAGTCGAATGAGAGGTCAATCACATCTAAACCAATCAAAGCACTCCTTTGGCTTTCTGTTCGCGGCTGTGTCTGTAGTGGAAGAACGGAAATGCAGCTTTTTTTTCCAGTGCGCACTAGGACGCACAGTGAGGGCGCCCTTGTGCGCTCTAGGACGCAGAGACGTGTCCGCCCGCGGTACACCGAAGTGCAACAGGTTAAACTTGGTTTAATTAACCACCACCCATTTCTGTCTTTTGTCTAGGCAAGAGGGAAATGATCCACCCCAAACTGGACCTTGCCTCACTATTTACAGAGATGCAGGCCTAAAGATCTGCTGAACTGGGACCAGCTTGAGTGGGACATCCCAGCTGCTTCTCAGTGAGGCAGCGTGGCCGGCGTGTGTGACCCATTCTAAGTTTTTGTTTTTGTTTTGTTTTGTTTTGTTTTTTTACAGTTTGAATTTTGCACATTCTGAATAATCTGGAATTTGCTGCTGATTGTAATAACAATTTAGTGACTTATGTGTTTGCATCATAATTTTCTATTTTGTCCGTTAAGACACTGGTGGGAAAAGAGTCAACAGTACAAACCATTTATCAGTGACTTTGAAAATAATGTCTCATTCTTTAGAAAAAGTAACCAAAACAATTATTTTATTTACTGAAGACTGTATTGTTGGATGTGCCACTGCAGAAGACCCCGCACACTTTAGTGACAGTACCAGTATATGGAGGAATTCTGGGCCATATTAGCATCTGTCCTTTATCATAATGGGTTTGGGCGGGGGTGTCCAATCATGTGCCATGGAGGGCCAAGACCCTGCAGACTTTACCTCCAACCAGTGTCTTCAACAGCAGATTCCACAGAATTTCTTTCCACTGACTGCTGATAAGTGACAACACCTGCTGAAGAGACTGGGTAGAAGAGAGAACCTGCAGGGTCTTGGCCCTCCATGGTACATGATTGGACACCCCTGGGTTATGGTTTAATGGGATTTATCATTTTAACACAAACTGCTTTATGGTTCATAATTCTGTTGACAGACTTACACCAAACCAAAAGTGATTTCTCAAACTGCTGGACTGTTCTTAGACAGCTTTTCCAATCTTTCAGTATTTAATTTATGTCACTTGGTGGTAACCTTCACATATAAAAAAAAAGAGACATCTGCAAAAACTTCAGAAGTTTATTGTCAGTGCAATTCCCCGTGCAATACTACATGAATGCATGTATAGTACATTGTTGATGCAGAGAATATATGTTTCTACAGTACATGTATCTAGTAAATGAAGTATTTTCCATGTAACCTTGTGACTGCATTATTTTAATTGCTTTTAATCCTAGATCAAGTTTGTTTTGGCCTAAAATGCATCATAATTGTCAAATGTATCTTATTATACCTAACTCAGTGCTGTTTACTTTTTGAATATATATTTTGTGGCTAATATAACCCAGTGATCAAGTTGTGTCAGCTGATCATTTTTTGCCACGACACCATCTCAGACTCAGTGCAGCTGGAGCAGCTACATGACATGATGTCTCAACAGTCTCCATGATTTTCACACAGATCAGAGCAATTTGTTGTACAGGAAGCTAACTGTTTTCTACAGACATGCTTAAGCTCTATAACCACTGATTGTTTGTGAAGCTGGGGTGACATCAGTGACAGGCTGTGTTGAACGCCAGACCCATGGTTTGAAGCGGTAATTTTCCCACAACAGAGCCATCTGAAACACACACACACAGCATACATATTTTCGTACCTAACGGCGATAACTTGCAGACATTACAGTGTAGTATGACGTACTTATAGCAAACTAGCATTAGCAACCATTAGCTTACCGTCATATATGATCGAGTTTGTATCCTCACGTCTTCGGCTCTCCCAGAAGCTGCAGTACTATTCCAGAGTGTTTCGTCTTGCTGCCTGTACCCTTGTCTGGCGGTCCTTTTTGGCATTTACGGTGACAAAAAGCCACAGACCGAGGAGTTGCCTTGTACAGCCGCCATGTTATGTTTGCTTGGGTCTCGTGTTTTACGTCACGGGAGTGTGGCGCCGCCTTGCTGTCAAAAAATTCCCGCCCACCCCAGCTGTACCCAGCTGCAATGGAAACACAACCGAGGCCGAAACGAGTAATGTCGAGTCGAGTAAGGCTGACTGGGGCTAGTGGAAAAGGGCCAATAGTGATGAGCATGTTTCATCCTTTGTGATCAGACTGTCAGAAAAGTCCTAGTTTTATTGACACATGGCCAAAAGAGTCTGGGAGCACATGACTTGTTCCTGCTTCTAAAAAGGTGTGAGCAGCTGGGGGATTCATTGTGCAGACAACAATAATATGCAAATGGTTATAGATGATTTTCTTTCTACAGACGCCACACTGATCTTTACATCTTGGCCTAGTTGGAGAATGGTTATGTGGCGATCCTCCAAAAATGGTGGCCTCCACTTGCTGGATGGTGTCCTCGTCAATGGCGCATTGTGGTCACCCGGAAATGGTTACCATTTGCACCGATGTCCAACCACATTTGAACTGTTGAAGCCAGTCTTTGACTACATCATACAATGGGGCATCCTCTCCATTAGTCTCTTTCATCTCACCAAATGTTTCCTGTGGTGTGCATGCTCTTAAGTACAGGAACCTGATTACTGCTCTGTATTCTGCTCAGGGGTGTAGCCGGGGGGGCCGAGGGGGGCTGCAGCCCCCCACCCAAAAAAAAGAAGAAAAAAAGGGGAGAAAAAAGAAGAAAAATGTAAATAAAGAGCAGGTTTTGAATAGTTTGCATTGAAAACGTTAAGAAATCTGTAGTTGACAGGGGGCTGAAGCTAAAGCTTCACCCCGGACGCACTGGGCATTCAGAATGGTGGTTGGGGTTCAGCACCCCCCCACTTCACAAATTCCTGGCTACGCCACTGCTGCTGGCTCCATTATCATACCTTACTCCACTTTAGCACCTGTAAAAGAGAAACTCGTTAGATTTCAGAACTGCAAATTACCCCGTGACCTCACACGTGGACAAAATTGTTGGTACCCCTCTGTTAATGAAAGAAAAACCCACAATGGTCACAGAAATAACTTGAATCTGACAAAAGTGGTAATAAATAAAAAGTCTGAAAATTAACCAATGAAAATCAGATGATGCTTTTGAATTGTGGTTCAACAGAATTATTTTAAAAAACAAACTCATGAAACAGGCCTGGACAAAAATAATGGTACTGTAGGAGTCAAGAATTGAGGAGACTGGATGATTTTCCAGTATCTGCTTTAATTCTCATTCATCCTACGTCCTCTCTCGATCGGAGTGAAAAGAGACAGGACGCAGTCACACACATACATTTATACACTTATCTCGAACAATACATCACACAAAAGTCACAATACTCAGTTACATCCCTTCATCTGTAATAGAACACCCAGAGTCCTTCTGTTCTCCTCTCTGACCCCCAAAAGGTCAGGCCGGGTAATCTTCTCCTTTCTTCTGAGTCCACAGGGGGTGCGGACACCTCGTCCTCTTGAGGTGTGATGTCAATACACATGGCTAGCTCAAAGTCTCTCTCGGCTGAATTCCAGCCTGCCACATGTGAGTCACATAAGTTAGAATTATGGGCTCCACATCACTCCCCCCTCCCATTCGAAAGACTGGGCACCCACATACAGTAATACAATGGTCATACAGCATACGTCCTTCCCCCCACAGATTCTCACAGCACCCTCTAAACAACCTGATCAAAAAAAACCCACATCATTCTGCATGCAGCCTAGGTTTCAATCTCCTCCCGAATCTGCTGTTTGCAGGTCTCCTGGTCTGTGTTGGGCCGTCCTGCTGTGCATCTGTGGAGTGAGGGGGAGAAGGGTTATTTGCCCCTCGTGGGGGGTCCAGGGGCCGCCCCTTTGGAGGCCTGCCGCGTCGAGACGCGCCCGCCGGCCGTACAGACTCGTTATGCAACACAAAAGCAGGTTTTAATCTATCGATACTGATCATCTCCCTCCTGCCCCCCAAATCTAGTACAAAATATTTCTCCCCGGTTTCCAGCACTCGAAATGGACCGTCGTAAGGTGGGCGGAGGCTATGCCGCTGCGCATCGTGCCTGACAAAAACAAACTCTGCATCTCGTAAAGCCTGGGGCACGAACACACGCGAGAGAGTGATGAGCGGGGCCCGGGAGCATTTCTGCTCCCGTGTTACTCAGAGACCCCCGGATCGGGGAGGGCCCTGGTGTCGTGTGGTTGGGTAAAAACTCGCCTGGCAGCCTGAGCGGTTGTGCAAAGACCAATACTGCTGGTGAGGCATCTAGATCCTCTTTGGGTGCCGAACGCAACCCCAATAAAACCCATGGTAGTTTGTTTACCCAATCTGTGTCCGTCAGTGACGCTCTGAGGGCTGCCTTCAAAGACCTGTGAAAACGCTCGCATAAACCGTTGGCCTGGGGATGATAAGCGGTCGTGCGGTGTACCGCCGCTCCTAAGCCGCTGGCCACAGCTGACTACAGTTCCGACGCAAATTGAGGTCCCCTATCAGACGTAATATCTGACGGGACCCCGAACCGCGCTACCCAGGCTGTTAAAAAAGCGCGTGCCACCTCTGCCACTGTGGTCGATGTTAACGGGACCACTTCCGGCCAACGAGTGGTTCGGTCCACCATCGTCAAGAGGTGCGTGAACCCTTGTGATGTGGGTAGGGGGCCCACGAGGTCCACGTGCACATGATCGAACCTTTTAGCCGGAATGTGGAACGGTTCTAAGGGCGCTTTAGTGTGCCTGTGAATTTTAGCCCGCTGGCAAGCCATGCAGGCTTTAGCCCACTCTTTCACGTGCTTGCGCAGGCTCGGCCAAACAAACTTCTCCGCCACGATTTTCACCGAAGCGCGCACCCCTGGGTGCGCTAGGGAGTGCACGGCGTCAAAAATGCGATGGCACCACGCGGCTGGCACCACTGGGCGCGGTCGCCCTGTGGATACATCGCAGATAAGCGGGGGGAAACGGTTTGTAGATTTTTGCGTTCCAGCCTTAACCCTGTTGGTCCAGACAGGAGCGTGCGCACGTCCGCGTCCTCGCTCTGCTCCACCGTCATGGCTGCATAATCTATTCCCACGTGGAGCGGAGCCGCGCGCGTGTCCGCGCTGTTACCGCGCTCTGGGTAAGCGGCCGCGCAATCCATTTCTGCGCGGATGGGTGCTGTTACTGCGCGTGACAGATAGTCTGCCACCACATTGATTTTACCGGCTATGTGCTGAATATCGGTGGTAAATTCAGAAATTGCGGCCAGCTGTCTCTGCTGCCGCCCTGACTACGGTTCTGAAGTTTTGGACATCGCAAAAGTGAGCGGTTTGTGGTCGACAAACGCGGTGAAACGCCGCCCTTCCAGCCAGAACCGGAAATGTCGAATGGCTAAGTGGAGCGCCAGGAGTTCCCTGTCAAATGCGCTGTATTTCCGCTCGGGCTCGCGCAGGGACCTGCTGAAAAAGGCGAGAGGTTGCCAAACTTCGGCGACCTGCTGCTCTACCACGGCCCCTATCGCTACCTCTGACGCGTCTGTGGTTAGCGCTATGCAAGCTGCCGGGTCTGGGTGCGCCAGCAGTGCTGCGTCATTGAGTGCTTTTTTTTACCGCTGTGAACGCGCGCTCCCGCTCCGGGGACCACTCGATCACATTGGCAGGCTTCTGTTTTTTAACCGCGGTGTATAACGGCTGCATGAGTTGTGCTGCGCGGGGTATGAAACGGTTATAAAAATTCACCATCCCCAAAAATTCCCGCAACGCTTTCACTGTCTGTGGCTGGGGAAACTCAGCCACCGCGCGCACTTTTGCCGGCAGAGGAACTGCTCCCTCTGGTGAGACCCGGTGCCCCAGAAAATCAATTTGCGCTGCGCCAAACTGGCACTTGGCCGGGTTGATTATCAACCCGTGTGCTTCCAACTTTTGAAAAACTGTAGTGAGGTGTTTTTCGTGTTCCTCCTCTGAGGCACTGGCTACTAAAATATCGTCCAAGTAGACAAAAACAAATGGAAGGTCGCGCAGCACTGCGTCCATCATCCGTTGAAAGGTTTGCGGGGCGCCTTTAAGGCCAAAAGGCATGCGTAAAAACTCAAAAAGTCCGAACGGGGTTATTACCGCTGTTTAGGGAATATCCTCTGATCGAACCGGGACCTGATGATAACCGCGGACCAGGTCTATTTTAGAAAAAATGCGCGCTTTTGCCAGGTGCACTGAGAAATCCTGGATATGCGGAATCGGGTAGCAATCCTGAGCTGTGGCATTGTTCAACCTGCGATAATCACCGAAAGGTCTCCACGAGCTGTCAGCTTTAGGCACCATATGCAGGGGGGAAGCCCAAGCGGACTTCGAGCGGCGAATTATGCCCAACCTTTCCAGGTTGGCGAACTCCTCCTGTGCCACGGAGAGCTTAGCTGCATCCAAGCGCCGAGCTTTAGCAAAAACTGGTGGGCCACTCGTGGTTATGAAGTGCTCCACCCCATGTTTCGCCACCTTAGCTGAAAAAGTGGGAACTGTGAGTGCTGGAAACTGGTGTAGAAGGGTGTGGAACTTACCACCTGCTGCGGCGACGTTGGTCTGTACTGGCGGCGGGCACACCCGAGCTGCACAAGGGATAGAACAGAAAGAGAGTGCATTTACTAGGCGTTTGTTGGCCAGATCAACTAACAAACCATGTGAACACAGAAAATCAGCACCTAACATATTGAAGCTCACTGCCGCTACGATGAAGGTCCACTCGTAAGCGCGGCCGTGGAAGGACAGAGACAAGGTTCTCTCTCCGTAAGTCTTGATGCTGGAGCCGTTGGCCGCTGTTGCTCCGTCTCCGCGGGGTCCAGCCACCCGATCTGCATAAGTTGCGGTGATGAAGCTCCTCTGGGCTCCGGTGTCCACGAGGAATTGCCGCCCGGAGCCCGCATCTGTCAGATAAAGCAGCTTGTTCCGTTCGCCGAGAGTGGAAGCTGCTAACGACTCCCGGCCCGGTCGTTTCCCCGCTTTTTGAAACTGCACGGCTGGATGCATCTGTGCGCCTTCTCGGCGAAGCGTCGGTGGTAATAGCAGGGGTTGTCATGCCCCCTGGCTTGGGATCTCGTCGCCGCCGTTGTCGCTGGGGTGGGATCTGCTGCCTCTGGCTCCACACTGCCCCCGGCCGTCGTGCTGAGGTCTGCCGCTGCCACGGAGGTCTCTTGCTCGTCGCAGGCGTTGAGGAGCCGCTCCGCCTCCTGGGCCAGCTCGCGGAAGTCCTGCTGGTTCGCACATCGTCTGCTGGACAGGGGACCTCTCGTGTGCGCTGGGAGGGTTGTCAGGAAAATATGCTTGAAAAGGAACGCGTCGTTGTCCGTCCCGATCATCTGTAGCATGTCCTCCATGAGGACAGTCGGCCTGCGTCCACCTCTGTCGCGCAGGTCCAGTAGCTACCTGGCTCTTGCCTCAGCCGACGGCACGAAGCTCCTGATGAGGGTGGCTTTCAGCGCGTCGTATTTGCCGGCAGCGGGTGGCTGCTGCACCAGGCTCCGCACACACCGAGCCGTGCGGCTGTCGAGCGTCGCGATGACATTATGGAATTTAATGTCATCCGCTGATACTCCCCCGAGCAGGAACCGCGACTCCACATGCTGGAACCACGAGTGCGGGTCGTTTTGCCAGAACTCGGGGAGCTTAATCAGTCTTGTGCCCCTGCTGGCACTCCCCGATGAATCCGGGTCTGAGTGGCTGTCTCCCAGCTCTTCCATATCGATCACGAGGCTGTCCTCCAGCCTCGGCGTGCTCAGATTCATGCGTAGGTCACCAATTGTAGGAGTCAAGAATTGAGGAGACTGGATGATTTTCCAGTATCTGCTTTAATTCTCATTCATCCTACGTCCTCTCTCGATCGGAGTGAAAAGAAACAGGACGCAGTCACACACATACATTTATACACTTATCTCGAACAATACATCACACAAAAGTCACAATACTCCGTTACATCCCTTCATCTGTAATAGAACACCCAGAGTCCTTCTGTTCTCCTCTCTGACCCCCAAAAGGTCAGGCCGGGTAATCTTCTCCTTTCTTCTGAGTCCACAGGGGGTGCGGACACCTCGTCCTCTTGAGGTGTGATGTCAATACACATGGCTAGCTCAAAGTCTCTCTCGGCTGAATTCCAGCCTGCCACATGTGAGTCACATAAGTTAGAATTATGGGCTCCACAGTACCCTTAACTTAATATTTTGTTGCACAACCTTTTGAGGCAATCACTGCAATCAAACGATTTCTTTAACTGTCAATGAGACTTCTGCACCTCTCAGCAGGTATTTTGGCCCACTCCTCACGAGCAAACTGCTCCAGTTGTCTCAGGTTTGAAGGGTGCCTTCTCCAGATGGCATGTTTCAGCTCCTTCCACAGATGTTCAATAGGATTTGGATCAGGGCTCATAGAAGGTCACTTGAGAGTAGTCCAATGTTTCGCTCTTAGCATTCACACATTCTTGGGTATTTTTAGCTGTGTGTTTTGGGTCATTATCCTGTTGCAAGACCCATGACCTGCGACTGAGACCAAGCTGTCTGACACTGGGCAGCACATTTCTCTCTAGAATACCTTGATAGTCTTGAGATTTCATTGTACCCTGCACTGATTCAAGACACCCTGTGCCAGATGCAGCAAAGCCACCCCAGAACATAACAGAACCTCCTCCATGTTTCACAGTAGGGACAGTGTTCTTTTCTTGGTATGCTTCATTTTTGCGTCTGTGAACATAGAGCTGATGTGCCTTGCCAAAAAATTTCCAGTTTTGTCTCGTCTGTCCATAGGACATTCTCCCAGAAGCTTTGTGGCTTGTCAAGATGCAGTTTGGCAAATTCCAGTCTGGCTTTTTAATGATTTGTTTTCAACAGTGGTGTCCTCCTTGGTCGTCTCCCATGAAGTCCACTTTGGCTCAAACAACGACGGATGGTGCGATCTGACACTGATGTACCTTGACCTTGGAGTTTACCTTGAATGTGTTTAGAGGTTGTTCTGGGCTCTTTTGTTACCATTCATATTGTAATGTCGGGGCTGTGTTAAGGGGGCGGGGATTTTTCCCGGCATGCTTTGGCAGTGGAGGATTCAAAGGGTGTTATCATTCGGGTGTTCTAAAGTGTTATTGCTGTGTCATTATAACATTATAACGCAGTTATAATGACACAGCATTGTTGTAAGAAGAATCAGAGCAGTGACTGATCATGCGTTTGTGTCACCCTTAGTGAGACAGAGGTCTGTGTGAATGACCTCCCCTCCTGTCTGTGTCGAGGGAGTGTGTTTTAAATAAAGCCTGTTTCGTCACAGTCATCTCTCCTTTCTTGTGTGAACCCCCACTATGTCACACTGATGTCAGAAATTGGGATATGGAGCAGATGGAAGCCAGGATCAGAGCAGAGATCCAGCAGCTGGAGCGATTCATCGCTCAGCTGGGAATGGACGACAGAGCTGGTACACCGACCCCCAGAGTTGCTCGCCGGGATGAATGGAGCAGCGGACCCGACGGGACCAGCATACCACACCTTCTGTCTTTCTCAAGGCAGGGCGGGCTGTGCAGAGCAGATCAGCCCCACTCCCCGCCCTTTTCAGGGCAGGACGAGCCGGCGATTCCACTGCGACCAGGGGCGGTGATCGACCAAGAGGCGACCATCCCACCCATCCGGCAGCGGGCCAAGGTTCCCCGCTTTAACAATGAAACCCTGCTGGACGACTACCTGGTCCAGGTCGAGCTGACTGCTGCGCTGAACAGCTGGCCACCCAAAGAGACCGCCGTTCAGGTCGCGCTGGCCCTGGAGGGAAGGGCTCTCTGCACGCTGTCCGATCTCCAGCCCGAGGAACGCCGCAGCTGGCCAGCGCTACAAGGAGCGCTCCGGAGGCGGTTCGGGAGAGCAGCCAACGCTGAGCATGCAGAGGAACAGCTGGCCAACCGCTAGCGAGGCAGCTGGGAGAGCCTGGGAGCCTACTCAGCGGACATAAGGCTGCTGACACGGCGCAGCTACCCGGATTTCCGGATTTTTTAGCCCTATTTAAGAATAGGGTTAAAACCTACCTTTTTGATATAGCCTACAATTAGGGAGGGATCATGTGTTTCTGAACCCTCCCTTAGTTATGCTGCTAATAGGTTTAGTCAGCCGGGGGACCTCCAGTAATGCACTGGGCTTCACTCCTTTTCTCACTGTCAATGAAATATTTTTTTTGCTGGTCATTAACATTTGTTTGTTCTCTCCCATAGATTGAGTCCCCATCGTGCTGTTTGCTCTCTACATGTCTGTTCTTTTCTTCTTCTCTATCCCCTCACCCCCCAGCCAGTCGCAGCAGATGACTGCCCCTCCCTGAGCCTGGTTCTGCTGGAGGTTTCTTCCTGTTAAAAGGGAGTTTTTCCTCTCCGCCGTCGCCAAGTGCTTGCTCACAGGGGATTGCCTGATTGCTGGGGTCTTTCTGCAACTGTGGGGGTTCCCCCTAAAGTTGATAGTGCTATGAGATGACTGTTGTTGTGAAATAGCGCTATATAAATAAAGTTGAATTGAATTGAATTTCAAGCCAGAGGTAGTGAACTTCTGGAACCTCCGGAACTTCATCCGGGGTCTCCGCCCGGCTCAGCTCCAGAGCCACATCCAGATTAATGCCACGAGCAGCTGGGAGACTGCTGTGGCAGAAGCGGAGCGGGTGGAACCGCTAATGAATTGTACAGCTGATGCATCGGCACTGAGACAAAGAGCCTTCCAGGCCACGGCTGAGAGCGAGGAGGAGGAGGAGGAGCTGTGGCAGACCATGGCGGCGCGCCCACGGAGAAGACGGCCACGACGGCGCGAGGAAGGGTGCTTCCACTGCGGGGAGCCAGGACACATCGCGCGGTACTGCCCGGCACCCACCCCACGACAAACCGGCCCCACGACAAACCGGCCCCTCGCCAACGTTAAACTAGAGCGAGGTGGCATGGACGGGGACAGGCTGCCTCCCACAGATGTTTTCCCCGATGAGCTGTCACCGCGTGTGGGCCGAATTGGACACTCACCTGGGATGTACCTACAGTGCAGCCTGGACAACACGCTGATCCGTGCCCTGATCGACACCGGTTCTACCATCTCCCTGGTCCGACCCGGTGTGCTGCCAGGCATGGATGAGACAGAACCGCAGGGGTGGGAACCCACCGGGCGCTGCGTCACCACAGCTACCGGTGAGCGCACCAGATTGGGAAGGCAAAGAGTTCTTGTGGTGGGGGTGGCTGGCCAGAACACAAACCACTTGTTCTGGCTGGCTGACATCCAAGACCCCTGCATTATTGGGCTCGATCTGCTCGCAGCATGGAGCGCAAAAATTGACACCGCCAGATCTTCCCTCCTGCTGGGAACTCGGACCATCACGCTCTACAGCGGGACCCAGAGGAGGAACCCGGAGGCCTGCGTGATCGAGGGACCGCCAGGACAGACCAAACCAGGCGGGTCACCGCAAGAACTGAACACAACGGCGCCACCAGCACGAGCAGAGGGAGCACGATCACAGATAGAGACAGAAAGGGGGAGGGTCACAGCAGAGCAGGTCAACGCGTCAGCAGAAACACAGCAGGCGGTTGAGGAATTGTTCCAGCAGAGCTGCAGCGGACTGGAATCGGGACAGAGACGCCAGCTGCGGGAGCTGTTGGACTGCTACATGGACGTCTTCGCTGCGAAGGATGAGGAGTGCATCCAAACCAGCTTGGTGCAACATGGGATCAACACCAGTGAGACTAGGCAGATCCGGCTCCGCCCACGCCATCTGCCTTTTTCAAGGCGGGCGGCAGCTGAACAAAAAGTACGAGAAATGCTGGAGGCAGACATTATTGAAACCTCCAGCAGCCCCTGGGTGGCGCTGGTGGTGCTGGTTAGGAAAAAGGACGGTTCGTGGCGGTTCTGTGTGGATTACCGGTGCCTGAACGACGTCACCTGAAAGGATTCCTACCCCCTTGCCCCGCATCGATGACGTGCTGGACCACATTGCCGGCTCCAGCTGGTTCAGCTCACTGGACCTCCGCAGCAGCTATTGGCAGGTAGAACTGTCACCTGAGGCCCACCAGAAAACAGCCTTCTCCATCGTGCAGGGACTGTATCAGTTCAAGGTGATACCGTTTGGACTTTGCATCGCCCCGGCCACCTTTGAATGTCTGATGGGGCGAGTGTTGGCTCACGTGCCCCGGAACCGCTGCATTGTTTATCTGGATGACCTGCAGGTTCACGCAGCTGATTTTGACAGCGCCCTGTCCAGCCTCTGGGAAGTATTGGATGCCATCCGACAGGCCGGGCTGCGGCTACACCCGCGGAAATGCCACCTATTTTGGCGGAAGACCACTTTCCTGGGCCACATCGTCAGCGCAGCGGGAGTCACCACCGATCCAGAGAAAGTGGCAGCGGTGAGAAACTGGCCAGTGCTGCGGAATGTGGGAGAGCTGAGGAACTTTCTCGGACTGGCCTCCCTATTATAGGAGATTTGTGAAAGACTTGGCCACCATCGCCAGTCCGCTGCATCAGCTGACACAGAAAAGACGTGCATTTCAGTGGAGTGAGAACTGTGCTGCTGCTTTTTCCCAGCTTTGCTCAGTGCTCATCGGAGCCCCCATCCTGTAGTATCCCGACCTGAACCGCCATTTCATCGTGGACACGGACGCCAGCAACCAGGACATCGGGGCAGTGTTATCCCAGGAGGGAGAACACGGAGAGCAGGCAGTTGCTTTTTTCAGCCGCACTCTCAGCAGAGCCAAAAGGAATTATTGCGTTACTCGCAGAGAGCTGTTGGCTGTCATCCAGGGGCTTTGCCATTTTCGCCCGTATGTGTACGAGGGGAGGTTCCAGCTCAGGACGGATCATGCTTCCCTGACCTGGCTACTGAACTTTAAAGAGCCGGATGGACAGTTGGCGAGATTGCTGGAGGCACTGCAGGATTATGATTTTCAGATTGTGCATCGGGCAGGCCGCCTCCATGCCAACACTGATGCGCTGTCTCGACGTCCCTGTGCGGCGGAGGACTGTCGTCACTGCCAGCGGGCAGAGGATTGAGACCAAGCTGTCCCATTGGCTGCTGCTCTCCTGACCGCTGTGAACAGGAATAACACAGCGACGCACAGCTCTTCCTCGGATAATCAGGCAGCTCTCCCCAGCGATGACGTCACAGAGGTCCTCGGTGCGCAGCAGCTGCAGAGCAAGCAGGACAGAGATCCAGTCATTTCCCGGGTTCGGCAGTGGCTGGATGTGGGCCAGTGGCCCGCCTGGGAGGCTGTGTCTACGCTGGACCCAGAGACCAAGGCCCTACACTCCCAGTGGGCCAATCTCCGCTGTCACGAGGGTGTTGTGTATCGGCAGTGGCAGACTCCAGCTGGGCAGTGTCACGTTGGGCTCCAGCCCAGCGTACTCCAGCTGGTCCATGGGACGGTAGGAGCAGGCCACTTCGGGGTGACAAAGATTTTGCAGTGTCTTCGAGCCTGGTTTTACTGGCCCGGATGTCACCAGGATGTAGAGCTCCACGTCCATCGCTGCAACACCTGCATGGCTCAGAAGGGGCCGACTCAGCGATCCCACGCTCCCTTGCAGCAGTACCAGGTGGGAGCACCGATGGAGCGGGTAAGGGTGGACATTCTGGGCCCTTTCCCGACCATGGACTGGGGGAACTGCTACGTGCTGGTCACAATGGATTATTTCACCAAATGGCCAGAGGCGTACGCGGTCCCTGATCAGAGCGCCGCCATGATGGCATCAAAGCTGGTGGACGAGATGTTCTGTCGGTTTGGCGCACTGGAAGAGCTGCACAGCGATCAGGGTTGGAACTTTGAGGCAGAGATCTTCGGGGAGGTCTGCAAGCAACTGGGCATCCGGAAGACCCGGACCACCTCGCTACATCCACAGAGCGACGGCCTGGTCGAACGGTTCAACCGGACCCTCACCACCCAGCTCGCTGTCCTAGTGGACCAGCAACAGCGAGACTGGGACCTGTATCTGCCCTTTGTTCTGTGGGCTTACCGGATGGCAGCACAGGAATCCACCCGGTGCACCCCTGCAGCGCTGATGTTTGGAAGCGAGCTGCGCACACCTGTGGATTTGGTATTCACCCCCCCCCCCCCCGAGCTGGAGGCGGAGGGCAAACCGGGGTTGGATTATTTGTTTTGGTTGAAGGAACGTCTCCACATGGTGCACGGGCTGGCTTGGGAGGCCCTGGCAGCGGCGGGGAGCCGGCAGAAGCGGGCATATGACTCCCGCTGCCAGGGGAGGGACTTTGCACCAGTCCTTCCCCTGGCTGGAGCGAAAAAGGGGACTATCACCAAAACTGGCGAGCCATTGGTCAGGACCACGCGTGGTCCTACAGAGACTGTCGGATGTGGTGTACAGGGTGAGGCTGAAAAAAAGGGACCGGGTCATGGTACTCAACCATGACCGTCTCGCCCCGTACCAGCCATCCAGCAGGTGGCCGAGCCGGAGCCTTCGCCCCGACCAGATACTCCGACCGAGGCACAGGTGAACACTAGCGGGCCTGTGCGTGCTGGTCGTCGACAATGGAGGCTGACCCGACACCTGGACGGATTCCTGTTGGACTTTTAAGCTGGACTTTTATTATTCTGGGGACAGAAACCAGTCCAGGAGGGGACAGTGTAACGTCTGGGCTGTGTTAAGGAGGCGGGGATTTTCCCGGCATGCTTTGGCAGCGGAGGATTCAAAGGGTGTTATCATTCGTGTGTTCTAAAGTGTTATTGCTGTGTCATTATAACTGCGTTATAATGACACAGCAGTGTTATAAGAAGAATCAGAGCAGTGACTGATCATGCATTTGTGTCACCCTTAGTGAGACGGAGGTCTGTGTGAATGACCTCCCCTCCTGTCTGTGTCGAGGGAGTGTGTTTTAAATAAAGCCTGTTTCATCAGTGTCATCTCTCCTTTCTTCTTATAACACTGCTGTGTCATTATAACGCAGTTATCCCACTTCTGACACCAGACACCAGTGTGACGTAGTGGGGGTTCACACAAGAAAGGAGAGATGACTGAGACGAAACAGGCTTTATTTAAAACACACTCCCTCAACACAGACAGGAGGGGAGGTCATTCACACAGACCTCCGTCTCACTAAGGGTGACACAAACGCATGATCAGTCACTGCTCTGATTCTTCTTATAACACTGCTGTGTCATTATAATACAGTTATAATGACACAGCAATAACACTTTAGAACACACAAATGATTACAGCCTTGAATCCTCCACTGCCAAAGCATACCGGGCAAATCCCCGCCCCCTTAACACAGCCCCGATGTTACAGTATTATCCGTCTCTTCCATTTTTCATCAAGTTTCCTCCTGCAGCCACGTCCAGGGAGGTTGGCTACAGTCCCGTGGATCTTAAATTTCTGAATAATATGTGCAACTGTAGTCACAGGAACGTCAAGCTGCTTGGAGATGGTCTTATAGCCTTATAGACTTATAGACTACTTGTCACCCTTTAAATAGGCCGACTGACTGATTACAAGTTTGTAGACACCTGTGATGTTAATTAGAGGACACATCTTGGTTGAACATGTCCCTATGGTCACATTATTTTCAATCTTTTCTAGGGGTACCATCATTTTTGTCCAGGCCTGTTTCATGAGTTTGTTTTTTAAAGTAATTCTGTTGAACCACAATTCAAAAGCATTGTCTGATTTTCATTGGTTAATTTTCATAGAATTTTTATTTATTACCACTTTTGTCAGATTGAAGTTATTTCTGTGACCATTGTGGGTTTTTCTTTCATTAACAGAGGGGTACCAACAATTTTGTCCATGTGTGTATTAGTCACCTGTAGTTGTCGAGCAGTGAGAGATGAGAGAGATGAGATGAGATTCAACTTTATTGTCATTACACATGTATGAATACAAGGTAACGAAACGTGACTTGGCATTTGGGAATACCTCAAGGATCTCCTCAATCCCACTGACACGCTTTCCACAGTGGAAGCAGACCTTGACGACCAGGGGAATGGCTCGCCCATCACAAGGGCTGAGGTCACTGAAGTGATTAAAAAACTCTTCGGTGGCCAGGCCCCGGGGATGGATGAGATTCGCCCTGAGTATCTCAAGGCCCTGAATGCTGTAGGGCTGTCATGGTTGACACACCTCTGCAACATTCTACTTGACAGATTAGAACACTATGTTGGACTTAATGGAACTTCGTTGCAGTGGTTTAGATCTTATTTATCTGATAGGTTCCAGTTTGTTCATGTCAATAATGAGTTTTCTTTCAACTCAAAGCTCAGTCATGGAGTTCCACAGGGATCTGTGCTAGGCCCTACTCTTTTTAGTTTATATATGCTTCCATTAGGCAACATTATTAGAAAGCACTGTATACATTTTCATTGTTATGCAGATGACACACAGTTATACCTGTCAATGGAGCCAGATGATAGTAATCAATTAACCAAGTTCGAAGCCTGTCTTAAGGAAATCAAAACTTGGATGAATTGTAATTTCCTGCTATTAAATTCAGATAAGACTGAAGTCATTCTTGTTGGTCCAAAAAAAACTAAGAAATACCTTTCCAAATCAAACTTTTAGTTTGGATGTGGTTACTCTTTCTCTTGATAGTTCTGTGAGGAACCTTGGAGTTATTTTTGATAAAGATCTGGTTTTCAATTCACATATTAAAATTGTTTCTAAGACTGCCTTCTATCATTTGCGTAATATTGCCAAGATTAGGAGCATCTTGTCTCAGTGATGCTGAGAAACTGATCCACGCTTTTGTTAGCTCTAGATTTTATTATCAGGTTATCCTAAAACATCTTTAAAAAGTCTTCAATTGATCCAAAATGCTGCAGCAAGAGTTTTAACAGGTACTAGAAAGAGAGATCATATCTCTCTGGTTCTGGCCTCCCTTCATTGGCTTCCCATAGAGTTTAGAATTAAGTTTAAAATCCTTCTTCTCACTTTCAAAGCTCTAAACAATCAGGCCCCTTTTTATTCAAAAGATCTGATACTACCCTTTTATCCTAACAGAGCACTACACTCCCTGGATTACTTGTAATACCTACAATCTCCAAAAGTACAATGGGAGGCAGAACCTTCAGTTATCAAGCTCCTCTCCTGTGGAACCAGCTGCCAATCTGGATTCGGGAGTCAGACTCGATCTCTGTTTTTAAGAATAGGGTTAAAACCTTCCTTATTGATATAGCTTACAATTAGGAAAGGATCATGTGTCTCTGAACACTGCCTTAGTTATGCTGCTAATAGGTTTAGACAGCCAGGGGACCTCCAATAATGCACTGGGCTTCACTCCTTTCTTCACTCTCAATGAAATTTTTTTTTTTTTTTTTTGCTGGTCATTAATATCTGTTTGTTCTCTCCCATAGATTGAGTCCCCATCGTGCTGTTTGCTCTCTACATGTCTGTACTTTTCATCTTTTCTATCCCCTCACCCCCCAGCCAGTCGCAGCAGATGACTGCCCCTCCCTGAGCCTGGTTCTGCTGGAGGTTTCTTCCTGTTAAAAGGGAGTTTTTCCTCTCCACTGTCGCCAAGTGCTTGCTCACAGGGGATTGCTTGATTGCTGGGGTCTTTCTGCAATTGTGGGGGTTTCCCCTACAGTTGAAAGTGCTATGAGATGACTGTTGTTGTGAAATGGCACTATATAAATAAAGTTGAATTGAATATTTTAAGAGATGACCAACTCTGTGATGAACAATCATGGTTTACAATGTTTCATTAATTCAATTCAATTCAATTTTAAATGTATTGCATGTCTGAAATATGTTTAAACAAGTTTATAAAGTGCATGCTCACCGGAAGTAGTCATGAAAGTTAGTCGTGAATCACTGAAGTTAGCTTAGATTTTATATATAAGTATATAATGTGAATTTCACAGTTAATATGCATTTTTCTTCTAAAAACTTATGCCAGTCATCTGACTGGTATCAGCCAGTCACCAGGCCGTCTTTGTTGGACGACGCCTCCTCTCATTCTATTGGTCGGTTACAAAGGACCGCTTTCTTATTGGACCATGGTCCATTCAAATCTTCCACAATAGCCGATAATTGGTTCTTCCTGCTGCCAGTCACATGTTATGACCAAAGAATTGCTCTCATTTAAAAGAGGGAAATGCCCTAGTTGCAGAGAGTGTTCTTTCAGTTATCTTTTGGTTGTCTATCAGCGCAGTTCTTTCTATGATTTTTCTGAAGTCTTTTCTGTTGGTCTGAATTCTTCATTTGTGTGCATTTTTTTCTGGTATCTGAAGAGAGATGCTCTTGTCATTGAGCTCAACCCCTCTTACTTGGAGTGAAACTCCAATACTCCGTTTTCCCCTCCACCTCTCCTCAGACGCCGTGTTTATTCTGCGAAACTTTTTCTACTGATTTTCCTTAACTCACCGTTAAAGTGGACTGATTGTGATTTTTGAGCTTTTTTCCTTGAGACTGTCTCACCCACGTACCACAACGTCGGAAGAACTAGGATTTCGTGGGTGGAACCATTTTACATCCATTTTTCCTTCAGTTCTGTGGTTCTTGTCGGCCAGTGGACACCCCAAAAGTTGGCTGTTGCCAAGGAGAAGACATCACCTGCCCAGGGGTCAGCCACTCACTCCTGCTGCCACTCCAGCTGCTGAGTCTGTAAGCTAGAACGGCTGCGATTGGGAGTACTGCGGGCAGTCTCCCTCCCTTTTGCCATCTGCTGGTGTTCACAAAGGATCATCGCTGAACTTTTTGAAGACAGCTGTTCGTAAGCCAGACTAAAACTTTCTATTTGCCGAGTTAAATGTGATGTCTAATTCTAATTGAATATGACCAATTTTTCATGTTAAAAGTTAGTCCATAAGCTACGATAGGAGCTATAAAGCTGAAGGAAAAATAATATTCTCCTTTTCAGTAACCTCCATTTTTTGGTTTTTGTAGAGTAACTTAGAATTTCCTTTTTCATATAATCAGCTTTTGTCATTTTCTCCATAAAACTGTGTCCAATTTTATGCATATTTTTGTTAGTTACTTCACAGTCTCCCATTGCATTACAGTTCCAAATTCAAAATCTCGTTTCTCTTGTTTCCACAAAGGTTTAGCTATAGACTTTATGCTCAGGAATCCGTTACCAGTTAATATATTTGATGTGTGTTGATCATTTCACCTGCTTACAAATCAATTGAATGTAACGTTATTTAACTTGAGTTTGAGCATTAAAACTGTTAATGGTATATAGAAGTTTCTACTTGATTTCTTTTTTGTGTCTGCTTTCCTGGGTCACGGCAGAAGAATTCATGACTATTGAGACTGGTTAATGTAAGGTACAAGGATTAGTTATTAATAAATTGTCCAAGTTTTGGACTGGTACCCCTACAAGTTGTTTTCTTTTCGTTTGTGTGTGTTTGTGATCATGAAGTAAACCTCGTTTACACACACACACACACACACACACACACACACCTCTATGTATAAATTAAATAATCCTTGTACCTTATCACACTTAGAACACTAATTTCTCCTACATATATTGTTTCCCCGGCATGAGTCCGTGTGCACCTAAGAAATGGATCCAAAAAAAAAAAAAAAAAAAGAATATTAAGTCATAAGTTATGTGTGTCTTTTGCTCAAATTTGATCCACTTTATACAGTGAAGTTCTCTGTCTGCTGCCCTCCAGGGAAGCCCCAGGAGGCGTGGCCAGTGGCTGTATGTTTTTCTGTCTCCTGCAACGAGTCTGTGTGTGTCTCTGATTATGGGGGGGGGGAGGGGGTGATCTGCCACTTGCCTGAGTTGAGCTGAAAAATTGTGTTTAAAGCATGCTAAAAGTTTAAAAAAAAAAAAAAAAAAAGCACTATCACATGCTGAATTAGTTAAGATAAAGGCCTGGAGAGGCAGGATCACAAAGAAATCCGATTCATCTCTCGTTAATTCAACTCGATCGACGAAAATTCCCGGCGAGATAAATTGAATTATCCAGTTGTTCTTCTTCGCAAGCGTGCAGTGGTAAATCTGAAACTAGACTACGCTGGACATGCAGCCTAATAAAAGTTAGAGAGGAACTTGAATGAGGTAACAGTGCTGAACTGTACACAAAACTAAAGTTGTAAGATTATTCTTGCATGAATAGAACCAAATTAACCCCTTGCACTCCGGTCAATTTCCCTAAAAACGCCAAAAAATAACATGCCCAAAGTAAATCAAAAGCTGTTCTTCAACCGTTTGCAGCATCTTCATGGGGTTGGTCTCATTTAAAAGAAAACACTTTGAATTTTTTGGCAAAACAGTCATAATCTCTCTAAGTGCTCTGGCCACTGAGTAACAGTCATCTAAACATACTGAACTTGAAGAAAATAAATTTCACCTGGGTGTTTTTTTTGGATACAAATGCTTGCAAACAACACACAGCTTCAGATCCGGGCTGGAAAATACAACAGAAATGTAGAACCAAGTGTTATCCAGCTGAGGTCAAAATTTTGTAACAATACCACAAAAAATGAATATATTACACAACTTTGTTCTCAGGTAGTTCCCAGGCGTTTTTGAACTGTGCCAAGTGGCAGTTTGGAAAAACGTCTGTAACTTTTGAATGATTTAATATAGAAGCTTCATCTTGGGCTCTAATGAAAGGTGACACTCAGGGCTGTGTGTGTGTGTGTGGGGGGGGGGGGGTGTTTATTCATTCATTCATGAATGAATGAATAAACAACCCCCCACACACAAAGAAGCATGCCACGTAAAAAATGTGTGGCTTTTTTTTTTTTTTTACAAGAAAAAATAACCTACAGTGCACTAAAAATTATTGTAAAATATTTGTAATGTAGAAGATAACAACTCCCCCCCCCCACCCCCGCTACAGAGGACGGACATCGGCCATCGCTACATGACGGAACAGTCATGTGGCGACCGTGGCGCAGTCACCGCAGCTCCCCCCCCCTTGCTACAGAAGAGTAGCGGGGGGGGAGGGGGTGTTCACGGTCCGGACGCGGCGCACGAAACGTGTACCGCGGTGCACGGACTTCAGATTCGTGCGCCGCACAGTTGTAATTTACCGATCGGTCAAAAGTCATTTTTGATTACAATTTTCAGGGATAAAGAATAATTTAGCTTATAACACTTACCTGTTCACAGCAGCAGCGGAGCTGACGAACTTCTCTTCCTCATTGTCAGACGAAAGCGACGCTGGTCCGCTTGTCTCGTGGTTCTGGTCTCGCCACCTGGTCAAAACACAATTCCATTATTGCGGTTTTGCGCTTCCATGATTGCGGTTTTGGCGAACGATTTTTCAAAACAAATAACGGTAGTAATTCAAAAAGACTGGCGAACGCGTGTGTGTCACCCAGCCTTCGTCATCGGCCTCCGTCGGTCTATGATGACCATGGAAGAGAATCCTAAACGTCTATTCTGCTGGAATAATAAAAAAAAAAAAGCACCGCCTGTGGCTGAACAGGCCGATGTGCGAATGGCAGTCCCTGTCACACAGGTCGCACTTGTGGGTGGTCTCCGTGCTGCTGGGTCTATGGCGGTTCTTTCTGCAGGTCCTTTTTTCATCTGCTGCAGCAGTCAGTCTCTCCACCCAGCCTTACAAAAAACAGCTTTCGAACTTCTGTGCTTCAATTGGCTCGCTGCATTCGCAGCGTTGGTAGGTGGGTCCTTCTTGCTAGGTTTTCAGTCATTGGTTCTTCAAGGTTTCAGAAACCCAATTCAAGGCTCTTATTAGTCAAATGAGAGGTCAATCATATCTGATCTGTTTGCGGCTGTGTCTGTAGTGGAAGAACGGAAATGCAGCTTTTTTTTTCAGTGCGATCTTGGACGCTGCGCCCTCGTGCACTCTAGGACGCAGAGACGTGCCCATCCGCGGTATACCGGAGTGCAAGAGGTTAAAGGGAGACTAACTCTCCAGTTTTGAAAAAGAAAAAAAAAAAGGTGTGGTTGATGGTTTGCAGACTGCGTCCGAATTCGTGGGACACGTGTGCGCTCACATTTGCATGTGACCGAAATGGCTACGTACCCTGTGCGTATGTACCCATCCCTATGCACGAGAACTGCGCATGTGCAGATTAAGCAGTACAAATGTCATTTTGAAAACGCCCAGGGTGAGTCATCCTGGGCGCCATTGTGGAGCGGAGACAGCTAAACTGCCTCCGACTCCGTGCGACGTCACTGTGTCTCCTCCCAGAGTGCAGAAGGAACTGCCTCCATCTTGTGGTCAACTATAAGAATTGCATTTTCATGAATTTACACCCAGATTAAAACAGAGCACAAACCTATTTAGCCAATTTTTAACTGAATCGAGCTTCCAAATTAACTTCAAAGCAAACCATATGAATAACCTAACTTTAAAACCAATTTAAAGTTTCGATGCCAAGAGCAGAAGGAAAAGAGAAGCTTGTTGGCTTTTGAGGGTGTTCTCAGGGGTGGAATAGCTTCTACTGCATATCCACACAGTAGAAGGGCATAAAAGCATACACTTTGTATTTAATCACTTAGTATGCTAACCACACATTTTAATCTTTAGCCCTCCCGCGACCCGAAAAGGATTAAGCGGAAGAAGATGGATGGATGGATGGAAGTTAAAAGCACATATATTTACACATTTTATGCAACAATTGCAAACCGTTGAAACTATATATGTGTGTTTTGTTTTTTTTAAATGCTACATTGTGTGATTTCTCTCACAGGAAGCCCAATTCAGCTTAAGGATTCAAAAATGACCTAAGTGTTAACCCTGTGCATGCTGGTAAAGGATTTAGTGATTCACTGAATATTTACCAAAATCTTTCAAAATTAGGAAACCACATTCATCAATCAACATTTAAGGCTTTAGGTGTTATTTGAAGTCATTGTGTTATTTGTGGTTCATGTTTTTCTCCACAGGAAAAGGAAAACATTAACCAACTCACTACTTCTCACCAATTTAAAATAGGAAAGTCAATAGGTGAAAACACTGCTTAGTCTGGAAATTAAAAAAAACAAAACTTTATATAGACAACAATCAAACAAATCACAATTAATTTTAATCCTAAGAAAGCCTTGGTGACAATACACAAAAACAATTCACTTGTGTTTCCTAATCTGTAAATATTAAATTCTACCTCCCTTCTTACAAGCCTGTAAGTTGGAACAAGTTCTAAAAGGAGCGTATGACTACCATCACTATAAAAAAACACTCAAGGTTAACTCTTGACTAACAATTTTAGCTATAATCAACAAACTGATTTCAAGCTAACTGTTAAACAAATGGTAAAACATGCTGGATCCACTTACCGAACTGGATGACCTTCAAGCAACATTGGAAGGATTGACTTCCGACCTTATACCTGGTTTCTCCACATATGTTCAAGAAACGACTCCCAAAGAGTTGAAATAAATCACTG
Organism: Pholidichthys leucotaenia; assembly: GCA_020510985.1. Lineage (NCBI taxonomy): Eukaryota > Metazoa > Chordata > Actinopteri > Cichliformes > Pholidichthyidae > Pholidichthys > Pholidichthys leucotaenia. Next base: position 373,073,631 of record CM035842.1, on the reverse strand, counting down.
AAAAACTTTTGGATGAATGCACTAATAACCCACCAAAAGCAAAGGAACTCCCCATTGTGTTAGGGAAGTTCGCACTAGCATTCGTTGCGAGGTTAAGAGTAGCCGAATCTAAAGCATTATACGCCGAAAAAGAACTGGTGAAACAACAATCTTCTCTCTCTTGGAAAATAACAAATCTCTAAGGAACACACGGGAACAAGCTCGCCAAGAACATGAAGATACCCAAGCTGAATTTGATAATGGGTTACAAGATTTGGAACAGGTATAGCAAGAGGAGCAACGACTGGAGGACAATACCTCATTTTGGCGAGAAAATGAGGAATTAGGAGGTGCCCTTTACGACACCGAGAACAAACTCAGAAGAGTTGAAGGTCAACTAGACGACAGAATGTGGCTACAAGAAATGTCATCTGCTCCTACAAGAAACACAAGAAGGCCTTCAGGACATCAAAGAAGAGCTAGAAGAATACTGTAAATAAAGAGAACCAAGACCAGGAGCCACAAACAGGCCGGTGACGCTGACAAAGGAAGGCATCCCCTCATCAGACGGGGACTCCCACGGCACTCGCTTGCCCAAACCATTTGGTGAACCCGAACGACAATGCAAAAGACGTCTGCTAATCCCATCCGATAGACCTCGATAAGATTGCTAGCAACATCACCAAATTTGACCCCTCAACCAGTGGGTCACCTGATACCAGGGCTTATTTACAAGACATTGACTACTGCTTGTGTAAATACCCTGACACTACGGTCAACGATTGCATCTATTCGATTAAGTTAACATCTAACAGGTTGGTATCAAAATTTATATACAGACAGCCATTGGATATCAAGATAAACCACCGGAGACTCTATGAAGCCATTGAAAAGGAATTCTCCAATGACTGCCTACAGTCATGGCTAGTGACAGCCCGAGCTGTGAAACAAGGTTGCTCAGAGCCCCCACAGGCCAACTACCAGCGATTCCTTCTCACATATTTTGGATCTCAAAACATGCCAGGGATGGAAGAAGACCACAATTTTAAGGCTCTCTTCAATCAGAATCTCCATCCCATGGTCAGCCGCCACCTTGGAGTCATGGCTAACTCAAGGTCAAGCTCAATAAACCAGCTGAGAGAATTTGTACATTATGCATTCCAAAAACAGTGACTAGCATGCTGAGCCTACCACAGTGCTAGATGTTAACACCACCTCTGACACTCTGGACCTAGAGGGTGCCCCGAGGCCAGTCCCTGTTATTGCACCACGAGCACATGTAAAACCACGGCAGTTCTCCAGCCAAGCTAATTCGGGTCAGAACCCAACCAAATCTTCTACACCCAGTTCAAAATCAACATCACCAAAGCCTGACTACCGTCGGAGGCCAAGCCCACTAGGTAGGTCACGAGAATACGGTACAGATACTCAGGATGACATACCGATTTCGAGACTCGCGTAACCACAGTATGTGGTCACCTCCCTCGTACCGCCGTAGAAACTCAGGAAGGGAAACAAGATCTCCCTCTGGTGAGTTTGGCTCAAGAAGCTGGGAGAAGAGAGAAATGCCCACTTTCAGTCAAGAAGACATGGAGGCTCTCAAAGGTCTACTAGACAAAGTGAAGAACAAGAAGGAGGACAAAAAGCCAGACGTCCTAACCATAACTATCATGACAACCCAAAACGATCCTTCAGGGCTACCAAAACCTGACCATGAGGAACCCCCTACTGCATCAGTGGGAGATTTAGTGAACACAGCAGAGCACAAAGGGCCTGAGAACCCAGTGCAGTCCAGTACCATTCTGGTTGTCCAGCTACCAGAAAAATTTCACTTGCCCGAAACAGACGGTTCCTTAATCTGTGTCGAACTGCCAGTCCAACAATTTCTGTGTGACTTGACCGAGAGAGGGGTGGCACATAAATTCTGTCTTTTATTGACCTTGGAAGATGTTATGGCTCATGAAGCCCTACTGGATACCGCTGCAGACATCACTCTAATGTCGCAGGACCTTTTTGACCACCTACGTGTCGCTGCTAACCGCACGCACAAAGACTTAAAACTGCGACCTTGTTTCTTTGCTGTTCGACCTTATACACCTTCCAACACAACTCTGTCACACATGTCATTGGGAAAGATCTCCATTGGACCCGTGATCTTAATCCATCCGGTCTATGTGTCGAATCTCAACTCAATTCCATTGCTGATAGGTAAAGACCTACTTAATCGCTTTGAGCCTCTGATAGATTTCAAGAATCTTAAACTATGGGCTCAAGTTCTGCAACCTCACCCAACCACTCCACCAGAGGCAACTGAATCACGGTGCTACACTCTTGATACCTTGGACATTCCAAGAGTCACTCAACTCGCAATGCTGACCCAACCAAGTTTGACCGAAGGTGACCTTGAGGACCGGGTCGAAACAGGCACCCCCTCTTATGTCACCACACCTGATAACCCGACCTTAAATGAACATGGTTCATTCATTTGCACCCTAAAGCCAGGGGCGGCTGACAACGAGTACTGCCCCCAAGTGGTCAAAGGCCTGGTTGTCCAAAGCTCCCACGTAGAAGACATGGTACTTTCTCTCTGGCCTGATGAATCCGCCATCAGCCAGAAACTTTTTGATTCTCTGCACGAGAAATACCCTGACCTCATGGCAACTAACAAGTCTTTCCATTTCCCTGCTGGGGTCAAATAACAAAAAACACTGGTCGCCACAGGCATCTGTGCCCTCCACCTTCAGTGGAACCACAGAATGCTAAATCACCCTTTCTTGGTCATTCCCGACCTGCCACATGCAGTCTCCATTGGCAGCGACCGTCTTGTGAGACTTGAAACCTGCCAGGTACTGAACACTCAACACTGTGTCATACCTGCTAATGTCACACGCTTTCCGGTCCAACTACACATTCAGACCGGACAAAAACTCATGCATCCTCAACCTTTTTTCCAACCGGCTCCTTTGTTTGGTAATCTGGGCTTAACTCTGGAGGCCATGCCCCTTCTAAGCCTAGGATCTCGAACCACCATGTTGCTGGTAAACAATCCCATGGCTGAGATTATCGTCATGCCCAAGGCCAAGCCCCTCGGCTGGCTCATCACCACTGATTTCCACAATTTTGAACTGACTGTTCCAGTGTTAGGCAGCCTCCCTGCTTTTTGGGCCGGCTCTCTTGAACCTGCGGTTATATATACTAAGCCTTCTAAAGCCATTGCCCTTGTGTCAATGTCGAGCCCTGACAAAGAGTCAGTGGGACGGATTGACTTGACCAATGATGACCAAATGCTTGTCCAAGCCATTGAACTCCTCCCATCAGCGTCCACTCAGCAAACCCCTGACAATCCCAGCGAGGCTCTGCCAAAATTGGTCACCACCATCACGAAGAGATTGCACAGGTGGTAGCTGACGCTGATGCCTTAACCTCCGATGAAGAACACCAAAAACTTCATCAGGTTCTTAAGTACGAGCCATCATTCTCCAAAGACTCCTTGGACTGTGGGCTAACCACAATCCACTCTATATGCATTCCTACACCACCTGATGCTCCTCCCATCTACGCCAGGCAGTACAAAATTCCCCTGGCCTCCTATGGCCCAGTACAGGAAATAATTGACGACCTACTGGACTGTGGCATAATTAGGCCATGCAACAGTATCTATTCTGCCCCCTTGTGGCCGGTCCTGAAGCCCAATGGTAAGTGGCGGCTCATCATTGACTACCGGAAACTAAACACTCAAGTTCCTCTTTCTAGGTGGCCTATGACTCAACTGGAGCAAGAACTTCCTGCAGTCAAAGACGTTAAATACTTCTCAACACTGGACATTGCTTCTGGTTTCTGGACTATTCCTGTCCAAGCTGAAGACCAACACAAACTGGCCTTCACGTTTGCGAATCATCAATACACATTCACCCGATGTCCATTTGGGTATGCCAACTCTCCTGCAGAGTTCAACATCTTCCTGAATAAGGCATGTCCAGACACCAGCGACAGAGGCAATCCCATCCATGTTGACGACATTCTCATTTGGAGTCCAACTCGACGCCTACCTGACCGAAATCGACCATGTCCTTGGCCAGCTCACAACAGCAGGAGCCAAAATTTCTCTTTCCAAGTGCCAATGGTGCAAAACCAAGGTCAACTATGTTGGTCTCTTGGTGGGATCCAACGGGGTCCTACCGCAAACGTTGCGAATCCAAGGCGTTTTAAACATTAAGACGCCTACTGACATTTCCGAACTCCGGAGCTTTCTAGGGGTATGCAACTACTCACGCCAGTTCATTAAGTATTATGCAGACTTGGCAAAACCCCTAACAGACCTCCTACTAAAGGACACCCCTTTCATCTGGTCTAAGGCTCAAGAACAGACTATGCTAGCTTTAAAGCAAAAGTTATGTACAGCACCCTGTCTGGCCAATCCCAACTGTGACCAGCCATTCTTCCTACAAGTGGGGTTATCTGCCAACTGCTTTAGTGCTGGATGATACCAAATCTACGACCATGACAAATGAGTCGTGGTTTATGCCAGCAAAACCCTTTCTGGTCCGGAATTGAAATACTTGGACTGCAAAAAAGCCCTTCTGGCTACCGTATGGGCAATCAAACATTTCTCCAACTATGTGGGTGGCCAGAGAATCATGGTGGAGACTCACCATCAGCCAGTGGTTTTTCTTAACAGTCAACGCATCAGAGAAGGTGTTGTGACGAATGCCAGAATAGCTTCCTGGTTGATGGCTCTACAAAGCTTTGATGTTGAGGCCCACTACACACTGATTGGATGGTGTGGTGGTGCAGTGGTTAGCACTGTGGCAGCACAGCAACTCACCCTTGGCCATGGGATCCCGGGTTCGATCCCAGCCCCTGACCAACAGTGATCTGTGTGGAGTTTGCATGTTCTCTCTGTGTCTGTGTGGGTTTACTCCGGGATTTCTCCTGTTTCCTCCCACAGGCCAAAAACATGCAGGTTAGGTTAAGTGGAGACTCGTAAGTGGCCCTAGGTGTGAATGTGTGTGTGAATGGTAAAGGGATAGCACCGTACCATGGCTGCTTCATCCATCCAGGTGGATGCCCTGAATTTCTCCTCTGGGGATCAATAAAGTACACAAAATTAAATTCATTCATTCATTCATTCATCTTCTTCCGCTTAATCCTTTTCGGGTCGCGGGGGGGCTGGAGCCTATCCCATCATCTTTGGGCGAGAGGCAGCGTACACCCTGGACAGATCGCCAATCCATCACAGGGCCAACACAGAGAGACAACCTTTCACTCCCACAGTCATACCTAAGGACAATTTAGAATCCCCAGTTTGATGGCAATTAGCCTAACTTGCATGTTTTTGGCATGTGGGAAGAAACCGGAGAAATCCCGGAGTAAACCCACGCAGACACGGGAAGAAAACATACAAACTCCACACAGATCACTGTTGGTCGGGGGCTGGAATCGAACCCAGGATCCCCCGGCCAAGGGTGAGTTGCTGTGCTGCCACAGTGCTGCCGCAGTACCACTCCGCCACCGCGCTGCCCCACAAAATTAAATCAAAAATCAAATTAAGGAGCCCTCTTGGCACAGACTTGGCAGCCTGCCAACGGTGCTCTGAGGACGCTCCAGGACCATTTGTGCAGATCCACCTACAGTCAGTGAAGACCCTAACCATCACTACTTCGACCACAACATCTTATGTTGATGGTTGTTCTTTCCATTATAAAACTCACATTCGTGCCAGAGTGGGGGTGGCATGGTTAAACAATCAGCCTTGTGAACCCCGCAACTTTCAACTGGGGTCCCAATCATCACAATATGCAGAAATCGCAAGTGTGCTCCTTACACTGCAACTTGCTGCAGACCATGGCATTTGCACATTGGTCATCTGCACCGACTCTAACTACAAGCACCTCAGTTTCATGTGTCATCTGGCACTCTGGAAGGTCAAGGGTTTTATAACTTCCAACCGATTAAACATCAAGACCTTTTCAGGGCATGTGATCACCTGGTCACCTCCAACAACCTCCAGGTGTACTGGAAAAAGATCAGAGGTCACTCGCATACACCAGGTCAGGACAAAGAATGGAACAACCTTGTAGACTCACTTGCGAAACAAGGAGCCATACAAGGCACCCCCTGGTCCTTTGATCCTACTCTGGTGCTGACTGCAGAGTCCTACCCACCCACCCCAACAATCTGTGTGGTCACCAGGGATCAGGCAAACAAGGCCCAGGACCCACCACAGCCCACAGGTCCTCTGGCGGTTGACTTTGTTTTCTCTGACACTGACCTTATCTCTCTTTAGGCTCTTGACCCTGCGATCCATAAAATGATATATCTCTTGGATCCTGTACTCCATGCACCATCCGACTCAGATCTCACTGACATTGCAGGATTGAAGCCACTTTATGCCACATGATCTTCCCTAAAGCTGTGCAATGGCATTCTGGTTCATGTTTCCGATGAACTCCCTATGCCTGCGCTTGTGGTCCCTTGCAACCAGAGGGGGGTGATTGTTCATGCCCATGATCTCCCAGCTGCACGACACAAAGGCATCAAAGTGACTTACAAGGCTCTCAAACAAGTGGCATATTGGCCATACATGTGAAGGGATGTAGCGGACTACATCAAGGGATGTCTCGTCTGCTGCCAGTTTCAACCAACCAACCCAATTCACTGAGCACCCCTACAGAAAAGAGGCATCTCATTTCCATGGTCTGACCTCCAAATTGACTGGATATGTCCCCTTCCACAGTCAGCCAGAGGTAACAAATTCTTCCTCACGGTCACATGTGCCTTCACAAAATGGGTTGTGTTTGCCTGCTCCTAATGACACAGTGGAAACCACGGCCTACTTGTTGATGAACCATGTGTTCTCAAGATTTGGTTTGCCAAGCCAAATCAACTCTGACCGCAGCACCCATTTCACAGCTGAAGTCATGAAACAGCTGTGGAAAACCTTGGGAGTTAAAGCTAACTTCCATATTAGCCACCACCCACAATCCTCTGGACAGGTTGAAAGAGCCCACTGAACTGTGATCAACATACTGAAGAAGTATGTTTCACCACACCAAAAAGATTGGAATATAAAACTCCCCCTGGTCTTGATGGCCATCCGAGCCACACCCCATGAAGGTACTGGGGTCTCGCCTTTTGTAATGATGACAGACCGGCAAATGACTTTGCCCCTGCATTTGCTCTACCAACCTGGAGAGGCCAGTGTCACCACAGCCTAAACTACCCACCAATACATGACTGACCTGACCAAACATCTCCAACAGATTTTTGCATTTGCCCCAAAACATTTGGATCGATTGGCTGAAGGACACAAAGTGTACCATGACCAGAAAGCCTCCCATGATGAACCCCAAGTGGGAGGCAAAGTTTTCTACTATTCCTTCATCCCTCAAACAGGACAGACCAACTCACGGGCAGGGAAACTCGCTCGAAAATTCCTTCCCAGGTGGATGGGTCCATACATGATCACAGATAAACTCTCGCCAGTCATGCACCAAATCAAGATACGCAAAGGTCGCCCGGACCCCATCTCCAAATGGATCCATCGCAATCAGATCAAAGCTCACAAAACCCACACGGCACTTGTCGGGGACAACACTGTCCCAGTAAGTCAATAAATAAGCTTAAAATCCAGCCTGCGCCCGATAGATAACTGCTAGCTAACCATCAGCCTCAGGTATACTCGGTCGCACTTCTCTACACCGATCAGTTAACTGCACCAGGGCCTCCAAAAGGAAAGTGTTAACCCAAAACCAACAGACTTCCTGAAAAGTTAACCTCAAAAGACCCTGCAAAGTTTCATTCAGTTTCATCAACTTACTATTTCAAAATAGTATACACAGCACATCCACTCTCATTAGCTGGAGTTAATAACATCAAAATCCCACTAAAGGTGATAAAACACTGAAAGCCTAGAGCTCAATCTCTAACAAAAGTTACTCCACCTCTGAGAACAGTCGTCATCTGTCGCTAAGGAGGGTAAAGATAAAAGGAACCAACAGGGAAGTTAACATTAAAACCCCTCATTTCTATGTGTCTTGCCAGGATGATGGCCCTCCTCCTTTTTGGTTTAACCCTCTGCTTAACCATTGCGTCGACCTTCACTGACCTTGTGAAAGAGGGTCCCGAGTCTGGGAAAGCTTTGATCGACCAGCCAGGACTCCTGATTACTGAATGTCAAATCCACACTCAAAATATCTTCATGTGGTTTGATCCCTCCACAGTGGTCTACAGAAATTTTCCGCTAAGCCCAGGCTCATTCTCCTTGGTCAGACATTGCTGGATCCAGCAAGCCATAGACCATGCTGAATCCGATAACACATGCTGGAACAACTAGAGAAGTTCACCATTACCCAGTTCAACTTAACCGCACCCAAAGCCAGAAACTGACGAGCTGTAGGTGGATTCTTAACAGCTGCCTCAGCTTTAGGATTGCTCTTTAGCTTAGGTACCTCCGCCGTTAATTCAGTCGATATCATTACCCTAAAACGTCAAGTAAGTGAGCTACAAACAAAGCTCCCTCGGATTCAGGCACAACTGAGACCCAGAAAATGAGCTTACAGGCTGTCAGCACCACCTTACAAGGTATGGTGTTAGTTGTGAACACTCACTCTCAAGCTTTGGTCAAACTCAACAAGTTGATGCAGTCGTTTTTCTCTGTACTTCAGGTTGACTTTGCCCAGGCACAGCTTGTGTCTATGTTACTGTCGGATGTAATTAGGGACATTAGCTCTTCCGTGGATGCTTTGGCAATGGGCATGATTCCACCCTATGCCAGTGGTCATAGACTTGCTTGCTACTGCCACTCAGACAACTATAATACCGCTCCAAACCCATTTAGCTTTTACCTTAGGCAACACTTTCCCCATCTATGTTGACCCTGAGAAGTACCAGATGGCTTTCGTTGTCAATCTACCGATGATAACTTACAACAATATCTACCGGTTGAAGAAGGTTGTCAGTGTTGGGATTTGGAAGCAGGGCACTCATGTCAAGGTCAAAACCCCTTCAGTGATGGTGTACCATGACAACAGCCCTGGCCTTTACTTGGTCCTGAACCTGCGCATGTGCACTCTCACCAGGGATGTCCACTATCTGTGCCCTAGTAAACCTTTTCTTCAGGACAGCACCGGGGGCATCTGTGGGATCCAAGCATCCTCTCAGGACATGACTTGTCCTATGGTCCTCACCCCACGATCTCAAGTGACCACCACTCAGGCCCACATTATTGGAAACTGGTGGCTTAACATGCCAATGCAATCCATCACAAACGATCAGCATGACACATTTTCCCAGATCACACTTCCTTCCAACACTTTCTGGGTCCAAGTGCTGAAAGGCTCACTCTTCCATGTTGGCAATTTGGCCTTGTATCACCTCAACACTGACCAATACAATGGCAGTGTCGAGGCGTCCAATTTCTTCTCTAAGCAAACGCTTCAACTCAGCTCTGAGATCATGGATAAAGTCACCTTTGAAGGTCCTCAAGTTGCTGACTTTGCCCCAATAGGGAATGAGCTCCAATTCCTTGAGCCAAACCCTAACCCACTACACCATTCCATTTCGCACTCCTAGTCTATACCAGATGCAGTGCTCATGTGCATGGTTATTTTCGGGTACCTCCTGACATTTGCCGCAGCCAGCATCTACTTCTGGCGAACTAGAGCCCTCTAAGACCAACTCAACTGTTTGATTACTAGCATGAGGAGCAGTTTTAGACGCAAAGACCTAGACCCGAGTCCCAACGTTGACAACCTATTTCCAGAAAATAAGATTCTTGGTCTAGATGAACTACCCATTAAAGTTGTAAAAGTGGAACCATAGGCGGGTCTGCTAAACAGACCTCATGTGAACCTCCTCGAGTTACCTCAATATTGCTTAGCCTAAACATCTACCTCAAATATAGGCAACAATTTTTTTGTATCTTTTTTTTTTAATCCTTACTCCAAGAATTTTTGAGTTTATATGCATGCTTATATACAAACATATATATTCTTTGCACTGTACTTTGATTTTTGTGCACAAACTTTTTTTTTTAAACAATTTTAGTACCTGCTTTACAGTAAACCAAAACCAAAGAGCTATACTCAGGAATAGATGCTGTTTTCAAGCTCAGTGCTTATGGACATCAAAACCATTAGCCCAGCAGTTAGGTCAAGAGTCGCCAACTGGAACCAGCCGCCAACGATGTGTCCCAACGCTGACCGAAGTTCACCATTGATACAGAGGGGGGAATATGTAGTGTCAACCCCTTTGGTTCCAATCTATAAAATCACTCTTCACTTTAAAGAAATTGTTTCACCCAAAAGTCTGGTCAAGAATTGCTTTCTTCACCTAAGCACCATAGTTTGAAAACACATTTTATGGTAAAAGGGACGATAAAGGATTCTGTTCATGCCAGGAACGGATTAGTCTGGGATCATAAATCCCACAACTTCCTCCCTAACCAGGCAGTTTTATGCTTCAAGAACGGTTTGAAATGTTCCAGGCCTATCAACAAAATCCCTTAAAATTTCCCAGGAATTATCCAAAGCTCAACATTGCCCCTTTGGACAGCTCAGGAATATGTTTGCATTACTCCTGTCAACTACTGGACTGTTTTTTTTACTGAACTCTGTCTTCAAGTTTTCATTCCTCAGGATAATTCTCAGGACACTATTTGAAGAGATGACCAACTCTGTGATGAACAATCATGGTTTACAATGTTTCATCTTCTTCTTCTTCTTTTAGATTTGATTGGTTGTTGGAAACCAGCCTTCAGGTGCATTACCACCACGTACTTCACTCTATCTGGTCAGAAGCTGTAGTCCTTACCATCACTCTATCACTCTATAAATTCAAGAAATCTCTTGTCAGTGTGTCTGTGTATGTCTGTCAGTGTGTCATGATCATAGGACATCATAGGACAGCCTATGATGTTTCTCTCAGTGTATGTCAGTGTGTCACTATCATAGGACATCATAGGACAGCCTATGATGTTCCTATGATGTCTGCATGATGTCCTATGATGCCTGCCTTGATGTCTTTATGATGTCATATAGATCATAGGACATCATACGACAGCGCATGTTCTGTCAGTGTCGTGATCATAGGACATCATAGGACAGCCTATGATGTTCCTATGATGTCTGCATGATGTCCTATGATGCCTGCCTTGATGTCCTATGATACCTGCCTTGATGTCTTGATGTCATATAGATCATAGGTCAGTGTGTCACGATCCTAGGACTTCATAGGACAGCCTATGATGTTCCTATGATGTCTGCATGATGTTTGCCTTGATGTCTTTGTCATAGAGATCATCTGACATCATAGGACAGCGTATGATGTTCCTATGATGTCTGCATGATGTCCTATGCCTGCCTTGATGTTTTTATGATGTCGTATAGACCATCACTCATGATACTTGCCTTGATGTTTTTATGATGTCATATAGACCATCACCCATGATGCTTGCCTTGATGTCTTTATGATGTCATATAGGCCACCCGATTAAGAATAGGACGCCTACGATGCCTGCCTTGATGTCTTTATGATGTCATATAAGATAAGCCTTTATTAGTCCCACAATGGGGAAATTCCAGGATTGCAACAGCACAGGGATAGCAACACTCAGAGCAACAATCAAGAAGACAAGAAAACAAGAGCAGTGAATATACATATGTACATATAAATATATAAATATATAAACAGTGCGGAACATTGTAGCTAGATGGAATAAATATATAAATATACAGTATATACACACAGTGCGGAGCATTGTAGCTAGATGGAATAAACAGCATAACCGTCTACTTAGTTATCCTACATAGTATGAATATGTACCCATACATATTGTTACCCTCCGTAGCGACCGATATTGTCCTAGTTGTATACTGGAGGGGACCATTGTGTAAGTCTATTGCGTCTTTTGCATTCAATACTATTAGGTCGTCACATTTTTTTGCTATCTCTGCGAGCAGCCCTGCTAAGATTATATATACAGTCTGACAGCCGTTGGTAGGAAGGACCTGCGAAACCTCTCGGTTGCGCACCTAGGATGATGTAGCCTGCTGCTAAATGAGCTCCTCAGTGGGACTCGGACTCCAGCAGAGATGGCAGTTTAGCCACCATCCTTCTCTCTCCTATCTCCTCCACTGGGTCAAGGCGCTGCCCCAGGACAGAGCTAGCTTTCTTGATCAGTTTGTTCAGTCTCTTCCTATCGGCTGCTGTAATGCCACTGCCCCAGCAGACCACTCCAAAAGTGATGGCTGATGCCACCACCGTGTCGTAGAATGTCTTCAGCAGCACCCCTTCTACACCAAAAGACCTGAGTCTCCTCAGTAGGAACAACCTGCGCTGTCCCTTCTTGTAGAGTGTGTCAGTATTGTGTGACCAGTCTAGTTTATTGTTCAGATGAACACCCAGGTACTTGTAGGATGTCACCATCTCAATGTCTGTTCCCTGGATGTTTACTGGTGCTGTGAGGGGTTGTCCTTGCCTACGGCAGTCCACCACTAGCTCCTTAGTTTTCCTCGCGTTGATCTGGAGGCAGTTCCGATGGCACCAGTCCACTAAGTCCTGAATAAGCCCTGTCTAGATCATAGGGCATCATAGGACAGCCTATGATGTTCCTATTTAAGAAATCTCTGTGTCTGTCAGTGTGTCACGATCATAGGACATCATAGGCCAGCCTATGATGTTCCTATGATGCCTGCCTTGATGTCTTTGATGTCATATAGATCATAGGACAGCACATCATAGGACAGCATATGATGTTCCTATGATGTCTGCATGATGTCCTATGATGCCTGCCTTGGTGTCTTTATGATGTCATATAGACCACCCGATTAAGAATAGGACACACTAATTTAAACCAGACGCTACATAAATGGAGAACAATAGAGTGAGGAGAACTGCTGCACGTCAGGACACGGCAGGGCATGGTTACAGAAAATGGGATGGGTGGGGCTGCACAGATAATCACACACGGGACCAGAGGGGAGACCAGACCAAGGCAATCACTCTGTAAATTCAAGAAATCTCTGTTTGTTAGTGTGTGTCTGTGTGTCACGATCATAGGACACCTATGAAAGATCCTATGATGTCTGCATGAGGTCCTATGATGACCCTATGATAGCAGCCAACATAGGACTTGCGATGCCGTCATATACACACATAGGACTCGCAATGCTGTCATATAGGCGTCATAGGATTGCCTGCGATGTTTGACGTCATATAGACATGTCTGCATGATGTCCTATGATGATCCTATGATATCACACAACATAGGACTCGCGATGCCGTCATATAGACAATAGGACTGGCTACAAGATCATATAATTGCCTGTGATGTTCCTATGATGTCTACATGATGTCTATTTGACATCATATAGACCAGGAGTCCTCAACCACTTGTCCCCGGACCGGTACTGGTCCGTGGATCATTTGGTACCGGGTCGCAAAGAAAAAAAAATTGTGGGTAATATTAAAGCTATTTTTTTCCATTAGTCTTGCGGAGATTTTATTTTGAAAAACAACTGTTTCCTCCCTTGCCTCACAACCGCTCTTGACTCTGGCGCGATGTTTCATGCATCAGTGACACAAGCTAACTCTTGAAAAAATGAGCCAATTGCTAGTTGCAGGGAAACAAGCCCAGAGTTCCCACCGATTATGGTGAGTTGATATGATGCTGTAGAATCATTGTAATTGCCACATATAAAGTGTAATTGTTTCAGATTACATGCTCTGAACTGACAAAGGTTTTTGTTATTGGAACCCCTGCACCTCTACCCAATCCGCGGAAAATGTTCATGCATGAAACTGGTCCCTAGTACAAAAAAGGTTGGGGACTGCTGATATAGACAGCATAGTATTGAGTCGCTTCTGAGGTTCCTATGATGTCTACATGATGTCTATATGACGCCAGATAGACATCATGCGACCGCTTACAATGTCCTATGATGTCTGCATGATATCCTATGATGTTCCTACAATGTCTATATGATGTCAGAGAAACCATCACTCACGATCATAGGACTCGTTATGACATCATCAAAGATCAATGCAGGCATCATAGGACTCGCTCTGACATCAAAATTTGAAGCAGTAAATCTGGAAATCTCACTCAACTAGGAGGAGAGATCTCAGCTTTAACAAGCACTCTTCTGACAACCAGCTTTTTCCTGGAAATCACCAGGACTCCACAGCAGACAGCCAAGAAGGAGTAGCTGTGTGACGTTTTCCTCAAATGCTGGAGTAGCCATGGCATGAAGAGGCGGCAGCTCTCTGCTGAAGAAGAAGAAGGCGATTCGACCAGGACACGTATTCAACTAGGAGGAATGGAAGAGCGAAGCGAGGATGAGGAAGTTTGGAGCATGGTGGAGTCTAGAAGAAAGAAACGTAGACGTCAATCAAGTGTGTTATCAGGTGCTGATGAATCAGAAGATGACCAATCCCGGAATAAGAAGGAGTGTAAAGTAATCATTAAACTTACTCAGGAAGGGGAATCATTTTGTGAGTGGAACTCAATTAAGCTCACAAATGCAATTAATAAGGTACTTGGTGAAGTTTTAAATGCAAGAATCCTTCGTAGTGGGTTGTTATTAGTTACATGTAAAGATAGTGTTCAGCAAGAATCCTTCATAGTGGTTCATTATTAGTTACATGTAAAGATAGTGTTCAGCAAGGAAAGGCAGTCAGAGTCACTAAGATGGAGGGGAAAAGTGTGGAGTGTTCAGTATTGGAAGGAAATAAGGCAATGAGAGGAGTGATATTGGGAATTTCAATGGCTGTCTCAGCTGATGAAATAAAGGAAAACATATCTGGAGCAAAAGTGACAGGTGCAAAGGTTGAAAACTAATAGAAATGGTGAAAAATGTGAGTCTGTCGGTAATGTTAACATTTGATGAAACAAGACTGCCAAGTAAGGTGTTTGCTGGCTACATGAGCTATGAAGTCAGACTTTATGTTCCGCCTCCACTCAGATGTTTCAAATGTCAAAAGTTTGGTCATGTTGCAGCGATATGCAAAGGTAGACAGCAATGTGCAAGATGCTCCAGTGAACATGAGTATGGCAAGTGTGAAAGCGGAGCCAAATTAAAGTGCTGTAACTGCAGTGGTGAACATAGCGCTGCATATCAAGGTTGTGAAGCCAGCAAAACAGTGACAGAAATTCAGCAGGTAAAAGTCTCCCAGGGATTAACATATGCAGAAGCTGCGAAAAAGGTGCGAGCTAAAAAAGTGGCAGTGGACTCGTTAACAGGGAAAGTGTGCAGGCTTGCAGTGCATGCAGTCGAATTAAGGAAGACACTCTGGTTATGAAGGAAAACAATTTTGTCTTATTTGTGGTAGATGTGATAAACTGTACTGCGCAGACTTCCAAGAAAATGGAAAAATCAAAATCATTGTGAAAGCAGCAGAAAAAATATCTTTGCATTAAGGGGCTACATTAGGAAGCAGTGGAGGACTTGCTTAGTGGGGGCTTTCTAAGTTTGCAGATTAGTGGGTCATAATGGTAATCACAATTTTGCACTGGAATGCCAGAAGTGTAATATCAAATGACCAATAATTCAAAAAGTTTATATCTGATATGCAAGACAAAACCCCAGGTAATCTTTATACAGGAAACATGGCTAAAACCTCAGTTGGATTTTGTCATTCAAGGATACACATCATTAAGGAATGACAGGGAAACTGGTAGAGGAGGAGGTGTTGCAACCTTTGTGCGTAATGGAACAAATTACAAAATAATGGAAATAGGGAAAGAACACGAATCAATAATGGTAAAAATATGGGCAGTAAAAGACGAAGTTACAATTATTAATTATTATAATCCATGTAACACATTGACAGTTGACACTTTGAACACTATACATAGGCAAACACAGGGTAAGGTGGTTTGGTGTGGGGATTTTAATGCACATAATACACTGGGGTAGCAGGACTATAGATACAAATGGCACAGTAATTGAGGATTTTTTCGAGGATAGGGATTTAATATGGATGAATGATGGGAGGGGTACAAGATTTAGCAGTAACGTAGTCACAGAAAGTGTGTTAGACCTAACTTTGGTTTCAAATGCCATTGCAGGAATCACATCTTGGGAGATGTTAAATCAGTCAGCTAATGGGAGTGATCATTACCCAATAAGAGTTAAAATTGGTCTAGAAATGGGAGAAGAAGTGATGCAATCTGGCACAAGATGTTAATTGGGTAAGGCAGATTGGGATAAATTTAAATATCTGTGTAAGACTAGATGTGAGCAGCTAAATAGTGAGGACATTTTTGATGGGGATGAGTTTAGTAAAAGTGTCAGTGCAATTATAATCGAGTCTGCAAATCAAACAATACCAAAACATACAGGTTATAGACTATGAAAGAATCTTCCTTGGTGGGATGATGATTGTAATAAAGCTATTAAAAATAGAAATAGGGCATTCAGACAAGTGAGAAAGCATCATACTTTGGAAGCAGTGATTGAGTATAAACGGTGTCAGGCAATCATCCAGAAAATAATTAAAACAGCTAAGCGTTTATTTTGGAGACAGTATTGTAATACTATAGGAAGAGAAACACAGCTATCAGATATTTGGGGAATGATTAAGAAGATGAATGGTATTAGGAGAGAGTACGAAATACCAGTGCTAGACATTAATGGGGAAATAGCTATTACTAGTATAGACAAAGCAGAGCTTTTGGCACAAACTTTAGTGATAATTCATGGTTGAGAAAACCTGCCAAACACAATTAGACAAAGCAGGGAAAGCACTTTATCCAAACACCCACATATGAACATAAGGAAGAATCTGTCAAGGGGCATGATGGATTTGCCATTCACTCTATTGGAATTGAAAAGGGCTATTCTGAAATTGAAGCAGTCTTCACCAGGGAAGGATGGTGTATATTATATGATGTTGCCACACATGGAGGACAGTGCACTTCAAATAATATTAAAGATGTTTAAGAAAAAGTGGGTTTGTTGGTTCCCTGTAAGCAGCTTTGTTTATTATTCTAATAGCTCTCTTCTGAAGCATAAAGATTGGATATATGTTTGTTTTATATGTATTTCCCCATACTTCAGTACAATATGTCATGTATGGGAGTATTAATGAATGATACAAAGTATATAGTGTGGGTTGATTCAGCAAATATTTCACTCTGTGTAGTATTGCGATTGATTTGGATATTTTACCTTTAATATAATTAATATGTGACTTCCAACAAAGTTTATTATCAATTATTACTCCAAGAAATTTAATTTTGGATACCCTTTCAATCTCTACATCATTTACACTGAGTTTAGATACTGAGTTGTTGTGATGGTTGTTAAAAATTATAAATTTTGTCTTACTTAATTTGAGCGTTAATTTGTTTGAATCAAACCACAGTTTAAGCTTTCCTAATTCCTTTCCGAGTGTATCCAAAAGTTGTTCTAAATTGCTTCCACTGCATAATAAATTAGTGTCATCGGCAAACAATATTAAATCAATTTTTTCCAAAACTTTACATGTATCATTTATATACATATTGAATAACAATGGCCCCAAAACTGAACCCTGTGGGACTCCGCAAGTAACCTTCAGTAACTGCGAGTTTTTGCTACCAACACATACATATGATATCTGTTCTTTAAGTAACTATATAACCAGGACAGTGCTACCCCCCAGTACCATAATTTTGTAGTTTCTTTAACAATAAATGATCCACTGTATCAAATGCTTTTTTAAGATCCAGGAATACCCCAACTGAATACTCTTTATTTTCTACAGTAGTTGATATTTTTTCTATAAATTCCATTAGAGCAAATGCAGTTGTCCTCTTGTGTCTGAACCCATATAGCTGCTCACACAATAAATTATTCTTCATTATAAAGTTGTCAGTTCTCTCACAGAATATTTTTTTTCGAGTATCTTAGAAAATTGCGGCAATAGTGAAATAGGCCTATAGTTTGAAAATTCCCCTCTGTCACCTGTCTTGTATATCGGAATTACTTTGGCTATTTTCATTGCATTGGGAA
Organism: Pholidichthys leucotaenia; assembly: GCA_020510985.1. Classification (NCBI taxonomy): domain Eukaryota; kingdom Metazoa; phylum Chordata; class Actinopteri; order Cichliformes; family Pholidichthyidae; genus Pholidichthys; species Pholidichthys leucotaenia. The sequence goes on along the minus strand of CM035842.1, from coordinate 373,055,656 downwards.
ATATATACCTGTTTGGAGAGACAGGTTACAGATATACGTCAGTGGCTTCACTAAGCATTCAATGATAGTTTTGACTAAAAGCATGTCAATACCATCACAATCCATAGATGTTTTACTTTTAAACGATTTATGAAGATGGAGTCTTTTATATCAATGTTTTTGCTTATTGTATCACCTGTAGGTGCCGTAATGGGTATTTTTCGTGCCAAATTAGGACCAATGTTAACAAAAAAAAATATTAAATTCATCTGCACATGAGACTGCATTTACAGAGTCATTTTTTTTTTTTTTTGAAAGATTGGTTGGGTAGCTTGTATTTCTGTTTTTATTTCCAAGAATATTAAGTATTGTCCATGTATTTTTAGTGTTATCTCTGTTTTTCTCCAGTTCTTTACTGTAACAGTCTCTTTTACTACATCTCATATACAGTATATTAACCTTATTTTTGTATGGTTTATACCGCTGCTCTGCTTCTTTTGTCCTTTTCTTTAGAAAAGCTTTATATAGTGAATTTTTCTTTTTACACGCTTTTTGTAATCCTTTGGTTAACCATGGCTTGTCGACAAATTTCTGTTTAAGCTTTTTCTTTACTAATGGACAATTTTTTTCATAAAGAGCGATTACAGTGTTCATGAACTCACCCTACATATCCCGGCCGTGGCAACTGCCAACCCAGGCACTGCCACACACTTTATATATGTCTTTTTTTGTCCAGCCTTGCTTCAGCAGGTCTTCTTTAAAAGAACTGATTGCATTTTGTGATTTGTATTTGAAAGATTTTAAAAGTTTTTTCTGTATTGGCCCCCCGTGTGGCCATGGATAAGTGCAAAGACTGGCAGATGGTCACATATGTCATTTATCAATAATCCACTTTCTATTTTCTTATCAATAGTATTAACAAACAGGTTGTCAATAAGTGTAGCAGTGTGAACTGTGATTCTACTGGGATCTGTTATTGTGGGATTTAGACTTATACGGTACACAGAATTCATGAACTCTGTAATTACATTTTGTTGAAATGTACAGTTAGAGTTGTTTTCCTCATAGCTTTGTGACGTTTTCCCTCATAGCTTTGTGACTTCTTACTCATAGCTTTGTGACATTTTCCTATCGCTCTGTGACGTTTTCCTCATAGCTTTGTGACGTTTTCCTCTTAGCTTTGTGACAGTTTCCTCATAGCTTTGTGACATCTTCCTCATAGCTTTCTGACGTAATTATCATAGCTTTGTAGCTTTGTGATGTCTCCCTCACAGCTTTCTGACGTTTTGGCCAAGATTCGGGATTCATCCAGGTTTTGTTGTCATCACCCGCATCACTTGCCCACATCACTGTTCCTCCTCCTCTTCCTCCAGATCCGATCGCCAGCTGGCAACCAGCCCGCAAGCGCACCACCGTCACCCACCGGGCTGGAGTGTGGACAAGAGAATGGCAGGGGAAAAAAAAAAAAAAATTCTTCTGATTAATCCAGTTGCACCTAAACATCCAAGCAGAGCCACACATACCTCCGTGACCGAGGCTCCCAACATACCCGCCAAACCAAAACCCAAACTAGCCCTCTCCACCACCGCAACCAGATGCCTCCTCTGTTCCTGGCATCTCCGACACCCCAACAAAACATGTCGACTGCCCCCAGAGAACCACAGTGTACACAGCTGCCAGCTGGGTGTTCACCCATTCCACGTAGCATCCAGTTCAAAGTAGTACGTCCCATTCCCAATCGGGTGATGAGCATCCCCTCCCTCCTGTCTCCACCAACTCCCACTCCAGAGACCACCCGCCCCTGAATGTCACACAGATATTCTCCTGTATCTATTGAGTCCCAACATTCTTGCCACTCCTCCACCACATACCTGTCAATTGCTGACCCGCCTTTTGTCCCACTGAGTGAGATCTCCAGCTCCACCACCCCAAATCTCAACGACTGCCCCGCTAACAAGTCCGCATCCTCATCACCCTCCACTCCAACATGGGCTGGAACCCAAAGAAAGCCCACCGACTGGCCTTCACCACAGGGGCTGCAAATCAAGGAGTGGACCTCCACAACTAGGTCCCGCCCACACGACTGCAGTGACCAAACACACCTGAGAGCAGCCCAACCATCAGAAGCAACGACCACACTATTCCTACAGTTCATCTCCAACCACTGCAGAGCCAATACAATGGCAACCAGCTCAACCGTGTACAGTGACAAGTGACCACCGGCCCCTCCACCGATAGACACTTTACACTGAGGAATGTACACCGCAGCTCCACCACGACCAGCCGCAGGGTCCCCGGAACCATCGGCAAATGGCATCAGCATGTTTCTGAAGCTCTGCTCAACACATCTACGCACCACACAATCTGCTGCTGATTGCCTATGTTGCCTCCTCAGTTGTTGTACTTCAAAATCTACTAGTGGGATCCTAAACAGCCATGGAGGAACAACAGACCACAGGACCACCGGGCCAAAATCTATGTGCTTCAATCCTGCCTGCCCAGCAACAGCACCACCCATCCATCCAAAGCCACCAATGCTGGACTCACCGTGGTCCCAGCAATCATTAGGAATAGCTTTTGCAGGCTGTGACCTCTTATGCCCCTTCAAGTTGATCCAGTATGCCAGCATTAATTTGGTTCTTCTTAATCTTAAGGGCATTTCACCTGTCTCTACTTGGATCGCTGATACTGGAGAAGTCTTAAATGCACCACAAAATATCCTAAGAGCCTTTGTCTGCTCTATGTCCAGTTGGCTCAGGTGACAATAAGCAGCCGACATGAATGCAGCACATCCATAGTCTAGTGTCGCTCTCATTAGTCCTCGATATACCCTCAACAGAGAGGCCCTAGAGGCCCTCCAGCCCCGTCCTGCCAGACAGCTCAAAATATTATTTATTTTCTTACATTTTCCTTTATTTTTTTCAATGTGCTGCTTCCTGGTTAGTTTTTCATCGAACAACACACCTAAATACCGAACTACCTTTACTTGCTCTAACTTTTGGCTGTAAAGTTTTAAAGAAATTTCATTGTGACTTTTAGAGAAGCAAATCACTTGTCTTTGAGACCGATAATTTAAAAGCCCACCGGTTTGCCCATTGTTCAACTTGGTCTATTGCTGCCTGCATTTTCCTTTGAATGTGCTCAAGATTATGTCCCCTTATCCATAAGGCCCCCCCTATTCCCCTATCGATTATTTCAAAAATATCATTAATCATAATATTAAACAGAACAGGGCTACTCACGCTGCCTTGGGAGTACCATTCTCAACTTGATATATTTTGGAGTACTCTGTACCAACTCTTACCTCAATCGTTCTATCATACAGGAAATCTAATACCCAGTTGTATAAATGACCTTCAGTACCTAATTGATTTAATTTAATCAGCAACTCTTCCTTCCACAGCATGTCATATGCTTTTTCTACATCAAAGAAGACAGACATCACATTTTCCCTATTTACCTGTGCCTTCCTAACTTCAGATTCTAGGTGTAAAATGAAATCCATAGTATTTCTCCCTTTTCGGAACCCACTTTGAAAAGGAGAAAGACATTCTCTCCTTTCCAAAATGTAATTCAGCCTTTCAGTCACCATTCTTTCCATTGTTTTCCCTAACTGTGAGGTAAGAGCTACTGGGCTATAATTATTAGGATCTGATGACTCTTCACTGGCTTTAACACTAGAACTATAACATTGTTTCCATGCCCTAGGAATCTTCCCAATTTCCCAAACTTTATTAAATTAAAAGCTCTCAAGTTGAAAGATCTGGTTGATTTTAAAACTGCAGTAATAATGTTTAAAGTGAAGAATCTATCACTGCCCGCAAATATCCAAAAGTTGTTCCAAATAAGGGAGAAACAATATCATTCCAGAGGAACATGTATATTTCAAAAACCTTCAGTGAGAACTACCACCAAGCAACACTGTGTCTCAGTGCAAGGAGTCAGACTGTGGAACGCTTTTGGACCTGAATTAAAATAATGTACAACACTTGGACAATTTAAACAAAAACTAAAGGAAGAAATACTCCAAACATATATACAAAATGATATGTAAAATCACATAAGGATTATCATATCCAGTCTGTGTTGTGCTGTTGCTTAGTTTTTTTTGTCACGTTTTGTCTTAGCTTTGTTCTGATTTGTAATCGCTTTTATTTTATTTTTGAATTCTTAGATGGAACATGGGTGGGCAATATAAGCTGCGGCTTCAGCCATCACCCATTTCGGAAAACTTCTGTTGATTTGTATTATCCGAGGAGTTACTGTTTAATTTGACCATGTTTGTAGTGGAGCTTGAAATAACGAGGCTATGTGATTCATAAACCAAAGTTTATTATCAGCTCCTCTAACAAGTCTCATCTAGGTGCAGCAGCAGAAGAAGGAAGAGAGCGAACACCTTCGGCTCTACGAACTTATACTCGCACATAACAAAAGACATGCATATCAAAAGCTGACATCCCTCACTATCTTAATCCCCTCTTTTGTCTTCGTACTCCTCCACCTGGCCCTGGGGGGTCAGGGCAACCCATCTGGTCTCCACCGCAGCGCCTTGGATGCTCTTTAATCTTCACTGGCGGTTGAGACCCTTTTGTCCTGTTCTGAGGTGTGAAGTTGCTTTACATATGTAATCACCAAACATTCTCACATGCTTATACATATGAAGGTTATGGGATATATGATTAATATAGACCACAGCCCCCCCCCCAAACGACTAAGAAAAGGACAATAGAAAAATTCACAGTTTAAGATAATTATTATGACATACTAACTGCTACACCTCTTGACACAGAAGAAACTTTCCAGCAGCCATGCTCCTAAGAGAGTTCAGTGGTAATCATAACAGCATAGTAATATCACAAAGTCAGTCCTAAACTGTTACAGCACAATTAGTGAACAACTGTTGAGTAGTTTGCATCAGTCCCTGTGCCGTCTGGGTTTTAATCTTCTCCCGAATCTGCTGTGGGTCCGCTTGGGCGTCCTGGTGGGATCTTCCTGTAAGGAATATGCAGCTTGGGGAGGAGAGTGATTATTTGTTCCCTGCAGGGGGGCTGAGTCTTTTCTCTTGGGGGGTCTACCCCGCCGAGGTGCTCTCGCCAACTGTGCAGGCTCGTCTCTCAACAAGAAGGCAGGTTTAAGTCTGTCAATGCTGACTGTTTCTTTTCTATCCCCAAAATCAAGCACAAAATGCTTATCACCAGGTTCCAGCACTCTGAATGGTCCATCGTATGGTGGGCGGAAAGTTGGTTTTAAAGCTTCATGTCTAACAAAAACGAATTCAGCGTTTTTTAAAGCTTGGGGGACAAAAACCCGTGGAAAAGAGTGATGTGCCGGTCCGGGGAGAGAGTCCGGTCCGTTGCTGCCTAAAAACCTCGGGGCTGGAAGATGCCCTGGCTCTGGGTTCTCTGGTAAAAATTCACCTGGGAGCCTGAGAGGTTGTGCAAAAACTAATTCTGCTGGGGAGGCGTCTAGATCCTCTTTAGGCGCAGCACACAACCCCAATAAAACCCAGGGAAGTTTATTTACCCAATTTGTATCCGTTAGTGAGGCTCTGAGGGCGGCCTTTAAAGATCTGTGAAAACGCTCGCATAACCCATTAGCCTGAGGGTGATAAGCGGTGGTGCGGTGAATTGTTGCCCCTAAGCTGCTGGCCATGGCTGACCAAAGCTCCGAGACAAATTGAGGCCCCCTATCGGACGTGATGTCCGATGGGACGCCGAAACGTGCCACCCAGTTTGTCAAAAAAACGCGAGCGACTTCCTCCGCTGTGGTTGACGCCAGAGGGACCGCCTCAGGCCAGCGCGTAGTACGGTCTATCATTGTTAACAGATGTGTGAAACCGTGGGAGGAAGGTAGTGGCCCCACGAGGTCGACATGAACGTGGTCAAACCTTCTAGCAGGGATTCGAAAAGGCTCTAGAGGGGCTTTTGTGTGTTTGTGTACTTTGGTGCGCTGACAAGAAATGCAAGTCTTTGCCCATTCTTTTACGTTTTTGCGCAGGGCAGGCCACACAAACTTTTCGGCGACCATTTTAACTGAAGCGTGCACACCTGGGTGTGCGAGGGAGTGAATCGAGTCGAAAATACGGCGGTGCCATGCAGCTGGGACTAACGGGCGAGGTCGGACGGTTGAGATGTCGCATATTAGGGGGGGCACACCGTCGCGTAAACCCCTTTCCTCCAGCCTTAACCCTGTTGGTCCAGACAGGAGTGCGCGCACGTCCGCGTCACTACTTTGCTCCTCCGCCATGGCTGCATAATCTATCCCTGCATGGATTGGGGCCGCGTATGTGTCTGCGTTGGTGAAGAGTTCTGCGGCTGAGGTAGTATAATCTGTCTCCTCGTGCTCTGGCGATGTCACAGCGCGAGAGAGACAGTCTGCTACCACGTTAAGTTTGCCTGCCACATGTCGAATGTCTGTGGTGAACTCTGAAATCGCAGCTAGCTGTCTCTGTTGCCTGCCTGACCACGGTTCGGAAATTTTAGCCATCGCAAAGGTGAGCGGTTTGTGGTCTACAAAAGCCGTGAAACGCCGCCCTTCCAACTAGAACTGGAAGTGGCGGATGGATAAATGAAGCGCTAGCAGCTCCCTGTCAAAAGTGCTGTATTTACGCTCAGTTTGGTTTAGAGATTTGCTGAAGAATGCCAAAGGTTGCCAGATTCCGCTGACGTGTTGTTCTACAACTGCCCCTATGGCCAGGTCTGAAGAGTCTGTGGTTAGCGCAATGCGGGCCGAGGGATCGGGGTGAACCAACAATGTGGCATTAGCTAGGGCACTTTTTACTTCCGCGAAGGCGCGTTCGCGCTCTGGGGTCCATTCGACTGCGTTGGAAGGTTTTTGTTTTCTGAGTGCGTCATATAGGGGCTGCATGAGCTGAGCTGCGTGGGGGAGGAAACGGTTGTAAAAATTAACCATTCCCAAAAATTCTTGCAGCGATTTGACCGTTTGTGGCCGTGGGAAACTTTTTACTGCGTGAACTTTGTCTGGCAGTAGGACTGCCCCCTTCGGTGAAACTCTGTGTCCTAAAAAATCAATTTGAGACACGCCGAATTTGCATTTGGCTGGATTGATTATTAACCCGTGCTCTTCTAGTCTCTGAAAAACCATAGTGAGATGCTGCTCGTGTTCTTCCTCAGACGAGCTGGCTACCAGCATATCGTCGAGGTAGACGAACACGAAGGGGAGGTCGCGTAATACCGCGTCCATCATCCGCTGAAAGGTTTGAGCGGCGCCTTTGAGGCCGAAAGGCATTCGCAAAAATTCAAAAAGACCGAAGGGGGTTATTTCAGCTGTTTTAGGAATGTCCTCTGCTCGAACGGGGACTTGATGATAGCCGCGGACCAGGTCTATTTTTGAAAAAATGCGCGCACCCGCCAGATGTAGTGAAAAATCTTGAATGTGAGGAATTGGGTAGCGGTCATGCGCTATCACATTGTTTAATCTGCGGTAATCGCCGCACGGTCTCCAAGAACCGTCGGATTTCGGGACCATGTGAAGTGGTGACGCCCAGGGGCTTTTCGAGCGCCTGATAATGCCTAATTTTTCAAGGGTGGTAAACTCGTCCCGAGCTATGGCGAGCTTGGTCGCGTCTAAGCGCCGAGCTTTGGCGAATATGGGTGGGCCCGTTGTGGGAATAAAGTGTTCGACCCCGTGTTTAGCCACTGTGGCTGAGAATTTGGGAATTGTGAGTGCTGGAAATTGGGTGAGGAGTTGCTCAAACTTACCTCCTGCTGTGGTGACGCTGGCTTGCACGGGTGGTGGAGAAACTCGAGCTGAGCAGGGAATAGAAGCAAAGGACAGTGCATTAACCAAGCGTCTGTTCGCTAGATCAATTAATAACCCATGTGCACACAAAAAATCTGCGCCCAACAAGTTAAAACTCACCGCCACTACAACAAATGTCCATCTGTAGTTGCGGCCGTGGATGCGGAGGGGCAGGTTCTTTTCGCCAAAAGTGTCGATGATGGAGCCGTTGGCTGCCACCGCTCCATTGCCCCGGGTGCCCATGGCCCGGTCTGCTTGGGAGGGCATGACAAAACTTAGTTGAGCTCCTGTGTCGATAAGGAACTGCTTGCCGGTGTGTCCGTCCGTCACATATAAAAGCTTGCTTTTTTCGCCGAGAACCGCCGCTGTTAATGGTTCTCGGCTTTGGCGTTTTCCCGAAATCGTGAATTTGCAGGGGGGAGCACATCTGTAAGCCGCCTCGGCGAAACGGTGGTGGTAATAACAAACGTCGCTCCGTCTGTCACGTCTTGGCCGTGTCGCTGTCACCGCGGGCTGATTCTGCTCGGTGGTTTGTGGCTCCTCGTGGCTCCGGACATCAGCATTGCGGTCTGCGGATGCTGCTGTGGGTGTCTGTTCCTTGCAGGCGTTGACGAGCCGTTGAGCTTCGTGAGCCAGCGTGCGGAAGTCCTGCTGGGTGCTGCATCGCATGTTGGCAAGCGTCCCTCTCATGTGTGGCGGCAGCGTACTGAGGAATATGAATTGGAAGAGGAAGTTGTCATTGTCCTCTTCTTTAAGTTGCAGCAAGTCCTCCATAAGGGCCTTGGGTCTGCATCCTCTGTGGCGGTAGACCGCCAGGATCCTCTCGGCTCTCTCCTCGGCTGAGGGGACGAAATTTGCCACGATGGTCGCTTTCAGTTCTTTATATTTGTCCTGGGCCGGCGGCCGCTGGATTATGCTCCGCGCACATCTCGAAGTGGCGGCGTCGAGTTTGGCGACGATGTGATAGAACTTTGTATCGTCAGTCGTGATGCCCGTAAGTGCAAACTGGGCTTCAGCTTGCTGAAACCACGAGGCGGGGTCTTCCTGCCAGAAGTCCGGCAGCTTGACGGTGACGGCGTTTGTGTGGACCGTCACTGATGTGTCCGCAGGGTGAGAGTGCCTTCCCTCGGCTCTCTCAGCGGCGCTGGTGCTCGGTTGAGCCCTCTCTATCGCTTCTGCCGTGGGGAACGTCGTCCATCTGTTCCCCTGTCTGCATGGGCGCCGGCGTCTGCCTGGGTCGCCACAGATGAGTCGATCGCGGGGGAACGCCTCTGGTCCATCCTCGTGTCAGGGTCACCAGTGTAGTGGAGCTTGAAATAACGAGGCTATGTGATTCATAAACCAAAGTTTATTATCAGCTCCTCTAACAAGTCTCATCTAGGTGCAGCAGCAGAAGAAGGAAGAGAGCGAACACCTTCGGCTCTACGAACTTATACTCGCACATAACAAAAGACATGCATATCAAAAGCTGACATCCCTCACTATCTTAATCCCCTCTTTTGTCTTCGTACTCCTCCACCTGGCCCTGGGGGTCAGGGCGACCCATCTGGTCTCCACCGCAGCGCCTTGGATGCTCTTTAATCTTCACTGGCGGTTGAGACCCTTCTGTCCTGTTCTGAGGTGTGAAGTTGCTTTACATATGTAATCACCAAACATTCTCACATGCTTATACATATGAAGGTTATGGGATATATGATTAATATAGACCACATTGTTGTTTTTTTTCCCCTTTGTTGTATTATTCTGTTTCTTTCTTTTAATCTTGTAATCTAATCTATCCAAAATAAAGATTCATTCATTCATTCATTCATTCAAGAAAACATAATCAAGTCAGTGGCGGTAATGCACCTTTGAGCTGGTTGCCAACCGCCAATCAAATCTAACAGAAGAAGAAGAAATAAGGCAGGTGGTGAACATAGCTCTGCATATCGAGGTTGTGAAGCCAGCAAAACAGCAGCAGAAATTCAGCAGAAAAAAGTCTCCCAGGGACTAACATATGCAGAAACTGTGAAAAAGGTGCCAGCTAAAAAAGTGGGAGTGGACTCGAACTGGGAAAGTGTGCAGACTTGCAGTGCATGCAGTAGAATTAAGGAAGATACTCTGGTTTTGTAGGAAAATAATTTTGTCTTATTTGTGGTAGATGTGATAAACTGCACTGCACAGACTTCCAAGAAAACAGAAAAAATCAAAATCATTGTTAAAGCAGCAGAAAAATATCTTGGCATTAAGGGGCTACAGTGGGAAGCAGTTGAAGACTTGTTAAGTGGGGGACCTTTAAGTTCAAAGACATCATGGGCTGGTGGATCAACCGCCAATCAAGTCTAAAAGAAGAAAGAGAATGAGATGAGACACAGATACAGACTACAGCTAGAAGAAGAATAAAGAGATGAGACGCAGATATGACATTAAAAACGAAGAAGTTCACAAAGCTATGAGGAAAACGTCACAGGATACAGTCCAAAGACGGATAATTTTTTCACACGAGTGGTTCAGAACTCCTTATAGGAACTCCTTATATGATGAAGTGGTTGCCAACCGCCAATCAAATCTAAAAGAAGAAGTGTGGCGGCTGGTTGGCTGGCTGGCCAGCTGGTTGGCTGGCACAGCTATTGACGCCCCCAAGGACACAGTCCAAGGACAGATAGTTTTTTCCACACATAAGGAGTTGTTCAGAACTCCTTATACAACAATCAAAAGTAAAAGAAGAAGATATAGAGTGATGATAATCAAGTCAGTGGAGGTAATGCACCTGTAGGCTGGTTGCCAATCAAATCTAAAGAAGAAGAAGAAGAAGTGTGGCGGGTGTGTGGCGGTTCCTTATATAGGAACAACCAGATGTCTGGCCATGGCCAAGACAGATAATTTTTTCACACATAAGGAGTTGTAACTCCTTATACAAAGATATAGAGTGATGATAATCAAGTCAGTGGCGGTAATGCACCTGTAAGCTGGTTGCCAACCACCAATCAAGTCTAGAGGAAGAAGAAGTACGTAGCGGTAATTCAACTGTAAGTTTGTTGCCAACCGCCATCCATCCATCCATCTTCTACCGCTTTTCCGGAGGTCCGGGTCGCGGAGGCAGCAGTTCAAGCAGAGAAGCCCAGACTTCCCTCTCCCCAGCCACCTGCTCCAGCTCTTCAGAGGGGATACCAAGGCGTTCCCAGACCAGCTGGGAGACATAGTCTCTCCACCGAGTCCTGGGTCTGCCCCGGGGTCTCCTCCCAGTGGGACGTACCTGAAACACCTCAAGTGGGAGGCGTCCAGGAGGCATCCTAATCAGATGCCCATACCACTTCAACTGACTCCTTTCAATGTGGAGGAGTAGCGGTTCTACTCTGAGCCTCTCCCGGATGACTGAGCTCCTCACCCTATCTCTGAGGGTGAGTCCAGCAATCCTACGGAGAAAGCTCATTTCAGCCGCTTGTATCCGCGATCTCGTTCTTTCGGTCATTACCCAAAGCTCGTGACCATAGGTGAGAGTAGGAACGTAGACTGACTGGTAAATCGACAGCTTTGCCTTAGAACTAAGCTCCCTCTTCACCACAACAGACCGGTACAACGTCCGCATCACTGCAGATGCTGCTCCAATCCGTCTGTCGATCTCTCGCTCCATTTTCCCCTCACTCGTGAACAAGACCCCAAGATACTTGAACTCCTCCACTTGGGGCAGGGGCCTGTCCCCAACCCGGAGAGGACAATCCACCTTTTTCCGGCTGAGGGCCATGGACTCGGACTTGGAGGTGCTGATTCTCATCCCAGCCACTTCACACTCAGCGGCAAACCGTCCCAGCAAGAGCTGTAGGTCATTGCTGGATGAAGCCAACAGGACAACATCATCTGCAAACAACAGAGATGAGATCCTGTGGTCACCAAGCATGACACCCTCCATTCCCTGGCTGCACCTAGAAATCCTGTCCATAAAAATTATGAACAGGATCGGTGACAAAGGGCAGCCCTGGCGGAGTCCAACTCTCACTGGGAATGACTCCGACCGAGTGTTGGCAATACGAACCAAACTCTCACAACGGTCGTACAGAGACCGAATAGCTCGTAACAACAAGCCCGATACCCCATACTCCCGAAGCACCCCCCACGAAAATCCACGAGGGACGCGGTCAAATGCCTTCTCCAAGTCCACAAAACACATGTAAACTGGTTGGGCAAACTCCCACGAACCCGCAAGAATTCTCGAGAGGGTAAAGAGCTGGTCCGATGTGCCACGGCCAGGACGAAAACCACATTGCTCCTCCTGAATCCGAGGTTCGACCAACGACTGGACTCTCCTCTCCAGTACCTTGGCATAGACCTTCCCAGGGAGGCTGAGGAGTGTGATCCCTCTAAAGTTGGAGCACACCCTCCGGTCCCCTTTTTTGAAGAGAGGAACCACCACACCGGTTTGCCATGCCAAAGGCACTGCCCCCGACCTCCACGCAATGTTGCAGAGGTGTGTCAACCATGACAACCCAACAACATCCAGGGCCTTGAGGTACTCAGGGCGAATCTCGTCCACCCCCGGGGCCCGGCCACCAAGGAGATTTTTAACCACCGTGGCGACCTCAGCCCCTGTGATAGGCGAGTCATCCCCCTCATCCCCAAACCCTGCTTCCTCTGTGGAAGGCGTATCAGTGGGATTGAGGAGATCCTCGAAGTATTCCTTCCACCGCCCGACGATATCCCCAGTTGAAGTCAACAGTGTCCCATCCGCACCATACACAGTGTGGACGGGGAGCTGCTTTCCCCTCCTGAGCCGCCGAACAGTTTGCCAGAATCTCTTTGACGCCGACCGAAAGTCTTGTTCCATGGCCTCACCGAACTCCTCCCATACCCGGGTTTTTGCTTCAGCAACCACCCGAGCTGCACTCCGCTTGGCCTGCCGGTACACCTCAGCTGCTTCGGGAGTCCCACAAGCCAACCAAGCTTGATAGGACTCCTTCTTCAGCTTAATGGCCCCCCTCACCACTGGTGTCCACCACTTGGTTCGGGGGTTGCCACCACGAGATGCACCGACCACCTTGCGGCCGCAGCTCTGGGCCGCCGCTTCAACAACAGAGGTGGAGAACATGGCCCATTCAGACTCCATGTCTCCAGACTCCCTCGGAATGTGGTTGAAGTTCTTCCGGAGGTGGGAGTTGAAGACCTCCCGGACAGGGGCCTCAGCCAGATGCTCCCAGCACACCCTCACTATACGTTTGGGTCTACCAGGTCTGAATGGCTTCCTCCCCTGCCATCGGATCCAACTCACCACCAGGTGGTGATCAGTTGACAGCTCTGCACCTCTCTTTACTCGGGTGTCCAAGACATACGGTCGCAGGTCTGATGATACGATAACAAAATCGATCATCGACCTGCGACCTAGGGTGTCCTGGTGCCAGGTGCACATATGGACACCCTTATGCTTGAACATGGTGTTCGTTATGGACAGACTGTGGTTAGCACAGAAGTCCAATAACTGAACACCACTCGGGTTCAGATCGGGCAGGCCGTTCCTCCCAATCACCCCCCTCCAGGTTTCACTGTCGTTGTCCACGTGCGCATTGAAGTCCCCCAGTAGGACAATGGAGTCTCCAGGAGGAGTACCCTCCAGCACCCCAGTCACATTCTCCAAAAAGGGTGGGTACTCTGAACCATCATTTGGTGCATAGGCACAAATAATGGTCAGGACCCGTTTCCCAACCCGAAGGCACAGGGAAGCAACCCTTTCGTCCACCGGGGAAAACTCCAATATAGAGGCAGCAAGGTGGGGCGATACAAGAATACCCACCCCTGCTCGTCGCCTCTCGCCCGGGGCAACTCCAGAAAAGGCCAAGCTCCAGCCCCTCTCCAGGAGACTGGTTCCGAAACCGGAGCTGTGTGTTGAGGTGAGGCCGACTATATCTAGCCGGTATCGCTCAACCTCGTACACCAGCTCAGGCTCCTTCCCCACCAGAGAGGTGACATTCCACGTACCAAAAGCCAGTTTAGAAAGCTTGGGATCGGTCCGCCAAGGTCTCCGCCTTTGACCGCCACCTAATCCACATAGCACCGGACCCCCATGATCCCTCCTGCAGGTGGTGAATCCACTGGAGGGCGGACCCATGTAACTCCTTCGGGCTGAGCCCGGCCGGGTCCCATGGGTGGGAACCCGGCCACCAGACGCTAGCCTTTGAGCCCCTCCCCCAGGCCTGGCTCCAGGGTGGGGCCCCGGTAACCCCATACCGGGCGGGGTGCACTGAATCCTTGATATACAATTTATCATGAGAGTCTGTTGGATCGTTCTTAGTCTGGCCCTTCACCCAGGACCAGTTTGTCTTGGGAGACCCTATCAGAGGCAAATTGCCCCCGGACAACATAGCTCCTGGGATCACTGGGGCACGCAAACCCCCCCACCACGATAAGGTGACGATCCATGAGGAGGATTGCCAACCGCCAGTCAATTCTAAAAGAAGAAGAAGGCCAGAGACTGATGATATAGAGTGAAGTATGAGGAGACAAAGAAGAGTGATGTCTGAAGATAGAGTTGAGGTTCAAATGGACATAGCAATGATGATAGGACTACAGCTCCTGACCAGATAGAGTGAAGTATGTGGTAGTAATGCACCTGTAAGCTGGTTGCCAGCCTCCAATCAAATCTAAAAGAAGAAGAAGACATTCATTAAAGATTGAAGTATGTGGCAGTAATGCACCTGCAAGCTGGTTGCCAACTGCCAATCAAATCTAAAAGAAGAAGAAGAAGAAGGCTGATAGGGAATGGGATTTAACTGGGATTCTGGGAACAGATGGCGATGGAGAGGCACTAAAAATCACGAGAAGGGCTATTTTCTCTTTTTTAACCCTTAAATGCATGACCAACCAATTCCTACACTCTTCCATGAGTGTGGTCAAAAATGACCCCAATTAGAATGAGTGCGTTTTATGCTGTAAACTTCAGAAATTTCTTTCATTTTGGTTAAAGATGATTATTTTAATTATATTTTGGGTGATTATTATTACTATTATTATTATTATTATTATTATTATTATTATTATTATTTTAAATTATATTTTGGTCAACAAAAGAATTATTTCATGTTTGACATGTTCATTTATTACTTTTTATTAACATTTTATCACAGAAAGGTAAAAAAGGTAAACAATCAGAAAGGGAAAAAAGGTAAAGTCAATGTGCCTTTACTGTCATTCCATTGCTAATAAACAATGCAACGAAATTGAGATACTGCTCCCTAAAAACAAACTATCACACTCACAGTTCGCTCATGCATTTAACATTCTTATAATTACAACAATAAATAATGCTTGAAACAATATTACCTAAAAGTTGAATACAATATGTACACAGCAATAATGAAAACATACTGAGCGATAAATAGGTGAAGGTGTGAGGGTTTGTGAGCTCACTGTGAGCAGCTGTTACACAGTATCCTTTTCTGGCTGTGAGCACTGCACACAGGGTCATTGCATTTCCAACAACACTTGCTGACTTTGCGGTCTTGTTTTCTTGTGCACATCTTACACCTCTTCCTCTTCTGTTGGCCCTGTGTTTCCCTCGTGTGGCTGGATTGCAGCTTTTATCACCCCACACCTTTCCATTGCTGCAGTGATGTAGGTTGGTAGGCGTGGGTTACCTTCCAGTCGAATTCTCATATAAGGTATCACAAGCTCATGTGAGAGCTCTGCAAGAAAGCGCCGCCGGGCGTTTGTGATACCTGCACAGAATTCAGGGTGCTGAGCCTTGAAAAAGGAGTAGGCATTCAGGGTGGCAACATCAATCACATTGTACCACAGCACCATGAGCCACCTCTGCGTTTGGCGTTTACAGGTGTAGGTGCCAACCATCTGGTCCACAATATCTATACCTCCTTTCGTCTGGTTGTAGAAGTGGATCACTTCTGTTTTTGTTTTTTTTTTTCTGGGTGTTTTCATCCACCATTTTGCTGTGGTGCATTGTGCTGAGGAGCAGAACAGCCTTCCCCTTTTTTCTGACATAGCTGACCATGGTCATGCTGCCATTGAACCCAAATTCAGTGCTGAAGAGCTCCCTGGTCTTGGAAGCCTTCATCACAGGAGGGATGTCTGGCTTGTTTTGTCGCAATGTTCCCACAATAGTCAGACCCTTCTCCAGGAGATGCTCTGCAAGAGGCACACTGGTGAAAAAGTTGTCTGTGGTGATGTTGCGACCTGTGTGTCTGAGTCCACTGCACAACTAACTGACAATGTTAAGACCCAGATTCTTACTGGCTCCTTCCCCTGGTTGTCTCCCAGTGGACACAATCCCATCAATTGCGTCGGGGGTTTTTGCATCACAAGCTCAGAAGATCTTTATGCCGTTCTTCGCGGGCTTGTTCTTCATATATTGCATAAACTTGGTCCTCCCTCTGAATGGCACAAGTTGTTTGTCCACTGTGATACAATCACTGGGGATGAATCTCTGCCTGCAGATGACCAGGAACAGGTCCCATACGTAGCGGAAGGGTGCCGAGTGGTCTGTTTCCTGTCGGGTGGCTCTGGTCCTCTTGCCATCAAAGCGCAAGAATCGGCGAATATCTTCAAATCGTCTAACTGACATAGTAGCCTTGTACATGGGGTTATATAGAGGACTCCCAAAGAGCTCACGGATTGATACATCCCAGTTCTTCTCACTTCCTGCAAGAATGGTCAATCCAATGAAGGCCATGAGTTCATCTTTGCTGACCTTTTTCCACTACTTTCCTCTACCTGCCCATCTCACATCACAATACATTCATCCCTTCTCCCCCCAGCTATTCCTTCCTGCTATATTACCGTAATCTCGCCCATCTCAATACCTATTGTCCTCATCTGTTTACCCTCTCTGTTTACCCTCGGCATCCAGTCTGTGATATTAATTGCAGCGTCTACAGTGTTACTTATAACTGTGGTGAAATTCCAAGGGGCCAGCTTTGAGAAATGCTTGGGGTCAAAAATGACCCCACATATGGAATAGTGTGGTACTGATACAAAAAATGCAATTACTTAAAAAAAATATAACAATTAGATACAAATCCAAATGGCCTCATGTCAAAGACAACCTATTTGAGGAATACATGGAAGATTAAATGATAAAAAATTAAAATTACAAAGATATTGCAAAAAAAAAAAGAAACAACCGCAGGGGTCACTGTTACCCCACTTATGCATCTAAGGGTTAAATAACACAGCATTAAGTCATAGAATTTAGGGTCGGGCTCAAATGACATATTGCTACACACTCTTATACAGGAGGTGGCGGTATGCACCTTTCAGTTGCTTGCTATCCACCAGTAACCAACAGAAGAAGAAGAAGAGTGATGTCTGAAGATAGAGTTGAGGTTCGATTGGACACAGCAATGGTGATAGGACTACAGCTCCTGACCAGATAGAGTGATGATGTGAAGTACGTGGCAGTAATGCACCTACAAGCTGGTTGCCAACCACCAATCAAATCTAAATGAAGAAGAAGAAGATTCCCTGAGTCAGAAACAGTAGACAGATAAAAGCCCTTGGACGCGGTCCAGGAATGGATGGTTTTTTCACATGTAAGGAGTTGTTCAGAACTCCTTATACAAAGATATAGTGATGATAATCAAGTCAGTGGTGGTAATGCACCTGTAAGCTGGTTGCCAACTGCCAATCAAATCTAAAAGAAGAAGAAAAAGTAAGGCAGAAGGCAAAACAAAATGCAGTTAAACTCTGGAATGGGAGTTGGCAGAAACAGGAAAGAACAGATACTCATCACCTGATTAACAATAGGACACGGAATGCTTGCTTACATCTGCTTTCTACAGGCATGAAGAAATACTTGCTTATACTTAGTTTCTACGGGCATGCACGGGTATGTACTAGTTGATTTTAAATGTATTGCATGTCTGAAATATGTTTAAACAAGTTTATAAAGTGCATGCTCACCAGAAGTAGTCATGAAAGTTAGTCATGGATCACTGAAGTTAGCTTAGATTTTATATATAAGTACATAATGTGAATTTCACAGTTAATATGCATTTTTCTAAAAACATGCCAGTCATCTGACTGGTATCAGCCAATCACCAGGACGTCTTTGTTGGACGACACCCCCTGTCATTCTATTGGTCAGTTACAAAGGACCACTTTCTTATTGGACCATGGTCCATTCAAATCTTCCACGATAGCCGAT
This sequence comes from Pholidichthys leucotaenia, assembly GCA_020510985.1. Taxonomy (NCBI): domain Eukaryota; kingdom Metazoa; phylum Chordata; class Actinopteri; order Cichliformes; family Pholidichthyidae; genus Pholidichthys; species Pholidichthys leucotaenia. The sequence continues at coordinate 373,037,793 of CM035842.1, read as the reverse complement.
AATTGCTGCCAGTCATATATTGTGACCAAAGAATTGCTCTCGGAATTATATAGAGTGAAGATGCTCCTGTATGGCGGAAGAACGGCCGTGGGGCCGACATCTTGGCTGTGGCAATAGAGTGAAATGATGATATAGAGTGAAGTACAAGGAGACGAAGAAGAGTGATGTCTGAAGGTAGAGTTGAGGTTTGATTGGACACAGCAATGATGACAGAAGGACTACAGCTCCTGACCAGACAGAGTGATGATACAGAATGAAGTACGAGGAGACGAAGAAAAGTGATGTCTGAAGATAGAGTTGAGATTCAATTGGACACAGCAATGATGATAAGACTGCAGCTCCTGACCAGATAGAGTGATGATATAGAGTGAAGTACGTGGTGGTAATGCACCTGCAAGCTGGTTGCCAACCGCCAATCAAATCTAAAAGAAGAAGAAGAAGAATTGCTCTCATTTAAAATAGCGAAATGCCCTAGTATTAGAGAGTGTTCTTTCAGTTGTCTTTCGGTTGTCTTTCAGTGCAGTTCCTTCTATGGTCTTTCTGAAGTCTTTTCTGTTGGTCTGAATTTTGTGAAACGTAAACAAAAGAGAATTCTGTCTCTTTTGTGTTCGTTTTTTTCTGGTATCTGAGGAGCAATGATCCTGTCGTTGAGCTCAACCCTTCTTACTTGGAGTGAAACTCCAAAACTCCTTTTTTTTTTTCCTCTCCTCAGATGCCGTATTTATTCTGCTAAACTTTTTCTATTGATTTTCCATAACTCGCCGTTAAAGTGGACTGATCTTGATTTTTGAACTTTTTTCCTCGAGACTGTCTCACCCACGTACCACATCAGAAGAACTTGGATTTTGTGGATAGAACCGTTATACATCTATTTTTCCTTCAGTCCTGTGGTTCTTGTTGGCCGGTGGACACCCCAAAAGTTGGCTGTTGCCAAGGAGAAGACGTCACCTGCCCAGGGGCCAGCTGCTCACTCCTGCTGCCACTCTATGGACCCCAGCTGCTGAGTTTGTAAGCTAGAACCACTACAATGATCGGGAGTACTGCGGGCAGTCTCCAACCTTTTGCCATCTGCTGGTGTTCACGCAGGATCATCGCTGAACTTTTTGAAGACACAGCTGTTCGTAAGCCAGACTCCAACTTTCTATTTGCTGGGCTAAATGTGATGTCTAATTCTAATTGAATATGACCAATTTTTCATGTTAAAAGTTAGTCCATAAGCTATGATAGGAGCTATAAAGCTGAAGGAAAAATAATATTTTCCTTTTCAATAACCTCCGGTTTTTTTTTTTGTAGAGTAACTCAGAATTTCCTTTTTCATATAATCAGCTTTTGTCATTTTCTCCATAAAACTGTGTCCAATTTTATGCATATTTTTGTTACAGTTACTTAACAGTCTCCTATTGCATTACAGTTACAAATTCAAAATCTGATTTCTCTTGTTTCCACAAAGGTTTAACTATAGACTTAATGCTCAGGAATCTGTTACCAGTTAAGATGATATTTAATACGTGCTGATCATTTCAACTGCTTACAAATCAACTGAATGTAATGCCATTAACTTGAGTTTGATCATTAAAACTGTTAACGGTATAGAGAAGTTTCTGCTTGATTGCTTTTTTGTGTCTGCTTTCCTGGGTCACGGCAGAAGAATTCACAAATATTGAGACTGGTTAATGAAAGGTACAAGGATTAGCTATTAATAAATTGTCCAAGTTTTGGACTGGTACCCCTACGAGTTGTTTTCCTTTTGTTTGTGTTTATGGTCACGAAGTAAACCTCTTTTTACACACACACACACACACACACACACACACACACCTCTATGTATAAATCAAATAATCCTTGTACCTAATCACATTTAGAACACTAATTTCTCCTACAGAAGTGTGATCCCTCTAAAGTTGGAACACACCCTCCGGTCCCACTTCTTACAGAGAGGAACTACCGCCTCAATTTGACATGCCAGAGGCAGTGCCCCCGGCCTCCACGCAATGCTCAATTCAATCCAATTCAACTTTATTTATATAGCCCCATTTCACAACAACAGTCATCTCATAGCACTTTCAACTGTAGGGGAAACCCCAATTGCAGAAAGACCCCAGCAATCAGGCGATCCCCTGTGAGCAAGCGCTTGGCGATGGTGGAGAGGAAAAACTCCCTTTTAACAGGAAGAAACCTCCAGCAGAACCAGGTTCAGGGAAGAGCAGTCATCTGCTGCAACTGACTGGGGGGTCAGGGGATAGAGAAGATGAAAAGAACAGACATGTAGAGAGCAAACAGCACGATGGGGACTCAATCTATGGGAGAGAACAAACAGATGTTGACCAGCAAAAAAAAAAAAAATAAATTTCATTGAGCATGAAGAAAGGAGTGAAGCCCAATGCATTATTGGAGGTCCCCCAGCTGTCTAAACCTATTAGCAGCATAACTAAGGGAGGGTTCAGAGACACATGATTCCTCCCTAATTGTAGGCTATATCAAAAAGGAAGGTTTTAACCCTATTCTTAAAAACAGAGATCGAGTCTGACTCCCGAATCCAGATTGGCAGCTGGTTCCACAGGAGAGGAGCTTGATAACTGAAGGCTCTGCCTCCCATTGTACTTTTGGAGATCCTACACGACCGTTCAAAAGTTTGGGGTCACCCAGACAATTATTTTGTGTTTTCCATGAAAAGTCACACTTATTTACCACCATGAGTTGTAAAATGAATAGAAAATATAGTCAAGACATTGACAAGGTTAGAAATAATGATTTGTATTTGAAATAATAATTTTTTCCTTCAAACTTTGCTTTCGTCAAAAAATCCTCCATTTGCAGCAATTACAGCATTGCAGACCTAACATGATTGCACAAGGGTCTTCTAATCATCCATTAGCCTTCTGACGCAATGAGCAAACACATTGTACCATTAGAACACTGGAGTGATAGTTGCTGGAAATGGGCCTCTCTACACCTATGTAGATATTGCACCAAAAACCAGACATTTGCAGCTAGAATAGTCATTTACCACATTAGCAATGTATAGAGTGTATTTCTGATTAGTTTAAAGTTATCTTCATTGAAAAAAAGTGCTTTTCTTTCAAAAATAAGGACATTTCTAAGTGACCCCAAACTTTTGAACGGTAGTGTAGGTATTACAAGTAATCCAGCATTTTGGGAGCGTAGTGCTCTGCTAGAATAATAGGGTAGGATCAGATCTTTTAAATAAAAAGGGGCCTGATTGTTGAGAGCTTTGAAAGTGAGAAGACCGATTTTAAACTTAATTCTAAACTCTATGGGAAGCCAATGAAGAGAGGCCAGAATCGGAGAGATATGATCTTTCTTTCTAGTACCTGTTAAAACTCTTGCTGCAGCATTTTGGATCAACTGAAAACTTTTTAAAGATGTTTTAGGACAACCTGATAATAAAGAGTTACAATAATCTAATCTAGAGCTAACAAAAGCGTGGATCAGTTTCTCAGCATCACTCAGGAGACGAGATGCTCCTAATCTTGGCAATATTACGCAAATGATAGAAGGCAGTCTTAGAAACAAATTTAATATGTGAATTGGAAAACAGATCTTGATCAAAAATAACTCCAAGGTTCCTCACAGAGCTATTAAGAGAAAGAGTAACCACACCCAAACCAAAAGTTTGATTTGGAAAGGTATTTCTAATGTTTTTTGGGCCAACAAGAATGACTTCATTCTTATCTGAGTTTAATAGCAGGAAATTACAGGTCATCCAAGCTTTGATTTCCTTAAGACAGGCTTCTAACTTGGCTATTTGATTACTATCATTTGGCTTCATTGACAGGTATAATTGTGTGTCATCTGCATAACAATGAAAATGTATACAGTGCTTTCTAATAATGCTGCCTAACGGAAGCATATATAAACTAAAAAGAGTAGGGCCTAGCACAGATCCCTGTGGAACTCCATGACTGAGCTTTGAGTTGAAAGAAAACTCATTATTGACATGAACATACTGGAACCTATCAGATAAATAAGATCTAAACCACTGCAACGAAGTCCAACATAGTGTTCTAATCTATCAAGTAGGATATTATGATCGATAGTATCAAAAGCTGCACTAAGGTCTAAAAGGACAAGTACAGAAACAAGTCCATTATCAGATGTGATAAGGAGGTCATTAGTGACCTTCACTAAGGCTGTTTCAGTACTATGATGGATTCTAAACCCAGATTGAAACTCTTCAAATAAACCATTTCCCTGCAAGTGGTCAAATAATTGCGTTGCAACAACTCTAAGATTTTTGAAATGAAAGGGAGATTAGAGATTGGTGTATAGTTAGCTAAAACTCCTGGAACCAGCGTTGGCTTTTTGAGTAAGGGTTTAATTACAGCAGTTTTAAAAGTCTGCGGTACATGGCCTAAAGTTAATGAAGAATTGATTATTTGAAGAATAAAGCTACCAATAAATGGGAAGACTTCTTTAAATAACCTGGTAAGAATAGGGTCTAAAAGACAAGTTGAAGGCTTGGATGAGGAAATTATTTTGTCTAACTCTAAAAAGTCAATTGGAGTAAACTCATCCAAAAAGATATCAATTGAAGGAGTTGTAGTAGTTACTGTATTTAAGTTAAAGGTAGGAAGAATCTGACTGATTTTATCTCTGATAGATGAAATTTTATTATTGAAAAAGTTCATAAAGTCCTGACTAGTAAGCTCTAAGGGAATGCTAGGATTGACAGAGTCCTGACTCTTTGTCAGCCTGGCTACAGTGCTGAAAAGAAACCTGAGATTATTCTTGTTCTCTTCTATTAATGCAGAATAATAACTCGTTCTAGCTTTTCTAAGAGATTTTTTTTATAAATTAAAAGATGATTTCTCCAAGCTAAATAGATTTCATCTAAATTAGTGGAGCGCCATTTTCTTTCTAATTGACGAGTCTTCTGTTTTAAGCTACCAGTTTCTGTGTTGAACCAATGAGTTAGAAATCTCTGATTAGACTTTTTCTTTTTTAAAGGGGCCACCATGTCTAGAGTCTGATGCAGAGAAGCTGTAAAACTATCTACCATGCTATCAACTACAGAAGGAGCAAGCTGTCTATAGCTTATTTCCGTTGTGTTGACACATGGCATAGAGGAAACAATCTGCATAAATTTGGTAACAACATCATCTGAGAGGCATCTACTGTAGTAATATTTTTCTTTCGGAGCCAAATAGTCAGAAATAGTAAAATCAAAGGTTAACAGACAATGGTCTGACAGTACAGGGTTATGAGGAGACACTACCAGATTTTCTATTTCTATGCCATATGTCAGAACAAGGTCCAACGTATGATAGAGATTATGGGTAGAATTTCCTACTTTCTGAGAAAACCCCATCGAGTCTAATATTGAATTAAATGCCATATTAACCTCTTGCACTCCGGTGTACAGCGGGCGGGCACGTCTCTGCGTCCTAGAGCGCACGAGGGTGCACGAGTGCGCACGAAAGCGCTGCGTCCTAGGAGGCACTGAAAAAAAAAAGCTGCATTTCCGTTCTTCCACTACAGACACAGCTGCAAACAGAAAGCCAAAGGAGTGCTTTGATTGGTTTAGATGTGATTGACCTCTCATTCAACTAATAAGAGCCTTGAATTGGGTTTCTGAAACCTTGAAGGACCAATGACTGAAAACCTAGCAAGAAGGACCCGCCTACCAACGGCTGCGAATACAACAAGCCAGTTGAAGCACAGAAGTTCGAAAGCTGTTTTGTGTAAGGCTGGGTGAAGAGAGACTGACTGCTGCAGCAGATGAAAAAAGGACCAGCAGGAAGAACCGCCACAGACCCAGCAGCACGAGACCACCCACAAGTGCGACCTGTGTGACAGGGACTGCCATTTGCGCATCGGCCTGTTCAGCCTCAGGCGGTGCTGTCCCAGCAGAGTAGACGTTTAGGATTCTCTTCCATGGTCTACATAGACCGTCCACATGCTGTTGTGGACAGGTAAGTGTTATAAGCTAAATTATTCTTTATCCCTGAAAATTGTAATCAAAAATGACTTTTGACCGATCGGTAAATTACAACTGTGCGGCGCACGAAGTCCGAAGTCCGTGCGCCGCGTCCGGACCATGAATGCCCCCCCCCCGCTACTCTTCTGTAGTGGGGGGGGGGGACCGCGGGGACTGTGCGCCGCAGTACACGGTTTTGTGCGCCGTGTCCGGACCGTGAACGGCCCCCTCCCGCTACTCTTCTGTAGCGAAGGGGGGGGGGGGGACGCGGGGACTGCGGGGACTGTGCGCCGCGGTACACGGTTCGTGCGCCGCGTCCGGACCGTGAACGCCCCAGGCCAGCGATGGCCGATGTCCGTCCTCTGTAGCGGGGGGTGGGAGTTGTTATCTTCTACATTACAAATATTTTAGAATAATTTTTAGTGCACTGTAGGTTATTTTTTCTTGTAAAAAAAAAGCCACACATTTTTTACGTGGCATGCTTCTTTTTGGGTGGGGCTTGTTTGTTCATTCATGAATGAATGAATGAATAAACACCCTCCCCCCCCCCCACACACACAGCCCTGAGTGTCACCTTTCATTAGAGCCCAAGATGAAGCTTCTATACTGAATCATTCAAAAGTTACAGACATTTTTCCAAACTGTGCCATTTGGTACAATTTGGTACAGTTCAAAAACGCCTGGGAACTACCTGAGAACAAAGCTGTGTAAAATATTCATTTTTTGTGGTATTGTTACAAAATTTTGACCTCAGCTGGATAACACTTGGTTCTACATTTCTGTTGCATTTTCCAGCCCGGATCTGAAGCTGTGTGTTATTTGCAAGCATTTGTATCCAAAAAAACACCCAGGCGAAATTTATTTTCTTCAAGTTCAGTATGTTTAGATGACTGTTACTCAGTGGCCGGAGCACTTAGAGAGATTATGACTGTTTTGCCAAAAAATTCAAAGTGTTTTCTTTTAAATGAGACCAACCCCATGAAGATGCTGCAAAGGGTTGAAGAACAGCTTTTGATTTACTTTGGGTACGTTATTTTTTGGCATTTTTAGGGAAATTGACCAGAGTGCAAGGGGTTAAGGCAATCACTATCTACATCTACATGTATATTAAAGTCCCTTACTATAATTATTCTATCTGATTTCAGCATTAGAACAGCTAAGAATTTGGCAAATTCAGATAAAAAATCTTAGTAGGTTGATGGAGGACGATAAACTATGGCAAATAAAATTGGGTTTAGCCTAAAACTACTAAAATGCCCAATACCGAGGACCAGGCCCTCAAAGGAATTATAATATGTTTTTTGCTTCACATTAACTAGTAATTTGGAATAGTAAATTGTTGCTATTCCTCCTCCATGACCAGAACTTCTGGGATTTTGACAGTTTAAATAACCAGAGGGAGATGATTCATTTAAATCAACATAATCCTCTTGCCCTAACCAAGTCTCTGCAAGGGATATTAAATCAATCTGATGATCAATTAACAGATCATGGACTCGCAGAGACTTGGGAGTTACAGACCTAATATTTAACAAATCGCATTTAATTTTTAAATTATGAGGAGGAAGAGAGGCCAAGTCATTAAATTTAGAGGCTTCATGTTTAATCTGAGTTTTACCAACTTTTTGTTTAATCACTTTGGGATGCTGATACATTATATTTTTATTTACTTTGGAGGGGGCAGACATTGATTCTCTGATGGGGAAGACAGGGGCTAAGTCGAGGAGAGGCAGATGAAGAGGAGCTGCAGAGAGGCCTGCGACTCTGCTTCCTGGTCCCAACTCTGAGTTGTCAATGTTTTGGAAATTTGGATAAAAATGATGCCAGATTGTTAGATAAATGAGACGCACCATCCAAAGTGGGATGGATGCCGTCTCGTCTAATAAGACCAGGCTTTCCCCAAAATGAGCTCCAATTGTCTATGTAGCCCATATTGTTTGCAGGACACCACACAGACAGCCAATGGTTGAAGGATGACAAGCGGCTAAATGTGTCATCACTGGTCAGATTGGGGAGGGGCCCAGAGAATACTACAGAGGCAGACATTGTTTTTGCAAAGTCACACATCGATTCCACATTAAGTTTTTGACTGCCGGAGTCGGATGTCGTTAATGCCGGCGTGGATAACAATTGTGGAGTATTTACAGTTACTTTTAGCCAGCATTTTCAAATTTGACTCGATGTCGCCTGCTGTGGCCCCAGGAATACATTTGACTATGGCCACTGGAGTCTCTAGGTTCACGTTTCTGACTACAGAGTTGCTAATGATCAGAGTTTTTTCCTCAGTGGGTGTGTCGCTGAGCGGAGAAAAGTGATTAGAAACATGAACAGGTTGGTGCTGAACTGGGGCCTTGCGACTATGCTTCCTTTTCACCCTCACCCACCCAGTCTCCTCACTGCTGAGGAGGACTGGAGGACTGCTAGCAGGCCGCCCTATGCTAGGGTGCTCCACTGCAGCTAAGGGGAGTCCGTCATTATTAACTGGCGCAGATGGTGTTTCAATGCAGTGGAGCCGGGATTCCAAATCAGACAACCTCGCCTCGATCACCTCAAAAAGACAACATTTATTACATTTACCGTTATCACTAATAGAGGCAGAGGTGTAGCTAAACATCTGACAGAGAGAGCACACCAGAGAAGGAGGGGAAGGAGCGCTAGTAGCCATAGCTAGTGGCTAACCTGAAGCTAACAAAAACACAGATGAAAGGTAAACAGAAGGCTAAAGAGGGTGATTAGGTGACACAATGTGCACACAGGTGCAAGAGGCTTGATAAACAGAAGTGAGAGCTAATGGTAGATGGAAAAAAGTGATTAAAATACAATTAAAGGCAAAAATTCTCAGGAGAATGAGGAGAGCTAACCACAGAGCAAACCATACAGACAGCCAGCAACACAGGAAGTGACGATATGTTACCACAGGAAGCCGCAGACCACAGAAGACAGTCTCAATGTCCTGACAATTATCCTGAGGAATGAAAACTTGAAGAGAGAGTTAATGTTCAGTCAAAAAAAACAGTTCAGCAGTTGACAGAAGTAATGCAAACATATTCCTGAGCTGTCCAAAGGGGCAATATTGAGCTTTGGATAATTCCTGGGAGACTTTGAGGGATTTTGTTGATAGGCCTGTATTGTTTCAAACTGTTCTTGAAGCATAAAACTGCCTGGTTGAGGAGGAAGTTCTGGGATTTATAATTGCAGACTAATCCGTTCCTGGCACAACAGGATCCTTTATTGCCCGTTTTACCATGGAATGTGTTTTCAAACTGTGGTGCTTAAGTGAAGAAAACAGTTCTTGACCAGACTTTTGGGTGAAACAATTTCTTTAAAGCGTACCTGTGGTGGTCGTGAAAAAAAAGATATTATATTGAGCCCCTGTCTCACGTTCTAGTTCAAGTTTAAGTTGAAATTCACGTTCAAAGCAATTTGATATAAATCCATTGCTGATCTGCTGGTTCAGCTATGTCAGCAAAACATGGGTACAGCCATACTAGCGGCTACAGGGACTTCCAGGACGCTTCCTGTGATGTAATTTCGTTGACACCGCGATCTGGATCAGTATTGGCTGAGCCTTGAGTACCCGGATGTGGAGCGGCTTTGGGGATATTCAAATTCAAACGTTTATTTCAAACTCAGGGTTCATATTAAATGCAGAACTAAAACGAGTAGAAAATAAATAAATAAATGTTTAAATTCAGCGAGCCGTCTTTTCTGATCTGAGCTCGTAAATGACGATGATTATAAAACTGCGATCTGAGTACCCGGATGTGCAGTGGCTTCGGGGATATTCAAATTCAAAGTTTATTTCAAACTCAGGGTTCATATTAAATGCAGAACTGAAACGAGTAGAAAATAAATAAATAAATGTTTAAATTCAGCGAGCCGTCTTTTCTGATCTGAGCTCGTAAATGACGATGATTATAAAACTGCGATCTGAGTACCCCCGGATGTGCAGCGTCTTCGGGGATATTATACAGAGCAGCAGACACTCGGTGCTCTTGTAAAAACAAAAACATACAATGCGATATGGATATCGCAACATGGCGGAATGTAAAGCCTTTGGATGTCTGTATAATAAGCGAAAAAAACAAAGAAACACTTTTTTTGTGTACCCAAACCCAGCTCACCTTGTCAGAAGATCGGAGCGGAAACAGGGCACAGACGAATAATTTCAGACGAAATTGCGTCGTGTGTGAGGACCACTTCGTCACTTTAACCCTCAGAAGACCTTTCTGGCTCAAACCTGTAGCCATGTTGGACAAATTCTTCCTCAGAGTCCGACAATTCAGCCATAATAGAATAAAAACACTCACAACAGCACCCTAGTCTCTCATACAGGCGGAGCATTGACTGTTGAGTATCAACGAAGTGACGTCACATCCGCATGTGTCATGGCTGCGCCCACAGTTTTCATTGGCTGCCCATGGCCAAGGTCCTATTTGAATATATGTCTGGTGGTATATGGCTGGCAAAAATTATTTACCAAAATAAGAAATACTTTTTCATAATGTTTTCAAGTCAAATGCGTCTTCACGACCACCACAGGTACGCTTTTAAAGTGAAGACTGATTTTATAGATTGGAACCAAAGGGGTTGACGCTACACTTCTCAGCCTCCCCAGGAAGGTCTATGCCAGGGTTCTGGAGAAGACAATCTGGCCTTTGGTTGAACCTCAGATTCAGGAGGAGCAATGTGGCTTTCGTCCTGGCCTTGGCACATCGGACCAACTCTTTACCCTCTTGAGAATCCTCTAGGGTGCGTGAGAGTTTGCCTAACCAGTCTACCTGTGTTTTGTGGACTTGAACAAGGCATTCAACTGCATCCTTCATGCTTTCTTGTGGGGAGTGCTCTGGAAGTATGGGATATCAGGCTTGTTGCTACGAGCTATCCAGTCCCTATACAACCATTGTCAGAGTTTGGTTCGTCTTGCCAACACTCTCTCAAGCTCATTTCCAGTGAGAGTTGAACTCCGCCAGGGCTGCCTTTTATCACCAATCCTATTAATAATTTTTATGGACAGGATTTCTAGGCACAGCCAAAAAATGAAAGGTGTCATGTTCGGTGACCACAGGATCTCATCTCTGCTGTTTGCAGATGATGGTGTCCTGTTGGCTTCATTGAGCAATGGCCTACAGGTCTTACTGGGATGGTTTACTTCTGAGTGTGAAGTAGCTGGGATGAGAATCAGCACCTTCAAGTCCAAGTCCATGGTCCTCAGCTGGAAAAAACGTGGATTGTACTCTCCGGGTCAGGGACAAGCTCCTGCAACAAGTGGAGGAGTTCAAGTATCTCAGGGTGTGATTCACGAGTGAGAGAAGAATGGCGTGAGAGATTGAGAGATGGATCAGAGCAGCATCTGCAGTGATGCGGATGTTGTACCGGTCTGTTGTGGTGAAGAGGGAGCTGAGCTCTAAGGCAAATCTGTTGATTTAGCAGTCAATCTACGTTCCTACCCTCACCTATGGTCATGAGATTTGGGTAATGGCCAAAAGAATGAGATTGCAGATACAAACTGCTGAAATGAGCTTTGTTTGTAGGATTGCTTGACTCACCCATAGAGAGAGGGTGAGAAGTTCAGTCATCTGGCAGAGGCTCAGAGTAGAACTGCTGCTCCTCCACATCGAAAGGAGTTAAGGTAGTTTGGGATCCGATCAGGATGTCTCCTGGACACCTCCCACTTGAGGTGTTTCGGGCATGTCCCACTGGGAGGAGACCCTGGGACAGACCCAGGACACACTGGAGAGACTGTCTCCCAGCTGGCCTGGGAACACCTTTGCATTCTCTGTGAAGAGCTGGAGCAGGTGGCTGGGAAGAGGGAAGTCTGGGCTTTTCTGCTTGAACTGCTGCCTAAGTGACCCGGACCTTCAGAAAAGTGGTTGAAGATGAATAGATGGGATGGTTTGAATGAAAATTGTTGTTTGGAGAAAGAAAAACACTGAATTACTGCATAAGAACCGTATCCTATCTTTGAAATGTGGTGGTAGTGTCATGATTTGGGCCTGTTTTGCTGCATCTGGGTAAGAATGACTTGCCATCATTGATGGAACAGTGAATTCTGAATTATACCAGCAAATACGAAAGGAAACTATCAGAACATCTGTCTTTGAACTGAATCTCCAGAGAAAGTGGTTAAAGCAGCAAGACAATGATTCTAAGTACACAAGTCTTTCTACAAAAGAGTGGTTAAAGAAGAATAAAGTTAACGTTTTGGAATGGCCAAGTCAAAGATCTGACCTTAATCCAACTGAGTTGTTGTCTAAGTGGGCGGCCTTGAAGAAACGGTCCACTATGGTGAGAACAACCGTGTGATGATTAGATGGAGGGAGACCAGTAACAAAATCCAATGCAATGTGCGACCAGGGTCTTCCGGGAGCAGGAAGGGGGTGGATTAACCCCGCGGGAGGAGAAGATGGGGTCTTACCCATAGTGCACTGAGGACAGGCGTGGACGTAGTTGGCGACATCCTTCCGGAGAGATGGCCGCCAAAACGACCTCTGAAGAATCCTGAAGAATCCTCTGAAGAATCCAGACCCCCCCCCCCCCCACACACACACACACATACCCATCCCGGGTGACAAGCAAGCCTGGAGGAGTGGGCCCAGTGAAATGACCTCCCCCTGGACAGAAGAAGGAACATAAAATTTACCCACTGGCCCCCCGCCTGGGTCCGGTTCAGCCTCTTGCGCCCTCAAGACCTTCTCCTTCATGTCCCATGAGAGAGCGCTGACGATGCAAGATGACGGGAGGATGGGCTGCTCGGGCACCTCTGTCGTGTCAGGGGCGAACTGTCTGGAAAGGGCGTCCGGCTTGGTGTTCTTCGACCCGGGCCGGTAGGTGATGGTAAAGTTAAAGCACCCGAAGAACAGGGACCAGCGGGCCTGGCGAGCATTAAGACGTCTGGCTGTCCTCAGGTACTCCAAGTTCTTATGGTCTGTCCAGAAGACAAACGGCTGGGCAGCCCCCTCCAACCAGTGGCGCCACTCCTCCAGCGCAAGTTGCACAGCCAGAAGCTCCCTGTCGCCAATGTCACAGTTCCTCTCTGCTGGAGATAACCGGCGAGAAAAGAACGCACAAGGCCGGACCACTCCATCCACCGGGGAATGCTGAGACAGCACAGCCCCTACCCCTGAGTCCGAAGCGCCCACCTCCACCAGACACTGAAGTGCGGGGTCCACCTGGGTCAGGATGGGGGAGGATGAGAACCATTCCTTAAGGGTGGCGAATGCGGCTGCAGCCTCCTCAGTCCACCGGAAAGCCTTCTTGAGGGAGGTGAGGTGGGTCAGGGGAAGGGCAATGACGCTGTAGTTGCTGATGAAGCGTCGGTAGAAATTAGCAAACCCCAGGAACTGTTGAAGTTGTTTCCTCGAAGGGGGGGGGGGCAATTCACTACCACCTTCACCTTGCCAGGATCTGCGATGATCTGGTTACGAGAAATAATGAAACCAAGAAATGACGTTTTAGAGGTGTGGAACTCACATTTCTCGGCCTTCACGTACAATTTATTCTCCAGGAGTCGTTGAAGAACCCACCTCACGTGTACTCGGTGCTCCTCCAATGATCGAGAGAAGATCAGGATGTTGTCAAGGTACACGAGAAGACGAACGACCCCAGGAAATCATGTAGAACGTTGTTGATTAGGTGTTGGAAGACGGCCGGAGCGTTGGTCAGTCCAAACGGCATCACCAGATACTCGAAGTGGTCGCTTGGAGTTCGGAAGCCCGTCTTCCATTCATCCCCCTCCCTGAGCCGCACCAGGTGGTACGCATTGCGGAGGTCCAGCTTGGTGAAGTAGGAGGCCCCCTGGAGGGAGTCAAAGGCCGTGTCCATCAGAGGGAGGGTGTACTTATCCTTGATGGTGATGTCATTCAGAGCACCGAAGTCGATTCATGGCCTCAGGGAACCATCCTTCTTCCCGACGAAAAAAACCCCTGCCTCTACTGCCGAAGATGACGGCCGGATGATACCGGAGCTGAGAGACTCCTCAATGTACAGTATGTATCCATGGCCTCCCGTTCCGGGGCAGACAGGCTGTAGAGGTGGCTCGCTGGCAGCGGGGCTCCAGCCCAAAGATTGATGGCGCAGTCATAGGGTCGATGGGGGGGAAGAGACAAAGCCTGAGATTTACTGAACACCGCCCCCAGATCATGATATTCAGAGGGGACCCCAGTGAGATCGGGAGGGGGGGTGACGGGAGTGGCCAAAGGCTTAGAGGGTGAACAGGCAGCAGACTGCAGACAAGCACTTAAACAAAAGGGGCTCCAGGCATCAATCTTACAGGTGTGCCAATCGATGGAGGGGTTATGGAGCCGGAGCCAGGGATAGCCCAGAATAACTGGGGAGGCAGCGACCGGCAGAACAAAAAGACTCAGGTCCTCTCGATGGTTCCCAGAAATGATGACAGGGATAGGGGCAGTCTGCTTGTGCACCACCGTCAACGGGGTATTAGATATGGTAACAAGCCTCAAGGGTGCCTCCAGAGAATGGCAGGGAAGCCTCAACCTGGTTGCCAGTTCCCCCGAGATGAAACTCTGCTCAGCTCCCGAGTCCACCAAGGCGTGTGTGCAGTGTTCAGTACGATTGTGTATGAACTTAATGGGTAAGAGACACTTAGTGAGGGGATTTGACTGAGGTGAGCCCGTGAGACCCCCTACTGTGATGCACGGGCTCCCCCTTTTGGCCGAACGGGGCAGGACGAAATGTCATGTTCCTCACTCCCACAGTACATACACAAACCAAGCTCTCTACAGCGCTGTCTTTCTGCCAAGGATGGTTTAGTTTGTCCAGCTACCATAGGCTCTGATTCCTCAGCTGACTCTGCCGAAGGTAAGGCCAGTAAAGGGGCCTGAGAAGAGTGGTGAAACTGGGCACTCGAGCATCTGGACGTCTTCCGCTTGGCTGCCCACTCCCTCAACCTGTTGTCTAAATTGATAGCTAAGGAAATTAGCTCCCTTAGCCTCTCTGACCTCTCTAAGCGGGCTAGCTCATCCCGCAGACTTGGGCTCAGACTCCTAGCAAAGATGCTGCATAACAAGGCGTCCTCCCATCCCACCTCCGCTGCTACCACCCGGAAATCAACAGCATAGTCCGCTACGGACCTGCCCCCCTGTCGAAGATTTAGCAGCAGGGTGGTGAGCACATTATCCCGGTCGGAATGGTCAAACACCTCGTTAAACTCGCTAACAAACTGAGCATAGGTAAGGTTAGCGTAGCTAGGTTTAGCCATAACTGTGTAGGCCCATGCAAGAGCCCGTCCCTCCAGTAAATTAGCTATGTAGCCAGTACGGCTGTGATCGGCTGGAAAATCCCCAGGAACCCGCTGAAAAACTATCTCACACTGGAGAAGAAAACCCCGGGCCTCCCCCAGTTTACCATTAAATCGGGTGGGTGTGGGGACCGGTGTGAGACGGGCCGAGGGAACCAGACTAGCCTGGCTAACTGGAGAGCTAACGGGTGCCGGAATGTTACTTGTAGCCAGAGGAGACACCTGCTGTCCGGCCAGGTGATCCAGTCGGCTGTTAATTTGGACCAGCTGATTAAGAATAACTTGTTGCTGGTAAGTAATTTGATCTACTCAAACTTCTAAGTTGTTTACTTGGCGCATTAGCACGCTGTTCGCTGGGTCGTTCTGACGGAGCTGTACTGACATAATGCACAGACCCAGGGAACAGACACAAGCTCAAAAGTAGATTCAAAAATCTTTATTGTAATAATGTCTGTGTGTGGATGCGTGAGTGCGAAGTAAATGTAGATGTTAGTGCGTGGATCTGTGGACTCGAGACAGCAGGGAGTGAGCAGAACGCCGTACAATCTGGCAACCCTGAGGACAGAGCAGAGACACGGTGTTAGCACAGTTCAACACAGGGATGTATTAGTGGATTGACTGAGGCTTACTGTTACAGCTGTGATGGTGAATGGAGGTTGGCCTGGAGGCAATCCCAAAGGACAACGTCTGCCACCCAACGCTGCTGACGAGAGATGGTGAGAGGTTGGCGTAGTCCGCCGCCAGGAGGAAAGGATTCCGCCGCCTGGGAGTTCCACCTGTGCACAGGGGATGACGCTGAACAGGTCAGTAGAAAGAAGTGGTTACTTGGTGATTGAGGAGAATCCTTCCAAGAAGAAGCAGGCACGGCAGGGATGACAAGGGCTGAATGTTAGGCTGGTCGGAGAGCATAGTGCTTCACGTAAGCAGGGAGACAGATGGCTCCGTGCCAGTCTTGCAGGCAGAGCAGGTGATATAGACCGTGAGTGATGAGCCGCAGGTGTGCGTGCAGCTGTGGCAGATAATGGCAGAGAGCAGGTCATCACAATGTAAGGTGTCTTCTCTTCATTTTTCTTAGAATATTCATGTATCTCAAGTTATATTGTGGAAAATAAATTTTTAAACAGTTAATTTTATATTTTTGATATTCACCATCAAGTTATTTCAAGCCTTTTTAGCGTTACATTTTGATAAGAAATTAGTTCTTTGAATTAAACTATGAATTGTGATATTTAAACTTTGAGATGTTAGTACATTTAGTACAGGTGAACAGGTAATTCATTTTTATACAAGAATCAAAATATCAAACCCAACATGAAAATTTGCATTTCTTATGTTTAAAAACAATGCAAACAGAGTAAACGGGAACAGTCAGGACCGGATTAAGGCGGTTGATGGCCCCTGGGCTAGAACAATTTTTGGGGCCCTTCCACATATAATTTATGGGAGTATGATAAGCAAAATGGCTATGTTTACATGCATGGTAATAAACTGTTTATAATCGGATTTCTAGCGTTATCTGATTGGGGCAGCACGGTGGTGCACTGGTGAGCACTGTTGCCTTACATCTAGAAGGTTACTGGTTTGAATCCCCAGGCTGGCAGGGGTTGGAACCTTTCTGTGTGGAGTTTGCATGTTCTCCCTGTGCTGCATGGGTTTACTACGGGGGCTCCAGTTTCCTCCCACAACCAAAGACATGCATGTTAGGTTAATTGGCTGTTCTAAATTGTCCCTAGATATCTGTTTCCTATAGGCCCTTAGAATAGAGGGTTAGTACTAGTGAAAGTGCTTTGAGTGGTCTTTGTGACTAGAAAAGCGCTATATAAGTGTAGGTTAGTTAGTTAGTTAGTTATTAAAGTAGTCATGTAAAAACAATAATCAGATAAAAGACATTATCCAAATTCCGGTCATACGCACGGTGAAGATATGGTCTGAGGAGGCAATGGACGCTTTAAAGGACTGTCTTGAAACCACTGCCTGGGAGCAGCTCTGCAATCCACATGGTGAGGACATCGATGGCCTCACTCACACCATCATGGACTACATCAACTTCTGTGTGGACAACACCGTACCCACCAAGACCATACGGCGTTGCTCAAACAACAAACCCTGGATCAACCCTGAGATTAAAACACTTTTGAGAGAGAAGAAGAGGATCTTCATGGCGGGGAACAGGGAGATGCTGAAGTCCGTACAGAGGGAGCTGAGGAGGCAGATCAGAGAAGGCAAGGACAGTTTCAGGAAGAAGATGGAGGACAAGCTGTAACAGAGCGACATCGGCGGGGTCTGGAGAAACCTTAAAACCATCTCTGGGCTCCAGAATACCTTCTCCCAGGCCACAGGGGGCAGGGAGTGGGTGAACAATCTGAACCTGTTTTTTAATAGGTTTGACCAACTGCCCTCCCCCCCAACTGCACACCAACCACTGCTGCCTCTACAGTCATCGAGACCTGCTGTCCACACCCCACTCCACCAACACCCCCCCCACTCCCAGCACACAGCCCCCCAACCTGACCTTCACTAAGACCCAGGTGAGGACGGAGCTGAGGAAGATCAAGGCGAGGAAAGCCTCGGGACCAGATGGCATCAGCGCAAAGCTCCTCAAGTCCTGCGCAGACCAGCTGTATGGGATTGTGGAGCACATTTTCAACCTGAGCCTGAAGCTGGGGAGGGTACCACAGTTGTGGAAAACATCTTGTGTGGTACCTGTACCAAAGACTTCCCACCCCAAAGACCTGAACAGCTACAGGCCAGTGGCCCTGATGTCTCACATGATGAAGACCCTGGAGAGACTGCTCCTTGCTCACCTCCGCCCCCTGGTGGGACCAGCGATGGATCCACTCCAGTTCGCCTACCAGTATGGCATTGGGGTGGAGGATGCAGTGATCTTCCTCCTTCACCGTTCCCTGTCCCACCTGGATAAGCCCGGGAACACGGTGAGGATCATGTTCTTTGACTTCTCCAGTGCTTTCAACACCATCCAACCGATGATCCTGAAGGACAAGCTGCTGTGCGCAGGGGTGGACCAGCACCTGTTATCATGGATCCTGGACTACCTCATTAACCAGCCACAGTTTGTGAGAACCCGGGATTGTGTGTCCGACACGATCATCCGCAGCACGGGGGCCCCCCAGGGAACGGTTTTGGCTCTCTTCCTGTTCACCCTTTATACTGCGGACTTCTCACACAACACAACACACTGCCATCTACAGAAGTTCTCTGATGACTCTGCGATCGTCGGCCTCATCTCCAATGGAGATGAAGCTGAGTACAGAGGACTTATCCAGGACTTCGTGGACTGGTGCCATCGGAACTGCCTCCAGATCAACGTGAGTAAAACTAAGGAGCTGGTGGTGGACTGCCGCAGGCAAGGACAACCCCTCACAGCACCAGTAAACATACAGGGAACAGACATTGAGATGGTGACATCCTACAAGTACCTGAGTGTTCATCTGAACAATAAACTAGACTGGTCACACAATACCGACGCACTCTACGAGAAGGGACAGCGCAGGCTGTTCCTACTGAGGAGGCTCAGGTCTTTTGGTGTAAAAGGGGTGCTCTTGAAGACATTCTACGACATGGTGGTGGCATCAGCCATCACTTTTGGAGTGGTCTGCTGGGGCAACGGCATTACAGCAGCCGATAGGAAGAGACTGAACAAACTGATCAAGAAAGCTAGGTCTGTCCTGGGGCAACGCCTTGACCCAGTGGAGGAGATAGGAGAGAGAAGGATGGTGGCTAAACTGTCATCTCTGCTGGAGTCCGAGTCCCACCCTATGCAGGACATACTGGACGCACTGAGGAGCTCATTTAGCAGTAGACTACATCATCCTAGATGTGTGACCGAGAGGTTTCGCAGGTCCTTCTTACCTACGGCTGTCAGACTGTATAACCTAAGCAGGGCTGCTCGCAGAGATCGCAAAAAAACGTGACAACCTAATAGTATTGAATGCAAAACACGCAACAGACTTACATAAATGGTTCCCTTCAGTATACAACTAGGACAATATCAGTCGCTATGGAGGGTGACAATATGTATGGGTACATATTCATACCATGAAGGGTAACTAAACAGACGGTTATGCTGTTTATTCCATCTAGCTACAATGCTCCGCACTGTGTATATATATGTATTTATATATTTATGTGCATGTATGTATATTCACTGCTCTTATTTTATCTTCTAAATTATTGCTCTGAGTGTTGCTATCCCTGTGCTGTTGCAATCCTGAAATTTCCCCATTGTGGGACTAATAAAGGCTTATCTTAGCTTATCTTAAGGTAATTACTGTGTTATGAAAAATTACATTAACAAAAAACAGGTTATTGTCCAATAACCTGTTTATTCAGTGCATGTAAAAATGTCATGGAAAATGACATAGAACCCACTCAACCAGTTGACTGATGTCTTTTATACGAGCCTGTAAGCCCTTATATGCCCCAGACATGTTAGCAGCATTGTCATAGCGCTGTCCCCTGAAGTTGCTGATGTCAATATTCAACTCTTTCAAAACCTGCAGCACAGACTCGCATAAAGCTTCTCCTGTGTGGCTTTCAATAGGCAGAAATTTTAGCAAGCATTCCTGACTGTGTCCATCAGGTGAAACATAACATAAAATGAATGTCAGCTGATCCATATGTGAGACATCTGGTGTTGAATCATCACTGATTGAAAAGTATTTGAGCATTTTTACTTCACTGACAATCTCTGACAAAACATGGCCACAGAGGCAGTCCTGGCTTGTGTGACTCCCTGGCGCCTTCTCCCCCCAACTTCAATCTAAAGACCGACCTTTCTTGTTTTCCTTGATACAAAATTGCCATTGACATCATCATATGAAAGTTGATCAACAATGGTGTGGTTAGTACTGTGACGTATGCGAGGTTCACACAAGAAGAGGAGCAGATGGCTGCGACGAAACAGGCTTTATTGAAGACACACAACGAACACAGACAGGAGGGGAGGTCATTCTCACCGACCTCTGTTTATATCAGGGTTACACCACATAATCACTCCTGCTCTAATTCTACCTATAACACTGCTGGGTCATTATAACACAGTTATAATGACACAGCAGTATAATAACACAGTAATAACACTAAACATACACAAAAATATAACGTCCTCTGCTGGCAACGCATGCCGTGAAAATCCCTGCCCCCTTAACACAGCCCCGACGTTACACTGCTCCCCCCCCCGGACTGATTTCTGTCCCCAGAAAAATGAAAGTCCAACTCAAAAGTCCAACACGAACCCGTCCAGGTGTCGGGGCGGCCTCCGATGCCGACGACTAACACGTACAGGCCCACCAGTGTCCATCTGTGTCTCGGTCGGAGTATCTGGTCGGGGTGAAGGCTCCGGTTCGACCACCAGCGGGGCGGATGGCTGGTACGGGGCGAGACGGTCACGGTGAAGTACCACGACCCGGTCCCTTTTCTTAAGCCTCACCCTGTACTCCACATCTGACAGTCTCTGCAGAACCATGCACGGTCCCGACCAATGGCTCACCAACTTTGGTGATCATCCTCTTTTCCTCTCAGAAAACCCAGACTCGATCTGGTGCAAAGTCCCTCCCCTGGCAGCGGGAGTCATACGCTTGCTTCTGCCGACTCCCCGCCGCTGCCAGGGCCTCCCAGGTGGGCCGCTGGCCCGCGTCCAGCCACTGCCAAGCCCGGGAAATGACCGGATCTCTGTCCTGCTCGCTCTGCAGCTGCTGCATGCCAAGGGCCTCTGTGATGTCATCGCTGGGGGGAAGCTGCCTGATTATCCGAGGGGAACCGTGTGCCGCTGTGTTATTCCTGCTCACAGCGGCCCAGAGAGCAGCAGCCCATGGGACGACCTGGTCTCGATCCTCTGTCCGCTGGCAGTGATGACAGTCCAACAGCTCCCGCAGCTGGCGTGTCTGTCCCGATTCCAGCCCGCTGCAGCTCTGCTGGAATAGTTCCTCGACCACCTGCTGCGTCCCTGCCGACACGTTGACCCCTCCCCTTGCTGTCCCTGTGTGTGCTCGTGCTCCCTCTGCTCGTGCTGGTGGCGCCGTTGTGTCCAGTCCTCGCAGTGGCCAGCCTGGTCCGGTCCGTCCTGGCTGTCCCTCGATCACGCAGGCCTCCGTGTTCCTTCTCTGGGTTCCGCTGCGGAGAGTGATGGTCCAGGTTCCCAGCTGTAGGGACGGTCTGGCAGTGTCGATCTTGGCGTTCCACGCTGCAAGCAGGTCGAGTCCAATAATACAGGGGGTCTTGGATGTCAGCCAGCCAGAATGGGTGTTTTATGTTCTGACCGGCCACCCCCACCACGAGAACTCTAGGCCCCCCCAATCTGGCGCGCTCACCGGTAGCTGTGGTGACGCGGCGCTCGGTGGGTTCCCACCCCCGTGGTGTCGTCTTGTCTGTGCCCGGCAGCACACTGGGTCGGACCAAGGAGATAGTGGAACCGGTGTCAATCAGAGTCCGGATCGGCGTCTTGTCCAGGCTGCACTGTAAATACGTCCCTGGCGAGCGTCCAATTCGGCCCACACGCGGTGACAGCTCATCGGTTTGCCGTGGGGTGGGTGCAGGGCAGTACCGCGTGATGTGTCCTGGCTCCCCGTAGCGGAAGCACCCTTCCTCACGCTGCCGCGGCCGTCTTCTCCGTGGACGCGCTGCCGTGGTCCGCCGTAGCTCCTCCTTACTCTCAGCCGTGGCCTGGAAGGCTCTTTGTCTTGGCTCGGCTGTATGATTCATCAGCGGCTCCACCCGCTCTGCTTCTGCCACAGAAGTCTCCCAGTTGCTCGCGGCGTTGGTTCTGGAGCTGGGCTGGGCGGAGACCTTGGATGAAGTTCCGGAGGGCGAGCTTCTCCACTACCTCTGGTTCAAAGTCTGGGTAGCTGCGCCATGTTAACAGCTGTATGTCCGCCGCATAGGCTCCTAGTCTCTCCTGGCTGCCTAGACGGCGATTGGCCAGCTGTTCCTGGGCGTGCTCAGTGTCGGCCGTTCTCCCAAAGCGTCTCTGGAGTGCTCCCTGTAGCGCTGGCCAGCTGCAGCGCTCCTCAGGCCGGAGGTCAAACAGCGTGCAGAGAGCTCTCCCTTCCAATGCCAGCGCGACCTGCACGGCGGTTTCTTCTGGTGGCCAGCCGTTCAGAGCGGCAGCCAGTTCGACCTGGACCAGGTAGTCGTCCAGCAGGGTCTCGCCATTGAAGCGGGGAATCTTGACCCGCTGCTGGATGGATGGGATGGTCGTCTCCCGGTCGATCGCCGCCCCTAATCACCGTGGAATCGCCGGCCCGTCCTGCCCTGAAAAGGGCGGGAAGCGGGGCTGGTTTGCTCTGCTCCGCCCGCCTTGCCTTGAAAAAGGCAGAAGGCGGGGTACGCTGGTCCCGTCAGGTCCGCTGCTCCATTCATCCCGACGAGCATCTCCGGGGGTCGGTATCTCAGCTCTGTCATCCATCCCCAGCTGAGAAATGAATCGCTCCAGCTGCTGGATCTCCGCTCGGATCCTGGCTCCCATCTGCTCCATCTCCCACTCCTGACACCAGTGTGATGTATGCAAGGTTCACACAAGAAGAGGAGCAGATGGCTGCGACAAAACAGGCTTTACTGAAGACACACAACGAACACAGACAGGAGGGGAGGCCATTCTCACCGACCTCCGTTTATATCAGGGTTACACCACATAATCACTCCTGCTCTAATTATACCTATAACACTGCTGGGTCATTATAACACAGTTATAATGACACAGCAGTATAATAACACAGTAATAACACTAAACATACACGAAAATATACTGTCCTCTGCTGGCAACGCATGCCAGGAAAATCCCTGCCCCCCTTAACACAGCCCCGATGTTACAATACTGATGACTGCAAAACCAGTAAAGAGGTCTTCATCAATGAATCAATATCATGGTTTATAATTTAAATTTTAAAACTATAATCGTAATCATCAATATTAAATCAGAACTTAGAATTATTCAGCTTATTGAATTATCTTGCAAAAAAACATTAACATAAAAAACTATTGAAATAGTTTTTCTATACAATATTTCTATTTAGCTTCTTACAGCCTACAAAGTAAAAACCTGTTAAAAAAAACCACAATAGTGGAGGCCACCCTGGGCAACCGCCCATACAACCCATATCTGAAACTACCACTGCATGGTCCCCCATCAGCTGAATAAATTTCTCACATGATTTTGTGGAGAGATTTGAAGGGATCCCTCTTCCTTCATTTCCATAGTTCTCAATGTGAGATTTCAAAAGTGGATCAAACTCACTTATCACTTCCAGAATGCTCATGTAGTTACTTACCATTATCACTCCTGCCAAAAATATCCCTGGAGCCACGAATTGCCTGTCTAACAAATACACACTGGTAAATTAAATAGGAATTATTCTAGCTGATGCTCAACATTACTGTGTGATGCAAAGTCACTGTACTGTCAAAACTCAAGAAAAATCCCATAAGATTTAACAGCAAAGACATTTTCTACCAAAAACATACACTGGCTCATTACATAAGAATTATTACAGCTGATCACAGTGGTTTTAGGAATATTTACCAAGGGTGTACAGAGAATTTATTAAAAAAAAACAAAACACACTGTTCACGTTAAAAGCCCCTTGGAAAAAAACACGTAGAAAACAACATCAAGAGTGGAAGGAACGGACATTTTCTGAGAAAAAAAAACAAACAGTGGCACTTTAGACAAGAATTATTACAGTTGGCCACAATGATTTTAGTGTAGAGAGAATGATCAGGCGAGGCAACAAGCTGGATCAACACAGACTATTTTCTGTCTAACAGAACAGGATCACAAAAGAGCTCCCAGGCCACTGTGCATCTCACTTATATACCTTTATTTGCATAGTGGCCTGGGGCACCGACTTCATATCCATTACATAACAAAGCCTGTGCGGTGCATTAACATAACGTTACGCTGGTGCCGCACTTCCCTCCTCTCCCTGCGGCCCAGCGTCTGGTCTTCTCCCCAGGGGGTGCCCAACTTTTGCTGTTCCCTTTGGACCCCCTGGCGACCTCTCCTCTCATGGTCCATTACTCTCTGGGTGGAGAAGCCTAACACCTTGCTCTCCACACCAGCAATATTTACCAAGGGTGTACAATGAAATTTACAGTAAAAAAAACCCCACGGACATTCACGTTAAAAGCCCCTCAAAGTTGAAGGAACGGACATTTTGTAAGGAAAAAAAAAACAGTGGATCTTTAGATAATAATTATTACAGTTGGCCACAATGATTTCAGTAATATTTAACGAGGATGAACAGTAAAAAGTGACTATTTTTCGTGGGTGGAAAAGACTAGGGAGGGAAACGGTTTCCACGAAGTTTTTTCACAGTGAATATGTAAACACACAGCAGCAGGTTAAATACGGGTTGTGATTTTAAAGTCCCTCTCTGTCACAAAAGCACAATATATCTATATTTAACGACAGTTTAATGAGGAATTAAAGCTGCAAGCAGCTGTAAGCGGGACCTTGCCCCCCAAGCAACTGCAGACCCCCGCGCCCATCGTACCGAGCTGGCTCAGAAAATTTCCCGTCATTGCAGCAAGCGCTGCGTGAATAATAAACCGTTTGGCGCAGTACTTCCTGTGAGCAGTAGGTGGTGCTATAACTTTTGTCAACCATTTTTACATAGGAGTGTGCAGGATCGGAATAATATCCATCGTAGAAAATCTGGTGAAAATCGGATAAAGTTTGTCCAAGTTACAACTTTCTGATGTTCCATGGCAAAGAGTCAACCTTCGCCATGTCGCCAAAGGCAACACTTCCCTGTCAGTTATGTGTTGCCCACCCATATAGGATCTATATATGACAATCACCTTGACGGATGTTCCAGATTTCATGACTCCAAGTCCTTCCCAAGCCTCCCAACAAGATCACGGAGTGAATGGCGAGGGATGTGTGTCCATGGTAACAGCAGTGACGCCATGCTAAAGGTGATGTGCAGGTATGATCAACCAGGTGGTCTGATAAACCTCAGAAAAGTGCACGTCATTCTGGCAAGCAGCGCGTGAGTATGGCATGGGAGTTATGGCAACTTCCTGTCCATTGGCAGTAGGGGGTGCTGTCGCTATGTGTAAAAGCCATTGGAAGAGTGATGGCGATACTGCAAACTTGGCCATGCCCCTTCTGCCAAACCATTAGGCATTTGGAAAAGTTTTCAACAGCTTTTGATGGCACATGGGTATAGTTGATTGTCACCATAAATGGTACCAATCAGACTATTTTTTTTCAGAGATATTGAAGAAAACCTTTGGTGTAATCTTCATGTCTCCAAGAGAGGGCACTATTGCTACTCATGAATATTCATAGCTGTAATTGTTCAGAGGCAGACCCATATACAGCATACCTATCTTGGTGCCAATTCAACATTCCATGCCTGAGGTATTAAAAAAACAACATGATGCAAACTTTCTGATACAAAACTTTCTGCCTCCAATAGGTAGCGCTGTAGATTTCTATGAATATTGTTCTATAGAACTGTTTGGAATTGGACTGCTATCCATAATATTGAATTTGGTTGAAATCTGACAATGCATACCAGATTTATTGCCATTAGAATGGTCGTAGAATGATCATGGCAAGGCAACAAATTTTGCCACGCCCCTATGGCCTAAAACCGTTGAGCTTTTGGAAAAGTTTTCAGTAACTTTTTTTTTTCCACAATATCTTTATTGAACCTTTTTTTTTTTTTTTTAACAAACATGATACAAACAATCAAACACTAACACTAAAGTACTACAAAAAAAAAAAAAAAAATGCACTAAAAACACCAACAACCACCAACAAAATCAAATCTTCAACAATGCTCCTCTGTTTAGTCTAGACAATCCAATACATAAGTATACATATTATGTTCACCAGTTTGGAATTTACAAGGTCCACACACATCGTTCACCTTCTTCTTCAAGAGTTATGTTTAAATTTTTTACATAATCAATAAAAGGTCTCCATATATTCTCAAACACAATTTCCTTTGATTTCAGTATATATGTTATTCTTTCTAATGGAAGGTTTGTTAACATCTGTCTTAACCACTGAGTCACATCTGGTCTATGAGTCTTTTTCCATAATAGTGCAATACATTTTTTGGCATTAAGCAAACTGAGGTCTATGAATGTTCTTTCACTTTTATTAAAATTATGCTTTTCTGGGTACAGACCCAACAAAAACAGTTTAGGATTCAATATGATTTGTTTTGAGATTATTTTTTCAATTGTTACCCTCACCTCTTCCCAAAACATTCTTATTAATCTACATTCCCATAAACAATGAAATAGGGTTCCTTTACTTTCCATGCATTTTGTGCATGTATCTGGTATATTTTTGTTATATCTATTTAACTCCGGTGTAACATACATCCGCATTAACCATTTGAAATGTATCAATTTAAGGCGTGCATTTATTGATTTGGTTTGAGCTTCTGTACAAGCCAATTCCCATTGTTCCTCTGAAATTTCAGTTTGCAGATCTTCTTTCCAGTAGTTTAATCTTTTCAGTGAATTTTCACTTGAAGATAGTGTCAATGAGTTATAAAACTCTGAAATAATACCCTTTCTTTTACTATCTTTCATCATCATTTTTTCCAAGGATGAATAAATAGGTCGAGTGAGAGCTTTATTTTGATTTGATCGAATAAAGTTTCTAAGTTGAAGATATTTAAAAAAATGTGTTCTATTGAGATTAAATTTGATCCTCAGCTCTTCAAAAGACATTATGTTATCTGCACTTGGCAAATATAAATCCTGAATCTTTTGTATCCCTTTTAAATTCCATACTTTAAATACAGCGTCCGCTCTCCCTGGTTTAAAATATTGATTACCCCATATGAATGAATGAATGAATGAATGAATGAATTTATTTCGGATAGTACATTACAGGTTAAAAGAAACTGTATAATATAACAACAAGGTCAAATTAGACAAAGACTCCTTCTACTATACAATTCCACGTGAGTTATCCGAAATGGGTGATGGCTGAAGCCGCAGCTTATATTGCCCACCCATATTCCATCCAAGAATTCAAAGGAGAAAAAAGAGAAAACAAGACAAGAGCGATTACAATTTAAAACAAGGCTAAGACAAAATATGACTGAGAGAAAAAGAAAACTGAGCTAGTCTAAGTTAAGCGGTTACTATTCAAAAACAAATCTAAGACATAGTGTCACAGAGAAAAAAGAAAAACTAAGCTATAACACAACACAGGCTGGAAATGTCAATCCTTATGTGAGTTTACATGTCGTCTTGTAAATATGTTTGGAGTATTTCTTCCTTTAGTTTTTGTTTAAATTGTCCAAGCTTTGTACATGATTTTAATTCAGGTCCAAAATCGTTCCATAATCTGACACCTTGCACTGAAATACAGTGTTGCTTGGTAGTTGTTCTCACTGTAGGCTTTTGAAATATACATGTTCCTCTGAAGTGATATCGTTTCTCCCTTGTTTGGAACAACTTTTGGATATTTGCGGGCAGTGATAGATTCTTCACTTTGAACATTATTATTGCGGTTTTAAAGTCGATCAGATCTTTCAACTTGAGAGTTTTTTGTTTAAGAAAAAGTGGGTTTGTTGGTTCCCTGTAAGCTGCTTTGTTGATTATTCTAATAGCTCTCTTTTGAAGCATAAAGAGTGGATATATGTTTGTTTTATATGTATTTCCCCATACTTCATTACAATATGTCATGTATGGGAGTATTAATGAATGATACAAGGTGTATAGTGTGGGTTGATTCAGCAAATTTTTCACTCTGTGTAATATTGCAATTGATTTGGATACTTTACCTTTTATATAATTAATATGTGGCTTCCAACACAGTTTGTTATCAATTATTACTCCAAGGAATTTAGTTTCGGATACCCTTTCAATCTCTACACCATTTACACTGAGTTTGGGTACTGGGTAGTTGTGATGGTTGTTAAAGACTATAAATTTTGTCTTGCTTAAATTGAGCGTTAATTTGTTTGAATCAAACCACAGTTTCAGCTTTCCTAATTCCTTTCCGAGTGTATCCAGAAGTTGTTCCAAGTTGTTTCCACTGCATAGCAGGTTAGTGTCATCAGCAAACAATATTAAGTCCATTTTTTCTGAAACTTTACATATATCATTTATATACATATTGAATAATAATGGTCCCAAAACTGAACCCTGTGGGACTCCACAGGTGACCTTCAGTAGCTCTGAGTTTTTGTTGTTAACACATACAAACTGATATCTATTCTTTAAGTAACTTCTTAACCAGGACAGTGCTACCCCTCTGATACCACAATTTTGTAGTTTCTTTAATAATAGATTGTATCAAACGCTTTTTTAAGACCCAGGAATACTCCAACTGAATACTCTTTATTTTCAATGGCTGTTGATATTTTTTCTGTAAATTCCATTAAGGCATATGCTGTTGTCCTTTTGTGTCTGAACCCATATTGCTGCTCACACAATAAATCATTCTTCAGTATGAAGTTGTCAATTCTCTCATAGAATATTTTTTCAAGTATCTTGGAAAATTGCGGTAATAGTGAAATTGGTCTGTAGTTGGAGAGTTCCCCTCTGTCGCCTGTCTTGTAAATTGGAATTACTTTAGCTATTTTCATTGCATTGGGAAATATACCTGATTGGAGAGACAGGTTACAGATATACGTCAGTGGTTTCACTATGCATTCGATAACAGTTTTGACTAGTAGCATATCAATACCATCGCAGTCAGTAGATGTTTTACTTTTGAACGATTTAACAATTTCAATGACCTCTCTTTCGTCTGTGTTCTTTATGAAGATGGTGTCTTTTACAGCAGTGTTATTGCATATTGAATCACCTGTTGGCACCGTAGTGGGTATTTCTCGGGCCAGTTTAGGTCCAATGTTAACAAAAAAATTATTAAATTCATCTGCAGGTGAAGCTATATTCACATTCGGAGTCGATTTATTATTTTTTGGAGTGTTAGTTGGGTAGCTGGTATTTCTGCTTTTATTTCCAAGGATACTGTTGATTATTGTCCATGTATTTTTAATATTGTCTTTGTTTTTTTCCAGTTCTTTACTGTAATAGTCTCTTTTACTACATCTTATTATATATGTTAACTTATTTTTGTATGTTTTATACCGCTGCTCTGCTTCTTTTGTCCTTTTCTTTATGAAAGCTTTATATAATAAATTTTTCTTTTTACACGCCTTTTGTAGTCCTTTGGTTAGCCATGGTTTGTCAGTAAATTTGTGTTTAAGCTTTTTTTTAACTAATGGGCATTTTTTTTCATAAAGAGTGGTTACAATGTTTGTAAATGTGTCATAGGCTTCATTTACATCTGATACATAGACTTCTGTCCAGTCTTGCTTCAGCAAGTCCTCTTTAAAAGAACTGATTGCGTTTGGTGATTTGTGTCTGAACGATTTTGAGATTTTTTCTGGGTTGGGCCCCGTGTGGCCATGGATAAGTGCAAAGATTGGCAAGTGGTCGCTTATATCATTTATCAATAATCCACTTTCTATTTTCTTGTCGAGAACATTGACAAACAGGTTGTCAATAAGTGTAGCAGAGTGAGCTGTGATTCTACTGGGATGTGTTATTGTGGGATATAGACTCATGCTGTACATAGAGTTCATGAACTCTGTAACTACATTTTGTTGATGTGGATTAAGTAGGTCAATATTGAAATCTCCACAAATTGCTACCATTTTCTTACTAGTAATATTATTGTACAGCTCGACTAATTTATCTCTGAATGTCTCAATGCAAGTTCCCGGCGTTCTGTATATGCAGCTTATGATTAGATTTTTTGTTTTGTCTAGGTCAATCTCAACAGTAACACATTCCAGAATCCCTGGTAGTGCTAAGGACATTTCATTTACAAGCTTACATCTATATAGGTCATCAATATACAGTGCAACACCACCACCCTTTTTTTGAGATCTGTTAATGTTAAACATCTGATATCCCTCTATTGCCATCAGGGGAGCCTGGTCTGCATTAAGCCAGGTTTCAGAGACTGCTATAGCTGTGAATTTTCTGTTTAGCTGTTTTAAATAGTCCTGAATCTGTGAGAAGTTTTTGTTAAGACTTCTGCTATTGAAGTGTATTATTGACAGTTTACCATCTAATTGCACTTGACTTTTGAATTGCTTTTCAGTGTAATATTCACAGTGGTTATGAATATTATTGAAAAAGTGGTTATCAGGATCAATATCATTCTCCATCTCTTGTGGTTTATGTTCAGCATAGTGGCATATTTTTAGAGTTTGAGTTTCCTCACTCTGTGTTTCATAGTCAGTGTTCATCTGTATTTATCTAAGTCAGTAGCATCTCTGATCATTATACTTTTTGCTTGCTCAGGTGTTCCATTTAGTTTAATCCAAATTCTACAATTTCTTGTCCAGGTTGACTGTATCTTATTATGTTTCTTTAGCATCCGTGCCTGCCGTGCTAATTCAGCGTTTTTTTTTGTCAGGTGTTCATTTAGGTAAACTTGAGTTTCCTTTAGTTTTTTGGCCTGCCTCAGTATGTCATTTTTCACCCTCCTGTTCACAAAGCGCATCACAATTGATTTCTTTGTTTTGTTATCTTTCTTCGGTAAAGCATAACAGGCTGAGATCGCATTGGCTTCTACCTTAATGTCTTTATCATTAAGGAACTGAAGCACTTGGTTTTCTAAGGACATTGATTCACTTATGGAAGCATGTTCACCACTCAGTCCTGTAGCGGCATGGGTGTACGACTGATATCTGATGTCTAGTCCACTTATAACTATGTCATCAATGCGAGAACCTTGTTCAAGATCCTCGACGCGTTGCTCCAAAAGACGCCCGTGTTGCTCCAGGTCCATAATTTTTTTGTCTTTTTCTTTTATTATTGAATGTAGGGCTTGTACCTCCTGTATTAGGTCTAATATTTTGTCCTGCTGGCTAGTCACTTTGGCCAGTTCATCTAACACAAAGTTCAGAGTTTTTTTAATTTCTTCCATTTCCTCTTTTTTGGGTGGCATTTTACTGACCTGTGGATAGAAATAAGCAGAGAATCCGGCTAGGCCTCAACTAGCTCGGTCACTACTGGACCCGCCGCTCCTGCGCAGCTTCTCCGCCGAGTGACGCTGCTCAGCTCCGCAGATCACCGCCGTCTATCGCCTGCCTCCGTCTACCTGGCCAGTTGTGTCGTGCACCGCCGGCGCAGCCGGAATCCACCGATCACAGCCACTCGTCGCCGTCTGGCTAGGCGGCTCCTCCGCTGGGCCCCATCTAGGCCCCGTCACCGACCGCCGTCAGTCTGGTCGTTCCTCGGCTGGGCCTCGCAATTGAGCACCGGTTTGGACTAAATTGTGACAATAACTGTGGTTCTTTTAAATAGTTTTTAGCTTCACACCATATTTTGATCATATGCTTTACAAATGGATTTTTAACTTGTTTTTGTAATTTTTTTGCCGAATCTGAGTATATGAATATGGGAAGAGGTAAAGGTAAATTGTATGATTCCATTTCAGTCCAGTGAGGGAGATCATTTGATGAAAAATAATATGTCATAGACCTCAGTTGTGCCGACCAATAACACAACATAAAATTTGGACATTTCAGACCTCCACGATCAAATGGTAAATATAATAAAGACAAACGTAATCTAGCCCTCCTGTTGTTCCATATAAATTCCACTAACTTTTTTTTTATTCTTGAGAATAGATCTAAAGGTGGTGATAAGGGAATGTATTGAAATAAATAAAGTATTTTAGGTAAAATATTACTTTTAAGTATATTGATTCTCCCGATCATCGACATTGGTAGTGACATCCATCTCTGAGTTAACTCATTGATATCTGACATTAAGGCTTCATAGTTGACACTGGCGACTGATTCTAGCTTAGGCACAATTTGGATTCCTAAATATTTAAACTGATTTACAACATTGAATTGATTTACCTCAGGGGCTGGGTAATTTCTCTGGGTCTCATTTAGCATTAATATTGAAGATTTAGTTTTATTTATTTTATATCCTGATATTTCCCCAAAATTCTTTATTAAATTCAACAAGGTTGGAATTGATTTTTTTAGATTCGACATAAACAAAATTATGTCATCGGCGTACAGGGAGATTTTATGTTCTGTTGGTCCAACTTTAATTCCATATATTTGTGAATGTAAACGTATCGCTATCGCTAAAGGTTCAATTGCCATAGTAAACAGTAAAGGTGAAAGTGGACAGCCTTGTCGACATCCTCTATTGATTTTTATTGGTTTTGAAATATTGTTATTTGTTAGGATTTCTGCTGTAGCATTATTGTATATTATTTGAACCCATTTTATGAAATTATTTCCAAGTCCAAACCTTTGTAGGACTTCAAAAAGAAAGGGCCATTCAACTCTATCAAAGGCCTTTTCGGCGTCCAGTGATAGGAGAGCTGTATCCGGTGCTTCTTTATTAAAATAAATAATATTAAATAGTCTTCTTACATTATGGAAGCCTTGTCTACCCTTTATAAAGCCATTCTGATCTCGATTAATAATATTTGGTAAAATTTCTTGTATTCGTCTTGCTAAAATTTTACAGATTATCTTAAGGTCGGCGTTTAATAGGCTTATTGGTCTCATATTTTCACATTTATTAGAGGGCTTACCTGGTTATCTACTCCTAATTCTTTTAACATCCTCCTCTATTAGATGAGTTTCTTGTAAAAACACAATTTTTGAACCCATGTCTTTTATTTTATTCATAACTTGTTTAAGTTTTTTTAAATTTTGTAGACCTCTGCAATTCCATGAAGTTAAATTAAGATTAACACTTTGGTTTATGATCAATAGAGAGTTTGGGATTACCTTGCAGTGTAAACATGCTCATACAGAGAAGCAAAAACATGAGTGGTTGAACATTCATCCTACAAACTACACACAAACAAATTTCCCCTTCCCACACTTGTGGCAAACCCCCCAAAATCAAAAGAAAAATTCCGTCTCCCGATATAGCCATCGACCGTTCCACACCCACGGGGAACAGCCTAAGCCACTCCTTCTTCATCCTCCCAATCGCCCTAACTCTACTGCTTTTAATGACGTAACATTAACTCTCCTCTGTAGTTTTCCAACTTAACTCCAAAATTTTTTAACAACTTTGTACATCATAGTTTTTTTTTGTTTGTTTTGTTTTTGTTTTGTTTTTTTAATATATAATACAATCTATATTTTGTAAACTTACTATTTACTTCAAGTCAGTCAGATGCCTGTGCAAATGCTTAATTATTCTACCTTATATTTTGTTCATGCTTAGCTCCCACCAGTCTCTTCTTCTTCTTTGATCTTCTTGATGAACTCCTGCGCCTCCTCTGGGGTCTTGAAGATGTGGGTTCTGCCCTCATACGTGGTCAGCAGTTTCGCAGGATAGATTACACCATGACGAATCCCAAGGTTGCGCAGCTCCTTACGTATGGGATCAAACTGCTTCCTCAATTGCTGGATTCCTGTGGCCAAATCTGGGTAGAACCGCACCTGCTGGTCCTGGTGTTTAATCTCTCCTTTAGCTCGTGCAGCGTTGAAGATCTTCATCCTGTCTCTGTTGCTAAGAAACTTCATAATTAAGGTCCTCGGCGGTCCCTTATCTCTCCGTGGGCCAATACGATGTGCATTTTCCAGAACCACTGCTGATTGCAACTCCTCGCTGCCCAGCACCTCCGGAATCCACTTTTCCAGAAAGGAACATACGTCCCGACCTTCTGATTCCTCTGGAAGACCCACCAGCCTCAAGTTATTCTGTCTCGACCGAGATTCCAAATCCAAAATATTATTTTCCAGAGATTTATTTTTTTTTTCCAAAGTGCGCACCTTTAATTGAAGACGGGTGACGTCATCTTCAGCACTAGCGAGACGGAGCTCCATCTGCGCCGTTCGTTCTACACAGTCACCCAATTCCTTTCTTATTCCTTCCAACGCTGTCATAATCCCATCAAATCTAGAGGAAAAGTCCGCTCTCATTGAACTCATGGCAGCCATCAGCGCATCTGCGCCTCCCCCCGCAGACATCGCACCGTTGCCAGCCTCCTCCGCCATATATGGAGTTTTATTTGCTGCGTCACAGACCTGAAAGTCCGTTAATTTGGACTGTTTCGGCGGCTCGCTTTTTCCTTTGCCTGGTTTTCCAGCCTTAGGCTTCGCCGACATATCCTCGCCCAAACGCTGGGATACGTTCTGTCCCAAATGAGAGAGTTATTTGCCAATTTTTTTTTCTCCAGGAGCAGAGCAGAGCGAGACACGTCCGTCCTACGTGGCAGCCATAACCGGAAGTGTTTTCAGTAACTTTTAATGGCACATGGGTATAAATGATTGTCACCACAAATAAGCTCAATCTGTTATGGTGCGGTCCTGGCGGACCACTAATGACACACTACAGGCCAGCCGATGAGTTTGCACATTTATTAAATAAGGACAAAGGTACAAAATAATGAGCCACATGGGGAAAAACACAAACAAGGACTATGGCTAAGACACACTGACGATATACACAGACTTAGGAATACACTTACTGAGAGTAGCGGGGAACAAGAGGATGATTGGAGCCGGGACATAGGGACTCCAGCCTAACGTTGGGGAGACCAGCGTTATCCATACGTGAGGTCGCAGCCCGGAGTAGCCTAAGCTGCTCCCTTAAGTAGGGCTAAGGATTAATTAGCTGATGAGGCAGTCAGGGATATGATGTCATTCTTGGGTCTTACCAGATACAGCAGAAATTTTGTTCCAAATTGCACTGCGCTTATTCAACCACTGCACGACCTTCTTAAGGAAGAAGGACACAAAAATCTCACCATTGCGATGGACTACTTCAGCTGAGGGTGCTTTCAGTGAACTAAAACAACTGATGTCACATAAAAAATCATTCAAACCACCTGATTACGCTTCACCATTTCATCTAGATATTTCTGAACAGAACAGGGTTATGAACGCCATACTGTATCAGAAGGGGGAAGGTACAGGGTCCTGGTCAGTTCTAATGTATTACAGCTCAACATTAGAAAACAGAGAGAAAGGACACCCACTATGCACACGTCACAGCAATAGCAAAGACATTAGAAAAAACCTCTCACATAACAATGCAGCACACTGTGATTGTACACACCATGCATGGTGTAGCATGATCTCACTTTGGCTCATCAATAAGAATTATTCTTCTGCTTAAAGACATTGTTTCACCCAGAAAAAGGATAGTCAAGAATTGCTCTTTCATCTCAGGACCACAGCTGAACTAACATTCCTTTGTTAATCCGGTCTCTGGAATCCCTAACCTTTTATTGGCCCATAAAACTTGGAGACATAGAACAGACCTCTGGACCTCTGACGCTGACGCTGTGCACACTCATCGCGTCAGAGAACTAGTTTCTCTGCTTTTGTTTGTTTTTATTGATTGTTTTTATTGATTTTATTTTTAATTTTAATTTTTTTTTAATCTCTGTTTATTGTTACTAGTCTTTGTTTACTGTTAGCTCGAAATTGGCCTCGCCTAAAAGCCCGTTTGGACGCGCGAGTAGGTCCGACCATGGTCTGAGCTGTGCCAATGGAGCATATGCCAGACTCAGGATGAAGGTCTTTGAAGACTGAGATCTCAGGATCGATACCAAGCTCTTGGTCTACAAGGCTGTGGTTCTCCCCACCTTGCTGCATGGGGCAGAATCATGGACCATCTACAGCAGGCACCTGAGAGCTCTGGAGCAGCTCCACCAAAGAACTTTGAGAAAGATTCTGAGGATTAAATGGGAGGACCGACGCACAAACATCAGCGTTCTGGAAGAGGCCAAAATTCAATTCAATTCAATTCAATTCAACTTTATTTATATAGCGCCATTTCACAACAACAGTCATCTCATAGCACTATCAACTGTAGGGAGGACCCCCACAGTTGCAGAAAGACCCCAGCAATCAGGCGATCCCCTGTGAGCAAGCACTTGGCGACGGTGGAGAGGAAATGCCCAGCATTTCCACCACAATAATAAAACACCAACTACGATGGACTGGCCATCTCATTTGCATGTCTGGCACCCATCTCCCAAAACAAATTCTTTATTCTGAACTGGAGAGAGGTTCGCGGGCTCCAGGAGGGCAAAAGAAATGGTTCAAGGACAATATTAAAACAAACCTTAAAAAATTTAATATCTTATCTCCTGACTGGGAGCACATGGCTCTAAACAGGCACTGATAGAAGGAAGCGGTGCAAGTAGGTGCTGGTCACTATGAGAAGGAAATCCACCATGTCGCAGAAACAAAACGACAGCTCCGCAAGGAAAGACAGAAAAAGGCTCCAGCACGACCACAACCCACCACCATTTTCCCATGCCAACATTGCACCAAAATATGTGGGTCATGGATCGGCTTCTACGCCCACCTGAAGACCCACAAGTAGATGCCCCCACGAGGAATGACTGTCATACTCGCTCCGAGTGACCGCCAATGATGAGGTCCGATCCCCGGCTGGGCTACTTTTTACCAGGCTAGGCTTCCTGCTAGCCTGTTTTTAGCTTTTTAGCTGTTTTTAGCTAACTTTCAGCTAACTTGTTTTTAGCTATTTTAGCTGTTTTTGGCTAGCTGGCGGGCTATCCATCTCAGCGCCTGGAACGCCATGGCTCCTTCTCCGACATGTACCCGCTGTTTATCTCTCCTCAGTAAGGTCTCTGAGCTGGAAACGAGGATCTCCAACCTTTATAAGATTCAGGAGGCCAAAGACCACCTCGACACCATCATTCTCGGGCGATCATCGGCTCCGGCTACTGACTCGCAGCTGGCAGAGACTGCTACTTACTTGGGTGAGCTCATCGCGTCTCCATCTACCTCTACTCCTGCTCCAGCCTCTGCAGACGTCCATGACCTTAGCAACAAACACTGGTTTCGTTTCGGGGCTAAACCCAAAGCCTCGGTTGGTCCCTCTCATCCCCCATGCGCGCCCTGGACCTTGGTTCAATCAGCTAACAACCATCGTCGATCAACCAGAATGGGCCACGCCTCTTCTCTTCCTGTGTCATTGGAAAACCGATTTGATATCCTTTCCCTGGAGGATTTTCCCCACCTAGACGCTGGCCGTCCGTCTGTGAACGCCCCTCGTCCTTCCTCCTCTCCTTCAGCGGCGGCTCATGTCCGCAAACCCCGGATAAAGACTACCCTGGGTGTGTCAAATTACACACCAGCTCCTGATAGAAGAGAGCACATCACCCCGCCTTCGCAACAACAACATCACCCTCTTCAAAATTACTCTCCACATCAGAATCCACTGACAACCCCCCCCCCCCCCCGACGATGCTGGTAATTAGTGACTCGATCATGAGGAACGTCAGAAGCAGGTACTGCATCACTCGATTTTTTTTCCCGGGGCTAGAGTCTCTGACATTGAGGCTCTTATCCCTGACCTGCTAAAGGAATTCCCCCACGTACAAACTGTCGTTGTGCATGTGGGATGCAATAACATCCCAGACGAAGTGTCTGAGATTTTAAAAAGTGACTTCAGGAGCCTTCTGTCCACTCTTATGAACTGTGGCAGATGTGCGCTCATCTCTGGGCCTTTGGCACCTCTCAGACTCGTTTTAGCAGAACTCTCAGTCTTAATTCTTGGCTGTGTTTTACTCGTCCTATTTTTAACATTGGTTTTGTTGACAATTTTAACTTATTTTGGAACCGCCCATTACTTATGAGGCCTGATGGCATCCACCCAAATAGACTTGGTGCACGTGTTTTAAGAGACAGTCTTTTCTATTCCATTTGGTGTTTTTTGGTACAGTGACTGGGACTTGGTGTGTTCACTCGCTCTGAAGCTTCTGGGTTTGCCAAACTGCCCTTTTTTGGTTCTGTTCCCACTTCTTGTATCGATCCCATTAATTCAGTTGGTCTTTACCGTTTGGATCAGCCTTTGATTTATAATCCTACAGAGATTGAGTCTGTCTCCCGTTGCCCTAAATATTGTAACCCAGGACAAATACAACACAACTTGAAAAACACACACACTTCTGCAGCTCCTCCTCATCCACCACCTTTCAACTTAGCCCCTGTCTCCTTCCTCAGAGAACCTTTTTCTGCTCCCTCTAAAGTTAATAAAAAGGTTAAAAAAATAGAATGCATTAACTTCCCAAATTGATTAAACATAATGTTGGTAAAATTCAAATCCAATCTCAAGTCCCTAAAATTAATAAATTGGCCTCTGTTCCTCCCCAGAATTTAAAAATTAAATGTGGTCTATTAAACATTAGGTCTCTATCTTCTAAGTCTCTTCTGGTTCATGATCTATTAATCGATCATCAGATCGATCTACTATCCCTCACAGAGACCTGGCTTGGGCAAGATGATTATGTTGGTCTGAATGAATCAACTCCCTCTGGGTATTTAAACTGTCATAACCCCAGAGGTTCTGGTCGTGGTGGTGGAGTGGCGGTAATATTCCATTCTAAATTATTAGTTAATGTTAAGCAAAAAATATGTTTTAAATCCTTTGAAGGTTTGGTCCTCAGTGTGGGGCCTGTTGGCAATCTTGGCTTGAACCCAATTCTCGTTGCCATAGTTTATCGTCCTCCCTTAGCCTATTCAGAGTTTCTATCAGAATTTGCCGAATTTTTAGCTGATTTAGTGCTGAAATCTGATAGAATAATTATTGTAGGGGACTTTAATATACATGCTGATATAGAGAGTGACTGTCTTAATAAGGCATTCAATTCAATTTTAGACTCAATGGGGTTTTCCCAAAAAGTAAAAAATTCTACCCATTATTTCCACCATACATTGGACCTTGTTTTGACTTATGGTATAGATATCGAAAATCTGGTAGTGTCTCCTCATAATCCCGTACTGTCTGATAGGCCGTGAGCAGCTCCCTCAAAATGTGGCTAGAAAATGATTTTCGTGGCACCCAACTGGGAACTACGTGATCTTTGATGATTTCTATGTAAAAAAAACCTGCTGAATCCGAAAATCGATGTTCCCACTGTCAAAGGTGTGGATAGCTATGTCAAATTTGCATAAATCCAAGATGGCTGCCACGACTAACCAAGGGAATGAATGGCCTAACATTTCAACCAGTCTACCTAGAAACATGTTTGAGGCCTCTTTTTCGGATAATGTTGAGCCGAGGAATCGATTTCTGAGGTCGACTGTGTGATTGAGGGTCAAAGAACCACGCTAATTTGCATAAATCCAAGATGGCTGCCATGGATGGACTAACTTTTTAGCCATTCTACCTAGAATCACGTTGGAGACGTCCTTTTCGGCTAATGTTAACCCGAGGAATCGATTTCCGAGGTCATTAGTGTGACTGAGGGTCAAAGAACCCCGCTAATTTGCATAAATCCAAGATGGCCACCA
Source organism: Pholidichthys leucotaenia (assembly GCA_020510985.1). Lineage (NCBI taxonomy): Eukaryota > Metazoa > Chordata > Actinopteri > Cichliformes > Pholidichthyidae > Pholidichthys > Pholidichthys leucotaenia. The sequence goes on along the minus strand of CM035842.1, from coordinate 372,998,315 downwards.
TGGGTGTGGATGGGCTATATTTTGAACCACTCTACCTATAATCACGTTTGAGACGTCTTTTTTGGGTAATGTTGACCCGAGGAATCGATTTCTGAGGTCAGATACAGTGGGGCAAAAAAGTATTTAGTCAGCCACCAATTGTGCAAGTTCTCCCACTTAAAAGATGAGAGAGGTCTCCGATTTTTTATCATAGGTATACCTCAACTATGAGAGACAAAATGAGAAAAAAAAAACTCAGAAAATCACACTGAAGGATTTTTAATGAATTAATTGGTAAATTCCTCAGTAAAATAAGTATTTGGTCACCTACAAACAAGCAAGATTTCTGGCTCTCACAGACCTGTAACTTCTTCCTTAAGAGGCTCCTCTGTCCTCCACTCGTTATCTGTATTAAAGGCACCAGTTTGAACTCATTATCAGTATAAAAGACACCTGTCCACAACCTCAAACAGTCAGATTCCAAACTCCACTATGGCCAAGACCAAAGAGCTGTCAAAGGACACCAGAAACAAAATTGTAGACCTGCACCAGGCTGGGAAGACTGAATCTGCAATAGGTAAGCAGCTTGGTGTGAAAAAATCAACTTTGGGAGCAATTATTAGAAAATGGAAGACATACAAGACCACTGATAATCTCCCTCGATCTGGGGCTCCACGCAAGATCTCAACCCGTGGGGTCAAAATTATCACGAGAACGGTGAGCAAAAATCTCAGAACCACATGGGGGGACCTAGTGAATGACCTGCAGAGAGCTGGGACCAAAGTAACAAAGGCTACATCAGAAACACACTACGCCGCCAGGAACTCAAATCCTGCAGTGCCAGACGTGTCCCCCTGCTTAAGCCAGTACGTGTCCAGGCCCATCTGAAGTTTGCTAGAGAGCATTTGGATGATCCAGAAGAGGACTGGGAGAATGTCATATGGTCAGATGAAACCAAAATAGAACTTTTTGGTAAAAACTCAACTTGTCGTGTCTGGAGGAGAAAAAACACCATACCTACTGTGAAGCATGGGGGTGGAAACATCATACTTTGGGGCTGTTTTTCTGCAAAGGGACCAGGACGACTGATCCGTGTAAAGGAAAGAATGAATGGGGCCATGTATCGTGAGATTTTGAGTGAAAACCTCCTTCCACCAGCAAGGGCATTGAAGATGAAACATGGCTGGGTCTTTCAGCATGACAATGATACCAAACACACCGCCCGGGCAACGAAGGAGTGGCTTTGTAAGAAGCATTTCAAGGTCCTGGAGTGGCCTAGCCAGTCTCCAGATCTCAACCCCACAGAAAATCTTTGGAGGGAGTTGAAAGTCTGTGTTGCCCAGCGACAGCCCCAAAACATCACTGCTCTAGAGGAGATCTGCATGGAGGAATGGGCCAAAATACCAGCAACAGTGTGTGAAAACCTTGTGAAGACTTACAGAAAATGTTTGACCTCTGTCATTGCCAACAAAGGGTATCTAACAAAGTACTGAGATGAGCTTTTGTTATTGACCAAATACTTATTTTACCGAGGAATTTACCAATTAATTCATTAAAAATCCTTCAATGTGATTTTCTGGATTTTTTTTTCTTATTTTGTCTCTCATAGTTGAGGTATACCTATGATGAAAATTGGAGAGCTCTCTCATCTTTTAAGTGGGAGAATTTGCACAATTGGTGGCTGACTAAATACTTTTTTACCCCACTGTATGTGATTGAGGGCTCCACTAATTTTCATAAATCCAAGATGGCTGCCATGAATGGCCTAACTTTTTTATCAGTACAACTAGAATCACGTTTGGGACATCATTTTCCGATAATGTTATGCCCAGGAATCGATTTCTGAGGTCACTTTTGTGATTGAGGCTCAAAGAACTCCACTCATTTGCATAAATCCAAGATGGCCACCACAGGCATGGATAGTCCAACTTCTTAACCATTCTACCTAGAATCACATTTGAGACATCTTTTCTGCATAATGTTGACCCGAGGAATCGATTTCTGAGGTCAAATATGTGATTGAGGGTCAAAGAACTCCGCTTATTTGCATAAATCAAAAATGGCTGTCATGGATGGATGAACTTTTTTAATCAGTCCACCTAGAATCACGTTTGAGACATCATTTTCGGATAATGTTATGCCCAGGAATCGATTTCTGAGGTCACTTGTGTGATTGAGGGTCAAAGAACTCCACTCATTTAAATAAATCCAAGATGGCCGTCATAGGCATGGGTAGCCTGATGTTGCAGATGATGCAGATGTTTGGCAACACATTGCTTGACCTTGCAGATGCTTGGCTGATGGTTGCTGCAGCATGGTGAGATCGCAGTCGCTTTTTAGGAGATGGTGTTGGGGGACTAAGTTCTGGTCCGCTTTGCTCCTGAGGCTCAGGAATGTGGGCTTTGGCCAGTCGTTTTTTACGAGCTTCAGCACGTTCCACTCTTGTTTTGTCCGTAAAACGGCTATAGCACACACAATGGTAGCCAAATGTTGGATCAAGGTTGTTTAGATCTGAAAACATATTATATGGACCATAGGGTATTATAACATTAGGCCTACCTTGTACCCATATAGATATAAAACATATATAGATTGCAGATAATTTTCACATTAACAGTGAGCTTATAATAGAGACCTTGTGCAACCTAGTCACTGCTCAATGTAAACTTGCAAAATGGCAAGCACAGACTGTGTGCCCATATTTATTGAGAGCATAAAGTATACAGGCGACTGCTGCTACCATGAGTTTAACCTTTCTTGGGTGACACATCACAAACATATGGGCTTTCCTTAACAGGCCATTTTCCATCCGCCTAAGGCTTGATAGTATGGGTGTGACTATGTGCAAACTATATAAATGTATGCCCAAACTTGTTCCTCCCTCACCTACTAGTACACTGCACCCCTTGGGCTTGGGCTGAGAAGTACATCCAACCCTCAGACTCAGAGTTAAGCTCATTGGGATTGCTACCCTTTTCCCATTTGAGCTACTTTGTGGTAGTGGTATATTTTGACTATAATTCAGGCCCAGGGTGGGTTCTGGGGATAGATGTATCATCAGAGTGAGTTGATCTGCATCATGTAGATCTATACTAGGACTATGTTACCTGGCACCCAGAGTCCCTTGGTTATTAGCCTCCACACCCCCAGATCGGCTTACTCGGAGTCTTAGACCAGAACTAGGTCACCCTGTGAGCGGTTGACAAAGGTTTTTAGACATCTAGGGTTCCATTTTAGTTCATATTTAGAGTTACAAATGATCGGAGCCAAATGACTCCAGGGCACACGCAGTACAACCATAAACAATGGCTGCCACTCACCTTTCTTGAACAAGTCACGACGTTGTTCTGCTACTTTCTGTTGGGGTCCGTCAAGTACAAGCCATTTTTGGGCACACTCACGTACTTTTGCCCATGATGCTTCAGTAAAACGAGTGATACTGCCCGAAAACTTATCGGAAATGTGAATAACACAGGAGAGGCTTTCAGCACACGCTACCCCTGTGGGCGCTGCCATTTTGTTGTCACATGACCAAAGGGACGACGCTAATTGGTTAAAACGTCCTGGACTGGGCCATGTTTAAGGTAGCCAGACAATTATTACCGACTGACTTCAATCGCATTTTTCATACAGCTATCCACACCTTTGGAAGTGGGAACATCGATATATTGTCTTACAATAATGTAATCTTAATTTAGAAACACTAAAATTTTAGTTCCCCGTTGGGTGCCACGAAACTGAACGAAAAGTGGCAGCTGCTCACGGCCTATGACCATTGCCTGTTAATTTTTGATTTCATTATCTCTGATCACTTGTTTCCCAAAGAAAAATGCTACTACAGCAGATGTCTTTCTGATGACGTTGTTGCCAAATTTTTGCAGATCATCTCCTCTATGCCATGGGTCAACACAACAGAAATAAATGATGGAGAGTCTGCTCCATTCGTGATTGATAGCATGGTTGATGGTGTTACTGCCTCTTTGCATGAGACTCTAGATTTGGTAGCCCCTTTAAAAAAGAAAAAGTCTAACCAGAGATTTCTAACCCCTTGGTTTAACTCAGAAACTCATGGTTTAAAACAGAAAACTCATCAATTGGAAAGGAAATGGCATTCAACTAATTCAGATGAATTCTACTTAGCGTGGAGAAATCATTTCTTAATCTATAAAAAATCTTTTAGAAAAGCTAGATCAAGCTATTATTCTGCATTAATAGAAGCAAACAAGAATAACCCCAGGTTTCTCTTCAACACTATAGCCAGGCTTACAAAGAGCCAGGACTCGGTCAATCCTCGCATCCCCCCTGAGCTTTCTAGTCAGGACTTTCTGAACTTTTTCAATCTTAAAATTTTATCTATTAGAGATGAAATCAGTCAGATTCTTCCTACCGTAAACTCAAGCACATTAACTACTGCAACTCCCTCAATTGATATCTGCTTAGATAAGTTTATTCCAATTGACCTCTTAGAGTTGGATAAAATAACTTCCTCATGTAAGTCTTCATCTTGCCTTTTGGACCCTATTCCTTCCAGGTTATTTAAAAATATCTTCCCAATTATTGGTAGCCAAATTCTTCTTATAATTAATTCTTCTTTAACTCTGGATTATGTACCACTGGCTTTTAAAACTGCTGTAATTAAACCCTTACTCAAAAAACTGACGCTTGATCCAGGAGTTTTGGCCAATTATCGACCAATCTCTAATTTGCCTTTCATTTCAAAAATCTTGGAAAGAGTTGTTGAGTCAATATCACCATAAGGTGCCTTTGAGACTTCCCAATTTCCCCCCCAAAAAGCTGAGATTTTCCATTTAACTTCACATTTATTGTATTAAGTAGATGTTATGCTGTTAGAAACGCATGTTGGTCAAGCTCCCACACTTTTTATAAATTAACTGCAAGCAGACAATGTACACGCAAACAGCAAAATATGTCAACCCTGTCATGGACAATTTCAAAGTAGAATAAATATATTGTAATTACATAGTGATTATAAAATGTATATTTTCAGAAAGCTATTTAGTCCCTTTCTCAACACTATGTTTTAGTTAATGGGAAAAGTATTTCGATAGTAATGAAATTAGGGCAAACTATTTGTTTCTCTATAAAATCAGCAAGAATTGCACTTTCTTTTCTAAATAAAATCTAACAACAAAGATATCTGGTCAAACTTTCAAACAATACTATTTGGCCCTCACTTGTTTATAAAGGAATCACACAAAGAGTTTGCCAACTTGTGAAAATAAATTGTTTACATATTAATAACAGGGTGGACAGTAACATGACAGGGTGGACCTTGGGCATAACAGGGTGGACACATTGTGAAAGGTCATTGAATGGCCTCATTTTGCAATAAATCAAAAAGAAATTATGTAAAAAAAAAATGCCAGAGGTCCTTTTCCCATGTAGGGTGAAATTACCAGGTGAACAGACTGGTTTTGATCCACTCTACCTGCACGCAGCAAAATACCAAAAATGAGCCATTAATGTGGCATTCTAGAGTTAAACTCTGTACATCGTTCTGCACAGTGAAAGTCAAACATTCAACTGTAGAATGAGAAGAAAAATGTTGTTTTAAGTGGAGAACGATTGATCTGAAAAAACAGAATATCACTGAACATCACTGAGACACATCTCCAAACAGTCTCCCTTTCTGCAGAGGCATGGCTCAATTCTGCAGTTGCTGTTCCACATACTTCTATGCAGACACTTCAATCCGTACAGAGCTCTTGTTCAGAGCCTGTGGTTCTGGTATTAGGCAAAGTACCTGCCAGTCATGGTACCAACAGATGTCATCCCGGAGACTTGGCCAATGGAACTTGTTTATGCCATGGCGGTGCATACACTTAACTTTCACACTGTGCCCTTCAGCATCTCTGATGACACCTGGGTATGCTTTATTGTCGTAATTAACGACGCACCACTCTCCAATGTTCTTTATCTCAATCATTTCTGGTCTCCTAGGATTATCTGGTGTCTTTCCACATGTTGGGGACTCGTCAGATGAAACAGGAACATTAGCTAGAGTGACCTCTTGAAGGTTAAAGCAGGGACAGTCCAAAACACCTTCCTCCCTTTTACACAGACATGAAATGTCTCTGTATTTCATTTGGCCGGGTTTCAGACTGATAGCGTGGTGGATTCTCATAGTGCCTTTTGTGGCAGCTATTGCAGGTACCTCAGTCTTGGATTCAATATCCCTCTCTAGGATGTAGAACAGCTCGACAGATGTGTCCAGGCTTTTCAGCTTGTCATACAAGCTCTGGGCATCAGGAATGTCTCCTCCATGGGCTACAATCTGGTCTGCTAACCTCTTGAGGGCCCCACCCACACCATCTGGTGCCCCCTTGCCATGACTAGCCTCAAAGAAATTCCACGTTATTTCTTTGAAGCCATACTTGTAGGGTTCTGTTGAGAGGTAGAAGAAATTTCCCTTTTGTCGATACTGCGTTGCAGGCCTGTCGCTGAAGTTTCAGGAGTTTCAGCAGCTGCAGGGGAGTTGGGTGATGTCTCTGCCTGTAGCAAAGCACTGGCCCTGTTTCTGGCTCTGGCTTGACTTTTTGCCTCTCTCCATTTCTTTCTTTTTGCCCTCTTCTCTCTCTCACTGAGCTCACTGACACCTTTCTTCTTTCCAGTCTCTGTCTTTTTTCCATTTGTCCCTTTCCTTCTCAAGATACATTCTTCTTCTTTCTGGGTCAGCATCACGATGTTCCCGATATCTCCTTGCTATCTCAGCTCCTTTTGATCTCATACCTTGAAAAAGACAATTCAAAATGTTCCCTTAAACACTTTAATTGGGAGTCCCGGTAAACTTGGCTTGCCTGATCTAATGAGGCTTGCTGATACATTTTTACTATGTATAGCATGTACTGTTATAAAATGTCTGTAATAGCTGTTGTAATATGTGTAACATTTTCAACATGTGGCCTAAACTATGCAAATGTCCTTCCTGTCACGAACCATGTCCACCCTGTCATGGAAGGCTTGCTGACAGGGTGGACAATGACAGAGTGGACATTTTTGGCTAATGTTAGCATTTAATGAGCACATGGTGGACCTTCACTTACCAACATGATTTAGTTAGCAAGTGGACTGTGTACTGTTTAACACATATATTTCGAATTTCTGAAAGGTTTTTATATTAATTGATATTTCACTATGACAGAGTGGACATGTTAAGCTTGACAACATCTAACTACACACCTAATATGATGAAAATTACGAAACATAAGTGTAAATACTTACTCTGCAACTAGCCACTGTTTCAGTCTCCATTGAAGAAAGACAAAATGCTGGTTGTGATGTCACTGAAAACATCAGTGGGTTTCTTAAAGGGGCAGTTAGCCCAAATGACAGGGTGGACAGCAATTTCAGGGACACATGCAAAATGTTCAATACTATTATGAAAACAGAATAAACATGATCAAAATGACTTGTTTTATCAAATAACTTGTTGTGACAATAAAACTATGTAAAAAATTTTTTGATTTGATTTACCGGGCTGCACGGTGGCGCAGTGGTTAGCACTGCGGCAGCACAGTTTACCCTTGGCCGGGGGATTGTGGGGATCGTGGGATCGTGGGTTCGATCCCAGCCCCCGACCAACAGTGATCTGTGTGGAGTTTGCATGTTCTCCCCGTGTTGCGTGGGTTTACTCCGGGATTTCTCCGGTTTCCTCCCACATGCCAAAAACATGCATGTTAGGTTAATTGGCTGTTCTAAATTGTCCCTAGATATTTGTTTCCTATAGGCCCTTAGAATAGAGGGTTAGTATTAATGAAAGCGCTTTGAGTGGTCTTTGTGACTAGAAAAACGCTATATAAGTGCAGGTTAGTTAGTTAGTATCATTTAACCACTTATTACACACACTGAAGTTAGCAGAACAGTGTGTGGGACATGCCAAAATCACGTACATCCAAAGGAAAAAAAAATGGTATAAAATGAAGGAAACACATTTTAAGAGACATATTATTGTACTGATATGTGTGTAAATCTTTGGTCACTTATAATAAGACCTCAGAGTTTAATTATTCTGCTACATTTTCATGATGACTGGGTGATTCTGATGAGGACACCAAAGGTACTTTATAGTGATATTGACTGTTGCTGCACAATTATCTGACCATTTGGAGGGAGTTGGTTTGTTTGAGGTGTTTCAATCTGGGTTCAGAGCTCATCACAGCACTGAAACTGCCTTAGTGAAGGTCACTAATGACCTTCTGATTGCATCTGATAATGGACTTGTCTCTGTTCTTGTTCTTTTAGATCTCAGTGCAGCCTTTGATACTATCGATCATGCCATTCTACTTGATAGATTAGAACACTTTGTTGGACTGAGTGGAACTCCGTTGCAGTGGTTTAGATCTTATTTGTCCGATAGACCTCAGTTTGTTCATATCAATGATGAATTTTCTTCCAACTCTAAGCTCAGTCACAGAGTTTCACAGGGATTTGTGTTGGGCCCTACTCTTTTTAGTTTATATATGCTCCTGTTAGGCAATATCATCAGAAAGCACTGTATACATTTTCACTGTTACGCAGATGACACACAACTATACATGTGAATGAAGCCCGATGATTGTAATCAATTAGCCAAGTTAGATGCCTGTCTTAAGGACATCAAAGCTTGGATGACTTGTAATTTTTTTTATTAAACTCTGATAAGACTGAAGTCATTCTTGTTGGCCCAAAACATCTTAGAAATTCCTTTTCAAATTATGCCCTTAATTTAGATGCCGCCACTCTCACTCTGACCAGTTCTGTGAGGAACCTTGGAGTTATTGTTGATCAAGATTTGTCCTTTAATTCATATATTAAAACTGTTTCTAAGACTGCCTTCTATCATCTACGCAATATTGCCAAGCTCAGGAGCATCTTGTCTCTGAATGATGCTGAGAAACTGATTCACGCCTTTGTCAGCTCTCGATTAGATTATTGTAATTCGTTATTATCTGGTTGTCTGAAAGTATCCTTAAAAAAATCTTCAGTTGATTCAAAATGCTGCTGCTAGAGTTTTAACTGGTTCTAGAAAAAGAGATCATAGCTCCCCGGTTCTGTCCTCCCTTCATTGGCTTCCCATAGAATTTAGAATCAAGTTTAAAATCCTTCTTCTTACTTTCAAAGCTCTTAACAATCAGACCCCCCAATAAGATAGATAAGATAAGATAAGCCTTTATTAGTCCCACAATGGGGAAATTCCAGGATTGCAACAGCACAGGGATAGCAACACTCAGAGCAACAATCAGAAGGCAAGAAAAAAAGCAAGCAAGCAAGAGCAGCTAATATACATATGTACATATTACTATAAAATATATATATACACACACACAGACACACAGTGCAGAGCATTGTAGCTGGATGGAATAAATATATGAATATATAAACACACAGTGCGGAGCATTGTAGCTAAATGGAATAAATATGTAGATATATAAACACCCACAGTACGGAGCATTGCAGCTAGGTGGAATAAATATGTAAATATATAAACCCACACAGTGCGGAGCATTGTAGCTAGATGGAATAAATACTGTATATAGATATATAAATATAAACACACCCAGTGCGGAGCATTGTAGCTAGATGGAATAAATATGTAAATATATAAACACACACAGTGCAGAGCATTGTTGCTAGATGGGATGAAACAGCATAACCGTCTACTTAGTTATCCTACATGGTATGATTATGTGCCCATACATATTCTCACCCTCCATAGCGACCGGTATGTTCCTAGTTGTATGCCGGAGGGGACCATTGTGTAAGTCTATTGCATCTTTTGCATTCAAAAAACTATTAGTTTGTTACGTCTTTTTGCTATCTCTGCGAGCAGCCCTGCTTAGGTTGTACAGTCTGACAGCTGTTGGTAGGAAGGACCTGCGAAACCTCTCGGTTGTGCACCTGGGATGATGTAGTCTGCTGCTAAATGAGCTCCTCAGTGCATTCAGTATGTCCTGCATAGGGTGGAACTCGGACTCCAGCAGAGATGACAGTTTAGCCACCGTCCTTCTCTCTCCTATCTCCTCCACCAGATCAAGGCGCTGCCCCAGGACAGAGCTAGCTTTCTTGATCAGTTTGTTCAGTCTCTTCCTATCGGCTGCAGTAATGCCACTGCCCCAGCAGACCACTCCAAAAGTGATGGCTGATGCCACCACCATGTCATAGAATGTCTTCAGCAGCGCCCCTTGTACACCAAAAGACCCGAGTCTCCTCAGCAGGAACAGCCTGCGCTGTCCCTTCTTGTAGAGTGCGTCAGTATTGTGTGACCAGTCTAGTTTATTGTTCAGATCAACACCCAGGTACTTGTAGGATGTCACCATCTCGATGTCTGTTCCCTGTATATTTACTGGTGCTGTGAGGGGTTGCCCATGCTTGCGGCAGTCCACCACCAGCTCCTTAGTTTTCCTCGCGTTGATCTGGAGGCAGTTCCGATGGCACCAGTCCACGAAGTCCTGGATAAGCCCTCTGTACTCAGCTTCATCTCCATTGGAGATGAGGCCAACGATCGCAGAGTCATCAGAGAACTTCTGTAGATGGCAGTGTGTTGTGTTGTGTGAGAAGTCCGCAGTATAAAGAGTGAACAGGAAGGGAGCCAGCACCGTTCCCTGGGGGGCCCTCGTGCTACCGATGATCGTGTCGGACACACAGTCCCGGGTTCTCACAAACTGAGGCCGGTTCGTGAGGTAGTCCAGGATCCATGATGACAGGTGCTGGTCCACCCCTGTGCGCATCAGCTTGTCCTTCAGGATCATCGGTTGGATGGTGTTGAAAGCACTGGAGAAGTCAAAGAACATGATCCTCACCATATTCCCGGGCTTCTCCAGGTGGGACAGAGAACGTCAAGGCCACCGGTCTGTAGCTGTTCAGGTCTTTGGGGTGGGAAGTTTTTGGTACAGGTACCACACAAGATGTTTTCCACAGCTGTGGTACCCTCCCCAGCTTCAGGCTCAGGTTGAAGATGTACGTCACAATCCCACACAGCTGGTCTGCACAGGACTTGAGGAGCTTTGCGCTGATGCCGTCCGGTCCCGACGCCTTCCTCGCCTTGATATTCCTCAGCTCCGTCCTCACCTGGGTCCTGGTCAGGGTCAGGATGGGGGGCTGTGTGTTGGGAGTGGGGGGGTGTTGGTGGAGTGGGGAGTCGGCAGCAGGACTTGATTTCTTTAGAGGCAGCAGTGGTTGTTGTGCAGTCAGGGGGGAGGGCGGTTGGTCAAACCTATTGAAAAACAGATTCAGGTTGTTCGCCCACTCCCTGCCCCCCGTGGCCTGGGGGGAGGTATTCTGGAGCCCAGAGATGGTTTTGAGGTTTCTCCAGACCCCGCTGATGTCGCTCTGTTGCAGCTTGTCCTCCATCTTCTTCCTGAAGCTGTCCTTGCCTTCTCTGATCTTTCTCCTCAGCTCCCTCTGTACGGACTTCAGCATCTCCCTATTCCCCGACCTGAAGATCCTCTTCTTCTCTCTCAGAAGTGTTTTTATCTCAGGGTTGATCCAGGGTTTGTTGTTTGAGCAACACCGTATGGTCTTGGTGGGAACGGATTTGTCCACACAGAAGCTGAGGTAGTCCGTGAAGGTGTGAGTGAGGCCATCGATGTCCTCACCATGTGGATCGCAGAGCTGCTTCCAGACGGTGGCTTCAAAACAGCCCTTTAGCGTGTCCATTGTCTCCTCAGACCATAACTCCACTGTGCGTATGGCCGGAGGTTGTCTGTGCACTAGGGGTTTGCACACCGGCCGGAGATGAACCAAGTTGTGATCCGATCTCCCAAGTGGGGGGAGTTGTGATGAGGTGTACGCCTCCTTAGTGTTTGCGTAGAATAAGTTTAGTGTTTTATTGTCTCTAGTGTGGCATGTGACATACTGGGTGAACGTGGGTAGAATGGGAGACAGTGAAACATGGTTGAAATCGCCTGAGATGAGGAGAAGAGCATCTGGGTGTTCTGTCTGCAGCCTGCTGGTTACTGAATGGATGACATCACGCGCTGTCCCAGCGTTTGCCGTCGGATTTGCATAAACAACAATGCAGATCACGTGTGAGTGTTCTCTCGGGAGATATGTAGGCCGCATGCTAACAGCTAGCAACTCAATGTCTTTGCTGCAGTGTCGTTGTTTAACAGTGATATGTCCCGGTCTGCACCAGTTGTTGTTAACATACATTATCACTCCACCGCCCCTTGCTTTGCCACTGTCTGGTATTCGGTCTGCCCGTATCATGTGGAAACCCTCCAGCTCAATGTTAGCATCTGCTGCTAGTTCAGTTAGCCACGTCTCAGAAAACAAAAGGAGAGAGAGCACTCCCGATATGTGCTATCGTAACGGCAGATAGCCGCTAGCTCATCTACCTTTCCCAGTAACGACCGTACATTTCCCATGACAATAGATGGAAGGGAGGGTCTGTACCTTATATTTTTTGTCCTCCGCCTTACTCCAGCCCGGCAGCCGCGGCGTTTTCGCCTCAGTTCTCTCGGTATGTCGAGTTTTTCCAATGGGACCGGGTGGCGGTTGAATGCTAGCAGCTCTTCCCTGCTGTATCGTATCCTGCTATAAACAGTGGCTCCGTCCACTGGCTCAGGAGACATTTGGGATGATCTGTGTGTCCGTGATATAAGTGGAATGAAAAAAAAGACGGATCAAAAGAGAGAGGAAGGGAAAAAGACTCGGAATCGAGCCGCTGTTTCAAAGGGCGGCCGACTCGTGTGGCGCAGGGAGAGAAAAAAAAAATATATATAAATATATATAAAAGATATATATATATAAAAAAAAAAGATATAAAAAAAAAAAAATCCAAGATGGCGCCGCGGATGGCAGCCACTGGCTTCTGCTCTCTGATGTTTTTGATAATTTTGTGTATTTTTTTGGACTTCTGCTCTTCTGTCCAAATCACCTATTCAAGGGAGGAACTACTTTCACTCAGACTACCTCCCAATGCAACTTCTCCGCCAGTTACTGCTGCTGATCTGAAGTTTTTTCAGTCCATCTTAGCTGTGGGAGCAGCGGCTATTGGCGCTGGCCGGAAACGAAGGCGGCGTGGTAAACGTGCCGGTGCGTTAGTCAGGCTGAAGAAACGAGGATTTCGCACGCCGCTCCCATCGATCCATCTGGCAAATATCCGCAGTTTGGCGAACAAAATGGATGAACTGCTGCTCCTGACTCACAAAAACCGGGATTTTAGCAGATCTGGCGCCCTTTGTTTCACAGAGTCCTGGCTGAGTGAACACATCCCGGACAGCGCGGTGCGTCTGGACGGATTTCAACTGTTTCGCGCTGATCGCAGCCGAGAATTCTCTGGAAAGACTAAAGGTGGTGGAATCTGCTTCTACATAAACGAAGGTTGGTGTACTGATGTCACAGTGTTGAAGAAGTTTTGTAGCCCTAACCTAGAGTCACTGTTCATAAACTGTAAACCCTTTTATTCACCGCGAGAGTTCTCCTCATTTATTCTGGTCGGAATTTATATCTCGCCTGCTGCTTGTACAACGGAGGCACTGCAGCTCCTCGCTGACCAGATAGCAGAGGTGGAGGAAAAACATCCAGACTCTCTGCTTATCATTCTGGGTGATTTCAATAGAGCTAATCTCACAAATGAACTTCCTAAATACAGACAGCATATTAAATGTCCCACCAGGGACACAAATACACTTGACCACTGTTACACAGTTTTAAGAAATGCCTATCATGCCGTCCCCCGTGCAGCTCTGGGTTTTTCTGACCACTGCCTGCTCCATCTTATTCCAACATACAGACAGAAACTAAAAACTTCCAAGCCTGTTGTAAGGACTGTGAAGAAATGGACTGAGGAATCAAAGCTGAAGTTACAAGCCTGCTTTGACTGCACAGATTGGAGTGTTTTTGAAGCTGCAGCCATTAACTTAAATGAACTCACTGACACTGTGACATCATACACCTGTTTCTGTGAGGACATGTGTGTGCAGACCAAGACCTTCTGCATATACAACAACAATAAACCCTGGTTCATTCCTAAACTGAAGCAGCTACGTCAGACCAAGGAGGAGGCCTACAGGACTGGTGACTGGACTCTGTACAAGCGGGCCAGAAACATGCTGACGAAGGAGACCAGGCTTGCTAAGAGGAGCTACAGTGTGAAGTTACAAAAAAACTTCTCAGCTAACAACTCTGCTTCTGTCTGGAGAGGCCTACGGAATATCACCAACTACAGGAGACCATCCCCCCACCCTGCGGAAAACCTCCAGCTGGCTAATGACCTAAACAGCTTTTACTGCAGGTTTGAAAAGAACCTACAGTTCTCACCTCCCACCCACACAAAAGGATTATCTGCAGCCCCAGGAACTCCATCCCTCCTCCACTCTGACCTCCCACCAGCACTAATGATCTGTGAAGAGGAGGTGCGCCGGGTCTTTCAGAGACAAAAGATCAAGAAGGCTGCAGGACCTGATGGTGTGTCTCCGTCCTGCCTGAGAGTCTGCTCCAACGAGTTGGCCCCCATCTTCACCCGGATCTTTAACAGATCACTGGAGCTGCGTGAAGTGCCTTCCTGCTTCAAACGCTCCATCATCATTCCAGTTCCCAAGAAACCCTCTATTACAGGATTAAACGACTACAGACCTGTTGCCCTGACCTCTGTGGTCATGAAATCCTTGGAGAGATTGGTGCTGAGCCACCTGAAGGTCATCACAGGCCCCCTGATGGACCCACTGCAGTTTGCCTACCGGTCAAACAGGTCAGTGGATGATGCAGTGAATATGGGACTACATTACATCCTGCAACACCTCGACTCCCCAGGGACGTACGCCAGGATCCTGTTTGTCGACTTCAGCTCAGCGTTCAACACCATCATCCCAGGCATTCTTCATCAGAAACTCCTCCAGCTCAAGGTGCCCCCCTCCACCTGCCAGTGGATCTCCAGCTTTCTGACTGACAGGTGGCAACAGGTGAAGCTAGGGAGATTTACATCCAGCTCCCGAAAAATTAGTACTGGCGCCCCCCAAGGATGTGTCCTTTCCCCACTGCTCTTCTCCCTCTACTCCAACGACTGCACCTCAGAGGACCCTTCGGTGAAGCTCCTGAAGTTTGCGGACGACACCACAGTCATCGGTTTGATCCGGGATGATGATGAGTCTGCATACAGGCGGGAGGTGGAGCAGCTGATCCTCTGGTGCAGCCAGAACCATCTTGAACTTAACCCAGCCAAAACGGTGGAGATGACTGTGGATTTCAGGCGACACCCCCCTTCATTCCCCCCACTCACCATCCTCAACAGCACAGTGTCCACTGTGGACTCCTTCAAGTTTCTGGGTACCACAATCTCCCGGAACCTGAAGTGGTCCTCCCATATTGACACTGTCCGGAAAAAGGCCCAGCAGAGGTTGTTTTTTCTGCGTCAGCTCAAGAAGTTTGATTTGCCTCAGGAGCTGCTGGTTGTCTTCTACACCGCCATCATCCAATCTGTCCTCTGCTTTTCCATCACTGTCTGGTTTGGATCTGCCACTAAACAGGACAAGACCAGACTGCAGCGGCTCATTAAGTCTGCGGAGAGGATCATTGGTACCGACCTACCCTCCATTGAGAACTTATATCGGTCCATAACCAGGAAACGGGCGGGAAACATCTGTGCTGACCCATCACACCCCGGCCACAAACTGTTTGAACTTCTATCTTCTGGTCGTCGTTACAGATCACTGAAGGTCAAAACCACCCGTCACAGGAACAGTTTCTTTCCTCAAGCCATCACTCTGATGAACTCCTAACATTCACCTAGTCCTACCTGTTGCTGTACTCATGACTTTTCATCCATTATTACATTGCACATAACTCTCACACTGCTTTTTACTTCATTCACATTATATCACTGAATCTGAGTCCACATTGAAATACTGTGTGATTGTATATTTTTTCATATATTTCTGCAAAGTGTGGTTAGTCCGAGTAAATAACTGCATATATTCCTGTATATATTTGCATCCTTTTGTAGAAACGTGGACAGACTGTAATTTACTGTACATACTCTGGTTGTCATTGAATCCTTATTTAAATCCTTCACCTGAACAACGAGAGCAAGTTTTTAGCCAAAGTCAAATTCCTTGTATGTGTTGTGCATACTTGGCCAATAAAGCTGATTCTGATATAAAAGATGTGATAATACCATACCATCCTAATAGAACATTACGTTCCCAAAATGCTGGCTTACTTGTGGTGCCCAGAATCTTCAAAAGTACAGTGGGAGGCAGAGCTTTCTGCTACCAAGCGCCTTCTCTCTGGAACCAGTTACCACTCTGGGTCCGGGAGTCAGACTCTCCTCTCCACTGTCGCTTAGTGCTTGCTCATAGGGGATCGTCTGATTGCTGGGTTTTTCTGAGACTGTGTGGTTTTTTCTGCACTGTGGTGCCACGAGACGGCTTCTGTTGTGATGTGGCGCAATATAAATAAAGCTGAATTGAATTGAATTGGAGCACCTCATATGGCCTACAAAATATCCACAGCTCAATATTGCCCTCTACTGGCAACTCTGGGACATGCTGGAGTTAACCAGTGAAGCTTTTAGCCACATTATTGTTAACTCACTTCTCAACATTTCTCTTTTTTCAGGACACCATGAAAAGCAAATGGACTTTGTTTTGATGTGGAAAGTCAGTAATGGGTTTGAAATATATTAATCCTTGATTTTAAATGTGTGCATGCTAAAACATTTATTTAAATGTTTTAGCATGCACACATTTAAAAACCCCACCCCACCCCATTTGGCTCAGTGGTTGTTGTTTAATGCATGCTTAAGAAGCGTGGTTACATGCTGAATAATTAAAATAGGCCTGGAAACAAATAGCAACGAAATCCTGTTTGTCTTCCCATTAGTTCAAACCCCCACAGTCAAAGAAAACCCTGTGGAAATTAAATGAACTGACCATTGTGTAAACTAGTCTTCAATGAATGAAGTTTTAAGGAGATTTAAGCTCTCCCGCTTTTGAAAAGCAAGACGTGGTTTTATCGATAGACTCGCGCCCACATCCACGTGTCACATGCCCGCTCACAGCTGCGCGCGCGACCGACAGGCTGTGCACAGAAAACTGCGCATGTGTAGATCGGCCGAGCGACGCCATCTTAAGTCCACTTAAAGCAAGTTCCCTGTAGCCGCCATTTTAGAGTAAGAGACCCTGGACTCCCCGAGTGACGTCATTGGGTTTCCTCTTCCCGGAGTGCAGACAAAAACTGCCTCCATCTTGTGGTCAAGCATAGGGACTGCATCTTTTATTTAAACCCCTAATCTTTAAAGCCGATTTATAACCAAATTAAGTCTTCAAAGTAACTTCAAAGCAATCCATATTATTCAGAATAAACTAAATTTAACACCAATTTAAAGTTTCTATGCAAAAAGAAGTGAAATAGAAACTTGTTGGCTGCTGAAAGTTTTTTTTCAGTGGTGGACCACACCCACTTCATAGATATACATACAGTAAGAACATAAAGCGTCCATATTGTGTTTAATCACTTATGTAACCACATATTGTAATATTATAAGTTAAAAGCAAACATATTTATACACTTTTAAGAAAAATTGCAAACTTTGAAGCTATATGTGTGTTTATTTTGCAGTTTTTAGATGTGATATGGTGTGATTCCTTTCCCACAGAAACCCAGTTTTAGCTTCATGATTCTAATGCTGATGTTTACTCAAGAGTGATCTTAAAGTAGGATTAAACCTGTGCATTTTAACAAAGATTTAGTGATTCACTGAATATTTAAATATTTTTTTTTTCAAATTTAGGAAACCACATCAAGCAATTAACACTTAAAAGAAGCTCTAGGTGTTATTTAAACTCATTTCTTGGTTCATGCTTTCTCCACAGGAAAAGAAAAACATTTAACCAACTCACATAATTTTAAATTTTTCCCAGGATTTAAGAGAAAAGTCAAAAGGTGCAAACACTGATTATTCTGTAAATAAGAAATTATATAGATAACAAACAAATCACTACTAGTTTAATTCTAAGAAATCCTTGGTAACCAAATACCCAAAACAATTCACTTGTTTTCTAATTTGAAAATATTTAAAACATTTAAAGCTTCAAATGAAAATAGGCTTTAACAAATAAAACGAAAGGAAAGCCTTAACTTTAAAAGAAAGTGGAAACTTATAACCTTAAACCTCTAAAACATTTATAACCTCTTTTGTTTTGGTATTTCTTTCTGTAAATAAAATCCTCACTTTCAAAGTGACATTCTGCAAAATTCCAAAGCTAGTTATTGATGAAAAATTACAATACTAGACTTTGAAAATCTAAGTAAAGAAGTCAGTCCACACAATTCAAATTTGTGTACTGTTTTGTGAAACCCAAATTCAACTCAATTTCAATTCAACTTTATTTATCAACATACAGTTTCAACAAACAAATTAATTGAAGCATCTCTACATTTCTAAATAATTTCAAAATTCTGCTTCTCATCTCGCAAGCCTACAAGTTGGAACAAATTCTAAAAGGAACTTTCAACTATCACGGTTATAAAATAAAACACTCAAGGTTAATCCTTGTCTAACAAATTAACTACAATCAACAAGTTGAATTTTTTTTAAGCTAAATAACAACGGTAAAACATGACGAGTCAACAGACAACCGACCGATCTACCAAACTGGATGACCTTCAAGCAACATTGGAAGGATGAACTTCTGATTTCATTTCTAGCTTCACAACATGGGTCAAGAAAACTGTAGCCGAATTTTATCTGAACATTTTGAAAGGTCCTGGAATAAAATAATCACTCGGATCTGTGAGGTGAATCTTCCTTTTATTGTTGCAACAATAAAAGAAGTAAGTTAGGAAACAGCTTTAAGATCAGAAAATACAGCTTTGCTCTCTCTCTGGCCGAGAGAAAAACCCACACACATTTATATCTTCCAGGCTACCGAAAAAAAAAAAAAAAAAGAAAAAGCACAAGCACTCTGTGCTACTGAGGAATATCTCACAGGTGGGGGGCCAAGGTCAACCATCAGCAGGAGAGAAGGGAGTGAGAATCTGAATACCTAAGCTGGTTACTGTGACATACAAGTTTTATAGGGAGTGAGAGCCTGGATACCTAAGCTGGTTACTGTGTCATCCAAGTTTTATCTTGGGACACAAAGCATCATAAAATCATCAAGCAGCTTGTAATAAAACAGTTCATATATGGATAAAGTTATAGTCACATGTTGTAACACACACTTATGAAACATATGATCTCAACAGATAAGTTCAAAGTTATTATAGAACATGTGATCTCAACAGATAAATGCATAAGCAGTGAATTTCTATTACAATATGCAACCCGAAGATTTGAAGCAGCTCACTGAAGAACTTTTGAATGACCACACTGAAAAGCCACCAGAAGGCAAGGACCTCACCAGTGTGTTAGGTAAGTTTGCGCTAGCATTAGTGGTGAGATTAAAGGTAGCCAAGAACAAGCTAGAAAATCAACAAACAACGATCCTATCTCGCCAAGAAGAGAACGAAACACTGAAAGAAAATTTGGAACAATCTCAAGAGAAGAACGACAAAACTCCAGATCAACTTGATGAAGCGTTACAAGATTTGGACCATGCAGAGTCAGGAAATAAACAGTTGATGCATGACAATGACATGCTTCACCAAGACAACAACAAACTTGAAGATGCCCTTCAAGACACAAAGAAGGAACTCAGAAGAGTTGAAGGTCAACTTGAAAATGTGAAGAATGACTACAAGGAATGTCAACTGCTCCTAAAGGAAGCACATGAACACTGGGACATCCGCCGCGCTCCCTCGCCCGATTCCCGTTTCGAGTACGAACGACCGCATGGACAGCGTGTGTATACCCCTTCAGACTGCAACCTTGACAAGATTGCGCGAAATGTCATGAAATTTGATCCAGGTCCTACGGGTTCACCTGATGCCAAAGTCTATTTACAGGACATTGATTACTACCTGCATAAATATCCTGATGCTACGGTTGAAGATCGCATCTATTTGATTAAACTAACATATAACAGGTCAGCATCAAAATTCATAGACAGACAGCTGGCAAACATCAAAACAGACTACATGCCGCTCTGCGATGCCATCGAAAAGGAGTTCTCTGATGACTGCCTACAGGCAGGGCTAACCGCAGCCCTAGCTGTGAAGCAAGGACGCTCAGAGCCGACACAGGCCAACTACCAGCAACTCCTACTTGCATATTTCGGATGTCAAAATACACCAGGGATGGAAGAAGACCACAATTTCAAGACCTTCTTCATCCAAAACCTCCATCCCTCTGTGAGTCATCACCTTGGAGTTACAGCTAACCCAAGGTCAAACTCAATAAGTCAGCTGAGAGAGTTTGCACACTATGCGTTCCAAAAACAGCAACAAAGCCGCAACAAGCACGCTGAGCCTGCCACAGTACTAGTTATTAGCGATGCATCTAACACCTTGGAGTTGGAAGGAGCTCCTTGCTCTACTCCACTTCCCACACCATGAGTACATAAACAGCCGAAACATGTTTCCAACCGACCTCATCAAGGTCAAAACCAAACTAGGTCCTCTGGATCTCACTTAAGACCAACTTTGCGAAAACCTGACTACCGTCGTAGACCATATCCACGGGATAGGTCACGAGAACGCAATATGGACTACCATGATGACAGATACCGATACGAAGACACGCGTAACCGCGACAAATGGTCTCCATCTCATCACAGAAGCTCAGAAGCAGAGACCTATCACAAACCTTGGAAGCAAGAAGAAACTCCTACTCTCTGTAGAGAAGATATTGAAATTGTGAAATACCTCCTAGCAGAGATTCAAAGCAACAAAGAAAATAAAACTGCTAACATTCTAGCTATATCAGCTATGACAACTCAAAACAAACATTCCAAATGAAGAAAACGCAAGAAGAAAATCCCTTTTGCAAATGAAGAAGAACCAAAGGACTCAACGCAGTCCAGTGCTGTTATGGCAGCCCAACCACAGGTCACAGACCACTCCTCTAACAACATTTCGCAACTCTGTGTCGAACCACCGGTTCCACAATTTCTATGTAATTTAAATGAGAGGGGAGTGGCATGGAAATTCTACCTTCCACTGACCCTTGAAGACGTGATGTGTCAGGACGCTATTTTAGACACCGCTGCTGACACCACTCTCATGTCACACAACCTTTTTGACAAACTACGTGTAGCCGCTAACTGCGCTCACAAACATTTAAAACTGGAACCCTGTTCATTAGCCGTGTGGCTGTATGCGCTCACTAAAACAACCCTGTTGGGAGTATCACTACTAAACATCTCCATTGGACCCATGACGTTGACACATCCGGTCTATGTGTCCAAGCTTGACGCCATTCCATTGCTCCTTGGCAAAGACCTACTGAACCATTTTGAGCCACTGATTGATTTCAAGAATGTGACGACGGAGTGTCACCACTGTTATGGTTTAGTGTATGTTAACTATATTATTTGTGTAATATTTGTAAATGTTAATTATTGTTAAGTTTGCACATATTACTTTAAGATCTGCTTTTGACTAATTGGAATGCCTTTGTGAGATAATTGCTATGGTTAATTATTTGGGTAAAAACAATTGGTGATTAAATCCACATACTTTTGCCAACATGCTTCCTGAGGGTGTCCGGGCAAAAGACTTTGTTAGGGGTTGAATGCCTTTTAAAGGACACCAGCAGGAAGGGAGCAGGTGATGGCGAGTTGAAGGGTGATTTAAAAATATGTAAATAGGGGTTTAAATTATTTATTGAATTATTTATGGTGTCTTATTTATGCTGTTTTATTTATATGTATTTTGTAAATAGGTGGGAAATTATTTATGGACTTTTTAGATGTTAGTGGGTATGTGTGGAAAATGAAAATGTTATTGTCTTACCTGGGGATATGGTATGTGCTAATTGACTTTGATTATCTCAGATAGTATATAACAGGTGGTTATCGTTAAGAATCATTGTGGTCATTGATTGATGGATTGTTGAAGGGTGTCGTGTCAGTGTGAAGATTTTGGTATGTACGCTGAAGTTGTTAACTGTGAAGATTGTTGAAAATAAAATTGGAAAATTTGCTGATTGCAAGTCGTCTCCAAGCCTCCATTGATGATTGACAGCCGCCTTGTCGCAGTTACGTTACATTTGGTGGCAGCGGTGGTCCGTTCCCAGGACGAGACGTAACAAAGAACCTCAAATTATGGGCTCAAACGCAACACCCTCACCCATTTGATCCAACAAGGACAACTGAATCACAGTGCTTTGTTCTGAACACTTTGGACGCCCCAAGTCTTACACAACTAGCACAGTTAGAACAACTGCAAACGATTGAAAGCGACCGCAAAGACCAAGGTGAGTGCTGTCCTCAAGAAGTCAAAAGTCACCTTCAAATACAAGGTCAAGCCAAAGAAGCAAATGACCTTGGAAACTCAATGGCAGAGCAGAAAACTCCAAACGGCCCCCTTGATACCCTTGATTCAACGTTGGTGTGACATTTTGAAACCCACCCACCCGCCCCTGAAGGCTTGCGTGGTCACAAGAGCCACACCAACCAGCTTTCTAGACCCTTCGAAACCTCAAGTTTTTGCAACGATGACCCAAACTTTTACAAATGCTAGGCGCACATTTACTCAAGCTTGTGAACAAATGATCCATAAAACCGTCAACCACCGGTCGGATACAACCGTACACGTGCTCACCGTGTCTAAAACCTTTGACATACAGAAAATAAAACCACTTCTTGCGACACAACTTCCTCTGCAGCTACATAATGGCAATTGTATTCCTGTTTCTGACGAACCATCATCGCCACCGCTCAAAGTTCCTCGAAACCAGAGGGGGGTGATGACTGCCAACGCCCATAACATTCCAGCTGCAGAACACAAAAGCGTCAAAATGACATACAAAGCTCCCAAGGCTGTATTTCAAAAACATTTGGACCGATTTGCCATACGACACAAAGTGTGCAACTTTCAAAGACTCTCGAATGAGAAACTGTAGCTAACTAATAGCCTCAGGTACACTCAGTCAAATTTCTCCAATCAGTTAACTGCATCAAAAACTTCTAAAAAGAAAACAGTAAATTAAAACAAATTATCCCTTAAAATTATTTCAAAAGCCTCTGTAAAATCTAATAAATTTCAGTCAACTTACTATTCTCAAATAGTACACACAAAACAGTCAACACCATTAGCTTGAGCTAATAACATCAAAATTCCCACTAAAGGAGAAAAACAATCTAAGGTTTAGAGATCAGTCTCCAAAAGAAATTGTTCCACCTCTGAGAATAAATTTCATTTACCAATCAGATATCTAAAGAAAGATCAACAAGAAGATTAAGATACAAAACAACTAACTTTTTCTGTTTACCAGGATGATGGCCCCTCTGTTTATCAGTTTAGCCATCTGCCTAGCAATCACACCCACTGTTACCCAGTCAGAACTGGATCAAGTCAAAAGGTCAACAATCCTTAGGTGGATTCTCAATAACAGCCTCATCGTTAGAGCCTCTTGTTAGCCTTAGCACGTCCACTGTTAACTCGGTCAACACCGCTAAACCGAAACGTCAGGTTGTCAAACCACAAACCATTACCACAATCTTACAAGACACTGTGTTGGTTTTGAATGCTTGCTCTGAAGCTTCAGTCAAACTCAACAAGGTCTTGAATGCTTTGCTCTTTGTGTTAAAGGTTGACTATGCTCACACACAGCCAATGTCTATGTTACTCTCAGAAGTAGCTAGAAACATTAGCTTTTCACTTAACACTTTAGCTATGAACATGCTATCACATCATCTTATCCTTTTCACAGTAAATCCAGATTTACTTTTCGTTACCATTCAAAGAACGATGATGACATCCCATGTCCACTCAGTTTTTCTGAACAAAAGCCTCAAACACCCTATGATTTAGACATCTGTGGAACCATGGTTTAGTCTAGCTAAACCAATTCAATTTGAACCTCCTTCAGTTACATCAATATTGATTAGCCTAAATCTCTACCTATACCTAAACCAAGCCCGATATCGGGCTTGTTGTTACGAGCTATTCGGCCTCTGTATGACCGTTGTGAGAGTTTGGTTCGTATTGCCAACACTCGGTCGGACTCATTCCCAGTGAGAGTTGGACTCCGCCAGGCCTGCCCTTTGTCACCGATCCTGTTCATAATTTTTATGGACAGGATTTCTAGGCGCAGCCAGGCAATGGAGGGTGTCATGCCTGGTGACCACAGGATCTCATCTCTGTTGTTTGCAGATGATGTTGTCCTGCTGGCTTCATCCAGCAATGACCTACAGTTCTTGCTGGGACGGTTTGCCGCTGAGTGTGAAACGGCTGGGATGAGAATCAGCACCTCCAAGTCTGAGTCCATGGTCCTCAGCCGGAAAAGGGTGGATTGTCCTCTCCAGGTTGGGGACAGGCTCCTGCCCCAAGTGGAGGAGTTCAAGTATCTTGGGGTCCTATTCACGAGTGAGGGGAGATTGGAGCGAGAGATTGACAGACGGATTGGAGCAGCATCTGCAGTGATGCAGACGTTGTACCGGTCAGCTGTGGTGAAGAGGGAGCTGAGTTCTAAGGCAAAGCTGTCGATTTATCAGTCAATCTACGTTCCTACCCTCACCTATGGTCACGAGCTTTGGGTAATGACTGAAAGAATGAGATCACGGATACAAGCGGCTGAAATGAGCTTTCTCCATAGGATTGCTGGACTCACCCTCAGAGATAGGGTGAGGAGCTCAGTCATCCAGGAGAGGCTCAGAGTAGAACCGCTGCTCCTCCACATTGAAAGGAGTCAGTTGAGGTGGTATGGGCATCTGATTAGGATGCCTCCTGGACGTCTCCCACTTGAGGTGTTTTGGGCATGTCCCACTGGGAGGAGATCCCGGGGCAGACCCAGGACTCGGTGGAGAGACTATGTCTCCCAGCTGGTCTGGAAACACCTTGGTATCCTCTCTGAAGAGCTGGAGCAGGTGGCTGGGGAGAGGGAAGTCTGGGTTTCTCTGCTTGAACTGCTGCCTCCGTGACCTGGACCTCCAGAAAAGTGGTAGAAGATGGATGGATGGAATCTCTACCTCAAATATGAGCAATAATTTTTGTAATTTTGCTTTTGATCTGGACTCCTAAGATTTTTGAGTACATGTATGTGTACACACGTGGACAGAATTGTTGGTACCCCTCTGTTAATGAAAGAAACACCCACAATGGTCACAGAAATAACTTGAATCTGACAAAAATGGTAATAAATAAAAATTCTATGAAAATTAACCAATGAAAATCAGACAATGCTTTTCAATTGTGGTTCAACAGAATTATTTTAAAAAACAAACTCATGAAACAGGCCTGGACAAAAATGATGGTACCCTTAACTTAATATTTTGCTGCACAACCTTTTGAGGCAATCACTCCAATCAAATGATTTCTGTAACTGTCAATGAGACTTCTGCACCTCTCAGCAGGTATTTTGGCCCACTACCTCATGAGCAAACTACTCCAGTTGTCTCAGGTTTGAAGGGTGCCTTCTCCAGACGGCATGTTTCAGCTCCTTCCACAGATGTTCAATAGGATTTAGATCAGGACTCATAGAAGGCCACTTTAGAATAGTCCAATGTTTGGCTCTTAGCCATTCTTGGGTGTTTTTAGCTGTGTGTTTTGGGTCATTATCCTGTTGCAAGACCCATGACCTACGACTGAGACCAAGCTGTCTGACACTGGGTAGCACATTTCTCTCTAGAATTGTTACGTATGGCTCTGGCGAGCCATAAATAAGAGCCAAGGGCTGACCGGTGAGTTTACGTCGTTTATTGGTGATAAGGAAGGGAACAAAGGAAAAGAGCCTCGTGGGGCAAAACACAAACAATACAAAAGGTACACTTACAAAAGATGATGAAGAGGGATGAGAGGAGGACTGGAGCCGGACGTAGGGACTCCAGCCTTACCCACACCGGAGAAGAACGTGGATAATATGCAAGGTCACAGCGCTGAGTAATCAGGGCCGCTCCCTTTTATAGTGGTTGACAGCGCCTCAGCTGATGAGAGGTAATTGGCCTCCAGCCATCCCATAGAGCTTGACAGCTGGAAGCCCGCTGAGCTGGGCTGAGGAGGAATATGGCCTGAGCGCGGATGACATCGGCGCACAGACCATTATGACAGGACCTCCCCCTCAAGGCCGGGCTCCAAACGGCTAGTAACACCCAAGCCCCCCCCCCCCCACCTAGGGTGGGCGGATGGGGCGCAGGCCAGGAGGGCGAGAATCGAGAAAAGGGGAGAGAGGAAAAAAACCCCACAACATTGGCAGGGAACAATGAAGCAATTACAGAGTACGGGGAAAAAACCCCCACAATACTCCATAAAATGCCACAAAATGTAGACAGAGAGAAATCCCCCCCCCCCCCCCACACAACATTGGCAGGGAACAAACGAAGCAATTACAGAGTACAGGGAAAACCCCCCACAATACTCCATAAAATGCCACAAAATGCAAACAGGACCCAACAAAGAAAAACAACCACAGGAGACCTAAAAGGAAAACAAAGGCTCCTAAGGCATAATCCAGCAAATACAGAGCGTCCCTCGACAGGAGAGGGGGGGGGGGAAAGACACGCTAACTGCGATAGGGCTACAAGAAATCATATTATACCTGCACACTCACAAAATCACAAAGGACCAAAGGCACAGGAATAACAGAAGAAATAATACAGTTCGGGGGGTCTCCCCACACCCAGCATCCAAACCGCCAACAGGGGTGACGGGAAGCATTCAGGCGGCCTACCCGAATCCCAGCCCAGGAAAAACAGTACTTCGGGCAGCCGGACCAGACCGCCGAATAGAGAGTCCAGTGGGTCGGGTAGCTGGACCAAAGAGCCGAATGAGCGCGGCGGTCCTTCTGGCGGCCGACCCGCATCGCTCAGCCACCAGGACCGCAGGGGAGAGAAAGGAAACGGCTTCCCTGTGGAGGGGAATAGCGAGGACGAGCCGGGCCAACAGAGAGAGGTCCATACGGCACCTGGTGGAGAAGTCTTGGGGGGAAAATGAGGGTGAGGATGAGGACGATGGTGACGATGGTGGAGAAGATGAGCCGGTCCAGTGTCCGGTGGCAGGGGATCTGCAGCTCCCTCACTGAACTTGGATACCGCTGGTGCTGCACCCTCGGTGGACCCCGATTGGGTCACGGTTGCTCCCGCGACGGACCCCGATTGGGTCTCGGTTGCACCCGCGTCGGACCCCGATTGGGTCGCCGCCGCACCAGAACCGACCTCCAACCCCGAACCTGGAACCTCTGGCACAGCGGGCGCAGGCAGCTCCTCGCCGGCGACCCTGGGAGAAGGCTTGGGAGAGAGAGAAGAACCGGAATCAGGATCACCGGCAGCACCAGAACCCGGCGAGACAAGCTCGGACGCAGCGGGCGACTGCACCCGGCTCGTCTCCCCAAGAGACAGGCAAAAATGCTCTAGGACGGAAAGGAGAAAGACAAAACAGAACACTTGCCTGATCTCGGGTTCTGACGCCGTCCAGGACTGTGAAGATCCAGGCTCAGACGGCAGGAGGTCGTCATCTGGCTCCCACTCAGCTACGTCAGGCTCCGCAGCTGGCATGATGGTGTCCACAGCCTCAGGATCCTCCGACACCGATGCCCATGCCGATGGCCCGCACGGCGTGGTGGCAGGGGACCCTCGACCCGCTGGACCGGACTGCTCGTCCGTGGAGACCCAGGGACGCTTCCTCGTCGGCGCAGGTTCCGCGCTGCAGTCTGCCCTCCTCCTCCGCCCACGACGTGGCTGCAGGACCAGAACCAGGCTCTCCAGAACCGCAGGCCCCCTCCTCATCCGGCGACATTGGCCTGGCGTCGAGGACCGCTCAGCAGAGGGAGACACAGAGGATGCGGGATTAATAATTAAAGCCACAGCAGGTGGTGGGAGCTCGGGGGGCTGCGAACCCCGAACTCCACCCCCAGGAGTCTGACAGGGCAAATCACAATAATGAGAATGTAAATGAGTTTGGACTTGCCTGTCTCCTGGAGGCTGGATGGTGCCTGCTGCGGCGGACGTTGCTTCTCCCTTTCCCCGCCGGACGGTGACAGAGGGGCCCCTGGGAGGACGATGGGGAGCCGCTCAGAGAAGGTTGCGGGATGGGACTCGCCGAAACGGGACTCCCGAGACACACAGCAGCCAGGATAGGCGACGAGAAAGAGGGGGAGACAGCTGAGATGAGCCGGGCACGGAGCGCTGACGGAACAGCAGGAGAAGATGGCCCGGGGGGAGAGGCTGCGGGAATTCCCCTCTGACGAGGCGCAGGAGTGGCAGCTGTGTGGGGGATTGAGCCCTTGCGGGGACCCGGAACTGGATCCGAACGGGATTCAAGCCGAGGTTGACAGCCGATGTGACGACGGTTTCTTGCAGGGGCGAAGCGAAGGTGAGATCCGGGAATCGCCGTTCCTGTGCAGAAACAGAGGCGAGCAGGTCAGTAAACTCAGGGAACTTACGCAACTCTGGATTCCTCTCCACCAGTCTAACTGCTGCCGCCACATACTTCATGATTGCCGATGGATGCACAGCGGAGCGAGCAGCAGCCACTCGGTCCCAGACCTTGATTGCTGTCAGCTGCAGCTCCTCTGGGGGAATCCCGAGTGACGACATGCTTGATGGGGAAAGACCTCCGGATGGTGCGAACTCCCGGGCCGGAACGGAGGCAGGAGCGGGATCCCGAAGCGAGGGGCGATGTCTCCTCCTCTTCGGCTTCCTGCCGGGATTTCCCTCCAGCCCACGGAGTATCTCATGCTGTGCAGCGATGTCATCTCTCCTCACGCTTACCTCAGGGTGATCGGCGAAGCGGGGGAGATGATTAAGGATGTCCTCGGCTTGGTCCAGGTACTGGGGCACGTCGCTGTTGAAGTCGAGGAGGGAGGTGGTGATGAGAATTTCGTCCACGCACTCGAGGGCGTCAGCGAGAACATCGCTCTGACTCTGAGTGTGGGACCTCCGTGACGGCATGCCTCAGCACGGTACCCAGACAGGTAGGAACAACAGACCAATTAAAGCAAACTCACGGCAGATGGCAACTCACTGGCTGTGACCTACTGTTACGTATGGCTCTGGCGAGCCATAAATAAGAGCCAAGGGCTGACCGGTGAGTTTGCGTCGTTTATTGGTGATAAGGAAGGGAACAAAGGAAAAGAGCCTTGTGGGGCAAAACACAAACAATACAAAAGGTACACTTACAAAAGATGATGAAGATGGACGAGAGGAGGACTGGAGCCGGACATAGGGACTCCAGCCTTACCCACACCGGAGAAGAGCGTGGATAATATGCGAGGTCACAGCGCTGAGTAATCAGGGCCACTCCCTTTTATAGTGGTTGACAGCGCCTCAGCTGATGAGAGGTAATTGGCCTCCAAGCGTCCAGTAGAGCTTGACAGCTGGAAGCCCGCTGAGACGCTGTCATAATAAGAGCTGGGCTGAGGAGGAATATGGCCTGAGCGCGGATGACATCAGCCCACAGACCATTATGACAAGAATACCTTGATAGTCTTGAGATTTCATTGCACCCTGCACAGATTCAAGACACCCTGTGCCAGATGCAGCAAAGCAGCCCCAGAACATAACAGAACCTCCTCCATGTTTCACAGTAGGGACAGCGTTCTTTTCTTGGTATGCTTCATTTTTGTGTCTGTGAACATAGAGCTGATGTGCCTTGCCAAAAAGTTCCAGTTTTGTCTCGTCTGTCCATAGGACATTCTCCCAGAAGCTTTGTGGCTTGTCAACATGCAATTTGGCAAATTCCAGTCTGGCTTTTTTATGATTTGTTTTCAACAGTGGTGTCCTCCTTGGCCATCTCCCATGAAGTCCACTTTGGCTTAAACAACGACGGATGGTGTGATCTGACACTGATGTACCTTGACCTTGGAGTTCACCATGAATGTGTTTAGAGGTTGTTCTGGGCTCTTTGTTACCATTCGTATTATCCGTCTCCTCCTGCGGCCACATCGAGGGAGATTGGCTACAGTCTCGTTCTGAAAAATATGTGCAACTGTAGTCACAGGAACATCAAGCTGCTTGGAGATGGTCTTATAGCCTTTACCTTTAACATGCTTGTCTATAATTTTCTTTCTTTTTGTAATTTGAATTTTATTGGGTTTTCAATTTAGAAAATAAAACAGAGACAAACACAAAAAAAAAAAAACAAAGAAAAAAAAAGGAAAAAAAAACAAAAAAAAAACACAAGTATACCCAGTGAGAGGATAAAACATTCCATTTCCACCCTAATACTCTTAAGATGATTAGCTTAATCTACTACACCTATAAAGGTAAGATAGGATCCCCACTTATTATAGAAGCTGTCCATCCTGTCCAGAAGCTTATATGAAAGGCGTTCTAGTGCAGCAAGCTTGCCCAACTCCCTGAGCCATTGAGCTACGGGTGGGGCAGAGGAAGATTTCCAGTAAAAAGTGATCAACTTTCGGCCCAGCATCAAAGCAGTCTGGATCCACTCGGCATCAGAGATTGGGTCCTGAATCATTGATGGATCCCCAAGGACAAAAAGTCTCTGAGTAAATGGCACTTCTTGCTTAACAATTGTCATAATATGTCTATGGATCTGCAACCAAAAGTCCTGTATTACCGGACAACTCCAGATCATATGGATTAATGTCCCCTCCCCCTGTAGACATCTCCAGCAGCTTGAAGAGTGAGTGAGATTCGCTCTCAACATTTTACGAGGTGTCCAGTAAAATCGATTCAAAATTTTAAATTGAACAAGTCTGGTTTTCAATTCCCTAGACACTTTCTTCCCATTCTTTAAAATATTTGCCCATTCAACATCAGTAAATTGTGAATTCAGATCTTTTTCCCCATACGTGTTTAAGGAATGTAGAATCTTTATTTGAGCTCTTAAGGAGCATTAAATAGAAATTTGAGGCCTTAGATCTTTTGCCACAGGAACTCAAAGCCTGGATGAGCCAATCTACATCAGGAGGAGGGGTAGTTGTAGATCCAAAGACTTGACACAGCAGATGTCGAAGTTGTAGATATTTCCAAAACTGATTCTGTGGTAGTCCATACTGTGCCCGTAGAACATCAAATGATTTGAGAGCTCCCCCTTCATATAGATCTTTTAACATCAAGATGTCCTTTTTCACCCAGATTTTCCACATAAATGGGGATTTTCCAATATGGAGACTTCGGTTAAGCCAAATAGAAGCCATAGAATGAAGATAAGATAAGATAAGATAAGATAAGATAAGATAAGCCTTTATTAGTCCCACAACGGGGAAATTCCAGGATTGCAACAGCACAGGGATAGCAACACTCAGAGCAACAATCAGAAGGCAAGAAAAAAAACAAGCAAGCAAGAGCAGCTAATATACATATGTACATATTACTATAAAATATATATATACACACACACACACACACAGACACACAGTGCAGAGCATTGTAGCTGGATGGAATAAATATATGAATATATGAACACACAGTGCAGAGCATTGTAGCTAGATGGAATAAATATGTAAATATATAAACACCCACAGTACGGAGCATTGCAGCTAGATGGAATAAATATGCAAGTATATAAACACACACAGTGCGGAGCAATGTAGCTAGATGGAATAATATGTAGATATATAAAAACACAGTGCGGAGCATTGTAGCTAGATGGAATAAATATATAGATATATAAATATAAACACACCCAGTGCTGAGCATTGTAGCTAGATGGAATAAATATGTAAATATATAAACACACACAGTGCAGAGCATTGTTGCTAGGTGGGATGAAACAGCATAACCGTCTATTTAGTTATCCTACATGGTATGATTATGTGCCCATACATATTCTCACCCTCCATAGCGACCGGTATGTTCCTAGTTGTATGCCGGAGAGGACCATTGTGTAAGTCTATTGCATCTTTTGCATTCAAAAAAAACTATTAGTTTGTTACGTCTTTTTGCTATCTCTGCGAGCAGCCCTGCTTAGGTTGTACAGTCTGACAGCCGTTGGTAGGAAGGACCTACGAAACCTCTCGGTTGTGCACCTGGGATGATGTAGTCTGCTGCTAAATGAGCTCCTCAGTGCATCCAGTATGTCCTGCATAGGGTGGAACTCGGACTCCAGCAGAGATGACAGTTTAGCCACCGTCCTTCTCTCTCCTATCTCCTCCATCGGATCAAGGCGCTGCCCCAGGACAGAGCTAGCTTTCTTAATCAGTTTGTTCAGTCTCTTCCTATCGGCTGCAGTAATGCCACTGCCCCAGCAGACCACTCCAAAAGTGATGGCTGATGCTACCACCGTGTCATAGAATGACTTCAGCAGCGCCCCTTGTACACCAAAAGACCTGAGTCTCCTCAGCAGGAACAGCCTGCGCTGTCCCTTCTTGTAGAGTGCGTCAGTATTGTGTGACCAGTCTAGTTTATTGTTCAGATGAATACCCAGGTACTTGTAGGATGTCACCATCTCGATGTCTGTTCCCTGTATATTTACTGGTGCTGTGAGGGGTTGTCCTTGCCTGCGACAGTCCACCACCAGCTCCTTAGTTTTCCTCGCGTTGATCTGGAGGCAGTTCCGATGGCACCAGTCCACAAAGTCCTGGATAAGCCCTCTGTACTCAGCTTCATCTCCGCTGGAGATGAGACCAACGATCGCAGAGTCATCAGAGAACTTCTGTAGATGGCAATGTGTTGTGTTGTGTGAGAAGTCCGCAGTATAAAGAGTGAACAGGAAGGGAGCCAGCACCGTTCCCTGGGGGGGCCCCCGTGCTACTGATGATCGTGTCGGAAACACAGTCCCGGGTTCTCACAAACTGAGGCCGGTTCGTGAGGTAGTCCAGGATCCATGATGACAGGTGCTGGTCCACCCCTGCGCGCAGCAGCTTGTCCTTCAGGATCATCGGTTGGATGGTGTTGAAAGCACTGGAGAAGTCAAAGAACATGATCCTCACCATATTCCCGGGCTTCTCCAGGTGGGACAGAGAACGGTGAAGGAGGAAGATCACCGCATCCTCCACCCCAATGCCATGCTGGTAGGCGAACTGGAGTGGATCCATCGCTGGTTCCACCAGGGGGCGGAGATGAGCAAGGAGCAGTCTCTCCAGGGTCTTCATCAAGTGGGACGTCAAGGCCACCGGTCTGAAGCTGTTCAGGTCTTTGGGGTGGGAAGTTTTTGGTACAGGTACCACACAAGATGTTTTCCACAGCTGTGGTACCCTCCCCAGTTTCAGGCTCATGTTGAAGATATACGTCACAATCCCACACAGCTGGTCTGCACAGGACTTGAGGAGCTTTGCGCTGATGCCGTCCGGTCCCGACGCCTTCCTCGCCTTGATCTTCCTCAGCTCCGTCCTCACCTGGGTCTTGGTCAGGGTCAGGATGGGGGGCTGTGTGTTGGGAGTGGGGGGGGGTGTCGGTGGAGTGGGGAGTGGGCAGCAGGACTTGATTTCTTAGAGGCAGCAGTGGTTGTTGTGCAGACAGGGGGGAGGGCGGTTGGTCAAATCTATTGAAAAACAGATTCAGGTTGTTCGCCCACTCCCTGCCCCCCGTGGCCTGGGGGGAGGTATTCTGGAGCCCCGAGATGGTTTTGAGGTTTCTCCAGACCCCGCTGATGTCGCTCTGTTGCAGCTTGTCCTCCATCTTCTTCCTGAAGCTGTCCTTGCCTTCTCTGATCTTTCTCCTCAGCTCCCTCTGTACGGACTTCAGATGAGATGAGAGCTAAACTCTAGTATAGAAGCAACTCTCTTCCAAACGTATTGTAAAAAGGATATAATAGGATGCGACTGAAATTCAGGAGACAGTTTAACTGTGATTAGATGTACTAGGGGAAGAGGGCTGCTCAAATAACTCTCCAAATAAAACCAAGGGGGAGCTCTCTCAGGGGGGAGAGCCCAATGAATCAAATGTCTAAGACTAAAAGCGTAATGATATAAAACCAAATTTGGGACCCCCAAACCTCCTGAATCTATAGACTTCTGCAATCTTTTCAACTTTAATCTAGGGCGCTTACCATTCCATAAAAACTTATCGCACAACCTATCAAATTGTCGAAAATAACCAACTGGGATCCTAAGAGGAAGAGATTGCAGAAGGTAATTAAATCGGGGTGCACAAATCATCTTAATAACATTGACCTTGCCCCAGAGAGACAAAAAAAGAGGTGACCACCTTTCTATGTCTATTTTAAATTTTTCAAGCAAGGGTTCAAAATTAATCTGAATCAGATCTGATAAAATGTGAGGAAACAGGATGCCAAGATATTTAATTCCTAATTTTGGCCAAGAGAAGCCTATATTTTGACCAAATGTAAACAGTGTTTTAGGGCAATAAGATGTTAGAGGGAGAATTTCTGATTTTATCCAGTTAACTCTATAACCAGACAAACGTGAAAATTGGTTAATAATTTTAAGGAGAGCTGGAATTGATTTTTGAGGTTGTGTAATCAGTACCAATGCATCATCAGCATACAACATTATCTTATGGGTACTGCCATGGACCTGAATACCTGGAAAATTGCCGTCTTTGCGGATAGCAACAGCTAATGGTTCTAATGCCAAAGCAAAAAGCAAGGGACTTAAAGGGGAGCCCTGGCGCGTACCCCTATAAAGTCTAAAAGATTGTGATGTAACTCGATTTGATATCACTGAAGCTCTAGGTTCATTATATAGTAATTTAATCCAAGAAAGAAACTTTGAACCAAAACCAAAAGTCTCTAGAGTTGCAAAGAGATACTGCCACTCAACCCTGTCAAATGCTTTTTCAGCATCCAGGGAGAGGGCTGCCACTGGAGAGAGGTGTGCAAGTGAGGGATCATTTTGAACTAACCATATGATATCAATAAATCGCCTAATATTGTCTGCCGCACCCCTGGAACGAATAAAACCCACCTGATCAGGATTTATAAGAGATATCATTACTTTATCTAATCTTAATGCCAAAATTTTGGAGAGAATTTTACAGTCACAGTTTATAAGACTAATTGGTCTATAATTCTTACATTCTAACGGATCTTTATTGCTTTTTGAAATAAGCGAAATGAAAGCCTCTGTTAAAGAAGGGGGCAAACGGCCTTGTTCAAAAGATTCCGCAAACATTTCTAAAAGTAAAGGAGAAAGCTTATCAACACAGGCCTTGTAAAATTCTGCAGTGAATCCGTCAGGGCCCGGTGCCTTTCCAGTCGGGAAGCTCTTAATCACTTTCACAATTCCCTCTTTAGTAATTGGGGCGTCAAGTAAGTCTATTTGTTCCTTCGTTAAGGAGGGCAAAGATAGGGATGATAAAAATGCATAGATCTCTTGAGATCCAGCCTCCATTTCAGAAGAATAAAGCGAGGTGTAAAATTCTCTGAAAGCACCATTAATTTCATTTAAGTCTGACACCAGAGTACCATCCTGTGTCCTAATAGCAGATAT
Organism: Pholidichthys leucotaenia; assembly: GCA_020510985.1. NCBI lineage: Eukaryota > Metazoa > Chordata > Actinopteri > Cichliformes > Pholidichthyidae > Pholidichthys > Pholidichthys leucotaenia. The sequence goes on along the minus strand of CM035842.1, from coordinate 372,963,004 downwards.
AGTACACTGAGCTTCTTTCATTTTAATATATCTAGCCAGCATTTTGCCAGCTTTATCCCCCTCCTCAAATTGTTTGTGCCTAAGATGAAATAGGGAAAATTCAACTTTTTGTGTTAGAATTGAATTCAGCTCATACTTAAGCTTCAGAAGGGGTGACAAATTTACTAAATTTGTGTCTTGTTTGAATGAAGTCTCTAATATAGCTATTCTCCTCTCCAAATCAATCTGTTTAGCAATGTTAGTTTTCTTTTTAAAAGATGCATATTGAATAATATGTCCCCTAATAAATGCCTTAAAGGCCTCCCAAGCAACCCTGGCAGAGGGAGCAGAATCCCAGTTTGTCTCAAGATATAAGGAGATCTCTGCTTTCAAAGAGGACACAAAATCTGGATTAAAAAGAAAGCTTGAATTAAGCCTCCATCTAGAATTTTTTTTCAACTGACAAGGCGGGATCATATGTAGAAAAACAGGGGCATGATCTGATAGTATTATGCTACCAATGAAGCTCGAATTTACAGAAGAAACAGAAAATTTTGACATTAAAAAATAATCAATCCTGGAAAAGACATTATGAGCAGTGGAATAAAAAGTGTAATCCCTTGTGGACGGATTAAAAAGCCGCCAAACATCTACCAAACCAATTGCATTGCACATATCTTTCAATATAGAGCCAGATTTAGATGAACGCTGTGAGGGGGTGCTCCGATCTAAAATGTTGTCCATGACCTGATTAAAATCCCCGCCTACTAAAATGGGATAATTACCCATTTCGCTTAATTCGTGTTCCAATTGTGCGAAAAATGCACAATCAACTATATTTGGTGCATAAACATTAGCGAGTATCATCCTATGGCCCTGAATTTCTATAAGAATTATAAGGAGTCGTCCATCATCATCACTAACCTCTTTTAGACACTTGAACTGCAAATGTTTATGAATAAGGATTGCCACCCCCCTGCTCTGGCTATTACCACAAGACGCAAACCCATGGCCCACCCAGTCCCGACAGAGTTTTTTAGATTCTGTTTTAGTGAGGTGGGTCTCTTGAAGCAACGCTACATCCACTTTTTTTGATTTAATAAACGCCAAAATTTTTTTCCTCTTAATTGGGTGGTTAAGGCCTTTAACATTCCAAGTAATGAGGTTAAGAAAGCTCTGACAATTAGCCGACATCATAAACGGTACATATTACCATCCAAAATATCCAGCAATTCTCCACCAAAAACCCCCTCACTGGGCAAAAGACAAACACAATAAAAATTAAAAATACAAAAAAAAAACAAAAAAAACAAAAAAACAAACGAAAACCACATAATCATAAAGTAACATAATTGGTGACCTGAAACCAATGTCACCCATCGGTGCACAAAAACCGCACCAACCAAAAAAAAGAAAATAAAAAACTCTAGGACCGTGACTGTGAACAGTGCAATAAACTTAGGGAGAGCCGCAACATCGCAGCAGCCTCATGCCTATAGACAATATAGCGTGGGCAAAAAAAAGGAACCTTACATTAATACTTAATCAAATCCTCAGTCAAAAATATATAACAAATAAACATATAGCATATATTCATACCATTGTTCATCAGTGTCTCACGGTAGTGAAAGAATCAGGTTCAATGCTTTTTTAGGGTCAGTGAACTCCTGTTTACCACTTGCCAACTTCACAACGAGAACTGCAGGATACCTGAGAGAGAATGCAATCTTCTTCTGGTGCAGCAGGTGTTTACACTGCTTGAACGCCGCTCTCATCTCGGATACTCGTCTGGAATAATCCGGGAAAATCATGATGTGATGACCATTCCAATCCAGCTTTCCCATCCTGCGTGCTGCCTCCACAATACGCTCCCTATCCTGGAAGCGTAGAAGTCGAATCAGGATAGCCCTGGGCGGCTGCCCGTCAGGTCTGCGTCCAGCGAGGCTCCGATGCGCACGGTCAATTTCCAGCCCTCCAGGGAACTCCATTTTCAGCAGATGTGGGATAGCTTTGCGCATGAAGGTAAGGGCATCTGATTTTTCACAATTTTCTGGAAAGCCGACAAAGCGTAGATTGTTTCGGCGTGATCTATTTTCTAAATCGTCCAGCTTCAAAAGTAAATCTTCTACCTGCGTCTGGGTTGCGGGGGGATTAGCATCCAGAGCTGTATTAGCATCCTCAAGAAAAGCGATGCGAGACTCCACATCTCCCAGCCGGGTAGCTAACTCCGTTAGCTTGGTGTCCACCGCCCTCATTGACGCCTCAATAGAGTAGAGTTTGGCGTCTTGCCTCTCCGATATTTCCTTCAACAGTGCAAAGATCTTAGAGATGTCCTCCGCCATTTGGTCTTTGGCAACACCTGCACCTGTTGAAGGTGGCGGAGAGGGAGGAGGGCTCGATGTGGTATCACCAGCTCTAGCCAGATTTTCCTTGCTAGCACCGGCTTTGGGGCGAAGATTAATTTTCTGCTGTTGCGTTGGCATACTAATCCTGTTCTCCACAAATCCAGTCTCGATGTAAAGTGTAGTAATAATAATAATTTCAGCTGAGGAAACAAGAGAAAAACGCCCTTGTAGAAGAAAAAAAAAAGGCTGTCTGCACTGCGGTGCTCCTCACCTAAGCAGCCATCTTCACTGCCCGCGTCTCGAACTCTCACAAATCTTTTTTTAAAAAAATATAATTTTCTTTCTAATCTCCTGAGACAACTCTCTCCTTTGCTTCCTCTGGTCCATGTTTGGTGCTGTTTGGTGACCATGTCACCAAACAGCACAGTGACTACTTGTCACCCTTTAAATAGGCCGACTGGCTGATTACAAGTTTGTAGACACCTGTGATGTTAATTAGAGGACACATCTTGGTTGAACATGTCCCTATGGTCACATTATTTTCAATCTTTTCTAGGGGTGCCATCATTTTTGTCCAGGCCTGTTTCATGAGTTTATTTTTAAAAGTAATTCTGTTTAGCCACAATTCAAAAGCATTGTCTAACTTTCATTGGTTAATTTTCATTGATTACCACTTTTGTCAGATTCAAGTTATTTCTGTGACCACTGTGGGTTTTTCTTTCATTAACAGAGGGGTACCAACAATTTTGTCCATGGCTGTATATACAAATGTATATTCTTTGCACTGTATTTAGATTTTTATATACATTTAAACTACTTTTGAAATTTTGAATAGATATTTTATGGCAAACCCAGAACATTTATCTCAAGTATGTCAAAACCCACATACTTCTAGTTATACGTTCACAACCAGAATATTTGCGTCTTTACAGACATATACAGGATTTCAGTATATCCTCAGCAATTATACAATGTTTATATTTGGTCATACCCAAATTATTTTTGGAAATTTCTAGAAGTTTTTCAGAAATCCAAATTTAAGGATCTACGCTTAGGAATAGATACTGTTTACAAGCTTCAGACTTATGCATATCAGAACCTTTAGTTCAGCAGTTGGATCAAGAATTGCCAAATTGGAATCTGATGCCTAGGATTGCTATCAACGCTGAACAAAACTCACCGTCAATACCAAAGGGGGGACTGTAGCATCATCTCGCTTTGGCTCATCAATAAGAATTATTCTTCTGTTTAAAGACATTGTTTCACCCAGGAAAAGGACAGTCAAGAACTGCTCTTTCATCCCAGGACCACAGCTGAACTAACATTCCTTTGTTAATCCAGTCTCCGGAATCCCTAACCTTTTATTGGCCCATAAAACTTGGAGACACAGAACAGACCTCTGGAGCACCTCATTTGGCCTACAAAATATCCACAGCTCAACATTGCCCTCTACTGGCAACTCTGGGACATGCTGGAGTTCACCAGTAAAGCTTTTAACCACATTATTGTTAACTCACTTCTCAACATTTCTCTTTTTTCAGGACACCATGAAAAGCAAATGGACTCTGTTTTGATGTGGAAAGTCAGTAATGGGTTTGAAATATATTAATCCTTGATTTTAAATGTGTGCATGCTAAAATATTTAAATGAATGTTTATTCTTGCATATTAATTTAAAAGCATTAGCTACAGTATAAGTTGCACGAATCACGAAGGCTAACTTAGATGTTATACATAAGTGTATAGAGGAATATTCCAGTATTAAAACATGTGTATAAGATTTGCCAAAAAGTTTCTCAAATCATGTGACCGACAACGGCTCTCTCAAGGTTATTGGTTGTTCCAGACAAAAGACTGTTTGTTCATTGGACTATAGTTCATAAAACCTGCCCACGAAGGAAGGCTATTGGTCTGAGTTCTTGTCAAACCCGGAAGCCCGCAAAAACTGACTGAAGTTATAAAAGGAGGGAGACCCCTTGCTTCTTCCTCTTTCGCTTTTTCTCTTCGTCTCCTCCACTTCCCGTCTACACAGCAGAGCATTTACTTTCGGGAGAACAAAGGACGTCACTGCCCGAACAAAGAAGCCTTCTACCATGTTTTTTCTCCTACGATCACAGAGCAGATGACTTGTAACTTTGTGTTCTGTAAACTTTGTGTACTTTTTTTTTTTAAACGTCTGGGAATTAATTCTTTCTCTTTCTTGAGCTCAATTCTAATTAGGAGTTATTTCTATAATTTTTCACCTGTTAAACTTTCTGTAAACCCACCATTTTAATTTTTGATTTAAGTTTTAATCTTGACTTTATTTTTAGCTTTTTTTTATTGACCAACTTACACACTAGAAACTAATTTCATCTCCACAAAGTCCGAAGATCTGTTAATTTTGCTATTAGATCAGTTTTTTAATTATTCTTGAATTCCTCATGGGAAGCCGCAGATTCTCGACGTCGCCCGCCATCACGTGCAGCTGAAGAAATCAGCACACCATGAAGAGTAGATGCTTTGGCTGGACTTCAACCATTGGGATCAAACAAACCAACCTCATCCCTCAAAGAATATTTGCTGGTCAAACATTCTGACTTTTGGAGCCATCTAAGAACTACAGGACGACGCAGAAGGATCTTCTCTAATCCAGAGTCACGTGAGCGACATTCTTTATCCATCTGCTAAATGAAACGTCTGAGATTTGAGAATAATTTTAATATCTGATCAGATACAGAATTAAAGAACACTTAACATAACTCTTCTTTTCCTTAAAATTCTGTTTTCATTTTCTTAAGAGTAATCCAGAATTTTCTATATAATTAGTTAATTTTCCCCATAAATTTGCATTGTTTCCATAATCTGTTAACTTCAAACTGATCTAAATTCAGCTCACATTTTAATCCTGGTTCTGCAAACGTTCACACTGTTAATCTATCATTTACAAGTTTAATTTCATGGTTAATGAAATCACTGCAATGTCTTAATCATCATTTCATTTAATAAATATGTGAAAATGAGAGAAGTTGTTGGGAATTCATTTCATTCTGAGTCTGGTTTAAAGTCCCCATTATCGAATTCACTAAAATTTTGAGACTGATTGTTAATTAATTTATTAAGTGATTAAACAGGTATAAAGTAAAGTTAAAGATTAAAATTGCTCCTTAGAGAGGAGCTGGTGCCCCACGAGTGTTTATTAACTTTTTCTGTGTGTAAGGACCCAGAGTTCATCTCAGGTCCCAATACATTAATACAAATTAAATAATTTTTATACCTGATCATAATTATTAATCACACAAATCACTACAATGGAGTAGCCTCCTATCTACAAAGTGTATTGCTCACACTCTAAGCTAAAAGAACACAAAGGTTGAAAAGAATACTGCAGGCACCAAATGTTAGTTACACAAGTGAAGGGACAAACATGGCAGAGAAGATGCTTACAAGTAAACGTCACGGCTGTCTAGCAGCTGTGGAGGTAGACATGAAAGCCGTCCCTAATCTTCAATCTGAACCTATCGAATATCCAAATTTGAACCTTTTTTGTGATGGCTGTTGCTACAGGAGAGCAGATGGGTCTCTGAGTGCCTCTTATGCAGTGGTAAAATATGATGAGAGGACAGGTGCATTTCAAACTATAGAGGCAGGAATGGTAGACCAGCCTGCCTCTGCCCAAAAAGCTGAAATTGTAGCTCTTACTAAAGCATGTCACTATGCAAAACAACAAGAGGTAAACATATACACTGATTCAACTTATGCCCACCAGGCTGCACATGTTGATTTACCACATAGTAGAAGGAAGGGATTTCTCACTTGAAAGAACACACCAATTAAACACTTAACATAAATGGTTGGGCTATTGGAGGCCAAGGGCCAACCAAAGAGGGTAGCAATTCTGAAGTGTAAAGGGCATCAAAAAAGAAATGCAATTGTGGCCAAAGGAAATGAAGCTGCTGATTTAGCTGTTAAACAAGCAGGTGGCTATATTACACAGGCAAATATGATGATACAGAAAGAGGATCAGGAGTACCTGGAACTCGGCACAGAGGAAATTAAGCAGTTGCAGAATAAAGCAAGTCCTGAGGAAAAGAGCAGGTGGATAGAGAAAGGAGCAAAGAAAGATGAGGAGGGTCTGTGGAGGTCTGCAGATGGAAGATTGGTAGCCCCTGCTAAGGTGTTGTTGCTGCTGTGCAAAGAGGCACATACAAAATGTCATGTTTCAAAAACAAAAGTATCAACTTTGATTGAAGCACATTGGTGGCATCCTCATTTGTCAGATGTGGCAGAACTAGTGGTTTCTGAGTGTGAAGCATGCAAAAAGCTTAATCCCAAAGGCATGTTAAATGCCTCTACAGGGTTTCCTCTGGTAACATTTCTGGGTGGCGGCCTGGCTCGCCAGAAAATTTACCGCCACACCAAGAAGGAGATATGAATTTAAGAAAAATATATGAAGCAGTGACTTTCCGCAAGCGCGCACATGAACAACGCGCGTGGCCATCATCCGCGCCAAGTTTAGAAGCGCCCCGCCCATGCAAGCTTTCCAGTCTGTAAGCAGGCAGTGTCTTGCTAGCGGCAGCAGAATCTTTGTGGAAAAGGAGTGAAAATCGGGAAGTCAAACAGCAGAAATGGACTCTATTTGAAGAGAAATTTTGTGAAGAAGTCCACCGTTTCTTTGTTGGTGAAAATCCTGGTGCGTCAGCGCCTTGGTGCCACCTATCGGGAGGGAGTGAAACTACAAATGATAGTTGTATGCATGCATCAACCGCTTGGCCTGGGTAGATGAAAAAAGTGAGCATGTACAGCGCCGCGTGCATGCCAGGCTCATTCAAAGCGTACGCGGACCAAGGTGGACTAGAGGGGAAATGCAGCATGAATAAGGCTTGACTATCAAACAGAAACATGAGTTTATTAAAGTACTTTAAACACGAGAAAAAAAAATCAGAAGAGGTATGTAAGCACTGGAGGCATTTATCATGGTTTTAACTCGCTGGAAATGGGGGCAATAATGGAAGAGTCGCTTAGCTAAGAGATGTGGTTAGAATTCATATGCTGCCAGCTTCGTATGAAGGGAAAGGCAAGGGGGACTACTGAATTGCTGAGGATATATTTCACCAGCCACTACAATATTAAGTTACAGTATGTTTCCAATTATGTACCTGGCAAGTTAAGATGACCGGAATTCACGAAGTCAATAACTTTAATCCATCAGCAGCCTTCAGACAAACTAAACATGCCAGCATTTGGATTTCAAAATAAGGGAGGTTTTTCTTGGCGGTGAGGAGATTTCTAAAAAAAACTATATATAGAAATATTATAAAAGAAATAATTGCATCCCTGGTCATTTAAGTTAATTTAAATCATTAAATACAATTTTATTAATATTTTTTCTTTGCAATCACAGTTAAATTATTGTTCTGTTCTGACTGCAAAGTTATGGTCAAAAATATAAATTGTTATAAGGAAAAAGTTAAAAAAAAAATACCACAGTCTGTTTCAAATTTATTTAAAAAACAGCAATTTTATTTTTAAAAAGAGACAAAAATAAGCCATAAAGTAATCCACAAATTTATAAAAAAGTTTCAAATATACAAGAAAAGTCAATTTTACAAGAGGAAATTACAAATTTGAGGAAAATGGTTTCAAATTTAGATAAATTTACAGAGAAAAGTAGAAAACTAAAAGAAAATTGTTATAAATTTTTGAGAAAAACCTCAAACCTTCAAGACTGAAGGCATTACTCAAGTTTTAAGTGGGTGCTCTTTGTACCGTTAACTAGAAATTTTTGGTTGTCTCCTTTAATTTACATAGCACTTGATCTTTTCTAACCTGTTTGTATACCACCATAGACAGAGAGAGAACCTGAATTAGACAGAGCTCAGAGAGGGCAAGATTAGACAGAAGAGGGGAGCTAAGGAAAGGAAAGTGTTCAGGCAGAGTGTCCAGGAGATGTGAGAGGAGAGGAAGGAGAGAAGGATGATACCAGTAAAAAGTCCAAATACAGGACATTTGGGTGGGACCCCAAATGGCCTAATATTCCAACATTCAAGCCTTGGTTGTACAATACTTCAAACTGTAAGTTCCATGTACACGGCAGTGGTTCAGGAGGTAGAGCGGGTCATCCAATAACCGGATGGGTGGAAGTTTAAATCCTGCTCTCCCCAGATATCCTGCCGTTTTGTCCCTGGGCAAGACACTTTACCCACCTTGCCTCCAGTGTCCATAACACTGTGTATGAATGTGTATAAATGTTCGGTGGTGGTCGGAAAGGCCGTTGGCCTGGCTTGGCAGCCACGTTTCCATTAGCCTACCCCAGGGCAGCTGTGGCTACAGTAGTAGCTTGCCACTACCATTGTCTGTCTGGAGTGAATGAATAATGTATCTGTAAAAAGTGTCTTTGAGTGTCTATGATAAAGCACTATATAAATCTGATGCATTATTATTATCATATACAAAGTTACTGTGCAAAATTAAAAATAAAGAAATAAATAGTATAAAATTAACATACTCATACATATGTGTTTTCTGCCCCCCGGAAAAAATATGTTGCCACCTCGCCAAGGTCTTTAAACCAGAGGAAACACTGCCCCTATGGGAGCTTTTCCAGCCCCTGAGGGGCCATGGAAGGACAGAGTGACAGATTTCACAGACATGGGCCTAGAAAACAGATGCAGAGGCTACAGGTATCTGTTGGTGTGTGTGGATACATTTTCAAGATGGGTTGAGGCAAAAGCATGTAAAACAGAAAGTGCAAAAGAAGTGATTAAACGGCTGACAGAAGAGGTGATTCCAGGACATGGCTTTCCAAGAGTGATCAGGTCAGACAATGGCAGTCATTTTGCAAATAAACATTTCAAGGAAGTTGAATGCGCCTTAGGCCTAAGGCAAAAATTTGGCTCAGTAGTGCATCCATCCTCCCAAGGGCTAGTAGAGAGAGCAAATAGGACTCTAAAAAGAATGCTAGCAAAGAAATGCATGGGGATAGGCATGACATGGGTTGATGCACTGCCATTAGCACTGATGGCACTGTGATCCACCCCCAACACAACACTCTGCCAGACTCCTCATGACCTGCTAACAGGGAGAAAGATGCAAGGACCATTTGTTGATTCACCTTTGACTCCTAGGAATAGTCAAGCTGTAGAACTGTCACAATACATTAAGAGTCTAGGGAAAATATCTGAAGCTCTCTCTTAACAGGTTCCGGACATTCTCAACAGGAGCACCCAGGGGAGTGCTGCCCCATTGGAACCTGGTGACTGGGTGTGGCAAAAAGTAATAACGCCCCACTGGGACTCCCTTAAGTGGCAAGGACCTTTTAAAGTGAAAAAATCCCCATCACATGCAGTGCAAGTTTGGAAAAAAGGAAGGTTGAGTAACTGGATACACATAACTCACTGTGCAAAAGCCGCAGAACCAAGTTGCCCACTCCTCCAAACCATTGACGACTTGGCAAACCCAGAAAATAAATAAAAATGTGTCATCTACGCCCCTTTGGGGCAGGAAGACAGACTCACGTGCTGAATTGCATTCATGAAATTTATTAACAAAAAGAACAGAAAATCCAAAAACTGTGCAGAACACACAAAAAATACAAATGAGGAAGACTTACAGTTTGCATTCCAGAGCCAGTATTGCTCTTTGAACGTGGAGTAATACAGAGGAACATTTGTGGAAAGATTCATTCAATAGTGCCGCAGAGACAGAATGAACAGGCGGTGTATAAATACTAGCGGGGGTGTGAAAAGTGGCTGCACGGCGAGGAGAGATTTCAATTAGTCCAATATTTTATTTCAGTAACTTACACGTAAATCATTCCAGACATCCGACACGATCCTTCAAAAACTCTATCCAACAATACACAAACGAACGAACCAACACCTGTTATATATTACCAGAGATAATTAGGGCTGATTAGCCCCTACCATAATCCCAGGCAAAACAATCAACATTCCCATTGTTTTCCACATACCCACTGATCTCTAAAAATACATAAATACTTCCCAACTATATACAATACAAATATAAATAACATATAATAAATAACAATATAAATAATTCAATAAATATTTCAATCCCCTATTTACAAATGTTAAACCACCCCTCTAACTTACCATACATGTTTCCTTCCTGCTGGTGTCCTATAAAAGGCCCTCAACCCCTCACAGAGTCTTTTGCCTGGACACCCACAGGAAGCATGTTGGCGAAGGTATGTGAAATAACTCATTATCCATTATTTTACCCAAAATACTTAACCATACCAATTATCTCCCAAGGGCATTCAAAATTAAACAAAGACAGATCCCAAATAAATGTGTGTACTTTAACAAATCATCATAATAACATTTACCATTACAAATATAACATGATCACACAATAAGTCATAACAGTGGTGACATCCCATCGTCACATTTCCTCCCCCCTTTCCCGAGAGTACAGTACTCTAAGAGTCATGTACTCTTGAGAGGCTATCAGCTACCAGGTTGGTTTTCCCTGCCACATACCGAACAGTAAAATTATAAGGTTGGAGGGACACATACCACCCTGTAAGATGACTGTTTACATCCTTCAGTCTGTCCAACCACTGTAGGGCCTGATGATCTGTCTCCAATACAAAATGACGCCCTAGTAAATAGTACTTAAGGGATCCTATTGCCCATTTCATGGCAAGACATTCCTTTTCTACCGTAGAATATCTTGTCTCCCGGTCCAACAACTTACGGCTCAAGAACAGTACTGGGTGTCTCTCTCCCTTCTCCTCCTGGAGAAGTACTGCTCCAATGCCAACCCCTGAAGCATCAGTCTGTAAAATGAACGGGCGAGCAAAGTCTGGGCTGTAGAGAACCTTCTCCCCAGAAATAGCCCTCTTCAGATCCTCAAACGCTCTGTCACACTCCTCTGTCCATTTTACCTTATTTGGTGCTGAAGCCTTAGTGAAGTCAGTCAATACTGCTGCTCTTTCAGCAAAGTGGGGAATGAACTTGCTGTACCATCCTACCATTCCCATGAACGATCGTACCTTCTTCTTAGTGGTGGGTACAGGGTAGGTCCGGATAGCGTCCACTTTACCTACTCGTGGTCTAATGACCCCTTGACCAACCACATGTCCCAGGTACTCCACTTGCTGCTGTCCGAACGCACATTTGCGTGGATTGATTGTCAGTCCTGCCCTCTTAATTAACTGAAGGACCTGCCCAAGGTGTACCAAATGTTCTTCCCAGGTCTGACTATAGATGACCACGTCATCCAGATAGGCAGCCGCAAAGTTTGATACTCTCCTTAACACTTGGTCCATCAGCCGCTGAAAAGTTGCAGGTGCCCCCTGAAGGCCAAATGGCATGACCCTAAACTGGAAACTGCCATAAGGTGTTTTAAAGGCTGTAAGTTCCTTTGTTTCTGGAGCCAACTGACCATTTGCTGTGACGTCACACCTTTTGTTTATGCCGCCATCTTGAACGGCGGAAGCGAGTGGACGGCGCATTCAGCAGCTGTTCAGCGGTGTACCAGATCTCGATATATTTACCTGATTTCAACCTATGTCTTTGTTTTATTTTATGTTGGCATTGAATTAGACTATGTTGTTTCACTGCTGTGCCTTTGGGTGTACAAATCGCCAGAAAAAGGGATCCAACTTGAAGTTTTACCGGCTCCCAGCTGACGAAGACAGGCGCAGGAGGTGGGTGGCAGCTCTAAAGAGGAAAGACTGCATAGCCGCCTTACTCGCGGCTACGCAATCAACATTTTATGTGATGCACGCAATGAAATAACCTGAAAATTATATATACGTAACAATTAAATTTATTACTTAAGTCATGATATATTTTACATGCAATAGCTAAGCTAGTTGTACAACAAAGAAATATTATATTCTATTTGGCCAATACATTTTATTATTTTTAGTAAACCTCAGGTGATGATACAACCACAATCTACATGCCACACACACTTAGTTCTTCAGATTTTTCTGACTCCTTGAAATTGCTCTACAATCTGGACAGCACCACTTTTTCTTTGGAACATTTCTCAACCTGAGACACTGTACATGGAACTGACCAATTTGACAAAAGCCAGACTCACAGGTTACAATAGATTCATCACCACAGGTTTTTCTGCAGTAGCAAATGACACTAGTATTATCACCTTTTGGGGTTTCTTTTGTCTTACAAGATATATGAAACAAATTTGGATTTTTGGTGTACCATTTGGCGAGTAGTTCTGGTAAAATGACAGACCTGTGATATTTACCAACAAGTTGAACTTTCTCATTAAAAAAGAGGTCATCAAACTCAATTCTTTGAACATTACAACCTTTTTGAGTCCAGAGAACAAAGTCACAGTAAGAAAGTTCTGTGACACCCAGTTGAGCTTGGATTTGGTAGAAATATTTATGAGATGGTTTCAGCTTGATGTTGCCATCACTGTTGCTTGCACAAAACTGAGGGTCTTCCACCGCTTCCTCTAAAGCCTGATTCCTCTTACAGAAAGGACATTTCACCTCCACCAGACCCTCCCCACAGCAGCTACAGGAGACAAATCCATCCGGAGAGGCACCCATGAAGGGGAAGCGCTGACTGAGGACTAGTCCAGCATCACACACTAGTAGATCCTGGTGCTGAGAAGACCTGATTTCTTCATACTTATCACGGGCCACTTTCTCATGGTCGCATCCCCATCTGTAAACAAATCGGCAAAATTATTGACAGAGTACAAAAAAAAATGTACCAGTATTCCTTAAAACCAATATAGAACTATTTTCTGAAAGAAATCTGAATATTTTACATAGCACAATGAAATGACAATTTTTTTAGAATTATGTCTTCTTTACAATTTAAATGTTGTCAGTTTCCATGATCAACCAACTTAGGACTCAATGATTCAATACAGCACCAAAAGTAGTTTACAGTAAGTAGCTAAGCATAGCAGGATAAAAAGAGATGATTACCGGTAAAAAAAACAATTCAGGAATTGCATGCAGCCTTGGCGGAGGTTTGCGCTCTCCGAGTGCTTTTCTAGTCTCTTACTTTGTTGCTTTACTGGTAAAACTAACTGGGTAGCATATCTTGTTCAGCAGGCTTCTCGAAGGAGCGTCAAGATGAGTCTGTGCAGCTTCTTTGAAGATGGATGCCGTTATTCTGCCGACTCGCTGCTGATGCCACAACATACACTTGTTCTGCGATCTGGTAGTTTCTTCAACAAATTTTACCTGCAGAAGAAACAATGTCTTATATAACTAACCTAAATTTTCCTGCATAGATATTATGACGTCCCACATAATGATTATGTAGCATTTAATAGACTGTAAAGCACTTTAAAAGTTGTTATTTTTAGAAATAAATTTTAAAACATTTGCAGAAAAATTACCTGCTCAGGAGTGACTTTCAGAAGTTGTTGTACCTGTTCACATCTATTCAACAGCTGCTCAAAGGTAAGCTGAAGACAATCAGGACTAAAAAGGGTATCCAGAGAAGCAGGACAATCATTGTGGGCCACCTGCAAATATAATTAGATGTTCTTTTCAACTGACATGTGTAGTTATACAGTTGTGGAACACTGCATATTTAGTTCTGTTCATCAGTCTTCATTCATTTTCGATTATACATTAGACATGATGCCATTTTCATTCATCTAAAAAATCAAGGAAAAAAATTGTACCAAAGCTATTAACCTGTGGAATGTACTCCTGATTATAAGGCTCAACCAGAGATAGTATAGCACACCGTTTGCCTGTCATTCTAGAAGTTTGATGCAGCCTTTGATACAATGCTCGGTGATCATCATCTGATGGAGGGGCAATGGGCTTGCTTTCCCTTTTACGGGGAATATGTTTTTTTTTTCTGCATTGGCATCCGTTGTTTTGTTTTGGGTTTTGAAAAATCGATATCACGCAATGCAGCAAAAGGAAGCTTCAAGTTTGCTGTTGGTGTATTCCAGGCGCAGGGAACATCAGTGCAAGTCTGGCCTTGGGACAGGCGGACAGCACACTCAACAGCAAACAACACAGCTGCAACATGTGAATAAGTCTCTCCTAACCCTGCCATACAAGTACAGTGTGAAGACAATATGACACCATCTTGATTCATGATCACCCAGGGTTTCAGTGGGGGGTCCGACATCTTCTGGGAGTGATGTACCTGTAGTGGATAAATATTCTTATAATTAATATGTGGGTATGATGACTTTTTATCTGGATATAAGTTTTTCTTGTATAGACTGAACAATAAAATTTGTAATATATCTAATAGTGTTGGGAGTTGTTTATCGAGTATTCTATTGATAAGACAAGTATTTAAAAATCCTTTTACAGAATATATAGATCTATAAAAATATTTAATTATTTTTTAATTTAATTGAGATACTATATATACAGCTAATAGCAATAATAATAATACTAATAATAATTGAATATTTTATAAAATTTTAATAATTTATCACTTAATAGATTCTATATAACATGACAAATCTATACAGTAGGGGAGAGAATAGAGTCTGAATTTTGGAAAAAATAAAATAAAAATACCTGAGCCGTCACGACATAGTGGACCGTTGAAGTGATGACTGGGGATATCAGCACATTTCTCACAAGCCCAGCAACAAAATAACTATAAGCGTCCAAACTTTTGTAGGCTTTCAGAGACTCTCCAGTGTACCTAGACGGTGTGTTGACCAGGTAGTTGTAGATGTCCATATAGCGCACATCAGGTTTGGGGCAAAAATCTATGAAACTGGTGAATTTTTCAAGCGACAAGTTGTAAGGGTCCACGCCGATAACACTGATATTTTCCATGTACCGGTCATGATGTTTTTTATCTAGTAGTTGCGCTACATCGGACAAAGCCGGCACATCTGACTGAGCGGACGCCATGTTGAAACGTACTCACACAGCGCCCGACTTGCCGTCCAATATGGCGGTATCAACAAAAATCACGTGACGCAGGACGTCACTGGCAAATGGTCAATACCCCTTGCATAGGTCCAGAGTAGAGATAAACCTAGCCCTGCCCACTTTCTCTAACAATTCGTCAATCCGGGGCATGGGGTATGACGGCCTGAAACCAAACTGCATGGGATGTAGCAGCAGGGCATATTCGAAATGGTCTACTAGTTGGTCTACTACCACCTTTTCAATGGCTTTTGACAAAACAGGAAGTATACTTATCAGCCTATAATTACTAATTTCCTGTTTGTCTCCGGCTTTGTGTATGGGGGTTATAATGGCAGGTTTCAATGCATCAGGAAAGATATTTTCATGTATTGATTAGTGGTGTTGGATGATTAAAAATTTTAATCACGATTAATCTTTTGGAATGTTGAGTTAATCGCGATTAATAATGTGTTAATCACGTGTTTTTCCATACAGATACAATGTACCTTAAGTCGGTAATTTTTCAAGTTTGCCATACTGTTATGAACATGGGAGTGGACAAATATGCGTGCTGTCTTCACCTGCAGGTTTATTAAAGCCCACAACATATCCAAAATGACAAAAACTATCCAGAATATGCTCCAGAAAATTCTCAAATGTAGACTGCATGTGCAAACAGAATTCCAGGGCTCATTAACGTCACTGTAACACAACTTGGCATCTAACCATACAGCCAGCAGCGACAAATGGAGCTTGCTGTTTCTCCCATAGCAAACATCCACAACTTTTAAGCAGATCAACACAAAACCGTGGACCTCGTGTGTCACAACAGACACAATTTCCCTTTTAGCAGAAAAGTTGCAAACATAAACAAACAACTATCTCGCCCGTGATGACATCCCACCATGCTGCAAAAATGGCAGGGGAGTGTATGGACATTATGAGCACAGCTTGAGAATTTTTTTTAGACTGGTACTCAACTACCAACAGTTGGACCTAACACTATGAGGATGAAAATAGGTGCATTTCTGTTCATGTCAGCTGCTGGAGGTTAGCTACAACCTAACATGTAGCTACTGGCCAGCTAGCCAGCTTCCACAGAAGAAGAACAACCCAACATCCAGGCAAAGTTTTGGAGGAGACTGTAACAATTATCCAGGTGAGAGCTCCAACAGATAACGTTGTAAACTTAAACATGGCAGCGCTTTGGGGATTTCTATGGCTGTAATCCAGCTTGTTTGACTTCGCAATGTCTCCATGGCGCACACAGTGTCTATGGCCAGAGCGGCTTTAGTACGAAGAGCCACTAGGCCAGAAAGTACTGTTTGCACTTTCTGCCGTTAACTGCCATTAATCGCAATCACAAAAATTTTGCACCCTTAGCGGGGGCAAAGTGTTAACAGGCAATTAACACGATAATGCCAACACCACTAGTATTGATTGATTTTTTAGTTCTGTAATTGGAATTATTAAAGTATCTTTATGGGTTTTTTTTTTTCAAGAATACAGTGTCTAGTCCATGAATATCCTTAGTTCTGGAACTTGATAGAGATGATAAAATTTTGTTAAGCTTTACCTCATTTGTGGGTTTAAGGTTTAGATCAGTTTCGTGATTTATTTTAATTTGGTGCGGGTATGTTTGGATAAAATTCAGACCCAGTTCTTGTACTGATTTGATAAAATACTTATTACACTGCATTCCAAATTATCATGCAAATGACATTTGTCTCTGATTTTCCTAAATAGTTGATGCAAATGATAGTTAGTATAATTTTCAAGTCATCTACCATTAGAGCATAATTCAGATTTTATTTAACAAACCTTCCAATAACTATTTTTTTGCAAAAATAAAAAAAACTCAAAATGCACTATTCCAAATTATTATGGACAACAGAGTTTCAAAACATTTTATTCATTGTAAAGAACTGAAAATGATCATTTGTTGAATTTGCAGCATTAGAAGGTTATATTTACTGAAATCAAAAGCTATTTCAATCAAAAACATCTTAACAGGCCAAATTACATGTTAACATAGGACCCCTTCTTTGATATAACCTTCACAATTCTTGGATCCATTGAACTTGTGAATTTTTGGAGAGTTTCTGCTTGAATTTCTTTGCAAGATGTTAGAATAGCCTCCCACAGTTGATGTTTTGATGTGAATTGCCTCCCACCCTCATAGATCTTTTGCTTGAGGATGCTCCAAAGGTTCTCAATAGGGTTGAGGTCAAGGGAGGATGGGGGCCACACCATGAGTTTCTTTCCTTTTATGCCCACAGCAGCCAATGACACAAAAGTATTCTTTGCAGCATGAGATGGTGCATTGTCATGCATGAAGACAATTTTGCTACAGAAGGCATGGTTCTTCTTTTTGTACCATGGAAGAAAGTGGTCAGTCAGAAACTCTATATTCTTTTGCCGAGGTCATTTTCACACCTTCAGGGACTCAAAGGGGGCCTACCACGTTTCTCCCAATGATTCTGGCCCAAAGCATGACTCCATCACCTCCTTGCTGACGTCACAGCCTTGTTGGGACATGGTGGCCATCCACCAACCATCCACTACTCCATCCATCTTGACCATCCAGGGTTGCATGGCACTCATCAATAAACAAGACTGTTTGAAAATTAGTCTTCATGTATTTCTGGGCCCACTGCAACCATTTCTGCTTGTAAGTATTGGTTAGGGGTGGCCGAACAGTAGGTTTATGCACAATTGCAAGCCTCTGGAGGATCCTACATCTTGAGGTTCGTGGGACTCTAGAGGCACCAGCAGCTTCAAATACCTGTTTGCTGATTTGTAATGGCACTGATGAATTTGTCTGGCAGAAACCTTCCTCATTATGCATTTATCTACACAAACCCATCTGTGCTCTGAATCAGCCACAAAGTTCTTCACAGTATGATGATTACAAATCAGATCAAATCAAACTTTATTGTCATATTGCTGTACATACAACTGTAGTGCAGGCAAGATGAAATTGTGTTTCTCTCGGCATCCATATAAATAGAAGCAGCATGATTTAAGACACACTCACACATAGCTTCACTCTCCCACCCCCAGCCCCCCATCCATTCACACATCCCTGAGACATACTTGGGAAAAAACTAACTAACTATAATATACAAATAATATACAAAATGTCCATAGGTGCAGTAGTGTGTATGAGAGATTCCGGGTCAACTGTTCAGCATCCTGACAGCTTGTGGAAGGAAGCTGTTGATCAGTCTGGTGGTTCTGCCTCTGATGCTCCGGAATCGTTTATCAGATGGAAGAAGTTCAAAGTGTTTATGCAGAGGGTGAGAACGGTCCTTGACAATGTTCAGTGCCCTGCTCCTACAACGGTTCTGAAAAAGTTCTTGGACAGAGGGGAGGGAGACTCCAATTACCCTCTCAGCCCCCTTGACTATCCTCTGCAGGGCTTTTTTGTCTGACATACTGCAGCTGGAGTACCATGTAGCAATGCAGTACGTCAGAACGCTCTCCACCACACCTCTGTAGAAGGTCCTGAGGATGCAGATGGGGAGAGAGGCCTGTTTGAGTTTCCTCAAGAAGTGCAGTCTCTGCTGAGCCAGCTTCCTGATCCCCAAGGAATTCTTGCTCCAGGTCAGGTCCTGCGAGATCTGCACTCCGAGGAACTTGATGTTCTCCACTCTCTCCACTAAACGGCCGCCGATGCTGAGGGGGACGTGCTCAGGCTGTGACCACCTGTTCATATGTCATTCTATGTGACATATGAACAGTGACATGTTCATATGTCACTGAGCTTAGTCTCTTAGAAATTTCATATGGCCCCTGCCATCGAGCCAACAGCTTACTGTCACACGAGGGCAGCAATAACAAAACCTGTTGTCCTGGGTGAAAAACCCTTTTTCTGGCCTTCTTGTCATACCAAGTTTTTTGTTTGGCCTGCGCCGTCCTCATGTGCTCCTGAGCCAAAGCAGTCATTCGATCCAGTTTCTCTCTCATCTTAATGACATAAGAGACCACATTGTCCTGATCACTCGGTGGACTCTCCCAGTGCTCCTTTAATAAGTCCAGTGGGCGCCTCACCTGACGACCATAGAGTAGTTCTAAAGGTGAGAACCCTGTTGAAGCCTGGGGCACCTCCCAATAAGCAAGCAATAAGTATGGTACCCATTGGTCCCAATCTGAGCCCGTTTCAGAAACAAATTTCCGCAGCATGTTTTTTAGAGTCTGATTAAATCGCTCCACTAGTCCATCCTTCTGAGGGTGATATGGGGTGGTCTTAATACCCAACAGCTTATATACTTGCTGCAACAGTTTGGACAAGAAATTTGTTCCACAGTCTGTTAGAACTTCTCTGGGTGTGCCTACCCTTGAAAACAACTGGATAAGGCAGTTGGCAACCTGCCTAGCCTTGATAGATTTCAGGGAAAGGCTTCTGGGTACCGAGTAGCGTAGTCACAAATTACTAGAATGTATTTATTACCAGAGGAGCTTCTCTCTAGGGGGCCAACTACATCCATCCCTATTCTATCAAAAGGTGTTCCAGTGATTGGTAATGGTTGCAGTTGGGCACGGGCTACTCCCCTAGATGATGTAATCTGACATATTGAGCACGTTGTGCAGAACTCCTTTATCTGGGTATACATTCCCGACCACACAAACCTTCTAGCAATTCTCTGCAAAGTTTTTTGAAATGCTAGATGACCTGCCCAAGGGATAATATGTCCCAGTTCCATAATTTTTGGTGTGAGGTCCCGTGGCAAAGCTATGGCCATAACTTCACCTTGCTGTTGATATAAAATGCCCTTTTTAATGACATACAAGGCCTCAGCCAAACAATCCATTCTACCCTGTTTCACACCCTCAATCTCCGAGACTTTATCAAACCATGGTTTAAGTGCTGGGTCAGCTTTCTGCAATACAGCTATGTCAGGAGGGATGTCAAACTCTACTGACTGATTTAGCTGTGGTGTTTCTTCACCCAAGTTCTTTACAGAAGCTAACACCTTATCTCTTCTCTTCTGAGCCTTGGATTTGGGTTGCTTAATAGGGCCTGCCTCTATCTCAGAATCATAGAACGGTAACTCCTGAAGAACATTGGCAGCCCTCTGTGCTCTCTGTGCCCTGGTTGTCACCATATTACAATTTTTCACCACAGGTGTGTTTACTCTCTGCTCAACAGCGCCACCTGCCTGTCTCTCCTTCGTTTGTTCCTCTTTAACCTGTTGTATGATGTCCAACAAAGTTGGAACATCATTGCCAAGAATAATAGAATAAGGCAAATCAGGCACAAGAGCTACAGGAAGGAGACAAGTTTGACCCCCTACTGTTAAATAAACCTTAGCGGTCGGGTACAGTTTCTTATCCCCATGAACACAACTGATATTTAGTTCAGATTCATTCCACAAATCCCTAGGGACCAAACTAGGTAGCACAACTGTTTGAAAACAGCCTGAATCTAACAGGGCCTCTTCACACTGACCATTAAGCAACACCTTGGTTTTATACACTCCACTGTGCACTGGGGCTGAAAAAGTGGGACTAGGAACTGAACATAATAGTGACGGTTTCTGATTCTTTGTGGCAGGACATGAATACTGGGTGTGACCGATTTTATTGCACTGATAGTAGCGTATATCTTTATTTGCAACCACACGTGACTTTTTGCTATTATCATATCTGCTATTTGAGATCTGACTGGGCCTGGAATACAACTTATTTCGAGCTGGACCACCCCTTTCACCCTCATTAAACTCACTCCGTGTGGTGAAAGATCTGTCACGGCCAAGAGTAGTTCTCCTGCTCCCAGACCTGGCTGACAGAAAAACCTCCGCCAGACGAGCAGCATCCTCTGCAGTCTTCAGGTCCCGCTCTTGTATCCAGACTCCCAGTTCCGGATTCACCATCCTTAGAAACTGCTCCAAAATCAATAATTCAGAAATGTCTTTTACTGATAAGGTCTCTGGTTTCACCCATTTATAAAACAGGTCTTTCAAACGTACATATAGTTCACGAGGGGTTTTGTCCTGATGAATGTCCAGGGACCGAAACCTCCTCCTATACGTGCCAGATGCAATTTCATATTTATTTAAAATAGCTTCTTTCACTTTCCCGTAATTGTCTGTGTCTATGATGTCCATCAGAACATATGCGCGCCGCGCTTTACCTGTAAGTAGAGGAGCCAAATGAATAGCCCACTCCTCTTCACGCCAGTGGCAGACCGTAGCGATCCTCTCGAACGACGCCAGGTAGTGCTCGATGTCATCCTCGGGAGAGAGAGGATTCAGCCTGGGCTCATGGTGCGTTCGTGGACTCCTTGGCTGCACCTGCAGCGGCAAATCATCCTCTTGCGGGCCGACCCGACTGGCCGTCACCCTAGGATCCTCTCTTGAAGCGCCATTGTCACCACTACGCTCAGCCCGGCTCCCATAGTCCTCTCTCAGCTCCGCAACCTGCGACTCCATCCGACAAATATGACTCTCCACAGTCTGCCACTTTTGCTCCTGACGAGTGGCTTCTTCTTCCAGCTGGCGATCTCTGAGAGTCAGCGAACGCACCAAAGATTTCACCAGGCACGTTAGCTCCTCGAGCTCGCCCAGTCCGCTGACTCCCGGGTCCCCAGCCGCCATACCTGCGTCCAGGTCAAACTGCTCCTCTTGCCTCACTTTCCTTCTTGCCATGAGTCCTTCCGTCCACCAAACGCTACGACGTCCTGGGAACAGACCACCACTGCCACCAAATGTGATAAGTGGCATGGTGAAGTGAGATTTCAATTAGTCCAATATTTTATTTCAGTAACTTACACGTAAATCATTCCAGACATCCGACACGATCCTTCAAAAACTCTCTCCAACAATACACAAACGAACGAACCAACACCTGTTATATATTACCAGAGATAATTAGGGCTGATTAGCCCCTACCATAATCCCAGGCAAAACAATCAACATTCCCATTGTTTTCCACATACCCACTGATCTCTAAAAATACATAAATACTTCCCAACTATATACAATACAAATATAAATAACATATAATAAATAACAATATAAATACTTCATATACATATAATTTATGAATATATATTAAATAACAATAATAAATAATTCAATAAATATTTAAATCAATATACTTTCAATATAAATCCCCTATTTACAAATGTTAAACCACCCCTCTAACTTACCATACATGTTTCCTTCCTGCTGGTGTCCTATAAAAGGCCCTCAACCCCTCACAGAGTCTTTTGCCTGGACACCCACAGGAAGCATGTTGGCGAAGGTATGTGAAATAACTCATTATCCATTATTTTACCCAAAATACTTAACCATACCAATTATCTCCCAAGGGCATTCAAAATTAAACAAAGACAGATCCCAAATAAATGTGTGTACTTTAACAAATAATCATAATAACATTTACCATTACAAATATAACATGATCACACAATAAGTCATAACAGTGGTGACATCCCATCGTCACAGGGGGAAACAACGTAAATGATCACAGGTGTGGGATCACCTGAGCGGGGAAAGAGGAAGCCTATTAGTGATTGGAATCAGCTAGTGGTGATGACAGAGGAGTGATTGGACTGGCAGTCTGGCAGACGACGCCCATGCAAAGCGTAAACCCGGAAATGTCATCTGACAGCTGTCAGCCCACAGAACAAATATAAGAGACAAACGTAATCAAATACAGACGAGACAATAATTACAAATGGAACAAGACATAGCCGGAACAAACTGAAACATAAACAAAGAAAATAGAAAGCAGTAAAACAACTCAAAGAGGCATAAAAAATACAACAAATGAATATACAATACAGAGAAGGAGCCACGAGACTGGGTCTGGCAGACCCTCCAGAACCCAACTCGTGACAGAGCCCCCCTCTCAAGGGGTGGATCCTAGACACCCCAGGGTAACACCAAAAAGAAAAAAAAGGCCCCCCCAAGAAGGAACATAACAATAAACCACCCAGGGTGGGTGGTGGGGGGAACAGGTGAGGAGGGCACGAGACAAAAAAAAATCCGCTCAGGGCTCACACCAGTCAGAGACAATAACTTAAGCCCCCCGGGCCCAGGAGCTAAAAAGTTCAGGGAGGGTGACCAAAGTCCCAGGCCTGACAGATGGTGAGAGGGAACAAGTCAGGTGGCCTGCCAGAGAATATGGGCCTCCCAACCCAACGGCTCAGCCCGTCAGGCGGTCGACCAGAGTTTTTCAGCCACCTGAATAGAAGGGATGGCTTGGGAGGCGGCTCCCCCACCCGGAGACCCAATATCGGGAAGAAGAGCCGAGGAGGGGAAACCACGATGGCGTCTGGCAGAGAAGGAGGAGAACCCACAACATCATCCAGCAGAGGAGGAGGGGGAATCATGACATCTTTGAGCTGGAACTCGATTGCACCCTTGGTGGTCCCGGGTTGAGACATTGTTGCACTCACGGTGGCTCCGGGCTGGAGCATAGCAGCACCTGCAGTGGCTCTAGGCTGGAGCATGGTAGCACACGTGGTGGCTCCAGGCTGGAGCAATGCTGGACCCATGGTGGCTCCGGGCTGGAGTAAGGCTGCACCCTCAGAGGACTTGGACTGCACCAAGGCTGCACCCATGGTGGACCCGGACTGAGCCAATGCTGCACCCTTGGTAGCCCCCGGGCTGGAGTGTAGCGCCCATGGGAGCCCCATACTGGAACACAGCACCCAGGTTGGCTTCAGGCTGGGGCGCAGCACCCATGATGGTCACCGACTGGGACACAGCACCCACGGAGACTCGAACTGCAGAGGGGGAACTCAGACGATGGCCTCGGGCAGCGGGGAAGCTGCACCCATGAAGGTCCCGGGCTGGGAATGAGCACCCACGATGACCTCCACAGCAGAGGAAGCTGGACCCTGGATGACCCTGGGCAGTGAACCTGGACCCACGGAGACCTCTGGCATCACTGGAATATTCCCGGTGACCCTGGGAGAAAGCGCGGACAGAACACACAGAGAAGAGGGATCAGGGTCACCAGCAGCAGCGGAGCCCAGCGAGGCAAGCCCAGGACTCAGTTGATCCAGGCAATGATGGTATTTCGGGCTCAGTCCTCTGGAGGTCCAGTTTGGCTACGAACTCTGCTGCAGTGGCCTCCGCAGCAGGCATGATGGTAGTTGAAGTTCTTTCGGCCCCAGTCGGAGTGACCCACGCTGGTGGCTCATCCAGTTTGGTGGCTGGGGGTTGGCTCACTGCTGGCACTGGAACAGGATCCTCAAGGGCCATGGGCTCCTCCATCGTCTGGTGGTTCTGCTCCAGGGCCGGCGGACACTCAGGAACCAGGGAAAAGGACACGGAGAGGGCTGGTGAGCAACTGATTACTGCAGCAGGTGGTGAGAGCTCAGGGAACTGCAGACCCTGAGCCTCATCACCGGGAATCGGGCAAGGCATATCATCATAAATTGACATAGAATGAAATACAGTGATCCCTCGCTACTTCGCGCTTCACCTTTCGCGCCCTCAGTGCATCGTGGATTTTTCAAAAATATTCATCAAAAATTCAAAATTGAGAAATAATGGGCGGGCGCTAGCAGAAGGCAGGGAGACTACATTAGACCATCACGTGTCAACACGGAGAGCAGCACAACTCTCTGTTCGCTGTTGTCGTGTTGGCTGGGCTCGGAAATCTCGCAAGCTGATTGGCCGAGACGTCTCACCCACCTCCTCTTCCTGCCGAGCACCCATGAAGGGAAGAAAGACCGCATTCATTGCTTTTTATCACTCGTGTTACTTAGTCTCGCCGCGTGGAACTTTTTGCTGTTCTCTTGTGCCATTTTGTGCGAAATAGTCTTCCCGTCGAGGCACTACGCCGCCTCCTGCAGCTTCAGCTCTATCGGAAGCTGTCCTCGATGATCCTGCGCCTCCAGCACCTCACGATGAGGCGTCACCTGAGGAGCAGTAAAGCTCTCATTAACCTGTGGAGTAAATCATTTTCATCTTGAGTTACGTATCTTGTTATAAGAATAAAAGAGTTCTAAAAACATATTTATGTACACTTTGTTTACATCTACGTATGTATGTACACGTACACACACACACACGTATCATATGAGAGTGAGAGAATGAACGTACGTATTGTTTATGGATGACGTCATTGGGGTGACGCTACTTCGCGGTTTTTCACTTTTCGCGGTCGGTTCTGGAACCCATTAACCGCGATAAGTGAGGGATCACTGTAAAACTTGCCTGTCATCCCGGTGTGCGATGTTATCTGCTGCAGCAGGCGAACAGTCATCCCTCTCCATGTCTATGGTGAGCTTGGGCCCCTCTGAGGATCATGGAGGAGCCGCCTCTGTAATCACGGAGGTGGATGTAGCCAGGGAAAACATGGAGGACCTCTTGGCAGCAGGAGGACATGTCGAGGTAGCAGGAAATGAGGAGGAGGAGGCTGATGGGACAGCCAGCGAAGGAGAATAAGTAGGAGAAACTGCTGCAGGATTTGTCGGGCTTGGCGTGAAGGAAATGGCTGCCGAAGTGGCAGGAGGCTTCCTCCGGTGGTCCAGAGTGGGACGATGTCGTCTTCGTGGAGTAGATGGTGCGCATGCTGGAGCTGGAGATGAGGCTGACGAAGCAAGAGGGGAAAAGGACGTTAGCTGTGGTGAGCACCTCTGCCTCGACTCCGCAGGAAACACCTCCAGGAACCCAGTAAACAATTGCTGGAGGGCACAGATCCTAGACAGCAGTTCAGTGTATTGTGGATAATTCCACAGGCCGGGGTGTGCCTGAAGAATTCCCACCGCTTCATTCAAACTTTTCCAAGTTTTCTTGGGTCCTCGGGTGGCAAGAGCCTCATCCACAAAGCTTTGGATGAAGTCCACCGCCTACTTCCCCTCCACGGTCGGAGACCCCGCTGCCAATCCACCTTTGATGGTGCGAGGCTGGCGAGCTGGGGACATGACGAGCTATAACAAGCAGGTGAGTGAAAAAAGCACAAAAAGGAAAAAAAATTCATGAACACAACAGCTGGGTCTTATTCTGGTGGCACTATTCTGTCATGTACACCCCTTCGGGGCAGGAGGACAGACCCAGGCGTTGAACTGCATTCATGACATTTATTAACAAAAAGAATAGAAAATCCAAAAACTGTGCAGAACACACAAAAAAAAATACAAATGAGGAAGACTTACAGTTTGCATTCCAGAGCCGGTATTGCTCTGTGAACATGGAGTAATACAGAGGAACATTTGTGGGAAGATTCATTCAACAATGCCGCAGAGACAGAATGAACAGGCGGTGTATAAATACTAGCGGGGGAAACAACGTAAATGATCACAGGTGTGGGATCACCTGAGCGGGGAAAGTGGAACCCTAATGCATCCACATATAAATAGAATGGAGAAATCTGGGCTGGAGGAATATGCAGACTAAATCCCAATGTTTTTGCCTGCTTCACGATTGTCTTAAGCCTAAAGAATTTTATACTTTTACACCATGTATCATCCTTCCGTGGTGAGACCCAAAAACAATTTTCTAAGGCTAAATACCATCACGCAATTCCACAACCTTTCTCTGCACTCCATTTTGCTTTTATATTGAGCTTACCCTTAATCAGACCCATCATACGTGAATGTTCTCTCCAATTAAAACTCCCAACTGTGAAATCGGCTACATCACACAAATCTAATAACACTACTGTGCGGTTGCCTGGAATTATTGCTCTCTCTATTTTGGCTCCATAGGGGTCCAAACTCTGAGGTGTGGCAGAACGTACAGGTCTATCCTCTTGTATTTGCTTAGGTTGTTGGAATTTTCCACAGAAAAAAAGGGAATAAAATAATCAAAGAGAGGAGCAGCAGAACACAAAGAACTGCTCTTGTACTAACATTAGTTATGGTCAGCATTTTGTCACGAGTTGGGTTCTGGAGGGTCTGCCAGACCTAGTCTCGTGGCTCCTTCTCTGTATTGTATGATAAGATAAGATAAGATAAGCCTTTATTAGTCCCACAATGGGGAAATTCCAGGATTGCAACAGCACAGGGATAGCAACACTCAGAGCAACAATCAGAAGGCAAGAAAAAAAAAAGCAAGCAAGCAAGAGCAGCTAATATACATATGTACATATTACTATAAATATATATATATACACACAGACACACAGTGCAGAGCATTGTAGCTGGATGGGATAAATATATGAGTATATAAACACACAGTGTGGTGCATTGTAGCTAGATGGAATAAATATGTAGATATATAAACACCCACAGTATGGAGCATTGCAGCTAGGTGGAATAAATATGTAAATATATAAACACACAGTGCGGGGCAATGTAGCTAGATGGAATAATATGTAGATATATAAACACAGTGTGGAGCATTGTAGCTAGATGGAATAAATATGTAAATATATAAACACACACAGTGCAGAACATTGTTGCTAGATGGGATGAAACAGCACAACCGTCTACCTAGTTATCCTACATGGTATGATTATGTGCCCATACATATTCTCACCCTCCATAGCGACCGGTATTTTCCTAGTTGTATGCCGGAGGGGACCATTGTGTAAGTCTACTGCATCTTTTGCATTCAAAAACTATTAGGTTGTTACGTCTTTTTGCTATCTCTGCGAGCAGCCCTGCTTAGGTTGTACAGTCTGACAGCCGTTGGTAGGAAGGACCTGCGAAACCTCTCGGTTGTGCACCTGGGATGATGTAGTCTGCTGCTAAATGAGCTCCTCAGTGCATTCAGTATGTCCTGCATAGGGTGGAACTCGGACTCCAGCAGAGATGACAGTTTAGCCACCGTCCTTCTCTCTCCTATCTCCTCCACCGGGTCAAGGCGCTGCCCCAGGACAGAGCTAGCTTTCTTGATCAGTTTGTTCAGTCTCTTCCTATCGGCTGCAGTAATAGCACTGCCCCAGCAGACCACTCCAAAAGTGATGGTTGATGCCACCACCGTGTCATAGAATGTCTTCAGCAGCGCCCCTTGTACACCAAAAGACCTGAGTCTCCTCAGTAGAAACAGCCTGCGCTGTCCCTTCTTGTAGAGTGCATCAGTATTGTGTGACCAGTCTAGTTTATTGTTCAGATGAACACCCAGGTACTTGTAGGATGTCACCATCTCAATGTCTGTTCCCTGTATATTTACTGGTGCTGTGAGGGGTTGTCCATGCCTGCGGCAGTCCACCACCAGCTCCTTAGTTTTCCTCGCGTTGATCTGGAGGCAGTTCCGATGGTACCAGTCTATGAAGTCCTGGATAAGCCCTCTGTACTCAGCTTCATCTCTATTGGAGATGAGGCCAACGATTGCAGAGTCATCAGAGAACTTCTGTAGATGGCAGTGTGTTGTGTTGTGTGAGAAGTCCACAGTATAAAGAGTGAACAGGAAGGGAGTCAACACCATTTCCTGGGGGGCCCCCGTGCTACCGATGATCGTGTCGGACACACAGTCCCGGGTTCTCACAAACTGAGGCCGGTTCGTGAGGTAGTCCAGGATCCATGATGACAGGTGCTGGTCCACCCCTGCGCGCAGCAGCTTGTCCTTCAAGATCATCGGTTGGATGGTGTTGAAAGCACTGGAGAAGTCAAAGAACATGATCCTCACCACATTCCCGGGCTTCTCCAGGTGGGACAGAGAACGGTGAAGGAGGAAGATCATCGCATCCTCCACCCCAATGCCATGTTGGTAGGCGAACTGGAGTGGATCCATCGCTGGTTCCACCAGGGGGCGGAGGTGAGCAAGGAGCAGTCTCTCCAGGGTCTTCATCAAGTGGGACGTCAAGGCCACCGGTCTGTAGCTGTTCAGGTCTTTGGGGTGGGAAGTTTTTGGTACAGGTACCACACAAGATGTTTTCCACAGCTGTGGTACCCTCCCCAGCTTCAGGCTCAGGTTGAAGATGTACGCCACAATCCCACATAGCTGGTCTGCACAGGACTTGATGAGCTTTGCACTGATGCCGTCTGGTC
The DNA here is from genome assembly GCA_020510985.1 of Pholidichthys leucotaenia. NCBI lineage: Eukaryota > Metazoa > Chordata > Actinopteri > Cichliformes > Pholidichthyidae > Pholidichthys > Pholidichthys leucotaenia. The sequence goes on along the minus strand of CM035842.1, from coordinate 372,933,943 downwards.
CCGTCGCCTTCCTAGCCTTGATCTTCCTCAGCTCCGTCCTCACCTGGGTCTTGGTCAGGGTCAGGATGGGGGGCTGTGTGTTGGGAGTGGGGGGGTGTTGGTGGAGTGGGGAGTGGGCAGCAGGACTTGATGTCTTTAGAGGCAGCAGTGGTTGTTGTGCAGTCAGGGGGGAGGGCGGTTGGTCAAACCTATTGAAAAACAGATTCAGATTGTTCGCCCACTCCCTGCCCCCCGTGGCCTGGGGGGAGGTATTCTGGAGCCCAGAGATGGTTTTGAGGTTTCTCCAGACCCCGCTGATGTCGCTCTGTTGCAGCTTGTCCTCCAACTTCTTACTGAAGCTGTCCTTGCCTTCTCTGATCTTTCTCCTCAGCTCCCTCTGTACGGACTTCAGCATCTCCCTATTCCCCGAACTGAAGATCCTCTTCTTCTCTCTCAGAAGTGTTTTTATCTCAGGGTTGATCCAGGGTTTGTTGTTTGAGCAACACTGTATGGTCTTGGTGGGAACGGATTTGTCCACACAGAAGCTGTGGTAGCCCGTGAAGGTGTGAGTGAGGCCATCGATGTCCTCACCATGTGGATCGCAGAGCTGCTTCCAGGCTGTGGCTTCAAAACAGCCCTTTAGAGTGTCCATTGCCTCCTCAGACCATAACTTCACTGTGCGCGTGGCCGGAGGTTGTCTGTGCGCTAGGGGTTTGTACACCGGCAGGAGATGAACCAAGTTGTGATCCGATCTCCCGAGTGGGGGGAGTTGTGATGAGGTGTACACCTCTTTAGTGTTTGCGTAGAATAAGTCCAGTGTTTTATTGTCTCTAGTGTGGCATGTGACATACTGGGTAAACGTGGGTAGAATGGGAGATAGTGAAACATGGTTGAAATTGCCTGAGATGAGGAGAAGAGCATCTGGGTGTTCTGTCTGCAGCCTGCTGGTTACTGAATGGATGATGTCACGCGCTGTCCCAGCGTTCGCCGTCGGATTTGCATAAACAACAATGCAGATCACGTGTGAGTATTCTCTCGGGAGATATGTAGGCCGCATGCTAACAGCTAGCAACTCAATGTCTTTGCTGCAGTGTCGTTGTTTAACAGTGATATGTCCCGGTCTGCACCAGTTGTTGTTAACATACATTATCACTCCACCGCCCCTTGCTTTGCCACTGTCTGGTGTTCGGTCTGCCCGTATCATGTGGAAACCCTCCAGCTCAATGTTAGCATCTGATGCTAGTTCAGTTAGCTACGTCTCAGAAAACAAAAGGAGAGAGCACTCCCGGTATGTGCTATCGTAGCGGCAGATAGCCGCTAGCTCATCTACCTTTCCCAGTAACGACCGTACATTTCCCATGACAATAGATGGAAGCGAGGGTCTGTACCTTATATTTTTTGTCCTCCGCCTTACTCCAGCCCGGCAGCCGCAGCGTTTTCGCCTCAGTTCTCTCTGTATTTCGAGTTTTTCCGTTAGCACCGGGTGGCGGTTGAATGCTAGCAGCTCTTCCCTGCTGTATCGACTCCTGCTATAAACAGTGGCTCCGTCCACCGGCTCAGGAGACATTTGGGACGATCTGTGTGTCCGTGATATAAATGGAGTGAAAAAAAACGGATCAAAAAGAGAGAGGAGGGAAAAAAAGACTTGGAATCGAGCTGCTGTTGCAAAGGGCGGCCAACTCGTGTGGCGCCGGAAGTGAAAAAAAAAAAGTTCACAGAGGTAACAAAGGTTATTGGAGGTTCACAGACTCCATCTAAGGGAACTTAGGGCCTCCTTAAATGACATAAGTGACATGGATGCCAGGAATCGGTATTTTTCTTTTTTTTTTATTTAAGTTTTTGTAAAGGGTATACATGTCGTTACAGCATTGCATTGTTTACATTTTCATCACATATTGCCTTTTCTTTTGTTTTTTTGACAACATTGGAAAAAAAATTATTACAACACCCTTTTTTAAGTGAAAGAAAATAAAAATTAAAAAAAAAAAGAGCAGAAAGATAAAAGAGCATCTGAGTAGCGTTGGAACAAAGACAGGTGCCATTATTGAAATGGTGTTTGTGCAAGATTAGATCTGATGGAAGACATGTATGCGTTCCAGGGTTGCCAAAAGTTCAAGAATCCATCCATGTCCTGTCTCAGTGCAAATGTCAACTTTTCCATCAAATAAATGTCCTGAATCACGTTAATCCAATCTTCAGGTGCAGGACAGTCTTTCGACATCCATTTTTTGTTAGAGCTTTTTTACTTGCCAATATTAAAACAGTGAATAAGTATTTTTCTCCTCGTCTTTCCAGTGATTCCGGTAGTAAACCCAAATACAAAGTTACAAAAGAAAAGGGAACTGTTATTTTGAATATTTTCCCCAATATTGTCTGTACATTGGTCCAATATTGGTGGATAACTGGGCATGACCAAAACACATGAAAATGATTTGCAGTCTTTTCACTACACAAGTGCCGACAATTCAACCCTTTATGAGTAAATTTGTTTTGTGCAGGTGTTCTGAAAAATCTTACCAAATTTTTCCATCCAAATTCTCTCCACAGCAGGGATGAAGTACTTTTCCATTGTTGTTTATTTAGCTTTTCCCATATTTCCAGTTGTAAAGTGAAATTCCCCTCTTTTTCCCATTTCTCTTTTATATATGATGTGTTGTCTCCTTTTAAATCTTGAAGACCATGGTATATTTTAGAAATGTATTTGATCCCTGGGATCCCTTTATATGCCATTACGAAAACCTTCAGAACACCTGACTGGGCCCTTTCCAATTCCTCCTTTTTAAGTATTTTGTTTATGTGGTGTCTAAGCTGAAAGAACCTGTAAAGGTCTTGATTTACTAGACCTTGTTTTTTTAAATCTTCAAAACTTCTTAAAGTTTGCCCTTTAAAAAAATCGTAATGTTTTATCAGTCCGTTCTCTTTCCACTTTTTAAATCTAGTGTCTGTTTTATTAGGAGTAAAATCCTGATCATAGGAAATCCATTGCAATAATCGATAGGGTTCTTTAGTTTGATTCTCTCTGACTATCTTGAACGAAATTTTTAGCGGAGTCTCTATCCACGGGTTAGTGTTATTCAAAAGTTTAGGTAAGGCATTATTCCCTATTATCGCCTGTAGGGGAATGTCACTTGTTATTTGGCATTCTATCTCCTTCCATTGTGCAGTGTAGACTGGGTTACATATCTCTACTAAAGTTTTAATTTGTGCAGCTTTAAAATAGTCCCTGATATTTGGCAGCGCGAGCCCACCTTTTCTTTGTTTAGCTGTAGGGTTCTATATCTGATTCTTGGTCTCTTGCCCTGCCATATGAATCTTGAGATCCTTCTGTCCAGTTCTTGCCGTGTTTTTTTGGGAGGTTCTACCAGTATTGTTTGGAAAAGGTATAGAAGACGTGGAAGTATATTCATTTTGACTGCTTCAGTTCTTTGTGCAGTACCCAAGAATAGTATCGTATTCCATCTTGCTAGATCAGATTTTATTTTTGCCATCAGTGGATCATAGTTTAGTGTTATAATTTTGTTGAGTTGTTTCGGGATATTGACCCCCAGATATTTCATAGATTCCATCTCCCAGTTAGTTTTGAATTTGCTTAGTAAATATTGATTTGGGTCATAGTTGAATGTTAAAATTTGGGTTTTATGCATGTTTAATTCGTACCCCAATAACTCTCCATGCTCTGAAAAAACTGAGATTAGTTCTGGAAAAGAGGTGTCCGGCTGCCCCAGGTATATTAAAATGTCATCAGCAAAGAGTGCTATTTTATGTTCTTTCTGACCAAGTGTAATACCTTGAATTTTTTGATTCTGTCTTATCCATTGGCTCAGAGATTCTATGAAGATTGCAAAGAGCAGTGGACACAAGGGGCAGCCCTGACGACATCCTCTTTCCAGTTCAAAAGATGATGATAATTTACCGTTAATCCTTATTTTTGCTGTTGGGTTTTTATATAATGCCTGGATAGTTCTAATGAAGCTGTTATGAAGATTGAAACTGGACAAGATTCTATATAGGAAAAACCAGTCAACCGAATCAAATGCTTTTTCAGCATCTAATCCCAGTATGGCTGCATTTAAATTATATTTTTTTACATGATGAATTATGTGTGAAGTGCGTCTAATGTTATCTTGTGTCTGTCTTTGTCTTATAAAACCTGTTTGGTGTAAATGAATTAAGTCTGTCAGTATATTTTCTAACCTTTTGGCAAGGATAGCGGTAAAAAGTTTATAGTCCTGATTTAACACACTGATTGGTCTGTAGTTGGAACAATCTAATTTATCTTTTTCAGGTTTAGGTATGACTGCAGTGACCCCTTCTCTCCAGGAGGGGGGGATTTCCCCTGTGTGGAGGACATAGTTAAATGTTTTCAGGAGGAGAGGAGATAGTTGCTGTTTAAAGGTTTTGTACCACTCTGCTGTATAACTGTCTGCTCCTGGGGATCTGTTAGCTTTAAGTTTCACAATTGCTTTTTCTAATTCTTTAGGTTGTATTTCTGCCAGTAGTTTTTTTTATTTTGTGGCTCAGTAAGTTGGGGAAGATTTAATGTATTTAGGAAGGCTTCGGATGTGTCTTTGTGTTTTTTGAGCGAGTACAAGTTCTTGTAGTAATTCTCGAAGCTTTTAAGAATTTCCTGAATTCTAAATTTTATTTCCTTTGATACTGGGTCTCTGATTTTGTAGATTGCTCTCTCTGTTTGTTGTTTCCTCAATTTATAGGCTAGTAATTTTGCCGATTTGCTACCTGTTTCATAATATTTTTGTTTCAGAAATGTAAGTTTCTTCTGGATTTCTATTGTGTAGATCTCGTTTATTTGGTTTTTTATTTCCTTAATTTTGAGCGAGTCACTAGAATGATTGTTGTCTTTGTGCTCTTTTTCTAGTTTCTTAAGTTCTGACTCTAATGTGATTAGTTTTTCTTGTCTCAGTTTCTTTTGGAGTGCCAGTTTTGCGATAATCTTTCCCCTTATTACAGCTTTGCATGCGTCCCACAGTATTAAAGGGGATACTTCTTCATTATCATTTTCTTCCAAATATCTGAGAATATCTGATTCCAATTCATCTTTCAGTGGTCCTTTCAGCACATTTGAATTTAACCTCCAAGAAAATATATTATTTGTTTATTTTTGGATATTTAAGTCCATACAGATTGGACTGTGGTCAGAGAGATCCACCAGTCCTATTTTACATGTTTTTACTCTTCCAATGTCTCTATTAAACATAAAAAAATAGTCAATCCTTGAGTATGATGAATGTGGTGCTGAGTAAAATGTATAATCTTTTACACTGGGGTTGAATTCCCTCCACACATCACAGATTCCCATTTCATTTAGCAGCATCCTAGTTTTTCTACTTTGAGTGTTATTTTGATGTGGAGAATTACCTGATGCATCCCAGTATGGATTCAGCCTTAGATTGAAGTCTCCACCACATATCACTAAACCTTGGGCTTTAGTTATCATTAGGTTAAATACATTTTTATAAAATTTCCAGTTAGATAGTTGGAGAGCCAGGTGGATTTTATTCACACTATTGAGTACGAAAGGTTTGAGTGTGTAATTCTGTTGTAAATCGCCTATCAATGAAAGAATGGGGCGTCTTAAGTTGCACAATCCTGGGGTTTGGTCCCTGAGGGTCTCAAAAGGGGACCCAAAAATCCATTTAAACAAACTTTCGAGTACAACAACCATTTCAAGCCTGTTTCATTTAGATCACCCCTCACATTAAACTGATGCAACTTAAGACATGAAAATGTCTGGGGTTACTAATTAAGACACCTACTAATTAACGACCAATTAACGATTTATCTAAACTTTCAAGTACAACAAAAATTCTTTTTGCAAATGATAATTTATTAATCCTAGACACCATATCCACAACTTAAGACGCAATTTTTCCTGGGGTTTGTAGATAAGACGGAGGTGTTTTGACCCCAAGGGATACGAAGACCCTCAAAACTGAACTTATTCAAAAGAGGGAGTACAACAATTTAAATATCTGGGGTTATTAATTAAGACAACTGCTAATTAACGACTAATTACCAATTTAATTACACTTTCAAGTACAACAAAAATTGCTTTTGTAAAAGATAATTTAGTGACTCTAAACACAATATGCACAACTTAAGACACAATTTTTCCTGGGGTATGTGGATAAGACGCTTACTAATTAACAAGCAATTAATGATTTGTTCACGATTTTAAGTACACGTACTTTAGGAATTCGTTCAGCTTTTTATAATTTAGGGACTCCTGACATGAAATGAACCACTTGGAGCAGTTATCCCTGAGGTTTGCTGGTAAGGCATTTGTTTTTCACAATTAGTTAACAGCTGGATGCTGGATAAGCTCATAATAGTTTCTGGGAATTCCCAGTTGGTGGTAATGTGATGATTGATCTGTATTTCGCAACAAACCGACAGAACTATGCCCGCTGGATGTCGAAATACCAGCTTTACTTGATGAACTTAGCTGATTCGCATCCCAGGCTGCGGCAGATTCTAGAGGATGGAGGCTTCTCAGTCAGACGATCGACCAATGAATTTGCACAAATTCCAGTCGATCTCACCTTGGAGCAAACAGTCAATGCAGATGCGGCCTCCCGAATGACGGGATATACATCGTCCACAAACAACTACAGCTCAAGAGTGCGGTGGAGTGTCACCAAGAGCAGCCGAGCAGCACTTGTGAATGAAGCTCTTACTATGGTCGGAATGGGGAATACAAGCGACACTCAAACTGAGCTCAGTCCAGCCAGAATCAGGAAAGACAATGAGGATCTGCAGAAGATCATCAATCCCATTGAGTCTTGCGCCAATCCTTTCACACTTGATCCAAGCTTGCCTCTCATTAACATCAGCACTGGGAAGAGTGTAACAGATGCCACGAGTACATCATTGTTGAACATTCCAGAAGACGGCAAGAATAGGCATGAAAGCTTTGTAAAAGAATGCCTCGAAAGTGCAGAGCGTTTTGAAAAACCAATTCACAAACATCCTCTTCGCACGTTCGCAAGTGAATGCGTAACCAATCGAAAAGCAGACAAAAACGCCAAAGAGGCACAACTCAAATGTACCAGTGCACTTCTTGGCCGCATTGCCTTCACAGCAGCAACAGGTGACATTGACCTTGAGCTTGTCTTCTCATTTCCACTGACACCGGTGCCACTTTCAATGTGTCACAGTGATGGCACGATGGCTCACATGGATAAAAGCAAATTGTTCAAAATTCTGGAGGGAACTGTCAGTGACCACGGCAGCCCATCATTTGTAGGTACTCATATCATTGACGGCAATTTCCAATTCCACTGCATGTCGCCGGATCAGCCTGCAACATACGGGGAGCTGTCACAAAACATCCTGGTTACTAGCTTGACATATAAGTCACGGAGAATCGACATCAACTTCGATACGTATGAAAGACCATCCATCAAGGACTGTGAGCGAGAGTGCAGAGAAGCTGTTGCGGGAGGGGAACTAGTTATTGAAGGACCTCAACAGAAAAGAGACTCAAGCTTCAAGAAACAACTCGAGAGGGAGTCGTTCAAACGAGAGCTACCCCTCTTTCTCACAAAGGATTGGTCGAGCGACTTCTACAGGCCTCTTCTTGATGGAAGGGAAGTGTATTTGGGAGTGATGGGAGAGTGCACTTGGTACTTCGTAGAAGATGGAGAAGTAAACGCAGAATCAGTCCCATCTCTAAACTGCAACCACTCGGAGGCCGACACCCGAGTCATCCTTCACATGATTGAGGCCGACAAGTCCACACCTGGCAACATAGTTGTAAGAGCTTCTGACACTGACATTCTAGTGTTACTCCTACACCATGTCCATCGAGTTTCCTCCACTGTGTGGATGGAGGTTGGAACAAGAGGACAAGGCAACCTGCGTTATGTAAACGTAACTAAGATTGCTGCTGCGATAGGCCAAGCTATGTGTGCTGCACTCCCCGGCCTACATGTGTTCACTGGCTGTGACTATACCTCTGCCTTTGCAAGGAAAGGAAAGAACAGGCCATATGCAATTGTGGCAAAAAGTGACAAGTTCCAGAGAGCGTTTGCTTCATTGAGTCACGCTGTCCCAACAGATGAAGTCATCCAAATCTTGCAGGATTTTGTCTGCGTGTTGTACGGAGCACGGAAACTTGTCCCACTCAACAAGCACCGGTTCAACGTGGTCGAGAAAACCTACAAAAGAAAGTCAAATGCTAAGCACCCATTTGAGAAGCTTAAAAGCATTGCAGGCAGTAGCATTCCACCGTGTGAAGCGGAACTAGCACCTCACGTGGACAGAAGTGCATTCGTTGCAAGATTATGGGGCAGTGCTCATCACCAAGACCTGGACAAAACACCCACCAATGGATGGGAAAATGTCGACGGCGAATTTCACATCATTTGGTTCAATGGAGAACAGATGCCCCCTGCACTCATTCCAGAGGTTCAGGTCGAAACAGAGCCAGATAACAACAGTGATGATGCCCAGGAAGATGGTGGTACAGATGATGACATGGATGAAGATCATGATCCTCTGCCAAGAGAAATGGAATCCTCTGATGAAGACAGTGATGATGATCATGAATGAGATGATCGCAGTAAAATTACGACAGAGTGACTTGACCTAGGATTCTGATTTGGTCGCTATGAAACAATAAGACATTTGCTTGCCAAATAACCACTTTCAAACAATAAACTGTGTCGTACATCACAATGTACATTCCATGCCGCATTATATTTTGGAAAAAGAATTTTTGTGTTACATGAAAGTTTAAATAAATCGATCATTAATTAATTAGTCGTTAATTAGTAGTTGTCTTAATTAATAACCCCAGATATTTTGGTGTCTTAAATTGTATTTTTGTTCATTTGAAATAATGTTTTATCCATAGCATCAATCAAAATTGTTGTACTCCCTCTTTTGTATAAGGGTCTTCATATCCCTCAGGGTCCAAAGAGCCCCATCTTATCTACAGACCCCAGGAAAAATTGCGTCTTAAGTTGTGGATATGGTATCTAGGGTTACTGAGTTATCTTTTGCAAAAAGAATTTTTGTTGTACTTGAAAGTTTAAATAAATTGTTAATTAGTCGTTAATTAGCGAGTATCTTAATTAATAACCCCAGACATTGTCATGTCTTAAATTGCATTTTTGTTCATTTGAAATAATGTTTTATCCATAGCATCAATCAAAATTGTTGTACTCCCTCTTTTGAATAAGTTCAGTTTTGAGGGTCTTCGTATCCCTTGGGGTCAAAACACCTCCGTCTTATCTACAAACCCCAGGAAAAATTGCATCTTAAGTTGTGGATATGGTGTCTAGGATTAGTAAATTATCATTTGCAAAAAGAATTTTTGTTGTACAGTACTTGAAAGTTTAGATAAATCGTTAATTGGTCGTTAATTAGTAGGTGTCTTAATTAGTAACCCCAGACATTTTCATGTCTTAAGCTGCATCAGTTTAATGTGAGGGGTGATCTAAATGAAACAGGCTTGAAACGGTTGTTGTACTCGAAAGTTTGTTTAAATGGATTTTTGGGTCCCCTTTTGAGACCCTCAGGGACCAAACCCCAGGATTGTGCAACTTAAGACGCCCCATTCTTTCATTGATAGGCGATTTACAACAGAATTACACACTCAAACCTTTCGTACTCAATAGTGTGAATAAAATCCACCTGGCTCTCCAACTAAGACCCTGGAGGTGCATATACATTCAGCAGGGTGATATCTTCTCCCTTTAGCCGACCAAGTACCATGCTAAATCTCCCTTCTTTATGAGATGAGATGAGATGAGATTCAACTTTATTGTCATTACACATGTATGAATACAAGGTAACGAAACGTGACTTGGCATTTGGGCACGCTCTGCAGAGCGCATCCAAGGTCGGGGCAGCCGCTAGGCGCCAGTCATAAAGAAGAAAAGAAAAAAGAAAAGAAATGATATGACACAATAGGCAAGAGAAAAAAAAACATGTTTTATCAAATTGACGCTTAATGGGTAAGCGAAATTTTGATTGCAGGCAAAAAAAAAACCCTCAATGCATATTTAGCAGTAGTGGACAATCACACAGCAGAGGGAGGGAGAGCAGTGTGTGCATATTTGCATGTCATTGTGTAGTGTAAATGTAACAGTTGTTAGTGAGCAGCAGAGGGCGCCTCCTGGCAGTGTATAGATGTTATAATCATGTGACTTATAAACAAGTCCAGAGTTCAGAGTCTATCTCTCTTTCTCTCTTGCTTGCAGAAGGCACATGGGCATTGTCCTTGAGAGTCCAATCCGCTGACGACAACAACTGATTGTTGATTGTATGGGTAGACATAAGAGCCGGTTCTTCCGCTAATCTCAGTCAGGAGGAATGTAAACACGGGGCAAACAAGGTCAAATCAAATCAAATCAGCACAGTGCACTCAGAGAGTAGAATTTTGTCCTCACCCGTGTAATTCTGTGCTTCCATTATATATGCAGGCTTAAACTGTTTTTCCATAGAGAGCACAGGGCTTTCAGATGTATTCCTTCACTGAATCACTGTCATTCAGTTCACCGTTTGCCGCTACTCGTGCCCTCCCCAACTGGTCGAATTTGATGAAGGAGCTGGCTGGGTCCGCTTGATCCGCTCTCTCACCTTCCTTCAATTTCTGATGCATCAGGGAACTCCACAGCCAAAAATAGAAGTCCTGAGATCATAGCCAATAATATTGCCATAGACGCATGGATTCCAATGTCCATGAGTCTCTCGTAGGTTCCAATTCTTGGGCTCCCCCTTGGCCCAATTCTTGTTGAAAATAGTGACAATAGCACATTTAAGCCGCTTCCAAATCCATAATTTCCGTTTAGATTAAGATTCAGCAGAAGAAGAGCGACTAAACACAGACAAAAACGCAACATTGCAAAAGCTGGGAATAGATCAGGAAGGCAGGGGAGGAGGGAAGAAAAATGCAACTGCTCTCTCTCAAGGCAAGAAGGTATCTTTGTGTTCTGAATTTTTTTCAAATATAATTTTGGTTGAGATCAATGTCGCTATCCCCGTCCTCCTCCCTGACTTATATGAAGATGAAGAGATCAGTTTAAACCCTTGTCTATTAAGTTTAGTGTGATCCAAGTCTGTTAGGTGGGTCTCCTGTAAAAATATTATTCCTGCTTTGTCTTTTTTCATTTTGCCTAGAATCTTGGATCTTTTAACTGGATTCAGGATCCCTTTTACATTAAATGAGGTTATTTTGGTTGCACCCTGTTTCTCCATTGTATTGTCTTATTTAGTATAACAGTATAGTGGCCCTCTTTTATGCTACTCAAAAACTGAAAGAACATTAAGAACACAAAAAACATTAAGAACATAGTATATAAAACTTTAAAACAAAAAACTGTCAAAATATCTTCCTGAACTGAGGTCTTTTTAGCGCCCTTAGAAGAGCCTTGATGGTGTGTTGGCTCTGAGGGAAATTCCTCAAACTTTGTTACGTGTTGAGGGCTCTCTCTTACCCCTGTAAGTTGTCCCATGTTTTTAACATGATTTTCAGATCCCAATCCGAACTTGTAATGATTTTTTTTTCTTTTTTATGCCTATACCCTATGAAATTGTGCGCAAACTCCCACCACCATCACAGCAAACAATCACGTTAATCACGTTAACAATCACGTATTTGTTAGTGTGGAGAGTTCATGTGGTTCATTGTCACATTTCTATTTTAACAAGTTTTTTTTTAAAGACTTATTTGTTTCTAATATTATGACTGTTCCATGAAATATTTTACCACTTCATATTTGCTGATTCTGCATCTCCTTTAATGTTTGTTACCTTGTGGGAGGAGGTTTGGATGCGCAGATTGACTAAAAATATTGCTATTCCCTCCTGAAAGCGTCCAGTTTTTCCTTATAGCCCTGGCGCTGGGTTTCCCGCTGCTGGCCCGTGGATTTTGAGGGTCTCTGTGTGCACCACGTTTGAGCCTTGATTCTTTCGATCGGGTCTGCTGCGGGTTTATACACCGTTACCGGGAGCCCTCTTCTCGCCATATCCCTGGTTGCTTCTTCCGCCGAGTTGTAGAGACACGTCTCTTCCCCGTAAAAAACCCTCAGCTTTGCCGGAAATGGAGTTTGAAAACGCAGTTTCTTCTCTCTTAGTACCTTTTTAGCGTCATTGTATTCCCAACGCTTTTTAAGGACCTCCGGGGCGTAGTCATGCTCCACAAAAACTTTTCTTTCTTGGTGCATAAATCCTTTTTTCTGCCAAGCCAGTCTCAAAACCTCTTCTTTTTTTCTGAAGTTGGAAAACTTCACCACCACTGATCGCGGGGGAGCTTCCGCCGACGGCCTTGGGGCTAATGAACGGTGCGCCCTTTCTATCTTCAAGTTGGTGGATTGGGGAATTTCCAACTTTTCTCTCAGTATGGTTTCCACGCATGCAGCCATTGTGGTGAAACCATCCTCGACTCCTTCTTTCAGACCATGGATTCTTATGTTGTCCCTTCTTAGTCTTCCTTTCAGGTCGGTTAGCTTAGCCTCCAGTCTTGTCTGTCGTTTAAGTAATTCCAGCGTAATTTCTTCCAGCCCTTTTATTCTTTCCTCTGCTTCCATGATTCGGTCCTCAGCCTGGTCCACTCTGTTGTTTGTCCTTTTTATTTCGTCTTTAAGTTCACGAAATTCGGCCCAACACTCTCGGCGAAATTCTCTTAATTCTTGAAGTATCGTTTTTAAGTTAGCCGTGTTGCTAGCCTCATTTTGCTCCTCTATTTCCGAGTGGTTATTGTCTTCGAGGTCAGTTTCTCCGGCTGATGCTTGTCTTGGCCTGGTGAATGTTGATCTCTTCTGTTTTCCTTTAGGCATAATGACTTTGTCTTTTGATTTTCACTCTTCCATAAATCTGTTAGATCTGATTTTCATGGTATTTTCACGGATGGGATCTGGGAGCTTCAGCGTTAAGCTGCTACCACCACGGTGTCCAGACCAGAGGTCAGGAATCAGTATTTTTCAAAAATAATTTTCACAAATAAGAAAAATCCTAGAGTCTTATTTGACATAATTAACACTTGTCTCACCTGCTGCCCCTCTAATTCCTGTGTTCTGTAAAGCAGACAGTAACAAATTTCTTAATTTCTTTGTTGATAAGATCAGAGATGTCAGGGAAAACATTTTGCCATCATCTTCTTTTAACTGTGCCAGTGTTATGCCCTCACTTTGTACTTGGTTCACTTTTAATCCTGTGACCCTTCAGGACATCACTGCTCTGCTGCAGAAGATGAAACCTTCCTCTTCCCCTGCTGATGTTCTCCCTACTAAGCTGTTTTTAGCAGTTTTTGAGTCAATTGGTCCTTCAGTTGTTGAACTGATAGACATTTCACTTTCAGCTGGTGTGGTTCCCAGCCCCTTCAAACATGCTGTGGTTGAACCAGTACTTAAGAAGCTGAGTTTGGATCCATCACAGCCAGATAATTATAGGCCAATCTCTAAACTCCCTTTCACATCAAAAATTCTGGAAAAGGTAGTGACTGAGCAGCTTATGTCATTTTTGGCAAATTGTAATATCATGGATAAATTTCAGTCGGACTTTCTGAAAAATCATTCTACCGAAACAGCTTTAGTCAGAGACTCCAGTGGACGTTATGATGGTGGCTGACACTGGTAAATACACAGTTTTGGTTTTACTGGATCTTCTGCCTTTGACACTGTTGATCACTGTATAATGATCAACAGACTCAAAGAGCTAGGGTTGTCTGGTTCTGTTTTAAAATGGTTTTCATCATACCTCTTTGGAAGAACCTTTAATGTGTCCGTGAATCAGATCTTTTCTGAAATAGCACAGTATTCATGTTGGGTACCACAAGGATCAGTTCTAGGACCCATTTTATTTCTAATTTACATTTTGCCACTGGGACAGATAATTAGCCAGTTCAATGATATTTCTTATCATCTTTATGCTGACAATATTCAGTTCTATTGCTCTTTTAAAGAGTCTGAGTTTTACAGGTTATCATCTTTAACTAACTGCTTGTCTAACATCAAACAGTGGTTAAGTGCAAACTTTTTACAGCTTAACTCAGACAAGACAGAGACATTAATTATCGCTCCTGAAAACAAAATCCCGCTTATTAAGCACCACATGGGTACACTAGTTAGGCTCTGTCCAGGTGAGTCTTCGGAATCTTGGTGTCAGTTTTGACTTGGCTATGTCTTTTGAGCACCGCATTAATCAATTAATTAGAAATTGTTTCTTCCATCTGAAGAATATTTAAAAGTTGAGAACCCTGGTGTCAAAGGCGGAACATGAGATGATTATTCATGCTTTTATTTCATTTCACTTAGACTATTGTAATAGTCTTTTTACCTGTCTGAGCCAAAAGCACCTTCAACGCCTCCAGGTTGTTCAAAATTCGGCTGCCAGACTTTTAACTCACACTAAGAAAAGGGCTCACATTACTCTTGGTTTTGGCAGCACTTCACTGGCTCCCAGATGGTTTTGGGATTCAGTTTAAAATTTTAGTTCTTGTTTTTCGAGCTATTCATGATCAGGCCCCTAAATACATCACTGAGCTGCTTAATGTGTATAACACCTCGCGGTCTTTGAGGTCCTCAGCTCAACTTTTATTGGCTATCCCTCGAACCCATTTTAAAACTCGAGGTGATAGAGCCTTACAGGCAGTATCACCAAAACTGTGGAATGCTCTACCATTGTCTTTGCGCTCAGTAGACTCTGTTGAGGCTTTTAAAAAGCAGCTGAAGACACTGCTGTTTAAACAGGCTTTTTAGTTTGAGTATGGTTTTTATGTTTTTTAATGTTTTTATGCCTTTATTATTGTATTTGTGATGTTGTGTTTTATTTTATTGTGCTGAACTTTGTGATCCTTTCTGTGAGAAGTGTTATATAAATAAATTTTACTTACTACAGGGATTGGTAAAAGTCATAGCAGTTAACAAGACTATACTAGCTCTTTATGAAGTTGAATCCAAACCGGGATCTGATGTGGTGGCATATATGAATGTCAAAACTATGAAAGATAGAGTTGCAGCAGAAAACGGTTATATTGACCAAAATGAATGCTTAACCTGGGTTCAATATTCAGTTAAGACGGTGGTCCACAATAAAATGGATTGTTATGCATGTGGAGCAGCTAGGCCAGGCCTAGTCAAGGCCCAGTTTC
The DNA here is from genome assembly GCA_020510985.1 of Pholidichthys leucotaenia. Taxonomy (NCBI): domain Eukaryota; kingdom Metazoa; phylum Chordata; class Actinopteri; order Cichliformes; family Pholidichthyidae; genus Pholidichthys; species Pholidichthys leucotaenia. The sequence goes on along the minus strand of CM035842.1, from coordinate 372,918,849 downwards.
CCCTCAATCCCTATAATGATCTTATGGGTTTCAAATATTTGCTCCATTTGTTCACTACTAAAGCTCCAACTAAGAACTGTATCACCCTCCATCATTTGTTTCCTCCAACAATAGAAACGAATCCCCCACCATTCCAACCTTATGAAGGTAATTACACCTGTTTTGAAAAAAACATCAGGGTCCCTATCAGTAGGGAAGTTAACGTCCTGCTTAACCACCTTACCAGTGAAGGATACTTACAACAATGAACTGGAAAATATGATACAACCAAGAGCTGATGTTTGGTTTTGGTGTAGACAAATAAGGTTGTGGTCAACCCTACCCAAGGAGTGGAAAGGAACCTGTGCACCAGTTCAGTTGGTAATGCCTTTTATGATCCTGCCATTGGGACCAATTACTAGAAATCACAACAGGCCAAAGAGAGATGTATCTTCGATTATGGGAAAGATGGAAGATTCCCTAGGGGGAGTTACACCATATGTAGATGGGATGGGCGTGGTTAGAAGAGTCCCTGATGAATTCAAAGGCAGAAACCATTATGCTGCAGCCCTGGTACACGTAATCCCGTGGTTGGGAGCCACAATAGAATCTATTAAAATGCAATCTTGGATTGAATACTTGTATTATAATGAACAAAGAATGTTAAATTATACTGTAGACGCTCTTAAAAGAGTGCATGAGCGATTAAAGGCAACCTCCCTCATGACCTATCAGAACCACATTGTCCTTGACATGCTTTTAGCAGAGTCAGGGGGAGTGTGTCAAATTTTTGGCTCCGTCTGCTGTACCTTTATTCCTAATCACACGAGCCCAGATGGGAGCATTACACATGCTATAGAAGCCTTAGAAGGCCTTAGGATAGAATTTGGACAAAACACAGGTTATGAGGAAGATGTTTTTACTGCATGGCTACAGTCAATATTTGGACGCTGGGTGAGTGTGATACTTCAGTAATTCTAATTGTAGTCATCTCACTAGCAGTGATACTCAGGGTGGGGTGTTGCTGCATCCCATGTTTGAGAGCATTGCTAGAGAGATGTATAATCACAGCCCTATCCAAGGAGCCAATCCAGAGGATGATGACCCAGGTCCCCTCCCAAGAGGAGTCTAGCGCTTTCCTCCACAACAAAAACCACTGTGAATTTGGTTCTGACTGTGATGAATGAGAAGCCATTGTTTGAAATGTATATATTGTGTCTTTCTGCTATCCACTGTTCTATTTACTATACACACATCTATACACACATCACATATACACTGCCCACATACATATAATCTTACATGAAAAGGGAGTGCGCTGAAGGCACCCTCCTGTGGTGGGTCATGTGCTAGTGACCAGAGGTTACTAGCACATGACTGCCCTTGGTGGGGTCTGAGGTGAGAATTTTCACCTGTGAATATGTACTGAATGAATAAAGAAATTGTATTACAATGATTACTCATGAAAGTATATACTGCCTACAGGTTTTTCACTCATCTCACATGAAAATAATATTGTGTCTGATGCCTGTTTATTATTGAGCCTGCCATAGTTATTGACTCCATGAAAATGGAGTCAAGAGTGGAAATCATTGTTATAATAAATAAATAGTGAAGATTAGTTAGTTGGATATTACACAAAATGCTCTCACACACAAGCTACACACATGCATTCACACATACCCCCCCCCCCCAACACACACACACAAAGTGCCTTAGCTCTACACACACACATGCACACCCACAAATCTCTAGTCTCTGATTCCTGCTTCCATATATGGGCATGGGGGTCACGTGGGGTTGGTTGAAGAGTCCTAAACAACAGGATATGGATAATGCCATAAAGGACTAAAAGAGGAGACATCTGGACGCTGAAAGGAAGGATGTGGAAGCCATAAAAGCCATAAGACATCTGGAACCATTGGAATGCTGAGAGGAAGGATGTGGGAGCTTTTAGAGCTCTTAATGGCCAAGCCCCTTCATATGTCTCAACCCTCTTGACTCCTTATGCCATAACGCAATCACTAAGCTCCTCAGACCAAAGACTCCTGGTGGTCCCTTGGACCAAATTCAGAACCTGTGGAGATCGGTCTTTCCAGGCCACTGCACCACGGCTTTGGAATGCACTTCCCCTGTCCTTGCACTGCCTTGAGTCTGCTGGCTCCTTTAAGAAGGAGTTAAAAACTCAATTGTTTAGACAGGCTTTTAGCTCTCATTGAATGGCCTTTATTTCTTCACTGTTTTATCTTTTTATTCCTATTGATATGAATATTTTATCTTATTTCTATTGATTTTAATTTCTGTGTATTTGTAAATTTTAATTTGCTGTGAAACACTTTATGATACATATCTGTGAAAAATGCTATTCAAATAAACTTTGCTATATAAACTTTGCTAGCTATTTGGACCTGAGAAGACCGGTTTGGACCAGTTTGGACAATGGACATGTATTGTTAGAGAGTTGCTGGGAAATGCCCACCAACTCAGAAGCTATATATAGGAGGAAATTCTTCTGTTCTGGGTCTTGGACCAGGTTGAGCTGCTGAGACCCATGGCGTGTTTGACTACTTGCGTGATTCAATGAAAGTTAAGCTGAGAAATAGCCATCGGCGGTCACTCGAATCGAGTATGACAGTCATTCCTCGTGGGGACGTCTACTTGTGGGTCTTCAGGTGGGCGTAGAGGCCGATCCGTGACCCGCATATTTTGGCGCAATGTTCGCATGGGAAAATGATGGTGGGTTGTGGTCGTGCTGGAGCCTTTTTCTGTCTTTCCTTGCGGAGCTGTCATTTTGTTTCTGCGACACGGTGGATTTCCTTCTCATAGTGTGCAGCACCTTCTTGCACCGCTTCTTTCCATCGGTGCCTGTTTAGAGCCATGTGCGCCCAGTCGGGAGATAAGATATTGAATTTTTTAAGGTTTGTTTTAATATTGTCCTTGAACTATTTCTTTTGCCCTCCTGGAGCCCGCAAACCTCTCTCCAGTTCAGAATAAAGAATTTGTTTTGGGAGACGGGTGTCAGACATGCGAATGAGATTGGCAGTCCATCGTAGTTGGTGTTTTATTATTGTGGTGGAAATGCTGGGCATTTTGGCCTCTTCCAGAATGCTGCTGTTTGTGCGTCAGTCCTCCCATTTAATCCTCAGAATCTTTCTCAAAGTTCTTTGGTGGAGCTGCTCCAGAGCTCTCAGGTTCCTGCTGTAGATGGTCCATGATTCTGCCCCGTACAGCAAGGTGGGGAGAACCACAGCCTTGTAGACCAAGAGCTTGGTATCGATCCTGAGATCTCGATCTTCAAAGACCTTCATCCTGAGTCTGGCATATGCTCCATTGGCACAGCTCAGATGATGGTCGATCTCAGAGTCAATGTCCAGTTTGGAGGAGAGAAGACTGCCGAGGTAGGGGAAGTGGTCAACATTTTCGAGAGGGGTGTTGTCCACTTTTATAATGGGTGAAATAAATGGCTGATTGGGTGGAGGTTGATGTAGCACCTGGGTCTTCTTGATGTTTAAGGTTAGACCCAGGGCTCTATATGCCTTGGCAAAGGCATTCAGGATACCCTGTAGGTCTTCTGCGGAGTGTGCTACTGTGGCGTTGTCATCTGCATACTGGAGCTCCATAATGGTGGTGTTTCTAACCTTGCTTTTGGCTTTGAACCTGGCAAGGTTAAAGAGCCTACCGTCGGTTCTGTACCGGATCGGAATTCCCTGTCGTAGGTCTTTGCCAATGAGGTGAAGTATGGCAGCAATAAAGATAGAAAACAGGGTGGGTGCAATGATGCATCCCTGTTTGACCCCTGTCTCCACGGTGAAAGGCTCAGACATGGAGCCGCTGTTACTTAGCACCGTGGCTGTCATTCCATCATGCAGTAGCCTCAGAATCCTGATGTATTTCTCTGGGCAGCCATACCTCAACAGTATGCTCCACAAAGCCTGGCGATCTACTGAGTGAAAGGCCTTTGTCAGGTCTATAAAAGCCATGTACAATGGCAACATGTGCTCACGGCATTTCTCCTGAAGTTGGTGGGCAGTGAAGATCATATCTGCTGTGCCTCTAGATGGACGAAAGCCGCACTGTGATTCTGGGAGTATTTCCTCAGAAAGTGGCAGTAAACGGTTAGCGAGAACATGAGCAAGTACCTTGCCAGTTGTTGACAGGAGTGAGATGCCTCTGTAGTTTCCACAATCAGCTTTGTCCCCCTTCTTAAATATGGTCATGATCAGAGCATCCCTGAGCTCTGAGGGGAGTTCTTCCTTTTCCCAGACCTTCTGAAGGAGGGCATGGAGACGGCACAGGAGTTCTGGACCACCTTCCTTTAGGACCTCAGCTGGGATCCCATCTGGACCGGTGGCCTTGTTGTTCTTCGGGCTCCTGATGGCATCTTGGACCTCGGATAAGGTGGGAGGTGCCCCTATGTCTTCCCTGATGGGACTCTGAGGAATGTCACAGATGAAATTTGATTGGGTTGCAGCATTACGGTTGAGGAGTTCCTGAAAGTGCTCTTTCCATTGCTTATTAATAGACTCGTTGTCCTTCAGCAGCTCCTATCCATCCTTTGAGCGTAATGGGTTCAAGCCACGACGGCTTGGGCCGTAGACAGCTTTAATGGCACTGAAAAAGCCTCTGGTGTTTCCAGAGTCTGTCAGACGCTGGATTTCCATTGCCCTTTCTGTCCACCAGGAGTTCTTAATCTGTCTCACCCGGCTCTGGACGTCAGCCTTGGCTCTAGAGTGAGCCAGTCTCTTGGCCTTGCAGGTAATATCGTTTTGCCAGGCATGAAAGGCTTCCCTTTTTTTTTTTGGAGATGAGCAGTTCTATCTCTGCATCATTTTCATCAAACCAGTCCTGATGTTTTCTGGACTTGTACCCAAGGGTGGTTTGGCAGGTGTTGAGGATAGTGGACTTAAGCAGGTTCCAGTGCTCTTTGATGTTCTCTGGATATTCCTGTTTGAGACTTTCTCCAAGAGAAGCCTGAAGCTGCTGCTGGATGGCAGTTTCATTAAGGCTTTCAAGGTTTAGTCTCAGCCGGTTCTGCTTCTTCTGCAATCTCCTCTTCCTCTTAAGTTTGATGGACATCATGGATTGTATAAGGCGGTGGTCTGTCCAGCAATCGTCGGAGTTGATCATGGCCTTAGTGATGTTTACATTGCGCAGATCTCTGGCTCTGACAATGACATAATCGATAAGATGCCACTGTTTAGAACGAGGGTGTCTCCATGAAGCCTTAAATTTGTTCTTCTGGCGAAAGATGGTATTAGTGATGGTAAGATCATACTGAGCACATTTGCTGAGAAGCAGAACTCCATTGGAGTTGATGTTTCCAATGCCTTCCTTGCCAATGATGCCCTTCCAGAGGTGGTTGTCTCGGCCGACTCTGGCATTGAAATCTCCCAGAAGAATAATCTTATCCTCCTTGGGGATTTTTGACAGTGTTTCATCCAGACAGGCGTAGAAGGTCTCTTTCACTTCCTCCTCGGAGACAAGGGTAGGTGCGTAGGCACTCACGACTGTTGCCATCTGGTTGTTGGCAAGCACCAGACGGAGGGTCATCAGACGTTCACTGATTCCCACAGGGAGTTCAGAGAGATGACTGATCAGTTGGTTCCTGATGGCAAACCCAACCCCATGGATCCTGGGCTCATCTGCTGCTTTTCCTTTCCAGAAGAAAGTATAGCCACCCTTCTCCTCCTTCAGATGGCCTTCCTCTGCCCGTCGTGTTTCTGAGAGAGCAGCTATGTTAATCCGGCATCTCCTCAGTTCTCTGGCAATGATGGCGGTTCTCCTCTCCGGCCTGTCACTGGTTGCACTGTCCATCAGTGTGCGCACATTCCAGGCTCCAAAATTCATAGTTCTGTGTTTCTGACCGCAAACTGGTGATCCCTCTGAACGCGATAATCCAGACGGGAGGTTTGAGGCAGGATATTTTTAGTGCACCTTTTCTAGCCCCTTCCCTATCAAAGGTGAGCAGAGTGGATCCTAAAAAGGACTGCTCAGTCGTGGATGTAGCTACCGAAGGGCTCTTTCTGCCTTGGTCCAAGAGCCCAGCGATCATCTGGCATCCACTGCCTGATGTGCCAGCTTGTGACTAGGGGCTTCCAGACTTCACAATCCTGCCCCCATCGCCACTTACTGGTCGCCACAGGACTTAACCCGGGATGTTAGGTGGATTCCCATGAAGAAGATGCCTGTGCGTGAATTTGTTTAGTGTGGGGAGGCTGGTGCACATACGGCCACCACACAGACCTTGACAGATCGGGGTCAGGATCCAGTGGCATGGACTCCAAGACGACTGGTGACCCGTTTCTGCTGCAGCCTTCGTCCGCCTTCCCAGCCGTTGTGATGTTTCCCAAAGGTCAACCATCATCCTCCGCCTGGTCCACCATTGAGGTCTTTGCTATTTGCCCATAACTGGGGCTGTTTACCCACAACCGGAGCAGTGGTTGACGGGCAGCAGGGTGTATCCACATACCAATGGGCCTGCATGCCGCGACTCTGGGGCCCACTGCTGCTCTGAGATCCCGTAAAACTTGGCCTGGAAACCGCAAGGTACCAGTTACCGTGTGTGGCCACGAGGAGGCATGTACGAGTCTTGGCAGTGGAGAGGCTATGTACCGGCTGAGGAGACTTACGCACTCGGCTCCCCTTTTCACCCCCGAAAACAGAGGGCTAGCCAGCGGCGGTAGCTGAAAGCAGAAAGTAGCAAGCAGAGGCAGCATGCAGCATGCACTAACTACAGGCACTACTACTCCAACACTACTGCACTGACGCATCACACGCCCTGTGCAAAACACACACACACTGAGAAATAATATTTCTGCTGTGATTACTGGTTGGTTAACTGAAAAGATTCTGCTGTCCAAAATTAATTTTTTACAATGGTGCAAGCCTTCAAGAAACAGGAGACAATTTAGGATGTTGATTATGCTCAGGTAAGTATAAAGAGGTTTCAGATCACAGTTTGAAAAGGTTTATAAAATAATTACATGAGTTTAAAAAATGGCCAGCCCTAGACAATTTTTTGCAAAAATCTGGACAGTGCATATTCTTAAGTTGAAAAAATGTTTAAACTGTAGCAGAGACAAAATGCATATTGTAGAGACTTGGGTGAGTCAGACAGTGTCTCAGTCAGGAAGCAGAGGGTAAACAGTAGTCGGGGGGTTGAAGGGTGAAGGTATTGTGATGTTGGATGTCATGCAGTGTGATGTGGAATGTCACGCAGATGTGAGATGAGCGGTGGGGATATAAAGGAGAACCGTGCCTGAGTGTTTCATGCTTTTTATGTGTATGACTGATGAGAGAGTGTTAATAAACTTCGTCTGTTCGTAAACCTGCCTCCTCATTTCCCACACTCTCCACGCTGGTGACCCTTTGATGAATTATGGAACACGAGGAAAGAACCCCGGAGCTGGCCCGGAGGGGAACCCCCAGCAACATGTACGCTGTTTCAGTCAAGCTACCGGACTTTTGGCAGCACAACCCGCGCTCTTGGTTCCACCACACCGAGGCCCAGTTCGCCCTCCGGGGAATATCGGCAGAAGACACCAAGTTTTACTACGTGGTTGCAGCGCTGGACGCTCACACAGCTCAGCAGGTAGCGAGCATGCTCGACCAGCCCCCAGCCCACAACAGGTACGAAGCTCTCAAGGCTGCGCTGACCTGGCGCTACACGCTCTCGGACAGTGAGAGAGCAGAGAGGCTCCTGAGGCGTTCCGAGTTAGGAGATGGTTCGGCTGTCGATCTGGTGAAGATGTTGGCGTTAATGGGCACGGGCGACGGGCAATTTCTGTTCGCCCACCTTTTCCTCCGGAACCTTCCAACAGAGGCGAGAGCAGGTTCTGGCCAATTCGCCGGTGCTGGCCACGCCTGACTACCGTGCACTAGCCCAGGAGGCAGACCGGATCATCCTCACCACCAGAGCGCCCACAGTCAACGCAGCGACATCGGAACCCAGCGAGATGACCAGAGGAGGCGAGGAGCCACTGACGGTAGCGGCAGTGGGGCACCAGGAGCGCCAGAAGAGACACGCTCTGCTTCTACCACCGCCGCTTCGGAGAGAACGCACGCAGATGCGCGCCACCGTGCCAATTCAAGCGCTCGGGAAACGCCAAGGCCGGCAGTCGGTAGCAGCTGCAACCGCCGGCGAAGAGAACAAGCTGCTTTACGTGACAGACTTGCGCTCGGGGAGGCGTTTCCTCGTAGACACTGGAGCCCAGAAGAGCATCATCCTGCTGACCTACGCCAACCGACTGGCAGGACCTAGTGGCCCCGGGCTGGTGGCAGTAAACGGCTCGGACATTAAGACCTTTGGTGAGAGAACACTGACTTTATCTCTACACGGCTGTACATACGAGTTGACTTTTGTCATAGCAGCACTGAAGTTCCCAATCCTGGGAGCTGATTTTCTGTGTGCGCATGGTTTACTAGTTGATGTTGCTAACAGGCGCCTGGTTAATGCACTATCCTTTGACTCTCTCCCCTGTACAGCTCGAGGGGCCGGGCCAGTAACACAAGCCAAAGTCACAGCTCCAGGCAGTAAGTTCCACACACTGCTCACTCAGTTTCCTGCACTCACGGTCCTGACGTTTTCGGCGGCCATCGCTAAACACGGGGTGGAGCACTTTATCACCACCACCAGGCCGCCCGTTTTCGCACGACCTCGGCGCTTGGACGCAGCTAAACTGGCCATAGCGTGCGAGGAGTTTGCCAGTCTGGAAAGGTTGGGCATCATCAGACGATCAAACAGCCCATGGGCATCCCCGCCACACATGGTCCCCAAGGCTGAGGGGTCGTGGCGACCGTGCGGGGATTTCCGCAGGTTGAATAACGACACAGCACACGACCGCTACCCGATTCCCCACATTCAGGATTTTTCCGTTCACCTCGCCGGAGCACGCATTTTTTCTAAAATAGACCTGGTCCGAGGTTACCACCAGGTCCCAGTGCGCGTGGAGGACATACCCAAAACAGCGGTAATAACTCCGTTCGGCTTGTTCGAGTTTCTGCACATGCCATTCGGATTAAAAGGAGCGGCACAGACGTTCCAGCGCATGATGGACGTGGTGCTGCGCGATCTCCCGTTTGTGTTCGTCTACCTGGATGATATCCTGGTAGCCAGTGCGTCCGAAGATGAATACGTAACCCACCTCAGGATGGTTTTCCAGAGGTTGGAGGAGCACGGGTTAGTAATCAACCCGGCAAAGTGCCAGTTCAGCGTGACGGGGATTGAGTTTTTGGGGCACTGCGTCTCACCGGAGGGAGCGATACCCAGAGGGAGCGATGCCCGACAAAGAGCGCGCTGTGGCAAACTTTCCCCGGCCTCAGACGGTCAGGGCACTGCAGGAATCTTTGGGGATGGTTAACTTTTATAACCGTTTCCTCCCCCGCGCAGCTCAACTCATGCAGCCATTGTACGCCGCGCTCAAGAGACGGAAACCCGCGGACGGAGTCGAATGGACTCCGGAGTGAGAGCAGGCGTTCTCTGAGGTTAAAACAGCCCTGGCAAATGCCGCACTGTTGGCGCACCCAGACCCAGCGGCCCGGATAGCGCTCACTACCGACGCCTCGGACGTGGCCATAGGGGCCGTCGTGGAGCAACGTGTCGCCGGTTCTTGGCAGCCGCTCGCTTTTTTCAGCAGGGCTTTGCACGACAGTGAGCATAAATACAGCGCGTTCGACAGGGAGTTGCTGGCTCTCCACCTGGCCATACGCCACTTCCAGTTCTGGCTGGAAGGGCGCAGCTTCACCGCGTTCGTGGACCACAAGCCGCTGAAGTTCACGATGGCCAAGGTTTCAGAACCATGGCCGGGCCGGCAGCAGAGACAGCTGGCCGCGATCTCGGAGTTTACGACCGATATTCAGCACGTGTCGGGTAAACTGAATGTGGTGGCGGACTGCCTCTCTTGCGCGGTTGTGGCCCCGGTCTGCGTAGGGATAGATTATACAGCCATGGCCGTGGAGCAGATTAGCGATACGGATGTGTGCGCGCTCCAGTCTGGACCAAAAGGGTTAAGGCTGGAGAGCAGAGTACTGCAAGACGGCAGCCCCCCCTAATCTGTGACGTCTCCACGGGATGCCCGCGCCCGGTGGTCCCGGTCGTGTGGCGCCGCCGCGTGTTTGAGTCAGTTCACGTTCTGGCGCACCCAGGAGTGCGCGCGTCAGTCAAAATGGTGGGAGCAAAATTCGTGTGGCCAGGCCTGCGCAAACAGGTGAAAGAGTGGGCGGTAGCCTGCATAATGTGCCAACGAGCCAAAGTACACAGACACACAAAGGCTCCTTTGGAGCCGTTTAGTATACTGGCTAAAAGATTCGACCATGTTTACGTGGAGCTCGTGGGCCCCCTCCCGCCATCGCAGGGGTGCACGCACCTTCTGACAGTGGTGGACCGCACCACATGCTGGCCAGAAGCAGTCCCGCTGGCAGCAACCATGTCCGCGGACGTGGCGCACGCTTTTTTGACAACATGGGTGGTGCGTTTTGGAATCCCGTTGGACATCACGTCCGATAGGGGCCCTCAGTTTGTTTCTGAACTTTGGTCCGCGATGGCCCACAGCCTGGGTGTTGCAATTCACCGCACAACCGTGTACAACCCACAGGCAAATGGGTTATGCGAGCGTTTTCACAGGTCACCGAAAGCAGCACTCAGGGCTTCGTTGACGAATGCAAATTGGGTTGACCGGTTGCCGTGGGTTTTATTGGGGTTGCATTCTGCACCAAAAGAGGATTTGGAGGCTTCCCCGACTGAGCTGTTTTTTTCTCAGCCACTGCGGCTGCCCGGGGAATTTTTGCCAGATAATCCCGCACCGGACAGCTGCCCGTCTCAGTGTTTGCAGCACAGTGCAGACACAGGCACGCTGCCCGGCCCAGCCCACCACTGTTTTCCACGCGCTTTCGTGCCAAAAACTTTGAAGAACGCGGAGTTCGTGTTCGTCAGACACAATGCCCACCACCCTCCATTGCGCCCACGCTATGATGGCCCGTTCAGAGTGCTGGAAACAGGGGACAAGCATTTTTTGTTAGACTTGGGGGGGCGTCGGGAGAAAATATGCATAGACAGACTTAAGCCCGCCTTTGTAGTGGTGGACGAGCAAGTGCTGCTGGCTCGGGCCCCTTGGCGTGGAAGACCCCCACTGAGAACTCCCCAGGCAAACGATTCACCAGGACAGCCACACTGGCAAAGCGGAGTTCCACCCCCCCTCGCTATGGCCCACCCGCAGTCAGACACACGTCCAGCAGCCCCCCGCCGGCACAGAGACCCCCATTACAGCAGATATGGGAGGAGACTGAAGCCCAAAAGACGTGGGGACTGAAACTCTGTCTGGGGGCGGGGGGGTGTAGCAGAGACAAAATGCATATTGTAGAGACTTGGATGAGTCAGACAGCGTCTCAATTAGGAAGCAGAGGGTAAACAGTAGTCGGGGGGGTTGAAGGGTGAAGGTATTGTGATGTTGGATGTCATGCAGTGTGATGTAGAATGTCACGCAGATGTGAGATGAGCGGTGGGGATATAAAGGAGAACCGTGCCTGAGTGTTTCATGCTTTTTATGTGTATGACTGATGAGAGAGTGTTAATAAACTTCGTCTGCTCATAAACCTGCCTCCTCATTTCCCACACTCTCCACAACACATTCCCTGTAAAACCTGAAGGTAGGAAAGGCTTAGTGCCAAACTAAAAGGAAACAATAACATTTTTATGCATATTTGGCAGCCCTTAATAGAATACTTGCCCATAGACATATGTGAAATTATTATGAAGGGGAAGGATACACTGGATGTGAATACCATATGTTGACTTTGTATCATATAGATGGAGTTCTGTTGTGCAGATGAAATGGAATGATGCCCTCAGAATGTGCTTATTTGAACTGTGGAAGAATGCTTAGAGTACAGATGCAACTGTAATAATTATTTGGGATTTTTTTTCCTTTTCTTTTTTCCTCCCCCTTTTTGTTTAACTATTACTATGGCCAGCTGGTCATAATTCTGTGTTTGTATTATTTATTCTATAATCAATTATTTTAACTTGGGCTTGTGTGTTGTCTTTGTTTGTTGTTATGTGTTGTATAAGCAAGAAAAATAAAATGTGTTTGATAAAAAAAAAACACTGAAGGTAATATATTCTCTATTTAGCAACATGATCAGAATTAAAATTAATTACATAAATAAATACACAACTGTGAAAGTCCAAAGGTCCAGGCACCCCACATCCTTAATTAATTATACACACAAATTAAACAACCAAAGTATGCTATTTTTCAATGAGTGGCTACATTTTTGAATAAGACCACAGCATATTATAGTGATTTTTTTTTAATGTGTTTCATTTATTATGTCGGGTGCCAGATTTTTTCCATTGCTATAACTGTGTAATTATTAATTTATCAGGTTTTTAATTCATGAAAAAAATAAATATATAGTATCTGGTAATACTGTAATTGTTTCCTTATCCTACAGAAATTGTATTTACATATTATCAGTTTCAAAATATCAAAGTATTTTATCAAATATACTATTCAAAAAGTGCTGGCCATGTTTTGCATAAAGCTGTATATCCAGATTAATATAAAGAGATACAGATAACAGATATAACCAGGTTGGTATAATAACTATACCTAGGTTAAAAAAGAGTGATAGATCACAAATACAATCTGGTATCCCTTGGGTGTCCCGTTAGATTGCCAGTGAATTTCAGAAAATTTTAATCTAAACATTGGGCATAGCCAAAATTAGGAATGATTTGTTTTTTAAATGCAGTGCTATTACTACAGCTAGATTTGCTAACATCTGTTATGGGAACAAACACAAAGACAAATTAAAGCTGCAAGCAGGCCCTCGCTCCCCATGCAACCGTGGAACCTGGCGCCCATTGGACCCAGCTGGCATGTAAACTTTCCTGTTGTCACGGCATGTTATGTGTGAATAATAAAGTAAACCGTTTGGCGCAGTAATTCCTGTGAGCAGCAGGTGGTGGTATAAGTTTTGTCAACCATTTTTAAGTAGTAGCATTCGGGGTCATACTACTATCCATCGTAGAAAATTTTGTGAAAATCAAATAAAGTTTGTCCAAGTTACAACTTTCCAATGTTCCATGGCGAAGAGTCAACCTTTGCCATGTCGCCATGGCAACACTTCCCTGTCAGTTACGTGTTGCCCACCCATATAAGATAAGATAAGCCTTTATTAGTCCCACAATGGGGAAACTCCAGGATTGCAACAGCACAGGGATAGCAACACTCGGAGCAATAATTTAGAAGATAAGAAAATAAGAGCAGTGAATATACATATGTACACATAAATATATGAATATATATACACACAGTGCGCAGCATTGTAGCTAGATGGAATAAACAGCATAACCGTCTATTTAGTTACCCTACATGGTATGAATATGTACCCATACATATTGTCACCCTCCATAGCGACTGATATTGTCCTAGTTGTATACTGGAGGGGACCATTTGTGTAAGTCTGTTGCGTCTTTTGCATTCAATACTATTAGGTTGTCACGTTTTTTTGCTATCTCTGTGAGCAGCCCTGCTTAGGTTATACAGTCTGACAGCCGTAGGTAGGAAGGACCTACGAAACCTCTCGGTCGCGCACCTAGGATGATGTAGTCTACTGCTAAATGAGCTCCTCAGTGCGTTCAGTATGTCCTGCATGAGGTGGGACTCGGACTCCAGCAGAGATGACAGTTTAGTCACCATCCTTCTCTCCCCTATCTCCTCCACTGGGTCAAGGCGTTGCCCCAGGACAGAGCTAGCTTTCTTGATCAGTTTGTTCAGTCTCTTCCTATTGGCTGCTGTAATGCCGTTGCTCCAGCAGACCACTCCAAAAGTGATGGCTGATGCCACCACTGTGTCGTAGAATGTCTTCAAGAGCACCCCTTGCACACCAAAAGATCTGAGCCTCCTCAGTAGGAACAGCCTGCGCTGTCCCTTCTTGTAGAGTGTGTCGGTATTGTGTGACCAGTCTAGTTTATTGTTCAGATGAACACGACTACATATGACAGTCACCTCAACCTATGTTCAAGATTTCGTGACTTCAAGTCCTTTCCAAGCCTCTCAACAGGATCACGGAGGGAATGGTGAGGGGGCGTGTCCATGGAAACAGCAGTGATGCTATGTTAAAGGTGATATGCAGTAAAGATCAACCAGGTGGTCTGATAAACCTCAGAAAATTTCACGTCATTCTGGCAAGTGGCACATGACTAATAAATAAAACAGTTTTCAGCAATTCTTCCTTTAACCACTAGGTGACGCTGTAGATTTTTATGAATATTTTTCTATAAAACTGTTTGGAATTGGATTGATATCCATAATATTTTTTGACAGGTATTTTTATGTAGATGCATACGGGGCGGGACTATTTTCCATCATGGAAACTTTGGTGGACATCGGACAAGTGTTGCTCAAGTTACAGCTGTTTGATGTTTAAGGGGAGGAGTCAAACTTCACCATGGTGTCCCCAGGAGGAGTTTGTTCAAATGTGAGTGGCACAGTACTTCTTGTGAGCAGTAGGTGACGCTATAACTTTTGTCAATAATTTATATGTAGGAGCGTGTGGGGTGGGACTAATACCCATCGTAGAAAATTTGGTGAAAATGAGACAAAGTTTGTCCAAGTTACAACTTTCTGATGTTCCATGGTGAGGAATCAACCTTCGCCATGTTGCCATCGCAACACTTCCCTGTCAGTTATGTGTTGCCCACCCATACTGGACTACATATGACAGTCACCTCAACCTATATTTCAGATTTCATGACTCCAATTCAACAAGATCACAGACTGAATGGCAATGAGGGTGTGTCCATGGTAACAAGTGTGATGTCATGGTAAAGCTGATGTGCAGTTATGATCATCCCTGTGGCCTGATGAATCTCAGAAAATTTCACATCATCATCCCCACTACATATGGTTCCTAAGGCCGAGGGATCGTGGCGACCGTGCGGAGATTTCCGCAGATTAAACAACGCCACAGCGCACGACCTCTACCCCATCCCTTATATTCAGGATTTTTCCATTCACCTCACCGGGGCATGCATTTATTCCAAGATAGACCTGGTCCGCGGTTACCACCAGGTCCCAGTGCTCACTGAGGACATACCTAAAACGGCAGTAATAACCCTATTTGGCCTGTTTGAGTTTTTACGCATGCCTTTCGGGTTAAAAGGCGTTGCGCAGACATTCCAACGCATGATGGATGCGGTGTTGCGCAATCTGCCGTTTGTGTTCGTCTACCTGGACGACATCCTCGTGGCCAGCGCATCTGAGGATGAACACGCAACCCACCTCAGGACAGTTTTCCAGAGGTTGGAGGAGCACGGGTTAATAATCAACCTGGCAAAGTGCCAGTTCGGGGTGGCGGGGATCGATTTTTTGGGCCACCACATCTCACTGGAGGACGCAATACCCTTGCCGGACAAGGTGCGCGCCGTGGCAAATTTTCCCTGGCCTCAGGCGGTCAGGGCACTGCAGGAGTTTTTGGGGATGGTTAACTTCTACAATTGTTTCCTCCCCCGCACAGCCCAGCTAATGCAGCCGTTGTACGCAACGCTTAAGAAACGGAAGCCGGCGGACAGAGTCGACTGGACTCCTGAGCGGTAGCAGGCATTTTCCGAGGTTAAAACAGCTCTGGTGAACGCCGCACTGCTGGCGCACCCGGACCCGGCGGCTCGGATAGCGCTCACTACCGACGCCTCAGACGTGGCCATAGGGGCCGTCGTGGAGAAGCACGTCGCTGGTTCTTGGCAGCCGCTCGCCTTTTTTAGCAGGTCTTTGCACGACAGTGAGCGTAAATACAGCGTGTTTGACAGAGAGTTACTGGCTCTCCACCTGGCCATACGCCACTTCCAGTTCTGGCTGGAAAGGCACACCTTCACTGTGTTCGTAGACCACAAGCCGCTAACGTACGCAGTGGCCAAGGTCTCGGAACCATGGTTGGGCTGGCAGCAGAGACAGCTGGCCGTGATCTCGGAGTTTACAACTGACATTCAGCATGTGGCTGGTAAACTCAACGTGGTGGCGGACTGCCTCTAGCGCGCATTAGTGGCCCCAGTCTACGTGGGGATAGATTACACGGCCATGGCCGCTGAGCAGATCAGTGATGCAGACGTTTGCGCGCTCCATTCTGGACCAACGGGGTTAAGGCTGGAGAGCAGAGTACTGCAAGACGGCCCCCCCCAATATGTGACGTTTCCATGGGCTGCCCACGCCCGGCGGACCCACGCGCTTGGTGCCGCTGCGTTTTTGAGTCGGTTCACTCCCTGGTGCACCCAGGAGTGCGCGCGTCAGTCAAAATGGTGGGAGCGAAGTTCATCTGGCCGAGCCTGTGCAAACAGGTGAAAGAGTGGGCTGCAGCCTGCATAGCGTGCCAGCGAGCCAAAGTGCACAGGCACACAAAGGCCCCCTTGGAGCCGTTCCATATCCCGGCTAAGCGGTTCGACCATGTTCACATGGACCTCGTGGGCCCCCTCCCGCCATCACAAGGGTTCACGCACCTCCTGACAGTGGTGGACTGCACCACGCGCTAGCCCGAAGCAGTCCCGCTAGCTTCCACCGCGTCCGCAGAAGCTGCACGCGCTTTTTTGACGACATGGGTGGCGCCCCTTCGGATATCACGTCCAATCGGGGCCCGCAATTTGTTTCTGACCTCTAGTCCACCATGGCCTGGAGCCTGGGCATCTCACTTCATCGCACGACCATGTACAACCCACAGGCCAATGGGGGGACACAGAGAAACAGTCTGTGTAGACAGGCTTAAGCCCGCTTTCGTGTTATCAGATGAGCAAGTGGTGTTGGCCCGAACTCCTCGGCGCGGACGACCCCCACTGAGAACTCCCCAGGTAAATGACTCGTCAGATCAGTCACAAGGGCATGCTAATGATGTTTTCCCCCCTCCCAATGTCCCCCCACAGACGGACGCACCCCCAACCTCGAAGCCGCAGACCCCATGTTACAGCCGCTACAGATGTAAGCTGAAGCCCAAAGGATATGAGGGTCAAGACTCAGTCTGAGTTTGGGGGTGGGTGGGGGGGAATCCACCTCAGTATATTTACACTCAGACTTTAAGACTAAAAGGAATCGTCATGGGGGGGTTTGTGTGTGGATGCGGGGGTGGTGTGTTGATGTGAACAGTGACAAAGAGAATGGGAATTACACAGGCTTTGACGTTCATGCAGCACACAGAGAAGGCTGACTGAGTGGTATTATTTAAGAGCAGAGGTGCCTGAGATCTGTTACTACTTTTGTTGCTTGTGTTTTTAAAGAAATGTGAGAGAGCTGAATAAAGCCTGACATGATCTGGACCTCTCTGCCTGGTTATTCTTTTCTCCACAACATATATAAATAGGCTGGTACCAGTAAGATGGCGGTTTCCGGTAGTGACGCCACCCGGGGTATAAAGGAAGTGGGTGGAAGAGGATCTGCCTCTTTCGTCGTGGAGCCACCTGGCATGCAGGCGAATGCCGTAAGCCTTTGTATATAGTTATATTGTTATCCTGAATAAAGCCCTGTTAACCGAGTTCTGCTTCCTTGTCATTCTCATAATTATGGACACAACAGTTGTGTTGCTGACCCATATAGGACTACAGAGGACAGTCACCTCTACCTATGCTCCAAATTTCATGACTCCAGGACCTTCCCAACCCTCCCCAAAAGATCACGGATTGAATGGTGAGGAGGGTGTGTCCATGGTAACAAGTGTGACGTCATGCTAAAGTTGATGTGCAGTTATGGTCTTCCCTGAGGTCTGATTAATCTCAGAAAATTTCATGTCATTCTGGCAAGTGGTGCGTGAGTAATAAATAAAACAGTTTTCAGCAATTCTTCCTTTAATCCCTAGATGGCGCTGTAGATTTCTATGAATATTGTTCTATAGAACTGTTTGGAATTGGACTGATATCCATAATATTGAATTTGGTTGATCCAGTCCTCGATTGTAGGAGGATCTTTTGCCAACTATTTTCTTGTGATTACTTTCTTACTTGCTAATAGTAGAATATTATACATATATTTGTTTTCAGACCCCTTCACAGTGTCAGGTGCTAACCTCAGATATAAAGTCTCAAACTCTGCTGGAATCACTATCTTCATGATTTTCTCCATGGTCAATTTAATTTCGTGCCAATATTTAGAAATAACCAGGCTGTCCCAAAACACATGAAAGTGTGTTGCCCTACTCTTGATACAGGATCTCCAACATGATGTACATCCTCCAAGAGAAGTCTTTTGAGCTGGAACTCTAAAAAACCTAGCTATGTTCTTCCACCCAAATTTTCTCCAAGACAGAGCGGATGTACTTTTCCATTGTTGAGAAAATATTTTTCCCCAGATCTTCAGCTGCATCATAATGTTACTCTCTTTCTCCCATTTCTCCTTTATATATGCAGTGTTCACCCCTTCTAACTCTTGTACACCTTATATATCTTTGATATGTTTGCACGGCCAGGATCTGACCTGTAGCCGAGTAAAAGTATATTCACTATTCTCATGTTAGTTTGTTGCAAGTCTTCTTTTCTCATTATTTTCTCTAAATAATGTCTCAGTTGCAAAAATCTGTAAAAATCCTAATTAGTTAAGCCAAACTGATTTTTAAGATTTTGGAATTGTCTCAGTGAACCTCTCTTGTAGAGGTCACTGTGTTTTGTTAACCCTTTATCTGCCCACTGTTTAAAACTTGAATCCATTCTGTTTGGTAAGAAATCTGAGTCATTTCCTATCCATCTCATGACCCAGCATGGCCCATTAGCCTTGTTTTCACTGACTACCCTGTGCCAAATACTAACTGATAACTTTATCCATGGGTTTATGTCTTTTCCATAACTGACAAACCCACTGTCCCCTATGATTGCTTGTAATGGAATATCACTAAATACCCGACTTTCTATCTCTTTCCACTTAGCTTTATAAGAAGGGTTGTAAATGTTAACCAAAGTTTTTTATATGTACTGCTTGGTAGTGATTTTTAATGTTCGGAAGGGAGAGGCCTCCTTTGTCTTTTGTTAGTTGAAGAGTCTTATAGCGGATTCTTGGCCTCTTCCGCTGCCAAATGAATTGAGATATTAATTTGTCTAATTCTTGAAATATACTGTGACGTAGGCGAGGTTCACACAAAGAAAGGGAGCAGATGGCTGCGACACAACAGGCTTTATTAAACACAATCACAATCACAGACAGGAGGGGAGGTCATTCTCACCGACCTCCGTTTATATCAGGGTTACACAACACATAATCACTCCTGCTCTAATTCTACCTATGACACTGCTGTGCAGTTATAATGACACAGCAATATAATAGCACAGTAATAACATTAAACACACACACGAAAATAAAGTCTCTACTGGCAAGGCATGTTGAGAAAAAGCCCCGATGTTACACTGCCCCCCTTAACACAGCCCCGACATTACACTGCCCCCCACCCGGACTGGTTTCTGTCCCCAGAAAAATGAGAGTCCAACTCAAAAGTCCAACACGAACCCATCCAAGTGTCGGGGTGGCCTTTGATGCAGACGACCAGCACGTACAGGCCCGCCAGTGTCCATCTGAGTCTCGGTCAGAGTATCTGGTCGGGGTGAAGGCTCCGGTTCGACCACCAGCGGGGCGGATGGCTGGTACGGGGCGAGACGGTCACGGTGAAATACCACAACCCGGTCCCTTTTCTTAAGCCTCACCCTGTACACCACATCTGACAGTCTCTGCAGAACCACACATGGTCCCGACCAATGGCTTGCCAACTTCGGTGATCGTCCTCTTTTTCTCTCAGGGCAGAAAACCCAGACTCGATCTCCCGGTGCAAAGTCCCTCCCCTGGCAGCAGGAGTCCACCTCCGGCTCAGGATGGGGGGGGGGGCGAATACCAAATCCACCGGTGTGCGCAGCTCGCGCCCAAACATGAGGGCTGCAGGGGTGCACCGGGTGGATTCCTGTGCTGCCGTCCGTTATGCCCACAGAACAAAGGGCAGATGCAGGTCCCAGTCTCGTTGTCGCTGGTCCACTAAGATAGCAAGCTGGGTGGTGAGGGTCCAGTTGAATCGTTCGACCAGGCCATCGCTCTGTGGATGCAACAGGGTGGCCCGGGTCTTCCGGATGCCCAGCCGCTTGCAGACCTCGCCGAAGACCTCCACCTCGAAGTTCCGACCCTGATCGCTGTGCAGTTCCTCTGGTGCGCCAGACCGACAGAAGATTTCGTCCACCAGCTTTGATGCTGTCGTAGCGGCGCTCTGGTCTGGGACCGCGTACGCCTCTGGCCACTTAAGGCGCTTTTCCACTTGGGTCAGTTTGGCACGGTTTGGTACGGGACAGGACAGTACAGTTCGGCCCGCTTTGTTTTTCCACTGCACTAGGTCCCATTTGAAGTGGGTGGGAAATAGTTACAGGGAGGCGGTGCAACCCTCTCCCTCCCGCTACGTAAAACAAGCGTAACTGGCGTAAATCAAGCGTAACGTTACGCAAAACACAAGTTGGCAGGATACGAGGCGTCTGCGTTCTCTGGCTGTTTTTGCCAGAATAAAGGCAAAAACGGAGAACAGAAGGCAAACCCGCAATACGACACACTCTGGAAAGGTACTGGAGCATTTAGAAGACATGAGGATGCGAACTACATTACGTATGACGGTAAGCTAATGATCGCTAATGCTACTTTGCTTTTAAGTCCGCCATACAACATTGTAATGTCGGCAAGTTATCGATATTAGGTACTAAAATATGTATTCTCTCTGTGTGTGTGTGTGTGTGTGTGTTTCAGATGGCTCTCTTGTGGCAAAAATATCGCTTCAAACGGTCGGCGTTAACGTTCAACACAGTGATGTGACCCCAACTTCACGAATGTGAAGTGGCTATAATGTCTGTAGAAATGTTTAGCTTCTGATCTGTGTCAAGATCATGGAAAGACTGAGACGTCATGGAATTGACCTGCTCCAGCCAGTGGTGTCGTGGCAAAACATGGATCAGGTGCCATATTGTAGCATATGAGCCGTTAAATATATATTTCAACAGGTAAACAGTACTGAATTAGGCATAAGATATATTTAACAATTATGATGCATTTTAAGCCAAAACAAAGGGTTCTAGGATTAAAAGTAATTAAAATAATGCAGTCACAAGGTTACATGGAGAAATACGTGGATTAACTGGAAATATATCATAATGAGTATTGCTGACTACCTGTAGATACTGTATAAATATATATTCTCTGCATCAACAGTGAACTATACATGTATTCATGTAGTATTGCCCTGGGAATTTTGACAATAAACCTTTGTATTTTTGCAGATGTCTCTATTTTGTTTTACAGTCTTCAGCAAATAATTGTTTTGGTTACTTTTCTTAAAAATGAGCCATTATTTTCAAAGTCACTGTTAAATGGTTCGTACTGTTGACTCTTTTCCCACCGGTGTCTTAACAGACAAAATAGAAAATCATGATGCAAACACATAAATCACTAAATTGTTTATTCCAATCAGCAGCAAATTACAGATTATTTAGAATGTGCAAAATTCAAACTGTAAAAAAAAAAAAAAAAGAAAAAAAGAAAGAAACTGGAATGGGTCACACACGCCAGCCACGCTGCCTCACTGAGAAGCAACTGGACCAGACCCTCATACTGGTCCCGGTTCAGCAGATCTTCAGCCTGCATCTCTGTAAATAGTGAGGCAAGGTCTGGTTTGGGTGGATCATTTTCCCCTTGCCTAGATGAAAGACAGAAATGGGTGGTGGATAATTAAAGCAAGTTTAAAACATATTTGAGAAATGAATGAATGAATCTTTATTTCGGATAGATTAGATTAAAAGAAAGGAACAGAATAATAGAACAAAGGGAAAAAAATCCAATAAGGTCAAATTAAACAGCAACTCCTCGGATTATACAATTCAACATAACTTATCCGAAATGGGTGATGGCTGAAGCCGCAGCTTATATTGCCCACCCATGTTCCATCTAAGAATTCAAAAATAAAATAAAATAAAAGTGATTACAAATCAGAACAAAGCCAAGACAAAACGTGACAAAAACTAAGCAACAGCACAACACAGTCTGGATATGACAATCCTTTTGTGATTTTACATGTTGTTTTGTATGTACAGCTGTGGACAAAATTGTTGGTACCCCTCTGTTAATGAAAGAAAAACCCACAGTGGTCACAGAAATAACTTTAATCTGACAAAAGTGGTAATAAATAAAAATTCTATGAAAATTAACCAATGAAAATCAGACAATGCTTTTGAATTGTGGTTCAACAGAATTATTTTAAAAAACAAACTCATGAAACAGACCTGGACAAAAATGATGGTACCCCTAGAAAAGATTGAAAATAATATGACCATAGGGACATGTTCAACCAAGATGTGTCCTCTAATTAACGTCACAGGTGTCTATAAACTTGTAATCAGTCAATCGGCCTATTTAAAGGGTGACAAGTAGTCACTGTGCTGTGACCATTGTGGGTTTTTCTTTCATTAACAGAGGGGTACCAACAATTTTGTCCGCGTGTGTATGTTTGGAGTATTTCTTCCTTTAGTTTTTGTTTAAATTGTCCAAGCGTTGTACATGATTTTAATTCAGGTCCAAAAGCGTTCCACAGTCTGACTCCTTGCACTGAAACACAGTGTTGCTTGGTGGTAGCTCTCACTGAAGGTTTTAAGGTAACTAAGGTTTGAAATATACATGTTCCTCTGAAATGATATTGTTTCTCCCTTATTTGGAACAACTTTTGGATATTTGTGGGTAGTGATAGATTCTTAGCTTTAAACATTATTACTGCAGTTTTAAAGGCAACCAGATCTTTCAACCTGAGAGCTTTTAATTTAAGAAAAAGTGGGTTTGTTGGTTCCCTGTAAGCTGCTTTGTTTATTATTCTAATAGCTCTCTTCTAAAGCATAATGACTGGATATCTGTTTTATATGTGCTTCCCCATACTTCAGTACAATATGTCATGTATGGGTATTAGTATCCTCTCTGAAGAGCTGGAGCAGATGGCTGGGGAGAGGGAAGTCTGGGCTTCTCTGCTTGAACTGCTGCCTCTGCAACCGGGACCTCCGGAAAAGCGGTAGAAGATGGATGGATGGATGTCGATGTATGGGAGTATTAATGAATGATACAAAGTCTATAGTGTGGGTTGATTCAGCAAATATTTCACTCTGCGCAGTATTGCGATTGATTTGCATATTTTACCTTTAATATAATTAATGTGACTTCCAACACAGTTTTTTATTGATTATTATGCCAAGGATTTTAATTTTGGATACCCTTTCAATCTCTACACCATTTATACTGAGTTGTTGTGATGGTGTGAAATAACGTTATCAATGCAAGTTTAGCCACCGCTGTGTCGCCCTGGTTTCAAGTGTGGGTGGTTTTTGTGCTTGTATTGCTAAAATATAAAAGGAAGCAGTACGATGGGTCTCAAATATTTGTAATGTTTTCTTTTACTGGATGAGTTTAAAGATGAAATACTATAGACTACACATATAAACTAAATTCTAATGGTGACTGAACAACTCCCATTCCCCAAGGTGCAAGATACACTATTATGACTATAACTCATAAAGGATCACAGAAATGATCTGATAAAAATAAATAAACAAGCGGTTTATTTTATGGTGGCTACTATTGGTTGTGCCATTCATTTTCAATTACTCTGTAATTAATATTCACACAAATAAATCTCAATTCAGTCCCTTTCATATTAAGTGGAAATTGTGCCACTTTAAATTTGGCACTTTACCTATACTTTAACTTAAAAAGCAAAAGATTTGACTATAAATATGATGTGTTGTTTACCTGTCACAATACATTGGTGTCAAAACGTCGCCATTCTGAGCAGATCCTGTTTGGACTCTACAGTGAAATACACACAAACTAAGTACATCCACAGCACGAAAGTGCAACGTAAAAAAAAACCAAAACACCTTTTTAACTAGGATTACAACTAGCTTATTTCATCAGATATTGCCAACACAAAAAAGCAACATATTAGGACGGACATAGCATTGAGCTAGTTCATCATTTAAACACGATTAAGTTTTCGTCTGTCCTAAGTGAACTTTCCACTGCTGGAAAAAATAACGTAAAACATGAATATCACATCACTCACCATCCTGTATATCACAATATCACGGCTTCAACTGCTGAAGTTGGGTGCGTCGTGGCTATACATTCAATTCAATTCGGGTGGCTGGGTCTAATTCCCGGTGCGTCTCCGTCTATTTTCTAGTGCGTCTGCTTGAGCTCCCCACTGCAAGCTCAGTCTGTTTCCCTCTGCATTCTCTCATCAGCCAAAATGCACAGGAAACTCTGCTGTACCGCTGTGTTGATTTCTGCTGATTTCTGTTAGGCCATTCTATCGTTGTTGTTTATAATATCACTTGTTCGCGGGCTCACGGACGAAAAATTGCAAATGGCGGCCAGCCAGCTATTCTGGAAAGTTAGCGTAATGCCCACTCTCATGACGCTACGCCCGGACCAATCAGTGACCAGCGGTGGGTGACGTAACAGTGCCGGTACGCTTCGGACCTGCTCTGAAATGGTGCCAATAAAATTGGCATAGTTCCAAAATAACGGAACTGTTAGGACATCGGGTGCCTAATGAAAAAGCGGACAAAGGGTGCCAAACCGTACCAAACCGTGCCAAACTGACTTAAGTGGAAAAGCGCCTTTTGTGAAATAATCCATTGCGACCAGCACGTAGCGGTTCCCCCGGTCCGTGGTCGGGAAAAGGCCCAGAATGTCCACTCCCACTCGCTCCATCGGTGCTCCCACCCGGTACTGCTGCAGGGGAGCATGGGATCACTGAGTTGGCCCTTTCTGAGCTGTGCAGGTGTCACAGCGATGGACGTGGAGCTCCACATCCTGATGACATCCGGGCCAGAAGAAGACGAAGAAGACGAAGAAGAAGAACCGGGCTCGAAGATGCTGCAGAGTCTTTGGCACCCCGAAGTGGCCCACTCCTACCGCCCCATGAACCAGCTGGAGTACGTTGTGCCGGAGTCGACGAGGAACTAGCAGCTGCCAGACGTGCCGCTGCCCAGCTGGAGTCTGCCACTGCCGATACACCACGCCCTCGTGACAGCGGAGGTTGGCCCACTGGGAGTGTAGGGCCTTAGTCTCTGGGTCCAACGCAGACACAGCCTCTCAGACAGACCGCTGTCCTGCGTCCAGCCACTGCCGAACCCGAGAAATGACCGGGTCTCTGTTCTGCTCGCTCTGCAGCTGCTGCGTGCCAAGGACTTCTGTGACGTCATCGCTGGGGGAGGCTGCCCGATCATCCGAGGAGGGGCTGTGCATCGCTGCGTTATTCCTGCTCGCAGCGGTCCGGAGAGCAGCAGCCCGTGGGACGGCTTGGTCTCGATCCTCAGCCCGCTGGCAGTGACGACACTCCTCTGCCGCACAGGGACGCCGAGACAGCACATCAGCGTTGGCATGGAGGCGGCCTGCCCGATGCACAATCTGAAAATCATAATCCTGCAGTGCCTCCAGCCATCTCGCCAACTGTCCATCCAGTTCCTTAAAGTTCAGCAGCCAGGTCAGGGAAGCATGATCCATCCTGAGCTGGAATTTCCCCCCGTACACATACAGGCGGAAATGACGCAGTCCTTGGATGACAGCCAACAGCTCTCTGTGAGTAACACAGTAATTCCTCTCGGCTCTGCTGAGAGCGCGGCTGAAGAAAGCGACTGCCTGCTCTCCGTGTTCTCCCTCCTGGGATAGCACCACCCTGATGCCCTGATTGCTGGCGTCCGTGTCTACAATGAAAGGGCGGTTCGGGTCTGGATACTGCAGGATGGGGGCTCTGATGAGCGCTGTGCCAAGTTGGGAAAAAGCAGCAGCACAATTCTCACTCCACTGAAATGCGTGTCCTTTATGCGTCAGCTGATGCAGCAGGCTGGCGATGGTGGCGAAGTCCTTCACAAACCTCCTATAATAGGAGGCCAGTCCGAGAAAGCTCCTCAGCTCTCCCACATTCCGCGGCACTGGCCAGTCTCTCACCGCCGCCACTTTTTCTGGGTCGGTGGTGACTCCCGCTGCGCTGACGACGTCTCCCGCCGAAATAGATGGCATTTCCTCGGGTGTAACCGTAGTCCAGCCTGTCGGATAGCGTCCAGTACTTCTCGGAGATTGGACAGGGCGTTGTCAAAATCAGCTGCATGCACCAGTAGGTCGTCCAGGTAAACAACGCAGCGACTCCGGGGCACGTGAACCAGCACTCGCTCTATCAAGCGCTCAAAGGTGGCCGGGGCGTTGCAAAGTCCAAACGGCATCACTTTAAACTGGTACAGTCCCTGCCCAATGGAGAAGGCTGTTTTTTGGCAGGCCTCAGGTGACAGCTCTACCTGCCAATAGCTGCTGTGGAGGTCCAGCGAGCTGAACCAGCTGGAGCCGGCGATGTGGTCCAGCGCGTCATCGATGCGGGGCAGGGGGTAGGAGTCCTTACGGGTGACGTCATTCAGGCTTTGGTAATCCACGCAGAACCGCCATGACCCGTCCTTCTTCCTGACCAGCACCACCGGCACCGCCCAGGGGCTGCTGGAGGGCTCAATGATGTCTGCCTTCAGCATTTCTCGCACTTTTTTGTTCTACTGCTGCGCGCCTTGAAAAGGGCAGCCGGCGTGGGCGGAGCCGAATCGGCCTGGTCTCAATGGTGTCGATCTCGTGCTGCACCAAGCCGGTCCGGGTGCATTCGCAGATCAGCCGATCGCCTGATTGCTGGGGTCTTTCTGCAACTGTGGGGGTCCCCCCTTCAGTTGATAGTGCTATGAAATGACTGTTGTTGTGGAATGGCACTATATAAATAAAGTTGAATTGAATTGAATTGAATTGAATTCCTCATCCTTCACAGTGAAGACACCCATATAGCAGTCCAACAGCTCCCGCAGCTGGCGTCTCTGTCCTGGCTCCAGCCCGCTGCACCTCCGCTGAAATAATTCCTCGACCGCCTGCTGCGTCTCTGCCGACACGCTGACCCCTCCCCTTGCTGTCCCTGTGTGTGCTCGTGCTCCCTCTGCTCATGCTGGTGGTGCAGTTGTGTCCAGTCCTCGTGGTGGCCCGCCTGGTCCGGTCCGTCCTGGCGGTCCCTTGATCACGCAGGCCTCTGTGTTCCTTCTCTGGGTTCTGCTGCAGAGCGCGATGGTCCGGGTTCCCAGCTGGAGGGACGGTCTGGCGGTGTCGATCTTGGCGTTCCACGCTGCGAGCAGGTTGAGTCCAGTAATACAGGGGTCTTGGATGTCAGCCAGCTAGAATGGGTGTTTTATGTTCTGACCGGCCACCCCCACCACGAGAACTCTCCGCCCCCCAATCTGGTGCGCTCACCGGTAGCTGTGGTGATGTAGCGCTCGGTGGGTTCCCACTCCTGTGGGGCCGTCTCGTTCGTGCCCGGGTCGGACCAAGGAGATTGTAGAGCCGGTGTCAATCAGGGCCCGGATCGATGTCTTCTCCAGGCTGCACTGTAAATACATCCCTGGCAAGTGTCCAATTCGGCCCACGTGCAGCACCGGCTCGTTGGGTGAAACATCTGCGGGAGGCGGCCTGTCCCCGTCCATGCCACCTCGCTCTAGTTTAACGTCGGCGAGAGGCCGGTTTGTCGTGGGGTGGGTGCGGGGCAGTACCATGCGATGTGTCCTGGTTCTCCGCAGCGGAAGCACCCTTCCTCGCGTCGCCACGGCCATCTTCTCCGTGGATGCACTGCAGTGGTCTGCCGTAACTCCTCCTCCTCCCCCTCGCTCTCAGCCGTGGCCTGGAAAGCTCTTTGTCTTGGCTCGGCTGTATGATTCATCAGCAGCTCCACCCGCTCTGCTTCTGCCACCACAGTCTCCCAGTTGCTTGCGGCGTTAATCCGGACATGGTCCTGGAGCTGGGCCGGATGGAGACCTTGGATGAAATTCCGGAGGGCGAGCTTCTCCACTACCTCCACTTTGAAGTCCGGGTAGCTGCGCTGTGTTAGCAGCCATATGTCCGCCGCGTAGGCTCCTAGTCTCTCTTGGCTGCCTCGATGGTGGTTGGCCAGCTGCTCCTGGGCGCGCTCGGTGTTGGCTGTTCTCCCAAACCGTCTCTGGAGCGCTCCTTGTAGTGCTGGCTAGCTGCGGTGCTCCTCGGGCCGGAGGTTAGACAGCGTGCAGAGGGCTCTCCCTTCCAAGGCCAGCGTGACCTGCACGGCGGTTTCTTCTGGTGGCCAGCTGTTCAGTGAGGCAGCCAGCTCGACCTGGACCAGGTAGTCGTCCAGCGGGGTCTCGCCGTTGAAGCGGGGAATCTTGGCCCGCTGCCGGATGGATCGATCGCCGCCCCTGGTCGCGGTGGAATCGCCGGCAGGGAGCAGGGCTGGTTTGCTCTGCTCAGCCCACCCTACCTTGAGAAAGGCAGAAGGCGGGGTACGCTGGTCCTGTCGGGTACGCTGCTTCGTTTGTCCCGGCGAGCGGCTCCGGGGGTCGGTGTCTCAGCTCCGTCGTCCGTCGCCAGCTGAGCGATGAGTCACTCCAGCTGCTGGATCCCCGTTCTGATCCTGGCTTCTATCTGTTCCATGGATCCCACTTCTGACACCAGTGTGACGTAGGCGAGGTTCACACAAAGAAAGGGAGCAGATGGTTGCGACACAACATGCTTTATTAAACACACTCACAATCACAGACAGGAGGGGAGGTCATTCTCACCGACCTCCGTTTATATCAGGGTTATAACGCAGTTATAATGACCCAGCAGTATAATAGCACAGTAATAACATTAAACACATTAAATAACATACACTGCCCTCCTTAACACAGCCCCGACGTTACAATACCCTTTGGAAGTTCATCTGGTAAGTTTTGGAACAGGTATAATAATGTGGGTAACACGTTCATTTTAACAGCTTCCACCCTCTGTCCTAACTCTAAAAAGGGAACTAGATTTCATCTAGTCAGATCAGAATTAATTTTGGCAATTAGGGGGTCAAAATTCTCTGATATAATTGTATTGAGATCTTTAGGAATATTCACACTTAGAGATTTAATTGACTTTTACTTCCCCGGAGTGGTGGACTTGAGGTAGAGCATCTGCCCCACAACCGGGAGGTCAAAGTTCAAGTCCCAGCCGGGCCATGCCAAAGACCATATAAAAGTGGAACTTCCTGCCGTCCAGCTTGGCGCTCAGCAAAAATGGAATGGAGGAGGGAAATGTGGGCAGCAGTGGCTCAGGAGGTAAAGCGTGTTGTCAAATAACCAGAGGGTTGGCATTTCAAATCCCGCTCTCCCCAGTCATCCTGCCGTTGTGTTTCTGAGCAAGATACTTTATCCACCTTGTCGCCAGTGTCCATGACACTAAGTATAAATGTTCAGTAGTGGTCGGAGAGGCTGTTGGCATGGATTGGCAGCCACATTTCCATCAGTTTGCCCCAGGGCAGCAGTGGCTACAGTAGTAGCTTACCACTGTAAATGTCTGTCTAGAGTGAATGAATAATGGACTCACTGCAAGCGCTCTGAGATGTCACTTGACATGTAAAATGCCATATAAATCTAATCCATTATTATTATTATATTATAAATGTTGCCAAATAAAAATTCAATAAAATATGGCGATACAATGATACAAGCCTTTAGTTCCACTTGATTTTGACCAGGCGAGCTGGAAAGGTGGTAACAAACAGACACACAGACACACAGACACAGACGCATGTAGTGATTATGGTATGCCCACGTTGCTTTGCACCGAGGCATAATTAATCTAACCAAACAGCCCCCAGTACAGAAGAAAAATAATGTGATGCAACATAAGCTTTAAACATCAAATGTTGCAGTTGTAGAAGTTATTAAGTTAAGTAAGTTAACCCCTTGCACTCTGGTCAATTTTCCTAAAAACGCCAAAAAATAATGTGCCCAAAGTAAATCGAAAGCTGTTCTTCAACCCTTTGCAGCATCTTCATGGGGTTGGTCTCATTTAAAAGAAAACATTTTGAATTTTTTGGCAAAAAAAAACATGATCTCTCTAAGTGCTCCGGCCACTGAGTTACAGTCATCTAAACATAGTGAACTTGAAGAAAATAAATTTGGCCTGGGTGTTTTTTTGGATACAAATGCTTGCAAATAACACACAGCTTCAGATCCGGGCTGGAAAATGCAACAGAAATGTTGAACCAAGTGTTATCCAGCTGAGGTCCAAATTTTGTAACAATACCACAAAAAATGAATATATTACACAGCTTTGTTCTCAGGCTGTTCCCAGGCGTTTTGGAACTGTGCCAAATTGTGCCAAATGGCACAGTTTGGAAAAACGTCTGTAACTTTTGAATGATTCAATGTAGAAGCTTCATTTTGGGCTCTAATGAAAGGTGACACTCAGGGCTGTGTCTGTGTGTGTGTGTGTGGGGGGGGGGGGTTGTCCCCCCCCCCTCGCTACAGAGGATGGAGATCGGCCATCGCTACATGACGGATTACACTCAAATGTGGCGATGTGGCCACAGCAGCGCTGTCACCGAGGCTCCCCCCCCCCCCCGCTACAGAATCGTAGCGGCGGGGGGGGGGCGTTCATGGTCCGGAGGCGACGAACGAACCGTGTAACGCGGCGCACGCACTTCGGACATCGTGTGCCGCACAGTTGTAATTTACCGATCGGTCAAAAGTCATTTTTGATTACAATTTTCAGGGATAAAAAATAATTTGGCTTGTAACACCTTACCTCTTCACAGCCACATTGTCCTGGCGAACTTCTCTTCCTCATTGTCAGACGAATGCGACGCTGGTCTGCTCGTGGTTCTGGTATCGCGACCCGGTCAAAACATAATTCCATGATTGCGGTTTTGGTGAATGATTTACGACCTTCGTCGTCGGCCTCCGTCGGTCTATGATGACCATATAAGAGAATCCTAAACACTCTGCTGGAATTAAAAAAAATAATAATAAAGCACTGCCTGTGGCTGCTGAAGCAGTCTCTCTTCACCCAGCCTTTGTAGACAAAACAGCTCAGCGAACTTCTGTGCTTCAATTGGCTCGCTGCGTTGGTAGGCGGGTCCTTCTTGCCAAGTTTTCAGTCATTGGTTCTTCAAGGTTTCAGAAACCCAATTCAAAGCTCTTATTAGTCGAATGAGAGGTCAATCAGATGAACTAATCTG
Organism: Pholidichthys leucotaenia; assembly: GCA_020510985.1. Taxonomy (NCBI): domain Eukaryota; kingdom Metazoa; phylum Chordata; class Actinopteri; order Cichliformes; family Pholidichthyidae; genus Pholidichthys; species Pholidichthys leucotaenia. The sequence continues at coordinate 372,887,811 of CM035842.1, read as the reverse complement.
TTCGCGGCTGTGTCTGCAGCTTTTATTTTCAGTGCACGCTTGGACGCCATACACCACCTACATCACAATCTCCATCATGCGTCCTAGAGCACACGAGAGCGCCCTTGTGCGCTCTAGGACGCAGAGACTTGCCCGTCCGCGGTACAACGGAGTGCAAGAGGTTAATCCCTTCCACGGCATGTGGGACACCATGTGGTGTATGGGGCGGTGCCTATCTCTGTTTCACTGACCATAGGCCACACAGCTATTGTAAGTAGTGAAAGTTACAATGGGGGGGGGGGCAGTCCTCTGGTAGCTCTGTGAGTTAAGTAGGAGTCATTAGTGTTTTAATATTGAAATCGCTGCATAATTTAAACACAAAACTTATTTATAAAGGGTTTTTTCCTTTCCTCAGCTATCCTTTGTGGTCCGCCTTGTTTAGGAAGTCGTTCGTGTGCTGTAAAAAAAGTCGCACTGCCGCCTCTACTGGCTCGGCATAATTACAGGGCTGTCTATGCTTACATCACCGATCGTGTGGCAGAGCAAGGTATAAACAAACGACATTCTCAATGTATTTCAATGGAAATGTTAGCTAAATTTAAACAAAGAAAATGCTGAAATAGTGCGCAATTGGCTCATGTAGCCATTTCCATGTTATGAAAGATGGTGACGGCAATCAGAAATATGAGTTTTTTCCATTCCCATAGACCAGCAGAGATTACCAAAGGAGTAAATTGTGGGCTGCCTTCTTCCTGAGGGATGATGTGACCCACGTCTTCGTCTGTTCTGACCACTTTGTAACATGTCTGTCTGTTTACCAAACTATGACTCTTACTTATCGTTAAAAGTAACTTGCCTACACATAAAGTTAATGCGAACATGTGATAAAACACCCAAATTTGCATCCGAGGGAGTTAATATCTAAAATAGCATTAGCATAGAAATGTGTGGGCTCAGTAGAAATATTTGTAACAGAGTCAATAAAAGCATTCCTGCTTGGCTTGCCAAGTGGGTCGATCCTCTTGGTGACACAAGTAGAGTGCTGGACTCTGGAGCTGGAGGTTGTGGGTTCAAACCCCGGTTGGATGCCACCAGTTGGGGTTAACCGCCTGTCCCCTTGTTAACCACCCGTCCCGTTGGCTACAATTAGCATTGTTGGCAGGACTTAGTGGCGGTAAATTGGTCCTATTCCCCAGATACCACCAGTGGGTTTGTCCCGCAAGTGGTGCTTGGTCACCATCACAAGAGGTGTTGCTGGTAGGACTCACTGGTGTTGATATAGTCAGAGGGTGGACACCCTCAAATGCACCTCTGACATCGGAATGATGTCAAAATCTGAGGGGGAATATGTAACAGAGTCAATAAAAGCATTCCTGCATGGCTTGCCAAGTGGGTTGACCCTCTTGGTGACACAGGTAGAGTGCTGGACTCTGGAGCCAGAGGTTGTGGGTTCAAACCTCAGTTGAATGCCACCAGTTGGGCTTAACTGCCCGTCCCCTTGGCTACATATTTATTCCAATTTAAGCAGCTAATCAGCCTCAGAGTAAACGTATCAACAATGCAATTAAACTAGTTTAAAAATGAGACTGACACTCACCTGCTGACAAATGGACCAAAGCTCTGAAGAACTGAAATGAAGTGTCAGGATTAAGAAGGGCTGAGAGTCATTATACGGCAATGGTGAGATAAATTTGTGTTTATTTTGAAAACAAAATCTTCTCTTGAATTTATTATTGTTTAATATTGAAATTGCTGCATAATTTAAGCACCAAACTTACTTTTAAAGGTTAGTTTTTCTTTCCTCAGCTATACGCTGTGGTCCACCCTGTTTAGGAAGTCGGTCGTGTGCTGTAAAAAAGTTGCACTGCTGCCTTTATTGGCCCGGCATAGTTATTACAGTACCTTTTTTCACAGCTCGACTACACGGTAATGGCGAGTTAAATTAGTGTTTATTTTGAAAACAAAGCCTTATTTCAAAATTCTGGCAAATTGAAAGTCGAGAAAATATGACGTTACAATGATACAAGCCTTTAGTTCCACTTAATTTTGACCAGGTGAGCTGAAAAGTTGGTAACAGACAGACAGACAGATACACCCACACACAGAGACAATGAGTGATTACTGTATGCCTTCGTTTTCTACTGAGGCATAACAATGCATTCACTTCAAGATCCTGCCCATCACCTACAAAGCCCTCAATAACCTTGCTCCTCCATACCTGACAGACCTCCTCCAACGTCACGCCCCCACTCACCAATTCGGATCATTCGATGCAAACCACCTGACCCCTATTCACCAGGACTAAACAACATACAGTGGGGGGCCGAGCTTTTGCCATTGTCACCCCAACCTCGCTCCCCTCCTTTAAGAATAAGCTTAAAAAACACCTTTTCAATAAAACTTTCAACTGTTAACGGACCGTAATTTAATTTTTTTTTCTTAACTGACTTTGAGTTCCCAGAAAAGCACAATATAAATCTGATGTATTATTATTGCTATTATTATTGTATATTACTTTGACTGTATATAACTGCATTTGAAAGCCAATGTCAAAAAATAAATAAGAAATGGCAGCAAATATATTTGATTGTGGTTTGGATAATGGAGTCATTCCTGGAATAAGAACATGACCGTAAAAGATTGAGAACATAGAAAACTGTTGTTTGTCCCTTCCCAAAAATGCTTTTTTGTGCAAATATGTGTGTGTGCGCACACACACAATCATTTTGGGGACAAAACTGTAGAATCCTCTCTGTAATCCTGCCTCCTGCCAGTCCAGGTACAACAGAGTCGAAGCAGGACAGTCTTCCTGTCTGGAACACACAGACTCAAACCTTTGATCATCTTGTGTCTGAGCTACCTGGGGACAGCCACATTGTCTGCTGAAGCCACGTGGACAGATGAGGGTTCGGGGTGTACAGGACACACACACACACACACACACACACACACACACACACACACACACACACACACACACACACACACACACACACACACACACACACAAACACACAGAGACAGAGGTAGCTGTCTGATTTTATGCAGGACACAAAGACAGCAGCCTTACCTGAAGGTCTGGAGCATTTTGCTCTTAGCAAACAAGGTCAGGACACTAAGGGCAGAAAAGACTGAACACAGCACTGGCTTGAATTTGGAAATGTGTCAAGGAACATGAAGGGAATCAGAGGGAAGGGAAAAAAAAAACAAACAAACACACATGCACACACAGAGCATTTTCACATTCTGCTCTTTTTCCACTTGGCTGAGCAATAGATGTGTTGAGAGTGATTGAGGCAAACTTCTGCAGAAAGAGGATGTTCAGATGAAAGGGTTTAAAGACAGCACCGGCGGATGATTTTTCTCAGCACTTGCATGGATGCTTTTATGTGCTGTGGTTGTTTTCCACCGACTGTGTGGGTAACAAGGTCTGTACACGACAGGCAAAGTTTTTGGTATATCTTTAGCAAGCTATAACACTTTTTTTTTAAAAACCAGAATGTTAATTTCTACCAACTTCCCACTGGACCATGAGTACGTTTTGACACTGCAAACAGAGCTTGGTGCAAGCACATTGTTAGTGTTAGTTTTTTAAGCTCACTGCATGATTACTGATTCTGTAAATGTTTAAGCAAAGCACTTTGAGTTCCAACCAGTTCACCAACTAAAACGCTAACACAAGAACTTTTCCCCCTACCCTCCCAATGTAAATTGATGAGCCGTTATGAATACGGGGGCTTTACTGCTTTTCAAAGTTTCAAAAGCACTCAAATCCTATTTTGAAAAAGTTGTAGCAGGTGATGGTGGGGAGCACCAAAGATCACTCTCCCATTGCAAGAAACTCAAGTTCAACTATAGCTGGCGCCTTTTTGACATACATCTGTTTACCTTCACTTTCATGTTGGTGATTCACTTATTTACACATTAAATACACACTTTTGCATAATTAAGGTCAGGGTAACATGAAGGGCCCCTTTACATAGATGGTGATTGTTGGGCGACCATTGAGAGATAAAAAATTGGCCCGATCTCTCAACGATTTCCTAGGCCTAGGAAAAGCCATTTCTGTGTAAATGTTTGGGAGAGGTTTTGACAATTTTCATGGCGATCTGTAGAGATTTTTAAAAGATCCTTGAGAGATCGCTGATGGATCACAGAGTTTCTTGGATGACCAAAGAGGTATACAGCAGGGAAAATAAGTATTGAACACATCAACATTTTTCTCATGAAGCATATTTCTGATGGAGCCATTGACCTGAGGTTTTCACCAGATATCAGTAACAGTGCAAGTAATCCACACATACAAAGAAATCAAGGCAACTGTGTTCACAAAACAAGTTATATTTAAAGAAGTGGAATGACACAGGAAATAAGTATTGAATGTGCTAGGTGAAATTCATTTAATATTTAGCAGAAAAGCCTTTGTTGGTAATAACAGCTTCCAGACGCCTCCTGTATGGAGAAACTAGGTGCAGGCATTGCTCAGGAGTGATTTTAGCCCATTCTTCCACACAAACTGTCTTCAAATCTTGAAGGTTCTGTGGGTGTCTTCTATGAACTCTGATCTTCAGTTCGTTCCATAGATTTTCAATTGGATTCAGGTCAGGTGACTGACTGGGCCATTATAGCAGCTTTATTTTCATTCTCTGGAGCCAGTTGAGAGTTCCCTTGGCTATGTGTTTGGGATAATTGTCTTGCTGAAATGTCCACCCTCATTTCATCTTCAGCATCTTGGCAGATGGCGGGTTGCAGCTTCCAGACACCTCCTGTATGGAGAAACTAGCCGCAGGCATTGCTCAGGAGTAATTTTAGCCCATTTTTCAACATGAACTGTCTTCAGATTTTGAATGTCAAGCCCTGTCTTCCAGGGCTTGACATTAACTTTTTTTGCTCACTGGCAACTGTGACTAGTAATTTTCCAGTTACTAGCCACTCAGCCTTTTCACTAGCCACAATTTTGTGGTTGGAACCTTATGTTTAATATGATCAAATTTGACTACTGCATGCTAAATTTTACTTGAACTAAATTTGCAACCTTTTCAAATGTAAATGACCCTTATACATACAGTACATAAAAATAGCAAGAGAAACACTGTTTAATTATCAACAGCCGTAAATACTGTAAAACAGTCGAGAAAAATATTTGCAATATGAGAGTGAAGTACAGGTAGATTTGGGGTCTGTCCCAATTCTCATTTGTACCTTTTACCCTTTGCCTACCCTCACCCCTTGGCCCTTGAAATCAAAGGCCAAGGGGTAGGGGTTGAAAATAACCTCTATGAATTGGGACTCCCCTTCAGGGCTGCACAATGTCATTAGTAATTGCTGATGGATTTAATCTAAATCTGCACTACCTGTTTGCACCAGGAAAAAAAGAAAAAAAAGAAAACTAAAGAGAAAAATGTCTCATCTTAAGGAGAAAAAGATCTCACATTTACATGAACAATTCTAATCAGTAGAAAAAGTCAGAAATTTACTAGAAAGAAAGCTGTAAATTCAGAGAAAAACCTCCAGGTAGGCCGTTTTTGGCTTGTGGGCCACATGTTTGACATCCCTGGACCAGCACATTAAAGATGCATAATTAGATGTATTACTTCCATGAAAGAGCTGCAAGTCACAGATATCATAGATAATCACAGATAAACAAAAGTTCACCTCAGAAGAAGCTTCATTTGCTTCTTTACAGCAACATAAAGTTTAGTCACTTTTTTCTCCGTCATACGAAAACTTAAATTTGCACAACTAACGGGAGATCCTTGCTCTAAAAATAATCATATTTAACCACAGAGGAAGGGGCTCATGTGGGGGGAGAGGTCAGAGGTTATTCTCACCGCTGTGCGGGGGACCAGGGGCAGTTATCCTGTGATCTGATCGCTTAGAGCAGCTGCTGTCTGTTCATTTCTCCAGACTGGCTATAAAATGAACCGAACCACAGGACAGATTATCTGCACTTTCACCTGTACCCAGCATGCTGAGCATCTTCTCCTGTGTACCGGGGCTGCTGCTGCCGACAGTGGACCAATGAGAATACACTGTGTGTGCGCAGATAGTACTTATGGGACTTGTAGTTTTGTAGTCTCACACTGCAATAGGCTTATTATTTAGATATCACTTGAGAAAACTACTCCCATCAAAGTGGCTAGTGGGAGTTGCTGTCTTACCCACCACTGGTGGAATCCACCCACCAGTGGCGGGCTGGCAGGTGTTAATGTCAAGCCCTGGTGTCTTCTACAAACGCTGATCTTCAGTTTGTTCCATAGATTTTCAATTGGATTCAGGTCAGGTGACTGACTGAGCCATTCTAACACCTTTATTTCCTTTCCTGGAGCCAGTTGAGTGTTTCCTTGGCTGTGGTTTGGGATCATTGTCTTGCTGAAATGTCCACCTTTGTTTCATCTTCAGCATCTTGGCAGATGGCAACAGGTTCTTATCAAGGATGTCTCTGTACATTTGTGCATTTATCTTTGCTTCAATTATATGAAGTGTGCCTGTACCATGTGCTGAAAAACACCCCCACACCATGATGCTCCCACCTCTAAACTTTACTGTTAGTATGGTGTTTTTGGGCTAATGTGCAATGCCATTTCTCCTGCAAACATGCTGTGTGTTGTGGAATCCAAAAAGTTCAATTTTGGTCCCATCTAACCAGATTATATTCTCCCAGTATTTTACTGGCTTGCCCAAATGTTGTGCAGCAAACTTTAAATGAGCTTCAACATGCTTTTTCTTCAGCAATGGAGTCTTGCGAGGTGAGCAGGCATAGAGCCCATGTCGGTTGAGTGCATTACTTATTGTTTCATTTGAAACGGCAGTACCTGCTAACTCCAGGTCTTTCTTGAGCTCTCCACGAGTGGGCTTTGGCTCATGGATAACTCTTCTGGTAATTCTTTTGACTCCTCTGTCAGAAATCTTGCACGGAGGTCCTGGTTGTAGCCAGTTTATGGTAAAATGATGTTCTTTCCACTTGCGAATGAGGGCTCCAACAGTGCTCACTGGAACATTCAGCAGTTTAGAAATCCGTCTGTAACCAATCCCATCATTATGTTTTGCAGCAATCAGGTTGCAAAGGTCTAGAGAGAGCTCTTTGCTTGTACCCATCATGAGTTCTTTGTGGTGTGACAATCTGATATTCACAGACCTTTTATTTAAGTTATCAGTAAGGACTTAACCAGATGAAATTGATTTGCGCTGATGTGGGGATGGGATGGCTTCCTAAATTCTGATAGATTTCAGCTGGTTTCATGCCTTTTTGCACCTCTTTTTCTTCACGTGTTCAATACTTATTTCCTGTGTCATTCCACTTTTAAAAAAATACAACTTATTTTGTGAACACAGTTGCCTTTATTTCTTTGTATGGGTTGTTACCGATATCTGGTGAAAATCTCAGGTCACTGGCTCCATTAGAAATATGTTTAATGAGAAAAAATGTTGACGTGTTCAGTACTTATTTTCCCCACTGTATATATTTGAAAGGTTTCTAGTGCTCTTCTACCCCCTTTACACAGGGGTGGCGATCATTGAGAGATTGATGAAAGGTGAAAAAATATACAGATCTCTCAAAGATCTTTCAATCGTCTCCACGGTTGCCAACACTCTCTCAAAGATCTCTCAGGATTTCAGTGATACCTCAACGCTCTTTCAATGAACGCCAAATTTTTCCACCCTGTAGGTAGAGATGCCTGAGAGGTTAGTGAGGGATCACTGAGCATTTAATGGAAGACCAATAGAGTTCATTGAAAGATCAGCTGTGGAAAAGGTGAGCAGCACCAAGTTCCTGGGGGTGCACATCTCCGAGGACCTCTCCTGGTCCAACAATACCACATCACTGGCGAAGAAGGCTCAAACTCGCCTCCATTTCCTCCACAAACTGAGGAGAGCACGAGTCCAACCCCCCATCATCAGGGGTGGACTTAGTCCATTTGGGGCCAAAGGCAAAGATAGAAATGGGGCCCTACTTTTTCTTTGTTCTACACTTTCTTTTCACTTTTTTGGGTATGACTTAAATTTTGATGTTATTGATTTTAAAATTGTAATGAGGTAGGTGCTATATAAGCACTAGCTTCAGCCTACACCCTTTCGGTTGTTCTTATGTGTTCTACATATTTGTAATTGTTTTGCTTGTATGTTCATTACCGAATAAAATTCACATTCATTCATCCATTCATTCAATCAGGCCTTACTGACATCCTACCTGAAACCTATTGTCCTCAGAAGTCTTCAAATGGTGATATCATTCAGGTATCAGGAATTACATCTGTAGAAAAACAAAGAAGCTTAAAGTGACACTACATGAGGAAAAAAAGGCCAAAGTTACAAGACAGAGCTGCAGATTACTGAGAAAGTCATAAAATTTTGTGGAAAATGCCATTTACTGTAGAAGAATAAAGAGGAAAATTTACATGGAAAAAACAAAAGAATAATTGCATCGGTTTTTGAAAAAATGTCTCCAAACCAACTGCAATGATGTTTCTGGTGGTGGTGGTGGTGGGTTAACTGTCATGGGCAGTGAGAGCGCACCCCTCCTGTCCTGTCTCACCTTTGTTAATTCATCACGCCCCCTGAGGCAGAAGAAGGACCTGCACCCACTCATCAGCCAGCGTACTTAAGGAGGTCCTCTCCGCGCATTCTATGCTGGCTTGTCTGGGTATACTGCCAGTTCAAGACAAGCAGGTTTGATTCTTTGCTAGTTTAGACGCACTGTCTACTCTCGCTTTCTTCTCCTCCTCAGGTTGCTGCCATCGTGCGGTTGTGTTTCCAGGGCTGCAGGCGCTCTCCTGCCACATCTCCACAAATCCCTCGGCTTTCAACCTCCACCCGGTCAGGCACCATCAGCTAATCCCCCCACCCTACTGGTTCGTCTATTCCCCACTGGAGTCCTGCTGGTCTTTCCTCGAAACCCCAAGTAAAGTGGCAATTTGGCTCGCCCATTTCCCCTTACTCCGTTCCTCCTCTGACAGCTCTCATCTTCTCTCCTCAGGTGATTCCTCTGGCGAGTTGCTGTTTCTGTAGCTGTGCGCCTTTGATATTTAATAAATTGTTTAATGTGCTCCCTTGTGTGGTCCCTTCCTGTGCTGTTGCATCGTGCAAGTAAGCTGTCAGTTTAGTAATCATGACAGAACGAGCCAGCCAGGATGGTAGCTTAGCCGATGCTGCAGCATGCGAGGTGTCTGTTCTGGAGCGCTTGTCGGCGACCAAGCATCAGCTCGCTGTGCTTACACAGCAGGTGTCCAACATGATGAAACTTTGGTCTACAGCGCCTCCTCCGGCCGCCCCCCCCCCCCAGCCTGCTCTGCGCACCACGGTGCGCCGTACAACCTCTATTCCCATGCCTTCCTCGTACGTGGAGGAGGTGGGGAAATGTAAAAGCTTCTTGATTCAAGTTCGTATGTACTTGGACCAGGTTGGGGAGGAGTACGTAGGGGACGTGGCCAAAATTCAATTTTTTACCCTGCTGCTTAAGGACCGAGCCCTGGAGAGGGCACGGTCCATGTTAGATAACCCCGAGGGACGTCAGTACACGTTCGACCAATTTGTGCAGGCTTTCTCTTGCGCGTTTGGCCGAACCGAGAGTCAAGGCAATGTGATGAGCCACCTGATGATGCTCCGCCAGGGCACTCTGTCTGTAGCCGAGTACTCAGTGGAGTTCTGGGTTGTAGCGTCGGATTTGGGGTGGAATGATGTTGCCTTGCGCAGTGCATTCCTCCCAGGATTGAACGCTCATCTCCGTGATGATTTGGCGGTTCATTGTGTCCTGGAGACTCTCGACAGTCTCATACATCAGGCCGTAGGGTTGGACAACCAATACCGTGAGCGTGTGAAGGAGCGAGGGTCCTCCTCTCGCCCGCACGCCGAGCATGCACCTGCCGCGGGTACTGACACTGGCGGTGCCAGCTCGTCACCCGAGCCGATGGAGCTCTCTCGGCATCTCACCGATGACAAGCACTGGCGAAGGGCTGGTGCGTGCATGTACTGTGGTTCTCAGAGCCACAGTCTAGATGATTGCTGCAGGCGGCCAAAAGACGCAGCCTGTCAGTAACCATGGGGGGTCTGGCAGGCGGGACCAAATCAACTCCCCCTGGTAATTTTTCAATCTCGGCCCTCATGCAATTGCCGGGGGGTCGAGAGGAGGACTGAGGCGCTGGTTGATTCAGGGTCAGAGGGTAATTTCGTCTCTGCCCAGTTCGTGCGGCAGGTGGGCATTCCCACACGCAAATTGCCCCACAACCAGAGGATTACTTCCATCTCTGGTCGGGAGGCACAATCCAATGACAAACTGAGGACAAAATACCATCTCCTCCTGGAGTACATTCTGCATGGCAAATTGCATGCGTTCAGTGGAATGTTCCCCAGCTCTGTCTGTCTTCCTCTCTCTGGTCGAGCCGCCGGACCTCAGCCTCGTCCCCCAGGCATAACACAACTTGGGGGAGGTCTTTAGCAAATCGAGGGCATTGTCGCTACCGCCTCATTGCTCCTACGATTGCGCTATTGACCTTGTCCCGGGGGCGAAGCCGCCGTCCAGCTGGCTGTATAGCATTTCTGGCCCGGAGAGGGAGGCGATGGAGAAATATGTTAAAGAGTCGCTGAACGCCGGCCTCATCTGGCCATCTTCAGCCCCACTTGGGGCCGGATTCTTCTTCATGGAAAAGAAGAATGGCTTGCTACGCCCGTGCATTGACTATCGAGAGCTCAATGCGATCACTGTCAAAGACAAGTATCCTCTGCCTTTGATAAACTCAGCGTTCGAGCTTCTTTAGCGCTCACGGGTTTTCACCAAGCTAGACCTTAGAAATGCATATCATTTGGTCCGCATTCGCGAGGGCAATGAATGGAAGACGGCATTTAAAACTCACCAGGGGCAATTTGAATATCTGGTGATGCCATTTGGGCTCACTAACGCCCCTGCCGTCTTCCAACGGTTAATCAACAATGTCCTTCGCGATATGCTTTATCAATTCATATTCGTCTACTTGGATGATATCTTAATTTTCTCCCGCTCGCCAGAGGAACATGAAGCTCATGTCAGGGTCATCCTGCAGTGGCTTCTGGAGAACCAGCTCTACGTAAAGGCTGAGAAGTGTGAATTCTCCACAACATCAACCACCTTCTTAGGCTTCATAGTGGCTGAAGGGAGACCAATTGCCGATCCGGCCAAGGTGAAGGCAGTGCTGGATTGGCCAACTCTCCACTCCCGTAAGGAGCTCCAATGCTTCCTCAGGTTAGTAAACTTCAATTGCAGGTTCATAAGGAACTATAGTGGGGTGGCACTGCCTTTAACACAGCTGACCTCCATTAAGGTCCCCTTTCGCTGGACTGAGGCAGCTGAGCAGGCGTTTGTTAAATTAAAGTGCCTGTTCACTGAAACACCAATCTTGGCACAGGTCATTACACAGCTCCAATTTGTCCTCGAGGTGGACGCATCTGATTTGGGGGTTGGCGCTGTGCTGTCACAGCGCACACCCCCTGATCAGAAGCTCCATCCGTGCACATATTTCCCTCATCGGCTCACACCGGCCAACAGGAACTATGACATGGGGGACAGAGAGCTGCTTGCCATTAAGTTGGCATTGGAGGAGGGGAGACATTGGTTGGAGGGTGCCATTCACCCCATCGCCGTCTGGACCGACCACAAGAACAAGTACTTGTGGTTGGCCCGCCGACTTAACGCCAGGCAGACTCGCTGGTCTTTATTTTACCAGCGATTTAACTTTATCATCACGTACCGGCCTGGCGCCCGGAGCATCAAACTGGACGCGCTATCGCGTCAGTTTGATTTCAGAGAGGGAGCGCCCCCCCCCCCAAATATCATTCCACCTTTGTGCGTCCTTGGAGCGCTTACTTGGGATATCAAGTGGAAGGTCCGTCAGGCCCAGTCCCAGGAGCCTGTGCCAGTAGGGTGTCCCCAGAACCGTCTGTACGTCCTGGTCACCCTCCACAGCAATGTCATCCAGTGGGGTCACACCAGTCGCTTCACCTACAATCCTGGCATAGCCCGAACTGTGGTCTTCATCCGGCAAGAGTTCTGGTGGCTCACACTGCGGCAGGACATACGGGAGTATGTGAAGGCCTGCCAGACCTGTGTCCGGAAAAAATCAGACTTCTCTTCCCCGTGAGGCCTCCTCCACCCCCTCCCCACCCCTGGTCGTCCTTGGTCCTACATTGCCATGGATTTTATTACCGGACTCCCCCCCCTCCCGGGGTAAAACTGTCATCCTCACCATTGTGGATTGCTTCTCCAAGGCCGTTCACTTGGTTGCTCTCCCAAAGCTCCCCTCGGCCCTGGAGATGGTGGTCCTACTGACGGAGCACGTCATCTGGATCCACAGCATTCCTATGGACAGTGTGTGTGACCAGGGCCCCTAGTTTACGTCCCAGGTCTGGAGGGCCTTCTGCTGGACCCTGGGCACTACAGTGAGTCTCTCGTCAGGAAATCACCCTCAAAGTAATGGGCAAGCGGAGCGCGCCAACCAGTCCCTGGAGACCACCCTGCGGCGTGTAGCAGCCAACAACCCGTCATTGTGGAGCACACCCCTGACCTGGGTGGAGTATTCTTTAAACTCAGCCATCTCTTCTGCAACTGGACTCACCCCATTCGAGGCGTTGCTGGGGTACACGCCCCCACTGCTACCTATGGCCGAGAGGGAGGTCGCAGTTCTGTCCGTGGAGGTCCATACTCGCTGCTGCAGACGCGTCTGGAGGTCTACCTGGGCCGCTGTCACCCACTCCATGGAATGCACCCGGGCTGCTGCTGACAGGAAGTGGGTCCCTGCCCCCAAATATGTTGTTGGACAGCAGGTCTGGCTAGCGGCGAGCCAGATTCCTCTTAAGAAGAAATCTGGAAAGTTATCCCTCCACTTCCTGGGCCCATTCACCATCTCCTGAGTGATCAACGATGCGTCGGTCCAGCTCAGGTTGCCCCTGTCCCTGCGAGTGAACCCCATGTTTCATGTTTCCCACATTAAATCCCTCTCGGTCAGTCCCCTCTGCACCCCCCCGCCACCCCGAAGCAGCCTAAACCTCCTCTCTGGATCATCTTATACTGTTCGTCACATCCTGGATGTCCGCAATCGAGGCCGGGGCCTTCAGTATCTGGTGGACTGGGAGGGCTATGGCCCGGAGGAACGTTCCTGGGTTCCCACCCCACGGGTCTTGGATAAAGACATGCTCCGGGCCTACCACTGAGCCCATCCGGAAAAGCCCTCTGGACTGCCAGGAGACACTCCTAGAAGGGGGGGCCCTGTCATGGGCAGCAAGAGCGCACCCCTCCCATCCTGTCTCACCTTTGTTAATTAATCACGCCACCTGAGGCAAAAGACGCACCTGCACCCGCTCATCAGCCAGCGTACTTAAGGAGGTCCTCTCCGTGCATTCTACACTGGCTCGTCTGGGTATACTGCCTGTTCAAGACAAGCAGATTTGATTCTTTGATAGTTTAGAGACGTTGTCTAATCTCACTTTCTTCTCCTCCTCAGGTTGCTGCCATCGTGCGGTTGTGCTTCTAGGGCTGCATGCGCTCTCCTGCCACATCTCCACAAATCCCTCGGCTTTCAACCGCCACCCGGTCAGGCACCATCAGCTCATCCCCCCCACCCTACTGGTTTGTCTATTCCCCACTGGAGTCCTGCCGGTCTTTTCTCGGAACCCTAAGTAAGTGGCAATTTGGCTCGCTCATTTCCCCTTACTCCGTTCCTCCTCTGACAGCTCTCGTCTTCTCTCCTCAGGTGATTCCTCTGGCGAGTTGCTGTTTCTGTAGCTGTGCGCCTTTGATATTTAATAAATTGTCTAATGTGCTCCCTTGTGTGGTTCCTTCCTGTGCTGTTGCATCGTGCACGTAAGCTGTCAATTTAGTAATCATGACAGTTAACAGTTTGCACATTTGCAGCTCAAGTAACTTAATTATCTAGTGACATCCTGTTTTTGTATTGAAGTGGATTACTAACCTCAAATCTTAACAAACGCATTAAATGTAGACTCTTGTGTATTATTAAAAAACAACACCAGTAATTCACATGGAAGATCTGTTGTTTGTTTACACATACCCATTTTTGCCAGCAGGGTCCTGTTCACGGTCTACTACTGGTCCATTTTGCAGAGGCATGCATTGTGCTCCCTCCTCTGTACTATGTAGACACTAGGGAGAATATATCACACAAAAAATAAGGATAAATACAAAAAATATTAAACAGGCCCTCTCTGAACTAAATAGCAACGCTCTTTGTCTGTCAGGTGCTTAAGCCATAATGATGGGTCATCTTAAGAACAAACTGGTCAGACTCGTGGTATATACAGTAGTTCTCTCATCATCTTCTCCTCTGTGAAGGGTAGCTGTTGGCACAGTGGGCGTGTCACTTAAGCAACATGGACTAGCAGCCGTGGTACTGTCTACAACGGATACAGGTCAAGTGGACCCCTGACCAAGTGAGCACCCTAAGTGGACCCCAGGATCCAATCTGTACATGTACAAGTTCATAAGAGTCATAATTTTCTGAAGCCTCATTCAGAACATTATAGTCCCACATACCTCTTCTGTGGATTTTTATCTGGGGTCAGCCAGCTGTGACGAGCAGCAGCGGTGGAAAAGAGAAGCCTTTTGAAAACAGAAATGGAGCCAAAACCTTCTCTGGGTCTTTTAATACATATACTGTATACTGTATGTGTGTGTATTCTTTTACACTTCTTGGTGACTATAATGTTCTGAAAGGGGGTTCAGGAAATTATGAATCACTTTATAAATCACTGGATTGAAAATGTACTTGTACATATACAAATTAGATCCTGGGGTCCACTTGACCTGATCCCTCCTGCAGTTATGCTGCCAATGCTACTACAATTGCTATGAACAAAATAATAAGTCACATCTCTCTGTCACAGGTTTTAAGGTCATGTCCCATCATATAATGCTACTACCCACCTCTAATGTCTCTCAGAAACTGTGCCTTCACCCAATAACTGTACAACAGATTTTTGAAACTAGAAAAGCACTCACAGAGCGCATACCTCTGCCAAGTCTCCGTCCATTTGTCATGGATCACCTCCAAAATGTAATGGGTTTGTGTGTAGGCCTATAACCACTTGTGGTGAAAATGGCATCAAAGTCTGTCCATCAGTTTTGGAGTATTGTTGCTAACACACTGTGAGAAGATAAGAGCCTTGGCTGAGGTATGCATTCTCAGATCATCACCAAAATATAATGGGTTCCTCTCTAGCCCAAGAACCACCTCTGGTGAAAATTTCATCCAAATCCATCCAGTTGTTTTTGTGTAATCCTGCTGCACAAATACAAACAAAGCCCTTGGTGGAGGTATGCACTCTCAGATCATCACCAAAATCTAATCATCTGTTCCCTGTGCCATTACACACCTTTCCTGAAAATTTCATCAAAATCCATTCATAACTTTTTGAGTTATGTTGGTAACAGACAGACAGACAGACAAACCCCGGTAAAAACATTACCTCCTTGGCGGAGGTAATAAGGGCTGACCCAGCTACCCTAGTTGAGCTAGCACAGGCTAACAACAATTGCAAGTTTGAGCTTTTACTGCACATAAACAAGAAAAAAAGCTGGCCAAATAAAACAAGATCACAGACTACAGAATCTACCTGTTAACTTAAGTGGTATAATGACCAAAACAACAGCCATTCATTAACTTACCCGGGACTATTAAGCAGACACTTCATGAAATGAATGGTGGTCTATGGGGAAAATTCCATTATTTGGAACTATTGGCGCTCCTTGACCCATGTGACTTCTGCCTTTCACAGTTTCTATAGAAGTCTACCAGAGTGCCGCAACTCTCATATTATACGGCGCTGAGATACGTGGAACAGTCCAACAGTCTGAGGAGAAGGGGGGAGGACGTTATGTTTGTGATTTGATTTGGCGTTTTTATAAATACCCGTGTTTCTATATTTAGTTGGACATCACATTAAATATGCTATTTTAAAAAATATATGCGGTGTGACGATCCGGCGAGCGAGCTCCCCCTCCTCTCCTGTTCCTGTTGTCTCGGCTCCGGAGGATTAGACACACCTGCATGACTACACACCTGCTGCGTCCTGATTACCCAGCGTATTTAAGAGTCAGCGTGTAGAGTACCCATCGCTGGATCGTTAGGTTTGCCACCACGAAATGTTCAAGCATTTAAAACATTATTCTCTCTGGTTGGTCTGTGTTTGACTCCTGTGTCCTTCTGTCTCCCAGGTTTGCTACTACCTGCAGGTGTGCACTCCGGATCTGATCATGCTCGCCTGACCAAGAGGATGCCAGACTTCCACCCAGGTCACCGTCCTTTCCCCTGTTCCCCTGGTCCATGCAGGAGTTCTCTGCCGGGCTCCTCTGCTCTCGAAGTAAGAGTGCTTTCCCATTATTATTCTCGCCTTTGGGAGATTCTGTCCCTAATCACCTCTGTCTGCTCTCTCCCCGTAGGCTACGTGTGCTCTAGTGGGCACCGGTTTTGTGCTAATTTAAGTGTGTGTTTTTGTGTTGTGCTTTTCTTCAGTTGAGCTCCTTTTTTTAGAGTTGTATGTTGTTTTATTTTTACAATAAACTGGTGAACTTTTTACAACCAAGTCTGAATGATCGTTCTGGCAGCTCTGCGTTTGAGCCTCATCCTCACTGAACCGTGACATGGGGCTTCTAGTAGATCGGGGCCCCTAGCAGGTCAGGGCCAAAGGCAACCACCTACCTTTGCCTAATGGTCCACCTCTGCCCATCATGTGCTCTTTCTACCGGGGCACCATTGAAAACATCCTCACCAGCTGCATCACGGTGTGGTATGGAAGCTGCACTGCCTCCTGCCGGAAGACACTACAACACACAGTGAAAGCAGCCATCAAGCTCATCGGTACCCCTCTGCCTGCACCCCCCCAGACATCTACCCCACCTGCCTCACCTGCAGAGCCATCAACATCACAGGCGACACCTTCCACCCTTCACACTCCCTCTCCTGCCCTCGGGGAAAAGGTACCGGAGCCTCCGGGCCAACTTCACAAGATTTCTAAATAGTTTTGTTCATCAGGCCATCAGGACTATGAACTCTGTCCACTCCCCACCCCTTCCCCCGCCCTGGACCGCAATGCACTCAGAATCAGAATCAGATTTATTGCCATTGTTCATGTAGTACACAAACTAGGAATTTGTCTCGGTGCAATGCTGCAACATTAAACATGATAAGATAAAAGAATAAAAACAATACATGCAATAAGTGTAGAATAAGAATGAGTAATACTAGTCAAAGCAGTTTTTAAATATATTAGCGAGCAGCAGATATTGTGGAGTACCACATAATGCAGTCGGTAATGCAACAGAAACAGTGATGATTGACATGAGTCTGGTTGAGCTGCTGTACATAGTGCACGAGAGTCATTAAGTCACTTAGTGTTCAGCAGTCTGATGGCAGAGGGGAAGAAGCTGTTCATGTGCCGGAAGGTTTTAGTCTGAATGGACCGAAGTCTTCTACCTGAGTGGAGGGGGGTAAACAGTACGTGACCAGGGTGTGAAGGATCGGCTATGATCCGGCCTGCACACCTCCGGGTCCTGGAGATGTACAGGTCCTGGAGAGATGGGAGCTTGCAGCCGATCACCTTCTCAGCAGTGTGCACGACGCGCTGCAGCCTTAGTCTGTCCCTGGCAGTGGCTCCTGCGTACCACACGGTTATGGAGGTGGTGAGGATGGACTCGATGATGGCTGTGTAGAACTGCACTAACATCTTGGTGGGTAGCTTGAGCTTCCTCAGCTGCCGCAGGAAGAACATCCTCTGCTGGGCCTTTTTGATGAGGGAGCTGATGGTCGGCTCCCATTTGAGGTCCCGGGTGATGGTGGTGCCCAAGAAGTGGAAGGAATCTGCAGTGGTGATGGGAGAGCCTGTGAGGGTGAGGGGGGGCAGAGGGGTTGTGACTTTCCTGAAGTCCACAATCATCTCCACTGTCTTCAGAGCGTTCAGCTGCAGGTCGTTGTGGCTGCACCAGGACGCTAGCTGGGCCACCTCTCTCCTGTAGACGGACTCGTCGCCGTTGGAGATGAGCCTGATGAGGGTGGTGTCTTCCGCAAACTTGATCAGCTTAACAGACTGGTGGCTGTAGGTGCAGGAGTTGGTATAAAGGGAGAAGAGTAGGGGGGAAAGTACACAGCCCTGGGGTGATCCAGTACTGATGCTGACAGAGTCTGAGACAGTCTTCCCCAGCCGCACATGCTGCCTCCGGTCCGTCAGGAAGTCGGTGATCCACCTGCAGAGGGAGTCAGGCACGCCGAGCAGGGACAGCTTGTCCTGGAGCAGAGTGGGGCGGATGGTGTTGAATGCAGAGCTGAAGTCCACAAACAGGATCCTGGCGTAGGTTCCTGGGGAGTCCAGGTGCTGCAGGATGGAGTGGAGGGCCAGGTTGACTGCGTCGTCCACAGACCTGTTGGCTCGGTAGGCAAACTGCAGTGGGTCCAGGAGGGGAGTGGTGATGGACTTGAGGTGGGGCAGGACCAGGTGCTCAAAGGACTTCATGACTACAGAGGTGAGTGCTACAGGTCTGTAGTCATTAAGTCCAGTGATCCGTGGCTTCTTGGGGACAGGGATGATGGTGGAGGATTTGAGGCAGGTCGGCACGTGGCATAGCTTAAGGGAGGTGTTAAAAATGTCTGTGAAGACAGGAGCCAGCTCTTTCGCACAGTGTCTCAGGGTGGAGGGAGACACGCCGTCTGGACCGGGGGCCTTGCACGGGTTCAGTCTGGAGAACTGTCTGTGCACATCCTGCTCGCTGATGACAAGGGCAGGGGGGGAGGAGGGGGGGGGCGCTTTTGATGAAGTAGGGACCGAAGAGGCAGTGGAGCTGGGGGGAGGGGGGAGTTGGACACAGCTGACGAGGTGTCAAAATGGGCGTAATGTTGGGACAGTCTTTGACAAAGGGCTTTGTCATCCTGACCTTTAGAAGCCTGAGGCCGATAGTTGGTGATTTGCCTCAGTCCTCTCCACACAGAAGCCGAGTCGTTAGCAGTGAACTGCTGCTGGAGTCTCTCAGAATACACAGATTTAGCTCTCTTCAGCTCTCTGTTAAACCGATATTTAACCTCCCTGTAGCAGTCCCTGTCTCCACTTTTCAACGCTGCTTCCTTCTCCTTCCTGATCTGTCTGAGCTTAGCTGTGAACCAGGGCTTATCATTAGAGTAACTCACCCTGGTGCGCGATGGAAGAATGCTCTCCTCACAAAAGTGGATATATGAGCTCACAGTGTCCGTGTACTCATCCAGATCATGTGTGGCTCCTTTAAACATGCCCCAGTCAGTTATTTCCATGCACGTTTCCAGCTTCTCCTCAGCTTCACTGGTCCATTTCTTCGTAGTGGTCACAACAGGTTTAGTGAGCTTCAGTCTCTGTCTGTATGTGGGAATGAGGTGGACCATCACGTGATCAGATAGTCCAAGCGCAGCGCGGGGAACAGCGCGATACACGTCCTTCACTGTAGTGTCCTTCACCCGCACAATAACTACCTCAGCTGTTGGCACAGAAAGACTGGTACACCAACAGTAATACATGTGCTGCTGTATGTCTCTGCCCTTTAACTGCAACCATTTGCACAAATGCCATATCTACTGCTGTCTGTCATTGCAATTCTGATCATGTGCAATCCTATCTGTTACTATCTGCACCTACACTACCGCATTGAACTGCAACTATGGGCATTACATCTCTCTAGTTTTCCGTTTATAGGATTGCTGAGTTTCATCATCGTTAATCGTTTATCTCTATTTGCACTTTGGGAGGTCTAGGTCTATCTTTTGTTGCCGTTTGCACTACGGGTTGCATTACATAGACTGTTGCTTTTTTTTCCAGAGTTATTCCTTTTCTTTTTTGTATTGTGCACACCGCTGAAGAGAGAGAGAAACACCATTTCAATTCTCCTGTATGTCCTGTACGTACAGTAGTATTGACAAATAAAATCTTTGAATCTTCAGAATCAGAATCAGATTTATTGCCATTGTTCATGTAGTACACAAACTAGGAATTTGTCTCGGTGCCATGCTGCAACATTAAAAACATGATGAGATAAAGAGATAAACTAAAAAAACTAAAGGACTAAAAACATGCAATAAGTGTAGAATAATAAGTAATAATAATAATAATAATAATAATAATAATAATAATAATAATAATGAGTAATACTAGTCAAGGCAGTTTTAAATAAATTAGCAAGTAGCAGATAATATGGGGTACCACAGTGCAGTCGATAATGCAACAGAAAACAGTGATGAATGACATGAGTCTGGTTGAGCTGCTGTATATAGTGCACGAGAGTCAATAAGTCACTTAATGTTCAGCAGTCTGATGGCAGAGGGGAAAAAGCTGTTCATGTGCCGGGAGGTTTTAGTTTGAATGGACCGAAGTCTTCTACCTGAGGGGAGGGGGGCAAACAGTACGTGACCAGGGTGTGAAGGATCGGCTATGATCCGGCCAGCACGCCTCCGGGTCCTGGAGATGTACAGGTCCTGGAGAGATGGGAGCTTGCAGCCGATCACCTTCTCAGCAGTGCGCACGACACGCTGCAGCCTTAGTCTGTCCCTGGCAGTGGCTCCTGCATACCACACAGTTATGGAGGAGGTGAGGATGGACTCGATGATGGCCGTGTAGAACTGCACTAACATCTTGGTGGGTAGCTTGAGCTTCCTCAGCTGCCGCAGAAAGAACATCCTCTGCTGGGCCTTTTTGATGAGGGAGCTGATGGTAGGCTCCCATTTGAGGTCCCGGGTGATGGTGGTGCCCAAGAAGCGGAAGGAACCTGCAATGGTGATGGGAGAGCCTGTGATGGTGAGGGGGGGCAGGGGGGTTGTGACTTTCCTGAAGTCCACAATCATCTCCGCTGTCTTCAGAGCGTTCAGCTGCAGGTTGTTGTGGCTGCACCAGGACACCAGCTGGGCCACCTCTTTCCTGTAGACGGACTTGTCGCCGTTGGAGATGAGCCCGATGAGGGTGGTGTCATCCGCAAACTTAATCAGCTTAACAGACTGGTGGGAGGAGGTGCAGGAGTTGGTATAAAGGGAGAAGAGTAGGGGGGAAAGTACACAGCCCTGGGGTGATCCGATGCTGATGCTAACAGAGTCCGAGACAGACTTCCCCAGCCGCACATGCTGCCTCCGGTCCGTCAGGAAGTCGGTGATCCACCTGCAGAGGGAGTCAGGCACGTCGAGCAGGGACAGCTTGTCCTGGAGCAGAGCGGGGCGGATGGTGTCGAATGCAGAGCTGAAGTCCACAAACAGGATCCTGGCGTAGGTTCCTGGGGAGTCCAGGTGCTGCAGGATGGAGTGGAGGGCCAGGTTGACTGCGTCGTCCACAGACCTGTTGGCACGGTAGGCAAACTGCAGCGGGTCCAGGAGGGGAGTGGTGATGGACTTGAGGTGAGACAGGACCAGGCGCTCAAAGGACTTCATGACTACAGAGGTGAGCGCTACAGGTCTGTAGTCGTTAAGTCCAGTATTCCGTGGCCTCTTGGGGACAGGGATGATGGTGGAGGATTTGAGGCAGGTCGGCACGTGGCATTGCTTAAGGGAGGTGTTAAAAATGTCTGTGAAGACAGGAGCCAGCTCTTTCGCACAGTGTCTCAGGGTGGAGGGAGACACACCGTCCGGCCCGGGGGCCTTGCGCGGGTTCGGAATCTTGAATCAGTGAGAGATCATGCCTCTCATATTTTTCCATCTTCCCCCCTCATATTCCCTCATACGCTGACCAATGACCATACATAACATTTGTTCCCTTGCACTGCCTGGACGCACAAAGTATGAGGCAAACCTCATACTGTTTTAATGTTTGTCTCATAATACAATTTACCTTCAAAAGTTGGGTGTCTTTAATGCTAGTGGCCATGTCAAATTTGATGTTGCAGTTTGCACAGTGCTGGACTAGCAGCTAAGCATCCCATCCCTGCAAGGCTCATAATAAACATGCTGTTTACCGTTGCATATGCATCAGCAAGAGGCTCTGAAACCAGTGGGGATTGTTCACATACTGACTTGTTGTTTGTGCACATGGAGGATTCAGAAATGTTTCCACTAGGCAGCAGAATAAGGCCGAGTCATTCCTTGCAAACACCAGAACATATTCTACCACAACTATTGATTTTGCATAAACAAGATGACTACATTTCGCAAAAATAAACTTGAAGTGATAACAATCTCAGTTTGTTTAATGTGATTTTTGTTTGTCTGCCACTAGGCTCAGGAATCTTTCTTTGCTGCTCACAAGATGGATGCAGTAGGAAAATGCCTGTAAAGATTCATTCACTATGCATCGAGAATACACTGAATCCTTTACAGTATAATTGGTGTGCACTGACAACAAAGTTAAATCAGCAATTTCACTGCTACATGCACTCTAAAACTAGATTTTCTCAGAGTTTCCAGATAAAAGGGAAAGAAAATGAAATCCAGCTGAGCATGAACGTACATTGGTTATTAAATCAGCACGTGTGTTCTGGTCTCTAAAAAAATGTTGATGTTATTTGACTTTATAAATCACAATAAATTCTGGACGACCTGCTTAACTGGATAAGTGAGTGGTATGACTAAACTGGTGACAGCAAATGAAACAGGTTCGTGAAATAATCAGGGGTGAAAGTCTTCTAAAGTCAAAGGGTTCAGTATTGAGAAAGACTGGGGAACTATTTATTAGTGCAAAAATTTAGGATAATTCAATTTTGAGAATTATGACTTACTGTAGCTCGTTGAATTTAATTACTGAACTGTGATATTCAAACTTTTTGAGGTGCACTGGTAAGACCATTAAGGTTCTACCATTAAATGGAAAAAAATGTTTGAGGAAAAAAAGTTTCATATCTAAGAGGAAAAACTCACCTAATGTTACTTGATAGGGCAAATTATTCTCATAACTTGATATTTTTCCTTGTGTTCTGTTGCTCAAATGCTCAAGTTACTTTTTTCATACTAAAGATTGCCAATCCCCTCAGTAGTTAAGAGAAAAAACGCTCTTTCTATCCTCCTTCTTTTGGCTCCTCACTTTAGGGTTCACCACAGTGGATCATCTGCCTCCACCTCACACTATCCCTTGCATCTTCCTCTTACACCAACCATCTCCATGTCCTCCTTCACTACACCCATGAACAGAGCCGGCCCAAGGCATAAGCGAACAAAGCAACTGCTTAGGGCCCCAGGACTACCAGGGGGCTTCCAAGAGCATTTATTTGATTTTAACTGAGCATTAACACCTCCTCTCCATCATATCAGCCAACTCCCTCCCTTTACCAGTCATAGTTCCTACCTTTAAAGTCCCTACACTCACCTCCACACTTCTACCTTTCCTTTTTTCTCTCTGACTCCAAACACGCCTTCCCCCCCTCTCCTCATCCTTGATCTTTAACCAACAATAGCCCCATTTCCACCAGCACTCTGTCTGTTAACAGCACTGGTGGCGGTCATTGTTAACCCAGCTCAAGCCTCATTCATCTTTTTTTTTTTGTGTGTGTGTTTTGTATACTTCATTAATCCCCTGAGGGAAATTCAGGGCATCCACCTGGATGGATGAGGCAGCCACGGTACGGTGCCAATCCCTTCACCATTCACACACACATTCACACTTCATGATCAGCATGTTTGACGTGGCAAGGATTTTACAGCAGATGCCCTTCCTCATACAACCCTCCCCATTTACCCGGACTTGGGACTGACAGATTGACTAGCCTGTTGGGCTCGTCCTTTGACTGTGTGAGCCATGTTGCTTATTCAAGAGAAACCCCTAGCATGGATGAGATCTTGTGCCAAGGGTCTCTAAAGTAGAAGACTTTTTTGGGGGGGTACTACAAAAATGGTTTATCCATTTAATATATTGTGTCACAAGGAATGTTCACACCGGGAGAGTTTTTATAATTAAGATATCCTTATTGAAATACTTAAAGTTAAATGCTTCATCATCCTCACCCTGGGAAACCTTCCGATGCCAACCGCCTTTTACCATGCTGCGTAGGCACTGTACCCAGCTGACTTCAAGCTTAGCCATTTGTTCCCCATTAGGAAAGCAGGCTTTGGTGCCATATACCAATCGTGAATGAACACAAGCTTCAGCTTTCTTCTAGTCAACAATGACACTCTGCAGTCCATTAATACCTGTTGTAACTCAATGAATTTGGTGGTAGAACTTGCCACTCAATGATCAGTGAAACATGCATCTTCTGAACTTGTTATGACTTGCCCAATATATCTGAAGTCCCTCACATTTTCAATGACCTGGCCATCTAGACTGAATAACATTGGCTCCATTGTGAGTAACTGATCATTGAATACCTGAGTCTTTTTTGTTGTTGTTGTTTTTTTAGTGGATTGAGTCAATCCAAAGCATTTCCAGGTCTCACTGATGATATTCAAACGTGACGACCTAATAGTATTGAATGCAAAAAACGCAACAGACTTACACAAATGGTCCCCTTGTGGTCACCCGGCACAATGTAGACTGATACTATTCACGCTCAGCAGGGATTGCATACAGACAGAGACCCCCTGGGGGGACAACCAGAACAATGGACTATTGTTTATACATCCCCGGATTAAGGAGAAGACATCCGGGCGCCAGTTGGTCACACGATTGATATGTATTGATTGATATGTATATCAATATGCAAATGTGCCATGCATTCTCTCTCTGTTGGTATAACATATATAAAAGAGCTTGCTATACATGCCTCAAGAGCACAGCACACACCGCACAGTTGAGAAAACAGCACAACACAGCGCACAGCGCTACAGTGTGTCTCATGATGTTGGAGGAAAATAAAAAAACTGCCACCTTCCAGCTCGCCGCATCTCGCCTGAACTTATTTGTTCCTCCACACTGGTGACCCTTGACGAAGAATGGAACACCAGGCGAACACCCTGGAGATGACCCAGACGGGAAGCCTCAGCACGCGCCATGATGCGCCCCTTGCCTGATCTTTTATGTCCACACTGGTGACCTGACGAGGGAGAATGACTGTCTTCTCCCTCTCACCACGCTGTGGGCACAGAGGACCAGAGAACACCTACAACCTCATCATCCTCACCGGAACGCGCGCTCCGGAGCGCAGCGCTGGGACCAAAACGCACCATGAACGACACGAGCGAACGAAGGAAGCAGCCTGAACGGGGACAATCATCGACGCCGACTGCATTGATTTCCACCAAGCTCCCCGACTCTGACTAAACTCCGGACAGCGGACCTCCCACGCACAGAAGCCCCGCACGCACACCGCAGGATTACGAGGACAGCACAACTGCCAGTTATGTGGTCACGGTGCCAAGCACGTACCACGCACAGAGACGAACCAGCTCCACAGACTGATACATCGTCCTCCGCCGCTGCACATGCCCTAGAAAAATGGCCGATCGCCACCCTCGGAACCTTCAGGGCTGCTCATGCACCTGGAGCACATATGCCGCCCACACAGAGGACTTTGTATGGGTTTCTCAGTCACGGCGCACAAGGGGTATTTAGCCGATTGCTTTCCCCGATGACTTTAGGGCTGCTTCCCACACCTAAAAGCCAAACCACCTCACGCCCTCACACAGCTGCAGTTGTTTCACAGCCACTATGCATCCTCGGGGAATTTGGCCGCTCGCCTTCCCCACATCCTCGCTGGATTGAGCCACAAGAGGAGTCAGATAAAAAAAATTTTTCACAGCCGCTGTGGATCTCCGCCAGATTTACCGGGAAAGTCCCTCACCATCGCGGATCCACACACAATTTTTGCGTGGCCCAGACCCCTTTGATGTCCCGGGCCAGCACTCACTTACTCCCCCCCCTCCTCCACAGCGCTTTTCCTGCACCTCACTCCCTAAAGCCGGCCGATCGCCATCTTGTTCCATTACGCATGATGCACATCGGCCCGTGCGCCCACAATCCACGGCCGTTCAACGTGCTGGAACTCGGAGCGGACCACACTTTTTTTTCCACCCCTCCCCCATCCCCCCCATGGACTGACATGCCCTCTGACAGTTCTACCGGATCTGGAGCCAAACGACGGGGGGGGGGGGGTGTCACAGCCCCTTCCAAGCGTTCTGGGGGGAGCCGTGTGGTCACCCAGCACAATGCAGACTGATACTATTCACGCTCAGCAGGGATTGCATACGGACAGAAAACCCCTGGGGGGACAACCAGAACAATGGACTATTGTTTATACATCCCCGGATTAAGGAGAAGACATCCGGGCGGCAATTGGTCACACGATTGATATGTATTGACTGATATGTATATCAATATGCAAATGTGCCATGCATTCTCTCTCTGTTGGTATAACATATATAAAAGAGCTTGCTATACACGCCTCAAGAGCACAGCACACACCAAACAGCGGCGGACACAGCACAACACAGCGCACAGCGCTACAGTGTGTCTTATGACGTTGGAGGAAAATAAAAAACTGCCACTTCCAGCTCGCTGCATCTCGCCTGAACTTATTTGTTCCTCCACACCCTCCAGTATACAACTAGGACAATATCAGTCGCTATGGAGGGTGACAATATATGTATGGGTACATATTCATACTATGTAGGGTAACTAAATAGACGGTTATGCTGTTTATTCCATCTAGCTACAATGCTCCGCACTGTGTATATATATTTATATATTTATGTGTACATATGTATATTCACTGCTCTTATTTTCTTATCTTCTAAATTATTGCTCTGAGTGTTGCTGTCCCTGTGCTGTTGCAATCCTGGAATTTCCCCATTGTGGGACTAATAAAGGCTTATCTTATCTTATCTTTTTCAGCCTCACATGCTGATCTAGAAAACAGAACCACATCATCTGCGTAAGTCTTTCATTCCCTTCATATGCCCATGATGTCATTGTTCTCTATCAGTGCATAGATGGGAGATGTTAAACTCAAGATCTATCCCTCACCCCTCTGGGATACCCTGTCAATTTCACTGGATGCCACTTTCAGTATAAAGTCAAAATAATAATGGGCACAAGGCCCAATTCCTGTTAGTATAAATATTCTATATTACTTTCTCTTCTAGGAACAGTTTTCACAACATGCAGTTCTACTATTTTTGTCTGTGCCTGTACACACTTTTTCTGTGTCAAAAGTGACATAAGTATCTGCTCTATACAGATGCTCTCAGTCAGATTTTGTTAAAATTACCCTTTTCACCTCCCACCACTAAAGTGCTAGGGCAGCACCTCCCATGTTGAGGCAACAGCCTTCTCAAGCACGGACAACAGATGCTTTGGCATAAAAACAACATTACTAGCAGGATGCTACAATGAGTGAAAAGGAAACTGTCATGCGGTGACTCTCGCGGATCACCATAAGACGCCAAGAGTCCACTGGTGAGTTTTGCAATGATGGTAATTTATTAACAAAACAAGACAAGACACAAAGCTATGAGCCGCTAAGGGCAAAAACACACACTCAGCGATACAAGGGCTTGTAGGGCTAACCCCAGCCACTACGAGCTAAACTATGACAAGACAAGAAAGAACACAAACCTGACATGAAGGTCTAACGAGGCCTCACGAGGATTGTTTGACGATACTCCTGCAATTTAACTGCCATCAGTGCCCGCCTTATAAAGGCGAACACTAACGAGCAGTGATGACAGACAGCTGACCAATTTTGACAGCCAGAAACCACACCGAGCGCCTTCACGATAAGAGCCCGGTGAAGCCAGAATATAACCCACAGCTGTCAAAGCTGGCAGCGAATATACATAGCCCGAGCGCGGACAGGACTGGCGCTCGGGTCGTAACAGTATCCTCCCTCCGAGGGCGGGCTTCCAGGACGCCCATAGACCCAGGGATGGCAACAGGAAATTCTGATTTCAGCTGAAATCTAATTTGGTCGATTGACTTATGGGGGGAACGGGGGGGGGAGCCTGAAGCTGGGAGGTTTTCAGTAAAACAGAAGTAATTTAGACTGAAAAAAATGATAAAAAATGAAATACTAGACTTACATAAATCATTAAATTTAATGAAAAGTTAACTTACTTTTTCTTCAATGTTGTCTCACTGTCTTTAGTCCAACATATTTAACAGTTCTATAAGAGTTTATTACACTATTTACACTGGTCACCAAGTCACTTCTAATGTGAAACTTTCTTCCTTTTGGCAGCAAGCTGTGTCAGTCTCTGAACTTTGAACTTCATCTCCTTTTCTGGTTTCTTCAGAAACTGTCCGAGTGTTTCTGTTACCTCGTCGAACTTTGAGCCAATTTTCACATTTACCGTCACTTTTCTCTCAAGCCAATTCCATCGGAACTTATTTTTGACACTTTTGTCTATTTCTAGCACTGATGACTCCTGATCCTTCGATAAAAATCTCATAATTCCGCTGAAAACAATACTGAAAGCTCAGAATTCCAACACGAACCAGGGATGTGATTTGGGGTTGGGGAAATTATCTGAAAATTTAGCAGGGGGTCTGGGGGACGCAGTCCCCCAGTGGGGTGAGGGGCAAGGGGGGCAAAGCCCCCCGAAGCTCCTGGGTTTTTATGATTTTTAAGTACCAGAACTGTGCTTAAATGACATAAAACAAACAGCTGAATGCCACTTATTACTGTATAATATTGACTTATGTTCCAAGAAGATAGCATTCCTAAAATATTCCAACAAGCATTATTCTTTACATGCTTCAACACTTGATCAAATCAAAATCAGTTAATTTTATCTATTCCATAATAGAAATAAAATTCCAACATACCATTACTTTTTATAATTTCAGCATTCATTTCAGATCACCAGTTTCAATCTCCATTGAGTCTTGAGCAGTTCATTTTGCACAATCACTGATGCAGCCAAGTCTTAGAAATATTCAAAAGTTATGAGTCAATGTCCACTGTGTTTCAAACTGTTTGGAATCATAAAAGCAATATAGCTAAATTGTTTTGCTATTTTTTTCTCCTCAACATCAATGTCAGGGCGCTGCAGGAGGTTTGGGGGATGGTTAACTTTTATAACCGTTTCCTCCCCCGCGCAGCCCAGCTCATACAGCCGTTGAACGCCGCACTCAAGAAACGGAAACCGGCGGACAGAGTCGAATGGACTTCTGAACGGCAGTAGGCGTTCTGAGGTTAAAACAGCTCTGGCAAACACTGGTGCACCCAGACCCGGCGGCTCGGATAGCGCTCACTACCGACGCCTTGGACATGGGCATAGCAGCCGTCATGGAGCAATGCGTTGCCGGTTCTTGGCAGCCGCTCACCTTTTTTTTTAGCAGGTCTTTGCACAACAGTGAGCGTAAATACAGTGTGTTCGACAGAGAGTTAATGGCTCTCCACCTGGCCATATGCCACTTCCAGTTCTGCCTGAAAGGGCGCACCTTCACTGCGTTCGTGGACCACAAGCCGCTAACGTACTTAACGTACTTTATCTTCCTGGAAGATAAAATAAAGCGGAATTCGGCGAATTACCGGAAAAATCACATCCCTGAGAACAAGCCGCCATGAATTTTTGACGAAGCATACAACGAGCCATTTGATTGGTCCAATCGTTTGCAACTATCCAATCGCAGGGCTGTTTACAATACAGCAGTAGCTTGAACACAACACATCCGGGTTATCGCAGGAGACTTGACCCGGGGAAGCGCCGAGTGCTTATGTAATCGTGTTGATTTTCGCTAAAATCGGTAACAATAAGGTACCTTACCCCCCCTAAAATTTTCTCAGCGGATTTAGATGATTCACAGAAATGATCAATTTGAAAATAAATCGGCGGAAATCCGTGGATCGGCGGAAAATTGCCATCCCTGTAGACCAGCCTGCCCCCCCACCCCCTCCAGGGTGGGCGGATGGGGGTAGGTCCGGAGGGAGAAAAAGACCAACACAGAATCAGTACAGGAAAAAGACAAAATCCAGACCAGACAGGGCAAAAAAACTAAACACAGTAAAATGACAAAAAATACCAAATATTCAAATCAGATAAAATACACACGGAGGAAAATAAGGCAACTGTAGGACATAACACACATTGCCAAGGATCCCCAAATAACAGTTACAGAAACAGCACAGGACAGCAAGAGAAAATTAAATCTTTGCCCACATGTTACACAAGAAAATGGCTTCCCACCTGTGTGAATTCTCATGTGAATTTTCAAATAACCAAATACAGAAAAACAGAGCAATTACTAGCTCATACCTAACTACACACAAAACAAACTAGGGCAACTACAAGACATAACAAATACCCGCAGACACCCAAATGGCCATAACACAAAGCACACAGGATAGCAAGGGGAAAAAAAACCCCAAAACATATCACTGGGACAGATCACCACCAGAAAATGACCACTACCCCCCAGACAGTTTATGCCGACCGGCAGAGACCAGGCCCCATAGGAACAGTTCAGGTGGTCTCCCCATGTCCAACGGCCAGCGGGTGGTCATGGGAGGCGGAACATGACCAGGCGGCTCACCACAGTCCAATGCCCAGCACGTCCGCTCCTCAGGTGGCCGAACCAGGTCGCCCAACGAAACACATAACATGTCGGGTGGCCGACCCGGGGCGCTGAACCAGCGAAGCAGTCCCTCAGGCGGCTGACCCGTGTCCCTCAGCCACCAGTCCCGGTGAAAAACAGCCCGCGGCGGCCTCCCTGACGAGGACAAAACTCGGGAGAGCCGGGGCGAGCGAACAGGAACCCCCACGGCCCACGGCCCCCGGCGATGATGCGCAGGGGTGGTGACTCAGTAGAGGGGAAAGAAGGCAAGGATGAGCCCGTAATCCGTCCGACGGTGAAAGGTCTGCAGCTCCTCCCCCGTCTGCGGACCACACCGGCACTGCACCGCCGCTGGACCCCGATTGGGTCCAAGCTGCACCCACGTCGGGCCCCGATTGGGCCAGAACCGCACCTGCGGTGGACCCCGATTGGGCCTCTGGTGCAACCACGTCGGACCCCGATTGGGCCAGAACCACACCTGCGGTGGACCCCGATTGGACCTCTGGCGCACCCACGTCGGACCCCGATTGGGCCAAAGCAGCTCTGGCGATGGACCCCGACTGGGTCGGTGCAGCTCCGCTGACGATCTCCACCCCCGAACCTGGGACCTCCAACCCAGTGACTTCGACTGGTTCCATGCCGGCGACACTGCAACGAGGCTCACAAACAACAAGAAAACCGGGATCAGAATCACCGGTAGCAACAGAACCCAGCGAGACGAGCTCGGGCGCAGCAGGCGGCTGCTCCTCACTCGCCTCCCCAAGAGGCAGGCAAAAATGCTCCAAAACAGGGGACAGAGACACAAGAGGGAGCACTTGCCTGCACTCGGGTTCTGTTGCCACCCAGGACTTCGACGATCCAGGTTCAGGGCGGCGACTCTCATCAGCAGGCTCCAACTCAGCTGGGTCGGGCTTCGCAGCTGGCAAGATGTCGTCTGCAGCCTGAGGTTCCTACCGCACTGCTGTCCACGCCAATGACCCGTATGGCGTGGGGGCAGGGGACACTCAACCCACTGGCTTGGACCGCTCCGGCGAGGAGACCCGGGGACGCTTCATCATCGGCTCAGGCTCCAGGCCGCAGTCCGCTCTTCTCCTCCGTCCACGACATGGCTGCAGGGCCGGATCCTGGCTTTCCAGCACTGCAGGCCCCCTCTTCATCTGATGACGTTGGCCTGGCGCCACGGACCGCTCAACGGGGGGGACACAGAGGCAGCAGGTTTAATCATTATCTCTACAACAGGTGGAGGGAGCTCTGGGGGCTGCGAACTCCGAACTCTGCCCCCAGGAGTCAGACAAGGCAGGTTACAATTATGATGTAATAAATTAACATGCACTTGCCTTTCTCCCAGAGAAGAGATGGTTCCTGCTGTAGGGGACATTGTTCCTCCTTCTCCCCGCTGGATGGCGACAGAGGGCCCCCTGGAGGGACGAGGTGGAGCCGCTCTCAGAGGTTCGCTGACGGGCTTTGCCGGCAGCGGGTCCAGCCGGTGATTCTGCTGAGGATTGCCTAGGCCGCGGCGCTGACGTCGTCGTCGGCCCCCAGATGGCACGGACTCCTGGACCGGGTCAAGGGCCGGAGCGGGACCCCAGCACGGGGAGCGAGGATGCCTCCTCGGCTGCTTCCTGCCGTAGTCCTCCTCCAACATACAAAGTATCTCGCGCTGTGTGGCGATGTCAGCCCTCCTCGCGCCGACTTCAGGGTGGTCAGCGTAGCGGGGAGAAAGATGATTAAGCACATCCTCAGCGCTGTCCAGGTACCAGCGTACATCGCTGTTGTAGTCGAGGAGGGAAGCAGAAATGAGTGTTTCATCCACGTATTCTAGGACGTCCACCAGCTCGTAGCTCGGACTCTGAGCGTGGCCCTTCCGCGACGGCATTCCTCCAGCACACCGTACCCAGACAGAAAAAGAACAAACGTCCAAAAGCAAAAACTCACGGTGAAAAAGGTGTCTCGGTGTGGCGTCTCCGTTTAGACGTCTGGCAGGAGTATACTGTCATGCAGTGACCCTCGCGGATCACCATAAGATGCCAAGAGTCCACCGGTGAGTTTTGCAATGATGGTAATTTATTAACAAAACAAGACAAGACACAAGGCTATGAGCCGCTAAGGGCAAAAACACATACTCAGCGATACAAGGGCTCGTAGGGCTAACCCCAGCCACTACGAGCTAAACTATGACAAGACAAGAAAGAACACGAACCTGACATGAAGGTCTAACGAGGCCTCACGAGGATTGTTTGACGATACTCCTGCAATTTAACTGCCGTCAGTGCCCGCCTTATAAAGGCGAACACTAACGAGCAGTGACGACAGACAGCTGACTGATTTTGACAGCCGGAAACCCCACTGAGCGCCTTCACAATAAGAGCCCGGTGAAGCCAGAATATAACCCACAGCTGTCAAAGCCGGCAGCGAATATACATAGCCCGAGCGCGGACAGGACCGGCGCTCGGGTCGTAACAGAAACAGGGCAACACAAACTTGACATTTTCTCATGTTGCTTTATTTAACGATGTTGGAAAATGTTTTACATCAGAGCACATATAGACTTACAACCTACATATCCCAGTACACTGTACCCAAGCATAACCAAACCCACACATAGTAGAGACGATGATTATAAATTCATGTCTAAGGGTGCTGTTACGTCTAATCCATTTGGTCTGGACTTGTGAACTTTTCTGTTTGGTTTGGACCAAAATTTTAGGCATGAAACCTCCCCTGAACCACAGTCCGGACCAAGGAGCCAAAATTTGGTCTGGCAAAAAGAGGTGGTCTCAATCTGGATCAAACTGAACCTTGGTCCAGGTTGTTTAGAGTGTGGAAGCAATTTTCAGAAAGATTAGGACTTTTGGACCAAACACAGGCAGTCAAGACAGCCGATAAAAGGGAAAATGAGCCGTGGTAGCACTCAGACAGAGGAAATATGGCCATTAGTGGCATTAATAGTCACTTGAAAAAAAAATTCATAATAAAAATGCTGAAACTTACCAGATGTATCTGGAGTGGATGTGACAGAGTTTTTGGAGAAAAAAAAAAAAAAAAAAGATGAGATGCCACCGAAAAATCATATTGGCTGATGAGAAGGACAAACATCCTTTATAATGAAGACCTGGATAACATTCCATCCTCCCAGCAAAAATTGGATGAAAAAATGTTGAAAAGATGGCTTTGCCAATGATCTAAAATTATCCGCATTTTGTTGAAAAGTGAAAGATAAAAAGCCACCTTTTCCAGTTGTTGAAAAAGGGTCTTCACATAGACATCTCTGCATGGTCTAAGTTTGGTTGAAAAGTCACCTTTTTCAAGTTGTTGAGAAGACATCATCATCTGTGTCCAACTTTTGGTACACTGATATCATTAATTTTCTTGGCCCTTTTTGGGGGTGGGGAGGCTGGAGCCTGTTCCAGCATCTTTGGACATGAGGCGGAGTAAATCCTGGGCAGGTCATCAGTCCATCACAGCACCCAGTATTCCCAAGCTGTCTCCCATCCAAGTACTAACAAAGTAATACTCTTACTTAGCTTCCAAGATCAGGCGAGATCAGGGGTGTCTGGGGACACCCAGAGCCCAAGAAGTGCACATCAATAAAGAGAGACAACACAAGAAATTTGCAAAATACACTTGTATTCAAACAGTGTGTACAGTACAATAGCACTAGCATGAGTTTCAAATTGTTCCAGATATTATTCAACAACCACAATACCAAACGTCGAACTTAAAAAAGCTGTTAAAAATATGCATTTTATAAAGCACTGTTATTGTCTTGACTTCATCTAAGATGGAGGCTGAATGTACACCCAGACTGGCAGGCTCGTCATGCGTTTCTCTTAAATCTCCTTTTAAACCTCCTCAACCTGTGTCTTTTAGACCTACTTTATTCCCAAAACAGACTCAACTACCACCGGAACACTGGATAGTTGGTGCTGTTTTAACTGTTTACTTTTACTATCAATGCAGCGGTGCCTCACAGTTGAGAAACACAATGGTATGATCACTCATCAACAACATCTGCTGTACTCCACCTTTCTGGACAATGGCTGTGCCCGGGTGCTTCCTGCGAAATGGGTACAAGTAAGCCCTGGAAGGATAACTTTGGGGTCTATCTACCTAGCAGCTATGATATTATTAAAGGGAGATGTGGAGGCGAACCCAGGCCCACAACCTTTGGACAATGGAAAGCCGGTTGGGCCGGCACAGCCAGACCAACAACTTCTGCTAAACTGGCCAACCTGGTCACCACAGGAGGAGGAGGAGGAGGAGGAGGAGGAGGAGGAGGAGGAGGAGGAGGAGGAGGAGGAGGAGGAGGAGAAGAAGACTTTTTTGTACATTCCAAAAATGCAAAAACACCAATATCACTGGCCCAAGTGTGGCACATCTCAAAAGTGCAAACACAACTCATCCCCCTGACCCACAGAACACAAAACATTCCCCACAGTCCATCTATTGAAGAAGAAGAAGCCATCTCTGTTGTCATTCAGTCCACATAGCCAATCATATACAGTAGAACAAAATTACGTTTCTCCTATCTACAATATTTATCACATGTAGAATCAGAGGGGTCGCTGCCATGCAAGGTGCCACCACAAACAACTGCAAATAAACTGGAAAACCTGGTTACCGCAACCAGAATGACAATTTCAGCTAATTTGGCCAATCTGGCCCCTGCAGCCAGTACAGCAGCTAAAGTGGCTAACTCGGTAACCGCAGCTAAACTGTTTACAATGGAATTCAAAGCACATGGTCCATCCAAACACCAATACAGCAACAGCGGCCGTTTCGGCAGACCCATGCTGAGAGCATGGTGTCCAGCGATCGGAGATCAGCACCAACTCGGGAACCCGAGATGTTGGTGCTCCAGTGGCTTACCTGGTGGAGTGTGCCTGCCAGGCGGAGTCAGGATGATGAATCGTGGCCCATTGGAGAGGTGATGGTGCCAGCTTGATCCCCCTGGGCACCGGCACAGCGGTGGCTTTTCCAGCGGCGGGTCTCCATCAAATGGAGCCGTGTCAACGGCTTGGAGCCCGACGACTGGGTGTTGGTTTTGGCCCTTTTTCCCCCCAACGCCGATGCAACGGTGGCTCTTTTAGCGATGGATGTTTGCAGGGCCGAGCTGTGTTGATGATTTGTGGCCCAGCGGCTGGCTGTTGATGTCGTCTCGGCCTGTCTGGACACCGATGCAGCAGCGGCCCATCCAGAGGAGGCTGATGTCAGATCTCCAAAGACACCAATGTTATCAACACAGGAAAGGTTTCCCCAGATGCTGGTGGCCTATCTGAAGGGGAATGGCATCAGTGGAATTGCCTGGGATCCCAGTAACATCAATGCAGGAAAAATTATTGCAACAAGACTCAAACTGCATAAGCCTGGTAAGACTGTTACAAAACGGGATGGGTATGGGATAAAAACTGTGACTGAAATGCAACAAACTACTAAAATGTTTCAAACTGTAAATCATGCCAGGGTATTGTGGGATCTGACTATAAAACCTAAAGGCTTTTTCTGAAGACATCTCAATATTAGGAGCATTGCCTCTAAAACAAAACAAATACAACAACTAATGACAAATTTAAACCTTGACTACC
Organism: Pholidichthys leucotaenia; assembly: GCA_020510985.1. Taxonomy (NCBI): domain Eukaryota; kingdom Metazoa; phylum Chordata; class Actinopteri; order Cichliformes; family Pholidichthyidae; genus Pholidichthys; species Pholidichthys leucotaenia. The sequence continues at coordinate 372,851,854 of CM035842.1, read as the reverse complement.
TATGCATCTCAGAAACCTGATTAACCCCAACAACACCTCCAGCTGTTTTCAATGTACCAGGATACAATACCTATAGACAAGACAGAAAAGATGGCAGGGTAGGCGGCGTCATGATTTAGGTAAAGGACGGTTATCAGTGTATACAACTTGATATCGCTGAAAATACACTGAAATGTGTTGGAGTTAAAGTTGTACTTTCACCAGGAATGCCTTTTGCTTTGATGGTGATCAATCGAACGTCATCCTCTAAGGACACATTCTTTAATTGTCTATCAAATATTCTGAAACAGTTTGGCAGCAAAGCGTTAATCCTCATGGGTGATTTCAACTTAAATTGGCTTTGTAAAACATGCAGACAGAAATTAAAGGACATCACCAATAAGTTTCATATGGATCAGATGATCAGTAACCCAACTAGAATAACCCGTTCATCTCAAACTCTCCTTGATTTGATTTTTACAAACCTGGCTGCATAACAAAAAAATATAATCTAATTACTGGCATGTCTGACCACAATCTCCCTTTAGTAGTTGTTGTTCGTCCATCGTTGTCAATGATGACCTTGTAATCCTATTGATCAGTTGATGGTTGACGGTGAGTCCTGAGATGACAGATCAATCCAATTTTGGCACGGAATGTCCTGGCATATGTGGGGCAGGCATGCATCATCACGTTAGCTGGTGTGCTGGGCTGTCTAGTCTTGCGCAGTTCGCGCTTGGCTTTAGCTCCAGCAATACGTCTGGCTTCTAGACTTCTGCAGCCATCCTTTATGCTCATATGCCAGGCCAAGCGGTCTTGTGCTAGAGTTTCCCAGGAGGCCACGTCTATATTGAGCGATTTCAGAAAGACCTTCAGGGTGTCCTTGTAGCGTTTCTTTTGTCCCCCTCTCGCCCTTTTTCCTTCTGAGAGTTCCCCGTAGAACAGCTACTTTGGAATGCGTTCATCAGGCATCCTGACAACATGACCTGCCCACCTAGCCTGCCCTCTTATTAGCATGGTGTGGACCATTTCCATTTTAGCTTGCTCAAGGACTTCTGTGTCGGGTACCTTGTCCTGCCATTTGATGCTGAAGATCCTTCGAAGACAGGTGAGGTGGAAACGGTTGAGTTGTCTGGCATGCCTTGCATACATTGTCCATGTTTCACAGGCATAGAGGAGTATTGGGAGCACAACAGCACGGTAGACCTTTAGCTTCGTTTCTAAGGTAATGCACCGTCTTTTCCATGCAATTTTGCGGAGTCTGCCAAATGCAATGCTGGCCTTGGCTATTCTGTGGTTGACTTCGGTATCTATTGTTGCAGACTGGGAGAGGGTGCTGCCTAGATATGTGAATTGGCCTACAACTTGCAGTATCTGCCCCATCACTGTAATAGTTGGTTCTACCTGTTGGTCATTTGGAGCTGGCTGGTGCATAACTTTGGTCTTCTTGGTGCTGATAGTGAGGCCGAAGTTGTCACATGCCATGGAGAATCTGTCCATGCTTGACTGTATTTCACAGTCTGAGCTGTCATTTAAGGCACAGTCATCGGCAAAGAGGAAGTCCCTCAGTACAGTCTCTTTTACCTTGGTGATAGCCTGGAGTCTTCTTGGGTTGAAGAGCCTTCCATCCTGCCTGTACCTGAGGCTTATCCCAGTGGTGCTATTCTGGTGCATCAGTGAGCATGGCTGAGAACATCATACTGAACAAGGTGGGTGTGAGCACACAGCCTTGTTTAACGCCATTCGTGACTGGAAAAGCCTGGAGGATTTGGGTCTTCTCTGTCAGGAGGGTTGAACCATCTGAGCCCAGGAGTGGGGAGCTTCCTGATGTCTTGGGTCCGTACAGGGCATTGAGAGACTCGTAGAATTGTTTTGAGTCATTCCTGTCTGCGTAGCCCTGGATTTCATCCGCCTTGGCACTCAGCCATGAGTCTTGCATCTCTCGGAGTTTGAGTTGTACTGTCCTGCGTGCGCTGGTGAAAGCCACCTTCTTTGAGATGGATGAAGGATCATTTTGATGGACACGATGAAGGCTATGCTTCTCTGTTAGTAGAGCTTTGATTTCCTCATCATTTTCATCAAACCAATCATGCTTTTTCCATGTTGAGAGGCCCAGGACTTTCTGTGTAGATGAGTAGACAGTGTTCCTGAACAGCACCCAGTCTTTCTCGGCATTAGCTGTGAATCTCAGATCTGCAAGTTCATGTTCCAGGTCTTCCGTGAGTGCATTAGCCTTGGAGTAGGTTTTCAGTTGGGACACATCAAGTCATTTCATGCTCCTGTTCTTGTCCCCCTGTGGCCTTCTCTTAGACCTGATGTGCAGTTTCATCCTGGAGACAGTAAGCCTGTGGTCAGTCCAGCAGTCAGCACCACACATGGCCTTTGTGACTCTGACGTCCTGCTTATCTTTTTGCCTGATGATGACATTGCCAAGATTTGAAACAGAAACTCAAAGACAATCAGCACTTTAATATTGAGGTGCAGGATATTAAAAGGGAGTTTTGTGATGTAAAAGTAAACAAAAGCCAGGGCCCTGATAATATATGTGGGTGATTGGTAAAGTCCTGTGCACGGAAATTGAGTCCTGTATTTCATTACATTTTCAATAAGTCCTTACAGACACAACATGCGCCTAAGATCTGGAAAGATGCCGTGGTTGTCCCCGTTCCAAAATCCAGCTGTCCTAAAACGGTAAATGACTTTAGACCAGTTGCTCTGACTTCAATTTTAATGAAAATTTTTGAAAAACTGGTCAGATTTGAGGTCCTAAAGCAGACTGAACATGCATTGGATCCTTTGCAGTTTGCATATAGGCCTCACAAAGGAGTGGAGGACGCCACTGTCACTCTGTTTAACATGCTTTTTAAACATCTGGATTTTAATGGGACACACGCCAGGCTTTTATTTGTGGACTTTTCCTCCGCCTTTAATACAATCCAACCTCATATTTTAGTTGAAAGGCTCCTGCAACAATTTGATTTGAGCAATAATCTGGTGGGTTGGATTCTGGATTTCTTAACCAACAGGACACAGAGAGTAAGGGTCAATGGTACATTGTCTGACCAAAAGTGCTCTTCTACTGGCTCTCCTCAGGGGTGTGTGTTGTCACCACTACTCTTCATCCTGTACACAAACATGTGTCGGAGCAGACATGACAACAGACACATTATAAAGTATGCTGATGATTCAGTTATTGTCAGTCTCCTCCAGGATGGTGAGAGTGGCCACGGCCCAGTAGTTGATGATTTTGTACACTGGTGTGAGGATTCCTACCTGCAGCTGAATAAGACAAAAACTAAAGATATGATTATTGACTTTAGGAGGAAAACTCCCAGGCACAAAGTCACCATACTAAAAGGCCAGATCACTGAATGTGTACAATCCTACAAATATCTTGGGACAATTACTGATAGTAATTTAAACTTTGAAGACAACTGTGAAAGGGTGTGCAAAAAGGGTCAGCTGTGGAGAATGTGTTCAAGGATGAGGCTGAGTTTGTTCCTCAGATTCAGCTTTATTCACAGAGCACATCTCCGACAAATCTCAAAGCAAATCAAGAGGAAGTTTTCATCTCACATCAGGGGTTTTATACCCCGGGCACAAAACAGCAGTCACATGGTGTTTAATCAAACATACAGTCACATGGTACTTAATCTCAATCACAAAGTAACCCCTTTGATCTCACACCATTGTCCTCTAGTCTCTGTAGCCCAGAAATCTTCCCCGGTCGTCTCCCGGAAACAAAGGCCGAATCTCACACTCCTCTGCTGAATCCCAGAGTCTCAGTCCTCTTTGTTCCATGAGACGTGAAGCACACAATAAACATACAGCAACACATTTGTGGGGAATATGTAACCAACATATGTGCTACAAGACCCCCCCCCCAAACGTCTAAATGGGACAAACATAACCAGAGACACATGACATCATAACATTACTACACATCAATCCACCAGTTGCTTAACTCTCAGTCTCCTGCCGTATCTGCTGAAAGCCTGCTTTATGCATCTGTGGATTAGAACTGTTAGCCAATCTCTGTGGGAGTCCTGTAGAATGCCCTCTAGGGGGTCTACCGCAACGGGGGGCTCTCGCCAACTGCACCTCTTCATCCGCCAAAACAAAAGCGGGTTTGAGTCTGTTAATACAAATCAGTTCTTTTCTGCTTCCCAAATCTAGCAAAAAATGCTTCTCTCCTGTTTCCAGCACCTTGTACGGCCCATCATAAGGCGGGCGCAGGCTGGGGCGACAAGCATCATGTCTCACAAAAACAAACTCCGCCTTTTTTAAAGCCTTCAACACAAAAACGCGTGGGAAACTGTGATGAACCGGGCCAGGAAGCATGTTTGATCCTGTGCCGCTCTGCAACAGCTGAGCGGGAGGCAATTTGGGGCAGGATTATCGGGGAGAAATTCCCCTGGCAAACGGAGAGGCTGTGCAAAAACTAATTCCGCTGGAGAGGCTTGCAAATCCTCCTTAGGTGCAGAACGCAACCCCAATCAGACCCATGGTAACTTGTCAACCCAATTTGTATCCGTAAGTGACGCTCTGAGGGCCGCTTTCAATGACCTGTGAAAACGCTCGCATAAACCGTTAGCATGGGGGTTGTACGCGGTGGTGCGGTGGATCTTTACCCCTAGGCTGCGGGCCATCGACGACCAGAGTTCGGAAACAAATTGAGGACCCCTGTCTGACGTTATGTCCGACGGAACTCCAAAATGCGCTACCCAAGCTGTTAAAAACGCGCGCGCCACTTCCTCCGCTGTGGTTGACGCCAGAAGGACCGCTTCCGGCCAACGCGTGGTGCGATCCACCATCGTCAAAAGATGTGTGCACCCCTGTGACGACGAAAGGGGGCCTACCAAGTCGACATGCACATGATCAAAGCGCTTAGCAGGAATGTGAAAAGGCTCCAAAGGAGCTCTAGTGTGCTTGTGTATTTTGGCTCGCTGACACGCTACACAGGCTGTCGCCCATTCCTTGACCTGTCTGCGCAACCCTGGCCATACAAATTTCTCCCCCACCATTTTGACTGATGCACGCACCCCCGGGTGCGCCAGAGAATGGATCGAGTCAAAAACGCGGCGGCGCCACGCTGCTGGTACCACGGGGCACAGCCGTCCCGTGGAGACATCGCAGATTAGGGGAGGCATACCCATTTGCAGCACCCTGTGCTCCAGCCTTAACCCTGTTGGTCCAGACTGGAGCACGCGCACGTCCGCATCGCTAACCTGCCCCGCGGCCATGGCTGCATAATCTAACCCCACGCGGACCGGGGCCGCGCATGCTCCCGCGTCGCTACCCTGGCCCGCGGCCATGGCTGCAGAGTCTGCCCTCACGTGGTCTGGCGCCGGCACAGCACGCGAGAGGCAGTCTGCCACTACATTATGTTTACCTGCGACATGCTGGTTATCGGTGGTGAACTCTGATATCACGGCCAGCTGTCTTTGCTGCCGGCCCGACCAAGGTTCAGAAATCTTGGCACATCGCGAAAGTCAGCGGTTTGTGGTCCACGAACGCGGTGAAACGGCGCCCTTCCAGCCAGAACTGGAAATGGCGGATGGCCAAGTGTAGGGCCAACAACTCCCTGTCGAACGCACTGTATTTTCGCTCGCTATCGCGCAAGGTTTTGCTGAAAAATGCAAGCGGTTGCCAGGTCCCCGCTACCCACTGTTCAACAACCGCCCCTACTGCTGAATCGGACGCGTCAGTGGTGAGGGCCATGCGGGCTGTTGGAACTGGGTGTGCCAACAAAGCGCGCGTTTTCCAGCGCTGTTTTGACTTGAGAGAATGCGCGCTCCCGCTCAGAAGACCATTCAATTTTATTTGTGGGTTTTTGTTTTTTTGTGCCGCGTACAATGGTTGCATGAGCCGCGCTGCACTTGGGAGGAAACGGTTATAAAAGTTAACCATTCCCAAAAACTCCTGTAACGCTTTGACCGTTTGAGGTTGGGGAAAATCTGTTATTGCGCGCACTTTATCGGGGAGAGGGACCGCTCCTTCTGGTGAAACGCGATGCCCCAAAAAATCAATCTGCGCTACCCCAAACTGGCACTTCGCTGGGTTAATTATTAACCCATGCTCTGCCAGCCTCCGGAAAACTGCCGTGAGGTGGTTTTCGTGTTCGTCTTTGGACGTGCTGGCTACTAAAATGTCATCCAAGTAGACGAACACGAAAGGGAGGTCGCGCAGCACCGCGTCCATCATGCGTTGGAACGTCTGCGCGGCCCCCTTGAGTCCAAAAGGCATGCGCAAAAACTCAAAAAGCCCGAAAGGAGTTATTACCGCTGTTTTGGGTATGTCCTGGGCGCGCAATGGAACCTGATGGTAGCCGCGCACTAAATCTATTTTAGAAAAAATGCGCGCTCCCGCCAAATGAACCGAAAAATCTTGAATGTGTGGGATCAGGTAGCGGTTGTGTGCAGTGGCGTTATTCAACCTGCGGAAATCACCGCAAGGTCGCCACGAGCCATCAGTCTTTGGGACCATGTGCAATGGTGAAGCCCAGGGGCTTTTCGAACGTCTGATGATGCCCAGTTTTTCCAGGTTGGCAAACTCCTCGCGCGCTATGGTCAGTTTAGCTGAGTCCAGGCGCCGAGCTTTTGCAAAAACGGGCGGCCCGGTGGTAGTGATAGAATACTCCACCCCATGTTTGGCCACTGTCGCCGAAAACGTTGGGACTGTTAGAGCTGGGAACTGAGTGAGGAGTGCGTGGAACTTACCACCCATAGTCGTGACGTTGGCTTGTGCAGTTGGCGGTGCCACTTGTGCTGTGCAGGGAATAGAGTGAAAAGACAGTGCATTAACCAGACGTCTATTAGCAAGATCAACCAATAAACCATGTGAGCACAAGAAATCAGCCCCTAACATGTTGAAACTGACTGCAGCTACCACAAAAGTCCACTCAAATGAACGACCCTGCAAAGACAGAAGCAGAGTCCTCTCACCGAAGGTCTTAATAGCTGAGCCGTTCGCTGCTGACACCGACACCCGGGGAACTTTGGACGGCATCAGCCGGTCAGCGTAGGAAGGCATGATGAAGCTCATCAGGGAGCCTGTGTCCACGAGGAATCGTTTCCCCAAACGTGCATCTGTCAGGTAAAGCAGCTTGTTCTCTTCCCCGAGGGCCGCAGCCGCTACCGACCCTCGGTCTTGGCGTTTCCCGAACGCTTGAAGTGGCACAGCGGGAGGCACTTGTGTGCCCTCTCTGCAAAACGGCGATGATAGAAGCACAGGACGTCGCCCGCTCTGTGTCGCTTGGTGCTGACTGCTGCCGTCATCGGCGTGTCTGGTGCTGCAACCACTGGCCCCATGCCGTCTCCGGGCGTCGCTCCTAGCTCCGCTGCTGCAGCTGAAACTGCGCTCCGCTTGTGGGCGTCGACGAGTCGCTGCGCCTCCTTGCTCAGCCCATGGTAGTCTTGCTTGGCCAACCGGGGTGAATCTGCCAGGATAACTCTCACCGCTGGCGGCAGGGTCCGGAGGAAAAGGTGGGCGGAGATAAATTCGCAGTCCTCGGAGTCTTTCAGCCTCAGCATTTTGACCATCAGGTCTACGGGACTGTCGTTCTCCGACTCCGTCAACGCCAGGAGCCCCTCTGCTTGCTGTTGCACGGAGGGGGTGAAATGACTGATAAGCGCAGCTTTCAAGGCGTTGTATTTGTCGCTGTCTGGTGGGTGGTTGACCAGGTCTTCCACCCTCTGAACTGTGTGGCTGTCCAGCTTCGCCACAACATGGTAGAATCTCGTGTCGTCCTTCGAGATTCTCCGGAGGTTGAACTGCGCCTCGACCGCGCTAAGCCAGGAGCGCGGACTATGCTGCCAGAAGTCAGGCAGCCGGAGTGTGGAGGCAGCCATCAGGCTGGCTTCTGCCGAGCCCCGCTCGGGAGAATTATTTCTGCTCATTCTGAGTCGTAAGGTCACCAGTGTGGAGAATGTGTTCAAGGATGAGGCTGAGTTTGTTCCTCAGATTCAGCTTTATTCACAGAGCACATCTCCGACAAATCTCAAAGCAAATCAAGAGGAAGTTTTCATCTCACATCAGGGGTTTTATACCCCGGCACGAAACAGCAGTCACATGGTGTTTAATCAAACATACAGTCACATGGTACTTAATCTCAATCACAAAGTAACCCCTTTGATCTCACGCCATTGTCCTCTAGTCTCTGTGGCCCGGAAATCTTCCCCGGTCGTCTCCCGGAAACAAAGGCCGAATCTCACACTCCTCTGCTGAATCCCAGAGTCTCAGTCCTCTTTGTTCCATGAGACGTGAAGCACACAATAAACATACAGCAACACATTTGTGGGGAATATGTAACCAACATATGTGCCACACAGCAACATTTGCATTGTTTGAGGAAACTTGCACGCTTCCAAATTGACCGAACCATAATGACAATGTTTTATCGGGCTTTTATTGAATCTGTTTTATCCTTTTCTTTAGTGTCATGGTTTGGTCAGATAAAACTGAAACAGAGGAAATCCTTGGATCAGGTAGTTACGGTGCGGCAAAAAAGTATTTAGTCAGCCACCAATTGTGCAAGTTCTCCCACTTAAAAAATGAGAGAGGTCTCCAATTTTCATCATAGGTATACCTCAACTATGAGAGACAAAATGAGAAAAAAAAATCCAGAAAATCACACTGAAGGATTTTTAATGAATTAAATGGTAAATTCCTCGGTAAAATAAGTATTTGGTCAATAATAAAAGTTCATCTCAGTACTTTGTTCTATACCCTTTGTTGGCAATGACAGAGGTCAAACGTTTTCTGTAAGTCTTCACAAGGTTTTCAGAATCAGAATCAGAATCAGAATAAACTTTATTGCCAAGCATGTAAAAAAACACACGAGGAACTTGACTTGACATTGGTGCGCATGCGCGCGACACAACGACACGGCAGCCATAAAGGCGCCTCATCAAACAGAGATAGATAAGAAAGGGAGGGGAAGGGAGGGAACGACACAAGGGGGGAGGAGAAAAAAAAACTTCGTTATCAAAATACAGCTTATTTTTAAGCAGATTGTGATTACAATGAAAAAAAATCTCTCAATAGCACAGAGCAACAACTCAGAATTCACGAGACACAAGAGAGCAGTGTACAGTATATCTTTAATCAGTTCATGAATCAATGTGTGTGCGGTGTTGAGCAGTGTTGATGATAATAAGAGAGACCCAAGGACCCTTGGCAGAAGATGTTTTGTCTGTCTGGCGCCCAGTCTTATCTGGCGCTGCAGCTGGCTGTCCAAGGCCTTGTGCTCATGATTTTGAAAAAAAAACACAGTCTGCAGACAGCCAGGAGGAATTTTCATGGGGAATAATAATGCCAAATAGGACTGATCACAGAGAAGACTTGTATTTCTTCTGTAGATTCAGTACATTAATCCTTCATTGCGCAGCTTTGAACTCGTCGTGGAAAGACCTGAGCGAACCCATGATGTAATCCACCTTACGAGACAGTTCTCCAGTAGTCGCTATCAGGGTCTTCTCCAGTTTCTCAATTTGTTGGATGCACCTCGCCTGGCCAGCATTTTGATAGGTTGAATTCATCTTCAGCAATTTGCGGTAAACCAAGACAATTCCCGTCCCAATCAGAATTATCCCAATCACCAAGATTACGAAGATAAACAAATCTTCAATATCTTCGATAGAGAGATTAGAGAGACACAGCATTTTCCAAATACCTGTGTCACATAGATAGCCCACTGGAGCCGTTCCAGCGGGGCAAACAGCTTCCCCCGGAGCACTTTTCCTTGTTGAAAAAATAGTGTCAATTGTGTTCAAAGCCCAGCTTATTAACTCCATAATTTCTTTTCGGCGGTCGCAGTCAGACGCAGACAAACAACAGCAAGCTGGGATCCAGTAGGAGGGGAGGAAAAAATCAGCAGGAGAGAAGAAAAAAGCGTCTGCTCTCTTGGGAGGGCGGAAGTGAAGGGTGAACAAACGCAGCAGTGAACACACTGCTGCTGGTATTTTGGCCCATTCCTCCATGCAGATCTCCTCTAGAGCAGTGATGTTTTGGGGCTGTCGCTGGGCAACACAGACTTTTAACTCCCTCCAAAGATTTTCTATGGGGTTGAGATCTGGAGACTGGCTAGGCCACTCCAGGACCTCGAAATGCTTCTTACGAAGCCACTCCTTTGTTGCCCGGGCGGTGTGTTTGGGATCATTGTCATGCTGAAAGACCCAGCCACATTTCATCTTCAATGCCCTTGCTGATGGAAGGAGGTTTTCACTCAAAATCTCACGATACATGGCCCCATTCATTCTTTCCTTTACACGGATCAGTCGTCCTGGTCCCGTTGCAGAAAAACAGCCCCAAAGTATGATGTTTTCACCCCCATGCTTCACAGTAGGTATGGTGTTCTTTCTCCTCCAAACACGACTGTCATAACCCGAGTGTCGGTTCTGGCCACACTCGGGTCTCATATCTTTTTGTTCCCTGGCTTTGGCAGCTGAGGATTCCTTCCAGCTCCTCGGGCTCTTATTGTGAAGGCGCCCGGGGGAGCTCCCTGCTGTCAAAGTCAGCTGCTGCTCTGCTGTCTTTAGCAGCAGCTGTGCCGCGTTGGGGTCATTAGCCGCCAGAGATATAAGCGAGTGCTAAATGTCCTCCAGCGCGGCAGTCTCTGTTATATCCTGTTATGATCACCTGCTATGCTCTTCTGTGGTGTTCATCTACGTTCCGATTGTGCTCCTGTTATTCTCAGGTATGTTCCTTTGAGACTTTACTCTCACTGTTGTCGTCTGGCGCATCGGGTGTTCCCCGGCTCAGACGTCACCCAGCCACTGTATGTGTTCTGTGAGTGTTCTGCCTTATCCTCAATAAATTACCACTGCAAACTCTCTGGTGACTGAGGCGTCTTGTGACGGTCCGTGAGGGCCGTCGTGACAGTAGACTGCCGCCTAACGCCCGGAGAGGAGGCGTTGTTTCGAGACGCCATTCACCGTGTAGTTTGCAGTAGTGGACTGTTAATTCCTACCTGTCCGAGTGTCTGCAGCGGGGAGTATGCCGTCATCCAGGGGCCATTGTCGGCGCCTTGGCAGGCAGCAAGCAGAGCTCCTGAAGGAGGTCGACTACACCATCTTCACCGCTACGCTGTTGGACGCTCCCAGCGACGTTCGTAGACACCTGGACCTAGCCGAGGAGATTCTGGATTCTCTTCCCCGCTTCACCGATCATCCAGAGGTAAGCGTGAGGAGAGTTGACATCGCCACCCAGCGTGAGAGACTCCGAGGGCTGGAGGGAAATCCTGGCAGGGAGCCGAAGCGGAGGAGACGTCGCCCCTCGCTTCGGGATCCCGCTCCTGCCTCCGTTCCGGCCCGGGAGTTCGCACCACCCGGAGGGTTTTTCCCATCGGGCATGTCGTCACTCGGGATTCCCCCAGAGAAGCTGCAGATGACAGCAGACGAGATCTGGGACCGGGTGGCTACTGCTTGCTCCGCTAAAAATCCTCCAGCGTGTATGAAGCATGTGGTGGCGGCGGTTAGACTCGTGGAGAGGAATCCAGCGCTGCGTGAGTTCCCTGAGTTTGCTGACTTGCTTGCCGCCGTTTCTGCTCAGGAACGGCGATTTCCGGACCTCACCTTCGCCTCACCCCCTACAAGGAACCGTCGTCACTCCGGCTTCCAACCTCGGCTAGAGCCCCGTCTGGATGCTGTTCCGGGTCGCCGCAAGGGCTCAACCCCCCACACAGCTGTCATTCCTGCGCCTCGTCAGAGGGGAATCCCCGCAGCCTCGTCTTCTCCCGGGCCTTCGCCCGCTGTCCCGCCAGCGCTCCACGCCCGACTGACCCCGGCTGTCGCCCCCTCCTCCTCGTCGCCTATCCTGGCTGCTGTGTGTCACGAGAGCTCCGTTTCGGCGAACTTCATCCCGGATCCGCCTCGGGTGGCCTCATCTTGTCTTCCCAGAGGGCCCTCTGTCGCCATCCAGTGGGGAAAGGAAGGAATGACGTCCCCCACAGCGGAGACCATCTTACCCTTAGGGGAAAGGCGAGTGCATGATAATTTCTCTTCTTTTGACATTGTCTTGCCTTGTCTGACTCCTAGGGGTGGAGTTCAGGGTATGCAGCCCCCCGAGCTCCCTCCACCCGCTGTGGATGAAAATATTAACCCTGCTTCCTCTGTGTCTCCCTCCACTGAGCGGTCCTCGACGCCAGCCCAACGTCGCTGGATGAGGAGGGGGCCTGCGGTTCTGGAGAGCCTGGTTCCGGTTCCGCAGCCACGCCGTGGGCGTAGGAGGAGAGCGGACTGCAGCGTGGAGCCTTCGCCGATGAGAAAGCGTCCCTGGGGTTCCACGGAGGAGCGGTCCGGTCCAGCGGGTCGAGGTTCTCCTGCCACCACGCCGTGCGGGCCATCGGCGTGGACATCGGTGCCGGAGGGCTCTCTGGCTGCGCACACCATCACGCCAGCTGCGGAGCCCGACGCGGCTGAGTGGGAGCCTGAGGACGACCTCCTGACATCTGAGCCCGGATCTTCGCAGTCCTGGACGGCGTCAGAACCCGAGCTCAGGCAAGTGCTCTACTTTGTCTTTCTTTTTCACCTCTTAAAGCATTTTTGCCTGTCTCAAGGGAGATGAGCCGGGTGCAGCCGCCCTCTGCGTCCGAGCTTATCTCACCGGGTTCTGGCGCTGCCGGTGATCCTGATCCCGGGTTTTCTCTCTCTTTCAAGCCTTCTCCCAGGGTCACCGGCGAGGGGCTGCTTTCGCCTGCTGCGCCAGAGGTTCTGGTTTCGGGGTTGGAGGTCGAGTTTGGTGCCACGGAGACCCAGCCGGGGTCCGTCGCGGGTTTGGTTCCGGAGGCCCAATCGGGGTCCGACGTGGGTGCAGCACCAGCAGGTCCTGGATTCGGTGAGGGAGCTGCAGGTCCCCGGCCACCGGATGCTGGACAGACTCATTCCCCTCTTCACCCTCATCTCCATTGTCATCCTCCTCGTCTCCCTGAGGCGCGCTGCCCATGTTCACCTGGGGCTGTTGGGGTTCCGATTGCTTCGCCCGGTTCTCCCTCATCTCTCCCCTTTTCAGCGGGACCGCCGGCTACTTTGACCCAACGGTTCTGGTGGGCTAGCGATGCGGGTCGGCCGCCCGAAAGACTGTCTCGCCAATTTGGCTCTCTGGGTCTGCCTCCCGACATTTTGGACTCCCTGTGTGGCGACCTGGTCCGGCTGCCTGAGATTCTCTGCTTCCGAGCATGGGACCGGGGTAGGCCGCCCGAACTGTTCTTTCTCCCCCTGCCTGTTTTGTGGCCTCCTGTTGCCGGTCGGCCCCCCGAACTTTCTGCCTCCGCCCCTCTGGGTCAGAACTACACTCTTCCCGGGGTTTCTGTTTGTCTGTGAGACTGTTGGGGTGGGGTGGGGGGGTTGATCTGTGATTTTTGTGGCTCACTCCTTTCTTGTTCCAATGTTTGGTGGTCCTTTCCCTCCACCTTATGTCAATTCGTTGTTTGCCCATATATATATTGCCTGTGGTTCTGTTCTTGTTACCCACGTTTAAGGGATTATGGTTTTTTTTTTTTTTTTTCTCTATAGCCTTGTTGGTTGTTTGTCTCTCTCCCTCCTGCCGGCGCCCCATCCACCCACCCTAGGGGGGTGGGGGGGGGCTTGGGTGTTACTCAGGCCGCTCAGAGCTCGGCCTTGAGGGGGAGGTACTGTCATAACCCGAGTGTCGGTTCTGGCCACACTCGGGTCTCATATCTTTTTGTTCCCTGGCTTTGGCAGCTGAGGATTCCTTCCAGCTCCTCGGGCTCTTATTGTGAAGGCGCCCGGGGGAGCTCCCTGCTGTCAAAGTCAGCTGCTGCTCTGCTGTCTTTAGCAGCAGCTGTGCCGCGTTGGGGTCATTAGCCGCCAGAGATATAAGCGGGTGCTAAATGTCCTCCAGCGCGGCAGTCTCTGTTATATCCTGTTATGATCACCTGCTATGCTCTTCTGTGGTGTTCATCTACGTTCCGATTGTGCTCCTGTTATTCTCAGGTATGTTCCTTTGAGACTTTACTCTCACTGTTGTCGTCTGGTGCATCGGGTGTTCCCCGGCTCAGACGTCACCCAGCCACTGTATGTGTTCTGTGAGTGTTCTGCCTTATCCTCAATAAATTACTACTGCAAACTCTCTGGTGACTGAGGCGTCTTGTGACGGTCCGTGAGGGCCGTCGTGACAACGACAAGTTGAGTTTTTACCAAAAAGTTCTATTTTGGTTTCATCTGACCATATGACATTCTCCCAATCCTCTTCTGGATCATTCAAATGCTCTCTAGCAAACTTCAGATGGGCCTGGACATGTACTGGCTTAAGCAGGGGGACACGTCTGGCACTGCAGGATTTGAGTCCCTGGCGGCGTAGTGTGTTACTGATGTAGCCTTTGTTACTTTGGTCCCAGCTCTCTGCAGGTCATTCACTAGGTTCCCCTGTGTGGTCCTGGGATTTTTGCTCACCATTCTCGTGATCATTTTGACCTCACGGGGTGAGATCTTGCATGGAGCCCCAGATCGAGGGAGATTATCAGTGGTCTTGTATGTCTTCCATTTTCTAATAATTGCTCCCACAGTTGATTTCTTCACACCAAGCTGCTTACCTATTGCAGATTCAGTCTTCCCAGCCTGGTGCAGGTCTACAATTTTGTTTCTGGTGTCCTTTGACAGCTCTTTGGTCTTGGCCATAGTGGAGTTTGGAGTCTGACTGTTTGAGGTTATGGACAGGTGTCTTTTATACTGATAATGTGTTCAAACAGGTGCCATTAAAACAGGTAACAAGTGGAGGACAGAGGAGCCTCTTAAAGAAGTTGTTACAGGTCTGCGAGAGCCAGAAATCTTGCTTGTTTGTAGGTGACCAAATACTTATTTTACCAAGGAATTTACCAATTAATTCATTAAAAATCCTTCAATGTGATTTTCTGGATTTTTTTTTCTCATTTTGTCTCTCATAGTTGAGGTATACCTATGATGAAAATTGGAGACCTCTCTCATCTTTTAAGTGGGAGAACTTACTGACTAAATACTTTTTTGCCCCACTGTAGATGGTCCAGTCGTTTGCTTGGTGAGTCACAGCTGAGCCTGACATCCCTGTACACCAGACAGGTACAGAGGATTGCTACCTCCATTTTAAATGATGACTCCCATCCTTTGCACTGCCACTTTCAGCTTCTTCCCTCAAGACGGAGGTTTGCTGTCCCAAAAAGTAAAACCCAGCGCGACAAAAACAGCTTTGTTCCTGCTGCTGTCAAAGAGTTGAACAAGTTGTAACAATATATTGCACATACTGTAATTTAGTTACCTATTAATTAATTCCATTTTATATTTACTTATTTTTGTAGGATTTTTACTTGGGTTCTAAATCTTTTATTGGGTTTTAGACCTTTGAGTTTTTAACCTCTTTGACTAGTCGTTAACTTTTTAATATGACCCTTCTCTCTTATCTCTGGTTTTTCTCTCATCTCTTTGTCTTTATATCCTGATTGATGGAGCCTTGAGTATTTTTATCATGTTTATAGTCAGCTTCATGTGTGCCTGTGTTTGTGTCTATGTTGAATGTAATTGTGGTTTGTAAATATGGATGTCACCAGACTGCAAACAAATCTACCTACGGGTACAAATAAAGTAACCTGAGCCTGAACCTGATAGTCGATGAGGTGCCAGTGTTTGGAGCGGGGGTGCCTCCATGAGGTTTTGTTTTGAGTGGGCAGGTGGAAGACAGTATTTGTGATGAGGAGGCTATGTTTGGCACAGGTCTGTAGCAGGAGAAGGCCGTTGCTATTACACTTGCCCACTCTATTTTTGCCTATGATGCCTTCCCAGGCAGAACTGTCCTGTCCTACTCTGGCATTGAAGTCCCCGAGCAATATGAGCTTGTTTTTGTGCTTCACAGTAGACAGGAGAGCACCAAGTTCTTCATAGAACTTGTTTTTGGTCTCATCAGGGTTTGTCATCATTGGTGCATAGGCACTGATGAGAGTAGCCTGCTTGCTGTCAAGCAGTGGAAGCTGCATTGTTATGAGGCGGTCATTCACGCCCTTTGGGAGGCTGGAGAGTTTGCCCACAAGGTTGTTCTTCACAGCAAAACCAACTCCTGCTTCGCGGTGCTCATCTTTGCTATGGCCACTCCAGAAAAATGTATATCCACCTCCCGACTCATTTAACTGACCTTCTTCTGCAAGCCTGGTTTCACACAGAGCTGCAATGTCAATGTTATGTCTTGCAAGTTCCCTGCTAACTAGAGCTGTCCTTCTTTCAGGTCAATCAGCTGACGGATTGTCTAAAAGTGTGCGCACATTCCATGTGCCAATGTTGAGTGGTGTCACCTTTTTCTTTCCTCTCTTGTTTCTACTGCTAGTGTGGGATCCCCTCCAGCCACGGTAAGCTGGCCAGGGTTGTGAAGCAGGCAATGTTTAGGGCACATTTTCTAGCCCCTTCCTCAGGCTGTGGAGGTGAGCAGTGCAATCCTAAAAAGGGCTGCTCAGTCACTCAGACAGACACCGAACCCCGGTGCTGCTTCTGTCAGTGAGGAGCGATAATTAGGCCTGAGCCGCCTGTGTGCAGGTCCATGACTACAGCTGCCAGTGTATCCTCACCTGCTGCTTTGCTACTTGCCGATCGCCACAGGACTTTTGAGATGGATTGACAAGACTTGCGCGAGAAAATTGGATTAAAGTGACGGAATGTTGTGCAGCATCAGCCTCACTCTCTCTTCCAGGGTTCATCTGATTCCAGCGGCAGGATGTAGTCGAGACGGCTGGAGATGATACTGGATGCAGGCGTTGCCGGAGTCTAAGCAGAATTTGACCATGACTCCGCCTACGGGGCTCCACTCCAATATTTCTGTCAGGGTTGATTCCCTTAGCCTTATACAATCCCTAGCACTCACAGGGCAGTGAGACTATTTGACCCATAGCTGGGGGTCTGTTCATGGGCATCAGGATGTGTCCACACACTGGTGGGCCTGGCATGCCACATGTCTGGGGGCAGACCTCCTCCGAGACCCTTGCAATTTGGCCTGAGCCCGCAAGGTGCTCAGTTTATGTGTGTCGCTACGAGAAGGCATTGCATAGGGCTTGTCTACTGAGAGGCTATGTACTGGCAGGGAAGACTTACGCACTCGGCTTCCTTTTCGCATTAGCTAGCCAGCGGCAGAGGCTGAAAGCGAGGTGACAAGCACACAGACACACAGCACACCGCACTAGATGCGTCAATAGACCATTCTGACACACAAAAGAAAAAGATAGAATCATTTGAAAATGAGTTACAGCACGCAAAGTGGACTGAAATAAATTGCGATACAAACTGTGACCAGACGTGAAAATATGATATTAACAATCAAAGAAATTATCTCAAAATATAAAATAAGATACATTAAATATAAAACATTAAGTTCTTAAAAAATGGCTAAAACCTGATTTAAGTAAAGATAGACTGATTTTTAAAAGCCTCAGAAATGAAGTCACAATGCAGCTCCGTAAAGCAAAAGCAAATTTCTTCTTAGACATAATCAAAAATGCAAAACGGAACAACAAAAAACTGGAAATGTATTGATAAACTCACAGGAAAAAAATGCAAAAAAAAAAAATGAAGTCATACAACTCAATTTGAATGGAAAACTTCACTCAGATAGCTTAGTTATAGCCAGAAATTTTACACCACGTTCCAAATTATTATGCAAATATGATTTTAGTGTCATAAACATTCAGATTTTTGTTTTTCAATTAAACTCATGGATGGTTTTGTGTCTCAGGGCTCTTTGGATCACTGATATCAATCTCAGACACCTGTCATAATTAGTTTGCCAGGTGAGCCCAATTAAAGGAAAACTACTTAAGAAAGATGTTCCACATTATTAAGCATGTCACAGGTTTCAAGCAATATGGGAAAGAAAAAGGATCTCTCTGCTGCTGAAAAGCGTCAGATAGTGCAATGCCTTGGACAAGGAATGAAAACATTAGACATGTCACGAAAACTTAAGCGTAATAAGATGGCGGCAGCGCGCACGGACGCAGCGGCCCCTCTTGGCATCAGCGAGTGTGAGAGTTTTGAGTGTTTTGATCTTCCCAGACGTACATTCTGTAAAACTTACAACCATGAGACCTTATTAAACATCAAGGTACTGCACGCTGCAAGAATCGCGGCGATCGGTTGTGACTTGGACATTCTACGCCAACATGGAATTCTGGCGGAGTCCCCGCTGGAAGCTACCTGAGAAAGGAGGAGGCGTAAGTCGAGTGAACGCAAGCAAAAGCGTGGTAAAAGGGCCGGGATCCATGCTAGGCTAAAGGCTAACCTCTTCAGACCAGCGGTACCGTCGCTCATTCTCTCTAACGTCCGCTCCCTCGAAAACAAGCTGGACGAGCTGCGTCTGCTGAGAAAAACACGGAGAGAGTGGACAGACTGCTGTGTGCTTGCGTTCACGGAGACATGGCTCCACGGCAACATTCCTGACGAGGCCATTCAACTGGAAGATATGGCGATGTTCCATGCTGACAGGGAAACGGCGAGCTCCGGTAAGAACCGGGGGGGTGGGCTATGCATCTATGTTAACAAGAACTGGTGCGTCAATGCCACGTTAGTGTCTAAACACTGCTCTCCGTTGGCGGAGTTCCTTATTGTAAATTGTCGGCCATGTTATTTGCCGAAGGAATTCAGCAACGTGTTTGTAGCTGGTGTTTACATAGCGCCTAGCGCTAACGCTAATGCTAATGCTAAGAAGGCACTCGGGGAACTGCACAATGCGATTAGTGAAATCCAAACTTCACACCCGGACAGTTTTGTGGTGGTTGCGGGGGATTTTAACCACACCAGCTTAAAGACTGTGCTCCCCAAGTTTAAACAATGTATAGACTTTAAGACCAGAGGAGAGAATATGTTGGACTTAGTGTACACAAACACAGATGCATATAAGGTGATACCCCGCCCCCATCTCGGCCTTTCTGATCACATATCCGTGATGCTGCTGCCTGCCTACAAACCTTTATTGAAGCGCAGCAGGCCAGCAGTGAAACAAATCAGAATTTGGCCAGAGAGTGCAACCTCTGCACTGAAAGACTGTTTTCTGCACACAGACTGGGAGGTCTTCAAAATAGCAGCCTCCCAGGAAGACAAGACAGATGTGGAGGAGTATGCTGAAACGGTTACCAGCTACATCGCGAAGTGCACAGAGGATGTCACTACAGTGAAGACCATCACTATGCGGGGTAACCATAAGCCCTGGATGACTGCAGAGGTGTGCTCGCTGCTTACAGCCAGGGATGCAGCCTTCAGAGCGAAGAACAGGATCGCCCTTCCGCTCAGCCAGGTCTGCGCTCTCAAAGGGAATTAAGGCGGCAAAGCGCGCCTATGCGGAGAAAATCCAGGGACACCTCTGTGACACTAGGAACACCAAGCAGATGTGGCAGGGAGTTTGGACACTGACGGGCTATAAATCTAGGCAGGGGGTCGATGATGACGATGCTTCGCTTCCAGACAGGCTTAACAACTTCTTTGCACGTTTTGAAGCATCAAACTCGACAATCAGAGGGAGGGCTGGCCCACCCCCACCATCGGTCGGACCAGCTTTTACCATCAACACAGCGGACACACAGAGGACCCTAACCAGAGTCAACCCACACAAAGCTGCAGGTCCGGACAACATCCCGGGATGTGTGCTCCGAGACTGCGCGAGCGAGTTGGTGGATGTCCTGACTGACATTTATAACATCTCCCTGAGTCAGGCCATCGTTCCCAGATGCTTCAAGACCTCTATCATTGTACCGGTGGCAAAGAAACAAGTTGTGTCCTGTTTGAATGACTATCGTCCTGTTGCACTGACACCAATTGTGATGAAGTGTTTTGAATGGCTTGTCAAACCACACATTACAGCCTGCTTCCCTGCATCACACAACCCACTCCAGTTTGCGTATCGTTCAAACCGCTCCATGGAGGATGCTATAGTCACCACCCTACACTCTGTCATCACCCACCTGGACCAGAAAGACACCTACGCCAGACTCCTGTACATTGATTTCAGTTCAGCATTCAACACCATTATTCCCCAGAGACTGATGGAGAAATTACTCCTTCTCGGTCTGAACACCGCCACATGTCTCTGGATCCTGGATTTCCTGACTGAGAGACCTCAGTCTATCCGGGTTGGAAACAACATCTCCAACTCTGTTACGCTGAGCACCGGATCCCCTCAAGGCTGTGTACTCAGTCCACTGTTGTTTACACTTCTAACACATGACTGTGTATCCAGACACGAGGGGAACCAGATTATTAAGTTTGCAGACGACACCACGGTGGTGGGACTTATTCAGAGGGATGAGGAATCAATGTACAGGGAAGAAGTGAGAGACCTGGAGGGCTGGTGCAGGGAGAACAATCTGGTGCTCAATGTGGACAAAACGAAGGAGATGATTATCAACTTCCGGCGGTCACAGCCTGAGCACGTCCCCCTCAGCATCGGCGGCCGTTTAGTGGAGAGAGTGGAGAACATCAAGTTCCTTGGAGTGCAGATCTCGCAGGACCTGACCTGGAGCAAGAATTCCTTGGGGATCAGGAAGCGGGCTCAGCAGAGACTGCACTTCTTGAGGAAACTCAAACAGGCCTCTCTCCCCATCTGCATCCTCAGGACCTTCTACAGAGGTGTGGTGGAGAGTGTTCTGACATACTGCATTGCTACATGGTACTCCAGCTGCAGTATGTCAGACAAAAAAGCCCTGCAGAGGATAGTCAAGGGGGCTGAGAGGGTAATTGGAGTCTCCCTCCCCTCTGTCCAAGAACTTTTTCAGAACCGTTGTAGGAGCAGGGCACTGAACATTGTCAAGGACCGTTCTCACCCTCTGCATAAACACTTTGAACTTCTTCCATCTGGTAAACGATTCCGAAGCATCAGAGGCAGAACCACCAGACTGATCAACAGCTTCCTTCCACAAGCTGTCGGGATACTGAACAGTTGACCCGGAATCTCTCATACACACTACTGCACCTACGGACATTTTGCATATTATAGTTAGTTAGTTTTTTCCCAAGTATGTCTCAGGGATGTGTGAATGGATGGGGGGTGGGGGTGGGGGGTGAAGCTATGTGTGAGTGTGTCTTAAATCATGCTGCTTCTATTTATATGGATGCCGAGAGAAACGCAGTTTCATCTCGCCTGCACTACAGTTGTATGTACAGCAATATGACAATAAAGTTTGATTTGATTTGATTTGATTTGTAATCATCGTACTGTGAAGAACTTTGTGGCTGATTCTGAGCACAGATGGGTTTGTGTAGATAAATGCATAATGAGGAAGGTTTCTGCCAGACAAATTCATCAGATTAAGAGAGCAGCTGCTAAAATGCCATTACAAATCAGCAAACAGGTATTTGAAGCTGCTGGTGCCTCTAGAGTCCCACGAACCTCAAGGTGTAGGATCCTCCAGAGGCTTGCAATTGTGCATAAACCTACTGTTCGGCCACCCCTAACCAATACTTACAAGCAGAAATGGTTGCAGTGGGCCCAGAAATACATGAAGACTAATTTTCAAACAGTCTTGTTTATTGATGAGTGCCATGCAACCCTGGATGGTTAAGATGGATGGAGTAGTGGGTGGTTGGTGGATGGCCACCATGTCCCAACAAGGCTGTGACATCAGCAAGGAGGTGATGGAGTCATGTTTTGGGCCAGAATCATTGGGAGAAATGTGGTAGGTCCCCTTTGAGTCCCTGAAGGTGTGAAAATGACCTTGGCAAAATAATATAGAGTTTCTGACTGACCACTTTCTTCCATGGTACAAGAAGAAGAACCATGCCTTCTGTAGCAAAATTGTCTTCATGAATGACAATGCACCATCTCATGCTGCAAAGAATACTTTTGCGTCATTGGCTGCTGTGGGCATAAAAGGAAAGAAACTCATGGTGTGGCCCCCATCCTCCCTTGACCTCAACCCTATTGAGAACCTTTGGAGCATCCTCAAGCAAAAGATCTATGAGGGTGGGAGGCAATTCACATCAAAACATCAACTGTGGGAGGCTATTCTAACATCTTGCAAAGAAATTCAAGCAGAAACCCTCCAAAAATTCACAAGTTCAATGGATCCAAGAATTGTGAAGGTTATATCAAAGAAGGGGTCCTATGTTAACATGTAATTTGGCCTGTTAAGATGTTTTTGATTGAAATAGCTTTTGATTTCAGTAAATATAACCTTCTAATGCTGCAAATTCAACAAATGATCATTTTCAGTTCTTTACAATGAATAAAATGTTTTGAAACTCTGTTGTCCATAATAATTTGGAATAGTGCATTTTGAGTTTTTTATTTTTGCAAAAAAATAGTTAATGGAAGGTTTGTTCAATAAAATCTGAATTATGCTCTAATGGTAGATGACTTGAAAATTATACTAACTATCATTTGCATCAACTATTTAGGAAAATCAGAGACAAATGTCATTTGCATGATAATTTGGAATGCAGTGTAATAAGTATTTTATCAAATCAGTACAAGAACTTTTATCCAAACATACCCGCACCAAATTAAAATAAATCACGAAACTGATCTAAACCTTAAACCCACAAATGAGGTAAAGCTCAACAAAATTTTATCATCTCTATCAAGTTCCAGAACTAAGGATATTCATGGACTAGACACTGTATTCTTGAAAAAAACCCCATAAAGATACTTTAATAATTCCAATTACAGAACTAATAAATCAATCAATACTAGTGGTGTTGGCGTTATCGTGTTAATCGCCCGTTAACACTTTGCCCCCGTTAAGGGTGCAAAATTTTGTGATTGCGATTAATGGCAGTTAACGGCAGAAAGTGCAAACAATACTTTCTGGCCTAGTGGCTCTTCGTACTAAAGTCGCTCTGGCCATAGACACTGTGTGTGCCATGGAGACATTGCGAAGTCAAACAAGCTGGATTACAGCCATAGAAATCCCCAAAGTGCTGTCATGTTTAAGTTTACAACGTTATCTGTTGGAGCTCTCACCTGGATAATTGTTACAGTCTCCTCCAAAACTTTGCCTAGATGTTGGGTTGTTCTTCTTCTGTGAAAGCTGGCTAGCTGGCCAGTAGCTACATGTTAGGTTGTAGCTAACCTCCAGTAGCTGACATGAACAGAAATTCGCCTATTTTCATCCTCATAGTGTTAGGTCCAACTGTTGGTAGTTGAGTACCAGTCTAAAAAAAATTCTCAAGCTGTGCTCATAATGTCCATACACTCCCCTGCCATTTTTGCAGCATGGTGGGGTGTCATCACGGGCGAGATAGTTGTTTGTTTATGTTTGCAACTTTTCTGCTAAAAGGGAAATTGTGTCTGTTGTGACACATGAGGTCCATGGTTTTGTGTTGATCTGCTTAAAAGTTGTGGATGTTTGCTATGGGAGAAACAGCAAGCTCCATTTGTCGCTGCTGGCTGTATGGTTAGATGCCAAGTTGTGTTACAGTGACGTTAATGAGCCCTGGAATTCTGTTTGCACATGCAGTCTACATTTGATAATTTTCTGGAGCATATTCTGGATAGTTTTTGTCATTTTGGATATGTTGTGGGC
Source organism: Pholidichthys leucotaenia (assembly GCA_020510985.1). Taxonomy (NCBI): domain Eukaryota; kingdom Metazoa; phylum Chordata; class Actinopteri; order Cichliformes; family Pholidichthyidae; genus Pholidichthys; species Pholidichthys leucotaenia. The sequence goes on along the minus strand of CM035842.1, from coordinate 372,828,399 downwards.
TTTAATAAACCTGCAGGTGAAGACAGCACGCATATTTGTCCACTCCCATGTTCATAACAGTATGGCAAACTTGAAAAATTACCGACTTAAGGTACACTGTATCTGTATGGAAAAACATGTGATTAACACATTATTAATTGCGATTAACTCAACATTCCAAAAGATTAATCGTGATTGTAGAGGTGCTTGAAATAACGAGGCGATGTGATTCATAAACCAAAGTTTATTATCAGCTCCTCTAACAAGTCTCATCTAGGTGCAGCAGCAGAAGAAGTAAAAGAGCGAACACCTTCGGCTCTACGAACTTATACTCGCACATAACAAAAGACATGCATATCAAAAGCTGACATCCCTCACTAGCTTAATCCCCTCTTTTGTCTTCGTACTCCTCCACCTGGCCCTGGGAGGTCAGGGCAACCCGTCCGGTCTCCACCGCAGTGCCTCGGATGCTCTTTGATCTTCACTGGCGGTTGAGACCCTTTGTCCTGTTCTGAAGTGTGAAGTCGCTTTACATATGTAATCACTAAACACTCTCACATGCTTAAACATATGTAGGTTATGGGATATATGATTAATATAGACCACAGCCCCCCCCAAACGACTAAGAAAAGGACAATAGAAAAATTCACAGTTTAAGATAATTATTATGACATACTAACTGCTACACCTCTTGACACAGAAGAAACTTTCCAGCAGCTATGCTCCTAAGAGAGTTCAGTGGTAATCATAACAGCATAGTAATATCACCAGTCAGTCCTAAACTGTTACAGCACAATTAGTGAACAACTGTTGAGTAGTTTGCATCAGTCTCTGTACCGTCTGGGTTTTAATCTTCTCCCGAATCTGCTGTGGGTCTGCTTGGGCGTCCTGGTGGGACCTTCCTGTAAGGAATCTGCAGCTTGGGGAGGAGAGTGATTAATTGTTCCCTGCAGGGGGGCTGAGTCTTTTCTCTTGGGGGGTCTACCCCGCCGAGGTGCTCTCGCCAACCGTGCAGGCTCGTCTCTCAACAAGAAGGCAGGTTTAAGTCTGTCAATGCTGACTGTTTCTTTTCTATCCCCAAAATCAAGCACAAAATGTTTATCACCAGGTTCCAGCACTCTGAATGGCCCATCGTATGGTGGGCGGAAAGTTGGTTTTGAAGCTTCATGCCTAACAAAAACGAATTCAGTGTTTTTTAAAGCTTGGGAGACAAAAACCCGTGGAAAAGAGTGATGTGCCGGTCCGGGGAGAGAGTCCGGTCCGTTGCTGCCTAAAAACCTCGGGGCTGGAAGATGCCCTGGCTCTGGGTTCTCTGGTAAAAATTCACCTGGGAGCCTGAGAGGTTGTGCAAAAACTAATTCTGCTGGGGAGGCGTCTAGATCCTCTTTGGGCGCAGCACGCAACCCCAATAAAACCCAGGGAAGTTTATTTACCCAATTTGTATCCGTTAGTGAGGCTCTGAGGGCGGCCTTTAAAGATCTGTGAAAACGCTCGCATAACCCATTAGCCTGAGGGTGATAAGCGGTGGTGCGGTGAATTGTCACCCCTAAGCTGCTGGCCATGGCTGACCAAAGCTCTGAGACAAATTGAGGCCCCTTATCGGACGTGATGTCCGATGGGACGCCGAAACGTGCCACCCAGTTTGTCAAAAAAACGCGAGCGACTTCCTCCGCTGTGGTTGACGCCAGAGGGACTGCCTCTGGCCAGCGCGTGGTGCGGTCTATCATTGTTAACAGGTGTGTGAAACCTTGGGAGGAAGGTAGTGGCCCCACGAGGTCGACATGAATGTGGTCGAACCTTCTAGCAGGGATTCGAAAAGGCTCCAGAGGGGCTTTTGTGTGTTTGTGTACTTTGGCGCGCTGACAAGAAATGCAAGTCTTTGCCCATTCTTTTACGTTTTTGCGCAGGCCAGGCCACACAAACTTTTCGGCGACCATTTTAACCGAAGCGCGCACACCTGGGTGCACGAGGGAGTGAATCGAGTCGAAAATACGGCGGCGCCATGCAGCTGGGACTAACGGGCGAGGTCGGCCGGTTGAGATGTCACATATTAGGGGAAGCACACCGTCGCGTAAAACCCTTTCCTCCAGCCTTAACCCTGTTGGTCCAGACAGGAGTGCGCGCACGTCCGCGTCACTACTTTGCTCCTCTGCCATGGCTGCATAATCTATCCCTGCATGGATTGGGGCTGCGTATGTGTCTGCGTTGGTGAAGAGTTCAGCGGCTGAGGTAGTATAATCTGTCTCCTCGCGCTCTGGCGATGTCACAGCGCGAGAGAGGCAGTCTGCATCCACGTTAAGTTTGCCTGCCACATGTCGAATGTCTGTGGTGAACTCTGAAATTGCAGCCAGCTGTCTTTGTTGCCTGCCTGGCCACGGTTCGGAAATTTTAGCCATCGCAAAGGTGAGCGGTTTGTGGTCTACAAAAGCCGTGAAATGCCGCCCTTCCAACCAGAACTGGAAGTGGCGGATGGATAAATGAAGCGCTAGCAGCTCTCTGTCAAAAGTGCTGTATTTACGCTCAGTTTGGTTTAGCGATTTGCTGAAGAATGCCAAAGGTTGCCAGATTCCGCTGACGTGTTGTTCTACAACTGCCCCTATAGCCAGGTCTGAAGCGTCTGTGGTTAGCACAATGCGGGCCGAGGGATCGGGGTGAACCAACAATGTGGCATTAGCTAGGGCACTTTTTACTTCCGCGAAGGCGCATTCGCGCTCCGGGGTCCATTCGACCGCGTTGGAAGGTTTTTGTTTTCTGAGTGCGTCATATAGGGGCTGCATGAGCTGAGCTGCGTGGGGGAGGAAACGGTTGTAAAAATTAACCATTCCCAAAAATTCTTGCAGCGATTTGACCGTTTGTGGCCGTGGGAAACTTTGTACTGCGTGAACTTTGTCTGGCAGTGGGACTGCCCCCTTCGGAGAAACTCTGTGCTCTAAAAAATCAATTTGTGACACGCCGAATTTGCATTTGGCTGGATTGATTATTAACCCGTGCTCTTCTAGACTCTGAAAAACCATAGTGAGATGCTGCTCGTGTTCTTCCTCAGACGAGCTGGCTACCAGCATATCGTCGAGGTAGACGAACACGAAAGGGAGGTCGCGTAATACTGCGTCCATCATCCGCTGGAAGGTTTGAGCAGCACCTTTGAGGCTGAAAGGCATCTGCAAAAATTCAAAAAGACCGAAGGGGGTTATTACAGCTGTTTTAGGAATGTCCTCTGCTCTAACTGGGACTTGATGATAACCGCGGACTAGGTCTATTTTTGAAAAAATGCGCGCACCCGCCAGATGTAGTGAAAAGTCTTGAATGTGAGGAATTGGGTAGCGGTCATGCGCTGTCGCATTGTTTAATCTGCGGTAATCACCGCACGGCCTCCAAGAACCGTCGGATTTCGGGACCATGTGAAGTGGTGACGCCCAGGGGCTTTTCGAGCGTCTGATAATGCCTAATCTTTCAAGGGTGGTAAACTCGTCCCGAGCTATGGCGAGCTTGGTCGCATCTAAGCGCCGAGCTTTGGCGAATACGGGTGGGCCCGTTGTGGGAATAAAGTGTTCGACCCCGTGTTTAGCCACTGTGGCTGAGAATTTGGGAATTGTGAGTGCTGGAAATTGGGTGAGGAGTTGATCAAACTTACCTCCTGCTGTGGTGACGCTAGCCTGCACGGGTGGTGGAGAAAGTCGAGCTGAGCAGGGAATAGAAGCAAAGGACAGTGCATTAACCAAGCGTCTGTTCGCTAGATCAACTAATAACCCATGTGCACACAAAAAATCTGCGCCCAACAAGTTAAAACTCACCGCCGCTACAACAAATGTCCATCTGTAGTTGCGGCCGTGGATGCAGAGGGGCATGCTCTTTTCGCCAAAAGTGTCGATGATGGAGCCGTTGGCTGCCACTGCTCCATTGCCCCGGGGGCCCATGGCCCGGTCTGCTTGGGAGGGCATGACAAAACTTAGTTGAGCTCCCGTGTCGATAAGGAACTGCTTGCCGGTGTGTCCGTCCGTCACATATAAAAGCTTGCTTTTTTCGCCGAGAACTGCCGCTGTTAACGGCTCTCGGCTTCGGCGTTTTCCCGAAATCGTGAATTTGCAGGGGGGAACGCATTTGTAAGCCTTCTCGGCGAAGCGGTGGTGGTAATAACAAACGTCGCTCCGTCTGTTGCGTCCTGGCCATGTCGCTGTCACCGCGGGCTGATTCTGCTCGGTGATTTGTGGCTCCTCGTGGCTCCGGACATCAGCGTTGAGGTCTGTGGATGCTGCTGTGGGTGTCTGCTCCTTGCAGGTGTTGACGAGCCGTTGAGCTTCGTGAGCCAGCGTGCGGAAGTCTTGCTGGGTGCTGCATCGCATGTTGGCAAGCGTCCCTCTCATGTGTGGCGGCAGCGTACTGAGGAATATGAAAGGGAAGAGGAAGTTGTCATTGTCCTCTTCTTTAAGTTGCTGCAAGTCCTCCATGAGGGCCTTGGGTCTGCCTCCTCTGTGGCCGTAGACCGCCAGGATCCTCTCGGCTCTCTCCTCGGCTGAGGGGACGTAATTTGCCACGATGGTCGCTTTCAGTTCTTTATATTTGTCCTGGGCCGGCGGCCGCTGGATTATGCTCCGCGCACATCTCCAAGTGGCGGCGTCGAGTTTGGCGACGATGTGATAGAACTTTGTATCGTCAGCCGTGATGCCCGCAAGTGCAAACTGGGCTTCAGCTTGCTGAAACCACGAGGCGGGGTCTTCCTGCCAGAAGTCCGGCAGCTTGACGGTGACGGCGTTTGTGTGGACCATCACTGATGTGTCCGCAGGGTGAGAGTGCCTTGCTTCGGCTCTCTCCGCGGCGCTGGTGCTCGGTTGAGCCCTCTCTATCACTTCTGCCGTGGGGGAACGTCGTCCATCTGTTCCCCTGTCTGCATGGGCGCCGGCGTCTGTCTGGGTCGCCACAGATGAGTCGATCGCGGGGGAACGCCTCTGGTCCATTCTCGCGTCAGGGTCACCAGTGTAGAGGTGCTTGAAATAACGAGGCGATGTGATTCATAAACCAAAGTTTATTATCAGCTCCTCTAACAAGTCTCATCTAGGTGCAGCAGCAGAAGAAGTAAGAGAGCGAACACATTCGGCTCTACGAACTTATACTCGCACATAACAAAAGACATGCATATCAAAAGCTGACATCCCTCACTATCTTAATCCCCTCTTTTGTCTTCGTACTCCTCCACCTGGCCCTGGGAGGTCAGGGCAACCCGTCCGGTCTCCACCGCAGTGCCTCGGATGCTCTTTGATCTTCACTGGCGGTTGAGACCCTTTGTCCTGTTCTGAAGTGTGAAGTCGCTTTACATATGTAATCACTAAACACTCTCACATGCTTAAACATATGTAGGTTATGGGATATATGATTAATATAGACCACAGTGATTAAAATTTTTAATCATCCAACACCACTAATCAATACATGAAAATATCTTTCCTGATGCATTGAAACCTGCCATTATAACCCCCATACACAAAGCCAGAGACAAACAGGAAATTAGTAATTATAGGCCGATAAGTATACTTCCTGTTTTGTCAAAAGCTATTGAAAAGGTGGTAGTAGACCAACTAGTAGACCATTTCGAATATGCCCTGCTGCTACATCCCATGCAGTTTGGTTTCAGGCCGAACCACTCAACGGAGACTGCATGTTGTTACTTTATTGAAACGATTAATGAAAATCTGGACAAAGGGGAGGATGGTAGGAGCCATCTTTTAAGACCTGTGTAAAGCTTTTGATATGATCAATCACTCAGTCCTTTTTAAACTATCAGGATATAAACTGTCAATGAATACCCTTAGCGGGTTAAAATCTTATCTATTTGGTCACTCTGCAATGACAGTAACCTCTCTGATTCTACATGTGATTAACACTGTAGATAGGAGAAACGTAATTTCATTCTACTGTACATAATTGCTGTATGGACTGAATGACAACAGAGATGGCTTCTTCTTCTTCTTCTTCTTCTTCGCTCCCAGTGTGTGCACATAAACAATACTGTATCCCAATCAAAGGCATGCTCCATGGGAGTACCACAAGGTTCAGTTTTAGAACCACTGCTGTTCACTTTGTATATTAATGATTTGCCATCAGTATGTGAAAATGACAAATTTAAAATTCAGATGTATGCAGATGACACAGTCATCCACACATGGGAAGGATGCCATTAACTTGTCATGCTAAGTGGCTGACAAGTTAATGATATCAATGGAGAAAGTGTTAAAATGGCTTCATCAATCATACAGCTACTCCAACAGACAGCAGCAAAGAAGATGGCGCTGGTGACAATGGCCTGATAGAGAAGCTCCAGCATCCTGTTGCACATGTTGAAGGATTGCAGCTTCCTCAGGAAGTAGAGTCTGCTCATCCCCTTCTTGTACGCAGCATCGGTGTTGGATTTCCAGTTCAGTCCACTGCTAACCATGACACCCAGGTATTTGTAGTCCCCAACTACCTCCACATCCTCCTCCCTAATCTGCAATGGCTGTGAAGGCATCCTCTTCTTCCTGAAGTCAACCACCATCTCTCTGGTCTTATTGACATTCAGCCTCAGGTGATTCTGCTCAGTCCACTCCACAAATCTGTCTACCAGTGCCCTGTACTCCCCCTCCTCTCCCCCTCTTATACGCCCAACAACAGCCAAGTCATCAGAGAATTTCCGCAGGTGGCATGACTCAGTGTTGTACTGAAAGTCAGTGGGGTATAAGGTGAAGAGAAAAGGAGAAAGCACAGTCCCCTGTGGAGCTCCCGTATCACTAGCACCACATCAGACAAGACACTGCCCAACTGGACAAACTGTGGCCTGACTGTTAGGTAGTCAGTAATGCAGGAGATCACAGAACTGTCGACCCCCATCACCCGCAGCTTCTCACCCAGCAGCAGTGGCGGGATGGTGTTAAAGGCACTGGAGAAATCAAAGAATGTGATTCTCACAGTGTCTCCTCTGCCATCCAGGTGCAAATGGGCTTGATGCAGCAGGTAGATGACAGCATCTTCAACTCCTAAATGGGGCTGATATGCAAACTGCAGAGGGTCCAGCTATGTCTTCACCTGCAGCCTCAGGTGGGCTAAGACCAGTCTCTCCAGGACCTTCATCATATGAGATGTGAGGGCAATTGGTCGATAGTCATTCAGGTCAGATGGAAATGACTTCTTGGGGACAGGAACTAGGCAGGATGTCTTTTACAGCACAGGTACTCTCTCCAGACTCAGGCTCAGATTGTACAGGTGTTTCAGTACCAGAACTAGCTGGGTGGCACAGGTCCTCAGGATCCTGGCGGAGATGCCATCAGGGCCCGCAGCCTTCTGCTGATGGAGTCTCTCCAGCTATTTCTTAACCTGGTCTGTAGTCACAGTGATGTGAGGGGGGCTGGTGCTGGTGTCCCCAGAGGAGGGTGTGGGGGAGATAGAGGTGCTGCACAGGAGGGTGAGGGGGGAGAGGTGTGTGGGGGTCTGGCTCCTGTTGTGGGAGTGACAGACGGTGGGTTGAACCATTTAAAAAAACAGATTCAGCTCATCAGCTCTCTCAAGGCTCCCCGATGTCCGTCTGTCTCTCCCCTTACACACAATGATTTGTTTCATTCCTGTCCAGGCATCCTGACCATGCTACGGTTGGTCTTTAAAATTATCCATGGCTCTGCACCCCTGCCTCTTAAAGCCTTATTCATGCTACATTTCCCCTCTAGTCCACTTTGGTCCGCGTGCGCTTTGGACGAGCCCGGCACACACGCGGCGCTGTACATGCTCACTTTTTTCATCTACCCAGGCCAAGTGGATGACACATGCACACAACCATCATTTGTAGTTTCACTCCCACCCAATAGGTAGCACCAATGCACTGACGCACCAGGATTTTCACCAACTAAGAAACGCTGCTTGCTTTCTGCTGCTTGACTTCCTGGTTTTCACTCCTTTTCCACGAAGATGCTGCTGCTGAAGTATTTGTGTATGATTCATGTATGTTCATTCTCGTCTTCCACTTCCTTGTTGTCTTCTTCGTCTACTTTGCCTTGGTATACTGTGCCAATATTGCCACCTCGTGAATGGGACGTTCAGTCTTGTGCATGTGCTTTTCAATGCGTTCAAGTGGTGGGCAGGGGGTGTGGTCACAAAATTTGGGCTGCACGCGGTCGTCTGCAGTCGAGCACTGTGGACACTAGCGGAATGGAGACGATGACGTAAATTTTGTCACACAAGGTTTCCGATTGCACGTATGTGGACAGCAGAGGTGCAGCATGAATCCAGCTTTAGACTTTTGTGTACCTGACTTCTGAGCAAAATACCGCAGTAACAAGGACTTCCTCTACGTGGCATTGTTGCATCCCCCTATGTAAAACTGATTTTGAACAATCAGCTTTCTCATACAAAGCTATAACGGAATAGAACAACCTCCCCACTGCTTTGAAGACCAGAACAAATTAGAAACTTTTCCACAGAGACTAAAAAATGGATTTTAAGTAACCAAGCCTGCCAGCATTGACTCTCTCCCTTAAATGGGATTTAAAATTGTACTCTTAATTTTTTTTTTTTTTAATGTGTGCCGTTTCTCTTATCTTTTTACCATTTAAACTTACTCCTGCTTGTTTCAGGGTCAACAGTTTCTGAAACCCGACCTGAATTGCTTTCTATATGTGCCGTATTTCTTTTAATATCTGTAGTGACTTCAGTCCACCAAAAGCCGCTTGGAGGCTGAATCGGTCTCGTCTCCTTGACGCGTCCGTAAAGAATCCAGGCCAAATCCAAATAGATAATTTCTGTCGTTTATTAAAATATATGGCCGACAAACGGGACTAAGACAACATAATCAAAAATACTGAACCAAAAAGGTGCATCAAAAACTAACAAAATAAAAGAAAAACAAACAAATGAATGGACGAACGGTCAACAGAAAATATCTGAGCCTGCTTCACCCTCCATCAGCCATTAAATTCATGCTGGTGCACAGGTGAAATAAATAAGCAAAACCACACCCTCTCCTGTGCCACCAACCGGAAATAGCAAACAATTACAAGACAACAATTCAAAACAAAATCACAGTTTGGCTCCTACAGTTCCGGCCCGTAATTATTTCCTCAAAGAACAATAATTACAACATTATATTACAATGTCATGAGATTGATCTTTCTTCACCTTTCACAAGGCCAGAGTCTATGATTGAGTGATCTTTAATACTGCTCTAAATAAGTACAGCCTGTGAACTGTGAAGTCTGGGCAGGGAAAAGGTCAAAGGTCAAAGTCAAAAGTCAATCAGTTCTGTCAAGTGTCTTCTGTCTCCTGTAGCAAGTAGATCTTATTGATAGGTCTGTTCAGCAACCCAGTCTTGGTTTTGATCTGAACATGTCTTACTAGTCCTTTAATGTCCTGAATGGTCTCCTCAATTCTTCCAATGAGCCATGAATTCCGTGGGGCTGAATCGTCCACGATGATAACAATGTCTCCTGGAACAAAGTTACATTTAATATTGAACCATTTTTGATGCTCCTGAAGCTGAGGAAGATATTCCTTGGTCCATCTTTTCCAGAATCGATCAGACATGTACTGCGCTTGCTTCCATCTATGGCGAACATACATATCCTCCTTCTGAAACTGTCCTGGTGGTAAGGATGGATTAGTCTTCAAAAGCAAAAGGTGGTTTGGAGTAAGAGCGTCAAGGTCATTTGGATCTGTAGAGGCCTTTGTAATTGGTCGACTATTCAAAATAGCCTCAACCTCACATAAAACTGTGTGAAGTCCCTCTTCATCAAGAGTTTGTTCACTGAGAATGGAATTAAGAGTCTTCCGCACTGATCGAATTAACCTTTCCCATACTCCTCTGTGATGTGAGCCAGCAGGGGGATGAAAAATCCAGTTTATCCTCCTCTGAAGCAGTACATTGTGAATTTGACCTTGGTTCCAACCTTGAATTGCTTCTTTCAACTCTCGCTGAGCCCCAACAAAATTGGTGCCATTATCTGATCATAACTCTTTAACCTGACCACATCTGGCTATAAAACGTTGAAGGGCATGAATAAAGGAATCAGTATCCAGTGTCGCTGCAACCTCGATGTGAATTGCTCTTACAGCCAAACATGTAAAAATTACACCATAGCGCTTCACCACACTTCTTCCACGCTTTACTCCAAAAGGCCCAAAATAGTCAACTCCAACATGAGTGAAAGGTGGTTCATTAGGAGAGACTCTGTCCAAAGGCAAATCTGCCATCTGTTATTGTCCCGGACAAGCATTTATATGCCTACAGATGACACATTTAGACACAATCCTTGTTACTGACACTGTGGCACCAGGAATCCAATACTTCTGCTGCAGTCTCGATAGCATGTGATTAAGACCACCATGACCCACCTCTTCATGGACATGTCGTAGAATGAGGTCAGAAATATGCAGGGATTTTGCAAGAAAGATGCAAAGCTTCATCTCATCTGGCATAGCTGCTCTACTCAGCCGTCCACCAACTCTCAATACACCCTCATCCAAAATGGGATTCAGTTTATGAATATGGCTGGATCTTTTAATGCTGAGTCCCCTTTTCAGGCTTGAGATTTCTTCTGCAAATTTCCATCCCTGGCAAAAGCAGATGACTTCCATTTCAGCAGCAGCCAGCTCTTCAACTGTGAGACCATAGGTTTTATCAATCTCAACATTTGCCATCTCCTTTTGTGACAAAACCTTTTGATAGGTTTCACCTAAGTAAAGCTTGGCAAGATCATTCTGTTTTTTCTTTTTACTCTTGGCCAAAAGCAGTTTCTTTGGCCTGAGCATCCATGCTACAGCCCTTTATAAGCAAATCCATGATGAAAAGTAGTCAATAAGATGAGTTGTTGGAGCTTTATCTTCAGACACAATCTGAACAGCATTGACAGTTGTAGTTTTGATTTCAGAGTACTTTGATGATAATTCATTCAATCTATCAGTATTCTGAGGCCAGTATTCCTGAGGTTGGAGAAGAAACTGAGGTCCAAATACCCATGTTTCTCTCTTCAAAAAAGATTCAACAGTAAGACCCCTTGAAGCCATGTCTGCTGGATTATTGTTTGTGCCAACATATCTCTATTGAGATGTACTTGAAACTTTGGCGATTTTACAAACTCTGTTGGCAACAAAAGAGTTGTGCTATTGTTGATGTATTTAAGAACTGAAGTGATATCAGTCCAAAACACAGAATCCAGAAGTTCCATGTGCAACTCCTTTCTCAACATTGTGTCTATTCACAATGTTGAGAATAGACACAATGAGAATGCTGGGAAAGACTGTTTCAGACTCTGTTAGCATCAGCACCGGATCACCCCAGGGCTGTGTACTTTCCCCCCTGCTCTTCTCCCTGTACACCAACTCCTGCACCTCCAGCCACCAGTCTGTCAAGTTGATCAAGTTTGCGGACGACACCACCCTCATCGGGCTCATCTCCAACGTAGACGAGTCCGTCTACAGGATAGAGGTGGCCCAGCTGGCATCCTGGTGCAGCCACAACAACCTGCAGCTGAACGCTCTGAAGACAGTGGAGATGATCGTGGACTTCAGAAAAGTCACAGCCCCTCTGCCCCCCCTTACCCTCACAGACTCTCCCATCACCACTGCGGATTCCTTCCGCTTCCGGGCACCACCATCACCCGGGACCTCAAGTGGGAGCCGACCATCAGCTCCCTCATCAAAAAGGCCCAGCAGAGGATGTTCTTCCTGCGGCAGCTGAGGAAGCTCAAGCTACCCACCAAGATGTTAGTGCAGTTCTACACGGCCATCATCGAGTCCATCCTCACCACCTCCATCACCGTGTGGTACGCAAGAGCCACCACCAGGGACAGACTAAGACTGCAGTGCGTTGTGCGCGCTGCTGAGAAGGTGATCGGCTGCAAGCTCCCATCCCTCCAGGACCTGTACATCTCCAGGACCCGGAGGTGTGCAGGTCGGATCATAGCCGACCCTTCACACCCTGGACACGCACTGTTTGCCCCCCTCCCCTCAGGCAGAAGACTTCGGTCCATTCAGACTAAAACCTCCCGCTACATGATCAGCTTCTTCCCCTCTGCCATCAGACTGCTGAACACTAAGTGACTTATTAGACTCTCGTGCACTACGTACAGCAGCTCAACCGGACTCATGATAATTATCACTGTTTTCTTTTGCACTACCGACTGCACTATGTGGAACTCCACAATATCTGCTGCTTGTTAATATATTTAAAAATTGCATAGATTAGTATTACTCATTCATATTCTACATTTTATTGCATGCATAGTTTTTTATTTTTATCTTTAGTGCTACTCCATGTTTAATGTTGCAGCATTGCACCGAGACAAATTCCTAGTTTGTGTACTACATGAACAATGGCAATAAATCTCATTCTGATTCTGATTCTATTCTACTAGCCATCACAGCCACAGTCAGCTCCATTCGAGGAACAGTCACTGGTTTTAATGGAGCCACTTGTGCTTTCTCCATCACAAATCCACAATTGGCTTAACCATGTTTGTTACTGACTAACAGATAAGTGACAGTTCCAAACCCATCCTCACAGGCATCTGCAAAATGATGTAGCTGAGCAGATGAAACTGTGCCAAAAGCCTTTGGTTTATAGCATCTGTCAACCTTAGAGTTCTCCATCTTATGAAGATTCTGAACCCAATTGATCCATTCCTGTCCGATGGAGTCTGGTACCAAATCGTCCCAACCAATCCTCTGCTGACACAAGTCTTGCAGAATTTTCTTTGCAGTTAGGATGACTGGTGACAGCATCCCCAGTGGGTCATATACGGAACTGACTTTTGAAAGAATCCCTCTCCTCGTGAGAGGTTGATCCTTCAAAATGATTTTAAATCTGAAAACATCAGACTGTACACACCATTGTACACCCAAAACTCTTTCAATAAGAAGATCGTCATTATCTAGATGCAGATTAATTTCCTTCGCTCTATCTACTTCAGGTATAGCTGTCAACACATGGTGACTATTATTCATCCATTTGGTGAGTACAAAGCCTCCCCTGGAGCACAGTGAGCGTAGCTCATGATAAAGAGAGATGACTTCCTCTTCTGATGCTGCTGAGGTGAGGCAATCATCTACATAGAAGTTGTTCATGATGGTATTTACTGTTTGCGAATTAAATTCCTCGGTGTTGTCCTCAGCATACTTCCTCAAAGCAAAGTTAGCACAACTTGAAGATGACGTTGCTCCAAACAGATGTACAGTCATTTGATATTCCACCATGCTCTGAGAGTAGTCTCCTTGAGTCTCCTCTGAGAGTAGTCTCCTTCCTCTGGCGGCCTCCTTGGAACCGCAACAGGTCACGATCACCAATTGGTACCTTTACTTGGTGAAACATTGCCTCAGTATCTGCAGCGGTGACTACAGGTTCCTTATGGAATCTAGCCGAGACTCCTATCACTGTGCTGGTCAGATCTGGTCCTTGAAAGAGCTTAGAGTTTAGAGAAACTCCCTGAAATGTTGCTCCACAATCGAACACCACTCTCAGCTTTTTCTTCCTTGGGTGTAAGACACCATGATGAGGTAAGTATCATTTCTTTCCATCATTTCGTGTTAGGCCATCATCTGATACCTTCTCAGCACACCCTTTGGAAATCATGTCTGACATGAAGTTGGTGTAACTAGAGTGAAAAGAGTGATCTCTTTTAAATCTTCCTTTTAAGTTCAACACACATTGTTCAGCAACACTTCTATTGTCAGGCATGCATATTTCTGGATGTTTCAAAGGTAGACCAATAAAATAGTGTCCATCCACTAACTTTATAGATTTTGAAACAGAATCTATGAACTGATGGTCTTCCTTTGAGAATTCGTGGCCCCCTTAACACGCTCTGGGAAGTCAACTTTAAATTGCTGTTCCCACAGTTGATCAAGTTTCATAACGAAAATCCTGTTAACACTTGCCACTCTGATCTTGGCAGTCATCTTCCTTTTCTCCTAAAGGTCCATTAACTGTCCATCCAAGCCTGGTTCTAACTGCATAAGGTCCATCTCCTATGCTCTGGATTACATCCAATGGTTCCAAAACCCTTGGTGCATCAGAACCAATCAACAGTTTGATCTCAGAGTCAACAGCAGGTAAGTTGACCTTCCACAAATAAGACCAGTGATGGATATCATTTTGGTATGGGATATTCCCCTTATGAACAGGCATAGTTCTTTGGGTATATACAGATGGAAGTTCGCAAAATTCATCATCATCTAATCTTGCAACCTTTAAGCCAGACACCATCCATCCATCCATCTTCTACCGCTTTTCCAGAGGTCCAGGTCACGGAGGCAGCAGTTCAAGCAGAGAAGCCCAGACTTCCCTCTTCCCAGCCACCTGCTCCAGCTCTTCAGAGAGGATACCAAGGCGTTCCCAGACCAGCAGGGAGACATAGTCTCTCCACCGAGTCCTGGGTCTGCCCCGGGGTCTCCTCCCAGTGGGACGTGCCCGAAACACCTCAAGTGGGAGGCGTCCAGGAGGCATCCTAATCAGATGCCCATACCACCTCAACTGACTCCTTTCAATGTGGAGGAGCAGCGATTCTACTCTGAGCCTTCCCGGATGACTGAGCTCCTCACCCTATCTCTGAGGGTGAGTCCAGCAATGCTACGGAGAAAGTTCATTTCAGCCGCTTGTATCCGCAATCTTGTTCTTTCGGTCATTACCCAAAGCTCGTGACCATAGGTGAGAGTAGGAACGTAGATTGACTGGTAACTCGACAGCTTTGCCTTAGAACTAAGCTCCCTCTTCACCACAACAGACCGATACAACGTCCACATCACTGCAGATGCTGCTCCGATCCGTCTGTCAATCTCTCGCTCCATTTTCCCCTCATTCGTGAATAAGACCCCAAGATACTTAAACTCCTCCACTTGGGGCAGGAGCCTGTCCCCAACCCAGAGAGGATAATACACCTTTTTCTGGCTGAGGACCATGGACTTGGACTTGGAGGTGCTGATTCTCATCCCAGCCGCTTCACACTCAGCAGCAAACCATCCTAGCAAGAGCTGTAGGTCATTGCTGGATGAAGCCAACAGGATAAAATCATCTGCAAACAACAGAGATGAGCTCTTGTGGTCACCAAGCATGACACCCTCCATTCCCTGGCTGTGCCTAGAAATCCTGTCCATAAAAATTATGAACAGGATCGGTGACAAAGGGCAGCCCTGGCGGAGTCCAACTCTCACTGGGAATGAGTCCGACCGAGTGTTGGCAATACAAACCAAACTCTCACAACGGTCGTACAGAGACCGAATAGCTCGTAACAACAAGCCCAATACCCCATACTCCCGAAGCACCCCCCACAAACAAACACGAGGGATGCGGTCAAATGCCTTCTCCAAGTCCACAAAACACATGTAAACTGGCTGGGCAAACTCCCACGAACCCTCAAGAATTCTCGAGAGGGTAAAGAGCTGGTCCGATGTGCCACGGCCAGGACGAAAACCACATTGCTCCTCCTGAATCTGAGGTTCGACCAACAGCTGGACTCTCTTCTCCAGTACCTTGGCATAGACCTTCCCAGGGAGGCTGAGGAGTGTGATCCCTCTAAAGTTGGAGCACACCCTCCAGTCCTCTTTTTTGAAGAGACGAACCACCACCCCAGTTTGCCATGCCAAAGGCACTGCCCCTGACCTCCACGCAATGTTGCAGAGGCGTGTCAACCATGACAGCCCAACAACATCCAGGGCCTTGACCAGGGCCAGACACCATGCTGGTTAAACACAACCTTGTTTTGACCCATTGTTCTCAACAGGATACTAGATTTCTTTCCATGTAGATTTAGTTTATTCATCAAGCCAACAGTGCAGAATGAAGCAGTACTGCCTTGGTCAAATAATGCATACGTATTTAAAATAAAATTTCCTTTATTGGCCTTTACTTGAACAGGAACTATTGAAAGTTTACAATTCTCTTCACCAGCCCCAGTGAGTCCCCTTGTCTGAACTGAGGTGATGACTCCATTTTCACTTGCTGTTCTTTTGTTCACTTGCTCCTTTTCTTTTGGTGGATATGTAGCATTTTAGGATGCTTCAAGCTGCATATGGTGCAGGTAAGTTGCTTTCTACAGTCTTTGCTGATGTGCCCTATATACATACAACCAAAGCATATTCCATTTTCTTTCAGAAAAGCGATCTTCTCATTATGTGTCCTCATTTCCAGTTGTGAACACACATCCAAATGATGTCCACCTCCACAGAACAAGCATTTTTAACAGCATTAACCAAAGTCTTATTTTCCTGCATTCCCGTTTCATTTTTCTTTTCTGCACTTACAATAGTGGTGGCAAAAGTGCTTCCTTTTATCCTTTGGCTCGGTTGTGATTTAAGTCTTTTTAACTCTTTGTTCACAGCAGGAGTGTCCCGGATATCTCCAAATATTGTATCAGTTGCAATCCTCACTTGCTTTTCAAGAAAATTGACTATGTCTTTAAACATAGCTCTTTTATTGTTCTCTTGAAAATCACAGACCATTGTTCTCCATTTATCTCTCAACCTGTAAGGTAGTTTTTTTAACAATCAACAGCATGTTAGCAGGAATATTAAGCTCATTCATGTAATTGATGTCTTCCATGGCATTACAGCATCCTCTTAGAAAAAGAGTGTACGCCTGAAGAGTCTTTGTGTCATCAGGTTTTATTAACAACAATAAAAGCGCTTTCTCCATATAAGCTGCAGCAATCTTATGCTCATTCCAAACATGCTCTTTCAACAGTGATTTAGCTTTATGAAATCCTCTATGAAACAGTCATTGTTGCCCCCGACAGACTGCTATGATGATGATGATGATGATCCGAAGCCATATGCAAACAACTTCTGACAAGTTCTCTTGGTTGACCTCTCGTATACTGTTCAAGATAATAAAGACAATCTGCGGGATTTGCATTTGTAGTTTCAATGGCATTGTCAAAAGACTTCACAAACATATGATACTGCAATGGATCACCATCAAAAACTGGAATCTCTTTCTTGGGCATTGAAGAGACACATTGTTGCTGAATTAACAAAGCAGTGATTTCATTTTGCTTTTCCATTATGGAAAATAAATTGATCTGATCACCACTGCTATTATTGTGTGAAACAGGAGGTGCACCATGAGATGTCACTTGAGTTTGATCACTGGCGATGGTCTAAGACATTGTGGAGCCTGTGGTAAGCTGTGGATATTGATTTACAACTCTACCAAAAGGCATCATTTGTGGACTGACAATGTTGGGATTTGGGAAATCTTGTGAAGTGGTAGTTGGTAATTGAGGGACAAAAGAATCAGCTTTGACAGTGAGAGTTTTTTTTTCCTTTTGACTTTTGTCAAAATGAGATTCCATACCATCTGAAATTTTGGACAAATTACTTTTCACACTGGATCCCTTTGATGCTCTGAGTACTCTCATTTTAGCCATTGTAGCAGCAATGTCCATTTACATCTCGAATTTGTCCTTTTTCCTCCTTAGTTGTTTCTCCTGCTCTTCTAAAACATGTTTATCCTTAAGCATTTGTTGGTGCACAATTAGAGCAGCAACTTCAGTCTCTGTCTTTATGCGCGCAGATGATGTACTTGAAGCTCTGCAGCCTGTACCAGTGAAACCTCTTTTGCTTTTTCTGCTACCACATTTGACACACTGTCACCAGGCTGTATTTCATCCTGTATGTCAGACGGTGCATTAACTGCATTAGATGAAGGAACCATACTGTGACTATCAGGGAGAAGATTTTTATTCTCTTCAGCAGGGGGATCCTCAGGTAAAGCAGGACAAGTGTATGAATTTGCAGCAGTTGGTAAATCACCAAACACATTAACAGTTTGCAGAGAGGGCTTGTTAATTTCAGAAAGCCATTGTTGAACATCCTCTGAAAAATCCACAGTGTGCTGTGTTATGCGTCCAAACCATTCACTTTGTGTTTCTTGTTCCTCCTCTGGTATTAAAGCAAAAACCAACTCATGCACTGCTTTTGCATTTCCATGCAGTTGTTTCAATTTCACCAATTTAAGATAAACATCTTTTGCATTTTCATAGTTTTTCTTCAACTCTTTAATTTCATGAGTGAGCCTTTTAATTTTTCTCACAATTAATAGACTTTCCTTTTGTAGGATTTCCATTTTTTGAGTTAAGTCCTTGGCTGTGATTTTTAACACACCTCTTTTCCGGCTTTTTATCGTTCATCCCTTTTACGTCACCCATTTTATTATTTTCCAGTATGCACAACATGGCAGAAACAGATTAACAGCTCCAACTTATCGGTGGGAATCACTTTCACTTCAGCAACTGCAGACACAAAGCAGTCAAAAAGAGCCCCAAACTCCACTGACCATTCCGCTGAGCACACACACATCACAAGCCAAATGTAAAGCCCCCATTGGACAAGCGGAGTCTTAAACTATCTGCATCTCATTAACACACAATGGTAAAACAAGCAGGCCTATCACTTCTGTCGGATGATGTGCGGCTGCCAAATTGGTCGTCTCCGTGGATGCAGTCAGCAGACTTTCAAAAAAATCAAGGTGGGAGTGCAGTGCTGATTCCAACAATACCTATTCATTCAAAAATACTCCGACATCCAAAAGTCCATCGTCATTGCGTCCTGGATGCAGCTATTTTCTGTTGACTAGAATTGTAGCGACTTCAGTCCACCAAAAGCCGCTTGGAGGCTGAATCGGTCTTGTCTCCTTGACGTGTCCGTAAAGAATCTAGGCCAAATCCAAATAGTTCACATCTGCTGTTTATTAAAATATATGGCTGACAAACAGGACTAAAACAACATAATCAAAAATACTGAACCAAAAAGGTGCATCAAAAACTAACAAAATAAAAGAAAAACAAACAAATGAATGATCGAACGGTTAACAGAAAATATCTGAGCCCGCTTCACCCTCTCATCAGCCATTAAATTCATGCGGGTGCACAGGTGAAATAAATAAGCAAAACCACACCCTCTCCTGTGCCACCAACCGGAAATAGCAAATAATTACAAGACAACAATTCAAAACAAAATCACAGTTTGGCTCCTACAATATCTTCCTGCCTGCCTTAGCAGGGCGACCTTAACTTGCCATTAAACCCTTGGGCTGAGAGGTTTTGTAGCACCCCCAACAGAATCTCAGTTTAAAAATATGTAATAGCTATGTTTTTAATAATTGCATTTATATAGCACTTTTCATGACCCCCAACACTTTACAATGAGTCCATTAGTCATTCACTCCACAGACAATGATAGTGGTAAGCTACTTCTGTAGCCACAGCTGCCCTGGGGCAGAGTGACAAAAATGTGGCTGCCAATCCACACCAACTGAACATTTATTCACATTCATACACCAGTGTCATGAACCATGAACACACTGGAGGCAAGGTAGGTAAAGTGTCTTGCCCAAGGACACAACAGCACGGTGGGGGGAGCGGGATTCAAACTGCCAACCTTCTGGTTATTGGGAGACCTGCTCTACCTCCTGAGCCACTACGGCCTCATTTTTGTTTCTCTTAGAGGAAATAATGCAACTGTGAGCTAGAAAACACAACTACACTGAAAAGAGTCAAATATAAGTAAAATTAAATAAATTAAGGCTGTTTATGCTTGTCTTTTTGTCTGACAAGATATTTATTGTGTTTTAATTTTATGTGTATGTGTTTTAGTTTTATTATGCATGTGCCATGATCTGAGCACGGGGGGGATTTCACTGAGCTCCGTCTCGTTGCCTTTTGTTTTTCCTTATTTGTATAATGTTGTATTTTTGAGTTCTATGCCTGTTATGTTATCACACGTGGACAAAATTGTTGGTACCCCTCTGTTAATGAAAGAAAAACCCACAATGGTCACAGAAATAACTTGAATCTGACAAAAGTGGTAATAAATAAAAATTCTATGAAAATTAGCCAATAAAAATCAGACAATGCTTTTGAACTGTGGTTCAGCAGAATTACTTTAAAAAACAAACTCATGAAACAAGCCTGGACAAAAATGATGGTACCCTTAACTTAGTATTTTGTTGCACAACCTTTTGAGGCAATCACTGCAATCATGCAATTTCTGTAACTGTCAATGAGACTTCTGCACCTCTCAGCAGGTATTTTGGCCCACTCCTCATGAGCAAACTGCTCCAGTTGTCTCAGGTTTGAAGGGTGCCTTCTCCAGACGGGATGTTTCAGCTCCTTCCACAGATGTTCAATAGGATTTAGATTCGGGCTCATAGAAGGCCACTTTAGAACTTCCGGTTGTGGCATGTAAGGTGAGGACGCACAGGTAAAGGCTCCCAGTTCGTTTCTTGCTTAAAACTCAGTTTAGAGCTAGCGTTTTGAGCTGTTTTTTTTTTTTTTGTCACTACCGCTGGAGAATAAACCTGCTCGTGCGAAAAAAAGAGAAATTGCCAGTCTCATAACTTAATATTGTAGTGGCTGGTGAAGCAATCAGTCCCCTCACACTCCGGGAGAACAAAGGGATTTCTCCCACGTGTTTTTTTTTTTGTTTCTTACTATCACAATAAACGAACATCGGCCGGGATCTTGGGTCCCAAGAAAGCTCAGCAGACTGAGGAGGTGGACGACATTAAAAGATCGCTGGACTTCTTGGCTGAAGAGATTTCTGCTGTTAAGCTGCAGCAAAAAAACATTCTGGACCTGGTCGAGGAGGTGAAAGTGCTGCGGATCCAGAACGCCGAGAAGGACAAGAGGCTGACGTATCTGGAGAGCAGAGTGTCGGAACTGGAGCAGAACACCCGGGTGAACGACGTGATCATCATGGGGCTCCACATTAAACCCCGATCGTACGCGCGAGCGGTGGCCGCAGACAGCGGAGGGAGGCTCGGTGAGCTGGAAGATGAATCCACGGAGCAACAAGTGGCGGCCTTCCTGCAGTCCAAAGGAATCCAGCTGGACTGTAACACCATTGAGACCTGCCACCCTCTGCCCAGGAAAAATGGCGACAAACCGGCTGTGATCATGAGGTTTGTCAACAGAAAACACAAGACTGCGCTGTTAAAACAAGGTAGGAAACTGAAAGGAACGAACATTTACATAAACGAGCACCTCACAAAAGAAAATTAAATTAAATTAAATCACCCTTTATTGTCATTCAACTGTACAACCAATTATGTACAGCAGAACGAGACTGTGTTTTACCTATCTACAGTGTTAATCACACACACCCCAAGTGTAGAATCAGAGGGCCGCTGCCATGCAAGGCGCCGCCACAAATTTCCCTCCTCCATTCCATTATTGCTGAGCACCAAGCTGGACGGCAGGAAGTTCAGCTTTTATATGGTCTTCGGCATGACCCGGCTGGGATTTGAACCCCTGCCTCCCGGATGTGGGGCGGATGCTCTACCAACTGAGCCACCACTCCGGTATAGACATGTACAGGGTAATTAATAATCAACTCCCAACTAATATACAAAAAATATTTTAAAAAAGAGACAATGACCATAATTTGAGAGGAGACTTAAACTTTACAAAACCCAAAATACAAACGACCAAGAAAAGTATGTGCATATCTGCCTGTGGGGTGGATTTGTGGAACAGTCTGGAGCCGGAACTGAAACTATGTACAAACAGAATTCAATTCAAAAAGAGGTATAAACATTATTTGCTGGAAGGATATATGTTAGAAGGGTAGTACACTTTTGAACACTTACACTTACACTTACACCTTTTGAACACTGTATACTGTTACTTTATTGCATTTGTCATTTGTTTTGTTTTTGTTATACTTTTATGTTCGAAATAAAGTATCTATCTATCTATCTATCTATCTATCTAGAATAGTCCAATGTTTCGCTTTTAGCCATTCTTGGGTGTTTTTAGCTGTGTGTTTTGGGTCATTATCCTGTTGAAAGACCCATGACCTGTGACTGAGACCAAGCTGTCTGACACTGGGCAGCACATTTCTCTCTAGAATACCTTGATAATCTTGAGATTTCATTGTACCCTGCACAGATTCAAGACACCCTGTGCCAGATGCAGCAAAGCAGCCCCACAACATAACAGAACCTCCTCCATGTTTCACAGTAGAGACAGTGTTCTTTTCTTGGGATGCTTCATTTTTGCGTCTGTGAACATAGAGCTGATGTGCCTTGCAAAAAAGTTCCAGTTTTGTCTTGTCTGTCCATAGGACATTCTCCCAGAAGCTTTGTGGCTTGTCAACATGCAGCTTGGCAAATTCCAGTCTGGCTTTTTTATGATTTGTTTTCAACAGTGGTGTCCTCCTTGGCCGTCTCCCATGAAGTCCACTTTGGCTCACACAACTCGACTCTTACACCCACTCAGTCCTGGATCATATCAACACCACTATTGACAGTGTCACCACGGAAAGACAGATCACCACGTACCCAAATCAGAAGCCGTGGATGAACAGAGAAGTGCGGTTTCTGCTAAAGGCACGTAACAATGCCTTTAGATCTGGTGACACACAGGCCTACAGTTCATCCAGGGCAGATCTGAAGAGGGGCATCAAGAAGGCCAAGCACAGCTACAGGCTGAAGGTGGAGGAACATTTTGGGGACTCTGACCCCCGACGCATGTGGCAGGGCATTCAAGCTTTCTCTGATTATAAGCCCAGCAACTCCATACCTATAACCATGACTGTGTCCTTTCTCAATGAGCTAAATGACTTCCATGCTCATTTTGACAAGGACAATAATGAAAAGAATATCAATTTCCCACCCTCTGATGACCTCCACCACCTCACACTCACCCACACCGACGTCCGTAACACACTGAGTCATATCAACGTACGTAAGGCTGCTGGCCCTGACGGCATTCCTGGGCGTGTGCTGAGGGCATGCGCTGAGCAGCTGGCAGGGGACTTCACGGACATCATCAACCTGTCCCTGGCCCAGGCGGTGGTACCAGCGTGCTTCAAGACCGATGTAGCGCCCATAATTGTAACCTTATGTAGCTCACATATTTGACTGCATAGGCTCAAACACAGAGAGACTTTAAGCTTGCAGTGTGTATTGACATCACGCCTCAGATGGACAATGGGTCTGGACCACCTGCGGACTTGGAAGGAAGACGGAGGATCGGGGGCGAGATCCTGAAAGGGTTGTCTGACCCTCTGGGGTCAGACGGAAGAGCAAAGAGGACTCTGAAGTGATTAATTGTAAATAGAAGGATTTGACTTGAGTGTGTGATTCGTCCTTTGATGTGCTGGTATAAATGTGTGGGGCTTTACCGCAGTTCCCTCTCTTTTTTCCTGACTGAGAGAGAGCTGGGAACGTGAGATGCAATAAACCAACACTGAGAAATAATCCAGTCTCATCATTTCATGATCCCCACATTGGTGACCAAGACGTAAGATGCCGGGGGAACGTTACCCTGACCCGGATTCACCGGAGACCGCCCGCACGAGTGCAGGCTCAATTAAGCTCTCCGAGTTCTGGCAAGACGACCCGCACTCATGGTTCCAACACGCAGAATCGCGGTTTGTGCTTGGGGGAATATCAGCAGATGACACCAAGTTTGATAATGTCATCGCAAGACTCGACAGCCGCACAGCTCGATGTGTGCGGAGCCTGGTGCAGCAGCCGCCCGCTGCTGGCAAGTACGACGCGCTGAAAGCCGCCCTCATCGAGAGTTTCGTGCCATCAGCCGAGGTGAGGGCCAGGCGACTTCTGGACCTGCGCGACAGAGGAGGTCGCAGGCCGACCGACCTCATGGAGGACATGCTGCAGCTGATCGGGACAGACAACGATGCGTTTCTGTTCAAACACATCTTCTTGAGGACCCTCCCAGCACACATGAGGGGTACCCTGTCCGGCATGAGGTGTGTGACCCAGCAAGACTTCCGCGCGCTGGCCAAGGAAGCGCAGCAGCTCCTCGATGCCTGCGACGAGCAGGAGCCTTCCGTGGCAGCAGCAGACCTCGGCGCGGCGGCCGGGGGCAGTGAGGAGCCGGAGGCAGCAGCGGCAACCCCAGCGACGACGGCAGCGGCGCGGTCCCGAAGCAGAGGAGGGGACGGCCTCTGTTTTTACCATCGACGCTTCGCTGAGAGGGCGTACAGATGCATCCCGCCGTGCAGTTTCAAGAAACAGGGAAACGCCCGGGCCGGGAGTCGTTAGCAGCTTTGACTCTCGGTGAACAGAACAAGCTGCTTTATCTGACAGATGCGGGCTCCGGGCGGCAATTCCTCATGAACACCGGAGCCCAGAGGAGTTTCATCACCGCGACCTATGCGGACCGTGTGGCTGGGCCCCGCGGAGACGGGGCAATGGCGGCGAACGGCTCGTCTATCAAAACTTTCGGGGAAAGGACTCTGCGCCTGTCCTTGCACGGCCGCACCTATAAATGGACTTTCATAGTAGCGGCGGTGAGTTTCAACATGTTAGGCGCTGACTTTTTGTGCTCACATGGCTTGTTAGTGGATCTGGTTAATAGACGCTTAGTTAATGCACTCTCTTTTTGTTCTATCCCTTGTGCAGCTCGAGTGTCCCCGCCGCCAGTACAGACCAACGTCGCCACAGCAGGTGGTAAGTTTCACACTCTTCTAACCCAGTTCCCAGCACTCACAGTTCCCACGTTTTCAGCTAAGGTTGCGAAGCATGGGGTGGAGCACTTTATCACCACAGTTGGCCCACCAGTTTTTGCGAAAGCTCGGCGCTTGGATGCAACTAAGCTCTCCATTGCGCGCGAGGAGTTCGCCAACCTGGAAAGGTTGGGCATAATTCGCCGCTCGAAGAGCCCATGGGCATCACCACTACATATGGTTCCTAAGGCTGACGGCTCGTCGGAGACCTTGCGGTGATTACCGCAGGTTAAACAATGCCACAGCGCAGGACCGCTACCCAATTCCGCACATCCAGGTCCAACCAGAGGACATTCCCAAAACAGCGGTAATAACCCCGTTCGGACTTTTTGAATTTTTATGCATGCCTTTTGGCCTTAAAGGCGCCGCGCAAACCTTCCAACGAATGATGGATGCCGTGTTGTGCGATCTCCCTTTCGTTTTTGTCTACTTGGGACGACATTTTAGTCGCCAGTGCCTCAGAGGAGGAACACGAAAAACACCTCACGACGGTTTTTCAGAGGTTGGGAGCACACGGGTTGATAATTAACCCGGCCAAGTGCCATTTTGGCATAGCGCAAATCGATTTTTTACCCCACGCAGTGCAGCTTATGCAACCGTTATACACCGCGCTGAAAAAGCAGAAGCCCTCCAATGTGATCGAGTTGTCCCCGGAGCGGGAGCGCGCATTCACGGAGGTTAAAAAAGCACTTGCAGATGCAGCACTGCTGGCTCACCCAGACCCATCAGCCCGCATAGCGCTAACCACGACACATCAGATGTGGCCATAGGGGCCGTTGTAGAGCAGCAGGTCGCCGGGGTTTGGCAGCCGCTCGCTTTTTTCAGCAGATCCTTGCGCGATGCTGAGCGGAAATACAGCGCGTTTGACAGGGAGCTGCTAGCGCTCCACCTGGCCATTCACCATTTCCAGTTCTGGCTGGAAGGGCGGCGTTTCACCGCGTTTGTCGACCACAAACCGCTCACTTGTGCAATGTCCAAAATTTCAGAACCGTGGTCAGGACGGCAGCAGAGACAGCTGGCCGCAATTTCGGAATTCACCACTGATATTCAGCACGTAGCCGGTAAGCTCAATGTAGAAGCGGACTGCCTCTCACACGCGGTAACAGCGCCTGTCCGCGCGGATGCGGATTGTACTACCGCAGTCGTGGGGCGGAGTAACAGCGCAGTCGCGCACGCGGCCCCTGTTCACATGGGGATAGATTATGCAGCCATGGCGGCGGAGCAGAGCGGAGACGCAGACGTGCGTGCGCTCCTGTCTGGACCAACAGGGTTAAGGCTGGAGAGCAGGAGTTTACAAACCGGTTCGCCACCCCCCCTAATCTGCGACGTATCCACTGGGCGGCCGCGCCCGGAGGTACCGGCCACGTGGCGCCGTCGCGTTTTTGACGCGGTGCACTCCCTGGTGCACCCGGGAGTATGCGCTTCTGTGAAAATGGTAGCGGAAAAGTTTGTTTGGCTGAGCCTGCGCAAGCACGTGAAAGAGTGGGCGAAAGCCTGCATGGCTTGCCAGCGGGCCAAAGTCCACAGGCACACGAAAGCCCCCTTAGAACCATTCCACATTCCGGCTAAGAGGTTCGATCATGTGCATGTAGACCTAGTGGGCTCCCTACCGCCGTCACAAGGGTTCACACATCTCTTGACAATGGTGGACCGAACCACACGTTGGCCGGAAGTGGTCCCGTTAACATCGACCACAGCGGCAGAGGTGGCTCGCGCTTTTTTGACAGCCTGGGTAGTGCGGTTCGGGGTTCCGTCGGATATTACGTCCGATAGGGGACCTCAATTTGTGTTGGAACTGTGGTCAGCAATGGCCAGCAGCTTAGGAGCGGCAGTCCACCGCACTACCGCTTATCACCCACAGGCCAACGGTTTATGCGAGCGTTTTCACAGGTCTTTGAAGGCAGCCCTCAGAGCGTCGCTCATGGATGCAGATTGGGTAAACAAACTGCCATGGGTTTTATTGGGGTTGCGTTCGGCGCCCAAAGAGGACTTAGATGCCTCACCCGCGGAATTAGTTTTTGCACAAGCTCTCAGGCTGCCTGGCGAGTTCCTACCAGCCCATGCGGCACCAGGGCCCCCCCCCCCCCCCGGCACGGGGACCTCTGATGGGCACGGGAGCAGAAATGCTCCCCGGCCCCGCTCATCACACTTTTCCGCGTGTTTTTGTTCCCAAGGCTTTACAAAACGCTGAATTTGTTTTTGTCAGGCACGACGCTCAGTGACACAGTCTCCGCCCACCCTATGATGGTCCATTTCGAGTGCTGGAAACCGGGGAGAAATATTTTGTGCTAGATTTGGGGGGCAGGAAAGAAACAATCAGTATTGATAGATTAAAGCCTGCCTTTGTGTTGCATGACGAAGTCTGTACGACCGGCGAGGGTGCCTCGACGCGGCAGACCCCCCAGGGAATGGCCCCTGGAGCCCCCGCAGGGGACAAATAACCTTTCTCCCCCGCATTCCACAGATTCGCCGAAGGACGGCACAACACAGACTGTGAAACCTGCGTACAGCAGGTTCGGGAGGAGGCAGGTGGGGGGTGACATATGCTGTATTGCCATTAGGATACTGTTATTGTGTGTCCATGCTTTGGCGTTTGGGGGGGGGTGATGTAGCGCCCATAATTGTAACCTTATGTAGCTCACATATTTGACTGCATAGGCTCAAACACAGAGAGACTTTAAGCTTGCAGTGTGTATTGACATCATGCCTCAGATGGACAATGGGTCTGGACCACCTGCGGACTTGGAAGGAAGACGGAGGATCGGGGGCGAGATCCTGAAAGGGTTGTCTGACCCTCTGGGGTCAGACGGAAGAGCAAAGAGGACTCTGAAGTGATTAATTGTAAACAGAAGGATTTGACTTGAGTGTGTGATTCGTCCTTTGATGTGCTGGTATAAATGTGTGGGGCTTTACCGCAGCTCCCTCTCTTTTTTCCTGACAGAGAGAGAGCTGGGGACGTGAGATGCAATAAACCAACACTGAGAAATAATCCAGTCTCATCATTTCATGATCCCCACACCACTTCTATAGTACCAGTGCCAAAACATTCAACACCATCGTGCCTAAATGACTATAGCCCTGTGGCACTGACGCCCATAGTCATGAAGTGCTTTGAGCGACTGGTCTTGGCACAGTTCAAAAAATGCCTGCCCCCTACACTGGACCCTCACCAGTTTGCCTACCGGAGCAACAGGAGTACAGAGGATGCGGTTTCTACAGCGCTGCACTGTGTACTCTCACATCTGGATGACAAGAACACCTACGCAAGAATGCTGTTTGCTGACTTCAGCTCAGCATTCAACACAGTTATCCCCTCCAAGTTGATCACTAAACTTGTGGACCTGGGAATCAGTACCTCCACCTGCAACTGGATCATGGATTTTCTGACCAACAGACCCCAGCATGTTGGGTCAGGCCCCAACCGTTCTTCCATCATCACACTCAACACTGGTGTACCACAGGGCTGTGTGCTCAGCCCATTCCTCTACTCCCTCTTCACCCATGACTGCAGGCCTATGTATGGATCCAATTCCATCATAAAGTTCGCAGATGACACCACGGTGATCGGACTCATCAGGGACAACGATGAGTCAGATTACAGGGCAGAGGTTGAGCACTTGGCTACTTGGTGCGCTGACAATAACCTGCTCCTTAACACCAGCAAAACCAAGGAGCTCATAGTGGACTACAGGAAGGAGAGGGGAGAGACACATGACCCCATCCATATCAATGGCATAGCTGTTGAACGTGTCCCCAGCTTCAAATTCCTGGGGACCCACATCTCGGAGGACCTGTCCTGGTCAGTTATCACCACCAGCCTGATCAAGAAGGCCCATCAGCACCTCTTCTTCTTGAGGACACTGAAGAAGAACCATCTGTCAACTGACATCCTGGGCAACTTCTACCGCTGCGTGATAGCGAGCACCCTGACCAACTGTGTCACAGTCTGGTATGGGAGCTGCTCTGTCGCTGACCGTAAGGCGCTGCAGCGGGTGGTGAAAACTGCCCAACTCATCACAGGGACTCCACTTCCAGTTATAGAGGACGTCTACAGGAAAAGATGTCTGCGCCGGGCACGCAACATTCTTAGGGACTCCAACCATCCTGCTCATGGACTGTTCCAGCTTCTCCCCTCCGGAAGGTGTTTCAGAAGCCTTTGGACTAGAACCAGCAGGTTTAGGAACAGTTTCTTTCCAACAGCTGTCACGTTATTGAACTTAGTTCCCCACTGAACCTCCACTTCTCTCCCCTTTAACACCCCCCTCCCCCCGTGCTTCCTCAAACTGTACACACATATATATCATATCTGCATATTGTCATTAAATATTGATACATACTGCTCTTCTGTATATTATCACATATTTAACTACATACCGTTTTTCTGCATATTGCCACTCTGTATAGTTAGATTGTTTGTCTACTACTTACCTCAATTCACCTGTACTTTGCTCTTCTGTAATTTATGCTAACTTATTCCCATCTCTTACCATCCTCACCTGTACATAACTGCCCACCTAACTTATTGTACATTATTTGCACATAACGGTACTCTTAACTTTCTACACTGACCTATCTGCATATATTTGCTTAAATTGCACATACTGTGAATTACTGTATATACTGCACTGCTGTCCTTTGTACTTCTGATTGGATGCTAAACTGTGTTTCGTTACCTTGTATTCATACATGTGTAATGACAATAAAGTTGAATCTAATCTAATTTAATCTAATAACGACGGATAGTGCGATCTGACACTGATGTACCTTGACCTTGGAGTTCACCATGAATGTGTTTGGAGGTTGTTCAGGGCTCTTTTATCCATCTCCTCCTGTGGCCACGTCCAGGGAGGTTGGTTACAGTCCCGTGTATCTTAAATTTCTGAATAATATGTGCAACTGTAGTCACAGGAACATCAAGCTGCTTGGAGATGGTCTTATAGCCTTTACCTTTAACATGCTTGTCTATAATTTTCTTTCTAATCTCCTGAGAAAACTCTCTCCTTTGCTTCCTCTGGTTCATGTTTAGTGTGGTAAACACCACGTCACCAAACAGCACAGTGACTACTTGTCACCCTTTAAACAGGCCGACTGACTGATCACAAGTTTGTAGACACCTGTGATGTTAATTAGAGGACATCTTGGTTGAACATGTCCCTATGGTCACATCATTTTTAATCTTTTCTAGGGGTACCATCATTTTTGTCCAGGCCTGTTTTATGAGTTTGTTTTTTTAAAGTAATTCTGTTGAACCACAATTCAAAAGCACTGTCTGATTTTCATTGGTTAATTTTCATAGAATTTTTATTTATTACCACTTTTGTGAGATTCAAGTTATTTCTGTGACCATTGTGGGTTTTTCTTTCATTAACAGAGGGGTACCAACAATTTTGTCCACGGCTGTATTCTGTATTGTTTCTGTCATGATTAGTTTAATTGACAGCTCACGTGCAGAATGCAACAACAAAGGAACACTCGAGACACCAAAACCACATTTGTAAATTTATTGAATTTCAAGAAGAGTGGAGCACAGCTACAGAAAACGTCACTCACCAGAGGAAGTGGCCTGTGGGAATAGAGACAAGAGCTGTTACAGGAGGAATGGAGACTGGGAAGTGGGATAAACAAATTACCACTTACGTAGGGTGAACAGGCGATCCAACAGGGACCCCAGCAGGGAGACATGAACCAGCAGGATGACGCTGGCTGTGAAGTGAAGAGGGATTGGGTCGGTGGTGCCTGACCGGGTGGAGATTGGCTACAGCTGAGTGTGGATGATGGGGCAGGTGAGCACACGCAGTCCCCAAAGATGCACCCACACTGGTGGCAGCAACCTGAGGAGAGAGGAGAGGAGAAAAGGTGAGTGCGAAAACTCCACCAAGAACATTAAACAATACTTGCTTCGTTGGTTGAGGCAGTGTACCCAAACGAGCCAGTGCTGAGGCACTGAAGAGAAGGTCCTTATAAGTGCTGGCTAAGCAGAGGCAGCAGGTGCTTCTCATCTCCCAGGTGTGTTGATTGCCTGAGGAGGAGAAAACGGGAAGAAGGGGGCGCGCGCTCACCAGGACATAACAGTTTCTTTGTATGATTTATTTTCCTGTTCTGCGTTCATTGTTGGCTTGTTATTTACATATTTAGATTTACTTGTTTTTATTATATTCTGTTGTGTTTTCTCTCTTCCTGGGGCTGCAGCTGTCAGTGGCACTTCCGTTTTTTTTTTTTGCTCTGCTGTGGGTGGTGCCCCTGCCAGCTGTCAGTCCCGTCTTCTCCCTCTCACTACTTCCAGCTGATTCCTGTTATAATCATTGTCACCTGCCTGCTCATGGTATCTGCACCTGCCATCATTTGTTTCAGGCCTCATTTAAGGGCTGTTATTTTCATTTCTCTTTGCCGGAGTCTTACGCATTCTCTTCTGCACCAGAACCCTTCCCCTGTTCTGACAAGCCTCGTTTTCCTCATTTCATATGTTTGCTTTGTTTGGACTTTTGTGTTGTGCACTGTTTGGAACTTTGTGTTTTTCTGTAAATAAATATCATGAACTACAGTTCAGCGCATGGGTCTTCGTTCCCGTCTCAAGAGGCAATTCAAGACAGTATGTGTTTTGTTTTGTTTGGAATGCACTTCCCCTGTCCTTGCACTACCTCGAGTCTGTTGACTCCTTTAAGAAAGAGTTAAAAACTCATTTGTTTAGACAGGCTTTTAGCTCTCATTGAATAGCTTTTATTCCTTCACGGTTTTCCTCTTTTTTATTCCTATTTATATGAATATTTTATCTTATTTCCATCGATTTTAATTTCTGTGTATTTGTAAATTTTAATTTGCTTTGAAACTGTGATATATATCTGTGAAAAGTGCTATACAAATAAACTTTGCTTGGTTATTCTTGCTGTGCAGTTTGAAAACATCATTAACCTCTAAACTGCAAAATGATCACCTTGTGTACAAAAGTTTAAGAAATAAAGTGGTACAAGAGCTGCGAAAATCAAAAGTATCTTATTACAATAAACTGATAGATCATGCAAAGGGTAACAACAGTTCCCTATGGAGGCATTTAAATAACTTAACTAATAAAAAAAATGTTCAGAAGGGGGTAAAGGAACTTAGAATCAATGGCAAGACCATCAGTGACAAGGCTACATTGGCAAATGAATTTAATTCATATTTTGTGGGCTCTGTGGAAGACTTGACAAAAAATTTTGTGACGCCAAATGTGCTCAACAACACAAATTCAATACTTCCAACAGATTCTTTTCACATCGATGAGGTAAATGAGGAGTTAATTGCTGGTATTATTAAAACACTGTCAAACTCAAAAACTAATGATATCTACAACATGAGCACCTCCTTTCTCAAAACGCACAGCAAAATATTAATCAAACCACTGACTCATCTCGTTAATCTCTCCATCAGGTCTAGTACATTTCCATCTGGCTGGAAAAAAGCTGTCGTCATACCAGTTCATAAATCAGGCAGTAAAGACGATATATGCAATT
Source organism: Pholidichthys leucotaenia (assembly GCA_020510985.1). Lineage (NCBI taxonomy): Eukaryota > Metazoa > Chordata > Actinopteri > Cichliformes > Pholidichthyidae > Pholidichthys > Pholidichthys leucotaenia. The sequence continues at coordinate 372,796,453 of CM035842.1, read as the reverse complement.
ACCGCCCAATCTCTATTTTACCAGTTCTGTCTAAGGTTCTTGAAAAAGTTGTAGCTACACAGATGGTAGACTACTTACAAGACAGTCAACTTCTTCATCCACATCAATTTGGTTTTAGACCAGGATACTCAACAGAAACAGCAAATTGTTGCCTTATTGAAAATGTCAAACAGTCCTTGGACAGGGGTAATGTGGTAGGAGCTGTTTTTCTAGATCTCAAAAAGGCTTTCGATACTGTAAACCACAGTTTGCTTTTATCCAAAATGGTATCTTTTAACTTCTCCCCAGATACATTAGACTGGTTTGCATCTTATCTCCAGAATAGAGAACAGTGTGTAAAAGTTCACCAGGATAAATCCTCACTTTTAAATAACCGTATGGGTATCCCACAAGGGTCCATTCTTGGTCCTTTACTTTTCAGCATTTTTATTAATGACTTGCCGCTACACTGCTCTGCTGCAACATGCCAACTTTATGCAGATGATGCAGTTATTTACACAGCTGCCAAGACTCCAGCACAGGCTGCAGATGTACCGTCTACAAGTATGGTTGATGTCCGAGAGTGGCTCCTCCAGAACCATCTATTGCTGAACCTCCAGAAAACAGTTTCAATGTGCTTTTCAATCAAAAAATATAACCTGCAATGTTTTAAAGTTAATATACATGATCATGACATCAGTTTAGTTACAGAATTCAAATACCTTGGCATTGTACTAGATCCTCAACTCAAATTTAATCTTCATATAAAGAAAATTTCAAAAACAGTTAAAAAAAATCTGAATTGCTTTAAATTAATTAGATATTACATACCTTACGAACCTGCTGTACTGTATATGCATTCTATGGTTTTTTCTCATATATCATACTGTTTGACAATCTGGGCTCAAGCAGCCCCTTCCACAATAAGACATATAGGTTCATTATATAATCAAACCCTAAAAATCTTGGACAAAAAGCCCATTAGGTGGCATCACTGTAATATTTAAAAAAAATACAACCTATTGAGTTTTGAGAGTTTCATTGACCTCTGTTTACTGAAATTAACTTTCAAATGTTTCCGTAAATCAGCACCTGAGCCACTTGCTGGTTTCATCCAAAGACAGGACAGCAGCAGAGCCACCAGGAGTTCTGTTAACAATAACTGTAAAATATTCCACCACAGAATCACATTTGGACAAACAGCTTTCTCTATAAAGGGCAGTCACATCTGGAACACAATGCCAAATGAAATTAAAATAATAACGGACTTTAAAACATTCACTAAAAAGGTTAAAAACTGGCTGAAAAATAAACAAGAATGTACCCATGTATGAAATGATTGTCTGCAGGGTGAGAGTGAATGAAGGGAAGGAATGAATGTGTTTGTTTATAGTGAGTGACGAAGGGAGGGAGGCCTGAAATAGGCAAATGTGAGTCAGGTTGTTATATTTGTGTATTTATAATATTTATAATTGTGTATTTATAATGTATTTATGTTTTTATATATGTATGCATATGTTTTTATATATGTATTTATAATATTTATAATTGTGTATTTATAATGTATTTATGTTTTTTGCATTGATGTATGTGGTTATTGTGTATTCCTTTTCTTTCCTTTTTTTTTTTTTTTTTCTTCTCTTGTTTCTCCTTTCTAAAGCCCATCCAGGGACAAGAGTTGCAAATTAGCTAATAGCTATACACTCTGTGCAACACATCAGATTGATTGTCATTGATTAATTGTCTATGTTTATTGCACTGTCCCTGTCAAATAAACAAATCTATCTATCTATGTGTAAGAAAAATTTACATGCTTTCAGATAGTTTTAACTTGCTTTAAGCAATTTGATAAGTCAAATTTTCTTGCTCTGTTGGCAGATAGTTTTACTTAAAATAAGCAGAAAATTCTGGCAATAGATAATTTTAGTTAAAATTAGAAAAAAAATATCTACCAACAAAATAAGATTAAATTTCTTAAAACAAGTAAAAACTATCTTAAAGCAAGTAAAATCTTACAGAAAACTGCACAACAAAAAGAAATTCTTGTCTTGTGAAAATGATCTTGTGAGAGAAAAACAAACATATAGCCTTGATTTAGGATATTTTATCTTACTAAGATTTTTTTCTTCTTCTAGATTCGATTGGCGGTTGGCAACCAGCTTACAGGTGCATTACTGCCACTGACTAGATTATCATCACTCTATATCATTGTATAAGGAGTTCTGAACAACTATGTGTGAAAAAATTATCCATCCTTGGACTGTGTCTGAGGTGCAGCCGATCACTCTGGAGAAGACTACTAAGATTTTCATTTTTACAGTGACAGATACTACTGCCTTCAGCATAAACACAAATTAGTCTAATCTCTCTCTCTCTCTCTCTCTCTGACACAGGCACACACAGCACTATGGCCTAAACAACACCAGGTATCAGAGGATGACACTAATCAACAATTACAGTCTAATGATGACAACAGAACACAAAGCTATATCAGTCACGTATTCCTGATTCAAACAATGCACAACAACAGCAACTAGAAAAGCACTTAGAGGGTGCATACCTCCACCAAGGCTCCTTCTGTCCCTCATGGATGACCTCAAAAATGTAATGGGTTTGTGTGTAGGCCACGAGCCAGTTCTGGTGAAAACTGCATCAAAGTCTATCCAGTAGTTTTGGAGGATTCTTGCTAACACACTGTGAGAACAGCCTTGGAGGAGTTATGCATTCTCCAATCATCACCAAAATGCAATGGGTTCCTCTGTAGCCCAAGGCTCACCTCTGGTGAAAAGTCCATCCAAATCCATCCAGTAGTTTTTGTGTAATCCTGCTGCACAAATACAAACAAGGTCCTTGGTGGAGGTATGCACTCTCAAATCATCACCAAAATTTAATGGGTTCCTCCTTGGCCCAAGGGCTACCTCTGGTGGAAATCTCATCAAAATCCATGCAGTAGTTTTTGTGTAATCCTGCTAATAAACAGAAAAACAAATAAACAAACCAACCACCCTGATCAGGTGGTTTGTTTGTTTGGTGATCAGGTTTTTAATTACCTCCTTGGCGGAGGTAATTAAAAACCTGCACAGGTGACTGGAAAGCGACAAAGAGCATGTCTTACCTTTTTTGTAAAGTGCTTTCTTCTGGCCTTCTTTAATGAAAAATCCTTCATTAAGTCCTTTAAGTTCAGCTCACGAATAATGTCATACTCTATGGACATCAATGTGAGGTTACACAGTCTGTTTAAGCAGCATGCTTGATCTAGTCTACTTTTTACCAAGATCAGAGTCCACTGTCCCACACACAGCTGTCTGATGTAAATAATGATAACCTTTCCAAGTGACCTGGCTTTTCTTGTGCTGGTCTCCATCTCTCAGCTTGCCTTCTCCACTGGCCTGCTCTCTTTCAGCAGGATCTGGTGGTCTTCTCCTGCAGGTGAGGGCTTTAATGGCCCACCTGTCTCCTCGGTGCAGTAGTTAGCAGCCCCGCCTCCACTCGTTGCTCCAGCTTAGAAAAATCCTTTACTCTTCGGAATTTTTTTGAGCAATTCATTTTCCCTAAGCTCTTTTCCTCTCAATAATTTTATAAATGCCACTCACAAACTTTTTTCTGGACATTTTGACCGAGCTAATTACTTCTTACCTCTCACTGGCGCTTGCATAGTCACATGCCAAAACAATTCCTCTGATAGGCTATCGTTACATGGTACCCACGAGGGCCACAGGTAAATTGGACCAATCAGCAGCCAGCCGCACACGGCTATCAAGTGATGGCCATAGAATTTGACCAATTAACAACAATGTGATCTTTTTTTATTGGTTCATGATAGGCTCTGATCTTCATAGGCCCCTGGGCTTCAACCCAGCCTAGCCCGTTCATTAAGGCAGCCTTGTGCCTCAGGGATGACAGATGGAAATTAGTGAGAATGCTAATGTGGTACAGAGCGTCTTTACCCTGTGTTTAAGGTGTTTTTTTTTTTTTTTCTGTTCATGGTCCCTGACAAATAAACCAATAAACTAAACTAAACTAAATGTTAACAAAGAGTCCAAGTGATTGCAAAGGTGTGCTTGACTTTTGAGAGCGAGACCCCCACCACCATCACTAAATGATCCAACACAACCATATTTTCAATGTCTATGGCTTAGACAAACAGACCTGATTTAGCCCATAACAAGTCTAAATTATGCCCTATGCTCGGGGGGCAGCCTCACAAGACTAGTTCACCGACTTATATAAATGTAGTCTTTCCCTGTTTTGACTTAAAGTGTGGTTACTGATCTGTCCAGAGCTGCAGAAAACACCTTGGAGGGTAAGTAGCATGTTTGCTAGCTACTGGTCTATGCTAATACCACAAACATCAGCATGAAAACAGGAAGTAGCGTGAAGTTGTTTAGTTCACTTGGAAAAGGAGCAGTGTGAAACTAAACCTAACTGGACCAAATGCATACGATGTAACAAAAATAAGAGTCTTGATCCTGACCTTGTTGTGGACTTTCACTTGTGAAAAGACCCTAAGTGTATATTTCTCACACATGCACTTCTAAACTCTTACAATCCACTATCACCTAAGAGTGTGGCATGTCGGAATGCTTCACTTCTTAGTTTTCTTATTTTCCACCATGGCTGTCAGTATCCTCATGTTCACTTTTATAGTTCTTTACTGGGAACCCACGACAAATGAAATATTTTCAGCCAAGTCATCTCTTGCCATCATGTTCATAAATAGATTATTAATTTTTTTTCCTGAAGGCAAAAAAAGGATATCAAGAAACATTGACTCACCAAAGCTACTGATGCGAACTTCTTTCATCTGACTGCTGTTTATCAGAAGCACAGTAAAATAATCAAATAAGCAATTAATTGGATCTGCTGGTGTCTGTACATGCAGCACAGCATAAATAATCAACCCATTCAGGCTTGGAATGTGGTTTTGTGAATAATGACAGTAGTGTGTACATGGGTACCTTTGTTATCTCTGCTAAGGAGGTAATGTAATTGGGGTAGTTTGTCTGTTTGTTTATCTGTCTGTTTGTTAGCAGGATTACGCAAAAACTAATGGACGGATTTTGGTGAAAATTCAGAGGTAGCCCTTGGGCCAAGGATGAACCCATTAAATTTTGGTGATGATCTGAGAGTGCATACCTCCACCAAGGACCTTGTTTGTATTTTTGCGCAACATTTCACAAAAACTACTGGATGGATTTGGATGAAATTTTCATCAGAGGTGGTCTCTGGCCTACAGAGGAACCCATAACATTTTGGTGATGATCCGAGAATGCATACCTTCACCAGCGCCCTTAACTTCTCACAATGTGTTAGCAAGAATATTCCAAAACCATTGGATGGATTTGCATGAAATTTTTTCTAGTGGTGGTCTTTGGGCTAGAGAGGAACCCATTACATTTTGGTGATGATCTGAGAACACATACCTCCACCAAGGCTCTTATCTTCTCACAGTGTGTTAGCAAGAATCCTCCAAAATTACTGGATAGACTTTGATGCAATTTTCACCAGAACTGGCTTGTGGCCTACACGAGTTAAGTTTATCCCTTCCCCATCCACAGCATGTGGGGCACCATGGGGCGGCGCCTGTCTCCGTTTCACTGACTCTAGGCTATACAGCTACGGCCTACACATTAACCCATTACATTTTGGAGGTGATCCATGAGGGATGGAAGGAGACTTGGCAGACGTATACACTCGCTGAGTGCTTTTCTAGTTGTTTATGTGGCAGTACGGTGCTTCAGTAGTTAGCACTGCTGCCTCACAACAAGAGGTTCTGGGATTGAATTCAGCTTTGATCCCAGGTCATGTCCATCATGTGCTCATTTGTGTGGAGTTTGCATTTTCTCCCTGTGCTGCGTGGGCTTCCCCTCACAGTTCAAAGACATGTTTGTGGTGGTGCCTGAGGCTGCTCTAATTCTAGGTGATTATCACTGTAGACAGGAGAAACCTAATTTTGTTTCACTGTATATGTTTTTCTGTGTATAGACTGAATGGCAAAGTTGCCTTCTTTCTTTGGTTGGATATGTAGCTATAAAACACCCGTAACAGGTAGCAGTAACAATGAAAAGGTGTTATTTTTGTGATATATATTCTTATTATTAGTTTTGTGATCACAGTCTTGGTATTGGCATCAAGCCTTATTCTGCAAGCAAATTCTCAGTGTGTGGTTGTTTGGTCAGGATGCAATTTGTTCAGATGACATACCCCTGAAAAAATGTCATATTGCACCCTTTTGCAAGACCAAAATGGTAATAGTAAAAAATGAAAAGAAGAAAATAATTTAGTCTAGCATTCTTGAGGGAATTATAAAATCTTAATAAACATCAGTGAGTCATAAGGCTGTTTCAAACTTCCTACAAAACAAGAACTACTCTAAGCCAGAGTGACTGTCATGGGCAGCGAGAGCGCACCCCTCCCGTCCTGTCTCACATTCATCAATTCATCACTGCACCTGAGGCGGAAGCCACACCTGCCCTCGCTCATCAGCCAGCGTATTTAAGGAGGCTTCCTCCGCGCATTCAACGCTGGCTCGTCTGGGTATACTGCCCGGCTAACAGACAAGCAAGTATTATTTGACAACCATAGACACGTTGCCTTACCTTGTTGCTCTTCTCTCCTCAGGTTTCTGCCACCGTGCAGGTGCGTCTCCAGGACTGCACGCGCTCTCCTGCCACATCTCACCATTTCCTCAGCTTCCTACCGCCACCCGGTCAGGCACCCTCAGCTCATCCCCCACACCCTACTGGTTCGTGTATTCACCGCTGGGTCCTTGCCGGTTCTCCCTGACGTCCAAACATACAATATACAAGGGATGCTCAATAAAGATTTCCCGTGACCCACTTTCAGTTATTGTAGGAGGCTGAAATTGCACATGTATAATAACATGTATCTTTATAGGTTATGTGGAAATTTGCAGCTTTGAACTTCTAAGAGTTTCTCTTTTACAGCTGCTAAGGTGGAGTAAGGTGATGATGGAGCCAGATGAAGGCAGAGCAGTCATCAAGGTTGCTCAAACCTTTCCAGAAACAGGAACGAGTCATGTCCTCCCAGGCTATTTTGGCCATGTGCCAAAATAATCAGGAGGACTTCTTTGATAGACTAATCACACAGGATGAAACATGGGTCCATCACTATGATCCAAAGACTAAAGCCCAGTTGAAGCAATGGAAGTATTATGACTCACTACCTCCAAATAAAGCATGTTCAACCCTCGGCGAACAAGCTCATGCTCCCAGTCTTTTGGGACAAGCATGAAGTATTGATGATGAATTTCCTTGTAAAGGGTACCACAATTACCGGGACTTACTTTGGGTCACTGCTATCAAAATCGGGGAAGGCCATCAAAACCAAGAGGCGTGGTATGCTGACCAAAAGTATTTGCCTCCTGCAAGACAATGCCTTGGTTCATAACATACATGCTGCCCAGATGGAAGCATGGTAAAAGATCACTTTAACTGGAAGGAATATTTATTTTGTTTTGACACTTTCTATCGATAGTATGAAATAAAATACGATAAAAATGCTTCATCTGACATCTGAATGAGTCTTGAAAACAACTTGAAACAGCTTCCAACATATTGCCTACACACTCTAAACACTCTAAACACACAACAATCAAGTGAAATATTTCTATTCTGTCCATGTTATAGTCCATCTAAAAATCACATGACCAAGACAAACTGATAAGAACATATCCTTCATGTGAGAAATGAGACAACCCGAAGGGCCCTTGAACAGAGGGTTATGTAATACTATACATACAGTACAAGTCACACAACATCTCTGATTTCTCACCAACTTAACCCTAAAATTGTGCTCAGCTTATTTTTACCAACAACAGGTGAACACTGTTACCCAGGATTTACACTGATTCCGGATGCAGTACGTTATGGCTGTGATCTGGTCTCTGCAGCATATAGCTCCCATTCTCATCATTTTTCTAGTCCCCACCTGGTACGGACCATTGCGGAATGAATCCAGCTCATCAAATTCAGTTCGCTAATGAAACACAACAAGTCTGTTTTTGACAGATTCCGGATCAAATCCACAAGGAAATCCCACGGTATCTTGTGGTATTTAATAGCTGTTTGTTCATTAAAAATGATTTAAGGATTGTCCATTATTTTCTGAGGTCTACTCCTCCACCACTGTGTCAGAGAAGGTAAAAACTTGACATAACATACAAACTTGACATAAACGTAAAAACCTGACATAACATACAAACACTGAACACTGTCAAGGACCACTCTCACCCTCTACATAAACACTTTGAACTGCTGCCATCTGGCAAACGATTCCAGAGCATCAGAACCACTAGACTGATTAACAGCTTCCTTCCACAAGCTGTTAGGATGCTGAACAGTTGATCCAGAATCTTTCATACATACTACTGCACCTTATGGACATTATGTATATTATTTGTATATTACAGTTCTAGTTAGTTTTCAAGTATGTCTCAGGGATGTGTGAATGGCTGTGTTGGGGTGGGGGGTGAGTGTGTATGTGAGTGCGTCTTAAATTATGTTCTTTTTACTTATATGGATGCCGAGAGAAACGCAATTTCATCTTGCCTGCACTACAGTTGTATGTACAGCAATATGACAGTAAAGGTTGATTTGATCTGATTTGATTTGAAACGCTTCATAGAATTAAAATTCAATGGGCTACTCACTGTCATGCCTCCTCGTGCGCCATAACACGGTGCACAAGGGAAGGAATGGAAAATCCAATAGCGAGAGTAGAAAGTGCCATTTTATTAACTTAAACCCTGAAAATAACAAGTCCAGCTAGACCACACGAATACAGGAAGTTGTACAGATGAGATTAGGCCACCAGACATACAGGGCGCCTCCTGGATGCTCAACAGCCCGGCGACGGGAATGCCTAGTGCCGCAGGGCAGCTGTCGACACAGGAAGAAAGGCAAAAATAACTTAGAGAACTGGAGCGATCCAGGGCTAATCTAAGCAGTCTGGTGGATGAAGGAATAAAGCAGAATCTGCTGCAAACATCCAGGGAATAACCGTCTGAAAATGTCAGGCTGAATACGTGAAGGGAATAGTACAACATTCATGGAGAAACACGCTGCCACGAATGAGGGTGAATGCTCCGACAATCTCTTTCCACAAACGCAGCGAATAAATAATCCTGATATTAATGAAGAAAGAGATTGCCGGTGTGAGGAAGCATGGAGCTGGACAAAATGAACCCCAGGTGTGCATGAGTGACTGTCTGCGCGTGTGAATGAGAATGAATGGAGTGTGTGTGTATGTGTGTGAAACACCCAATAACAGAGCACAGCTGATGGCACTTGACAGGGGAAGGGGGCGTGCCCGAGCTGTCAGGATCATCATCATCATCATCATCATAGCAGTCTGTCAGGGAAGCAAAGGCCAAAAGCTCCCTGACGCACCTGATGGAAAACAGGGCAAATAAATAATAAGTCAGAACTGGGTTCGGGACAGCCAAACCCAGATTCATGACACTTACGTTTTATTTAGAGCCCAAAAATCTAGGTGGGGCGCCCCCGCCACGTCACACTTCCTTGTTGTTTTCACGTGATTGCAATCGGTTCATCTCGGTCACTCTTGTGTCTTTCTTGAGATCTTGCGTTATTTTGTATAATTCTTGTGTGATCTTGTGAAACTCTGGTCTCATCCATGCCACTGCAAAAGACAAACAAATTTGGTAGGGACAGATGCAAGGGGCCATCTGCACTGCATCTGCAATGTACTGCATCTGGAGTCAGTGTAAATCCTTGTTTAGTGTTTTGTCATTGCTAATGGAATGTACCTGGACCTGGAGTGTTGAAGTCTTTAAAACGTGAGATACTTTTATATTTACTACCCCTCTGAGTTAATTTTATTTTTTATTAAAGTGGTGAGCATTAAAAGTCTATTGACTGCACTTTTTCACATGTGGACAGATCCCAGCAGTCTTAGTTAAATGTTTGTGACATACTTTGGTCAATTTGCCTTTAATTATTTAATTATTGCTGCATCATCGTGAATAATCTTTTGCAGTCTTCCTCAGAACCGTTTGTTTCATTGCATGTCTCTTTAAATGCCAATGAGCCCCAGTTTACCCCACACTTCCTCTTTCGTCACTATGGAGAGCCTAAGTCATACCCCATCTACTTCTCCATATGGGACCTCAAATTGGAAATATCTCCATTGAAATTAATGGCAAGAGACAAATTATCTTTCAGTCCCGATTAAATTTTGCCACGAACTACACATATGATATCTGTCAGATTAAAAGATAATTTTCCACGTAACTAACGGTGCAGGTTGTTGTCGAACTGTTATATATATAACTGTTATATAAGTATAAGTGAAAATACGTAAATTGAAAGACCACTAACACAGACTCACATAAGTTAGGCCATCATTTTCAAAATACACCCGGAGGGAGTAACTAACAGTCCGCTGGATCAGCTGCAGGTCTCAAAATACAATAAAATACATTTGCGTTGTTTTTCTCCTCTTTGGATCCTTCTTTTACTGGACAGAAAACAGGAGGTGAGCTTTGTGTTTGGCGACATGTATAGTCTGAGACAAAGAAATGTGTAGTCCACTAAGCAGTTTCACAAAAACTCAATATTACTCTTTTATTATTTTCAGGAATGACCGGAGGGTCATTACCACTCTAGAATTTATTTCTGTTTCTTTGTTTTTTGCTATTTGTATTTTGGTTCTAGTCTGGCGATCATTTTGTTACTGTTATTGTCCTTATGAGGTCTGTTGTGTTTCGAGGTCTGTCATGATTTATATTATGTTATTTTGGTCTTGTCATTCCTGTGGATCTGTTTCTTGTCTGTCTCCCTTCTGTGTGGGTGTGCAGCCCCACCTTCCCCTGTCATTCCCATTTGTCTCAGCTGTCTGACTTTATTGATTTCCTCACCTGTTCTTGATTTCATGATTATGTTGTGTATTATTTATAGGATGCAGCTCCTCGGTTTGGTGCTGTATCATTCATCTGTCTGACCTGTTTTTGCATGGTCTGTCCCACCAGACCCGATCCATTCTGTATTCTGTTCTGTAGTTTGGTTTTGCCTTGCAGTTCCCATACTACTTATTTTGTGTTGTATTAAATCATGTTGAACATTCGCTATGCGTTGGAATCCTGTTTTCTGCTCCGCCGGGGTGCAAGGCATGATAATTATATGGCAACCGACAACTTTTGGTGGAAAATTATATTTTAAATTGACAAACATCATATGTGTAACTCATGGCAAAATTTTATCAGGATCAAAAGGTAATTTCTCTCTTGCCATTCACTCCAATGGAGATTTTTTCTGATTTAAGGTCCCATATACAGAAGTAGAGGAGTCGTGACTAATTTATACTGACTCCGGATACAGTACCTTACAGCTGCGATCCAGCCCCTGCAGCAAATAATTCCCATTCTCTTCAATTTTCTAATCCCCTCCTGGTCTGGACCACTGCAGAACGAATCCGGCTTATCAGATTAGGTTCGCTAATGAAATGCAACAAGTCTATTTTTGACGGATGCTGGATACAATCCACAAGGAAATCCCACGGTATCTTGTGGTATTTAATAGCCGTCTGATCATTAAAAACAATTTAAGGGTCGTCCGTTATTTTCCGAAGTCTGCTCCTCCACCACTGTGTCAGAGAAGGTAAAAACTTGACATAACATACAAACACTTCATAGAATTAAAATTAATGGGCTACTTATGTTTTATTTAGAGCCCAAAAAACTAGGTGGGGAGCCGCCGCTACATCACACTCCCTTGTTGTTATCACATGATTGCGATTGGTTCATCTCGGTCACTCTCGGGTCTTTCTCGAGATCTTGCGTTATTTTGTATAATCTCACGTGATCTTGTATTTCAAACTCTGTTCTCATCCATGCCGCTGCAAAACACAAACGGATTTGGTAGGGACAGACGCAAGGCACCATCCACACTGCATCTGCAATGTACTGCATCTGGAGTCAGCCAAAAAAGAGGAAATGGAAGAAATTAAAAAAACTCTGAACTTTGTGTTAGATGAACTGGCCAAAGTGACTAGCCAGCAGGACAAAATATTAGACCTAATACAGGAGGTACAAGCCCTACATTCAATAATAAAAGAAAAAGACAAAAAAATTATGGACCTGGAGCAACACGGGCGTCTTTTGGAGCAACGCGTTGAGGATCTTGAACAAGGTTCTCGCATTGATGACATAGTTATAAGTGGACTAGACATCAGATATCAGTCGTACGCCCATGCCGCTACAGGACTGAGTGGTGAACATGCTTCCATAAGTGAATCAATGTCCTTAGAAAACCAAGTGCTTCAGTTCCTTAATGATAAAGACATTAAGGTAGAAGCCAATGCGATCTCAGCCTGTTATGCTTTACCGAAGAAAGATAACAAAACAAAGAAATCAATTGTGATGCGCTTTGTGAACAGGAGGGTGAAAAATGACATACTGAGGCAGGCCAAAAAACTAAAGGAAACTCAAGTTTACCTAAATGAACACCTGACAAAAAAAAACGCTGAATTAGCATGGCAGGCACGGATGCTAAAGAAACATAATAAGATACAGTCAACCTGGACAAGAAATTGTAGAATTTGGATTAAACTAAATGGAACTCCTGAGCAAGCAAAAAGTATAATGATCAGAGATGCTACTGACTTAGATAAATACAGATGAACACTGACTATGAAACACAGAGTGAGGAAACTCAAACTCTAAAAATATGCCACTATGCTGAACATAAACCACAAGAGATGGAGAATGATATTGATCCTGATAACCACTTTTTCAATAATATTCATAACCACTGTGAATATTACACTGAAAAGCAATTCAAAAGTCAAGTGCAATTAGATGGTAAACTGTCAATAATACACTTCAATAGCAGAAGTCTTAACAAAAACTTCTCACAGATTCAGGACTATTTAAAACAGCTAAACAGAAAATTCACAGCTATAGCAGTCTCTGAAACCTGGCTTAATGCAGACCAGGCTCCCCTGATGGCAATAGAGGGATATCAGATGTTTAACATTAACAGATCTCAAAAAAAGGGTGGTGGTGTTGCACTGTATATTGATGACCTATATAGATGTAAGCTTGTAAATGAAATGTCCTTAGCATTACCAGGGATTCTGGAATGTGTTACTGTTGAGATTGACCTAGACAAAACAAAAAATCTAATCATAAGCTGCATATACAGAACGCCGGGAACTTGCATTGAGACATTCAGAGATAAATTAGTCGAGCTGTACAATAATATTACTAGTAAGAAAATGGTAGCAATTTGTGGAGATTTCAATATTGACCTACTTAATCCACATCAACAAAATGTAGTTACAGAGTTCATGAACTCTATGTACAGCATGAGTCTATATCCCACAATAACACATCCCAGTAGAATCACAGCTCACTCTGCTACACTTATTGACAACCTGTTTGTCAATGTTCTCGACAAGAAAATAGAAAGTGGATTATTGATAAATGATATAAGCGACCACTTGCCAATCTTTGCACTTATCCATGGCCACACGGGGCCCAACCCAGAAAAAATCTCAAAATCGTTCAGACACAAATCACCAAACGCAATCAGTTCTTTTAAAGAGGACTTGCTGAAGCAAGACTGGACAGAAGTCTATGTATCAGATGTAAATGAAGCCTATGACACATTTACAAACATTGTAACCACTCTTTATGAAAAAAACTGTCCATTAGTTAAAAAAAAGCTTAAACACAAATTTACTGACAAACCATGGCTAACCAAAGGACTACAAAAGGCGTGTAAAAAGAAAAATTTATTATATAAAGCTTTCATAAAGAAAAGGACAAAAGAAGCAGAGCAGCGGTATAAAACATACAAAAATAAGTTAACATATATAATAAGATGTAGTAAAAGAGACTATTACAGTAAAGAACTGGAAAAAAACAAAGACAATATTAAAAATACATGGACAATAATCAACAGTATCCTTGGAAATAAAAGCAGAAATACCAGCTACCCAACTAACACTCCAAAAAATAATAAATCGACTCCGAATGTGAATATAGCTTCACCTGCAGATGAATTTAATAATTTTTTTGTTAACATTGGACCTAAACTGGCCCGAGAAATACCCACTACGGTGCCAACAGGTGATTCAATATGCAATAACACTGCTGTAAAAGACACCATCTTCATAAAGAACACAGACGAAAGAGAGGTCATTGAAATTGTTAAATCGTTCAAAAGTAAAACATCTACTGACTGCGATGGTATTGATATGCTACTAGTCAAAACTGTTATCGAATGCATAGTGAAACCACTGACGTATATCTGTAACCTGTCTCTCCAATCAGGTATATTTCCCAATGCAATGAAAATAGCTAAAGTAATTCCAATTTACAAGACAGGCGACAGAGGGGAACTCTCCAACTACAGACCAATTTCACTATTACCGCAATTTTCCAAGATACTTGAAAAAATATTCTATGAGAGAATTGACAACTTCATACTGAAGAATGATTTATTGTGTGAGCAGCAATATGGGTTCAGACACAAAAGGACAACAGCATATGCCTTAATGGAATTTACAGAAAAAATATCAACAGCCATTGAAAATAAAGAGTATTCAGTTGGAGTATTCCTGGGTCTTAAAAAAGCGTTTGATACAATCTATTATTAAAGAAACTACAAAATTGTGGTATCAGAGGGGTAGCACTGTCCTGGTTAAGAAGTTACTTAAAGAATAGATATCAGTTTGTATGTGTTAACAACAAAAACTCAGAGCTACTGAAGGTCACCTGTGGAGTCCCACAGGGTTCAGTTTTGGGACCATTATTATTCAATATGTATATAAATGATATATGTAAAGTTTCAGAAAAAATGGACTTAATATTGTTTGCTGATGACACTAACCTGCTATGCAGTGGAAACAACTTGGAACAACTTCTGGATACACTCGGAAAGGAATTAGGAAAGCTGAAACTGTGGTTTGATTCAAACAAATTAACGCTCAATTTAAGCAAGACAAAATTTATAGTCTTTAACAACCATCACAACTACCCAGTACCCAAACTCAGTGTAAATGGTGTAGAGATTGAAAGGGTATCCGAAACTAAATTCCTTGGAGTAATAATTGATAACAAACTGTGTTGGAAGCCACATATTAATTATATAAAAGGTAAAGTATCCAAATCAATTGCAATATTACACAGAGTGAAAAATTTGCTGAATCAACCCACACTATACACCTTGTATCATTCATTAATACTCCCATACATGACATATTGTAATGAAGTATGGGGAAATACATATAAAACAAACATATATCCACTCTTTATGCTTCAAAAGAGAGCTATTAGAATAATCAACAAAGCAGCTTACAGGGAACCAACAAACCCACTTTTTCTTAAACAAAAAACTCTCAAGTTGAAAGATCTGATCGACTTTAAAACCGCAATAATAATGTTCAAAGTGAAGAATCTATCACTGCCCGCAAATATCCAAAAGTTGTTCCAAACAAGGGAGAAACGATATCACTTCAGAGGAACATGTATATTTCAAAAGCCTACAGTGAGAACAACTACCAAGCAACACTGTATTTCAGTGCAAGGTGTCAGATTATGGAACGATTTTGGACCTGAATTAAAATCATATACAAAGCTTGGACAATTTAAACAAAAACTAAAGGAAGAAATACTCCAAACATATTTACAAGACGACATGTAAACTCACATAAGGATTGACATTTCCAGCCTGTGTTGTGTTATAGCTTAGTTTTTCTTTTTTCTCTGTGACACTATGTCTTAGATTTGTTTTTGAATAGTAACCGCTTAACTTAGACTAGCTCAGTTTTCTTTTTCTCTCAGTCATATTTTGTCTTAGCCTTGTTTTAAATTGTAATCGCTCTTGTCTTGTTTTCTCTTTTTTCTCCTTTGAATTCTTGGATGGAATATGGGTGGGCAATATAAGCTGCGGCTTCAGCCATCACCCATTTCGGATAACTCACGTGGAATTGTATAGTAGAAGGAGTCTTTGTCTAATTTGACCTTGTTGTTATATTATACAGTTTCTTTTAACCTGTAATGTACTATCCGAAATAAATTCATTCATTCATTCATTCATTCATTCATTCATTCAGTGTAAATCCTGGGTTAGGCTCTCTGTTGCTAAGGCTAGCTGCTAAGCTCCAAGCTGAGTGTGAGTCTGAGCCAACTAATGTAAATTCATCTTAAAGATAAGATAGGATAAACTTTAGAATGAATGAAATAAAGTATCACTGGTGGACAGGAGGGTGTGGCTTCAGTGGTCAATAGGATATAACCAGTACTATAAGAACAAAAACATTTGTGATTGAGTTATGATTAAACTTTTTTGCCTTTGGTCCTGAATTAAGATAAACTATAGGAAAATGAACTAAAATAACATGTAAGAATGATGTATATGGTCAAGCAATCAAAATCAGTTGCATCGACAGTTCAGCTAACACCAGGTGTTCTGCTTGTCAACCTCTCCCTGCTGAGGCAAGCTCTGTTGCATTTAAACAGACTGACTTTGACCACTTAGCCAAGCTAATGCTACGGTTCAATGTACCATCTTGATGAGAATAAAACAAAGCAAGCCAGGATGTCACAAGATATTTTTATCAACTGTGGATTAGTGAAACAGTAGAAAACAGGGTTTTCTATTAGAGTGACTGGAATCTGAAGAAAATAACTATATAAACCATGCTTGGCAAGCTAATTCCGTAGTAGCACTGTTACCTCTGAAGCTAACACCTTGGCTCAGAAACTCTGGTTGTGGACCAGTGTTGCCAGATGGGAGATGTTGAAGTATTGCACCGGTGGCTTAAAATTATCGTATTTTGAGGAAGATTATTGTACACACCCAGTTTTCATTCTGACGTGATTCAGAACCATCTGCTTCAGTAACACATTATCACAGTGTAGTGTATGCAATTGGGTGTGACATGCCGCACTGCAGACACGCACAGGTGACGTCAGTACCCCAGGGGTATTTAGCTAGCAGCGTGGTGAAATGAAGTCTCTTGCTGCGCTGTGTTATACTGTGTTCTTACGCCAATAAAGCAAACCTCAGCACATGGTCGTGTCCATCCATTCCATAGACACGTTGGTGACGACGATGACCGACGCAACATCAAGGATGGAGGCTTTACTCACACCTTGGACCTACGGAAACACACGACACCCATGCAGCTTTGTTGGTTGGTCATTTTGCTGCCTCACAGAGTGGAATGGTCCGAAGAATTAGGTTTTGCCAGTGCCGCCAGCGAACAGTACGTAGCCGACCTCCACTGTTTGGCTAGCATGTGTAAATTTGGACACCTGAAGACGAGATGGTGCGAGACCAGTTAGCAGAGCATACCACGAATTTGAAACTGCGGGAGAAACTATGGATGGCGCCGGACGACCTGCCCTTGGCCAGGGCAGTGGAAATGGTGCTCCAGCTAAAAGCAGGCCCTGAGTTAGCATCGCAGCTAGCAGGCCCCAAGTTAGCATTGCAGCTGGCGGGCCCCGACCCGCACTCCCCACATTCAGCTCCGCTTGTAAGGGCCGTTGCCCAGGCTGCTCAGCCCTTCGACCCCACGTCTCCTCACAATGGCTCCATGTCTCTTCATGACGGCCCCGGGGTAAACTTTGCGGGACAGCAAGGCACCACAGCCCGCCAACCCTGCGGTAACTGTGGCTCTATCTTGCACTGCACGTGTGCACCTGCCTGCCCAGAACAGAGATGCCAATGCTGCGATAAGCTCAGTTTGACCAACGATGGCCCGAGTCCACTGCACTCAGATGTGAACGCAGCAACTCCCTGCTTCGCACTGCACACCGAGCAGAACCCTGTAGAACCGGAGCCAATCCTCACGCAGCACAAGCGTCCTTGAGCTGCCTCCTCACCACAGGAGCTCCAGACCGCAATTCCAGCAGGGCACCCTCCAGAATCGCCCAAGCCAGTGCAACCAGGGCCACGCCCAGCAGGGGCCCAACGGAGGCCCTGCTGAGTTAAAAATAAACTGTGTTAATGACTACAGTTCATGAGTAGCCAGCGTGTAGTCTGTTCAGTGGCAGAATACCCCACAAGGCCATGCAGGTACACCAGCAGTCTACACGGTTGCCCAGTTAGAAATGTAGTGGTTGACATGTTAAAAAATTGTTCTTTAATATGGGCCTGTTTGGCCCAGTCATATGTGTGTATGTTCTTATGCCAGCACGTTCCTGTTAAACTAGTCATGCGTAAATGTTCTGAGTTTTCTCGGGGGGAGTAGATGTAGTGTATGTAATTGGGTGTGTTGTGCCGCACTACAGACACGCACAGGTGACGTCAGTACGCCATGGGCATTTAGCTGGCAGAGCAGCAACACGAGGTCTCTTGCGTCTTCCTGCGCTCCAACCTATACACTGCTCTATATTATACTATGTTCTTAAGCCAATAAAGCTAACCTCTGTCATGAATCTGGGTTTGGTGATTCCAAACCCAGTTCTGACACCGTGGCTATTTTGGCCCGTTCTCTATTTATTTTCCTTCAGGCGCTTCAGGGAGCCCTTTTGGTCGTTGGCTCCCTGACAGCTTGGGCATGCCCCCTCCTCCTGTCAGTGTCATCAGCTGTGTCTCATTATTGGTGTTCACACACACACACACACACACACACACACACACACACACACACACACACACACACACACACACACACACACACATCTCATTCACTTCTATTCACATGCTCAGACACTCACTCATGCACTCATGTTTTCAATTTGTCCAGCCCACGCTCATTCACACCGGCGGTCTCTTCCCTCGTTAGTATTGTGATTACTTAAATGCTGTGAGAGTAGGAAGAGATCGCCGGAGCATTGTGCTTCATACACGGCAGCGTGATCCTCCGTGTATGCAAGTTATCACTCCCTATGGATTATCTTCAGCCTGTTTGTGCCTCATCCACCGGACTGCACGGACAGCCCCGGATCGCTCCAGCACCGTAAGTCTATGTTTGCCTTTCTCCCCGTGCCGACAATAGCCCTGTGGCACTAGGCATTCCCTTCCCTGGGCTGTAGAGCATCCAGGAGCCATCCCTGTTTCTCTGGCGGCCTCAGTTGTAATTATTGCATCTGATCAACTAGCTGTTCACTGCGTGATTGTTTGCTGGACTTGTTATTTTGGGGTTATATTCAATAAAGTTCATGAATCTACTCCTGTGATTGGGTTTTTCATTCCTCCCTCCATGCGCTGCGTAATGGCGCACGAGGGATCATAACAACCTCAGCACATGATTGTGCCCACCCATTCTTCAGACACATAGATCATGCATATTACAGCCTGTAATGCAATTTTACCTTTGAATAATCTAACAGATTGGTTGGAAAAAAAACCCACCTCCCCCTGTGTGGAATACAGGATGAGACCCTGGCCTGCACCGAACAGCCCAGAATATCAGTCATACTTAACTATCTTCTATATGCCTTCTGTTGAATCATCATATATCAAGGTCTTGCCTCATAAATATTTTGAGAGGTACTTTGTTTATACATTAGGAATAAACATCAATCAATCCACCTAAACTACTACTAAAATTCCTCTGATAATTGAAGCAGAAACCTGTTCCGCAGTTTTATTGAGAACTACAATCCAGTGATATTTTTGCAGACGTGCACATTGCAGCAGTAGCAGCAGAAAGCTTTAGTGCTAATGTCAACAACAGGTTTGAACCACCCAGTAAAACTGGGGTCTGTTTCCCCCCATTCGTTTCTCAACCTGCTGGCGATGTTACTTACTTGTTGAGTCTGCCGTGCCTACATTAGTGCAGTAACCTATGCAAATGATTCTATCGAGTCTACTAGTTTTTATGGGTGAACATACTGCACTGAATCACTCACTGGAACTGTACTGGAAGCCAGGGATCATCAGCTGATTCACCCACCTGAGCAGCAGATGAACCCCACCTGCTCTGTTTAGTCAACTCTCAGTTCAGTGAGTGGTAGACAGTTGGAGCTCCATTACAGCACTGAGTGATTCGGTGTACAGCTATTTCTAATGGATCATTTTAGCTTGACTCGGTTTGTTTCAGTGAACTGTGGATCCCATCACTAGCCTCCATCCGAGGCTGACTCTCTGCTACCATGTGAGTCTTCCGTCTTCTTTTCCCACGTGGCCTGCACACGTGAGATGATGCGTAAAAACAAGCGTAGTATGTATGCACAGGATCCATATCCTGATTGTGTTTGCTAATGTATTAATTTAACCATGTCATGAAGGGGGCAAATTATCGTAGATTATGGGATTTTTGAAATTATTGATTGTACATCGTACAGAGGGCAAACCTATCGTACAAATACCATAATTATCGTATGTCTGGCAACAGTGGCATGGACTATAAAGCCTTATTCATGCTTCATTTCCCCTCTGGTCTGCTTTGGTCACCTTGCGCTTTGGACAATCCCGGTCCGCACATGGCGTTGTACATGCTCACTTTTTTCATCTACCAGGCCAAGTGGTTGACACATGTGCACAACTGTTATTTGTAGTTTCACCCCAGTCCTATGGGTAGTGCAAATGCGCTAACACGCCAGTTTGCTCACCGGCTATAAACACAAGAGCGACCCACATTTTTTTTGTAGCAACAACAATGGTGTTATTTCAAGGAAAAGGAGGAAATACGATTTTCCAGTGCTCTTCTCTGCTCAAGCTTTTGCTGCTGCAAAAGGATTCATGTATGTTTATTCTCGTCTTCGGCGTCCTTGTTGTCTTACTTGTCTACTTTGTCTTTATATGCTGTGTTGGTAGCGCCACCTTGTGAATGGGACATTCAGTCTTGCGCATGTGCAGTCAATCCGTTCAGGTCATGGGCAGGCTGCGCGGTCATAAAATTTGGGCTGCACATGGTCGTCCACAAAAGAGCCCTGTGGACACTACCGGACTGGAGACAATGACATAAATTTCATCACCCGAGGTTTCCGGCTGCACGTACGCAGACAGCGGAGGTGAAGCATGAATTCAGCTTAATATCAGAGCTAACAGCACAGTGATGGGTTGTAACTGAAGACCGGATCAGTGGAATAAGAACAAAACTGACTTCTGACCATTCTGCCTAATGAAAATATAATTATTTCTAAGTGAAGAGAGATTTTTTTTAAATTTTGTTGTAGTCATATCACCCAAGAAAGCATTTTAGAAGGTTAAAACCTACAAACACACCATGTTTTAGTCAGTGGGACCTTTAAACAATTTTCATATGCCCCCTGAGTTACAGCAAGAAGACGCTTTTTTGGCTTCAAAATATGTGTTTCACAAAGGCCGCATGGCTCAAAGTGGAGAGAAAAAGTTGAAGTGACACTGGTGTCTACAGTGTTCCTTTGATATACTGAAGTGTGCTGAGGGTGCATGTGAATCACTGATTTACAGAGTGACTGAGGACAAATGATGTAACTGCATCAGTTTAATATCCACGCTGCCCTGACTAACTGACACTTTCTGAAAATCTGTTGAGTCATCTGGGGCCAGAAATCACTGTAAGCTTGGTTTATAATTTGTCCAAGGTTTTGTTATTGAGAGGAGCACCCAGTGACATCTGCAAAAGCCAGATCTCCAGATAAATTGATCTTATAGCAACCATATCCCCATGACAACCAGGATACAGATGCCACACTGAGGTGATATGCAGAGTGACTGGCTGCCAGACTGACATTTTTTCCATTACAAAAAAAAAAAACAAAACACTTGCTTGAATGATTCATCTAGTTTCCATCCCTAAAAAAAATGATTGTCTGCATCATTGGTTTCCTGTGATTTCCTGCTTATTCATCTCCCTCTAATTACTTTTTATCATTTCTCCAAAGCAGTCAACTCTCATCGTCATTGAAACACCATCTGCAGTAAAGATAAGAGATGCTTATGACAGTTGGGATTTTTGGAATTACTTTTTATTTTGTATACTTTATTAATCCCAGAGGGAAATTCAGAGCATCCACCTGGAAGAGGCAGCCACGGTACGCGCCAACCCCTTTACCATTCACACAACACATTCACACCTAGGGCCTCCAATTAACCTAACTTGGATGTTTTTGGCCTGTGGGAGGAAACCGGAGTAAACCCACGCAGACACAGGGAGAACATGCGAACGCCACACAGAAGGGTCACTGATGGTCAGTAGGTGGGCTCGAACCCGTGACCTTCTTACTATGCTGCCACAGTGTTAACCACTGCACCACCGAGCTACCCTTGTAGATCAGATCTTAATCCTTCACAAAAACTAATGAAAATAACACTTTACATTTAAGTTTTCTATTTTCCCATACAATTAGGTCTATTTATATTTGGACACTTACACAGATTTTGGTATTTTAACTGTTTACCAAAATATATTCAAACTAGAAAAGTGCTCAGAGTGCATACCTCCACCAAAGCTCCTTAACCCTGTCCCTTTTACAATTCATCTGTCCATACCTCCCTGCCTCCACCCCTCTGTACATTGCAAGTTAGGGCCTTGTTGAAAGTATGTGCTCATGGATCACCTCCAAAATATAATGGGTTTGTGTGCAGCCCAAGAGCAACCTCTGGTAAAAATTTCATCAAACTCTGTCCAGTGGTTTTTGAGTAATCTTGCTAACACACTGTGAGAAGATAAACCCTTGGTGGAGGGATGCACTTTCAGATCATCACCAAAGTCTAATGGGTTCCTCTGAATCAAATCAATCAATCAAAACTGTATTTATATAGCATTTTTCATACAAAAAAATTGTAGCACAAAGTACTTTACAAATTAAAAAACACAGTTACGCCCCTTTCCACCCCACCCCTTCACCCACCCAATCTCGTACAAACAGACAGACAGACAGACACACACGCACACACTCATCAGTGTGAGACATGGCGGAGCGCAGAGGATCCAGGTAGGGAGCCATCAACACAAGGGAAGCGCAAAGTTTGCAGCTACAGGGGCACCACCTCTGCCACCACCCAAGACCAGGCATTGGGTGTGTGGTGATCCGCGGTGGATGTGCTCTGTCTCTAATTATCTTCCACAGCTGTGCCCACATCTGCTCCTCTCATTAACACAGCCTTTATAAGGATTGGTGCCCTGCAGTCTGCACGGAGCCGCAAGGCAGTACTATTAGTCCCATTTTGTTTTCAGTCATGATCAATGACATTTTTTCTAGAGTTAAGGTTTCTGTTGGTGTCTCTTTGTTTGCAGATGATGGTGCTATGTGGACAAAAGGGAAAAATCTATCATTTATTGTTAAAAAGTTGCAGCAGGCGATTGATGAAGTTGAGGCTTGGGCAGTGGAATGAGGATTTAGGTTTTCGGTGGGGAAAACAAAGGCCGTGGTCTTCACAAGGAAGAGAGTAAACAATCATCATCATTATCATCATCATAGCAGTCTGTCGGGGGCGACAATGACTGTTTCATTTAGGTCTGATCAGATTCCTCCACGCAGCTCTGTCCTTCTCCCTCCACTGCCAGGAACTCCTGGCCTTGTTAACCCAAATCAAGTTGATCTTAAAATATATGATCAAAACATAGAAACTGTGGAGGGTTTCAAGTATTTGGGTGTGTGGTTTGATAATGGTTGTTCTTGGAAGATTCATGTTGAGAAAATTGTGGCAAAATCTAAGAAGGTTTTAAATATTATTAGATGTTTGAGGGGAAGAGAATGGGGAGCAAGTAGAGGTGCTTTAAAAACATTATATGCAGTGTTTGATTACGGGTGTGTTATATATGGATCAGCGTCAGAAACATTATTGAAAAAGCTGGATATAATTCAATACCAAGCTCTGAGGCTATGCTGTGGGGCCATAAAAACTACTCCAGTAGCAGCACTCCAGGTGGAGATAGGTGAGATGCCTCTGGAGTTAAGAAGAACTCAAATAGCAGCTACATACTGGGCCAACATCAGAGGATTTAGTGACAGTCACCCAGTACACAGTGTACTGAAACCTTGCCAAGAGAAGGAAAAGAGACAAATGAGAAGCTTTGGATGGACAATAGAGAATAAAGTCAGGGAGCTAAGGGCTGCTGATAAAGCCATATGTCCAACAGTCCCTCTTTCTGCAGAGCCACCATGGTGTCTGGAAGAAGTAAAGGTGGATTTTAGACTTTTAACAAATGACATAAGAGGGAGGATAAACAAGAATGAGGTCAATAACTATTTAGACGGTAACCATCCTGACTTTATAAAGATTTATACGGATGCATCTAAATCAACAAAGAACATTGTGGGAATAGCATTCATCATTCCAGAATTAGATGTCATGAAGAAGGAAAGGGTTAGTGATGACTTGGCTGTGTATACTGGGGAGCTTTTGGCAATCTGCTTGGCATTGGGCTGGGTGGAAGAAGTAAAGCCCAGAAAGGTTTTGATATGGTCTGACTCTAGCAGCGCAATGGAAAGTATTGGGCAAATGCATTCAGAGTCAAAACAGGATTTGGTGATGGAAATTGTACATTCGGTAGGGAGAATCTCAAAGGCAGGTGTGGACATTAGATTCATTTGGATCCCGGCGCACACTGGAGTGGAGGGGAATGAGCTAGCAGATAAATGTGCAAAAAGGGCAACTAGGATGAGTCAAGTTAGTTGGAATGTAAAACATAGTAAAGCAGAGGTCAAGAGCATTATCAAAACGCAAATTAAAAAGAAGTGGCAGGAAGAGTGGGACAAAGGAAGTAAAGGACGGAGCCTGTATGGCATACAAAAGAAAGTAGGGGGAACTAGAGAAGTTCACAGGAGTAGGAAGGAGGAGGACACTGCCTGGAAGCAGCTCTGTGATCCACATGGTGAGGACATCGATGGCCTCATTCACACCTTCACGGGCTACCTCAGCTTCTGTGTGGACAAATCCGTTCCCACCAAGACCATACGGTGTCACTCAAACAACAAACCCTGGATCAACCCTGAGATAAAAACACTTCTGAGAGAGAAGAAGAGGATCTTCAGGTCGGGGAACAGGGAGATGCTGAAGTCCGTACAGAGGGAGCTGAGGAGAAAGATCAGAGAAGGCAAGGACAGCTTCAGGAAGAAGATGGAGGACAAGCTGCAACAGAGCGACATCAGCGGGGTCTGGAGAAACCTCAAAACCATCTCGGGGCTCCAGAATACCTCCCCCCAGGCCACGGGGGGCAGGGAGTGGGCGAACAACCTGAATCTGTTTTTCAATAGATTTGACCAACCGCCCTCCCCCCTGTCTGCACAACAACCACTGCTGCCTCTAAGAAATCAAGTCCTGCTACCCACTCCCCACTCCACCGACACCCCCCCCCACTCCCAACACACAGCCCCCCATCCTGACCCTGACCAAGACCCAGGTGAGGACGGAGCTGAGGAAGATCAAGGCGAGGAAGGCGTCGGGACCGGACGGCATCAGCGCAAAGCTCCTCAAGTCCTGTGCAGACCAGCTGTGTGGGATTGTGACATATATCTTCAACATGAGCCTGAAACTGGGGAGGGTACCACAGCTGTGGAAAACATCTTGTGTGGTACCTGTACCAAAAACTTCCCACCCCAAAGACCTGAACAGCTTCAGACCGGTGGCCTTGACGTCCCACTTGATGAAGACCCTGGAGAGACTGCTCCTTGCTCATCTCCGCCCCCTGGTGGAACCAGCGATGGATCCACTCCAGTTCGCCTACCAGCATGGCATTGGGGTGGAGGATGCGGTGATCTTCCTCCTTCACCGTTCTCTGTCCCACCTGGAGAAGCCCGGGAATATGGTGAGGATCATGTTCTTTGACTTCTCCAGTGCTTTCAACACCATCCAACCGATGATCCTGAAGGACAAGCTGCTGCGCGCAGGGGTGGACCAGCACCTGTCATCATGGATCCTGGACTACCTCACGAACCGGCCTCAGTTTGTGAGAACCCGGGACTGTGTTTCCGACACGATCATCAGTAGCACGGGGGCCCCCCAGGGAACGGTGCTGGCTCCCTTCCTGTTCACTCTTTATACTGCGGACTTCTCACACAACACAACACATTGCCATCTACAGAAGTTCTCTGATGACTCTGCGATCGTTGGTCTCATCTCCAGCGGAGATGAAGCTGAGTACAGAGGGCTTATCCAGGACTTTGTGGACTGGTGCCATCGGAACTGCCTCCAGATCAACGCGAGGAAAACTAAGGAGCTGGTGGTGGACTGCCGCAGGCATGGGCAGCCCCTCACAGCACCAGTAAATATACAGGGAACAGACATCGAGATGGTGACATCCTACAAGTACCTGGGTATTCATCTGAACAATAAACTAGACTGGTCACACAATACTGACGCACTCTACAAGAAGGGACAGCGCAGGCTGTTCCTGCTGAGGAGACTCAGGTCTTTTGGTGTACAAGGGGCGCTGCTGAAGTCATTCTATGACACGGTGGTGGCATCAGCCATCACTTTTGGAGTGGTCTGCTGGGGCAGTGGCATTACTGCAGCCGATAGGAAGAGACTGAACAAACTGATTAAGAAAGCTAGCTCTGTCCTGGGGCAACGCCTTGATCCGATGGAGGAGATAGGAGAGAGAAGGACGGTGGCTAAACTGTCATCTCTGCTGGAGTCCGAGTTCCACCCTATGCAGGACATACTGGATGCACTGAGGAGCTCATTTAGCAGCAGACTACATCATCCCAGGTGCACAACCGAGAGGTTTCGTAGGTCCTTCCTACCAACGGCTGTCAGACTGTACAACCTAAGCAGGGCTGCTCGCAGAGATAGCAAAAAGACGTAACAAACTAATAGTTTTTTGAATGCAAAAGATGCAATAGACTTACACAGTGGTCCTCTCCGGCATACAACTAGGAACATACCGGTCGCTATGGAGGGTGAGAATATGTATGGGCACATAATCATACCATGTAGGATAACTAAATAGACGGTTATGCTGTTTCATCCCACCTAGCAACAATGCTCTGCACTGTGTGTGTTTATATATTTACATATTTATTCCATCTAGCTACAATGCTCTGCACTGGGTGTGTTTATGTTTATATTTATATATCTATATATTTATTCCATCTAGCTACAATGCTCAGCACTGGGTGTGTTTATATTTATATATCTATATATTTATTCCATCTAGCTACAATGCTCCACACTGTGTTTTTATATATCTACATATTATTCCATCTAGCTACATTGCTCCGCACTGTGTGTGTTTATATACTTGCATATTTATTCCACCTAGCTGCAATGCTCCGTACTGTGGGTGTTTATATATTTACATATTTATTCCATCTAGCTACAATGCTCTGCACTGTGTGTTCATATATTCATATATTTATTCCATCCAGCTACAATGCTCTGCACTGTGTGTCTGTGTGTGTGTGTGTGTATATATATATTTTATAGTAATATGTACATATGTATATTAGCTGCTCTTGCTTGCTTGTTTTTTTTTTTGCCTTCTGATTGTTGCTCTGAGTGTTGCTATCCCTGTGCTGTTGCAATCCTGGAATTTCCCCGTTGTGGGACTAATAAAGGCTTATCTTATCTTATCTTATATCCAGGTTAAGATTAGGTCACACAGGGCTGAATAGTACATTAGTTATAATGTGTAACGTGCTGCTAATTGTGTATTTATAATTTTTCTGCATTGATGTATGTGGTTATTGTGTATATTTTTTATCTTGATTCTTTTTTCTAAAGCCCATCCAGGGACAAGAGTTGCAAATTAGCTAATAGCTATACACTCTATGTGCAACACATCAGATTGATTGTCTTTGATTAATTGTCTATGTTTATTGCACTGTCCCTGTCAAATAAACTAATCTACTACTACTACTAATGAAAAAACACCCAAACTGAAAATGTGATTATTGTGGAAACGATGAAACAGTTGAACATACATATATGCACTGTCCAAAGTATGAATTTGCACGGTTAGCATTGGTGGACAGTCTATACAGGAACAAAACCCAGCTCAGTATGAAAGAAATTTTGCAGAGAAGTTCAGGGGGTGCTGTCTATAAGGCAGTTTTTAGGTTTATTAGGGCAACAGGACTAATTTCAAGGATATAGGAGAGTAATGCCATTTCGAATCACACTCCATTCCAGAAGGTGGCGGTAATGCACCTACAAGCTGTTTGCCAACCGCCATAAAACATCAGAAGAAGAAGAAGAAGTCTGCATGGAGACGTCTACGCTTCTCCTGAGTAAAGTACTCTGTGCTTGAGTGTCCCCCTTCCTTCTGTAAGGGAGTTTTGCCTCCCTCATCTCTACGATGGCCATTCATCGTCTGGGAGTCTCGTCTCCCCAACTCTGCCGTAAGCTACCTTTTATCTCCTCTGCTCCTGCCTGTTTCTCTGTTCCCTGTGCACAGGCGGACTTACCTCTTTGCGGACTTCCTCCTTCTCCTGGTGGCGGACCAGATTTCCGTATGCGAGCTGTGGGCTCCACTTCTCTCCTCAGCAGAAGTGCAGGTTCTCTAAACTGAACTTTTTCTCCTCTGAGGCACCAACACTGTTTATACTGAATGAACACCACTTTATGTCAGCGGGACTCTGGTTAACTGGTGAAGAACTGATGCTCTTCAGTGCTGCTACGACCCTCCTGCGCTGTAAGATTAATTCATCAATTTGCTCATTCAATCAGTGTTCAGAGAGCTCATATTTCTGTCTCTCTTCTCTTTACAGGGTTGCCAGAGTCGTCCCCGCTCTGCTCGGTTTCATCCACTTATTCTCACATTCAACCACACTCACACACTCTCACTCATTCAATAAAGATTATTGTGTTTATTTTGAGCCTGTGTCTGCGCTTGGGTTTTATCTGAATCATGTCAGTACATCTCCGTCAGGAAAACCCAGCAGACAGTGCACTTGCACAAAAACTTAACATCATGGAGGCTCGATTAGACCAGTTATCTTATCAACAACAGGTTATCTTAAACCAGCTGACTCAAATTAACTCACGTCTCAATCAGCTCACCCTGACGCAGCCTTCTCCATCTGCTTCCGGGGGTCTGGCCAGGCTGACCAATCCCATTCCACCTCCCACCAAGCATCCCCGTATTACCCCAGTTCCCACTCCCACCCGTTTTAGTGGTAACTTAGGAGAGGCGTGGCGTTTTCTACTGCAGTGTAGTATTGTGTTTCAGTGGGTGCCAGAGGATTTTCCTACAAATCATAGCCAGATCGATTATGTAGTCAATTTGTTGGAGGGGCAGGCCTTAGCTTGGGCTTATGCAGTCATGGCTTGTCCCGATTATTCCAGTTACACTTATGACCATTTTGTTTCTGAATTCACTGAGGTATTTGACCATTCAGACTGTGATAGTGTTCTCACCACCCGTCTACTTAATCTTAAGCAGGGGGCCAAATCTGTTGCTGATTTTTCGGTAGATTTTTGGGTGGTGGCAGCTGAGGTCGGGTGGGAGGATGCCTTCCTCTGCAGTATTTTTGTTCGCAGTCTCAGCCCTAGTCTGCGGGATGAATTGGCCCGGGTGGAGAGACCCTCTAAATTGAATGAGTTAATCTCCTTAGCCAGTAGTATTGATAACCGGCTAAGGGAACGAGCTAGTGAGCGTTGGCTTCCCAGTTGCTCGGGCGTTCAGCTTCGCTGTTCCCTGCAGTTGGCCCTCCCTCCCTCTGATTTCCCCGAGGCCAAAGAGCCCATGGTGATGGGCCGGTCTAAGTTGCCGCTGGAGGAACAACAACGCCGCCGCAACCTCGGGTTGTGTTTGTACTGCGCCAGTGATGAACATGAGGTTGCTTCTCGCCCCAATCAGTTAAAAGGGGGAGTCCGTGTGCCACAGTAGGAGGACTTACGGACGTAGAAAAGGCTAAATCCCTTACACGTCTTATGCTACCTATTCTCTTCCAACATGATCACACTGAAATATCCACTCACGCGCTCACTGAGTCAGGTGCCGAACAGAACTTTATTTCGGAGAGTCTGGCAACTCGGCTGGGGCTTCCTTGTTATGATCTGAATACACCTTTGAAGTTGATCGCCCTTTCAAAAGTGCCCCTCGTCATTGTGGCTAAGCAGACTGCCCCTGTGTCGGTGTTGGTGTCAGGTAACCATCGGGAACACATCAGTTTTTTTGTGCTATCTGTCTGGCTCCCCTGTCATTCTGGGTTACCCTTGGCTTAAACTTCATAACCCTGTTATTGATTGACAGGCAGGGAGAATTACTTCATGGAGTATTTTTTGTTTAAGTGTTTGTTTACAGTCTGCTGCCTGTTCTCCCTCTGTGTCCTTGTGTTCCCCTCCCGCTCACCTACCCGATCTCTCCTTAGTTCCACCTGAATACCACGGGGTTGCCAGAGTCATCCCCGCTCTGCACGTGTTCATCCACTTATTCACACATTCAACCACACTCACACACTCTCACTCATTCAATAAAGATTATTGTGTTTATTTTGAGCCTGTGTCTGTGCTTGGGTTTTGTCTGAATCATATCAGGGTGGGCCAGGGCAGTCACAAGCCAGGGCCCTGCAGCCAGAACCAGGCAACCCCCTGTGGGACGGCTATCCTGTCCTAACTCCAGTTAGGACAGGATAATAAGATAAATAAAACCATCAATGATAAATAATAATAAGATACATAATTTATTAATAAAAAGAATCATAAACACACACCTGTCATGCAGTGGCCCTCGCGAGCCACCATAAAACGCCACACCCGATAACCCGCATGGCATGGCGGCAGGGGACCCTCGACCTGCTGGTTCGGGCTGCTCCTCCGTGGAGACCTGGGGATGCTTCCTCGTCGGCTCAGGCTCCACGCCGCAGTCCGCTCTTCTCCTCTGCCCATGACGTGGCTGCAGGGCCGGAATTGTTCCCAGAGCCGCAGGCCCCCCCCCCTCGTCCGACGACATAGGCCTAACGCCGAGGACCACTCAGCAAGGGGGGAGACAGAGGCAGCAGGTTCAGGTAAAATGATTACAGCTGGTGGCGGGAGCTCGGGGGGCTGCAAACCCCGAACTCCCCCCCCAGGAGTCAGACAAGGCAGAACACAATTATACGTAGGAAAGTGAACTTGAACTTGCCTGTCTCCCGAAGGGAGGGTGGTGCCGGCTGTAGTGGGCGTTGCTCCCTCCTTCTCCTGCAGGATGATGTCAGAGGGCCCCCTGGAAGGACGGAGGGGAGCCGCTCGCAAGGAACCATGGACGGAAGCAGGACTCTTCACACACACCGCAGCTGGAGGAGGCGTCGGAGAGAAGGAGGCGACAGCCGAGACGAGCCGGGCACGGCGTGCTGACGGGGCAGCAGGGGAAGATGGCCCGGGGAGAGAGGCTGCGGAGATTCCCTCCTGACAAGACGCCGAGAAGGCAGCTGACTGGTTCATTGGGTCATTCCGGCGGCCCGGAACTGGATCCTGAACAGGAGCTTGCTGGCGATGCCCTTGGCCGTGGCGCCGACGTCTACGACGGCCCCCGGATGGTGCAAACTCCTGGAGTGGATCGAGGACAGAAACGGGATCCCAAAGTGAAGAGCGGGAACGCCTCCTCCTCTGCTTCATGCCATAGTCCTCCTCCACCATACGGAGTATTTTGTGTTGCCCGGCGATGTCATCCCTCCTCGCGCCGACTTCTGGGTGGTCGGCGTAGCGGGGAGAAAGATGATTGAGCACGTCCTCAGCGCAGTCCAGGTACCAGAGTACGCTGCGGTCGTAGTCCAGGAGGGAAGCGGAGATGAGTGTCTCGTCCATGTACTCCAGGACGTCTGCCAACTCGTGGCTCGGACTCCGGGCACGGCCCCTCCGTGATGGCATTGGGTCCACAGCACAGCGTACCCAGACAGGGAAAGAGCAAAGTCCACTTAAACACAAACTTACTGGCGAAAGGCATCTCAGGTTGGCGTCAGCGTTAAAACGCTGTTTTGGCAGCAGTATACTGTCATGCGGTGGCCCTCGCGAGCCACCATAAGATGCCACACCGTCACCAGAGAGTTGCGTTGATGTCTTTATTAACGGTCAAAACAGTAATATAACATACATACTGGGAGGCATAAGGCTAACAAAGCTCACTTACGGGTCCACAGGATTGCATGGTAGACGGTCCAAATACGACACTACAATTACGTCGATACAATTACGACGATGATACTGCTGCAAGATGTTGCCGCTGGCGCCGGTTTAAGAAGCCGGCCGCTAATGACCGCAAATGCAGCACAGCTGTTCAGACCTTGACAGCCGGAAGCTCCCCCGAGCGCTGTCACAATAAGAGCTCGGAGAGCCGAAATAATAACACCGCTGTCAAAGCCTGACAGGAATAATGTATGGCCCGAGCGCGAATAATATTAGCGCTCGGATCATGACAACACCCCCATTTAAACTCAAAGTTTAAAATGTAATAGTATTTAATAACAACGTGAATAATTATAACAAGATCAACATAAAATAGACGAAGCCATCTTTGTTGTTATTCAGTCCATCATGTACAGTACGAAACTACGTTTCTCCTATCTACAATGTTAATCACGTAGAATCAGACGGGTCGCTGCCATGCAAGGCACTGCCACAAAAACTTCTCCTTCCCCCATTCTATTATGCTGAGCACTAAGCTAGAAGGCAGGAAGTACCATTTTTATATGGTCTTTGGTATGACCTGGCTGGGACTTGAACCCCCCCAACCTCCCGGTTGTGGGGCGGATCAACTAGGCCACCACTCCGGTGGTGGTAAATAAGTTTAAAATCAGAAATTAAGAAAATTAAAATAGGAAACTAATTAAAAGCTAAGTTAAAATAGTAGGTCTTGAGCCTGTTTTTAAAAACATGAACACTCTCTGCAGCCCTGATGTTCTCCGGCAGGCTGTTCCACAGATGTGAGCCATAGTAACTAAAAGCAGCCTCACTGTAGCCCTGTAACCCAAGGACCACCTCTGGTGAAAATTTCATCAAAATCCATCCAGCAGTTTTTGTTCAATCCTGCTGCACAATTATAAACAAGGGCCTTGATGGAGGTACACACTCTCACAGTATCACCAAAATCTAATGGGTTCATCCTGAGGCCAAAGGCCACGTT
The DNA here is from genome assembly GCA_020510985.1 of Pholidichthys leucotaenia. Lineage (NCBI taxonomy): Eukaryota > Metazoa > Chordata > Actinopteri > Cichliformes > Pholidichthyidae > Pholidichthys > Pholidichthys leucotaenia. Next base: position 372,763,561 of record CM035842.1, on the reverse strand, counting down.
TGGTGAAGATTTCATCCAAATCTATCTAGTAGTTTTTGCGTAATCCTGCTAACAGGCAAACAGACAAACGGACAAATGCCGGCAAAAACATAACCTCCTAGGTGGAGGTAAATGCAGTTATATAACCAATATGGGCTTCAAGTTCAGACTCTCAGCTTTAAATTGAGGGTATTCACATCCAAATTGGAATTATGGTTTAGGAATTGCAACCATTTTTATACAGTCTCCTCATTTCAGGGGCTCAAAACTAACTGGCCAATTGACTCATTCCCCTGCTAATCCATGATCCATCAAACAGATAAAAGGTCTGGAGTTGATTCCACATGTGGCATTTGCATTCGGAAGTGGCAGGAGCCGAGCCGACTAGGTTTTCCCCAGCTCGGTCCTGATCTCTCTGTGGGTCTCAGGGCCGTTGTGTATGTATGTTTACTATGTATTTCCAGTGTATACCGTGCCCCTAGCCACTGCTCTGGGGGCAGCAACTGTGTGTCTGCTGACAGTCTGCTGGTCTGACCACGCCCCCCTCACTGATCACCATCAGCTGTTCCCAGGCCCGTTGATCATCTTTCCCGGGTCTCGCCCAGGTGCCTCCAATCTGCCATCCCCAGCAATGCGTGTACTTAAGGAGCCTTTTTCCAGTCACACATTGCTGGGTCATTGCACTTGTCATGCGGTCGTTAATCTCTGCATGGTAATCAAAATCGCTATAGACTGTGTTTCCCTCATTGCCTATTTGGATTAACTCAGACAGCTCCAGGTCTGACTATTCACTGTGTGTGTTTTCCCTGGTCGTCCTCACCTGTAAACTGTTGAGCATCCTTGAGGACTCCTTGAGCTTCATAGAAAACCATTGTTGAAACTGTGTGTCAGTATTGCTGGATTTAATAAATGTGTGTGGTGCATAACCTTGCGTGTAAATCCTCATCCTTTCACTCCTCCTCCATGCGCTTGAAGTGCACGGGGAGATTATAACAGAATGACCCAGCCGAAAAAGAGGATTTAGCGGGTACACCCACACATCACTCTTTTTCTATTTTGTTTTTTTATCTTTTTTTTCATCCACCGGTTTGTCACACTATGCTTTCGGCGCGCCGCTTCTACGCCAGCTGGAAGAAATCAACAGCGAGGCATCCCACGATGGAAGAGGAATGGGCGGCGACCTTCATCTAGGACTTTATGGATGAGGCCCACAAAGCCCATGGACCCAAGGCAAAGTGGAGTAGCCTGGATGCAGCGAAGGGAATTCTGGAGGTGCATCCTAGTCTCTGGGATTACCCTCAGTACACAGACCTAATCGCTTTGGTCTACGTGCTCCAGCGCATGTTTCCTGGTGTGGGGAGAACGGCATTCCTCGCGGAGCCGGAGCGGGAATGCGGTCCACAGTCTGCAGCCATTCTCTCTCCTCCTTTGCCATCAGTGTCGGCCACCCAGAATCAGTGTCATCCCGAGAGGAGATGCCGGGAGAAGCCCTCCTCGTCTTCGGCAGCTATCACCTCCCCTCCAGCTGTCATGAGGTCTGCTAGGGCTGCCTCGGGAACGCACACCTCTGTAGCCATGCAGACGGCTCCCCCACAAACTATGGAAAGGAGCCAGATCTCAGCAGACACGGAGAGGGCTGGCTGTTCGTCTGCTGCATCTGTCAACTTCAAACACCAGGATGACAGGCAAGTGTTTTTTCATTCTGTACAATCTGATAACACCAAACCTTGTCTGTCTCCCGAGGGAGAGGCCCGATTACAGCAGTCCGCTGGGTCCTCTCCTCCAGCCGCAGATAATAATTCTTTTCTTCCTCTCTCCGTGTATCCTCCCTCTTTCCCGGAGTGCCTGTCGGTCCAAGAACCGAGCTGCCAGGTGGTGGAGGAGGTTGGGGTCCTGGATGATCCTGCCCAGGGGTCCACACGGAGGCGTTCTCCTTCAACCACACCGGTGGAGTCCCCTGCATCTTCTCCTGGGCCGGCGCCCGCCCAATCCTCGGATGTTATGACTGAGGAGGAGAGACTGGGGTTGCTGGCCATGATAGATCACTGGATCGAGGAGGAGCACCATGAGAGGGAGGCCCAAGGTTGCGCTTCCCCGGTGGTGAGGGCGCCACCCCCCGTGCCTGCTCAATCCATGGGCTTGCCGACGGACAAAGAGTGGTTGAACCTGCTTGCTGCACTCAACTGCTGGGTCAAGGAGGAGCGTCGTGAGAGGGAGGAGCAGAGACTGGCCCTACTCAACCGCTGGATGGAGGGAGAGCACCTCAAGAGGGAGGCCCGAGGACACGCTTCCCCGGCTGTGAAGGTTCCACCCCCCGCGCCTGCTCAATCCCCGGGCGTGCCGTAGGACGAGGAGTGGTCGAACCTGCTCGCCGCGCTCAACCGTCGGGTCGAGGAGTAGTTGGATGAGGATTCCCCACCGCTCCAACTCCTCATGACTGCTCCGCCACCCTCTCCGGAGAAGACGGAGCTTCTCGGCACAGTTGACTCGCTGCCCAGCGCGGTGCTTCACATCCCAGACTATCTGGTCCCTGAGCCATTCGGGAGGAAGAGGAGGAGAAACTCCCACTGGAAGACGCCTCCGGTCTCACTGGCGCTGCACAAGGAGGAATGCCTGGAGGGGGGAGACGTCTCAGAGGCCGCTAAGGTCATTTCGTGTCAGGAGGATAGGCAAGTTATTTCTCATTTAACTTTTATGTCTGATGAACAATTGTGCCTGCCTCCTGGTGAGGAGACTCGGGGTGAACAGCCCCCTGAGTGCTCCGCCCCAGCGGCATGTAGTGACCCCATACCCGACCTCACCTAACCCTTTCTGTGTACCCTCACGAGCTTGCTGGCACCAGATCCAGGTCACTCGAGGGGAGAGGAACCAGAGGCCTGGGAGGGTCCAGCTCATGGGTCAGCGGAGAGGTCGTCCTTGGCCGCCATGCCAGAGGAGCCGGTGGCAAGGAGGATGGCGCATGGGAGCACCAGGACTGCTACCATTATCACGCCTGCGGCGGGGGCCGCTGCAACAGAATTAGCCCTCGGACCAGACCGCCAGCTGACAGGACCCTGAACACCATCGTCGGCATCGCCGGAGTCCTGGACGGTGGTAGAGCTTGAGCACAGGCAAGTAACCTCTCTGGTAGTTCATTTGTCAACGATGGAGGGATCTTGTCTGGCTCTTGGGGAGAACAGCCGGGTGAGGCTACCGGCCGTATCTGGACTCCCCTCGCCGGGCTCTGCCGCTGCTGGTGACCCTAACTGTTCCTCCTCTCCTATCCACTTCAAGCTCCTTCCTAGGGTTGATGGAGAGGAGCTGCCACAACCCGGGTTGCCCACAGATGACAACGCGGGCCCAGTGGTCCCGGAGGAGGTTGACGGGGGTGCAGCACCCGACGGACCAGAGGAACCTGTGCATCCTAAATCGCCAGAGTCCTGGACGGCGGTGGAGCCCGAGTTCAGGCAAGTGTGCTCCATTATGTCAATAATGTCAATGTCGATGTCACACTGCCCGACTCATGGTGAGGAGGACCCGGGGAAGCTCACAGTAGCCCTCGGGGCCGTCTCACCGGGCTCTGCTACTGCCGGTGACCCTGAACCGGTCTCTCTTTCTCCCTCTCTGGGTTCAGAGCCCCCTGACAGGGTCGCTAGAGAGCAGCTGATCCCACCAGAGGCCTCCAAAGATCGGGGATCAGTGCCAGGGGTGAAGGGGAGCATGATCTCCCCCTTTGGGGAGATCACCGTGGTTGCAGCTGAGCTCCAGCCGGAGTTCACCGCGGGTGCAGCCAAGCTCCAGCCAAAGTTCACTGCGGGTGCAGCCGAGCCTCAGCCGGAGGTCACCACCAGTGCAGCGGAACCTCAGCCAGAGGTCACCGCAGGTGCAGCATAGCCGACCTGGTTGGGGTCCACCGTGGGTCCAGCGGAGCTGGCCTGGTTGGGGTCCACTGTGGGTGCAGCGGAGCCGGCCTGGTCGGGGTCCACCGCGGGTGCAGCAGAGACGTCCTGGTTGGGGTCCACTGTGGGTGCGGCGGAGACGGCCTGGTCGGGGTCCACCGTGGGTGCAGCGGAGCCAGCCCGGTCGGGGCCCATCACGGAAGCAGCCGTGGCCCAAGCCGGGACCACTGAGGGTGCTGTAGGTCTGCTCGAGGATGCCGTGGCTCCCTTCTCTCTGTCCGACGCCGTTGGGGTTCCCTGCCTGTGGTCCGGTCACCCCCCTGTGAGCCTTCCGGTGGAAAGGCCGCCTCCTGCTTCATCCTGCTAGTTCTGGTGGCTTTACAGCGCTGGCTGACCGCCTGAGAGACTGGGGCTCTAGGCCAGATGGCCCGTGCAGTCCGGCAGGCCACCGGACTCCGTCCGCTGGCCTATCTGCTGGGCCTGGGACTCGAGGCGGCCTCCTGATCCTCCACGCCTTTGGACATAGGAGGGCTATTGTGGATCCTGGGCGGGGTGTTGCGTTCCCACCTCTCCTGTTCCCCCTACCTCCCACCCGGGTTCGTGTTGTTTGTTCCTGTTGGGGGGTGGGGGGAGGGGGGTCTGGGATGTTACCTTGGATGTCTGGAAATCCACCCCTTAAAGGGGGGGCTCTGTCAGAAGCCAAGCCGGCTTGGTTTTCCCCAGCTCGATCCTGATCTCTCTGTGGGTCTCAGGGCTGTTGTGTATGCATGTTTATTACCTCCGCCAAAGGGGGAGGTTATGTGATCATTGGCGTTGGTTTGTCTGTCTGTTTGTTTGTTTGTTTGTTTGTCTGTCAAGATTACTCAAAAAGTTATGGACGGATTTTCATGAAATTTTCACAGATTGTCAGAAATGGGGTATCCTACAGATGATTAGATTTTGGTGGTGATCCGGATCACCGTCCAGAAGAAAACCGCCATTACGCAAAATGCCATTTTTGTGAATAACTACTAAACCACTAATCCTATCATTGTCCATCCAATTTTTGTCAATCCAATTGCTTGCCATATGTTTTCACGGTCAAGGAATCAGAAAACGTACACACAAACACTGTATGGGGGGAACTGTGGTGCTAAACCGCCATTACGGAAAATGCCATTTTCGTCAATAACTACTGAACCACTAATCCTATCATTGTGAATCCAATTGCTAGTCAAATGTTTTCATGGTCAAGGAATCTGAAAACGTACACACAAACACTGTATGGGGGGAACTGTGGTGCTTGGCGGAGGTCTGCACTCTCCGAGTGCTTTTCTAGTTATGTATTTCCAATGTATACCGTGCCCATAGCCACTGCTCTGGGGCCGGCAGCTGTGTGTCTGCTGACAGTCTGCCGGTCCGACCATGCCCCCCTCACTGATCACCATCAGCTGTTCCCAGCCCCGTTGATCATCTTTCCCGGGCCTCGCCCAGGTGCCTCCAAGCTGCCATCCCCAGCAATATGTGTACTTAAGGAGCCTTTTTCCAGTCACGCATTGCTGGGTCATTGCATTTGTCATGCCTTCGTTAATCGCTGCATGGTAATCAAAGTCGCTACGGACTGTATTTCCCTCATTGCCTATTTGGATTAACTCAGACAGCTCCAGGTCTGTAAGTATTCACTGTGTGTGTTTTCCCCAGTCGTCCTCACCTGTAAACTGTTGAGCGTCCTTGAAGACTCCTTGAGCTTCATAGGAAACCATTGTCGAAACTGTGTGTCAGTATTGCTGGATTTAATAAATGTGTGTGGTGCATAACTCTGCCCGTAAATCCTCATCCTTTCAGATTATGACGGGAAGCTGTTGCTGTGAACCCACATGAAGTCAAAGGAGCTCTCAATGTAAGTAAGACAAACCATCCTTAGGCTGAAAAAAAAAATCCATCAGAGAGATAGTGGAAAAGTTAGGAGAGGCCAGTTGAACAGTTTGGTACATTCTGAGAAGAAAAAGTGCACTGGTGAGCTCGGAAACCAAAAAAGGTCGGACGTCCACAGAAGACAACAATGGTGGATGATTGCAGAATTCTTTCCATGGTGAAGAAAAACCCCTTTCACAACATCCACCCAAGTGAAGAACACTCTCCAGGAAGTAGGTGTATCAGTATCTTAGTCCACCATAAAGAGAAGACTCCATAAGTGCAAATACAGAGGGTTCACCACAAGGTGCAAACCATTATTCAGCCTCAAAAATGGAAAGGCCAGATTAGACTTTGCCATCCATCCATCCATCCATCCATCCATCCATCCATCCATCTTCTTCTGCTTAATCCTTTTCGGGTCGCAGGGTGGTGGTGGGGAGGGTGGAACCTATCCCAGCATCTTTGGGCAAGAGGCAGGGTACACCCTGGACAGATCGCCAGTCCATCGCAGGGCCATCACAGAGAGACAGACAACCATTCACTCTCACAGTCATACCTAAGGACAATTTAGAATCCCCCGTTTAATGCCAATTAACCTAACTTGCATGGCTTTGGCATGTGGGAGGAAACCGGAGAAATCCCGGAGTAAACCAAAAAAGGAAAAAAAAACATCTAAAGAAGCCACCCCAATTCTGGAACAGTATTCTTTGGCCAGATGAAATCAAAATCAACCTGTACCAGAATGATGTGAAGAAGAAAGTATGGAGAAGGCTTGGAACAGCTCATGAGCCAAAGCACACCACATCCTCTGTAAAACATGGCGTAGACAGTATAATGCATGGGCATACATGGCTTCCAGTGGCACTGGGCCATTAAAGTTTGCTGATGATGTGACAAAAGACAGAAGCAGCGGGATCAATTCTGAAGTGTATGGGGATATTCTGTCTGCTCGGATTCAGGCAAATGCAGCAAAGTTAACTGGACGTACTTCACAGTACAGATGGACAATGACCCAAAACATACTGAGAAAGCAACCCAGGAGTTTTTTAAGGCAAAGAAGTTGAATATTCTGGAATGTCCGAGTCAATCACCAGATCTCAACCTGATCGAGCATGCATTTCACTTGCTTAAGACAAAAGGCAGAAAGACCCATAAACAAGCAACAACTGAAAACAGCTGCAGTAAAGGTCTGGCAAAGCATCACAAAGGAGGAAACCCAGTGTTTGGTGATGTCCATGGGTTCCAGACTTCAAGTAGTCATTGCCTGCAAAGGATTCTCAACAAAGTATGAAAAAACAATATTTTATTTATCGTAGTGTCAATTTGTTCAATTACTTTTGAACCCCTGAAATAATGAGACTTTGTATTAAAATGGTTGCAATTCCTAAACCACAACTCCAATTTGGATGTGAATACCCTAAAATTAAAGCTGAGAGTCTGTACTTTAAGCCCGTATTGATTATAAAAGTGTATTTTGAATTTGAATATTAAACAACAGTGTTTTATATGAAATGATATATAATGAAATGATGGCATTTATGTCATCCAATATCCAATGTATCCAATATAAATCAGGCGATTTCAACCATGTTTCACTGTCTCCCATTCTATCCACGTATACCCAGTATGTCACATGCCACACTAGAGACAATAAAACACTGGACTTATTCTACGCAAACACTAAGGAGGCGTACACCTCATCACAACTCCCCCCACTCGGGAGATCGGATCACAACTTGGTTCATCTCCGGCCGGTGTACAGACCCGCACAGTGAAGTTATGGTCTGAGGAGGCAATGGACGCTCTAAAGGGCTGTTTTAAAACCACCGCCTGGGAGCAGCTCTGCGATCCACATGGTGAGGACATCGATGGCCTCACTCACACCATCACGGACTACATCAGCTTCTGTGTGGACAACACCGTACCCACCAAGACCATACGGTGTTGCTCAAACAACAAACCCTGGATCAACCCTGAGATAAAAACACTTCTGAGAGAGAAGAAGAGGATCTTCAGGTCGGGGAACAGGGAGATGCTGAAGTCCGTACAGAGGGTGCTGAGGAGAAAGATCAGAGAAGGCAAGGATAGCTTTAGGAAGAAGATGGAGGACAAGCTGCAACAAAGCGACATCAGCGGGGTCTGGAGAAACCTTAAAACCATCTCTGGGCTCCAGAATACCTCCCCCAAGGCCACGGGGGGCAGGGAGTGGGCGAACAATCTGAATCTGTTTTTTAATAGGTTTGACCAACCGCCCTCCCCCTCGACTGCACAACAACCACTGCTGCCACTGAAGACATCAAGTCCTGCTGCCCACTCCCCACTCCATCATCACCTCCCCCACTCCCAACACACAGCCCCCCAACCTGACCCTCACTAAGACCCAGGTGAGGACGGAGCTGAGGAAGATCAAGGCGAGGAAGGCGTCGGGACCGGACGACATCAGTGCAAAGATCCTCAAGTCCTGTGCAGACCAGCTGTGTGGGATTGTGGAGTACATCTTCAACCTGAGCCTGAAGCTGGGGAGGGTACCACAGCTGTGGAAAACATCTTGTGTGGTACCTGTACCAAAGACTTCCCACCCCAAAGATCTGAACAGCTACAGACCAGTGGCCCTGACGTCCCACATGATGAAGACCCTGGAGAGACTGCTCCTTGCTCACCTCCGCCCCCTGGTGGGACCAGCGATGGATCCACTCCAGTTCGCCTACCAGCATGGTATTGGGGTGGAGGATGCGGCCATCTTCCTCCTTCACCGTTCTCTGTTCCACCTGGAGAAGCCCGGGAAAGCAGTGAGGATCATGTTCTTTGACTTCTCCAGTGCTTTCAACACCATCCAACTGATGATCCTGAAGGACAAGCTGCTGTGCGCAGGGGTGGACCAGCACCTGTCATCATGGATCCTGGACTACCTCACAAACCGGCCACAGTTTGTGAGAACCCGGGACTGTGTGTCCGACACGATCATCGGTAGCACGGGGGCCCCCCAGGGAACGGTTTTGGCTCCCTTCCTGTTCACCCTTTATACTCCGGACTTCTCACACAACACAACACACTGCCATCTTCAGAAGTTCTCTGATGACTCTGCGATCGTTGGCCTCATCTCCAACGGAGATGAAGCTGAGTACAGAGGACTTGTCCAGGACTTTGTGGACTGGTGCCATCGGAACTGCCTCCAGATCAACGCGAGGAAAACTAAGGAGCTGGTGGTGGACTGCCGCAGGCAAGGACAACCCCTCACAGCACCAGTAAACATCCAGGGAACAGACATTGAGATGGTGACATCCTACAAGTACCTGGGTGTTCATCTGAACAATAAACGAGACTGGTCACACAATACTGACGCACTCTACAAGAAACAACAGCGCAGGCTGTTCCTACTGAAGAGACTCAGGTCTTTTGGTGTACAAGGGACGCTGCTGAAGACATTCTACAACATGGTGGTGGCATCAGCCATCACTTTTGGAGTGGTCTGCTGGGGCAGTGGCATTACAGCAGCCGATAGGAAGAGACTGAACAAACTGATCAAGAAAGCTAGCTCTGTCCTGGGGCAGCGCCTTGACCCAGTGGAGGAGATGGGAGAGAGAAGGATGGTGGCTAAACTGTCATCTCTGCTGGAGTCCGAGTTCCACCCTATGCAGGACATACTGAATGCACTAAGGAGCTCATTTAGCAGCAGACTACATCATCCTAGGTGCACAACCGAGAGGTTTCGCAGGTCCTTCCTACCAACGGCTGTCAGACTGTATAACCTAAGCAGGGCTGCTCGCAGAGATAGCAAAAAGACGTGACAACCTAATAGTATTGAATGCAAAAGACACAATAGACTTACACAGTGGTCCCCTCCGGTATACAACTAGGAAAATACCGGTAGCTACAGAGGGTGAGAATATGTATGGGTACATAATCATACCATGTAGGATAACTAAGTAGACGGTTATGCTGTTTCATTCCATCTAGCTGCAATGCTCCGCACTGTGTGTGTTTATATATTTATTCCATCTAGCTACAATGCTCTGCACTGTGTGTGTTTATATATTTACATATTTATTCCATCTAGCTACAATGCTCCGCACTGTGTGTGTTTATATATTCATATATTTATTCCATCTAGCTACAATGCTCCACACTGTGTGTGTGTTTATATATTCACATATTTATTCCATCTAGCTACAATGCTCCGCACCGTGTGTCTATATATTTATCAGAATCAGAATCAGAATCAGCTTTATTGGCCAAGTATGCACAACACATACAAGGAATTTGACTTTGGCTAAAAACTTGCTCTCGTTGTTCAGGTGGAGGATTTAAATAAGGATTCAATGACAACAGAGTATATACAGTAAATTACAGTCTGTCCACGTTTCTATAAAAGGATGCAAATATATACAGGAATATATGCAGTTATTTACTCAGACTAACCACACTTTGCAGAAATATATGAAAAAATATACAGTCACACAGTATTTCAATGTGAACTCAGATTCAGTGATATAATGTGAATGAAGTAAAAAGCAGTGTGAGAGTTATGTGCAATGTAATAATGGATGAAAAGTCATGAGTACAGCAACAGGTAGGACTAGGTGAACGTTAGGAGTTCATCAGAGTGATGGCTTGAGGAAAGAAACTGTTCCTGTGACGGGTGGTTTTGACCTTCAGTGATCTGTAACGACGACCAGAAGATAGAAGTTCAAACAGTTTGTGGCCGGGGTGTGATGGGTCAGCACAGATGTTTCCCGCCCGTTTCCTGGTTATGGACCGATATAAGTTCTCAATGTTATGTTTATATGTACATATGTATACTCGCTGCTCTTGTTTTTTCTTGCCTTCTGATTGTTGCTCTGAGTGTTGCTATCCCTGTTCTGTTGCAATCCTGGAATTTCCCCATTGTGGGACTAATAAAGGCTTATCTTATCTTATATATATCATCATATCACACAGCCCTATACTCAAGTAATTTTTATAATTTATACTTTTTTACTCTTACCCAAGTATTTTTTGGATGACTACTCTTATACTTGACTAATCAATTTCACAAGTTAACACTACTTTTACTTGAGTACAGTTTCTGCCTATACTCTACTCACCTTTGCATTTAAATAAGAAAAATCAATTGACTTTCAACGTCAGTAAAAATAATAATTATTGATCAGAACAAGTCAGCTGATTGTAAATAAAACAGTATTCTGACATTTACATTGTTTTCCTGAAAAACAATGTAAATGAATCAAATATATTTTAAAAAAATGGGGTTGGCCGTTTAAATCTCAACAAGTGTGAGAGCAGCTGTCATTGTGTCTAAATTACTGCTAGGAATCGATTAAAAAATTTAAAATCACTAATTGCACCCCTTTTAAAAATTAATTGCAATTAATCACTGTTAAACTTTTAAACTAATTAATTAGTTAACTGCAATTAATGGAAGGGGAAACAGGTATGGATGGAGTGAGCAGGCATATACATAATACACATAAACAGTTTAAAAAAAAACAAAAAAAATACATACACTTCTTTACTTCAGAATAAGTTAGAACATGTTCAGTCTGCCTGCATGGCAATCAGCTCTGACCATATCTAGACAGTGCTATCTTGAGAGCTCTTATTGTGTAAAAATCTGAAGGAAGCCAACAGGATAGTGGCAGAAATTTCCTTATTTTAGAGTAACAAACAAGGTTTGTAGTGTGAGACAGAGAGTCAGAGTGAGAGTTGGCAACATTGATAGTTACTATACAAAGTATCCTAGCCTAATATTTTATTTATTAATGTTGCCTAATTTTTTTAATCTGGTAGGAAATGTTCAAAAAACATATTAAACTACTCATGCCCATTTGATTCCGATGTGCTGATAATCTGAAATTGTGAACTTTAAGATAAGATAAACCCTTATTAATCCCACAATGGGGAAATTAGAGGAATGCAGCAGCAAGGGTTAGCAGCACTCAGAGCAATAATAAACTAGAAAAGCACTCAGAGAGCGCAGACCTCCGCCAAACGCCACAGTTCCCCCCATACAGTGTTTGTGTGTACGTTTTCAGATTCCTTGACCATGAAAACATATGACTAGCAATTGGATTGACAGTGATAGGATTAGTGGTTCAGTAGTTATTCACGAAAATGACATTTTCCGTAATGGCGGGCACAGTTCCCCCCATACAGTGTTTGTGTGTACGTTTTCAGATTCCTTGACCACGAAAACATATGACTAGCAATTGGATTGACAGTGATAGGATTAGTGGTTCAGTAGTTATTCACGAAAATGACATTTTCCATAATGGCGGGCACAGTTCCCCCCATACAGTGTTTGTGTGTACGTTTTCAGATTCCTTGACCATGAAAACATATGACTAGCAATTGGATTGACAATGATAGGATTATTGTTTCAGTAGTTATTCACGAAAATGACATTTTCCGTAATGGCGGCCACAGCTCCGCCCATACAGCGTTTGTGTTTACGTTTTCAGATTCCTTGACCACGAAAATATATGGCTAGCAATAGGATTGACAGTGATAGGATTAGTGGTTCAGTGGTTATTGACGAAAATGGCATTTTCCGTAATGGCGGTTTTCTTCTGGATGGTGATCCGGATCATCCCCAAAATTTAATCAGTTCTTCCTTGTACCATTTCCAACAACGCCTGAAAGTTTCATCGAAATCCATCCAAAACTTTTTGAGTTATCTTGCTAACCAACAGACAGACAGACAAACCAACAGACAGACAAACCCCGGCAAAAACATAACCTCCTGGCGGAGGTAATAAGATAATAAATAAGATAAAAAAATTTGGTAGGATAAACAGTATTTATACATATATGTACAGTATATACTATACACAGTGCAAAAGCATTGCAGTTAAATAGTATTTTCAGCATTACCCAGCACGGGCAGCACGGTGGTGCAGTGGTTAGCACTGTTGCCTTACAGCTAGAAGGTTCCAGGTTTGAATCCTCAGGCTGGCAGGGGTAGGAACCTTTCTGTGTGGAGTTTGCAGGTTCTCCCTGTGCTGTGTGGGTTTACTCCGGGGGCTCTGGTTTCCTCCCACAATCCAAAGACATGCACCACCGGAGTGGTGGCTCAGTTGGTAGAGCATCCGCCCCACACCCAGGAGGCAGGGGTTCAAATCCCGGCCGGGTCATGCCAAAGACCATATAAAAGCGGAACTTCCTGCTGTCCAGCTTGGTGCTCAGCAATAATGGAATGGAGGAGGAAAATCTGTGGCTGTACCTTGCATGGCAGCGGCCCTCTGATTCTATATATGGGGTGTGTGTGATTAACACTGTAAATAGGAGAAATACAATTTCGTTCAACTGTACATGATTGATTGTATGGTTGAATGACAATAAAGGGTGATTCATCGGTTGCTCTAAATTGTCCCTAGATATCTGTCTACTATAGGCCCTTAGAGTAGAGGGTTATTGCTAGTGAAGCGCTTTGAGTGGTCTTTGAGCCTAGAAAAGCGCTATATAAGTACAGGTCCTTATCCCAATAAATATAAATCCAGACAGTATATTTCATAGTTGAATGAACAGTGTTGTTACCACCTTCAATAATACTGTAATTGTGATTGTATTAGTAGTGTACTGAAAGGGACTACTGTGCAAAGTAGTGGTGTTATGTACGGTCTCTATGAGCAGCACAGATTATAAAGTCTGACAGCAGCAGGTAGGAAGGACCTGCAGAACCTCCCGCACTTAGGATGGCGCAGCCTGCCACTAAATGAGCTCCTCAGTTCATTCAGCGTGTCCCGCATGGGGTGGGACTTGGACTCCAGCAGAGATGAAAGCTCAGCCACCACCCTCCTCTCTCCAACAGTATCTCCTCCGCTGGGTTGAGAAGGCACCCCAGAACAGAGCTGTTTTTTATGATCAGTCTGTTCAGTCTCTTCCTGTCAGCTGCCGTGATGCTGCTGCCCCAGCAGATCACTCCATACGTGATGGCTAATGCCACCACAGTCATAGAAAGTCTTCAAGAGTGTGCCCTGCACTCCAAAAGACCCGAGTCTCCCCAAGAGGAACAACCTGTGCTGCCCCCTTTTTTTTAGAGCACATTGGTGTTGTGTGACCAGTCCAGTTTATTGTTCAGGTGAACACCCAGATACTTGTAAGATGTCACCATCTCAATGTCTGCTCCTTGGATGTTTACCGATGTTCTGAGTGTGTGTGTGTGTGTGTGTGTGTGTGTGTGTGTGTGTGTGTGTGTGTGTGGGAGGGGGGGTCCACACCTGCAGCAGTCCACCACCAGTTCCTTGGTCTTTCCCGCATTGATTTGGAGGCAGTTCCAGAGACACCAGTCCATGAAGTCCTGGATAAGTCCTCTGCACTCCGAGTCATCCCCATCAGAGATGATGCCAACAATCACAGCGTCATCAGAGAACTTCTGTAGATGGCAGTGTGGTGTGTTGTATGAAAAGTCAGCAGTGTAGAGGGTGAACAAGAAGTGAGCCAGAAGTGTTCCCTGGGGGGGCCCTGTACTGCAGATGATGGTGTCAGACACACAGTCCTCGGTCCTCACAAAATGTGGCCGGTCTGCGATGTAATCCAGGGTTCACGATGACAGGAGTTGGTCCACCCCTGCACACAGCAGCTTGTCTCTCAGGAGCACTGGTCGAATCATGTTGAAAGCACTGCAGAAATCAAAAAACATGATTCTCGCAGTGCTCCCAGGCTTCTCTAGGTGAGACAGGGAACGATGTAGGCAGAAGATCACTGCATCCTCCACTCCAATGCCATACTGGTAGAAAAACTGAAGTGGGTCCATTGCTGGTTTCACCAGGGGCTGGAGATGCACAAGGAGCAAGCTCTCCAGGGTCTTCATCAGGTGTGATGTGAGGGCCACTGGTTTGTAGCTGTTCAGGTTTTTAGGGTGCGGAGTCTTCAGCACGGATACCACATAGGATGTTTTCCACAGCTGTGGTACCCACCCCAGCTTCAGGCTCAAGCTGAAGATGTGCTCCATAATCCCACACAGCTGGTCTACACAGGACTTGAGGAGCCTCAAGCTGATGCCATCTGGACATGCAGTCTTCCTCACTTTTATCTCTTTCAGCTCAGATCTCACCTGGATCTTAGTGAGGGACAGACTGGGGCAGGGAGGCTGTGTGCTGGGAAGAAGGGGTGGAGATGTTGGTCATGTGAAAGGAAAAACAGCAGGGAATGTGCACTGAGATCTGGGCAATGTAAGGGGGTTGGGGGGCAGTGGACAGTAGGAGTAGATGAAGGTTGAGGCAGCATGAGTTGCCAGGCAGGGAGAGGAGAGGGTGATTGATCAAACCTGTTGAAGAACAGTTTCAGGTTGTTCACACACTCCCTACCCCCATGGCGTATGGGTAGTTGGGTGGAGGGGTAGTACCTTGGTGTGAGAACGAGTGCCCCCGAATCCTTCAGGTGGTTCGACCACCCTGGTCCCCACACCCACCTCAGCTCATACGTCTGGCTCCTAGCAGCTGCCTTGGGCACAGCAGCGGCCACACCCTGGGCAATGGCGTTGCTCCACCGGCTAAATGATGTACGGGTACCTGGGTGGAAAATTCCAGTCAGGAAGAGGAACATTTTCCCTCACCATTGTGCATCCCCCAGCCATGGGTTAAATGGTCAGTCTGCTGCACTTTCACCTATCGTGCAACACGCAGAAGCCTGGTCAGGTTACAACGACATTGTTCAGCAAGGGCTGTTTAGCAAGGGCTGTCCAGCAGCGCTCCGGGGGAGGCGTGTTCCAAGGGCGATTACTCAGGCCACTATAGACATATCCGGTCACCCCCTGCAGCCACGCACAGCCGGCAAATGTCTTGGCATGTGTCTTGCCCCGCCACCAGCTGTTTCCTGGTTAAGATGGTGGCACCAAGAACTCTTGCCACCCTAATCATCTCCTGCGTGCCGGTTTTCTTCTCTGCAAACTTAAACCTACATCTAAGTCCTGTGGCGACAGACGGGCCAGCAATGGGGGCATGCTCTGGATGAGACTGGAGGCCTCTAGCATGCCCCCCGCACATCAGGCAGTACGGGTGTCTGGGGCCAGGGTGGAGTGGCGTCCCTATTCGGCAGCTACCTGTGTGATCGAGCAGCCCTCTTCAGGGACTGCACTACTCGCCTCCCTTTGAGGACGGGCCTGGACAAGGTGGCCCAAAAATTGCTCACTCCATTTTCATCTGGATGGCAAGCCACACCCATCAGGGCATCCCCTCTAAGCGACCAAAGATTAAGAACCAAGTCGGCTCATCTCTCCAGACTAGCAACATGGAATGTATGCATATTGCAAGACTCATCTGATCGACCACCTCGATGCACTGCTCTCATCGCCACTGAACTCAAGTGCTACAACATCAATATTGCAGCCCTCTGTGAGACCCGCTTTGCCAAGGAAGACTCCCTCTCTGAAATCAGAGAGGGGTATACCTTATTCTGGGAGGGTCTACCAGCTGACGCTCCTTGGATACATGGGGTTGGCTTCGCCATCAACTCTTCTATCCTTAGATGCCTGCCCGATACACCCGTAGGCATCAATGGAGGTCTAATGATCCTACGAGTTCCCCTTGTGGCATGGAAGCATATGACTATTATCAGCGCATATGCCCCTACCCTTACCTCCACTGAAGATGCCATGGATGAGTTTTACGATCAGCTTGACCAGATTCTGAGCTCAATATCTAAGACTGACAAAGTGATCCTGATGGACGACTTCAATGCACGCATTGGCTCCAACTATGCGGTTTGGGGTGGTGTCATCGGTAAGCATAGGGACGGCTCTGCCAATGTAAATGGACTCAGGCTGCTTACCACCTGCGCCAAGCACAACCTCATCATCACCAACACCATATTCCAGCAGCCCAACAAGCTGAAGACAACATGGCAACACCCTCGGTCAAAACACTGGCACCTGCTGGACTACATCATCGTCAGATGTGTTGACCTCTGTGACATGACCATCACACGGGTTTTACACGGTGCTGAGTGGTGGACCGACCACCGCCTTGTCTGCTCCACCCTCTGCTTCAGGCTGCAACCCCCTGTCCACAGACGAGCGGGTATGAAACACATCAACTGCAGGGTGCTCAGAGATCCTTCTAAGTGCCAAGAACTTCAGCAAAGCATCTTTGTCGCTTTGGACAGTGAATCTGACAATCTTCCTGCCCAAACTCTGGTGAACGAATGGGACACTCTCTCTTCCATCATTATAAACACCACCATACCTGCCCTAGGTCACACGTCACGCCGTTATAAAGACTGGTTTGATAACAACAACAGCAAGATTCATGAGCTTCTCAAGAAGAAAAATGTAGCACATAACGCCGTGGTTCACAACCCGTCATCGGTTGTACTGCGTTCTCGGTTAAAGGAGCTGTGTTCCACCATGCAATCACGTCTTCGACAGATGCAGGATGAATGGTGGAGAAACAAGGCCCACAAGATATAGGGTCTTGCTGATGTTTATGACCTCCATGTTTTCTTTGATACAGTAAAAACCATCCATGGACCAATTAGAGGCTCTATCATCCCGGTGTGCTCAGCTGACAGTACCATACTCATCAAGGACCAGCAAGGCATCCTAACTTGCTGGGCTGAGCACCTCAGTGAACTGTTAAATCACATAAATCCTGCTGACTCAGATGTGATCAACTGCATGCCATCTCTCTCTACAATCACTGAAATGGACCTGGCTCCATCCTTTGATGAATGTCCACGAGCGGTCAAGAACCTGAAGAATAACAAGGCTGCTGGACCTGATGGCATCCCAGGTGAGATTTTGAAGGACAGTGGTGCCATTCTTCTCCAGCACCTGCATCAGTTATACTTGATGTCTGGGAAGCTAAGTCCCTCCCTTAGTAGTGGAAAGATGCGAACATCAGCATGATCTATAAGAAAAAGGGAGACAAGTCCATCTATGGGAACTACCGTGGTGTCTCGCTACTTTTGGTTGCAGGCAAAGTCCTGGCTCGGATCATGCTGACTCAGATCCTTAACTCAGTCGCTGACACTGTTCTGCTTGAATCACAGTGTGGTTTCAGAATGGGCCGCAGCACCATGGATATGATCTTTGTGTTGCACCTCCTTCAAGAAAAGTACCCTCCACCCGGAGGTGGTATTCCTTGTCCAACCTGTGGGTGCAGGTGTGCCTCTGCATTTGGACTATGTAGTCTTCAGCACAGCCACCAGCGACATCCCCAATACAGCAACTGATGTAGGGCAGCAGAGAAGACGTCGTCATTGCATAATCGATGAACAACCAAAGAGAGACCCCCACGGCCTGGGAGGTGGTATCCTGGTGCCCAGAAATTGTTTTGAGGCCTCTCCAGACACTGCTGACGTTGCTCTGCAGCAGCTTCTCCTCCATCTTCTTCCTGTAGTTGTCCTTCCCTTCTTTGATCTTCCTCCTGAGCTCCCTCTGTATGGACTTCAGCTCCTCCTTATTTCCCGACCTGAAGATCCTTTTCTTCTCCTTCAGCAGGGTCATTATCTCAGGGTTGATCCAGGACTTGTTGTTTGAGAAACACTTTATGGTCTTGGTGGGTATGATGTTCTCCACACAGAAATTGATGTAGTCTGTGATGGTGTGTACGAGGCTTTCGATGTCCTCCCCATGTGGATCACAGAACTGCTCCCACACAGAGGATTCATAGCAGTCCATCAAAGCATCCTCATCCTCCTCAGACCATTTCTTCACTGTGCTGGTAACAGGAGGTTGTCTGTGTACCAGGGGTTTGTACACAGGCAAGAGGTGAACCAGATTATGATCAGATCTTTAGAGGAGGGGGAGGGTTGATGAGTCATATGCTTCTTTTGCATAATATAAGTCCAGTGTTTTATTGTCTCTGGTGTGGCATATAACATACTGGGTGAAAGTGGGCAGAATGGGGGACAGAGAAGCATCGTTAAAATCACCAGAGATGAGCTGGAGAGCATTAGGATGTTGTGCCTGCAGCCTGCTGGTGACTGAGTGGATGATGTCACATGCTGCATCAACATTAGCAGAAGGGGGTATGTAAACAATGATCACAACAACATGTAAAAACTCCCTCGGTAGATAGTGTAGCATCATCTCACTTTGGCTCAGCAACAATTATTCTTCTGCTTAAAGACATTTTTGTTTCATCCAGGAATAACGCAAAATAATGGATTTTCTTCCCCCAGGCCACAGCTGAAATCCCCTTCTTTTGTTAAAACCAGCCTAAGGAATTTCCCCAATGTCCGGCTTCACTTTTATTGCCCCCATAAAACCTACACAGATCCACGACTCAGCTAATTTCCTTAAACTGTGGACATGCTGGATTTAAACAACTTTAAAGTACATTATTACAAACTCAATTCTAAACCTTCATTCTTTTCAGAACTATGAAAATGCAGATGGACTCTGATGTGTTTGATGTGGAAAATCAATAATATGTGTGAAATGCATTAATCTGTGATTTTATATATATATGCATGTTAATGTTAAATGAATGTTTATTCCTGCATGTTGATTTAGAAGCACTGCTTATAAGATACACTAAGGTTAGTTTAGTTATACATAAGTTTGTAACAATACATTCCAATGTATTTAAAACTGTGTATTCCTGTGGACTGATATCACGTGTCACCAATCTTCATAGAACCCCAGCTTCTTCATCCTATTGGTCTCTCACAGACAAGGCCTGTTATTGGACTAAAGGTTCATCGAGCCCGCCCACGAAGGACGCTCATTGGCTGAGATTCCGGTCAGGCCAGAAACCCGCGAAACTCAACAGAGCTTATATAAAGGAGAGAGACTCCGGCTTCAGCCTCTTTTTTCGTCAGACTCTGCTTCTCTCTTTTCGTCACTCTTTTTCGTCAGCCCTCTTCTGCTCCGGACACTCTTGGCAGATCCTCTGTCCGGCTCGGCTCCCTTCTCTCCTGATCTTCTCCATTGTCTACACACAGCAAGAAAGAACAAAGGACTTCGACCATGTGTCGCTTTTCTGAACACAGAGCAGATAACTCGTAATTTATGTAACTTGGTATTTTCTTTTTTCTCTTAAATGCCTAGGAATTCCTATTTCTTTGAGCTCAATTCTTAATCGGAGTTAAACTCCAATTTTTATTCATCACTTTTTCTTTGTTAAACTTTCTGTAAAACCACCGTTTGTTTGATTTTAATGTAAACTTAATCTTGACTTTATTTTCATATTTTTCTTGACCAAGCACCCACCAGAAGCTATTTTTATCTAAAGTCCGAAAGTTTTTTTTTTAATTTGAGATCGGATTGGATATCTTTTAATTATTATCGAAGACCTCTTGAAGAAAGACGCAGCCTTCCACGTCACGTGCAGCTGAGGAATCAAGGCTGTTCATCAAACGCTGAAGAAAAGTCGTCTAACCCAGTTACAACTCTGGGTCATACAGCCCAGAATCCAGCCTCCTTCGACCGCTTGAATCTAAAGGTCGAACTGTGGACCCTGAAATATCTGCGGGCAGATATTTCCCCTAACTTCCACGAAATCTTGGGCTGAGGACGAAGACCGAGGATCACGTGAGCTGCAAACTTTTAATTCAACTGCTGAATAAACTTCTGAGGTTTGGTAATAATTTGTATATCTAATCAGATGCAAATTGAGAAGCCCTTAACATAACTCTTCTTTTCATTAAAATTCCGTTTTTATTTTCTTAAGATTAATTTAGGACTTTTTCATAATTAATAAACTTTCTCCATAAATTTGCGTTGTTTTTAATAATCTGTTAACTCAAACTGATAGAAATTCGTTTCTCAGTTTAACCCTGGTTCCGAAAATATTGACATTGTTAATCTATCATTTACAAGATTGATTTTATGATTAATGAAATTATTTCAATGTCTGTTAATCATTTCATTTAATAAATATTTAAAGATGAGAGAAGTTGTTGGGAATTTATTTCATTCTGAGTCTGTTTCAAGCCCAGGTATCGAATTCACGGAAAATTTTTGAGACTGATTATTGATTAATTTATTGAGTGATCAAACAGGTATAAAGTGAAATTAAAGATCAAATTGCTTCTTAAAGATAGAAGCTGGTGCCCCTTACGAGTGTTATTAACTTTTCTGATGTATATGACATGAGATTTGAGCTCAGATTGCAATACATCAATATAAATTAAATAATTCATACCTGATCATATTTATTATTTATTAATATTCCCATTTTACATTACATTTATTTTGGTACCCCGCGTGGAGGCCTGGTTGAACTTGAAACGACTCAAGAATGAAAAATTAAGCTGTGTGTGATTTTGGTCAATTTTAACTCACAAAAAAAAGGTGGTTCATTGTCTGCAGCCAGTCTATTGTCTGTCTCTGTGTCACGAGGGGGAGGGGGTGAATTCGCCCCCGATTACTGCTGTGTCTGTGTGTGTGTGTGTCTGCTGACCAAGAGAAGGTGGGGGTGAAGACCCCACTGCACCCTAGTCAGTTTAGTTTTTAATGCATGCTTAAAAGTGATTACACGCTGAATAATTAAAATAGGCTTGGGAACAAAATAGCGAAGAAATCCTATTTGTTTTCCCCATTATTTCAACACCCCACAGGCGAAGCAAACCCTAGGGGGATTTAATTGAATTAACCATTGTATAAACTTGTTGAATAAAGTTTAGGGAGACTAAAGTTTTCCCGCCTTTGGAAAGCAAGGCGTGGTTTTATGGACTGAAGCTTGAGCTGAATCCACGTGACACGTGCACGCTCAGTCACGCACGCGACCGTCAAGCTGTGCATGAAAAAAACTGCGCATGTGTAGATCGGCTCAGCGACGCCATCTTAAGTCTAGGTAGAGTTCCCTGTAGCCGCCATTTTGAGTAGAGATCCTTGACTCCTTGCAACGTCATTGGGTTTCCTCTTCTGGAAGTGCAGACGA
The DNA here is from genome assembly GCA_020510985.1 of Pholidichthys leucotaenia. Taxonomy (NCBI): domain Eukaryota; kingdom Metazoa; phylum Chordata; class Actinopteri; order Cichliformes; family Pholidichthyidae; genus Pholidichthys; species Pholidichthys leucotaenia. The sequence continues at coordinate 372,741,984 of CM035842.1, read as the reverse complement.
AAACTGCCTCCATCTTGTGGTGAAACATAGGGACTGCAATTTTTATTTAAACTTCTAATCTTTAAAGACGATTTATAACCAAATTAAGTCTTCAAAGTAACTTCAAAGCAATTCATATTATTCGGAATAAACTAAATTTAACACTAATCCAAACTTTTATGCCAAGAATAAAAGGAAAAGGACCTGTTGGCTTCTGAAAGTTTTTTCTCAGTGGTGAAACCCCACTAACTGCATAGATACCTATAGCAGGAACATATACAAACACCTCTATTGTATTTAATCACTTATGTAACCACATATTATGATCTCTTAAGCTAAAAGCAAACATATTTACACACTTTTAAGCAAAAAGTTGCAAACTTTGAAGCTATATGTGTGCTTATTTTGCTGTTTTTAAATGTGATATGGTGTGATTCCCTTCCCACAGAAACCCAGTTTTAGCTTAAGGATTCTAATGCTGATGTTTACTCAAGAGTAACATTAAAGTAGGATTAATCCTGTGCATTTTGACAAATTTACAGACTTAGTGAATATTGTAACGTGCGCGCCCAACTGACGACATCCCACCGGGAGGTTCGAACTCACGCCTCCCGCTCCAGAGTCCCGCACTCTACCTGTGTCGCCAATAGGGTCAACCCACTTGGCAAGCCAAGTAGGGTGCTCATATTGAGTTCGCTACACTACTCCCCTCTGGTTCTCGACATCGTCCCGATGTCAGCGCCCCATTACTGCTTTGGACAGGAGATCCCACTTCTGACACCAGTGTAACGTGCTGCTCGACATGGCGACATCCCACCAGGAGATTTGAACTCACGCCTCCCGCTCCGGAGTCCCACACTCTACCTGTGTCGCCAATAGGGTCAACCCACTTGGCAAGCCAAGTAGGGTGCTCATATTGAGTTTGCTACAATATTTAAAATTTTTCCTTTTTCTCAAATTTAGGAAACCACATTAAGCAATTAACACTTAAGAGAAGCGCTAGGTGTTATTTAAACTCATTGTGTCATTTCTGGATTCATGTTTTCTCTACAGGAAAAGAAAAACATTTAACCAACCAGCATAATTTTCAAATTTTTCCCAGGATTTAAAAGAAAAATCAAAAAGGTGCAAACATTGATTATTCTGTAAATAAGAAATTTATAGATCACAATCAAGAGAGATCACTATTGGCTTCAATCCTAAGAAATCCTTGGACACCAAATATTCAAACAATTCACTTGTTTCTAATTTGTAAATATTTTAAACATTAATGCTTCAAATGAAAATAGGCTTTAACAAATAAAACCAAAGGAAAGCCCCAACTTTAAAAAAAAGTGGAAACTTATAATCCTAAATCTTTAAAGCATTTAGCCTCTTTTGCTTTTGGATTTCTTTTGTAAATAAAATCCTCACTTTCAAAGCGACATTTTGCAAAATCCCAAAGCTAGTTATTGATGACAAATTCCAATACTAGACTTGAAAATCAAAGGAAGGAAGTCAATCCACACAATTGAAATTTCAGTTTTGTTTTGCGAAACAAATTCAATCCAATTTCAATTCAGCTTTATTTATCAACATACAGTTTCAACGAAAGAATTATTTGAAGCATCTCTACATTTCTAAATAATTTCAAAATTCTATTTCCCATCCTGCAAGCCTACAAGTTGAAACAAATTCTAAAGGAACTTTCAACTATCACGGCTGTAAAATAAAACACTCAAGGTTAAACCTTGTTGAACAAATTTAAGAATAATCATCAAGTTGATTTTTTTTTTTAAAAGCTAAATAACAACGGTCAAACATGATGAGTCAAACTGGATGACCTTCAAACAACATTGGAAGCATGGACTTCTAATTTAATTTCTAGCCTCAAAGCACGGGTCAAGGAAACACAGCCCGAAGAATTGGAGCAACTCACTGAAGAACTTTTGAATGAACACACTGAAAAACCACCAGAAGGCAAGGACCTCACCAGTGTGTTAGGTAAGTTTGCGCTAACATTAGTCGCAAGATTAAAGGTAGCCGAGAACGAGCTAGCAAATCGACAAACAACGATCCTATCTCTCCAAGGAGAGAATGAAACACTGAAAGAAAATTTGGAACAATCTCAAGAGGAGAATGACAAAACTCAAAACCAACTGGATGAAGCGGTACAAGATTTGGACCGTGCAGAGTCAGAAAATAAACGGTTGATGCATAACAATGACGTGCTTCACCAAGACAACAATGAACTTGAAGATGCCCTTCAAGACACAAAGAAGGAACTCAGAAGAGTTGAAGGTCAACTTGAAAATGTGAAGAAGGATTACAAGGAATGTCAACTGCTCCTAAAGGAAAGACATGAACACTGGGACATCCACCGCGCTCCCTCGCCCGATTCCCATTTCGAATACGGACGACCGCGTGGACAGCGTGCGTGTGCCCCTTCAGACCGCGACCTTGACAAGATCACGCGAAATATCACCAAATTTGATCCAGGACCTACGGGTTCACCTGATGCCAAAGTCTATTTACAGGACATTGATTACTACCTGCGTAAGCACCTTGATGCTACAATTGACGATCGCATCTATCTGATTAAACTAACATCTAACAGGTCAGTATCAAAATTCATAGACAGACAGCCGACAAACATCAAAGCAGATTACACGCTGCTCCGCGAAGCCATCGAAAAGGAGTTCTCTGACGACTGCCTACACGCAGGGCTAACCGCAGCCCTAGCCGTAAAGCAAGGACGCTCAGAGCCAACACAAGCCTACTACCAGAGACTCCTACTTGCATATTTTGGATGTCAAAATACACCAGGGATGGAAGAAGACCACAATTTCAAGACCCTCTTCATCCAAAACCTCCATCCCACTGTGAGTCATTACCTAGGAGTTACAGCTAACCCAAGGTCAAACTCAATAAGTCAGCTGAGAGAGTTTGCACACTATGCGTTCCAAAAACAGCAACAAAGTTGCAACAAGCACGCTGAGCCTGCCACAGTGCTAGCTGTTAGCGATGCATCTAACACCTTGGAGTTGGAAGGAGCCCCTCGCTCTACTCCACCTCTTACACCGCGAGTACATCAACAGCCGAAGCATTTTTCCAACCGACCTCATCAAGGTCAAAACCACACTAGGTCCTCTGGATACCACTTTGGACCAACTTTGCGAAAACCCGACTACCGTCGTAGACCATATCCACGGGATAGGTCACGAGAACGCGATACGGACTACCATGATGACAGATACCGATACGAAGACACGCGTAACCGTGACAAATGGTCTCCATCCCATCACAGAAGCTCAGAAGCAGAGACCTATCACAAACCTTGGAAGGAAGAAGAAACTTCTACATTCAGTAGAGAAGCTATTGAAATTGTCCAACACCTCCTAGCAGAGATTCAAAACTACAAAGAGAATAAAACTGCTAACATTCTAGCTATATCAGCTGTGCCAACTCAAAACAAGCATTCCAAACGAAGGAAACACAAGAAGAAAATCCCTCATGCAAATGAGGAAGGACCAAAGGACTCAACACAGTCCAGTGCTGTCATGGCAGCCCAACCACAGGTCACAGACCACTCCTCTAACATGTCGCAACTCTGTGTCGAACCGCCAGTTCCACAATTTCTATGCGATTTAAACGAGAGGGGGGTGGCACGGAAATTCTACCTTCCACTGATCCTTGAAGACATGGTGTGTCAGGACGCTGTTTTAGACACCGCTGCTGACATCACGCTCATGTCACACACCCTTTTTGACAAACTACGTGTAGCCGCTAACCGCGCTAACAAATATTTGAAACTGGAACCCTGTTCATTAGCCGTGCGACCATATGCGCTCACTAAAACAACCCTGTTGGGCGTATCACTACTAAACATGTCCATTGGACCCATGACCTTGACACATCCGGTCTACGTGTCAAAACTTGACGCCATTCCATTACTTGTTGGCAAAGACCAACTGAACCGTTTTGAGCCACTGATTGATTTCAAGAACCTCAAACTATGGGCTCAAACGCAACACCCTCACCCATTTGACCCAACAAGAACAACTGAATCACAGTGCTTTGTTCTGAACACTTTGGACACCCCAAGTTTCACACAACTAGCACTGTTGGAACAACTGCATCCGATTGAAAGCGACCGCCAAGACCAAGGTGAGTACTGTCCTAAAGAAGTCAAAAGCCACCTTCAAATACAAGGTCAAGCCAAACACTCAAATGATCTTGAAAACTCAATGGCCGAGCAGAAAACCCCAAACGGCCCCCTTGGAACCCTTGATACCCATGATTCAATGGTGGTGTCACATTTTGAAACCCACCCACCCGCCCATGAGGCCTGCATGGTCACAAGAGCCACACCAACCGGCTCTCTAGACCCTCTGAAATCTCAAGTTTTTGCAACAACGAACCCAACTTTTGCAAACGCAAGGCGCACAGTCACTCAACCTTGCAACCAAATGATCCATGAAACCGTCAAACACCGATCGGATAAAACGGTACATGCGCTACCCGCATCTAAACCCTATGACATACCAAAACTGATACCACTTCATGCGACACAATCTTATCTGCAGCTATGCAATGGCACTCCTGTTCATGCTTCCGATGAACCATCATCGCCACCGTTCAGAGTTCCTCGAAACCAGAGGGGGGTGATGACTGCCAATGCCTATAACATTCCAGCTGCAGAGCACAAAAGCGTCAAAACGACATACAAAGCTCCCAAGGCTGTATTTCAAAACCATTCTGACCGAGTCGCTAAACAACAGAAAGCGTACAACAATCAAAAACTCTCGCATGATGAACTGCGAAGGGGGGACAAGATCTTCCACCCCACATTTGTACCACAGACACCTGAAATAAATTTACAGGAAAGGAAAATCACTCCTAAATTCCTGCCCGAGTGGATGAATCCACACATTGTCAACAACAAACTTTGGCCACTCAAGAGCCAAATCCAGGACCCCATTTTCAAATGGGCTCACCAAAATCAGAGTAACCTTCACCAAAACCCCATGGGACTTGTCGGGTACAACACTGTCAAAGTAAGTCCATAAATAAGATTAAAACCAAACCTACGTCTGAGAAATAACTGTAGCTAACTACTAGCCTCAGGTACACTCAGTCAAATTTCTCCAATCAGTTAACTGCATCAAAACCTCCAGAAAGGAAAGGGTATATTAAAACCAAATTAGCCCTTAAACAAATTTCAAAGACCTCTGTAAAATCTAATAAACTTCAATCAACTTACTATTACCAAATAGTATACACAAGACATTCAACACCATTAGCTTGAGCTAATAATCTTAAAACTCCCATCAAAGGTGAAAACAAGCACAAGGTTTAGAGTTCAATCTCTTAAGCTCTATTCTGTAATTTCCTAGTTTTGGGATCAATAAAGTACATCCATCTAAAAGAAATCATTCCACCTCTAAGAGGAATTTTCATTTGCCAACCAGGTATCTAAAGAAAGACCAACAAGAAGATTAAGATCCAAAACCACTCACTTTTATGTTTGCCAAGATGATGGCCCTCCTGTTTATCAGTTTAGCCATCTGCCTAGCAATCACACCCACTGTTACCCAGTCAGAATTGGGCCAAGCCAAAACGAAAGGTCAAAGATCCTCGGGTGGATTCTTGATAACAGCCTCATCGTTAGAGCCTCTAGTTAACCTTAGCATGCCCACTGTTAACTCGGTCAACACCGCTAAACCGAAACGCCAGGTTGTCGAACCACAAATGGTTACCAAAATCTTACAAGACACTGTGTTGGTTTTGAATGCTTGCTCCGAAGCTTCAGTCAAACTCAACAAGGTCTTGAACTCTTTGCTCTTTGTGTTAAAGGTTGACTATGCTCACACACAGCCAATGTCTATGTTACTCTCAGAAGTAGCTAGAAACATTAGCTTTTCAGTTAACGCTTTAGCAATGAATATGCTCTCTCATCATATCCTTTTTGCAGTAAATCCAAATTTACTTCTCATTGCCATCCAAAGAATGATAACGACATCCTATGCCCACTCAGTTTTTCTGAACAAAAGCCTCAAACACCTTATGATTTGGACATCTGTGGAACCATGGTTTAGTCTAACTAAACAAATTCAATTTGAACCTCCTTGAGTCACCTCAATATTGATTAGTCTGAATCTACCTCAAATATGAAAGAATTTTATTTTTGCTTTTGACTAAGATTTTTGGATACATGCATGTGTATATACAAATAATCCTTTATACTTTATTTAGATTTTATGCACATTTAAACTGTTTTTGAAATTTTTACTAGATATTTTTCAGCAAGCCCAAAACATTTATATCAAGTATGTCAAAACCCACATACTTCTAGTTCACTTCTTTTTTTTTTTTGTACCCAGAATTTTTAAGTCTTTACAGGCTTATACAGAACTTTAGTATATCCTAGACAATTATACAATGTTTATATTTGGTCATGCCAAAATTATTTTTGAAATTTCCAGAAGTTTTTCAGAAAACCAAATTTAAGGACCTACACTTTGGAATAGATACTGTTCACAAGCTTAAGACTTATCGACATCATAACTTTAGTTCAGCATTTGGATCAAGCCTCGCCAAATTGGGAGTTGATGCCTAGGATTGCTATCAACGCTGAATCAACGTCACCATTGATACCAGAGGGGGGACTGTAGCATCATCTCACTTTGGCTCAGCAACAATTATTCTTCTGCTTAAAGACATTTTTGTTTCATCCAGGAATAACGCAAAATAATGGATTTTCTTCCCCCAGGCCACAGCTGAAATCCCCTTCTTTTGTTAAAACCAGCCTAAGGAATTTCCCCAATGTCCGGCTTCACTTTTATTGCCCCCATAAAACCTACACAGATCCACGACTCAGCTAATTTCCTTAAACTGTGGACATGCTGGATTTAAACAACTTTAAAGTACATTATTACAAACTCAATTCTAAACCTTCATTCTTTTCAGAACTATGAAAATGCAGATGGACTCTGATGTGTTTGATGTGGAAAATCAATAATATGTGTGAAATGCATTAATCTGTGATTTTATATATATATGCATGTTAATGTTAAATGAATGTTTATTCCTGCATGTTGATTTAGAAGCACTGCTTATAAGATACACTAAGGTTAGTTTAGTTATACATAAGTGTCACCAGTCTTCATAGAACCCCAGCTTCTTCATCCTATTGGTCTCTCACAGACAAGGCCTGTTATTGGACTAAAGGTTCATCGAGCCCGCCCACGAAGGACGCTCATTGGCTGAGATTCCGGTCAGGCCAGAAACCCGCGAAACTCAACAGAGCTTATATAAAGGAGAGAGACTCCGGCTTCAGCCTCTTTTTTCGTCAGACTCTGCTTCTCTCTTTTCGTCACTCTTTTTCGTCAGCCCTCTTCTGCTCCGGACACTCTTGGCAGATCCTCTGTCCGGCTCGGCCCCCTTCTCTCCTGATCTTCTCCATTGTCTACACACAGCAAGAAAGAACAAAGGACTTCGACCATGTGTCGCTTTTCTGAACACAGAGCAGATAACTCGTAATTTATGTAACTTGGTATTTTCTTTTTTCTCTTAAATGCCTAGGAATTCCTATTTCTTTGAGCTCAATTCTTAATCGGAGTTACACTCCAATTTTTATTCGTCACTTTTTCTTTGTTAAACTTTCTGTAAAACCACCGTTTGTTTGATTTTAATGTAAACTTAATCTTGACTTTATTTTCATATTTTTCTTGACCAAGCACCCACCAGAAGCTATTTTTATCTAAAGTCCGAAAGTTTTTTTTTAAATTTGAGATCGGATTGGATATCTTTTAATTATTATCGAAGACCTCTTGAAGAAAGACGCAGCCTTCCACGTCACGTGCAGCTGAGGAATCAAGGCTGTTCATCAAACGCTGAAGAAAAGTCGTCTAACCCAGTTACAACTCTGGGTTATACAGCCCAGAATCCAGCCTCCTTCGACCGCTTGAATCTAAAGGTCGAACTGTGGACCCTGAAATATCTGCGGGCAGATATTTCCCCTAACTTCCACGAAATCTTGGGCTGAGGACGAAGACCGAGGATCACGTGAGCTGCAAACTTTTAATTCAACTGCTGAATAAACTTCTGAGGTTTGGTAATAATTTGTATATCTAATCAGATGCAAATTGAGAAGCCCTTAACATAACTCTTCTTTTCATTAAAATTCCGTTTTTATTTTCTTAAGATTAATTTAGGACTTTTTCATAATTAATAAACTTTCTCCATAAATTTGCGTTGTTTTTAATAATCTGTTAACTCAAACTGATAGAAATTCGTTTCTCAGTTTAACCCTGGTTCCGAAAATATTGACATTGTTAATCTATCATTTACAAGATTGATTTTATGATTAATGAAATTATTTCAATGTCTGTTAATCATTTCATTTAATAAATATTTAAAGATGAGAGAAGTTGTTGGGAATTTATTTCATTCTGAGTCTGTTTCAAGCCCAGGTATCGAATTCATGGAAAATTTTTGAGACTGATTATTGATTAATTTATTGAGTGATCAAACAGGTATAAAGTGAAATTAAAGATCAAATTGCTTCTTAAAGATAGAAGCTGGTGCCCCTTACGAGTGTTATTAACTTTTCTGATGTATATGACATGAGATTTGAGCTCAGATTCCAATACATCAATATAAATTAAATAATTCATACCTGATCATATTTATTATTTATTAATATTCCCATTTTACATTACAATAGTACGACCTCATGATAACAGCTAACAACTCAATGTCCTTGCTACAGTGCTGTTCTTTAATCATGATGTGCCCAGGGTTACACCATCTATCATTCACAAACACTGCCAGCCCACCTCCTTTCCTCTTGCCGCTTTCTGCTGTCCAATCTCCCTGCAGTAGATGAAAACCCTGCAGTCCGATGTTAGCGTCAGTGGTTAGCACAGTTTGCCATGTTTCCATGAATAGCATGATGTTAACCTCTCAGTAGGCTCTCTCATACCGGGTCAGAGCCGCTAACTCGTCTGCCTTGTTTTGAAGCAACCTCATATTCCACATGATGATGATGGGAGAACGGGCTTGTACCTTGTCTTCCTCGCCCATTGCTTCACTCCAGCCTGGCATCCACGTTGTTTACGCCTTAGTTCCTGTGGGACATTGGGTCTCTGATCTGTTAGCACCACTGAGCTACGGAGCGCTAGCAGCTTATCCCTGCTGTAAACAATAGAGCCACAGTGCACCAAATCCCCAGTCACAGCTGAAGTGAAGAAAAAGACCATCAATATCAGTACATGGAATGGCGATATTGGTGTCCATGGTGGTGAATATGAGGTAACAAGAGCAAGAAAAAAGCTGTAACAAAAAATGATAACTAGAATAGAAGAGAGGAAAAAAACTCAGTAATGAGTAGCTGCTGCAAAAGAGGCTGCTGATCTGTGCAGCACTGGAAGTGAGGAATGTAAAATGTAAAAAATGTAAACGTAAAAAAAATGGTCCATTGGCGTAATCTGACTTGACATCAAGTCAGCTTGACAACAGCAGTGCTTTATCCACACCCAGGGAGTCCAAAGTGGCAAACATTTGACAAAAGAAAAAAGGAAACAGTTGGTTTGCTGTGGTTAGCCTCACGCTAACTTCAAGGTTGCAGGCCGCTCATTGAAGATTCTTCCAAGTGGTTGCTGGTTTTAATGTCCAATTATGTAATATATGGTCCAGATGTCCTCATAATATAAGAGTGATACTCCAGCAAACTGAATTGAACACCCAGAATTAAATAAAAGGAGGAGTTTGTGCACGGACTCTATTGTGTGCCATGCCAAAGACTGTTCAGGCAAAACAGATGTTCCAAATTTCAAGTTCCGCTACAACAGGAAGTGCCATGGGGATGTTCATTTGTATTATTTCTTTTTTTTAATCCATTAAATTGACTATTGTGTAACCCAGCTGAAAAAATGACCCTTTTTTTTCTCAGATGTCAATTGTATTAATACAATTGTGTGATTTTATTTTGAAAACCGATTATTTTGGGAAGAGGAAGTGTGATCCTCGTTATCCAACTTTTAAATTCCCGTTTCATGGTCACGTTGGGTGATCTGGGTCTTTTCATTCGTTAAGAGTGATATTAACCCCACCTTCTGAGTACAGGCAGCAGGCGTGCACTCGGGTTTCGGTCTTTCACGATCCGAGAGTGGACGAGAGAGGCTGTGGGCGGTCTGGTTCACACTGATACCTCTTCTTGGTGAGTTAATTCAGAAAAATGCTATAAATGGATCTAAACACTCTCCAAACGCTAATTTGCAACCTTTATTATCCTAAGTTGACGGGAGCACGAGCTTGAAAGGCATTGTGGCTGTGTCCTTTTGCTGTGTTCACATGATACCTCATCTTGGTGAGTGAAAACCAAACAATACATGCTAATATTAGTGTTATGCTAATGCTAATCGCGAGTGGATCTTTTTCTGTTTAAAAGCAATGGAAAAGGCTATTTTTGTGTTTGTATGGTTTTCCTAAATGTGATTTGAGTTCCCAACAGTATGCTGAAGTACTTTTAGTTCTTATGCACTATTTCTGTCGAATGTAATGTGTAGTTTGATGCTAAAAGCACATGGTGTTGGTCTCCTATGTAAATCCATAGGTTATGCTAAACCCAGTAGCTCAGACCGGGTTTTACTGATTTTAAAAGGGAATATTGGAAGTAATGGGACAGTATATTCCCTGGTTATGTGATAAATTAATTGTATTTCATTTCATGATTTACAAAGACAAGGTTAGAAATAATTTCATGGTTAAATGATGTAGAGATAAGAAGAGGAACTCATTTAATTGGTTACATGAAAAAAGGGTATTTCATGTGCTACCAGAGAGACTGTGAGAAAAGAACACATGCATGTAAGATGTAAGATGTGAAATGTAAGATATTACTATATTGCTGGAGTGTAATAATAGTAATATGAGAGAAGAATTTAAACACTAAGCTATGGTGTTATATAAGAAGGGATTGGAAAATGAATTACTCTAGCTGTAAACAATAATACCATTATTGTTGTGCAGGCTAGGTTTTTTTGGTTGCCGATCAAGAACCTTCTGGATCCTGGATTCTCTCCAAATGGAGATGGTGAGCCTGACCCGAGACTGAACCGAGATTGAACTGAGATCTAACCAAGATCTCGAATGAAGAGCATCCTTCCTCTCTCCAGTGCCCAAGATTCAAAGTGGTAACAACCCAAGTCGCCACTTTAAAAGAGGAAAAGAAACCTGAGTCTGGAGATACAAGATATCTTGACTGGTCAAACGACTAAACCGAAAGGATAAACAAACACTGAGCTCAGTAGGACATCTTTGGGGTTTTATTTCATACCGGCCGTTGTTATATTTGTATAGTTGTAAATTGTCTGTATATATTGCTCACTTTATCCCTATAAATAACAACCATTATTGCTTATTTCTTGCCTCCAGCTATTTCATCCCACACTCACTTTAATTCCCTATTGTAACCCTTACGAATCTAGCAACTGGTCTACACTTAATTATTTCCCTTACCTAATTAACATAAGGCAAGGGTTACAACTGCAATTAATTGCAACAACACACTATTATTCCAAGCACTAGTATAAATCAAAAGCTCTTAGCATTTTTTATGTCCAGTATTTCATTTTAGTCAATCTTCTCTACCAGCCCAATTGATGTAAACTCAGAATCTACTTGCCACATTGTTGCAAGGTTGTTATTGGTTGTATGCATGCCATTTATGTAAACTGTCTGAGCTTACCTGCTAATTAGCTTGCCAGAGTTAACCTGCTAACATTATCACAGGGAATGTAGCTACCTCAAGATCGTTTGTCTGGATCTGGCTTATGCATGGAGTCAGTCATTATAGTCATCATCATCATCATCCATCATCATCATCATCATCATAGCAGTCTGTCGTGGGCGACAATGACTGTTTCATTTAGGTCTGATCAGATTCCTCCACACAGCTCTGTCCTTAGCCTTCTGCTGCCAGGAACTCCTGTCTATGTCCAACTTCTCCAAGTTTCTTTATACAGTGTCTTTAAATCTGAGCCTTGGTCTACCCTGATTGCGTTTGCCCTCGCATAACTGTGAGTAGAGTAACTGCTGAGGGAGACGCTGGTGGTCCATCCTCTCAACATGTCCGAGCCACATGATAGTATATTCTAGTTCAAGTCTAATTTAGGGTGCTTTCACACCTACAGGCTTTAGTTTGTTTCAGTCGAACTTGAGTTTGTTTTCTCCATTAGTGTGGTTCGTTTTTTCTGGCGAGAACACGGTAATTGCACTCACGTGCACACCAACACAACCATACCAAGGCTGCCTGAAAGAGGTGGTCTCAATTCGAATCAACTAGTGAACTCTGGTGTGGTCCTGCAGGTGAGAAAAGGACTGCACTAAAACAGGACCAACGGCAAAACATTTTATGCCACAGACATACCTGATGGATCTCCGACAATATCTGTGGCTAAGTATGTCACTATTCTGGAGGATTAATGAACGTTAACATGTTATTTTTCATCCGTATCCACGCTTCATTTTCAAACTATGATTTGCCAAAAGTGGTATATGCACATAATGCAATAAACGATAACCAGGGCAATGAAAACCCCCTGTAGATTACGCTACGATTTGTATTATTTTCTCCCCAGAAATGCATAAATGCACAGTAGTCATCCTACTTCCTGTATTTACCTTTCCTTTTCTCATGGCAAAAAAAATCTGACAAATAATAATGGACTAGGTTTATATATTTTTATATACTTTTTTTTAGTCCCAGAGGGAAATTCAGGGCATCCACATGGCCACAGTTACATGGGTAAAATTTCTTCAATCTGATTACAATTCAGATCAGAATTTTACTGTTTACACGGATCCTGAAAAAGCTGATCTGATTAGGACGTGCATTTCCATGTGTCACACGTTTGAACGGAATAAATCATTTTGACATGCGCACATCGACATTTTGACATTCCGAAAATAGAAGAAGAAGCAACTTCCGGTGTTACCAAGTCCCGCTTCGTGTCAAAATTGACCTGTGTTGTGTTATTCAGACTGAACTTTTGCTTCTGCTGGTCTCTGTAATGAAGCTACAAGTACATACTTCTGCATATGACGAACAGAGGGAGACAGAAGGACGATACAGACTAGTTTTGTTTTACTCCCGCTATGTTTTCTGCTAGCTGCTGCTAAGGCGGAAATACATCACGTCGACGTGCGGCTGGTGTACTGACATGTGCAGTAAACATATTTTCTGCCCTACGTTCGGAATAAGTGTTTTCATGCTCACCATTCCAATTAACAATCGGCATAACCCACCCCTCTCAATCGGAATGAAATTTTGATCCGAATGAACGTGATCGGGTTAGAATATTCAGATTGCCGTGTTTACATGAAGCATTTTTATTCTGGTCAGGCTTTTAATCCGGTTACTTGTGTCCATGTAAACATAGCCATGGGATGGATGAGGCAGCCATGGTGTGGTGCCAATCCCTTCACCATTCACACACACATTCACACCTAGGGCCACTTTAGAGTCTCCAATTAACCTAACTTGCATGTTTTTTAGCAAGTGGGAGAAAACTAGAGTATCCGGGGTAAACCCACGCAGACATGGGGAAAACATGTAAACTCCACACAAACGGGTCACTGATGGTCAGGGGGTGAGATCAAACCCACGACCGTCTTACTGTGCTGCCACAGTGCTAACCACTGCGTCACCGAGCTGCCCTATATGGTGCTTTACATGTCAAGTGACATCTCAAAGTGCTTACAGTGAGTGCATTATTCATTCACTCCAGACAGACATCGATAATGGTAAGCTACCTCTGTACCCACAGCTGCCCTGGGGCAGACTGACGGAAACATGGCTGCCAATCCATGCCAAAGGTCTCTCCGACCACTACCAAACATTTATACACATTCATACCCAGTGTCATGGACACTGGAGGCAAGGTGAGTAAAGTGTCTTGCCCAGGGACACAATGGCAGGATAGCTGGGGAGTACCTCCTGAGCTACTGCCGCCCTGAATAAGAACAGAGAAGAACAAAGAACGTTCTGATGTTAAGTCTTGCAGGATTTAACGTGACGGAATTTGGTCCACTTGAATTTTTGCCTATGTAAAAGGGAATTGAACCAAGGAGAAAATGATAGAAAGTAACAAACTTATCAACTGATTTGGACCAAAGTAAACAAATTTAGGTGTGAAAACACCCTTACACAAAGACATAGGGGATGGAAGAAAGGAGACAAGGCACTTGTCCTTTAAATGAAAACAATGGTTTCAAATGCCTACACTGAAAATTTTCATATTTCTTTAAAATTGCTGAACACTGTTGCACACAAAAACATTAAAAAGATACAGTCAAGATACAATTAACAATTGTGTACTGGATTTTGTGGCTGTTACAATGTTTTTATATTGTTTTATGCAAATTAATTAAAAATGTTTGCATAAATTCAAAAATTAGTCAAAAGGTTAGAAACAATATTTCCTACTCAGTCAGATATTTTGAAGTAGCTTTCCTTTAAGGGCAAAATGAATATGAGCTATACATGATTTAAGATTTGGCTGGTGTTCTTAAAATTACTGCAAAATAGTTTTGTACCTTTCATCGGATACATATATAAGTTGCAATGATTATCAGAGTCAAGAACCAACATATTGTCTTCTCTGGTCATCTTCTCTTTGGCTCTTGCAGTTGTTTCAATTTTATTAATGCTTGTGCTGTGTGCACAGTTTATGAAACGGATCCCCAAACCCTAAGCTACTGTCTAGTCTGTTCCATTTATTATTAGTATCTTGTCTCCACTGTTTATTTTGTCTGTACAATTCTTTTGTGTATTCTGTGGATGAGACTTTCTTGTGTGTCACCAACATTTTTTTCCACAAAGCTCAGGCCTCCTAATATTAAAATTTTGTGTTACAGTATTTTTAGAATAAGCAAACACATCATTGATGCACAGCCAAACTCTTCCATCCAGCCATACCAGAGGGGTATTGCATAAAACCAAGATCAAGGATTAAGCCAGGATTTTCACGTAGTCCTAGCTTAATCTATTTTTTTTTTTTTTTTTTTTTTTTTTTGTTACTTATTTGTACCCGTAGGTAGACTTGGTTTGCAGTCTGGTGACAAGCCACCGGCCGCTGGTCGCTGCGTGCGCGAGCGCCCTAAACCTACATGTTTTTGGTATGCGGGAGGAAACCGGAGAAATCCCAGAGTAAACCCGCGCAACACGGGGAGAACATGCAAACTCCACACAGCTCACTGTTGGTCGGGGGCTGGGATCGAACCCACGATCTCATGATCCCCGCGGTCCCCCGGCCGAGGGTAAAACTGTGCTGCCACAGTGCTAAACCACTGCGCCACCGTGCAGCTTATATACTATACTTGATCTGGTTGTAAAAAAGTAGGATAATTTAAACCCAGTCAAGTTGCGATTGGAGATTTATTCTCTGCAGCTAACCTGGTCTGGAGCAGGCTAACAGTCAGGGTAAGATTAATCCTAGTGACAAACCTGTCAGTGCAGTGGCCAATCCTATGAAAAATCAATGCTTTTCACTGTCATTAAATGGCCTACTGTAAATATGTTGCAGCATTTTAATTATCCTGCATTGAATGAAACTCAGAGATGAATAAAAATTTAACTTGCATTAAAATAATAAGATACTGTCATGTGGTGACCCTCGCGGATCACCACAAGAAACCAAGAGTCCACCAGTGAGTTCTGCAATGATGGTGGTTTATTAAAACAACGTGACAAGACAAGACTGTGAGCTGCTCAGGGCAAAAACACACATAAAGCAATACAAGGGCTCGTAGGGCTAACCCCAGCCACTACGAGCTAAACTGTGACATGGCATGAAATACGAACCTGACATGAAGGTCAAACGACGCTCAGACGAGGATAGTTTGATGATGTCTGACAAGGTTTTGACAATACTCCTGCGATTTTACTGCCGCTAGTGCCCGCTTTATAAAGGCGAACACTAACGAGCAGTGATGACAAACAGCTGACCAACCTTGACAGGCGGAAGCCCCACCGAGCGCCTTCACAATAAGAGCCCGGTGAGGCCAGAATACTACCCACAACTGTCAAGGGCGGCAGCGAGTTGTGCTTAGCCCGTGCACGGACAGAACCCAGCGCTCGGGTCGTAACAGTACCCTCCCTCCGAAGGCGGGCTCAGAACGCCCACGGACCACTCTGCCCCCCCAGGGTGGGTGGCTAGGGGTAGGTGCGGAGGGAGAGAGACCAAACCCAAAAACGATGCAATAACCTGAAAAAAAAATACCAAACACAGGACAATGACAAAGAAAACCAAATACTCAATGACAAGAAATACCAAATCCACAGACTAAATTAACATTCAGCTAACGATTGCAGAAATTTGCACAGGATATCACGGAGAAAAAACAGAATTACTGGATCAGAAAACTAAATACAGGACAGCACGAGAAAATTAAATCTTAGCCCACATGTTACACAAGGAAATGACTTCCCACCTGTGTGAATTTTCCAATAAGCAAATACAAAAGCAGAGCACTTACCGGCTCATACCTGACTACACACAATACAAACTAAGGCAACTGCAAGACATAACCACAGCAAAGAAAAAAAAACCCCAGAACAATCACTGCGACGGATCAACACCAGAAAACGACCACTACCCCCCCGACAGTTTATGCCGACCGGCGGAGACCAAGCGCCACAGGAACAGTTCAGGTGGTCTCCCCGCGTCCAACAGCCGGCGGGTGGTCATCGGAGGATGAACATGACCAGGCGGCTTACCACAGTCCAACGCCCAGCACATCCGCTCCTCTGGTGGTCGAACCAGGTCGCCCAGCGAAACACACAACACATCGGGTGGCCGACCCGGGGCGCCGAACCGGCGAAGCAGTTTCTCAGGCGGCCGACCTGTGTCCCTCAGCCACCAGTCCCGGGGAAAAACAGCCCGCGGCGGCCTCCCTGATGAGGACAAAACTCGGGAGAGCCGGGGCGAGCGAACAGGAGCCCCCACGGCCCCCGGTGATGGTGCACAGGGGCGGTGACTCAGTAGAGGGGACAGATGGCAAGGATGAGCCTGTAATCTGTCCGACGGCGAAAAGTCTGCAGCTCCTCCCCCCTCCGCGGACCACGCTGGCACTGCACCTCCGCTGGACCCCGATTGGGTCCCAGCTGCACCCATGTCAGACCCCGATTGGGCCAGAACCGCACCTGCGGTGGACCCCGATTGGGCCTCTGACGCACTCACGTCGGACCCCGATTGGGCCAAAGCAGCTTCTGCGATGGACCCCGATTGGGCCTCTGGAGCACCCACATCGGACCCCGATTGGGCCACACAGCCTCCACGACGGACCCCGACTGGGTCGGTGCAGCTTCGCTGACGATCTCCACCCCCGAACCTGGGACCGCCAACCCAGTGACTCCGACTGGTTCCATGCCGGCGACACTGCAATGAGGCTCATAAACAAAAGGAAAACCGGGATCAGAATCACAGGTAGCAACAGAACCCAGCGAGACGAGCTCGGGCGCAGCAGACGGCTGCTCCTCACTCGCCTCCCTGAGAGGCAGGCAAAAATTCTCCAAAACAGGGGACAGACACAAGGGGGAGCACTTGCCTGCACTCGGGTTCTGTTGCCACCCAGGACTTCGATGATCCAGGTTCAGGGCGGCGACTCTCGTCAGCAGGCTCCAACTCAGCTGCGTCAGGCTCCGCAGCTGGCAAGATGTCATCTGCAGCCAGAGGTTCCTCCCGCGCTGCTGTCCATGCCGATGACCCGTATGGCGTGGGGACAGGGGACCTTTGACCCACTGGCTCAGACTGCTCCGGCGAGGAGACCCCGGGACGCTTCATCGTTGGCTCAGGCTCCGGGCCGCAGTCTGCTCTTCTCCTCCATCCACGATGTGGCTGCAGGGCTGGATCCAGGCTTTCCAGCACTGCAGGCCCCCTCTTCATCTGACGACGTTGGCCTGACGTCGCAGACCGCTCAACGGGGGGGACACAGAGGCAGCAGGTTTAGTTATTTTTTTTACAGCAGGTGGAGGGAGCTCGGGGGGCTGCAAACCCCGAACTCCGCCCCCAGGAGTCAGACAAGGCAGATTATAATCATGATGTAATAAATTAACCTGCACTTGCCTTCCTCCCAGGGAAGAGATGGTTCCTGCTGTAGGGGACGTTGTTCCTCCTTCTCCCCGCTGGATGGCAACAGAGGGCCCCCTGGAAGGACGAGGTGGGGCCGCTCTCAGTGGTTCGCTGACGGGCTTTGCCGGCAGCAGGTCCAGCTGGGGATTCTGCTGAGGATTACCTAGGCCGTTGCGCTGACGTCGTCGTTGGTCCCAGGATGGTGCGAACTCCTGGACCAGTTCCGGGACAGGAACGGGACTCCAATGTGGGGAGCGAGGATGCCTCCTCCTCTGCTTCCTGCTTTCTTCCTCCTCCAGCCCACGAAGTATCTCGTGCTGTGTAGCGAGTTCATCTCTCCTCATCATCACCTCCGGGTGATCGTCGTAATGGAGAGGGAGGTTGTCCAGGAGATCCTCAGCGTAGTCTAGGTGCCGACGTATGTCGCTGGGAGTGTCGTACAGCGTAGCGGTGAATAGAGTACCATCCACATACACCAGAGCCTCCGCTAGCTCCTTGCCCAGGCGCCGACCGTGGCCCTTGGATGACGGCATTCTCCCAGCAATTGACACCCAGACAGGGAAGAACAAAAGTCCAATGAAGGCAAAAACTCACGGTGAAAAAAGGCATCTTGGTGTGGCGTCTCTGTTTAGACGTCCTGGCAGGAGTATACTGTCACGCGGTGACCCTCGCGGATCACCACAAGACGCCAAGAGTCCACCAGTGAGTTCTGCAATGATGGTGGTTTATTAAAACAACGTGACAAGACAAGACAAGACTGTGAGCCGCTCTGGGCAAAAACACACATAAAGCAATACAAGGGCTCGTAGGGCTAACCCCAGCCACTACGAGCTAAACTGTGACATGACATGAAACACGAACCTGACATGAAGGTCAAACGACGCTCAGACGAGGATAGTTTGACAATGTCTGACAAGGTTTTGACAATACTCCTGCGATTTTACTGCCGCTAGTGCCCGCTTTATAAAGGCGAACACTAACGAGCAGTAATGACAAACAGCTGACCAACCTTGACAGGCAGAAGCCCCACCGAGCGCCTTCACAATAAGAGCCCGGTGAGGTCAGAATACTACCCACAACTGTCAAGGCCGGCAGCGAGTTGTGCTTAGCCCGAGCGCGGATAGAACCCAGCGCTCGGGGCGTAACAGTACCCTCCCTCCGAGGGCGGGCTCAGAACGCCCACAGACCACCCTGCACCCCCCCCCCCCCCCAGGATGGGTGGCTAGGGGTAGGTGCGGAGGGAGAGAGACCAAACCCAGAAACGATGCAATAACCTGAAAAAAAAAATACCAAACACAGGACAATGACAAAGAAAATCAAATACTCAATGACAAGAAATACCAAATCCACAGACTAAATTAACATTCAGCTAACGATTACAGAAATTTGCACAGGATATCACGGAGAAAAAACAGAATTACTGGATCAGAAAACTAAATACAGGACAGCAAAAGAAAATTAAATCTTGGCCCACATGTTACACAAGGAAATGGCGGAAGCCCCACCGAGCGCCTTCACAATAAGAGCCCGGTGAGGCCAGAATACTACCCACAACTGTCAAGGCCGGCAGCGAGTTGTGCTTAGCCCGAGCGCGGACAGAACCCAGCGCTTGGGTCGTAACAGATACAGTACACTGTCATTCAAGTATGCCTACTCTTCTTTTAATTGTACCAGCCATTTTTATAATCATCCATGCAGTAATGACTATTTGTCAGGCCCAGATTTACACTTTCAATTTTTATATACATTTATATTACTGTCTGAAGTGTGATGATACACAGCCTATATTACTGCAGTCACTGACATTGTGAAGGTATGGTGATGCTCCTGTATAAGTGCATTTTATATGACATTACTGTCATAGCACATTGTTGTCTTTCCAGATTACAGGTTAGTTTCACTTAAACTGACTCTCCAAAATAGTGTACTGGACAGAGTACTTGTCATCTTGAAACTGGAGAGGAAAAAAAGATGAATATATAATTTTACAGACATGCTTACAGTGTGTAAAGAAATTACTTTCCAGTTTCTGGATCTCCAGGTCCAGTTATCTCAGTATCTTGCATTTTATTTCCATTTCAAATCCAGATCTGAAAACTCTCTCTTTGTCTTATGTTGGCTTCTGCCAGCTCTGTGTCTTTAAGTGCATTGAGTAGAAATGTCTTATGATACCGCAAGCCTTGAGTCCAGCAGCCGTCTCTTCATCTGCAGATGTGAACTCTCCCACCATATTCAACAGAACTTTAGATAGAACAGTTCTGACAGGACATCTGATTATGATTTTAATTAGAGAACTCACAGCATCATCATTATCTGGTGGATCAAGAAGTGTAACTGTTACTAGACACTGCAGGTAAGAAAAGTCAACATACGTGTATATGCCACATCCTTTTTTGGACACGTGTTGGTGCTTTATGATGGACATATAAAAATATTACAACTTTTAATACTAAAACATAGGGGGAAAGTGCAACTAATCTAAATGGATAAATATTCTGAGTGACATGCACTTCCACTTGTCACATTTAAGTCAGAGTCTGCAAGTGTTAATTATAAGACAGGATGAATAACTCTTGACTAGTGACTCGCCCTCAGTAATTGACCATTTAACTTTTTCAAAATTTGCTTAAAGAGAACATGCTCACTTTCAGACATTAAACATTTCCTGTCAGCTTTTGCGGTTGCATTCCCCCAGAATGCTACAATATGCAACTCTTGCACAATGCAGAGTGACATACTTCCGCATTCCGGCCTGCCCACAACTCACTTTCGGTCACAGCCAAATCCTATTATATTTGCCGGCACTACAGTGTTCTCTCATCTTTAAATCAATTTATCTGCTTATGCTTATCATTGTACATTTTGTAAATAGGGATTGACAGTTCATTTTTTATAGAGAGAGTTCTGTTATGTCTACAAACTGGAATGAAGAAAGACGAGGATGCTGTGCTCGAACTGAACTTTATTACCGAGAATAGTATAAGCACATGTACACTCAGTAGTCCTATGTACAACTGCACTTGGGCTGTAACCCATACTCTGTAGCATACCACAACATGCAGTGAGATGGCGGACCGCCCAATATATATTAGTGGTGACGTCAGCCATAGGCCGTCTTCCACTCCAGATGTGTGTGTTACTCATACACCACATTCTTCCCCCCCTTGCAAAAAATACAGAACATATTGTAATCAATTAATTATTTAGTCAGTTGGTTATCCCTCCCCAATGTGGTACACTAATAAACCCACATTGTCATTTTTTTTAATTAAACACACTTCAACATTATTATTTATTCAAGAACAATCAACATTTCCACCTTTTTTAATTTTTTTAGAACTCTGACCAGAACCTAGAACTAGGGTCTGCGAGTAGACCACCACTAGACCCAACATGGCTGGGTGGGTTATTCTGCCACCATTTCAGCCATGCTCCTACCTGAACAGTTTTTTTTTTGTTTTTTTTTCCCCCACAGTCTTCCATGGGGAAAGCAGTTCTGCCGGAGGGACCTTGTAGCGGGCCTGTGGCAAATGCATCCTTGGAGCTGTCGGACCCCCGGGGCCAGAGCCAATCTTCATGATGCTGAGGCCCGGGTCTCACACTGCGACAGCTGACTCCGGTGAAGCCTTGCCGTCTGGAGCCACCACCTGGACACGCCGTAGTTGATTTGCATGCCGAACCAAACCATCTGTCAGTCGGAAGCATGCTCGTCCCAGTTTTGCCACGATCCTCAATGGCGCCCATTGTCTCATCAGCTGTGGCCCAGTCAGTCGCCGTCCCGGTCTCTCACCGGTGTGAACCCAAACCCAGTCCATGACTTGGAGCGGCGCCTTGCTCAGTTTCATGTGTCATTGTGATCCCAGTGGCGCTGCATGCTCGTCTGGTTTGGGAGCTCCGTCATGCTGTGGGAGTTCCGTGTTTACTGTGTTTGTTGCGGACCCTTCACCCGTCATCACCGCCGTTGATTCTGTAAGCTGAGGCTGGTCGTGGGTATGGAAGGTGTCCGGTGTCTCTCCCATGTTGTTCGTTGAAGCGGACTCTTCACCCGTCATCACCGCCATTGTAATCTCTTTAGCTTGTTGTAGAGCGTGGGTACGGAAGCAGTCCGGTTCCTCCTCTCTCCCATCTGATGTGCTCTGTTGTGCCGCGTTGTGAGCAGTGTCTGTGCCTGGTTGTTGTTGCTGTGCCTCAGGGTTTTCTGCATGCATGGGCTCTCTCTCCTGCAGCTCCGGCCGGGCGAGTAACGGAGGCGAGTCCAGCTATTGCCCCTCTCCTGGGCAGCTCTCCCCCTGAGCGTGCAGGGTGGATGGTTTTGTGTTGGTGCCACTTTGAATTACCTCGTCCCACACCACGTCATCATCGTAGAGGTCCATCGTGCCCCAGTTGTCGCACCAGGACCATTCCAACCCAGTGCTGTCTTGGATAGCGAAGCCCAGCCTGTAGAAGAGGTCACATCCGATAATGTTATCGTGTGCTCTTACTTGCAATGTGAAGTTGTATGTTAGACTTGTAGTAGACCGTTAGCTCGACTGTTCCTCCATTACAGAGTCTGTGACCATCACAACTGTACAGCTCCACTGGGTTCTTCTTAATTTTGTGGTTGGGGAAAAATTTCTTCACTGTGGCCCAGTTTAACATTGACCTAGCCACCGCTGTGTCGAGCAGTAGCGGTAAAGCCACGCCGTCTAACTCAACCATGCCGTATGCGTAACCGTTGATGTCAGGGCTTACTGCATGAATGATTGTTGTTGGTGGGCGGCTTGGCTTACTTGGTGGGCTCCATGGCGCCGGCGACCGGCACACTCTAGCGAAATGGTTTAAGCGTCCACACTTGTTACAACGTTGTCCTGTCGCTGGGCAAAAACGTGCTCTGTCCTGGTGCGTCAGGGACCCACAACTACCACAGACGGGGCCTCTCGGAGTGATCCTTCAGTTAACAGCGTTCATCTCATACTCTTTGGCCATGTCTTCACAATCCTCCGTGCCCACCGCGTTAGCTAGCGTCGTCTGTCCGGGTAGCTTCTGTAATTGGTGCCCACTTAGCTCCGTTGCTAACCTCTCTGCTGACTCAAGCTGGAACATTAGCTCTATCGTGCTAGCTAGCATCATGTTGTTTGGCGCCATTAGCATCTTAGCTTTTAGCCTTGGGTTACACATGTGCTCAGCTAACTGGTCCCACACCATCTTGTCTTCCAACAGTCCAAAGCAGCACATGCTAGCCAAATGTCTCAGGTCGGTGACAAATTGTTGTGTGGACTCACCAATTCTCTGTCGCCGTTGACGTAATTGAATCTGTCGTGCTATCATGCTGTCCGGTGTAGCAAAATAGCTAGCAAGCAGTTCAACAGCATCCACATACGACTCGATCGGACCCAGCGTGTGAAAAATCTTCTGACCTTCTAAAATAATAACGGACTTTAAAACATTCACTACAAAGGTTAAAAACTTGCTGAAAAATAAACAAGAATGTACCCATGTATGAAATGATTGTCTGCAGGGTGAGAGTGAATGAAGGGAAGGAATGAATGTGTTTGTTTATAGTGAGTGACGAAGGGAGGGAGGCCTGAAATAGGCAAATGTGAATCAGGTTTTTATATTGTGTATTTATAATCTTTTTTGCATTGATGTATGTGGTTATTGTTTATTCTGTTTTCATTTTTTCTTTTCCTTATCCTTTTTTCTTTTTACTTGTTTCTCCTTTCTAAAGCCCATCCAGGGACAAGAGTTGCAAATTAGCTAATAGCTATACACTCTTTGTGCAACACATCAGATTGATTGTCATTTGATTAATTGTCTATGTTTATTGCACTGTCCCTGTCAAATAAACAAATAATCTAATCAAGGTTGTGGACAAGAAGTGTTCATTTTCTTACTTTGTCCAGTTTTCCCAGGTACAACGCCGCAACGTAGGTCTCAAATGCATCCAGCCATCGTGGCTACGGGACAGTTGGTTCACTCGGGGACTCGAGGAAAGGCCGTAGTGGTCTCAAGCATGCTTCCATGGTTTGAAATTCTCGTCGCCAAATGTTGTGTCCACAAACCTGGAATAAAGACGGACAAGGATGCTGTGCTCAAACTGAACTTTATTACAGAGAATAGTATAAGCACGTGTACACTCAGTAGTCCTATGCACATGTGCACTTAGGCTGTACCCCTTACTCTGGAGCATAACACAACATGCAGTGAGATGGCAGACCGCCCAATATATAGAGTGGTGTGAAAAAGTTTTTGCCCCTTTCCTGATTTCTCATTTTTTTGTATGTTTGTCACACTTAAATGTTTCAGATCATCAAACAAATTTAAATCTTTGACAAAGATAACATAAGTAAACACAAAACACAGTTTTTAAATGAAGGTGTCAATTATTAAGAGGAAAAGATATCCAAACCTACATGGCCCTGTGTGAAAAAATGATTGCCCCCTAAACCTAATAACTGGTTGTGTCGTGTTCGCCCCTTCGAGGCAGAAACAAACCCAGTCGCTTGACTGCACTTAAGGCATTTATTAACAGAAAAGAACAAAGTCCAAAAATAACTGTGCAGACAAATACAAGAAAACATGAACAACTTACCCAGATGAGCTGCTCCAGGGTTGAGAAGTCCCTGGAGAAAAAGGAGAGGGAGACTGACTGTAGTGAGGGTAGTCCAGTCTAAACACTGTTGTGACAGCTGCAAGGGCAGAGAGGAAAGGCAGAGTTTAAATACATGAAATTTGATGAACAGCAGGTGTGAGAGCCGAGCTGGAGAGCACTAATTGCCTAACTGCTCTCAGCTGATGGGTGAGTAGACAGAGCAGTGAGAGGGGAAAAATAGCAGGAGTAAAAAAAACAATCACTCACAGCTGATGGACTGAAAACAAGCTGGGAGTGAAAGGTGGCTGTGCCTGGAATGGAGGAAAATGGCTTGTATCACTAAAACCACATAACAGAACTAATAGGAAAATAATAATGAACAGAAAACACTCAAAACTACAAAGGGAGTCTGAGCGCTGAGGACAGACGGTCAGACATATAACAGGTTGGGCCACCCTTAGCAGCAACAACTGCAATCAAGCATTTGTGATAACTGGCAATGAGTCTTTTACAGTGCTGTGGAGGAATTTTGGCCTACTCATCTTTGCAGAGTTGTTGTAATTTAGCCACATTGGAGGGTTTTCAAGCATAAACCACCTTTTTAAGGTCATGCCACAGCATCTCAATCTGATTCAGGTCAGGACTTTGACTAGGCCTCTCCAAAGTCTTCATTTTGTTTTTCTTAAACCATTCAGAGGTGGACTTGCTGGTGTGTTCTGGATCATTGTTCTGCTGCAGAACCCAAGTGTGCTTCAGCTTGAGGTCACGAACAGATGGCCGGGCATTCTCCTTCAGGATTTTTTGGTAGACAGCAGAATTTATGATTCCATTTACCACAGCAAGTCTTCCAGGTCCTGAAGCAGCATATCAGTCCCAGACCATCACACTACCACCACCATATTTTACTGTTGGTATGATGTACCTTTTCTGAAATGCTGTGTTACTTTTATGCTGGATGTAATGGGACATACACCTTCTAAAAAGTTCAACTTTTGTCTCGTCAGTCCACAGAGTATTTCCCCCAAAGTCTTGGGGATCATCAAGATGTTTTCTGGCAAAACTGAGATGAACCTTTATGTTCTTTTCAGTCAGCAGTGATTTTCGTCTTGGAACTATGCCATGCAGGCCATTTTTGCCCAGTCTCTTTCTTACGGTGGGAGTCATGAACACTGACATTAACTGAGGCAAGTGAGGCCTGCAGTTCTTTAGATGTTGTTGTGGGGTCCTTTGTGACCTCTTGGATGAGTCGTCGCTGCGCTCTTGGGGTAATTTTGGTCGGCTGGCCACTCCTGGGAAGGTTCACCACTGTTCCATGTTTTCGCTATTTGTGGATAATGGCTCTCACTGTGGTTTGCTGGAGTCCCAAAGCTTTAGAAATGGCTTAATAACCTTTTCCAGACTGATATATCTCAATTACTTTGTTTCTCATCTGTTCCTGAATTTCTTTGGATCACAGCATGATGTCTGGCTTTTGAGGATCTTTTGGTCTGCTTCACTTTGTCAGGCAGGTCCTATTTAGGTGATTTCTTGATTGAGAACAGGTGTGGCAGTAATCAGGCCTGGGTGTGGCTAAAGAAATTGAACTCAGCTTTCCAAAGATGTGATAAACCATAGTTAATTTATGTCTTAAATGGGGGGGGGGGGTCACTATTTCACACAGGGCCATGTAGGTTTGGATTTGTTTTTACCCTTAATCATAAAAAACACCTTCATTTAAAAAATGCATTTTGTGTTTACTTGTGCTATCTTTGTCTAATATTTAAATTTGTTTAATGATCTGAAACGTTTGTAAGTGTGACAAACATACAAAAAAAAAAAGAGAAATCAGAAAGGGGGCAAACACTTTTTCACACCACTGTATTAGTGGTCACAAATGTGTGTCTTATACACCACAAGTTCGTGTTTCACATTTGGTTCATCATGAGGGCAGCACCGTGGCGTAGTGGTTAGCACTGTGGCAGCACAGCAACTCACCCTTGGCCATGGGATCTCGGGTTTGATCCCACCCCCTGACCAACGGTGATCTTTCTGTGTGGAGTTTGCATGTTTTCCCCATGTCTGCATGGGTTTACGCTAGAATTTCTCCGGTTTCCCCCCACAGGGGCCAAAAACATACAAGTGAGGTTAATTGACATCAACTGGGGAGGTATGAATATGAGTTTCCCCTTGCCCCTTCCCCCCAGGGCACAATTGTGAATAAGAATGTGTTCTTAATCTGTCCTGCCTGGTTAAATAAATGTTAAATAAAAAAATTTGAGTAATGATTGTCTTTAAATAGCATGATTAGTCCATCTGTTGGCTTGGTTACCATTCGCCACTAGCATGAAGGGAAGTACTGTCAAGTTGATGAGGAGGGGATGAGTTCTGCAGAGCGTTGCTTAGTCCATCTTTGCTGTTCAACAGCTTGGTACTCCACCGTTAGCTTTCACTGTTTTCCAGCAGATCCTGATCTTAGGGAAAAGTGGAAAGTTAAGATTAGAAGGGAAGGATTTACTGTCACCAACTAACTACTAACTAACTAACCTGCACTTATATAGCGCTTTTCTAGTCACAAAGACCACTCAAAGCGCTTTCATTAATACTAACCCTCTATTCTAAGGGCCTATAGGAAACAGATATCTAGGGACAATTTAGAACAGCCAATTAACCTAACATGCATGTTTTTGGCATGTGGGAGGAAACCGGAGAAATCCCGGAGTAAACCCACGCAACACGGGGAGAACATGCAAACTCCACACAGATCACTGTTGGTCGGGGGCTGGGATCGAACCCACGATCCCACGATCCCCACAATCCCCCGGCCAAGGGTAAACTGTGCTGCCGCAGTGCTAACCACTGCGCCACCGTGCAGCCTAGTCCAAGATGTGCAGCAGACATTTTCTTCCCGAGGATAAAATTATAACTCTGTGTGGACTTAACTGGCTTAGAAAGGGGACCTCGACAGATTTATAATGTTTGTGTGTACTCTGTCCTTTGTTTTGTTAATGTAACTGTAGTTGTGACTGTATAGGTTAACATTATTCACCTTGTGGTGGCACTGTGTGGGGGGTTCTCCACCCAGAGTCAGAAGCCGGGAAGGGAGGAGATGGAACAGAGGACTGACGGAGGAATTGGCACCTGGGGGTCTCAGATGTAACAGAAAGGACTATCCACCCCCTGGGGAGTTCAGGAGACACTGGAGTTCACTAGAGAAAGAGAGGGTGTGAAAAGCAGGGCTGGTGTTGTATGATGTTAATGTTCCAGGCATTCTTTGTGCACTGAGTGATTGTCTTTGGCTCCCTGGGTCTCATGGGGCAGAAATAAAGGGTATAAAAAGGAGGCACCCATAGACCCTGAGAGAATATTTTCTGTACTTGATGTTGGAAGGTGAATAAAGTTTGTGTGTCGTTCAGCTCGCTGCCTCGTCTGTTTTCATCTTCCACATCCTTAATAATTAAAGATGCAGCTGGACATAAAGTTTAAACCCCTTATCCAGAACCGAGGATGGCGTTTTAAAGCTGGATTCCCAAAACGATATACATCAGTCTCCTTGATTTTTAGCAGCTCTTCCGAACATCGGGTGTAAAAAAACAGCCATGACAGCAAGCAGTTTTTTGCATTAAGATTATAAAAAATAATCCAAATGGGAAACACGAACTATCTACATAAAAAACAAACTATCAATACCCATTTACAAAATGTACAATGATTAAGTGAAAGCAGATAAATGGATTTAAAGACAGACTGTGGTGCAGTGGTATTCAGAATGGTGCAGACATGAACAAACACGATAGTTGCTAGCCACTAAGCTAACTGGGTAACTATTAAATTGCTCACTATCCCTCCTCTGCACATGTCCAAACCATCTCAGCCTTGCCTCTCTTACTTTGTCTCCAAACCGCTCAGCGTGAGCTGTCCATCTGATATCTTCAACTCTGCCACCTCCAGCTCAACCTTCTGTCTTTTTGTCAGCGCCACCATCTCCAAACCAAACATCATAGCAGGTCTCACTACCATTTTGTAAATCTTCCCTTTCACTCTTGCTGCTACCTTTCTGTCACAAATCACCCCTGACACTCGTCTGCACCCACTCCACCCTGCCTGCACTCTCTTCTTCACCTCTCTTGTGCATTTTCCATTGCTTTGGATGGTTGACCCCAGGTATTTAAACTCATCTACCACCTCTACTCTTTGCATCTTCAGCATTACACCTGCACCCTCTCATTCACTCATGTGTTCTGTCTTGCTTCTACTGACTTTCATTCCTCTTCTTTCCAGAGTATACCTCCACCTCTCCAGGTTCTCTTCTACCTGCTTCTGACTCTCACTACAGATCACAATGTCATCTGCAAACATCATGGTCCATGGAGACTCCTGCCTGTCCTTGTCTGTCAGGCTGCCCATCACCATGACAAACAAGAAGGGGCTCAGAGCCGATCCTTGATGTAACCCCACCCCCACCTTGAATCCATCTGTCACTTCTACAGCGCACTTCACCACAGTCTCGCTGTCCTCATACATGTCCTGCTCCACCCTCACATACTTCTCTGCCAGTCCTGACTGCCAGTACCTCACTTCCTCTCTTGGCACCCTATCATATGCTTTCTCTAGATCTACAAAGACACTGTGCAACTCCTTCTGACCTTCTCTATACTTCTCCATCAGCACTCTTAGAGCAAACATTGCATCTGTAGTACTCTTTCTTGGCACGAAACCATACTGCTGCTCACTGATTGTCACTTCTCCTCTTAACCTGGCTTCAACAACTCTTTCCCATATCTTCATAGTGTGGCTGATCAACTTTATGCCTCTGTAGTTACTACAGCTCTGAGCATCACCTTTGTTCTTGAAAATTGGTACCAAAACACTTCTTCTCCACTCCTCAGGCATCCTGTCACTCTCCAAGATTGTGTTAAACAATCTGGTTAAAAAGTCCACTGCCATCTCTCCTAAACATCCTCATACCTCCACAGGGATGTCATCTGGACCAACCATCTTTCTATTCTTCATCCTCTTCAAAGCTGCCCTCACTTCCATCTTGCTAATGTTTGGGACTTCCTTGTTCACCATCTTTCCTTCATCCATCCTCTTCTCTCTCATTTTCTTTATTCATCAGCTCTTCAAAGTACTCCTTCCACCTTCTCAACATGCTCTCGTCATTCGTTAGTACAATACCATTTCTGTCCTGGATCAACCTAACCTGCTGTACATCCTTTCCAGCTTGATTTCTCTGTCTAGCCAGTTGACCCTTACGAAACAAAAAAACATTGCAGTATATAGGAAAATATCATGCAATACATTAAGCAATATATTCCCATATATGAGATTTAGTATTTATATTTTCCAATATATTGCAATGTAAGCATAGACCATATATAAATATAAAAAAAATGTATTGCAATCAGGGCACTATATTTTTACATGTAATAGTCTGTCTATGCTACAACATATTGCAATATATAGTGTGCCATATATATATATATATACATACACACATACACACACCCCAAAGAAAATACAATGAAGACAAAAATCTGCATTACACAAATAAGATTTATTGTTGACAATCTTGACAATTGAAATGTACTTTGCCATTACATTTTCAATCCTCCACACTGGATCTTTGAGGTATGCATGCATACAGGCTTGCATATTGTGGCAGATCAATTAGCATACATTTTCTTTTGAACATCAAATATCTGTTTCCTGCCCCGGAATTCCCTTGTCAGACTAACTACATTTTCAACATGAATCAGTGTACTATGTAATCTATCATACTTTCTCCCAAAAGCAAAGCATTTTCTGTTACCATGTTGCTCTACTACAATGTAATAGTATACAGTGATGATGTGTCCATTCTACAACAGCACAGTGAAGCTGTTCCTTTTCACTACCCTTGTGAACTCCTGAGAGTAATACAGCTCTCCGCTGACTAGAAGTCGCCTGAATATTTTCACAACTGTATCCGTGGTGACTGAAAGTTGCGCTCTCATGACCAGTGACTCTTCGCTTGAAAGTTTTCGACAATAATGCAAACCAAGGGTAACAAGTTGATCACCTACTCTTTCAAACTGCTTCATTCTTTTTTGGCCAGTTAACTTACTAAATAGCTGGATGCATTCAAGAACAGCATTTCTCAGTGCATCATTCCTTAAAAGAGGCAATACTTGTCTATATGTGAATTGTTCCATTATCTGTAAAGGAACAAACTGAGCGCCATGAAACATTTTCAGTATTTCACCATTATACGACTCAAAAATATACCCAGAATGGGCCCACAAAGGTCCCCCATTCCTGACAGACTCTGGCAAATGAAGACATAAATGTACATTAAATGACACATTGGTATTCCCATACAGTGTTTCAAATTGTTTGACAAAATCTGCAACAAGTTTTACACATTTTTGTACATCCTCTGTTGTAATAATGCCCTTACAAAGTAAGAACATGAATGTGACAAGGACTAACCAGTGCTGGTAAAATACCTGGGGCAAAATTCCTTTTAGCACAAATACACTATAAAACAGTAACCAGTTCTGCCATTCAGAAGCCTTCCAAAACTTGCTCTGCTGAAGAGATCGGGGCACTCTTGTGATATTGCAATGAGGCTTAATTAGTAAGAGCTGTTGATCAAGTTCATTCACTCTATTGCCAATATACCGTAATATGACTTTTCATGGTTATCACTGTCCAGCAACACGCACGCCATTTGGCGAACCACACCAAGATGTATATTATGCACGTGGTCACGAGGCATGCCAGATATGATGTCAAAGTGTGGAATATTAATCAGACATGTGGGCCCATTAACACCCCTCACAGATTTTTTTGTACATAAAGTCTCCCTTGCATCACTAATGGTTGAAGCGTGGTCCCTCTTTGGAACGTCTTTGTATGGGTAAACCCTGACAGTGACATGACCCTTTTTAACTTGTTCACCGGGATGTAAACAGAGGCTGCATCCATACTGGCCATTAAATTGGGTCATGTTTTGAGTACGGGCCTAGCTACCGAATCACACATCATAAGAGCAGCCACAACTCTACATTGTTCCGGAATGCCATTTCTTGTTATCTTAAAGCCCTCAGTTGACAACTTCTGCCACTCTAAAATGAAAGGCTTTAAAAATGTATTAACATTTGGCTTTTTATCACCAAACCACAGGCCAAAAAGTAGAACAATGTCTTTGCGCACAGGGTAAGGAAGCTCGTTTACAATCCCATATAATGGCCAAATACCAAAGAGTGATGATTTGAATACAGGTACTCCATCACAGTTGAGTGTTAAGGAGTTTCCATGAGTACAGTCAAGCGGGCCTCCAATTTTGTTCAGATTACGGTACATTTTACCACTTCCAATATCTTCAAAAATTTTAGAAGGACATGTGCCATCTCTTGACTTGATACAATGTGCAATATCTTCCCTTTGAAGAAGACGTTCCAACTGTGTTTGGATTGGTAAGTATATAAAGAAGTTTCCATTCTTCAGTGAGTTGTTTTTATCCCATGTTGTGTTGCATACAACACATTGTCCTTCACTATCCTGTTCACCGATATAGTACTCACAGTCTGGACAACATATGTGACATTGTAGGTGACTTTCTACTGGTTTAAGCTCTTTTAAGAACAGATGCTTTGAGGTTAACTGTGTTTTCTGGACAGTGAATATTGATCAAATCTAGGAGATCTGAGAGAGCCATGCCTGTGAGTCCGTGTCTCAAAACAAATGAAAGTATAAGTAAAAACTCTGAGCTTGGGTTAGTCGTGAACCAGTGTAAAGCGTCTCTTCGTTTTCCAGTTCATGACCGACTTTTCCAAAATGTGATTCCTCATTTACTGACTCATCAGGGCTATCTTCAAATAAAAGGGAAGATTCTTCTTCACTTCCAATAATGGATCCAAGACTGTCATCCAAGTCATTATGAATATAGTTACTGGTATTTGGTGACACTTGGCTGCAAGTAGGTTCATCATTGAACGGAGGTTCACTTTCTGTGGAACATTCATCCTCAAACAAGAGTGGGGAAGTAAGACATCTGGGAACAGAATCGCTGCAGTCAACACGCAGGCTCTGTATATGGAGAAAAGAAAAAACAAATTCTGGTTAGAGAAATGTTTGATCCACTTACTTACTGTCACTTTAGTTCTTCAGTACCTTCAGTGAATTAGTCAAAAGTTTAACTACACACAATCCAGTAGAGCCAGTGACAATAAACTGAAACACTTTATACCAATTTCACTTTACTGTCACAGTTGCTGCTCTACCCCTTTGCTGATCTGGAGAGAGCAGTAAGCATTGCTTCCTCTGACAATTGCCAACCACTAATTTTAAACTGACAGGATGTAGCTTCATCAGCATGCTCCGTCCTGACTGACGGTGCAGCGACCTGGACCTAGCATTCATTCTAGCTTCCAACCTGCAGACAGCTGTTATGTTCCACACAGTTGAAACTTACACAGACTTCGGCTCCTTCTGATAAACTTTGTTGTCCACTGAGAGGAGAATATGGTTCAGAATCATAATCAACCTAAAAAAAACAGAAAACAAAAACCCATAGAAAGTTTACAAACCAACCTGCATGTTACAACATGCAAACTATAGAAATTTTACACACTTTACAAAATGTACACTCTAGAGGTTATGCATATGTCGTCATGAGCATGACAACAGTGTTGTGTCCTTAGCAATAGAAGCTAAACTGAGTGGATTGCAAAATCAACGCATTTCTGTTCAGTAGACTCAAGTTGCGACTTTCTTTCTTTTCCTCGCAAAACGCTCTCAAATGGTGAAGATCTGTCGTGTCACTGATCACACAAACCTGTTCAAGAAAAACTGCGGGGTTGCTTTTTATAGATTGCCAAAAAAAAGGAGAAAAGAGGAGCAAAATAAGAGCTTACGTTAACTGGACCCAACGGTTAAACCTGAATTTGTAACATTAGCTAGTTGTCATTGTCACGTAAGCTCAGAAAATGTATTAACAACCTTTGTGTCGCACTTTGTATGCCTTAAATAATTAACAGAGCTGGTCACACTCAGTCTGAACCTGATCCAGACCTGACTGACCGGGATCATGACCCTGAACCGAGCCAGCGCACTTTTTTTTTACATTTGATCTGGAGTTAGATGGACAGGATCAGCACAGCCCAGAGATGAATGTGTTAAATGCATGTCGTACCTGTGACCGGCTGCTCCAAGAACGCTCCTCCTCACTGTCTCCTCCTCTCTCTCTTTCCTCGTCCTGTTGCGGCGTCACACATTTCTCCGCTCTCACAGACACAAATTGCTGATTTAGTCCACTTTGAGTTAAACAATGTCCTGAGATAATTGGAATATACCCCAATGGTCCTGCTCTGGTCGCTGGTATCAGAGGCGCTGCTCTCCATGTGGCGAAAGGCAAAACGCAACCAAAACACAAACACGTGTTTTTTAGCGGAGCACCCCACCTCCCGCCCTCGGTCCAAATCCTCCTCAGTTCGAAAGCTTTCAATTTTACTAAACGCTCTGCTGTTTTACTCCTGTTTCCTGAGCTGTCTTTTAAATGTTACTTTGCAATCCACTCATTTTTGCGTTGTTAGGGGCGTGTTTAGAACGGTGGTGATGCATCTGCATACCCTGTGGGCACCCAGCACACGTGTGGGCACCCAGCACAATGCAGACTGATAATATTCACACTCAGCAAGGATTG
Organism: Pholidichthys leucotaenia; assembly: GCA_020510985.1. Lineage (NCBI taxonomy): Eukaryota > Metazoa > Chordata > Actinopteri > Cichliformes > Pholidichthyidae > Pholidichthys > Pholidichthys leucotaenia. Next base: position 372,707,654 of record CM035842.1, on the reverse strand, counting down.
CATACGAACAGAGAGCCCTAGGGGGACAACCAGAACAATGACTATTGTTATTCATCCCCGGAGGAAGGAGAGGAGTCTGGCGCCAGTTAATCACGCGATTGATATGTATTGTCTGATATGTATATCAATATGTAAATGTGCCAGGCATTCTCTCTTGTCTATATAAAAGAGCTGACTTTACATGCCTCACTAGCGCACACACAGCACACAGCGCTGCAGTGTGTCTCATGATGATGGAGGAATAAAACTCTTAAGCCTTCAGCTTGCCGTGTCTCGCCTGAACTTATTTTGTTCCTCCACACTGGTGACCCTTGACAAAGAATGGAACACCAGGCGAACACCCCGAAGATGACCTGGACGGGAAGCCTCAGCACGTGTCATGGTGCGACCCTCGCCTGATCTTTTACCTCCACACTGGTGACCTGACGGGGGAGAAAGACCGTCTGCTCCCTCTCACCGCACTGTGGATTCCAGAGACTGGGAATCGTCAACATCCTTCGCAACCACACGAGAGTGCAGGGCTGGCACCGGAACGCACCATGAGCAACACGAGCAAACGAAGGAAGCAGCCTGAATGGGGACAATCATCAACACCGACTGCACTGATTTCCATCAAGCTCCCTGGCCCTGACTCACCTCTTGACAATGGACCTTCTGCGCACAGAAGCCACGCGCGCACATCGCGGGGTTACGAGGACAGCACAACTGCCAGCTATGTGGTCACTGCGCCAAGCGTGCACCACACACCAGGGACAAACCGGCTCCACAGACTGATACAGCGTCCTCCGCCGCTGCACATGCCCGAGTTAAATGGCCGATCGCCACCCTCAGAACCTTCAGGGCTGCTCGCGCACCTGGAGCAGACGTGCAGTCCGCACACAGGACTTTGTATGAGTTTTCCAGCCACGGCACACAAGGGGAATTTAGCTGATTGCTTTCCCGATGACTTTAGGGCTGTTTCCCGCACCTAAAGCCAAACTGCCGAGTCCCTGACACAGATTCAGTTTATCACAGCCACTATGCATCCTTGGGGATTTTGGCTGCTCGCCTTCCCCACATCCTCGCTGGACCAAAACACGAGAGAAGTCAGAGATATAATTTTTTCACAGCCGCTGTGGATCTCCGCCACATTTAACGGAAAAAGTTCCTCACCATCGCGGATCCACACGCAATTTTTGCGAGGCCCAGACACCTTTGACGTCCCGGGCCGGCACTTGCTTACTCCCACCCCCTCAACCTCCTCCTGCACAGAGCTTTTCCCGCACCTCACTCCCAAAGCCGACCAATCGCCGTCTGGTTCCATTATGCACGACTGCACACTGGCCCGTGTGCCCACGATCCACGGCCATTCAACGTGCTGGAACTCGGAGCGGAGCACACTGCCCTTTCCACCCCTCCCCCGTCCCCCTCATGGACTGACATGCCCTCCGACAGTTCTACCGGAGCTGGAGCCCAAACGACGGTGGGGGGGGTCACAACCCCTTCTGACCGTTCTGGGGGGAGCGGTGTGGGCACCCAACACAATGCAGACTGATAATATTCACGCTCAGCGGGGATTGCATACTAACAGAGCCCTAGGGGAACAACCAGAACAATGACTATTGTTATTCATCCCCGGAGGAAGGAGAGGAGTCTGGCGCCAGTTAATCATGCAATTGATATGTATTGTCTGATATGTATATCAATATGTAAATGTGCCAGGCATTCTCTCTTGTCTATATAAAAGAGCTGACTTTACATGCCTCACTAGCGCACACACAGCACACAGCGCTGCAATGTGTCTCATGATGATGAGAGCCACGTTAGTGTCTAAACACTGCTCTCCATTGGCGGAGTTCCTTATTGTAAATTGTCGGCCATATTATTTGCCGAGGGAATTCAGCAACGTGTTTGTAGCTGGTGTTTACATAGCGCCGAGCGCTAATGCTAAAGCCAATGCTAAGAAGGCACTCAGGGAACTGCACAATGCGATTAGTGAAATCCAAACTTCACACCCGAACAGTTTTGTGGTGGTTGCGGGGGATTTTAACCACACCAGCTTAAAGACTGTGCTCCCCAAGTTTAAACAATGTGTAGACTTTAAGACCAGAGGAGAGAATATGTTGGACTTAGTGTACACAAACACAGATGCATATAAGGCGATACCCCGCCCCCATCTCGGCCTTTCTGATCACATATCCGTGAAGCTGCTGCCTGCCTACAAACCTTTATTGAAGCGTAGCAGGCCAGCAGTGAAACAAATTAGAATTTGGCCAGAGAGTGCAACCTCTGCACTGAAAGATTGTTTTCTGCACACAGACTGGGAGGTCTTCAAAATAGCAGCCTCCCAGGAAGACAAGACAGATGTGGAGGAGTATGCTGATACGGTCACCAGCTACATCGCGAAGTGCACAGAGGATGTCACTACAGTGAAGACCATCACTATGCGGGGTAACCATAAGCCCTGGATGACTGCAGAGGTGTGCTCGCTGCTTACAGCCAGGGATGCAGCCTTCAGAGCGAAGGACAGGATCGCCCTCTTCTCAGCCAGGTCTGCGCTCTCAAAGGGAATTAAGGCGGCAAAGCGCGCCTATGCGGAGAAAATCCAGGGACACCTCTGTGACACTAGGAACACCAAGCAGATGTGGCAGGGAGTTCGGACACTGATGGGCTATAAGTCTAGGCAGGGGGTCGATGATGAAGATGCTTCGCTTCCAGACAGGCTTAACAACTTCTTTGCACGTTTTGAAGCATCAAACTCGGCAATCAGAGGGAGGGCTGGCCCACCCCCACCATCGGTCGGACCAGCTTTTATCATCAACACAGCGGACACACGGAGGACCCTAACCAGAGTCAACCCACGCAAAGCTGCAGGTCCGGACAACATTCCGGGACGTGTGCTCCGAGACTGCGCGAGCGAGTTGGCAGATGTCCTGACTGACATTTATAACATCTCCCTGAGTCAGGCCATCGTTCCCAGATGCTTCAAGACCTCTATCATTGTACCGGTGGCAAAGAAACCAGTTGTGTCCTGTTTGAATGACTATCGTCCTGTTGCACTGACACCAATTGTGATGAAGTGTTTTGAACGGCTTGTCAAACCACACATTACAGCCTGCCTCCCTGCATCACACGACCTGCTCCAGTTTGCATATCGTTCAAACCGCTCCACGGAGGATGCTATAGTCACCACCCTACACTCTGTCATCACCCACCTGGACCAGAAAGACACCTACGCCAGACTCCTGTACATTGATTTCAGTTCAGCATTCAACACCATTATTCCCCAGAGACTGATGGAGAAATTACTCCTTCTTGGTCTGAACACCACCACATGTCTCTGGATCCTGGATTTCCTGACTGAGAGACCTCAGTCTGTCCGGGTTGGAAACAACATCTCCAACTCTGTCACGCTGAGCACTGGATCCCCTCAAGGCTGTGTACTCAGTCCACTGTTGTTTACACTTCTAACACATGACTGTGTATCCAGACACGAGGGGAACCAGATTATTAAGTTTGCAGACGACACCACGGTGGTGGGACTTATTCAGAGGGATGAGGAATCAATGTACAGGGAGGAAGTGAAAGACCTGGAGGGATGGTGCAGGGAGAACAATCTGGTGCTCAACGTGGACAAAAAGGAGATGATTATTGACTTCCGGCGGTCTCAGCCTGAGCACGTCCCCCTCAGCATCGGCGGCCGTTTAGTGGAGAGAGTGGAGAACATCAAGTTCCTCGGAGTGCAGATCTCGCAGGACCTAACCTGGAGCAAGAATTCCTTGGGGATCAGGAAACGGGCTCAGCAGAGACTGCACTTCTTGAGGAAACTCAAACAGGCCTGTCTCCCCATCTGCATCCTCAGGACCTTCTACAGAGGTGTGGTGGAGAGTGTTCTGACGTACTGCATTGCTACATGGTACTCCAGCTGCAGTATGTCAGACAAAAAAGCCCTGCAGAGGATAGTCAAGGGGGCTGAGAGGGTGATTGGAGTCTCCCTCCCCTCTGTCCAAGAACTTTCTTCAGAGCCGTTGTAGAAGCAGGGCACTGAACATTGTCAAGGACCGTTCTCACCCTCTGCATAAACACTTTGAACTTCTTCCATCTGGTAAACGATTCCGGAGCATCAGAGGCAGAACCACCAGACTGATCAACAGCTTCCTTTCACAAGCTGTCAGGATGCTGAACAGTTGACACGGAATCTCTCATACACACTACTGCACCTACGGACATTTTGTATATTATTTGTATATTATAGTTAGTTAGTTTTTTCCCAAGTATGTCTCAGGGATGTGTGAATGGGTGGGGGGGTGAAGCTATGTGTGAGTGTGTCTTAAATCATGCTGCTTCTATTTATATGGATGCCAAGAGAAACGCAATTTCATCTTGCCTGCACTACAGTTGTATGTACAGCAATATGACAATAAAGTTTGATTTGATTTGATTTGATGATGGAGGAATAAAACTCTTAAGCCTTCAGCTCGCCGTGTCTCGACTGAACTTATTTTGTTCCTCCACAACCCTCTATATTATAGTCTGTGTGCGTGTGTGTGGGGGGGGTATTATATTTTACACCACACACATACACACACACACTATCTAGGTGTGCCTTCGGGTTCTTTTGGCTATGAAAAGTGTGCCCTGGCTGAACAAAGGTTGGGAAGCACTGCACTATTACTTACAACAGGAGTGACATCATGTGCATCTTCAGGCCCATTGTCAGAATCGTAGTGAGAGGAATTCTCATTTAGGTTCTGTAAACAAGAATACAATGTCTCCAAACACAGATTTTATTATATGTATCCAATCATCTGTGTGTTTCAAGCGAGAAATTCAGATGCTTAGGCTGAAGCTCTCGCAAATTGTGATATCATGCGTCATGAGGCTATAGATTGGATTTTTGCTGAAGTTTATAGTATTAACACTAAACAGTTTAAACTCACACAGACTCCGGCTCCTCCTGATAAACTTTCCTGTCCACTAAGAGGATTCCATGGTGCTGAATCATCATCAGTTACCTAAAGAAACAGAAAAACAAAATACAAATACAATCTGCAATACCAATGTAACATGTAACATGTCTAGTTCTGAAGACAAAAAAACCTACAATGTACTGTACCCTACACTCACCATAATGTGGCTGACATCACGTGCATCTTCAGAGCCATTGTCAGAGTCATAGTGAGAGGAATTTTCATTCAGATTCTGTGTTGCAGAAAAGAATATAAAGTATTGATAAACCTTTGTTACACAATACACGCACAGTCACCAGCCACCAGCAGGATCTAGCATGTGGGAGATGCTATTCCAACCAGCTGCCTTCCCTCCAAACTTACATAGATAGATACATGGGTTGCCAGAGCGGCAAAAATCCCATCAGCTAGATAATATACAGTATTTATTTATGTATCCTTGAAGAGCACCTGGTTGGACCATTTTATCAGTTTTTAAAAAAACACAACTGTATTGACCAAGTGCAGCACTCCCACTTCTGCCTAACTACAAGTTTGATTAAAGAGATACTCCACATCCCCAAATCAGAAGTATCATCTCAGTTAGTAGGGAGATACCGGTGTAGCTTTACCATGACATCACAACACTTCTGACTACTGACTATCCCTAACCTATCGCTGCCTAAACTGTAATAAACACACAAACAGATCTCCGAACGGTTACCCCCCCCACCCCCAGCAAAAAACAAATATGTTAATATTGCACTATAATGCAAGTGCTACAGAGGCCAGATTCTTGCAAAAGTTGAAACTTACAGAGTCTTCTGCTCCTGAAAAACTTTGTAGTCCACTGAGTGGAACCCAAGGTTCAGAATCATCATCCTGTGGTGCACATATGTAGTTTCACGGGCTCACATGTGTATGACTGTTCATATGCTCTCACGTATATTCCTGTGTGCTTATTTTGGCTTCATGTCTGAAGAGGAACAAAAGGTCTGGACCTCCTATGGATAAGAGGAGGATGAGAGAGTTGGCCTTTTGATATGCAAAGAGATGGACATGAATGATTTCCTGACCACCCAGGTTGGGGTGGAAGCGAGAGGAACTGCAGGGGGGATGCATTGTGTTTGGGATTTAAAGACAATGGGATTTTGTACTTTGATGTCAGGGGTATAAGACTGGCAGATGTTGGGGTTTTTTCCTTCTTCTGCTTTTGAATGTTGGAGAGTGTGTTGTGAATAAAATGGAACCTGAGAAATAACTCTGCCTCATCCTTTCCACACAATCTCCACACTGGTGACCTTAAGACGTATTATGGCTGGAGACAATTCTCCTGCACCGGACTCATCAGGAGCCAGCCAAGCTAATGCAGCTACCACAGTCCAGCTTCCGGACTTCTGGCAGAACAGTCCGCGCTCCTGGTTTAACGCAGTCGAGGCACAGTTCCATCTTCAGAAGTTTTCGGCAGACGCCACGAAGTTCTACCATGTAGTTGCAAAGCTGGACAACGACACAGCCCAGCGTGTAGAGAGCCTGATCAACCACCCGCCAGACGACGACAAGTACGGCACTTTGAAGGCTGCTCTCATCTGTTTTTTCACTCCCTCGCTGGGAGAGCGAGCAGAGAAGCTCCTGGCGTTGACTGAGTGTGAGGTCGACAGACCTGCAGACCTGATGGCGAAGATGCTGAGTTTGAGAGACGCCGAAGATGATGGCTTTATTTTCGCCCACCTTTTCCTCAGGACACTACCGCCAGCGGTGAGAGTTACCCTGGCCAGTTCACAGCTGTTGGCCCACCGAGACTACCACGAGCTGGGTCAGGAGGCGCAACGACTCGTCGACGCCCATAGACGACACACGGCCACGACCGCAGCAGCGGAGCTGGGCGCAACATCCGGAGATGGCAGGGGGCCAGAGGCTGCAGCACCAGACTCACCGACGACGGCAGCGACGGGGGCCAGGAGGCGCGGAGTGGACGACGTCCTTTGCTTTTACCATCGCCGTTTCACCGAGAGGGCACGCAAGTGCATTCCACCGTGCCAATTCAAGCGCTCGGGAAACGCCAAGACCGGGAGTCGGTAGCAGCTGTGGCTCTCGGTGAGGAGAACAAGCTGCTCTACTTGAGGGACGCGCGATCGGGGAGGCACTTCCTTGTGGACACAGGCTCCCAGCTGAGTTTCATCACACCTTCCTACGCTGACTGGCTGGTGTCTTCCAGTGGCCCTGTGGTGTCAGCAGCGAATGGCTCGGTGATCAAGACCTTCGGGGAGAAGACCCTGTCTCTGTCATTACACGGCTGCATATTTGAGTGGACTTTCGTCATAGCGGCAGTCAATTTCAACATGTTAGGTGCTGATTTTTTGTGCTCACATGGTTTGTTGGTCGATCTTGCTAACAGACGCCTGGTTAATGCACTCTTTTTCTTCTATTCCCTGTACAGCGCGAGTGGCCCCGCCAACAGCACAAGCCAATGTCACAGCTGCAGGTGGTAAGTTCCACACACTCCCCACTCAGTTTCCAGCACTCACGGTGCCAACGTTTTCGGTGACCGTGGCTAAACATGGGGTGGAGCATTTTATTACTACCACCGGACAGCCCATTTTTGCAAAAGCTTGGCGCTTGGATTCAGCTAAACTGGCCATAGCGCGCGAGGAGTTTGCCAACCTGGAAAAATTGGGCATCATCCAACGTTCAAAGAGCCCTTGGGCTTCACCGCTTCACATGGTCCCTAAAACTGATGGCTCGTGGCTGCCGTGCGGTGATTTTCGCAGGCTGAACAATGCTACAGCACACGACCGCTACCCAATCCCACATATCCAAGATTTTTCAGTTCATTTGGCGGGGACGTGCATTTTTTCTAAGATAGACCTGGTACGCGGTTATCATCAGGTCCCAGTCCGCGCTGAGGACATACCCAAAACAGCGGTAATAACTCCTTTTGGGCTTTTTGAGTTTTTGCGCATGCCGTTTGGGCTTAAAGGCGCAGCGCAGACTTTCCAACGCATGATGGACGCAGTGTTGCGCGATCTTCCTTTCGTGCTCGTCTACCTGGACGACATTTTGGCAGCCAGTGCGTCCGAAGACGAACACGAAAACCACCTCACAGTAGTTTTCCGGAGGTTGGCGGAGCACGGGCTAATAATCAACACAGAGAAGTGTCAGTTCGGGGTGGCGCAGATTGATTTTTTGGGGCATCGCGTCTCTCCCGAAGGAGCAGTTCCTCTGCCTGACAAGGTGCGCGCGGTGGCAAATTTTCCCCAGCCACAAACGGTCAAAGCGTTACAGGAGTTTTTGGGAATGGTGAATTTTTATAACCGTTTCCTCCCCCGCGCGGTGCAGCTCATGCAACCATTGTACGCTGCGCTTAAAAAACAAAAACCCGCAAATAAAATCGAATGGTCTCCCGAGCGGGAGCGCGCATTCTCTGAAGTCAAAACAGCCTTGGCAAACACTGCGTTGTTAGCGCATCCAGTCCCAACGGCCCGCATGGCGCTCACTACTGACGCGTCAGATGTGGCCATAGGAGCGGTTGTTGAACAGTATGTGGCTGGAGCCTGGCAGCCGCTCGCGTTTTTCAGCAAGACTTTGCGCGATAGTGAGCGAAAATACAGCGCATTCGACAGGGAGTTGTTAGCTCTCCATTTGGCTATTCGTCACTTCCAGTTTTGGCTGGAGCGACGCCGTTTCACCGCGTTCGTTGACCACAAGCCGCTGACTTTTGCGATGGCCAAGATTTCGGAACCTTGGTCGGGCCGGCAGCAGAGACAGCTGGCCGCAATTTCGGAGTTCACTACCGATATCCAGCATGTAGCGGGTAAACTTAACGTGGTGGCAGACTGCCTCTCGTGTGCCGTGGCTGCTCCAGCCCACGTAGAGGTAGATTTCGCTGGACTGCAGGGACTGTGCGCCGCAGTCGCCACATCGCCACATGACTGTTCCGTCATGTAGCGATGGCCGATGTCCGTCCTCTGTAGTGGGGGGGGGGGGAACCGCAGGGACCGCGGGGACTGTGCGCCACGGTCGCCACATCGCCACATGACTGTTCTGTCATGTAGCAATGGCCAATGTCCGTCCTCTGTAGCGGGGTGGGGTGGGGGAGTTATCTTCTACATTACAAATATTTTAGAATAATTTTTAGTGCACTGTAGGCTATTTTTTCTTGTAAAAAAAAAGCCACACATTTTTTACGTGGCATGCTTCTTTGTGTGTGGGGGCTTGTTTGTTCATTCATTCATGAATGAATGAATAAACAACCCCCCCCCACACACACACACACAGCCCTGAGTGTCACCTTTCATTAGAGCCCAAGATGAAGCTTCTATACTGAATCATTCAAAAGTTACAGATGTTTTTCCAAATTGTGCCATTTGGCACAATTTGGCACAGTTCAAAAACACCTGGGAACTGCCTGAGAACAAAGCTGTGTAATATATTCATTTTTTGTGGTATTGTTACAAAATTTTGACCTCAGCTGGATAACATTTGGTTCTACATTTCTGTTGCATTTTCCAGCCCGGATCTAAAGCTGTGTGTTATTTGCAAGCATTTGTATCCCAAAAAACACCCATGCGAAATTTATTTTCTTCAAGTTCAGTATGTTTAGATGACTGTTACTCAGTGGCAGGAGCACTTAGAGAGACTATGACTGTTTTGCCAAAAAAATCAAAGTGTTTTCTTTTAAATGAGACCAACCCCATGAAGATGCTGCAAAGGGTTGAAGAACAGCTTTTGATTTACTTTGGGTACGTTATTTTTTGGCGTTTTTAGGGAAATTGACCAGAGTGCAAGGGGTTAAGCAAGGGAAGGGCGTATTTGTCCTTAATGGTAATGTTGTTAAGTTCCCTGAAATCAATACATGGTCTTAAAGAGCCGTCTTTCTTGCCAACAAAAAAGAACCCCACCCCCACTGCCGAAGAAGATGGACGGATTATGCCCGAACTTAGGGACTCCTTGATGTACGCTTTCATAGCTGCCCGCATCGGCGGGGAAAGGCTATACAGCTGGCTAGATGGTAACGGAGCTCCCGGACGGAGGTTAATGGCACAATCATACGGCTGGTGAGGGGGCAGGGAGAGGGCCTGGGACTTGCTGAAGACGGCTCCGAGGTCATGATATTCAGGGGGAACTTTGGACAGGTCCGGGGCCAAGGCGGTGGGAGACTCCATGGGAATGGATGGCGAGCAAGCAGCAGACTGGAGACAGGCGCTGAGGCAGAATGAGCTCCATGACCTAATATTCCCCGAGCGCCAATCAGTCGTGTGGGGTTGTGAAGACACAGCCAGGGAAACCCAAGGATCACCGGGGACGACGAGATCGGCAACACAAAAAACTGAAGCTCCTCCCGATGATTCCCCGAGATGATGACCGACACCGGGGCAGTTTGGTGAGTCACCATGGCCATGGGGGTTTTAGACAGTGCGATCAGTTGTAGCGGGGTTTTGAGGGGAGAACAGTGTAGGCCCAAGCGGGTTGCCAGGTCTTGAGAAATAAAGCTTTGCTCTGCCCCTGAGTCGATTAATGCCTGTGTGGGTATTTCAGTGTGTTTATGAAAGAATTGGACAGGAAGAAGGAGTCTAGATAGGGGGTTAGGCTGAGGCAAGTCCGTGAGTCCCCCTACTGCGACGCACAGACCCTCCCCCCTCTTGGCTGAATCGGGCAAGATGTTACTTCATGCTCCTCGCTCCCGCAATACAGGCACAACCTCAGTTCCCGGTGGCGCTGTTTCTCCACCGAAGGCAACCTAGCTTGTCCTACAACCATGGGTTCTGGGGTCTCAGAGGAATCAGCCAGTGGCAGGGCCAGAAGGGGAGTAGATGGAGCGCGGCAGGGCTGTGACCCTGAGCGGCCATGGGATTTCTGCTCCGCCACCCGTTCCCTCAGCCTATTATCTAGACAAATGACTCGGGATATAAGCTCAGATAGCCTAGCTGGCTTTTCTCGAGGGGCTAACTCATCCTGGAGACTAGGACTAAAGCTCCTAAGGAAGATGCTACACAGAGCAGCGTCCTCCCAACCCACTTCGGTAGCCGCTATCCGGAAGTCCACTGCATAATCTGCTGCAGTCCTAGTCCCCTGCCTCAGGTTTAGCAGCTGAGAGGTAAGCACGCTGTCTCGGTCTGAATGATCAAAAACTTCATTGAATTCATCAATAAACTGCCCATAAGTCATGCTAGCGTAATCGGCCCTAGCCATAACAGCGTAAGCCCATGCTAGCGCCCTTCCCTCCAGCAAATTAATCACATTGCCGATCTTACTTTGGTCCGAAGTAAAGTCTTCAGGTACCCGTTGGAAAACCACCCCGCATGACTAAGCCCCTGGCGTCACCGAGCTTACCGCTAAAGCGATTGGGGTGGGAACGAGAGTGAGCCGCGCCGGGGACCCCTGTCCGGGCTGGTTAGCTGGTATGCTAGCGGGAACTGAGGAGTTACTGGGAATAGGTTGGGCCTGTGATAAAGGCTGGAAGTTAGTCAATCAGTCTAACCGATCAGTGACACGGGCTAATTGGGTCAAAATATACTGCTGCTGATAAGCCAATTGATCAATTCGAAATTCCATGTGGTTGATACGGTGCACCAAAGCGCTGTCAGCTGGGTCGATCTGGCGGAGATGTACTGACATGGTTTTTTGACCCAGAGACAAGACACAGACCTCGAATTGATACAATTAGGTTTATTACAGCAAGAATGTGTATGTTGGTGCATGTGAGTGTAGACAGGAGCAGCAGGGACAGAGCGGCACACCGTACGACCCAGCAACCCTAAAGACACACAGAGAAGGAAAGTTAGTGAGCGTTGTAGCTGGAGTTAAACAGTTACACTGTTGCTGACTGTGGGAGCAGATGGAGATAGGCTCAGGTTCAGCACGATGGCTATGGCCAGGAAGACAGTGTCCTTCGGTCGGGAGTGCAGCTCCTGCAGGTGAGTGTCTGGGGAGTTTGATGAGGAAGGAGGGAAGGAAGAATCTGCCGCCACAGACTCCACTTGTGCACAGGGGACTGGAAGACAGGGTGAGTTGAGGATTGCGCTTATGTGGACGGCTGGAGGGATTCTCCGGCAAGGAACGAAGCAGGCTTTGGATGAGATCACGACGAGTAGAAAGAGTTGGAGATGAAGCTCCTCTGGAGTGCAGTGAGACATCTCCACACCGCTAGTCAGGGCAGTGCGGAATAAATAGGCCAGCCGTAATGGGAACTAGGTGAGCGCGCAGCTGGGGATGATTAGTAGAGCAGGCCATGACATTCCAAAAGGGATTAAATTCCAGCAATGGGCGAAAATGCCCAAAGATGGGTGTGCCAAGCTTGTGGCATCATATTTAAAAAGACTTGAGGCTGTAATTGCTGCCAAAGGTGCATCAACAAAGTATTGAGCAAAGGCTGTGAATACTTATGTACATGTGATTTCGTAGTTTTTTATTTTTAATAAATTTGCAAACATCTCAAAAAACTTTTTTCACATTGTCAGTATGGGGTATTGTGTGTAGAATTTTGAGGAAAAAAATGAATTTAATCCCTTTTGGAATAAGGCTGTAACAAAACAAAATGTGGAAAAAGTGAAGCGCTGTGAATACTTTCTGAATGCATTGATACGTACCTTTCTACCCATTTACCTCAATACTTTTGCTGTACTTTCCCAGTCATCTGGCAATTCTTCCCTACCAACCAGAATCTGTATCAACTCCTTCCTGTACTCTGTGCGACCTTCTTCCTTCTGTAACTTCCCCCACTTAATCTTTGGCTCTGCCTTCACTGTTTTCCTCTTCTTGATTTGCAAAGTCATCCTACAGAGTACCATCCGATGCTGTCTAGCTACATTCTCTCCTGTTACCACTTTGCAGTATCCTGTCTCTTTCAGATTTCTCCTTCTGCATAATATGTAGTCCACTTGTGTGCACCTTCCTGCACTCTTGTAAGCCACCCTATGTTCCTCTCTTTTCTTAAAGTACAGTACTGTCACGCGGGGCTCTAGGGAGCCACGCAATAAGAGCCAAGGGTGAGCCAGTGAGTCGTGATGTTTTATTAAAGGTAAGGGGTGAGGGATGAGGAAAGCAAAGATACTCGTACAGAGGTACACTCACGGGTTGCATAGCGCAGGAGCAGGGAGCTCGTACCGGGCATAGGGGTAACAAGGCATACATACTCTCAGCGGGTAACAATCACAGGAATGCTGTAATGGGAGTAGAAGCTGACACCAGACGAAGGGGCTTCAGCCTAGCAGTGCTTATGTCGCAGCCCCGAGTCATCGAGGCTGCTCCTATTTATTCTCATTGGCAGCGCCCCACCTGATGAAGATTAATTGGCCCCAGCCGTCCGTAATGCTGCCAGCTGGGAGCCTGCTGAGACGCTGCTCAATGAGAAGCAGGGATGAAGGGAAACATGGGCTGAGCGCCGAGACGGCATCTCATCCCATGGTGACAGAGCCTCCCCCTGAAGGTCGGGCTCCTGAACGACCAGGAACATCCCAGCCCCCCCCCCCCCCCCCACCTAGGGTGGGTGGAAGGGAGGCAGGACCGGAGGGGAAGAAGCAAAGGGAAGGACAACACCAATAGACCAATGTAGGGTAACAGGGCCGAAAAAACCCCAAAAACAAATACGGTACTCTACATCGCACCAAAAAAAAAAAAAAAAGGGCTCAGATGGGGAGAATATAGAACACGGGAACAGATAACAACCCACCAAAAGAATGACAAAAATGGATAAAGCAATTACAGAGTATGGATAACAGAACAAACACTACTCCATAAAGCACAGACAAAACTAAGAACAGGACAAGAGTGATAAAAAAACGCTGAGTACGGATAATGAAAAGGGGGGAGAAAAAACCCACAATACACAGCACCGTATATATATCTACACGCACAGTCACCTAAAGGAGAGAAAGTGACTGGGACAAACGGACAATTACAGAGTATGGTTTGATGGGAAACAAAACACATAACTCTATAATGCACAGACAAAGCTAAAAACAAGGCACAAAAAGGAGAATGCTGAGTACGGAAAATGGAAAACAACACACAGCACCATGAATATATATTCACCAACAGGACAAAATATTACACCCGAGTGACCTTAATAACAACAAAAAAAAAGACGACACCTGAGGAATATGGCAGGCAGAGTCCAAAATGGCCGAAGGGCTCCGGAGGTCTCCCCACCCATTGTCCAGTTGGCGAACCGGGGAAAGGGAAATGTTCGGACGGCGAACTCCGGACCCAGATCCCAGGAACCCAGTCCACCGGCAGCCGAACCAGGCCACCCAGAAGCAAACACAGATCATCGGGGGGTTGGACCAGATCACCGAACCGAAAGTCTTGCGGGTCGGGTTGTCGACCCGCATCACTCAACCACCAGGATCGTTGAGACGGACGAAGGGTAAAAGCGGGTCCCGGTGGAAGAGGCTCAGGGGAGAACCTATGACGGGGGCGACGAGCGTCAGGCCGCAGGGAAGCGGCCACCTCCTCACCGGACCTGAACAACACTGGGGCAGCACCCACGTCGGACCCCGATTGGGCCTTAGGCGAACCCACGTCGGACACCGCTGGAGCAGCTCCCATGTGGGACCCCGATTGGATCTCGGGCGAACCCACGTTGGACGCCGCTGGAGCAGCACCCACGTCGGACCCCGATTGGGTCTCGGGCGAACCCACGTTGGACACCGCACCACAACCGACCTCCAACGTTGAACCTGGACCCTCCAGCACTATGAGGAACGGCAACTCCTCGCCGGTGACCCTGAAAGAAGGCTCAGAAGAGAAAACAGAACCGGGATCAGGATCACCGGCAGCGTCAGAACCCGGCGAGACAAGCTCAGACGCAGCGGGCGGCTGCACCCGGCTCATCTCCCCTAGAGACAGGCTAAAGTGCTCAAAGATATAAAGGGAGAAAAGAAAGGAGCGCACTCGCCTGATCTCGGGTTCTGACGCCGTCCAGGACTGCGAAGATCCAGGATCCGTCGTCAGGAGGTCGTTGTCAGGCTCCCATCCAGCCGCGTCGGGCCCCGCAGCCAGCACGATGGTCAGCGCAGCTTGAGGTTCCTCCAGCTCCGATAACCCCGCCGACGATCCACTCGGCGTGAAGCCAGAAGAATCTCGTCCCGCTGGACCGAACCGCTCCTCCGTGGAGACCCGGGGACGCTTAGTCGTCGGCGTAGACTCCACGCAGCAGTTAGTCCCCCTCCTCCGTCCGCAACGTAGCTGCGGAACCACAGGCCCTCTCCTTATCCCACCACGTTGACCCAGAGCCGGGGATTGCTCGGCGGAGAGAGACACAGAGGATGCAGGATTAGGAATACAGGTTACAGCAGGTGGGGGGAGTTCAGGGAGCTGCAAACCCTGAACTCCTCCTCCAGGAATGTGACAGAGCAAATCATTAAGCAGATGTGAATAAACTATGACTTGCCTGTCCCCTGGAGGTTGGATTTCGCCTGCTGTGGTGGATACTGCTTCTTTCTCTCCCTGCCCGGCGATAACGGAGGACCCCCTAGGAAACCGTCTGAGGATCGCTCGCATAGTCTCCAGCAGAGAGCTCACCATGCCGAGATTCCAAGCACACACAGCCGTCGAGAAGCGCGTCGAGGAGGAGGGGGAAACAGCCGGGATGAGCCAGCCCGAATGTCCTGGAGTGACAGCGGGGAAGTGAGGCTCAGGGAACAAGGCTGTGAAAACTCCACGCTGACGAGACGAAGAGGTGACAGCTACGTGGAGGAAACGGTCCTGGCGGCAGCCCAGAACTGGATCCGGAAGGGGGTCGTGCAGAGGTGACTTGGCGATGTGACGACGACTTCTCCCAGGGGACGAAACGAGGGGGGAACCCAGGAATCGCTGCTCCTGATCAGAGACCGAGGCGAGGAGGGCATTGAGCTTGGGACAGCTTCGTTGCTCTGGAGTCCTCTCCACCAATCTCACTGCTGCCACCACGTGCCTGCAGATGGTGACAGGATGCACAGTGGAGCTCGCGACAGCTGCTCGGCCCCAGACATAACTGCTGTCAGCTGCGGCTCCTTGGAGGGAATCCCGAGTGACATGGTGCAGGTCGGGGAAAGCCCTCTGGTTGGCGCGAACTCCTGGGCTGGAATGGCAGCAGGAACGGGATCCCGAAGCGGGGGGCAACGTCATACACTTCGGCTTCCTGCCGGGGTTTCCATCCAACCTGCGGAGCTTCTCTCGCTGTGTACCTGTGGCGTCTATCCTGGCACTGTCCTCGAGATGGAAATGAGGGTGACAGTCCAGGAGATCCTCAGCACGGCCCGGATGCCAGCGCCTCGAGTTGGAGGCGCCGTGCAGGGTGAAGAGCGTCCTGTCGACAGCCCCCGAGATGGACCTCAGCTCGTTGCCCTGGCGTCGGGAGGGAAACGGCATGCTAGCAGCGCTGACACCCGGACAAAAAGGTACAATTCCACAGCGACTCACGGCCGCCGGCAACTCGTCTGGCTGCGACATACTGTCACACGGGGCTCTAGGGAGCCATGCAATAAGAGCCAAGGGCGAGCCAGTGAGTCGTGATGTTTTATTAAAGGTAAGGGGTGAGGGATGAGGAAAGCACAGATACTCGGACAGAGGTACACTCACGGGTTGCATAGCGCAGGAGCAGGGAGCTCGTACCGGGCATAGGGGTAACAAGGCATACATACTCTCAGCGGGTAACAGTCACAGGAATGCTGTAATGGGAGTAGAAGCTGACACCAGACGAAGGGGCTTCAGCCTAGCAGTGCTTATGTCGCAGCCCCGAGTCATCGAGGCTGCTCCTATTTATTCTCATTGGCAGCGCCCCAGCTGATGAAGATTAATTGGCCCCAGCCGTCCGTAATGCTGCCAGCTGGGAGCCTGCTGAGACGCTGCTCAATGAGAAGCAGGGATGAAGGGAAACATGGGCTGAGCGCCGAGACGGCATCTCATCCCATGGTGACAAGTATGTGTTCACCATGGCAATTTCCATCCTTTTAGCAAAATCCACAACCATCTGTCCTTCCACATTTCTCTCCTTAAGACCATACCTACCCAGGACCGCCTCATCACCTCTGTTCCCTTCACCTACATTCCCATTAAAGTCCACTCCAATCACCACTCTCTCCCTCCTGGCAACACTCTCTACCACTTCATCCAACTTTCTCCAGAATTCCTCTTTCTTTTCTACCTGACATCCAACTTGTGGGGCATACGCACTGACAACATTCAACATCACACCTTTGACTTCTAGCTTCAAACTCATGAGTCTGTCTGACTCCCTCACCCTTCACATACTCTTCTTTCAAGATTACTCCTACTCCATTTTTCTTCCTATCTACACCATGGTAGAACAGTTTAAATAACCCTGCAATGCTCCTAGCCTTGCTTCCCTTCCATTTGGTTTCTTGAACACACAGTGTATCTACCTTTCTTCTCTCCATCATATCAGCTAACTCTCTGCCTTTAGCAGTCATAGTCCCTACATTTAACATCCCTACTCTCAGCTCCACACTTCTACCTTTCCTCTTCTTTCTCTTCCTCCTAACATGCCTCCCCCCCTCCTCCTCCTCGATCTTCGACCAACAGTAGCCCAATTTCCACCGGCACCCTGTCGGTTAACAGCACTGGTGGTGGTCGTTGTTAACCCAGGCCTCGACCGATCTGGTATGAAAGTCTCATTCGTCATGAGCCGCATGTTTAATTTGGCAAAGTTTTACATCACAACCCTGTCACAACCCTCCCATTTAACAGGACTTGAGACCGGCACTAGGAGTACACTGGCTTGGGCACCCCCTGTAGCTGGGTTATGGACAATAACAAGTGAAAGTAATAAAACTGATTTATTGATGAGAAATCACCAGGGAATGGGGAAATATAATGGTGTGGTGACCCACCACAATCTACATGGACATTCAATCCTCACACTCAGTAAATCTGGAGGAGGCAGAGGACCATTCACATAAGGACAGAGAACCCCTGGGGGGACAACCAGAACAATGGACTATTGTTTATACATCCCCGGATTAAGGAGAAGACATCCAGGCGCCAGTGCTCATGCTAATCATATGTATTGACTGATACTGTATGTATATCAATATGCTGATGTGCCATGCATTCTCTCTGTTGGTATAACATATAAAAGCGCAACACAAGACAGCACTCGGGGCACAGCACTGTACAGCACAGTAGCGCACAGCGCTACAAGTGCGTCTCATTATGTTGGAGGAAATAAAGCTCTGCAACCTTACAGCTCGCCGCATCTCGCCTGAATTTATTTTCCTCCACACTGGTGACCCTTGACAAAGAATGGAACACGAGGCGAACACCCCAGAGATGATCCGGACGGGAAGCCCCAGCACGCGTCATGGTGTGCCCCTTGCCTCATCTTATCCCTCCACACTGGTGACCTGACAAGATAGAATGACCGTCTTCTCCCTCTCACCGCGCTGTGAACAGTAGAGGACCAGAGAATGCCTGCAACCTCTTCATCCTCACCAGAGCGCGTGCCCCGGAGCGGGCAGTGCTTGGACCTACACACACCACGAACCGCGACATGAGCGAAGCGACGGAAGCAGCCTGAACAGGGAAGTCATCGACACCAACTGCATTGATTTCCACCAAGCTCCCCGACCCTGACTCATACGACAGCGGACCTCCCGCACACAGAAGCCCTGCATGCATACCGCAGGATTACAAGGACAGCGCAACTGCCAGTTATGTGGTCACGGCGCCAAGCGCGCACCACGCACAGAGACGAACCGGCTCCACAGACTGATATATTGTCCTCCGCTGCTGCACATGCCCGAGAAAAACGGCTGATCGTCACCCTCGGAACCTTCAGGGCTGCTCACGCACCTGAAGCAGATGTGCAGCCCGCACACAGGACTTTGTATGAGTTTGTCAGCCACGGTGCACAAGGGGACTTTAGCCGATTGCTGTCCCCAATGACTTTAGGGCTGCTCCTGCACCTAAAGCCAGACTGCCTCACACCCTCACACAGCTGCAGTTGTTTCATAGCCGCTACGCATCCTCGGGGAATTTGGCCGCTCGCCTTCCCCACATCCTCGCTGGATCGAGCCGCGAGAGAAGTCAGAGACTTATTTTTATTTTTGTCACAGCCGCTGTGGATCACTGCCAGGTTTAACGGGAAAGTCCCTCACCATCGCGGATCCACAAGCAATTTTTGAGCGGCCCAGACACCTTTGACGTCTCGGGCTGGCACTCACTTACTCCCACCCCTCTCCCCCTCCTCCTCCACAGCGCTCTTCCCGCACCTCACTCCCTAAAGCTGGCCGATCGCCATCTGGTTCCATTACGCATGACATGCACACCAGCCCGGTGCCCACGATCCACTGCCATTCAACGTGCTGGAAACCGGAGCGAAGCACACTGTTTTTTTCCACCCCTCCCCCGTCCCCCCCACGGGCTGATGCCCTCCGACACTCCTCTAAAGCAGGACAGTTCTACCGGAGCTGGAGCCCCAACAACGGGGGGTGGAGGGTGGGGGGGGGTGTCACAGCCCCTACTGAGTACTCTGGGGGGAGCCCTTTGGTGACCCACCACAATCTACATGGACATTCAATCCTCACACTCAGTAAATCCAGAGGAGGCAGAGGACCATTCACATACGGACAGAGAACCCCTGGGGGGACAACCAGAACAATGGACTATTGTTTATACATCCCCGGATTAAGGAGAAGACGTCCGGGCACCAGTGCTCATGCTAATCATATGTATTGACTGATATGTACAGTATATCAATATGCTGATGTGCCATGCATTCTCTCTGTTGGTATAACATATAAAAGCGCAACACAAGACAGCACTCGGGGCACAGCACTGTACAGCACAGTAGGGCACAGCGCTACAAGTGCGTCTCATTATGTTGGAGGAAATAAAACTCTGCAACCTTCCAGCTCGCCGCATCTCGCCTGAACTTATTTTTCCTCCACAATGGAAAGCAGACCCGGAAATGCGGGAGGGATGGAATGCCGATGTATGTTACTCTACATTGTGCAAGAGGTCCATTTCTCTCTTTTTCTTTATTTACAGCAGCCATTTATACTTTTTTTTCTATCATATGCTTCACCTGCTCACAGGTTTCCATGAGAAGTCATTGCTCTGCTGGTAAGAAATATGCTACTCATGTCTTATTTGCAGTAGGATCAGTGATTCTGTGATCAATTGTGTGGTCTATTTAAGTTTGCTGTGAGCATGCACTTATGCATCCCAACTTTCTGCAAATGGCTTGACATAGCTTCCTCTTCTCATCCTGGCTTGACAATGGCACAACTGAATAAGCCAGGATAAGCAGGTCAGCTATGTCAAGCCACAATTTTTCACTTATCCTGGCTTCTTTAATTCTACTTTTATGCAATACCCCTCAGATCATAAGCCTACATAATAGAAATTACCCAGATGCTTCCCTGAAATCATGTGTCAAACTGTGGAATAGGCCTTACAATATTGTTTTTCACATATCTATGTACTATTAAAAACTTTTTGTACATCATATGACTTTACAAGCTTGAAGCCAGTCATGAGGTTGGCAAGATGACAAATGAGATTACAATAAGGCATTTTATGTTTTGCCAAATGGTAACTTGTCTTAAATATCACTATGATCATTTTATTACTTAAACTGTACTTTCCACATCAAAGCCAAATACAAAAGTGATTTAGACAGGGTAATGGGGGATACCATTACAGAGGTGGGTCTCCAGTAATAACAGGGCAGAACATAACAGAGGCCTTTACACAGGTTTAAATCGTTCTACTGACATTTGCGGCCATTCACTAGAGAGAGATCAAAAAGATCCCAGGCTATAATAACCTCTCCCAACCACCTCTTGACACTGACTCAAAAAAATTAAACCTTTTGATATAGCATTTGCTGTAATTCCTGTTAAAATGAAATTGCAATGATATCCTGGCCGTGGCACATTGGACCAGCTCTTTACCCTCTCGAGAATGCTTGAGGGTTCGTGGGAGTTTGCCCAACCAGTTTACATGTGTTTTGTGGACTTGGAGAAAGCATTCGACCTCGTCCCTCATGTTTTTTTGTGGGGGGTGCTTCGGGAGTATGGGGTATTGGGCTTGTCGTTATGAGCTATTTGGTCGCTGTACGACCATTGTGAGAGTTTGGTTCTTATTGTCAACTCTCGGTCGGACTCATTCCCAGTGAGAGTTGGACTCCGCCAGGGCTGCCCTTTGTCACCAATCCTGTTCATAATTTTTATGGACAGGATTTCTAGGTGCAGCCAGGGAAAGGAGGGTGTCATGCTTGGTGACCACAGGATCTCATCTCTGTTATTTGCAGATGATGTTGTCCTGCTGGCTTCATCCAGCAATGACCTACAGGTCTTACTGGGACGGTTTGCCGCTGAGTGTGAAGTGGCTGGGATGAGAATCAGTACCTCCAAGTCTGAGTCCACGGTCCTCAGCCGGAAAAAGGTGGCTTGTCCTCTCCAGGTTGGGGACAAGCTCCTGCCCCTAATGGACAAATCGGAGCAGCATCTGTAGTGATGCGGATGTTGTACCAGTCTGTTGTGGTGAAGAGGGAGCTAAGCTCTAAGGCAAAGCTGTCAATTTACCAGTCAATCTAAGTTCCTACCCTCACCTATGGTTATGAACTTTGGGTAATGACCGAAAGAACGAGATTGCGGATACAAGCGGCTGAAATGAGCTTTCCTCATAGGATTGCTGGACTCACCCTCAACAACAACATCCAAAGAACTGCAGGCCTCACTTGCCTCAGTTA
This sequence comes from Pholidichthys leucotaenia, assembly GCA_020510985.1. NCBI lineage: Eukaryota > Metazoa > Chordata > Actinopteri > Cichliformes > Pholidichthyidae > Pholidichthys > Pholidichthys leucotaenia. The sequence continues at coordinate 372,686,027 of CM035842.1, read as the reverse complement.
AGGTCAGTGTTCATGACTCCACCATAAGAAAGAGACTGGGTGATGAGCTCAGTCATCCGGGAGAGGCTCAGCGTAGAACTGCTGCTCCTCCACACTGAAAGGAGCCAGCTGAGGTGGTATGGGCATCTGATCAGGATGCCTCCTGGGCGCCTCCCATTTGAGGTGTTTCGGGCACGTCCCTCTGGGAGGAGACCCCGGGGCAGACCCAGGACTCGGTGGAGAGACTATGTCTCCCAGCTGGTCTGTGAACGCCTTGGTATCCTCTCTGAAGAGCTGGAGCAGGTGGCTGGGGAGAGGGAAGTTTGGGCTTCTCTGCTTGAACTGCTGCCTCTGCGACCCAGACCTCCAGAAAAGCGGTAGAAGATGGATGGATGGATGGCTGCAATGATATATAATTTTGGTGCCGTTTTTTGCCGATAAAATGCATCTACTGTAAGTCAGCTATTATGATTACATTGATAGACAAATGTACTTTATTGATCCTGAAGTGGGAAATTACAGTGTAACAGCAGCATGCTACCTTGACAACACCTGGTTCCACTCTCTATCTGCAAGAGCTCGACTGAAACAGAAAGTTATATGTGTACACTAAAAGCAGCTGGTAGTGGTGGTTGCAGATGAGTGCTAGCTGGATTTTCTCTGTGGCAGCTCACTGATGCATGAAATAAATATGAGGAATGCTACTTATGGTACCAAATGCTTTCAGAAATATTTCCTACAATTAAGCAGAATTGCACAAGATCAAGTGTGGTATCAATAATTTAATAAACAGTGGTTGTGGTACTGTTGTGTAAAAGCAATATTATACTCAAGGTCATATGGTATCAATGAATTTATCACTGCAGTAATTCTGTCATTGAAAACATCACTGCAGCTACAGTATATATTGATGATACCATACAACCTTGAGTATAATATTACTTTTATACGACAGTGCCACATAACATAACACAAGCTGTGAGACTGATAACATAACATAACATAACATAACATAGCCAACCATAATACCTTTGTGGTGTTATGGTTGGTTAATTGAGATAATAAATCCAACTTGTCTATTTTGTTGTAAATAGATTTGAAATGTATAGTGAGATGTTTATTAGGGTGGAATTTCCAGGTCACAGAGTTCAGGACTTTTAGCATCTCACTGTGGAAATTAATTCTCACATATTCATATAAGAATCCATTGATATTAACTGTAATTTAAAAATTATTAGAACACAGCTGAAGCAGTGTGAAACATATTCAGTGAAACATCCCAGTGTGGCTATAGGGGAATGCAGTCATTCTTGGAATCCATTGTCTAATGGTAAATGGTAAATGGCATTCACTTATATAGCGCTTTTATTCTCATCTCTTGATGACCAAAGCGCTTTACAGATCCTGCTATCCACCCATTCACGCACACATTCACACACTGATGGTGGCAATAATAATAATAATAATAATAATCTGCTTCTTCTGTCAGAACTGTCAAAGATTCAAGATTCAAAATTTCTTTACTGTCATTTCACATGGTATTTATAATCACCCTTTATTGTCATTCTATCCATACAGCCAATCATGTACAGTAGAATGAAATTGTGTTTCTCTTATCTACAGTGTTAATCACACACACACCCATATATAGAATCAGAGGGGTCGCTGCCATGCAAGGCGCCGCCACAGATTTCCCTCCTCCATTCCATTATTGCTGAGCACCAAGCTGGACGGCAGGAAGTTCCACTTTTATATGGTCTTCGGCATGACTCGGCCGGGATTTGAACCCCTGCCTCCCACGTGTGGGGCGGATGCTCTACCAACTGAGCCACCACTCCAGTGGTTTCAGTTGGTAGAGCATCAGCCGCAGGCTGAAACAAAATGTTTCTCACCAGCTTCTGACAGTGCAAATAACAGTATAATAATAAATAAGAAAAGAAAATATAGTGACATAAGAAACATAAAAAAAATCAACTAAAGATTCCTAAATACTTAAAAACAAAATGCACAGTAACTTAAAATACTGTAATTAAAGAGATACACACTTATTGAGCAGCGGGGGTAGGGGGTGTCTCAGTCTGTTTATCAGTCTCACAGCTTGTGCAAAGACGTCTCAGACATGATGAAGTGGTCGTCTTGAAAATGAATGAATGAATGTGTTATGTATGAGGAAGGAGTCGGAGTCTCGTTTCATGCAGGGAATCAACAACCAACAACCTTTTTTATAGAACACAGAACTATTTATACAGTGGGCTGTGCCCGCCTGACATTACACCAGGGGCGGGTACGGCAGCACACACACACACTACCACACTCACTACACCACAGAATGAATGAATGTATGAGATTAAAAAATATACTAAAGGAAACACTGGTATTTTTTATTATTATTTAATCCATCCTAATCAACCTTTGAACTCTTCACATTGTCATGAATGAATGACGTGTATTTATCTTGTATGCCACTCAATGTGCTTTTAACTTCCAGTTACACTTTGTTCTCTATTCTATGCACTTAAGATCTAATAAACAGAGGCAGATACCAGATCATCGGTTTAGAATAGTCAAATGCCTCTTTTGATAAGTTTAAATTTTCATTGCTACACACCTCCTTCACGTTTGGGATTAATAAAGCCCCTTTTCCATTTGATTCAGTGACATTCAAGACGGTGCTAAATATACACTGTGTGTTTAATGTTATGGATATGTAATAAATAGAGTATATGCAAAAAGACTGTCCTATCCTTTGTGAAAGGTGTAAATACTATGTTATATTTTAATGTTAAAACCCATAGCTGTTGTTTAAGTAACATCACGTGTCATTGTGTAATAACCTGTAAATGTGGGGAAAATCATGCTGTGTCAATCTGGGGTGAAAATGTAAAAACCAAAATGTGGAGTACCAGCAGCTCGTTTCTCTAATGGCAACCATAAAGTGGCTCCAAGAGCGAGCTACCCCCCATATATTACAACTGCAGTATCATTAGATCATTTCCCTCAGTATGACATTGACTTGGTTGTTGACCCAGTGGCGAGGCACAGATTCCAAATTGATACAATAAAGTTTATTAACATCAATGTGAGTGAATTGTGGTATGAGTGCAGGCTGGAACTGCCGGGAACTGAGTGAGACACCGTTTGGCCTGGCAACCCTGGAGACACACAGAGAGAGGTGATTACTGAGCGTCACGCCTGGAGTTAAACAGTTACCGTGTGGCTCACTGTGGGAACAGATGGTGAAGTTCTCCGGTTCGGCATTACGGCCGTGGCCAGGGAGACAGTGCTCTTCAGACGGTGGTATAGTCCCAACAGAAGAGTGTAAAGGTTGGTGGTGAGGAGAAGGAGCTGGTAAGTCTGCCACCCGGGAGGAAGAGGAAAAGACTCCGCCGCCACGGACTCCGCCTGTGCACAGGGGACTAGTAGAAAGAGTTAGTTGGCAATGGTGCTTATGTGGTGGGTTAGGTTGGATCTTCCCAGCGCAGGTGAGGGCTGGCTCGGCTGTGGGTTTGGTAGCTGAGACGATTCGGCAATGAAGCTCTCCTGAAGCGTAGTGAGACATCTCCGCACTGCCACTCCGGGCAGTGTGGAGGATATAGACCCAGCCTAATGAGGATCAGGTGTGCGTGCAGCTGTGGATAATGAGCAGAGTGGACCATGACAGTACTCCCCCCCCCCCAACAATGAGCGCCTCTTGGCGGTCGTTCCAGCCCACCTGGATGCGTCCGATGGAACTCCCTGATGAGATCTTTATCAAGCACACAGGCAAAACGCACCCAGGACCTGACATCCAGACCATAGCCCTCCCAGTCCACCAGGTATTGCAGCCCACGGCCCCGGTGGCGGACATCCAGGATAGCAGTCAAACGCCATGCCAGCCTGCCGTCGATCATCCTTGGGGGCGGTGGCGACCTGGGAGGAGAGCACAGGGGGCTGGAAGACACAGGTTTAACTTGCAACACATGAAATGTGGGACATGTGTGTGTGTGTGTGGGGGGATCCAGCCGTACCGACACAGGGTTGATGATGCGAGAGATGGCGAATGGCCCAATAAACCACTGCTGTGGTTTGTAGACTGCCAAACCTGCTGACCCACCTGGTACGCCATAGCTGGGGTCCTATGACAATTTGCCACCGCAGTATTGCGTTCGGCTGTACAATGTAGCGCAGCCCGAGTTGCCCTCCATAGACGACAACAGCGTCTCATGTGTGCCCGCACAGATGGCACGGTGATGTCGCCTTCCTCCTCGGGAAACAAAGGGGGAGAATACCCAAGAGAGGCTTGAAACGGGGACATGCCTATGGCCAAAGAGACCGTTGAATTGTGGGCGTACTCGATCCATGGTAGGACGGAACTCCATGCTGTCGAACTGGAAAAAGCCACACACCACCTCCAGCTCCTGGTTGGCACGTTTGGACTGGCCATTGGACAGTGGATGGTATCCAGATGACAGGCTCACCTTGGCTCCAAGGGCATTGCAAAAAGACCTCCACACCTGGGAAATAAATTGGGGCCCCCGGTCCGAGACGATGTTCGTGGGGATCCCATGAAGTCTCACCACATGTTGGACCAACAGGTCAGCTGTCTCCTTTGCCGTAGGCAGACCCAGAAGAGGAACAAAATGGGCCGCCTTGGAGAATCTGTCCACAAGGGTGAGAACCACGGTGTGATCGTTGGAAGGAGGGAGGCTGGTAACGAAGTCCAACACCACATGGGACCAGGGTCTGCCAGGAACTGGAAGGTGGTGGAGCAACCCTGCCGGTGGGGACGATGGGGACTTCCCGGTAGCACACTGGGGGCAGGCCCGTATGTACTCCCCGACATCCTTTTGAAGAGTGGGCCACCAGAACGAGCGTTGCAACAACTCCTCAGTGCGTCGTCTTCCAGGATGGCAGGCGAACTTGGATGTATGGGCCCATTGGTTGACATCACCCCGGACGGCCAATGGCACAAACCGCTTCCCCGCTGGCCCCCCACCAGGGTCCCTCTCTGACTTCTGGGCCCTCAGGACCCTCTTCTTAATCCCCCACGAGAGGGCGCCCATGACACAGGATGTAGGGAGGATGGGATGGTCTTCAGCTTTCAGGGCATCCGTGGCGAATTGCCTGGAGACAGCATCCGGTTTGGTATTCTTGGACCCAGGGTGGTAAGTGATAGTAAAGTCAAATCGACCAAAGAAAAGAGACCAGCGGGCTTGACGGGCATTCAGGCGCTTGGCCGTCCAAAGGTACTCCAAATTGCGATGGTCCATCCAAACCACGAACGGCTGCGAGGACCCCTCCAGCCAATGGCGCCACTCCTCCAGAGCCACTTTGACGGCCAGCAACTCCATGTCACCGATGCTATAATTCCACTCCGCCGGAGACAGTCACTTGGAGAAAAAGGCACAAGGCCGGACCTTCCCATCTATCTGAGAATGTTGAGAAAGGACCGCCCCCACACCAGAATCCGAGGCGTCCACCTCCACGAGGCACTGCAGGCTGGGATCCACCTGCACCAGGATCGGCGAATCAGAGAATTGCTTCTTCAGGTTCGCAAAGGCCGCCGCCGCCTCCTTCAACCACTGGAAGGGAACCTTCGTGGATGTAAGGCGCGTCAGGGGAAGGGCCAGGCTGCTGTAGTTCTCTATGAATCGGCGGTAGAAATTAGCAAATCCCAGAACTGCTGGAGCTGTTTCCTTGAGGACGGGACCGGCCACTCCACCACCGCCTTAATTTTGCCCGGGTCTGGAAGGATCTCCTTATGAGAAATAATGAAGCCCAGGAAGGACGTCTTGGACGTATGAAATTCACATTTCTCAGCCTTGATGAATAACTGGTTCTCCATTAGCCACTGAAGAACACGTCTCACGTGTACCCGGTGCTCCTGTAAGGAATGGGAGAAGATCAGGATGTCATCCAGGTAAACGAACACAAACACGTTTAGAAAATCCCTCAGAACATCATTGATGAGGCGCTGAAACACAGCAGGCGCATGGCATCACCAGATATTCAAAGTGACCACTAGGGGTGCGGAACCCTGTCTTCTACTCGTCCCCCTCGCGAATCCGCACCAGATGGTAAGCGTTACACAGATCCAACTTGGTAAAGCAGGAAGCCCCCTGGAGAGAGTCAAAGGCAGAATTAAGCAACGGGAGGGTGTATTTATCCTTGATAGTGTTATGGATGGCTCTCACGAGCCATCAATGAGACGCTGCAGGCACTGTTGAGTTCGTTCGATTATTAAATAAAGGCAGATTGACAAAATAATAAGCCTTGTGGGGCAAAACACAAATAAAGACAAGACACTTACATATGATCAGCGAGGGCGGAACCTGAACGCTGGGAAGAACTGACTTCGGGGTTAGGGAAGCCAGATTGGAAGGCAGACGAGGTTGCAGCCCCGAGCAAACAGAGCTGCTCCCTTAAATAGTGCTTAACTAATTGATCAGCTGATGAAGGATCATCAGCTGATTGGAATCAGGCCATCAGTGGGGCTCCACTGACATCCGGAAGCCCCGCCGAGACGCTGTCATAATAAAAGTCTAGAGGTGCACCAGAGGGGAGAACGGAGAACTACCGCACAGCCCAGGTGCAGACAGACTCAGCACATGGACCATGACAGATAGTAATGTTATTCAACTCCCTGAAATCGATGCATGGTCTCAATGAGCCATCTTTTTTTCCCACAAAGAAGAACCCCGCTCCCACCGCCGACGAGGACGGGCGAATGATGCCGGAGCTCAGGGACTCCTTGATGTACGTGTCCATAGCCACCCGCTCCGGCGGGGAAAGGCTATACAGCCGGCTAGATGGGAGAGGAGCCCCCGGGCAAAGATTGATGGCACAATTGTACGGTCGGTGGGGGAGAAGGGACAGAGCCCGGGACTTGCTGAACACAGCACCGAGATCCTGATATTCAGGAGGCACCTTAGACAAATCGAGAGGGGGATCGGAGGGAGCCCCTAGGGTCACTGAAGGTGAGCACGCTGCTGACTGCAGACAGGCACTGAGGCAAAATGAACTCCATGATTTAATACTGCCCGCACTCCAATCAATCGTCGGGTTATGGAGGCATAGCCAGGGGTAGCCCAGAATGAACGGAGACGTCGAGACGGGCAACACAAAGAAGGACAGTTCTTCTCGATGATTCCCAGATACAATAATGGAGACTGGCGCTGTCCGGTGGGATACTGTAGCCATGGGGGCATTAGACAACGCAATCAGCTGGAGAGGAGACTCAAGGGGAATGCAACGAAGGCCCAAACGGGTTGCCAGGTCTCTAGACATAAAGCTTTGTTCAGCCCCGGCATCGATTAAGGCCTGTGTAGGTATCTCTGTGTGTTTGCGTATGAACCTAATGGAAAGAAGCAAACTGGATAGGGGATTAGATCGGGGTACGTCCGTGAGTCCCCCTACTCTAACGCACGGACTTCCCCTTTTTGGCTGAAGCTGACACGACTCGACCTCATGCTCCCCACTCCCGCAATACAGGCACAACCCAAGCTCGCGGCAACGCTGTTTCTTTGCCGCAGATAGCCTAGAATGCCCCACCGTCATAGGCTCCATGGGCGCTGAGGGTTCAGAGGACGGAAAAGCCAATATTGAGGACTGAGGAGAATGGTGAGATGGTTTCCCGGACCGTCCATAGGACCTACGTTCTGCCACTCGCTCCCTCAGTCTATTATCCAGACTAATGGCCAGAGAAATGAGCTCTGATAACCTAGTTGGTTTCTCTAAAGGGGCTAACTCATCTCGAAGGCTAGCACTGAGGCTCCTGATGAAAATACAGCAAAGAGAAGCGTCCTCCCAACCTACTTCAGTAGCCGCCACCCGGAAGTCTACGGCATAATCTGCCACCGCCCTAGACCCCTGCCTTAGATTTAATAGGCGGGTGGTGAGAACATTATCTCGATCGGAATGATCAAACGCTTCATTAAATTCACTAATGAATTGGCCAAAAGTGAGACTAGCATAATTTGCCCTAGCCATTACCGCATAGGCCCAAGCTAGTGTTCTCCCCTCCAACAGATTAATAACATAACCAATCTTACTATGGTCGGAAGGGAAGTCCTCTGACACCTGCTGACACACCACCTCACATTACATAACGAACCCCCTGGCTTCACCCAACTTACCGTTGAAACGGCTGGGAGTTGGTACGGGAGTAAGCCGAACAGGAGGAGTCTGCCTGAGCTGGTTAGCTGGAATGCTAGCGGGAGTTGAGGAGCTGCTGGCGACAGGTAAGGCCTGGGAAAAGGGCTGGGAATTAGTTAGTCTATCCAACTGTTATGTGACATGAGTTAGCTGGTTTAGAATGGTCTGCTGCTGATAAACCAGTTGATCAATTTCAATCTCCATGCAGCTGACACGGCGCACCAAAGCGCTGTCAGCTGGGTCGTTCTAGTGGAGATGTACTGACATAGTTTGCTGACCCAGTGACAAGACACAGACTCCAAATTGATATAATTATGTTTATTAACAACCAGTGTGAATGAGTAGTGGTGTGAGTGCTAACTGGAACTGCTGGGAACTGAACGAGACACCGTACGGCCTGGCAACCCTGGAGACACAGAGAGAGAGATGGTTACTGGCCGTCACAACTGGAGTTAAACCGTTATTGTGTAGCTGACTGTGGGAACAGATGGTGAGTTTCTCCGGTTCAGCGTTGCGGCTGTGGCCAGGGAGACAGTGCTCTTCAGATGGTGGTATTGTCCCGACAGGAGAGTGTAGGTGAAGGTGGTGAGGGAAGGAGGCTGGTAAGTCCGCCGCCATGGACTCCGCCTGTGCACAGGGGATTAGTAGGAAGTGGTAAGTTGTTAATGGAGCTTACGTGGAAGGCTGGTTGGCTCTTTCCGGCGTAGGTGAGGGCTGGCTCGGCTGTGGCTCTGGTAACTGAGACGATTAGGCGATGAAGTTCTCCTGGAGCGCAGTGAGACATCTCCGCACTGCCACTCCGGGCAGCGTGGAAGATATAGGCCCAGCCTAACAAGGATCAGCCGTGCGTGCAGCTGCGGATAATGAGCAGAGCGGACCATGACAGTACTCCCCCCCTAATCGGGCTAAAAAACTAGGTGTGTTAATCCATTTTCTCATAAATCGATAAAGATAATCGGATTAGTCTGTTTACATGACAGTTTGAATAATCAGGTAACTCCAGAAAGCTGATTGTAATCAGTTTACTCGTGACCATGTAAACAGAGTCATAATTGATAGTTTCAGGTTTCCTCTACTTGAAATTTCCCTAGATGCTACAAGTGGAGACTGTTTGTGTGTTATTGAATTGTTAATAACTTTACTTTACCAGGCCATATCTCAGAGATTAAAGATCTTCTGTGCACTGGCGAGGATTTATTTTTTTTTTATTTTATATACATTGATCCCCAGAGGGGAAATTGAGGGCATCCACCTGGATGGATGAAGCAGCCACGGTACAGCGCTATCCCTTTACCATTCACACACACATTCACACCTAGGGCCAATTTAGAGTCTCCACTTAACTGAACCTGCATGTTTTTGGCCTGTGGGAGGAAACCGGAGAACTCCCGGAGTAAACCCACGCAGACACGGGGAAAACATGCAAACTCCACACAGATCACTGTTGGTCAGGGGCTGGGATCGAACCAGGGATCCCATGGCCAAGGGTGAATTGCTGTGCTGCCGCAGTGCTAACCACTGCTCCACCGCACCGCCTGTGCAGCCCGGATGGGAAAGAAATTGTACTAAATCAATTCACATTTCAAATTTCATAAGATGTTCTTGCAGCCTCTCTTTGGTGTCCATTGGTCTGGGAGATGAAGCTAGAAATTAAGCCATGAAGACAGCTACATTTAGGAAAAAATGACACTTTTAGATGTACTGTCTTTGAAAATGTCTGCCACAGACAAAACATTCAATATGTTCATTGTAGAAAAGGTGGGGGAATCTGAGCGGCAGTGGCTCAGGAGCTAGAGTGTTGGCGATTTGAATCCCGCTCTCCCCAGCCATCCTGCCATTGTGTCTCTGGGCAAGACACTTTACCCACCATGCCTCCAGTGCCCATGACACTGGATATGAATGTGATATAAATGTTTGGTAGTGGTTGGAGATACCATTGGCGTGGACTGGCAGCCACATGTCTATCAATCTGCCCCAGGGCAGCTGTGGCTACAGAGGTAGCTTACCACTATCAGTGTCTGTCTGGAGTGAATGAATAATGGACTCATTGTAAGCTCTTTGAGATGACACTTGACATGTAAAGTGCCATATAAATCTAAGCCATTATTATAAATAGATTATGTTTAAAATTTGGTTTGATTATCCTTACTTCAATATGGGACAATCCAGATTTTTACCTGGAATAACAGATACTGGATTTAGGGTCTGGGCAGTAAAAGTAATCTCATCTCTGTCTGATTTATTGGATAGACATCTTTGATGTCTTTTGAACCATTAGTTAAAAAATACAGCATTCAAAAGCAATTTTTTTCACTAGCTTCAGGTGAGCGATTATATGAAAAGAGATATAACAATTCTGGAAAATGAAAATATTTCTAATTTCAAGAGGCAGCTTTTCAGACCTAAGCTTAGAAATTGTCTTTGATACTTTTATACTATCTTCTTAAAGGATTTGTGTGGTGGCCTGGGCGCTGATTCTGTCCGTGCTCGGGTTGTCCGGTGTTTTCCCTGTTCTTATCTCTGGGTTTTTCATATGGCTGTTCAGGGCTTTTGTTTTGACAGCGTCACTACGGGGCTTCTGGCTGTCAAAGCCGAGTCTCATTGTGACAGCTGCTCATCATATCAGTTAATTACATTCCCCTTCTTTGATTGGTCTTTAGTTTTCATTTCAGGGAGCAGCCGAGGCTTCCTCCTTGCTGTGACCTCGTCAAACATTCGATCTGCACAACGTGCGGCTGGAGTCCCTATCCCCGGCTCCAGTAGCCCTTTGCTTCATCGTCTTTGGAGGTGTATTTCTTCAGAGTCTGTTATCTTGTGTCTTCAGTCTTAGTCATAGTCAAAGTTTGTATGTTTGCCCCACGTGGCTGTTTATTTTGTCACTTTTATCTTGTGTTAATAAAATATGCAAACTCATCGGCTGGCCTTTGGCATCTTATTGATGGCCTGCGAGGGCCATCCGTGACAATTTGATGATTTAAATACTCTCCACTTAAAAGAAACATGGGAAAGAGAGCTTCATGTTGTGATCAAAGATGAAGATTGGGATGAAGTATGGCAGAGTGCAAAAACTTTATGTGTTTTGGAATAGAGTGAAGCAAATCGGGTTAAGATTTTACACAGAGCTCATATATCTTCCTCAGAGCGCCTTAAATTTAACCTTGAGTTTTCTCCTTTATGTCCCAAGTATAAAATAGAAATAGGCAGTTTTAGGCACTGTTTTTGGTTTTGTAGGAAAAATGAACATTTTGGTTTGTTATAAGAATGGAAATTGATGAGATTTTGTCTGCTATCACAAAGATTGATCCGTTATGCATGTTACTTTCTGGAATTTCCCCATGCTGGGACTAATAAAGGTTTATCTTATCTTACTTGGGACATCAAATGCCTCTGTCTCTCTGAAATGCAAAGCACAATTTAATTTGATTTGATACTATTTATTTCAAACAAGACAAAATAAACAAAACAACCAAGAATAAAAATAAAAAAATCAAATGCAGTCCGAAAAGGAACATGATTAAAGCCAAAAGCTTATCTTGTCCTGTCCCATCATTAAATAATTTACATACCCATATACCTGCATGCACATATACACATACATACATACATACATACATACATACATACATTGCCATAACAATAGAAACTTAATGAGCAAGGATATGATTGAACAAATCAACACTCATTTCAAAATCTTATTACTTATTAATAATAATAGAAATTCAAAAATGAAAATACAAGTAAACAAATTCCCACTGTTTATATAATCTATGAGTGACTTTCATAGACTTTCACCAAACCAACCCTAGTGATTAACACAACCATCTTCCTTCTTGTATTTATCTAATTTCTCATTTTTGTATTTTTTTTTAAACTCAAAATGTTTGGACATTGTTTTATCTCCATATTTAATGCATTCCATAATTTAACCCCACAGATCGAAACACAAAAGCTTCTCCTAGTTGTTCATGCACCCACTGTCTTTAAAAGTCACTCCCCCTTAAATGATAACCCTTTTGTCTTTCAAAGAACATGTTTTGGATGTTGACTGGCCGTAAATTGTTCCTTACTTTGTACATTATTATAGCAATTTTATATTCCACCAGATCAAATAATTTCAAACTTTTAGACTGTAAAAATAAACAATTACTGTGATCACGGAAACCTGCACCATGGATGATTCTTATTGCGCTTTTTTGTAAAATAACAAGTGGCTGTAATGAACTTTTATATGTATTTCCCCAAAACTCTGAGCAATAATTTAAATATGGTAAAACCAGTGAACAGTACAAAGTATGGAGTGATTTCTGATCCAGCATGTGTTTTTTTCTGCTCATGACCAAAATACTTGTAGACAGTTTAGCTTGTACATATTTAATGTGAGGTTTGTAACAAATTTTTCATCTATAATCACACCTAGAAATTTATTGTCTTAAACTCTTTCAATATTGATGTTATCTATCTGTATCTTTGCTTGAATATTTGCCTTACCACTTCCGCATAACATGGACTTTGTTTTGCTCAAATTTAATGATAATTTATTTTTTATTAAATCATTCCTTTTTTTTTTTACTGAATTCGGTAGTGATTATATTCAAAAGTTGCTGTAGATCCTCACCAGTACCCAGAACAGTTGTGTCATCTGCAAACATCACAATCTTCAACAGTTCAGAAATATTACATATATATAAAATGAAAAGTTTAGGTGCCAACAGTGACCCTTGGGGGAGACCACAAACAATGTCCAAACACTCAGATTTATATTGTCCCATCATCACAAATTGTTGTCTGTTTTTTATACAGTTTCTGACCCAATTCAATACTACTCACCTGAGTCCACATCGTTCCACTTTATTAAGTAATATTTCATGAGTTAATGTATCACGTTTTTTAAAAATCAATAAATACTCCCACCTCAAATTTCTTTCTGTCTATAGAATAAGTGATTTATTCTATAACATCCATTAAAGCCGATGATGTAGAGTGGTTGGTTCTAAATCCATACTGACTGTCTGTGAGTAATTTGTGTTTAGCTATGAACTTGTCTAATCTGTCAATAGAGTTTTTCCAGTATTTCTGAGAATTGGGGCAAAAGAGAAACAGGCCTGTAGTTTGTGAAGTGGTGATTGCTTTCAGTTTAGTATAGAGATATAACTTTAGCTATTTTCGTTTTACTTGGAACTGCACCAGTTTGGAATGATGAGTTGCAAATGTGTTTCAATGGTTTAGCAATTTCCTCAACAACTTTTCTAACAGCTACCAGGTCAATCTCATCACAGTCAGTTGAAAGACCCAGCCTGTCAGTCACTATGGGGGTATTATGTACTTATTTACTGTTCATATTCTGTTTATATTGGAGCTATTATTTGTGTGGTATGGGGTGGTGGTTCCGGCTTCCGGTCCCGCCAGCCCCGGTGGTATAAGAGGGGGTGCAGGTGGGGAGGGGCAGTCTCTTCTGCCTTACCTCTGCCAGTGGCTGCATGCACGGCAGGTGCACTGAGAAAAGCTTAATAATAAAGAAATGTTCAACTCCACTCCTGGCATCATCCTTGTCTATGAGTTACGACATAATATTTGGTGACAAGAGGTAAACTCATGGAGGTGTGTGGAACACCTATTTGTCCATTCCTGGAGCTCCTGGGGGAACTGCCCGTGCCACCAGACATACACAATGGTGTTGGACCTAGGAAGAGTGGAGAAGCTGAGAGCTCGTGCGTTGTTAGTACACAACCTGGGATTGGAGGGACAGAGAATTTTGGGCACGCTTGGAGATGTGGACAATTATGAAGAAGTGGTCAAGTTAACCCTCTGAGTGTGACAATTTGCATTCTCCTAGTGGCAGAGCACGGCACTGCGCCTGCCTTCTCACTCTGACTTTGTCAAAAGTAAGCGAGAAATTTCTGGGTTTTTTTTTTTTTAAATGTACTGATTTCTTGTTCATATACTTTGAAGATAAGATGATGAGGTACCTCTGTACAAAAAACAGTGTCAAAAGACTGAACCATTTTTTTTTGTGTAAATACGTCCAAAGTCCAGTTTTGACTGAGTTACGGAATTTAAAGAGGTGCCGCTACATTATGCAAATTAGATGCATAAATTTATTCCTATCTGAAACTTTGGATCATATTTTACATCTTTCTAACTGACAGTAAGTCATTATCTCTTACCCCTTTCAAGTTATAACCTTGGAAATGTGAACTATTTTATTGACAAAAAAATTTACTGCACTTGACCACTAGGGGGTATGTCGCAGTTTGGCAATATACACACTCATAGGGTTAATGGCCTGCCATTTCAGGGCACCGGACAACATCATCGTCAGACAGATTAAGTTCAGACAGTGCCGACAACAGGTAGGCGAACTGATCCAGTGGTTCGTGTCGGACTTAAGGCAGTTGGCTGCTGAGTGCCGGTTCGGGCCATTGGAGAAAGAAATGGTTTGTGACCAGTTGGCAGAATACACCAACTGTGCTGTGGTCCGCTCCAAGCTGCTCTCATTCCCGGGTGAGTTGACACTGACTAGGGCTGTCGAGTTGGTGCTACAGCTGGAAGCAGCGGACAAGCTAACTCGAAAGCTAAGTGAGCGCCTTTCAATTTATTTGATCACCCTTATTGTCATTCAACTGTACAACCGATCATGTACAGTAGAACGAGATTGTGTTTTACCTATCTACTGTGTTAATCACACACACCCCAAGTGCAGAATCAGAGGGCCGCTGCCATGCAAGGCGCCGCCACAAATTTCCCTCCTCCACTCCATTATTGCTGAGCACCAAGCTGGATGGCAGGAAGTTCCACTTTTATATGGTCTTTGGCATGACCCGGCCGGGATTTGAACCCCTGCCTCCCGGGTGTGGGGCGGATGCTCTACCAACTGAGCCACCACTCCGGTGGCTCACCTGGAAATTCAAGATCCCCCATGGCTGCACAGATAGTGGACCCAGACAGCAATGGGAGCGTCGAGGATGACGTGGAGGAGGCCAATGCTGCACGGATGAAGTCTGCCCCGGGTAAGCCCAGGTGTATGGGTTGTGGGTCCACGAAGCACTGCTATAAGGCTAGAGAGTGTGCGGCAAGAGGGAAGCGCTGCGGAAAATGTGGCCATCTACACCACTTCGTGAGAGTATGCCAGTCAGCAGAGCAGGAGAGCCCGCGCAGGAATTCAGCTCCCCCTGGCCCGATGGTGATACATACGGTGTCCCCAAGTACCTGTGGGGGCACACGCTGCACGGTGGTTCTGGATGGAGTTCCAGTACTGATGCTGGTCAACACGGGAGCGGCGAGTTCGGTGCTGAATTGAGCTACGGTTAGAGAATGTTTTCCCCACTACTGGATTGGATGCGTCTCAGTGCCACTTTGCGGCTATGGAGGAGGATGGCTGGCCACGGTAGGTATCGTCACGGTGATGGCTCAGTACGAATTGGCGGAGTTTGTCATGACGGCCTATGGTTCCAACATCATGGGCTGCAACCTGTTTTATGGCCTTGGATTTTCCATCAAGAGTGGCGTTGGGGAAGAGTGGTTGGGCTGTGGACTGTGGGACCGACCAGTTCCAAGAGTTAGGGACGATATTGTGTGGGATGAACAGTTACTGGGCACTCCAGAAAGTGGACAGGCCGTGTCACGCTCAGGGTCGCCGCGGGAGGGCCCCGGTGCCGAGCTGCCCTGGATGTGGGTGCTGGGCGGCATGGGGGAAGATCTGCGGTGCCGAGCGATGCCCAAATGATGGTCTCAGGTGTTCCTGGAGCATAGCTGTGGAGGACTGGTGAACATGGGACCACAGGGGCGGGGTCAACAGTGGATCGACAAGTGGTTGGGGCAGGGCCGAGTGGCACTGGAGAAGCGAGTGCCAGGCAGAAACACCGCAGGCGGAGCAAGGCCCTGCTTGGAGTTGCAGACTGGGTTTGGGCTCAGGCGGAGGCGAGGTCCAGGTGGGTGAGGGAAAAACGGAAGATGGAGTGGTACCAGGGTTGGCTGCAGGTGATGGATGTGCTGCATGATGGTTATCTTCTGCTGTCAGATGGCTTGTGGTGCCATCCTAATGAGCTACGCCGTGCCCCGAGGAAGGTGGAAAGGCACGGCCCCAGACGGATGGAGTGCTCGCAGGTGTGGAGGAGAAGACGCTTTGGGATTGAGGCAACCAGCTGTGGTCCGGGAAACGGACTACCTTCAGGGGCGGACTGATGGTGAAGGGTCTGGGGGGCCACGGGTCATCCTCACTGAGTCATGGATGTGTTCCAGCTGTTAAATTTTGTTCTGTGTTAATTGTTTTGGGGATTGTTTTAATATTTTATATTATGTAGGAGACATGGCAGTAGTTTTTTTTACTGGACTGTTGAATAGCATAGGCAGCAGAATAGCTCGCCTCGCTGTGTGTGGGGTAGGATGGCAGTCTACCCGTACCCCCTAATTTTAGTTGTTTTGTGTGAATGTAGTATGTTTAGTGGATGATTCGGGTTCTAAATTGGGGTGGGCTGATGGTGTGTATGTTTTGCATTTTTCTATGGGGAGGGGGGGATATTATGTATTTATTTACTGTTCATATTCTGTTTAAATTGGAGCTCTTATTTGTGTGGTATGGGGTGATGGCTCCGGCTTCTCGTCCCGCCAGCCCTGGTGGTATAAGAGGGGCTACAGGTGGGGAGGGGCAGTCTCTTCCATCTTAGCTCTGCCAGTGGCTGCATGAACGGCAGGTACACTGAGATCAGCTTAATAATAAAGAAGTGTTCAGCTCCACTCCTGGCATCATCCTTGTCTACGAGTTACGACATAACAGGAGAGTCTGGCGGGAGGGTCTTCGCAAAATTCCCCCAACCATTTTGAACTCCCAGCCCTCATTCAGTTATCGGGGGCTGAGTTCAAAACCTCCGCTCTGATCGATTCAGGAGCGGAGCAGAATTTCATTCAATATTCCATTGTCAGAAAATTTCAGATAGCCCCCAGGAATGTTCCGACACCCTCAAGTGTCTCAGTGGTTTCAGGCAGCAGCATTGCGGAGGTCACCGAACAAACTGAGCCCATTTCGGTCATTTTGTCCGGTAATCACTGCAAGACTGTCCAGTTTTATGGTCTGCCTCAATCCACCACCGCCATGATTCTGGGGTATCTGTGGCTCCACATTCACAACCCAATTATAAACTGGACTCAGGGCTCCATTTCATCCTGGAGCCCTTTTTGTCTGTCATCGTGTCTCTGATCGGCCGCATGCTTGTCCTCGCTCCCGATCTCCTCCCCTCTGGCCGAGCTGGCGGCTCTCAGCTCCGTGCCCAAGGTCTATCATGACTTGGGGGAGGTCTTTAGCAAGTCCGGGGCCCTTTCTTTACCACCTCATTGGGCCTGTGACTGCGCTATCGACCTCCTCCTGGGCACACGGCTGCCATCCAGCCAGCTCTACAGTTTATCTGGGCTGGAGAGGGAGGCGATGGAGACCTACATTAAAGACTCCCTTCACGCCGACATTATTCGTCCATCATCCGCCCCTCTCGGCGCTGGGTATCTTTTTTGTAGGGAAAAAGGACAGGATATTGTGGCTGTGCATTGATTACCATGAGCTTAACACGATTACCTGTAAAGGTAAATATCGGCTGCCTCTTCTCAACTCAGCATTTGAGCTACTCCAACGGGCGCGTTTTTTCACCAAGCTCGACCTCCGTAATGTGTACCACTTGGTTCGTATTCGTGAGGGATACGAGTGGAAGACGGCATTTAAAACACCTCTAGGCCACTTTGAATATTTGGTCATGCCATTCGGGCTGACCAATGCCCCTGCCGTCTTCCAGCGGTTAATTAAAGATGTCTTACGGGACATGGTGAACCAGAACAGCTACCATGTCAATCTCATCACAATCAGTTGAAACTTTTTTGAATTTATGTACAATCTCAATGATTTCCCTGTGATGAGCAGGCATGCATGCTCCCCCTCCCCTCCTCTTCCTGTCTTCCCGGCTCCAGAGTATTACCTGCACCTGCATGATTACACACCTGCTGCTTCCTAATGGAGCAGCATATTTAAGAGCCAGCGTGTGAAGAACTCATCACTGGATCGTTAGGTTTTCCACCGAGGAATCGAAGCCACATTGCATTATTTTCTCTCAGTTGATCTGTGTTTTCACTCCCCGTGTCTTTCTCCTCTCTCAGATCTGCTGCCACTTTCCAGGTGTATACTCTGGGACTGATCACGCTCGCCTGACCAGAAGACAACAGATGTCCACCCAGGTCAACCATCTTTTCCCCTGTTTCCCTGGACCCACACAGGAGTTCCCCACTGGGCTCGTCTGCTGACAGCAGTTCTCCCTATCTTATTCTCCTCTTGTGGAGATTCTGTCCCTAATCATCTTTTCTGCTCTTTTCCCGCAGGCTGCGTGCACTCCATTGTCAATGGTTTTTGTATTAAATTTAAATGTGTGTTTTTGTTTTGTGCTTTTTGTCAAGTGCTGAGTCTGGGTCCTCTCTGCCAGACTCAGCTTCATGGCACTTTTCTTTGCATTTATGTATATTTATTGTATTTGTTGCCTTTGAGTTTCATTATTGCCTTTTTATGTTCATATTTTGTGTTTTGAGTTGTACACAAATGTGGACAAAATTGTTTTGGACAATTGTTGTGGACAAAATTGTTGGTACCCCTCAGTTAATGAAAGAAAAACCCACAGTGGTCACAGAAATAACTTCAATCTGACAAAAGTGGTAATAAATAAAAATTCTATGAAAATTAACCAATGAAAATCAGACAATGCTTTTGAATTGTGGTTCAACAGAATTATTTTGAAAAACAAACTCATGAAACAGGCCTGGACAAAAATGATGGTACCCCTAGAAAAGGTTGAAAATAATGTGACCATAGGGACATGTTCAATCAAGATGTGTCCTCTAATTAACATCACAGGTGTCTACAAACTTGTAATCAGTCAGTCGGCCTATTTAAAGGGTGACAAGTAGTCACTGTGCTGTTTGGTGACATGGTGTGTACCACACTAAACATGGACCAGAGGAAGCAAAGGAGAGAGTTGTCTCAGGAGATTAGAAAGAAAATTATAGACAAACATGTTAAAGGTAAAGGCTATAAGACCATCTCCAAGCAGCTTGATGTTCCTGTGACTACAGTTGCACATATTATTCAGAAATTCAAGATCCACGGGACTGTAGCCAACCTCCCTGGACGTGGCCACAGGAGGAAACTTGATGAAAAATGGAAGAGACAGATAATACGAATGGTAACAAAAGAGACCAGAACAACCTCTAAACACATTCATGGTGAACTCCAAGGTCAAGGTACATCAGTGTCAGATCGCACCATCCGTCGTTGTTTGAGCCAAAGTGGACTTCATGGGAGACGACTAAGGAGGACACCACTGTTGAAAACAAATCATAAAAAAGCCAGACTGGAATTTGTCAAACTGCATGTTGACAAGCCACAAAGCTTCTGGGAGAATGTCCTATGGACAGACAAGACAAAACTGGAACTTTTTGGCAAGGCACATCAGCGCTATGTTCACAGACGCAAAAATGAAGCATACCAAGAAAAGAACACTGTCCCTACTGTGAAACATGGAGGAGGTTCTGTTATGTTCTGGGGTTGCTTTGCTGCATCTGGCACAGGGTATCTTGAATCTGTGCAGGGTACAATGAAATCTCAAGACTATCGAGGTATTCTAGAGAGAAATGTGCTGCTCAGTGTCAGACAGCTTGGTCTCAGTCGCAGGTCATGGGTCTTGCAACAGGATAATGACCCAAAACACACAGCTAAAAACACCTAAGAATGGCTAAGAGCGAAACATTGGACTATTCTAAAGTGGCCTTCTATGAGCCCTGATCTAAATCCTATTGAACATCTGTGGAAGGAGCTGAAACATGCCGTCTGAAGAAGGCACCCTTCAAACCTGAGACAACTGGAGCAGTTTGCTCATGAGGAGTGGGCCAAAATAACTGCTGAGAGGTGCAGAAGTCTCATTGACAGTTACAGAAATCATTTGATTGCAGTGATTGCCTCAAAAGGTTGTGCAACAAAATATTAAGTTAACCTCTTGTGCTCCGTTGTCCCACGGGTGAGCAAGTCTCTGCATCCTAGAGCGCACGAGAGCGCACGAGGGCGCTCTCGTGCGCTCTAGGACGCATCATGGAGATTTTGATGTAGGTGGTGTATGGCGTCCAAGCACACATTGAAAATAAAAGCTGTAGACACAGCCGCGAACAGATTAGTTCATCTGATTGACCTCTCATTCGACTAATAAGAGCCTTGAATTGGGTTTCTGAAACCTTGAAGAACCAATGAATGAAAACCTAGCCAGAAGGACCCGCCTCCCAATGGCTGTGAGCCAATTGAAGCACAGAAGTTCGCTGAGCTGTTTTGTTTAAAGCTGGGTGAAGAGAGACTGCTTCAGCAGCCACAGGCAGTGCTTTATTTATTTATTTTTTTAATTCCAGCAGAGTGTTTAGGATTCTCTTATATGGTCATCATAGACCGACGGAGGCTGACGACGAAGGTCGTAAATCATTCGCCAAAACCGCAATCATGGAATTATGTTTTGACCGGGTCGCGAGACCAGAACGAGCGGACCAGCGTCAGTTCGTCTGACAATGAGGAAGAGAAGTTTGCCAGGACAATGTGGCTGTGAAGAGGTAAGGTTTTATAAGCCAAATTATTTTTTATCCCTGAAAATTGTAATCAAAAATGACTTTTGACCGATCGGTAAATTACAACTGTGCGGCGCACGATGTCCGAAGTGCGTGCGCCGCGTTACACGGTTCGTTCGCCGCCTCCGGACCGTGAACGCTCCCCCCGCCGCTACGATTCTGTAGCGGGGGGGTGGGGGGAGCCGCAGTGACAGCGGTGCTGTGGAAACATGCCACATCCGAGTGTAATCCGTCATGTAGCGAGGGCGGATCTCCGTCCTCTGTAGCGGCGGGGGGGGGGGGTGGACAACCCCCCCCACACACACACACAGACACAGCCCTGAATGTGACCTTTCATTAGAGCCTGAAATGAAGTGTCTATATTGAATCATTCAAAAGTTACAGACGTTTTTCCAAACTGTGCCATTTGGCACAATTTGGCACAGTTCCAAAACGCCTGGGAACAGCCTGAGAACAAAGCTGTGTAATATATTCATTTTTTGTGGTATTGTTACAAAATTTGGACCTCAGCTGGATAACACTTGGTTCTACATTTCTGTTGCATTTTCCAGCCCGGATCTGAAGCTGTGTGTTATTTGCAAGCATTTGTATCCAAAAAAACACCCAGGCCAAATTTATTTTCTTCAAGTTCACTATGTTTAGATGACTGTAACTCAGTGGCCGGAGCACTTAGAGAGATCATGTTTTTTTTTGCCAAAAAATTCAAAGTGTTTTCTTTTAAATGAGACCAAACCCATGAAGATGCTGCAAAGGCTTTCAATTTACTTTGGGCACATTTTTTTTTGGCGTTTTTAGGAAAATTGACCGGAGTGCAAGGGGTTAAGGGTACCATCATTTTTGTCCTGGCTTGTTTCATGACTTTGTTTTTTTAAATAATTCTTTTGAACTACAATTCAAAAGCATTGTCTGATTTTCATTGGTTAATTTTCATAGAATTTTTATTTATTACCACTTTTGTCAGATTCAAGTTATTTCTGTGACCAATGTGGGTTTTTCTTTCATTAACAGAGGGGTACCAACAATTTTGTCCACAATTGTATCATGTGTTCCTCTGGGTTGACAACTGTTGGCTGTGTTTCCGGGGTTACGCTCCGCTGGGGGTGTCACCCGCTAGGTTGTCAACCGCCCCTCCCTCACCTGTCATTCCTACCCAGCTGATTCTAGTAGCCAATTTTGTTTCCTCCTTCTGCTCCGGGTCCCGCACCTGTTTTCACTCATATTGTAATTTTACTTTGTACTTACACTCAGCTTGTTCATTCAGTCCTTGTCACTCCATTAATAATCATCCTCTGATGCTGCAGGTTGTTCTGATTTTCCCCTCCAGAGCTCTGTTCCGCTCTGAGGCACAATGTATAAGTCCTCCTCTTATTCAACTGTTTGTTTCATTGAAAGTGCTAGATTCCCCTCTAGAGCCGGTCCCTTGCTCTGAGACACTCCCTGTATTATCTCATCATTTTGCATGTTTTTGGAACTATTTGCTTCTTTGTTTATTAAACACACAACTTCATCCAGCGCATGGGCTTGTCTGTCTGTGTGCCTCGTAGAGGTGCATATGACTCTTATCTTAATTTATGCACTTTTATTTAGATTTGTGTGTTTGGTTTTATTTTATTTTATTTTTTACAATAAACTGGTGAACTTTTACATCTGTGTCTGAGTGTTTGTTCTGGCAGCTCTGCGTTTGAGCCTCACTTGCTCTGAATCAGGACATTCCCTCTCTTCCACTGCTGTTAAAAACATTGAATTTGAGTTTCTTTTGATTGATTTACTATTCACCTTTTCAAGTATGAATGGATAAGGGATTTTTTCTGCTAATTTTGGTCCAATAGTTACAAGAATTCATTGAATCTATTTACTACATCATTTATATTAATATTTATATCATTATCTATATAATACTGAGGATAATTATCTTGTCTGTTTCCATTTCTTCTTCTTCATCTTTTTTTCTGGGGAAGAAGATATTATATTATATAATATATAATATAATATATATTATAGAAGAAGATATTATATTATATAATATATAATATAATATAATATATATTCTTCATCTTTTTTTTTCTGCTCCTTCCTTTAGGGGGCCACCACAGCGGATCATCTGCCTTCATCTCACCCTATCCCTTGCATCTTCCTCTGTAACACCAACTCCCTCCATGTCCTCCTTCACAACATCCATGAATCTTCTCTGTGGTCTTCCTCTTCTCCTCCTCCCTGGCAGCTCCATCTTCAACATCCTTTGTCCAGTATATCCACTATCCCTCCTCTGCACATGTCCAAACCATCTCAGCCTTGCCTCTCTTACTTTCTCTCCAAACTGCTCAACCAGAGCTAGTCCCTCTGATATACTCATTTCTAATCCCATCCCTACTAGTCACTCCCAAAGAAAATCTTAGCATCTTCAACTCTGCCACGTCCAGGTCCATCTCCTGTCTTTTTGTCAGCACCACCATCTCCAAGCCATACATCACAGCAAGCCTCACTACCGTCTTGTAAATCTTCCCTTTCTCTCTTGCTGCTACCCTTCTGTCACAAATCACCCCCGACACTCATCTCCACCCACTCCACCCTGCCTGTACTCTCTTCTTCACCTCTATTGCGCATTTTCCATTGCTTTGGATGGTTGACCCCAGGTATTTAAACTCATCTACTTTCACTACCTTTAATCCTTCCATCTTCCCCATTGCACCTGCCTGCCTCTCATTCACACTAATGTATTCTGTCTTGCTTCTACTGAGTTTCATTCCTCTTCTCTCCGGAGCATACCTCCACCTCTCCAGGTTCTAATCCGCCTGTTCCCTGCTTTCATTACAGATTACAATGTTGTTCACAAACACCATGGCCCACGGACGACTTCTACCTGACCTTATTTGTCAGTCTGTCCATCACCATGGAAAACAAGAAGGGGCTCAGAGCCAATCCCTGATGTAACCCCACCCCCACCTTGAATCCATCTGTCACACCTACAGCACACCTCACCACCATCTTGCTGTCCTCATACACTACCGTTCAAAAGTTTGGGGTCACTTAGTAATTTCCTTATTTTTGAAAGAAAAGCACTGTTTTTTTCAATGAAGATAACTTTAAACTAATCAGAAATACACTCTAATATCCAATATACATTGCTAATGTGGTAAATGACTATTCTAGGTGCAAATGTCTGTTTTTTGGTGCAATATCTACATAGGTGTATAGAGGCCCATTTCCAGCAACTATCACTCCAGTGTTCTAATGGTACAATGTGTTTGCTCATTGCGTCAGAAGGCTAATGGATGATTAGAAAACCCTTGTGCAATCATGTTAGCACAGCTGAAAACAGTTTAGCTGGGTAGAGAAGCTATAAAACTGACCTTCCTTTGAGCAGGTTGAGTATCTGGAAAAAATTATTATTTCAAATACAAATCATTATTTCTAACCTTGTCAATGCCTTGATTATATTTTCTATTCATTTTACAACTCATGGTGGTAAATAAGTGTAACTTTTCATGGAAAACACAAAATAATTGTCTGGGTGACCCCAAACTTTTGAACGGTAGTGTACATGTCCTGCACAACCCTCACATACTTTTCTGCCACTCCTGACTTTCTCATACAGTACCACACTTCCTCTCTTGGCACCCTATCGTATGCTTTCTCTAGATCCACAAAGACACTGCACAACTCCTTTTGACCTTCTCTATACATCTCCCTCAACACTCTTAGAGCAAACATAAGTACTCTTTTCTGACATGAAATCGTACTGTTGCTCACCGATTGTCACCTCTCCTCTTAACCTGGTTTCAGCAACTCTTTCCCATATCTTCATAGTGTGGCTGATCAACTTTATGCCTCTGTAATTACTACAGCTCTGAGCATCACCTTTGTTCATGAAAATTGTGACCAAAACACTTCTCCACTCCTCGGGCATCCTCTCACTCTCCAAGATTGTGTTACGCCATCTGGATAAAAAGTCCACTGCCATCTCCCCTAAACATCTCCATACCTCCACAGGCATGTCATCTGGACCAACTGCTTTTCCATTCTTCATCCTCTTCAAAGCTGCCCTCACTTCTGCTTTGCTAATCCTTGGGACTTCCTTGTTCACCATCTTTCCTTCATCCATCCTCTTCTCTCTCTCATCTTCTTTATTCATCAGCTCTTCAAAGTACTCCTTCCATCTTCTCAACACACTCTCCTCATCTGTTTCATTTCTGTCCTTAAACAACCTAATCTGCTGCACATCTTTTCCAGCTCGATCTGTCTGTCTAACCAATCGATACAAGTCCTTTTCTCCTTCCTTAGTGTTTAGCCTCTTATACAACTTACTATATGTCTTTTCCTTTGCCTTTCCCACCTCTCTCTTTGCCATGCACCTGCATTCCAAATACTCCTGTCTACTTTCTTCATCTCCTTTACTATCCCACTTTTTCTTTGCTAACCTCTTCCTATGAATACTTTCCTATACCTCCTCATTCCACCACCAAGTTTCCTTGTCTTCCTTCCTCTGTCCATTGGATACACCACATACCCTTCTGTCCGTTTCCCTCAATACTTTTGCTGTACTTTCCCAGTTATCTGGTAGTTCTTCCCTATCACCCCAGAGCCTGTATCAGCTCTTTCCTGAACTCTGTGCGACCTTCTTCCTTCTGTAACTTCCCCCACTTAATCTTTGGCTCTGCCTTCACTGTTTTCCTCTTTCTTGCTTCCCAAAGTCATCCTACAGACTACCATCCAAAAAAGCTTTGTCCAGCTACATTCTCCCCTGCCACCACCTTGCAGTCTCCTATTGCTTTCATATTTCTCCTTCTGCATAGGATTTAGTCCACCTGTGTGCACCTTCCTCCACTCTTGTAAGTCACCTTATGTTCCTCTCTCTTCTTAAAGTATGCCATCACCACAGCCATTTCCATCCTTTGAGCAAAATCCACAACCATCTACCCTTCCACATTTGTCTCCTTAAGACCATACCGACCCAGAACCTCCTCATCACCTCTGTTCCCTTCACCTACATGCCCATTGAAGCCCAGTCCAATCACCACTCTCTCCCCCTGGCAATACGCTCTACTACTTCATCCAACTTACTCCAGAATTCGTCTTTTTCTTCTACCTGACATCCAACTTGTGGGGCATACGCACTGACAACATTCAACATCACACCTTTTGACTTCTAGCTTCAAACTCATGAGTCTGTCGGACTCCCGCTTTACCTCTTGAACACTCTTCACATACTCTTCCTTCAAGATTACTCCTACTCCATTTCTCTTCCTATCTACACCATGGTAGAACAGTTTAATTCCACCTCCAATGCTCCTAGCCTTGCTTCCCTTCCATCTGGTTTCTTGAACACACAGTGCATCTACCTTTCTTCTCTCCATCATATCAGCCAACTTGTTATGTATGTAAAATGAGGGACAGGAGTTTCGTCTGTCATGCAGCAAGTTCACCCTTTATCATGAGAACCGAACTATTTATACACAAGGGCCGTGCCCGCCTGATGTCACACCAGGGGCAGGTACAACAGCACACACACACACACACACACACACCACACTCATTACACCACAATTCCCCTCCCCCTTACAAAAATGCAAACCACACACACAATCAAGATCCTCCCCAATTTAGGACCCAAATCGTGCACTAAGGGACAAGGAATCATGAACTGTAGGAAAATGGCCTGTCACATTCACACAAAATAACTCAAACCAGCGTTTTTTTCCTTTATTTTTTTCAAATATACACACAAAAAATAACTAAATTGGACCATGTCTCTAAAATAAGTAAAATAATCCCATAACATACATACATACATACATACTCACATGAACACCAGCATAGTATATGCTTACATATTTACATCAATGACATTTAAGTCACACCTATGTGCACCAGCAGTCAGAGGTAACACCAGCCCGGGGGACCAGGGCAGCCCTAAATTATGCACGCCCCTGGCCGCTGTAGATAAGACCAGCTCGGAGGTCCCGAGCAGCCTCACGGCATGAACGCCCCTGGCCGCCGTCTGCCTCCGGGATCAAAACCAACCTCTCCTGCAAAAATGTCACTCTACACCACGGACTGCCTCATTCCACGGGACCCGCCACGCTGCTGTCTGGCAAACTGTCTCTCCATGCTCATCGGTCTGCTCCCGACCGCTTTCAACACCACCGCAGCTGCCATTGTTGTCCCGAACACTCTGGCCCCCCATTCGGGGTATTCATGTATCCCACAATCCCTTGCGCACCAGAGAGGCGAAGATATAGGTCATTGGGCGCCACAATCAAAACAACATGAAGAACCCACCAAACGAACTGGTAAGTAGGCTTACTTTGTGCTATCATAACTCTATCCCATTGCTACAAATTCACAGTATATTGTTGTCCAAGGTTTTATCAGTGTTCTAAGCATATCGGCTGCAATATTTAAGTGTAAAATTTATTTCTGCAAGCTTGCTATCCACCTGATTACAATCGGGTATCAGACAACAATGTCAACAGACAATACATGTGTATTGCAATGTGCTGATTTCATGTTTAAAATATTTATATATACAGTGGGGTAAAAAAGTATTTAGTCAGCCACCAATTGTGCAAGTTCTCCCACTTAAAAGATGAGAGAGGTCTCCAATTTTCATCATAGGTATACCTCAACTATGAGAGACAAAATAAGAAAAAAAAAATCCAGAAAATCACATTGAAGGATTTTTAATGAATTAATTGGTAAATTCCTCGGTAAAATAGGTATTTGGTCAATAACAAAAGTTCATCTCAATACTTTGTTATATACCCTTTGTTGGCAATGACAGAGGTCATACGTTTTCTGTAAGTTTTCACAAGGTTTTCACACACTGTTGCTGGTATTTTGGCCCATTCCTCCATGCAGATCTCCTCTAGAGCAGTGATGTTTTGGGGCTGTCGCTGGGCAACACAGACTTTCAACTCCCTCCAAAGATTTTCTATGGGGTTGAGATCTGGAGACTGGCTAGGCCACTCCAGGACCTTGAAATGCTTCTTACGAAGCCACTCCTTCATTGCCCGGGCGGTGTATTTGGGATCACTGTCATGCCGAAAGACCCAGCCATGTTTCATCTTCAATGCCCTTGCTGGTGGAAGGAGGTTTTCACTCAAAATCTCACGATACATGGCCCCATTCATTCTTTCCTTTACACGGATCAGTCGTCCTGGTCCCTTTGCAGAAAAACAGCCCCAAAGTATGACGTTTTCACCCCCATGCTTCACAGTAGGTATGGTGTTCTTTCTCCTCCAAACACGACAAGTTGAGTTTTTACCAAAAAGTTTTATTTTGGTTTCATCTGACCATATAACATTCTCCCAATCCTCTTCTGGATCATCCAAATGCTCTCTAGCAAACTTCAGACGGGCCTGGACATGTACTGGCTTAAGCAGGGGGACACGTCTGGCACTGCAGGATTTGAGTCCCTGGCGGCGTAGTAGGTTTCTGATGTAGCCTTTGTTACTTTGGTCCCAGCTCTCTGCAGGTCATTCACTAGGTCCTCCCATGTGGTTCTGGGATTTTTGCTCACCGTTCTCGTGATAATTTTGACCCCACGGGGTGAGATCTTGCGTGGAGCCCCAGATCGAGGGAGATTATCAGTGGTCTTGTATGTCTTCCATTTTCTAACAATTGCTCCCACAGTTGATTTCTTCACACCAAGCTGCTTACCTATTGCAGATTCAGTCTTCCCAGCCTGGTGCAGGTCTACAATTTTGTTTCTGGTGTCCTTTGACAGCTTTTTGGTCTTGGCCATAGTGGAGTTTGGAGTCTGATTGTCTGAGGTTGTGGACAGGTGTCTTTTATACTGATAACGAGTTTAAACAGGTGCCATTAATACAGGTAACAAGTGGAGGACAGAGGAGCCTCTTAAAGAAGAAGTTACAGGTCTGTGAGAGCCAGAAATCTTGCTTGTTTGTAGGTGAACAAATACTTATTTTACCAAGGAATTTACCAATTAATTCATTAAAAATCCTTCAATGTGATTTTCTGCATTTTTTTTCTCATTTTGTCTCTCATAGTTGAGGTATAGTTAGTTAGTTAATCCCTTCACACCTGAAGGTGTATATGGGCGGTGCCTATCTCCGTTTCTCTGACCCTAGGCCACACAGCTACTGTAAGTAGTGAAAGCTACAGCGGGGGGTCAGTCCTCTGGTAGCTCTGTGTGTAACTTTACTTTCCCCATTCCATTATGCGGAGCACCACGCTAGAAGGCAGAAAGCACCATTTTTATATGGTCTTTGGTATGACCCGGCCGGGATTTGAACCCCTGCCTCCCGGGTGTGGGGCGGATGCTCTATCAACTGATCCACCACTCCGGTTAGTTGAGGTATACCTATGATAAAAATTGGAGACCTCTCTCATCTTTTAAGTGGGAGAACTTGCACAATTGGTGGCTGACTAAATACTTTTTTGCCCCACTGTATATGCCTATTCCTGGTATAATCTGCTATTTAAATATGTAAATTAATATTATAGCTGTACTTTCTTGGATTTCATACAGCTGAGTGCGATATAGACAGTTCTAAGCATAACTTAGTTTTGTTCCCTAATCAGTCTGATGTTGAAGTTGAACCCTCTCCAAAACTAGTAAAATTGTAATTTCACAAATAACAGCCATGTGTTCAAATCATTGTTACACTTAACAATGTTTTTTCTCTCAAATTTCAGATGAAGAAGAAATACAATGGTGCATTTTGTAGTGCTCCAGGATGCTGCAATAGTGCTGGAAAGGACAAGATTCTGGGGATGAAGAGGGCATATTTCATCTTCCCTCATAATGACCAGACCAGGATGTGAAAGTGGCTCAATGCCATTCCTAGGGTAAAATGGATCCCTAGTTCCTAAAGCAGAATATGTGGAGATCATTTTGTAGGAGGTATGGTCTTGATAACTAATCATAATGGAATAAATCCAGTGTAGTTTTCATCAGTTTCTGCTCTCAATTTGTTACAAATATCAGAATCAGAATCAGCTTTATTGGCCAAGTATGCACAACACATACAAGGAATTTGACTTTGGCTAAAAACTTGCTCTCGTTGTTCAGGTGGAGAATTTAAATAAGGATTCAATGACAACAGAGTATGTACAGTAAATTACAGTCTGTCCACATTTCTATAAAAGGATGCAAATATATACAGGAATATATGCAGTTATTTACTCAGACTAACCACACTTTGCAGAAATATATGAAAAAATATACAGTCACACAGTATTTCAATGTGAACTCAGATTCAGTGATATAATGTGAATGAAGTAAAAAGCAGTGTGAGAGTTATGTGCAATGTAATAATGGATGAAAAGTCATGAGTACAGCAACAGGTAGGACTAGGTGAATGTTAGGAGTTCATCAGAGTGATGGCTTGAGGAAAGAAACTGTTCCTGTGACGGGTGGTTTTGACCTTCAGTGATCTGTAACGACGACCAGAAGATAGAAGTTCAAACAGTTTGTGGCCGGGGTGTGATGGGTCAGCACAGATGTTTCCCGCCCGTTTCCTGGTTATGGACCGATATAAGTTCTCAATGGAGGGTAGGTCGGTACCAATGATCCTCTCCGCAGACTTAACGATCTGCTGCAGTCTGGTCTTGTCCTGTTTAGCGGCAGATCCAAACCAGACAGTGATGGAAAAGCAGAGGACAGATTGGATGATGGCGGTGTAGAAGACAACCAGCAGCTCCTGAGGCAAATCAAACTTCTTGAGCTGACGCAGAAAAAACAACCTCTGCTGGGCCTTTTTCCGGACAGTGTCTATATGGGAGGACCACTTCAGGTTCCGGGAGATTGTGGTACCCAGAAACTTGAAGGAGTCCACAGTGGACACTGTGCTATTGAGGATGGTGAGTGGGGGGAATGAAGGGGGGTGTCGCCTGAAATCCACAGTCATCTCCACCGTTTTGGCTGGGTTAAGTTCAAGATGGTTCTGGCTGCACCAGAGGATCAGCTGCTCCACCTCCCGCCTGTATGCAGACTCATCATCATCCCGGATCAAACCGATGACTGTGGTGTCATCCGCAAACTTCAGGAGCTTCACCGAAGGGTCCTCTGAGGTGCAGTCGTTGGAGTAGAGGGAGAAGAGCAGTGGGGAAAGGACACATCCTTGGGGGGCGCCAGTACTAATTTTTCGGGAGCTGGATGTAAATCTCCCTAGCTTCACCTGTATAATAAAATATACATACTTTTTAAAACTATGTGCTGCAGGTATGAAGACCAAGGTCCCAGGGAGTGCAGGATATGTTCCCACCCTCTTCCCAAAGGCCAAACCATCGAAGCCCACAAAACCGAGGGGAAGCAAGAGGGCATTAGAAGCTGGAGAGCTTGAGCTACAGAGTCCTGTCAAGAAGAAGCGGACTGCAAAACCTCAAGACAAGTCGAGCCTTTCAACACCTGGCCACCCAAAATCTGTAAAACCAGCTGATGACTGCAAGAATTACTGGAATCCAGTATGGTTTTCGGATCATGATTATGTGAAAAGTGTCCTTGTCAGGACCAGCCACAGAACTTGAGATGGTTAATGCCCATGTTTAGATCTCGCGATGTGCGCACGCCTCTCCGGGATTTCAGTGAGAACGCGTAAGAATAGAAACCTCAATACCCCGAATGGCCAAACTCCGGGGAGATCCGAAGCCTGTTCGTTGGTGCCTTGCCTCGCTGTAACGTCCGGCACCCTCGTCCACAGTGGCCTGAGCTCCGGCACTGAGACACTGCCTGACCTCCATGGCGCACGGTTGCTGTTGCTCATTCCCAAGGCTCACAGCATCGCTTTCCCGACCCCGGCACCACGCTGCTGCTCTCAGCACCCTCGCTCCAGGAGCTCTGCTGTGCTGCCTCCATGTCCGGCTGCTGTTGCTCTCCCTTAGGGTTCTCAGCATCACTCTTATTGGCGTCACTCTCGTTGGCGTCACTCTCCGACCCGGGTGTTTTGCCGCTGCTCTCTGTGCCCTCGTTCCAGGCGCTCCGCTGCGTCGTCTCCATGCCCAGCTGTCACTGTTCTTCTCCGGGGCTCTCAGCTTCCATGGTCCCGCTCGCTCGCTGCCTAGCCTCCAGCTGTGGGGATGACTCCTGCTGCTCTCCCTCTCCGCTGTCGCTGTACACCGCGCTGTCTGACTCATCAGCGCTATGGTCCTGTACCGTGCTGAGCTCCTTGACCGGCCCGCTGTCTTCAGTGACTGGGGACTCCTCCATTCGTGGCCTCGGTCTTACATTGAAGTCTAGCTGGTAGCTGGTAGCTTGGTTTTGGAGCGAAGTTATCTTAGCGGCTAATCTGTTCATAGGCACAGAACAGGTCGTTAGCTTCCCCCAGCTAACTAGCTTAGCTGTTCCTGGCGCCAACAGCTCCATTACCCTCCGCACCAAGATTGTGCGCTAGGAGTGCTCGCCGTTATCTCCCGTTGAGCCTACTTAAGCCCAGCACCTTGTTGTAATCCTCGAACCTGGCCCTCCACTGCAGCCACAAGATCACTGGCTCTCCCGTGTGCTCTAGAAATGGTGCTAGTGGTGGAGGTAGCCCATACGCTCCCATAATTTCGCCAAATGTTATGTATGTAAAATGAGGGACAGGAGTCTCGTCTGTCATGCAGCAAGTTCATTAGGAGAACCAAATTATTTATACACAAGGGCCGTGCCCGCCTGACATCACACCAGGGGTGGATACGACAGCACACACACACACCACACAACTCTTTGCCTTTAGCAGTCATAGTCCCTACATTTAACGTCCCAACTCTCACCTCCACACTTCTACCTTTCCTTTTCTCTTTCACTCTCCTAACACGCCTTCCCCCTTTCCTCCTCCTCGATCTTTGACCAACAGTAGCCCAATTTCCACCGGCACCCTCTCTGTTAACAGCACCGGTGGCGGTTGTTGTTAACCCGGGCCTTGACTGATCCAGTATGAAAGTCTCATTCGTCATGAGCCACATGTTTGATTTGGTAAAGATTTTACGTCAGATACCCTTCCTAACACAGCCCTCCCCATTTACCAGGGCTTGGAACCGGCACTAGGAGTACACTTGCTTGTGCACCCCCTGTGGCTGGGGTGTCTGTCTCCATTTCAAATTACTTTATTTAATATATTCCATATACCTTAATATTGTTTTTATTATTATTATCTATTATTTTTCTATAGTATTCCTTTTTACTTATTCTCATAATATTAGTTAACTTATTTTTATATTTTTTATATCTATTTTCTACCTCCTTAGTTCTATGTGTTATTAATTCTTTACATAACATATTTTTCTTTTTGCAGGCATTTTTTAATCCCTTGGTGATCCATGGACTGTCTGAATATTTTTGCTTCTTATTGATTTTTTTTTTTTTTTTTTTAAATTGGACAATTTTATCATAAAACTAGAAAAGCACTCGGAGAGTGCAGACCTCCGCCAAGCGGCACAGTTCCCCCCATAGAGAGTTTGTGTGTACGTTTTCAGATTCCCTGAGCATGAAAAGATATGACTAGCAATTGGATTCACAATGATTATTTGTTTATTTGACATGGACAGTGCAATAAACAGACAATTAATGAATGACAATCAATGTGATAGTGATAGGATTAGTGGTTCAGTAGTGTAAAATGGGGCTATAAGGGACGGCGGGTTAATAAGGGACACTTTTGTGGGAAATGTTTTAAATGTAATTCTGCTTTTTTTATTTTGAGCAGGACGCTGAGTTGTGTTGTTATTGTCAAATATCCATGAATCCTTCATCAAATCTAGGCGGAAGCAAAATTAAAAAAGCAGAATTACATTTAGAAAAGTGTCCCATATTACCCCGCCGTCCCTTATAGCCCCGTTTTACGGTTGTAAAAGCATTGCCTCCTTGGCGGAGGTAATAAACTGAAGTGTTGGTGTGTCCATCTCCTCCACTGACGGATGCAGATTGGTTAGACAGGTTGCCGTGGGTTTTATATTATATTGGGGTTGCGCTCCGCGGCAAAACAGAATTTAGAATCTTCCCCGGCAGAGAGGTCGTTTTTAACGCAGCGCCTATAGCTGGGCGGGGAATTTGTGGCAAATAATGGGGCGGCGGACAGGTGTCCGTGTCAGGTTTTGCAGCGTGGCGCAAAAGCAGTCACGCTGGCGGGCCCAGGCCAGCAGTGTTTTCCGCGTGCTTTTGTGCCTAAAACGTTGAAGAACGCGGAGTTTGTGTTGGTCAGACACGACGACCAGCGCAATGTGCGCAGCGCCGATGGCTGGCACAGGCACGCTGGGGGGCCCAGGCCAGCAGTGTTTTCCGCATGCTTTTGTGGCTAAAACGTTGAAGAAGGCGGAGTTTGTGTTGGTCAGACACGACGCCCAGCGCCCTCCATTGCGCCTGAGCACATGTTGAAAATGGCTGTATGTCACAGTGTGGAAAAATGCTTTAAAAAATTCCTGTATCCAGACGGTGAACCGGATCACCCCCAAAATTTAATCAGTTCTTCCTTGTACCATTTCCAACAACGCCTGAAAGTTTCATGCAAATCCGTCCAAGACTTTTTGAGTTATCTTGCTAACCAACAGACAGACAGACAAACAGACAAACACACAGACAAACCCCGGCAAAAACATAACCTCCTCCTGGCCTTTTCGGCCTGGCGGAGGTAATAATTTCAATATTGTTAAAAATATTTCATATGCTTTGTCAGTGTCTTTTTCATTATATAGTTCTTGCCAATTCTGTTTTGCTAGATAAGTTTTTTTTAGAGCATTCACTGATTCTTCAGTCTACTATTTAGTCTGAGAGTGTGGTGTTAATAAACGTGGTAAACTGCCTTCCGCCCTCCTCATTTTATTGGTAATTATGGACACAACAGGTGTGACAAGCAGAAACGGAGTCATTGTGTATATTGATACCTTTACTTTGTAAAAAAGACAGCACTTGTTCTTCAAGTGACTGGAGTTCCTCAGAAAGGGCGTCCTTTCCAGAACTGTCACTAATCACAGAGACAATTCGAGCCTAGGAGCAGTGTTTTACATCCAAGATTGAAACTATAATATCATCTTTCCTAGAATATTGGTCTAGTTTATCTGCTCTCTGCTCAAGATCCATAATATGTTTGTCTTTTTCTTTAATCAGGGCTTTAAGTTCTTTTATTTCTTCCACAAGTCCAGACAGCTTTGAAAGTTCATTAGACATAAAGTTTAGTGATTTTTTTTTTCCATTTCCTCCATATCCTCTTCAAGTTTTTCAGTTTTCTCACTTTTCTTAGGAGGGGGCATTGTTTTTTTTTTTTTTTTTTTCAAAGGTCTTTTTATTATTATTAATTGAAGTATCAATACAATACAAAGTATTAGAAATTTTCATTTTTGTTTCAACCAAACAGTAAAAAACTAGAACTTAAAGCCAACAAATGTAAATGCTTCAAAGCACAAAAACCTTTAAATAAACAATAAAAAAAAAAAAAAAAAAAAAATACAAAGAAAAATTATGTGTGTGAAGTGGGGTTGGGGTAAAGGGGATATGAGCTACTCAGAAACTATAATCGTGGGTCTTTCAAAGAAATCAAGAAACGGGCGCCATAATTTATAGAATTTGTTTTCAGAGCCACAGACTGTATATCTGATTTTTTCTAAATCCAAACAGGACATTATATCTTTTATCCACTGTAAATGTGAAGGGGGCGAAGAATCTTTCCACTTCAGTAATACAGCACGTCTGGCCAATAATAATGAAAATTTGAATACTTTTAATTTGGAACTTGGCAAGACAAGTTCTGGAGCCACACCAAAAATGGCGCATAATGGATCAGGTTTAATTTGATATTGCAGGACTTCAGACATAGTGATAAAAACAGAATGCCAAAAATTCATCAATGCAGGGCAGGACCAATACATGTGAAGCAAAGTGCCAGGAGCGCTACCACACTTTTCACAAGTTGGGTCTATATCCGAGTAAATGCGTGCTAACTTAACCTTGGACAGGTGCATCCAGTGTACAATCTTAAATTGAATAAGAGCGTGACGAGCACACATTGATACAGTGTGAACCTGGCCAAGAATAGAGTCCCACAGTTCATCAGTAAAAGTAAAATTAAGATCTTGTTCCCAGTTCAATTTGATAGCGGCCAGAGAAGAAGATTGTAAATTTGAAATTAAATTATATAAAACTGACATTACCCCCTTAGAAGTTGGTTTAACTAATAAAAAATCATCTAGAGGATTATCAGAAGGTTTTTGAGGGAATTGTTTTGTCATGGTTTGCACATAATGTCTGACCTGGAGGAAGCGGAAAAAGTGTGTAGAAGTGATGTCGAATTTGGTGGAAAGTTGAGAAAAACTTGCAAATTGACCATCAAAATATAAATCCGCAAAAGATTTTAAACCTTTTCTGTGCCATATATGAAATGCACTATCAATAGTTGATGGGGTAAATAAATGATTTGCGGCAATTGGACTTCTAATGGAAAAAAACTGAAGACCGAAATTTTTCCTGAATTGAGACCAAATTCTAAGAGACTGACGAACTACTTTATTATTACCCAGTGTAGACAAAGCAAGGGGAAGTGGTGAACCTAAAATTGCCGGTAGGGAAGTTTGATTGTCCACATGTGACTCCTTAAGGATCCAAATAGGTGATTTGGGTTCCAGATAAAAATGTTTCCAATATAACATGCACCTGATATTTGCTGCCCAGTAGTAATATTGAAAGTTAGGCAGAGCCATGCCACCTACTGATTTGGGTCTTTGAAGAAAAACTTTCCTCAATCTCGGATGTTTACCATTCCAAATAAATGAAGTAATCAGAGAGTCCAAAGACTTAAAAAAGGATTTAGGAATAAAAATGGGGAGACATTGAAACAAATATAAAAACTTTGGAAGTAACATCATTTTTACAGAATTGATTCTGCCAATTAAAGACAAGGATAATGGGGACCATTTGGAAAGTATTAACTTGCACTGGTCAAGTAAGGGGAGAAAATTATTTTTAAACAAGTAATTAAATTGTTTAGTGACACATATCCCAAGATAATTAAAATGATCAATAACAACCTTGAAAGGAAAATGTTCAAAATCCTGAACTTGAATCTTTTCATTAATCAGAAACAATTCACTCTTATTAAGATTAATTTTATAACCAGAAAACCTACTAAAACTATCCAAAATATTAAGTATAGCGGGTAATGAAGTAAGTGGGTTGGAGAGAAATAATAAAAGATCATCAGCATAGAGTGAAACCTTATGCTCAATGCCACCCCTACGAATGCCTAGAAAGTCCCGGCTCCCACGGATTGCAATAGCTAACGGCTCAACTGCCAAGGCAAAGAGCAACGGGCTCAAAGGACAGCCTTGCCTCGTACCACGGTAAAGTCTAAAATAGTCAGAATAGCGACAATTAGTTAACACTGAAGCTAAAGGACTAGCATAGAGAAGTTTAATCCAGGAACAGAAGAAAGGACCAAAACCGAACCTCTCCAAAGTAAAAAACAAATACTCCCACTCAACCCTATCGAATGCCTTTTCAGCGTCCAAACTAATAAGACATTCAGGTATGTTGTGGTGAGGAGTATAAATAATATTAAACAACCGCCGCAAGTTAAAAAAAGAATGGCGATTTTTAATGAAACCGGTTTGGTCCTGTGAAATTATAAAAGGAAGAATCTTTTCCAACCTTGAAGCTAACAACTTTGACAAAATTTTAACATCGGTATTTAACAAGGAAATAGGCCTGTAAGAAGCACAATCAACAGGATCCTTATCCTTTTTAAGCAACACAGTGATACAGGCCTGATAGCATGAAGGAGGAAGTGTACCAGAGTCAAGCGACTCTGTAAAAACTTGACAAAGGAAAGGGGCGAGGTCATCAGAGAATTTTTTGAAAAAATCAGCGGAAAACCCATCAGGTCCTGGAGATTTTCCTGATTGCATGGATGATATTGCCAGCTGAATTTCTTCTTTTGTGATGGGAGCTTCTAGAATTTGCCGAGATTCTGAAGAAATCGAAGGAATATCAATAGAATCAAAAAAAATTTCCAAACCCTTTAAGTTTGTTGTATATTCTGAGGTATATAATTTGGAATAAAATGACCTGAAAATATCATTAATCGCTTGTTGGTCAGATGTCACCTCTCCTTTATCTGTCCTAACTCCAGTAATAATTTGCTTAGCTCTAATACCACGTAGTTGATTAGCTAGAAGTTTACTGGTTTTTTCGCCATGTTCATAAAATTCACTCTTGTTCCTTATTAAACAACCTTCAATTTGTCGAGTAGAAAGTAAATTAAATTTAGTTTGTAATGTCATACGTTCCTTGTACAGAGCGGGTGATGGAGATTGAGCATATTGTCTGTCAATGTCCAGGATTTGATCTAAAATAACCTTCTGTTCCTGTATTAAGGATCGTCTTTTAAATGCTGCCAATGAAATAAATTCCCCCCTAAGAAATGCCTTCATGGCCTCCCATATCGTTTTATTTGACATACCAGGAGTTTTATTTTCTTTCAAAAAAAAATTAATTTTAGAAGAAATATTCGCAACCAATTTTTCATCTGTAAGTAATAATGGATCCAATCTCCAATGCTTTCTCATGGAGTCACATCCATGGAGGATCATTTTAAGTACAAGAGGGGCATGATCAGAAACCGAGATGCTATCATAACTGCAAGAGCAAAGGTTATTAATTAATAAATTGTCAACAAAAAAATAATCTATTCTGGTATAAGTATGATGTACGTGAGAGAAAAAAGAATAGTCCCTGCCGTTAGGATGTAAAAAACGCCAAGGATCTGTAAGGCTATATTCCTCAAGAAAAGACTTAACATAAGTTGCAGATTTATTAAGACTAGCAGGTTTTGAAGATGAGCGATCTAAGATCGGATCCATATACAAATTAAAGTCACCCCCAAGAATTAGAGAATGAGTATTTAAATCTAGAAGTTGCGAAAAAAGGTTGCGAAAAAAGTGCACATCATCAAAATTCGGTGCATACAGATTAGCCAAAGTGACATGTTTATCACCAAGTTTACCTGATACTATTACAAATCGTCCATTTTTATCTGATACAACATTAGAGGGAATAAATGGGATATTTCGATCAATAAGAATAGCAGCGCCCCTGGCCTTAGCTTTAAAATTTGAATGAAAAAATTGTCCTGACCAACATTTTGACAAACGCAAGTGGTCGGAATCCTGCAAATGGGTTTCCTGCAAAAACAATACCCCAGGCTTAAATTGCTTTAGACGTGACATGACTCTCTTTCGTTTAATTGGATGGTTCAACCCCTTCACATTCCAGCTTACCAAAGTAAGATTACTATTCATTCAAAGAGTAAAATTTATATATTATGTTGTGTAGCCCAAAGAAGAGTAAAGTGAGGTACGGGTAAAAAAAAAAAAAAAAAAAAAAAAAAAAAAAGGAAGGGGTAAGGGGGGTGTAAATAAAACCATAACAAAAAAAACAAAACAAAAAAAAAATAAATAAAAAAATAAAAATTAAAAAAAAAATAAATGAATAAAAAAATCCAACAACCAAACCTATAACAACACTCCAGCCGGTTGCAAAAAAACAGCAACCGCTCCATCTCCTGCTCTATTTTCATCCTAACAGAATGCTCCCATACAACTGGCTTCAATCCTGCATAATATGAACGTTTTACCCTAAAAAAAAAAAATAAATAAGATAAAATTAAAAAAAAGAATTAAATAAACAATAACGTATAGGGAGCCAATTTTACCTTGTTTTTAAACATCTGAAAATGCATCAATGTCCAGTCAGTGCAGCTTCAATGAAGTAACAAGCAGCCCAGCGCGGCAGCTGGTCAACCCAGAAATGTCCAGTTCAAGGCGAAAATTGCTGGTTTCTCTCCATAGTTTGCATGAAGCGGGTGGCCTCTGAGACGGACGCCAGCCACTGGTTTTTGCCGTCTGGAAGAGTTATCCGGAGCCTGGCAGGGAAAAGAAGAGAAGGACGAAAACCTCTCTTGTACAACTCGGACATAACCTCCTTATATTCGGCTCGTTGCTTCTGAACGTCGGCGTTATAATCCTCGTAGAACTGAAGTTTATGCCCACGATATTCCAAAGTCCCACGGCGTCTCCGCGCTTCTCTCATCACCAAGTCTTTGGTCCGAAACCGGTGGAAACAAATAATGACAGTGCGCGGCTTCCCATTCGGACCCGGCTTGGACATGAGGCTGCGGTGGGCTCTATCCAGCTCTGGGGGAGATGGCAAAGTTTGTGCGCCAAAGACGTCCACCAACAGCCGAGAAAAAAATTCAGATGGCCGTGGACCCACATCAAAGGACTCCGGCAGACCCACCAGACGAATATTCAGCCTCCTGCTTCTTCCCTCCAGGTCAGAAAGTTTGTTTTTCAAAAGTTTGTTCTCCTCCTGTATTGACTCGCATGTAACTTCAAGCGCCGCTAGGCGCTGGCTGACGTCCTCCGCGTTGTTTTCAAGGTCGCCAATGCGTTGCTCCTGGTTCGCCACATCTGCTTGAATTTTGTCCAGCTTACCATTAATAAGTTCAAATGAAGCTTTGAAGTCAGCAGCTATGGACATTCTGTGTTGCTCTAGCAAGGCAACAAGTGCAGGGTTAAGGCTGATACTAGCATCCTCAGCTAAGCTGGTGTTAATATTGTTCCCTGCTGCCTCCTTTTCAATCTGCTTTCTTGTTTTGGACATATTTCAAAACAGATTCTGCATGTATTAAATGTCCAAAACATTAACAGCTTACAGCAAAGTAGGGTTTAAAAAGTAAAGGAAAAAAAAAATATAGCAGGAGCCAGCAACGCACACACCTACTCCATTGCCGGGGGCATTGTTATTGGTGGAGTCTGTTCTCAGCTTCGTGGCTCTGCTGCTGATGGTGGAGACCGGAATCGGCCGAATGACTAGGCAGGCGACCAATGTGGGTGGTGGAGCCCCAGCTCAGTCCAATGGCTGCCGAGTTGCTGCTGGTACCAGGCTTGGGCCCCAGCCCAGCGGCCAGTCCCAATGGTTGGTGAGTAGCCCGGGTTGGGCCTTCTCGCTGGTGGTGGAGCCTGGGTCGGTCCTGTGGTTGATGACGAAGCCTGGACTGGGCCCGTGGCTGATGTTGAAGCCTGGGATGGGCCTGGTGGCTGGCGGTGGAGCCCGGGCTCAGCCCAATGGCTGCCGAGCCACCGCCAGTGCTAGGCCAAGACTCTGGCCCAAAGCCCCGACCTGGGCCTGGAGGCTGGCACCAGAGCCTGGGCTTGTCTTGGTGGATGTTGAGCAGCTGCTGGTGCTAGGCCTGGGCTCCGGCCCAGTGGCTAGTCCTGTTGGCTGATGATAGAGCGTGGGCTGTGCCTGGCGGCTGGTGCCTGCGCCTGGGCTCAGTCCGGTGGCTGCCATGCTACTGCTGGCGTTAGATCAAGACTCTCGTTGCATTCCTATTAGCAGTGGTGTCTCTCAGCCACTCTACAAGTTGCTTACATTTTGTGCATAAAACTATATTCTTTTGAACTGGATGCTCAGTCAGTTAGGGTGGGATCAAGTGACCCTGAACCCTCCCTTAGTTATGCTGCTAATAGGTTTAGACAGTCGGGGGACGTCCAACAATGCACTGGGCTTCACTCCTTTCTTCACTC
Source organism: Pholidichthys leucotaenia (assembly GCA_020510985.1). Taxonomy (NCBI): domain Eukaryota; kingdom Metazoa; phylum Chordata; class Actinopteri; order Cichliformes; family Pholidichthyidae; genus Pholidichthys; species Pholidichthys leucotaenia. The sequence goes on along the minus strand of CM035842.1, from coordinate 372,644,774 downwards.
TCAGCAAAATATTTTTGCTGGTCATTAACATCTGTTTGTTCTCTCCCATAGATTGGGTCCCCGTCGTGCTGTTTGCTCTCTACATGTCTGTTCTTTTCTTCTTCTCTTCTATCCCCTCACCTCCCAGCCAGTCGCAGCAGATGACTGCCCCTCCCTGAGCCTGGTTCTGCTGGAGGTTTCTTCCTGCTAAAACAGAGTTTTTCCTCTCCACTGTCGCCAAGTGCTTGCTCACAGGGGATCGCCTGATTGCTGGGATCTTTCTACAATTGCTGGGTTTTTCCCTACAGTTTGAAAGTGCTATGAGATGACTGTTGTTGTGAAATGACGCTATATAAATAAAGTTGAATTGAACTGAATAATAGACGAAGCTCCTTCTAAAACACAGTGGCACAGTGGTTATACTTGGATATGTATCATTGGACTAATTGACATACATGTTACATGACAGAGGCAATACATTTCACAAAACATGGGACCATTTTATGCCTTATGTTGTCTTATATATATAGTCTTATATCACTTATGTAATATAGTTTGGGAGCCCAGTTGATAACTATTGAAATTATTTGTCTGTAGGAATACATACAATACATTTCTGGGTATAATATTTCAATTGTTTTTTTAATCAAGATATTATTAAAGTTTCAATGCCAATCTTAGCACTGTTGAGAATCTTGATTTTTTTTTTTTTTTACATTTACATTGTAAATATAAGGAAGAATAAAATGTACCAAAGTCTAACCCTAGTTGCATGTTTAAAATAAGCTGTTGTAGCTCTTAGTTTAACTATTATATCTAAAATATATTTTAAAAAGGGATTAACTGTATGTCAGTATCAGATTCCTGTTTTGGAAGATTTTCAAGAATTGATGTCACTTGTAAAAGACCCAAAACAAAACAAAAAAAAAAGAGAAAATATTAAAAAAAATTGCCAGAAAAAAGGTGATTGAAGCAAAAATAAAGAGTAGAATTGTGTTTTTGCTGGTTAATTTTTCCAAAAACAGGAATATATTGGTGGCACAGACCAAACCATAACCATGCACACTTTTAATATTTTCCCAGTCTGTGCTCATTCCTTGGTAGCTTCTATAGAGGGTATGTGTATGATATTGAGCGGGATCATTAGGGTGTATGCAGTAAAACACAAAAAATACACACAATATTCAGTCACAGCAGTACACAGAGTACTTGGTTGTATTGTGGAGAGCTAATCTTATCATTCTATCTTGATTAACTGGCAAAAAAATAAATAATTAAAGGTTCTAAATCAGTTCTTCACTTACCATGTGCTCCTTGGTCCTCTGCTCTTGGTCAGTTCTTTTAGATCAGAGGTGTCCAATCATGTGCCATGGAGGGCCAAGACTCTGCAGGTTTTCTTTTCTACCCAGTTTCTTCAGCAGGTGTTTTCACTTACCAGCAATCAGTGGGAAGAAATTCAGTGAAATCTGCCGTTGAAGGCACTGGTTGGAGGTAAAGCCTATAGTGTCTTGGCCCTTCATGGCACATGATTGGACACCCCTGTTTTAGATAGACTTCATTTTATTGGCCTTTCTGGTTCAGTTTTAAAATGGTTTCAATCATATCTCACTAACAGAGTTCTTTGTAAATATTGAGGGTCTGTCATCTAAAAGCTATAAGATAAATTACGGTGTTGTGCAAGGTTCAATTTTAGGTCCATCACTTTTTAATCTCTATATGTTGCCACTGGGTGAGGTCATCAAGAGGCACGGCATGAATTTCCATAGTTACGCTGATGGCACCCAGCTGTATGTGGCCGTGTCTCCTGATGTTCGTGGACCTATTGATTCTCTTTTAAACTGTATTTATGATATTAAACAGTGGATGGCAGGAAACTTTTTGCAGCTCAACCAGGACAAAACAGAAGTTTTAGTTACTGGGACGGAAGCTCAGAGAGAAACTGTCAGCACATTTACAGATAATGGCAACAAAGTCCTCCAAAACTGTGAAAAATTTGGGAGTGATCCTTGACCAGGATCTTAGTTTTAAACAACATATTAAAAATGTAACTAAGGCTGGTTCTTATCATCTAAAGAATGTCTCCAGAGTGTGGCAGTTTCTCGCTCAAGAGACCCTTTTACATGCTTTTATGTCTTCTAGAATAGATTATTGCAATGCTCTTCTTTCTGGTCTTCCTAAAAAGACTATAGCCCTCCTACAACAACTCCAGAACTCAGCCGCCCGGGTTCTGACCAAGACAAGAAAGAGAGCACACATAACACCCATTTTAAAGTCTCTGCATTGGCTTCCTGTCAGCTTTAGAACAGATTTTAAGGTTCTTTAAATGTTTTTTAAGGCTCTTAATGGTCATAGTCCTGATTATTTATCAGAACTGCTTTTACATTATGAGCCTTGAAGAGCCATCGGGTCTTCAGGTCAAGGTTTTTTAATCATTCCTAAAGTCAGAACTAAAGCTCACGGTGAGACAGCTTTCTGTCATTATGGTCCACATCTGTGGAACAGCTTTCCTGAAGACCTGAGGGCAGCAGAGAATGTTGATGCTTTTAAAACCAAACTAAAGACCCACCTTTCTGACCTGGCTTTTATTTAAATTTATTTTTGCTTTTCCCCCTTTTTACTTTTCCTTATACCTTTTTATCCTGTTTTAACTATTTTGTATCCTGTTTTTATTTGTATTTATCCTGCTTTAACTTTTTTAAAACTTGTTATTGCTTGGTTTCATGTCTTATTACTTCTGGTTTTTCCTCATTGATAGTAGCATTTCCTCAGTTCAGTTTTAATGCTTTATGCGTGTTTTTTTTTAAACATGGTTTTATATGGTAGGTCGATTAGTCGGTGTGTTGTGAGTGTATGTGTGTGTGGGTGGGTGGGTGTTGTTTATTATTTTGTACAGCACTTTGAGCTGCTACACTGTAAAGTGCTTTATAAATAAAGTCTGATTGACTGATTGATTTACCCAAACATCACCACAGTCAAGTAAATGGTGTGGTATTGGTCTTGTCATATAAAGTAAAAAAAAGGTACTCTTTACACTGCTGTGACTAAATATTTAGATAGATGGATGTAGATAGATGTACTTTATTGATTTTTATGTTTTGCTGCATACAAAATAAAGCTGTTGCCACTCAGTGCTGTGTTGCTATGGTAATTGCCCTGTAACTGCCAAGAATTCTATTCCAATGCATCCCCTCTATTTAAAACTCATCAGAAGTGTCTATATTTTGTGCGATAGTGAATGTAATCCAATACCAAGATGCTAGTAATTTGTGATGAACAGAATAAGCTTAGACAATGATGTGACACAAACACCATGAGGCTGTTACTCTGACAGGAATTGAAACAGCCCACATCCATTATACTCTTAATGTCTCGTTAGATGTTGAGAGCACTTTGACCAGGATCGTCTCTCTGTCACTGCATCACTGGGTCCCATGGAAATAAGACCTTGCTGTCTGATGCAAACAGTGGCATGATCTGATAAAACTCCTAAGGTGTGTGTCATCAGTGTTTGAAGCCCCTTTGAGGCTCACGTTTCCCTCCCATACTGCATGAAATGGGAGTGTTCCCCATGGTGCTTAAGATTAACCTCCCATAGACATGCCGGGTGAATTATTCAATTTAAGAGCTGAGGTTTCACAAGAGTTTTTTAATCATGTGCCATTTTTTTTTTTTTTTGTGAACTTTATTGATCCCCAGAGGGGAAATTCAGGGCATCCACCTGGATGGATGAAGCAGCCACGGTACGGTGCGATCCCTTCACCATTCACACCTAGGGCCACTTTAGAGTCTCCATTTAACCTAACCTGCATGTTTTTGGCCTGTGGGAGGAAACCGGAGAAATCCCGGAGTAAACCCATGCAGACACGGGGAAAACATGCAAACTCCACACAGATCACTGTTGGTCAGGGGCTGGGATCAAACCCGGGATCCCATGGCCAAGGGTGAGTTGCTGTGCTGCCGCAGTGCTAACCACTACACCACCACACCACCCATTTTTTGGGGGGGGTGGGGGTTTCACCCTCTTGTCAGAATAAAATTGAAAATGGCAATGCAAATTGCAAATTTGATTATTTCAGATATTATTGTATGGGAACAAAACTATAAAAGACGGATCATTGCTAAGATTAACATCTACTGGACAACATCTGAGGGGTTTGATGTTGTAAGTTTGTGATATGACTCTCCTAACTGACCCACAAAGACTGCAACTTAAAGGCATAAACTTTTTTGAAACAGAAAAGACAAAAATTAAAATCAGCTCCTCCATTGTTATGCACTTGTGCCCAAAGACAAAACTGTACTACATATATGTTCATAATGAGAATCAACCTGAATACATAAAAGCAGCAACCTCTGCCACATGGGACATGCAGTCTTGTGCTCTTGAATTTTAATTACATGAATAAAGAGCTCTACACAGAAGAATGAACAGCTCAGAGATGAAGTACCTAAAGCGCAACTCTCTTTTCTGGGGGCCACTTAGTCACACACAGTTCAGTTTAGTTAAGATCAAAGTAATATTTAATCAAATATAGTTTTTGTTTGAATGGCAAGAATACACATTTTGCCCTTCTGAGTCAATTTTACATCAGAGTCTGAAGTATCTGCAGAGTTGGCTCAGATCCTTGAGTTAGCTGCAAAAAGGGCCAATAGTTAAATTCAGAGAATTAGAAGAATAATTTATATGCTCTAAACTGTGAAGAACTTTCTCCTAGAAAAATGATTCAACTTTTTTTTTTTTTTTTTTTTTTAATCAAGTGGTGGGTTACACAACACTAAAAAAATGAGATTTTTCCTTTCTGGCAGGCAAAAAATACCCATTTGAACTCGAGTGAATGGTTAGACACGGTGAAAATATGTAGAATGCTAAATCAATAGTGAAACAATGAAACAGCTGTAAAGCACTTTAAAAAGGAACAGGAAATTATTGCGAAATCCACAACAGAAACTGCACAAGAGGCAGTCCAACATACAGTATGCAAATAAATCTGAATAAATGGCCACAGGGGGAGCTTTAAGGGGGTTTGACAGTGAAAAGCAAGTCATCCATCTGTGATCTCACATTTATTAAAAACAAATCAAAAGTTGTTCAGGTACATTACACTGTTTGGCTGCCTGACACACAAAGAGGTGGGGTTCTCCTGCTGATACGGACCCACTCCCGGTGTCAGTAACATCAGTGGCGGTTTTCTGGACGAGCCTTTTAAAAACCGAACTTCACAAAGACACCGAGGTGGGAGATGAGCCTGGACTCAAAACACGCATCTGTGCACACGCACGGACACTGTAGAGCAACACATCACCAGATGAATTATAGAACCCCCCCCCCCCCCCATGCAATAATTAAACTCAACCATCAATGATCAAGACAAGCACATCATAACAGCCTACTGGCCTACTGGTTTTAACGTGAATTTAGGCTATTATAGGCCCTGAATAACTTTCAACACTGAAAAAAATAAAATAAAATAAAAAAACATTATGTGCCGTGTGCGCATTTAATAGCACCATCTGGATATCTCGCGCCCTGTGTTGAACTCCTATTGGAGCAGCTGGGGGCCAGTTCAGCATCTTCAACTAGACATGCAGCACCGCTGTTTGGGAAGTCACCAGATCGTTCCTGTATTGCTCCAGCCAGTTTCTGAGCTCCGAGATCCGGTATCCCTCTGGACCCCTGCCTCCCTGGTACACCACTCTGTCGTCCCTGACGATGTAAAGTCTCTCAAAGTAAGCTCCATACGCGGCGTTGGAGGAATTGCTCATGTTATCCACAACCACGCTGCTGCCGGGCACCTCGCCCAGCATGAGCCGGGCAGCTCTCAGCCTGTCCTCCAGGCAGCGGTGCTTGGGGATCTGATACGGCGCGTCCGAGCTCACCCAGCCGTCCGAGGGATGCGCCTCCTCGATGTACACCAGCAAAAAGTCCGCAATGTCTGCGTACTGGATGGCGACGCGCTGGAAAGCGGCGAGGCGCGTCATGAACGGCGGTCAGGAGCAGCTGCCAAAGTTCAGAATGAGCGGTCTCTTCCCTCTCGTACAGTCCAGGATCCGCACCTGCCTGCGCTCCTGGACCAGCACCACCTCCGTGTTAGGCGCCGCGTGCCCAAGGTGCGCGGATTTGAGAAAGTCCAGTTTCTGGCCGTACCACACGGCGCGTAGCGATTCCATTGTGAACATCTTGTTGGAGTCAGAGATGCTCACGGGCGGGTCGTCGGGGCTGTAGTGCGCCTCTCCCATTTTCAGCACCACTTTTTTCCGGATGCACAGAAAATCTAGGAGCCACAGCATGAGCGCGGCCAGCAGGAAGCGGGGCAGCAGCATCAGGCACTGGGCTGCGTGCTTCAGCGCCCTCGCTATCTGAGCTCCACCGGCGTCTCCCACCATCATTCCGTCTCCTACCGGTAGGACGAGACTGTGCCAGAGAGAGAGCCAACCGGTGTTTAGTCACCTTGACCCATTAACTATCTGACGCACGAAGGCGCTCTTTTTATAGGCACGGCGACATTTGAATGAAGGGGGGGGGGGGACAAAAAAAACAAAAAAAACAAAAAGCACGCACCGCCCACTCACATGGTGGGGATTACCTCCTGTCAACTCTGTGCTTCAAAGATCCACAGAGAGAGAGAGAGAGAGAGAGAGAGAGAGAGAGAGAGAGAGAGAGAGAGAGAGAGCGAGCACAACAGCTCTCTCTCTCCCTCTGGTCCACATGTGCATACAACACACGACAGTTGCCCCTTTTCTTCGTTTCTCACCTTAATCTAGCTTTGAGACACTTTCAGCAGGCCAAAGGGTTACATCACGGCTGGTCTTTAAAGAGTGGAGAGACAGCGAGAGAGAGAGAGAGAGAGAAAAAAAAAACAACAACAACAAAAAACATCTGACTCACTTTCATGCGTCAGGAGGGCTCCGTCACCACCAGACGGCGCTGGATTCATACAGACCCTCCTACCAGGATGAGTCATTCATCATCGATAACGCACACGTAACTGGGACCCGTCAACACCTTGAACGGGAAGGCATTCTAAATCTGTCAGTACCAAAGGTACTTTGTGTATTTCCCCCCAAATTTACCTGCATGTACTGCTTTCACCACACGTGTCATCTTGGGGAAACGGGCTTCAAGGAAAAAAAACAAAAAAAAACAAACTGTAAAAAGAACCGCGCTGCTGGTTTAATTATTTTTATTTAAGCCATTAAGGAATTTTTATTCATGCTTATATGTATTTAGATTTATGTATTTAACCGCATACTGTACATAGGGATAAAAGACGTTCCCATGATTTATTAGAGATGATAAGCGTCTGCCCTGAAGAAGTGTCACTTGGTCTAACAGGTTTGGTTATCTTGGGAAAAAAGATTATTTTATTTCTGGAGTAACTTCCTCAAAGATTGGTCACCTACTCAGAAGACGATTTGTGTTTCCTCCCCAAAACATTTCTGCCAAATGTTTGTCCCACCATACAAGATCACTATTTTAAGGTCCAATTCGCTTCAGGATCCCATTCACTCTCCTCTGACACATTTTGACAGCTAACACAGGTCTTAATGACACGTTTGCAACATATTTTGGTCAAATTGCCTTAAATTATTACTGCAATATAATGGCACATCATCTTTTGCAGCTTTTCTCAGAATGGATGGTTCCAGTGCATGTCTCTTTAAATCCCAACAACCACATTTAACTCCATCCACTACTCTTATGCCGTTAGGCTATTGCTAATCTTAGCTGCCTAGTTGGCTCGAGCCTTAGCCAACTAACATAAATTTGTCTTAAAAAATGAATGAAATAATGCATCACTGGTAGAGAGGGGTGATTTCAGTGGTTGCTAGGATATGACCCAGTCAATGGCCTTTGGTCCTGCTTAGAGGTAACACTACAAGAAAATAAGCCAAAATAATGTCTAAGAATGACGTATATGGCCAGGTGTTATGGATGAACAAAGATTCCAGTGGGGGTGAATGGAATTTATAGAAAATAGCAATCAAAATTTAAGCTAATGCCAGGCAATGCCAGGCAGCCTGTCCATCACGCCCTGCCCTGTGTGGTCACAGAGATTGTATAATTGGCTAGGATGCTCATCACTAGATACCAGGGTAGTTTTAGGCAGACAAGTGCGGATGCCATATTGGTGCTCATGTACTCCATTTTCTTCATTTTGGCTGAAGTTGATTATATAACATAAATGGCACTTGCTGTCAGGTACAATGCCTGATCATGGCAGAAAATTAAGGAAAATAAAAGATCCAGCCTTCCATCCATCCATCCATCTTCTATCACTTATCCAGGGATGCGGGTCACGGGGACATGAGTCCAGGCAGAGTAGCCCGGACTTCCACCTGGTTCACATAGCATAAATATAAGATGCTGAGTTTTAACAATGCTATTAATTGATTTAAACATGGATGTGACTGTTTATGACACCCAAGTATCCGACATTTCAGGATTGTCTCCTGTGTATGCAAGTGATTTTTAAAATAACACTTACTTCAAATATACACTTACAAATTGTCTTCATAACATTCCACATTACTTATCATAATTTATAACATTCCAGCTTACTTATATGACAACAATAAATACAGCAAACCATTATTTGGATATTTAGTCATCACAATACTGCAAGAGCTGTCAGCATGACTATGTATGTATATCCACTGCCAATATGGCACCTCGGTTTTCCGTCAAAATAAGATAAGATAAGATAAGATAAGCCTTTATTATTCCCACAACGGGGAAATTCCAGGATTGCAACAGCACAGGGATAGCAACACTCAGAGCAATAATTTAGAAGATAAGAAAATAAGAGCAGTGAATATTATATGTACACATAAATATATAAATATATATACACAGTGTGGAGCATTGTAGCTAGATGGAATAAACAGCATAACAGTCCATTTAGTTACCTCACATAGTATGAATATGTACCCGTACATATTGTCACCCTCCATAGGGATTTATATTGTCCTAGTTGTATACTGGAGGGGACTATTTTGTGTAAGTCTGTTGCGTCTTTTGCATTCAATACTATTAGGTCGTCACTTTTTTGCCATCTCTGCGAGCAGCCCTGCTTAGGTTCTAAAGTCTGACAGCCGTAGGTAGGAAGGGCCTGCGAAACCTCTCAGTCGTGCACCTAGGATGATGTAGCCTACTGCTAAATTAACTCCTCAGTGCATTCAGTATGTCCTGCATAGGGTGGGACTCGGACTCCAGCAGAGATGACAGCTTAGCCACCATCCTTTTCTCTCCTATCTCCTCCACTGGGTCAAGGCGCTGCCCCAGGACAGAGCTAGCTTTCTTGATCAGTTTGTTCAGTCTCTTCCTATCGGCTGCTGTGATGCCACTGCCCCAGCAGACCACTCCAAAAGTGATGGCTGATGCCACCACCGAATTGTAGAAGGTCTTCAGGAGCATCCCTTGTACACCAAAAGACCTGAGCCTCCTCAGTAGGAACAGCCTGCACTGTCCCTTCTTGTAGAGTGCGTCGGTATTGTGTGACCAGTCTAGTTTAGTGTTCAGATGAACACCCAGGTACTTGTAGGATGTCACCATCTCAATGTCTGTTCCCTGTATGTTTACTGGTGCTGTGAGGGGTTGTCCTTGCCTGCGGCAGTCCACTACCAGCTCCTTAGTTTTTCTCGCGTTGATCTGGAGGCAGTTCCGATGGCACCAGTCCACAAAGTTCTAGATAAGTCCTCTGTACTCAGCTTCATCTCCGTTGGAGATGAGGCCAACGATCACAGAGTCGTCAGAGAACTTCTGTAGATGGCAGTGTGTGTGAGAAGTCCGCAGTATAAAGGGTGAACAGGAAGGGAGCCAAAACCGTTCCCTGGGGGGCCCCCGTGCTGCCGATGATCGTGTCAGACACAGTTCTCACAAACTGTGGCCTGTTTGTGAGGTAGTCCAGGAACCACGATGACAGGTTGCTGGTCCACCCCTGCGCACAGCAGCTTGTCCGTCAGGATCATCGGTTGGATGGTGTCAAAAGCACTGGAGAAGTCAAAGAACATGATCGTCACCGCTTTCCCAGGCTTCTCCAGGTGGAACAGGGAACGGTGAAGGAGGAAGATCACTGCATCCTCCACCCCGATGCCATGCTGATAGGTGAACTGGAGTGGATCCATCGCTGGTCCCACCAGGTGGCGGAGGTGAGCCCTCTAGCCAATTATATGATCTCTGTGAGTGTGCTGTGTTAAGCTGGATTTTATGCTCCCTTTCCGTGTTCCATGTCCGCTCGGCCGTGAGGCTTCAGTGACATAGATTTCGTCATCATCTCCAGTTGCAGGGCCCCTTCGTGGCTGGCCACGTGCAGCCCAAATTTTGTGACCGCCTTGTCCGTACGTGCTTACTACGCATGCACAAGAGTCAACCTCCAGTCCAAACGGGGGTGCCACTGAAACAGCATTAAAAAAGACAAAGAGGAAGAGGAAATAGACAAACAGGAAGACACAGCTGTAGTTCTCTGTTGTTGTAGTAACAGCAGCAGCAGCAGCAGCAGGAAAAGCAAAGTAATAGCGATTAGCGAACCCACAAAATGGATTCTTCTTTTTAAAGAGTGACTTTGTCTCTTGTATAGTCAGTGATCAAACTAGTGCATCTGCTCCTTAGTACTTCCTGTTGAGCTGGGGTGAAAGTGCAGCGTCTGCCTGGCCTGGCAGAGGCAAAAAAGAAGCATATGTATACCCAAGTGCACACCGGGTTTGTCTGCCTCATAGTCGCGGAACACCAAAAGGGAGCATAAATCCAGTCTGACTGAATGATGCCAACCACCCAGCCAAGCTAATGCAAATGGATCGATGCAGCGTCAAGGCGAAAATATAACAAAATAAGGCAGAATGACGCAAGACATATTATCGACTGTGGATTAGTGAGCCAGGTGGAAGCAGGGATTTCTATTATGGTGATTGGCATTTAAAGAAACTAACAATATAAACCATGCTTGGTAAACAAACTCCCAAGTTGCACTCCGGACTGTTAGCTGTGAACACCTTTGCTTAAAGGCAGACTGCTAGGCTGGCCACTGTGTCCAATAAGAGAGCAGCTGGTGGAATGAAAGCATCAAGGTGCTGATGCCTCACTGCCTGTGGCATGGTAGCATGGGGGGGGGGGGGGCTGTAAAAATGTCACACTGACACCTCTAGTGGCCTGGCATAGTTATTACAATACCTTTTTTCACAGCTGCATTGATGGTAAAGGTGAGTTAAATTTGTGTTTATTTTGAAAACAAAGCCTTATCTGGAAATTGTGGCAAATTAAAAGTTGAGAAAATATGGTGATACAATGATACAAACCTTTAGTTCCAGTTGATTTAGAGCGGGTGAGTTGAAAAGCTGGTAACAGATAGACAAACAGATACAGACACAGACACATTGAGTGATTACCATATGCCCATGTTGCCTTTGTGTTGAGGCATAAAAATACAGAAGCACAAGAATAAAATTAGGAGCACAAAGAAAATGCTGGAGTAACAGATTTATCAATTGAATGCATGTATAGTTACACGATGCCATGCAATAGCAGGTAAACATATCAAAATTTCCAAAACTAAAAGCATAATTGTGAATATTAAATCTGAACGGTTTGGAATGTTTCACACTTATGTGTAATGACTATTGAGAGTTTCTTAAATAATCTAGCAAATTTGAAAATTTATTGAAATACAGTAGCAGTTTCTGGTATAAACAGTAAACATGTAATATTCTTATTTAGCTTCCAGCCTGCTATCTTCACACCTGCTCTGACTGCTGACCCTCAGGTTCACTACTGTGGACCTCAGAGAGACAAAGAGGAAAGAAAAACAGCTTAAAAATGTGATTGCTGCTACAGATGTGATATATACAATTGTGTAAAAAAGTGTTTGCCCCTTCCTGATTTCTCATTTTTTTGTATGTTTGTCACACTTAAATGTTTCAGATCATCAAACAAATTTAAATATTGGACACAAGTAAACACAAAATGCAGTTTTTAAATGAAGGTGTTTATTATTAAGGGAAAAAATCCAAACCTACATGGACCTGTGTGAAAAAGTGATTGCCCCTAAATCTATTAACTGGTTGGGCCACTCTTGGCAGCAACAACTGCAATCAAGCATTTGTGATAACTGGCAATGGGTCTTTTACAGCGCTGTGGAGGAATTTTGGCCCACTCATCTTTGCAGAATTGTTGTAATTCAGCCACATTGGAGGGTTTTCGAGCATGAACCACCTTTTTAAGGTCATGCCACAGCATCTCAATCAGATTCAGGTCAGAACTTTGACTAGGCCACTCCAAAGTCTTCATTTTGTTTTTCATACGCCATTCAGAGGTGGACTTGCTGGTGTGTTTTGGATCATTGTCCTGCTGCAGAACCCAAGTGCACTTTAGCTTGAGGTCACGAACAGATGGCCAGACATTCTCCTTCAGGATTTTTTGGTAGACAGCAGAATTCATGATTCCATTTACCACAGCAAGTCTTCCAGGTCCTGAAGCAACAAAATAGCTTCAGATCATCACACTACCACCACCATATTTTACTGTTGGCATGATGTTCCTTTTCTGAAATGCTGTGTTACTTTTACACCAGATGTAATGGGACACACACCTTCCAAAAAGTTCAATTTTTGTCTTGTCAGCCTACAGAGTATTTTCCCAAAAGTCTTGGGGATCATCAAGATGTTTCCTGGCAAAACTGAGACGAGCCTTTATGTTCTTTTTGCTCAGCAGTGGTTTTCGTCATGGAACTCTGCCATGCAGGCCATTTTTGCTCAGTCCCTTTCTTATGGTGGAGTCATGAACACTGACCTTATCTGAGTCAAGTGAGGCCTGCAGTTCTTTGGATGTTATTGTGGGGTCTTTTGTGACCTCTTGGATGAGTTGTCACTGCGCTTTTGGGGTAATTTTGGATAATGACTCTCACTGTGGTTTGCTGGAGTCCCAAAGCTTTAGAAATGGCTTTATACCCTCAGTTACAATTGTTTCTCATTTGTTCCTGAATTTCTTTGGTTCACGGCATGATGTCTAGCTTTTGAGGATCTTTTTGTCTACTTCACTTTGTCAGGCAGGTTCTATTTAAGTGATTTCTTTATTGAGAACAGGTGTGGCAGTAATCAGGCCTGGGTGGGAGAAACTGAACTCAGCTTTCCAAAGAAGTGATAAACCACAGTTAATTTATGTTTTAACGGGGGGGGGGGGGGGGTCACTCTTTTACACAGGGCCATGTAGGTTTGCATTTTTTTTTACCCTTATTAATAAACACCTTCGTTTAAAAACTGCATTTTCTGTTTACTTGTGTTATCTTTGTCTAATATTTAAATTTGTTGGATGATCTGAAACATTTAAGTATGACAAACATACCAAAAAATGAGAAATCAGGATGGCGGCAAACACTTTTTCACACCACTGTATATAAAAACATACAGATGTCATGCTTCTCCTCAGCTTAATAAATTGCTTGGTTTAGTGGTATTTTTTATATTGCTGACATTAGTATTAAGAATTAAAAAATCAGCTGAACTTCAGAGAAAATTATTTCACAGATTAAATTAATGGAGCAAAGCAGTCGCCATATGGGAAAAAAAAAATCAGACATTGGAAAAAAATGTGATGTAACATAAGTTTTAACAATTAAATATTGCAGTTGTAGGAGTTATTGGTGTTTTAATATTGAAATTGCTGCATAATTGAAGCAAAAAACGTTGAGCAGGTGTCTGCTGCAGTGGTCTGCTGTGGTCCACCATGTTTTTGAGGCAAGGAATGCTGGGACTTGTAGTTTTTAGTGAGCTGAAAACTCCAGGAAGGAAATACCTCATCCTTCCTCTGCAAAACTAAACAGCGAAACCAGTGTGAAAACAATCGATGTGATGAATAAATGGTATGGATGCTGAATATGTGTTTTTTTCAGTAACCGCTATTTTATAACTGCTATTTGTCTCTCAGCTAGAGGTCGACTGTGACCGGAAGTCATCCATGTGCTGTCAAAAAAGTCACACTGCTGCCTCTAGTGAGGTGAGGTGAGCTAAATTTGTGTTTATTTCGAAAACAAAGCCTTATCTTGACATTCTGGCAAATTAAAAGTTGAGAAAATATGACCATACAATGATACAAGCCTTTAGTTGCACTTAATTTTAACTGGACGAGCTGAAAAGCTGGTAACAGACGGACAAATACAAACAACCCCCCCCCCCCCCCCCCCACACACACACACAGACTCATTGACTGATTACCATATGCCTTCATTTTCACCGAGGCATAATCAAGGTTTCCCATTTCTTGACATACAGGAAACCAAGGAGAGTGACATTGGTTGGTCAAAGTCAGACGTGAGTGTTTTGATGTTTTTTTGATTATCACGTGATGAATACATGCATTTCAGAAGGTTAAAACTTGTAAAAACACAGTTTTTCAGTGAATGGGACATTTTAGACAGTGGGGAGCAGCAAGTGTTTTTTATTTCTAATTTTGATATGATGAATAGGCCAATGGTGTATTTAACTAAACTCCTCAAAAAAAGTTTGGAAACATTATTTCAGTCACTTATTTCTCACCTTTAATAATACCAATTGGTATTGTATTTTATATCGTTGGAAAGCCTGATTAGTCACCTTTACAATGAGGTACAACTTGTAGTGCATTTGTGGAATGAGCAACACAGCTAAACGTGTGGGTAGCCCCCCCTCCCCCCCAAAAAGCTAAAATCTCCTGCACTATTCTGTTGGTATTATAAAGAGGTGGGTTTGACAGCCTGTGACCAGTCAGTTAGCATGAGCAGGAGCTTAGTTTATAAACAGTACAAGAGGAAGCATGCTATAAAGAAATGCAGCTTTTCAGTTATGAATAAAAGGTTGCAGTAAAAAAAAGGGTCAGATTTTTATCAATATACAGTAAATAAAGTCATGTGATCAGCAATGAATAGATCCAATTATAATTCTCAGATATAGTTTTCATAAAAACTCAAGGGTGTTGTAACTAGAGTACAGCAAAGCTAGCATAAGGTATCACACTTTTACAGCATGTAGAAAATCTTTTTTTTAGGAGGCCGGTAGAGAGTCCAAACTCCTTCTCAAGTATAATTTTTATAATACAAAATACTCAAGGAAAAGTTGTCACCAAAGAAAGCTCAGGTAGCTGCAATAAGACAACTCTGATCCACAATGCACTTCAACCGTATTCCCTACGTCCTGCTCTGTGTTCAGAGAGCATCAGTTAAGGGGATGCCCCTTAGCAAAATTTCACTATTTGAAATACCCTACAACGTCACCTCTCTCCTCTGTGCTTTACCATGGTAACCTTGAGTATGTATTACTACTGCTGTGGACATTTTATACTTCTAAAATAAAATTTTAAAATGAATAAAATCTTCTTAACATAAATTAAAATGAATAATAACCGACATTATTTTATGTCACTAGTTACATTAGCAACAATAATTAGTTTCACTCATATATGAAGTGCAATGACTTATGGGTAATCTTCTTGTCAACTTCTGGTGAAGTGATGCGTGGTTGTTCACGTCTTCCCTGCTCAGTTCTTTGGAGTGAACACCCTTTCGCTCCCTACGGTCTGGAATCTCACTTAATATGGCTGAATAATGCAGTCCACTTCATTGAGCACTGCTTAATGAGCGGAACACGCTCCAAAAATTGTTTGTCAGAGCCTACAAGTTGCTGGAAAAATGACTTCAGCACATGTATTGAAGTGAATGGAGCTAGTTTTTATCCACTTCAATAAACAGAAGCTAAATCTCAAATGTATGCTTAATTGTGATTTTAGAGTCGCCGTGGTAAGTAAAAGTTCAGTTTTAGCCTCTGTGTTAGGTTGTGATTGCTCTGAATTTCACCTCCATAGCACTAAAACTCAAGAGTCGAAACATGTTGTTACACGTGCTGGTATGTATCATTAAACAGCAGACAGAGCCATACTGTATGTACTGTAACTGCCTGTCACCTAGCTCATAACATTGTTGGATGTTGTTGGTGGTTTCACATTTTCAGTGCTGTATAGTTGACTTCCAAATGTTTTAAGATTAGGTGATGTGGTTTGGCTCATAAGCACTCAGGACCAATTATAACGGATTTAAATGACCGACAGTGATACTGTATGATCCACTGTTATTGTTACATGTCTTTACAATCTGTTTAAATTACAGCTGTTGTCAGTGGGACTTAAAGCATCTGCGAAATAAAGATTAGATGACAAATGTATCACTGAAATAGTGAGTTCTTTTTCACTATCCTTGACCCCAGTAGTGTCATGTTTATTCTAGAAAGGAAACCAAATGCAGAGCACAAACAGAAGGAGGCAGAGATCAAGGCAAAAGAGTAGTTTTTATGTCGACAGGTACAGTAAGTATGTGATGATTGGAACCCACACCACAGGAATTTAGTCTGCAGGGAACAGGAGGAGGAGAAGATGAGTAAAAGCAGCACAAGGATGGTGTCATAATTGGCCCTTTCAGGGCAAAAATTAAGACTCCACTCACCAGCTGTGAGTCTGTGTATTTAATAATAGAGAACAGAAATAAACCACTAGGGGTAACATACAAGAAGGCAATAAATGAGAACCACGAAGGGTAACTTACAGTTATTCAGGCAAGGTAGACAAAGTAGGACGTCATGCCTAACAACAGCGTGTCGTCCCTTAAATAGCACAAGACAAGATTACTAAAATAGTAAACAGTTGTGAAAAACCGGGAAACTAAGCTAGGAGGAAATGGAAGTAAACAAAGGACACTGTCAAAATAAAAGCACAAACCAACATGACGTTCCACATGAATTACAAGACGGGATACAGATAAAATAATACAAAGGATGACAAAAACACACTGAGGAAGGGACAGGAATAGCAACAAAACCAAAAACATGATAATAACACTGAAAAATAAATATAAAAACTCAAAAGGAGAACTAAAGGCGAGGGTGTGAGTTGACTCAAAACCAAAAACAGGAAAATATAATTAAATATACAGAAGGCTCAGTTCACACCCTGACACGCTCTTATACATGCATCTCTTCTGATTTGTGTTCATTTTCTTTTGCCCTATTCAAGGACGGCTGCAGCGCTACTTGTTGCAGCATCCTACTGTGTGCTTCAATTGGTGTGCTCTGTCTTAGCTCTTTTTCTTTTTTGTATCCCTGGCGTTCCCGTACACCTCAGCCTGGTTCCATCCAAGCTGTTCTCCCGTTTTTCTCTAGACATGAGCCCCGTCTTCCCTGGTGTTCCTGCACGCCTACCTGTACCTCCTCCTGTTTATGTCGTGTAAGTTTTTGTCTTTATGTTATTTTTGTGCTTTTTGTTATTAAAGGTCTTTGCAACTCACAGTTCAGCATTTCAGTCTTTGTCCTGCCCTGGTGGGCGATTTATGACAGAAGGACACTGCCAGAGTTGACCCAACTGCTGTGAGTTGCCACTTTTCTGTACCCCGCCCCCCCACAATTTTGTTCTTTTAACTGGAGGGAGAGTGGACATCATGCCATCAGCGCGCCGGAGCTCTGCCGGCAGAGTGAGGCTGGTGGTGGGAGGCCCTAGTGTGGATGAACAATGGGCGGCACAGTTCATCCAGGATTTTGTCACAAAAGGTCTCACTTCTCGTACGTCTAAGGAGGTCCTGAAGAACGTGGAGCCAGTGGCAGTGATAGTGGAGGCGCTTCCCGGTCTGAGGAATTATCCCAGGTATGCAGAGCTCCGAAGACATCATCCTTCAGCGTCTCCCTCCATCCCACACCATCCACCATCTGTTCCTGAGCCGACGAGAGAGCTTCCCCTGGAACAGACACACCCACCCTCTTGCCACCACCCAGCTGCATCCCGCCTGAGGAACTCTTCCGCCTTCCCACCGGTTCCCTCCTCGCTGCTTTAGAGAACCACAGCAGCAGCCTCCTCGTCATTTCAGAATTTTTTTTTCATCGGTTGTCCCATCAGCCTCTTCCTCCTTGTCTGCCGCTGGTGCCCCCCTCTTCTCCAAGACGTCACCGCTCTCTACTGAGAATTCGGCCGTCCTCAGGTCTGCAGGGCTGGCTCATCCACTTTCCACATTGGTGCCCACGCCTGCTGCAGCCACTGTGAGGGATTTCTCTGGGTCTTTTGCAGCATCCATCACTACACCTCTAGAATTAAGGCAAGTACATTTTCATTCTCTAACACCCATTAATGAATTGTTTTGCCTCATTCCCGGTGGAGGAGGTCAGTAGCGGCCATCCACTTTGGCTGAGCCTTCACCACCTGCTACTGCATCCATTCATCAGTCTTCACCTGCTTCTCCCATGTCCCTCTCTGTTTTTCCTGGTTGTCAGCCTGTCCTGAGGGGGAGTAGCCAGACAACAGAGGGACCTGTGGTTCAGAGGGTCCCGTTCCAGCCACGCAGCCACGTCCTGGATGGGAGAGGATTGCCTCCTGTGTCCCGGAGCCTGAGCCAACAAGCGAGTGTCCCCTGGTTTCGGCATCACAGGAACCGGCGTCATCGGTGGGATGATCCCTAGCGTCAGCCACCATGTCTGGGGTTCCACCTCCTTCAGCCGCTTCATCTGGGATCCCGCCAGCGTCAGCCGCCATGCCTGGAATTCCACCAGCGCCAGCTGCCACAAATGGGGTTCCGCCAGATTCACCCGCCATCATGTCTGCTGCAAGGGCCGCCACAGCAGAGTTGCCGGAGTCCTGGACGACGGTGGAGCTCAAGCCAAGGCAAGTGTAGAGACAAGTGTTCTGTCTCTACACTATCAGTTCTAGAGAAATCTTGTCTTGCTCGTGGTGGGAAGAATCAGTTGCAGATGCCCTCTGCTCCTGAGTTCTCCTTGCCGGGCTCCACTGCTGCCTGTAACTGTGTTATGGTGTTTGTCTCTTCCTCCCTGTCTGACGTGGTCGCATCGGGGATGGATTCCCAGATGGGTGGACTCGAGACTTCCTGGCCGGATTCGCCGGAGTCCTGGACAGAGGTGGAGCTTGAGTTAAGGCATGTCCTCTTTTTTGTTTTCATATTATCAATTTTAGAGAGGTCTTGCTTTTCTCTTGACGAGGAGAACCAGTCACGGCTGCCAACTGCTTCTGAGTTTTCCTCATTGGGCTCCACTGCTGCCGGTGATGTTGACCCGGTGTTTGTTTCTGTTTTCCTGTCCGAGTCTGAATCTGGTCCCTCTGATGGTCGTTGGTCACCTTCACCTGGTCCCGCTGAGGTTCATCAGTCTACTGCGTTGGGTTCCGCCGATGGTCCTCCACCTTCACCTGAGGTTGTCGAGGGTCCTCTGCCTTTGCCTGAGGTCATTGAGGGTCCTCCGCCTTTGCATGAGGTCACCGAGGGTCCACTGCTTTTACATGAGGTCACTGAGGGTCCTCCTCCTCCGCCTTCGCTTGAGGTCGTCGAGGGTCCTCTGCCTGAGTGGTTCAGCAGTGACGCTGAGCAGCCGTCTTCGCTGTCTGGTTCCCTCACTGGTCAGCCGTCCTCTTTGTGGGGTTCCTCCGCAGACCAGTCATTTCCTTTGCCTTGTTTCCTTGCTGGTCAGCTGCCATTGCCATCTGGCTTCGCCATTGGCCAGCAATCATCGTCGGGGGTCAACTCCCCTCAGCTTCTGTTCCGCCTCATCCACGCTGCAGTCCCTGCGGTCTGTTGGGGGCACGGGTTCCAGCCACCTACTCCAGGAGGGGGCGTGTCGTGCTCCGTGGCCCATTGGTTCAGGGATGTTGGGAGACCACCTGATGGACTGTGCCATTTACTTGGGCAGTTCATGAACTCTGGGAGACCACTCGACAGACCACACCCTCTGTTAAGGTGGCTCAGGAACTCTGGGAGGCCACCTGAACTGCCTTACTTTTTCACCTGGTGGTCCTGAGTTCTGTTGTCACCTTTCCTGTTCTGTTTGTTGGTCATGAGCAAGTGTTTTGCTTCAGTCCCTCCTAGCCTGGGTTCCCCCACCGCCCTCCCAGGGTGGGTTATTTTTCTATTCCTGTTTGGGGGGTTTCTTTTGGGGTTTTATCTTTTCTTTTTTGATGTTATCTTGGGGTGTCTAGAATCCACCCCTTGAGTGAGGGGCTCTGTCATGATGCTGAGCATGGGGGGGCGGGGCATGTGCTCATGATCTTTTGTTATTTAGATTAATTTCTGTACTTATCTTTATTTTATGTTTGAGTATTGGGTTTGTCTGTATGTTATTTGAGTTTGCCATTTGTTTTTGTGTATGAAAGTTTTTTGTTCTTAGTTAAGTTACTGTTTGTCATTAATCTTATGAACCCATTACCATCCAATTTTCTATAATTATTATTGTTCACCTGTTTAGAGATGAGCCTACTCTCACCTTCCTCTCAATCCTTGTATTTTGATTCCAGTTTTGTGTATTTATATCGTCCTCGTTTTTATGAGTCAGCATTCTTTATTTATCCTCTGTGTTAGTATGTAGCAGTCATTTCCAGTTTATGCTTTTGTTGTGACGGCGTGATTTGTTATTTCCATCATTTCAAATTCTGTTTGCGGGCCGTCACAGCTGTCATTTGTTGTTTGATTAGCCTCGCTCTTGTACCCACACCTGCTTTGATTTGTGTTCATTTTCCTTTGCCCTGTTTTAAGGATGGCTGCAACGCTACTCGTTGCAGTGTCCTACTGTGTGTTTCGATGGGTGTGCTTCATCTTAGCTCTTTTTCTTCTTTTTATCCCTGGCGTTCCTGTACACCACAGCCTGGTTCCGTCCAGGCTGTTCTCCCGTTTTTCTCTAGACATGAGCCCCGTAGTCCCTGGCGTTCCTGTACGCCTACCTGTACCTCCTCCTGTTTATGTCATGTGTAAGTTTTTGTCTTTATGTTATTTTTGTGCTTTTTTTATTAAACGTTTTTGCAGCTCACAGTCCAGTGCTTGGGTCTTTGTCTTTATGACAAATGGCATGTTCACGGCATTCACTAGTAGGTTTACCACATGATGATCCCACAGCAAGTTGATCCCATCTGAGACCTTTTTAACCAGAGACCATAATCAGAGAGCAATCAGCCAACTACATGCAATCAGCCCTCCTTGGTTCTGTGAAGAGAAGTTATGCAACCACATAGAGCTACAATGACCACTAGACTGTGCATGCTGACCTGTCCACTACAAGCAGTTCATGTCACCTCATCCTGATATTTCTTTGTCTCAGGAGTACCTAAGATGATCCATTCAACTATCTGTTTCTGTGATGCAAGTCAAGCATGTTTATGGCCATCATTCACCCGTATATTTTTTAAATAAACAATGTCTTTCTTCTTATTAAAGTCAACAAACATGTTCATAAAAAATAATGAAGGTATTTTTCACCAAACAATGAGCATGTATTATCTTAATATTAGATGAAAGAGGTACAGAGCCCTGAAATCCCGAATAGTTAATATTTTTTAACACTTGTACATTGCTCATAGAAAGCAAGTATTCCTGCCTGAAACAGGTAGTCCAGTTAGTCTTAACATTCCCAAATGTAGGCTGTGTTTGAAAGTGGAATACAGAGGTGTAGCATATATGTAGGCAATCACACGTTTGTCATGGTTGGCCCTTACAAGGCATATTGACAGACCCAAACGTAGGAACAGGGTTGCCAAATTTATTACAAAAGGAACACTGCCTGAGGGCAAAAACAACAAAAGCAGGCCTAGCCTCGATAAGCTCTTCAGGTGGAACAATTATATCCAGAGCAATTATATCCAAACTGACGGGGGATGACCACTTGGAGATTTAGACTGCCACGTTGTGAAGCAAGTGGCAGCAGTTAAAATAGGAAAATAGATAATTGCAAAATAAAGAGCAGCTGGGCTGAATTAGCACAAAAAGTAAAAAGCAAATCATGAGCACGACTAGGAAACAAAACCCTAAGATAATAAGACCACAAAGGAAGAAAACCGGAAGTGCTTTCAAAATAAGAGCATTCAAAAACAGAAACAAAGTAAGACCAAACAGTAAACTAGAGGGTGAACTAAAAATAATTAAAAATGTGGACATAACCCAGGTTATGTTCAGATCATTACAGTCCTCCCCCCCAAGGGTAGAACCCAGATGCCCTAGAAAAAAAAAATCAACATAGGAAGGAAGATCATGGAAGGGTGCTAGAGTGTAGCTGACCTCAACATGAACCTCCCGACTAGGGTGGGAGGAAGGAGGACATGGAGGGGGGCTAGAGCATAGCTGTAATCAACATGCACCTCCCAACCAGAATGAGAGGAGGGAGAACACAGAGATGGGCTGGAGCACAACCCATCAATGAGAACCTCTCAACCCGAGAGGGAAGGGGATAAAGGAGGGAGGAGACAGGACACGAAGACAGGCTGGAACACAGCCCATCTCAACATGAACCTCCCAACCCTGAATAAAAGAGGGATAAAAGAGGGAGGAGAGAGGATACTGTAACCCTTGCCTTACATTAATTAGGTAAAAGAAATTATTAAGTGTAGACCAGTTGCTAGGTTCGTAAGGATTACAATAGGGAATAAAATGAGTGTGGAATAAAATAGCTGGAGGCAAGAAATGAGCAATAATGGCTGTTATTTTTAAAGATAAAGAAAACAAAATATGCAAACAATTTACAAATACACAATAATAACAACAGCAGGCATGAAATAAAACCCCAAAAATGTTTTACTGAGCTCAGTGTTTGTTTGTCTTTTGTTTTAGTCGTTTGACCAGTCAAGATATCTTTTATTTCCAAGTTCAGGTTTCTTTTCCTCTTTTAAAGCGGCAGTTTAAGTTGTTACCACTTTGATTTTTGTGCACTGGAGAGAGGAAGGATGTTCTTCAATCGAGATCTTGGTTCAGGTCTCGGTTCAGGCCTTGGTTCAGGTCTCGGTTCAGGTCTTGGTTCAGGTCTCGGGTCAGGCTCGCCATCTCCATCCGGAGAGAATCCAGGATCCAGAAGATTCTTAATCGGCAACAAAAAAACCTAGCCTGCATAACAATAATGATATTATTGTATACAGCTAAAGTAATTCATTTTTCAATCTCTTCTCATATAACACTATAGCTTAGTGTTTAAATTCTTCTCTCATATTACTATTGTTACAATCCAGTAATATAGTAATATCTTACATTTCACATCTTACATGCATGTTTTTTTTTTCTCAAAATCTCTCTGGTAGTACATGAAATACTTTTTCTTCTCATGTAACCAAATAAATGAATTTCTCTTTTTATCTCTACATCATTTAACCATGAAATTATGATTAATATTTTTAACCTTTTCTTTGTAAATCATGAAATGAAATACAATTAATTTATCACATGACCAGGGAATATACTGTCCCATTACTTCCAATATTCCCTTTTAAATTCAGTAAAACCCTGTCTGAGCTACTGGGTTTAGCATAACTTATGAATTTACATAGAAACCAACAAAATGTGCTTTTAGCATCAAACTACACATTACATTCGACCAGAAATAGTGCAAAAAGAACTAAAAGTACTTCAGCATACTGTTGTGAACTGAAATCACATTTAGAAAAACCATACAGAAACAAAAATAGCCTTTTCCTTTGCTTTTAAACAGAAAAAAATCCACTCGCGATTAGCATTAGCATAACGCTAACATTAGCATGGTGCTAGCATGCTTCCTTTAGCACACACTTGGTTTTCACTCACCAAGATGAGGTATCAGCATGAACACAGCAAGGGACACAGACACACAGCCTCTCAAGCTCGTGCTCCCATCAACTTAAGACAATAAAGGTTTCAAATTAGCATTTGGACAGTGTTTCGATTTATTTATAGCACCTTTCTATATTAAACTCACCAAGACGACCCACAGGTTTTTACACGGACCGTCTACAGCCTCTCGTTCATTCTCAGAGTGCAAAAAGACTGAAAAACTGGTACGTGACTCAGCACTCTGTTCGGATGGCAGGACTAATATCGCTCTTAACAAATAAAAAAAGTCAAGATCACCCAACGTGACCATGAAACAGGAAAATAAAAGTTGGATAACGAGGATCACACGTCCTCTATTCAAAATATACACTACCGTTCAAAAGTTTGGGGTCACCCAGACAATTATTTTGTGTTTTCCATGAAAAGTCACACTTATTTACCGCCATGAGCTGTAAAATGAATAGAAAATATAGTCAAGACATTGACAAGGTTAGAAATAATGATTTGTATTTGAAATAATAATTTTTTCCTTCAAACTTTGCTTTCGTCAAAGAATCCTCCATTTGCAGCAATTACAGCATTGCAGACCTAACATGATTGCACAAGGGTTTTCTAATCATCCATTAGCCTTCTGACGCAATGAGCAAACACATTGTACCATTAGAACACTGGAGTGATAGTTGCTGGAAATGGGCCTCTATACACCTATGTAGATATTGCACCAAAAACCAGACATTTGCAGCTAGAATAGTCATTTACCACATTAGCAATATATAGAGTGTATTTCTGATTAGTTTAAAGTTATCTTCATTGAAAAAAGTGCTTTTCTTTCAAAAATAAGGAAATTTCTAAGTGACCCCAAACTTTTGAACGGTAGTGTATGTTTTTTCAAAATAAAATCACACAAATGCATTAACGCAATTGAAATGTGATAAAAAGGGTCATTTTCTCAGCTGGGTTACAATACGGAGGTGAGTTATAATGCAATCCATCTCACCGTGAACCCCCCAATCCCGAGTGAAAGAGGGATAGAGGAGGGAGGAGAGAGGACCCAAAGGTGGGTCTGAGCACAGCCCATCTCAATGTGGTCCTCCTAACTCCAAGTGAAAGAGGGATAAAGGAGGGAGGAGAGAAGACACGGAGGTGGGCTGGAACGCAGCCCATCTCAACGTGAACCTCCCAACCCTGAGTGAAAGAGGACTAAAGGAGGGAGGAGAGGACATGGAGATAGGCTGGAACACAGCCCATCTCAACATGAACCAACCCAAGTAAAAGAGAGATAGAAGACATGAAGGTCTCAACATGAACCACCTGACCATGGAAGGAAAGAGAGAGGACACAGAGGTGGGCTGGAGTATAGCCCATCTCAAGGTGAACCTCACATCCCCAAGTGGCAAGAGGGATCAGCGAGGCCCACAACACAAATGACCTGGCACAGAAAAATAACCCCAAAATAGGAACAACTAAAACAAAACACAACAAAATACCACAAAAAATATTATACACTTTAAAACCAGAGTGGTGGCCTAGTTGATAAAGCATCCTCACAACCAGGAAGATGGGAGTTCATGTACCGGCTGGGTCATACCAAAGGCCATATACTAAAAATGGTACTTCCTGACTTCTAGCTTGGTGCTCAGTGTAATAGAATGGGGGAAGGAGAAGTTGTTTGTGGCAGCGCCTTACATGGCATCAACCCCTCTGATTCTAGATATGATTCACATTGTTGATAGGAGAAACGTAATTTCATTTGTAGCAATATTTAATTATATGTGTAATAAGGTACAGGAATTATTTATTTTATTTAGAAGTGGGTGTGCGTGGGGACTGAGGGTTAAACAGTCACCACAACACTCACTAAATAAGAGAGAAAAGCACTCGTAAATAGGGCACCAGTTCCAAAATAACAAATTATTAATTAATTAATTTCTGTACCTTCAATCAATTAATGAATCAATCTCAAACATTAGTGAGTTCTTTACTGCTGTGACCCAGGAAAGCGTATATGCAAAGGAAAACACTTGCAACTTCTCTCGTTTACAAGTTTATTAATGAAATTCATTCAGGTTAATGTTACGACCCGAGCACCGGTCCTGTCCGCGCTCGGGCCACGCATAGCTCGCTGCCGGCCTTGACAGCTGTGGGTTGTATTCTGGCCTCACCGGGCTCTTATTGTGAAGGCGCTCGGTGGGGCTTCCGCCTGTCAAGGGCCGTCAGCTGGCTGTCATTACTGCTTGTTAGCGTTCGCCTTTATAAGGCGGGCGCTGACGACAGTCCAATTGCAGGAGTATCATCAGACATCATCCAAGCCTTGTCAGACATTCATCGTTCTGGTCTGGTCAGGTTCGTGTGTATATTCTCGTGCTTTGCTCGTTCATGTCATGCCATGTTTTAGACTGTAAGTGGCTGGGGTTAGCCTTACGGTCCCATGCTCAGTGTTCAGTGTTTTTTCGTCACAGTCATAGTCTTGTATGTGTGTCTCATGTTTTGTAAATAAATCACCATCATTGCAAACTCATCGGTGGACTCTTGGTGTCTTATGGTGATCCGCGAGGATCACCGCATGGCAGTATACTCCTGCCACGGACGTCTAAACGGAGACGCCACACTGAGACGCCTTTCTTCCGTGAGTTTTGCTATTGTGTGGAGTTTTTTCTCCTGTAGTTGGACTTGGGAGGGAGATGCCCATCAGTGTGATTATTTCCCGGAGTGGCTGGAGGAGATTGACGGCTATCTGGCGGAAGCCGCCCGTCTCATGCCCACTGGTGCGGCTGATCATTACTTATGCCTCGCACAGCGGGCTGTGCACCGTTACCATCTTACCTATATTCCGGAAGGGGAAAAGAGGTTATCACGGATTTTTGCACAGCGCACATTGAGGGAGAAGGCGCTCCAGGAAACCCCTCCACCTCCCGCGAGGACAGCCTCCCTGGCGAGAGTGGAGATTCATTGGCTGGAGGGAAAGCCCGGCAGGGGATCTGTGGATCGGAATCCAGTGCCTGCCGCCCGCCCAATCCCAGCGTCATGTGTTCCCGGGCCCTTTGCCACTCCATTGGCCAGTAGGCCCCATAGCCGTGCTCCTACCAAGCCCCAATGAGAATCCCATCCGGATCAAGCTCCGGGTCGTCGGAGGGAGCCAGCCTCCCTGTTGGCCGCATCATTCACGTCACGACAGAAGTGAATCCCTGCAGCCGCCACCCACGGGTCATCTGTTCCAGCTGCGCTGTCAGCTCCTCGTGCCCGCGTCGCCCCGACTGCCATGTCCTCCTCTGTGACGTCACCCCCCGCGGCTGGGAATACTGTGAGTCGTGCTTCGGTGAGACCTGTCAGCAATCCATCTCGAGCGGCTCCTCCTCGTGGCTCCGAGAAGCCTGCCGTTTTCTCCCGGAGGGATAAAAGGAGAACTCCACCTGCTGCAGTAGGCATCATCTTCTCTCCAGGAGACAGGCAAGTGCAAATTGTTTCTTCCCATCATTATTATGATCTGCCTTGTCTGACTCCTGGGGCCGGAGTTCGGGGTTCGCAGCCCCCCGAGCTTCCGCCACCTGCTGTAACTGTAATTCCTAAACCTGCTGCCTCTGTGTCTTCCCCTGCCGAGTGGTCCGAGACGCGAGACCAACGTCACGGGAGGAGGAGGGGGCCTGCGCCGCTGGAAAGCCTGGATCCAGCCCAGCAGCCATGTCGTGGACAGAGGAGGAGAGCAGACTGCGGCCCGGAACCTGTGCCGAGGGAGAAGCGTTCCCGGGTTTCCTCACCGGAACAGTCTGAATCAGCAGGTCGAGTGTCCCCTGCCCCCACGCCATACGGGTCATCGGTGTGGACATCAGTGCGGGAGGAACCTCAGGCTGTAGATGTCATCTTGCCAGCTGTGGAGCCCGACGCAGCTGAGTTGAAGCCTGCGGACGAGAGTCGCCGCCCTGAACCTGGATCGACGAAGTCCTGGGTGGCAACAGAACCCGAGTGCAGGCAAGTGCTCCCTAGTGTGTCTCAGTCCTCTGTTTCGGAGCATTTGTGCCTGCCTCTCGGGGAGGCGAGTGAGGAGCAGCCGCCTGCTGCACCCGAGCTCGTCTCGCTGGGTTCTGTTGCTACCGGTGATACTGATCCCAGTTTTCCTGTTGTGTGTGAGCTTCATTGCAGTGTCACCGGCATGGAGCCAGTCGGGGTCACTGATTTGGAGGTTCCAGGTTCGGGGGTGGAGATCGTCAGCGGAGCTGCACCGACCCAGTCGGGGTCCGTTGTGGAGGCTGCGGTGGCCCAATCGGGGTCCGATGGGGGGGCGCCCGAGACCCAATCGGGGGCCATCGCAGGAGCTGCTTTGGCCCAATTGGGGTCTGACGTGGGTGCAGCCGGGACTCAATCGGGGTCCAGCGGAGGTGCAGCGCCGGTGTGGTCCGCGGACGGTGGAGGAGCTGCAGACCCTTCGCCGTCGGACGGAGTTCGGGCTCATCTTTGCCTTCTAGTCCCTCTACTGAGTCGTCGCCCCTGTGCATCATCGCCAGGGGCCGTGGGGGTCCCTTCTCGCTTGCCCCGGCTCTCCCGAGCTTTGTCTCCGCCAGGGAGGCTGCCACGGGCTGTTTTCCCCCGGTACTGGTGGCTGAGGGACGTGGGTCGGTCGCCTGAGGAACTGCTTCGCTGGTTCGGCGCTTCAGGTCAGCCACCCGACGTGTTATGTGTTTTGCTGGGCAACCTGGTTCGGCCACCAGAGGAGTGGACGTGCTGGGCTTTGGACTGTGATGAGCCGCCCGGTCATGTCCCGCCCCCCATGACCACCCATCGGCCGTTGGACGCGGGGAGACCACCTGAACTGTTCCTGTGGCACCTTGTCTCAATGCCCGATCGGCATGAAATGTTGGGGGGGGGGTAGAGGTCACTTTTTTGGTGGGGTTTGATCCAGTGATTGTTCTTTTTTTTTTTTTTTTTTGTTATCCTGTGTTTTTGTAATGGTTATTTGGGTATCTGTGAGTATTTGTGGTTTACCCTGCAGTTGCCTTATTTTGTTTTATGTGCAGTTAGGTTTGACCCAGTAATTGTTCTGTCTTTCTGTATTTGGTTATTTGAAAATTCACTCGAGCATTCACACAGGTGAGAAGCCATTTTCTTGTGAAATGTGGGCAAAGATTTAATTTTTTCTTGCTGTCCTGTGCTGTTTGCTGTATTTGTTATTTTGGCAGTTAATCTGATCTGAGTGTTTGGTATATTTTTTGTCATTGTGCTGTGTTAGTTTTGTTTCCCTTGCCTGGTCTTGATTGTGTTTTATTGTACTGTTTCTGGGTTTGGTTTCTGGGTTTCAGCCGCCCACCCTGGAGGGGGTGGGGTGGGGCAAGGTGGTCCATGGGCGTTCTGGAAGCCTGCCTTGGAGGGAGGGTACTGTTACGACCCGAGCGCCGGTCCTGTCCGCACTCGGGCCACACATAGCTTGCTGCTGGCCTTGACAGCTGTGGGTTGTATTGTGGCCTCACCGGGCTCTTATTGTGAAGGCGCTTGGTGGGGCTTCCGCCTGTCAAGGGCCGTCAGCTGACTGTCATTACTGCTCATTAGTGTTCGCTTTTATAAGGCGGGCGCTGACGACAGTCCAATTGCAGGAGTATCGTCAGACATCATCCAAGCCTCGTCAGACATTCATCGTTCTGATCTGGTCAGGTTCGTGTGTATATTCTCGTGCTTTGCTCATTCATGTCATGCCATGTTTTAGACCGTAAGTGGCTGGGGTTAGCCTTACGGTCCCATGCTCAGTGTTCAGTGTTTTTTCGTCACAGTCATAGTCTTGTATGTGTGTCTTGTGTTTTGTAAACAAATCACCATCATTGCAAACTCATCGGTGGACTCTTGGCGTCTTATGGTGATCCGCGAGGATCACCGCATGGCAGTTAAATGATTTTACATTCAAATGATTGATAAGCAGGTTCAAAATGATCAACAGGTATCAAATATCACATCAACTGTTAATGGATTCCTGAGCATAAAAGCTACAGTTAAACCTTTGTGGAACCAAGAGGAAACCAGGTTTTATATTTCAACTGTAATGCAATGGAAAGTTGAAATAACTAGCAAAATTAGGCATAAAATTAGACACAGTTAGTTAGACACAGCTCGTCCCAATGATCTCTCACAATCCTTTATCAACATTTCCTCCTGTGTCTTCTACCTTCTCCTTCTCTGCATTTACTCTTCCCTCCATCACTGCTATTTCTAAACTGATAAGCAAATCCAAATCATCTACCTGTCGTCTAGATTCCCTCCCAACCATTCTCGTCAAAGCATCTCTGTCCTCACTCGCACCTCTTATTACTCATATCATCCACTCCTCTCTCACTACTGGTCTAGTCCCCTCTCCCCTAAAAACAGCTGCCATTACCCCTATACTCAAGAAACCTGGTCTGGATCCCAACAATCTAAACAACCTCCGTCCCATCTCCAACCTGCCATTTCTGTCTAAAATTTTGGAAAAATCAGTAGCAGCCCAAGTCCACTCCCACCTCTCCTCTAATAACATTTATGAAGAGTTCCAGTCCAGTTTTCGTCCCCACCACAGCACAGAAACGGCCCTTCTTAAAATCACAAATGACTTGTTAATGTCAGCAGACTCTGGACTCCTCTCCATCTTCATCCTTCTTGATCTGACTGCAGCCTTTGATACCATTTCTCACCCCGTCCTCCTCCATAGACTGGCATCTCTCGGTTTTTCTGGTACTGTTTTAAACTGGTTCACATCCTACCTTTCTGACCGCTCCCAATTCATCCAGTTAAAATCATACACATCCTAGCCATCGTCCACCTCTTCTGGTGTCCCCCAAGGTTCAGTCCTTGGTCCAATTCTGTTCATCATTTATCTTCTCCCTATTGGTCATATTTTCCGTAAATTTAATATTCAATTCCATTGTTACGCTGATGACACCCAGCTATATCTTTCCTCCAGACCTACCTCCAACCTCCCTCCCACCTCCCTCTGTGACTGCCTCCATGAACTCACTTCCTGGTTTTCCTCTAACTTTCTTAAACTTAACAGTGATAAAACAGAAGTCCTCTTAGTCGGTTCAAAATCCACCTTTTCAAAGTCAAACAGTATCACCATCACCATTGACAACACTACTGTTTCTCCCTCCCCTCAAGTCAAAAACCTTGGGGTAATTTTGGACACCACCTTCTCCTACAAATCCCACATCAATAATGTCACCCGGTCAGCACTTTTCCATCTACGTAACATCAACCGTCTCCGTCCCTCCCTCACCCCTGCCAGCACCGCCATCCTAGTCCATTCTCTCGTTACCTCCCGCCTGGATTATTGTAACTCCCTTCTTTCTGGTCTCCCCCTCAAATCTCTTAAAAAACTTCAGCTGGTTCAGAATGCTGCCGCCCGGATCATTACCAGAACTCCATTCACCCATCATATCACCCCGGTTCTGCAGCACCTCCATTGGCTCCCCATCAAACACCGCATTGACTATAAAATCATCCTCCTCACTTACAAAGCCCTCCATGGCCTCGCCCCCCTCCCATACCTGGCTGCACTCCTCTCTGTCCATACACCATCCAGAACTCTCAGATCATCAACTACCATCAACCTCATTGTCCCTCCTGCACGCATGACCACCATGGGCCTCCGATCATTCAGCTGCACCGCCCCCCGCCTCTGGAACTCCCTCCCACCAGACTTCAGGAATTTAAACTCACTCTCCACCTTCAAATCCCACCTCAAGACTTTTCTGTTCACTAAGGCCTATTCTTTGTGATTCTTGTACTTGTGATGTGTTTTTAAATGTGTTTTATTGATTGTTTTATTCTTGTACGGTGTCCTTGAGTGCCTTGAAAGGCGCCTTAAATAAAATGTATTATTATTATTATTATTATTATTATTACAGTTTTATGGAGAAAAATTGACAAGCTGATTATCTAGAAAAAAGGAAACGTCTGAATTAACCTACAAAATGAACGGAGGTTACTGAAAGAGGATATGAATTTTCCTTTAGCATATGACTTCTTGGCTGGTGGACTAATTATACCATGAAATATTGGTTATGTTCAATTATAATTTTGGACATCACATTTATTCCAGCAGATAGGGAATGAAAGTGTGGCTTACTCATACAGCTGAGTCAGAAGATTTCCAGCGGTGATCGTGAAACGCCAGTCAGTGGCGAATAGGGAAGGCGGTTGCCAGCCGTCCTTCCGATGGTTACAGCTGTGAAGTCTGAGACTCTGCTGGGGGCATAAATGGAGCATGTAGGCCTGAAGCCGGCAACAGAGTGAAGGATGGCCCCATAGCAGGCGTGACGTCTTTGCGGCAACCAGTCTGAAATTTAGGATGCCCACAGCCCACAGGACAGCTGAAGGCTGGAGGAAAAGTGCATTTAGGCAACTTCACCCACCAACTCCTGGTTTCTTAATGTTGTGATACGTGGGTGAGGCAGGGAAAGATTAAAGGTTCAAAAATCTTTATCAGTCCACTTTAAAGGCAGGAAAATTAAAAGTCCACTTTAACGGCAGGAAAAGTCAAAAAGTCCAGGAAAAACATTTAAATAGGATAAGCACAGCTTCTGAGGCAAAGAAGAAAAGGCTTTTTGGAAGTCACTTCCACAGAGAAGGTGAGCTCAATTAAAAAGGATGCTTTCTCCTCAGTTGCCAGAAAAACAGGCAAAAGCTTACAAAAGACAATTTCAGAAAACTAGCACAGGACTTGACAAGGTTCAGACATGCACAAAACTTTTTACCAGAACATGAGAAACAAAGACAAAAGCAACTAACAGAAATGAACAGACTCACAGAACTGACTGCCAGGGCTGTTCTGTCTGCATTTTAACTAAAGCATGCTCCTGAGTCATAAAAATAGGACTGGCAGCAAGATGGACCAATTATCTTCCATAAAGAGGAGTTTGAATGGGCTTTTGTCCAATGAGGGAACAGTTCTTTGTCTGTGAACAGCTAATCAAATGCAAGGGCGTTATCCAACAGAGAGGCAACTTGGGGGTTCCTATGAAATTCATTATATACTGAATATAAAAATCTAACTAGCTTCAGTGATTCAAGACTAATATTCAGTGACTATGCATTTATACTGTTACTAATAAGTTTAACTTTTATTTAAATAACATTCATGCAAAAACAAACATTCCTAAGACATGCAATCACATTTAATAAAGGATTAATGAATTATTACAAACCATTATTGTCCATCACAAAGGCGATTATCTTCATAGTGCCCAGAGTTATCCTGAGGAATGTAAACCTGAAAAAGTGTTAATGTTCAGTAAGAAATAAAGTTCCAGATTGCACAAGTAATGAAACATATTCCGTAGATGTCCACTAGAAGGTACTGTTGAGCTGTAGATAATTTTTAGGTTTTGGTATGTGACGAGGGGGCAGCCTAGAGAGTTTTATGGGGCTTCTGGGATATGTCCCCAAAAGGGAGTCAACCATATATCTGTCAGCTTAAGGAGTAAACTTTGGGGAGTTTATGACTTTTAAGAGTATCAGCTCCTGGTACGAATGGATGCTATCAGCATGAACTGTCTGATTGGAGGGAACTCCAGAAGTTTTATGGTGTACCTAATCCTTTAAAAGCAATTTTTATTGTACCCCTTTCCATGGGATGTGGTTTTACTGTAGGTCCTTAGAGGAAGGAAAACAGCAATTCTTGACCAGACCCTGAGTGAGAGTTTCTTTAAGATGAAGAGTGATTTCCTGAATTAGCCTGAGGAGAAGCTGATGCTACACATTCTACTGTAAATGATTGGCTGTATGGACTGAATGACAATAGAGTTGGCTTCTTCTTCTTTTTTTTTTCCATCAAATGCACAGCCGACCCCAAATAGGGGAATCCCCCAAACCCATGAGGTCACAAAACCCCACAGGTACTCAGTTCACTCCCTGCCCCAGTCCATCATAGTCAGCTGTCCAGGAGATGACGGTGGCTAGAGAGCAATGAGGTGGAACTTGGATGAAAACGATGAGATGTGAAGCCCCTCAAATGAGGATGAAGGAGGGTAAACTACCTCAGAAGCGTGGACCTCCCAGAACACAGATAGTGGAGTGTGGACCTCCAGGAGCAGAACCCTAGATGAGAACACCTCGGTTGGGGAAGAAGGTTTGGGGTTAGCAAGGGTACACCTAAATTAATGGAAACAGAGACAGATGGTGAGGGGTCAGCAACCAGTGCTTGCTGGAATGGTCAACCCCCACTGGAAGCAATGCAAAATGTACAGGATTATAATATAAGAAATTGTAACAGTACTTGTCTTACTCCCTCCTGCTCTGCTGCAGATGATGGCCCCTGCTGAATTACAGCTGGCAAGACATCCTCGGGTGACATAGTGGGTGAGGCGATCTCAAATGAAGCTGCAGGCGGGACATCGTCCAGCAAAACTGCAGGTGAGACAATCTCAAGCGAAGCAGCAAGCATGGGGAGGGGGGGACAGCCCCTCATGCATTGATGTGGAGGAGGAAGGTCCATGAACCTCAGAATGAGTGGAGAAAAAAAAGGTTGGCGATGGTACAAAAGTCAGGTTGACAGCAGAAACAGATGGTGAGGAGCCAGAGGCAGATGGTAACTGTGGCTGAAACCCCTCGCAAGGAGCAAGGCAAGCATCTCTACTAAATGAAGTAAATAAGGAAGAGAAAACTACTTGCCTTGACTCCTGTTTCATTGCTGATGATAGATCTGGCCTCAGAGTTGCTGATTTCCTCTCTAGTGCAGCAGCAGTCGGATGGGTTCCTTAAGGCTGGGTAGTGGCTGAGGAGTGCTGGGGATGAGCTTTAGTGTCCACCAACTCCATAAAACGAACAAGTGAAGTGCTGCTGCGGCCACCCTCTGCTCTGTGCGTGAGGCTGGTGATAGTGAACGAAGCCCCGCAGTGGAAGATGGTGGAGCTGGGAAGGTGAAGGGAAAAGAGCCGGGCAGGTGGAATGATCGACATCGGTACCAACCACATCTTCCGGCAGATTCCTGGTGTCTCTCCCCCCTGCTTCTCCCCGCCAGCTGCCGATGACTCCTCCCCAAGCAAAGCACTGGCTGGGCGTCTTACTGTGCTCTTTGGTGAGGGAGCAAGAGATACGATTAGTGAGGGAGACTGACGGTGGACTAAGGCAAGTCCTGAACCCACGGGAGACTCTGCGGACCTGGAATGTCCTCCAACACATGACTAGATGCCTCCCAAAACCCCAAAGCATTCTCCTGATAGTAACAGCAGAGGCACCAGCCCCAGTAAACTGCGCCTGCTGGGTCTTGTTATGGCGGCAGTCTACTGTCATGGTTGGCCCTTACAGGGCATATTGACAGACCCAAACGCAGGAGCATAGTGACCAAATTTATTACAAAAGGAGCACTGCCTGAGGGAAAAAACAAACAGAAAAAGGCTTGGGCTCGATAAGCTCTTCAGGTGGAACAATTATATCTCAAGCATCATTGACTGATGGGGATGACCACTTGGAGACTGTTATAATAAATAAATAGTGAAGATTAGTTAATTACATATTACACAAAGTGTTTACATACACATATCTCTTAGACCCATACATTCATCCCCCCCCCCACACACACACAGACATACAAGTCAAATACACACATGCACACACACATAAGCTTCACAGAAAAGTCTCTGTTCTTGTTTCCATATATGGGCGTATGTAGGGCTAAAGAAGAAGGACGCTGAGAGGAAGTCATAAAGCCATAAAGGCAGGAATAAGAGAGGAGCCACCTGGACACCAAGAGGACAGTTTGAAACAATGGACATGTATTGTGGGAAAGTAACGCTCACTAACTGCAAGCCTATATAGAGCTGTGAAATCCTTTCTTCTGGGTCTTTTTCAGGAGAGGGGGCTGGAAGGATCCGTGGCCATGTGGCTCCCTGCATGGTTCAATAAAAGTTAAGCTGAGAAATAATACTTTCTTCTGTGACCATTGGTTGGTTAAATGAAAAGATTCTGCTAACTGGCCAAAAATTAATCTTTTTAAAAGAATGGTGGATGATGCGGGCATTTAGTTTAGCCAACTATTTTGACAACGGATATCATCAGGAGACAAAGCCTTTGTCTGGGTGTCGCGAACAATCAGGGGCCCCCACTGATCAGAAGGTGAGCAGAACCTCTTCTGAAATTCTCTGTAGGATTGTCTGCGACTTTCAGTCAAAGTAAGTCTTGGTTCTGTCTTTTAAATTCTATCAGAAAACTTAATATAAAGATAATGTTATATTTTGTGGCTATTTTCTATGATTGTAAGAACACGCAGGGAGTCAAAAGCATGCATGCATTCACATGTTAGGGACAGATCAAAGAGCCCCTTTTTATAGAGAAACTATATGACATAGTTCAATGACCCAGTGACGACACACAGACTCCGAAACGAAACAATCAAGTTTATTACCAACCAGGTAATGTGAATGTGGTGTGAGTGTTGTCTTGAACTGCCGGGAACTGAGCGAGACAGCGTACAGCTTGGCAACCCTGAGGACACACAAGGGAAAGGATTACTGGGTGTCATTACTGGAGTTTAACAGTTACACTGCACTTACTGTGGGAACTGATAGTAGCTAGCTCCATTTCAGCGTGACAACTGTGGCCAGGAAGACAGTGCTCTTCAGGTGGTGGAGTGACTCCAGCAGGTGAGTAGACATGCTGGTGGTGGTGAGCTGAAATGATGAATGGTCCGCCGCCTGGGAGGAGGAGGCTGAGAATCCGCTACCGAGGCTGCCGCCTGTGCACAGGGGAACTGAATCACAAGATGAGTGGAAATGAGCACTTACGTGGCAAGCTGGATGGCTCCTTGGA
Source organism: Pholidichthys leucotaenia (assembly GCA_020510985.1). NCBI lineage: Eukaryota > Metazoa > Chordata > Actinopteri > Cichliformes > Pholidichthyidae > Pholidichthys > Pholidichthys leucotaenia. Next base: position 372,608,481 of record CM035842.1, on the reverse strand, counting down.
CGAAGCAGAAGACGAGCGCTGGCTGTAGTGTAGCAAGAAGGCAGGGAACGGTGATGAAGCTCTCCTGGAGCACAGTGAGACATCTCCGCACTAACCCGAAGGTCAGAGCGGTAGATATAGGCGGCATCTGATGAGAACCAGTTGTGAGCACAGCTGACGGTGATGAGAGGAGCGGACCATGACAGTACTCCCCCCCTAACAAGCGCCTCTTGGCGGTTGCTTCAGTCTCCCTGGATGCGTCCGATGAAACTCCCTGATGAGGTCCTTATCGAGGAAGAAGTCAAGACGCATCCAGGACCTGGCCTCCAGGCTATAGCTCTTTCAGTCCACCAGGTATTGCAATCCACAGCCCCGATGACGGACATCCAGGATAGCAGTCATGGTCCAGGCCGGGCTGCCGTCGATCATCCGCGGAGGAGGTGGTGGCCTGGGCGGGGGGGGGGGGGGGACACAGGGGACTGGAAGACACAGGCTTGATCTGTGAGACATGGAACATAGGACATATGCGGAGGGGGGGGAGATCAAGTCGGACAGAAACAGGGTTGACAATGCGGGATACAGCAAAGGGTTCAATGAACCGCTGCTGCATCTTCTTGTGCTGAGCCTTCAGATTAATATTTTTGGTACAGAGCCATACCTGCTGGCCTACCTGGTACGCTGGGGCTGGGGTCCTGCGGCGGTTGGCCACTGCGGTGTTGCGTTTCGCCGTGCGCTGTAGTGCGGCCTGGGTCGCCCTCCAGAGACGTCGGCAGCTCTTCAGATGTGCCCAGACTGATGGAACTGCGATGTCACCCTCCTACTTCTGGAAACAAGGGAGGAGAATACCCGAGAGAGGCTTGGAAAGGGGACATACCTATAGCCGAGGACACAGTCGAGTTGTGGGCATACTTGATCCAAGGTAGGAAGGAGCGCCATGCTGTCTAGTTGGACGCCGCCACACAGCGCAGCGCCGCCTCCAGGTCCTGGTTGGCTTGTTCACACTGGCCATTAGATTGCGGATGGTATCCCGATGACAGGCTCACCGTAGCCCCAAGGGCGGTGCAAAACGACCTCCATACCTGTGAAATAAATTGGGGCCCCCAATCAGAGACGATGTCCAGGGGGATCCCATGAAGCCTCACCACATGTTGAACCAGAAGATTGGCAGTCTCCTTGGCCAAGGGTAGACCTGGAAGGGGGACGAAGTGGGCTGCTTTGGAGAATCTGTCAACTATTGTGAGGACCATGGTATGGTTGCTGGAAGGAGGGAGGCCGGTGACGAAATCCAATGCCACACGGGACCAGGGCCTGCTGGGGATCGGGAGGGGATGAAGCAATCCAGCCGGTGGGGACGATGGGGTCTTGCCGGTAACACATTGGGGACAGGCCCGGATATACTCCCCGACGTCCCTTTGGAGAGAGGGCCACCAGAACGAGCGTTGCAGCAGTTCCTCCGTACGTTGTCTCCCCGGGTGGCAGGGGAACCTAGAGGAGTGAGCCCATTGGATGACGTCACCCCGGATGGACGAAGGAACAAACAGTTTCCCTGCTGCCCCCCCCCCCCCCGCCTGGGTCCCTCTCCGTCTCCTGGGCCTTCAGAACCCTCTCCTTGATCCACCACGAGATGATGCCCAAGACACAAGAGGCAGGGAGAACACGGTGGTCTTCGGGCTCCGGCACGTCCGTGGCGAATTGCCTGAAGAGGGCGTATGGCTTGGTGTTTTTAAGATAAGATAAGATAAGATAAGCCTTTATTAGTCCCACAACGGGGAAATTCCAGGATTGCAACAGCACAGGGATAGCAACACTCAGAGCAACAATCAGAAGGTAAGAAAAAAACAAGCAAGCAAGAGCAGCTAATATACATATGTACATATTACTATAAAATATATATATATACACATACACAGACACACAGTGCAGAGCATTGTAGCTGGATGGAATAAATATATGAATATATAAACACACAGTGCGGAGCATTGTAGCTAGATGGAATAAATATGTAAATATATAAACACCCACAGTATGGAGCAATGTAGCTAGATGGAATAATATGTAGATATATAAACACACAGTGCGGAGCATTGTAGCTAGATGGAATAAATATATAGATATATAAATATAAACAGACCCAGTGCGGAGCATTGTAGCTAGATGGAATAAATATGCAAATATACAAACACACACAGTGCAGAGCATTGTTGCTAGATGGGATGAAACAGCATAACCGTCTACTTAGTTATCCTACATGGTATGATTATGTGCCCATACATATTCTCACCCTCCATAGTGACCGGTATTTTCCTGGTTGTATGCCGGAGGGGACCATTGTGTAAGTTTATTGCATCTTTTGCATTCAAAAAACTATTAGTTTGTTACGTCTTTTTGCTATCTCTGCGAGCAGCCCTGCTTAGGTTGTACAGTCTGACAGCCGTTGGTAGGAAGGACCTGCCAAACCTCTCGGTTGTGCACCTGGGATGATGTAGTCTGCTGCTAAATGAGCTCCTCAGTGCATTCAGTATGTCCTGCATAGGGTGAAACTCGGACTCCAGCAGAGATGACAGTTTAGCCACCGTCCTTCTCTCTCCTATCTCCTCCACCGGATCAAGGCGCTGCCCCAGGACAGAGCTAGCTTTCTTGATCAGTTTGTTCAGTCTCTTCCTATCGGCTGCAGTAATACCACTGCCCCAGCAGACCACTCCAAAAGTGATGGCTGATGCCACCACCGTGTCATAGAATGTCTTCAACAGCGCCCCCTTTTTGACCCAGGGCAATATGTAATGGTGAAAATAAACTTGCCAAAAAACAGGGACCAACGAGCCTGGCAGGCATTCAGACGCTTAGCAGTCCTGAGGTACTCCAGGTTGCGATGATCCATCCAAACCACGAACGGCTGTGAGGACCCCTCCAACCAGTGGTGGCACTCCTCCAGGGCCAGCTTCACAGCCAGCAATTCCCTATCGCCGATGCTGTAATTGCACTCAGCCGGTGACAGTCGATGGGAGAAGAAGGCGCATGGATGGACCTTGCCATCTGCCAGGGAACGCTGAGAAAGGACAGCCCCCACCCCTGAATCCGAGGCGTCTACTTCCATGAGGCACTGTAGATCTGGATCCACCTGAGCCAGAATAGGGGACTTGGAGAACTGCTTCTTGAGATCCGAAAAGGCCTCGGCCGCCGCCTCCGACCACCGTAAAGGGACCTTAGAGGAAGTGAGGCATCTCAGAAGAAGAGCCAGGCAGCTGTAGTTCTTAATAAACTGGTGGTAGAAATTGGCAAACCCCAGGAACTGATGGAGCTGTTTCCTGGAGGCTGGAACTGGCCACTCCACCACCGCTTGATCTTGCCCGGGTCTGGGAGGATCTCCTTGTGTGAGATGACAAAGCCCAGGAAAGATGTCTTGGAGGTGTGAAACTCACACTTCTCAGCTTTAGCAAACAATTGATTTTCCAACAGTCGCTGCAGAACACATCTGACGTGTATTCGGTGCTCATCTAGGGAACGGGAGAAGATTAGAATGTCATCCAGATAAACGAACACAAACACATTCAGAAAGTCTCTCAGAATGTCGTTAATGAGCCTCTAGAAGACAGCAGGTGCATTGGTCAACCCAAATGGCATCACACGGTACTCAAAGTGACCAATAGGGGTCCGGAAACCTGTCTTCCATTCGTCCCCCTCACGGATCCACACCAGATGGTAGGCGTTGCGCAGATCCAATTTCGTGAAGAAGGACACCCCTTGGAGAGAGTCAAAGGCAGTGTTAAGTAGTGGGAGGATGTATTTGTCTTTGACCGTGATATTGTTCAACTCCCTGAAGTCGATACATGGTCTCAGAGACCCGTCCTTCTTCCCCACAAAGAAGAAACCCGCCCCCACTGCCGAAGAGGACGAGCGGATAATGCCCGAACTCAGAGACTCCGTAATATATGCGTCCATGGCAGCCCACTCCGGCAGGGAAAGGGTATACAGCCGGCTGGACGGGAGTGGAGCCCCCGGACGAAGATTTATGGCACAATCGTATGGTCGGTGGGGAGGAGGGACAAAACCTGTGACTTACTGAATACGGCTCCAAGGTCATGACACTCAGGGGGCACTTTAGACAGGTCAGGAGGGGGAACGGCAGGAACCCCTAGGGTCACAGAAGGGGAACATGCAGCTGACTGAAGGCATGCGCTGAGACAGAATGAGCTCCAAGACTTAATATTCCCTGAACTCCAGTCAATAGTGGGATTGTGGACACGAAGCCAAGGGTAGCCCAAGATGACCGGAGACGACGAGACGGGCAACACCAGGAAGGACAGTGCCTCACAATGATTACCGGAGATAATAACTAACACCGGAGCAGTCTTCAGGGAGACAGTAGCCATAGGAGCGTTAGACAGCACGATTAGTTGTAGTGGAGACTTCAGGGGTTGGCAGTGGAGGCCCAACCGGGTTGCCAGGTCTTTGGAAACAAAGCTCTGCTCAGCCCCGGAATCCACTAAAGCCTGAGTGGGAATTTCAGTGTGCTTATGAATGAATCTAATGGGTAACATTAACCGAGATAGGGGATTAGGCCGGGATGAGTCCGTGAGACCCCCTACTGCGACGCACGGACTTCCCCTTTTTGGCAGAAGCTGACAGGACTCAACCTCATGCTCCTTGCTCCCACAATAAAGGCACAACCCCAGCTCGCAGCGCCGTTGTTTCTCAGCCACAGATAACCTAGAGTATCCCACAGTCATAGGTTCCGAGGAGCCCGAGGGTTCAGTAGATAGTAGAGCTAAATATGAGGACCGTGGGGTGTGATGAGACAGTTCCTCAGATCGCCCATAGCCCTTACATTCTGCTGCCCATTCCCTGAGTATGTTATCCAAGCTAATAGCTAGGGAGATTAACTGGGACAGCCTAGTCAGCTTTTCCAATGGGGCTAATTCATCCCGAAGGCTAGGACAGAGACTTCTAATAAAGATACTGCAAAGAGAGGCATCCTCCCAACCCACTACCATAGCCGCCACCCGGAAATCAATGGCATAATCAGCTGCGGTCTTAGACCCTTGTCTTAGGTTAAGTAAGCGGGTGGTGAGAACGCTATCCCTGTCAGAATGATCAAAAACCTCATAAAACTCTCCAATAAATTGACTGAAAGTGAGGTTTGAGTAATTTGCTCTAGCCATTACTGCATATGCCCAAGCTAGCGTCCTCCCCTCCAACAGGTTAATGACATAACCGATCTTACTATGGTCGGAGGGAAAGTCACCTGGTACTCGCTGGAAAACCACCTCACATTGCATAATAACCCCCCCGGGCCTCGCCCAACTTACCACTAAAACGAATGGGAGTTGGAACAGGAGTAAGACGAGCCGGGGAGGCCTGCTTGAGCTGGTTAGCTGGAAAGCTAGTGGGAGCCGAGGAGCTGCTGGGAGACGGTAAGGCCTGGGAAAAGGGCTGAGAGTTAGCTACATGGTCTAATCGAGCAGTAACACGGGTTAATTGATTCATAATAACCTGCTGCTGATAAACCAATTGATCGATTCGGATCTCCATATGGTTGACACGGTGCACCAAAGTGCTGTCAGCTGGGTCGTTCTGGCGGAGATGTACTGACATAGTTCAATGACCCAGTGACGACACACAGACTCCGAATCGAAACAATCAAGTTTATTAACAACCAGGTAATGTGAATGTGGTGTGAGTGTTGTCTGGAACTGCCGGGTACTGAGCGAGACAGCGTACAGCTTGGCAACCCTGAGGACACACAAGGGAAGAGGATTACTGGGCGTCACTACTGGAGTTTAACAGTTACACCGCACTTACTGTGGGAACTGATGGTAGCTAGCTCCAGTTCAGCGTGACAACTGTGGCCAGGAAGACAGTGCTCTTCAGGTGGTGGAGTGACTCCAGCAGGTGAGTAGACGTGCTGGTGGTGGTGAGCTGAAATGATGAATGGTCCACCGCCTGGGAGGAGGAGGCTGGGAATCCACCGCTGAGGCTGCCGCCTGTGCACAGGGGAACTGAATCACAAGATGAATGGAAATGAGCGCTTACGTGGCAGGCTGGATGGCCCCTTGGATGAAGCAGAAGACGAGCGCTGGCTGTAGTGTAGCAAGAAGGCAGGGAACGGCGATGAAGCTCTCCTGGAGCGCAGTGAGAGGTCAAAGCGGTAGATATAGGCGGCGTCTGATGAGAATCAGGCGTGAGCGCAGCGGACGGTGATGAGCGGAGCGGACCATGACACTATATATTACAAGAATATCAATTTTAATCAACACTGAGCCGGGTTTTGAAGCAGTGAGGCACAGAGAGGCTGCCCCCAATCAGCTGGAGAGTGAAGCGGTTCAACTTTAATCTGAGCAGAGGAGAGAATAAGTAGATTTATTCTGAATTATAAAAGGGAATGTGTTGTTGTGAAAATCTTAGGTGGAGAATATACTGTATAAAAATAGGGGTAATTCAAATAGTACTAAAATATATATGTGTGTGTGTGTATATATATATACATATATATATATACAGTATATATATATATATATATATATATATATATATATATATATATATATATATATATATATATATATATATATATACATATATATATATATATATAAATGTGTGTGTGTGTGTGTATAAGAAAAGAAATAAATGAATGTGAAAGTTTTGTGCAGGATATAAGGGAAAAGTATGGAGAAGATTGGAAAAAGAGAAGAAAAAACGTAAGAATGAGAGACTGACGCTGCAACGGTGAGATAAAAAAATAATAAGCATGACAAAAATGAAAAATGAAAAAAGAAAAAAAACACTGTATAATGGTTTGTCTGCTTCTCTATTAATCCGAGACGATGGTGGTGGCTGTGGTTCTAGGCTGGATCCACCTCTCTACCCCAGTGACCATCTGAGTTACTCTTCAGACTCATTTGAATTGGCTATGTCCGACCCCCCCTCCACGCCATCACCTAACAACCCCCTCCTCCCTCCGTGACTACAGTAAAATAATTTAAAACAAAGGGACAGCGAGAGACGGGACAAAGATGATCAAGCCAACCACATGTAAGTAAAATACATTATATTGTTGTTCTGTGTAAATCATGCATATTTTGCCATTAAGCTGTGTTAGTACTAACAAGCCACTCCAGATTCAACAAACTGCTCATAAGTTCTCCAAGCATGCATAAACAGCATTTGTGAATCATCTGTAGTCAGCATGTGTTCATGAGAATTGAAGACTGTATAACTGACGCTTAAAACTACCGCTAAAGTCACATTTCACAGTAACAGACCAGCAGTTTCATTCACTAAAAGTCTAAGAGAGAAAAAGAGAAGAAAAAAAAACCCAAAACAGCTGTAGTGACCGACATGAAGACACAGCAAAACTGTACATATCCATATTGCACTGAGCTGAGACTCTCCCCCTTTGCAGAGCATTATGACACATTTCCATTTGGGTTTAGAATGTGTGTATAAAAAGCAATTAAAAAATTACTTAAGCTAACTTTCACAGTATAATGTGGAAATAAAGATTACTTTCCCCTTATTTTTCTGAACTCTGCACCTTAACCCAGAAGCAAGGTGCACACTTCATGTCAAAGCAATAAAAATCTGAATTATATCCATCTGATCCTATGTAAGTTGATCAATTAGCGATCATCCAAACATTACTGTCACGCTGGATAAGACATTTTTCACTGCACTGTCCTACAGAATAATGAAGCAGTGTGTCTTATGTTACTGGGAAAATGTTTAGAATCTTTTTGCATCTGATACGATTTGGACGTAGATGAAATGAAAATGTTTAAATCATCCTTAATTATTTTTAATTATAACCTAAATCAAAGAATGAAATCTAGTTTATAGACTTGATTCAGACAAATAAAATATAGTTATTTAGTGAAAACTAAACTTAAAAAAACAGCAAACTATTTACACAAAACTCTCAGCTGGTCTGGATCACTTGTAAATATTGTTTGACATTGTACTAAATTTCAAGATATTAACAGATTTGTGTTGGGGATCTAGGTATGAAAGGAAAATAAAAAATTAAAGAAAAACCTTCACTTATTTATGTGATGGCTGACCCATGGGAGCCTGAGGCACCCCATGAATTCTGTCTCTTATTAAGGAAGCCAGAAGGAGGAGGGGGAGGACGGCAGTGGAGGAGGAGGGGCCGTGGCTGAGGAGAGAACACACCCCCACAATGGAAACTGAATGATGTCAAGACCAGCTGCTGGGAGGGGGAGGCGCCCATGAGCCACATGCACTACAACAAAACTGGACTGCATGTTTAAGACTAAAACAAATAAGTGGACTCACTTCGACACATATACAGAAAATTGACATAGCAAACATCTTCCATTTACCTGACTTTGATCTAATGTTAACAACATAGTGTTTACCAGAAGTAATGTTGGAAGTTCAAGGTACTCTGATTAAATTTGTGTGACGCAGGTGCATGTAGATCAGTAATTTCAGGTAATGACATACAGGGCTTTTCAAAGTCAGAAAGAAAAGTATCAGTTAAAATCTGCAAATGGCAAACTGACAGTAGAACACCTATCAAAATCTGAAAAGTAAAGGATCCTATTATTGGTAACAGTGTTGAATGGTGGTTCATTTTGTCAGAGGCTACCCACATGTTGAGGAAGCAAACATAGTTTATGAGACTTCCAAACTGAAATACTGATACTCACTCGACCTGATCATGACAGATCATGTTCAGTGATATCAGACCTGTGTTGAAGAGCTACACAGCCTTTTGCATACAAAGTTCCTACTGATTAGCAATCTCCAAATCAATATCATTGTGCCATGTACTATAGGCAATTGAATGGATCTGATCCAAATTATGAACAAACAGTTTTGCAAATCCATTCTCCAGATCGGTCATAAAAAACTTGTACTGGTCACCAAGGGGATGTGTGGGAGCATCCATTGTCTTATCTGTTGAGGATAAGAGACATTTTAAACAAAGGGGATGCCATACATCTCACTGGTTAGACCCAAACACATGGATTAGAAAAATGTTGGACATTTTGTCACCTCTGCTGAGGAACATAGCTATCCATGGAAAGCCAACACCTGACCTTAAGATAGAATATTCTCCTAAATTAAAAACATATGCATTGCCACATAACTGGGTAACCACAGCACAAAAGGCTGTGCACAATTCATGCCCAGAAATCTCCTTCATGACCAATGTTAACTCTAACAGAAGAGGGAATGAAAAAATTTGAAGCAAATTCTAAATTCATTATGGTATAGAGACAAAACAGATGTTGGTCTAATAACAGGGGCAGGGGTATGTCACTATAGACTATAAAAGACAATATCCTCTCCATCCAGAAGCTCAAAAAGGTGTTGTCGTCGGCCTCCGTCGGTCTATGATGACCATGGAAGGGAATCCTAAACGTCTACTATGCTGGAACAGCACCGCCTGTGGCTGAACAGGCCGATGCGCGAATGACAGTGCCTGTCACACAGGTCACACTTGTGGGTGGTCTCCGTGCTGCTGGGTCTGTGGCGGTTCTTCCTGCGGGTCCTTTTTTCATCTGCTGCAGCAGTCAGTCTCTCTTCACCCGCCTTGAGCTGTCTGGTCAGGGTGCCTCTCCATTTGGAGCGGTCCGTTGCAAGGTCCTCCCAGCGCTCTGTGTTGATATCCAGGGCCTTCATGTCTCTCTTGCAGACGTCTCTAAAACGCAGCTGTGGGCGGCCAACGTCTCTCCTGCCAGTTGCCAGTTCTCCATAGAGGACGTCTTTGGGGATTCTGCCATCCTCCATACGGTGAACGTGGCCTAGCCAGTGGAGCCTGCGCTGCCTGAGTAGAGTGAACATGGAGGGAAGGCCGGCGCGGGACAGAACTTCTGTGTTGGGCTCTTTGTCCTGCCAGGATATGTCCAGGATGTGGCGAATGCAGCGCAAGTGGAAGGAGTTCAATCTCTTTTCCTGCCGGGCGTATGTTGTCCACGTCTCACTCCCATAGAGCAGTGTGCTGATGACGCAGGCATTGTACACTGCCATCTTCGTCTTGACAGAGAGTTTGGGATTCTCCCACACTCGTGTGGTGAGGCGAGCGAGTGTGAAGGCTGATTTTCCAATCCTCTTGTTGATCTCTGTATCAAGGGAGAGGTTGTTGCTGATCGTGGACCCCAGGTACGTGAACTGATTCACAACCTCCAGCTTGTAGTCATCAATGGTGATGGTTGGTGGTGCTTCCGTGCCTTGTGCCAAGACGTTAGTCTTCTTCAGGCTGATGGTAAGCCCGAAGTCCTTGCATGCCTGGGAGAAGCGGTCCATCAGGGTCTGAAGCTCCTGCTGTGTGTGGGTTGCGACTGCAGCGTCATCTGCGAACAGCATGTCTCTGATTAGAGCCTCGCGTACTTTGGTTCTGGCTTCCAGGCGGGCGAGGTTGAAAAGCCTGCCGTCAGATCTTGTGTGCAGGTAGATTCCCTCTGTTGCTGTGCTGAAGGCATGCCTCAGGAGCATAGCAAAGAAAATCCCAAAGAGGGTTGGCGCAAGTACACAGCCCTGTTTCACTCCGCTGCGTATGTTGAATGGCTCTGAGACGTTGCCATCGTGCTGCACTATCCCCTGCATGTTGGTGTGAAACGATTCGATGAGGCTTTGCAACTTTGGTGGGCATCCTATCTTTGGCAGGATCTTGAAAAGGCCCTCTCTGCTGACCAGATCGAATGCTTTGGTGAGGTCGATGAAGGCGACGTACAGAGGCATGTTCTGTTCTCTGCATTTCTCCTGGAGTTGGCGGATGGAGAATATCATGTCTACCGTCGATCGCTCAGCGCGGAAGCCACACTGAGACTTGGGGTAGACACGTTCGGCAAGCTTCTGTAGACGAACGAGAACAACTCGTGCGTAGACTTTGCCAACAACGCTGAGGAGGGAAATGCCCCTGTAGTTGTTGCAGTCGCTTCTCTCCCCTTTGTTTTTGTAGAGGGTGATGATCTTGGCGTCCCTCATGTCCTGTGGTACGGCACCTTCCTTCCAGCACTGGCAGAGGACGTCATGCAATGGCAGCAGTAGGGCGGTCTTGCAGTGCTTGATCAGGTCAGGGGGTATGCCGTCGTTGCCGGGTGCCTTGCCAGCGGCCAAGCTATCAATGGCCTTACTGAGTTTGTCGATGGTTGGCTCGGCGTCAAGTTCGTCCATGCATGGCAGGCAGTCGATGGCATCAAGGGCTGACGGTGTCACGGTGTTCTGTCTAGAGTAGAGGTTGGAGTAGTGTTCCACCCATCTCTCCATCTGCTTGTTCTTCTCTGTGATCATCTCCCCAGTGGAAGATTTGAGGGGGGCCGTCTTGCTCTGAGCCGGACCAAGTGCTTTCTTGATGCCATCGTACATACCACGGATGTTCCCTGTTATGGCAGCGGTTTGAATGTCTTGGCTGAGCTGAGTCCAGTACTCGTTGGCACAGCGCCGAGCAGTCTGCTGAACTTTGCTTCTCGCAGCCCTGAGAATCTGGAGATTCTTCTCGTTTGGGTACTTCTTGTACTCAGCAAGTGCTGAGCGCTTGGCTTCAATGACGGGGGTCATCTCGGTCAACTTGGCATCAAACCAGTCCTGTGACTTCGAGGTCTTCCTCCCAAAGGTAGCCAAGGCTGTGCGGTAGATGGTGTTTCGCAGCTCTTCCCACTTCTGCTTTGCAGATTCTCCTCCTTGTGGTACACCAAGTTCCTTCTCAAAGGTGGAGGCAAACTGCTCAACAAGTTCTGGTTGGGCCATCTTGCTGGTGTCAATCCGTGCCTTTCCAGGTTGTCTAGCATGATGGAATTTCTTCAGCTGCAGCTTGACCTTGCAACACACCAATGAATGGTCTGTGTCGCAATCTGCACTCTGGAACGAACGGGTGATTAGCACGTTCTTCAGTGAGGTGTGCCTGGTCAGGATCAAGTCTAGCTGGTGCCAGTGCTTTGAGCGCGGATGTTGCCAGGAAACCTTGTGTTGGGGCTTGGTCTTGAAGAACGAGTTTGTGATGCACAGATCGTGATATGTGCAGAACTCGAGCAGCCGCTGTCCGTTGTCGTTCATTCTGCCCACGCCAAAAGGTCCAAGACAGGAGGGCCAGGAGTCATGGTCAGCACCCACTCTGGCATTGAAGTCTCCAAGGAGAATGAGTTGTTCAGAGTTGGGGATGATCCTGACAGTTGTTGCGAGATTCTCGTAAAACTCGTCTTTTGCCTCTGGTGTGGCTGTCTGTGTTGGGGCATACACACTGACGAGGGTGACTGGGCCTTCAGTGGTGTTCAGGCGGAGGGTGAGGAGTCGTGCAGAGCCAGTGCTGCCCGGTTCCACCATCTTCAGCAAAGTGTTCTTCACTGCGAAGCCCACTCCGTGTTCCCTGTGTTCGTCACTGCCCTTTCCCTGCCAGTAGAACGTGTAGTCCTTCTCTCTCAGTGTGCCTGCATCAGCTAACCGTGTTTCCTGGAGAGTGGCGATATCCACTCCCAGTCTCTTCAGCTCATTATTGATGATGGCAGTCTTCCTGGTGTCGTTGATGTCCTTTAGGTTAGCAGCGAGTCCCGTCATCATAGTGCGGACGTTCCAAGTTCCCAGTTTTAGAGTTGGTCTCTTTTGTTTTATTGTCTTGCCTGGTGCGAAGGTTCTCAGCCTGCTGTTTGGATTTCTCCTTATCCCCATGCACCCAATGAGGAAAGCAAGCTGTGGCGGGACAACACCTTATTGGCTGGGGGCTGCCCAGCTTGAGGCGGGCGGTAGCTGTCCAGTGAGATCTGATGATCCCTCCCACCGTCGGGAACAACCCCTGGCGCCACGCTCTACGCCAATTGAGCAGTGGCTTATAACCGGTAACTGTCATTCCCCGTGTTTTGTCTACGCCAAAGGCGAAGCTGGAGTGTCCTCTCCAGTGATCCGATGTTCTACCTTCCAGCGTTGGGCGTTGGTAGGATTCAAGCCTGGGCAGGAAGATATGGAGGACAAGATGTTGCCCATGCAGCATGTCCCCCCTCTCCACGTCACTGATGAATCCAAAGGAACAGCAGGGCTGCTACAGTTTGGCACCAGCGCCGTTGCAGGAGCTGCCAGAACGATGTTGAGCACAACATAGAACTGCCTTAGGGGCTCCGACTCCGGATTTTTCCTCAGGGTTGACTCCCGAAGCCTTTCCCGTGACTGGGTATGCCGCAAGGCAGCGGAGGTTTGAAATCAGGGTTTACCTTCCCCTAGATGGGCTACCTTCCCAGGTTGACGAGCCACCATCTACCCGAAGCATCTGGTTTTAAGGCGCCAGAGATCCGCCCTCGCCCCTTCTCCTATTAGTAAAGGCAGTTCCACCGGGCTTAGAGACTAAACCACACGGGCAGGCTAGGAGTTGGACTTAGTTGTCAGAGGCTTTTCGAGACGCACGCCATAAGGAGCATTTTATGAGCACTGGGAGCTTAACCCCAGTGCCGCTCCTGGCTATGACAACCTTGAAAGGAACCTTGAAAGCAAAAAAGGTGTTAAACAGGTCAAAAAAGAGCTAAAAAAAGCAGCAGATGTCATAGTGTCATGCTCAGCATCCCCATTCCTGTGGAAAACATCCTGATGATGCAGGACCTGTAGGAATTAACAAAGCTATAATTCTTTGTGCCCATTTTGTACTAGGATCACACACATTGTTGAATGAACTAGAACTCCAAATGCAACTTTTCACAGTGGTAGTCATTAGCAATGCATTTTTAGCATATCAGTACACCTAGATTATCAGTTCTGGTTTGCACTCACATTTGAAAACAAAAAGTACACACTCACCAAACTACCACAGGGGTACTGGGAGTCTCCGACAATTTTTCCTTAGTCATTGTCAGCAAATCTTGCACATTTTATACCTCCTAAGAGAAACCAATTGCTCCTTTATGACATATCGGGCTGCACGGTGGCGCAGTGGTTTAGCACTGTGGCAGCACAGTTTACCCTCGGCCGGGGGACTGCGGGGATCATGAGATCGTGGGTTCGATCCCAGCCCCCGACCAACAGTGAGCTGTGTGGAGTTTGCATGTTCTCCCCGTGTTGCGTGGGTTTACTCCGGGATTTCTCCGGTTTCCTCCCGCATACCAAAAACATGTAGGTTTAGGGCGCTCGCGCACGCAGCGACCGGCAGCCGGTGGCTTGTCACCAGACTGCAAACCAAATCTACCTACGGGTACAAATAAGTAACAAAAAAAAAAAAATAAATATTGCTGGCATCTCCTGATGAAAAATATGCGAACAAACATATCTCTGCAGGCTGGAGTCTATAGGTAATTAAATAAAGGCACTGTTTTTAATCAAGGTTCCCAAATTTATACTTGACCAAAGGGTAAACCCATCCTCCCACAAAAATTATTTCACTATGTTGCTACTTGAACACATAGACTTTGTCATGTGTTCAATGGAGGGATGGTGATATTGGTTATTAGTTATCACAGCCTATGGGTTTGAAAATTTTGCTACAAAATTTTGCCAATAAAGCACAATTTGTGCACAGAATAATTCCCAGGGCAATGTCAAGACCAGAGAAGGGTATTTTTCCATCATCAACATACCCATTCCAGAACATTTGCATGGACTTCATTGAGCTAACCAAATGTGAAAGGAAGAGATATTGTTTAGTTATAGTGGATATGGTTACAGATTATTTCACATTTAGGGAAAGTGTTGAATAGTGATTTGAAACACCATGCAGCACATCACTCACAGTCTGCAGGATTTGTGGAAAGACATAACTGCACCATTATAGAAAGATTATGAAAACAATGGCAGAAACAGGACAGAATTGGATTTATTGTTTACCTTTGATAATCTTTTATATGAGAGTAATGCCAACAAAAGAAGGTCTATTTCCATTTAAAGTTTACATGAAAAGCCTTAATTAGTATTCCCTCTTAGACCATTTAACCCAGAAGATGAAGAGATTTGGTTTAGCAGATTACATATTAAAAATGTTGACTCAAAAAGATTCTGTTCATGCTATTCTTCCTAGGAAGGAACACAGGAGGAATCATCACCATGAAACCCCAAAACCAAGTACTTACAGTATAAAGACTGTTAAAAGAAGACCTGGTCAGAAGCCCCCTGGCAGGGGCCACATAAGGTAATATTGTCAATTCCAACAGCTGTAAAAGCACAAGGCAGAGACACTTGGGCACACCTTACACACTGTAGATTATTAACAAAACAAATCATAGAAGCTATAGGGGAAAAGCCATAGAGAGTGTTGCTGTTGTGGAGGAAGTCTGGGGATACAAAGGGAGTCAGGTATTTTAGCTGACCTGATTGTCTCAAACCTTGGTGAAGAAATTAAGAGTCCACAGCAGGTAGAATACACTCAAAATGGCTGACGATGAAAGACCCCTCAGAGAAAACTGATGTAGATTCCAGTTTTTTGAATGGTATGTACTAGTCATCACTATAAATTTAAGAAATCTCTGTGTGTCTGTCTGTCACGATCATAGGCCATCATAGGACGGCCTATGATGTCTTCATGATGTGCTATGAAGATGCTATGATCTCAGGCTACATAGGACTTGCGATGCTGTCATCTTTTTGGTATCAGTCATCACTCTTCACTCTATTAAAGCAAGAAATCTCTGTGTGTCTGTCTGTGTGTCTGTCTGTGTGTCACGTCTATAGGACATCATAGGCCACATCATAGGATGGCCTATGATGTCTGCCTGATGTCCTATGATGATCCTATGATCTCAGGCATCATAGGACTCGCGATGCCATCATAAAGTGATAGGAAGAGACCCTTCACCAGCATAGGCTACGACAGACAAAGGATGCACAGACAGACAGGAAATGTGTGGCAGTGCACCATGCACGTGCTGAGTCACTTGAAGCCCAAAATGCCCACAAAACAAGCAATGCTGCACGCCAGGCAAGGCACAGACAAGCTGAGACCGAGGAGATGCGGAATAGTTGGCTGGCCGCCAACGCTGCACGCCAGGCAAGGCGCAGAGAAGCTGAGACCAAACAGGACACATTACTTTAAACCACACCCATTTGAACCAGTACATCTAGAAATCTCACTCAGGAAGGCAGAAGGCAATCTATAAATTCAAAAAATCTCTGTTAGTGTGTCAGTCACCCGATTAAGAATAGGACACACTACTTTAAACCACACCCATTTGAAGCAGTTCCCGTGAAGAATGGCAGTCTACACTACAAATGTGTAAAATGCCAAGCACAGTGCTGATTTTCTCCTGGTGCTCTGGTTTCTGGGTTTCAACGGGCATGCATGGGTCTTCCTCAACGGGGTCGAAAGCCACTTTTTGCTCAGATCTATTTTCATGATCTTGTGCATGAACTCGAATTACAACGCACCTATCTCTCAACCGGTGGTCTGAACGAAGAAGAAGAAGAACAAGCAGACCCACCAGATGGAGAGCAATAGAGTGAGGAGAACTGCTGCATGTCAGAAAAGATGCTGTGAAGATGAAACACCTCAGGTTCGAGCAGTACGCTGCAGGCATGACTGTGAACAACACAGCCATCTCAGACAGGAGGAGACCCTTCAGCAACGGGCATGCAGAAATACTTGCTTATACTTAGTTTCTACTGGCATGGATGGGTATGCACGGGTATGTACTAGTCACTCTATAAATTCAAGAAATCTCTGTCAGTGTGTCTGTCTGTGTGTCACGATCAGAGGCCGCCTATGATGTTCCTATGATGTCTGCATGATGTCCTATGATGTTCCTATGATGTCGACGATCATAGGACCACCTACGGTGTTCCTATGATGTCTACATGTCTATATGATGTCATATATATATACTGCTCAAAAAAATAAAGGGAACACTTTGAAAACACATCAGATTTTAATGGGAAAAAATAATCTGGATATCGAAATTGTGGCAGGCTAGTCCAGCTTACTCAGATTAAAAAGTGTTCCTTTAATCTGAGTAAGCTGGACTAGCCTGCCACAATTTCGATATCATTAAAACATTAAAAAGCGTTCCTTTAATCTGAGTAAGCTGGACTAGCCTGCCACAATTTCAATATCCATCTTATTTTTTCCCATTATCTGATGTGTTTTCAAAGTGTTCCCTTTATTTTTATATATATATATGGACTACCGTTCAAAAGTTTGGGGTCACTTAGAAATTTCCTTATTTTTGGAAGAAAAACACTGTTTTTTTCAATGAAGATAACTTTAAACTAATCAGAAATACACTCTAATATCTAATATACATTGCTAATGTGGTAAATGACTATTCTAGCTGCAAATGTCTGGTTTTTGGTGCAATATCTACATAGGTGTATAGAAGCCCATTTCCAGCAACTATCACTCGTGTTCTAATGGTACAATGTGTTTGCTCATTATGTCAGAAGGCTAATGGATGATTAGAAAACCCTTGTGCAATCATGTTAGCACAGCTGAAAACAATTTAGCTGGTTAGAGAAGCTATAAAACTGACCTTCCTTTGAGCAGGTTGAGTATCTGGAAAAAATTATTATTTCAAATATAAATCATTATTTCTAACCTTGTCAATGTCTTGACTATATTTTCTATTCATTTTACAACTCATGGTGGTAAATAAGTGTGACTTTTCATGGAAAACACAAAATAATTGTCTGGGTGACCCCAAACTTTTGAACGGTAGTATATATATATACACACACACACACACACACACACACACACACACACACACACACACACACACACACTACCGTATATATACCGTATATACTGTATATATATATATATATATATATATATATATACTGTATATATACACACACACAGGTAATTAACATAACACAGAACAATAACAAGCAGGAGAACAAGTAACAAGCAGGGGCAAACAGAGATGGCAGGGCATGGTTACAGAAAACGGGATGGGTGGGGCTGCACAGGTAATCACACACAGGGGACCAGAGGGGAGACAAGACTGAGGCAATAATGATAATGATAATGACGATAAAGCCAAATGAGGAAATAAATATTCAAGACAGAATAATAATAATAACAATAATAGCAACCCAGGATAATAATAATAATAATAATAATAATAATAATAATAATAATAATAATAATAATAATAATAATAATAATAATAATAAGGTGAAATACAGAAAATCCCAACATAAAGTAAAATTGTGGGCTGGGACCCATGCCCTGGAGACAAGGAATATCACTCTGTATATAATTCAAGAAATCTCTGTCTGTCACGATGTCATGATGTCATGATCATAGGACTCACTAAAAGATCATAGGACTTGCTAACAGATCAAAGGCAGGCTTCACTCATGATTCTAGGACTCAATATGATGTCATCAAAAATCAAAGGCAGACATTACTCATGATCATAGCACTCACTATGACATTATCAAAGTTCAAAGGCAGGCATGACAGATCAAAGGCAGGCATCAACAAATGAGTGGTGACGTCAAAGAGCCAAGTCAGATTTCACCATGGTTGCTGTTGCCATGGTAACAGTAACTTTCACTTGGGACCGGCACAGGGAGTACACTGGCTTGTGCATCCCCTGTGGCTGGGTAACCAACATTTTCCTCCTCTATTCCATTTTGCTGAACACCAAGCTGGTTGGCAGGAAGTTCCATTTTTATATGGTCTTTGGCGTGACCCGGCCAGGATTTGAACCCTGGCTTCCCAGTTGTGGGGCCGATGCTCTACCTCTAGGCCACTACTCCGGTATATTATCTAGCATACACATTGTGTTAATAATCACTTCTCCATGTCACAACTCGCCGCTCCCAGTCATCTGCCTCAGCTGCGCGCACACCTGTGCCTCGTCAATCACGGGCTACTTAACCCACTCGGCCCAGAGCATCAGTCTGGAGCCGTCTGTGTATCTACGCTCTCAATCTCCCTGCAGGATCGTTCCTTCCCAACCTGCAGTTCTCCTATCAGCACGTAAGCTGTGTCTCCACTCACCTGTCTTCCAGCCTCTCCCCTGTGCACAGGTGGATTCCCTGGCGGCGGATTCCTCCCGTCTTCGCCAACTCCTCTCCCTTCTCCTCCATGCCTCCTCGTGTGTGCAGCAGGGCGCTGTCTCCCAGGCAAGAGATCCTTAGTCAACGCCAGCCACCGTTCCATCTGCAAGTAAGCAACTTTCTGTACATTACTCCGCTTGGTGAAGGTGAACTCATATCCCTGTCTCTGCTCTTCCCATAGGGTTGCCTGGCTGCACGGCATGCCATCCTGCCCCCGATGGTCCTCGTTCACCCACAGACCATTCACATACCGCATACACGCACTCACACATTCCTTGTTGTTGAATAAAGCTTTTGAATCTCACTTGAGCCTGCGTGCATGTTCCCTGGGCCAGTTATTATGTCAGTATGGCTCCAGCAGGGTGGCCCAGCGGACAGAGGGCTCGCACGCCGTCTTTCCACCCTCGAGGCTCGGGTGGATTTGATCGCTCATCAACAACAAGTGATACTTAACCAATTAACAACAATTACTCACCGGCTGGACCGCTTCGACCCCCAGCAGGTGTTCCCCCCGGCTCATCGTGGCGGATCAGCTTCCGCTATTCCCGCGGCTGGCCAGCCTAGCTCGGGAACGCCTACCCGGCTCACTCCAATCCCCACTCCCGCACGTTTTAATGGGAGGCTCGGTGAAGCGCGGGGGTTCATCCTGCAGTGTGAGTCGGTGTTTCAGCGCGTTCCTGGGGATTTTCCCTCAGATCACAGCCGAATTGGGTACATGGCTAACCTCTTGGAGGGGTGAGCGTTAGCTTGGGCTTACGCAGTCATGGCGAAGCCCAGCTACGCGAACCTCTCCTATGACCAGTTCGTGCGAGATTTCCTCGAGGTGTTTGACCACTCGCGTCGTGACAGCGTCCTGGCCGACCGGCTCCTTAGCCTTCACCAGGGTAGCCGGTTGGCGGCCAATTACGCTGTTGACTTCTGGGTGGCAGCGGAGGAGGTTGGCTGGGGCGAGGCGTCTCTCTGCAGCATCTTCCTCCGCAGCCTCAGTTCTGGTCTGCGGGATGAGTTGGCCAGCCGGGATCTTCCGGGGCGGTTGTCTGAATTAATCTCCCTGACAATCAATTTAGATAATAGGCTGCGAGAGCGGGCCGCCGAGCGGAAGTCCAACAGCCAGCCGCGCCTCTCAGTCTCGCCCCTTGGTGTTACCTGCTCCGGAGTCTGCCGATGAGCCAGAGGCGATGTTGGTCGGGTGAACCAGGCTCCCCCTAGCAGAGAGACAACGCCGCCGGGAGCTGGGCCTCTGCATGTATTGCGGAGGCGATCAGCATATCGTGGAGCATTGCCCGATCAAGCCAAACGGGGGGTCCGCGAGTCACTGTAGGGGGCCTCGCGGACACCAACCAGCCAAATCCCCTCTCCAATTGTTCGCTGCCCATTAGGTTCTGTCACAACTCCACCGGGCACCTCACTCACGCACTGGTGGACTCGGGGGCAGAACAAAGCTTTATTTCCAAGAGCCTGGCAACCCGCTTGGGCATCCCCTGTCAACCATTGTCAGCGCCCCTTAACCTTGTCACCCTCTCTCGTTCGCCACTAGGAGTAGTGACGCATCGCACCAAGCCGGTGTCAGTCATTGTCTCAGGCAACCACCGAGAGGACCTCAGCCTGTTTGTCCTGTCCACCTCGACGGCCCCCGTCATCTTGGGTTACCCGTGGCTGCGCCTCCACAACCCCGTGCTTGATTGGCAGTCTGGAAGTGTCCTCTTGTGGAGCTCGTTCTGCATGGGCACCTGCCTCCAGTCCGCGGCTTGTGCCCCATCCTCTCCTCTTCCTGCTCCTGCCTCCTCTCCTCCGGACCTCACCCTGGTGCCTCTGGAGTTCCACGATCTAGGGCTCGTCTTTAGCAAGTCCTCACCGCCCGTATGACTGCGCCATAAACCTCCGCCCGGGGACGCCGTTACCATCTAGTTGCCTCTACAGCCTTTCTGCCCCGGAATGGGAGGCCATGGACACATACATCAGGGAGTCGCTCAGCGCTGGTATCATTCGCCCCTCCTCGTCTCCACTCGGGGCCGGGTTTTTCTTCGTCTCTAAGAAGGATGGATCCCTGCGCCCGTGCATCGACTTCCGAGCCCTGAACAACATCACGGTGAAGGATAGATACACCCTGCCACTCATGGACTCCACCTTCCACTCCCTCCAGGGGGCCACCTGGTCCACCAAGCTGGACCTCCGCAGTGCATACCATCTTGTTCGGATCCGGGAGGGAGATGAGTGGAAGACGGCATTTCGGACGCCCAGCGGTCACTTCGAACACCTGGTTATGCCGTTTGGGCTCACCAATGCCCCCGCCGTCTTCCAACGGCTCATTAATGACATCCTGCAAGATTTCCTAGGGGTCTTCGTATTCGTGCACTTAGATGACATCCTGATCTTCTCCAGGTCTCGGGAGGAGCACCAAGCCCACGTGAGGCGGGTTTTGCAGCAGCTTTTAGAAAACAGACTTTATGTCAAAGCAGAGAAGTGTGAATTCTTTGACAAAACTACCTCTTTCCTGGGTTTTGTCATCTCCCGCAATCAGATCCTCCCCGAACCCGCCAAGGTCAAAGCGGTGGTCGAGTGGCCCACTCCCTCTTCCAGGAAACAGGTGCAGCAGTTCATCGGCTTTGCTAATTTCTACCGCCGTTTTGTGCCCAACTTCGGCGCCATCGTCACCCCTCTGACCCGCCTCACCTCTCCCAAGGTGCCCTTCCAGTGGACTGAGGAGGCAGCTTGTGATAAAGTAGCGGCGAGGCGATGCCAGATTTCAATTTTCAATTAGTCCAGTTTTTTATTTCATTAAACTTACAAGTAGATCATTCCAGACATCCGACACAATCCTTCAAACAAAACTCTCTAAACAAACGACCCAACACCTGTTATATATTACCAGAGATAATTAGGGCTGATTAGCCCCTACCATAATCCAAGGCAAAACAATCAACATTTCCATTGTTTTCCACATACCCACTGATCTCTAAAAATACATAAATACTTCCCAACTATATACAATACAAATATAAATAACATAATAAATAACAATATAAATAATTCAATAAATATTTCAATCCCCTATTTACAAATGTTAAACCACCCCTCTAACTTACCATACATGTTTCCTTCCTGCTGGTGTCCTATAAAAGGCCCTCAACCCCTCACAGAGTCTTTTGCCTGGACACCCACAGGAAGCATGTTGGCAAAGGTATGTGAAATAACTCATTATCCATTATTTTACCCCAAATACTTACCCATACCAATTATCTCCCAAGGGCATTCAAATTAAACAAAGACAGATCCCAAAATAATATGTGAAACTACAAACAATCATAATAACATTTACCATAATACAAATACAACACAAACACACATACAATAAGTCATAACAGTGGTGACATCCCATCGTCACATTTCCTCCCCCCTTTCCCGAGAGTACAGTACTCTAAGAGTCATGTACTCTTGAGAGGCTATCAGCTACCAGGCTGGTTTTCCCTGCCACATACCGAACAGTAAAATTATAAGGTTGGAGGGACACATACCACCCTGTAAGATGACTGTTTACATCCTTCATTCTGTCCAACCACTGTAGGGCCCGATGATCTGTCTCCAATACAAAATGACGCCCTAGTAAATAGTACTTAAGGGACCCTATTGCCCATTTCATGGCAAGACATTCCTTTTCTACCGTAGAATATCTTGTCTCCCGGTCCAACAACTTATGGCTCAAGAACAGTACTGGGTGTCTCTCTCCCTTCTCCTCCTGGAGAAGTACTGCTCCAATGCCAACCCCTGAAGCATCAGTCTGTAAAATGAACGGGCGAGCAAAGTCTGGACTGTAGAGAAC
This sequence comes from Pholidichthys leucotaenia, assembly GCA_020510985.1. NCBI lineage: Eukaryota > Metazoa > Chordata > Actinopteri > Cichliformes > Pholidichthyidae > Pholidichthys > Pholidichthys leucotaenia. The sequence goes on along the minus strand of CM035842.1, from coordinate 372,585,746 downwards.
CTTCTCCCCAGAAATAGCCCTCTTCAGATCCAAAAACGCTCTGTCACACTCCTCTGTCCATGTTACCTTATTTGGTGCTGAAGCCTTAGTGAGGTCAATCAACACTGCGGCTCTTTCAGCAAAGTGGGGAATGAACTTGCTGTACCATCCTACCATTCCCATAAATGATCATACCTTCTTCTTGGTGGTGGGTACAGGATAGGTCCGGATGGCATCCACTTGACCTACTCGTGGTCTAATAACCCCCTGACCAACCACATGTCCCAGATACTCCACCTGCTGCTGTCCGAACGCACATTTGCGTGGATTGATTGTCAGTCCTGCCCTCTTAATCAGCTGAAGGACCTGCCCAAGGTGTACCAAATGTTCTTCCCAGGTCTGACTATAAATGACCACGTCATCCAGATAGGCAGCCACAAAGTTTGATACTCTCCTTAACACTTGGTCCATCAGTCGCTGAAAAGTTGCAGGTGCCCCCTGAAGGCCAAATGGCATGACCCTAAATTGGAAACTGCCATAAGGTGTTTTAAAGGCTGTAAGTTCCTTTGTTTCCATTGCCAATGCCACCTGCCAATACCCCTTGCATAGGTCCAGAGTAGAAATAAACCTAGCCCTGCCCACTTTCTCTAACAGTTCGCCAATCCGGGGCATGGGGTATGACTCAAACTTAGATACTGAATTAAGGTATCTAAAGTCAATACAAAATCTTAATGAGCCATCCTTTTTGGGGACCAGCACAATCGGGCTACACCACTCACTGACTGACTCCTCAATCACTCCCAGCTGCAACATCAAGTCAATTTCATGCTTCATTTTTGGGACCAATCGCTCCGGGATCCTATAAGATTTTCTACGTGGAACAGCTTCCTCTTTCAAATTAACCTTATGACGCACCAACGTGGTGAAACCAGGTCTCTCCTGAAACAACTCTGGATCCAATAATGTCTCTAACTCTCTCTGCTGATTCACCTGCAAATGAGACACTTGAAATAAACATGGCTCTTGCACATTTGTGGGAAAGGACTGTTCTTTCTCCTCATCCACTCCCGTCGCACAAATCAAGAGCTGATGTGTCTCCAGAAGAACCGGTTGCTGCTGCTGATGACCAGGCTGCTGAAACTCTTTCAACAAGTTAATGTGGAAGGTCTGATATTTTACCTTCCTGTCAGGCATATATAGTTCGTATGTCACTGAGCTTAGTTTTTTAGAAATTTCATACGGCCCCTGCCATCGAGCCAACAGCTTACTGTCACACGAGGGCAGCAATAACAAAACCTGTTGTCCTGGGTGAAAAACCCTTTTTCTGGCCTTTTTGTCATACCAAGTTTTTTGTTTGGCCTGCGCCGTCCTCATGTGTTCCTGAGCCAAAGCAGTCATTCGATCCAGTTTCTCTCTCATCTTAATAACATAAGAGACCACATTGTCCTGATCACTCGGTGGACTCTCCCAGTGCTCTTTTAATAAGTCCAATGGGCCCCTCACCTGATGACCATACAGTAGTTCAAAAGGTGAGAACCCTGTTGAAGCCTGGGGCACCTCCCGATAAGCAAGCAATAAGTATGGTACCCATTGGTCCCAATCTGAGCCCGTTTCAGAAACAAATTTCCGCAGCATGTTTTTTAGAGTCTGATTAAATCGCTCCACTAGTCCATCAGTCTGAGGGTGATATGGGGTGGTCTTAATACCCTTAATACCCAACAGCTTATATACCTGCTGCAACAGTTTTGACAAGAAATTTGTTCCACAGTCTGTTAGAACTTCTCTGGGTATGCCTACCCTTGAAAACAACTGGATAAGGCAGTTGGCAACCTGCCTAGCCTTGATAGATTTCAGGGGAAAGGCTTCTGGGTACCGAGTAGCATAGTCACAAATTACTAGAATGTATTTATTACCAGAGGAGCTTCTCTCTAGGGGGCCAACTACATCCATCCCTATTCTATCAAAAGGTGTTCCAATGATTGGTAATGGTTGCAGTTGGGCACGGGCTACTCCCCTAGGTGATGTAATTTGACATATTGGACATGTTGTGCAGAAGTCCTTTATCTGGGTATACATTCCCGGCCACACAAACCTTCTAGCAATTCTCTGTAAAGTTTTTTGAAATGCTAGATGACCTGCCCAAGGGATAACATGTCCCAGTTCCATAATTTTTGGTGTGAGGTCCTGTGGCAAAGCTATGGCCATAACTTCACCTTGTTGCTGGTACAAAATGCCCTTTTTTATGACATATATGGCCTCAGCCAAACAATCCATTCTACCCTGTTTCACACCCTCAATCTCCGAGACTTTATCAAACCATGATCTAAGTGCTGGGTCAGCTTTCTGTAATGCAGCTATGTCAGGAGGGATGTCAAACTCTACTGACTGATTTAGCTGTGGTGTTTCTTCACCCAAGTTCTTTGCTGACGCTAACACCTTATCTCTTCTCTTCTGAGCCTTGGATTTGGGTTGCTTAATAGGGCCTGCCTCTATCTCAGAATCATAAAATGGTAGCTCCTGAAGAACACTGGCAGCCCTCTGTGCCCTGGTTGTCACCATATTACAATTTTTCACCACAGGTGTGTTTACTCTCTGCTCAACAGCGCCACCTGCCTGTCTCTCCTCCGTTTCTTCCTCTCTAACCTGTTGTATGATGTCCAACAAAGTTGGAACATCATTGCCAAGAATAATTGAGTAAGGCAAATCAGGCACAAGAGATACAGGAAGGAGACAAGTTTGACCCCCTACTGTTAAATAAACCTCAGCAGTCGGGTACAGTTTTTTATCCCTATGTACACAACTGATATTTATTTTAGACTCATTCCACAAATCCCTAGGGACCAAACTAGGTAGCACAACTGTTTGAAAACAGCCTGAATCTAACAGGGCCTCTTCACACTGACCATTAAGCAACACCTTCGTTTTATACACTCCACTGTGCACTGGGGCTGAAAAAGTGGGTCTAGGAACTGAACATAGTAGTGACGGTTTCTCATTCTTTATGGCAGGGCATGAGTACTGGGTGTGACCGATTTTATTGCACTGATAACAGCGTATATCTTTATTTGTAACCACACATGACTTTTTGCTATTATCATATCTGCTATTTGAGATCTGACTGGGCCTGGAATACAGCTTATTTTGAGCTGGACCACCCCTTTCACCCTCATTAAACTCACTCCGTGTGGTGAAAGATCTGTCACGGCCAACAGTAGTTCTCCTGCTCCCAGACCTGGCTGACAGAAAAACCTCTGCCAGACGAGTAGCGTCCTCTGCAGTCTTTGGGTCCCGCTCTTGTATCCAGACTCCCAGTTCCGGATTCACCATCCTTAGAAACTGCTCCAAAATCAATAATTCAGAAATGTCTTTCGCTGATAAGGTCTCTGGTTTCACCCATTTATAAAACAGGTCTTTCAAACGTACATATAGTTCACGAGGGGTTTTGTCCTGATGAATGTCCAGGGACCGAAACCTTCTCCTATACGTGTCAGATGTAATTTCATATTTGTTTAAAATAGCTTCTTTCACTTACCCGTAATTGCCTGTGTCTGTGATGTCCATCAGAACATATGCGCTCCGCGCTTTACCTGTAAGTAGAGGAGCCAGATGAATAGCCCACTCCTCTTAAAGCCACACTTCTTAAAGCCTGGACATGAAGACAGAGCGGTCACAGAGCAGTGGTTAAACTTTTATTGATAAAAATTACACATTTTGACTGAGCGACTCAATATTCGGGGATGCACACCCTCCTAACCTCAGGAAAGCACTTTAAAATCTTAGGCCAGTCTGACGAATGGTTTGAGAGATATCTGAGGAACACACACACACACACACACACACACACACACACACACACACACACACACACACACACACACACACACACACACACACACACACACACAAACAGACAGAGATTTCTTGTATTTATAGATAGATGTAAATGGATCAATACATGTTCCTGAGAGCTACAAGTGAGTCCGGCTCTGCGTCTTCCTCTACAGGCCAGAAAAATGCTGTGGTGTGGAGGAAGGAAACAGGCGAGGCAGTGAGCTGAATAACACACAAACTGTATTCCTTCTCCAACATACAGTACAGTAAAAGAACTCCCATGTCTCTGTGCATTCTCCTTTTATACCTTTAATTCCATGTATTGAGACACGGAACTTCTGACCGTAATACATTATTTGGAACACAGACCTGTGTGACACATTAACATAACATCACGCTGGCACCGCTTCTCACACCCTTCTTCTTCCAGCGGCTCCAGCATTCTCTCCTCTCCCCGGGGAACAAATAGTTCTTACTGTCCCGACTGAGACCCCCTGGTGACACTTCCTCCTTCAGTCCATTGTTCCCCGTTTCCCCAGCTGCCTTCTCTGGGTGGAGAACCCCCACCCATACCACCACACAGCCCCCCCCAAACACCCAGAAGGGGCACTAACCCCCCGTCCTTTGGGTTTGAGCCGGCGCCCTTAGCGACTGTAGTGGGGGGTTGCTGATCCAGTTGAAACGCCCTGCTGGTGAGGTGTACAGGAGGGCACGTCAGTCTGCGGTGGAAAAAAAAAGAGGGGGGGGGGAAACACATTAGCACAGGTCCATGCCGGGGGATCACCAACTTGCGGAGCCACCAACGGTGGGCGTCTGCTTTGGGGAGCTTGGGCCAACACCACCTGCTCGTCTGCCAACACAAAAGTGGGCTTCAGCCTGTTGATGCAGACGGTTTCCCTACATCCCCCCAAGTGTAACACAAAAATGCTTTTCCCCAGGTTACAACACCCTGAATGGTCCATCGTACGGTGGGTGCAGTGGGGTTTGGTGTGCACCATGCCTGACAAAAACAAAACTGGTGTTCTGTAAGCTTTTTGGGACAAAGGTGGGGGGAAAACAATGGTGGGCAAGGTTCGGCACGTTAAAAGCCTCCGTACTGTGCAAAAATTGTACGGTCGGCTTGGCCCTGGGCGTGGGGTTTTCCAGTAAAAACTCTCCGGGGATTTGCAGTGTCTGAGAAAAAACGAGTTCTGCCGGGGAGGCTGCCAGATCCTCCTTAGGCATGGAGCGCAACCCTAAAAGAACCCAGGGCAGGCGGTCGACCCAATTTGTATCCGTGAGCAACGCTCTGAGTCCTGCCTTAAGTGACCTATGAAAATGCTCACATAACCTGTTAGCCTGGGGGTTGTACGCGGTAGTATGGTGAATTTTGACCCCCCAGGCTCTGGGCCATCGCGGACCAGAGTTCCAAAATGAATTGTGGACTCCTTTCGGAAGTGATGTCTGATGGGGATCTGAAATGTGCAACCGAAGCCGACAAAAAAGCGCAAGCCACTTCCACGGACGTGGTAGAAGACAGTGGGACCACTTCAGGCCAGTGTGTGGTGCAGTCCACGATTGTCAAAAGGTGCGTGAAACCTTGCGACGGCGGGAGGGGTCCAACCAAATCCACATGGATGTGGTCGAACCTTCTAGCCAGGATTTGGAACGGCTCAAGGGGGGCTCTGGTGTGCTTGTGCACTTTGGCCCGCTGGCACACGACGCAAGCTGCAGCCCATTCATTGATGTTTTTGTGCAAGCTCGGCCAGACGAATTTCGCCCCCTACTAGCTTCACCAAAACGCACACACCTGGATGCGAAAGGGAGTGGACTTACTCAAAAATGCGGCGGCGCCAAGAGTTTGGAACCACCGGGCACCAGCAGCTGGTGGAGACGTCGCGGAGCAAGGGGGGACACCCTTCTTGCACCACCCTGCCCTCCAGCCTTAACCCAGTAGGCGCCGACTGGAGTGCGCAAATGTCCATTTCCCTGGCTAGCTCCGTGGCCATGGCAGGGAAATCTCTTCCCATGTAGACCAGGTAGACTAATGTGCGTGACAGGCAATGGGCCACGATGTTGAGTTTACCGGCAACGTGTTGAATGTTGGTAGTAATCTACAAAATTGCGGCCAAATGCCGTTGCTGCCGGGCCAACTACGGCTCCGAGACCTTGTCAGCAGATGTCAGTGGCTTATGGTCCACAAATGTGATGAACTTGCGCCCCTCTAGCAAAAACTGGAAATCGCGTGTCACCAGGTGGAGAGCCAGCAATTCTCTGTCGAACGTGCTATATTTGCGTTCATTGTCGTGCAAAGTTTGACTAAAAAATGCAGGCAGCTGCCACTAACCTGAGACATACTGCTCCACCATTGCCCCTATGGCAACATCAGATGCATCCGTAGCGAGTGCTATCCGTGCAGACGGATCTGGATGGGCTAGCAACATGGCATCCTCCAGCGCTGTTTTGGCATTTGTAAAAGTCTGAACTCACTCAGGAGTCCAGTCGATGGTTTCCGTGGGCTTCTTTTTTTTTCAGTGCAGCATACAATGGCTGCATCAGCTGGGCTGCCCGGGGAAGGAAACGGTTATAAAAATTAACCATTCCCAAAAACTCCTGTAGTGCCCTCACAGCCTGCGGACGTGAAAAGTCTGACACAGCGCGCACCTTACCCGGTAACGGAATCACACCCTCCAATGAAATGCGGTGGCCCAAAAAATCAATCACTGGCACACCAAACTGGCACTTCGCTGGGTTAACGATCAGCCTATGCGCTTCCAACCTCTGGAAAATCATCTTGAGATGGGCGATGTGCTCCTCCTTGGACGTGCTAGCTACTAAGTAGACAAAACCGAAGGACAAGTCACGAAGCATTGCATCCCTCATTCTCCAGAAAGTCTGCGCCGCACCTTTTAATCCGAATGGCATGCATAAAAACTCGAAAAGACCGAAAGGAGTTAAAATATTCAATCCTGTGTTTCGTTAGTGTAGCCGAAAAAGTCCAGACCGTGAGTGCTGGGAACTGTGCAAGTAAATGTTGGTACTTACCCCTGGAGCTATAATGTTAGCTAGTGTTGTTAACCCAGCTCTCCGAGCTGTGGGGGGTAGTGAGGTAAAAGTGACAGTATCCACTAATCGCCTATTAGCAACATTGACTAACAACCCATAAGCACATAAAAAATCTAAAATGGGGGCAGAACATGCAGCTATCACAAAGTCCCATTGAAAATTGCGTCCATGCAAGCATATCGTCAGTGTCCGTTCGCCGAAAGTCCTGATGGTGAATCCGTTGGTGGCCGTGAGCTCGGGACCCCTGCCTCCTGCCACCCTGTCTGCGTTGACTGGCAGGATGAGCCTCTTCTGGGAGCTGGAGTCCACCAAAAACCGTCTCCCCGAACGTGTGTCCGTGACATAAAGCAGCTTGTTCTTGTCGCTAGCGGCTGCAGCTGCAACTGAGTGCCGAACATGCCGTCTTCCCGGCTTTTTGATCTGGCATGGCGGCAGGCAGCACTGGGCATTTGAACCAAAAGCGGCGATGATAGAAACAGATCACCCCATTCCTGCATCTCCTGACATCTGCTCCGGCTACCACCAACAGCTCCTCCACCTCGCTGTTGTCCGTCATACAGACATGGACAAAATTGCTGGTACCCCTCTGTTAATGAAAGAAAAACCCACAATGGTCACAGAAATAACTTGAATCTGACAAAAGTGGTAATAAATAAAAATTCTATGAAAATTAACCAATGAAAATCAGACAATGCTTTTGAATTGTGGTTCAACAGAATTATTTTAAAGAACAAACTCATGAAACAGGCCTGGACAAAAATGATGGTACCCTTAACTTAATATTTTGTTGCACAACCTTTTGAGCCAATCACTGCAATCAAACGATTTCTGTAACTGTCAGTGAGACTTCTACACCTCTCAGCAGGTATTTTGGCCCACTCCTCATGAGCAAATTGCTTCAGTTGTCTCAGGTTTGAAGGGTGCCTTCTCCAGATGGCATGTTTCAGCTCCTTCCACAGATGTTCAATAGGATTTAGAGCAGGGCTCATAGAAGGCCACTTTAGAATAGTCCAATGTTTCGCTCTTAGCCATTCTTGGGTGTTTTTAGCTGTGTGTTTTGGGTCATTATCCTGTTGCAAGACCCATGACCTGTGACTGAGACCAAGCTGTCCGACAATGGGCAGCACATTTCTCTCTACAATACCTTGATAGTCTTGAGATTTCATTGTACCCTGCACAGATTCCAGACACCCTGTGCCAGATGCAGCAAAGCAGCCCTAGAACATGACAGAACCTCCTCCATGTTTCACAGTAGGGACGGTGTTCTTTTCTTGGTATGCTTCATTTTTGCATCTGTGAACATAGAGCTGATGTGCCTTGCCAAAAAGTTCCAGTTTTGTCTCGTCTGTCCATAGGACATTCTCCCTGAAGCTTTGTGACTTGTTAACATGCAGTTTGTCAAATTCTAGTCTGGCTTTTTTATGATTTGTTTTCAACAGTATTGTCCTCCTTGGTCATCTCCCATGAAGTCCACTTTGGCTCAAACAACAACGAATGGTGCGATCTGACACTGATGTACCTTGACCTTGGAGTTCACCATGAATGTGTTTAGAGGTTGTTCTGGGCTCTTTTGTTACCATTCGTATTATCCGTCTCCTCCTGCGGCCACATCCAGGGAGGTTGGCTACTGTCCCGTGGATCTTAAATTTCTGAATAATATGTGCAACTGTAGTCACAGGAACATCAAGCTGCTTGGAGATGGTCTTATAGCCTTTACCTTTAACATGCTTGTCTATAATTTTCTTTCTAATCTCCTGAGACAACTCTCTCCTTTGCGTCCTCTGGTCCATGTTTAGTGTGGTACACACCATGTCAACAAACAGCACAGTGACTACTTGTCACCCTTTAAATAGGCCGACTGACTGATTACAAGTTTGTAGACACCTGTGATGTTAATTAGAGGACACATCTTGGTTGAACATGTCCCTATGGTCACATTATTTTCAATCTATTCTAGGGGTACCATCATTTTTGTCCAGGCATGTTTCATGAGCTTGTTCTTTAAAATAATTCTGTTGAACCACAATTCAAAAGCATTGTCTGATTTTCATTGGTTAATTTTCATAGAATTTTTATTTATTACCACTTTTGTCAGATTCAAGTTATTTCTGTGACCATTGTGGCATTTTCTTTCATTAACAGAGGGGTACTAACAATTTTGTCCACGTCTGTAGATGCCGGTTCCGCTGCATTCACGCTAAGATTTCTGGTCGCTAAAATGATGCAATCTGCTTTCTGCGCCAGTGCACAGTAGTCCTTGGTCACCAGCAGCGGTGAGTTGGCCAGGATCGCCCTTGCTGCTGCTGGTAGGCTCCTGAGGAATAAGTGGGCAAACAGGAAAGACTCGTTGTAAAGGTAGACAAAGTAAGGTTAGCTCTATTTACATGTATAGTAATTATGGTGCAAAGATATGCTTTTATTTTGGTAACTTCCTCATGAGCAGAAGTCAGGTAACGGAAATCAATTTGACGGACAAAGGAAAGACGCAAAGAAAAGCGAGAAAAGGTACAGGGAAAAATGAAGAAAAGACTACAGAAAAGGATTAAAACGGCAAAGATTTTAGCTTCAGTCGATAAGGGAACAAGGTTAGTGATTTTACAGAAAATTTTTTGTTTTAAAGTTGTAAATTAGTTATGCTAACAGAAAAGGTTACTAATGTATGAGCTATGTAACTGTTGAAACAGTCATATGGTAATTGTTGTCTATTTTGTTCTTGCCATAGCTCTTACGTTGGTTGATGAAACGGAAGGCAATAAAATCATTTAACCATCAGTTCTGGCCTTCTCACTATTGACTGGATGCTATAGTAAGAGCTTGACCGCCGCCACATGCTGCACAACGTGGGCTCAGGGTACCCGTGGTAATACCCGCGACGTCCAGCAGAGGGCAGAAGTTGGTCAGAAATAAAACGGTTCAAAGAAAAGAGCTCAAAATGGAAGGCTTACAACCTGCATCAGTAAGCCAAATGGACATAAATGAACAGCTCAGCATGTCAGATCTGCCAAGACGTTCTGAAAGAGCTAAAATACAAACAGAGAAGATGATAATATATCAAAAGGAAAAAATGAGTAAAAAGGAAAAAAAGCTATTAACTCTTTATGAACAATGGAAAATGCAGGTACATGAAACAAGAGAAAAGTTAAAGTCCAATATCACTGAAAGGGAGATGGCAGAATATGCAGACATGTTAGAACTAAAAAGAGATGATGTCCTAAAGCTGTACTCAGAAATAAGAAATCAAATGGCACCTTCAGCTGATGTAAGGAGAAAGACTGATGCATGTGTTGCAGTTACTCATGACATTGTGAGAATAATTCTGGAAAGAATAAGTAGTGTCGATGGAGATTTTGATGCAGAGCATGAAAGAATTCGTTTACGTGGACTTTTAGAGCACGACTACGCTCTCTCCATATATGGATCAGCCACAGCATCAAATCACAGTCATCAGTCCTCAGCTTCACACCTTGCCGTAAAACGAGCCGATGCAGCGGCAGAACTAGCAGCAAAAGAGGCTGAGTATGAATTTGCAAAAGAAGAACAAAGGCAAAGAGAAAGGATTGCAATTCAAACAGCAGAGTTGGAACGTTTGAAAGCACAGAAAGATATGAAAGCAGCTCGAGCCAGGTTTGAAGCATATGACAGAGAGTTATTACAGGTGGGTGATGTACAGTCAATAAAAGTTGAACAGGTGAGCCCAAAATTCACAGCCAAACCTCCCTTACCAGCACCTGCTTTCATTCCTGAGCAAACAGCTCCCCCTAGTGTCACTCAACTCGCACAAGCAGTTCAAGACCGCATAAAAATGAACAGACTTCCTACACCAGAGCCAACAGTGTTTAGTGGTGAACCAATAGGGTTTATTGAATGGAAATCTACATTTATATCACTGATTGAACAAAGGGGCATCTCAGCAGCAGATAAACTGTATTATTTGAAATGATATGTAACTGGCCCAGCTCGCAAATGCCTTGAAGGAACTTTCTTTAGAAACGATGAAGAGGCATATAATGATGCTTGGAACAAACTAAACCAAAGATACGGCCAGCCATTCCTGATACAGAAGGCATTTAGAGAAAAGCTTTCAAACTGGCCAAAGGTGCAGCCTAGAGATGCTGAAGGACTAAGGACCTTTGCAGATTTTATAAATGCATGCATGCTTGCTATGCCACATGTAAAAGGATTACAAATACTCAATGACTGCGAAGAAAATCAAAAACTGTTGCACAAGCTACCGGACTGGATAAACGCAAGATGGAACAGGGAGGTTACAAAGACTTTAATGGAAGGTGGTGAGTTTCCAAGCTTCAGTGATTTTGCATCCTTCCTCTCATTAGAAGCTGAAGTCGCTTGCAACCCAGTCACCTCCATTCACGCACTTCGCGGCACTGAAACAAACAGTGATAAAAGGAACACAAAGGAAATCAAAAGGAACAAGGCAACTGTATTTAACACAAACATCACTGAACAAAGTGGCAGATGGACAATAACAAAAACACCTAACTGCTCTCCTTGCACATTATGCCAGGACACTCATCAGCTCCACAAGTGCCAAGACCTCTTGAAAATGCCTCTAGAAAACAGAAAGAAACGTGTGAAAGACAATAAACTTTGTTATGGTTATTTAAAACAAGGACACAGTGCTAAGGACTGCAGACGCCGCCTCACTTGTGAAACCTGCACAAAGAGACACCCAACCTGTCTTCACGATGAGAACTACAGTAACATTCAACAAAGAGAAATACACGTGAGTACACATAATGCAACTCAAAGTAACTCACCTGAAACAGCAACAGCCATGTCACTTAATGTTGCCAGATTTGAGCAGACAGTCAGCATCTCAATGATAGTTCCATTGTGGCTGTCAACTGCTACCAATCCACACAAGGAAAAATTGGTCTATGCGTTATTAGACACGCAGAGCGACACTGTCTTCATTGATCAAGATGTGACACATGAACTGCAGGCAGATGTTTGTCCAGTAAAGCTGAAACTGACTACTATGATGGGTAAAAATGCAGTTGTAAGCAGTGGAAAGGTATCTGATCTCTTGGTGAGAGGTTATAACTCAGCCACAGTCATAAAGCTCCCCACTGCATACACAAAGGACTACATACTTGCCAACAGAGAACACATACCAACATGTGAAACAGCAAAACTGTGGAGTCACTTGCTGCCTATTGTAGATGAGGTCCCCCCACTCCTCAGTTGTGAAGTAAGTCTCCTCATTGGTTATACTTGTCCTAGAGCTCTCGCACCCAAACAAGTAATCTTAGGCAAACAAAATGAGACCTATGCTATTCAAACTGACTTAGGATGGAACATAGTTGGCAACTCGGTACCTTGCAATGAAACAGACATAGCAAGCAGTCTCTGTCATCAAGTGACCGTTAAGGAAATCCCTCCCTCCACTCCAGCAGATGCAATACATGCTTTGGAAAGAGATTTTAAAGAGACTGACAGAAATGAAAAAACTGTGTCACAAGATGATTTAGTGTTCCTCCAGAAACTTGAGCAAGGCATAACACAAACTGAAAATGGACATTATAAAATGCCATTGCCGTTTAAAGAAAGGCCACAAATGCCAGATAACAGACAACTTGCTGAAAACAGACTCAACGAGCTCAAACGCAAATTCATGAAGGATGAAAAATACAAACAGGATTACATGAAATACATGAGTGACATCATCAAAAGAGGTGATGCCGAAGAGACTGATGATTATGGACCGTCTGGTGAGACATGGTACATACCGCACCACAGCATCTATCATCCAAAGAAACCCGATAGGTTGCGTGTTGTCTTCAACTGCTCTGCAAAGCACAAAGGTGCCTGTCTTAATGAACATTTACTGAATGGTCCCGACATGATTAACAATCTAACTGGTGTTCTTGTGCGCTTCAGAAAGCACCAAGTAGCTTTGATGTGCGACAATGAAAAAATGTTTCACCAGTTCCAAGTCAAAGAAAATGATTGCAACTACTTGCGCTTCTTATGGTGGAAAGATTGAGACATAAACAGCCAACCACAAGCATACAGGATGACAGTACACCTCTTTGGCGCCGTCTCATCGCCTGGCTGTGCGAACTATGGACTCAAACGTTTAGCCAAAGAGAACAGCCTTGCATACCCTGTAGGCTCACAGTTCATAACCAGAGACTTCTATGTAGACGACAGAGTCACCAGCGCAGAGACGGTAAATGACGCTACTGAACTGGCGAAGGAAGCACGTGAACTATGTGCAAAAGGTGGACTACGGTTACACAAGTTCGTGTCCAACAACACTGACGTTCTAAACAGTATTCCAACTTCAGAGCGTGCAATGAATACTAAAACAAAGGACTTAACATTTGGTGAAACACAAACAGAAAGAGCACTTGGCATTTATTGGAATGTGGAGAAAGATTGCTTTACATTCAACATCACGCTGAAAGACCAACCACCAACCAGACGTGGCATCTTGTCCACAGTTGCAGCAATATACGACCCCCTTGGATTCATTGCTCCCTATGTGCTCAATGGCAAAGGAATTCTCCAAGAGATGTGTCGTCAAGGAACGGATTGGGATGACCCACTACCTGAACTTCTTAGGCCACGGTGGGAGTGCTGGAAAGGAGATCTACACAATCTGAAAAAACTGCAAATAAACAGATGTTATATTCCTGCAGATTCTGGAGATGTAGTGAAAAGAGAAATACATCACTTCTCCGATGCAAGCACCGCAGGATATGGACAATGTTCTTATCTCAGACTCATAAACAAAAACAAAGACGTTCACTGTACCTTCATCATGGGCAAAGCACGTGTCTCTCCCACAAAGGTCACCACAATCCCAAGGTTAGAACTTACCGCAGCCGCAGTGTCAGTCACCGTGATCAACATACTAAAAGAGGAACTGCTCTATAACAACGTCGAGGAGTTCTTTTGGACAGATTCAAAGGTCACTCTAGGATACATAAATAACGAAGCAAGACGCTTTCACACGTTTGTTGCTAATAAGAGTGCAGAAAATCCGCAACAGTACCACTCCACAACAATGGATTTATGTGCCTACCAGCGAAAACCCTGCAGACATGGCATCCAGGGGTACATCAGTAAATGAACTGCTTTCATCCAACTGGCTCACAGGCCCTCAGTTCCTGTGGGAAAAGGAGATACGGCTTCCCACGAAAGAGATGATTGAACTTCCAGTAGGAGACCCAGAGGTGAGAAAAGTGCAGACACTAAGCACACAAACTGTTGAACATCCAAGTCTTAGTGACCGCCTCACAAAGTTCTCATCCTGGTCCCGTGCAGTCAGCGCAGTAGCATGTCTTAGACGTTATCTGCTCAAAAACAAATCAAAGACACTTACTACTGTAACTGAAAGACAAAATGCAGAAATTGTGATTATCAAAGATTTACAAAGACAAGCATATCAAAACGAAATAGAGACATTAAGCAAAGGCAAACAACTACCAAAGAACAACAAAATGTACAACTTGGATGTTTTCTTGGACAAGGACAATGTGCTCAAGGTGGGAAGAAAGCTACGGCACTCATCTCTTCCCAACTCATTCAAACATCCAACAATCATCCCCAGAGAACATCACATCACAAAACTGATAATTACTCACTGTCACGAAAGGGTCAACCATAAGGGAAAAGGCTTCACAATGAATGAGATACGATCCAGTGGCTATTGGATTCCAAGGTTAAGTCAAACAGTCGCATCCTACATTCGCCAGTGTGTGTTTTGTCGGAAACAAAGGAGACCTGTGGAAGGACAAAAAATGAGAGATCTGCCTACAGAAAGAATTGAGCTCTCTCCACCTTTCACATACTGTGGTATGGACGTTTTTGGCCCGTTCCTGACCAAACAAGCATGGAAGGAATACAAAAGGTATGGCCTCCTTCTCACATGTTTCTATTCACGTGCAGTTCATGTTGAAATGTTAGAGGACCTATCGACAGACGCCTTTATAAATGGACTCAGATGCTTTATTGCTTTAAGAGGCTCTGTCAGGCAAATAAAATGTGATCAGGGCACTAACTTTGTAGGTGCCAAAAATGAACTGAACGCAGCACAAAGTGAAATAGACACTGACAAACTGACATCCTTCCTTACAGATAAACAATGTGATTTTGTCCTAAACACACCTCATGCTAGTCACGCAGGTGGAGTATGGGAACGCAAATACGGACTGTGAGAAGCGTTCTTAATGCAACATTGGCTCTCACACCCGGTCAACTCACTGATTCTTCACTCAGAACCTTCTCCTCTGAAGCAGCTGCAATAGTAAACAGCTGCCCCTTAACACAGACAATCTCAATGATCCAAACAGTTTGGAGCCACTAACTCCAAATCATCTTGTCACAATGAAAACCTCAACTGCTCTGCCTCCCCCCGGACAGTTCGTTAAGGAAGACTTGTATGCACAAAAACGTACAGTACTTACTCGAACAGTTTTGGAGCAGATGGAAAAAGGAGCACCTTCAAAACATCATGGTCAGACAAAGACGGCACACGCCAAAAAGGAACATGCAAATAGAAGACATAGTAATGGACAAAGATGAAACGCAACCGCGATCTCAATGGAAACTTGGATGAATCTTGGACACTGTAAAAGACACAGATGGACTTGTATTTTGAAGGTGTTTTGAAATGTTGAAAGTTGTAGTTATAACACGTTTACAAAGTTATTGTTTTTTTGTTAAGTAATTTGAAGAAATTATTTGTGTTTTATATGTGTGACAGCAAATAATTTGGTGGGAGTGTAAAGGTAGACAAAGTAAGGTTAGCTCTATTTACATGTATAGTAATTATGGTGCAAAGATATGCTTTTATTTTGGTAACTTCCTCATGAGCGGAAGTCAGGTAACGGAAATCAATTTGACGGACAAAGGAAAGACGCAAAGAAAAGCAAGAAAAGGTACAGGGAAAAATGAAGAAAAGACTACAGAAAAGGATTAAAACGGCAAAGATTTCAGCTTCAGTCGATAAGGGAACAAGGTTAGTGATTTTACAGAAAATTTTTTGTTTTAAAGTTGTAAATTAGTTATGCTAACAGAAAAGGTTACTAATGTATGAGCTATGTAACTGTTGAAACAGTCATATGGTAATTGTTGTCTATTTTGTTCTTGCCATAGCTCTTACGTTGGTTGATGAAACGGAAGGCAATAAAATCATTTAACCATCAGCTCTGGCCTTCTCACTATTGACTGGATGCTATACTCGTCATTCTTCCCCATCAGCGCCAACATGCTCTCCACAAGCTCCATGGCTGATCTGTCACAGATCTGTCACCTAACTCCAAACATGTTAGGAGTCTCTCTGCCCTTTCACTGTCAGAAAGGGTGTAGTGCTGGAGCAGCATCCTCTTGAGCACTTCATATTTCCCCTGGGCTGGTGGCTCCTGGAGCAGGCTCATCACCTGTTTCGTGGCATGCACATTCAGCGCAGCAACCACCTAGTAATACTTTGTGTCGTCTGTTGTTATCCCGCTGAGTTCGAACTGGGCTTCTATATGCAGAAACCACGCAGTCGGGTTGTGAAGCCAGAAATCTAGGAGCTTGACTGAGACAGCGCACGCGGCGCTGGTGCTCTCCCTCCAGGTAGTCTCCAGTGCAGTGCTCGGCTCGCTCTCCATGGCATATCTTGGGGTCACCAATGTGGAGAAAGGAATCAGGCGAGGCAGCGAGCTGGACAACACACAAACCTTATTCCTTCTCCAACATACAGTACAGTAAAAGAACTCCAGAGTGTGATGGCTCGCTCTGGCTGATTATGATCCGCAGCTGTACGCTCACCTGCTCTCCATCACTGTCCGGCTATTTAATCCACTCTGCCCTCAGATCGGCGCGGAGCCATCTGACCTCTCAGGCTCGTTTGAGACTACTCTTGTGTTCGCCTCTCTCCAAAGATTTCCTCAGCCTTCGTCGTTGTACCAGAGTCATCCCTCACTTCCTGCCTAACCCTGCTGGAAGGATCAACTCTCATTACCCAAGTAAGCCATCCTGCTACTCACCTTCTTTTCACTGATGCCCTGTGCACAGGCAGAGTTCCGTGGTGGCGGAATCTTCTCTCCCCTGGCGGTGGACCGAGCAACATCTCCATCCTCAACAGTACTGTGGCAACAGGCGCTGTCCTCCTGGCTGGAGCCTACGGGCCAACCTGAGCACGTCACCATCTCAGCGAACAGTAAGCCTTTGACATTCTTGCACACTCCACCCGGGGCTTTACTAACGTCTGCTGTCTCTGCTCTATCCATAGGGTTGCCAGGTCGTACGGCGCTCTGCTCACCCCCAGCTGCCATGTCATCGCTGACACACACACAAACACACACACACACACCAAATTAACACAATAAAAGATAATTATTCTATCCTTGAGTCTGAGTCTGTTTTCTGGGTCTATCAATCATGTCACTAGGGCTCCACCAAAATGACCTAGTAGACAGCGCTCTAGCGCCCGGAGTTAGCAACATAGAGATTCGGGTAGATTAATTAGCTTGCCAGCAACAGGCTATCCTCTCCCAGTTAGTCCAAATTAATGGTCGACTGGATCGTCTAGCAGGTCCACAGGTCCCTCCACCGGCCCCAAGTAGCACAGCTGCCCCCGCTAGCTCACCACCCTGTCAGGCTCACACTCCCCGGCTAATGCCAGGCCCCACTCCCACTCGCTTTAGTTGTAAGCTAGGGGAGGCTAGGGGTTTCCTGCTTCAGTGTGAGATAGTGTTCCAGCGGGTGCCCGGGGATTTTCCCACAGACCACAGCCAGATAGGCTACATAGCTAGCCTACTGGAAGGGTGAGCGTTAGCCTGGGCTTATGCTGTGATGGCTAGGGCAAGCTATGCTAACTTAACATATAGCCAGTTTGTCAGTGAATTCAACGAGGTGTTTGATCACTCGGACCGTGATAGTGTGTTTACCACCCGGTTATTGAATTTAAAACAGGGTAGCAGGTCAGTGGCAGATTACGCTGTAGATTTCCTGGTGGTGGCCCCGGAGGTAGGGTGAGAAGATGCCTCGTTGTGCGGCATATTCATTAGGAGTCTTAGCCCTAGCCTGTGGGATGAGCTGGCCCACTTAGAGAAACCAGATAGGTTAACTGAGCTAATTTCCTTAGCTATTAGCCTCGATAACAGGCTGAGGGAGCGGGCAACCGAGCGCAAGACTTCCGGTCGCTCGAGCGCCAAATTTTGTCACTCCCTATAGCCCTCTCTATTGACCCTGCCCTCCTTAGATTCCCTGGATGCACCAGAGCCTATGGTAGTAGGGCAGTGCAAGCTACAGTTAGCGGAGAAAGAGCGCCGCCGGGAGTTAGGGTTATGCCTCTACTGTGGCAGTGAGGAGCATGAGGTAGTGTCCTGTCCCATTTGGCCAAAAGAGGGAGTCCGTGCGTTGCAGTAGGGGGACTCATGGACTCGCCTCAGTTAAATCCCCTCTCTAAATTCCTCCTGCCCGTTAGGTTCATACACAATCAAACAGAAATAGTCACTCAGTCCTTGATTGATTCGGGGGCTGAGCAGAGTTTCATCTCGGGGGAACTGGCAACCCGATTAGGGCTCCCCTGTCATCCTTTGAAGACCCCCCTCAAACTCATCGGCTTGTCTAAGAACCCCCTGGCAGTAGTATCCAAGCAAACTGCACTGGTGTCTGTCATCGTTTCCGGGAACCATCGGGAGGAGCTCAGGCTGTTTGTGCTGCTGGTCTCCACCTCTCCGGTTATTCTGGGCTACCCCGGCTTCGTCTACATAACCCGACGATCGACTGGCATGCTGGGAGCATGGTTTCATGGAGCTCATTTTGCCTTGGTGCCTGCCTGCAATCCGCTGTCTGCTTGCCATCCGTGCCCCTGACATCTCCCGTCGCTCCTCCTCCCAATCTGTCCAAGGCTCCTCCGGAGTATCACGACCTAGGGGTCGCCTTCAGTAAATCCCAAGCGCTGTCTCTTCCCCCCACCACCCGTATGATTGTGCCATAAATCTTCGGGCTGGAGTCCCGCTGCCGTCAAGCCGCCTCTACAGCCTGTCAGCTCCGGAGTGGGAGGCGATGGAGACCTATATTAAGGAGTCGCTCAACTCTGGCATCATCCGTCCCTCGTCTTCAGCGGTGGGGGCAGGATTTTTTTTCCATGGGAAGAAGGACTGCTCTCTCAGGCCGTGTATTGATTTCCGTGCCCTGAATGATATCACCATCAAGGATAAGTATACCCTCCCCCTGATGGACACAGTGTTCGACTCGCTCCAGGGGGCCTCCTGGTTTACCAAACTGGACCTCCGCAATGCTTATCATCTGGTGCGGATCAGGGAGGGTGACAAGTGGAAGACAAGCTTTTGGACCCCTAGTGGGCATTTTGAGTGTTTGGTAATGCCATTTGGGCTGACAAACGCCCCCGCTGTCTTCCAGCGCCTCATTAATGACATTCTAAGGGATTTCCTGGGCTCGTTGGTCTTTGTGTACCTGGATGACATCCTGATTTTTTCACAGACCCTAGACGAGCATCGGGTGCATGTAAGGCGAGTGCTGTAGCAGCTTTTGGAGAACAAACTCTTTGTGAAAGCTGAGAAATGCTAATTCCACACCTCCAAAACATCGTTCCTTGGCTTCATCATTGCTCACAATCAGCTCATCCCTGACCCCAGCAAGGTAAGAGCGGTGGTGGATTGGCCCACTCCCACCACTAGGAAGCAACTCCAGCAGTTCCTGGGGTTCGCCAATTTCTACCGCCGCTTTGTCCAGAATTACAGTGTCATTGCTCTTCCCTTGACCTGCTTCACCTCCCCCAAGGTGGCGTTTCATTGGTCAGAGGAGGCTGAAGTGGAGTTCACCAAGCTGAAGTCTGAGTTCTCCTCTTCTCCTATTCTGACACAGGTGGATCCCGCACTGCAGTGCTTGATGGAAGTGGACGCATCGGACTCCGGGGTTGGAGCTGTGTTGTCCCAGCATTCTTCGATTGATGGAGAGGTTCGTCCTTGTGCTTTCTTTTCCTGCTGCCTGTCCTCTGCGAAAAGAAATTATGACATCGGTGACAGAGAGCTCCTGGGGGTTAAGCTCGCCCTGGAGGAGTGACGTCACTGGCTGGAGGGGGCCGCCCAGCCATTCATCATCTGGACAGACCATAAGAACTTGGAATATCCGAGGACGGCCAAACGTCTGAATGCTCGCCAGGCCCGCTGGTCTCTATTTTTTGGACGTTTTAATTTCACCATCACCTACTGCCCCGGGTCTAAGAACACTATGCCGGATGTGTTATCCAGGCAGTTCACCTCAGATGCTGCAGAGGTGTCAGAGCATCCCATTGTTTCCCCATCATGCATCGTGGGTGCCCTCTCGTGGGTCTTGAGAGGTCTTGAGAGCACAGGAGGCCAAACCAGACATGGGCGGGGGGCCAGCGGGCAGATTGTTTGTCCCTTCTTCCGTTCGAGGTGAAGTGATTCATTGGCCCCCTCCTCCAGACTTTTGTGCCACCCAGGGAGGGCTCGCTCGGTGGAGCTACTCCAGAGGACGTTTTGGTGGCCATCGCTCTGGAGAGACGTTGCTGAGTACATCCGCGCCTGTCCCCAGTGCGCCACTGGCAAGACATCTTCCTCTCCTCCAGCTGGTTTGCTCCACCCTCTTCCCACTCCCCGCAGACCCTGGTCCCACGTCATCTTAGATTTCATTATCGGTCTCCCACCATCTAACCATCACACCGTCATCCTCACCATCGTGGACAGATTCTCTAAGGCCGCCCACTTTGTCTCCCTACAGAGGCTGCCTACGGCTAGGGAAACAGCCGATCTGCTCATCCAGCACGTCGTGAGGTTGCATGGCATCCCCACGGACATCATCCCTGATCGGGGCCCTCAGTTTGTGTCTCGGGTTTGGAGGTCATTCTGCAATGCCCTAGGGGCCACGGTGAGCCTGTCCTCTGGTTATCACCCACAGAGCAACGGGCAGTGCGAGCGGGCAAATCAGGAGTTGGAGGCTGCACTACGGTGCGTCTCCACTGTGAATACAGCATCTTGGAGTCAAATCTTGGAGTGGATCGAGTACGCCCACAACACCACGGTGTCCTCGGCAATCAACATGTCTCCTTTTGAGGCCTCCCTGGGATATAATCCCCCACTGTTTCCCGAGGAGGAGGGGAACATCGCCGTGCTGTCCGTCCTAGCCCACCTGAGGTGCTGCCGTCGGCTGTGGAGAGCGACCCGGACTGCACTTTGCTGCATGGCAGAGCGCAACACCAGGACAGCCAGTCGCCGTAGGACTCCAGCTCCTCCCTACCAGGTGGGTCAGCAGGTTTGGCTCTCGACTAAGCACATTAACCTCAAGGCTGAGATGAAGAAATTGTCACAGCGGTTTATTGGTCCCTTCACCATAGCCCAGATTATTAACCCTGTAGCTGTGTGCCTTACTCTCCCCCCTCCCTCCGCATTTGTCCAACCTTTCATGTCTCCCAAATCAAGCCTTTTTTTTTTCCAGGCTTCTGTGCCCCCCTCCCAGGTCTCCACCTCCACCAGTGGTGATCGACGGCGACCCGGCGTGGAGAGTCAACGCCATCCTGGACGTCCGCCGTCGGGGTCGCGGCCTGCAGTACCTGGTGGACTGGGAGGGGTATGGCCTGGAATGGGGGTCCTGGGTGCGTCCATCCTTGTGCTGGATGATCAGCTGATCAGGGACTTCCATCGGACACACCAAGGTAGGCTGGATTAGGTGCCAGGAGATGCCCCTCGGGGAGTGGGGGAGTACTGTGATGGCTCGCTCTGGCTGATTATGATCTGCAGCTGTGCGCACACCTGCTCTCCATCACTGTCTGGCTATTTAATCCACTCTGCCCTCAGATCGGCGCAGAGCCATCTGATCTCTCAGGCTCGTTTCAGACTACTCTTGTGTTCGCCTTTCTCCAAAGATTTCCTCAGCCTTCGTCGTTGTACCAGAGTCATCCCTCACTTCCTGCCTAACCCTGCTGGAAGGATCAACTCTCATTACCCAAGTAAGCCATCCTGCTACTCACCTTCTCTTCACTGATCCCCTGTGCACAGGTGGAGTTCCGTGGCGGAAGAATCTTCTCTCCCCTGGCGGTGGACCGAGCAACATCTCCATCCTCAGCAGTACTGTGGCTACAGGCGCTGTCCTCCTGGCTGGAGCCTACGGGCCAACCTGAGCACGTCACCATCTCAGCAAACAGTAAGCCTTTGACATTCTTGCACACTCCACCCGGGGCTTTACTAACGTCTGCTGTCTCTGCTCTATCCATAGGGTTGCCAGATCGTACGGCGCTCTGCTCACCCCCAGCTGCCATGTCATCGCTGACACACACACAAACACACACACACACACCAAATTAACACAATAAAAAGTAATTGTATCTATCCTTGAGTCTGAGTCTGTTTACAGGGTCTATCAATCATGTCATCGAGTCTTTGTGCATTCTCCTTTTATACCTTTAATTCCATGCATTGAGACCTGGAGCTTCTGACCATAATAAATTATTTGGAATACAGACCTGTGTGGCACATTAACATAACATCACGCCTGCACCGCTTCTCACACCCTTCTGCTTCCAGCGGCTCCGGCATTCTCTCCTCTCCCCAGGGGGCGAATAGTCTTTACTGTCCCGAATGAGACCCCTTGGTGACACTTAATCCTTCAGTCCATTGTTCCCCCTTTCCCCAGCTGCCTTCTCTGGGTGGAGAATCCCCCACCCATACCACCACAGTGGCAACTCAGCTTTTAACATCCAGTTATTCAAAATACTGAATCCCCAGGCTGGCAGGGGTCGGAACCTTTCTGTGTGGAGTTTGCATGTTCTCCCTGTGCTGCGTGGGTTTACTCCGGGGGCTCCGGTTTCCTCCCACAATCCAAAGGCATGCATGTTAGGTTAACTGGCTGTTCTAAATTGTCCCTAGATATCTGTTTCCTATAGGCCCTTAGAATAGAGGGTTAGTACTAGTGAAAGCGCTTTGAGTGGTCTTTGTGACTAGAAAAGCGCTATATAAGTGCAGGTTAGTTAGTTAGTTAGTTAGATGTTTTCTTTCTTTTTTTTTAATGAGAGCGGATATGTTTTACCTTTTGAGGATGACATTTTTAAAGGACAAAGCTAGGCAAAGCACATCCAGATAAATGTGCTTTTAACTTTTACTAAAGTGGGAACAGTTTGGTATTTGATTGTAATCGCAATAGCATATATGGAGGTTGTAGAATGCATAGCAGTATCTGATGTTCAAAAGTTGTTTTCTTGTCACCAAACTGATGGATGACCCATATGTTACATGTAAAGGACAGTTAGAGCAATGCAATCTGACAATAGGGGTTACATATCTTGTGTCTCGCACTCTTTTTCCTCTCTCGACACTGACCCGTGGTGTTGATATATACTGACTTTAACCCCATTGTTGATGACCAAGCTTATCTTTTCATTCTCCTTATGTGACATTCAGTTGCCATGTGTCTCTGAGAAGATGATTGAAAACTGAAAATTGAAAAGGTCATGAGGATACCTTGGAAGAGAGATTTGACAAAGGTAAATTAAGTGTGCTTTCACACCCAATCTGTTTGGTCCAGACTTTTGGACTTTTTAGTTTGATTCAGACCAAAATTTTAGATGTTTAGGTGTGAAATCTCCCA
Organism: Pholidichthys leucotaenia; assembly: GCA_020510985.1. Lineage (NCBI taxonomy): Eukaryota > Metazoa > Chordata > Actinopteri > Cichliformes > Pholidichthyidae > Pholidichthys > Pholidichthys leucotaenia. The sequence goes on along the minus strand of CM035842.1, from coordinate 372,562,301 downwards.
TGAACCACGATGTGGACCAAAGAGCTGAAATTTGGTGTGAAAGCAATTTTCAGAAAGGTTGGAGCTTTTGAACCAAACACAGGAAGTTACAGTAGCCAAAATGAGGGAAAATGTTCCGCAGTAGCACTAGGAGAGAGGAAGAGACCCAGTTTTTAATTTGTTTGTATAGCACTTTCCAAGGCACTCACGTCGGCCTCCGTCGGTCTATGATGACCATGGAGGAGAATCCTAAACGTCTACTCTGCTGGAACAGCACCGCCTGTGGCTGAACAGGCCGATGTGCACCGGTGTTCTACCTTCCAGCGTTGGGTGTTGGTAGGATTCAAGCCTGGGCAGGAAGATATGGAGGACAAGATGTTACCCGTGCAGCATGTCCCCCCTCTACACGTCACTGATGAATCCAAAGGAACAGCAGGGCTGCTATAGTTTGGCACCAGCGCAGTCGCAGGAGCTGCCAGAACAATGTTGAGCACAACAGAGAACTGCCTTAGGGGCTCCGACTCCGGATTTTTCCTCAGGGTTGACTCCCGAAGCCTTTCCCGCGACCGGGTGTGCCGCAAGGCAGCGGAGGTTTGAAATCAGGGTTTACCTTCCCCTAGATGGGCTACCTTCCCAGGTTGACGAGCCACCATCTACCCGAAGCACTCAAAGATGCATTAAAATAGAGAGAAAAAAAAGCACACAATTAAAATTAAAGATTAAAAGCAAGTCTGAATAGGTGGGTTTTGAGTAATGATTTGAAGGAGTTTAAGTCTGTGCAGTCATGGATGTGATAGGATAGAGTTCCAGAGGGAGGGGGTGGCGATGGAAAAGGCTTTGTCCCCCCAGGTTCTGTGCTTGGTTCTGTGTAGTGGAGAGAGGAAGTTTGCATCAGAGGAATGGAGGCAGTGTGTGTGTGTGTGTGGGGGGGGGGGCGTGCCAGTGCAACAGGTTGGTAATATAGGAAGGGGCCTGGTGAAGGAGGGCTATAAAGGTTAGGAGAAGGACTTTGAACTGTATGTGTTGTGAGACTGGGAGCCAGTGGAAGTTCTGGAAGAAAGGGTTGATGTGGTCACAGGAGCAGGACTGTGTGAGGAGAGGGGCGGCTGAGTTCTGAATGTAACCACTGCCTGGGAGCAGCTCTGCGATCCACATGGTGAGGACATCGATGGCCTCACTTACACCATCACGGACTACATCAGCCTCTGTGTGGACAACACCGTACCCACCAAGACCATACGGTGTTGCTTGAACAACAAATCCTGGATCAACCCTGAGATAAAAACACTTCTGAGAGAGAAGAAGAGGATCTTCAGGTCGGGGAACAGGGAGATGCTGAAGTCCGTACAGAGGGAGCTGAGGAGGAAGATCAGAGAAGGCAAGGGCAGCTTCAGGAAGAAGATGGAGGACAAGCTGCAACAGAGCGACATCGGTGGGGTCTGGAGAAACCTTAAAACCATCTCTGGGCTCCAGAATACCTCCCCCCAGGCCACGGGGGGCAGGGAGTGGGCGAACAATCTGAACCTGTTTTTTAATAGGTTTGACCAACCGCCCTCCCCCCCGATTGCACAACAACCACTGCTGCCTCTAAAGACATCGAGTCCTGCTGCCCACATCCCACTCCACCAACACCCCCCCACTCCCAACACACAGCCCCCCAACATGACCCTCACTAAGACCCAGGTGCGGACGGAGCTGATGAAGATCAAGGCGAGGAAGGCATCGGGACCGGACGGCATCAGCACAAAGCTCCTCAAGTCCTGTGCAGACCAGCTGTGTGGGATTGTGGAGCTCATCTTCAACCTGAGTCTGAAGCTGGGGAGGGTACCACAGTTGTGGAAAACATCTTGTGTGGTACCTGTACCAAAGATTTCCCACCCCAAAGACCTGAACAGCTACAGACCAGTGGCCCTGATGTCCCACATGATGAAGACCCTGGAGAGACTGCTCCTTGCTCACCTCCGCCCCCTGGTGGGACCAGCGATGGATCCACTCCAGTTCGCCTACCAGCATGGCATTGGGGTGGAGGATGCAGTGATCTTCCTCCTTCACCGTTCTCTGTCCCACCTGGAGAAGCCCGGGAATGCGGTGAGGATCATGTTCTTTGACTTCTCCAGTGCTTTCAACACCATCCAACCAATGATCCTGAAGGACAAGCTGCTGTGTGCAGGGGTGGACCAGCACCTGTCATCATGGATCCTGGACTACCTCACTAACCGGCCACAGTTCGTAAGAACCCGGGACTGTGTGTCTGACACGATCATCGGTAGCACGGGGACCCCCAGGGAACGGTTTTGGCTCCCTTCCTGTTCACCCTTTATACTCCGGACTTCTCACACAACACAACACACTGCAATCTACAGAAGTTCTCTGACGACTCTGCGATCGTCGGCCTTACCTCCAACGGAGATGAAGCTGAGTACAGAGGACTTATCCAGGACTTCATGGAATGGTGCCATTGGAACTGCCTCCAGATCAATGTGAGGAAAACTAAGGAGCTGGTGGTGGACTGCCGCAGGCAAGGACAACCCCTCACAGCACCAGCAAACATACAGGGAACAGACATTGAGATGGTGACATCCTACAAGTACCTGGGTGTTCATCTGAACAATAAACTAGACTGGTCACACAATACCGACGCACTCTACAAGAACGGACAGCGCAGGCTGTTCCTACTGAGGAGACTCAGGTCTTTTGGTGTACAAGGGGCACTGCTGAAGACATTCTACGACACTGTGGTGGCATCAGCCATCACTTTTGGAGTGGTCTGCTGGGGCAGTGGCATTACAGCAGCCGATAGGAAGAGACTGAACAAACTGATCAAGAAAGCTAGCTCTGTCCTGGGGCAGCGCCTTGACCCAGTGGAGGAGATAGGAGAGAGAAGGATGGTGGCTAAACTGTCATCTCTGCTGGAGTCCGAGTCCCACCCTATGCAGGACATACTGAACGCACTGAGGAGCTCATTTAGCAGCAGACTACACCATCCTAGGTGCCCAACTGAGAGGTTTCGCAGGTCCTTCCTACCTACGGCTGTCAGACTGTATAACCTAAGCAGGGCTGGTTGCAGAGATAGCAAAAAAACGTGACGACCTAATAGTATTGAATGCAAAAGACGCAACAGACTTACACAAATGGTCCCCTCCAGTATACAACTAGGACAATATCGGCCGCTATGGAGGGTGACAATATGTATGGGTACATATTCATACTATGTAGGATAACTAAGCAGACGGTTATACTGTTTATTCCATCTAGCTACAATGCTCCGCACTGTGTGTATATATATTTATATATTTATTCCATCTAGCTACAATGCTCCGCACTGTGTTTATATATTTATATATCCATTAATCCATCCATCTTCTACCGCTTTTCCGGAGGTCCGGGTCGCAGAGGCAGCAGTTCAAGCAGAGAAGCCCAGACTTCCCTCTCCCCAGCCACCTGCTCCAGCTCTTCAGAGGGGATACCAAGGCGTTCCCAGACCAGCTGGGAGACATAGTCTCTCCACCGAGTCCTGGGTCTGCCCCGGGGTCTCCTCCCAGTGGGACGTGCCTGAAACACCTCAAGTGGGAGGCGTCCAGGAGGCATCCTAATCAGATGCCCATACCACCTCAACTGACTCCTTTCAATGTGGAGGAGCAGCGGTTCTACTCTGAGCCTCTCCCGGATGACTGAGCTCCTCACCCTATCTCTGAGGGTGAGTCCAGCAATCCTACGGAGAAAGCTCATTTCAGCCGCTTGTATCCGCGATCTCGTTCTTTTGGTCATTACCCAAAGCCCGTGACCATAGGTGAGAGTAGGAACGTAGATTGACTGGTAAATCGACAGCTTTGCCTTAGAACTAAGCTCCCTCTTCACCACAACAGACCGGTACAACGTCCGCATCACAGCAGATGCTGCTCCAATCCGTCTGTCGATCTCTCGCTCCATTTTTCCCTCACTCGTGAACAAGACCCCAAGATACTTAAACTTCTCCACTTGGGGCAGGGGCCTGTCCCCAACCCGGAGAGGACAATCCACCTTTTTCCGGCTGAGGACCATGGACTCGGACTTGGAGGTGCTGATTCTCATCCCAGCCGCTTCACACTCAGCGGCAAACCGTCCCAGCAAGAGCTGTAGGTCATTGCTGGATGAAGCCAACAGGACAACATCATCTGCAAACAACAGAGATGAGATCCTGTGGTCACCAAGCATGACACCCTCCATTCCCTGGCTGCGCCTAGAAATCCTGTCCATAAAAATTATGAACAGGATCGGTGACAAAGGGCAGCCCTGGCGGAGTCCAACTCTCACTGGGAATGACTCCGACCGAGTGTTGGCAATACGAACTAAACTCTCACAACGGTCGTACAGAGACCGAATAGCTCGTAACAACAAGCCCGATACCCCATACTCCCGAAGCACCCCCCACAAAAATCCACGAGGGACACGGTCAAATGCCTTCTCCAAGTCCACAAAGCACATGTAAACTGGTTGGGCAAACTCCCACAAACCCTCAAGAATTCTCGAGAGGGTAAAGAGCTGGTCCGATGTGCCACGGCCAGGACGAAAACCACATTGCTCCTCCTGAATCCGAGGTTCGACCAACGGCCGTACTCTCCTCTCCAGTACCTTGGCATAGACCTTCCCAGGGAGGCTGAGGAGTGTGATCCCTCTAAAGTTGGAGCACACCCTCCAGTCCCCTTTTTTGAAGAGAGGAACCACCACCCCGGTTTGCCATGCCAAAGGCACTGCCCCCGACCTCCACGCAATGTTGCAGAGGCGTGTCAACCATGACAACCCAACAACATCCAGGGCCTTGAGGTACTCGGGGCGAATCTCGTCCACCCCCGGGGCCCGGCCACCAAGGAGATTTTTAACCACCTTGGCGACCTCAGCCCCTGTGATAGGCGAGTCATCCCCCTCGTCCCCAAACCATGCTTCCTCTGTGGAAGGCGTATCAGTGGGATTGAGGAGATCCTCGAAGTATTCCTTCCACCGCCCGACGATATCCCCAGTTGAAGTCAACAGTGTCCCATCCGCACCATACACAGTGTGGACGGGGAGCTGCTTTCCCCTCCTGAGCCGCCGAACAGTTTGCCAGAATCTCTTTGAAGCCGACCAAAAGTCTTGTTCCATGGCTTCACCGAACTCCTCCCATACCCGGGTTTTTGCTTCAGCAACCACCCGAGCTGCACTCCGCTTGGCCTGCCGGTACACCTCAGCTGCTTCGGGAGTCCCACAAGCCAACCAAGCTTGATAGGACTCCTTCTTCAGCTTAATGGCCCCCCTCACCACTGGTGTCCACCACTTGGTTCGGGGGTTGCCACCACGAGATGCACCGACCACCTTGCGGCCGCAGCTCTGGGCCGCCGCTTCAACAACAGAGGTGGAGAACATGGCCCATTCAGACTCCATGTCTCCAGACTCCCTCGGAATGTGGTTGAAGTTCTTCCGGAGGTGGGAGTTGAAGACCTCCCGGACAGGGGCCTCAGCCAGACGCTCCCAGCACACCCTCACTATACGTTTGGGTCTACCAGGTCTGAATGGCTTCCTCCCCTGCCATCGGATCCAACTCACCACCAGGTGGTGATCAGTTGACAGCTCTGCAACTCTCTTTACTCGGGTGTCCAAGACATACGGTCGCAGGTCTGATGATACGATAACAAAATTGATCATCGACCTGCGACCTAGGGTGTCCTGGTGCCAGGTGCACATATGGACATCCTTATGCTTGAACATGGTGTTCGTTATGGACAGACTGTGGTTAGCACAGAAGTCCAATAACTGGACACCACTCGGGTTCAGATCGGGCAGGCCGTTCCTCCCAATCACCCCCCTCCAGGTTTCACTGTCATTGCCGACGTGTGCATTGAAGTCCCCCAGTAGGACAATGGAGTCTCCAGGAGGAGCACCCTCCAGCACCCCAGTCACAGACTCCAAAAAGGGTTGGTACTCTGAAACATCATTTGGTGCATAGGCACAAATGATGGTCAGGACCCGTTTCCCAACCCGAAGGCGCAGGGAAGCAACCCTTTCGTCCACCGGGGAAAACTCCAATATAGAAGCAGCAAGGTGGGGCGATACAAGAATACCCACCCCTGCTCGTCGCCTCTCGCCCGGGGCAACTCCAGAAAAGGCCAAGCTCCAGCCCCTCTCCAGGAGACTGGTTCCGGAACCGGAGCTGTGTGTTGAGGTGAGGCCGACTATATCTAGCCGGTATCGCTCAACCTCGTACACCAGCTCAGGCTCCTTCCCCACCAGAGAGGTGACATTCCACGTACCAAAAGCCAGTTTAGAAAGCTTGGGATCAGTCCGCCAAGGTCTCCGCCTTTGACCACCACCTAATCCACATAGCACCGGACCCCCATGATCCCTCCTGCAGGTGGTGAACCCACTGGAGGGCGGACCCATATAACTCCTTCGGGCTGAGCCCGGCCGGGTCCCATGGGTGGAAACCCGGCCACCAGACGCTAGCCTTCGAGCCCCTCCCCCAGGCCTGGCTCCAGGGTGGGGCCCCGGTAACCCCATACCGGGCGGGGTACACTGAATCCTTGATATAGAATTTATCATGAGAGTCTGTTGGATCGTTCTTAGTCTGGCCCTTCACCCAGGACCAGTTTGTCTTGGGAGACCCTATCAGAGGCAAATTGCCCCGGACAACATAGCTCCTGGGATCACTGGGGCACGCAAACCCCCCCACCACGATAAGGTGACGATCCATGAATAAATATAAATATATATTTATATATTTATATATTTATACGTACATATGTATATTCGCTGCTCTTGTTTTTTCTTGTCTTCTTGATTGTTGCTCTGAGCGTTGCTATCCCTGTGCTGTTGCAATCCTGGAATTTCCCCATTGTGGGACTAATAAAGGCTTATCTTATCTTATCTTATTGAAGTTTCTGGAGGACTTTGGATGATGAACTATAAAGAATGCTATTACAATAGTTGAGTCTGGATGTGATAAATGTGTGTATGAGGTTTTCTGCGGTGGAGAAGGTGAGTGAGGGATGGAGTTGGGCTATGTTTAGGAAGGCAGCTTTGGTAGCATGATTGATGTGCGGTTCAAAAGTGAGGTGGCTGTCAAAGATGACTCCAAGGTTTCGTAGCTGTGGGGATGGGGAAAGTGTGGCGTTGGCAACAGTGAGGTTGAAGTTATGGGTGGTTTTGATGAGGGATTCCGGGCTGATGGTCATCATATCAGACTTGTCTGATGTCTGATATGATGTCTGATAAGATCTAAACCACTGCAACTCCATTGCAGTGGTTTAGATCTTATTTGTCCGATAGATTTCAGTTTGTTCACATTAACGATGAAGTTTCTTCCAACTCTAGGCTCAGTCACGGAGTTCCACAGGGATCTGTGTTGGGCCCTACTCTTTTTAGTGAATCCTTCCTCTTGTGTTAGGGTCGGCACCGACCCGTTTTAGTTTTTAAATGTATAAAAGAATCACTTAAAATTTGTTTATTGCTTCAAGGCTTTTTGACTTTGTCAGGAACCTTGATTTCAACAAAATTAAACAATTTTTTTTTCACTACATTATAAAATGCTCTGGTTGAAATTATGTCCTTTGTGGTAAAAAAAAATAAGATTATAAAGCAATAATTAGAGCCAAAATTGAAATCATAAGTGCACTGTCAGCCAACACACTGACATCCACCTCCTCTCCCAATCATGTGAGCTTCAGGGGATGCTCATTTGTCCAGTATAGCTGAAAAAAACAAAACAAACAAAGACGGGCATGTCCAGTGCATCAACATCCTCCTCAGCCAGCCCTGCCTCAACACCAACCGGAAGAACCAAAGCCACAACCCCAGGCAGGCCACCTGAATCTAAAAGAAAGAGGTGTCAAGTCTGCCCAAGCAGTAAAGACAGAAAGACAAATGTATTGTGTTTCCAGTGCAAGAAATATCTCTGCAAAGAACACACAAAAAGTGTCACTTTTTGCCCCCCCCCCCACACACACACATACAGACTTTTACTCTGATTTAGCTTTCTAATAGTTTTGGAAGTAGTAATTGATTTCTATTGGTTTGATTTGTTTGATTGGTTGTTGTTTGTTTGAACTTGCAAATCAGTATTTTGTGTTATGACCTGTTCTGTGTTTCAGTGTGTTTATATTAAAGTTCTATTGCTGACAAAAATATTTTTTTGCATTTTCTTGAAGAAAATATATATGAGTCGAAACTGACCCATAACACCATAGATGTTACTATAGTTATTAATTTTAAAATGAAAAAATAAATCAAGCAAATTCATTTCAGAGATGTGTCCTATACCCCTCAGTAATATTCAGGTAACACAACATCCTTTTATTTATTTATATGATTCTCTTGAGGTTAATTTTTCTTTTTTTTTTTTTTTTATTGAAATCAAGAGGTATACTGATAAAAAAAAAAAAAAAAGGCCCAGAGACCCACACCAAAAATATTAAACACAACATTTTCATGGATAAGGAAGCCTAACAAGGTAACCAAGAGATGACAAAAAAATTTGATGATAGGTTATTGTTTTTAGTGTATTTTAAAGCTGATTTAAGACACGGGTCGAAACCGACCCGTTAACACCGGGGATGGTAACAGAAAGCTAACATAGGAGAAAGGGTATATATGCTCCTGTTAGGCAATATCATCAGAAAGCACTGTATACATTTTCACTGTTTCTCAGACGACACACAACTATACCTGTCAATGAAGTCCGATGACTGTAATCAATTAGCAAAGTTAGATGCCTGTCTTAAGGACATCAAAACTTGGATGACTTGTAATTTTCTACTATTAAACTCTGATAAGACTGAAGTCATTCTTGTTGGCCCAAAACATCTCAGAAATTCCTTCTCAAATTATGCCTTTAATTTAGATGCCGCCACTGTCACTGAATAGTTCTGTGAGGAACCTTGGAGTTATTTTTGATCAAGATTTGTCCTTTAATTCACATATTAAAATTGTTTCTAAGACTGCCTTCTATCATCTGTGCAATATTGCCAAGATCAGGAGCATCTTGTCTTTAAATGATGCTGAGAAACTGATTCACGCCTTTGTCAGCTCTTGATTAGATTATTGTAATTCGTTATTATCTGGTTGTCCTAAATTATCCTTAAAAAATCTTCAGTTGATTCAAGATGCTGCTGCTAGAGTTTTAACTGGTTCTAGTAAAAGAAATCATATCTTTCCGATTCTGTCCTCCCTTCATTGGCTTCCCATAGAATTTAGAATCAAGTTTAAAATCCTTCTTCTTACTTTCAAAGCTCTTAATAATCAGGCCCCCCGACATATAAAAGATCTGATATTACCTTACCATCCTAATAGAGCATTACGCTCCCAAAATGCTGGCTTGCTTGTGGTGCCCAGAATCTCCAAAAGTACAGTGGGAGGCAGAGCCTTCTGCTACCAAGCTCCTTCTCTTTGGAACCAGTTACCACTCTGGGTCCGGCAGTCAAACTCGGTCTCTGTTTTTAAGAACAGGGTAAAATCCTTCTTTTTTAGTATAGCTTGCATTTAAAGAGGGATTTTGTGTCTTTTATCCCCACTTTTGTTCTGTTGTTATTTGATCCATACTGCTGGTTGACCTCCAATAATGTACTTGGCACCTTACTGTTATGTTCTTTATGTCTGCCCTCTCCATCCTCCCTATCCCCTCACCGCCAGCCAGTCGCAGCAGATGACTGCCCCTCCCTGAGCCTGGTTCTGGTAGAGGTTTCTTCCTGCCAAATGGGAGTTTTTCCTCTCCACTGTCGCTTAGTGCTTGCTCATAGGGGATTGTCTGATTGCTGGGTTTTTCTGAGACTGTGGGGTTTTTCTCTGCACTCTGGCGCCATGAGACAGCCTCTGTTGTGATGTGGCGCAGTATAAATAAAGCTGAATTGAATTGAATTGATTTGAATTGAATTGAATTGTCATAGTTGAGTTGTAGAAAGTTCTTTTGCATCCATGATTTTATTTCAGAAAGACAGTTTTCCAGTATGGAGCAGGTTACTGTGGTTATACACTTAGTGGAAATGTAGATCTGAATGTCGTCGGCATAACAATGGAAGTTAAGGCCATGTTGGCGGATGATGTTATCAAGTGGGAGTATATAGAGGATGAAGAGGAGCGGACCAAGCACAGAACCCTGGGGAACACCATGGGAGAGGGGGGGGGGGCTGTGAGGGAGGTGGAGTTGCTGACGTGGATGAATTACTGTCTGTTGGTGAGATATGAGTGGAACCAGGAGAGAGCTGTACCAGTGATGTTGAGGCAGATTTCCATATGGGAGAGGAGAATGGAGTGGTTGACTGTATCGAAGACGGCTGTGAGGTCGAGCATGATGAGAATGCTCAGGAGTCCAAGAGTCAGTTGACAGGAGGAGGTCATTTATCACTTTGAGTAGGGCTGTTTTGGTGTTATATTGTGAATGGAATCCAGATTGAAATGTCTCAAAGTAGTCATTGGAGGTGAGGTGGGTTTTGAGATGGGTGGCAACAGCACGTAGGAGTTTGGACAGGAAGGCAGGTTGGAGATGGGACGGAGGTTATTCATGATGTCGGGATTTAGTCCAGGTTTTTTGAGGATTGGGGTGACGGTGGTGAGTTTCAGGGGGTCAGGGACTGAGCCAGAGCTGAGGGAGGCATTGATGATGGTGCAGATGAGTGGGGAGAAGGGTGGGAGACAGGACTGTGTAGTGTAGGGGTTGGGGTTCAGCACAGATTTGGGGCTTCTCATGCCTGTGGTAATTTTAGTGACCTCTAGAGGGGTCAGTGTGGGGAAATGAGACGGTGGCCGAATAGAGGTGGGGGGACGAGCTGATGGAGGGGTCAGGATCAGAGGCGAGATGGTCAGGTTGCTGTGGATGGTGGTGATCTTTATTTGGAAAAAGGACGGGAAGGAGTTGCACTTTTCAAGCAGTGAATGATGGGGAGGTGTTGTTGATGGGTTTGAGAAGTTTGTTTATTGTGGAGAACAGTGTTTTGGGGTTACTGGAGCCAGCATGTATGAGGTGAGCGTAGAAGTTGGACTGGGTTGTGTTGAGGGCAGTCTTGTATTGTTGGAGGTGGTCCATGTAAGCTTGGAGGTGAACTGTTAGGTTTGTTTTCTTGTAAAGTCTTTCCAGCTGTCACTTATGGGATTTCATGGCGTGGAGTTCAGGAGTGTACCAGGGATCAGAGTGACCGAAGGAGACTGTTTTAGTTTTGATGGGGGCTAACTAGTTCAGGCAGGAGAGGGTGGTGTTGTAATAGCGCAGAAGATCTGTGGGGTCATCAGAGAACAGGGGAGGGGAGGCAGATATCATGCTGGTGAGTGAGACTGAGAGGACTGGGGGAGTGATGGTTTTGATATTTCTGAAGGATATTGTGCACCTTTCTTTAGGGGAGGGGATGGGAACATTGATGTCCATGGTGATTGCCAGGTGGTCAGACATATGGAGGTTGATGCTGCTAAGCTGGAGTATTTTTAGTCCAGTTGAGCAGACCAGATCTAGAATGTGTCCATGTGAGTGAATCGGGAAGTCAATGTGTTGAGTGGAGGTGAAGCACTGAAGAAGTTCCAGGAAGTTGGTAGCAGGTTTGCAGTCGGTGGCATTGATGTGGAGATTAAAGTCACCGAGGAGAAGAACAGAGGGTGAGATGATGGAGACTGGGTCAACAGATCAGAGTTCAGATAGAAAGGAGGGGTTTGGCTTTGGGGGGGGGGGGGTAAATAACGGCAATGATCAGGGGAGTGGGACCAGAGAGTTTGAAGGGATGTTCAAATGAGTGGACTGCAGCGGTGGGAATGTTGGATATTTTGATGTTTTTCCAGTGAATGACAGCAACTCCACTTCTCCGGCCAGCAGGATGGGGTTTGTCGATGAAGGTGAATCCGGAAGGTGTGGTCTCATTGAGTGAAAAATAGTCCAGGGGTTTATGCCATGTTTCAGTGATGCAAAGAAAATCCAGGTTATTGTCAGTGATTAATTTGTTCAGAATGAGGCTTTTAATGTTCAGTGAGCATGCGTTGAGTAGAGCCATTTTCAGGTGGCGTTGCTTTGGGACAGGTTGAGAGGACAGAGGAAAGGGGCAGAGATTGGACGGGTTTACCTGTGATTTATTGTGATGAGGATCTGACTGTGACTATTGGGTGAATGGGACAAGCAGTGGCAGGAGGGAGCAGTGGTGGTTGGGGCCTGTAGGGGGAGCTGTGGTAGGAGGTGCAACACTGAGTTGAGGCCGGGGGGGGGCGCTAAGGGTGGAATGTAAATAGTCACGTGGCCGTGGGAGAGTTTGGACAATAAACTGCAAATTAGCTGCTAAAATACGGCTGTCTAAGTTACTGGGGTGGTGGCTGTCCGGTTTTAAAAATGCTTTACGACCCCAAAAGAGGCTAAAGTTGTCAATGAAGCCCAGATTGTGGATTTTGCAGGCAGAGAGAAGCCAGGTGTGGAGGGAATGGATTCAGCTGAAGAGTCCGTATTCGCAGCCATGAGGAGAGATTGGCCCACTAATAAAAGCTGATTTGCCGCAGGTGTGAAGGAGCTGAAAAAGTCTGATGAACTGTGCTTTGGTGATTTCTGACTGTCGGCGGGATGCATCCACGCAGCCAACATGGACAATAATTCTCTGAACAGATGAGGTAAGTGTTTGAAGGATGCCAGGGAGTTTGGCGAGGATGACAGGAATGGTGGCACTGGGAAAACATTGCATTGATAAAGCAAATGTTTCTTGTAACTGAATCTCCAATTATTAGAGTGGTCGGAGTGCTTCTGCAAGGAGAAGCAAGATGTGTGTGATAAGGTGAGCATGCTCCCCCTCCCCTCCTGTTTTTGCCTTCTGTCTGTCTCCCGGCTCTGGAGTTGATTACGCCCACCTGCGTGATTGTGCACCCCTGCTGCTGCCTCATCTGCCAGCTTTCAAATAGCCAGTCTGTGAATGCTTCTTCATTGGACCATTGGGTATTGTTGCCATCAGCTACAGTTAAGTTGAATGGTGAATTATCTTACCTGTTGTCTAATCCTCGTGTCTTCTCCTCTTCAGGTTGCTGCCATCTCAGCGGTGTGTTACTCCAGGGCTACACACGCTCACCTGAACCTCTCTCTCATCCAGACAACTCCTACTCCACCTAGGTCAACCAATTCCCCCACTCCATCCTGCTTACTTCTCCTTTATCTGTTCATCCTGCTGGTGTTTTCCCCACCAGCTCCTCCATCTTTGCACGCTGGGTCCCACAGCTGGGCCCTCTGATTATGACAGTCTCTCCTTCTTTCCTCTCTTCTCCTCACTTCTCAATTTAAATTCACTATTAATCATTTCTCCCCTCCTTCTCATTTACAGGCTGTTTATTTCACCAGCGTGCCCTTTATTGTTTTGTTGTTGCTCATTAGTTTTGTGGTTATTTATTAGTTTTTGTTGTAAAATAAATTGTGTTAAACGGTTTCACCTGAGTCTGACTGTTCTTCTGGTGTTGTAACTCTGTGCTTCAGACTCTGGCTTATAAATCATGACAAGGTGGGTTAGTTGAGATATGAAATATGGCCCGTTACCGTCATAAATGAATGATTCTTTATTTCGGATAGATTAAAAGAAGGGAACAGAATAATATAAAGGGAAAAAAATCTTACAAGGTCAAATTAAACAATAACTCCTCTGATTATACAGTTCAGCATAAGTTATCCGAAATGGGTGATGGCTGAAGCCGCAGCTTATATTGCCCACCCATATTCCATCCAAGAATTCAAAAGAAAAACAAGAGTGATTTCAATTCAGAACAAAGCTATGACAAAAGCCCAAAAAACTAAGCAACAACACAGACTGAATATGATAATTCTTATGTGATTTTACATGTCATCTTGTATATATGTTTGGAGTATTTCTTCCTTTAGTTTTTGTTTAAATTATCCAAGCGTTGTACATTTTAATTCAGGTCCAAAAGCGTTCCACAATCTGACTCCTTGCACTGAAACAGTGTTGCTTGGTGGTAGTTCTCACTGAAGGTTTTTGAAATATACATGTTCCTCTGAAATGATATTGTTTCTCCCTTATTTGGAACAACTTTTGGATATTTGCGGGCAGTGATAGATTCACTTTAAACATTATTACTGCAGTTTTAAAGTCAACCAGATCTTTCAACTTGAGAGCTTTTAATTTAAGAAAAAGTGGGTTTGTTGGTTCCCTGTAAGCAGCTTTATTTATTATTCAAATAGCTCTCTTCTGAAGCATAAAGATTGGATGTTTTTTATATTTATTTCCCCATACTTCAGTACAATATGTCATGTATGGGAGTATTAATGAATGATACAAAGTATATAGTGTGGGTTGATTCAGCAAATATTTCACTCCGTGTAGTATTGCGATTGATTTGGATATTTTACCTTTAATATGTGACTTCCAACACAGTTTATCAATTACTCCAAGAAATTTAATTTCGGATACCCTTTCAATCTCTACACCATTTACACTGAGCTTAGATACTAAGTTGTTGTGATGGTTGTTAAAAATTATAAATTTTGTCTTACTTAAATTGAGCGTTAATTTGTTTGAATCAAACCACAGTTTAAGCTTTCCTAATTCCTTTCCGAATGTATCCAAAAGTTGTTCCAAATTGCTTCCACTGCATAATAAATTAGTGTCATCTGCAAACAATATTAAATACATTTTTTCTGAAACTTTACATATATCATTTATATACATATTGAATAACAATTGCCCCAAAACTGAACCCTGTGGGACTCCACAAGTAACCTTCAGTAACTGTGAGTTTTTGCTACCAGCGCATACAGTACTTACTGATATCTGTTCTTTAAGTAACTACATTACCAGGGCAGTGCTACCCCCCTAATACCATAATTTTGTAGTTTCTTTAATAATAAACTATGATCCACTGTATCAAATGCTTTTTTAAGATCCAGGAATACCCCAACTGAATACTCTTTTTCAACGGCAGTTGATATTTTTTCTATAAATTCCATTAGAGCAAATGCAGTTGTCCTCTTCTGTCTGAACCCATATTGCTGCTCACACAATAAATTATTCTTCACTATGAAGTTGTCAATTCTCTCAAAGAATATTTTTTCCAAGTATCTTGGAAAATTGCGGCAATAGTGAAATAGGTTTATAGTTTGAAAATTCCCCTCTGTCACCTGTCTTGTTTATCGGAATTACTTTAGCTATTTTCATTGCATTGGGAAATATACCTGTTTGGAGAGACAGGTTACAAATATAAGTCAGTGGTTTCACTAAGCATTCAACGATAGTTTTGACTAAAAGCATGTCAATACCATCACAATCCGTAGATGTTTTACTTTTAAACAATTTAACAATTTCAATGACCTCTGTCTTGTCTGTGTTCTTTATGAAAATGGAGTCTTTTATAGCAATGTTTTTGCTTATTGTATCACCTGTAGATGACGTAATGGGTATTTCTCGAGCCAAATTAGGACCAATGTTAGCAAAAAATTTATTAAATTCATCTGCAGGTGAGACTGCATTCACACTCTGAGTCGTTTTTTTTTTTTTTTTTTTTTTGAAAGATTGGTTGGGTAACATATTTGAGATGACGAGATGACGAGATGACACCTCGTCATCTGTGTCCAACTCCCCCCCTCCCTCCAGCTCCACAGCCTCCACATTCCCTACTTCATTTAAGGCACCCCCCCTCCTCCCCCCCTCCCCTTATCATCAGTGAGCAGGATGTGCTCAAACAGTTCTCCAGACTGAACCCGCGCAAGGCCCCCGGCCCAGACGGCGTGTCTCCCTCCACCCTGAGACTCTGTGCGAAACAGCTGGCTCCTGTATTCACAGACATTTTTAACACCTCCCTTAAGTTATGCCACGTGCCATCCTGCCTCAAATCCTCCACCATCATCCCTGTCCCCAAGAAGCCACGGATCACTGGACTTAATGACTACAGACCTGTAGCGCTCACCTCTGTAGTCATGAAGTCCTTTGAGCGCCTGGTCCTGTCCCACCTCAAGTCCATCACCACCCCTCTCCTGGACCCGCTGCAGTTTGCCTACCGAGCCAACAGGTCTGTAGACGATGCAGTCAACCTGGCCCTCCACTCCATCCTGCAGCACCTGGACTCCCCGGGAACCTACGCCAGGATCCTGTTTGTGGACTTCAGCTCCGCATTCAACACCATCCGCCCCGCTCTGCTCCGGGACAAGCTGTCCCTGCTCAACGTGCCTGACTCCCTCTGCAGGTGGATCATCGACTTCCTGACGGACCGGAGGCAGCATGTGCGGCTGGGAAAGACTGTCTCAGACTATACTAGCATCAGCACCGGATCACCCCAGGGCTGTGTACTTTCCCCCCTACTCTTCTCCCTTTACACCAACTCCTGCACCTCCAGCCACCAGTCTGTCAAGTTGATCAAGTTTGCGGACGACACCACCCTCATCGGGCTCATCTCCAACGGCGACGAGTCCGCCTACAGGAGAGAGGTGGCCCAGCTGGCGTCCTGGTGCAGCAATAACAACCTGCAGCTGAACGCTCTGAAGACAGTGGAGATGATTGTAGACTTCAGAAAAGTCACTACTCCTCTGCCCCCCCTCACCCTCTCAGGCTCTCCCATCACCACTGCTGATTCCTTCCGCTTCCTAGGCACTACCATCACCAGGGACCTCAAATGGGAGCTGACCATCAGCTCACTCATCAAAAAAGCCCAGCAGAGGATGTTCTTCCTGCGGCAGCTGAGGAAGCTCAAGCTACCCACCAAGATGTTAGTGCAGTTCTACACAGCCATCATCGAGTCCATCCTCACCACCTCCATAACCGTGTGGTACGCAGGAGCCACTGCCAGGGACAGACTAAGGCTGCAGCGCGTCGTGCGCACTGCTGAGAAGGTGATCGGCTGCAAGCTCCCATCTCTCCAGGATCTGTACATCTCCAGGACCCGGAGGCGTGCTGGCCGGATCATAGCCGATCCCTCACACCCTGGTCACGTACTGTTTGCCCCCCTCCCCTCTGGTAGAAGACTTCGGTCCATCCAGACTAAAACCTCCCGTCACATGAACAGCTTCTTCCCCTCTGCCATTAGACTGCTGAACACTAAGTGACTCTCGTGCACCATGTACAGCAGCTCAACCAGACTCATGTCAATCATCACTGTTTTCTTCCTGCATTACCGACTGCACTATATAGTTCTCCACAGTATCTGCTGCTGGCTAATATATATTTTAACTGTTGACCAGTATCACTTAATCTTATCCTACACTTTATTACATGTATAGTTTATTTCTCTTATCTTATCATGTTTAATGTTGCAGCATTGTACCGAGACAAATTCCTAGTTTGTGTACTACATGAACAATGGCAATAAACCTGATTCTGATTCTGATTCTGATATTTCTGTTTTTATTTCCAAGAATTTTAAGTATTTTCGATGTATTTTTAATATCTCTGTTTTTCTCCAGTTCTTTACTGTAATAGTCTCTTTAACTACATCTCATTATATATTAACTTATTTTTGTATGTTTTATACCGCTGCTCTGCTTCTTTTGTCCTTTTCTTTAGAAAAGCTTTATATAATGAATTTTTCTTTTTACACACTTTTTGTAATCCTTTGGTTAACCATGGCTTGTCGACAAATTTCTGTTTAAGCTTTTTCTTTACTAATGGACATTTTTTTTTTCATTAAGAGTGGTTACAATGTTCATGAATGTGTCATAGGCTTCATTTACATCTGATACATAGACTTTTGTCCAGTCTTGCTTCAGCAGGTCTTCTTTAAAAGAACTGATTGCATTTTGTGATTTGTATCTGAAAGATTTTAAAGTTTTTTTCTGTATTCTGATATTTTCTTATCAATAATGTTAACAAACAGGTTATCAATAAGTGTAGCAGTGTGAACTGTGATTCTACTGGGATGTGTTATTGTGGGATATAGACTCATACTGTACATAAAATTCATGAACTGTCTAATTACATTTTGTTGAAATGGATTTAGTAAATCAATATTGAAATCTCCACAGATTACAACCATTTTCTTACTAGTTATATTATTGTACAGCTCGACTAATTTATCTCTGAATGTCTCAACGCAAGTTCCCGGCATTCTATATATACAACTTATAATTAGATTTTTTGCTTTTATCTTGGTCAATCTCAACAGTAACACATTCCAGAATCCCTGGTAGTGCATAGGACTTTCCATTTACAAGTTTACACCTATACAGGTCATTAATATACAGTGCAACACCACCACCCTTTTTTTGAGATCTATTAATATAAAACATCTGATATCCCTCTATTGCCATCAGAGAAGCCTGCTCTTCATTAAGCCAAGTTTCAGAGACTGCGATAGCTGTAAATTTTCTATCTAGCTGTTTTAAATAGTCCTGAATCTGTGGAAAGTTTTTGTTAAGACTTCTGCTGTTGAAGTGTATTACTGATAGTTTACTATGTAATTGCACTTCAATATATTCAACTGGAAAAAAAAATCAAACAAATGCAGAAACTTATCAGATAATTTCAACGAGGATGTGACAGAGTTTATGAAAAACCACACCATCAGTGACGGAGTAATTCACTCCAGCCTGATGAAATCACCCCAAAAGTGCACAGATCTCCTGTCTGTTGACCTTGAGCACAGTCTTTGGGTGCTTTCACGCTTACAGGCTTTAATTCATTTCAATCGAACTTAGTTCATTTTCTCCTTTAGTGCAATTCGTTTTGTCTGGTGAGAACATGGTAATCACGCTCAGGTGCACCAAAACTACTGTGCCAAGACCACCTTCGCAATTCAAATCAAATGGTGAACTCTGGTGCAGTCCTGCAGTTAAGAAAGGGACTGCACTAAAACAGGACCAAAGGCAAACTGTAAAACATTTTACACCACTGTACATACCTGATGGATCTTCAAAAATATCTGTGGCTGAGCATGTCACGGTTCTGGAGGATTAATGAACGTTAACATGTTATTTTCCTTCCTTAGCTGCGCTTCATTTTCAAATTATACGATTTATTGAAAGTGGTATATGCACGTATACCACGTATACATATATGTCCTCAGACCATTCCCAGCTCATGACAGTAATGTAATAAATGATAACCAGGATGTTGAAAACCCCCCGTAGATTATGCTACAATTTGTATTATTTTCTCCACAGAAATGCATAAATGCACAGCAGTTATCCTACTTCCTGTATTTACCTTTCCTGTTCTGGCAGCAAAAAAAAATCTGACCAATGAGAACAGAGAACGTTCTGACGTAAGTCACATGGGATTTAACATGATGGAATTTGGTCTGCTTGAATTTTTGCCTTTGTGAAAGGGAACCGAACCAAGGAAAAAAAATATGCAAAGTAGCAAACTTATCAATTGATTCAGACCAAAGTAAACACATTTAGATGTGAAAGCACCCTTAGATGCAGACCTACATAAGGATTATACATGAGTTTGCTGAACATTGGGTGAGTAATAATTTTCATGCAATCATAAATGCATAGATTGTCTGACCTTTGAGAATGGCCTTGACCTTAAGCTTAACCTGGATGTAGACTAACCTAAAGATCATTGTGTGTGAGTTTGTTGAGAATTAAGGCAATTGCCTTGGAGGAATAACAACTTTCATAAAATCATATAAGGGCTCAGATCTCCTGACTTTTGACCCTGACCTTCAGCACAATCTTACGCTCTTGAGGATCATTGTGTATGAGTCTGGTGAGCATCAGGGCAATTGCCTAGGATTAGTATTTTTCTGAAATCATAAAAGTGCCCAGATCTCCTTACCTTTGACCTTGAGCACAACCTCACTGCAGACCCTCCTGGGTGTTATTGTGTGTGACTTTGGGGAGCATCAGGGCAATTGCCTAAGAGGAGTAGAAATTTTTTTGAGTTCATATAAGTGCCCAGATCCCTTGACCTTTGACCTTGAGCTTAACCTGGATGCAGACCCACCTGAGGATCATTGTGAGTGAGTTTGGTGAGGATTGGGGCAATTGTCTAGGAGGAATAGTGATTCCCATGAAATGTGGACAGACAGACAGATGGATGCCACGCCATGACATTAGCGCCTTTCAGCTTCTCTGGAATGACCTAACTAAAATGGATGAGCATTGGCACCTAAAAAAATCATCAGAACTTTTGAGAAGGACAGAATGTCCTTTTTAGTGAAGACTTGGATAATATTCTAGTCTCACTAAACTAGTTCACTAACTAATATGATGGAGTCTTCCCCAGTTCCAACTTAAAGTGCAGTTTCCGATGTGCCCAGAGCAGAAGTAAACACTTTGGAGAGTGAGCAGCATGTTTGACAACTACTGTGCTAACAATGCAAACAGAGTCATGACGATAGGGCACCGTCATAAAAACAAAATGTAGGTACACCACGTAAAGCTGTTTAATTTGCTTCGATAAGGAGCAGTGTGAAACCAATCCTAACTGCAATGGAGTAAAAACATGAACACTGGTCTGGACCTTCATGCAGACTTTCAGGTGTGAAAGAGAGCATTTTCAATTTATTGGGCAGAGGCACAAAACTTAATGTTTATACCCAGTGAACTAATAAATGACAAGGGTGAACAACTCCTGATCAGCGCTGATGTTACTAAAAATAGCAATATACATCTTACATAGCATAAACTCTGGAATAGTGTTTTCTGCATAAAAAATGTTTAACAAAAAATAACGACTTATACTCTTCTGCTATATGCTATCATGGTAAATATTAACTATACAATGCCAAGTCTTTATTGGTACATAATCTCTGTGCACATTCTTTCTTTGGTTCAACCCACCCAAAATAACCCAGGGTGTCATTTAATAATTTACCATTTGTGAGTTTTCAACATGGTAGACCACAAAATTAGAAAAATAAGAAGAAAAAAAACTTTCCCAGAAAACAACAACCAATGGCCATTGCTAACTGGGTATATAAACAATCCACAATCATGATAAAAGAATACTTAAATGCTGTGAATTACACCTTCAGAGAGAACTGAAATTCTTGCAAGACAGGAGTCTGGAACAGTTTATCAGCTGCTAAAGTCCCTGATTGGGTTCTGCAAAACTCTGTGAACAGGGCAACAACCTGCAGAGAGAAATAGTGGTGACAATCCAGATGTGCATGAGCCACACATCTGATGTGCCAACTTTTTTTACAGAAACATCTGCAAAGCTGTATGGATTTGTTTTTGTGATTCCCAGTCATTGTCAAAAACAAACTGGTAGTATTTACTCATGCAGAGATACTGGGCCAAATTTTGACAGTCTACAACAGGCTTTTGCACTGCGCTTCATGGCTTGCACCAGTGCTTTTGTTAGTTTCTGTCCCCGCATTGTTCAGTCCCTCCAGGATGTCGTGATGCTGCAATCGAGTCAATTTACGCAAAATCAGCCAATCAGCACAACTACTGTGCGATCTTGCAACTTTGTTCAATCGCCGCAACTTTCCCACAATTTTGGCCAATCCTCGTCAACTTCCGCCAATTTCACCAATCAAATTTGTCTCTGAAGCGCTCAGTCTAACCAATCAAATGCATCGCGCTGCACCACATTCACTTCCGTCTTTACAGTAAGTATAAACGGAACACTTCAGCAAAAAACAGTGTGTGATTTTAAAAAACCCACTCACCTGTGAGGTTTGCAACACCGTCCCTTCCTCCATCTCCCCCAGCCTGGCGGTGGACGTCTCACCACGTCTCCATCCTGACCACATGCACAAAGTGCTGGGTTTGTGTTGAAAAATGTCCGCCTGCCCCAAAAGCACCCCATTGCTGAAGCGCATGTGACGAGAGAGTCCATAGACTCTGGGCTAAAGGAAGTGGGCTACATTGACAATTGGAGCTCTTTTTGGGGAAAACTTGGTCTTATGAGACGAGACAGCATTCATCCCACTTTGGATGGTGCTTCTCATTTATCTAACAATCTGGCATCTTTTTTATCCAAATTTCCCAAACCCTGACTACTCAGAGTTGGGACCAGGAAGCAGAGTCGCAGTCTTACACACTTCTCTGCAGCATCTCTTCATCCGCCACCCCTCAACTTAGCCCCTGACTTTCCCATCAGAGAATCGTTGTCTGCTCCCTTCAAAGTAAATAAAAATATAATGTATAAGCATCCCAAAGTGATAAAGCAAAATATTGGTAAAACTCAAATTAAACATAAAGCCTCTAAATTGAATGAATTGGCCTCTGTTCCTCCTCATAATTTAAAAATTAAATGTGGTTTATTAAATATTAGGTCTCTAACTCCCAAGTCTCTGTTAGTCCATGATCTGTTAATTGATCATCAGATTGATTTAATTTCCCTTACAGAGACTTGGTTAGGGCAAGAGGATTATGTTGGTTTAAATGAATCAACTCCCTCTGGTTATTTAAACTGTCAAAATCCCAGAAGTTCTGGTCGTGGAGGAGGAGTAGCAACAATTTACCATTCCAAATTACTAGTTAATGTAAAGCAAAAAACATATTATAATTCCTTTGAGGGCCTGGTCCTCAGTATTGGGCACTTTAGCAATTTTAGGTTAAACCCAATTTTATTTGCCATAGTTTATCGTCCCCCATCAACCTACTCAGAATTTTTATCTGAATTTGCTGATTTCTTAGCTGATTTAGTGCTGAAATCTGATAAAATAATTATAGTAGGGGACTTTAATATACATGTGGATGTAGATAGTGACTGCCTTAATGTGGCATTTAATTCAATATTAGACTCGATTGGGTTTTCTCAGAAAGTAGGAAATTCTACTCATTACCTCCACCATACATTGGACCTTGTTCTGACATATGGCATAGAAATAGAAAATCTTGTAGTGTCTCCTCATAACCCTGTACTGTCAGACCATTGTCTGTTAACCTTTGATTTTACTATTTCTGACTATTTGGCTCCTAAAGAAAAATATTATTACAGTAGATGCCTCCCAGATGATGCTGTTACCAAATTTATGCAGATTGTTTCCTCTATGCCATGTGTCAACACAACGGAAATAAGCTATAGACATCTTGCCCCTTCTGTAATTGATAACATGGTGGATAGTGTTTCAGCTTCTCTGCATCAGACTCTAGACTTGGTGGCCCCCTTAAAAAAGAAAAAGTCTAATCAGAGATTTCTAACTCCTTGGTTCAACACAGAAACTCGTAGCTTAAAACAGAAGACTCGTCAATTAGAAAGAAAATGGTGCTCCACTAATTTAGATGAAATCTATTTAGCTTGGAGAAATCATCTTTTAATTTATAAAAAATCTCTTAGAAAAGCTAGAACGAGTTATTACTCTGCATTAATAGAAGAGAACAAGAATAATCCCAGGTTTCTTTTCAGTACTGTAGCCAGGTTGACAAAGAGTCAGGACTCTGTCAATCCTAGCATTCCCTTAGAGCTTACTAGTCAGGACTTTATGAACTTTTTCAATAATAAAATTTCATCCATCAGAGATAAAATCAATCAGATTCTTCCCACAGTTAACTTAAATACTGTAACTACTACAACTCCTTCTACTGATGTCTGTCTTGATGAGTTTACTCCAATCAACCTTTGTGAGTTAGACAAAATAGTTTCCTCATCCAAACCTTCAACTTGTCTTTTAGACCCTATTCCTACCAGGTTATTTAAAGAAGTCTTCCCACTTATTGGTAGCCTTATTCTTCATATAATCAATTCTTCATTAACTTTAGGCCATGTACCGCAGGCTTTTAAAACGGCTGTAATTAAACCCTTACTCAAAAAGCCAACGCTAGATCCAGGAGCTTTAGCTAACTATAGACCAATCTCTAATCTCCCTTTCATTTCAAAAATCTTAGAAAGAGTTGTTGCTACGCAATTATTTGACCACCTGCAGGGAAATGGTTTACTTGAAGAGTTTCAGTCTGGGTTTAGACTCCATCATAGTACTGAAACAGCCTTAGCGAAGGTCACTAACGACCTCCTCATTGCATCTGATAATGGACTAGTTTCTGTACTTGTCCTTTTAGACCTTAGTGCAGCTTTTGATACTATTGATCATAATATTCTACTTGATAGATTAGAACACTATGTTGGACTTAATGGAACTTCGTTGCAGTGGTTTAGATCTTATTTATCTGATAGGTTCCAGTTTGTTCATGTAAATAATGAGTTTTCTTTCAACTCAAAGCTCAGTCATGGAGTTCCACAGGGATCTGTGCTAGGCCCTACTCTTTTTAGTTTATACATGCTTCCGTTAGGCAACATTATTAGAAAGCACTGTATACATTTTCATTGTTATGCTGATGACACACAATTATACCTGTCAATGAAGCCAGATGATAGTAATCAATTAGCCAAGTTAGAAGCCTGTCTTAAGGAAATCAAAGCTTGGATGACTTGTAATTTCCTGCTATTAAATTCAGATAAGACTGAAGTCATTCTTGTTGGTCCAAAAAACCTTAGAAATTCCTTTCCAAATCAAACTTTCAGTTTGGATGCGGTTACTCTTTCTCTTAATAGCTCTGTGAGGAACCTTGGAGTTATTTTTGATCAGGATTTGTCCTTCAATTCACATATTAAATTTGTTTCTAAGACTGCCTTCTATCATTTGCGTAATATTGCCAAGATTAGGAGCATCTTGTCTCAGAGTGATGCTGAGAAACTGATCCACGCTTTTGTTAGCTCGAGATTAGATTATTGTAATTCTTTATTATCAGGCTGTCCTAAAACATCTTTAAGAAGTCTTCAGCTGATCCAAAATGCTGCAGCAAGAGTTTTAACAGGTATTAGAAAGAGATCATATCTCTCCGGTTCTGGCCTCCCTTCATTGGCTTCCCATAGAGTTTAGAATTAAGTTTAAAATCCTTCTTCTTACTTACAAAGCTCTAAACAATCAGGCTCCTTTTTATTTAAAAGATCTGATACTACCGTATTAAGATAAGATAAGATAAGATAAGATAAGCCTTTATTAGTCCCACAATGGGGAAATTCCAGGATTGCAACAGCATAGGGATAGCAACACTCAGAGCAACAATCAGAAGGCAAGAAAAAACAACATCTAGTAAACATATGTCCATATTACTATAAATGTATATATATAGACACACAGTGCAGAGCATTATGGCTGGTGGATGTGCAGCAGAAAGTCTAAGCTCTCTCTCCGCGGATGCAGCGGGCCAGCTGGAAGTCTTTGGGCATGATGGTGACCCCCTTAGCGAAGAAGAGACCACCAGGTGGGTCTCGCTGGTCTCCTGCAGAGCCATGACGGCGAAACTCAGGAAACGCAGGACGGTCTTGAAGTCCTGAGCGATCTCCCTCACCAGGTGCTGGACGGGCTGCTTACGGATGAGCAGCTCCGTGGATTTCTGGTAGCGACGGATCTCTCTCAGAGCCACGGACCTGTGGCGGCGAGGCCTCTTCACTCTGCCGGTGGCCAGAGCGCCTCTCCGAGCAGCCCTGTGGCTAGCTGTCTCCTGGGGGGCTTCTTCCTCCAGTAGATTTTACGGGCGGTCTGCTTGGTTCTTGCCATCGCTCTTTATTATTCTGTCTTATATTTCTTTCACGCCGCCTAAACTCCAGCCCGGCACCCGCTTCGTTTTCGCTACAGCTCCCGGTATGTCGAGTTTCCCATTAGCACCGGGCAGCGGCCAAGTGCTAGCTAGCACTAGCTCCTCCCCGCTGTAACGTCTCCCGCTGCAAACCGTGGCTCCGTCCGCCGACCCGGGAGACCCCCGGGGCGATCCGTGCGTCCGTGATATATATACAGAGTGAAAGGTGTAGAAAGAAGAAGGAAGATAAAAAAATAATAAATAGATAAAATAATAAATAAAATAAATAATAAAATAATAATAAAATATAATAATAAAATAAATAAAAAAAGTATTATCCTAACAGAGCACTACGGTCCCAAAATGCAGGATTACTTGTAATACCTAGAATCTCCAAAAGTACAATGGGAGGCAGAACCTTCAGTTATCAAGCTCCTCTCCTGTGGAATCAGCTGCCAATCTGGATTCGGGAGTCAGACTCGATCTCTGTTTTTAAGAATAGGGCTAAAACCTACCTTTTTGATATAGCCTACAATTAGGGAGGGATCATGTGTTTCTGAACCCTCCCTTAGTTATGCTGCTAATAGGTTTAGTCAGCCGGGGGACCTCCAGTAATGCACGGGGCCTCACTCCTTTTCTCACTCTCAATGAAATATTTTTTTTGCTGGTCATTAACATTTGTTTGTTCTCTCCCATAGATTGAGTCCCCATCGTGCTGTTTGCTCTCTACATGTCTGTTCTTTTCTTCTTCTCTATCCCCTCACCCCCCAGCCAGTCGCAGCAGATGACTGCCCCTCCCTGAGCCTGGTTCTGCTGGAGGTTTCTTCCTGTTAAAAGGGAGTTTTTCCTCTCCACCGTCGCCAAGTGCTTGCTCACAGGGGATCGCCTGATTGCTGGGGTCTTTCTGCAACTGTGGGGGTTCCCCCTACAGTTGATAGTGCTATGAGATGACTGTTGTTGTGAAATGGCGCTATGTAAATAAAGTTGAATTGAATTGAATTGAATTGAAAACTTGGGAAATGAGCTTTCTCCGTAGGATTGCTGGACTCACCCTCAGAGATAAGGTGAGGAGCTCAGTCATCCGGGAGAGGCTCAGAGTAGAACCGCTGCTCCTCCACATTGAAAGGAGTCAGTTGAGGTGGTATGGGCATCTGATTAGGATGCCTCCTGGACGCCTCCCACTTGAGGTGTTTCAGGTACGTCCCACTGGGAGGAGACCCCGGGGCAGACCCAGGACTCGGTGGAGAGACTATGTCTCCCAGCTGGTCTGGGAACGCCTTGGTATCCCCTCTGAAGAGCTGGAGCAGGTGGCTGGGGAGAGGGAAGTCTGGGCTTCTCTGCTTGAACTGCTGCCTCCGCGACCCGGACCTCCGGAAAAGCGGTAGATGGATGGATGGATGGATGGATGGATGGATGAATTGAATAGACCCACAAACAAACAATTAAAGGGCTGATGACACTATTTTGATATTTTTTAGGATGATGTGTAAACCCCAAAGTCATTGTCTATGATCAATATAACATTTACAACTGCACCTGCATAAACTAGTTATATCATCAAAAAACCCCAGCCACTGACTGGACTGTGGTGCCGCCCACCGAATGAAGGGCGGCACCCCCATGATGTCAGGGACAGAACGAATTCTGGTGTTGTTGTCTGGAATGACAGCAGCTTTGTAGCTCACAGTTTCTCTGGTTTCTTGTTTTAATTTTACGGCTATGCCTCCGCGTTGTGTCACAGGCTTAGATGAACAGCAGGCCGTGAAAGACCACATCACATGCTTCAACTCCAACTGTCATAAGCCTCCTCGTGCGCTCCTTGTGCACTTTTACACAGGAGGAGGGCACGAGGAGGGGAAGGATTAATGGATTTACGTGCAGCTTTGACTTACTTTCTGTGACCACATGCTGACTCTTGCCAGTCTGGCCACGTCCCCTCTCTCATTATCACCAGCTGATTCCCCTCCTGCTGATCATGTTTCCCGGTCCTTGCCCAGGTGCTTCTCATCACACCATCACCAGCAGTGCGTGAGCTTCGTGGCCGTTTTCCAGTAACACACTGCTGGTCTGTAGTATTGTCATCTTTGTTAGTCTGACAGTATTCTCAGCACTCTCATGACATGTTAGTCACTCCATGTTCGCCGTGGTTCTTGTGCACCCTTGAAGCGATATTGGCTCTGGGGCGCACCTGTGGCTAACACGTCTCCTCTCATTCGTTCTCTTGGCAATGCCGGCCCCCAAACGCCATCAGTAAATGTGTTTGTGTTTTTTGTATGTCTTCACCTTTTTGGGAATTGTCTGTCGTTCTGTATTAAATGTGCTGTGGTGAACCCTGCATGTAAATCCTTGTTATTTAATCATCCCTCTCTGTGCCCTGCGTAAGAGCGCACAGAGGGTTATGATGAATGGATTTACACGCAGGATTCACCACAGCACATGCATTGAATATAAAGACTGATCCCAAAAGGTGACTTACAAAAATAAACAGAAACACAAACAGTAGGCATTCGGGGCCAACATGGCCCAGCGAACATGGAGAGGAGACGTGTTAACCATGGTTAACCACCTCAGAGCCGACATCGGTACAAGGGCGCAACAGAACTACGGCTGTGTGGAGTGGCTAACACGTCGTGATAGTGTTGGTAATATTGGCTGGCTGACAACACGGCAGATGATGCACACAAAACATGAACAGTTGACTGTCACTGAGTCTGACTCGCTAGGCACAATGCCCGCTTGGCATGGCTCAAACCTATACGGTTTGATGCCCCCAGATTCTTCATTGTTATCCCATTCTTTGGAACTATAATCGTCTGAAGATTGGACAACACAAACCAATTCCAGACTACATGTGCTGGAACCATCATCGATGTTTTCTACTGCTTCCAACCTGTGTGTACAATAGGCAGCCAAGCGCTGTGTTCTGTCGATGACGTTACAACATGGCCGTGGGGTTTTCCAGCCACTGATGCAATTGGTGACGTGGCACTCATGAAAACGTCGGATGTTCACGTGAAAAAAAGCCTGTTTGACTTAGAACTGCACAGACCAACCTATTTCGTCACATTGTATTATGTGCTGAAAATTAGATGAAGTCAAAAACGGGTCATCAGCACTTTAAATCTAACACTACAGCCAGCGTTTGATCATTTCATGCATCTTTAGAGGAAAATTATAACTACATCTTGTCAAGGAGCTTTAAACCTGTGAATCTCTGATTTGGACATGGATAAACCCCCCTGTAACTGAAAGACGTGTGTGTGTGTGAAGACGTGCAGCAGACAGACGGGTAGGAGTTACATGGAAAGAGACAGAATATTGTCTGTAATTTTTTTTCAGAAAAACAGATTCCAATAGACAGTACAGACGAGCAGAATAAATTATTTCTTTTTTCCTCTCCGCTCGGTACCAAGTGGTTGGGGACTGTAGGGAGTTTTCAAATGAAAGTGTGCAAATAATTTCCAAATCTGTACTCTTTAAAGAGTCTGTGACATAATTCAACCAAGAAATCATTAGAAAGAAGAACTACTGTGTTTTTATTCTGTGTAGACAAAAAATTCAATAATTTTTTTTTTACATATACTACCATAAATTACATCATGATGCAGAAGATTGCGATGTTCATTTGTCAAAATTGGGTCAGACAGCGCCCCCATATTGTAACGTAATGAGAGGAACCCAATATGTAAACAAGCATGGTTGAGTACACTGAAGCAGAGGAAGTTGTGAGCGATTTCAGCAAAGATTTGAGCAATTTGTCGACAGTTTCTGAGGAAGAAGCAGGACCGAGTGATGAAGAAGAGCGAGTTGGTTGAAGGACTGCAACCCTATTTATTTGAATCATATCGTTTAGGAAGCGATGATGACTCGCATGTTTCAGAGGATGAAGGGTCCAACGATGAAGGGTTAGAGATGGACATTGGTAGCCTCCAAAACACTGAATATACAGATAGATCTAAAAGAATATACAGATAGATCTAAAAGAAGTGGATGTGCAACTTTGATCATGTACCTTTGCTATGTTGTAAATATCAACCATAGGCATTGATTTTGTGTATATATTTATGTACTGTAATTATTATGATTATTATGTAATTATTTTTTTCCACATAAGGCAATTGTTATTTAATCATTTGGTTTAAAAAAATTTTGACTTCAATTTATTTTTTTATTTCCCCGATCGGGTGGTTGGGGAAATAAAAAAAAAAAAAAAAAAAGCTCAGATATTCAGTTTTGGTAGGCAATGAGATTTACAAAAATGAAAATTGAAAAAAGTAACATAACGTTTTTTTTTAACACAAAGTCGTTCCATTTGGAGTAAAGTCAACACTCGGCTTCAAAATTCATTGGGGAGGATTTTACTTTCGGAGGAAAAAATATAATAAAATCACAATCGCCTTATGTGGAAAAAAAATCCATTACACAAGCTCTTTCCGGGAGAGTTTTGACACTGTTGCTTCTCTGCGCTGTTTTGATATGTTGATATCGTCTTGAGCTGTGGGTTTTTGTTTGAAAACCGTAGGTATGGCAGTCGGTTTTAGAACCCGTTTGTTACAAACTTTCCAGCCTAAAGATTCCTGTATAGAAGGCGCCTCCTCAAAATTGTTTGCAGTGAAATGATCGCTACAGAGTACAAAAGATGGTGTTGGTTGCCATTTGTCCCTTGTTCTCTGTACTTGCTTCACCCATTTTTTAAGAAGATCGGGATCTTTTGGGAATGCGAACAGGCTTTTATGTTCACTGGGGCAATTAGAACACCCAGCTGCCACGCAGCGTTTCGGCATTTCTTCACTGATATAGAAGCTAAACAGCTTGTTTACATTGATAGCACATGGATCAGCCGAGATTAAACTCCTCTCATGACGTCATATCCGGAAACGAGGCGAGTCTGTGGATATCGTGCTACTGCGACACGGTGCTAAATTTAAATTCACTTAGAACTATTTTTTCACTTATTTAGCATTCTAAGCCAACAGAACCAACTAAGTATATGATTGAAGATAAATTCATACTGAACATTGAGCCATACTTCCTACATCTTGTCACAGACACTTTAACATGCATTCAATGCAATTTAGCTGTTGTAATGGATATTGTGTTAAAGTCTGTATCGGCTGTTGCACAAAAGAGTTTTTCTGTATAACAGAAGTTTCTGCTTAATTTACAAATCACTGTAATAGGAAATGTTTGACAATCCTGTGCTTTTCTTGTATTGTTATACAGAATATCACTGCAGTAAGCTGGAAAAAAACATCTGCTTTAAAATCTGTAATTCTTCCCACAACTTTTAGTACAAAAAACCTCTCAAAACATCACAGCTTTGATCGCAACTGACATGGTTTGCTGACCCAGTGACAAGACACAGACTCCAAATTGATACAATTATGTTTATTAGCAACCAGTGTGAATGAATAGTGGTGTGAGTGCTAACTGGAACTGCCAGGAACTGAGCGAAACACCGTACGGCCCGGCAACCCTGGAGACACACAGAGAGAGATGGTTACTAGGCGTCACAACTGGAGTTAAACCGTTATTGTGTAGCTCACTGTGGCAACAGATGGTGAGTTTCTCCGGTTCAGCGTTGCGGCTGTGGCCAGGGAGACAGTTCTCTTCAGATGGTGGTATTGTCCCAACAGGAGAGTGTAGGGGAAGGTGGTGAGGGAAGGAGGCTGGTAAGTCCGCCACCACGGACTCCGCCGGTGCACAGAGGATTAGTAGAAAGTGGTAAGTTGTAAATGGAGCTTACGTGGAAGGCTGGTTGGCTCTTTCCGGCGTAGGTGAGGGCTGGCTCGGCTGTGGCTCTGGTAACTGAGACGATTAGGTGATGAAGCTCTCCTGGAGCGCAGTGAGACATCTCCGCACTACCACTCCGGGCAGCATGGAAGATATAGACCCAGCCTAACGAGGATCAGGTGTGCGTGCAGCTGTGGATAATGAGCAGAGCGGGCCATGACAGTACTCCCCCCCCAATGAGCGCCTCTTGGCGGTTGTTCCAGCCTACCTGGATGTGTCCGATGGAACTCCCTGATGAGATCTTTGTCGAGCACACAGGCAGGATGCACCCAGGACCAGGCTTCCGGGCCATAGCCCTCCCAGTCCACCAGGTATTGCAGCCCACGGCCCCGGCAGCGGCATCCAGGATAGCAGTCACACTCCACGCCGGGCTGCCGTCGATCATCCTAGGGGCAGTGGCGACCTGGGAGGAGAGCACAGGGGGCTGGAAGACACAGGTTTAACTTGCGACACATGAAATGTGGGACATATGCGGAGGGAGGGGGGGAGATCCGACACAGGGTTGATGATGTGAGAGATGGCGAACAGCCCAATAAACCACTGCTGCATCTTCCTGTGCTCAGCCTTCAGATTAATGTTCTTTGTATACAGCCAAACCTACTGACCCACCTGGTATGCCGGAGCTGGGGTCCTATGACGATTTGTCACAGCAGTATTGTGTTCAGCTGTATGATGAAGCGCGGCCCGAGTTGCCCTCCATAGACGACAACAGCGTCTCATGTGCACCTGCACAGATGGCACGGCGATGTCGCCCTCCTCCTCGGGAAACAAAGGGGGAGAATACCCAAGAGAGGCTTGAAACGGGGACACGCCTATGGCCAAAGAGACGTTGAATTGTGGGCGTACTCGATCCATGGTAGGAAGGAACTCCATGCCATCGAAGAAGCCACACACCGCAGTGCCGCCTCCAGCTCCTGGTTGGCACGTTCGCACTGGCCATTGGACTGTGAATGGTATCCAGATGAAAGGCTCACTTTGGCTCCAAGGGCATTGCAAAATGACCTCCACACCTGGGAAATAAATTGGGGACCCCGGTCTGAGACGATGTCCGTGGTGATCCCATGAAGTCTCACCACATGTTGGACCAACAGGTCAGCTGTCTCCTTTGCCGTAGGCAGACCCGGAAGAGGAACAAAATGGGCCACCTTGGAGAATCTGTCCACAAGGGTGAGAACCCTGGTGTGATTGTTGGAAGGAGAGAGGCTGGTAACGAAGTCCAACACCACATGGGACCAGGGTCTGCCAGGAACCGGAAGGGGGTGGAGCAACCCTGCTGGTGGGGACGATGGGGACTTCCTGGTGGCATACTGGGGACAGGCCCGTATGTACCCCCCGACATTCTCTTGAAGAGAGGGCCACCAGAACGAGTGTTGCAACAACTCCTCCGTGTGTCGTCCTCCAGGATGGCAGGCGAACTTGGATGTGTGGGCTCATTGGATGACATCACCCCGGACGGCCAATGGCACAAACAGCTTCCCCGCTGGCCCCCCACCTGGGTCCTTCTCCGACTCCTGGGCCCTCAGGACCCTCTTCTTAATTCCCCACGAGAGGGCGCCCACGACACAGGAGGTAGGGAGAATGGGATGGTCTTCAGCCTCCAGGGTGTCCATGGCGAATTGCCTGGAGAGGGCGTCTGGTTTCGTATTCTTGGACCCAGGGCAGTAGGTGATAGTAAAGTCGAATCGACAAAAGAAAAGAGACCAGCGGGCTTGATGGGCATTCAGGCGCTTGGCCGTCCTAAGGTACTCCAAATTATGATGGTCCATCCAAACCACGAACGGCTGCAAGGACCCCTCCAGCCAATGGTGCCACTCCTCCAGAGCCAGTTTGACGGCCAGCAACTCCCTGTCACTGATGCTATAGTTCCGCTCCGCCAGAGATAGTCGCTTGGAGAAAAAGGCATAAGGCTGGACCTTCCCATCCATCGGAGAACGTTGAGAAAGAACCGTCCCCACACCAGAATCCGAGGCATCCACCTCCACGAGGCACTGCAGGCTGGGATCCACCTGCACCAGGATCGGCGAATCAGAGAATTGCTTCTTCAGGGCCGCAAAGGCTGCTGCCGCCTCCTCCGGCCACCGGAAGGGAACCTTCGTGGATGTAAGGCGCGTCAGGGGATGGGCCAGGCTGCTGTAGTTCTTTATGAATCGGCGGTAGAAATTAGCAAATCCCAGGAACTGCTGGAGCTGTTTCCTTGAGGACGGGACCGGCCACTCCACCACTGCCTTAATTTTGCCCGGGTCTGGAAGGATCTCCTTATGAGAAATAATGAAGCCCAGGAAGGACGTCTTGGATGTATGAAATTCACATTTCTCAGCCTTGACGAATAACTGGTTCTCCAATAGCCGCTGAAGAACACGTCTCACATGTACCCGGTGCTCCTCTAAGGAATGGGAGAAGATCAGAATGTCAACCAGGTAAACGAACACAAACACGTTCAGAAAATCCCTCAGAACATCATTGATGAGGCGCTGAAACACAGCAGGCGCATTGGTCAGGCTGAATGGCATCACCAGATATTCAAAGTGACCACTAGAGGTGTGGAACCCTGTCTTCCACTCGTCCCCCTCACGGATCCGCACCAGATGGTAAGCGTTGTGCAGATCCAACTTGGTAAAACAAGAAGCCCCCTGGAGAGAGTCAAAGGCAGAATTAAGCAACGGGAGGGTGTACTTATCTTTGATAGTAATATTATTCAACTCCCTGAAATCAATGCATGGTCTCAATGAGCCATCTTTTTTTCCCACAAAGAATAACCCCGCCCCCACCGCCGAAGAGGACGGGTGAATGATGCCAGAGCTCAGGCACTCCTTGATGTACGTGTCCATAGCCACCCTTTCCGGCGGGGAAAGGCTATACAGCTGGCTAGACGAGAGAGGAGCCCCCGGACTGAGGTTGATGGCACAATCATACGGTCGGTGGGGGGTCGGGACAGAGCCTGGGACTTGCTGAACACGGCACCGAGATCATGATATTCAGGAGGCACCTTAGACAAATCAGGAGGGGGATCGGAGGGAAACCCCTAGGGTCACTGAAGGTAAGCACGCTGCTGACTGCAGACAGGGGCTGAGGCAAAATGAGCTCCATGATTTAATACTGCCCGCACTCCAATCAATCGTTGGGTTATGGAGGTGTAGCCAGGGATAGCCCAGAAAGACCGGAGATGTCAAGATGGGCAACACAAAGAAGGACAGTTGCTCTCGATGATTCCCAGATACAATAATGGAGACCGGCGCTGTCCGGTAGGATACTGTAGCCACGGGGGTGTTAGACGACACAATCAGCCGGAGAGGAGACTCAAGGGGAATGCAGCGAAGGCCCAAATGGGTTGCCAGGTCTCTAGACATAAAGCTTTGCTCAGCCCCGGAGTTGATTAAGGCCTGTGTAGGTATCTCTGTGTGTTTGTGTATGAACCTAATGGAAAGAAGCAAACTGGATAGGGGATTAGACCGGGGTACATCCGTGAGTCCCCTTACTCTAACGCACGGACTTCACTTCCGCCTCCCGAAGAGAGCAGACGCCTTTTTCTTCTCTCCTGCTCTGACTTATCTCCTTCCTCCTCTAACTAACTGGATCCCAGCTTGCTATCGTCTGTCTGCGTGTCCTTACTGCTGATCATCGAACGAAACTATGGATTTAATAAGCTGGGCTTTGAACGCAATTGACACTATTTTTTCAACGAGGAAAAGTGCCCCGGGGGTGGGTGTTTGCCCCGCAGGAACGGCTGCTGCGGGCTATTTGAGGGACACAAGTAATTGGAAACTCTTGTGCCTGTCTGATCTTTCCATCGAAGATGTCGAAGATTTGTACGTCTTCATAGTAATGGTCATTGGGATCGTTCTGATTGGATCTGGGATTGTCCTGGTGTACCGTAAATTGATGAAGATGGACTTAACCTATCAAAATGCTGGCCAAGCGAGGTTCAACCATCAAATTGAAAAAATGGAGAGGACTCTGACAGCGGCAAATGGAGAACTGTCTAGGAAAATGGATTACATCATGATTACGCTGAGAGCCGTCCATGAAGGATTCAACGTCCAGCAATGAAGGATTAAGTACTGAATCTGTAAGAGGATATAAAGTTTCTTTCTCTGGGATCAGTACTATTTGACTAATCTGACCCCCCTCACACAAGTCCTCCAGATTATCTGCAGTTTTTTGTTTTCAAAACATTTGAGCTGCACTATCTCCACAGACAGCCAGCTGCATGGCCCAAGGACAATGCCAGCAGCTAAGACAAAACATCTCCTGCCAAAGAGACTTTATTGTTCTTAACTGATACAAACACCTACACTCAACACTACACCCACACTGACTCAAAAACTGATGAAAAAGATCACTCACTCACTGCTCTCTTTGTGTCCTTGTGTACTTTTTTGTCTGCTAACTGTGCATTGAGGGCTTTTTTTCTTGTAATCATAATATTGATCATATATGACCAGTATTCTGACAATCAATGGTTTTTTGTTCCTTCCTATTGTATTATCCTTTTCTTCCCTATGCATCCTGTACCCATCTGATGACAGGCGCGTTCACAGAAGCTGCCGTGTCACCGGAAATGCAGGTCGTTTTCTGTGTCAAGTCAAATCCCTCGTATGTTATCAGTTTTCATATCTGTTAATGTACTTGGCAATGAATCCTTTCTGAGTCTGAGTCTGAGTCCCCTTTTGGCCGAAGCTGACACGACCCGACCTCATGCTCCCCGCTCCCGCAATACAAGCACAACCCAAGCTCGTGGCGACACTGTTTCTCTGCCGCAGATAGCCTAGAATGCCCCACTGTTATAGGCTCCACGGGTGCTGAGGGTTCAGAGGACGGAAAAGCCGATATTGAGGACTGAGGGGAATGGCGAGACGGTTCCCCGGACCATCCATAGGACCTACATTCCACCGCTCATTCCCTCAGTCTATTATCCAGACTAATGGCCAGAGAAATGAGCTCTGATAACCTCGTTGGTTTCTCTAAAGGGGCTAACTCATCCCGAAGGCTAGCATTGAGGCTCCTGATGAAAATACAGCAAAGAGAAGTGTCGTCCCAACCTACTTCAGTAGCCGCCACCCGGAAGTCTACGGCATAATCTGCCACCGCCCTAGACCCCTGCCTTAGATTTAATAGGCAGGTGGTCAGAACGCTATCTCGATCGGAATGATCAAACACTTCATTAAATTCACTAATGAAGTGAGACTAGCATAATTTGCCCTAGCCATTACCGCATAGGCCCAAGCTAGTGCTCTCCCCTCCAACAGATTAATAACATAACCGATCTTACTATGGTTGGAAGGGAAATCCTCTGGCACCCGCTGAAACACCACCTCGCGTTGCATAACAAACCCCCTGGCTTCGCCCAACTTACCGTTGAAACGGCTGGGAGTTGGTACGGGAGTAAGCCGAACAGGAAGAGTCTGCCTGAGCTGGTTAGCTGGAATGCTAGCGGGAGTCGAGGAGCTGCTGGCGACAGGTAAGGCCTGGGAAAAGTGCTGGGAATTAGTTAGTCTATCCAACCATTCTGTGACACAAGTTAGCTGGTTTAGGATGGTCTGCTGCTGATAAACCAATTGATCAATTTGAATTTCCATGCAGTTGACACGGTGCACCAAAATGCTGTCAGCTG
Source organism: Pholidichthys leucotaenia (assembly GCA_020510985.1). Taxonomy (NCBI): domain Eukaryota; kingdom Metazoa; phylum Chordata; class Actinopteri; order Cichliformes; family Pholidichthyidae; genus Pholidichthys; species Pholidichthys leucotaenia. The sequence continues at coordinate 372,525,549 of CM035842.1, read as the reverse complement.
GATCGTTCTGGCGGAGATGTACTGACATGGTTTGCTGACCCAGTGACAAGACACAGATTCCAAATTGATACAGTTATGTTTATTAACAACCAGTGTGAATGAATAGTGGTGTGAGTGCTAACTGGAACTGCCGGGAACTGAGCGAGACACCGTACAGCCTGGCAACCCTGGAGACACACAGAGAGAGATGGTTACTGGGCGTCACAACTGGAGTTAAACCGTTATTGTGTAGCTTACTGTGGAAACAGATGGTGAGCTTCTCCTGTTCAGCATTGCGTCTGTGGCCAGGGAGACAGTAGGTGAAGGTGGTGAGGGAAGGAGGCTGGTAAGTCCACCGCCACGGACTCCGGCTGTGCACAGAGGATTAGTAGAAAGTGGTAAGTTGTTAATGGAGCTTATGTGGAAGGCTGGTTGGCTCTTTCCAGCGTAGGTGAGGGCTGGCTCAGCTGTGGCTCTGGTAACTGAGACGATTAGGTGATGAAGCTCTCCTGGAGCGCAGTGAGACATCTCCGTACTACCACTCCGAGCAGCGTGAAAGATACAGTAAAGGCCCAGCCTAATGAGGATCAGGTGTGGGAGCAGCTGCGGATAATGAGCAGAGCGGGCCATAACAGCAACTTTTTAAAAAAGCTCCCAAGAATTCAAACTTTTTGGGCCGCAACAATTATAAAAACATCCCGCGAAATCCTGGAGGGACTGATTGTCTGATTTTTACACTTTGTGTCATGCCATCTAATTACACTAGTCAACACCAAATTTATTGTCTAAGATTTTTTAGCTGAATTAGGACAATTTTGATGTGCTGAATCCAAAAATCACATTGGTTTTGCTCAATCAGGTCAACTTTTTGAACAATGGCCACATGTTTTTTTTTTACGTTTTTGTTTACATGTACATGTATTTTCATTTTATATGATGCAAAATTTTTTTTTCTTCTTGAAATTATCTGAATTTTGAACAATGATGACGTAACATTCAATTTATATGTACTTACCTTCATCAATGTCTACTATTCAATTTACAGTACAACTGTACAACTGCTGTACAAAGAAACGGATGTCATTTTCAGATTCAGCGGTGCAAAATTGTCTTAAATCAGTTGAAACAACACAGACAACTTACAAAAAAATTATTTCAGTTATGTTGTGTTACCTGTAGATAGTGCACCCACTTTGTGCTGCAGAGAGAGGGATCATTTAAAAGAGGTGTGGCAGTAGCGCAATCTCTGTGCATTGGCATTTTGGTGCATTTTACAATGATACACTTTTGATCAGGAAAAAGGAGGTTTATTGTCAGAAGAGCTATTTCAGTGGCGTGTTTTGAAATTGTGAGTAAACGGCATGTCATAAATGCCCTTTTCAGGGCATTAATGAGGCACCAAATGCCGACAGTGAGTTTGCTTGCTTATTAACAGAAACACACAAAATAATGAGCCACGTGGGGCAAAACACATACACTAAACGTGACACACAGATAAAGAGCACAAACACCTACATAAGAGAGTAGTGAGGGCAAAACCTGACGCTATAGAATAAACACTTACAAATGATTGAAGCGAGGACAAAACCTGATGCTGAAACGAGACTGGAGCCGGATGTAGGGACTCCAGTCTAATGTAGACGAGATCGCAGCCACCACTACATCTAGCTGGCGATCTCAAATAGTGAACAGAACTCAAACTACAAACAGGTGTGGAGTAAACGTAATGACAAAGTGCAGACAGCTGTGACAGGTCATGAAAAGATTTGACAGCAGGAAGTCCTGTCAAGGCGCTGTCAAAATAAAAGCACAGACATAACAAAAATGTAATTAGAAATACATATGGAAGAAAGGGAAATAAACAGGAGACACGAGCCCGGTGCGGAACTGAACTTGGGATCACCACAGTACCCCTCCCTCAAGGGGTGGATTCCTAGACACCCATGGCAACATCAAAAAAGAGAATACCCCCCCCCCCTCCCCAAAGCACAACAACTACAAAAACTGACCCGGGGGGAGGGGGGAATCCAGGCCCGGAGGGAGAGACACAAAACAACACAAAAACCCAATAACCAACATCAAAGACAAAATGAAGGAAACTGGGTCATAAATAACAAATAGAGAAATAGTTCCGGTGGCCTCCCAGTGTCCTGGCTCCACCCAGCCGACCAGTGAAAAAGGCCGGGTGGCCAACCAACACCACAGAGACCCCTACTACCAGAAAAGAGTTCGGGGGGCCGACCGAAATCCAAAACGTGATGGTCTGATGAAATGAGTCAGGTGGTCTGCCAGAGAATCAAGACCACCTGACCCGGCAGCCCAGTCTTTCAGGCGGCCGTCCAACATTCTTCAGCCACCTGGACCAGACGGGGAAACCGGGAGGTGGCTTACCCATCGGGAGGCTCACTGACAGGAAGCCAGGCCAGGAGGAGGAACCCCAACGGTGTCTGGTGGTGGAGAGAGGAGGAGGACCATGACGGCGTCAGGCCGGGGACCAGCAGCACCCACGGTGGAGCCCGGCTGGGCCAACGTATCATCCACAGCGTCTCCAGACTGGAGCTCAGAACTCCAGACTGGGCTCAGAACCGGGCCAACGCCGCACCCGCGATGGACCCTGACTAGGCCAACGCCGCACCCACGATGGACCCCGACTGGGCCAACACTGTACCCACGGTGGACCCAACCTGAGTAGGGACCCAAATGATGGCCTCAGGAAGGGATGGAGCAGCGACCTGAACGACCTTCAGGGTCAAACCCGGTCTCTCGGGGACGTCTGATGAAGCTGGAACATCTCCGGAGACCCTGGAAGAGGACTCGAGCACAGTAGAGGAACAAAAGGGGTCAGGGTCACTGGCAGTGGCAGAGCCCGGCGAGGTGAGCTCGAATGCAGCAGGCGGCTGCACCCGGCTCTCCTCCCAAAGAGACAGGCAAGATTGCTCCATTATAGAAAAGAGAAAGGCAAAATAGAGCACTTGCCTGATCTCAAGCTCAGCCGCCGTCCAGGACAACGGCGATCCAGGCGACAAAGTAGACACGGGCTCAGTCTTCAGGAGGTCAATATCAGGTTCCCACTCGGCTGCAGGGGCCACTGCAGCCGGCATGATAGTCTCGGCAGTCCTGGAACCCCCAGGCACAGTAGTCCACACTGATGGCTCCGTCGGTGCCGTGGCAAGAGGTCTGTCGCTCGCTAGGGCTGGCTTCTGATCACTGGAGACCCGGGGATGCTTCGACATCGGCGCAGGCTCCAAATGGCTGGCAGGCCTCCTCCTCTGTCCATGGCGTGGCTGCGGGGCTGGGACCTGGCTCACCAGGGCTGCAGGCTCCTCCCTCGTCCGACGGTTTAACCCAGGCACTGGCGGGCACTTGGGGTAAAGAAGTAGACACAGAGGTAGCAAGGACAATTTTAGTGGCTGCAGCAGGTGGTGGGGACTCAGTGGACTGCAAAACCTGAGCCCCACCCCTCAGGAATCAGACAAGGTAATTCATCATATTGTGGAAAAGAATGAAAACACATTGCCTGTTTTCCTGGGGTTTGATGGTTCCTGCATGTTCAGTTTTTCCCTCTCCCACATAAATGGTGATGGCTGACCCTTCGGGAAGACAAGGAGGAGCTGCCCCAACAGGATCAGCGACGGGCGGAGCCAGACAAGGGACCACAAGGCTCGCAGCTGCTGAAGAAGGCGTCGAGGAGGAGGGAGGAGCAGCCGAGGCAGTCCGGGGTAGGGGAGCTGGTGAAACAGCAGAAAAAAATGAACCGGAGGCTGAGACTGCTGTCTTCACTCTCTGCCGCAGCGAAGGAGAAACAGCTGGCTGGGAGATGTTGCTCCTAAAATGCGTTTACCCCCAGTTCTTTTATACGAAGGCCAAATAATCAGACTGAGAGGTGAAATATACTTTCACTTATTTTACTGAAAATGAGATATGGATACAAGCAGCGATGGAACACAACTCTTAGGAATTTACACCGAGAGAGTGCTCCCAAACTCTGGAACTTACAGTTTTTATAAAACCTGACCGCACCCTATCGCTCACCTGCTCCCTCATGCAAGAGGGAGGGGTTTGTCCCTCAGTGAGAGACGGGAGGAGGAAACGCGGAAAGCATGGCGGCGTGAAATTGTCCCTGAGAAGACGTCAGTTTGGTAACATTCCTCTTCCTTCTATGATTTTTGGGAATGTACAATCTCTGAGAAACAAGGTGGATGAAATTCAAGGGAATGTACGCTACCAGAAGGACTTTAAGAACTGCTGTGTCATGGTTTATACCGTGTCTTGGCTTGCTGCGCATGACTGGGATGCGGACCTATGTATTGATGGCTTTGGAGCCCCACTCCACTCTGATCGGCAGGAAGAGGTAACGGGAAAACGTCAGGGGGGCTTCGTATGTTTATATATTAATAAGCAGTACTGCACATCTGTCACGGTCAGAGAGCGCATCTGTACACCCGATGTGGAGCTGCTGTCTGTGTCACTACGCCCCTTTTATTTGCCTCGCGAGTTCCCTCAGCTTTTGATCACGACTGTGTACATCCACCCGAGGGCAGACGCTGACTCCGTCTCCAGCACCATCTTTGATGTGGTCCAGCGGCTGCAGTCAATTTCTCCAGAGGCGCCAAACTTTATTCTTGGGGATTTTAACCATGTTTCTTTAAAGAAGACACTTAAAAACTTTTATCAGTATGTCTCCTGCCCAACCAGGCGAAAAAAGACATTGGACCTGTGCTATGGATCCATAGAGAGGGCCTATCACTTCCCCTTCCTCCTTTAGGATCCTCAAATCACAATTGTGTACATTTGCTGCCCACATATAAAACTGCTCTCAGAAGAGGCAAGGTGGAGACCAGAGATATAGATGTGTGGACAGAGGATTCAGTGCACAGCCTCCAGGAATGCTTTAACTGTACAGACTGGGAGATGTTCACACTGTCCTGCGGGGATGATTTGGACTCTTTGGTGGACGTCACATGCTCATACATGGCTTTCTGTAAAAATACGATCGTTCCACATAAATGTGTCAAAATATATCCCAACAACAAGCCATGGGTTACAAAATCAGTTAAATCCTGCTTACAGAGGAAAGCACTTGCCTTTAAACAGGGGTCTGTTTCTGACCTACAGGTTGCCACAAAAGAGCTGAAGGCCGAAATTTTAAGAGCAAAACAGAATTATAAATCAGAGTTGGAAAGCAAGATGGCAACAAAGAAACTTGGTTCAGCCTGGGCCAGTATGAAAACTATTACAGTCCTTCAGAGCACAGAACGCAGCAATCGTGTGTTTTTAGATGGTTTTAATTCAGACACAGAGCTGGCTAATGCTCTTAATTGTTTTTATGGTCGTTTTGGCTCCTTTGATTTTAGCACAGAAACCCAAGATTTGAAACAGAAGCTCAAAGACAATCAGCACTTTAATATTGAGGTGCAGGATGTTAAAAGGGAGTTCTGTGCTGTAAAAGTGAACAAAAGTCAGGGCCCTGATAATATATGTGGGCGCTTGGTAAAGTCCTGTGCACATGAACTGAGTCCTATATTTCATTACATTTTCAATAAGTCCTTACAGACACAACATGTGCCTAAGATCTGGAAAGAAGCCGTGGTTGTTCCCGTTCCAAAATCCAGCTGTCCTAAAATGGTAAACAACTTTAGACCAGTTGCTTTGACTTCAATTTTAATGAAAATTTTTGAAAAACTGGTCAGATGTGAGGTCCTAAAGCAGACTGAGCATGCATTGGATCCTCTGCAGTTTGCCTATAGGCCTCACAGAGAAGTGGAGGATGCCACTGTCACTCTGTTTAACATGCTTTTTAAACATTTGGATTTTAATGGGACACACGCCAGGCTTTTATTTGTGGACTTTTCCTCCACCTTTAATACAATCCAACCTCATATTATAGTTGAAAGTCTCCTGCAACAATTTGATTTGAGCAATAATCTGGTGGGTTGGATTCTGGATTTCTTAACCAACAGGACACAGAGAGTAAGGGTCAGTGGTACATTGTCTGACCTAAAGTGCTCTTCTACTGGCTCTCCTCAGGGGTGTGTGTTGTCACCACTACTCTTCATCGTGTACACAAACATGTGTCGGAGCAGACATGACAACAGACACATTATAAAGTATGCTGATGATTCAGTTATTGTCAGTCTCCTCCAGGATGGTGAGAGTGGCCACGGCCCAGTAGTTGATGATTTTGTTCACTGGTGTGAGGATTCCTACCTGCAGCTGAATACGACAAAAACTAAAGATATGATTATTGACTTTAGGAGGAAAACTCCCAGGCACAAAGTCACCGTACTAAAAGGCCAGACCACCGAATGTGTACAATCCTACAAATATCTTGGGATGATTATTGATAGTAATTTAAACTTTGAAGAGAACTGTGAAAGGGTGTGCAAAAAGGGTCAGCAACATTTGCATTGCTTGAGAAAACTTGCACGCTTCCAAATTGACCGAACCATAATGACAATGTTTTGTCGGGCTTTTATTGAATCTGTTTTATCCTTTTCTTTAGTGTCATGGTTTGGTCAGATAAAACTGAAACAGAGGAAATCCTTGGATCAGGTAGTTAGATGGTCCAGTCGTTTGCTTGGTGAGTCACAGCTGAGCCTGACATCCCTGTACACCAGACAAGTACAGAGGATGGCTACCTCCATTTTAAATGATGACTCCCATCCTTTGCACTGCAACTTTCAGCTTCTTCCCTCAAGACGGAGGTTTGCTGTCCCAAAAAGTAAAACCCAGCGCTACAAAAACAGCTTTGTTCCTGCTGCTGTCAAAGAGTTGAACAAGTTGTAACAATATATTGCACATAATTTAGGTACCTATTTATTATCTCCATTTTATATTTACCTATTTTTCTAGGATGTTATTTGCGTTCTAAATATTTTATTGGGTTTTTATAAAACTTTGAGTTTTTAACCTCTTTGACTAGTTTTTAACTTTTTAATATGATCCTTCTCTCTTACCTCTGGTTTTTCTCTCATCTCTTTGTCTTTATACCCTGATTGATGGAGCCTTGAGTATTTTTATCATGTTTATAGTCAGCTTCATGGGTGCCTGTGTTTGTGTCTATGTTGAATGTAATTTGTGGCTTGTAAATATGGATGTCACCAGACTGCAAAACAAATCTACCTATGGGTACAAATAAAGTAACCTGAACCTGTGTATCTATACTTTTCACTATGTGATGGCTCAGCTGCAGGTTGAGTCAGCTCTATGTGGTTTCAGCAGGCATGTCATGGGGTGTGTGTGGGTGTAGTGACCTTGACAGGCTGTGTAGCGTGCAGGGCAAGCAGAAGAGGAAGTGTGATAACATTGTTGCACAGTAGCTCACATTCTAAGAAAAACAAGTACATCTAGAGGTTTCACCAATGATACCCAACGATACCACCTGTTACTCATAAATTTGTCAATTCATGTTTTTGCATCTCCCCCTGTTGAAATGGGTCTAAACCCATCTCATAACCCTAGTCTAATCCCTGTGTGTAGTGAATCTAATGTTCTATATAAGATAAGATAAGATAAGCCTTTATTAGTCCCACAATGGGGAAATTCCAGGATTGCAACAGCACAGGGACAGCAACACTCAGAGCAACAATCAGAAGGCAAGAAAAAACAACATCTAGCAAACATATGTCCATATTACTATAAATGTATATATATAGACACACAGTGCAGAGCATTATGGCTGGTGAATGTGCAGCAGAAAGTCTAAGCTCTCTCTCCGCGGATGCAGCGGGCCAGCTGGAAGTCTTTGGGCATGATGGTGACCCCCTTAGCGAAGAAGAGACCACCAGGTGGGTCTCGCTGGTCTCCTGCAGAGCCATGACGGCGAAACTCAGGAAACGCAGGACGGTCTTGAAGTCCTGAGCGATCTCCCTCACCAGGCGCTGGACGGGCAGCTTACGGATGAGCAGCTCCGTGGATTTCTGGTAGCGACGGATCTCTCTCAGAGCCACGGACCTGTGACGGCGAGGCCTCTTCACTCTGCTGGTGGCCAGAGCGCCTCTCCGAGCAGCCCTGGTGGCTAGCTGTCTCCTGGGGGGCTTCTTCCTCCAGTAGATTTTACGGGCGGTCTGCTTGGTTCTTGCCATCGCTCTTTATTATTCTGTCTTATATTTCTTTCACGCCGCCTAAACTCCAGCCCGGCACCCGCTTCGTTTTCGCTACAGCTCCCGGTATGTCGAGTTTCCCATTAGCACTGGGCGGCGGCCAAGTGCTAGCTAGCACTAGCTCCTCCCAGCTGTAACGTCTCCCGCTGCAAACCGTGGCTCCGTCCGCCGACCCGGGAGACCCCCGGGGCGATCCGTGCGTCCATGATATATATACAGAGTGAAAGGTGTAGAAAGAAGAAGGAAGATAAAAAAAAAAAAAAGGCTGTTGCAACAGGCAGCCGACTCGTGTGGCGCCGCCGGTCCGGCAGAGCCGGTGATGTCCCCTTTCCGGCAATTTGTATTGACCTGCCTCCCCCTCAGGTCGCCATACTTCCAGAGGACATCGGGTGTAATGCAGACATCGTGGACAACCATAACAAAAGGCCTATGTGTGTATAGTGTATAAAACTATATTAGAAATAACCAGTGCACACATGTGGACACAAAATAAAAGGCACACATATGCATGTATACTATATACATGCATATATGGATGTGTTCACATGTGAGCACTTTCACTATATAAACATATGTATATACAAAATCAGTGGTCACAACAGAAACCTGTGGGGCCATAGCACAGCAAAGCAAAAGCTAACACCATGTAAATGTGTATTGTAGACCCTATCGTGGATTCTAAACTATTTCTTCCATATTCTCTGGGTCCCAGTCAGAGTCCAGCCTTGGCATGACCTTGTCGTCATCCTGGTAGTGAGAGAGCAGGTGGACAGCTTCCTGGACACCTTGGTATGGGGGTGGGTCTTTGAAGGAGAAAGCTGCAACAATAGATCTTTCCACAAGTCGTTTAATCATAGGAATACAACAACACCCACAGAAAGCAAAAATTAATAAAGTAATACCGATGCTAACTAAGGCCCCTTGTATAATCTTCCCCCATTTACCAAACATGTTGTCAAACCAACTACCTAGTGTATTATCAATGCCAGATTAAGCTTTATTGAGCTTTTAGCTCTTATAAAGATTTTCATTTTTCTAAAATTTAAGCTATACGTTATAATAATTTTTATTAAAAATATGCAACTTATGGATTTTATAACTATTTTAGTAAGTTCAATTCAATTCAACTTTATTTATATAGCGCCATTTCACAACAACAGTCATCTCATAGCACTATCAACTGTAGGGGGAACCCCCACAGTTGCAGAAAGACCCCAGCAATCAGGCGATCCCCTGTGAGCAAGCACTTGGTGACGGTGGAGAGGAAAAACTCCCTTTTAACAGGAAGAAACCTCCAGCAGAACCAGGCTCAGGGAGGGGCAGTCATCTGCTGCAACTGGCTGGGGGGTGAGGGGACAGAGAAGATGAAAAGAACAGACATGTAGAGAGCAAACAGCATGATGGGGACTCCATCTATGGGAGAGAACAAACAGATGTTAATGACCAGCAAAAAAAAAAAAATTTCATTGAGAGTGAAGAAAGGAGTGAGGCCCAGTGCATTATTGGAGGTCCCCTGGCTGACTAAACCTATTAGCAGCATAACTAAGGGAGGGTTCAGAAACACATGATCCCTCCCTAATTGTAGGCTATATCAAAAAGGTAGTTTTTAGCCCTATTCTTAAAAACAGAGATCGAGTCTGACTCCCAAATCCAGATTGGCAGCTTGTTCCACAGGAGAGGAGCTTGATAACTGAAGGCTCTGCCTCCCATTGTACTTTTGGAGATTCTAGGTATTACAAGTAATCCTGCATTTTGGGAGCGTAGTGCTCTGTTAGGATAATATGGTAGTATCAGATCTTTTAAATAAAAAGGAGCCTGATTGTTTAGAGCTTTGTAATTAAGAAGAAGGATTTTAAACTTAATTCTAAACTCTATGGGAAGCCAATGAAGGGAGGCCAGAACCGGAGAGATGTGATCTCTCTTTCTGGTACCTGTTAAAACTCTTGCTGCAGCATTTTGGATCAGCTGAAGACTTTTTGAGATGTTTTAGGACAGCCTGATAATAAAGAATTACAATAATCTAATCTCGAGCTAACAAAAGCGTGGATCAGTTTCTCAGCATCACTCTGAGACAAGATGCTCCTAATCTTGGCAACATTACGCAAATGATAGAAGGCAGTCTTAGAAACAAATTTAATATGTGAATTGAAGGACAGATCTTGATCAAAAATAATTCCAAGGTTCCTCACAGAGCTACTAAGAGAAAGAGTAACCGCATCCAAACTGAAAGTTTGATTTGGAAAGGTATTTCTAAGGTTTTTTGGACCAACAAGAATGACTTCAGTCTTATCTGAATTTAATAGCAGGAAATTACAAGCCATCCAAGCTTTGATTTCCTTAAGACAGGCTTCTAACTTGGCTAATTGATTACTATCATCTGGCTTCATTGACAGGTATAATTGTGTGTCATCAGCATAACAATGAAAATGTATACAGTGCTTTCTAATAATGTTGCCTAACGGAAGCATATATAAACTAAAAAGAGTAGGGCCTAACACAGATCCCTGTGGAACTCCATGACTAAGCTTTGAGTTGAAAGAAAACTCATTGACATGAACAAACTGGAACCTATCAGATAAATAAGATCTAAACCACTGCAACAAAGTTCCATTAAGTCCAACATAGTGTTCTAATCTATCAAGTAGAATATTATGATCGATAGTATCAAAAGCTGCACTAAGGTCTAAAAGGACAAGTACAGAAACCAGTCCATTATCAGATGCGATGAGGAGGTCGTTAGTGACCTTCGCTAAAGCTGTTTCAGTACTATGATGGATTCTAAACCCAGACTGAAACTCTTCAAGTAAACCATTTCCCTGCAGGTGGTCAAATAATTGCGTAGCAACAATTCTAAGATTTTTGAAATGAAAGGGAGATTAGAGATTGGTCTATAGTTAGCTAAAGCTCCTGGATCTAGCGTTGGCTTTTTGAGTAAGGGTTTAATTACAGCCGTTTTAAAAGCCTGTGGTACATGGCCTAAAGTTAATGAAGAATTGATTATATGAAGAATAAAGCTACCAATAAGTGAGAAGACTTCTTTAAATAACCTGGTAGGAATAGGGTCTAAAAGACAAGTTGAAGGTTTAGATGAGGAAACTATTTTGTCTAACTCACAAAGGTCGATTGGAGTAAACTCATCAAGACAGACATCAATTGAAGGAGTTGTAGTAGTTACTGCATTTAAGTTAACTGTGGGAAGAATCTGATTGATTTTATCTCTGATGGATGAAATTTTATTATTGAAAAAGTTCATAAAATCCTGACTAGTAAGCTCTAAGGGAATGCTAGGATTGACAGAGTCCTGACTCTTTGTCAACCTGGCCACAGTGCTGAAAAGAAACCTGGGATTATTCTTGTTCTCTTCTATTAATGCAGAATAATAACTCGTTCTAGCTTTTCTAAGAGATTTTTTTATAAATTAAAAGATGATTTCTCCGAGCTAAATAGATTTCATCTAAATTAGTGGAGCCCCATTTTCTTTCTAATTGACGAGTCTTCTGTTTTAAGCTACGAGTTTCTGTGTTGAACCAAAGAGTTAGAAATCTCTGATTAGACTTTTTCTTTTTTAAGGGGGCCACCAAGTCTAGAGTTCTGAATTACAGAAGGAGCAAGCTGTCTATAGCTTATTTCCGTTGTGTTGATACATGGCATAGAGGAAACAATCTGCATAAATTTGGTAACAGCATCATCTGAGAGGCATCTACTGTAATAATATTTTTTCTTTAGGAGTCAAATAGTCAGAAATAGTAAAATCAAAGGTTAACAGACAATGGTCTGACAGTACAGGGTTATGAAGAGACACTACAAGATTTTCTGTTTCTATGTCATATGTCAGAACAAGGTCCAACGTATGGTGGAGATAATGAGTAGAATTTCCTACTTTCTGAGAAAACCCAATCGAGTCTAATATTGAATTAAATGCCACATTAAGGCAGTCACTATCTACATCCACATGTATATTAAAGCCCCCTACTATAATTATTCTATCAGATTTCAGCACTAAATCAGCTAAGAAATCAGCAAATTCGGATAAAAATTCTGAGTATGAGTTGATTGATTAATTATACAAAAGGTTTTTTCTTTTTCCCTTTTCTAAACAATAATTGTGCTATATAATAATCAACCAAATCCCGCAATTTCAATAACTTTAAATGTGTAAACAGTAAATTAGTATGTTCAAGATACCCGACTTTGTGTATACCATGGACAGTCCTTTTTGTAATGTTAGCAATGAATTAAGTGTACTTTTATAATTGTTATCCCAAGCCTCTATACAATAGGTCAAGTATGGAAGTATCAATGAGCAATACAAGATATAAAGTGATTTGTCTTAATTTTATTTATAATTGCAATATTTTTTGCAACTTTGTTTTGTATTTATCCGACGTGTGATTTCCAACTACTTTTATCATCTAGTATTACATGATAATAGAAATTCACTAATCATGCATTTATCTGCCGAGATCACATGCTCTATAAGTGTGTGTGGGTGTGCCACAACACACGACTGCAACCTCTATCCATACATGAACTGTTTTTATATGCTACACCAACAACCTGCTCGATATGTCTATTGTATTTCTTGTTCCAAGATAAAGTTTTATGTCACACTGACCGGCCAAAAGGTTTCATGCTCTTACTCCCTCCCCCCTTATCTCCTCTCCTGGGAGTAGACTGCTCGATGGCCTCGAAGCCCTATATAGTTATGCAGCTGTTGCCTTATCATATATACTTTTTTTTTTATACGTCATGTTTCACTTGTTGCAATAATCCTAAATGGGGTGTTAAATTGATTTAAAACTCCTTAATACTATCAAAGTTTGCATAGAGACTCCTACTATTAATATGTATTATTGTCAATGTCTGATCCGAATTCATTATTCCATTTAATTGTTGATCATAATAAGCACACCTATTGTTAATATGATTAAAATAGTTATTGTCTGGGTCAATATCTCCTAAAATGTCTTGTGGTTCTTGTTCAGTATTGACAAAGGTTTTTACCCTAATACACTTCCATTATTAAATGAGGAAAAGGAAGAAAAAAAAAAGAAACACTAAGGAAAAAAGAACACAAAAATCTTCACTCATAATCTTACTGCACTATTATTCATACATCAGAACTAAGGTTTAAATTTATCTAATTCCTCCATTTCTTTAATCATTATTACTAGTTACATTATTACCATCACTAGTTTTATCCACACCTTACAGTTCTTTGTCCATGTTGACTGTATTTTCCCCTGTTTTCTGAGAGCCCTTTTAAATTTCTAAAATTTTATGAAGTGTATATTCATGTTATCATATGTCTTTTTGCATCTTTTTGCATCTGATTAGAATTTTAGCGTTACAAAGGTAATGAATCACGGACTTCTGCCAATGTCCGAGTTCCTGGAGGCACTGTACACTTGATACAGTGGAACTTGTGCCAGTACCCACTTAATTTTTGTAAAGCAATTTTAATAAATGTAAAAATCTGTATTGTCTTTGTAGTAAATTCTAAATCAAGTCCCACAGTAAACATAAATTCAGCATAAGTTGGACTTTCCTTAGACATTTGAAACTTCTCATAAATTTGCATGGTTTTCTTCCTTATCAGTTCACCTTGTTCCTTATACACATGATATTTCCTTTACAATAATCTACAGATATTTCTTTAAATATCTGGAAATTTATTGATGTAACTTTTAATTTCTCCTATTGAATATTCTGATTTCATTACCAAGTGGTTTTATTTATATTTTTAATCTTCATTATTGATCATCTATTGATAATTTTTATGTATTATCCATTTTTCTGAGGATTGATAATTATTTTTGCTAATTAATTTCTTTGATACCCCTTTTTGATGCATGGAGACGCACATGCAGCAAAGTTTCAGGGTATTTGCTTGATGGTAGTACCTTTTACTGGAAGGAAGCGTGTTACCACTTTTATGTGTTATTCACAGTTAATTTAGATGAAAATTTGTGGGTAGTACAGCTCCTTCAAAATGAGAGTTCAATAATCATGGCTTCTTTTGTGACGTCTCTTGAACTAATTTACAATTTCCATTTAAGAAAAACAAAATAACTGTCTGTGCAGATTTGATATGATTTAGCATTGATAAGTAAGGTCAGTTAGTCCAGTTAAACACAGACAAGTTGAATCCTTGTGAAAAGTTGTGTCACACTCCTTCAGTCAATGGAAAAGTGGACATTTTGCCTAATTAGAATTTGGTTTAATTTTGTACAAGGAATGCCTCATTGTATACATTCCTTGGTAAATTATGGGGTGGAATGTAGTCCCAAGGCCCAGCTTGGCCACGGCTGAGCATCGGGAAAATACATTCCTTATTACTGTCACATTTCTGAAATATGATGCTGTCACACCATTATGTGGTGAGTAACATCAGATGTATCCTGCAGTGCAACATCATATAAACATTACATTTGCAAAGTCAGAGGCATTTAAATCGTTATACTTTATGTCATTTACAATGTCATGCAAAGTCATACTTAGCTTCAAAAAAAATCAATTTAGGGGTTCTTTTTCCTGTGGTCAGTCAATGTCCATGCCACCCCTTCCAGTCAATGAATGTCAATTATTGTTTTTTTATTATTTTATTACATATTGCATATGTCACCAAAGATTTATTAAATTAAAAGGTAATGATGATGCTATTGTTCCTTGTTAATTTGGCAAATCTAATTCCTGGTGAAAGCTAAAAAACATTTTGTGAATGCTTTTCCCTTTCCTTTTGAAAACAAAGAATAAGGAATAGCAGAAAAACCTTTAAATCACACCTAAAGCTTCCACAATTTGAATGTGAGTTCGCTACTCACAACAAGTATTCACTAAATATTCTGTGAATCAGTTAAGGTTTTACCAATTGACATGGGTAATCACTTAGTTTAAGATTATATTCAAACAAAACAATATCCTACATGAAAAGCCTTAGACCAGTGCAACATTTAGAATTAGTAACAGTAGATATAAACCTTATCTCTGTTTTCAGGAATTTATGACACAGAACCACAATGTGTGGCCTGTGTGTTTTTTTCTTTGAAGGGTGATTCTGTCTATTCTTATCTAGGTCAGACTGACACAACTCACTTATCAGTCTCAATTGCCATTAAAATTAAATCTCTTTCTCTATTTTATCAGAATTCTTGTGATATTTCTGTCTTTTCAGTTCATAAATTTACCATCTCCCGATAATAATAACTTCATCATCATCTTGCTATTTTTCTCCAGGAGGGAAAAAAATCACAGCATGGACTGTCTCAGGTCCTGCTCTCACATTTCCCCCCTTTATTTTATTATTACATGGTCAGGCTTAGGGTCAAAATGTAAATAAGATTGCATATGTCATTTATTAAAAGTAAATATAGTATTAGTTAAACAAAGTAACAATATAACACACAATTACCAAGACCTCTGTTTGATAATCCGTAGTCTCTGGCAAATCATATGCACAAACACATTAATTATCAATCTCTTTTAAACCTCTATGCTTTAAATCATGCAATATAGGGTATACATAAAGCCTTCAGTGATTAGGCATTATTAAGTGGCATCATGATATTGTAATATTCAATTAATTTCATCATTGTCATGCTGGTAACATTGATTAAGATGTAAACATTTGTACTTAACTTAGTGTTCTATGTGCCTGTGGTCACGTCGTCACGTCCTGTGTCCTTTTTTCCTGTAAAGTGCACTGTTATGCTTCAATCTAAAAAAAGTCAGTGATATGTCAAAAAATTGCTTTAAAAAAATATGTAAATAATTTTATCATATATGCAACATTAGTTAAAAACCCACAAAGTTAGATTGAAAAAGTAAAACCCCAAAACTTTGTAAAAAATACCCATATTTAGATTACTTCTCCTTAACTCCAGTCACACACACACACACACACACACACACACACACACACACACACACACACACACACACACACACAAAATTGCTCCTCTCTCTTATCTCCACAAGGTCGAAGCAGGTCCTTCCATTTTTTCTGCACAAAGACAAAACAACCCAAACTGCAATAATCCACATAAACGGCTTTGTAAACACCAAATTGTTCTGCTAAAATACCTTTCTGTTAATGCCAGTTTATCTTGAATAATTATTCTCGCTGCACATTTTTTGCTTGTCTGAAAAGGACTTGCCTCATCCTCCTCTCTCTTTACCTGTTCCTGCTGTTGGTGTAATCTCTCCACATACTCATTTTTGCATGATCCGTTTGGTAGGTGATGCCCCATATTGCCAAATAAACCGTCTCTTTGTAACCACTTCACCCAAGTTTTAAGCTGCTTCCGTTCCTCATTCAACTTCTCCATCGCACGGTTGCTCTTATCATTTCCTCCATCTCTTTCACTGCATGCCCTAAACTTCCCAGAGGGTATTCAGAGCTGTTTTTATCATCATCCATTTTATCATTATCCTTAGTACAGTCCGGTTTCATAGCCATTTTAGTCCAATCTGTATTGCTTAACTTTACAAGATACATTTTTATAATCGTTCCTGTTAATTCACACAAATAATAATAAAATATTAATATATAGAAACACAATTTTTTTTTATGCAGTAAGACCAGCTTATAATTTTAAGGACGCGCCCGTTGCTATCCCAGGGAGTTACAACCTCTTGGTCTGAGCTGAATATGCTAGGGGTGCCAACTCTACTTTTTGAAATTAAGCAATAATTTCAAGGGGTTTAAACCTTTTGGCAAAGCTATGTACCAGCCGATCATATCATAGCCGATCGATGTATCATATCATATCATATCATATCATGTGTCCATTTGTGTGCATGTGTCCTGTCCTGGTTAATGAAAAACACACATTAAGCTGTTGCTTTCTGATAAATGAGGACAGTTAAATATGGAGTCAGCAAAACAAAAGTCCACGTGGAGCAAACTGAATCACTTTTCATTGCTTTCACACAAAATGCATTCACTGACCACAGTTACCAAAATTCATGACCTCTTTTCTCAGTCAGAGACCACTCCTGCCAAACACTATACTTTTTCAGCACATTTTTCAAATGCCAACACACTTTGTTAAAATCACAATGATGGAAATATGTGCATTTCTGCTGCAGTCACTGACTGGTTTACTGCACATCCCAGGATGTCTGTCCTTTTCTTGCCTCCATACTCACCTGTCCTGAACCCCATAGAAGAGATTTTTTTCTTCGCATGAAGGTGGAAAGTTTATGACCACTCAGCACATGACCAACTGTTCTTGTTGGATGCCATGAATGTAGGGTGTGGAGATATTTCTCCTGAAGCCTGCCAGAATTGGATTAGACACTCTAAAAGATTCTTTCCAAGGTGCATTGCCAGAGAAGACATAAGATATCATGTTGATGAAAACATGTGGCCAAATACAGAAGAGAGGGCATGAATGTTATACATGAATTACTGTTACTCACTTTGCAATAAATGGAACTGAGGCAAATTGCTGTATTGCTGATTCATTGTTACAGTATACAATACATACAGTAAAATAAATTAGTACATGTAACAAAGTGCAAAGATCTGATTCTACAATAAAAGACTGACTTATTCAAAATTCATTCATTCATCTTCAACTGCTTAACCTTTTCAGGTTGGGGGGGGGGTGCCTCTTCCAGCATCTTTGGGTGAGAGGCAGAGTATACCCTGAACACATCAATAATCCTTGCAGGGCAAACACAAAACTCAAACTTTAGAGAAAAGTTGCCTTTTATGTTGTTAGTATTTTGTAGTTCATTGTGCTAAGAGTGACAGTGTTTGCTTCCTGTGTGAAACTTGTTACCAGTGTTGTGGATGAATGAGTTTATTTTGAGACATACATTATGTGTTTTGTTGCTGAGAAAGACTTTTTGACGTAAGATGAAATGTTTACAGTGGCGTGAAAAAGTGTTTGCCCCCTTCCTGATTTCTCATTTTTTTGTATGTGTGTCACACTTAAATGTTTCAGATCATCAAACAAATTTAAATATTAGACAAAGATAACACCTCATTAAAACAGATAGTAAAAAAAAAAAAAACACACAAAAGAGGACTTGCCTTAACTCCTGCTCTTCCGCTGGCCAGGACCCCAGTGCTGCCGATGCAGGGACGATGACATCAGAAGGAGCAGTCTTTACAGGAGCGTGTGTGTGTGTGAGGAGTCTCTTCAGGAGTGTGCATGTGAGCAGGGACAGTCACTGCAGGAGCATGCACGTGAGCAGGGATATTCACTGTTGAGCTCACCTCCTCCACCATGGACCCAGCTGAGGTGGAGGTGGCCTTGGGAAAACAAGGGGTTGAGGTGAGTGGTGGAATGCATGAGGGAATGGCAGCAGAAAAAAATATTTGATGACTCAGCAGCAATAAGAGGAGGCAGCTGAATCTCCTCACTGAGGACAAGACAAGACCTCTCACTATTGGATGTGAAAAAATGAGAAAATAGTACTTGCCTTGACTCCAGCACCATTGCCACTGAGGCTGCCACTGCTGTGGAATTCGCTGCTGGAAAACAAGATGAATCACTCCGGGTGGCTATGGTGACCCTCTGGTGTGAAGCTGTAGTGCAGCGGGAAGGAGTTGGAGGAAAAAACGCCAGGGCCAGGGGACACTTATCCATCGGCACAGGCTTTGACATAGATCATGCCCCTGACTTCAGCCCGTGGAGTGGCTGTGGGGCTGGTGGGGCTGGGACTGAGAGCTGGAGCGGCTACCGGAAGATGGAGAGGAGAGGAGGATGCCGGAGGCCAGGGACGCTTCTTTGTTGGCACACACCTTGACAATCCTGGTGAGTTCTCCATGATATTACGACACATATGCCGGAGATTAGCTACTGAATTTAACAACCCGCCAAGCTCGGGGTAACTCCATAGGCTGGGAAATGCTGTTATTATTTCTGCTGCGGGGTTTGAAAATGTCAGGGCTGCCTCCAGTGAATGGGAAGTGTGGACATCTGAAATCAGATTCTCAATCGTTTGAGCAGCCCACACCTCATCTGCATTCAGTCCATAACTCCCATAGTCTGTACCTGCTGAGCCCTGTTCGGGTTGGGTCCAGCTGCAGTCCTCAGGCTCAGCAGGTGATGAAGAAGAGGGTAGTGGTGGTGGTAAAGTGGGGAGTGGGAGCCCCCGCAGCCAGGGAAGAGACCGCAGGTGTGGTCGAGCCTCTAGGATGTTAACAGCTGCCTCCAGACAATTCTACACGTCCTCCGAGGAAAGTGAACTGCCAGTCGCGATAATTACTTTAAATCCCATAACATGTTGACAGCCCACAGAACTTCCTCCTTCTGCCCCCTCCTTCTTCTGTTCTTCTTACCTGCTGGGTCCTTCACTGCTGGCAATCTTCTGTCACGGTGCCCCCTTCGGGGGGAAGGACAGGAACCACTCGCCAGGTAAAAGGGAAATATGATTTATTGTGGAAAAACACAAAATGTAGCACAAGGCTGGAAAAAACATAACTGCACGGCAAGATAAATGTGGAAAACAAACCTTAACTGTGATCAGCTTGGTGAAAAAACAACATTAACTAAGTTAGGAAAAAAACAGACTTCTTGCAGCTGAACTAAACAGTAGATTGCCAGAATGAGGAGTGCAATGAGTGCAGACTATATAGGCAGGTGGTGATTAAATACAATCAGTAACAGCTGTGAATCATTAACAACACAAAGGGCCAGTAATGAGGGGCAGATGTAACTGAACGTGCTGACACCACAGATAAACCTGAAATAAGGAGAAGCAGGAACAATGATAATAATAATGATGACAATAATAATAGCAATGAATCCAAAAGGGAACAAAAAAGTGTGAACAGAGACTGCAGCCCTGTTCAGACCATGACAAATACTCTGTGGACTGACGAGACAAAAGTTGAACTTTTTGGAAGGTGTGTGTTCCATTACATCTGGTGTAAAAGTAACACAGCATTTCAGAAATGGAACATCATACCAACAGTAAAATATGGCAGTGGTAGTGTGATGGTCTGGGGCTGTTTTGCTGCTTCAGGACCTGGAAGACTTGCTGTGGTAAATGGAACCATGAATTCTGCTGTCTACCAAAAAGTCCTGAAGGAGAATGTCCGGCCATCTGTTCGTGACCTCAAGCTGAAGCGCACTTGGGTTCTGCAGCAGGACAATGATCTAAAACACACCAGCAAGTCCACCTGTGAATGGCTTAAGAAAAACAAAATGAAGACTTTGGAGTGGCGTAGTCAAAGTTCTGATCTGAATCTGATTAAAATGCTGTGGCATGACCATAATAAGGTGGTTCATGCTTGAAAACCCTCCAATGTGGCTGAATTACAACAACTCTGCAAAGATGAGTGAGCCAAAATTCCTCCACAGTGCTGTAAAAGACTTATTGCCAGTTACTGCAAATGCTTGATTGCAGTTGTTGCTGCAAAGGGTGGCCCAACCAATTATTAGGTTTAGGAGGCAATCAGTTTTCACACAGGGCCATGTAGGTTTGGATTTTTTCCCCCTTAATACTAAACACCTTCATTTAAAAACTGTAATTTGTGTTTACTTGTGTTATCTTTGTTTAATATTTAAATTTGTTTGATGATCTGAAACATTTAAGTGTGACAAACATACAAAAAAATGAGAAATCAGGAAGGGGCAAACACTTTTTCACACCAATGTAACTGAGATATACAGTAGAGAAAATAAGTTTTGAACACATCAACATTTTTCTCATTAAATATAATAGTGCATGCCTGTAGAAAGCAAGTTTTCCTGTTTGAAACAGGTAGGGCAATTAGGCTTTACAGGCCCAAATGTAGGCTGTGTTTAAAAGTGGAACACAAGAGGTGCAGCTTATATGTGTCATGGTGGCCCTCGCGAGCCACCATAAGACGCCAGCAGTCACCGGTGAGTTGCAGTGATGTTTTATTGGGGGGTTAGGAACAGAGGAAAATACACACGACAATGAGGGTAGGATGATCACAGGGTAACTTACAAACAGATGACGAATGAACAGCATCTGAGCCGGGAGACGCCTGAAGCGCCAGACGATGTGACGTTCTGTCGGGAAGTATAACAGATGGTAGTATAACAGAGACTGCTGCATCGGGGTGCATTCAGCATCTGCTTATAACACCGATCACTAATGACCCCGAATGCAGCACAGCTGTTGACTTTGACAGCAGGAGGCTCCACCGGGCGCTGTCACAATAAGAGCCTGGGGAGCTAGAAGGGACCCACTGCTGTCAAAGCCTGGAAAAGATAATGTACGACCCGAGCGCGGACGAGACCGGCACTCGGGTGGTGACAGTACCTCCCCCTCGAGGCCGAGCTCCTGAACGGCCAAATAACACCCAAGCCCCCCACCCCCCACCCCCCCTAGGGTGGGCGGATGGGGCGCTGGCAGGAGGGAGAGAGTCAAAAAGAGGAAAAGCAAAAACCAAAATGATGACAGGGGACCAACAAAGCAATTACAGAGTACTGTGGGGAGAGAGAAAAAAAAAACACACAATAGTCCATAACGTGTGGGTAACACAAGGACAGAACCCAACAGGCAATACATATATCAGTTTCAACCAGTAGATGGACATTAGACAGAGGGGAGGAAAAAAAAAACCAAATCACCGACTAAGGAAAAAGGTGAGACACAAAATTACAGATACCAGGCCCCCCCCTGCACATCCCAAAAGTTTACCAGACATGACAATGATGGAAAAAAAAGCCCGGGATGAGGGCAGTCCTGGCTCTGAAGCATGGAGGCTGATAGTTCGGGTGGCCTACCCCAGTCCCATGCCCGGAAACAATGAATTTCAGACGGCCAGAACAGGTCACCAAACAGGTAGTCCAGTGGGTTGGGTGGCCGGCCCAGAGAGCCAAATGGGCACGGCAGTCCTTTGGGCGGCCGACCCGCATCGCTTGACCACCAGGACCGTAGGGGTAAAGTGGAAGGCGACCTCCCTGGAGAAGGGGAAGACAAGGGAGAACCGGGCGGAGCATTCGGAACCCCAACGGCCCCAGGTGGAAATGGGTTGCGCTCCTCAGGAGGACGAGAAGGGTGACGGTGATGATGAGGATGAAGAAGGAGACGAGCCCGTCCAGTATCCGGTGGCAGGGGATCTGCAGCTCCCTCACCGAACCTGGAAACCGCTGGTGCTGCACCCTCGTCGGACCCCGATTGGGTCACGGTTGCTCCCGCGACGGGCCCCGATTGGGTCTTGGTTGCACCCGCGTCGGACCCCGACTGGGTCGGCGCCGCACCAGAGCCAACCTCCAACCCCGAACCTGGAACCTCTGGCACAGCGGGCGAAAGCAGCTCCTCACCGGTGACCCTGGGAGAAGGCTCGTGAGAGAGAGAAGAACTGGAATCAGGATCACCGGCAGTGCCAGAACCCGGCGAGATAAGCTCGGACGCAGCGGGTGGCTGCACCCGGCTCATCTCCCCAAGAGACAGACTAAAATGGTCTAAGATGGAAAGGAGAAAGACAAAACAGAGCACTTGCCTGATCTCGGGTTGAGACGCCGTCCAGGACTGCGAAGATCCGGGCTCAGACGGCAGGAGGTCGTCGTCAGGCTCCCACTCAGCTACGTCGGGCTCCACAGCTGGCATGATGGTGTCTGCAGTCTCTGGATCCTCCGGCACCGAAGCCCACACTGATGGCCCGCACGGCGTGGTGGCAGGGGACCCTCGACCCGCTGTACCGGACCGCTCGTCCGTGGAGACCCGGGGACGCTTCCTCGTTGGCACAGGTTCCACGCTGCAGTCCGCCCTCCTCCTCCACCCACGACGTGGCTGCGGGTCCGGAACCAGGCTCTCCAGAACCGCAGGCCCCCTCCTCATCCAGCGACGTTGGCCTGGCGTCGAGGACACAGAGGATGCGGGATTAAAAATTAAAGCCACAGCAGGTGGTGGGAGCTCAGGGGGCTGCAGACCCTGAACTCCACCCCCAGGAGTCTGACAAGCCAAATCACAATCATGAGAATAAGGATAAACTTGGGCTTGCCTGTCTCCTGGAGGCCGGATGGTGCCTGCTGCGGTGGACGTTGCTCCTCCCTTTCCCCACCGGACGGTGACAGCGGGCCCCCTGGGAGGACGAGGGGGAACCGCTGGAGATGGTTCCAGAATGGAGCTCGCCAGGACAGGACTCCAGAGACACACAGCAGCTGGGATAGGCGACGAGGAGGAGGGGGCGACAGCCGAGACGAGCTGGGCATGGGACGCTGATGGAACAGCAGGAGAAGATGGCCCGGGGGGAGAGGCTGCGGGAATTCCCCTCTGACGAGGCGCAGGAGTGGCAGCTGTGTGGGGGATTGAGCCCTTGCGGCAACCTGGAACTGGGTCCGGACGGGATTCAAGCCGAGGTTGACAGCCGGTGTGACGACGGTTTCTTGCAGGGGGCGAGGCGAAGGTGAGATCCGGGAATCGCCGTTCCTGTGCAGAGACAGGGACGAGCAGGTCGGCAAACTCAGGGAACTCACGCAACTCTGGATTCCTCTCCACCAGTCTAACTGCTGCCGCCACATGCTTCATGATTAACGATGGATGCACAGCGGAGTGAGCAGCAGCCACTCTGTCCCAGATCCTGATTGCTGTCAGCTGCAGCTCCTCTGGGGGAATCCCGAGTGACGACATGCTTGACGGGGAAAGACCTCCGGGTGGTATGAACTCCCGGGCCGGAGCGGAGGCAGGAGCGGTATCCCGAAGCGAGGGGCGACATCTCCTCCTCTTCGGCTTCCTGCTGGGATTTCCCTCCAGCCCACGGAGTATCTCGCGCTGTGCAGCGATGTCATCTCTCCTCACGCTTACCTCAGGGTGGTCGGCGAAGCGGGGGAGATGATTGAGGATATCCTCGGCTTGGTCCAGGTACCGGGGCACGTTGCTGTTGAAGTCGAGGAGGGAGGCGGTGATGAGGATTTCGTCCACGCACTCGAGGGCATCTGCGAGGACATCGCTCTGACTCTGAGTGCGGGACCTCTGCTACGGCATGCTTCAGCACGGTACCCAGACAGGTAGGAACAACTGTCCAATTATGCTAACTCATGATGAATGGCGTCTCGGTGCGACGCCTCTCTCTAGACGTTCTGGCAGCAGTCTACTGTCACGGTGGCCCTCGTGAGCCACCATAAGACGCCAGCAGTCACCGGTTAGTTGCAGTGATGTTTTATTGGGGGGTTAGGAACAGAGGAAAATACACACGACAATGAGGGTAGGATGATCACAGGGTAACTTACAAACAGATGACGAATGAACAGCGTCTGAGCCGGGAGACGCCCGAAGCGCCAGACGATGTGGCGTTCTGTCAGGAAGTACAACAGACGGTAGTATAACAGAGACTGCTGCATCGGGGTGCATTCAGCGTCCGCTTATAACACCGGTCACTAATGACCCCGAATGCAGCACAGCTGTTGACTTTGACAGCAGGAGGCTCCACCGGGCGCTGTCACAATAAGAGCCTGGGGAGCTAGAAGGGACCCACTGCTGTCAAAGCCTGGAAAAGATAATGTATGACCCGAGCGCGGACGAGACCGGCATTCGGGTGGTGACAATATGTATTCAATCACACATGTTAGACGTTGACAAATATGAAAGGGACTGAACATCACTGAGATTTATTTTGATTGTGTGAATATTAATTACAGAATTATTAAAAATGAATGGGACATCCAGTATTAACGACTGTTGAAGAACCCTCGTTTATTTGTTTGTCAGATCACTGTGTGATCTTTTATGACTTATATTCGTAAGTGTTGTATGTTGCACTTTGGGGAATGGGAGTTGTTCAGTAACCATTATAATTATTTTTGTTTATACAGTTGTGAAAAAATTAGGATGCCCTACGAAAGCCTTTGTTTTTTTTAACATATTTGGACATATGTATATTTTCCGGTTCCGGTTCCGCCGGACCGGCAGCGCCACATGAGTTGGCTGCCTTTTGCAACTGCCTTTTTTTTAATCTTCCTTCTTTCTACACCTTTCACTCTATATATATATCACGGACACACAGATCGCCCCAAAGGTCTCCCGAGTTGGCGGACGGAGCCACTGTTTACAGCAGGAGACGATACAGCAGGGAAGAGCTAGCTAGCACTCAACCGCCACCCGGTGCTAACGGAGAAACTCGACATACCGAGGAACTGTAGAGAAAACGACGCGGGTGCCGGGCTGGAGTTTAGGCGGCATGCAAGAAATATAAGACAGAATAATAAAGAGCGATGGCAAGAACCAAGCAGACCGCCCGTAAATCTACTGGAGGAAAAAGCCCCCCAGGAAGCAGCTAGCCACCAAGGCTGCTCGGAAAAAGCGCTCCAGCCACCGGCGGAGTGAAGAAGCCTCACCGTTACAGGCCCGGTACCGTGGCTCTGAGAGAGATCCGTCGCTACCAGAAATCCACGGAGCTGCTCATCCGTAAGCTGCCCTTCCAGCGCCTGGTGAGGGAGATCGCTCAGGACTTCAAGACCGACCTGCGCTTCCAGAGCTCCGCCGTCATGGCTCTTCAGGAGGCCAGCGAGGCCTACCCGGTGGGTCTCTTCGTGGACACCAACTTGTGCACCATCCACGCCAAGAGGGTCACCATCATGCCCAAAGACATCCAGCTGGCCCGCCGCATCCGCGAAGAGAGAGCTTAGACTTTCTGCTGCACATTCACCAACCACAATGCTCCGCACTGTGTGTCTATATACTGTATATATATACTGTATATATATATATACACTACCGTTCAAAAGTTTGGGGTCACTTAGAAATTTCCTTATTTTTGAAAGAAAAGCACTTTTTTTCAATGAAGATAACTTTAAACTAATCAGAAATACACTCTATACATTGCTAATGTGGTAAATGACTATTATAGCTGCAAATGTCTGGTTTTTGGTGCAATATCTACATAGGTGTATAGAGGCCCATTTCCAGCAACTATCACTCCAGTGTTCTAATGGTACAATGTGTTTGCTCATTGCGTCAGAAGGCTAATGGATGATTAGAAAACCCTTGTGCAATCATGTTAGGTCTGCAATGCTGTAATTGCTGCAAATGGAGGATTCTTTGACGAAAGCAAAGTTTGAAGGAAAAAATTATTATTTCAAATACAAATCATTATTTCTAACATTGTCAATGTCTTGACTATATTTTCTATTCATTTTACAACTCATGGTGGTAAATAAGTGTAACTTTTCATGGAAAACACAAAATAATTTTCCGAGTGACCCCAAACTTTTGAACGGTAGTGTATATATTTATAGTAATATGTACATATGTATACTAGCTGTTCTTGTTTTTTCTTGCCTTCTGATTGTTGCTCTGAGTGTTGCTATCCCTGTGCTGTTGCAATCCTGGAATTTCCCCATTGTGGAACTAATAAAGGCTTATCTTATCTTATCTTATGTATATTTAATATTGATTTTAACAATATGGAGATTCAAGTAATACAACCAAACTATTTAAACTGAAGAAAAGACTTGAAATTTTTTTGTAAAATGTAATTCTAAAACATGTGATTTCTAGTGAGGAAGAAATTAGGACACCCCCACATTTATTCCCACTAAAAATGGCTAAAATCATACACAGGTGTACCACATCAGGTGGACATGATTAGAACATTGTTGCTCAGCATTTTGAAGGAGGCATGTCCTATTTAAACCAAGACATTTAGTTTGGTGTGCTCCTAAATGCTGAAGTGAGAGTGAACATCATGGTGAGAGTGAAAGAGATGTCTGAGGCCTTCAGAAAGAAGATTGTAGCAGCTTATGAGTCTGGTAATGGATTTAAAAAGATCTCAAAAGAATTTGAAATCAGCCATTCCACTGTCTGGAAAATAATTCACAAGTGGAGGACACTCAAAACAACTGCCAACATGCCCAGTTTCATGACTCCCTGTGCGCCTTTACGCAGAGCATGGGGAGGGAGGATGAAATAATGGATTTATGTGCAGGTTACACCACAACACATTTATTTAAGCAATGACAAACAGTCCAAAAGGGTGAAGACTTACAAAAACACGAAGGTACACTTACTGTTGGTGTTCGGGGCTGGCATCGCCCTGCAAACGCAGGAGGAGAAACGTGTAACCACGCTGGCGTCCCACAGCCAGACCACAACAAACGCGGAGTGGCTAACACGTCAAAATAGTGCTGACAACAGACTTATCACTGACAATGCAATGACCCCGCAATGCGTGACTGGCAAAAGGCTGCTTAAGTACACACATTGCTGGTGATGGTGAGATTTGGAGCACCTGGGCGAGGAGCGTGAGAAGGCAAACTGGAATGGGAACAGCTGGCGGTATTGAGAGAGGAGGTGTGGTTGGACCGGCAGGCTGTCAGCCCGCACTCATACAAGAGTGAGCCGAAGAGGGCTGCCTCACAGCTGCCGGCCAGAGAGCATTGGCTATTGGTAAGGAAGCAGCACAGAAATACATAATATACACAAACACAGCGGCACCTAAACTCACAGGGAGGTCAGGACCGAGTTGGGGAGACCAAGCTGACTTGGCTCCTGACACCCAGGTCTGGCCGTCCAAGCAAGTTCACCCCGAGAGCAGACCTCAAGATGCTAAAAGAAGTCTCCAACAAACCTAAAATGTCATCACGGGACCTACAGCAGGCTCTTGTTACTGTTGATGCCAAAGTGCATGCCTCTACAATCATAAAGCGATTGCATATGTTTAACTTGCATGGGAGGCATGGAAGGAGGAAACCATTGCTTTCTAAGAGAAGCATGAAGGCCAGACTGAAGTTTGCTAGAGAGAACGTAGACAAAGACCAGGGGCCTCATGTACAAAGACTTCATGGCTTTCCTACTGAAAGATGACATATGTTTAAATTAAAAAAATGCTGTAAGCAAAAAAAAAAAAAAATCCAGATGTATAAAATCGTCCGTACGCAGGAATCCAAGCACATTTCCTTTGTACATTCTGATCTGCTTGAAACTGAACGCATGTGAGGAAATACTGGACTCCTCCCTTGACACGCCTCCATTTGAATATGCAATTAGATGCAAATACATAGGTATGCAAATTGATATATACAAGCCCAGCACATCTGATTCTCCTATATCCGCAATCAAAAATAATGGATTTAATGGAATTTCACAGAATGTGAGTTGGAGGTGCTTTTTAATGAGGTAGAGGCACATAAAAACATTTGGTTTGGCATGCTGTCCTCCGGCATAAGTGCCGGATAGGGGTAATCCAATAGCCTGCTCACAGCCTTATAAGATTAGTTTAATGTTTCATTTATTCAGACAGGAATAAGAAGAAGTTTATTTAACTTTGACGTATTCAAACCAACGTCTGCAGTTGTCCTCAGAAGTGTCAGTTGATCACTGTAATTTAGAATGTGTATAGCTCAGTGGTTATAGTGCTAGATTTCACAGCAGAAGAGTGCAGTTGTCATGGCCTGGTCTGCTAATCATCCCCAGCTACGCGCTCACCTGGTACCCGTTACGGCTGGCCTATTTATACCACGCTGCCCTGTCTGGCGGTGCGGAGATGTCTCACTGCACTCCAGAGGAGCTTCATTGCAAACTCCTTCTACTCGTCGTGATCTCATCCAAAGCCTGCTTCGTTCCTCGCCGGAGAATCCCTCCAGCCGTCCACGTAAGCTCAATCCTCAACTCACCCTGTCTTCCAGTCCCCTGTGCACAGGCGGAGTCCGTGGCGGTGGATTCTTCCTTCCCTCCTTCATCGTCGAACTCCCCAGACACTCACCTGCAGGAGCTGCACTCCCGACCAAAGGACACAGTCTTCCTGGCCGTAGCCGTCGTGCTGAACCTGAGCCTGTCTCCATCTGCTCCCACAGTCAGCAACAGTATAACTGTTTAACTCCAGCTACAACGCTCTCTAACAATCCCTCTCTGTGTGCCTTTAGGGTTGCTGGGTCGTACGGTGTGCCTCTCTGTCCCTGCTGCTCCTGCCTACACTCTCACGCACCAACATACACATTCTTGCTGTAAATAAACCTAATTGTATCAATTTGAAGTCTGTGTTTTGTCACTGGGTCAACGAACCATGTCAGTACATCTCTGCCAGAACGACCCAGCTGACAGCGCTTTGGTGCGCAGTGTCAACCACATGGAAATTCGAATTGATCAATTGGCTTATCAGCAGCAGTCTATTCTGACCCAATTAGCCGGTGTCACAGATCGGTTAGACCGATTAACTAACTTCCAGCCTTTGTCACAGGCCCAACCTATTCCCAGTAGCTCCTCAGCTCCCACTAGCATCCCAGCTAACCAGCCCAGGCAGGGGGCCCTGGCGCGGCTCACTCCCGTTCTCACCCCCAATTGCTTTAGCGGTAAGCTTGGTGACGCCAGGGGCTTCGTCATGCAATGCGGGGTGGTTTTCCAGCGGGTACCTGAGGACTTTATTTCGGACCAAAGTAAGATCGGCTATGTGATTAATTTGCTGGAGGGAAGGGCGCTAGCATGGGCTTACGCAGTTATGGCTAGGGCCGACTACTCTAGCATGACTTATGGTCAGTTTATTGATGAATTCAGTGAAGTATTTGATCATTCAGACCCAGACAGCGTGCTTACCTCTCAGCTGCTGAACCTGAGGCAGGGGACTAGGGCTGCAGCAGATTATGCGGTGGACTTCCGGATAGCAGCTACCGACGTGGGTTGGGAGGACACCGCTCTGTGTAGCATCTTCCTTAGAAGCCTTAGTCCTAGTTTTCAGGATGAGTTAGCCCCTCGAGAGAAGCCGGCTAGGCTATCTGAGCTAATATCCCTAGTCATTTGTCTAGATAATAGGCTGAGGGAGCAGGCGGCAGAGCAGAAATCCCATGGCCGCTCAGGGTCACAGCCCTGCCGCGCTCCACCTACTCCCCTTCTGGCTCTGCCACCTGCTGACTCCTCTGAGACCCCGGAACCCATGGTAGTAGGACAATCTAGGTTGCCTTCGGCGGAGAAACAGTGCCGCCGGGAGCTGGGGTTGTGCCTGTATTGCGGGAGCAAGGAGCATGAGGTAACATCTTGCCCGATTCGGCCAAAAGGGGCGGTTCGTGCGTTGCAGTAGGGGGACTCACGGACTCGCCTCAGCCTAACCCCCTATCTAGACTCCTTCTTCCCTTCTGTTTCTTTCATCAACACACTGAAATACCCACACAGGCATTAATCGACTCAGGGGCAGAGCAAAGCTTTATATCTCGAGACCTGGCAACCCGTGTGAGCCTACACTGTTTTCCCCTCAAAACCCTGCTACAATTGATCGCACTGTCTAAAGCCCCCATGGCCATGGTGACCCACCAAACTGCCCCGGTGTCGGTCATCATCTTGGGGAGTCATCGGAAGGAGCTACAGTTCTTTGTGTTACCGATCTCATCTTCCCCAGTGATCCTTGGGTTCCCCTGGCTGTGTCTCCATAACCCCACGATTGATTGGCGCTCAGGGAATATTAGGTCATGGAGCTCATTCTGTCTCAGTGCCTGTCTCCAGTCAGCCGCTTGCTCGCCATCCATTCCCCTGGACTCTCCCACCGCCTCGGCCCCGGACCTGTCCAAAGTTCCCCCTGAATATCATGACCTCGGAGCCGTCTTCAGCAAGTCCCAGGCCCAATCCCTGCCCCCTCACTGGCAGTATGATTGTGCCATTAACCTCCATCCGGGAGCTCCGCTGCCATCTAGCCAGTTGTATAACCTTTCCCCGCCGGAGCGGGCAGCTATGGAAGCTTACATAAAGGAGTCCCTAAGTTCGGGCATAATCTGTCCATCCTCTTTGGCAGTGGGAGCGGGGTTCTTTTTTGTTGGCAAGAAGGACGGCCTTGATGACATTCCGATTTTTTCTAAATCCCTAGAAGAACATTGGGTGCATGTAAGGCAAGTGCTGCAGCGGTTGTTGGAGAACCAACTTTATGTCAAGTCAGAGAAGTGTGAGTTCCACACCTCCAAGACATCCTTTTTGGGGTTCATCATCTCGCATAAGGAGATCCTCCCGAACCCTGGGAAAATTAAGGCGGTAGTGGAATGGCCAACCCCATCCTCCAGGAAGCAGCTCCAGCATATCCTGGGGTTTGCAAACTTCTACCGTCGGTTCATCAAGAACTACAGCAGCCTGGCCCTTCCCCTGACGCACCTCACGTCGACCAAAGTGCACTTTCAGTAGACAGAAGACGCGGCTACGGCCTTTGCAGACCTCAAGAGGCAGTTTTCCAAATCCCCCATTCTGGTGCAGGTGGATCCTGATCTTCAGTGTCTGATGGAGGTGGATGCCTCAGATTCTGGAGTGGGGGCCGTCTTATCTCAGTGCTCCCCAGCGGATGGGCGGGTCCGACCATGCGCCTTCTTCTCCCGGCGGCTGTCCCCTGCAGAGCGCAACTACAGCATTGGCGACAGGGAGCTTCTGGCCGTTAAGTTGGCTCTAGAGGAGTGGCGCCATTGGCTGGAGGGGGCCTCGCAGCCGTTTGTGGTTTGGATGGACCACAGCAACTTGGAGTACCTTAGGACGGCCAAGCGCCTGAATGCCCGCCAGGCCCGCTGGTCCCTGTTTTTTGGGCGATTTGACTTCACCATCACGTATCGTCCCGGGTCCAAAAATACCAAGCCAGACGCCCTCTCGCCATTCGCCACAGGCGCCGTGGAGCCAGAGGATCATCCTGTCCTTCCTGCCTCCTGTGTCGTGGGCGCTCTTTCGTGGGGGATCAAGGAGAAGATCAGGAGGGCGCAAGAGACAGAAATGGACCCCGGTGGGGGGCCAGCGGGTAAGATGTTTGTCCCATCGGCCATCCGGGGTGACGTTATCAAATGGGCCCACTCCTCTAAGTTTGCCTGCCACACAGGGAGATGGCGCACGGAGGAGCTTCTGCAACATTTGTTCTGGTGGCCCTCTCTTCAGAAGGACGTCGGGGAATATGTCCGTGCCTGCCCTGAATGTGCCACTGGCAATTCTATTACTATTCCTATTACAGCTGGCCTATTTATACCGCGCTGCCCTGTCTGGCGGTGCGGAGATGTCTCACTGCGCTCCAGAGGAGCTTCATCGCCAACTCCTTCTACTCGTTGTGATCTCATCCAAAGCCTGCTTCGTTCCTCGCCGGAGAATCCCTCCAGCTGTCCACGTAAGCGCAATCCTCAACTCACCCTGTCTTCCAGTCCCCTGTGCACAGGCGGGGTCCGTGGCAGCGGATTCTTCCTTCCCTCCTTCGTTGTTGAACTCCCCAGACACTCACCTGCAGGAGCTGCACTCCCGACCGAAGGACACAGTCTTCCTGGCCGTAGCCGTCGTGCTGAACCTGAGCCTGTCTCCATCTGCTCCCACAGTCAGCAACAGTATAACTGTTTAATTCCAGCTACGACGCTCTCTAACAATCCCTCTCTGTGTGTCTTTAGGGTTGCCGGGTCGTACGGTGTACAGCTCTGTCCCTGCTGCTCCTGCCTACACTCTCACGCACCAACATACACATTCTTGCTGTAAATAAACCTAATTGTATCAATTCGAAGTCTGTGTTTTGTCACTGGGCCAATGAACCATGTCAGCAGGTATGAAACCAGCTGTGATCTCTTTTAGGGACCACAACGGAAATAAGTGTGCGTACTTTCTTGTGTCATCCCATTGTTTTTAGATGTATGTTGTATCTTTTATACAATGTTATTTTAAACAATGAATAAATCAATCAATCAATTTGTGACCAGCCGGGAGGACGCACACTACTACTGTAAATGAATGAAATGTGACGGGGAATGGGTGAGACTGTTGCATTTCAGACTTCACGCATGTGTTTATTGACATAACTACTGTATACACAGAGCCAGTTGAAGGCTTGGTAGAATGCTGTCAAACTGTAGTTTAATTAGCAAAAAAAGAAAGCCACTTACTCAAATCACTGAGTTGTAATAAAACCTTGAAGACAGGGTGATATTTGGGGCACACAGGCTCATTCCACAAGGACTGCCCGTGGAAACCTAAACCGGCTGACAAGCCAATCATCATCCTGAGCCAGAAAATCTTCTGTCTCTAAAATACCCTTTCTCTTCTCACTGTGCGATTTGCAATATCCTCTAATCCTCTGTTGTTAGAGGCATTTTCTGCACTTCTTTGTGCTTGCTTTTATATCCACTCATCTAATTGAGCACACTTGGATGTTTGTTCACCACGTGTCTCTGGTGTGTCACCAATGGACCAATAACAGTAGAAACGTATGTACGCCAGTCATGAAGTTGCCATGGGGCAGCGCATAGTCATTCATTCTTGATGCATGTGAAATTTTCCATGGAAAAGGACTTACACTATGTTTTTGTGTCATGGTCCGTGTGCTGACTCTGTCTGCACTTGGGTTGTGTGGTAGTTCCCCGTTCTCTCCTCTGGTGCACCTCTTGGCCTCCAGGTTTTTATTATGACAGCGCCTCGGTGGCGCTTCCGGCTGTCAGAAGCCAAGCTCAGCGGGACGGCTGGATTCCAATCAGCTGATGACTTTTTCATCAGCTGATCAATCTGTCAAGCCCGATTTAAGGGAGCAGCTCTGTTTGCTTGGGGCTGCGACCTTCGCCTTTTCAGTCTGGTTTCCTTATGCCCGAGGCCAGTTCTTTCCAGCGTTCGGTTTCATCCTCGCTAATTGTATGTAAGTGTGTGTTTTGCCTTTATTTGTGTTTTGCTCCACGAGGATCATTATTTTGTGGTTTGTCCTTATTCAATAAATGTGCAAACTCATTGGCTGGCCTATAGCGTCTCATTAGCGGTCCATGAGGACCGCACCATAACAGTAGGTCGCAGACAAAAGAGACGCCGGTGACCGTGAGTTTGCTAATTGGACTTGTAGTTTTCCCTGTTCAGTGTACCAGTGTGCTGGGAGATGGCGTCACCACCTAAGGGTTACGCCATGAGTTTAGGCTACGAGCTAGTCATGGCTCTCATCGAGATCGATGGGATCCTCTCCAGTGCTCATAGTCAACCCGTCCCCATCGGCTTGCGCTGGTACCTGGACCTCGCTGAGGCAACTATTAACCACCATCCTCGCTACGCCGACCACCCTGAGATCATGGTGAGGATGGCGGACATCTCTGCTCAACGGGAGAAGCTCCGTGAGCTGGAGGGAAGCTCCGGCAGGAAGCCGAAGAGGAGGCATCCTTGCTCCTCGCTTTGGGATCCCATTCCATTCCCTCATCCGGTCCAGGAGTTCGCATCACCTAGGGGTCATCCCCAACTGAGTGAGACGTCAGTCGGGATTCCCTCGGAAGATTTACAGCTGACAGCTATTTCCATCCGGGACCAAGTGGCTGCAGCTCGCTCTGCCTTCCATCCTACACAGATAATGAAGCATGTGACGGTGGCGGTCAGGCTGGTGGAGAGGAATCCGGAACTTTATGATTACCTCGAATACGCTGAACTGCTCGCTTCTGTTTCTGCGCAGGAGCGGCGTTTCCCAGACCTCACCTTCACCTCGCCCTCTGCCAGAGAACGTCATCACAATGCCCGTTGTAAGCCTCAGCGGGAACCCTGTCCGGATCCAGTTCTGGGTCGCCGTAGAAACTCTGCCTCCCAGCCAGCTGTTGCTCCTGCGTCACGACAGGAGGAAAACCCTGCAGCCTCCACCTCAGGGTCACCTGTCCCCGCTGTTCTGTCAGCTCCTCTTTCCCGGTTCGCCTCGGCTATTCCTCCCTCCTCCTCAACGCTCCCCCCAGCTGCTGTGAGCTCCACGAGTCCGTCTCCGGCTGCCTCCGTTCCTGATCTGGTGCAAGCGGCTCCTCTTCGTCTTCCCAGGGGGTCCTCCGTCTCCATCCAGCGGGGGAAGGGAAGAGCCAAGTCCACTGCGGCAGTTTCCATTGACCCTCAGCCGAACAGGCAAGTGCATTTTCATTCTTGTCCTTCACTGGGTGAATTGCCTTGTCTGACCCCTGGGGGGTGGAGTTCAGGGTCCACAGTCCCCTGAGCTTCCTCCACCTACTGCAGTAATTAACTATGAACCCGCTTCCTTTGTGTCTCCTTCGCCTGAGCGTTCTTCGGCACCAGGTTTACGGCGTCTGACGAGAAAGGAGCCTGTGGCTCTGGAATACCTGGTTCCGGTCCCGCAGCAACGTCATGGGCAAAGGAGGAGGGTGGATTGCATTTTGGAGCCTGCGCCAACGAATAAGCATCCTCGGGGCTCCACTGAGGGACAGTCCAACCCGGCAGGTCACGAATCCCCTGCCACCACGCAATGCGGGCCCTCGGCATGGACATCAGCGTCAGGGAATCTCCGGACTGTGGACACCATCATGCCGGCTGCGGAGCCTGCTGTAGCCGAGTGGGAACCAGAAGACAACCTTCTTCCATAGGAACCCGGATTGTTGAAGTCCTGGACGGCAACAGAACTCGAGATCAGGCAAGTGCTCTATTTTGTCTTTCTTCTCTTAATTCGGGAGCATTCTTGCCTGTCTGTCGGGGAGACGAGCCGGGTGCAGCCGTCCGCTGCATCCAAGCTTGTCTCGCTGGGATCTGTCGCTGCCGATGGTCCTGATCCCGGTTCTTTTTCTTCTCCTGAACCTTCTCCCAGGGTCACCGGTGCGGGGTCGATCCCGGTCGCTGTGCTGGGGGTTCCGGGTTTGGGTTTGGAGGCCGTCCCTGGTGCTGCGCCGACCCTGTCGGGGTCCATCGCGGGTGCAGCATTGACCCAGTCGGAGTCCGTCACGGGAGTAGTTCCGGCCCAGTCGGGGCCCGTCGTGGGTGCAGCTCTGACCCCGTTGGGGTCCGTCATGGGTGTGGTTCCTGCCCAATTGGGGTCTGTCATGGGTGCTGCACGGTTCCGCTTGGGATCTAACAGTAGCGCAGCGCCAGTCCGTGTGGGGTTCAGAGAAGGAGCTGCAGATTCTTCACTGATCAACGCCGGACTGGTCCCTTTCCCTTTTCCCGTTCCCTTTTCCCTTCCATCTGGGGCTGCTGGGATTCCCCGTTATCGGCTCGGCTCTCCCTCGCTATTCCTCTCAACAGGGAAGCTGTCTCCGTATTCTCCCCTGTGGTCCTGGTGGTTGAATGATGTGGGTCAGCCACCTTGGAGACTGCTTCGCCCGTTTGGCATTCTGGGTCGGCCACCCAACAAACTTAACTTTCTGTTTGGCGATGTGGTCCGGCCGCCCGAGGTACTGTTTTTCCTGGCCTGGGACTGGGGTAGGCTGCCCGAACTTTTCCTTTTTCCCCTGCCAGCGATTTGGACGCTAGACGCAGGAAGACCCCCCCGAGCTATTTGCTTTCATGCCATTGTGCTCTGCCTGCTGTCATCCCTGTGTTTTTTTTCTGCTCTTCTGTGATTTTTGGGATGTGCTGGTGTTTGTTATTGAACTATGTACAGTATTTCGCCGCTCCTTAGCATGTGTTTTTTTTTTCTCTCTCTCTCTTTTGATTAATCCCTTCGTAGTCTGGGAGATGTCCTTTTGTTGCCTATAACAGTTTATTTGAATTGATTTAAACTGTAGGTATTCACCACTATTTAGCGTTTTTTTTTTTCTCTCTCTTCCTCTGTTTGAAGGATGATATGTGGTGGCCATTTATTTCTTCTGGGCCTGTGTATCTTGGCCTATAGACCTGGTATTTCTGTTTGTGGCCTGTAGGCTTAGTATTCCGTTATTTGCATTTATTGTCCTGTCTGTTTTCCACCTGTGCATTGTGGAGTATTTTTGTGTTTGTTTCCCCATGCTCGGTAGTTGCTCCATGTTATATTTTCTGTATTCGCCCTTGTCACCTGGTTCTGGCCCTCCTTGGCCTTTTCCCCCTCCTCCCTCCCTGGGGCGGTCCTATTGACCTTCCAGGTGGGGGGGCTCGATGTTACACCGCGTCTGGAATCCGCCTCGTGAACGGGGGCAACTGTCATGGTCCGTGTGCTGACTCTGTCTGCACTTGGGTTGTGCGGTAGTTCCCCGTTCTCTCCTCTGGCACACCTCTTGGCCTCCAGGCTTTTATTATGACAGCGTCTCAGCGGCGTTTCCGGCTGTCAGAAGCCAAGCTCCGCGGGACGGCTGGATTCCAATCAGCTGATGACCTTTTCATCAGCTGATCAATCTGTCAAGCCCTATTTAAGGGAGCAGCTCTGTTTGCTCGGGGCTGCGACCTTCGCCTTTTAAGTCTGGTTTCCCTACGCCCGAGGCCAGTTCTTTCCAGCATTTGGTTTCAACCTCGTTAATTGTATGTAAGTGTGTGTTTTGCCCCACGAGGCTCATTATTTTGTGGTTTGTTCTTATTCAATAAATGTGCAAACTCATTGGCTGGCCTATAGCGTCTCATTAGCGGTCCACGAGGACCGCACCATAACAGCAGGTCACATGACATTTTGTGCATAAGTACCCTTTGTACATGAGGCCCCAGGACTTCTGGAATAATGTTGCTTGGACAGATGAGTATAAAATTGAATTATTTGGACACCAGACTAGAGGACATGGTTGGTGTAGACCAAATACAGCATTCCAGGAAAAGAACCTCATACCGACTGTGAAGCATGGAGGTGAAAGTGTCATGATTTGGGGATGCTTTGCTGTATCAGGACCTGACAAGCTCACCATCATATAATCCACCATGTATTCTATCATGTATCAGAGGGTGCTTGAGGACCATGTGAGACCATCTGTAAAAAAATAAAAAAAAATAAAGCTGAAGCAGACCTGGGCCCAGCAACATGACAATGACCCAAAACATACCAGTAAATCCACCAAAGACTGACCAAAAATTAAGAAATGGAGAGTCCTGGAATGGCCAAGTCAAAGCCCAGATCTTAATCCCATTGAGATGCTGTGGGGTGAGTTGAAACGGGCTGTACATGCAAGAAACCCCTCAAACATCTCACAGCTGAAAGAATTCTGCATTGAGGAGTGGGACAAACTTTCCTCAGACCGATGTCGGAGACTGGTTGATGGCTACAAGAAGCTTCTCACTGAAGTTATTTCAGCCAAAGGGGGTAACACTAGCTATTAGGTGTTAGGACACCTTAACATTTTCTCAGTTAGAATATACATTTTTGTTGATAACTTTTCTTTAATGAGTAAGGCTGTGTGTCCACCAAATGTGTTTTTTGTCGCCCGACCTCTCTGAACTTTTTTTCAGCACTTGTGTGCTGTGCTCTGGAAAAAAAGCCTGTGTCCTGTATCCCAGCAACAGCTTGTCACTCTCAGCTCAGCACTTCCGCTTTTCCTATGGTCAGATTTTCTACTGATTTTCTAATAGCAGTCTCTGAATAACAGTGGACAGGAAACGTATTCTAGCAGCTCTGGATGTAAAATATGATGACATGGA
Source organism: Pholidichthys leucotaenia (assembly GCA_020510985.1). NCBI lineage: Eukaryota > Metazoa > Chordata > Actinopteri > Cichliformes > Pholidichthyidae > Pholidichthys > Pholidichthys leucotaenia. Next base: position 372,487,354 of record CM035842.1, on the reverse strand, counting down.
AAGGAGGAGTCTCAGTACAGACTAGTACCGGCGTCCTATGTCCTGCCCAGGCAGCAGTTCTGATTGGCTATTTAAGGTCTGACATTGACGAGCTCAGCTGCAGTCTGAAAAGTTGAACTTTTTTCAGCTCTGAGCGCTGCGACAAAAAACGACCACCACCAAGAGCGTTTCAGCGCTGAGGGTGCTCAGTGCTGTAAACGCTGGACTACATAGAGAATGAATGGAAAATAGCCACCCAGAACAGAAAAAAAAAACACATTTAGTGGACATGCAGCCTAAAACAAGGTTAATTTTTGTTATTTACCTGCAATTAAATCACCTTCTTTTCCAGAGATATGTAAACATTTCTTAATGAAGAACTGAATATTTTATGGGGTGTCCTAATTTTTTCACAGCCTTATTCCAAAATGGAATAAATTCATTTTTTTCCCCTCAAAATTCTACACAAAGCACCCTATAATGACAACATGAAAAAGTTTTTGTTGAGATTTTTGCAAATTTATTAAAAATAAAAAACTAAGAAATCATATGTACATAAATGTAACGGATGGGTAGCTGAAAACATAACCAGGTTCTTTAAAACCAGGTGAAGAGTCCCAAGTAGCAATCAAAGGGGAAACTTTAAAATGAGGATGTTCAACAAAGAATTTATTTACAATAAAATATGTACAAGTGCCCACTAAAATAAAAAGCTAAACTAAAACCTGAGAATTAAAATTACATTGAAATAAGCTAAAACAGGATAAAATACTGCCTAAAAAACCCAAGTTAAAGGGGAGATTTATGAATGTGCTGCGTCATCACAAAACCCTGTTTTGCCGTTAAAAAACTACTGTTGGGATTTAATAAAAGGCAGAAGGCAAAATTTGCGGTGGAAAGGCGTGGACTATGTTAATTTTGCGCCTGGCCTCATTGCATATGTATTTGTGGGAGTTGTCGTGCCAACACGCAAATTTGAGGGAGGGGCTGTCACGATCTGAGCATGGGGGGGGCGGAGTCTCCTCATGGTTCACAGCTGATTGTCATTTTCTCCCCAGTTTGTTCATGTCATTCACACCGGGTACTATTTGTGTTTGATTGTTTCTAGCCTTATTTAAGGGCTGTTATTTTCATTTCTCGTTGCTAGAGTCTCAGTTATCATCTCCACCAGAATCCTGGCCCTATACTGGTGCGCTGTAAGTCTGCTTTGTATTTCTGTTTGGCTTTTCTGTTTTGCACTATTTGGGATTTGTGTTCTGGTCAATAAATACCATAAACTGCAGTCCAGCATGTGGATCTCTCCTCTCTGCCCTGAAGGGCAATTCATGACAGTAGACTAGCCAGTCAGAGATCCAGCGGCTGCAGTTTGTGGGGTTTTTTGTTTCTCTCATCTGTGGGTTGGTGATCTCTGGGAGTTGACGTGGCCAAAAACTACCCACCCAACTTTATTCACCAGCGGCGGCAAAGGTAGCCTTTTCCTTCTTCTTTGCCCCAGTTTTTTTTTCACCTGGGGTTTGGTTATGTCTGCAGCCTTAGATTTTTCAGCTCTGGGGCTGAGCGAGGAGGAGTGTGTGGTGCGTACATTCATCGGCAGTTTCGCCTCGGGGGCTGGAGCCTCCCGCTCTCCCGAGGAGGTTTGGAGGTTTGTGGACGACGCGGCCCGGGTGATCGAGGATCATCCCAGTCTCTGGAGCTACCCGGGCCTCACAGTTTTTCTCGCCTCGGTGGTCAACACACAGCGCCAACTTTGTGCCTAGGCAGGGATCTTCCCTTCAGCGCCACCGGGGTTCAAGAAGAAGCGCACCCGGGGGCGGAAGACTCGCTCGTCCTGTCCAGAACCTAACCCTTCGTCTATTCATCAGACGGTCCCCGGAGGTCCCGAATGGACACCGTCCAGCCCCGACACAGCAGCCCCGCCTTCTCCTCCTGAACTGTGGCCCACTCCATTGGCTGAGGACCTGGAGGAGCGCAGGCAGGTCCAATTAGCGGAAACGGAGCTCCTATTAGAATATAAACCATGGCTCCTCCCGGATCTCGCCCAGAAGCTGGAGGAGGGCTCATCGAATCCTCTTCCACTTCGCCATGAACTGACGTCCTCACCTCCCGCTCCCCGCAGTCACTCCGGGAGATCTCGCCGGAAGAATGCCTCCACCTCTATGCTAGCAGTTCCTCCTCCTCCGTGTCAAAAGATTTCCACAGCAGCCTCCCCTTCTCGTCCAAGCTCTTCTGTGCCGGCTGTCCCGTCAACTCCCTCTTCCTCTGCTGAAGCTACTTCCCTCATCTCCATGGCATTTCCCCCTGCTGCTGACAGTTCGGCTGCTTCATCCCCAGCTCCACCCACCATTGAGTCTGCAGGGGTGGCTCCTCCATGCTCTTTAGAGGGGCCCATTACCGCTGCAGCCACTGAGGGGGAAGACAATGGGCCTGCTGCAGCAGAAACCATCATTCCCCGGGAATACAGGCAAGTGAATTTTCGTTCTCCATTACCTAAAAATAAGTAATCTTGCCTGATTCCTGGTGGTGGGGCTCAGCCGGTGCAGTCCGCTGGGTCCTCATCACCTGCTGCAGACATTAATTGTTCACCTGCTACCTCTGCATTTCGTCCTCTGTCCCCTGAGTGTCCGCCGGCCCTTGGATTAAGCCGCCGGATGATGGAGGAGCCTGTGGTCCTGGAGGGCCTGGTTCCACCCCCGCAGCCATGCTCTGAATGGAGTGTGAGGACTGAAACCGAGCACTGCCTGCACTGACGGAAGAGTGGCCCCAGGCTCCAGCTGAGAAGGATTCAGCACCAGCAGGAAATCCACCTCCTGTCACCACGCAGGGCAAGGCACCTGCGTGGGTCACCTCACTGGGGGGCCCCAGGACTGAATCAACCACCATGCCTGCTGCTGGGACCACGACAGTAGAGTCTGAGCAGAACTTCTAGAGGGCTGGTCCCGAGGAATCGTTGTCTGGATCGACGGAGTCCTGGATGGCGGTCAAGCTTGAGCCCAGGCAAGTGCTCTCCAGCAGGAAATCCACCTCCTGTCACCACGCAGGGCAAGGAACCTGCGTGGGTCACCTCGCTGGGGGGTCCCAGGACTGAATCAACCACCATGCCTGCTGCTGGGACCATGACAGTAGAGTCTGAGTAGAACCTCCAGAGGGTCGGGCCCAAGGAATCGTTGTCTGGATCGACGGAGTCCTGGATGGCGGTAGAGCTTGAGCCCAGGCAAGTGCTCTCCTATGCCTCTGTTGTCTCTCTTTTGGAGAAGTCTTGCCTGGCTCTTGGTGATGAGAGCCAAGTGCAGCCGTCAACTGCACCTGAGCTCATCTTGCCAGGCTCCACTGCTGCTGGTGACCCTGACCCTGTATCTTTGCATATCTTGCCTGAACTTTTCCCCAGGTTCGCTGAGGATATTCCACATCTGCCAGATATCTCTGTGGGTCCAGGTTCACCGCCCAAGATCATTGTAGGTTCAGTTCCCCCTGCTGGGGTTGTTGCAGGTGCTCCGTCCCAGCCTGGGACCTCCATGGGTGCTGCTCCCCCTCCGGCTGAGGTCTTTGAGGGTGCTACTTCCTTTTCTGTGGAGGTCATTGTGGGTGCTTCGTTCCAGCCCGGGGCCTCTGAGGGTGCAACCGTGGCCCAGTCCGGGTCCTCCGTGGGTGCAGTTTTGGTCCAGTCTGGGTCCTCCATGGATGCAGCTTTGGCTCAGTCTGGGCCCACCGAGGGTGCAGCTCCGCTCCTGCCCGGAACCACCACGGGGTGCAGCTTCACTCCAGCCCGGAGCCACTGGGGGTGCAGCTTCACTCCAGCCCGGAGCCACTGTGGGTGCAGCTTCGCTCCAGCCCGGAGCCACTGTGGGTGCAGCTTCACTCCAGCCCGGAGCCACTGCGAGTGCTGCTTCACTCCAGTCCAGAGCCTCCGCGGGTGCTACCTTGTCCAAATCCAGGATGATCAAAAAGCTTTTTTTAGTTTGGGCTGTTGAGGTGCCTTCAAACCAAACGCAAATGGGCGGTGTGAATACATGCAAAGTCAATGGAAAGAGGTGCGCACATGCAAAATCACGCATTTGCACGTTCGTGTCCGAGGGATAGAGCTAGCTTTGAGATTCTGCCGTCACCGGAGTAAAAGTATCAACATTGGAGAGTAAACTAGTTTGAAAATGAGACTGCCACTCACCTGGAGACAGAAGGACTGGGAGCTCTTCAGCTTAATCGGGATGTCGAAGTTGTTTACCCATGAATTCCTGCCACGGACTTGCTAACAAGGCTAGCAAGCCAGCAACGGAAACATCCATTATCTTGTAAAGTTTTGGGGACAACTTTTTCAGTTGAGCCCCGTCGGATAATGTAAACCTAAACATGACATTATTTTGGGGATTTCCACAGTAGGTTGAACACTGCTGCAGAAGTTCTCTATCATGTCGAGACTGTTTTTCCACCCTACTGTATGGGGGGATTGATTCCCTCAGCGCAGCTGACATGGATACTGTTTAAGACACATCACCTGTGGGGGCCACGCACTGATTAGCCCCTTGGCTATAAAAGCACCACGCATGCATGGCTTCCTTGATTCCTTGATTTCCATGGAGTCAGCAGACATGATATTCACGAAGAAGAAGTCTGAAAAATATGCGCTTCTAGGTGTGGGAGATGTTTGGCAATAGTAGAGTCCACTTACCTTATAAGAAGAGAGCTGGTCTACGGCCCCTCTTGGGATTACTGTTGTCCCCCGACACAAGGGCGTTAAGGCGAACGCATGGTAGCTGCTGGGTCAGCTCAGCTTGTTATGTCTGCAATCAGAGACTGGAGTCGTCTTATGCCAAGCAGTGAACAGCAACACTTTATTGAGGGAACACCGAACTATATATACTGTGACCACAGCCCATCTGACGTCACCACCCAGGGCGGGTACGGCAAGCGGCAAAGGCCAAGCACACACCCATAACATCCACACAACATTCTGCCCCCCTTTAGAAAAGTCAAAAACCACACACACAACTGAAAACCTCCCAAATTTAGGACCTGAATGACGCACTAAAATACTGGGGAACAATGTATCATAATGGCCTAACACATTCACACCAAACATAACTAAAACAGAGTTAGTGGGTGGACAGCCACACAACCCACATGGCACAGTGAATTATTCTGCCACTATTAAACTAAAAAGAAGTCCATTAATAGCTAAAATGACTGCTGTATTCCTAAACTAAACCAGACACATAAATTAATCCCCAAACAACACACATTCACATGCACATCAAATTCTTTCATTTTTTCAAAACACATGCAAACATATATACACATTCCTTATTACTGTTTAACACCACATGCACATATGAACATATTTACACTGGAGTTCTTCAAGTTATACCACTGTCCTTAAGCAGCCAAAGGTAGAACCGGCTCGGAGGCCCAGGGCAGCCCCTCGGTATGCGCGCCCCTGGAAGCAGCCTGCCCCCGGGGTCGAAGCCGACCCCACAGGCGAGAACATCCCTTCTCCTCATCATCGACCGCTTCTCTCGTCCGGACCCGCCATCCAGCACCTCCTCCCGGGCACACCGCAGCTTGTTTGCATGCCTCCTCGAGCCATCCGACCGCTGAAAACAAACTGCACCTTGTTTCGTCTGCCTTTGCCATTGCTTCTTGGCACGCAGTCTCTCCATGCCTGTTGGTCTGTTCGCTTTCAAACCTGCTGCAGCTGTCGCCGTTGCAGCCCCAGTCTCTCCGGCCCCCTGGGGCCAAGCTCCGGGGAAAACTGAAGCTCGCTTGTCAGTGTCACTCGTCGTCCCAGGCGCCTTGTTGTTACACCCAGCACCCTCGTCCAAGGCCCCTTGAGCTCCAGCACTGAGGTCCCGCTCGATCTCCGTGGTGCCTGGCACCTGTCCTCTGTTGTCCGAGGTGCTCCGCTGTGCTACCTCTGTACCCGGCTGTTGCTGCTGTTTCTTGGGGCTCTCACCATGCTCGCACCCCTCCTCCCGCTGCTCCGACTCTAACTGCGAGGACAACTGAGCCGAGTCTGGTCGTTGCTCTCCTTCGGTGCTGTCTTTGCTCACCGTGCTGTTTTCACCTCCAGCGCTACAGTCATGCACCGTGCTAAGCTCCTCGGCTGGCTTGCCGTCTTCGGTGACCGGGGGCTCCCTCACTTGTGGCTCTGGTCCCACCTCAATATCTGGCTGGTAGCTTGTAGCTTTGTTTTGGCACGCACCTAGCTTCATGGCTAACTTTGCCGTTGCCACTAACTGGGCTGCTAGCTTCCCCAATCTAGCTAGCTTAGCTCCTTTTGGTACCAACAGCTTCACCACCCACAGCTTCATGTTTCTTATATGTTTGGCAAAATATTCAGCCAGCCACCCGACAGCATCTGCATAAGACTCCATCTCTCCCAACTTGCAGAGAATTTTCCGACCTACGCAGAGATGGTGGACCGGGAGTGCTTGTCTCCATGTTCCGTTGAGTCTACTGAGGCCCAATGCCGTGATGTATCCCTCAAACATGGCCAACCAGCTAAGCCATATGATTGATGGCTCTCCCGGGTATTGTAGAAACGGTGGTGGAGGTGGAGGTAGCCCATACGCCGCCATAGTTTCTCCTCGTCGCCAAAATGTTATGTTTGTAATCACAGACTGGAGTCGTCTTATGCCAGGCAGTGAACAGCAATACTTTATTGAGGGAACACTGAACTATATATACTGTGACTGCAGTCCACCTGACGTCACCACCCAGGGCAGGTACGGCAAGCACCAAAGGCCAAGCACACACACATAACATCCACACAACACGGCTGACCAGTTAGCACAGCCATTTTCCGCGTGGAATCCAACCCAGTCAGAGAAAGCGGAAGAAGGCTTTCCCTCACGCAGAAGGGTGACTAGCAAGTGTTGCCCAACACACAGCAAACTATCAGCAGAAGCTAATTGCTTGATAAAGGTTGCCACTTGCAAATAAACTGAACAAAGCGGAGGAAAAGAAAACGGGGTTTAGAGTGTAGCTCAGGAAGACATGTTTGACTGCACATCCTGTGATCTGTGGTACAAACCATACCTACAATCCATCTATGTGAGGATAAGCGCACTACTGCAATCAAGAATGAACAGTATATGGCGCTGCTCAGCTGGTGACTGGCACACTTGCTTTGATAATTGCAAGTTTTTTGTGTTTTTGTTTTGTTTGTGTATCTGTCCGACTGTTGGTGAAGCTGTAGAAACATCACTTTAGTATGTTTGCATTTATTCGGGGACTGTTAACAGTGGAAATTGCACTGCTTTTTGGACTTTTTTTGTCAAAGGTTACCTGAGCAAACGCCACAGGTGTGTGAGCAAATGCCGCAAGTGTGTGATGCTGCTAGCATGGAGCTACACTGCAGTGTGAGGCAACCTGCAGTTGTCTATGCACGAGACACACTCCTGGCTCTCCGGACAACAGCGAGCATTGTTTCAACTCCAGCCCAGCTGCTGGTTCATATACCGAGGGAGCTGGTGAGATCAATGCGCTGGCGGTGGAGGAGATCCAGAGAGATGGGTGCCACTCGTGATTAGACCCGGCGGAGGAAACGTGGCAGACTGGGGGGGTTAGGAGGATACTGAGAACCAGGAATTTCAGACCGGCACTCCCCGCAATAATTCTGGCAAATCTTTGCTCCATTCAGAACAAGATTGACTAATTGAGGACACTGACAAGGTATTCATTTGAATTTCGGGAGGCAGCTCTTTTGTGCTTTTCTGAATCCTGGCTACATGCTGCTGTACCTGACCCTTTGTTTGATATCAGCGGTTTCTCACTTTTTCGTGCTGACAGAACTGAAAGCTCAGGAAAAAGCCGGGGAGGAGGGGTCTGTGTTTACATAAATGAGCGGTGGTGTCATCAATATTCCATTAATCATGTTATTTGTAGTAGTGAATTTGAACTCCTGGCCATTGGATTAAGACCCTTCTATTTACCCCGTGAATTTGGCTGCATTTTGCTATTTATGGTTTACGTTCCACCAAGCAGCAAAGTACACCATGCTGCAACTGGAATAGCGGACGGTGTATGCAATTTGCAACAATTTCCTGATGCTCCTGGCATTGTCCTTGGAGATTTAAACACCTGCAACTTGGAGAAAGCCTTGCCAGGGTTTCATCAGGTTGTAAAATGTGGCACAAGGAAAGAGAATATATTGGACAAATGTTATATAAATATCAGAAATGCCTATCAGTCTAGAAGCAAGCCACCTGTCGCCACTTCAGACCACAATGCAGTGCACCATATTCCAACCTACCTGACCAAGCTGAAAAGTAGTAAACCCCAGAAAAAGGTGGTAAGGCTCTGGACTCCAGGTAACAAAGAGGTCCTGGGAGCATGTTTTGATTGCACTAACTGGGAAGTGTTGAGGGAGGGCACTGTAGACTGTGCATGTACAATTACAACTGATTATATTAATTTTTGTGTAGGGTCCATTATTCCTACTAAAACAGTGAAGATGTGTCCAAACAATAAAATCTACATTACCAAAGATATCAAACAAATATTGAATCACAAGAATGCAGCTTTCAGAAAGGGAGATACACTGGAGCTGCGCAGGATAAATAAGGAGCTGAGGGGCAAAATTAAGAAGGCAAAAGAGGTTCATAAGAGACACTTGGAGAGCATGTTTAAGGCTGGTGACTCCAGAAGGATGTAGAAAAGCATGAAAAGCATGGCTTGAATGCCAAGCGAGCAATCTAAATCTGTCATCTTGAATGATGAACTGACAACTGCATCTGAGTTAAACACCTTTTTCACCAGGTTTGAGACCATTGGGATGGAGAAGAGATGTGAAGAGGTGTTGAGGTCCATTTCTGTTCAGTCAGAGGACAGAATGGAAATTTCAGTTGGACATGTGGCCAGCGTGTTTCGACATTTTAATGCACGCAAGGCCTCCGGAAATGACAATACAGTGGTACCTCTACTTACGAAATTAATTGGTTCTGGAAGTAGTTTCGTAACCTGAAAATTCCGTAAGTAGAGACGCGTTTTCCAAGTAAATGCCCTAATCCGTTCCAAGCCCCCCAAAATTCGGACATAAATTTTTTATAAATCATAAAAATGCATCAAAACATGTAACAAATACATGTTACAATTAGATTACTGCACAATAAACATAAAATGAGAGTTGTATATAATGTAAAAAACAAAGAATAAAGTAAAGAATAAAAATTATGTTCATTTACCTTTAAGATGTCGGTTGCCTTTTCGCAAATTATGGCCTCGGTCACTGTGTCTGTCACCAGCTATCTCTTTCTCCTTTATCCACACGAGTAACAACCTCTCCATCTCATCGTTTACTGCCGACCTCCTCTTCGAAATGACAGAGAGGCCTTTGGAAGGAGTCGTAGCTTTTAGGGCTTCCTTTTGTTTTAATGCCGTGCCGATCGTAGATGTATTACGGCCATATTCTTTGGCGAGATCAACCAAACGCATCCCTTTTTCATACTTTTCTATTATCTCTTTCTTTGTTTGTATGGACAAAAAAACTCTCTTCTTCTTCTTTTCCACTTTTCTCCATCACTTTCTTGGGGTCCATAGTGAATAAAAGTTAATACACACACGTAAAACTGTCCGAACACTTCGTGGCCAATGGGATGCCAGGAAGATGCTAGGCGATAGCCAATGGCAGAGCAGCTACAAGTATGTTTACGTTCGGTAAACTATGGGAGCCGCGAGTAGCAGTGCGTACTGTATTTTTTGCCTTTCGTATCCTGAAATTTCTTTCGTAACAAGAGGCAATATTTTCCCGTTGAGGCGTGTTGTAACCTGAAAATTCCGTATTTAGAGACGTTCGTAAGTAGAGGTACCACTGTATTGGTGCCTCCCTCCCCAGGACCAACAGTAGAGCTAGCTCAGGTGTGGCAGCCCATCTTCCAGTTGTCATTGGACACCCACACCGTCCCTAAGGCCTGGAAAATGTCACACATCTTCCCAGTCCCAAAGAAATCTTGTTCCAGGAAGTACAATGACTTCTATCCAATGGCCCTAACTTTCGTTTTGATGAAGTTATTGGAGAAAATTCTTTCACTTTTGCTTTCCAGCTCCATACAGGATAAACTGGATCCCTATCAATTTGCTTACAAGAGTGAACACAGTACTGAAGATGCCATTGACACCCTTACACACCTGGTTTCAAAACATCTGGATTCATCAAAACAGGGGCCATATGCCAGAGTTCTGTTTGTTGACTTTTCTTCTGCCTTTAATACTATTAAACCGGACTTACTTCTTGCTATAATGCACCATCTGGAAATTAACTCATATCTTATCCGTTGGTGTCATTTTTTTTCTCATCAATAGACAGCAACTGGTCAGAGTCAATAACACATGCTCTTCTCTGCTAAAAAAAAACAAGCACTGGTGTCCCACAAGGATGTGTTAGCTCTCCATTACTTTTTGCCATTTACACTAATGACTGTGCCACTTATTTGCCTGACCATTATCTCATTAAGTATTCTGATGGCACTGCTCTGGTAGCATTCATGACAGAGGAGCTACAACCAGAAATCTACTTTGACAGTGTGGATCAGGTAGTACAGTGGTGTGAGCAGAACTCCCTCATTATGAATAAAATGAAAACAGAAGAAATCATCTTTGGAAACATCCATTTTAATCCAGCTCCATTCATTATTCACAATGAAGCCAAAAAACATTCCCCCTCTTTTAAATATCTGGGGGTGCATGTGGACAGTGCCTTCTCCTGGTCAATCCACGTTGACTACATTTGTAAAAAAGTTCAACAGAGGATTTATTTTCTGAGAATACTCCGATCTTTTGGAGTGTGAAAGGACATTTTACATCTGTTCTACTGTTCCACAGTCCAAAGTGTCCTTCTGTATGGAAATCAAGTCTGGTTCTGGGGTCTTACTGTACAGCTGAAAGCCAGGATACAAAGACTGTTGAACATCTGTTCTAAGTTGGTGGGCCACTCAGTGGAGAGTGGATTTTTCCAGAGCAGTACTGATCACTGTCTGAGACTGGCAAATAAGATCGCTGCAGATTCGTTGCATGTCTTGCATGAGGAGTATCAGCTTCTGCCCTCCGGGAGACGTTTCAGGATACCAAGAAGCAAAAGGAATAGACACAAGTACTCCTTCATTCCTTATTGAATAAGGTTGCGGAATAAGGCTTATTCCGCAACCTTATTGAACAAACAGTGGAGTAGAAAGAGATGACCCCCCCCTCCACTGCACACACACATTTACACATACATATAGACATACACACACCTATGCATGCAGGTACACATAAATGTATACACACATACACAACATAGGACTTCCCTTTCCCTTTCCCCATCCATCTCCCAATTTGCATTTGGACTGTGTCTTGGTGTTTTTGGCAATGAGTCTTTTATGTGTTTTGTTTTCATGTATTTTAATGAACGGGTGCTGCAATACAAATTTCCCTATCTATCTATCTATCTATCTATCTATCTATCTATCTAGATACTGAACCCATTACAGAGAAAACAAAAAGAAACCAGAAATCTCCCGCCCAACAACCAGTATTAGTTTATGGGGTGTGGTTAGTGCCACAAGCATATATCCCCTTAGAGTGGGGTAAAGTATGAGGTGTAGTTACTGCCGCAACCTCAACTCCACTTAGAACAGTACAAGAGAGTGAGAGGTGTTAAGTGCCACGTGCACTCAACATATTAGTAAAGAAATGGGGGAAAAATAATATGGCTAGTCCAGTGAGCCACACTTGTGTAGGCTGTGGGCTTAAGATGTCTATGGAGAATAGCCCTGATAGCAGCATGCATTGCTTAGGCTGGAACATGCATACATGAGGCAGCCACAGCAGGGCGAAGCTGCCAAAGAGAGTGAGACAGTTCAATTGTGGTTGGATATCAATAACTGATGACAACAGTGCACCACTGATAGAGTCATCATCCAGCAAATGGAGGCACCATTTTGCGGGATTACTGCTGAACTGTCCACAAACTAGCCCAAGATGTCAAGATGAAGCCCCACCACTGCCCAGCGCCCCATCTCCCCTGTAATAGGGCAGGAAGGTGGAACCTGATACAGGAATAATTGTTAGGGCATCTCGATTCGATGATGAGGGTATGAGCCATCCTCATCCCTTTTCAGTACCACTCCTCCCTGATGTAGTGGATATCGTGGTTAAACAATTTGGTAGACCATCCAAAGCCCATCACTGGTCAGGTCTTTTGCAGACAGCTGGCAAGTGTGCATGGTAGAGAAAGGATTGGCTGTGGGCCACTCCCCTCATGGATCAAGGGCCTTGGTGTCACCATCTAGCTCTGTCCTCAGCAAGCCAAGTTGCCTGAGTGAGAGCACTAGGACAATGGATGCCATGCTAGCTAGGATACATAATGCTATGGTTGTCCAGGGGTAGCTAATTAATACAGGCACAATTTTGACGCTATTCCAGCACCAGCTGACTAGGCAGCTGGGTGATGGCGTAGACACAGTGGCTGAGATACAACAGGTTTCAATTTTTAGCGAAACTGATGAAAGAGCAGTGGCAACTGGCAGAGCCATGACCTCCTTTTGGGGGGCCAGGAAACACCTCGGGCTATTGGTAGAGGGGCTCCAGGTGTCCCCAGACAGCCCTGGTTGATCTGATCTTGAAAGCTCAGCAGGGTTTCCCTTGGTTAGCACTCAGATGGTAGACTGCCTGGGCATACCAAGTCTGTGTTGGATGATGCTTGTAGAGGTGCACTGCATGCAAAACTCAAAGCATCAGATGATGAATGTTGGTTACTACCTAATCACCTTATTCAACAACCTTAAAAAAGCGAGTTTTCATTGAGCATCTTCCCCACAGCCGGAAAGTTGTGGGCTCACACCCCAGCCAGGTCATACCAAAGACTATACAGAGGGTACTTTCCACCTTCTAGCTTGGTGACATAATGGGCACAGAGCTACCTGAGGACTAAGCCGGCTCCAGGGTGAAGACCGGGCCTCCCTGCTAAAGCTGCCTGTGGCACCATGGAACCTCTTTGGGCCAGATGCTAGCTCGATGTTAAAGCAGACTCAGAAAGTCCGTCGCTGTGCTCAAGAAGTGTCAGGTACACTCAAGCAGGGCTGCAGGGGGTGTACCCTGCTAACACCGCAGTGCAGGCCACCACAGCCACCTGCTTTGGCTCCAGGTGACCTTAGAGCCCATTTGGAGGCCACCCAGCAGGGCAGGGCTAGACAGAGACCCTTGGGTTGTTTCCACCATGACCCAGGGCTATCGCCTCCACTTCCTGCGCCGCCCTCCTCTGATGAGGTCAGCTACCCTTTCGGTGGTGACAGACCCTCAGCGCAGAGAGGTCCCGGAGGCAGAGATCTCCACCCTCCTGGTGAAGGGGGCTATCAGAAAGGTGACAGGCAATTGGCAGGACAGGTTCTACTCTCGCTATTTTCTCATACCCAACAAGGATGGGAAACTAAGCTGATTCTGGATTTGAGAGGGCTCAACAAGTTCTTGAGGCCTCTGCGATGCAAGAGGCTGACGCTACCAAGAGAATGGGTACGTCAGGCCATTCTCCAGGGTGACTGGTTTAAAGAAAAGGCCGCCATCGACCTGGAGGATGCATGCTTTGAAATCCCAATATGGGAAGGACCTTTGGATTTCATGTCCTCCCATTTGGCATCTCACTAGCCCCACATAAGGTGCATAGATGTTGTGTTGGGACCCCTATGAAGACAAGGTCTTCACATTCTCAACTATTTGGACAGTTAGCTGATTTGTGCTCATTTGGAGGACCGGTGCAACAGAGATGTTCCCAGGCTTCAGGCACTAGAGTATCTCGGCCTGAGGATAGGTGCCAGAGTGGGTACCATCTCTCCAGCACCAGCGGGACAGGCCACCCTCACCCTCAAGACTGGCTTGTCCCATTTTCAGTTGGGGGCACAGGTATGGAGGTAATATCTTCGCCTACTGGGGTTGATGACAACCATGGTTTGCATAGTTCTGCTGGCACAGCTGAACATACGGCACATTCAGTGCTACCTCTGGAGCTTCGGGCTTTGCTTAAAGAGAAATCTGCAGACTAAAGTACTGGTGAACAGCCAGACTCAAGGCAGCTCTCCGTTGGTAGGAGCAGCCAGCCAACATAGAGAGGGGCACCAGCCTGGGCCCAGTTCTTCATCGCCAGTTGATGTCATCCAATGCCTCCCTGGTCAGCTGGAGACAGCCGTCTGCGAGGGGAACAGGGTCAATGGTCAGGGGCAGAACCTCTGGCTGATGCAGCACATCAGTGTCCTGGAACTGCAGGCCATTTACCTAGCTCTGCAGCCTTTTCTGCCAAGGCTGAGAGACTGTCATGTACTGGTGCAGACAGACAGCACAGTGACAGCAGCCTACATAAACAGGCAGGGGGGCTTGGGCTCCTCTCACCTTTGCAGACTGGCTCAGGTTATATGGGAGTGGTCAGAGCCAAAGCTCAGGTCACTGAGGGTAATGCATGTGCCAGGCCAAGCCAACCTCGTAGAAGATCGTCCCTCCCAGGGGAATGGCAGAAGCATCCAAAGGTGGTGGACGAGATCGGGAGTCACTTTGGCACAGCCGTAGCAGACCTCTTTCCATCAAGGGAGACAGTGCATTGTCCCCTCTTTTTTTTTTTCATAATGTCAGATAGTCCTCCCCTAGGCACAGATGCAATGGGACATCAATGGCCCCAGGGCCTCCAATATGTCTTCCCTCCCTTTGCACTCCTCCAGCCCCTCCTGCGAAAGGCTCAGGCGGAGGAGGTGGGCCTCATCCTGGTGGCTCCCAACTGGCCCCAGATGATATGGTTTTCAGCAATTGCACTGCTTCTTCAAGGACACCCTTGGGAGCTCCTTGCCCGACAAGACGTTCTGTCACAGGCCCATGGGACCATCTTCCACCCCTTTCCTCGGGGCCTCAGGCTTTGTGCCTGGCCCCTGAGAGGGCCTAGCTACTAGCCTTGGGGTTGCCCCAGTCAGGGGTTAGTACATTGCAGGGAGCCCAGGCTCCCTCAACTAGAGTGGCATATTCATATTGTTGAGGAGTGTTCCAGGTATGGTGCAAGGAGAGACAGGTGGATCCTTTAAATTGCAGGGCCCAGGAGATTCTCCAGTTCCTACAGGAGTTATTGGAGAACGGAAAAGCTCCCTCCACTTTGAGAGGTATGGTGGCCATAAAAGCAGCCTGGATTGGCCCTCAGAAACTGGAGGAGGGTTGCTGCACCCTTATTGCTCAGTTTCTCAAAGGGGCTCGCAGGAGTACTCCCTGTCAGAGGTGACCTGCCATTCCTCCATGGGATTTGGAAGTGGTATTGACAGCCATTTGAGCAACTGGAAACTGTAGGGCTAAAATGGCTTACTTTGAAAACTGACTTTTTGATGGTCATCATGTCAGCAAAATGTGTAGGGGAACTTCACGCCTTTTCAGTGCATGAGGAATGCCTACGTTGGCTGCCAGGGGATACAGGAGCAGTGCTCTGGCCAAATCTTCCATTTTACCTTAAGGTGGTGTCTGAGCCCTATGCCAGCCAGTCTGTCAAGCTGCGCCCTTTTCTCCCTCCTCGTTGGAGTGTGGATAGGGCAAGTGCGCAGTCACTATTATGTCCTGTCAGAGCCTTAAAGGTGTATCTTCTTCAGACCCGTGCCCATAGGACAACAGACCAGCTGTTGTCTGCTAAAGGCCTAATTGCCAGGAGATACCTATCACGAAAGCAAGGCTATCCCACTGGATTGTGGAGGCTATTCAGCAGACAAACAAAACAGCAGGTAGCCTACCCCAGCAGGAGTACGTGCACACTCTACATGGGGTCTCTCCACCTCATGGGCTCTGTGGTGCGGCACATCTCTTTCAGAGATTTATGCAGCAGCCTCATGGACATCAACCTTTATCAGGTTCTACTGTATGAACATAGCATCCAGCAGCTCATTTGGGGAACATATGCTGGGATCAATACAGTAGGATAGGACCTGAAAGAAGTAGTAAGCCTCCAGGGCCAGAGCCCCATGGGTAGCTTTGGCTGGAGTGATTCATTCCTTTGTTAATGCTGGGTGTGCCAGCTTGGGGGTTTTCACACACCTGCAGGCCACCTCAGCAGATGGCCTCTGCATCTGGAAGGCCAGTTTGGCCTTGGCAGCATCTTGCGCCAAGGTCACAGTTAAGTATACTTGTAAATAGTTCCTTGTGGTGGTGGGCACATAAGTGAGCACTTTGGTGGTGGTGATGTCTCCTTCAAACTCGTAGACCATCTCATGCTCCCACGGGAGCAGCAGGGTCTGCTGGTTTCCTCGCAGTGTGTCCTACAGAGTCCCCATACATATGGAATATGTAGGGTGGAGAGATAGTCTCGACATGATAGAGAACGGTTGGTGACAGTGTAACCCAGGTTCTCTGAGTGGAGAAGACTATCTCTCCAGCTCCAGGCCACTCAGAAGCACGTCCCAATCAAGGTCAGCTGAGGAAGCCATTCATGCATGGTGCCTTTATAGCCAGGGGGCTAATCAGTGCGTGGCCACCACAGGTGATGTGTCTTAAAGAGTATCCATGTCAGCTGCGCTGAGGGAATCAACCCCCCCATACATATGGTATATGTAGGGTGGAGAGATAGTCTTCTCCACTCGGAGAACCTGGGTTACACTATAACCAACCATTATAAAGGTAATTTTGCCTGTCTGCATCTTACTCAGATGGTGAATTGATGTTTATTCGTGTGTTTACACTGAGTTATAATGTAATCATCAAATTCGCCCATTCACATTTGGTGTGAAGGCACCTTTAAAAATATTTAAATAAAATCTGTTTGATGAACAACTTTTATATTTGAATGCAAACATTTGTCTTGACTGCAGTTAACTTTTGTAAGAATCTGTAACAGTCTGCCCCCACCCTCTATGATTAGTGAAAGAGTATCAAACAAACTGATAGAGTTTGTGTTCAAAGCATATTTGCAATACATAAAGAAAGAAAAGAAAAAGAAAATATAGCCAACAAAGGTCAGTAATTTGTAAGGCCATGTTTATAATGATATGTCAAGGTGAGCCCAATATGCAGTTTTTAAATGAAGGTGTTTATTATTATGGGTAAAAAAAAAATCCAAAATTACATGGGCCTGTGTGAAAAAGTGACCCCCTCTCCCCTTTGAAACATAAATTAACTGTGGTTTATCACATCTTTGGAAAGCTGAGTTCAATTTGTCTAGCCACACCCAGGCCTGATTACTGCCACACCTGTTCTCAATAAAGAAATCACTTAAATAGGACCTGCCTGACAAAGTGAAGTAGACCAAAAGATCCTCAAAAGCTAGACATCATGCTGTGAACCAAAGAAATTCAGGAACAAATGAGAAACAAAGTAAATTGAGATCTATCAGTCTATAAGCCATTTCAAAAGCTTTGGGACTCCAGCGAACCACAGTGAGAGCCATTGTCCACAAATGGCGAAAACATGGAACAGTGGTGAACCTTCCCAGGAGTGACTGGGTGACCAAAATTACCCCAAGAGCACAGTGATGACTCATTCAAGAGGTCACAAAAAGCCACACAACAACATCCAAAGAACTGCAGGCCTCACTTGCCTCAGTTAAGGTCAGTGTTCATGACTCCACCATAAGAAAGAGACTGAGCAAAAATGGCCTGCATGGCAGAGTTCCTGTCATGCGGTGACCCTCGTGGATCACCATAAGACGCCAAGAGTCCACCGGTGAGTTTTGCAATGATGGTGATTTATTAAAACAACAAGACAAGACAAGACTATGAGCCGCTCAGGGCAAAAACACACATTAAGCAATACAAGGGCTCGTAGGGCTAACCCTGGCCACTACAAGCTAAACTATGACATGACATGAGACACGAACCTGACATGAAGGTCTGACGATGCTTTGAAGAGGATAGTTTGACGATACTCCTGCGATTTAACTGCCGCTAGTGCCCGCTTTATAAAGGCGAACACTAACGAGCAGTAACGACAAACAGCTGACCAACCTTGACAGGCGGAAGCCCCACCGAGCGCCTTCACAATAAGAGCCCGGTGAGGCCAGAATACAACCCACAGCTGTCAAGGCCGGCAGCGAGCTGTGCTTAGCCCGAGCGCGGACAGAACCCAGCGCTCGGGTCGTAACAGTACCCTCCCACCAAGGGCGGGCTCAGAAAGCCCAAGGACCACCCCCCCACCCCCCAGGGTGGGTGGCTGGGGGTAGGTGCGGAGGGAGAGAGACCAAACCCAGAAACAATCAAAACCCGACAAGAACAACTAAGTACAGGACAGTGACAAGAATACCAACTACTCAGATTAAATCAAATGTTCGACTAACAATCACAAAAAATTGCACATGATAACACGGACAAAACAAAAAAAACAGAATCACTGGGTCAGAAAAACTAAATGCAGGACAGCACGAGAAAATTAAATCTTGGCCCACATGTTACACAAGAAAATGACTTCCCACCTGTGTGAATTCTCATGAGAGTTTTCAAAAAAACAAATACAGAAAACAGAGCACTTACCGGCTCATACCTGACTACACACAATACAAACTAAGGCAACTGCAAGACATAACCATAACACAAAGCACACAGGATAGCAAGGAAAAAAAACAGATCACTGGGACAGATCAACACCAGAAAACGACCACTACCCCCAGGACAGTTTATGCCGACCGGCGGAGGCCAAGCGCCACAGGAACAGTTCAGGTGGTCTCAATGCATCCAACAGCCGGCGGGTGGTCATAGGAGGCGGAATATAACCAGGCGGCTCACCACAGTCCAACGCCCAGCACGTCCGCTCCTCTGGTGGTCGAACCAGGTCGCCCAACGAAACACACAACACGTCGGGTGGCCGACCCGGGGCGCTGAACCGGCGAAGCAGTTCCTCAGGCGGACGACCCGTGTCCCTTACCACCAGGCCCTGGGAAAAACAGCCCGCGGCAGCCTCCCTGACGAGGATAAAACTTGGAAGAGCCGGGGCGAGTGAACAGGAACCCCCATGGCCCCCGGCGATGATGCGCAGGGGCGGTGACTCAGTGGAGAGGCAAGAAGGCAAGGATGAGCCTGTAATCCGTCCGACGGTGAAAGGTCTGCAGCTCCCCCCCGTCCGCGGACCACACCGGCGCTGCACCTCCGCTGGACCCCAATTGGGTCCCAGCTGCACCCACGTTGGGCCCTGATTGGGCCAGAACCACACCCGTGGTGGACCCCGATTGGGCCTCTGGCGCACCCACGTCGGACCCCGATTGGGCCAGAACCGCACCTGCAGTGGACCCCGATTGGGCCTCTGGTGCACCCACGTCGGACCCCGATTGGGCCAGAACCACACCTGCGGTGGACCCTGATTGGGCCTCTGGTGCACCCACATCGGACCCCGATTGGGCCACAGCAGCCTCCACGACGGACCCCGACTGGGTCGGTGCAGCTCCACTGACGATCTCCACCCCCGAACCTGGGACCTCCAACCCAGTGACTCCGACTGGTTCCATGCCGGCGACACTGCAACGAGGCTCACAAACAAGGAGAAAACCGGGATCAGAATCCCCGGTAGCAACAGAACCCAGCGAGACAAGCTCGGGCGCAGCAGGCAGCTGCTCCTCACTCGCCTCCCCGAGAGGCAGGCAAAAATGCTCCAAAACAGGGGACAGAGATACAAGAGGGAGCACTTGCCTGCACTCGGGTTCTGTTGCCACCCAGGACTTCGACGATCCAGGTTCAGGGCGGCGACTCTCATCAGTAGGCTCCAACTCAGATGCGTCGGGCTCCGCAGCTGGCAAGATGTCGTCTGCAGCCTGAGGTTCCTCCTGCGCTGCTGTCCACGCCGATGACCCATATGGCGTGGGGGCAGGGGACACTCGACCCACTGGCTCGGACCGCTCCAGCGAGGAGACCCGGGAACGCTTCATCGTCGGCTCAGGCTCCGGGCCGCAGTCCGCTCTTCTCCTCCGTCCACGACGTGGCTGCAGGGCTGGAGGCCCCCTCTTCATCCGACGACGTTGGCCTGGCATCGTAGACCGCTCAACGGGGGGGACACAGAAGCAGCAGGTTTAATCGTTATCTCTACAGCAGGTGGAGGGAGCTCGGGGGGCTGCGAACCCCGAACTCTGCCCCCCAGGAGTCAGACAAGGCAGGCTACAATTATGATGTAACAGATTAACATGCACTTGCCAGAGAAGAGATGGTTCCTGCTGTAGGGGACGTTGTTCCTCCTTCTCCCCGCTGGATGGCGACAGAGGGCCCCCTGGAAGGACGAGGTGGAGCCGCTCTCAGAGGTTCGCTGACGGGCTTTGCCGTCAGCGGGTCCAGCCGGGGATTCTGCTGAGGATTGCCTGGGCCACGGCGCCGACGTCGTCGTCGGCCCTTGGATGGCGCGAACTCCTGGACCGGGTCAAGGGCAGGAGCGGGACCCCAGCACAGGGAGCGAGGATGCCTCCTCCGCTGCTTCCTGCCGTAGTCCTCCTCCAACATACGGAGTATCTCGCGCTGTGCGGCGATGTCAGCCCTCCTTGCGCCGACTTCAGGGTGGTCAGCGTAGTGGGGAGAAAGATGATTCAGCACATCCTCAGCGCAGTCCAGGTACCAGCGTACCTCGCTGTCGTAGTCGAGGAGGGAAGCAGAGATGAGCATTTCATCCACGTATTCTAGGATGTCCGCCAGCTCGTGGCTCGGACTACGAGCGCGGCCCCTCCGCAACGGCATTCCTCCAGCACACCGTACCCAGACAGAAAAGAACAAATGTCCAAAAGCAAAAACTCACGGTGAAAAAGGCGTCTCGGTGTGGTGTCTCCGTTTAGACGTCTGACAGGAGTATGCTGTCATGCGGTGACCCTCGCGGATCACCATAAGATGCCAAGAGTCCACCGATGAATTTTGCAATGATGGTGATTTATTAAAACAACAAGACTATGAGCCGCTCAGGGCAAAAACACACATTAAGCAATACAAGGGCTCGTAGGGCTAACCCTGGCCACTACGAGCTAAACTATGACATGACATGAGACACGAACCTGATATGAAGGTCTGACGACGCTTTGACGAGGATAGTTTGACGATACTCCTGTGATTTAACTGCCGCTAGTGCCCGCTTTATAAAGGCAAACACTAACGAGCAGTAATGACAAACAGCTGACCAACCTTGACAGGCGGAAGCCCCACCGAGCGCCTTCACAATAAGAGCCCGGTGAGGCCAGAATACAACCCACAGCTGTCAAGGCCGGCAGCAAGCTGTGCTTAGCCCGAGCGCGGACAGAACCCAGCGCTCGGGTCATAACAGTTCCAAGACAAAAACCCCTGCTGAGCAAAAAGAACATAAAGGCTCCTCTCAGTTTTGCCAAAAAATAAAAAACATCTTGATGATCCCCAAGACTTTTGGGAAAATACTCTGTGGACTGACGAGACACAAGTTGAACTTTTTGGAAGGTATGTGTCCCATTACATCTGGCGTAAAAGTAACACAGCATTTCAGAAAAGGATCATCATACCAACAGTAAAATATGGTGGTGGTAGTGTGATGGCCTTTGGCTGTTTTGCTGCTTCAGGACCTGGAAGACTTGCTGTGGTAAATGGAAGCATGAATTCTGCTGTCTACCAAAAAGTCCTGAAGGAGAATGTCCGGCCATCTGTTCGTGACTGCAAATTGAAGAGCACTTGGGTTCTGCAGCAGAACAATGATCCAAAACACACCAGCAAGTCCACCTCTGAATGTCTTAAGAAAAGAAAAATGAAGATTTTGGAGTGGCGTAGTCAAAGTCCTGATCAAAATCCAATTGCGATACTGTGGCATGACCTTAAAAAGGTGGTTCATGCTCGAAAACCCTCCAATGTGGCTGAATTACAACAATTCTGCAAAGATGAGTGAGCCAAAATTCCTCCACAGTGCTGTAAAAGACTCATTGCCAGTTATCACAAACACTTGATTGCAGTTGTTGCTGCTAAGGGTGGCCCAACCAGTTATTAGGTTTAGAGGGCAATCACTTTGTCACACAGGGCCATGTAGATTTGGATTTTTTTTCCTCTTAATAATAAACACCTTCATTTAAAACTGCATTTTGTGTTTACTTGTGTTATCTTTGTCTAATATTTAAATTTGTTTGATGATTTGAAACATTTAAGTGTGACAAACATACAAAAACATGAGAAATCAGGAAGGGGACAAACACTCACACTACACCACCGCTCATGCCATATTTGCATGAATAATAATAGGTCTTAAAATTATAAGGGGAATGTCAACACTTCATTGTGGCTTTTTTAGTTATGGGGCTGTCAGTGTTCATTAAATGCGAGAAAGTGGGCCTTGGTTTTATTGTACTACTTTATTCAGGCATTTGGTCAAAGGCTGAGTCGAGTCTTTCTTCGCATGCATAAGAGAAAATGGTGAAGACCACTGGTAAGGGAGGTGAAGAAATATTTTTTTCAATGAACTGATCGATGCAAGGCATATCCCTGTCAGAGGTGACCTGCCGTTGACTTTACACATACAGCGGAGAAAATAAGTATTGAACTTGTCAACATTTTTCTCATTAAACATATCTCTGATGGAGCCATTGACCTGAGATTTTCACCAGATATCAGTAACAACCCGAGTAATCCATACATACAAAGAAATCAAGGTAACTGTGTTCATAAAACAAGTTATATTGAATAAAGTGGAATTTCACAGGGAGTAAGTATTGAACATGCTTGTTGAAATTCATTAAATATTTAGTAGAAAAGCCTTTGTTGTTAGTAACAGCTTCCAGATGCCTCCTGTATGGAGAAACTAGGCGCAGGCATTGCTCGCAAGTGATTTTAGCCCATTCTTCCACACACACTGTTCAGTCTTGAAGGTTTTGTGGGTGTCTTCTCTGAACTCTGATCTTCAGTTTGTTCCATAGATTTTCAGTTGGATTCAGGTCAGGTGACTGACTGGGCCATTCTAGAGGCTTTATTTTCCTTCTCTGGAGCCAGATGAGAGTTTCCTTGGCTGTGTGTTTGGGATCATTGTCTTGCTGAAATGTCCACCCTCATTTCCTCTTCAGCATCTTGGCAGATGGCAATAAGTTCTTATCAAGGATATCTCTGTACATTTGTCCATTCATCTTTTCTACAATTATATGAAGTCTACTTGTACCATATGCTGAAAAACACCCCCACACCATGATGGGATATGCAGTGCCATTTCTTCTCCAAACATGCTGTGTGTTGTGACATCCAAAAAGTTCAATTTTGGTCTCATTTGACCAGACTATATTCTCCTAGTATTTTACTGGCTTGCCCAAATGCTGTGCAGCAATCTTTAAATGAGCTTCAACATGCTTTTTTTTCAGCAATGGAGTCTTGTGAGGTGAGTGGGCATAGAGCCCATGTTGGTTGAGTACATTATTTATTCTTTTCTTTGAAACAGCAATACCTGCTAACTCCAGGTATTTCTGGAGCTCCCCACAAGTGGGGTTTGTGTCATGAGTCTGGGTGCAGTGTTCCCACAGAGCCCAGACTCTTAATTTATTTCTGAGTATTTTGTGTCTATTATGATTATTTTTGTCTGTTTCTGTGTATATTTTTTGGTTTTGTGACACAAGTTCATTCCTTCCTTCCCAGACACTCCCACCAGCTACTCACTATCTGCTCCTCAGCCATCTCAGCTGTGAGTAGTTGGATAATTAGGTCACCTGCCCACTCACCTGCTTGCATCTGCTGCTCATTGATGTATCCACTATTTAAGACTGTCAGTTTATTTTCTCACTGCAGCAGTCTTGATGTGATTTGAATGGACTTCATTCCTCGGCGTAATCTCTTCATCTCCTCCAGAGCGATTACAGCTCTGGAGTGCCTTTTTCTGTAAGTTAACCTAGTTTGTATTTTTGTTCTCTGCACTGTTTTGTATTTTCTTTCATTAAATGGCACTACTGCAGTCCAGCTCGTGGGTCTGTCTTTCTGCTCCGGAGGGGCCATTCATGACAGTTTGGCTCCTGGATAACTCTTCCGATGATTCTTTTGCCTCTTCTGTCAGAAATCTTGCAAGGAGCTTCTGGTCGTGGCTGGTTTATGGTAAAATGATGTTCTTTCCACTTCCAAATGATGGCTCCAACAGTGCTCACTGGAACATTCAGCAGTTTAGAAATGTGCCTGTAACCAATGCCATCATTATATTTTGCAACAATAAGGTTGCAAAGGTCTAGAGCAGGGGTGTCCAATCATGTGCCATGGAGGGCCAAGACCCTGCAGGTTTTCTCTTCTACCCAGTTGCTTCAGCAGGTGTTTTCACTAATCAGCTATCAGTGGGAAGAAGTTCAGTGAAATCTGGTGCTGAACACACTGGTTGGAGGTAAAGCCTGCAGGGTCTTGGCCCTCCATGGCATATGATTGGACACCCCTGGTCTAGAGAGAGCTCTTTCCTTCTACTCATCATGAGTTTTTTGTAGTGTGATAGTCTGATATTCACAGACCTTTTTAAAGGTTCTTAGTCAGGACTTACTGTAACCAGCTGAAATTAATTTGCACTGATGGGGGATGGGATAGCTTCCTAAATTCTAATGGATTTTAGCTGATTTTTTGGCTTTCTATGCCTTTTTGCACCTCTTTTTCTTCATGTGTTCAATACTTATTCTCTGTGTCATTTCATTTTATTAAATATAGCTTGTTCTGTTAACACAGCTGCCTTGATTTCTTTGTATGTATGGATTATGCCATGACTCGCCAGTCATCATTGGCTCCTGCTGCGCGCACATCTACGCCTCGTCAGCGGCAAACTACTTAACCCACTCAGCCCTGTGCCTCGGCCTGAAGCCGTCTGTTCCCTTCAGCTCGTCTTCACCATTGGAACTCCCAAGATCAGCAAGACAACGCTCCAAGTAAGCAACTTACCTTTTCTCTTCAGTCCTCTCCCCTGTGCACAGGTGGATTCCTCGGCGGCGGACTTCTCCCCTTCGCCACGCCATCCTCATCCTCGCACAAGCTCAGCAGGTCTCTGTCTCCTGGGTACTCTCCTTGCCAACGCCAGCCACCTGCCATAACAAGTAAGCAGCAGTCATTCCTTCAGGCCTGTATAATTGTGGTGCCCGTTACCTTGTCCCTCTGCTCTCTCATTATAGGGTTGCCCGGCTGTACGGGGATCTGCTCTGCTGCCTGCTCACTGAAGTTCTCCCACAAGACATCCTCATATCTCACACACGCATCCATTCATACCTGTTTGTTAATAAACGCTGTTAAATCTATTCTGAGCCTACGTGTGTGTCTCCTGAGCCGGACATTATGTCAGTACGGCTTCAGCAGAGCGGCTCGGCAGACAGCGGGCTCGCCCGCCGTCTTTCCACTCTCGAGGCTCAAGTAGATTTAATAGCCCACCAACAGCAGGTAATTTTAAATCAGTTAACTTCAATTACTCACCGGTTAGACCGCCTGGACCCCCAGCAGGTGTTCCCCTGGCTCCCCAGGGAGGGTTAGCTCCTGTCGCTCCGGTGGCCGGCCAGTCTTCCGGGGAACGCCGACCCGGCTCACACCGATCCCGACTCCGGCCCGTTTTAACGGGGAGCTTGGCGGAGCTCGGGGTTTTATTATGCAGTGTGAGTCGGTGTTCATGCGCGTTCCCGGGGACTTCCCCTCAGACCACAGCCGGATTGGTTACGTAGGTAATCTCCTGGAGGGGCGAGCGCTAACCTGGGCTTACGCCGTAATGGCGAAGCCCAGTTACGCGAACCTCTCCTATAACCAGTTCGTGGGAAACTTCCTCGCGGTGTTTGATCACTCTCGGCTCGATAGCGTCCTAACCGACCACCTCCTTGCTCTCCAGCAGGGAAGCCAGTCGGCAGCGGACTACGCCATCGACTTCCGGGTCGCTGCAGAGGAAGTAGGCTGGGACGAGGCGGCACTTTGTGGCATCTTTCTCCGCAGCCTCAGCTCCGGTCTGAGGGATGAATTGGCCGGTCGAGATCTCCCGGAGACTCTCGCGGAGCTAATCTCCTTAGCGATTAGCTTAGATAACAGGTTGCGCGAGCGTTCCTCCGAGCGGAAGTCGACCAACCGCTCGCGAGGAGGCTCCACTCGCGCTCCTCAAGCTCGCCCCCTGGCGTTGTCGCCACCGGAGCCCTCTGAGGAGTCGGAGGCAATGGTGGTTGGCCGGTCAAAGCTCCCTCCAGCGGAGAAACAACGCCGCTGGAAGTTGGGGCTGTGCATGTATTGCGGAGGCAGCCAACACACCGTGGAGAGTTGTCCGGAGAAGCCAAACGGGGAGGTCCGCGAGTCACTGTAGGGGGCCTCGCGGACTCTAACCGGACAAAACCCCTCACAAGTCTCTCTTTGCCCATCCGTTTTTGTCACAACTCCATGGGGCACACTACTCATGCACTGGTGGACTCAGGTGCAGAGCAGAGTTTTATTTCAAAGAGCCTGGCAACCCAATTGGGCATCCCCTGTCACCCTCTGCCAACTCCGCTCAACCTGGTCACCCTCTCTCACGCCCCACTCGGACGAGTGACACATCAGACCCAGCCTACTCCCATCATTGTCTTTGGTAACCATCGGGAGGATATTGTCCTATATGTCCTGTCCTCCTCTGTCTCACTGGTCATCTTAGGCTACCCCTGGCTGTGCCTACACAACCCGGTTCTGGACTGGCAGGCCGGAAGGATCGCCACCTGGAGCTCGTTCTGTATGGGCACCTGCCTTCAGTCCGCAGCATGTGCCCCATCCGCTCCCCCTCTGGCCAAGGACGCCGCGCCTCCGGATCTCTCTCTGGTGCCCTCAGAGTTTCACGATCTGGGCCAAGTCTTCAGTAAGTCCAGGGCGATGTCCCTTCCCCCTCATTGGCCCTATGATTGCGCCATCAACATCCGCACGGGGGCTTCCTTACCCTCGGGGCGTTTATACAGCCTGTCAGCGCCGGAGAGGGAGGCGATGGACGCTTACCTCAAGGAGTCGCTCAGCGCAGGAATCATCCGCCCTTCTTCGTCTCCACTCGGCACGGGGTTCTTCTTTGTCTCGAAGAAGGATGGGTCTCTCCACCCCTGCATCGATTACCGGGCCCTTAACGACATCACGGAGAAGGACCGCTACACCCTGCCACTGATGGACACCGCCTTCCACTCCCTCCAGGGGGCGACCTGGTTTACCAAAATGGACCTCCGTAGCGCCTACCACCTCATCCGTATCCGGGAGGGAGATGAGTGGAAAACAGCCTTCCGAACTCCTACCGGCCATTTTGAGTATCTGGTGATGCCGTTCGGGTTAACCAATGTCCCTGCAGTTTTCCAATGCCTCATTAATGACGTCCTCCGCGACTTCCTCGGCCTTTTTGTGTTTGTGTACCTGGACGACATACTAATCTTCTCCAGGTCACGGGATGAACACCGGGTCCACGTGAGGCGGGTCCTGCAGCACCTATTGGAGAACAGGTTGTATGTGAAAGCCGAAGAATGTGAATTCTATGCCAAGACCACCTCCTTCCTGGGTTTTGTCATCTCCCACGACCAAGTCCTCCCAGACCCCGCTAAAGTCAAAGCGGTGGTCGACTGGCCAACACCGACGTCCAGGAAGCAGGTCCAGCAATTCATAGGATTCGCCAACTTTTACCGCCGTTTCGTCCCCAATTTCGGCGCCATCGTCGGCCCCTTGACCCGCCTCACCTCGCCAAAGACCCCCTTCCGGTGGACCGAGGACGCTGCGGCGGCCTTCCAGGCACTCAAGACAGAGTTCTCTTCCTCCTGGGTCCTCACCCAGGTCGATCCCGCGCTGCAGTGTTTGGTGGAGGTCGACGCGTCGGACACAGGAGTGGGGGCGGTGCTGTCTCAGTGGTCACCGGCCAACGGATCCAAACGACCCTGCGCCTTCTTCTCCCGGCGCCTGTCACCGGCCGAGCGTAACTATGACGTCGGGGACAGGAAGCTTCTGGCCATCAAGCTTGCCCTGCAGGAGTGGCGCCATTGGCTGGAGGGGGCTTCTCTGCAGTTCATTGTTCTAACGGATCATAAGAACTTGGAGTACCTAAGAACTGCCAAGCGTCTGAATGCCTGCCAGGCGCATTGGTCCCTGTTCTTTGCCCATTTTAGATTTACCATCACGTACCGCCCCGGTTCTAAGAACGGCCTGCTGGACGCCCTTTCAAGGCAATTTACCCCCGAGACGACCGAGAAGTCAGAGCACACCATCCTGCCCAGCTCGTGTGTTGTGGGGGCCATGTCTTGGGCCATCGAAGACAGGATCCGGAAGGCGCAGGAGACCGAACCTGACCCTGGCGGCGGACCAGAGGGGAGGCTGTTCGTTCCATCCTCGGTCCGGGGGGAGGTTATCCATTGGGCACACACCTCTAAGTTCACCTGTCACCCTGGGGTCTCCCGGTTGGTCGACCTTCTCCAGCGTTCTTTTTGGTGGCCGGGTCTACAGAAGGACACTGCCAACTACGTCCGGGCCTGCCCTGCCTGTGCCACCGGAAAGTCAGGTAACGCTCCCCCCACTGGTTTGCTCCACCCTCTGCCGATCCCAGGCAGGCCCTGGTCCCACATAGCCCTTGACTTCATCACTGGTCTCCCCATCTCCAACACCTATGACACAGTACTGACCATCGTTGACCGCTTCTCCAAGGCCGCCCATTTCGTGCCACTGCGGGGTCTCCCTACAGCTCAGGAGACAGCGGACCTCTTGGTCCAGCACGTTGTCAGATTACATGGGATACCAGTAGATGTCGTCTCGGATCGAGGGCCCCAATTCGTTTCTGAGGTATGGAAGTCCTTTTGTAACGCCCTGGGAGCCACAGTAAGCCTCTCCTCCGGCCATCACCCACAGTCCAATGGGCAGTGCGAACGGGCCAACCAGGAGCTGGAAGCTGCCCTCCGTTGCGTCACCACTTCCAACCCGGCCTCTTGCAGCTCGCATCTGGCCTGGGTGGAATACGCCCACAACTCCACTCAGTCATCTTCTACCGGTATGTCCCCCTTCAAGGCATCCCTGGGGTACGACCCGCCATTGTTCTCGGCGCAGGAGGGTGAGCTGGCCATCCCCTCCGTCCAGGCGCACCTCAGGCGGTGCCGGAGCCTTTGGTCCAAGACCCGTGACGCACTCCAGCGGACAGTGGTGCGCAACAGCACCACGGCTAACCATCAAAGGAGACCTGCGCCTGCCTACCGAGTGGGGCAGCAAGTTTGGGTGTCTGCCCACAACGTCAACCTGAAGGGTGAGAAAAAGAAGCTGGCTCAACGTTTTATCGGTCCCTTCACCATCACCAAGATCATTAACCCGGTGGCTGTGCGTGTGGCTATTCCTCCTCCCCTCCGTATTCACCCCACCTTCCATGTCTCCAAAGTAAAACCTGTGGTGTCCGATCCCCTTTGCCCCCCGCCCGCTGCGCCTCCCGCGCCCTTGATGATCGATGGCCATCCGGCCTGGAGAGTCACTGCCATCTTGGACTCTCAGCGCCGAGGTCGCGGGTTGCAGTATCTGGTGGACTGGGAGGGTTTCGGTCCTGAATGGAGGCAGTGGGTATGCCCGTCCTTTGTGCTGGACAAGGGTCT
Source organism: Pholidichthys leucotaenia (assembly GCA_020510985.1). Taxonomy (NCBI): domain Eukaryota; kingdom Metazoa; phylum Chordata; class Actinopteri; order Cichliformes; family Pholidichthyidae; genus Pholidichthys; species Pholidichthys leucotaenia. The sequence goes on along the minus strand of CM035842.1, from coordinate 372,457,977 downwards.
CATCACGATGTTCCATCGGACGCACCCAGACAAACCAGCACCAGGAGGCGCTGCTCGGGGGGGGGAGTACTGTCATGACTCGCCAGTCATCATTGGCTCCTGCTGCGCGCACACCTGCGCCTCGTCAGCGGCAAACTACTTAACCCACTCAGCCCTGTGCCTCGGCCTGAAGCCGTCTGTTCCCTTCAGCTCGTCTTCGCCATTGGAACTCCCAAGATCAGCAAGACAACGCTCCAAGTAAGCAACTTACCTTTTCTCTTCAGTCCTCTCCCCTGTGCACAGGTGGATTCCTCGGCAGCGGACTTCTCCCCTTCGCCACGCCATCCTCATCCTCGCACAAGCTCAGCAGGTCTCTGTCTCCTGGGTACTCTCCTTGCCAACGCCAGCCACCTGCCATAACAAGTAAGCAGCAGTCATTCCTTCAGGCCTGTATAATTGTGGTGCCCGTTATCTTGTCCCTCTGCTCTCTCATTATAAGGTTGCCCGGCTGTACGGTGATCTGCTCTGCTGCCCTTCACTTCCGCCCTCCCAAGAGAGTAGACGCTTTTTCCTCCTCTCCTGCTCTGACTTTTTTTTTTCCTTCCCCCCCAACTACTGGATCCCAGCTTGCTGTTGTCTGTCTGCGTCTAACTGCGACCGTCGAAAGAAAGAAATTATGGAGTTAATAAGCTGGGCTTTGAACACAATTGACACTATTTTTTCAACAAGGAAAAGTGCTCCGGGGGAAGCTGTCTGCCCCGCAGGTACGGCTCCAGCGGGCTATTTACGTGACACAAGTAATTGGAAAATCTTGTGTCTCACTAATCTTTCTATCGAAGATATTGAAGATTTGTATGTCTTCGTGGTAATGGTGATCGGGATCTTTCTGATTGGAACTGGGATTGTCCTGGTGTACCGCAAATTGCTAAAGATGGATACAACCTATCAAAATGCTGGCCAGGCGAGGTGCATCTGTCAAATTGAAAAATTGGAGAAGACCCTGATAGCGACAAATGGAGAACTGTCTCAGAAGGTGGATTACATCATGGTCTCGCTTAGGTCTTTCCACGATGGATTTAAAGCCCCGCAATGAAGGATTAAGTACTGAATCTACAGAAGAAATAAAAAGCCTTCTCTGTGATCAGTCCGATTTGGCTCAATTTCCCCATGAAAATTCCTCCTGGCTGTCTGCAGTCTGTGTTTTCAAAATCATCGAGCATAAGGCCTTGGACAGCCATCTGGACTCTGCCAAGATAAGGACTCGGCGCCAGCCAGACAAAACATCTCCTGCCAAGTGTCCTTGTTGTCTCTCTTATTATCATCAACACTGCTCAACACCGCACACACATTGATCCATGAACTGAATAAAGATACACACACTGCTCTCTTGTGTCTTGTTAATCCTGTGTAGCGAATGTGCATCGAGAGCTTTTTTTTCCCTTGAAATCTTAATATTGATTAATTATGTAACCAGTATTTTGAATCAATGATTTTTTTGCTCCTTCCTATTGTTCCTCGTATTATTCTTATTCTCATGCTTGTACTCACTATCCTGTTGGCAGGCGCGTCTCTGATGCTGCCGCGTCACTGGAAATGCAGGTTCATTTTCTGTGTCAAGTCAAATTCTCTCGTATGTTATCAGTGATCTGTTAATGTACTTGGCAATAAATCTTTTCTGATTCTGATTCTGATTCTGCCTGCTCACTGAAGTTCTCCCACAAGACATCCTCATATCTCACACGCATCCATTCATACCTGTTTGTTAATAAACGCTGTTAAATCTATTCTGAGCCTGTGTGTGTGTCTCCTGAGCCGGACATTATGTCAGATTACTTGGGTTGCTACCAGTGTTGGGCAAGTTACTAAAAAATAGTAACTAGTTACAGTTACTAGTTACTTCTTTTTAAAAGAAACTGAGTTACTTTTGAGTTACTGCATGATTAAAGTGACTAGTTACTTGGAAAAGTAACTTTCACGTTAATTTTAAATGCACACTTAAATCATCTTGCACACATAGCAAGATAATTTATTTACTGGATTACATTACAAGCTTATTAATGTCAGGCTGAAAACAGAGTATTTCACACAAAGCTTTTAGAACATATTGTCTGCTTTATCCTGCCTTGAGAGCTCTGAATGTGGGAAAACTCTGAAGAAAATCAACACAGAATTGCCAGTAATTTCCTCATTTTGGAGCAGTGTTGCCAGACATACAGTAATTATTGTATTTGTACAATAATTTTGCCCTCTGTACGATGTATGATCAGTAATTTCAAAATTCCCCTATGACCCCTTCACAAGAGTACCTGCAAACACAATCAGAATACGGATACTGCGTATACATACTACGTTTGTTTTTACGCATCATCTCACGTGTGCGGGCTGTGGGAAAAGAAGACAGAAAACTCATGTTGCAGTAGGAGAGAGGCAACCTTGGATGGAGGTTAGTGATGGGATCCTATGGAGCACCGAACTGAGAGTCGGCTGTCGGCTGAACCGAGCGAGCGGGGCTCGTTCGCTGCTTAGGTGGGGGATTCAGCTGCTGATCCCTGGCTTCCAGTACAGCTCCGGTGAGTGATTCAGTACAGTCCATTCACACATAAGAACTAGTACACTTGATTGAATCGTCCGTGTATGTTACAGCACTAATGCAGGCATGGCAGACTCAACAAGTAAGCAACATCACGAGCAGGTTGAGAAACAAATGGGGGGCAGATCCCAGTTTTACTTTGTGGCTCAAACCTGTTGTTAGCATTAGTACTAAAGCTTTCTGTCGCTGCTGCAACGTGCAAATGTCTGCAAAAAATGTCACTGAATTGTAGTTCTCAATAAAACTGAAACAGGTTTCTGCTTCAATTATCAGAGGCATTTTAGTCGTAGTTTAGGTGGATTGATTGTTTATTCCTAATGTACTGTGACGTTGTGAGGGTTCACACAAGAAAGGAGAGATGACTGTGACGAAACAGGCTTTATTTAACACTTTCTCAACACAGACAGGAGGGGAGTCATTCATACAGATCTCCGTCTCACTAAGGGTGACACATACGCATGATCAGTCACTGCTCTGATTCTTCTTATAATGCTGCTGTGCCATTGTAACGCAATTATAATGACACAGCAATAACACCTTAGAACACACGAATGATAACACCCTTTGAATCCTCCGCTGCCAAAACATGCCAGGAGAATCCCCGCCCCCTTAACACAGCCCCAACATTACACTGTCCCCCCGGACTGGTTTCTGTCCCCAGAATAATAAAAGTCCAGCTCAAAAGTCCAACACAAATCCGTCCAGGTGTCGGGGCGGCTTCCGTTGTCGACGACCAGCACGCACAGGCCCACTAGTGTTCATCTGTGCCTCGGTCGGAGTATGTGGTCGGAGTGAAGGCTCCGGCTCAACCACCTGCGGGGCGGATGGCGGGCGAGACGGTCACGGTGGAGTACCACGACCCTTCCCTTTTCTGCAGCTTCACCCTGTACACCACATCCGACAGTAGCTGTAGGACCTTGCACGGTCCCGACCAATGGCTCGCCAGTTTTGGTGACAGTCCCCTTTTTCGCTCTGGGCAGAAAACCCAGGCTCGATCTCCTGGTGCAAGGTCCCTCCCCTGGCAGCGGGAGTCATATGCCCACTTCTGCCTGCTCCCCGCTGCTGCCAGGGCCTCCCGAGACAGTCTGTGCACCATATGGAGACGTTCCTTAAAGCAAAACAAATAATCCAACCCTGGTTTGCCCTCCACCTCCGGCTGTGGGGGGGAGGGATACCAAATCCACCGGTGTGTGCAGCTCACGTCCAAACATCAGCGCTGCAGGAGTGCACCGGGTTGATTCCTGTGCTGCCGTCCGGTACACCCACAGAACAAGGCAAATGCTGGTCCCAGTCTCGCTGTCGCTAGTCCACTAGGACAGCGAGCTGGGTGGTAAGGGTCCAGTTGAACCATTTGACCAGGCCGTTGCTCTGTGGGTGCAGCGGGGTGGTCCGGGTCTTCCGGATGTCCAGCTGCTTGCAGACCTCCCCGAAGACCTCTGCCTCAAAGTTCCAACCCTGATCGCTGTGCAGCTCCTCCAGTGCGCCAAACCGACAGAACATCTTGTCCACCAGTTTTGATGCTGTGGTGGCAGCGCTCTGATCAGGGACCGCGTATGCCTCTGGCCATTTGGTGAAATGATCCATTGCGACCAGTACGTAGCGGTTCCCCCGGTCCGTGGTCGGGAAAGGGCCTAGAATGTCCACCCCTACCCGCTCCATCGGTGCTCCCACCTGGTACTGCTGCAAAGGGGGGTGGAATTGCTGAGTCAGCTCCTTCTGAGCCGTGCAGGTGTCGCAGCAATGGACATGGAGCTCTACATCCTGGTGACATCCTGGCCAGTAGAACCAGGCTCAAAGACGCTGCAGAGTCTTTGTCACCCCGAAGTGGCCCGCTCCTACCGCCCCGTGGACCAGCTGGAGTACATTGGGCCGGAGTTGCTGGGAAACCAGCAGCTGCCAGACATGACGCTGCCCAGCTGGAGTCTGCCACTGCTGATACACAACACCCTCGTGACAGCGGAGATTGGCCCACTGGGGGTGTAGGGCCTTGGTCTCTGGGTCCAGCGCAGACACAGACTCCCAGGCGGGCCGCTGGCCCGCATCCAGCCACTGCAAAACCCGGGAAATGACCGGATCTCTGTCCTGCTCCTGATCTGTGGCGACTCCCGCTGCACTGACGATGTGGCCCTGAAAGGTGGTCTCCCGCCGAAATAGATGGCATTTCCGCGGGAGTAGCCGCAGCCCGGCCTGTCGAATGGCGTCCAATACTTCCCTGAGGTTGGACAGGGCACTGTCAAAATCAGCTGCGTGAACCAGCAGGTCATCCAGATAAACAATGCAGCGGCTCCGGGGCACGTGAGCCAACACTCGCTCCATCAGACGTTCCAAGGTAGCCGGGGCGTTGCAAAGTCCAAACGGCATCACCTTGAACTGATACAGTCCCTGCCCGATGGAGAAGGCTGTTTTCTGGTGGGCCTCAGGTGACAGTTCTACCTGCCAATAGCTGCTGCGGAGGTCCAGCGAGCTGAACCAGCTGGAGCCGGCGACGTGATCCAGCGCGTCATCGATGCGGGGCAGGGGGTAGGAATCCTTGCGGGTGACGTCATTCAGGCGTCGGTAATCCACATAGAACCGCCACGAACCGTCCTTCTTCCTAATCAGCACCACCGGCACAGTCCAGGGCCTGCTGGAGGGTTCAATAATGTCTGCCTCCAGCATTTCCCGTATTTTTTGTTCTGCTGCAGCCTGCCTTGAAAAAGGCAGATGGCGGGGGCAGAGCCGGATCAGCCTGGTCTCGCCAGTGTCGATCCTGTGCTGCACCAAGCTGGTTCGGGTGCATTCCTCATCCTTCGCAGTGAAGACATCCATGTAGCAGTCCAACAGCTCCCGCAGCTGGCGTCTCTGTCCCGATTCCAGTACACTGCAGCTCTGCTGGAACAATTCCTCGACCACCTGCTGCGTTTCTGCTGACACATTGACCCGCTCCGCTGTGGCCCTCCCCCTTGCTGTCTTTATCGGTGGTCGAGCTTCCTCTGCTTGTGGCTGCGTTGTGTTCAGTACTTGCAGTGACCCACCTGGTTCTGCCTGTTCTGGCGGTCCCTCGATCACGCAGGCCTCCGGGTTCCTCCTCTGGGCCCCGCTGCAGAGCATGATGGTCCGAATTCCCAGTAGGAGGGACAATCTGGCGGTGTCAATTTTTGCTCCCCATGCTGTGAGCAGATCGAGTCCAATAATGCAGGGGTCTTGGATGTCAGCCAGCCAGAACGGGTGGTTTGTGTTCTGGCCGGCCACCCACACCACAAGAACTCTCCGCCCTCCCAGTCTGGCGTACTCACTGGTAGCTGTTGTGACACAGCACCCAGTAGGTTCCCACCCCTGCGGTTCTGTCTCATCCGTGCCTGGCAGCACACCGGGTCGGACCAGGTAGATGGTAGAACCGGTATCGATCAGGGCCCAGATTGGTGTGTTGTCCAGGCTGTACTGTAGGTATATTCCTGGTGAGTGTCCAATTCGGCCCACGCGCGGTGACAGTTAATCTGGGAAAATGTCTGTCGGAGGCAGCAGGTCCCCATCCATGCCACCTCGCTCTAGTTTAACGTTGGCGAGGGGCTGGCTTGTCTTGGGGTGGGTGCCGGGCAGTACTGCACGATGTGTCCTGGCTCCCCACAGCGGAAGCACCCTTCCTCGCGCTGCCGTGGCCGTCTTCTCCGTGGGCGCGCCGCCATGGTCCGGCGCAGCTCCTCCTCCTCTTCCTCAGCCGTAGTCTGGGAGGCTCTCTGTCTCGGTGCTGATGCATCAGCTGTACAATCCATTAGTGGTTCCACCCGTTCTGCTTTTGCCACAGCCGTCTCCCAGCTGCTCGTGGCGTGAATCCGGATGTGGCTCTGGAGCTGGGCCGGGTGGAGACCCCGGATGAAGTTCCGGAGGGCGAGCTTCTCCACTACCTCTGGCTTGAAATCCGGGTAGCTATGCCGTGTCAGCAGCCGTATGTCCGCTGCGTAGGCTCCCAGGTTCTCTCGGTTGCCTCACCGGCGGTTGGCCAGCTGTTCCTCGGCGTGCTCAGCGTTGGCCGCTCTACCAAACCGCCTCCGGAGCGCTCCTTGCAGTGCTGGCCAGCTGCAGCGTTCCTCGGGCCAGAGATCGGACAGCATGCAGAGAGCCCTTCCCTCCAGGGCCAGCGCGACCTGCACGGCGGTCTCTTCGGGTGGCCAGCCGTTCGACGCAGCAGTCAGCTCGACCTGGACCAGGTAGTCAGTCATCCAGCAGGGTTTCACCGTTAAAGCGGGGAACTTTGGCCCGCTGCCGGATGGGTGGGACGATCGCCTCTTGGTCGCTCGCCGCCCCTGGTCGCAGTGGAATCGCCGGCCCGTCCTGCCCTGAAAAGGGCTGGGAGTGGGGCTGATCTGCTCTGTTTAGCCCGTCCTGCCTTGAGAAAGGCAGAAGGCGGGGTACGCTGGTCCCATCGGGTCCGCTGCTCCGTTCATCCCGGCAAGCAACTCCTGAGGTCGGTGTACCAGCTCTGTCGTCCATTCCCAGCTGAGCGAAGAACTGCTCCAGCTGCTGAATCTCTGCTCTGATCCTGGCTTCCATCTGCTCCATAGTCCAACTTCTGACACCAGTGTGACGTTGTGAGGGTTCACACAAGAAAGGAGAGATGACTGTGACGAAACAGGCTTTATTTAAAAAACACACTTTCTCAACACAGACAGGAGGGGAGTCATTCATACAGATCTCCGTCTCACTAAGGGTGACACAAACGCATGATCAGTCACTGCTCTGACTCTTCTTATAACACTGCTGTGTCATTATAACACAGTTATAATGACACAGCAATAACACTTTAGAACACACGAATGATAACACCCTTTGAATCCTCCGCTGTCAAAGCATGCCGGGAGAATCCCCGCCCCCTTAACACAGCCCCGACGTTACAGTAGAAACAGAGTACTTCTCACAATATTTATGAGACAAGACCTTGATATAGGATGATTCAACAGAAGGCATATAGAAGATAGTTCATTATGACTTATATTTTGGGCCGTTCAGTGCAGGCTCATCCTGTATTCCACACAGGTAGAGGTGCTTTTTTTCAACCATCTGTTAGATTATTTAAAGGTAAAATTGTGATATAGGCTGTAATATGCATGATCTGTGATAATGTGTTACTAAAGCAGATGGTCCTGAGCAATGTCAGAATGAAAACAGGGTGTGTATGATAATTTTCCTCAAAATACGATAATTTTAAGCCGCTGGTACGATGCTTCGACATTTCCCATCTGACAACACTGTTTTGGAGTGAGAAATAGGGTTTGTGGAGTGAGAGAGAGGAAAAAAGAGTATGTTGGCAACACTGCATAAAGCTGTCAGTTTCTTACCTTTAGATTCTGGATTTAATCCGATGTGCAGTAATCCAAAGAAAATGTCCATTATCCACAGTCCAAATGTCTGCTGTGACAAAGATATGATCCAGTCCTTTTGGAGATCAAATCCATTTTTGAATAATCTTATCCAGATAGCAAGTAAATGCGTTTTAACTTCAGTGGATAACAGCTGTCTGATGGAAAAGGACTGTTATCAGATTTTCATTCTGTAATGACATATCTGGCAATCAGTCGGTTTAATTCTTGCTGGGTCACAAACTGTCCAGATACATACCAGTGCTTGAAATCCAGCTGTTGTTCAGATAGCATAAATCCACTAACGCGGTGTTAGTTTAGCATAGCACTAGCTTTGCAGGACCTTGTTGCTGTTCTTAGGCACTTCTGGAGATTGTAGTCGGTCTCAAACGCATTTAGCTTGTAACCCACCAATATGCTTTTATCTTTAACCATGACAAAAAAAAAATAATCTGTCTATTTCCACAAAAACAAAGTAGCTTCATCTTTTCCCAGCAGGAGCAAAGACCATTTGTGGCTGCAGCAGTAAAGATGCTCTTTGACTGACGGCTTGTTAGTTAGGTAGGGTCAGTTTGTATTCATTTGCGCTAAAATATGTATCCATATTTATAAAATGAGTAACGCGAGTAATGCATCTGATTAAATTTCAGTAACTGTAACGCATTACTGAATTTTTAAACAGTAATTTTGTTACACAGCACGTTATTGCAAAAGTAGTGACGCATAACATATTACTCCCAACACTGGTTGTTACTGATATCTGGTGAAAATCTCAGGTCAATGGCTCCATCAGAAATATGTTTATTGAGAAAAATGTTGATGTGGTCAATACTTCCTTTCTCCATTGTAAATGTTATATCACAGTAAGGAAGCAATATTATTAGTACTGTTTACTAATGAGTGCCTAAACTTGTTCTGTATGAGGGAAACAGTGTCTCATGTAGAGAGTGAGAGAATTTGATGCAAAACACCATTCTGTCACACTGCTGTTGTGATCAAGATTCGACCACTGGCCTCTTTTGCTTGTTTACATCCAGTTTAAAGGCTTAAAACAGTGTGAGTGCTGGCTCACAGAGAACTTCTGATTTTCTAAGAATTGCTAGGCCTTCTAACTTCAACTCAGATTTAGCCTTGTGTGACCCAACAGTCTGCGAGGTTATCAGAAATGCTAAGTATCCTAAGCTCATTAACTCTAGCAAAGATGTCAGTATACAAACACAGAGCCTGGAAGTCATGAGCCTTATATGCACACACCTAAGGTGACTGCTCAATACCTTAAGCACACGATTACACGTGCCACTAAGATCAACCTGACAATGATTTACCTTCACTTTCACTTCCTAGATTACGCTAGCACTTTCAGATACAGATCTTTCAGCCTTTAATGAAAGTCTCCTTGACCATGTGGGAATTTTCTTTAGTCTGCTGGTTATCAATCTATTCAAGAAGTTTGCAAGGACTGCAAGTCATGGAAATGTTAATGCTTTCTTTTACTTTCCATTACAAATACAGTATATTTTCAAGTTTCTAAGGATAAAGTATACTCAACAAACAGAACGTATTGCTGCCCATATTTTTACCTACTTACTAAACTTGAGCTGCATGGGGGGGGGGGGGGCTGAAAAGTTCATAGTGGTCAAATCTGACCAAATGTGGTTTATGTTTCAACATAGTCTACCTTTCGGTCCACACACTTCTTCCATCGGTGTTGCAGTGCCTAAATAAGTAAAATATGAGGAAATATAAAATATAAATATAACATATGCTGAAAACTAAACCACATTTGGTCAAATTTGACCACTATGAACCTTTCAGCACCCCCGCTCCCCCCCGTACACAGCAAAATTAGTGTGCAATCGTGCTAACAATTAGATATTTATTCTTTTCCCAGTGCCAGGAGGTCTGGGCCTGATTGCCACCAGACAAGCATGCTTCTTTTCTTTTTTCTTCTGGTGCAAATGTAGTGTCTGGTGAGCGAGCACATCTAGTATGTATATGTCTATGTTCAATCTAACTTGCTCATCCTGCAGAACAGAGGAGGGTTGATTAGGTGTGGCTGGGCTGATCATCTCCCCTTGTTGCTGATTGTGTCCCGCTGATAAAAAGACTTTGGTAAAGACCAGTGTTGTAGCACCGTTGTGTGGTAATTAATGTAACACCACATACTTAGGGTGCTTTCACACCTAAATTTGTTTACTTTGCTCTTAATCAGTTGATAAGTTTGTTACTTTGCATCATTTTCTTCTTGGTTCGGTTCCCTTTCACACAGGCAAAAATTCAAGCAGACCAAATTCCCTCACGTCAAATCCCACAAGACGCGTCAGAACATTCTCTGCTCTTATTGGTCAGATTTTTTTTTTTTTTTTTGCCACGAGAACAGGAAAGATAAATACAGGAAGTAGGATGACTACTGTGCATTTATGCATTTCTGGGGAGAAAATAATACAAATTGTAGCACAATCTACGGGGGGTTTTAATCACCCTGGTTATTGTAAAAATTAATTTAGACAACAGAATCTTTTCAGTTAACCAACCAATATTCACAGAAGAAATACTATTTCTCAGCTTATATTTTATTGAATCATGCAGGCAGTCAAACACGGCCTTGGGTCTCAGCAGCATAACCTGATTCAGACCCCGAACAAAGGAATTCCTCCCCCTACATATGCTTCTGAGTTGATGGGCGTTCCCAGCAACACTCCAAAAATATGTGTCCATTGTCCAAACTGGTTCAAACCGGTTTTCTCAGTGTCCAAATAGCTCCCACATCCTTCCTCTCAGCGTTCCAAATGGCTTCAGATGTCTCCTCGCTTTTATGGCTTTTATGGCTTTTATGGCTCCTCTCAGCATATGTCTCCTCTCTTTTATGGCTTTATGTCCTCCACATATGCAACCCATGCTCCTATGTGAAAGTAGGAAACAGAAACTAGAGCATGTGTGCAACTTGCGTGTGTGTGCATGTGTACAGTGGGGTAAAAAAGTATTTAGTCAGCCACCAATTGTGCAAGTTCTCCCACTTAAAAGATGAGAGAGGTCTCCAATTTTCATCATAGGTATACCTCAACTATGAGAGACAAAATAAGAAAAAAAAAATTCCAGAAAATCACATTGAAGGATTTTTAATGAATTAATTGGTAAATTCCTCGGTAAAATAAGTATTTGGTCAATAACAAAAGTTCATCTCAATACTTTGTTATATACACTTTGTTGGCAATGACAGAGGTCAAACGTTTTCTGTAAGTTTTCACAAGGTTTTCACACACTGTTGCTGGTATTTTGGCCCATTCCTCCATACAGATCTCCTCTAGAGCAATGATGTTTTGGGGCTGTCGCTGGGCAACACAGACTTTCAACTCCCTCCAAAGATTTTCTATGGGGTTGAGATCTGGAGACTGGCTAGGCCACTCCAGGACCTTGAAATGCTTCTTACGTAGCTACTCCTTCATTGCCCGGGTGGTGTGTTTGGGATCATTGTCATGCTGAAAGACCCAGCCACGTTTCATCTTCAATGCCCTTGCTGGTGGAAGGAGGTTTTCACTCAAAATCTCACGATACATGGCCCCATTCATTCTTTCCTTTACACAGATCCGTCGTCCTGGTCCCTTTGCAGAAAAACAGCCCCAAAGTGTGATGTTTCCACCCCCATGCTTCACAGTAGGTATGGTGTTCTTTCTCCTCCAAACACGGCAAGTTGAGTTTTTACCAAAAAGTTCTATTTTGGTTTCATCTGACCATATGACATTCTCCCAATCCTCTTCTGGATCATCCAAATGCTCTCTAGCAAACTTCAGACGGGCATGGACATGTACTGGCTTAAGCAGGGGGACACATCTGGCAGTGCAGGATTTGAGTCCCTGGCGGCGTAGTGTGTTTCTGATGTAGCCTTTGTTACTTTGGTCCCAGCTTTCTGCAGATCATTCACTAGGTCCCCCCATGTGGTTCTGGGATTTTTGCTCACCGTTCTCGTGATCATTTTGACCCCACGGGGTGAGATCTTGCGTGGAGCCCCAGATCGAAGGAGATTATCAGTGGTCTTGTATGTCTTCCATTTTCTAATAATTGCTCCCACAGTTGATTTTTTCACACCAAGCTGCTTACCTATTGCAGATTCAGTCTTCCCAGCCTGGTGCAGGTCTACAATTTTGTTTCTGGTGTCTTTTGACAACTCTTTGGTCTTGGCCATAGTGGAGTTTGGAGTCTGACCGTTTGAGGTTGTGGACAGGTGTCTTTTATACTGATAACGAGTTCAAACAGGTGCCATTAATACAGGTAACGAGTGGAGGACAGAGGAGCCTCTTAAAGAAGAAGTCACAGGTCTGTGAGAGCCAGAAATCTTGCTTGTTTGTAGTTGACCAAATACTTATTTTACTGAGGAATTTACCAATTAATTCATTAAAAATCCTTCAATGTGATTTTCTGGATTTTTTTTTCTCATTTTGTCTCTCATAGTTGAGGTATACCTATGATGAAAATTGGAGACCTCTCTCATCTTTTAAGTGGGAGAACTTGCACAATTGGTGGCTGACTAAATACTTTTTTGCCCCACTGTATGTGGTGTGTGTGTGTGTGCACTTTGTATAATATCTAACTAACTAATCTTCACTATTTATTTATTATAACAATGTCCTCTCTTGACTCCATTGACATGGAGTCAATAACTATGGCAGGCTCAATAATAAACAGGCATCAGACACCTGCTGTTATTTTCATGTGAGATGAGTGAAAAACCTGTAGGCAGTATATACTTTCATGAGTAATCATTGTAATGCAATTTCTTTATTCATTCAGTACATATTCATAGGTGAAAATTTGGATCTTAGACCCTACTGCCCTTGGCGGCCTTTTTTGGAAACTTTATTAACACATATGTTATATTAGGAAAATAAACATATGCAAAACAAAACATTTTCAGTCAAAACTTTTCTTCTTCATGTGTGTTGTGTCTGAGCCTCAAGACTATAAGAGAGCTTTAAACCTTCTAATTCTATTCTAACTACATGACCGCAAATAGCACAGTATTTTGAAGATAACTGCAAGAAAACAAAGGAAAAGGAAGTTGCCAGAGGTTACTAGCACATGACCCACCACAGGAGGGTGTCTTCAGCGCACCCCCTTTTCATGTAAGATCATATGTATGTGGGCAGTGTTGGATGTGTGTACAGTAAATAGAACAGTGGATAGCAGAAAGACACAATATATACATTTCAAACAATGGCCACTCCTTCATCACTGTCAGTACCAAATTCACGGTGGTCCTTGTTGTGGAGGAGAGACCTAGACTCTTCTTGAGAGTGGACCTGAGCCATCATCCTCTGGGCTGACTCTTTTTTTGAAAGGATGGCAACTATGCAGCTCTCTAACAGCATTCTTTAACATGGAATGCAGCAACAGCCCACCACAAGGATCACTGTTAGGCAGACAACTATTATCAGGATTACTGAGCGTCCTACACCTGCCCAACGTCCAAATATTAACTGCAGCCATGCAGTAAAAGCATCTTCCTCATAACCTGTGTTTTGCCAAAATTCTATCCTAAGGCCTTCTAAGGCTTCTATAGCACTTTTAATGTTCACATCTGGACTCGTGTGGTTAGGGAAAAGGTACGGCTCATAGAGCCAAAAATCTCCCCCAGACTCTGCCAGGAGCATGTTTAGAGCAATGCAATTTTGATATGTCATGAGAGATGTTGCCTTCAGTTGTTCATGAACTCCTTTAAGGGTGTCCATTGTGAAGTTCAACATTCACTGCTGGTTATAATTAACATTCAGTATTACAATTTCAATATCAAAAATAAAAACAAAAAAACTTCCAATAAATGTATTGTCACAGCCAGTAACAGTATTTAAACAATTTTCAGTTCTTACATCATGCATATATGCCTTCTTTCGATTTTTCATAATACAATCATTCTGCTTTAGTCATTATAGGCATATTGTCAATACCAACATTTTTTCTTGCAGAGACACTGGTAGTCATGATATTAAACCTGACTGTCCTCATCACTTGAATCCCTGTTGCTCTCCTCCTGCTTAGCTAATATGAGATAGCGGCGTGCAACAGCAGTATGTACTGTCTTTCAATAAGGCCTCTACAACAGGGTATGCAGCACCATCCCACACACATAAGGATGGCAGTTCTAATCATAAGGGATAATATTTAGTTTTTTATCACTCCTGCCCACTGTCCAAAGAAGGATTGTAGCCAGGTAGTGAAGACATTGGGTTCATACCCAGTATCTTGGCCAAACTCAGTCCTAAGAATATTCTTTCCAACCCCTGTCCAAGGAAAGAGTGTGAGTGTGACCTTTTGGCTAACGCTCCAATGTCCAAATTCAACTGGTATATCTGTTGCTCAGACTGCATGATGTGGTTTGTACTCCAGGCCCCTCTTTCAATGCCCTGCCCGTCTGACTTGATCCAGATATGTCATGATACCATGGTCAGTCAGTCATACAGGGGCGCAGACACCTCCCAGTTAGAGGGCAGGTGTGAGTAGACCCTATGCCCACAGAGCCACCATCCTCCATTTAGTTCAAAGGTGCTGTTCTGCCCTGGCAACATTGACACTGGGACTATGACTGCAGAGGATGGCTTGGAGGAACTGTTTGAAATGTTCCTAAGTCCTGAGCAGGAGAAATTTGTTTTATTTGTCCTACTAGCAAGGAACTCTGCATATCTCCACTAATAATTAGTTGTGAATACATGGCTGTGGTGATGTGGATCAGGTAGCCAGTCATGTTCCAAATGTTCTACATATCTTGGTGTGTGTTTGAATATAGTGTTATTGCTTCACAATTAGGATTAGGATGAATAGTAGACCATGCCTATGCTTTCTAAAGGGTCTTTTCCAGGTACATTTACTCCAACATAATATTGTCCAGCGTCAGGCAACTTAAGAGATATTATAGTTATTCTGATAGGGTTACAAATTGTGCATTCCTTATGGGTATATGTGAAGCTCGTGTTCTCAGCACATGCCCCATGGTAGGGTGACTATGTAATGTATATGCATTTTCTTAATTTATGATGGGTGTTGACTATTAAGAGTCATCGGGTCCTGTGTGACTGAACACATCAGCCCAGTTACATGGAGGACTGCACATGTACTTATGACTCTTTTCATACATCACAGACTCAGATTCATAGTGCATGGAGTGGTCACAATTATATCTATCACAGCAGTCAAACTGGACTCCACAAGCTTTATCTTTAGTGCACATTATGGTGGGTGGTGTCCCTTTATCCTTAATGTTGATGTTTATTGATCTGCAAGTTACCTTTAAAATAGCTACTGAACTGCACGATAACCGTATCAGGAGGACTACAACAAGGACAAGCACGAGGAACACACATGTGAGCCATTCCTAAATATGGAATCTACGTCAGTATTCTCTGAGGGGTCTTTCATCGTCAGCCATTTTGAGTGTACTCTACCTGCTGTGGACTCCTAATTTCTTCACCAAGGTTTGAGACAATCAGGTCAACTAAAATATCTGACTCCCATTGTAGCCCCAGACTTCCTCCACAACAGCAACACTCTCTATGGCTTTTCCCCTATAGCTTCTATGGTTTGTTTTGATAATAATCTACAGTGTGTAAGGTGTACCCAAGTGTCTCTGCCTTGTGCTTTTACAGCTGTTGGAATTGACAATATCACCTTATGTAGCCCCTGCCAGGGGGCTTCTGACCAGATCTTCTTTTTAACAATCTTTGTGAGGACTCGGTCTCCTGGTTTCACTGTGATGCTTCCTACTGTGTGTTCCTTCCTAGGGAGGAATAGCATGAACAGTATCTTTTTGAGTCAACATTTTTAGCATGCAATCTGCTAAACAAATCTCCCCCAGGTAACACCAAAAGGACCCCCTCCCCCCAGAGAAAAAGGTACAGCAAAAACACCCAGGGTGGGAGGTGGGAGAAAACAGGTTAGTGGGGGACAAAAAGTGAAGCCTGCTCAGGGCCCTCACCCACGTTACACCAGGCCCCTGCGTCCCCTAGGCCAATGAACTCGGCTGTTCGGGTGGCTGGCCAAAGTCCCAGGCCAGACAGGCGGCAAGGTGGAACAAGTCGGATGGCCTGCCGGGGAATATGGGCCACCCAATCCAGCGGCTCAGTCTGTCGGGCAGCTGGCCTGAGTTCTTTAGCGACCAAGACCAGAGGGGTGAACCAGGAGGTTGCTCCCCCACGGGGAGGCCCACTGAGGGTATGAAGGGCCAAAGGGGGGGAACCACAATGGTGTCTGGTGGCCGGAGAGGACACCCAATGGCATCTGGCAGTGGAGGGGAAACCCTGACGATAATGAGGAGAGGAGGCCCCGACACCCTCGGTGGCCCTAGGCTGAATAAGATAAGATAAGATAAGATAAGATAAGCCTTTATTAGTCCCACAACGGGGAAATTCCAGGATTGCAACAGCACAGGGATAGCAACACTCAGAGCAACAATCAGAAGGCAAGAAAAAAAAAAACAAGCAAGCAAGAGCAGCTAATAAACATATGTACGTATTACTATAAAATATATATATATACACACACACACAGACACACAGTGCAGAGCATTGTAGCTGGATGGAATAAATATATGAATATATGAACACACAGTGCAGAGCATTGTAGCTAGATGGAATAAATATGTAAATATATAAACACCCACAGTACGGAGCATTGCAGCTAGGTGGAATAAATATGCAAGTATATAAACACACACAGTGCGGAGCAATGTAGCTAGATGGAATAATATGTAGATATATAAATATATAAACACCCACAGTACGGAGCATTGTAGCTAGATGGAATAAATATGCAAATATATAAACACACACAGTGCAGAGCATTGTTGCTAGATGGAATGAAACAGCATAACCGTCTACTTAGTTATCCTACATGGTATGATTATGTGCCCATACATATTCTCACCCTCCATAGCGACCGGTATGTTCCTAGTTGTATGCCGGAGAGGACCATTGTGTAAGTCTATTGCATCTTTTGCATTCAAAAAACTATTAGTTTGTTACGTCTTTTTGCTATCTCTGCGAGCAGCCCTGCTTAGGTTGTACAGTCTGACAGCCGTTGGTAGGAAGGACCTACGAAACCTCTCGGTTGTGCACCTGGGATGATGTAGTCTGCTGCTAAATGAGCTCCTCAGTGCATTCAGTATGTCCTGCATAGGGTGGAACTCGGACTCCAGCAGAGATGACAGTTTAGCCACCGTCCTTCTCTCTCCTATCTCCTCCATCGGATCAAGGCGCTGCCCCAGGACAGAGCTAGCTTTCTTAATCAGTTTGTTCAGTCTCTTCCTATCGGCTGCAGTAATGCCACTGCCCCAGCAGACCACTCCAAAAGTGATGGCTGATGCCACCACCGTGTCATAGAATGACTTCAGCAGCGCCCCTTGTACACCAAAAGACCTGAGTCTCCTCAGCAGGAACAGCCTGCGCTGTCCCTTCTTGTAGAGTGCATCAGTATTGTGTGACCAGTCTAGTTTATTGTTCAGATGAATACCCAGGTACTTATAGGATGTCACCATCTCGATGTCTGTTCCCTGTATATTTACTGGTACTGTGAGGGGCTGCCCATGCCTGCGGCAGTCCACCACCAGCTCCTTAGTTTTCCTCGCGTTGATCTGGAGGCAGTTCCGATGGCACCAGTCCACGAAGTCCTGGATAAGCCCTCTGTACTCAGCTTCATCTCCATTGGAGATGAGGCCAACGATCGCAGAGTCATCTATTATTATTATTATTATTATTATCAGAATAACGGTTGCACCCGCAGGGGCTGTGGGCTGGAGTGTTGCAGCACCTGCGGAGGCTCTGGGCTGGAGCATTTCAGCACCCGCAGTGGCTCTGGACTGGAGCATTGCAGCACTCACGGTGGCTCCGGGCTGGAGCTCTGCAGCACCCGCAGTAGCTCTGGGCTGGAGCTCTGCAGCACCCCCAGTGGCTCCACGTTGGAGCTCTGCAGCATCCACGGTGGGTCTGGGCTGGGCCAATGCTGCACCCTTGGTGGGGGTGGGCTGGGCCAATACTGCACCCTCGATGGGCCTGGGCTGGGCCAACGCTGCACCCTCGATGGACCTGGGCTGGGCCAATGCTGCACCCTCGATGGACACGGACTGGGCCAACGCTGCACCCTCAGTGGGCCTGGGCTGGGCCAACGTTGCATCCTCGGTGGACCCCAGGCTGGGGCGTAGCGCCCATGTTGGATTTAAGTTGGGGCACAGCACCCACGAAGGTCCCTGGCCGGGACGCAGCACCCACTGAGACTCAGACCGAGGAGGGACCCACACGACGGCCTCGGGCAGAGGGGAGGCTGCACCCATGACGACCTCAGCAGGGGGAGCTGGACCCACGATGACCTCAGGTGGCAAGTCTGGACCCACAGAGACATCTGGGGTAGGTGGATCTTCCCCGGCAACCCTGGGAGAAGGCTCAGAAATAACAGGCAAAGGAACAGGGTCAGGGTCACTGGCAGTGGTGGAGCCTGGCGAGGTGAGCTCAGATGCAGCTGATGGTTGCATCCGACTCCTCTCACCAAGAGCCAGGCAAGATTTCTCCAGGACAGAAAAGAGAAAAACAAGAGAGAGCACTGGCCTGAGCTTGGACTCCACCGCTGTCCAGGACTCCATCGATACAGATGACGACAACGTCTCGGGGACCGGTTTCTTGGAGTTCCAGCTCTGGTTCTAACTCTGCTGCGGTGGCCTCCACAGCAGGCATGATGGTGGTTGCAGTCTCCGCTTCCCCAGACAAAGAGGCCCATGCTTGTGACTCGTCTGGCATGGCAGCTGGGGGTCGGCTCACCATTGGCACTGGAACAGGGTCCTCCAGGGCCACAAGCTCCTCCTGCACCTGGCAGCTCAATCCTGGGGTCGGCACACTCTCAGGGGCCACTGGAGAGGACACAAAGAGGGCTGGTGAGCAATTAGTAACAGCAGCAGGTGGGGAGAGCTCAGGGGACTGCTTTTCCTGAGCCTCCCTATCGGGAATCAGGCACGGCATATCATCATAAATTGAAATTGAATGAAATGTAACTTGCCTGTTTAACTGGTGTTTGATGTTGTCTGCTGCTGTGTGTAGAGAGTTGTCCCCCTCCGTGACCATGGTGAAGGTGGGCCCCTCTGAGGATTGTGGAGCAGCCGCCCCTGTAGTCATGGAGATGGATGGGACAGAGAGGAAGGCGCCCAGTTCTTCAGCAGAGGGAGGAATCATTGAGGAGGAGGGAGAAAAAATTGCAGCGGTGAGGTTGGCTGGCGGGACAGCCAGAGAGGAAGAGTCAGAGAAAGAGACTGCTGTGGGAATTTCCTGCCTTGGCGAAGGAAGGACTGCAGATGAGGAAGAGGAGGCTTTCCTTTAGTGGTCCAGAGCGGGACGACGGCACCACCGTGGAATTGACAACGCGCATGCTGGCGCTGGAGTTGGTGGAGCAGGAATGGGAGCTGGAGATCGGTAAGGAGCTGAAGCAAAGGAGCCCCGGGATTGCCTCCTATTCGGGGCGAGCCCAGGCTTCTCCAAGGAATTCTTCACCATCCCGCCATTCTTGCGTTGCAGCACAGCCACCAGAGAAATCCTCTCTTTCCCTCGGTTTGCTCCATAAGTTGAGGGCATCGTCGAGTCTCTGCCTCCGCAAGTCCTAGATACTACAATGCGTCCTCCGGGGTGGAATATGTGCATGCTGTAGAGATTAGCCCATCTATCTCCATCAGAGCTTGGCAGCACTTCCACCCCAGACACACTGGGTAGCCCTGTCCACCTGCTGAATCCATTATTGCTCCAACGAGCAGGTGAGTGAAAAAGAAAAAACACAAAAGAACAAAAAAAGCACAACTACAGCAGCTGGGCTTTAATCTGGTGGCAGTATTCTGTCATAAACGCCCCTCCGGGGCAGAAGGACAGACCCATGTACTGAACTGTAGTTGTGACATTTATTGAAAGAAAATACAAAATTGTGCAGAGAACAAACATGCAAACAAGGAAAACTTACAGCCAGTGGCACTCCAGAGCTGGAATAGCTCTGGAGGAGATGAGGAATTAACTTGGGGGAATAAGTCCAGTAACATGAGACAAAGCATCAATACTGCCGCAGTGAGGAAACAATAAGGCAGTCTTTAAATAGTAGGCAACAAATGAGAGGCAGTTGCAGGAGGTGAGCTGGCAGGTGACCTGATTGCATAACTGCTCACAGCTGATAGGAGAGCAGACTGTGAGCAGTGAGTGGGAGTGTCTGGAGAAAGGGGGCACAAAAGACAAAACCCAAAATACACATGTAAACAGACAAAATAATAATGACAGAAATGCAATACTCAAAAATAAATTGAGTCGGAGCTCAGAGATAACATTAGAGCTCAGACTTATGACACATTATCTGAATAAATTTTCTCTCAGATCCCATACCTTGGAATAATATCTGTTAGTAGTTTTTTAGTTACCGTAATTGCATCTGGATTTTTCGAGGAAAACTAAACAATATCTCTTCCCTTCACATTTGTTTAGTTCAATGAAATCCATGCAGATGTTCTGAAGTGGGTATGTTGATGATGGAGAACTACCCTTCTCTGGTCTTGCCATTGCCTTGGGCATTATTTTCTGCACAGATTAGACATTGTTAGCAAAATTTTATAGCAAAATTTTCAAACCCATAGGCTGTGATAACTAATAACCAATATCACCATCCCTCTCTTGGACACATGATAAAGTCAATGTGTGCAAGTAGTAGCCTAGTGAAATAATTTTTGTGGGAGGATCAGTTTACCCTTTGGTCAGGTATAAATTTGGGAATCTCGATTAAAAACAGTATCTTTATTTAATCGTGTATAGACTCCAGCCTGCTGAGATACTGTATGTTTGTTTGCATATTACTTCATCAGGAGATGACAACAATGTGTCATAGAGGAGCAATTGGCTCCTATTAGGAGATATAAAATGTGCAAGATTTGCTGACATTGCCCGAGGAAAAAATTGTAGAAGACTCACAATAACCTTGTGGTAGTCTGTTAAATATGTACTTTTTGTTCTCAGATGTGAATGCAAACCAGAATTGATGATCTGGGTGTACTGGTATGCTAAAAAAAATGCATTGCTAATGAGTACCACTGTGAAAAATTGCATTTGGAGTTCTAGTTCATTCAACAATGTGTGTGATTCTTGCTTACAATGAGCACAAAGAATTATACAGTAGCTTTGTTAATTCCTGGAGGTCCTGCATCATCAGGATGGTAGAGCTTTTTCCCACAGGAATGGGGAGGCTGAGCATGACATTACAACATCTGCCTCTTTTTGCTCTTTTATGACCTGTTTAACACCTTTTTGAGCTTCTAGATGGAGAAGATATTGTCTTTTATATGATTTATAGTGACTTTGATGTCATAGTGACACACTTTGCCCCCTTTTATTAGACCAACATCTGTTTTGTCTTTTTTACTATAATGAATTTAGAACTTGAACTTCAAATTTGCTCATCCTCTTTTGTTAATGTTAAGATTGGTCATGTAGGAGATTTCTGGGTGTCAATGTGCACAGCCTTTTGTGCTGTGGTTACCCAGTTAACCTTATGACTGTCTGTGGCACTCTGTTGTGCCATCAGCCTCCGCCCCCGCTGGTGGTCAAGGTTTTTTCAAGAAAATATTCAGTTCAGATGTCAGAGATTGCCAAAGCTATAACTTGAAAGTGGTAAGAGACAATGGCTTACAATCAAATAGAAAGATGTAGAATATGATCCAAAGTTTGAGATAGGAGTAAATTTATGCATCTAACTTGCATAATGCCATGGCAGCCATATCAAATTACATAACTTTCAGTCAAAAGTGGACTTTGGACATATTTACACAAAGGATGGTTTTGTTTTTGTCACCATTTTTTGTTTTGGGTTTTTTGTTATCTTATCTTCAAAGTATATGAACTAGAAAATCAGTACAATGTAAACAAGCAAAGAAATTTGTTGGACTTAAAGGTGGCCAAGTGACTCGTATTCATCCATTTTCATTGCTATTTTGTCTTGTCTCGGTCATTTTTGCTTTCTCTCCCACATCCAGAAACTATTATGATTATTCCACCTCAATTTTTCTTTTATTCCGCCACAATTTATCTTATATGACGACACAGAACCGGCGCTATTGTTCTGTCCATTCACATGGCGCTGGGGTTGATGGCAGGTGATAACCAGCTTCAGCCACCCTTTGTTATAACAAAATGTAGATATTTACCTTCATAAGCTAAATAATCTCTTTTTAGAATCATAGTTGGCAAAATTGGGAGCAAATGCCTCCTCCGTGTCGCGATGGCGAACATCAACATTTGTTTACAAACTCATCTTCTGTGGTGTCCAGAAGTGAGGTTTTTGGATGGTTATTTGGATGGTTATTTGGGAGACATTAGTCCTCCAAGGCAAGAGCAGTAAGTTATACGTGTCTGCCACCTTGTGAGGTGGAATACTTAGTACAACTGGGATTTTTTTATGGTTTATGGCCATGTCACATGACAGGCGCAGTACTGTGACACAGACAGTGAGGGCGCTGTCTATGTCCATGAAACCAAGACACAAAAAGGGTTAAGTGACAACACATATGTTTGTAATTTAGGAGAATATTCTATCTTAAGGTCAGATGTTGGCTTCCCATGGATGGCTATATTCCTCAGCAGAGGTGACAAAATGTCCAACATTTTTCCCAATCTATGTATTTGGGTTTGACCAGTGAGATGTGTGGAACCCTCCATTGTTTAAAATGTCTCTTATCCTCATCAGATAGGACAACGGATGCTCCCACACATCCCCTTGGTGGCCAGTACAAGTTTTTTAGGACCAATCTGGAAGATGGATTTGCAAATAATGTTTGTTCATAATTTGGATCAGATCCATCCAAATACCTATAGTATATTGCACAATGATATTTATTTGGAGATTGCCAATCAGTAGGAACAGTGGATGTAAAATGCTGTGTAGCTCTTCTATACAGGTCTGATTTCACTGAACATGGTCCGGCCATGACCAGGTCGAGTGAGTGTCAGTATTTTGGTTTGGAAGTCTCATAAACTACGTTTTCTTCCTGAACATGTGGGTAGCCTCTGACAAAATGAACCACCCTTCAACAATGTTGATAGATATTCTACTTTTAGTTTGCCATTTGCAAATTTAACTGTTATCTTTTCTTCTGACTTTGCAAAGCCCTGAATGTCATTACCTGAAATTACTGTATTACCATCTACATACACCTGTGTCACACAAATTTAATCGGAGTACCTTGAACTACCAACATTACTTCTGGTAAACACTATATTGTTAACATTAGAGCAAAGTCAGGTAAATGGAAAATGTCTGCTATGTCAATTTCCTGTATATGTGTAGAAGTGAGTCCACTCACCTGTTTAAATATTAATCATGCAGTCCAGTGTTGTTGTAGTGGATGTGGCTCATGGGCTCCTCCCCCTCCCAGCAGCCGGTCTTGCCATCACTCAGTTTCCACTGTGGGGTTGCGCTCCCTCCTCGGCCATGGCCCCTCCTCCTCCACTGCTCACTTTATGTCCTCCTCCCCCTCCTCCAACTTGGCTTTCTTGATAAAAGACA
The DNA here is from genome assembly GCA_020510985.1 of Pholidichthys leucotaenia. NCBI lineage: Eukaryota > Metazoa > Chordata > Actinopteri > Cichliformes > Pholidichthyidae > Pholidichthys > Pholidichthys leucotaenia. The sequence continues at coordinate 372,434,523 of CM035842.1, read as the reverse complement.
GATTAATAGGGAGCCCCAGCCCCCTGTGGGTTAGCAATCACATAAATAGGTGCAGGTTTTTCTTTAAATTTTTTATTTTCCTTTCATACCTAGATGCCCAATCTTCAGACACAGTACACCAATCTGTTAATATCTTGAAACATAGTATAATGTCAAACAAAATTTACAAGTGATCCAGACAAGCTAAGAGTTTTGTATAAATAGTTTGTTATTATCCTAACCTTAGTTTTCACTAAAGAACTACATTTTATTTGTCTGAATCAAGTCCAAGACTTTAATCCCTATAAATTAGATTTCATACTTTGATTCAGGTTATAATTAAAAATAATTAAGGATGATTAAAACATTATCATTTCATCTACATCCAAATCATATCAGATACAAAAAGATTCTAAATGTTGTTTTCCCAGTAACATGTACAGTGCATTACTTTTTCCACATTTTGTTATGTTACAGCTTTATTCCAAAAGGGATTAAATTCATTTTTTTCCCAAAAATTCTGCGTACAATAACCCATATTGACAATGTGAAAAAAAGCTTTTTTTGAGATTTTTAGAAAAAAACAAAAAAACAAAAACAAAACTAAGAAGTTATCTACATAAGTATTCACAGCCTTTGCCATGAAGCTCAGAACTGAGCTCAGGTGCATCCTGTTTCCACTGATCACCCTTGAGATGTCTCTACAACTTAATTGAAGTCCACCTGTGGTAAATTCAGTTGATTGGACATGATTTGGAAAGGCACACTCATGTCTACATAAGGTCCCACAGTTGACAGTGCGTGTCAGAGCACAAACCAAGCACGAAGTCAAAGGAATTGTCTGTAGACCTCCAAGTCAGGGTTGTCTTGAGGCACAAATCTGGGGAAGGGTACAGAAAAAATTATGCTGCTTTGAAGGTCCCAATGAGCACAGTGGCTTCCATAATTTATAAATGCAAAAAGTTTGGAACCAGCAGGACTCTTCCTAGAGCTGGCCGGCCATCTAAACTGAGCGACTGGGGGAGAAGGGCCTTAGTCAGGGAGATGACCAAGAACCTGATGGTCACTCTATCAGAGCTCCAGAGTTGCTCTGTGAAGAAAGGAGAACCTTCCAGAAGGACAATCTTCTCTGCAGCAATCCACCAATCAGGCCTGTATGGTAGAGAGGCCAGACGGAAGCCACTCCTTAGTAAAAGGCACATGGCAGCCCACTTGGAGTGTGTCAAAAGGCACCTGAAGGACTCTCAGACCATGAGAAACAAAATTCTCTGGTCTGATGAGACAAAGATTGAACTCTTTGGTGTGAATGACAGGCGTCATGTTTGGAGGAAACCAGGCACAACTCATAACCAAGCCAGTGTTGGTAGCAGCATCATGCTGTGGGGATGTTTTTCAGTGGCAGGAACTGGGAGACTAGTCAGGATAGAGGGAAAGATGAATGCAGCAATGTACAGAGACATCCTGGATGAAAACCTGTTCCAGAGCGCTCTTGACCTCAGACTGGGGTGACGGTTTATCTTTCAGCAGGACAACGACCCTAAGCACACAGCCAAGATATCAAAGGAGTGGCTTCAGGACAACTCTGTAAACGTCAAGTAGTGGTTAAGTAGTTACTTAAAGAATAGATATCAGTATGTATGTGTTGGTAACAAAAACTCACAGTTGCTGAAGGTTACTTGTGGAGTCCCACAGGGTTCAGTTTTGGGGCCATTGTTATTCAATATGTATATAAATGATATATGTAAAGTTTCAGAAAAAATGGACTTAATATTGTTTGCCGATGACACTAATCTATTATGCAGTGGAAACAATTTGGAACAACTTTTGGATACACTCGGAAAGGAATTAGGAAAGCTTAAACTGTGGTTTGATTCAAACAAATTAATGCACAATTTAAGTAAGACAAAATTTATAGTCTTTAACAACCATCACAACAACTCAGTATCTAAACTCAGTGTAAACGGTGTAGAGATTGAAAGGGTATCTGAAACCAAATTTCTTGGAGTAATAATTGATAATAAACTGTGTTGGAAGTCACATATTAATTATATTAAAGGTAAAATATCCAAATCAATTGCAGTACTACACAGAGTGAAATATTTGCTGAATCAACCCACACTATATACCTTGTATCATTCATTAATACTCCCATACATGACATATTGTACTGAAGTATGGGGAAATACATATAAAACAAACATATATCCAGTCTTTATGCTTCAGAAGAGAGCTATTAGAATAATAAACAAAGCAGCTTGCAGGGAACCAACAAACCCACTTTTTCTTAAATTAAAAGCTCTCAAGTTGAAAGATCTGGTTGACTTTAAAACTGCAATAATAATGTTTAAAGTGAAGAATCTATCACTGCCCGCAAATATCCAAAAGTTGTTCCAAATAAGGGAGGAACTGTTATGACCCGAGCGTCGGTTCTGATCGCGCTCGGGCTAAGCTTTGTCTCGCTGCCGGCCTTGACAGCTGCGGGCGGTATTCTGGCCTCTCCGGGCTCTTATTGTGAAAGTGCTCGGTGGGGCTTCCGCCTGTCAACGGTCGGTCAGCTGTGTGTCATCATTGTCATTAGTACCTTGTCAATTTAAGCCCAGCACTGGCGTCTGTAGGACGCAGCAGTGTCTGATCGCCAACCTGGTCGTTTAACTGTTCACCCATCGTCACGTTGCGGATGCCTGGACTGTTTTCACACCTCGGCTGCCTTGGGCTTGACCGTCTTTCACCGGTACCAGTAAGTGCGCTACATTAGCCTTATTCCTTCCGGCGTATATTGATTTGTAAGTCCCTGCCTTAGCAGCCAGTGTGCTATTATTTCCAAGCCTGACTGTGTGTGACTGTCTCCTGCTCTGGACCTATAGTGTGCTGTATAGCCCTATGCTTCCTGTTCTGTGAAGACTCCTGTCATTATCTCAGCAGCTTGTGTTAACACCTTTTCACCGTAAATAAACTCACTGAAAAACTCACTGGTGACTCTGTGTGCATCTTATGCTGGCTCGTGAGGGCCAGTGCATGACAGTACACTGCTGCCAAAACAGCGTTTACGGTGACGCCAACCTGAGACGCTATTCACCAGTGAGTTTGAGTTTTGGACGTTGCTTTTCCCTGTCTGGGTCCTGTGTATGTGAGGAATGCCGTCACCAAAGATCCACATGCTGAAGGGTGTTTTGGAAGCCGTGGATGAGCTGCTCATCTCCGCTTCCCTGTTGGACTATGACCACGGTACATTGGTACCTGGACGCCGCCGAAGATGTTCTCTGTCATCTCTCTCCCCGCTACGCCAACCACCCGGAAGTCAACGCGAGGAGGGAGGACATCGCCGCACAATGCGAAATATTCCTGATGATGGAGGAGGAACGCAGCATGAATCAGAATCAGAATCAGAATCAGAATCAGCTTTATTGGCCAAGTATGCACAACACATACAAGGAATTTGACTTTGGCTAAAAAAAAGCAGGTGAAGCAGGTGAAGAGGCACTCCTGCTCTTCGTCTATGGATCCTGATCCTGCCTTCGATCCATTTCAGGAGTTCGCACCATCTGGGGGCCGGCGAAGGTGTCGGCGTCACGGCCGGGCACATCTTCGGCAAGCTCCTGCTCCGGATCCAGTTCCGGGCCGCCGGGATGACCCCCTCAACCAGCCAGCTGCTGAGAGTGAGCTGAGTCCTGTGCCGGTGGGCTCCGTCCTTGGATCCTTTTTTACCATCCAGCGAGTGAGGGAAGGAGCAACGTCCGCTACAGCTGACAACATCCTCCCCCCGGGAGACAGGCAACTCCAAGTTCACTTTTCCAGTAATAATAGTGATCTGTCTTGTCTGACTCCTGGGGGTGAAGCTCAGGGTTCGCAGCTCCCTGAGTTTCTTTCCCCAGCTGTAGCCAGTTATATTAATCCTGCTGCCTCTGTGTCTCCTCCTGCGGAGCGGTCCTCGGCATCAGTCCCACGCCGGCGAACGAGGGGGAGGCCTGCAGCTCTGGGAGACATCCCGGTCTTGCAGCCTTGTGTTGGACAGAGGAGGAGAACGGACTGCAGTGAGGAGCCAGAGCCGACGGGAGAGCGTCCCCAAGGTTCTTCAGGGATGCAGCCCGAGTCAGCAGGTCCAGGGTCCTCTGCCTCCACACCATACGGGTTATTGGCATGGACGTCTGCGCATGAGGATCCAGCTGCAGAGACCATCAGGCCGGCTGTGGAACCCGACACAGCCGAGTGGGAGCCCGACGACGAGCGTCTTCCTGAACCTGGATCGGCGAAGTCCTGGACGGCTCCAGAGCCCGAGTGCAGGCAAGTGCTCTCTCTTGTTTTCCTGTATGGTGTATTAGAGCATTTTTGCCTGCCTCATGGGGAGGCGAGTGAGGGGCAGCCGGCCACTGCACCCGAGCTCGTCTCGCTGGGCTCTGGCGCTGCCGGTGGAACTGATCCCGATTCTTCCTTGTGTTCTGAGCACCTCCACAGCGTTGCCGGTCCGGAGCCAGTCAAGGTCACGGGACCGGGGGTTCCAGGTTCGGAGATGGAGGTCGTCACCGGAGCAGTCCTGATCCAGTTGGGGTCCGACGTGTGGGCCGAGGTGACCCAGTCGGGGTCTGACGTGTGGGCCGTGTGGACCCGGTCGGGGTCCGACGTGTGGGCCGTGGTGACCTGGTCGGGGTCCGACGCGTGGTCCGAGGAGACCCAGTCGGGGTCCAACGTGGGTGCAGCGGGGACCCAATCTGGGCCCGTCCTGACCCAGTCGGGGTCTGACGTATGGGCCAAGGTGACCCAGTCGGGGTCCAACGTGGGTGCAGCAGTGACCCAATCGGGGCCCGTCCTGACCCAGTCAGGGTCCGACGCATGGGCCGAGGTGACCCAGTCGGGGTCCAACGTGGGTGCAGCGGTGACCCAATCTGGGTCCGTCCTGACCCAATCGGGGTCCGACGAGGTCCAGTGGGGGTCCAGCGCAGGTGCGGCTGCGACCCAATCAGGATTCGAGGGGGTCCAGGGTTTGGGTTGTCCCCCTCTCAGGAACCACCAGCTGGGGGCCATTAGTGGGTTTTGTTTGGCAGATCGGCGCTCTCCTGTTGTGTTGTTTTCAGGTGAGCGGCTGCATGCAATCCCTCCACGGTCCTGCTGGTTGTGGTATGCGGGTCGGCCACCCGAGGAACTGCTTGGAGCATTCGGCGTCTTGGGTTGGCCACCCAATATACTGTGTGTGTTACGGGGTGACCTGGTTTGGCCACCAGAGGACGTATTCCTGGGGGCATGGGACTGGGGCAGGCCACCTGACTGTTCATGTACTGTGGGTTTTTCTGTGGGCCCATTTGGTGCCAAATCTTGCCTTGTACATCTAGCAATTTTTTGTTGTGTATTCAAGTCATAGTCTTAGTCAGGTCTGAGCAATTTTAGATTGCCTCTTGTTTTTTCTTGTTTCCTTGTATGTCATAGTCTTAGTTAAGTCCGAGCAATTTTTTGATTACTTCTTGTTTTCTTGTAAGTCATTGTCTTTGTCTAGTCTGAGCAATTTGTGTTTGCCTCTTGTTACCTTGTGAGTCTTTGCCATAGTCAAGTTAGAGCATTTTTTGTCTCTTGTTTTTTTTCCCTTGTGAGTCTCAGTCTTGTTATAGCCTTGTTTAGTCATGTGTTTTCTTTTGTCTTTGTTTTTTTTTTTTTCCCCAGAGTCATGTATTTCCTGTATGGTTTTTTTGTCTGGTCTTAGTCTTGTTTTTTTTTCCCTGAGTCATGTGTTTGTATGTATTTCTTGTTTTGGTCTTTGTCTTGTTTTTGTTGGTTGGTTTCTCTCCCTCCATACCTGTCCCCCTACCTCCCACCCTGGGGGGGCAGGGGGGGCAGGGTGGTCCCTTGGGGCGTCCGGAGTCTGCCCGTGGAGGGAGGGTACTGTTATGACCCAAGCGTCGGTTCTGATCGCGCTCGGGTTAAAGTTATGTCTCACTGCCGGCCTTGACAGCTGCGGGTGGTATTTTGGCCTCTCCGGGCTCTTATTGTGAAAGTGCTCGGAGGGGTTTCTGCCTGTCAACGGTCGGTCAGCTGTGTGTCATCTGTCATCAGTCCCTGGGTTATTTAAGCTGTGTGCTGGCGTCATTAAGACGCAGCAGTGTCTGATCGCTAATGGTCACGTAACTGATCGTTATTCTGTTCACCCATCGTCACGGATGCCTGCACTATGTTCACACCTCGGCTGCCTAAGGGCTTTTTTTTTTTTTTTTTTTTTGTTACTTATTTGTACCCGTAGGTAGACTTGGTTTGCAGTCTGGTGACAAGCCACCGGCTGCTGGTCGCTGCGTGCGCGAGTGCCCTAAACCTACATGTTTTTGGTGTGCGGGAGGAAACCGGAGAAATCCCGGAGTAAACCCGCGCAACACGGGGAGAACATGCAAACTCCACACAGCTCACTGTTGGTCGGGGGCTGGGATCAAACCCATGATCTCATGATCCCCGCGGTCCCCCGGCCGAGGGTAAAACTGTGCTGCCACAGTGCTAAACCACTGCGCCACCGTGCAGCCACCGTGCACCGGGCTTGACCATCTGTTCACCGGCACTAGTAAGTGAGCTGTATTAGCCTTATTCCCTCCGGTGTAATTTGTGCTGTAAGTCCCTGCTTAGCAGTCCCAGTGCATTTATTACCTAGCCTGTCTGTGTGTGACTGTCTCCTGCCTGGACCTGTAGTGTGCTTAATTGCCCTATGCTTCCTGTTCTGCAAGGACTCTGTCATTAGCTCAGCAGCTTGTGTAAACACCTTTTCACCGTAATAAAACTCACTAAAACTCACTGGTGGACTTGTGTGCGTCTCATAGGTGGCTCGCGAGGGCCACCGTGACACATACTTTATAATGTGTCTGTTGTCATGTCTGCTCCGACACATGTTTGTGTACAGGATGAAGAGTAGTGGTGACAACACACACCCCTGAGGAGAGCCAGTAGAAGAACACTTTTGGTCAGACAATGTACCATTGACCCTTACTCTCTGTGTCCTGCTGGTTAAAAAATCCAGAATCCAACCCACCAGATTATTGCTCAAATCAAATTGTTGCAGGAGCCTTTCAACTAAAATATGAGGTTGGATTGTATTAAAGGTGGAAGAAAAGTCCACAAATAAAAAAACTGGCATGAGTCCCATTAAAATCCAGATGTTAAAAAAGCATGTTAAACAGAGTGACAGTGGCATCCTCTACTCCTCTGTGAGGCCTATAAGCAAACTACAATGGATCCAATGCATGCTCAGTCTGCTTTCGGACTTCAAATCTGACCAGTTTTTCAAAAATTTTCATTAAAATTGAAGTCAAAGCAACTGGTCTAAAATCATTTACCATTTTAGGACAGCTGGATTTTGGAACGGGGACAACCACGGCTTCTTTCCAGATCTTAGGCACATGTTGTGTCTGTAAGGACTTATTGAAAATGTAGTGAAATACAGGACTCAGCTCATGTGCACAGGACTTTACCAAGCGCCCACATATATTATCAGGGCCCTGACTTTTGTTCACTTTTACAGCACAGAACGCCCTTTTAACATCCTGCACCTCAATGTTAAAGTGCTGATTGTCTTTGAGTTTCTGTTTCAAACCTTGGGTTTCTGTGCTAAAATCAAAGGAGTCAAAACGACCATAAAAACAATTAAGAGCATTAGCCAGCTCTGTGTCTGAATTAAAACCATCTAAAAACACACAATTACTGTGCTCTGTGCTCTGAAGGCCTGCAATAGTTTTCATACTGGCCCAGGCTGAACCAAGTTTCTTTGTTGCCATCTTGCTTTCCAACTCTGATATATAATTCTGTTTTGCTCTTAAAATTTTGGCCTTCAGCTCTTTTGTGGCAACCTGCAGCTCAGAAATAACCCCCTTTTTAAAGGCAAGTGCTTTCCTCTGTAAACAGGATTTAACTGATTTTGTAACCCATGGCTTGTTGTTGGGATATATTTTGACACGTTTACATGGAACGATCATGTCTCTACAGAAAGCCATGTATGAGCATGTCACGTCCACTAAAGAGTCCAAATCATCTCCGCAGGACAGTGTGAACACCTCCCAGTCCGTACAGGTGAAGCATTCCTGGAGGCAGTGCACTGAATCCTCTGTCCACATGTTCATGTCTCTGGTCTTCGCCTTGTCTCTTCTGAGAGCAGTTTTATATGCGGGCAGCAAATGTACACAGTTGTGATCTGAGGATCCTAAAGGAGGAAGGGGAAGTGATTTATAGGCCCTCTCAATGGATCCATAGCACAAGTCCAATGTCTTTTTTCACCTGGTTGGGCAGGAGACATACTGATATAAGTTTTTAAGTGTCTTCTTTAAAGAAACATGGTTAAAATCCCCAAGGATAAAATTTGGAGCCTCTGGGGAAATCGACTGCAAACGCTGTACCACATCAAAGACGGTGCTGGAGGCGGAGTCAGCATCCGCTCTCCGGTGAATGTACACAGTCATTATGAAAAGTTGGGGGAACTTGTGGGGCAGATAAAAGGGGCATAGCAATACGGACAGAAGCTCCACATCTGGTATACAGATGTGATCTCTGACCGTGACAGATGTACAGTACTGTTTATTAATATATAAACATACGCCGGCCCCCTGACGTTTCCCCGTTACCTCTTCCTGCCGATCCGAGCGAAGTGGGGCTCCAAAGCCATCAATCCACAGGTCCACATCCCAGTCATGCGCCTCCACTCTTTCCGCATTTCCTCCTCTTGTCTCTCTTTTCATTGCTGTGTCCATGAAAATCTCTTAAAATAAAGTCCGGCAGTTGCGGCACGGACTCAAACACAGATGCTGCATTATCCATGTTTAAATGCAATAACATGTCTCTGGAATACTGTATTCTTCCCGGCATGATCGCAATCGCGCTTACCTCCAAAACAAAGAACCGGTAAGAAAGAAAAGACAGTGCAAAAACAAAAAGGACATCCATACTGATGGAACCAGGGAGCTCTTTGTTATATAGTCCACAAACATTCAAGGACAAAAACGACACAGAGAATTACATTGAAACACATTAAAGTGCATAAAAACAAAGACACAGACGTCAAACTTTTTTCACTCGCTGCCAGTCGCTGCGTGCGCATGCGCCCGAAGTAGCATGCTCAACTCAAGTTGCATGATCAACTCATTGCTGTTGAAGCCAGAGATTTAGCTGTGCTTGTGAGGATCCTCACCCCACGAACAGCAGCAAGTACCAGAACTATGCAAAAACATTCAAAAATACAAAAACTACAAGCGCTGAAATTATCTGCCACTTGACTGCAAAACACGTATGTGGACGATACATTAAAAGAAATTAGAAACACTTAAAAACACTATTTTAAATGCCCCACTACTCCATTCTTGCTGACTGATTTAACACTACTTTAGCCGAAACCCGAGGTTGCGCCCATAATCGTTTCTACAGCAGCGCCCTCAGGAATAAGGTGGATATATTTATAGTTCTTAGAAATCTCCTAACCACCCAGAAAGCAGGAAAAACCTCCCTTATTTTGAAATCCAAATGGCATGTTTAGTTTATCTTAAGGTTGTTGACAGATTAAAGTCATTGACTTTGTGAATTTTGGTCATCTTAACTTGCCAAGTACATAATATCCATGCATCCATCTATGGATGGATGGATGGATGGACATTGTAGTATCTGGAGAAGTCAGTCCTCAGCGATTTAGCCACTCTTGCCTTTCCCTGCATACAGTATGAAGCTTAACCACATGATTGCTAAGCGACTCCTCATTATTATTCCCATTGCCAGCAGGTTAAAACCACCATAAATGCCTTCACTACTTACATACCTCTTCTGATTTTTTTCCGCATTTAAGTAATTTAATAAACTCATGCTTCTCTCGGACGGCAACACTAGAAAATCACTCTGCCTGCTGACTGGAACGCTCACGTGGGCGGGGCACTTCAGAACTCTGCGCAGGTGACGGTCAGGTGCGATGTTCGTGCGCACGTTTGCGGACCGTCATTCCTTCATATATTTTTCTTAAGTTTATATTTCCTTGGCACGGCCTGGGCCACTTGGAGTTTGGTTCTGGGCTGCATGTGGCCTGTGGGCCACATGTAGCCCTCTGCCCTCCCTAGAAGACACCTCAAGAGCCTCCTGTCTCAAAAGGATCAAGGCCATCACAGGAGACGCCTCACAACCCGCCCAACACCTGTTTGACCTGTTTCCCTCTGGACGACGGTTCAGATCGATCAGGTCCCACAGCTCCAGACTGACACAGTTTCTTCCCCTGGGCCATCCAAACTGCAAACAGTCAGAGGCCCCAACCTCCTCCCTCCAAACATTTACATGCACAGAGCTGAGGACCTTTTAATTATCACTATAACTCACCTGTCATTGCACTCCTCACTTTCATGTATATTGACCCATCTGTGAAATCACTACTGTACATACTTTTCATAATCCTTGGGCCATTTTACTCTGTGTTCTGCACTCCGCACTCCTATGTACATAGTTCCACCCGCGAAGCCACTACCATACTTGTGTATATCAATGGGCTATTTGCTATTTTTACTTTTACCTTTACCTCCGTCGTATGGTTAATCATGTGTTCTGTAACTGTTTTATTTCAAATTCTTCTCACTTACTTTATTACGCAGTAGCCTGGTGGAGCACCCACAATTTTGTTGTGCTGTACAGCTGTACAATGACAATAAAGCCCATTCTATTCTATTCTATTCTATTCTATTCCCTGGATGTTATTATTATTATTATTATTATTATTATTATTATTATTATTATTATTATTATTATTATTATCATGTTTGCATTTCTGTATTCCCCTGGTTTCTGTGTTATCTTATGTGATTGTCTGCTTTTCCCGGTCTCTTGTCATGTTGTATCATCCCCTGTTTGGTCCTGGGTCTTGTGTATGTTCTTTACCTTTTTGTCTCAGCCCCTCATTTCTCCTGTATCTGTAGCCACTTCCCTGTTGTCTCCACCTGCCCTTAACTGTTCCCACCTGTTCTGTATTGTCTTGATTGCCCGTTTTCTATTTATGTCAGTGTGAGTCTCTGTCCTGTACGGTGTCCTTGTCATTGTTTGGCATGTTTCATGCTTCTGTCTCACCTTGTTCTGCCTAGATACCCTAGTCTGTAAGTTTGTCCTGTCTAGTCTAGCCTTGTGTCCTTGCCCTGCCGCATTGGTGTCCCCACCCACTGCACTGATCCAGAGGAAATCTTCTGGGACACCAGCAGCAGCGACCATCTCAGCCTGGGAATTAAGGCAAGTAACTTCTCATTCTTTAACACCTGATGATGAATTAGCTTATATATATATACAGTATATATATATATATATATATATATATATATATATGGGAAAATAAGTATTGAACACATTGTGGAAGATGAAAGCAAACGAGACAGCGAGCTGGACGACATGCAAACTTTATTCACTTCCCAACATAGAACACAGAAAACTTCTGCCCTCTGAATGCCTGAGCGAACTCTTTTATACACTTGAATTCCCACCTCCGGCACACAGGGTAAACACATTAACATTCAGACTGAAAGACATGTACACACATTAACATAACATTGACACACACACCACAGAGCAGGTCTTGCTACCATACATTTGCACCCCTGCGTCCTCAGGTGTCAACCTGGTGCGGAGGGGGGGCAAAAGGCACATCTTTGTTTGGCTGGCTCCTCTCACCTTTTTCCATTAGCATCTCTAACTATCTTCTCCCCCACCAACTCCCTTGTCCTGGGTGGAGTGCCATGTGCATTGTGTCCACCACACAGCCCCCTCCCCCAAACACCCAGAAAGGGCTCAAACCCTCCGGTACCTTGGGCTTGAGCCGGCGCCCGTAATGGCTGTAACATGGAGTCGTCGGACCAGCCAAAGTGTCTTGCTGTTGAGGTGGGCGGGAGACAAACTCAGTCACCGGCGCACAGTCCTGTGGAGTGGGAAAGGGTGGGGAGGGGAAAGATCTAGTCTGCTGCCAACAGTTCTCTGCAGGGGGAACACCAACTTGCAGAGCCACTGTAGGTGGGCATCCGCGCCGGGGAACTTGAGCCAACACTGTCATGAGACTGAGCGTGGTGTATCACTGGGCTCAGGCTCTTAATTTATTTCTGAGTGTTTTCTGTATTTTTCCAGTGTTGCGTTATTTTCCTGTGTATTGAGTTGTGATGTCTCTTTGGTGGTTTATTGTTCTGTTAGTTATTTATGTCTTTAGTATTATTATTATTTTCTCAGTTTCTGTAGTTTGGGATTTATATTTTGTTTCTTTATGACAAGAGTGCCTTACCTCCTCTTCCAGACACTCCCACCCTGTCGTCTCAGCTGTGAGTTGTTTAATTAGGTCACCTGCTAGCTCATGTAGCCCACACCTGTCACCCATTGTTTCATCTTGTTCCCCTGCTATTTAAAGACTGTCAGGTTGTTTTCTCACTGCGGCAGTCTTAAGATTGGTCCTCCTCCTTGCCACCAGAGCCCTAACCCTGCTCTGTTGAGTTTGTCTCAAGTTCATTCCAGTCTGTAAGTTTTCCTTAGTGTCTGGTTTTGGATTTTGTGTTTATGCACTTTTTGGGACTTTGTGTTTTTGTGTAATTAAATTCCACAAACAAGTCGGTGTCTGGGTCTGTCTCTTTGCCCTGAGGGGCAAATCATGACAAACACCACCTGTTTGTCTGCCAACACATAAGCGGGCTTAAGCCTGTCAATGCAGACCGTTTCCTTATGACCCCTCAAGTCTAACACAAAATGCTTTGCCCCAGCTTCCAGCAGTTTGAACGGTCCATCATATGGTGGGTGCAGCGGGGTTCTGTGTGCATCATGCCTAACAAAAATGAACTTGGCGCTCTGTAAGCTCTTTGGGATGAAGGTGTGGGGAAAACAATGGTGCACCGGGCCCGGCATGTTAGCGGTCCCTGTACTGTAAAATAATTGCGCTGGCGGGTCGGTCCTGGGTGCCGGGTTTTCCAGTAAAAATTTCCCGGGGATCCATAGCGGCTGAGAAAAACGAGTTCTGCCGGGGAGGTTGCCAGATCCTCCTTAGGCACAGTACGCAACCTCAATAGGACCCAGGGCAGGCGGTCGACCCAATTTGCATCCGTGAGTGAGGCTCTGAGTGCTGCTTTAAGCAACCTATGAAAGCATTCGCATAACCCGGTAGCCTGGGGGTTGTACGCAGTGGTGCAGTGGATTTTGACCCCCAGGCTCTGGGCCATCGCGGACCCCTGTCAGATGTGATGTCTGACGGGGATCTGAACCGTGCAACCCAAGCCGACAAAAAAGCTCAAGCCACTTCTGCGGATGTGGTGGAAGCCAGCGGGACCACTTCATGGCAATGCGTGGTGCGGTCCCCAATTGTCAAAAGGTATGTGAACCCTTGTGATGGCGGGTGGGGGCCCACCAAATCCATGTGGACGTGGTCGAACCTCCTGGCTGGAATTTGAAACAGCTCTAGAAGGGCTTTGGTGTGCTTGTGCCCTTTGGCCTGCTGGCATGCAACGCACGCTGCTGCCCATTCCTTTACGTCCCTGTGCAGGTGAGGCCAGACAAATTTCGCCCCCACCAGCTTAACCGAGGGTGCACATGCTGGGATGTGAAAGGGAGTGGACTGACTCAAAAATGCGGTGGTGCCAAGAGCTTGGAACCACCGGGTGTAGGCGACTGGTGGAGATGTCACCGGGGGGGGGGGGCAACCTTCTTGTACCACCCTGCTCTCTAGTTTTAACCCAGTAGGTGTGGACTGGAGCACGCCAATGTCTGCTTCCCCGGTTTGCTCCGCAGCCATGGCGGTGAAATCTATTCCCATGTAGACCGGGTCGACTAAAGTGCGCGGCAGGCAGTCAGCCACGACATTCAGCTTATCGGCTACGTGCTGAATATTGGTTGTGAACTCTGAGATCGTGGCCAAATGTCGTTGCTGCCGGGCCGACCATGGCTCTGAGACTTTGGACATCACTTACATTTGCGGCTTATGATCAACAAACGTGGTGCTCCTCCAGCCAAAACTGGAAGTGGCGCATCGCCAGGTGGAGGGCCAACAGCTTTCTGTCAAACGTGCTGTATTTGCGTTCGTTATCGTGCAAGGTACAGCTGAAAAATGCGAGCAGCTGCCACGAACTGAAGACGTACTGTTCCACCACTGCCCCTATGGCAACATCAGATGCATCAATGGTGAGTGCTATTCACGCTGACGGGGCGGGGTGGGCTAGCAAAGCGGTGTTAACAAGCACTGTTTTGGCATTTGCGAAAGCCTGGACTCGCTCGGGGGTCCAGTCGATGTTTTCCATGGACTTTTTTTTTGAGTGCACCATACAACGGTTGTAGCAGCTGGGCTGCTCGGGGGAGGAAACGGTTGTAAAAATTGACCATGCCCAAAAGTTCCTGCAGGGCCCTCACAGTCTGTGGACACGGAAAATCTGACATGGCGCACATTTTATCAGGCAGCGGAATCACGCCCTCCGGCAAAATGCGGTGACCCAAAAATGAATCACTGGCACACCGAACTGGCACTTTGCCAGGTTAATGATAAGCCCGTGCGCTTCCAATCTCTGGAAAACTATTTTGAGATGGGCAGTAGTTCTTGGCCACTAGCAGTCGTGAGTTGGCCAGGATCACTCTCGCTGTAGCTGGTAGGTTCCTGAGGAAGAGGTGGGCAAACAGGAAGGGTTCGTCGTCCTTCCCCCTCAGCGCTAACAAGCTCTCCATCAGCTCCACAGCTGACCTGTCACCCAACTGTGAGTGCGTGAGGAGTTTCTCTACTCTCTCATTGTCCGACAGGGTATAACATTGAAGCAGCATCTGCTTGAGTGTGTCATATTTCCTCTGGGCTGGCGGCTCCTGGAGCAGGCTCGTGTCTTGCTGTGTGGTGCGCACATCCAGTGAAGTGACCACATGATAATATTTGGTGTCCTCTGTGGAAATCCCACGGCTTTAATTTGTTTGATGATCTGAAACATTTAAGTGTGACAAACATACAAAAAAAAAAGAGAAATCAAGAAGGGGGCAAACATTTTTTCACACCACTATACGTGTATTGTTTTTATGTTCAAGAAAAGTGAATTTAATCTCTCCAAGTCTCTTTAATATCCATCCATCCATCCATCCATCTTCTTCCGTTTAATCCTTTTTTCAGGTTGTGGGGGGGCTGGATCCTATCCCGGCATCTTTTGGCGAGAGGCAGGGTACACCCTGGACAGATCACCAGTCCATCGCAGGGCCAACACAGAGAGACAGACAACCATTCACTCTCAGAGTCATACCTAAGGACAATTGAGAATCCCCAGTTTGAGGCCAATTAACCTAACTTGCATGTTTTTTGGTGTGTGGGAGGAAACCGGAGAAATCCTGCACAGACAAGGGGAGAACATGCAAACTCCACACAGATCACTGTCGGTCAAGGGCTGGGATCAAACCCAGGATCCTCCGGCCAAGTGTTGTGCTGCCGCAGTGCTAACCACTCCGCCACCGCACTTCCCGTCTCTTTAATATTCCTTATCTAATCTGATTTGATTGCAGTATAGCTACTATACCATACACTTGCTTATTTCTTGTGGCAGAGGTAATTTCCAAAATTTGTGAGATTTATTTTTATAATATTTTGAAAAAAAATGTATTTAGTCTTTCCCTGGGGTCTTCAAGCTGTGCCTCTGGAGCCACGTGTAAGCCTTCTGCATATTTTTAATGGATTCTGTGACAGAAAAGTGAAAAAAAAATTGAGCTATAAAGATAGCAAATTTACAAAAAAGACAGTAAATTTGCATATTTAAGAGATAAAAATCCTATTATTAATGCTGACAGGAAGTATTATTTATAACTTGGCTATTTTACCTCCAATTTACAGCTCAACTAGCTCCAGGCAGATTTTTTTTTTTGGACAAAAACTGCTCAAAAGGTTTTTGTTTTTTTTTCCTTTTATCCTTTTGCCTGATTTTATAACGTGAGCCTGCAGTTCTCAGAAAGCCGAGAAAATATTTGCTAATGTTGTCCAGCCCACATATTATCAGCTCAACCTATGCACTGCTATCTGTGACATGAGTTACAATGACCATCATGGAGCATGTGGAAAGCATGTGCTTTCAGGTAACAGCAAGAATCCTGAAATGCCCTCACAAACCTTTGCACTTTTGAAGCTGATATGAAGTTGATGAAGTCAAGCGGGGCAAAGTTTTGCATAATTTAGAGACCATTTTTCTGCTTCCTTATGGGCTGTTTTCACCTTACATGACCTGAAAGCCAGTTTACGTGGCTGATGGATCACAGACTCACTCAGAGTCCAAGCAGAGTTGTTCAGTTGTCAGGTCCACATGGATTTTCTGTGCTGGTAGGCCAACAAGGAGCAGCAGTTAACGTGTTTACTATATTTTCAAAGATGGCTTTTAAATATAAGCAGAAGAAAACAGTGTAAAGGTGCAATGCATGTAGTTTTATATATGAAGTTTCTTCTTTTTTGTGTGCTGCATGGACACACATCTTAACTGAACACGCTATTTCTCCATTTTGTCTGAATATAATGTTAATATTACAAGCATAGGTCAAAATAATATGCAAATTAATGCAAGGTGTTTTATAACAGAGGTGGTATAGATTTTTAAGGCCAAATATAACTATGTCATGAACCGAGCCCGTGTTTCCTGTGGGCTCAGTTCTGATCGATCCTGGTGGCTCAGGCAGTGGGTTTATTATGTGGAATTGTGTTTTGATTTCTTGTTGTTTTCATGTCCGTGCACTGTTTCTGTTCCTGCCTGTAGCTGCCGCTCTGGCCTGTCCGGCCACGGCCCCCAATTTCTGACAGTCAGCTGTTTGCCCCGGTAATCATCTTTCCCGCGCTCGCCCAGATGTTCCCAATTCGCCATGCCAGCGGTGTTTGTACAAAAGCAACTCTTTGCTAGACAAACGCCACTGGATTATTCTACGTGTTTGATGGTTTCTCTCTGCCGTCAACCGTCACGTCACCTAAGGACTATTTCTGTGTGTGCTTGTGGATTATCACTGTGCCCACTCAGACTGTGCCCGCACTGTGAATAACTGCTAGTGTTCTGTTTGCTGCTGTAATCACCAGTGTGTCTGTTGGATGTCCTAGAGAACTCTTAGTGTACCCGAGCTGTCTTGTCTCTGTTTGTTCACTTTTGTGTTAATAAAGGTGTGTGTGGTAAACCCAGCATTTAAATCCTCGTCCTTTTTCTTCTCCTCCATGTGCTGTTGGAGAAGTGCACGGAGAGGAAATGACAATAACTAGACCAATATGAGACTTTCCCCCAGATGATACAGATTTAAATACCAGGGCACCAAACATACGGGAGTTTCGAGACTCAGAGAAGATTTCTAGAAGATTAGGGCATTATTTTATCAAATTAAAATAAAAAAAATCTTATTTTTATCATGGATTGTACAGAATAAAAAGAACTGGTGTGATGATCAGGCGAGCGTGCTCCCCCTCCCCTCCTGTTCCTTTCTTCTCGGCTTTGGAGGATCAGCCACACCTGCATGATTACACACCTGATGTGTCCTGATGACCCAGCGTATTTAAGAGCCAGTGTGTGGAGAGCCCATCGCTGGATCATAAGGGTTTGCAACCTCAAACCACGTCTAAGCCTGCTACTTTATTATTGTTCGGTTGATCTGTGTTTCACATCTTTGTCCTCCTGTCTCTCAGGTTTGCTGCCACCCGCCGGTGTGTGCTCCAGAGCTGATTACGCTTGCCTGACCAAGAAGACCGACGCCAGACGTCCACTCAGGTCACTGTTTTCCCCCTGTTCCCCTGGTCCATGCAGGAGTTCCCTGCCAGGCTCCTCTGCTCACCGAGTAAGAGTGCTCTCCCATTATTACTGTCCCCTTTGGAAGAATCTGTCCCTAATAATCTCTGTCTGCTCTCTCCCCGTAGGCTACGTGCGCTCCAGGGGGCACCAGTTTTGTGTCATTTAAGTGTGTGTTTTTGTGTTGCATTTTTCCTTAGTTGTGCATCTTTATTTAGTGTTGTGTGTGTTTATTTTTACAATAAACTGGTGAACTTTTTACTCTCGAGTCTGAGTGATCGTTCTGGCAACTCTGCGTTTGAGCCTCACTTGTACTGAATCATGACAACTGGCTCCAAGCTGACTATGCCCATTGTTAGCTTGCTGTGCATAGTGCATACACTACCGTTCAAAAGTTTGGGGTCACTTAGAAATTTCCTTATTTTTGAAAGAAAAACACTGTTTTTTTAAATGAAGATAACTTTAAACTAATCAGAAATACACTCTAATATCTAATATACATTGCTAATGTGGTAAATGACTATTCTAGCTGCAAATGTCTGGTTTTTGGTGCAATATCTACATAGGTGTATAGAGGCCCATTTCCAGCAACTATCACTCCAGTGTTCTAATGGCACAATGTGTTTGCTCATTGCATCAGAAGGCTAATGGATGATTAGAAAACCCTTGTGCAATCATGTTAGCACAGCTGAAAACAGTTTAGCTGGTTAGAGAAGCTGTAAAACTGACCTTCCTTTGAGCAGGTTGAGTATCTGGAAAAAATTATTATTTCAAATACAAATCATTATTTCTAACCTTGTCAATGTCTTGACTATATTTTCTATTCATTTTACAACTCATGGTGGTAAATAAGTGTGACTTTTCATGGAAAACACAAAATAATTGTCTGGGTGACCCCAAACTTTTGAACGGTAGTGTACATTGCTGAAATGTTGATATAAGTAGTAGCACAAGAGATACAAGGATATAACATGTATGAATGGAAAACATAAACTTCAACCAAGAGAGAACCACTGAGTGAATTGTTTGGTACTGTTACAGCATTTTTTTTTAATTTCTTAATTGTTCAAACTGAACACTTGTTGAATCTTGAGGAACAGTGGTTGTCTTTGAAAACAGGATCCTGATTCATTGTAATATAGCAAAAACAATTTCTTCTTCAGACCCAAAATAGGCTTCAAATGTGAAAATATATCACAGCAACATTAGCAAAGGTTTTGAGATCAATTATCATAACACAGTCTCTAGGTATAAAATATAACTCCACTGTCAAAGCAATATAAATTGCAATTCAGATCATTTTAACCCCTTGCACTCTGGTCAATTTCCCTAAAAACGCCTAAAAATAACATACCCAAAGTAAATCAAAAGCTGTTCTTCAACCCTTTGCAGCATCTTCATGGGGTTGGTCTCATTTAAAAGAAAACACTTTGAATTTTTTGGCAAAACAGTCATAATCTCTCTAAGTGCTCCTGCCACTGAGTAACAGTCATCTAAACATACTGAACTTGAAGAAAATAAAGTTTGCCTGGGTGTTTTTTTAGATACAAATGCTTGCAAATAACACACAGCTGTCAAATACTGGCTGGAAAATGCAACAGAAATGTAGAATCAAGTGTTATCAAGCTGAGGTCAAAATTTTGTAACAATACCACAAAAAATGAATATATTACACAGCACACAGAGCGGAGTTTTCCAGACTCGCTGATTATTGTGGCTGGCGACTTTAATCAGTGCAATCTGAGCCACGATCTCCCCCGCTACAAACAGTTTATTAAATGCCCCACCAGAGGATTAAACACACTGGATCACTGTTACACCACAGTGAAAGACGCATATCGCGCTGTCCCTCGAGCTGCGCTGGGATTATCTGATCACGTGATGGTTCACCTCATTCCCACATACAGACAGAGATTGAAGCTCACTAAACCTGTTGTGAGCACTACGAAGATACGGACCAGTGATGCTGAGGAGAAGCTGGAAACGTGCATGGAAATATCTGACTGGGGCATGCTTAAAGGAGCCACGCATGATCTGGATGAGTACACGGACACTGTGAACTCATATATCCACTTTTGTGAAGAGAACATTCTTCCATCACGCACCAGGGTGAGTTACTCTAATGACAAACCCTGGTTCACAGCTAAGCTCAGACAGATCAGGAAGGAGAAGGAAGCAGCGCTGAAAAGTGGAGACAGGGACTGCTACAGGGAGGTTAAATACCGGTTTAACAGAGAGCTGAAGAGGGCCAAATCTGTGTACTCAGAGAGACTCCAGCAGCAGTTCACTGCTAATGATTCGGCTTCCGTGTGGAGAGGACTGAGGCAGATCACCAACTATCGGCCTCAGGCTCCTAAAGGTCAGGATGACAAAGCCCTTTGTCAGAGACTGTCCCAACACTATGCCCGTTTTGACACCTCGTCATCTGTGTCCAACTCCCCCCCTCCCTCCAGCTCCACAGCCTCCACATTCCCTACTTCATTTAAGGCACCCCCCCCCACCTCCCCCCCTCCCCTTATCATCAGTGAGCAGGATGTGCTCAAACAGTTCTCCAGACTGAACCCGCGCAAGGCCCCCGGCCCAGACGGCGTGTCTCCCTCCACCCTGAGACTCTGTGCGAAACAGCTGGCTCCTGTATTCACAGACATTTTTAACACCTCCCTTAAGTTATGCCACGTGCCGTCCTGCCTCAAATCCTCCACCATCATCCCTGTCCCCAAGAAGCCACGGATCACTGGACTTAATGACTACAGACCTGTAGCGCTCACCTCTGTAGTCATGAAGTCCTTTGAGCGCCTGGTCCTGTCCCACCTCAAGTCCATCACCACCCCTCTCCTGGACCCGCTGCAGTTTGCCTACCGAGCCAACAGGTCTGTAGACGATGCAGTCAACCTGGCCCTCCACTCCATCCTGCAGCACCTGGACTCCCCGGGAACCTACGCCAGGATCCTGTTCGTGGACTTCAGCTCCGCATTCAACACCATCCGCCCCGCTCTGCTCCGGGACAAGCTGTCCCTGCTCAACGTGCCTGACTCCCTCTGCAGGTGGATCATCGACTTCCTGACGGACCGGAGGCAGCATGTGCGGCTGGGAAAGACTGTCTCAGACTATACTAGCATCAGCACCGGATCACCCCAGGGCTGTGTACTTTCCCCCCTACTCTTCTCCCTTTACACCAACTCCTGCACCTCCAGCCACCAGTCTGTCAAGTTGATCAAGTTTGCGGACGACACCACCCTCATCGGGCTCATCTCCAACGGCGACGAGTCCGCCTACAGGAGAGAGGTGGCCCAGCTGGCGTCCTGGTGCAGCAATAACAACCTGCAGCTGAACGCTCTGAAGACAGTGGAGATGATTGTAGACTTCAGGAAAGTCACTACTCCTCTGCCCCCCCTCACCCTCTCAGGCTCTCCCATCACCACTGCTGATTCCTTCCGCTTCCTAGGCACTACCATCACCAGGGACCTCAAATGGGAGCTGACCATCAGCTCACTCATCAAAAAAGCCCAGCAGAGGATGTTCTTCCTGCGGCAGCTGAGGAAGCTCAAGCTACCCACCAAGATGTTAGTGCAGTTCTACACAGCCATCATCGAGTCCATCCTCACCACCTCCATAACCGTGTGGTACGCAGGAGCCACTGCCAGGGACAGACTAAGGCTGCAGCGCGTCGTGCGCACTGCTGAGAAGGTGATCGGCTGCAAGCTCCCATCTCTCCAGGATCTGTACATCTCCAGGACCCGGAGGCGTGCTGGCCGGATCATAGCCGATCCCTCACACCCTGGTCATGTACTGTTTGCACCCCTCCCCTCTGGTAGAAGACTTCGGTCCATCCAGACTAAAACCTCCCGTCACATGAACAGCTTCTTCCCCTCTGCCATTAGACTGCTGAACACTAAGTGACTCTCGTGCACCATGTACAGCAGCTCAACCAGACTCATGTCAATCATCACTGTTTTCTTCCTGCATTACCGACTGCACTATATAGTTCTCCACAGTATCTGCTGCTGGCTAATATATATTTTAACTGTTGACCAGTATCACTTAATCTTATCCTACACTTTATTACATGTATAGTTTATTTCTCTTATCTTATCATGTTTAATGTTGCAGCATTGTACCGAGACAAATTCCTAGTTTGTGTACTACATGAACAATGGCAATAAACCTGATTCTGATTCTGATTCTGATTCTGAGCTTTTTTCTCAGGTTGTTCCCAGGCGTTTTTGAACTGTGCCAAATTGTGCCAAATGGCACAGTTTGGAAAAACGTCTATAACTTTTGAATGATTCAACACAGAAGCTTGAGCTTGGGCTCTAATGAAAGGGGACACTCAGGGCTCTGTGTGTGTGTGGGGGGGGGGGGTTGTTTATTCATTCATGAATGAATGAATGAACAAACAAGCCCCCACACACAAAGAAGCATGCCACGTAAAAAATGTGTGGCCTTTTTTTACAAGAAAAAATAACCTACAGTGCAATAAAAATTATACTAAAATATCTGCAATGTAAAGGATAACAACTCCCCCCCCCCCCCGCTACAGAGGAGCTCGGGGCACAAAAAACGGTCCGTCAACAGTCCGTCATGTGGCGATGACGCACCGTTGTAATTACTGATCGGTCAAAAGTTATTTTTATTACTATTTTCAGTAATAAAGAATAATTTAGCTTATAACACTTACCTGTCCACAACAGCAGTGTCGTTGGTGAACATCTGTTCCTCATTGTCAGACGAACATGAAGCTGGTCCGCTTGTTACATCTCGTGGCTCTGGTCACGTGACCCGGTCAAACCATGATCCCATGATTGCGGTTTTGCGCTTCCATGATTGCGGTTTTGGCGAACGATTTTTCAAAACAAATAAGAACAGTAGTAATAAAAAAAGACTGGCGAACGCTACCATTACACACAGCGGCTTACACAAAACAGATTTTACGCACGGGATGCACGCGTTTCAATCGTCGAACTTCTTTGCTTCAATTGGCTCGTTGTATTCGCAGTCGTTGGTAGGCAGGTCCTTCTTGCTAGGTTTTCAGTCATTGGTTCTTCAAGGTTTCAGAAACCCAATTCAAGGCTCTTATTAGTCAAATGAGAGGCCAATCAAATCTAAACCAATCAAAACACTCCTTTGGCTTTCTGTTCGCGGCTGTGTCTGTACTGGAAGAACGGAAATGCAGCTTTTTTTTTTCAGTGCGCACTGAGACGCATAGTGCGCACTGAGACGCACTAGGACGCAGAGACGTGACCGCCTGCGGTATCCCGGAGTGCAAGAGGTTAAATATTCTCCCATGGCAAAATGTGCACCTTGAGGTATTAGGTGATTTTCAGCTTATATAGTACAAATATGTACAAATATGCAAATATGTGATATTTGCAGCTTATATAATACAAAAAAAACAAAAAACAAAACAAAACTCATACTTTTGTTCTTATAACGTCTCTTAAAAAAAGCTTAAGCATCTGGATATGAGAAAAGATTAAAGCTGCAATTAGCAGAATGTTAAAAAAAGGCAAAGATTGAGAAAAGGATTTGGAAATAAACAACTCTTTTACAGCCATCACGTCTTTAATCTAAACCCCTCCCACCAGGGCAGCAAGGACATTCTTTAAAATGATGTTATTGATCTCTGACATGTTTTCACTGATTTGTTGTGTCTGTCGGAACAAACCAGTGATTTTATCAAATAGTCAGTTCATTGATGCATAACAGGAGTTTCAACATAACATAATATCTATACTGCCAAGTCATGTTTGGTTTAAACCAGTGCTGGGTATCCATAACTTTTTTTAAACTAATTAAGGGGTAAGGGATAAGGACCTGTACTTATATAGTGCTTTTTCTAGTCACAAGACCACTCAAAGCACTTCACTGGTATGAACTCTTTATTCTAAGGGCCAATAGGAGGCAGTTACCTAGGGACAATTGTAGGGTGAATTGCCTATAAAAATATTTGTCATAAGGTACAGGAATTATTTATTTTATTTAATAGTGGGTGTGAAAGGGGGCGGAGCTGAACCATCACTTCTACACCCGCTAAATTAAATAAAAGCACTCGTAAAAGGGGCACCAGTCCTAACGGACAATAATATTAACTTTAATTTTAATTAACTTTGTACCTTAAATTACTTAATGAATCAGTCTCAAAGTTTCAGTGAGTTTTTGTCCTGCCGTGATTAGGAAACCTGTATATGCGAAAGGAAAACGCTTCAACTGCTCTCATTCACTCTTTTATTAAACTCATTCAGGTTACATGGCATGGCGTTCAAATGATGAATAAACAGATTCAGATGACAACAGCGTAATATATCACATCAACTGATATTGGGTTCCTGAACATAAAATCCAGCGTTACACCTCTGCAGAACCACGGAGGAACTAGACTTATGTTTCAACGGTAAATGAGGCTGGAATGTTTTAACAAAACAACGCAATTTTATGGGGAAAATTCATAAGCTAATTATCTAAAAATGACTCCTGAATTAATCTACAAAAATTTAAGGGCAGTTACTTAAAAATGACTAAGAGTTTTCCTTCAGTTTACAGGTTTATCCTGTGGCTGAGAGACTAATTGAGCCCTGAAATACGGGCCATATTCAACTGTAATTTAATTGTTAGGACATCACGTTTTAACCCAGCAGATACGAGAAATAAAAGTTTCACTCACACAACAGCCGTAGGTCCACGTTTCCGCGGATCGGTACTGCTGGTTTTTGAAGTTAGGATGTCGGAGGAAGCGGCTGCTATCCTCACAAGCCGTGGAGGTGATAACTCAGCTGGGGGGCCCTTCAAGGAGACACTTGCAGCCGTGGATGATTTGTCTCAGGGCGGCGTGAAAAGTCCTTGGAAAAGAATCCAAATTTGGGGTGTCTTGTAGCGGGATAGACCAAAAAAACTGAAGGAAAATCTTCTCAGTCTCTGTTCACTTTAAACTAGGCAAATTGGAGGTCCACTTTAATGCCGTGAAAAGTCATGAAAAAAAAATATTAGAAAAACATTTACTAGGATAAGAATGGCTTCTGAGGTGAAGGAAAAAGTTTGAGAATTTGATTCTCTAAAAGGGACGAGCTCTAAAGAAAAATGGTTTCTCCTCAGTGACCAGAATATAAGGAAAGACTTGACAAACACACAGAGAATAAAATAAAACTTCACAGGGCCTTGAAACGGTGGAATAAAATCTTCTTCTGAGATCTAGATTACTATTCTGCTTCTTTAATCTTAATTTAGTTCCTAATCCTTCTCAAAATCTCTTTCTTTCTTCTTTCTGTGTTTCTAATTCTTAATCTTATCTTACTGTTCTAATCTTCCTGCCTGTTGTCTCTACTTCTTCCTTTTTCCTTAACTTTCTTCTTAACTCTGCTGATCTCTGACTAGACTCAAATCTAACCTCTCTCTTTTAAAGTTACCTTGCCGGGTCGTAAAACTGATGATGTCAGTCGTAAGACCGACCAATCGACCTTTTCAGAAGCAGTTTGAAATGGCTGCTATCCAATGTGAGAACACTTCTTTGTTTGAGAGCAGCCAATCAAATGAAGACACCATCCCATGAAATTTCAGAGGGAAAATCAACACTCAGTCAGTTCTTATGAAATAAATGCTCAATATAAAATCTAACTAAATTAAATGACTTGGCTAATATTTTGGTGATCATGCATTTATATCACTACTCCAATATGTGTTTGAATAACACTCATGAATATAACATTTCTTATACATAATTATAATACATGCATTCACATTTAGATCAAAATCCAGCAAAACATGCAGCAAACCATGGGTGGTGATAAAAGAGGGATGATTTTCAGTGTCCTTAGGATCCAGAGGATAAGCTGAAAGAAACTTAATGTTTAGAACAAATTAAAAGTCATCCTACATACTGAAAACACATTCCATAGGTATCCGCTAGGAGGTACTGTTGAGCTGTAGATGATTTACTTTAGTATCTGGGCGAAGAAACCTGGACAGCATCGGCTATAAACCCGTCAGATTAAGTGGTTTATGACTCTTTTAAGAACATTGGTTTCCTGTGAAAAGGTACGTTATCAAATGCAGTGTTCACGTTGAGAGGTCTGGTCTCCTGAGTTTTATGTTCCTTTGAGCCTTTAAAAGCAAATTCTGATCCTTACAATCTCTGCAAGAGGCAACTGTTTACATTGGGGTCCTGGGAAAGCAAGCATCTTTGGTCAGGCCCAGAAGAGGCCTGGCATGAGTTGACACAAAAGCCAGTGATATTCCTGAAAAGGCAGAAAAGTGATATTCCTGTGTAATGAATAAAATGAAATTCCTGTAAACTGGAGAGAAGTGATCTTCTGTCTTGGTTTGAGGAGACGATGATGCTACACAATTTAGAATGACCAATTAAACTAACATGCATGTGCAGGGGGTGCACAAGTCAGTGTACTCCTAGTACTGAACCCAAGTCTGGTAAATGGGGAGGGTTGTGTCAGGAAGGGCATCCGACATAAAACCTTTGCCAAATCAAACATGTGGCTCATGACAAATGAGACTTTCATACCAGTTCGGTCGAGGCCCGGGTTAACAACGACCGTGTTGTTAACCAACAGGGTGGCGGTGGAAATTGGGCTACTGTTGGTTGAAGACTGAGGAGGAGGAAAGGGGGAAGGAGTGTTAGGAGGTAGAGAGAAAAGGAAAGGTATAAGTGTGGAGGTAAGAGTAGGGACGTTAAATGTTTTGACTATGACTGGTTAAGGCAGAGAGTTGGCTGATATGATGGAAAAAAGAAAGGTAGATATACTGTGTATTCAAGAAACCAGATGGAAGAGAAGCAAGGCTAGGAGCATTGGAGGTGGATCTACCATGGTGTACCATGGTGCTGTTCTACCATGGTGTAGCTAGGAAGAGTAATGAAGTAGCAGTAATCCTGAAAGAAGAGTATGTGAAGAGTGTTCAGGAGGTAAAGATGGAGTCAGACAGAATCATGAGTTTGAAGCTAGAAGTCAAAGGTGTGATGTTGAATGTTGTCAGTGTGTATGCCTCACAAGTTGGATGTCAGGTAGAAGAGAGAGAAGAATTCTGGAGAAAGTTGGATGAAGTGGTAAATATTCCCAGGGGGGTGAGAGTGGTGATTGGAGTGGACT
The DNA here is from genome assembly GCA_020510985.1 of Pholidichthys leucotaenia. Classification (NCBI taxonomy): domain Eukaryota; kingdom Metazoa; phylum Chordata; class Actinopteri; order Cichliformes; family Pholidichthyidae; genus Pholidichthys; species Pholidichthys leucotaenia. The sequence continues at coordinate 372,407,765 of CM035842.1, read as the reverse complement.
TTAATGAACATGTAGGTGAAGGGAACAGAGGTGATGAGGAGGTCCTGGGTAGGTATGGTCTTAAGGAGAGAAATGTGGAAGGACAGATGGTTGTGGATTTTGCTAAAAGGATGGAAATGGCTGTGGTGAACACATACTTTAAGAAGAGAGAGGAACATAGGGTGACTTACAGGAGTGGAAGAAGATGCACACAGGTGGACTACAACTTATGCAGAAGGAGAAATCTGAAAGAGGAGACGGCAAGGTGGTGGCAGAGGAGATTGTAGCTAGATAGCATCGGATGGTAGTCTGTAGGATGACTTGGAAAAGCAAGAAGAGGAAGAGAGTGAAGGCAGAGCCAAAGATTAAATGAGGGAAGGTACAGAAGGAAGAAGGTCACAGAGATTTCAGGAAGGAGTTGATTCAGGCTCTGGGTGGCAGGGAGAAATTTCCAGATGACTGGGAAAGTACAGCAAAAGTATTGGGGGAAATGGATAGAAAGGTATGTGGTGTATCCAGTGGACAGAGGAAGGAAGACAAAAAGACTTGTGGACTGGTGGAATGAGGAGGTACACAAAAGTATTCAAAGGAAGAGGTTAGCAAAGAAAAAGTGGGATATTCAGGGAAATGAAGAAAGTAGACAGGAGTATTTCAAGTCTAGGCACATGTCAAAGAGAGAGGTGGCAAAGGCAAAAGAAAAGGCATATAGTGAGTTGTATGAGAGGCTGGACACTAAGAAAGGAGAAAAGGACTTGTATTGATTGGCTAGACAGAAAGATCGAGCTGGAAAAGATGTGCAACAGGTTAGGGTGATTAAGTACAGAAATGGTAATGTACTAACAAATGTCAAGAGTGTGTTGAGAAGGTGGAAGCAGTACTTTGAATAGTTGATGAATAAAGAAAATGAGAGAAAGAGGAGAATGGATGGATCAAAGAAAGATGGTGAACAAGGAAGTCCTGAGAATTAGCAAGGCAGAAGTGAGGGCAGCTTTGAAGAGGATGAAGAATGGAAAGGCAGTTGCTCCAGATGACATACCTGTGGCAGTATGGAGATGCTCAGGAGAGATGGCAGTGGACATTTTAACCAGATTGTTTAACACAATCTTGGAGAGTGAGAGAATGCCTGAGGAGTGGAGAAGTGTTTTGGTAACAGTTTTCAAGAACAAAGGTGATGCTTAGAGCTGTAATAACTACAGAAGCGTCAAGTTTCAGCCATACTATGAAGATAGCTTCCTACAAGTACCTGGGTGTTCACCTTAACAATAAACTGGACTGGTCACACAACACCAACGTGCTCTACAAGAAGTGGCAGCGCAGGCTGTTCCTCCTGAGGAGACTCGGGTCTTTTGGAGTGTAAGGGACACTCCTGAAGACCTTCTATGATTTGGTGGTGGCATCAGCCATCACATTTGGAGTGGTCTGCTGGGGCAGCGGCATCACGACAGTTGACAGGAAGAGACTGGACAGGCTGATCAAAAAAGCTAGCTCTGTTCTGGGGTGACGCCTCGACCCAGTGGAGGAGATAGGAGAGAGGGGGATGGTGGCTAAGCTGTCATCTCTGCTGAAGTCTGAGTCCCATCCCATGCAGGACACGCTGAATGCACTGAGGAGCTCATTTAGCAGTAGGCTGTGCCATCCTAGGTGCACAACAGAGAGGTTCCTACCTACGGCTATCAGACTTTATAACCTAACCAGGGCTGCTCATAGAGGTTGTATTAAATGTACTAAACGTAACAACTTTGCACAATAGAGATTGTCCCCTCCAATACACAACTAGGACAATAATAATCATTATTGAGGGTGGCAACAACACTGTTGATTCAAATGCAAAATATACTGTCTAGGTACATATCCATATTCTACAGGGTAATTTTACAAACCGTAATGCTGTTTATTCCCATGTAGCTGCAATGCTCCTGCACTGTGTATATAACTGTGTAATACTGTATGTATATTCATTTACTGCTTTGGGTAACCAGTTATTGTCTTATTATCTTATTTACTATTGCTCTGAGTGTTGCTATTGCTTTGCTGCTGTAATCCTGGAATTTTCCCATTGTGGGTCTAATAAAGGCTAATCTTAAGATATGGGAAAAAGTTGTTGAAGCCAGGATAAGAGGAGAGGTGACAATCAGTGAGCAGCAGTACAGTTTCATGACAATAAAGAGTACCATGGATGTAATGTTTGCTCTAAGAGTGCTGATGTAGAAGTACAGAGAAGGTCAGAAGGACTGTGCCTTTGTGGATCTAAATAAAGCATATGAAAATGTGGCAAGAGAGGAGGTGTGGCACTATATGAGAAAGTCAGGAGTGGCAGAGAAGCATGGGAGGATGGTGCAGGACATGTATGAGGACAGCGAGATGGTGGTGAGGTGTGCTGTAGGAGTGACAGATGAGTTCAAGGTGGGGGTGGGGTTACATCAGGGATCAGCTCTGAGCCCCTTCTTGTTTTCCATAGTGATGTACAGGCTGACAGATGAGGTCAGGCAGGAGTCTCTGTGGACCATGATGTTTGCAGACGGTATTGTGATCTGTAGTGAGAGTAGGGAACAGGTGGAAGAGAACCTGGAGAGGTGGAGGTATGCTCTGGAGAGAAGAGGAATGAATGTCAATAGAAACAAGACAGAATACATGAGTGTGAATAAGAGGGAGGCAGGTGAAATGGTGAAGATGGAAGGAGTCGAGGTAGTGAAAGTAGATGAGTTTAAATACCTGGGGGCAACCATCCAAAGCAATGGAAAATGCACGAGAGGTGAAGAAGAGAGTGCAGGCAGGATGGAATGGGTGGAGACGAGTGTCAGGGGTGATTTGTGACAGAAGCGGAGCACCAAGACTGAAAGGGAAGATTTACAAGATGGTAGTGAGACCTGCGATGATGTGTGGTTCAGAGACAGTGACGCTGACAACAAGACAGGAAATGGAGCTGGAGGTGGCAGAGTTGAAAATGGTAATATTTTCACTGGGAGTGTCTAGGAGGGACAAGATAAAAAATGAGTATATTAGAGGGACAGCTCAGATTGAGTGGTTTGGAGACAAAGTAAGAAAGGCATGACTGAGATAGTTTGGACATGTGCAGAGGAGGAATAGTGGATATATTGGACAAAGGATGTTGAAGATGGAGCTGCGATGCAAGAGAAAAAAGAAAGACCACAGAGAAGATTCATGGATCAGAAAAGGGTAAGGGAAAAAAGCGGTCAGCAACATTTGCATTGTTTGAGTAAACTTGCACGCTTCCAAATTGACCGAACCATAATGACAATGTTTTACTGGGCTTTTATTGAATCTGTTTTATCCTTTTCTTTAGTGTCATGGTTTGGTCAGATAAAACTGAAACAGAGGAAATCCTTGGATCAGGTAGTTAGATGGTCCAGTCGTTTGCATGGTGAGTCACAGCTGAGCCTGACATCCCTGTACACCAGACAAGTACAGAGGATGGCTACCTCCATTTTAAATGATGACTCCCACCCTTTGCACTGCCACTTTCAGCTTCTTCCCTCAAGACGGAGGTTTGCTGTCCCAAAAAGTAAAACCCAGCGCTACAAAAACAGCTTTGTTCCTGCTGCTGTCAAAGAGTTGAACAAGTTGTAACAATATATTGCACATAATTTAGTTACATATTTATTAATTCCATTTTATATTTACTTATTTTTGTAGGATTTTTATTTGGGTTCTAAATCTTTTATTGGGTTTTAGACCTTTGAGTTTTTAACCTCTTTGACTAGTCTTTAACTTTTTAATATGACCCTTCTCTCTTATCTCTGGTTTTTCTCTCATCTCTTTGTCTTTTTATACCCTGATTGATGGAGCCTTGAGTATTTTTATCATGTTTATAGTCAGCTTCATGTGTGCCTGTGTTTGTGTTTATGTTGAATGTAATTGTGGTTTGTAAATATGGATGTCACCAGACTGCAAAACAAATCTACCTACGGGTACAAATACAGTAACCTGAACCTGAACCTGAAACTGAACCTGAACCTGGATGTAGTGAAGGAGGACATGGAGAGGGTTGGTATTACAAAGGAAGATGCAAGGGATAGGGTGAAATGGAGGCAGATGATCCGCTGTGGTAACTCCTAATGGGAGCAGCCAAAAGAAGAAGAATTAAACTAAAATGCATGTCTTTGAACTGTGGGAGGAAACTGGAGCTCCCAGAGTAAACCCATGCAGCACAGGGAGAACATGCAAATTCCACACAGAAAAGTTCCTACCCTTGCCAGCCTGAAGATTCAAACTTGGAATCTTCTAGCTGTTACGCAAGAGTGCTAATCATTGTACCACCATGCTATTCTGAATCAATTTATATAATAATTTGTCATGATTAATAAATCAATTAATCATGAATTAATTAGTTAAAGGTGATTAATTACAAAAAATTACAAGGAAAATAAAAAAAAATATTTTAACAAGCTTTTATTGCTTTTTAGTTGCAGCAGCTTCAAACTGTTCTATTTAACAATTCATTTAAAAACACACTCCGGTGGTTATAAATCCTCTATAAAAAGAAATCTACATTGTCTAAAATGGTATCTTATGTTCTTTTTTCTACAAAAAAATACTTTCATTGTCTTACAGGTCCACGTCAAAATCTTTTCACTCCCTAACCCTGCAATGCCAAAATTGGTGACTTGACCCAACACACATACCACAAAGTGAATAGTGGCTTGTGCTACATTAAACAGCATAAATCCTGTGATAAAAAGACTTACCGGTTGAAGGACATGCCCAGTTGTATGCACAGTGGCCCAGGATAATGACTGAAACTGCACTGGTCCTTAAAAGCAGTTTAATGGTAAAACCCATCTTAATTTGGGTCAAGTTTTCAAAGCAGTTTGTTAAAAATGCAAACTAGCCTGGAGGATAACTTCAATTAGGCCAGTGAGTGCCTAATTGAATTGGCTCAACACTACCCATACGCCAGCTCCTTGCATAGTTACATCACCAAAAACACTGCCTCAATTCATCTTTTCTCAGGGGGCATGGCTTAAACAAAACTTTACAGCAAAAAAAAAAAAAAAAAGATATGAGACATTTGAGTGATTTCGCTCTCGATATGTCTTGTAAGTCATAAAAAAACATGTTACAGACATGTTAACAAGAACAAAAAACTTGATTTTTGGTGGAGTGTCACTTTAACAGCTTGATTTGTGCAAACTTTGCAAGTTTAACTCTTGAAAAGCTGAAAAAGCACTTCTGCATTAACAGAATTACAAATATTGAACTGATGGTCCATCCATCGATTTTCTACCACTTTTCTGGGAATCCAGGTCACGGAGGCAACAGTCTGAGTAGAGAAGCCCAGACTTTCCTCGCAACAGCCACTTCCTCCAGCTCTTCAGAGGGGACACCAAGGCATTCCCAGGCCAGTTGGGAGACATAGTCTCTCCAGCATGTCCTGGGTCTGCCCAGGGATCTCCTCCCAGTGGGACGTGCCTGAAACACCTCAAGTGGGAGGAGTCCAGGAGGCATTCTAATTAAATGGCCAAACCACCTCAACTGGCCCCATTTCGATGTGGAGGAACAACGGTTTTAGTCTGAGCCTCTCACAGATAACTGAGCTCCTTCTCCTATCTCTAAAGGTGAGTCCAACAACCCTATGGAGAAAGTTCATTTCAGCTGCTTGTATCCATGATATCATTCTTTTGGTCATTACCCAAAGCTCATGACCATAGGTGAGGGTAAGAATGTAGATTGAGCAGTAAATTAAGAGATTTGCTTTAAAGCTCAGCTCCCTCTTCACCACGACAGACTGGTACAACATCTGCATCACTACAGATGTGGCTCCGATTCATCTGTCTACCTCCTGCTCTGTTTTCCCGTCACTCACTGTGTTCTTAGTTTCTTTCTGTACCTTTTAAAATTTGGCTTTTAACAAAGCTGTTTAACTATTATTGAAGTAGTCATTTATGTTTTGTTGTTTTACATTCTTCCTCCATTTTTGCTTTTAGATTCTCTTATTTTGATGTGTTCTTGGCTCAGTTTTATACGTATGGGTTTTTAGTTTCCTTTGTTCTATGTGTTCTTACTTTTAGCTTGAATTTTATGTGTTTTAGCTCCAGTGTTTCCTCAGTGGAGACCCTCATGCCGGATGCTGCCTGGCCCATCTGCAGGAGTGCTGGTCTCGTAGGTTGCTCTAGCTTGGGTGGGTGAGGGCTTTATGCCACTGCCTACAGCTGTGGTGCGGGCCCCGGCCTGACCTGGTTGGGGTGGCCTCTGTGGCGCGTTCTGTGGTTATGGGCTGTGTGGTCTCCCGGCGTGGGGGGCTTCACAAGATGGCTGCTCTTTCACATGGTGCCTCAATGCCTAGCAATGTTTCTTTTATTTTATATGTGTGTAAGAGAAGTAGGGGGTGGTGTATGTGCCTCTGTGTGTGTCTGTGTGTGTGTGTGTCCTGATGGGATCACCACCTTATCATGGTGGGGCACTTTGAGCGTCTCCATGACCCCTAGAGCTATGTGGGCCGGAGTCTTGTACTCCTGGTAGGGTCACCCAAGCCGAACAGGTCGAAGGGTGGAGGACAGACTAAGAGTGATCCCAAAGATGATGAAGACCTCACCGGTAGAGCAGGCAGAAGCTGGTAGTAATGATAAACACCACAATGGCTGTAAAAGCGGACAAAGGCTAAGGGAGCACACCCTGACAAAAAAGCAAGCTGGTGGTGGCACTCTTTGAGGCGGTTTCCCAAAAACCTGGATTCCGGCAGCCTCCTGCAGTTGTGAGAAGATACCAGTCGTCTAGGGTCTCCCTTGCCACTGGAACCATCTTCTCTACAATCAAGGTAGTGGCATCGGGAAAAGCGCACCCCCCATGCCACTCTAAAAACCATCACTGTGCAGGTATCTCCTTTACCTGAGTCTCCGACTTCTAAAGTCTGGCGGCGATGGAGCATCCAGTAATGGGGGCAGGTTTGAATGAGCTGGAAGCTCCTAGCTGGAACTCTGCATGTCAGCAGCACAGGACAACGGTCGTTAGCAGTTGGGATTGAGTGGCAGCTGCTTCCGGCAGACCCCTGTGCGTCTGAGCAGCCCTATTTAGGGACCGCACTGCTCACCCCAACTGAGGAAAGGCCTAGAAAAGGTGGCCTAAACATTGCCCACTCAGCACAGCACCCGGATAGGAAACTGTACCTGTCGGGACATTCCACTATGCGGTCGAAAAACAAAAACAATACCATTTAGAATTGTAGCATGGAACATAAGGACACTCCTGGATGCTAGTCCGGACAGACCACAGCGCAGAACAGCACTTGTTGCCAGCGAGCTGAAGCGCTACAATGTGGATGTGGCAGCACTCAGTGAGACCCAACTCCTCGAGGAAGGCTCACTCAATGAAGTAGGAGAGGGTTATACACTCTTTTGGAAAGGATACCCCATTGGCGGACAACTCCTTCATGGAGTTGGTTTTGCAATCAAGAACAGCCTCCTGCACAAGCTCACAGAATCACCAGTGGGTGTCAGTGAAAGGCTTATGACTCTTCGCATCCCCCTTGCAAAATGCAGGTATGTCACTTTGGTAAGTGCCTATGCACCAACTCTGCCATCGAACGCTGAAGAGAAGGACCGCTTCTACCAGACACTTGATGACATCCTCAGTCACATCCTGAAGGGTGATAAAATCATGCTGCTTGGTGATTTCAATGCAAGAGTCGGAAAGAACTTGTAAAACTGGAATGGTGTAATCGGTGCCCATGGCATTGGAAAAGTCAACCCCAATGGCATGAGACTTCTTAGTCTCTGTGCGGAACATGATCTTACCATCACTAACACAATCTTCCAGCAAAAGAACAAATATAAGGCATCCTGGATGCATCCCAGGTCCAAACATTGGCACCTGATCGACTATGTGATCGTGAGGAGGGCTGACCTCAAGGACGTGCTCATCACAAGAGCTATGTGAGGGGCAGACTGCTGGACTGACCACCGCATGATTCTGATAAAGTCAGAATGCATGTTCGGCCCCTAGCTCATCCCGGTGGCTCAAAGAGAAAAACACTCCACTGTGCCAGACTCTCCAGCAGCGACACCTGTGACAACTTCCGTCGCTCCCTAGCTGAGAGGCTGGCAGGTATTGAACAACTGATCATCTCAGAGTCTGGGATGGATGAGAAGTGGACCACTCTATCCACCATCCTCTTTGACACTGTAGCCCAAGCCATTGGTTTCAAAACCAAGAAACATCAGGACTGGTTTGACCAGAATGCCGGAGAGATTTCCACCCTCCTGGACAGAATGCACAGGGCACACAGAGTCACCTTCAACAACCCACAATCCCAATTTCATAAGAAGCAATGGCAAGCCCTTCGTTCTGAGGTCCAAACAACTCTCAGGAAACTGCAAGATGAGTGGTGGATCTCAAAGGCCAATGAAATCCAGACTCATGCTGATAGAAACGATATGCACAGTTTCTATGATGCAGTCAAAACCATCTACGGCCCCAGAAACTGCTCCCTGGCACCTGTTAGATCTGCTGATGGAGCTTCTTTAATCAAGGATCAGGCCATGATAGTGGAGCGGTGGGCTGAGCATTTTAACACCTTGCTTAACCAGCCCACCTCAGTGGACCCAACTGTCCTTGCAGCGCTCCCTGAACATCCTACCTTGCCAGATCTCCTGGACCTGACGACATCCCAGCTGAACTTCTCAAGGAAGGAGGCTACCTCTGTACTTGGACACTGTATCTCTATATCTCAGAGGTGTGGAGAAGAGAGTGTGTCCCACAACAGTGGAAAGACGGCAACATTGTGACCATCTACAAGAACAAAGGAGACAAATCCATCTGCTCCAATAGTAGGGGCATCCCTCTGTTGGCCATTGCTGGAAAGGTTCTTGCTAAGGTCATGCTCCGTAGACTTATCTCTGCAATATCAGAGCGGGTCACCCCAGAGTCACAGTGTAGTTTTTGGAAGGACAGGGGGACAGTTGACATGATCTTTGTGACACGTCAACTCCAAGAGAAATGTCGGGAGCAGCATAAGGACCTGTTCATTGCCTTTGTCGACCTGTCAAAGACATTTGACACAGTGAATAGGGAACTACTGTGGCAAGTCCTGAAGAGATTTGGGTGTCCACCCAAGTTCCTCACCATCCTCGCGCAGTTCCATTCTGGGATGATGGCCCGAGTGGTAGTGGGAAGGCACAGCTCAGAACCTTTTGGAGTGCAAACCAGAGTGAGGCAAGGCTGTGTGCTGGCCCCAGTCCTCTTCAACATCTTCCTTGTCTGTGTAACAACTCTGCTACGTAGGAGGGTGGAGAAGCAAGCTGGAGTTACCATTGACTTCAGGCTTGATGGTAACCTGTTCAACATCAGGAGGCTACAGGCAACTTCCAAGCTGACATCAGAGACCATCATTGAGCTACAATACGCCGATGACTGTGCCCTGGTTGCCCATACACCAGACGCTCTACAAAACATCCTCTCGGCAGCTGTAACTGCATACACCAGAATGGGACTGACAATCAACACCCAGAAGACAGAGGTACTCTGTCAATCCAGTACCTGACCCCCCACAAAACCCAATAACCCTCACAGCAGCAGGGCAACAGCTGCTCACAGTGCCCACTTTCAAATACCTGGGGAGCATAATGTCTGACACCTGCTCAATGGATGACAAGATCCAGAACCACCTCAAACAAGCATCAGCATCTTTTGGTCGTCTTAGGAGAAGGGTTCTTCAGAACAGCAACCTCAAACTCTACACCAAAGCATACACCAGAATGGGACTGACAATCAACACCCAGACGACAGAGGTACTCTGTCAATCCAGTACCTGACCCCCCACAAAACCCAATAACCCCAATAACCCTCACAGCAGCAGGACAACAGCTGCTCACAGTGCCCACTTTCAAATACCTGGGGAGCATAATGTTTGACACCTGCTCAATGGATGACAAGATCCAGAACCACCTCAAACAAGCATCAGCATCTTTTGGTCATCTTAGGAGAAGGGTTCTTCAGAACAGCAACCTCAAACTCCACACTAAAGTGCTGGTCTACTGAGCTGTATGTATCACCACCTTACTGTATGGATGTGAGGCATGGACTATTTACAGCCGCCACCTGAGAAGCCTGGAGACCTTCCATGTAAGATGTCTCCAGAAGATCCTTGGCATCACTTGGAAGGACAGAGTGCCACACACAGAAGTGCTGGTGAGAGCTGGCAGCTGAGGCGTGGAGTCCATCTTGGTCCAGCATCAACTCAGGTGGTTGGGGCATGTCATCCAGATGCCCAGCCACAGACTCCCACACAGAATCTTGTATGGTCAGTTACACCGAGGCCAACGCAGCGCTGGTGGACAGAAGATGTGCTTCAAAGACCAAATGAAGTCCATCCTGAAGAGATGTCGGACCAACCCCTCTTCACTGGAGGAACTCACTTCCTGCCGAGACATCTGGCGCTCCCACTCCTCACAGGGAGTGGATTATATGGAGGAACAGCGCACACAACACCGGACAGCAAAGCGTGCAAAGAGGCATGCTCGCCAAGTCTTCCCTGCTCCCCCCAGCACCTCCTTCACATGCCCGGTCTGTAACCAAATCTGCAGCTCCAGGATCAGACTATTCAAACACCAGCAGACTCATAAATAAAGAAGATGGTCATCATCGAATCGATGGACTACCAGAAGAAGAAGAAGTGTGTGTGTGTGTGTGTGTGTGTGTGTGTGTGTGTGTGTGTGTGTGTGTGTGTGTGTGTGTGTGTGTGTGTGTGTGTGTGTGTGTGTGTGTTTTGTAGGTATTTTTATTGGAGGGTTGGAAGGGGTGGGGATGTATTGCGTAAACACATATAACAAAATGTGTCTACTGTTTTTATCTGTGTAAAGCACTTTGTGCAGCATCTAATGTTTGAAATAAAGTTTTGATTGATTGATTGACTTGTGAATAAGACCCAGAGATACTTGAACTCTTCCACTTGGGGCAGGACCAGGGGCCTCATGTACAAAGAGTACTTATGCACAAAAAAATGGTGTACATCCTTTTCCATGCAAAATTTCAGATGTATCAAGAATGAAACGACAGTGGAAATATGCGCAGCCCCACACCAACTTCATGGCTGGCATACGTACGTTTCTACTGTTATTGGTCTGTTGGTGACACTTAAAGGTGATGTTGGGGGACTGATAATGACATGAAAATTATTGTACACACCAGAGACACGTGATGAAGAAACAAGTGTGCACAATTAGATGAGTGGATATAAAAGCAAGCACAAAGAAGTGCAGAAAATGCCTTTAACAACAATGGCGTTAGCATTATTTGAGTCTATTGCAAATCGTGCAGTGAGAAGAGAAAAGTTATTTTGAGACAGAGAAGATTTTCTGGCTCAGGATGATGATTGGCTTGTCAGCTGGTTTAGGTTTCCAAGGGCAGTCCTTGTGGAACTGTGCTCAGACCTACAGACGCTCTTGGAGCGCAACACGGCGAGAAGCTGTGCACTGCCCATCCCAGTGTAGGTGCTGACAACACTGGGGTTCCTGGCAACAGGGGAATTCCAGAGGGAGCTGGCAGACCAATCAGAAATTTCCCTGTCAACCCTGAGCCGAGCTATGCCAGATGTGTCGGATGGCATTATCCGGCTGTCACCCAGGTACATCGTATTCCCATACAATGCAGTTGAACAGGCCAACATCAAAACATAATTTGCAGCGAGAGCCAGTTTTCCTAATGTAATCAGAGCTTTCAACTGCACACATATTGCTATAAAATCACCTTCACAAGATGAATATGTGTATGTTAACAGCAAATATTTCCATTCTATCAATATACAAATTATATGTGATGCTTAACATGGTAAGAGATAAGACCCAAATGCAGACAGCAGGAGAGATCATGGTTAAATACAATAATGTGATGTTTATTAATAAATTGTGCTAGGGTAATGGTGCGGAGAGTCCGGCAACCCTGTGGAGGTCGCTGGGAACAAACTACAAGCTGGCACTGTGTGGGATGGGTGGCTTCTTGGTGAGTAAATTCATGTAATTGTCCAAATAATAACCCACCTCACGTGCAACACACCTGTGAACCCTCAAATATCACCCCATCTTCAAGGCTTCATTACAAGTCAGTGGTTAGAGTAAGTGACTTCCTTTTTTTGCTGATTAAACTACAGTTTCAGAGCATTCTACCAAGCCCCAAACTGCCTCTGTGTGTACAGTAGATATGTCAGTAAACACATGCGTAAAGTTTGAAATGCAATAGTCTCACCCTTTCCCCAGTGCACTTCTGCATTCATTTACAATAACAGTGTGTGTAATCCATGTAAGTTGTATATAACTATAAAGGATGAGATTTGCATTTTGGACATAAAATATATACTTGTCGAGTCTAATGTGATCTGCTTTCAATTGACAGGTGACCATGGCTACCAACTAAATAGGTTCATATTGTCTTGTTTTTCATGACTGTTTTCCTTTATTCAATGAGCTTATCCACTTGGCTGGTCACAAATCACAGCAATCAGCTGACACTTTTGAGGACTGCAGACGTCAGTCAAAACATGTCAAGGTAAAATAAACATCTCCTACTCATCCCTGTCTGAATAAAGGAAAACAGTAAACTAATCGTATAGGGCTGTGTGCAGGCTGCTGAATTACCCATAAAATGAGCACATTTGAGTTATACAAATAAGTGTTTATTTACCTTGAGGGAAATCTGAATCCCCCACATGTTGTGCAACCACCCTCGTGAGGGCAGGGTCACCCACAAGACTGACGACTCTGCTCAAATGGACTGAGTTCAACCTCTCCTTGCCCCCCTCCTGTTTTGGGAATACTTTTGCGATGGGCAACTGTTCTCCACTCCACTTCCCTCTTTATGTCTGACCATGTCTCTTTAATTCCTGAGGGTGTGTGCTGCTCTGACCCCACAGCATTGACAGCTGCACACACACACTGTCCCATTCATTCCTCTTGCCTTTGGCACTAATGTTGGAGGACAGCATGCCAAACAAAACGTTTCTACACACCTCTACCTCATTCAGGAGAGCCTCCAACTCACAGTCCGTGAAATTCCATTAAATCCATGATTTTTGATCATGGATACAGGAGAATCAAACATGCAGGGCTTGCATATCTATTTGCATCTAGTTGCACATTTAAATGGAGCTGTGTCAAGGGAGGAGTCCGGTATTTCCTCACATGCCTTCAATTTCAAGTAGATTGGGATGTAGAAAGGAAATGTTCAGGTTCAGGTTCAGGTTACTTTATTGTACAGGTTACTTTAATGTGCTTGGATTCCTGTGTACACTGTTTCATACATCTGGATTTTTTTTTTGCTTATGGCATTTTCTTGATTTAAACATACGTCACCTTTCAATAGGAAATCCACCCAAGCTTGTATAACCTGTGCTTCTGCCTGTACCTTTTTGTTTTTTGTTGTTCTTTTTTTGCATCTTCTTATGTATTTTTTTATGCATTTTAAGCTGAATAAACTAACTAACTAACTAACTAACTAACTAACTAACTAACTAACTTCTGCACCTGTTCGTCTGGGAGCTTCGCCTCCCCAGCTCAGAAGTAAGCTAGCATCTTTGGATGTTTCACCTCCTACTCCTACTCCTCTCCTCCTCTCTCCCCTGTGCACAGGTGGTCTTACCTCTGCTCTCGGTGGCGGACGACCTCAGTTCCAGGCGGCGGACCGGATTCCTCCCCATTAGCTGGAGGTCGCTTCCACTCCCTGCTCAGTAAGTGCCTCTTGTCACCGGACTCACTCTTCCCTCTCACCTTTCACCTGTAGCAGCACCTGCTACATCATCGCCTTCATGAACACAGCACTTCACGAGGGGACTCTGGGAACTCGGAGTGGACTAAGCTTCTCTTTGGCGCTTCAACTACTCCTGTGCTCCGTAAGATTATTTATTACTCTGTCCATTCAACCCACCGTTGCTGAACTGGTATTAATTCCCTCTCTCCTCTCTCCCCGCAGGGTTGCCAGTTCTCTCCCGCTCTGCACACACATTCACTTCATTAATAAAGATCATTGTGATTTATAATCAAGTCTGTGTCTGCATTTAGGTTTTAGTGCAAACATGTCAGTTTCTGTCATGGTCGTTGTCCGGTAGTTCCCCGTTCTCTTCTCAGGCGCACCATATGGCCTTCGAGCTTTTATTGTGACAGAGTCTCGGCGGGGCTTCCAGCTGTCAGAGCTGAGCTCCACACAGATGGCTGGAATTCAATCAGCTAAATACGTTCTCATCAGCTGATTAATCTGTCAGCCCTATTTAAGGGAGCAGCTTGGTTTACTCCGGGCTGCGACCTTGTCAAACATTCCTTCGTTAAAACTCCGTCTCTGATTCCTGACACTTCCCACTCTCAGTAAGTGTATTTCCTCGTAGTCTGCGTCTTATTCCCATGTGTATATTTTGTGTTTTTTCCCTACGTGGCTCATTATTTTATCATTTGTCTTTCATTAATAAATTATGCAAACTCATCGGCTGACTTTCAGCGTCTTATTGATGGCTCGTGAGGGCCATCATTGACAGTAGGTCGCAGCCAGAAGGAGACGCCTGTCACCGTGAGTTTGCTGTGGGCTCGAGTTTTTTCCCTTCTCTGGGGGCTAGTATTGTTTAGTATGGCTGTGGTCGAGCGGGGGTATTGCCCCGAGTGGCTTCAGGAGATAGATGGCTACCTGGCCGAAGCTCGTCTCCTTATGCCCACCTACCCGGCATACAAGCACCTGGATCTCGCCCAGACGACATTATTGAAGTATTACCTTACCTCCTTTCCGGAAGGGAAGGGGAGAGTGGCGTGGATTGTGGCACAACAAGGACTGATAGAGAGAGTGGCCGAGAAGGTGGCCAAGGAACTCTCACCTCCTTCCCCGAATATGGCCCTCCCGACGAGGGAGGAGATCCACGGACTTGAGGGAAACTCCGGCAGGAGGCCGACGGTAAGGCATCCCTGCTCCTCGCCTCGGGATTCAGCTCCTGTCACCCATCCAGCCTAGGAGCGGCAGTTTCCTGACCCAACCTTCACCTCGCCCTTTGTCGGTAGACATCGTCACAAAGCCCGTGTTAAGCCTCAGCGAGAACCCCATGCGGATCTAGTACCGGGTCACCGTAGGAACTCTGCCTCCCAGCCAGCTGTTTCTCCTGTGTCACAACAGGAGGAAAACCCAGCAGCCTCCGCCTCCAGGTCATCTGTCCCTGCTGTTCCATCAGCTTCTCGTTCCCGGATCGCCTCGGCTGTTTCTCCCTCCTCCTCGACGCTCTCCCCAGCTGTTGTGAGTTCCATGAGTTCTGCTCCGGCGATGCCCGTCATCGTTCCTGTGCGAAAGGCTCCTCCTCGTCTTCCTGGGGGGCCCTCCATCACCATCCAGTGGGGGAAGGGAAGAACCAAGCCCACTGCAGCAGCTTCCACTGGCCTTCAGCGGAGCAGGCAAGTACGTTTTCATTCTTTTCCTTTACTAGGTGAATTGCCTTGTCTGACCTCAGGGGGTGGAGTTCGGGGCTCACAGTCCCCAGAGCTCCCTCCACCTGCTGCAGTGATTAATTATGAACCTGCTTCCTTTGTGTCTCCTTCCCCTGAGCATTCTTCGGCACCAGGTCTATGCTGTTGGACGAGAAAGAAGCCTGCGTCCCTGGAGTACCTGGTTCCGGCCCCGCAACCACGTCACGGGCAAAAGAGGAGGGCGGACTGCAATTTGGAGCCTGCGCCGACGAGCAAGCATCCCCGGGTCTCCACGGAGGGACAGTCCGACCCGGCAGGTCACGGACCCCTGCCACCACGCCGTGTGGGTCCTCGGCATGGATGTCAGCATCAGGGAGTCCCTGGACTGTGGACACCATCATGCCAGCTGCGGAGCCTGCCGTAGCCGAGCAGGAACCAGAGGAGGACCTTCTACCTGCTGAACCCGGATTGCCGAAGTCCTGGACAGCTGCAGAACTCGAGATCAGGCAAGTGCTCTATTTTGTCTTTCTCCTGTCTATTCTGGAGCATTTTTGCCTGTCTCTCGGGGAGACGAGCCAGGTGCAGCCGTCTGCTGCATCCGAGCTTGTCTCGCTGGGCTCTATCGCTGCCGGTGATCCTGATCCCGGTTCTTTTTCTTCTCCTGAGCCTTCTCCCAGGGTCACCGGTGTTGAGTCGATTCCGGTCGCTGTTCTGGAGGTTCCGGGTTCAGGTTTGGAGGCCGTCCCTGGTGCTGCGCTGGCCCAGTCGGGGTCCATCGTGGGTGCAGCTCTGATCCAATCGGGGCCCATCGAGGGTGTGGTTCCGGCCCAGTCGGGGTCCGTCGTGGGTGCAACATTGACCCAGTCGGGGTCCGTCGTGGGTGTGGTTCCGGCTCAATTGAGGTCGGTCGTGGGTGCAGCAAGGTCCTGCTTGGGATCCAACGGAAGCGCAGTGCCAGTCCTTGTGGGGTTCGGAGAAGGAGCTGCAGATCCTTCGCTGATTGATGCCGGACTGGTCCCTTTTTCTTCCCTCAGAATCAGAATCAGAAAAAGATTTATTGCCAAGTACATTCACAAGTAAATAACTGGTAAATATACGAGGGATTTGACTTAACACTGAGAACGTCAGGTGACATTTTCAATGACGCGGCAGCCATGAGGCACCTGTCAGCAGAGAAAGAACAGGAAGCAATGGGGAAGGGGGGGGGGGGGGGTAAACACAATAGGAGAGAGAAAAAAACATTGATTGTCAGAATAACGTTCATATATGATCGATATTATGATTACAAGAAAAAAACTCTCAATGCACAATTAGCAGACAATAGAATCCATACAATGACACAAGGAGAGCAGTGAATGAATAAATCTTCAAGTCAGTATAGTGAGTCAGTGTGAGTGTGTGTGTTGAGTGCAATCAGTGATATCAGTTGGAGGACAACAAAAGTCTCTTCCTGCAGCAGATGTTATGTCTACCGTCTGAGCAGAGGCGCGTGTCCTTGGCACGGCAGATGGAATAGTTTGCCAGACAGCTGGCTGTCCTTGAGAGTCAAATGCTGCCCGCCATGTTATGAAAACAAGTATACTGAAGATAATCTGGAGGACTGTGTGCTGAGGGCATCAAAACAGGTCGAATAGCACTGACTTCAAAGAAAAAACTTTTTATTCTCTTACAGATTCAGTGCTCAAATCCTTCATGGCTGGACGTTGAAATCGAATCATGGACGGCTCTCAGCGTGATCGTGATGTAATCCATTTTCCTTTACAGTTCTCCATTAGCCGCTGTCAGAGTCCTGCCCAGTTGGTCAATTGATGGGTGAGCCTCGCCGGGTCTGCTTTTTGATAGGCTCCATCCATCTTCTTCAATTTGCGGTACACCAGAACAATCCCAGATCCAATCAGTAGAATTCCGATGACCATTGCTCCGAAAAGGTATAAATCTTCAATATCTTCAATAGAGAGATCACACAGGCACAAGAGTTTCCAATTACTTGTGTCCTTCAAATAACCCGCGGCAGCTGTTCCTGCGGGGCAAATCGGCTCCCCTGGGCTAGTTTTTCTCATTGAAAAAACAGTGTCAATTGCGTTCAAAGCCCAGCTTATTAAATCCATAATTTCGTTCGATAATCAGCAGTAAAGACACGCAGACAGACAATAGCAAGCTGGGATCCAGTCAGTTAGGGAAGGAGAGAGATAAGGAGCCGGAGCTGGGAGAAAAAGCGTCTGCTCTCTTTGGAGGGCGGAAGTGAAGTCCCTCGTTCCCTTTTCCCTTCCATCGGGGGCCGCTGGGATTCCCCGTTATCGGCTCAGCTCTCCCTTGCTAGTCCTCTAAATAGGGAAGCCATCTCCGAGTTCTCCCCTGCGGTTCTGGTGGCTGAATGACGCGGGTCGGCCGCCTGGGAGACTGCTTTGCCTGTTTGGCGTTCTGGGTCAGCCACCCGACAAACTGAACTCTGTTCGGTGATCTGGTCCGGCCGCCAGAGGTACTGTTTTTCCTGGCCTGGGACTGGGGTAGGCCACCCGGACTTTTCCTTTTTCCTCTGCCAGCAATCTGGATGCTGGACGCAGGAAGACCCCCCCGAACTATTTGTTTTTGTGCTATTGTGCTCTGCCTGCTGTCATCCCTGTGTTTTTTTTTTTCTCTGCCTGCTCTTCTGGAGTATTAGGGATGCGCTAGTGTTTTGTATTTGAACTGTGTATTTCACCGCTCTTTAGCGCGTTTTTTTTTTTCTCTCCTCTGTAGTCTGAGGGTTGTTTCTTTGTTGCCTATGCCCGTTATTTGGACTATATTGAACTGTATTTTTCGCTGCTCTGTAGCATGAGTTTTTTTTTCCTCTATCCGGTATTATGGAGTACTCTGTATTTGGTGATGTGCCCGTTTATTTATGCTTAATGAACTATTTGTATATCGCCGCTCTTTAGCATGGTTTTTTTCCTTTTTGTTTCCGTTTTTTTCTGGTATTTTTAGGGTACAGTGTATGGTGCCTGTATTTCTGTTTGAGAGGTTTTTTTCCCTGCGGTTTGAGAGAATCTCTTTTGTCTTCTCTGTAGTTGACGGTCAGTGTGTATTGTAACACTGCGTTGTAGCATCCTATGCTCTGTTTATATATGTTTTCCTTCTTCGGTGCAGGGTGTGTCTGTATTTTGGCCCCTGTATTCCCTACAATGTTCTGATTGTTGTAGCCTGTTTTTTTTTTCTCTCTCTCTCTCGATGTTGAGGTTTGGTTCTTGCCCTCCTGGCCTTTCCCCCTCCTCCCTCCCTAGGGCGGTCCTGTTGACCTTCTGGGTGTGGGGGGGGGGCTTCGATGTTACACGGCGCTTGGAATTCGCCTCGTGAACGGGGGCAACTGTCATGGTCCGAGGGCTGACTCTGTCCGCGCTCGGGTTGTCCGGTAGTCCCCCATTCTCTTCTCAGGCGCACCATATGGCCTCCGGGCTTTTATTGTGACAGCGTCTCGGCGGGGCTTCCAGCTGTCAGAGCAGAGCTGAGCTAGTCTGTGTCTTATTCCCATGTGTATACAGTATTTCGTGTTTTTGCCCCACGTGGCTCATTATTTTGTCATTTGTCTTTCATTAATAAATTATGCAAACTCATCGGCTGACTTTCGGTGTCTCATTGATGGCTCGTGAGGGCCATCGTTGACAGTTTCTGACTATTCTTGCCTCTCTGTCTTCAGAGTTTCCGCATATGAGATTTTCTTACTTATTCTGATTTCCTGGGCTTGTCTAGCTTCCCTCTGCACAACACATCCTCCATATGCAGCACTGTGCTCTCCGCATTTGCAACACTTTACTTTGGCGTCCATGTCACATTTACCATATTCATGCTCCCCTCCATATCTAGCACATCATAGCTTTCCCTTACATTACTGAGCAGTGTGACCCATCCTTTGACATTTGTAGCACCTGAGTGGCTTTGGGACATATTCTCTGACACTGTAATACATGTATCCTAATAGGACTGATTTAGGGACTGTTTCCTCAAACTGAACCTTGACAGAGTGTGTCCTTCAGTGAACCTTCTCTTTTATTCTTTAGCCTTTTCACATCCTTCACCTTTCCTCCTGGGATCTTGTTTTTCACTTCTTCCATAGACATGCACATAGGGTCACCTGATATAACTCCCTTCAAGTTAGCTGTCATGCCAGGAACATGCGCCTTCATTTGTTCTCTGTTTAGACGTTATTGCTAGTATTTTCTGTTGCTGTTGTTTACTTGTGGCATGAATTATTATTCAAGAACTTTGCAAACTTAACTCTCCCAGTTTCTTTCTCAATTGCTTTTGTTAGCTTAACCGGGTGATAGTACCCCTCACCCTGATTGAACTCAATGACAACCTTCCACTCATTCCCTACATCCTCAAACTGCCACCTATTTTGGCTAGTTCGTGTTTTCCTCGCATTTTTACTTCCTCCCGCATTACTCTCTTCTGACCCGCTTCTAGGTCTTGTTGCCCCCCTAGCTGCTCTTTTCCTCCCCCCAGACCTGGATAGTGTCCAGCCCTCCTCATCTTTATCATACCCGTCAGAGCTAGATGCCATAATGTTACAGACAGCGTACAGTTTTTGCTGTCCGCCACAAACAAATCACTCCTACCGCCAGCCGAACACAGATGTAAATGTGATCCCAATCTTCTTCTTCTTCTTCTTTAAACAGTCCAACTCGATCAGGTCAGGAGCTCGAACTAAGTGTAATAATACTGCTTGATTACATGGATTTAATAAGTCTAAAACCCACAACCCAGAACATAAAAAAGAAGAGAATGGGAGGGAAATTGAGGTGGAAAAAAACTGGTGTTGGTAATTAATATTTCTGCTTATATTACACTGCTATAGCAAGTTGCTGTTGTTTTAATTTTTTTTCTTTAACATTTTAACCCTTTGAGTGTGTATGGTGCAGAACTGCGACATATCCCCTAGTGGTCAAGAGTGGTAAATATTTTTTGTCATTAAAATAGTTCAGATTTCCAAGGCTATAACTTGAAAGTGGTAAGAGATAATGACTTACTGTCAGTTAGAAAGATGTAAAATATGATCCAAAGTTTCAGATAGGAACAAATTTATACATCTAATTTGGATAATGTCACGGCACCTCTTTAAATTCCTTAACTCAGTCAAAACTGGACTTTGGATGTATTTACACAAAAAATGGTTCAGTCTTTTAACACCGTTTTTTGTACAGAGGTACCTCATCATCTTATCTTCAAAGTATATGAACAAGAAATAAGTACATTTAAAAACAAACCCCAAAATTTCTCACTCACTTTTGACAGAGTAAGAAGGCAGGCGCAGTGCCGCACTCTACCACTAGGGGCATGCAAATTCTCACACTCAAAGGGTTAACTCCATTTACACTGTTACTTCTATCCTGTCTGATTGAACTGTATCCTGGAATAACAAAATCTAAGTGAGGTTGAAGCCATGCCTCCTGCACACACTACCTGTGGAACAACTAGTAGTTCATAAAGATACTTCTTGAGTTCTTGTCCGTTTGCTATAAGACTCCTCGCATTCCACTGTAGTATGTGTAGTACCATAATTCAAATATTAAGTTTCAACATCTGTTTCAGCTTTAAATAAAACATGAATCTGGTAGACTTTGATATCTTTCACCTCTAGGAATTTTCCTGCTGCTTCTACAATGGTTTTGATTCTGTCACTTTTCCTCTGTAGCTGTGCTGCAACATTAATGGTGTGGCAGATAAAAGCTACAAAGTTTTTCCTCTTAACTATCAATGTGTCATCATCCATTTTGCATTTGTGAACACAACAATTCCTTGCACCAGCATGATCTTGTGCTTGTGTGGGATTTGTTGATGGCTGTTCTTCCCTTTGAGCTGAACTTCTTTGAGAAAGGCCTGTTATGTTTCTGACCATTCTTGCCTCTCTGTCTTCAGAGCTTCCGCATACGAGATTTTCTTACTTATTCTGATTTCCTGGGCTTGTCTAGCTTCCCTCTGCACAACACATCCTCCATATGCAGCACTGTGGTCACCCCCGCAATTGCAACACTTTACTTTTGCGTCCTTTTCACATTTACCATATTTGTGCTCACTTCCACATCTAGCGCATCTTACATTGCTGAGCAGTGTGATCCATCCTTTGACATTTGTAGCACCTAAGTGGCTTTGGGACATATTCTCTGACACTGGAATACAGGTATCCTATTTGGACTGATTTAGGAAGTGTTTCCTCAAACTGGATCATTACAGACAGTGTATCCTTCAGTGAACCTTCTCTTTTACTCTTTAGCCTTTTCACATCCTTCACCTTTCCTCCTTGGATCTCGTTTTTCACTTCTTCCATAGACATGCACAAAGGGACACCTGATATAACTCCCCTCAAGTCTGCCGTTGCGCCAGGAACATGCGCCTTCATTTGTTCTCCGTTTAGACATGTCATTGCCAGTATTTTCTCTTGCTGTTGTTTACTTGATGCATGAATTAACAGCCAGTTATTATACAAGAACTTTGCAAACTTAATCTCCCAATTTCTTTCTCAATTGCTTTTGTTAGCTTAATGCCTGCCTTTGATCTTTGATTTTGTCATAGCGAGTATCCTATGATCTTTGATGTCATAGTGAGTCCTCTGACTGTGCGTGATGACTGCCTTTGATCTTTGCTGATGTCATAGTGAGTCCTCTGATCTTTGATGATATAGCGAGTCCTATGATTGTGAGTGATGCCTGCATTTGATCTCGTTCAGTAATGCCTGCCTTTGCTCACTCTATACTATGGTGTCTATATGACATCATTTAGACTTCATGTAGAGATCATAGGAACATCATAGGCAATCCTATGATCTCCTAGTGAGTCTGTGGTGACAGTGTCTATATAACGTCATATAGACATCATGTAGATATCATCAGAACATCAGTCCTATGGTTTATCTGACGTCATATAGACATCATGTCGACATCATAGGAACATCATAGGGGATTCTATGATCTTTTAGCAAGTCCTGTGGTCTATATGACATCATGTCAACATCATGTAGAGCGAGATCATAGGAACATCAGTCGTATGGTTTATATGACATCATATAGACATCATGTAGACATCATAGGAGCATCATCGGCGGTCCTATGATTGTCGACATCATAGGAACATCATAGGACCCGTTGACATCATAGGAACATCATAGGACATCATGTAGACATCATAGGGACATCATAGGTGGTCCTATGATCGTGACAAACTGACAGACAGACACACTGACAGACTTCTTGAATTTATAGAGTGATATTTGTTCAGAGTTCAGAGATTGACCATCATCATCATTATCATCATCTTCTTCTTTTAGATTTGACTTGATTGGCAGCTGGCAACCAGCTTACAGGTGCATTACCACCGCATGCTTTATTATCACTCTATCTGGTCAGGAGCTGTAGTCCTTCTACCATCATTGCTGTATCCAATCAAACCTCAACTCTATCTTCAGACATCACTCTTCTTCGTCTCCTCGTATTTCACTCGATATCATCACTTCACTCTATATTATCACTCTACACATCTTGAAGATCTGGCCCTGTGACTTATTCACCTTCCATCATCATCATCATCATCATCATCATCATCATCATCATCATCATCATCATCCATATTTATTTTTGACAGGACACAAACACAAGAACTCCTGATACAAAGATATACAGTGATGATATAGAGTGAAGTATGTGGCGGTAATGCACCTGTAAGCTGGTTGCCAGCCGCCAATCAAATCTAAAAGAAGAAGAAGAAGAACGCGGGTGACGACAACAAAACCTGGATGAATCCCTAATCTTGGTCAAAACGTCACAAAGCTATGAAGAAATCGTCCCAAAGCTACGAGGAAAACGTCACAAAGCTATGAGGAAAACGTCACAGAGCGATAAGAGGAAAACGTCACAAGGCAATGAGGAAAATGTCACAAAGCTATCAGGAAAACGTCACAAAGCTATGAGGAAAACATAATCAAGTCAGTGGCGGTAATACACCTTTGAGCTGGTTGCCAACCACCAATCGCAGGCTGGCTGGCACAGCTATTGACGCTGCTGAGGACACAGTCCAAGGACAGATAATTTTTTCACACATAGGGAGTTGTTCAGAACTCCTTATAAGAACTCCTGATACAAAGATATGCAGTGATGATATAGAGTGAAGTACGTGGCGGTAGTGCACCTGTAAGCTGGTTGCCAATCGCCAATCAAATCTAAAAGAAGAAGAAGAATTAGTCCCTCAGTTGGGGTGGGTCCTGCTTGACTGCACTTCTCAGAGTCCCATTCCAGTGGTTCCTGTCCACTGGTTCAACCTGAGCCAGTTATAGCTTGACCCGGTCCATACCAACACCCTCCAACCATGATGTCTTCTTCAGTCTTCCTCTTCTTTGACCTCTGCTGCTACCAGGATTGACATCCATGACCTTCTTAATCCAACTGACACTCCTCTCCACATGGCCAAAACAACGCAAAAGACACGATATACACGTGTTTCAGATTCACGAGTACTTGAGGATAATTAGTATAGTTATCACAACTTTTAACCAGCTGAAGATATTCTGAGTTGTGATAGAAAGGGAAAAAATAAATATAGGTAGAATATAACCGGTGTTGTTGTGAAACAGGTCTAAGAGGACAGTGCAGCAAATGGTATCACAGTGGAACAAGTGGAGACATGTGAAGATGTTTGAGTCAACAGAAGAATGCACCATGGGACTAGCGCATGAGTAGTTAAGTGACAAGAGTACCCATGGGAGGTTAATGTGGACTTGCACATACCTGCTTTCCCATACAATTTGCATGCCTCACATGTGGAAAATACCAGTTTTATGTTGTTCTGGGTTGCAATAAAAGTGTTAAACCATAGTTTTGACTGCTTTACCTTCCAAAGGCAAACACTACAGACAGTGTGGTCAATAATACTGGGAGTGCAGTAGGGTCTGCAAAGTATAAAAATATAACATTTCAGTTGAATGCTGCAGCCGAATTTCATGATGATTTTATATTATTTAAGCAATATTACATGAGTCGGAGTTATGGTATCGTGATTATAGTAAATGCTGCTGTAATATGGCTTAATGCCCATCAGTTAGGTAAGTAGTCCTCCATTTGATAAAATATACTGTATATTTTTGTGAATTCTGACATTTAATGTGACAGTAAAATTGCTTGCAAGTCAGGATCTCTGTCATAGTTCATGGACTGTTGAAGAGCTGGTTTGTACCAGCAAATAGCTGCTATGAATTTTCATTAGCTGATAGCTGATTTTGCTAACTTGGTCATGTACGGTAGAAGTATTTTAGCAAGTCATTTTACAAATTTGCCCCTGTTTTGGGGCAGTTAACATTTCAGCTGAATGAATTTCCACCAGATGGACTGCACTTGGCTTTGTGTTTGATTTAACTTTATACCACTGCAGCAGTTGTTAGCTATTAGCTGCTAAAGCCTTTACAGGCCTTTAGAACACGGCAAGGCTTATTCTGATAAATCAGGAAACTTGATGACTTTTGGTTAACATCCACATTAACCTGTTCTAGGAAAGGTGGTATTGTAGAATGTGTAAATGATGAGGCAAGTTGGTCTCAAGCAGTTTATTACACATTCTCTCTCATGAGCATAGTAGAAAAGAGGGCATCTCACACAGAACTCTTCACTTATATACTCAGGTCCTTCTACATATCAAAAGGTCACATTGCATTCACATAAAAGATCACACTGCATGCACTTCCTTAATCCTTTAACATCCCCCTCACAGACTCTGGCACACAAAGCATCCTCCAAGCTGTCTCTGACATACAAAAGATCACATTTCACGGCTTCCTGTTAACTCTGCCCTTTGTTCTTATCAAAGATGCTGCTCATTATGTTTTGGCCATGTGCGGCCACACCACCCCCCTCGAGCATATTGGATCGAACAAAAGAATAACAGTCTGTATGCTGAATCATTACACATCAATCCACATGCTGCTTGGGCTTCAGTCTTCTCCCGTATTTGCTGTAACCAGGATTCACCGCCTCCGCGGTGCTGTCATGCTGGGGAGCTGCTGTCTGGGGGTGAAAACCTTTTGTCTGTCCCTGTGGGTGTTTTGGGGAAATTCTACTCTGGGAAGCCCCCCGTGGGGGTCTTCTGTGCCGAGGGGCCCTTGCCAACAGCACTTGCTCGTCCGCCACCACAAAAGCGGGTTTGAGCCTGTTAATGCCAACCTTTTCCCTCCTACCCCCAAATCTAGCAAAAAATGCTTGTCCCCTGTTTCCAACACTCTGAACGGTCCATCATAAGGTGGTTGCAGTGGGGGCGATGCGCGTCATGTCTGACAAAAACAAACTCCGCGTTTATCAAAGTTTTAGGCACAAAAACGCGTGGAAAACTGTGATGAA
This sequence comes from Pholidichthys leucotaenia, assembly GCA_020510985.1. Taxonomy (NCBI): domain Eukaryota; kingdom Metazoa; phylum Chordata; class Actinopteri; order Cichliformes; family Pholidichthyidae; genus Pholidichthys; species Pholidichthys leucotaenia. The sequence goes on along the minus strand of CM035842.1, from coordinate 372,382,060 downwards.
CAGGGCCCGGCAGCATGCCTGTGTCAATGCTACGCTGCAACAGCTGAGACGGGGAGCTGCCTGGCGCAGGATTATCTGGGAGAAACTCCCCGGGCAGCCGAAGTGGCTGCGCAAAAACGAGTTCAGCTGGGGAAGCTTCTAAGTCTTCTTTAGGCGCAGAACGCAACCCTAATAAAACCCACGGTAGCTTGTCTACCCAATTTGCATCCGTCAGTGACGCCCTGAGAGCCGCTTTCAATGACCTATGAAAACGTTCGCATAACCCATTAGCCTGAGGATTGTACACGGTTGTGCGGTGAATTGTGACACCCAGGCTGCGGGCCATTGTTGACCAAAGTTCAGAAACAAATTGAGGGCCTCTGTCAGATGTAATGTCCGATGGGACTCCAAAACGCGCCACCCATGCTGTTAAAAACGCGCGCGCTACCTCCTCGGCTGTGGTTGACGCCAGAGGAACCACCTCCGGCCATCGCGTGGTGCGGTCCACCATTGTCAGAAGGTGCGTGCACCCCTGTGATGGCGGGAGGGGGCCCACGAGGTCCACGTGAACATGGTCGAACCTCTTAGCCAGGATGTGAAACGGCTCCAAGGGAGCCCTCGTGTGTCTGTGTACTTTGGCTCGTTGGCACGCCATGCAGGCTGCTGCCCACTCTTTCACCTGTTTGCGAAGACTCGGCCACACAAATTTCTCTCCTACCATCTTGATTGACGCGCGCACTCCCGGGTGCACTAAAGAATGAACCGAGTCAAAAACGCGGCGGCGCCACGCGGCCGGTACCACGGGACGCGGTCGCCCCGTGGAGACATCGCAGATTGGGGGGGGGCATACCGTCTTGCAGCACCCTGCTCTCCAGCCTTAGCCCTGTTGGTCCAGACTGGAGCAGGCGCACATCCGCGTCACTAACCTGCTCCGCGGCCATGGCTGCGTAATCTATCCCCACGCGGACCGGGGCCGCCACGACGCGTGACAGGCAGTCTGCCACTACATTCAGTTTATCCGAGACATGCTGAATATCGGTAGTAAACTCTGAGATCGCGGCCAGCTGTCTCTGCTGCCGGCCCGACCAAGGTTCTGAAACCTTGGCCATCGCGAATGTTAGTGGCTTGTGGTGAACGAACGCGGTGAAACAGCACCCTTCCAGCCAGAACTGGAAGTGGTGAATAGCCAAGTGGAGAGCCAGCAACTCCCTGTCAAACGCGATGTATTTACATTCACTATCGCGCAAAGTCTTGCTGAAAAAGGCGAGCGGTTGCCAAGCGCCGGCTACACGCTGCTCCACGACCGCCCCTATGGCCACCTCTGACGCGTCAGTAGTGAGCGCTATGCGGGCCGTTGGGTCTGGATGTGCCAACAATGCAGCGTTTGCCAGGGCTGCCTTGACTTCCGAGAATGCCGGCTCTCGCTCTGGGGACCATTCGATCTTATTCGTGGGTTTTTGCTTTTTGAGCGCGGCGTACAGTGGTTGCATGAGCTCGCTGCGCGGGGGAGGAAACAGTTATAAAAATTCACCATTCCCAAAAACTCCTGTAACGCCCTGACCGTTTGTGGTCGGGGAAAATCTGCTACCGCGCGCACTTTGTCAGGCAGCGGAACCGCTCCCTCGGGAGAGACGCGCTGCCCCAAAAAATCAATCTGCGTCACCCCGAACTGACACTTCGCTGGATTGATTATTAAACCGTGCTCTCCCAACCTCCGGAAAACCGCTGTGAGGTGGGTTTCGTGTTCGTCTTCGGACGCGCTGGCTACCAAAATGTCGTCCAGGTAGATGAATATGAAAGGGAGATCGCGCAGCACCGCATCCATCATGCGTTGGAACGTCTGTGCAGCCCCTTTAAGCCCGAATGGCATGTGCAAAAACTCGAATAGGCCAAACAGAGTTATCACCGCTGTTTTGGGTATGTCCTCAATGCGCACTGGGACTTGGTGGTAACCGCGGACCAAGTCTATTTTAGAAAAAAACGGGCACTCCTGCCAAATGAACGGAAAAATCTTGGATGTGAGGAATTGGGTAGCGGTCGTGCGCTGTGGCGTTGTTCAACCTGCGGAAATCTCCGCAAGGTTGCCACGAACCGTCAGCTTTAGGGACCATGTGTAGCGGGGAAGCCCATGGGCTGTTTGAACGCCTGATGATGCCCAACCTCTCCAGGTTGCCGAACTCCTCGCGCGCTATGGCCAGTTTAGCTGCGTCCAAGCGCCGAGGTTTTGCAAAAACGGGCGGCCCGGTGGTGGTAATAAAATGTTCCACCCCGTGTTTAGCGACAGCTGCCGAAAATGTCGGGACCGTGAGTGCTGGGAACTGAGTGAGCAGTGTGTGGAACTTACCGCTTGCAGCTGTGACGGCTTGTGCTGTTGGCCGGGACACTCGAGCTGTACAGGGAATAGAATCAAAAGACAGTGCATTAACCAGGCGCCTGTTTGCGACATCAACCAACAACCCATGTGAGCACAAAAAATCAGCCCCCAATATATTGAAATTCAATGCTGCTATGACAAAAGTCCACTCAAATGTACGGCCGTGTAGAGACAGAAGCAGAGTCCTCTCACCAAAGGTTTTAATGTCCGAGCCGTTTGCTGCTGCCATCTGGGGGCCGCTGGAACCTGCCAGCCGGTCGGCGTAGGACGGCATGATGAAACTCAGCTGGGCGCCGGTGTCCACGAGGAAATGTCTCCCGGAGCGTGCATCCGTCAAGTAGAGCAGCTTGTTCTCCTCCCCGAGGGTCGCAGCTGCTACCGACCCCCAGTCTTGGCATTTTCCCGAGCGCTTGAACTGGCACGGTGGTACACATTTGCATGCCTTCTCTGCAAAGCGGCGGTGATAGAAGCAAAGGATGTCTCCTCCGCTTTCCTTGGCGCCCGCCGCCACTGTCGTCGGTGGTTCTGCTACCGCCGTCAATGGCTCCCCGCCCTCTCCGGCCATCGCGCCGAGCTCAGTCGTTGCCGCCGTGGTCGCAAGCTCTCTGCTGGCCATGATGATCCGGTGTGCCTCCCGGGCCAGTGCATGGTAGTCCCGCTTGGCCAACAACGGCGAACTGGCCAGGGCCGCTCTCGTCGCTGACGGAAGGTTCCTGAGGAAGAGGTGGGTAAAGATGAAGTGGTCGTCGTCCGAGCCTTTCAACCTCAGCATCCTCTCCATCAGGTCAATGGGCGTGCAATCTCCCAACCCGGTCCACACTAGGAATCTCTCTGCTCTCTCCTCAACCGAGAGTGTGTAGTGCTGGATGAGTGCGGCCTTCAACGCGCCGTATTTGTTGCAGGCTGGTGGCTGCTCCAGGAAGGCTCTCCACATGCTGAGCCATGTGGTTGTCGAGCTTTGCGATCACATGGTAGAATTTCGTGCCATCTACCGATATCCCCCGGAGGGCAAACTACGCCTCAACCAGGTGGAACCAGGAGCGCGGGTTGTGCTGCCAAAAGTCCGGTAGCTGGACTGTAATGGCATACGCTTGGCTGGGGGCTCCCAACGAGGCTGGCTCCGGGGAATTCTCTTCGTGTTGCATGCTTCGTCTTGGGTCACCAGTGTAGAATGTGTAAATGATGAGGCAAGTTGGTCTCAAGCAGTTTATTACACATTCTCTCTCATGAGCATAGTAGAAAAGAGGGCATCTCACACAGAACTCTTCACTTATATACTCAGGTCCTTCTACATATCAAAAGTTCACATTGCATTCACATAAAAGATCACATTGCATGCACTTCCTTAATCCTTTAACATCCCCCTCACAGACTCTGGCACACAAAGCATCCTCCAAGCCGTCTCTGACATACAAAAGATCACATTTCACAGCTTCCTGTTATTTCCAAGGAAACTCTGCCCTTTGTTGTTATCAAAGATGCTGCTCATTATGTTTTTGTCATGTGCGGCCACAGTATAGTGTTTTGTTTTGTTTTTTGTTTTGTTTTTTCTGGGGTATGTGGCCATATAATTTGCAGTATTATGGGGGACCCATGCTGTGGTATTCATCTCAGACTGGAAGGAAGGGAGATGCAGTAAATTCCTCTGACGAAAGAGCATGGGGATTAAGGGGCTGGGGGACAATAGGAATTGTGATGCGAGAATGAATTGTGTTGCAAGACCTCAGGCAGCAGAGATGTGTGAGTGTGGTAATATAAAAGAGAGTCCCTGTGACATGAGGTTAATGTTTTCTGATTCTAAGAGATGTGAGAGAGGGAATAAAGTTCATGTGCTCTGAATGCTTGGCTTGGTTATTCCTTTCTCCACATTGGTGACCCTTGATGAATAATGGAACACGAGGCAAACACCCCAGAGATGACCCAGACAGGAAGCCCCAGCAACGTGTGCGCCGTTTCGGTCAAACTACCAGACTTTTGGCTGCATGACCCGAAGTCGGTTCCTCCACACCGAGGCCCAGTTCGCGCTCCAGGGAATAACGGCAGATGACACCAGATATTACTACGTGGTCACAGCCCTGTACGCTCGCACAACTCAGCAAGTAGCGAGCCTGCTCTAAAAGCTCCCAGCCCATGACAAATACGGGGCTCACAATGCTGCGCTGACCCAGTGCTACACACTCTCGGACTGCGAGAGAGCGGAGAGGCTCCTGACGCGCTCCGAGTTAGGAGACGGGTTGGCGGTCGAACTGATGGAGAAGATGTTGGCGTTGATGGGCACGGACAATGGGCATTTTCTATTTGCCCACCTTTTCCTCCGGAACCTCCCAACAGAGGCCAGAGCGGTCCTTGCCAACTCGCTGCTGCTGGCCGCGCGTGACTACCGTGCACTTGCCCAGGAGGCAGATCAGATCATCCTCACCACCAGAACCCTCACAGTGAACGCAGCGGCATCGGAACCCAGCAAGACGGCCAGCGGAAGCGAGGAGCCAGCGATGGTAGCGGCAGCGGGGGCCAGGAAGCGCCAGAGAGACACGCTCTGCTCCTACCACCACCATTTTGGAGAGGATGCACGCCGATGCGTACCACCGTGCCTATTCAAGCATTCGGGAAACGCCAGGACCGGCAGTCAGTAGCAGCTGCGACCGCCAGTGAAGAAAGCAAGCTGCTCTACGTGACAGACTCACGCTCGGGGAGACGGTTCCTCGTGGACCCCGGCTCCCAAAAGAGCCTCATCCTGCCGTCCTACACCGACCGGCTAGCGGGAGCTAGCGGCCCTGAGCTGACGGCCGCAAACGGCTCAGACATTAAGACTTTTGGTGAAAGGACACTCACTGTATCCCTGCATGGCCGTATGTACCAGTGGACGTTCGTCATAGCGGCATGCAGTTTCTCAATCTTAGGGGCTGATTTTTTTGTGTGCACACGGACTACTAGTTGATGTTGCTAACAGAACAGACGCCTGATTAATGCAATGTCTTTTGATTCTCTCCCCTGTACAGCTCGAGGAGCCAGGCCAACAATGCTAGCCAACGTCACAGCTCCAGGTGGTAAGTTCCACACACTGCTCATCCAGTTCCCAGCACTCACGGTCTCAACTCTTTCGGCGGCCGTCACTAAACACGGGGTGGAGCACTTTATTACCATCACTGGGCCGCCCGTTTTCACATGACCTCGGCACCTGGACACACCTAAACTGGCCATAGCACGCGAGGAGTTTGCCAACTTGGAAAGGCTGGGCATCATCAGACGATCAAACAGCCCATGGGCATCCCCATTACATATGGTCCCTAAGGCCGAGGGATCGTGGCGACCATGTGGAGATTTCCGCAGATTAAACAACGCCACAGCGCACGACCACTACCCGATCCCCCATATTCAGGATTTTTCCATTCACCTCGCCGGGGCACATTTTTTTTCTAAGATAGACCTGGTCACCTGGTTACCACCAGATCCCGGTGCGCGTGGAGGACATACCTAAAACGGCATTAATAACCCCATTTGGTCTGTTTGAGTTTTTACGCATGCCTTTCGGGTTAAAAGGCGTGGCACAGACATTCCAACGCATGATGGATGCGGTATTGCGCGATCTGCCGTTTGTGTTCGTCTACCTGGACGACATCCTGGTGGCCAGCACATCCGAGGATGAACACGTAACCCACCTCAGGACGGTTTTCCGGAGGTTAGAGGAGCACTGGTTAATAATCAACCCGGCAAAATGCCAGTTCAGTGTGACGGGGATCGATTTTTTGGGACACCGCATCTCACCGGAGGGAGCGATACCCTTGCCGGACAAGGTGCATGCAGTGGCAAATTTTCCCAGGCCCCAGACGGTCAGGGCGCTGCAGAAGTTTTTGGGGATGGTTAACTTTTATAACCGTTTCCTCCCCCGCGCAGCCCAGATCATGCAACCGTTGTACACCGCACTCAAGAAACCGAAACTGGCGGACAGAGTCGATTGGACTCCTGAGCGGGAGCAGGCGTTCTCTGAGGTTAAAACAGCCCTGGCAAACGCCGTACTACTGGTGCACCCGGACCCAGCTGCTCGGATAGCGCTCACTACCGACGCCTCGGATGGAACCATAGGGGCCGTCATGGAGCAATGTGTCACCAGTTCTTGGCAGCCGCTCGCCTTTTTTAGCAGGTCTTTGCGCGACAGTGAGCGTAAATACAACGCATTCAACAGAGAGTTACTAGCTCTCCACCTGGCCATATGCCACTTCCAGTTCTGGCTGGAAAGGCGCAACTTCACTGCGTTCGTGGACCACAAGCCGCTAATGTACGCGATGGCCAAGGTTTCGGAACCATGGTCGGGCCGGCAGCAGAGACAGCTGGCCGTGATCTCGGAGTTTACGACCGACATTCAGCATATGGCCAGTAAACTTAACATGGTGGCGGACTGCCTCTCGCGCGCATTAGTGGCCCCAGTCTACGTAGGGATAGATTACACAGCCATGGCCGCAGAGCAGATCGGCGATGCGGATGTGTGCGCGCTCCAGTCTGGACCAACAGGGTTAAGGCTGGAGAGCAGGGCACTGCAAGACGGGCCCCCCCCCCCCAATCTGTGACATCTCCACAGGATGCCCGCGCCCGGTGGGCCCACGTGTTTGGCGCCACTGCGTTTTTGAGTCCGTTCACTCCCTGGCACACCCAGGAGTGCATGCATCAGTCAAAATGGTGGGAGCGAAGTTCGTCTGGCCGAGCCTGTGCAAACGGGTGAAAGAGTGGGCTGCAGCCTGCGTAGCGTGCCAACGAGCCAAAGTGCACAGGCACACAAAGGCCCCTTTGGAGCCATTCCATATCCCGGCTAAGGGATTCGACCACGTTCACGTGGACCTCCTGGGACCCCTCCCGCCATCGCAGGGGTTCACGCACCTCCTGACAGTGGTGGACCGCACCACACGATGGCCAGAAGCAGTCCCGCTAGCTTCCACCATGTCTGCAGACGTGGCACGCGCTTTTTTGACAACATGGGTGGCACGTTTTGGCACCCCTTCGGACATCACGTCCAATCGGGACCCTCGGTTTGTTTCTGACCTATGGTCCACGATTGCCTGGAGCCTGGGCATCGCAATTCATCGCACAATCGCGTACAACCCACAGGCCAATGGATTATGCATGCGTTTCCATAGGCCACTGAAAGCAGCGTTCAGGGCTTCGCTTATGGATGCAAATTGGGTGGACCGGTTGCCGTGGGTTCTATTAGGGTTGCGTTCCACACTGAAAGAGGATTTGGAGGCTTCCCCAGCAGAGCTTGTTTTTTCTCAGCCGCTGCGGCTCCCCAGGGATTTTTTACCAGATAACCCCGTGCTGAACACCCAGCCGTCTCCACGTTCACGGCATAGCGCAGACGCAGGGATGCTACCTGGCCCGGCCCACCACTGTTTTCCCCCACGCTTTTGTGCCGTAAACCTTGAAGGATGCGGCGTTCGTGTTTGTCAGGCACGATGCCCACTGGCCCCCATTGCGCCCACCCTACGATGGCCCATTTAGAGTGCGGGAACCTGGGGACAAACATTTTGTGTTAGACTTGGGTGGTCGCCGGGAGAAAATCTGTATAGACAGGCTTAAGCCCGCCTTTATGGTGGCAGACAAGCAGGTCGTGTTTGCTCGAGCTCCTCGGCGAGGAAGACCCCCCCTGAGAACTCCCCAGGTAAACAACTCATCAGAGCAGTCACATGAGCATGCTGAATGTCCCCCCCCTCCATTGTTCACCCACAGACAGGAACCCCCCACTGGCACAGCAGCGCCGCTGAGCCGAAGACCCCTTGTTACAGCAGCTATGGGCGGAGGCTGAAGCCGAGAGGACGTGAGAGTTAGCGCTCAGTCTGAGACTCTGGGGGGTCGGTATGGGGGACCCATGTATTCATCTCAGACTGGAAGGAAGGGAGATGCAGTAAATTCCTCTGATGGAAGAGCATGGGGATTAAGGGGTTGGGGGACAATAGAAATTGTGATGCGAAAATGAATTGTGATGCAAGACCTCAGGCAGCAGAGACGTGTGAGTGTGGTAAAATAAAAGAGAGTCCCTGCGACATGAGGTTAATGTTTTCTGATTCTGAGATGTGAGAGAGGGAATCAAGTTCATGTGCTCTGAACGCTTGGCTTGGTTATTCCTCTCTCCACAGTATAACTAAAAACTGCTGGGAGCAGTCTACATCAGTGGAGAACAACTGTTCTCAGGTCACAGTCCTGAAGAAAAAATGTCTCCATCCTGTTTTTATTTAGACCCTCAAGATACTTTCTGACTGAGAGTAATAATAATACTTCTTCTTCTTCTCTCGGTTACTACTTCTTCTTCTCTCGGCTACTGGCGGACAGCAAACAACTGAAAGGTGCATACCGCCACCCACTGTACAAGAGTGTGTAACATTATGTCATAAGTCAGAATCTTCTTCTTCTTCACTTTATACTTCTTCTTCTTTTAGATTTGATTAGCAGTTGGCAACCCGTTTACAGGTGCATTACTGCCACTGACTTGATTATCATCACTCTATAGCTTCGTATGAGTTCTTATAAGGAGTTCTGATCCACTCATGTCTGAAAAAATTATCCATCCTTGGACTGTGTCCTGTGACGTTTCCTCATAGCTTTGCAACATTTTCCTCATATCTTTATGACATTTTTCTCATAGCTATGTGACGTTTTCCTCATAGTTTTGTGAGGTTTTCCTCATACCTTTGTCCTCATAATTTTGTGACATTTTTCTGATAGCTCTGTGATGTCCTCCCCATAGCGCTTTGATGTCTTCCTCATAGCTCTGTGACGTTCTCCTCATAGCTTTGTCCTCATAGCTCTGTGATGTTTTCCTCACCGCTTTGCAACATTCTCCTCAGAGCTCTGTGATGTTCTTCTTTTTTAATCTCGTTTCTGCGTCTCATCTCTTTATTCTTCTAGCTGTAGTCCCCTCTTTGTTACTGGCAGATAGCAAACAACTGAAAGGTGCATACCACCACCTACTGTACAAGAGTGTGTAACATTATGTCATCTGAGCCCGACCCCTAAATTCTATGACTTTATCCTGTGTTATTTAAAAAAGAAAAAAGAGCCCTTCTCGTGATTCTTATTGCCTCTTCATCTTCATCTGTTCCCAGAATTCCAGTTAAATCCCATTCCATATTTGTGACAGTGTAATAAGATGTGCTTGACCTTTTCTTTTACTCTACATCCTCTACATTTGTCACTTTTGCTTTTCCCCATGGTGAATAAAGTGCAGTTTAAACCTGTATGATACAGTCTGAGTCTTGCCATAATGATGTCTTCCCTCCTTTTGGTTGTTATGTAATTCTTTATTGCAATAGATTTTGTATTTTTTAATACGATCTACCTTTATGATCTTCAACCCATCTTTTTTGCCATAGCTAAATTCCTTTTGTCTTGATTATTGCTTTCCTTTCACCTTTTCCAAGAGGCAATGGTATAGTTATCTCTTTCCCAAGAGTGCTTTTTGCTAATTTGGCTGCACAGTCATTCCCCTTCAACCCTTCATGTGCATGAACCCAACAAAACCGAACTTCTCCACCACCCCTGTGTACCCTAAACAAACTGTGAAATAGCTCAATCACCAAGTCTTCCCTTGTAGATTTTAGTGTCTGTATGGTTTTTAATGCTGCAAGTGAATCCGTGCACACCACCACCCGGTCCGGTCTGACCTCCTCCACCCACTGCAAAGCAATAATTATTGCCACCATCTCTGCTGTAAACATGGATGTATTGTTGGAGAGTCTTTTTGCGATGGTCACTTTAAACTCTGGAATGTATACTCTCAACTCCAACAGAGCCCTCTTTGGGGGCAACAGTGGCTCAGGAGGTAGAGCAGGTCGTCCCAATAACCACATGGTTGGCGGTTTGAATCTCGCTTTCCCCGGGTATCCTGTCGTTGTGTCCCTGGGCAAGACACTTCACCCCAATTGCTCCTGGTGGGTCTGGAAGCGCCATGTTAGGTAGCATGCCGCCATCAGTGTGTGAATGTGTGTGTGAATGGGTGAATAGCAGGATCTGTAAAGCGCTTTGGTCATCAAGAGATGAGAATAAAAGCGCTATATAAGTGAATGCCATTTACCATCAATATAGAGCTGTAAGAAGTTATAGTAATTAGTAATAACGCTCCGGAAGTAATAACTACTTCCGGCGCCACACGAGTAGGCTGCCCTTTGCAACAACGGATCAATTTCTGCCTATTTCTGTTACTATCTGGCTCTCTTGCCAATCTTTATGATCCAGCGTCACCGTTATTCCATCCGAACATGTAGATCGCCCAAATGTCTCCTGATTCAGCGGACGGAGACACTGTTTCTGGCAGGAGGCAGTATAACAGGGACCAGATGCTAGCACTCAACCGGCCCATGATGCTAACGCGAAAACTCGACATACCGGGAGAATTAAGACGAAAATGACGTGGGTGTCGAGCTGGAGTAAGACGGCGGGCAAGGAATATAGGGTACAGACCCGCCCTCCCATCTGTCATTATGGGGAATGTACGATCGATACTCGGAAAGACAGATGAACTAGCGGCTATCTCCCGCTATGATAGCATATACCGGGAGTGTAGCCTGTTCCTATTCTCAGAGATGTGGCTAACAGGACTAGCAGCAGATGCTAACATTGAACTGGAGGGTTTCCACACAATACGGGCAGACCGAACACCAGAAAGTGGGAAGGCATGGGGCGGTGGGGTGATGATGTACGTCAATAACAACTGGTGCAGACCGGGACATATCACGGTTAAGGAACAGCACTGTAGAAAAGACATTGAGTTGCTAGCTGTTAGCATGCGGCCTGCCTACCTCCCGAGGGAATACTCACACGTGATCTGCACTGTTATTTATGCAAATCCGACGGCGAACGCCGGGACAGTGCGTGACGTCATCCACTCAGTAACTGGCAGGCTGCAGACAGAACACCCAGATGCTCTTCTCCTCATCTCAGGCGATTTTAACCATATTTCACTGTCTCCCATTCTACCCACATTTACCCAGTATGTCACATGCCACACTAGAGACAATAAAACACTGGATTTATTCTATGCAAACACTAAGGAGGCGTACACCTCATCACAACTCCCCCCACTCGGGAGATCGGATCACAACTTGGTTCATCTCCTGCCGGTGTACAAACCCCTAGTGCGCAGACAACCTCCGGTCATGCGCACAGTGAAGTTATGGTCTGAGGAGGCAATGGACGCTCTAAAGGACTGCTTTGAAACCACTGCCTGGGAGCAGCTCTGCGATCCACATGGTGAGGACATCGATAGCCTCACTCACACCATCACGGACTACATCAGCTTCTTTGTGGACAACACCGTACCCACCAAGACCATACAGTGTTGCTTTAACAACAAACCCTGGATCAACCCTGAGATAAAAACACTTCTGAGAGAGAAGAAGAGGATCTTCAGGTCGGGGAATAGGGAGATGCTGAAGTCCGTACAGAGGGAGCTGAGGAGGAAGATCAGAGAAGGCAAGGACAGCTTCAGGAAGAAGATGGAGGACAAGCTGCAGCAGAGCGACATTGGTGGGGTCTGGAGAAACCTTAAAACCATCTCTGGGCTCCAGAATACCTCCTCCCAGGCCATGGGGGGCAGGGAGTGGGCGAACAATCTGAACCTGTTTTTTAATAGGTTTGACCAACCGCCCTTCCCCCTGACTGCACAACAACCACTGCTGCCTCTAAAGACATCGAGTCCTGTTGCCCACACCCCACTCCACCAACACCCCCCCACTCCCAACACACAGCCCCCCAACATGACCCTCACTAAGACCCAGGTGAGGACGGAGCTGAGGAAGATCAAGGCGAGGAAGGCGTCGGGACCGGACGGCATCAGTGCAAAGCTCCTCAAGTCCTGTGCAGATCAGCTATGTGGGATTGTGGAGCTCATCTTCAACCTGAGCCTGAAGCTGGGGAGGGTACCACAGTTGTGGAAAACATCTTGTGTGGTACCTGTACCAAAGACCTCCCGTCCCAAAGACCTGAACAGCTACAGACCAGTGGCCCTGACGTCCCACATGATGAAGACCCTGGAGAGACTGCTCCTTGCTCACCTCCGCCCCCTGGTGGGACCAGCGATGGATCCACTCCAGTTCACCTACCAGCATGGCATTGGGGTGGAGGATGCAGTGATCTTCCTCCTTCACCGTTCTCTGTCCCACCTGGAGAAGCCCGGGAATGCGGTGAGGATCATGTTCTTTGACTTCTCCAGTGCTTTCAACACCATCCAACCGATGATCCTGAAGGACAAGCTGCTGTGCGCAGGGGTGGACCAGCACCTGTCATCATGGATCCTGGACTACCTCACAAAGCGGCCACAGTTTGTGAGAACCCGGGACTGTGTGTGCGACACGATCATCGGTAGCACGGGGGCCCCCCAGGGAACGGTTTTGGCTCCCTTCCTGTTTACCCTTTATACTGCGGACTTCTCACACAACACAACACACTGCCATCTACAGAAGTTCTCTGACGACTCTGCAATCATCGGCCTCATCTCCAACGGAGATGAAGCTGAGTACAGAGGACTTATCTAGGACTTCGTGGACTGGTGCCATAGGAACTGCCTCCAGATCAATGTGAGGAAAACTAAGGAGCTGGTGGTGGACTTCTGCAGGCAAGGACAACCCCTCACAGCACCAGTAAACATACAGGGAACAGACATCGAGATGGTGACATCCTACAAGTACCTGGGTGTTCATCTGAACAATAAACTAGACTGGTCACACAATACCGACGCACTCTACAAGAAGGGACAGCGCAGGCTGTTCCTACTGAAGAGACTCAGGTCTTTTGGTGTACAAGGGACGCTGCTGAAGACATTCTACGACACGGTGGTGGCATCAGCCATCACTTTTGGAGTGGTCTGCTGGGGCAGTGGCATTACAGCAGCCGATAGGAAGAGACTGAACAAACTGATCAAGAAAGCTAGCTCTGTCCTGGGGCAGCGCCCTGACCCAGTGGAGGAGATAGGAGAGAGAAGGATGGTGGCTAAACTGTCATCTCTGCTGGAGTCCGAGTCCCACCCCATGCAGGACATACTGAATGCACTGAGGAGTTCATTTAGCAGCAGACTACATCATCCTAGGTGCGCAACCGAGAGGTTTTGCAGGTCCTTCCTACCTACGGCAGTCAGACTGTACAACCTAAGCAGGGCTGCTCGCAGAGATAGCAAAAAAAATGTGACGACCTAATAGTACTGAATGCAAAAGACGCAATAGACTTACACAATGGTCCCCTCCAGTATATACAACTAGGACAGTATTGGTTGCTACGGAGGGTGACACTGTATATGGGTACATATTCATACTATGTAGGATAACTAAGTAGACGGTTATGCTGTTTATTCCATCTCGCTACAATGCTCCGCACTTTGTATATATATTTATATATTGATGTGTATGTATGTGTATCCACTGCTCTTATTTATATCTTCCGTATCTTCTTAATTATTGCTCTGAGTGTTGCTATCCCTGTGCTGTTGCAATCCTGGAATTTCCCCATTGTGGGACTAATAAAGGCTTGTCTTATCTTATCTTATCTTAATTGTTCCTGAGGTAAATGCTTGTTTTAACACCAACTTCACTCATATGCCAATCCATTTTCTTCATTAGCAGACTAGCGTCTACTTCTATTCCCGGAAACAGCCAAGGGGGAACCTTACTCACTGGACTGGTGTTAGCTATATCAATAGTGTGTTGCCTATACATTCTGGCTTTTCTTTCAATTGTCCACCCAAACCCGTGTCTCTGGAAGTTAGAGTATTCCCAGCAGTCTTGTAGTGTTGTTTTTGAAATATTTGCTTCGTCACTTTCTTTCAGCTTGACCCAGTATGATAATGCGAGTTTATCTCTTCTCAAATCCAGTGGCATTTCTCCTGCTTCTATTAAAACTGCATTGTTTGGTGTTGTTTTGATGGCTCCAATGCACAGGCGAAGCACTCTATACTGCATTCTGTCTATTTTTTCCAGAGTCGTCTTTGCCGCTGTTCCATAAATCATGCATCTGTAGTCTATTGTCGATCACATTAGTACTCTGTAAATCTCAGTTAATGCCTGTTTATCTGCACCCCATTCGTGTCCAGCTACAGCTTTTATGAGATTAATGACTTTTTTGCACTTTGTCTCCAGATTTTCAACATGAACTCTCCATGTGTATGCACTATCAAACTACTATTTGAACTCACTGACTTTCTCTATTGGTTGATTATATAATGTTAATGGTTCTGTACCAGTTCTGCGTTTTTTTTTGTGAAAGTCATATAGCAGGTTTTACTGTTTGAAAATTTAAATCCCCAGTCATATGACCACTTTTCCACTTTCTCCATTGCTTTCCTGATGTTTTTGAACACCAATTTCTCATTTCTTCCCCTCGTCCATATGGCTTCATCATCTGCATATAGTGCTGTTTTGATGGATCCCTCTTGATCCTCAAACATGTCATTAATCATTATATTGAATAAAACAGGGCTTATCACACTCCCATGAGGAACATCATTTTCTTTTTCAGTCATTAGAAACTTCTGATCTTACTTTAACCCTAATTGTCCAGTGTGTTAAAAAATCCATTATCCAATTATACATCCTACCACCAATGCCCATTTTATTCAATTTGATAAGAAGTCCATCCCTCCACAGTGAGTCATAAGCCTTTTCAGTATCCAGATAAACTATAACCATTACTTCTTTCATTTTGAGAGTCTTTTCAATATCACCACTTACCCTAACTAGAACATCCAATGTGGATCTTCCTCTTCTAAAACCATTCTGATAGTCATTTATTAATAGTTTTTGCTCTAGTAAATATGAGAGTCTGTAAACTAACACCTTCTCCATCCATTTCCCTAAGTGTGACGTTAGTGCTATTGGCCTGTAGTTGCCTGGGTGAGCTGGATCTTTCCCTGGCTTATTAAATGGTAAAATTACAGCCTTTTTCCAGCCACTTGGGATAACCCCCTCCTTCCATATTCTGTTAAACAATTTCAGCACCACTTGCACTGATTGCATAGGGAACTGCCGGAACATAGCATAGCTTAACTGATTATATCCTGGAGCTCTGTATCCACTATCTTGCAAAGCTCTCTTAAGCTCTGACATTGTGAGCTCGAGGTCTAACACAGTCATGTCCTCTTTCACTTCATTTTTTAAGTTTGCATTTTCTCTGAGTTTATGCTCCCTTTGCTGTCTATGACTCTCAGCAAGATGGTCTCCTCTATCCACTGCAGCAAATGCTCTACCTAGGACTTCTGCCTTTTCTTTGTCTGAAAAAGCCATCTTGTCCCCATCCACTAAAGCTGGAATTTTAACTGATACCCTTTCCCCCTCATTTTTTTAAACATACCCCAGACATCACCTAGTTCTGTTTTCCTACCAAGGGTGGAACAAAATTCTCTCCATGTTGACCTGTTCCTGTTTTTAATAATCCTTTGAGCTACTGCCCTTTTCTTTTTGTATTCTATTAAGTTTTCACTAGTCATATTCTTCCTCAGCTCTCTGAATGCCTTGTTTCACTCTTCTACTGCAATACTACATTCGTCATTCCACCAGGGTACAACCTTCTTCCTACCCTGTGTTGTTTTCTTATGTATACTTGCTATTCCAGCATTCAGAATATGATTGGCTACCTGACTTGAACATTCTACTATGCCACCTTCTAATGTTACCAAATGACACGATTGAACACAGTATTGCTTAAATTTTCCCCAATCTTCCTTGTCAAAACAACATCTTGTAAAACATCTTTTCTCTTGTAAACATACTTCAGTTCTAATGACTGTAAGTACTGGGAAGTGATTACTTCCCATAGTTGTCCTGTTCATAACCGTCCATTCACAGGCGCTCACTAAAGAATCAGATACCAGAATCAGGTCAATACATGATATTGTGCCCCTGTGCACATCCACCCTGGTACCTTCACCATTATTTAGACAAATTAACGATCTTTCATCTGACATCTCTTCCACAACATTTCCATTGTTATCTGTATGCGTGCTTCCCCACAAGCTATTATGGGCACTTCCCCTGCCATAACACTGAAAATATCTGCTATTAACGTCCTACATGGGTCGTAATAATTAATCAGCTTAATATTTCCTTGTCTATTTGGCCTGCATGTTTCAATAATATTACACTCTATATCCTCAGGGGAGGGAGTCAGCCTATACGGTAGGCCATCTTTAATGAAAGTGGCACATCCTCCTCCATTTACAGTGTTAATTCTATCCTGTCTGATTGAACTGTATCCTGGAATAACAAAATCTAAGTGAGGTTGAAGCCATGTCTCCCGTACACACACTACCTGTGGAACAACTTCTAGTTCGTAAAGATAGTTATTGAGTTTTTGTCCGTTTGCTATAAGACTCCTCGCATTCCACTGTAGTATGTGTACTACCATAATTAAGGTCTTGTTTCAGCATGTGCAGTCTCCCTGTCACGCCGCGCCGCTCATCAGCGGCGCCACCTGCTCGCACACCTGCTCGTCATCAGCGGCGAGGGATATAAGCCGCCTCGCCCTGAGCTTCGGCCTGAAGCCGTCAGACTTTGTCACTCTTCGTTGTGAGTCAAACCTCAACTTCAGCACAACATTTTGGTAAGAAGTCCTTACCTCCTTTCCTTCCCAGTCTGCTCCCCTGTGCACAGGTGGATTCCTTGGCAGCGGACAACGCCTCTCCCTTGCCATTCCTCGCTGCTGCACCGAGCCCTGCAGGTGGCTGTCTACCGGGTCCCGTCCTTGTGGTGCCAGTCATCTGTCTCTTCCAAGTAAGCTCCTCTCTCGCTCATTCTCCTCCTGTGTTGGTGTGTGCCCGTCACCCTTTCTCCTTGTGCTCTTTCCCATAGGGTTGCCGGCTGTACGGTCTCCTGCCTCTGTGCCCGAAGCAGACACCGCCACCAATACATTTACATCCCGCAGACACACATCCATTCACTCCTGTTGCTAATAAACTATTTGAACTTCTCTGTGCCTGTGTGTGTGCGTCTCCTGAGCCGTGCGTTATGTCACTCCCCAGTTTCAGCTTTCAATAAAGCATGAATCTGGTCGGCTGTGATATCTTTCACATTTAGGAAGCTTCCTGCTGCTTCCACAATGGTTTTGATTCTTTCACTTTTCTTCTTTAGCTGTGCAGCAACATTCGTGGTGTGGCAGATAAAAGCTATAAAGTTTGTCCTCTTAACTATCAATGTGTCATCATCCATTTTGCATTTGTGAACACAAACATTCCTTGCAGTGGCACGATCCTGTGCTTGCGTGGGACCCGTTGATGGCTGGGCTTCCATTTGAACTGAACTTCTTTGAGGAAGGCCTGCTGTGTTTCTTTAGTGATCCATGCTGTGTGCCTCTGTTCACTAATTATCATCCTCAGCACACCTGCTCTCTCCAATTAGGCACCATTTATTAGGAGTGGATTCCAGCACTCGTGCACAGAGACGTCAATGCTCCTTGGGTGAAGCCACTCACGTCCTGACTCGCCCTTCTCACCTACTGGGAGTTTTACCTTCCTTCTTCTTATCGTTCTGCACCTGTTCGTCTGGGAGCTTCGCCTCCCCAACTCAGCAGTAAGCTAGCATCTTTGGATGTTTCACCTCCTACTCCTACTCTTCTCCTCCTCTCTCCCCTGTGCACAGGCGGTCTTACCTCTGCTCTCGGTGGCGGACAACCTCAGTTCCAGGTGGCGGACCGGATTCCTCCCCGTGAGCTGGAGGTCGCTTCCACTCCCTGCTCAGTAAGTGCCTCCTTTCACCGGACTCACTCTTCCCTCTCACCTTTCAGCTGTAGCAGCACCTGCTACATCATCACCTCCACAAACACAGCACTTCACGAGTGGACTCTGGGAACTCAGAGTGGACTAAGCTTCTCTTCGGTGCTTCAACTACTCCTGTGCTCCGTAAGATTATTTATTACTCTGTCCATTTAACCCATCGTTGCTGAACTGATATTAATTCCCTCTCTCCTCTCTCCCCGCAGGGTTGCCAGTTCTTTCCCACTCTGCACATACATCCACTCATTTACACACACATTCACTTCATTAATAAAGATCATTGTGATTTATAATCGAATCTGTGTCTGCATTTGGGTTTTCGTGCAAACATGTCAGTTTCTGACTATTCTTGCCTCTCTAACTGTCTTCAGAGCTTCCACATATGAGATTTTCTTACTTATTCTGATTTCCTGAGCTTGTCTAGCTTCCCTCTGCACAACACATCCTCCAAATGCAGCACTGTGCTCACCGCATTTGCAACACTTTACTTTGGCATCCTTGTCACATTTACCATATTCATGCTTCCCTCCACATCTAGCTCATCTTAGCTTTCTCTTACATTGCTGAGCAGTGTGACCCATCCTTTGACATTTGTAGCACCTGAGTGGCTTTGGGACGTATTCTCTGACACTGTAATACATGTATCCTAATAGGACTGATTTAGGGAGTATTTTCTCAAACTGAACCTTGACAGAGTGTGTCCTTCAGTGAACCTTTTCTTTTATTCTTTAGCCTTTTCACATCCTTCACCTTTCCTCCTTGGATGTCATTTTTCACTTCTTCCATAGACATGCACAAAGGGACACCTGATATAACTCCCTTAAAGTTAACTGTCATGCCAGGAACATGCGCCTTCATTTGTTCTCCGTTTAGACATGTCATTGCCAGTATTTTCTGTTGCTGTTGTTTACTTGTGGAATGAATTAACAGCCTGTTATTATTCAAGAACTTTGCAAACTTAACTCTCCCAGTTTCTTTCTCAATTGCTTTTGTTAGCTTAACCGGGTGATAGTACCCCCCCACCCTGATTGAACTCAATGACAACCTTCCAGTCATTCCCTACATCCTCAAACTGCCATCCATTTTGACTAGTTTGTATTTTCCTCATATTGTTACTTCCTCCCACATTACTCTCTTCTGACCCGCTTCTAGGTCTTGTTGCCCCCCTAGCTGCTCTTTTCCGCCCCCCAGACCTGGATAGTGTCCAGCCTTCCTCATCTTTATCGTACCCATCAGAGCTATATGCCATAATGTTACAGACAGCGTACAGTTTTTGCTGTCCACCACAAACAAATCACTCCTACCGCCAGCCGAACACAGACGTAAATGTTGTCCTGATCTTCTTCTTCTTTAAACAGTCCAACTCAATCAGGTCAGGAGCTCGAACTAAGTGTAATAATACTGCTTGATTACATGGATTTAATAAGTCTAAAACCCACAACCCAGAACATAAAAAAGAAGAGAATGGGAGGGAAACTGAAGTGGAAAAAAAAAAAAACTGGTGTTGGTAATTAATATTTCTGCTTATATTACACTGTTATAGCAAGTTGCTGTTGTTTTTTAAAAAAGTTCAACACTTTTTTCTTCATTTTCTAATTTATTTTATATTTTAATATATATTTTTATTAATACACTGGAACTTTTATTTCTGTCGTATTCTGTCATGAACGGCCCTCCCTGAGGCCAAACAGGATGCCAAATGCAGACTGTGAGCTTGTAAATTTATTAAATAAACACAAAATACTGAACACACAACAATGAAAAACACAGCTCAAAGGCTGGAGCGAAATATGCAAATAAACAAAGACGTGGGAAAGACAGAATAAACAACAACTTAGTGAGATGTTCAGGAGATTCTTGGCATGAAACATCGTCGATGCCGCGGCACCAGGGAAATGGTGCCCACGGCTTAAATTGGCCGCCCCTGATCACAAACACCTGCCAGGTCCTGAGTGGTGATTATTACTGGCAGCCGTGACAGAGTGCAAACAGAGTTTGACAGCAGGAAGTGATGCGCAAGCTGTCACCGCGCCAGCAACAATCAAAACAAAAACCAAAGAAGGAAATGCAGACGCTAATAAACAGAAACCAAATACAGTCAAACAGAAAAATAAACAAACAGAAAAAACAATGGAAAAAGGGCCGATGAAGTGTTGGGCCAACTTCTTCTTTTCTGCCTTAAGATTAATGTGTTGGGTGGAAAGCCAAACCTGTTGGCCCACCCAGTAGAGTGGGGCCGGCCTCCTGCGATGATTAGTGATCCTGGAGTTGCGCTCAGCTGCACGTTGAAGAGCCGTGCGGGTCACCCTCCACAGCCAGCGACAGCGCCTCAGGTGGGCACGGACAGATGGCACGGCAATGTCCCCCTCCTCCTCGGGAAAAAGTGGGGGGTTATCACCCAGGGAAGCCTCGAAAGGAGACATTCCAATCCCCGAAGAGATGGTGGAGGTGTGAGCGTACTCGATCCACGGGAGGTGAGCGCTCCATGACGCAGGGTTGGAAGCGATGACACAGTGCAGCGCAGCCTCCAGCTCCTAATTTGCTCGCTCACATTGTCCATTAATCTGTGGGTGGTAGCCGGAGGACAGGCTCACCGTGGCCCCCAGACCATTACAGAAAGACCTCCATACCTGAGACACGAATTGGGGACCCCGATCGGAGACGATGTCCACGGGTATCCCATGCAGTCTCACTACGTGTTGCACCAGCAGGTCCGCCATGTCTCTTGCCGTAGGCAGCCCCTGCAGAGGGACAAAGTGGGTGGCCTTGGAGAAGCTGTGAACAATTGTGGGAATGGTGGTATGCTGATTAGATGGGGGAAGGCCGGTGACGAAGTCTAGGGCGATATAGGCGCTTTTCCAGCCCAGTTTGGCCTCGTTTGGCCTGTTACGGGACGGTACAGTTCGGTACAGTTCGGCCCGCATGTTTTTCCACTGCACAAGGCTCACTGTAGTGTGGGTGGGAGAAGGAGGGAGTCGGAGGCGGCGCTACGTGCCCCATGAGGCAACACCACCTTCCCTGGACTACACGTACAACACAACAGCAAGATGGACGATCGTATACTTTTGATTCTCGCCCTGTGGCTTTTTGTTAAGGCCAAACAACAAAGCCAGCGAAGGCTGCATGCTGTGAGACAAAACACAGAGGAGAAATACAGGAGACTTTGGTGTGCTGTTGCGGAATTTCAGTATGCAGCAGTGTCTGCAGGGGAGCCTCGCAGATTTGAATCCGGTGTCATACGGAGGACGAGGAGCAGGATGAGGGTAAGGTAACGATTGCTAATGTTGGCTACAGTCATTCTAATCACAGCGTAGTACGTTGTATTGGCAAGAGCTTATAGCTAATAATACATTTTTAAAAAAGCGTGTGCTGTCTATGTGTTGCAGATGGCTGCTACGTTGGCAAATAATCGCTGCAGACCATGGGCCTGGACATCGGTCTGTGTGTCGTGGTGATGGGAGGACATTGTTCCTGGCTTCACAAACACCTTCTGGTTGGAGAACTTCAGAATGTCGGAGGAATGTCTTAGTTGAGAATATCTTTGTTGAAAGGCTCCTGCAGCAATTTGATTTGAGCAATAATCTGGTGGGTTGGATTCTGGATTTCTTAACCAACAGGACGCAGAGAGTAAGGGTCAATGGTACATTGTCTGACCTAAAGTGCTCTTCTACTGGCTCTCCTCAGGGGTGTGTGTTGTCACCACTACTCTTCATCCTGTACACAAACATGTGTCGGAGCAGACATGACAACAGACACATTATAAAGTATGCTGATGACTCAGTTATTGTCAGTCTCCTCCAGGATGGTGAGAGTGGCCACGGCCCAGTAGTTGATGATTTTGTTCACTGGTGTGAGGATTCCTACCTGCAGCTGAATACGACAAAAACTAAAGACATGATTATTGACTTTAGGAGGAAAACTCCCAGGCACAAAGTCACCATACTAAAAAGCCAGACCACCGAATGTGTACAATCCTACAAATATCTTGGGACGATTATTGATAGTAATTTAAACTTTGAAGAGAACTGTGAAAGGGTGTGCAAAAAGGGTCAGCAACATTTGCATTGCTTGAGAAAACTTGCACGCTTCCAAGTTGACCGAACCATAATGACAATGTTTTATCAGGCTTTTATTGAATCTGTTTTATCCTTTTCTTTAGTGTCATGGTTTGGTCAGATAAAACTGAAACAGAGGAAATCCTTGGATCAGGTAGTTAGATGGTCCAGTCGTTTGCTTGGTGAGCCACAGCTGAGCCTGACATCCCTGTACACCAGACAAGTACAGAGGATGGCTACCTCCATTTTAAATGATGACTCCCACCCTTTTCACTGCCACTTTCAGCTTCTTCCCTCAAGACGGAGGTTTGCTGTCCCAAAAAGTAAAACCCAGCGCTACAAAAACAGCTTTGTCCCTGCTGCTGTCAAAGAGTTGAACAAGCTGTAAAAATATATTGCACATAATTTAGGTACCTATTTATTAACTTCATTTTATATTTACTTATTTTTGTAGGATGTCACTTGGGTTCTAAATATTTTATTGGGTTTTAGACCTTTGAGTTTTTAACTTCTTTGACTAGTTTTTAACTTTTAATATGACCCTTCTCTCTTACCTCTGGTTTTTCTCCCATCTCTTTGTCTTTTTATACCCTGATTGATGGAGCCTTGAGTATTCTTATCATGTTTATAGTCAGCCTCATATGTGCCTGTGTTTGTGTCTATGTTGAATGTAATTTGTGGCTTGTAAATATGGATGTCACCAGACTGCAAAACAAATCTACCTACGGGTACAAATAAAGTAACCTGAACCTGAACTTGAACCTGACACTTTCACCTTCCTCTGCAACAAGGTGCGTCCAGCCATGGAGCGTCGAGATACAAATTCCGCCAATGTGTGCCTGTAAATAAGCGAGTGGCTATTGCCCTATGGAAGCCTGCAACCGGCTCAGAGTACCGCACAATTGCCCATCTCTTTGGGGTCAGCATCACAACTGTGTGCAGGTGTGTGCAGGACTTTTGTGCTGCAGCAGAGTCATTCCTGGTCCCACAACAACTCTGTTTTCCTGACGAAGAGATGTTGAGAGAAATCTTGGCCTACATTGAGAACAGGTGGGGGCTACCACACTGTGTTGGTGCTATTGATGGCTTCTACATCCCCATCATAGCACCACAACTGTATCATACAGACTACTTCAACCGAAAAGGGTGGCACTCCATAATCCTTCAGGGTGTTGTTGATGGAAAGGGGTTGTTCTGGAATGTGTTTGCAGGGCTTCCAGGGAGCATGCATGATGCTAGAGTTCTTAGACTGTCCACACTGTGGGAGTTAGCCAGCCAGGGAAACCTCTTCCCACCTCATGTCAAGAACATTGGTGACGTAAGTGTGGGCTCTTACATCCTGGGTGACTCTGCTTATCCCCTGCAAAACTGGCTCTTAAAACCGTTCCAGGACACTGGTCGACTTACAGAAGAACAGCACATGTTCAACGTAAATATGACTAGAGTACGGGTCACTGTGGAGAACGCTTTTGGCCGGCTGAAGGGAAGGTGGCGTTGCCTTCTGAAAAGGAATGACTGCGACATCCAACTGGTGAAATCTATTGTATTGACTTGTTGTGCTCTTCGTAATCTTTGTGAAAGTCAGGGAGAGACTTTTGACCCCATGTTTGATGATCCAGGAGCTGCAGCACATCAACCAGTGGAGGCAGCGGTGCAGGGTGCACAGGAGCATGGTAGAGATGTCAGAGATGCTGTGATGCAGTATTTGTGTAGGAATAGAAACTAGAAATGTCAATGCCTTGGTATTCATGTGCATACACATGTCAAAAGTTTGTATTTTCTCAATAAAAATTTTGTAGCACTTTCAACTACGCCTTCTTTTTTTTTATATATTGGGTTAATTATGAAGCTATGTATGACGATACCCTAAAATACGTGAAGCAGTCCACAAGTCTGCAATCAGTGACATCTAGCACTTTTGTTCTGCTGAAAGTGTCATATCATACACAAGTGACTGGGCACATGCTGATAAGATGGTGTTTTTTGTGAGAAATTTGGACATGTGATTATTTAATATGCCATTATAATGGCCTTTTCTTACCCCGTAGCATGTCAGTCAATTTTCCACTGTGGGAAAAGTAATAAACAAAAAAAGAGCCACGATACAACGGAGTTGGACTTGTTATTATATAATTATAGTTAGCATGACACAGGCTGGACAAGGCAAAAACATTAATGTCACAAAAAAACGCTCACCGTCTATGGTTAACATTATTGTCGTCGAGGGGTCCACTCCCATCTCCCGCCCATTGCTCGCTGGCCGGTTTCCATAAATTGCGTCCATGAGCTCGAACCACTTCCAATGCTTGCGGTTTGCCCCGCTTTGACTGTTGTGATCCTTTGTGGCCCGGTACTCGCTCTTCAGTTTTTTTAATTTCTCGTGACATTGTTTGACCGTTCGGGTGTACCCGCTGGCAGATAACTGCGCCACAACATCGTGAAAAATCTTCTCATTCTGGTGGGCTCCGTCTAACTCCCGCTGGATCCGGTCATCCCCCACAATGGTGAGAACGGTGTTTACCTCCTCATGGGACCACGGTCCAGAAGTAGAAGGAGAAGAGTTTTGTGAGCACGAATTGGAAGCCATCGCTACTGTCCGCAATAACAATGGCAGTTGCGGTACAACGGCACTGTGCGATGGTGCTACGCCCACTCTACGCCCACTCTGATGACGCTACGCCCAGACCAATGAATGGCCAGCAGTGGTGTGACGAAACCGTGCCGGTACCCTTCGGACCTACTCTCGACTGGTGCCGATAAAAGTGGAACAGCTCCGAAATAACGGCACTGTTAGGCCATTGGGTGCCGAATGGAAAAGTGGACAAAGGAGGCTGAACCATGCGAAACGAGGCCAAACGAGGCCAAACTGGGCCAAGTGGAAAAGCGCCTTATGGGACCAAGGTCTGCTGGGGGTCGGAAGCAGGTGGAGTAATCCTGCAGGAGGAGAGGATGGTGTCTTGCCGGTGGCGCACTGGGAACAGGCGCGGATGTATTCGGCAAAGTCCTTTCAGAGCGATGGCCACAAGAACGTTCTCCAGAGAATCTCCACCGTGCGCCCCCCCCACCCCCGGATGGCACGAGAGTCTGGAGGAGTGAGCCCAGTGGATTACCTTGCCCCGGACAGAAGAAGGGACGAACAGCTTCCCCGCATGCCCCCCACCCGGGTCCGGTTCAGTCTCCTGTGCCCTCAAGACCTTCTCCCTGATGCCCCACGAGAGGGTGCCCACGATGCATGACGAAGGAAGGATGGTATGCTCAGACACCTCCGTAACATCCGAGGCGAACTGCCTCGACAGGGCGTCCGGCTTTGCGTTCTTGGCCCCAGGGCGGTAGGTGATAGTGAAATTGAATCGCCCGAAGAACAAGGACCAATGGGCTTGGCAGACGTTCAGGTGTTTGGCCGTCCTGAGGTATTCCAAATTCTTGTGATCTGTCCACACAATGAAGGGTTGGCCGGCCCCCTCCCGCCAGTGATGCCACTCCTCCAGCGCGAGCTTCACCACCAGGAGCTCCCTGTCACCGATGTCATAATTCTTCTCAACCGAGGACAGTTGGCGGGAGAAAAACGCACAAGGGCAGATCACCCCATCCACGGGGGAGCGCTGGGATAGCACCGCCCCTACCCCTGAGTCTGAAGCGTCCACCTCGACCAGGCACTGAAGAGTAGGGTCCACCTGTGTCAAGATAGGAGAAGAAGAGAATTCAGTCTTGAGTGCGGTGAACGCCGCACTCAAGATAGGAGAAGAATCTGTCAAGATAGGAGAAGCTGACTGACCCCTGTCAGAAGCTTCTCCTATTTGTCAAGATAGGAGAAGAAGAGAATTCAGTCCTGAGTTCAGCAAACGCCGCTGCAGCCTCCTCTGTCCACCAGAAAGCCACCTTGGGGGAAGTGAGACGGGTCAGGGGGAGAGCAACGACGCTGTAATTCTTAACAAAACAGAGGTAGAAATTGGTGAACCCCAGAAATTGTTGGAGCTGTTTCCTTGAGGGGGGGGGGGGGGTGGGAATCCACCACCGCCTTAACCTTCCCGGGGTCGGGGATGATTTGGTCATGTGAGATGATGAAACCGAGAAATGAAGTCTTGAAGGAGTGGAATTCACATTTCTCAGCTTTCACAAAAAGCTTGTTCTCCAAGAGCAGTTGCAGGACCCGTCTCACATGTACCCAATGTTCGTCCAGCGATTGGGAGAAGATCAGAATGTCGTCCAGGTACACGAAGACGAAAAACCCTAAGAATTCCCGGAGAACATCATTAATCAGGCGCTGAAAGACGGCCGGGGCATTGGTCAACCCAAACAGCATCATGAGGTACTCAAAGTGTCCGCTTGGGATCCGGAAACCCGTCTTCCACTTGTCCCCCTCCCTGATCCACACAAGGTGGTACGCATTGTGGAGGTCCAGTTTGGTGAACCATGAGGCCCCCTGGAGGGAGTCAAATGCCGTGTCCATCAGAGGAAGAGTGTACTTATTTTTGATGGTGATGTCATTAAGAGCCTGGAAGTCGATACACGGCCTCAGGGAGCCATCCTTTTTCCCAACGAAGAAAAACCCCGCCCCCACTGCCGAGGATGAAGGCCAGATGATGCCCGAGCTGAGCGATTCCTTGATGTAGGCTTCCATCACCTCCCGCTCCGGAGCCGATAGACTGTAGAGGCGGCTCGACGGCAGCGGGGCACCAGCCCAGAGATTAATGGCGCCATCATATGGTCAGTGGGGGGGGGGACAGTGCCTGGGACTTACTAAACACTGCCCCCAGGTTGTGATATTCAGGTGGCACCCTGGATAGATCAGGAGGGGGGTGGTGGGGGTGGACAGGGGCACAGACGGCGAACATGCTGCAGACTGCAAGCAAGCACTGAGGCAAAAGGAGCTCCAAGAGATAACATTCCCCGCACGCCAGTCAATGGTGGGGTTGTGGAGCTGGAACCAGGGGTAGCCCAGGGTGACAGGAGAGGCCGAAACAGGCAAGACAAACAGGCTCAGGTCCTCCCGATGGTTGCCGGAGACTGATGACTGACACCGGGGCGGTTTGCTGCTATACCATTGCCAGGGGGACTTTGGACAGGGCAATGAGCTTCAGGGGGGTCTTAAGTGGTCCGCAGGGAAGCCCTAGTTGGGTTGCCAGTTCCCCCGAGATGAAGCTCTGCTCAGCCCGCGAGTCAGAGCGTGTGTGAGGAATTCAGTGTGTTTATAAATAAATCTAATGGGCAGAAGGCACTTGGAGAGGGGATTAGGCTGAGGCGAGACCGTGAGTCCCCCTACTGACTCACAGACTCCCTCTTTTGGCCAAGTGGGCAGGACACCACCTCATGTTCCTCACTCCCACAGCACAGACATAGGCCAAGCTCCTGGCAGCGCTGCTTCTCCGCCCACAGTAGCTTAGTCTGCCCTACAATCATAGGCTCCGGGGTATCTGACAGGTCTGGGGAAGGTAAGGCCAATAAAGGGGACTGGGAGGAGCGGCGAAACTGGGCGCCCGAGCAACTGGACTTCCTGCGCTCGGCTGCCCGTTCCCTCAGCCTGTTATCTAGATTGATGGCTAGGGAAATTAGCTCCGTTAGCCTTTCGGGTTTCTCTACGCGGGCCAGCTCATCCCACAGGCTAGTGCTAAGACTCCTAGTGAATATACTGCATAACAAGGCGTCCTCCCAGCCCACCTCCGCAGCCACCACCCGGAAATCGACGGCATAGTCCACTGCGAACCTGCTTCCCTGTCTCAGATTTAATAGCCAGGTGGTGAGCACATTATCGCGGTTGGAATGGTTGAACGCCTCGATGAATTCGCTAACAAACTGGCTGTAGTTTAGGTTAGCGTAACTAGCCCTAGCCATAACCACATAGGCCCAAGCTAGAGCTCACCCTTCTAGCAGATTGGCTACATACCCTATGCGGCTGTGATCAGTGGGAAAGTCACCCGGGACCCGCTGGAAAACTATCTCACATTGAAGTAAGAACCCCCGAGCCTCCCCTAGTTTACCGCTAAAATACGAGGGGGTAGGAACAGGTGTTAGCCGGGATAAAGGGACCTGACTAGCCTGGCTAGGTGGTGAGCTAACGGGAGCCGGGGCACTACTTGGAGCTGGTGGAAATGCCTGCTGCCCCACAAGACGATCCAACCAACCGTTAATTTGGACTAACTGGTTCAAGGTGACCTGTTGTTGGTAAGCTAACTGGTCCACCCGAACGTCTAAGTTGTTAATTTGGCGCGGTAGTGTGCTGTTCGCTGGGTCATTCTGACGGAGCCGTACTGACATGTTTAGTAGACCCAGGGAACAGACACAGGCTCAAGGTGGATTCAATTATCTTTATTAATAGAAAGTATGGTATGTGAGTGCATGTGTGTGTAGTGTATGTGGATGTGACTGGATTCGTCTGCAGTGGCGTCGTAGCTGGGGGTGAGCAGAGCGCCGTTCGACCTGGCAACCCTATAATAAAGCAGAGGCACAGATGTTAGCACTGTCCAACTGAAGGAGTGGATAGGAATTGACTGAGGCTTACTTCACAGATGGGAGAGACGCTCTCAGGTCGGCCCGGAGGCTACAGCCAGGAAGACAGCGTCTGCTGTCACGACACCGCTGGTGGACAGGTGGACCGCTGGGACGAGGGAGGCTCTTTCCACCACCGAGGAGGAATGATTCCGCCGCCAGGGGATTCGGCCTGTGCACAGGGGATAATGTTGGAGAAGGTGAGTAAGAATTGGCTTACTTGGCTGATGAGGCTGAATCCTTCCAAAGGATGAAGCCGAGACAAGGAGGGCTTAGCCAGGAATGAAGAAAACAGGATCATGGGCTTCGTTGACGAGAGTCGGGCTTCTGCAGCCAGGAAGACAGACGGCTCTGTGCCGGTCTGAAGGCAGAGTGGGTTAAATAGCCCGAGTGTGATTGAGAACCAGTGTGCGCGCAGCTGTGGGAGATAATGACACAGAGCGAGCCATCACACAGATGCCGGGAAACAAGGGACAAATTCAGCCAGAGCACAGCGGGGCTCGACGGCTAAGGGAATAAGGAAAAGGACAAAACCTGGTCGGAGCTCTACACACTCTCCTCAACAGTAGACCAACTGAGGACAACTCAGTAGAGTGCGGAACAAATTCAGAAACAAAAATAGCCCAAGCCTAACCATGACTATGACATAACATAAATACTAATAAATAAGACAAGAATAAACTGAGACAGAGGTATAATCAAACTAAGGATGTACGTACAAGACATAAAAAAATAAATAAATAAAGCCAAAATAAAATGAAGTATAACCCAAGCCACAAATACCCAAGATAATAACTCAAAACAAATTAGCAATTAGACTTCTTCAAATAACTACAAATAGAAGAGAAAAAAAGAACAGAAAAACAATAAACAGCAAAACCCAATAAAGAAAAACTGTTTGTAACTTAGCCAGAACACAACATTTCAAAAGCAAGGAGAAATGAGAACTAAGCATAAACAGAAAAAGGACCCATTAAGAGAAAAAACATAACATAAAATGACCAAAAACAAAACCAACTCACCCGGGAAGCGGAGGGGGGGTGGGGGGAGACAGCCACGAAGGGACCGAAACAAAAACACTAGTGCTGTTGGACGATTACAATTTCTAATCACGATTAATCTTTTGAATCATTGAGTTAATCGCCGTTATTAATGCGTGAATAGCATATTTTTTCATTCAAATACAGTGTACCTTAACATGCCAAATTTTCAAGTTTCTCATACTCTTATAAACATGGGAGTGGACAAGTGTGCTTGCTTTCTGCAACTGCAGGTTTGTTAAGGCTCAATATGTCAAAAATGACAACTATTCATTCAGAATATTCTCCAAAAAACTCCTCAAAAGTGCTGAAATATTGCATGTGTAAACCACAGAATGGCAGAGCTTAATAACGTCATTGTACCAACAATGCTTACACAATTCAGTGTCCAACTTTACTCCTGTAGTAAACTGTAAATAAACTGTAAACATCAAAGAGGCAGTGCAAATGAGGAGTATAATTTAGAACCAGGACTCCACCTGCACAGTGCAACTTAGCTTATACTTCCAACTTCTTTGGCTAAAACAAACTTTTCTTTATCCTCTTCAGCAGAGGTAGAGGAACACAATTTCCAACTATTTCAACTTAACTTGAAGTTATTCTAAAAGTGAACATGGACACCCAACATAAAAGTTAACACTAAGAGAACAACATACAGGGGTTGTTCCCATTTACTTCTTTCTATTGAGCCAGTTGCCCAAACAAACAAGCTTGTTTACATTTTCAGATGACAGAGCAGCACGCTTCTTCTGAATCACATGACCAGACAGTGAAAACAACCTCTCACAGGGGTCAGATGTGGCAGGTGTTGCCAGGTACTTGCGTGCAAGCAGACCAAACTGTGGGTGCGCCCCTTCATGTTTGGACCACCACTGTTGGGGGCAGTCCTCCATGCCAGTAGTGGGCTCTACCCTGAAGCGCTCAAGACACTTCTCAATACTGTCATCCTCCTCATCAGAAGAAGACTCTGGGACAAGCATGAGAGAAAATCATTTCTTTGGTCCTTCGGGTGTTTCTGGCTCTTGTGGCTGTGCAGGATTGTCCAGCTCTCTCAGCAAGGCAGTGATGGAACTCCACACCTCAGCCCTCTCAGGTTTGCTCAGACACTTGAGGTCCTTAAACTGAGGATCCAGTGCTGTTGCCACCCTCAGCCATGCAGTGTTAGTTTTATCTTTGCATTTATCCAGGTCTGCTGAGAAGGTCTCCTTGAATCGAATTATGTAAGTTCGGTCATCCTCGGTGGCCTCTATCACTTCTGACAGGTGGCATAATGCCGGAAGCACCACTGAGCAGGAAACAAACTTCTCTCCTCCAAGAAGATCAGTTATGTACCTGCAATAATAGAGAAAACCAGTTCAATTAGGAGCTATTAACAATTATACATGTATATGGGTGAATATTCCATTTCCCTGTTGGGAGGAACAATAAACAGAACATTTTCTCTAGAGTAAATATAGAGGGTATGCGTATGATGCCACCGAATAGAACTCATGTCAGTTAAAAAACACGGAGTGGCACAAATGAATGGCAGCATTAGGGTGTGTGCAGTAAAACACAAAAAATACAATATTCAATCACAGCAATGCAACATGGAGTACCTGCTTTTTTTTTTAAATGGCGCCGGAAGCAGGGCGGCTGTACCAGCAGCAACTCTCTCGTGTCTTTGTGTTTTTATCTGCTTATTCCTGTATATAGTGTGTCTCTTATTAACCAGGGCTCGGTAGGAATATTCGGATTAAGACTGGACCAACTTTTATTCTATTTTAGCCCAGTCTTTCTCTAGCTTTTTTCTCTTCCTCGGGCAATGGAGATCAACAGAGGTGGGGGCGGACACATTGTTTACACATGCAAACAGCTGATTGCGCTGAGGAGGCCAGCGCTGCTGCCCAGAGCGAAGCCCCTCATCCCGGATGAGCTAAAGAGGAGACGCCGCAGGCGAAGGGCTGGAGCTAAGGTGAGGAGGAGGAGGAGGACGCATAAGCCGGCTGCACCGATGGTCATCACCGGGAACTTGCGATCGCTCGAAAATAAAACACATGAGCTTACAGTTCTGGTCAGGACGCAAAAGGAGTATCGGGAGTGTAGTATCATGTGTTTTACAGAGACGTGGTTACACTCACAGATCCTGGATGTTAACGTAGCGATACTTGGCTTCAAGACTATACGGGGTGGACAGAGACGTGATAAGCAGCAGGAAAAGTGGGGAGGAGGGGTGGCACTTCTTGTTAATGAAAGGTGGTGTAATCCTGGACACATTCACGTGAAGGAAAAGTGCTGCAGCCCGAACATTGAACTGCTGGCTGTGAGTATGCGACCTTATTATATGCCGCGAGAAATGAAGTGTGCCTTAATTATTATCGTCTACGTCCCTCCGTCAGCTTACGCAGCGGTGGCCTGTGACGTCATCAGCAACACTGCGGCCACATTACTGAAGAAGCACCCAACACATTTATGGCCATCACGGGTGATTTTAATCATGTCTCAGTGGGAAAAACATTACCATACTTTCACCAGTTTATTGACTGTCCCACCAGAGAAAACAAAACACTGGATTTACTGTATGCCAATATCAGAGATGCATATAGTGCAACAGCTCTACCCCCCACTGGCAAATCAGATCACTGCATTATCATGTTAACACCCAAGTACATCCCCCTTGTGCAAAGGCAACCTGCTTATCCACAGACTGTGAGGAGGTGGACACAGGAGGCTGCTGATGTACTACAGGACTGCTTCACGATGACAGACTGGAGCGTACTCTATGAACCACATGGGGTGGACAGAGACAATATTACCGACTGCATCACAGAATACATTAGATTCTGTGAAGACACGACCATGCCAGCTCAGACTGTACACTGCTTCTCCAACAACAGACCATGAGTCATGAGCGACCTGAAAGCACTTCTGAACAAAAAGAAGAGAGCTTTTAGGGCTGGAGACAAGGAGAAGCTGAGGGGAGTGCAGCATGAGCTGAGAGAGATGCTGAGGAGGTGCATCAACAATTATAGGAGGAAGTTGGAAGACAAACTCAGGCAAAACAATGCTAAAGATGTGTGGGAGGGAATGAAACAAATAACTGGGTGCAAGGGGAGAGTCAAGCAGACATCTGGGAGCCAGGAGAGAGCTGATGAACTGAATCGGTTTTTTAATAGGTTCAACTCACAGTCTGTCACCCCAACAACACAACCAGACACCCACACACCCTTCTGTGTAGAACCTCTCTCCATCTCCCCCCTCCTCCTCCTCGGGGGACACCAGGACCCTCCCTCACTTCACGGTGACTACAGACCAGGTTAAGAAACAGCTGGAGAGACTCCATCAGCGGAAGGCGGTGGGCATCTCCGCCAGGACCCTGAGGACCTGTGCCAACCAGCTAGCTTCGGTACTGAAACACCTGTACAACCTGAGCCTGAGTATGGAGAGAGTACCGGTGCTGTGGAAGACATCCTGCCTGGTTCCTGTCCCCAAGAAGTCATCTCCATCAGACCTGAACGACTATCGACCAGTTGCCCTCACATCTCATGTGATGAAGGTCCTGGAGAGACTGGTCTGAGCCCACCTGTGGTCGCAGGTGAAGATGTGGCTGGACCTTCTGCAGTTTGCATATCAGCCCCATTTAGAAGTTGACAATGCTGTCATCTACCTGCTGCAATGAGCCCATCTGCACCTGGATGGCGGAGTTGATACTGTGAGAATCAGTTTTTTTGATTTCTCCAGTGCCTTTAACACCATCCAGCCACTGGTGCTGGGTGAGAAGCTGCGGGTGATGGGGGTTGACAGCTCTGTGATCTCCTGGATTACTGACTACCTGACAGGCAGGCCACAGTTTGTCCGGCTGGGCAGTGTCTTGTCTGGAGTGGTGGCTAGTGATACAGGAGCTCCACAGGGGACTGTGCTCTTTTCTTTTCTCTTTACCTTATACACCACTGGCTTTCAGTACAACACAGAGTCATGCCACCTGCAGAAATTCTCTGACAACTCAGCTGTTGTGGGGTGTATAAGAGGAGGAGAGGAGGGGGAGTACAGGGCACTGGTAGACAGATTTGTGGAGTGGACAGAGCAGAATCACCTGAGGTTGAATGTCAGTAAGACCAGAGAGATGTGATTGACTTCAGGAAGAGGAAGATGCCTTCTCAGCCACTACAGATTAGGGGGGAGGATGTGAGGGTGGTTGAGGACTACAAATATCTGGGTGTCAGAATCAGCAATGGGTTGGACTGGAGATCCAACAGCGATGCTGCGCACAAGAAGGGGAGGAACAGACTCTGCTTCCTGAGGAAGCTGAGATCCTTCAGCATGTGCAGCAGGATGCTGGAGCTTTTCTATCAGACCGTTGTCACCAGTGCCATCTTTGCTGCTGCTGTCTGTTGGGGTAGCAGTATCAGGGCCAGAGACACCAACAGACTTGACAAGATTGTCAAGAGGGCTGGCTCTGTAATTGGTCTCAGACCGGAGACCTTTGAGACAGTGGTGGAGAAGAGAACACTAAATAAACTGCGATCCATCATGGACAATCCTGATCACCCCCTCCACCACACACTGGACAGACAGCGGAGCACTTTCTCCAGTAGACTGCTACAGCTTGCTGTCAAACAGTCAGATACAGGAAATCATGCTATTTCACTGTACAACTAGAAACCATACAGTGTTTGTGTGTACGTTTTGAGATTTCTTGACCATGAAAACATATGACTAGCAATTGGATTGACAATGATAGGATTAGTGGTTCAGTAGTTATTCACGAAAATAGCATTTTCCGTAATGGCGGCCACAGTTCCCCCCATACAGTGTTTGTGTGTACATTTTGAGATTCCTTGAGCATGAAAACATATGACTAGCAATTGGATTGACAATGATAGGATTAATGGTTCAGTGGTTATTCACGAAAATGGCATTTTCCGTAATGGCGGTTTTCTTCTGGACGGTGATCCAGATCATCCCCAAAATTTAATCAGTTCTTCCTTGTACCATTTCCAACAACGCCTGAAAGTTTCATCGAAATCCGTCCAAAACTTTTTGAGTTATCTTGCTAAGGAACAGACAGACAAACAGACAAACAGACAAACCCCGGCAAAAACATAACCTCCTGGCGGAGGTAATAACTCACTATGATGTTGTATTCTGGTCATAACTATGCTGCCACACTGCACCTTACAGTCTAATTGGTACTGTACCTCACATTTCACTCTGCTCCTGATAGTCCTTCATTGTGCAATGGGATGATTCATGTGTTTATACGGGTCATCACATATTAATCTATGATGTATATAGGTTTTATAGTCGTGTTAGTTTTACTTTCCATGGGTAATCCCTTTGTCATGCGTGTGTTTCTGTCGTTTGGTTGTCTACTGTCATGCTGCTGTTACACTGTAATTTCCCAGTTTGGGATCAGTAAAGTACATCTATCTATCTATCTATCTATCTATCTATCTATCTATCTATCTATCTATCTATCTATCTATCTCTATCTGCTTGCATTGTGGAGAGCTATTGTTATTCTATCTTGATTAATTGGCAAAAAATTAAATAAATTTGTCATATGGGTGAGACGCCGAGTTATCCGGCGCTCAGGCCATATTCCTCCTCAGCCCAGCTCTTGTTGTGACAGCATCTCAGCGGGCTCCCAGCTGTCAAGCTCTACGGGACGGTTGGAGCCCAGTTACCTCTCATCAGCTGAGGCGCTGTCAACCAGTATAAAAGGGAGCAGCTCCGATCATTCGGGGCTGTGACCTCGCACCATTATCCACGCTCTTCTCCGGCGTGGGTAAGGCTGGAACCCCTTCGTCTGGCACCAGCCACACGCTCGTCATTCAGCATCGTGTGTAAGTGTTTTTCCTTGTATGATCATTTGTGTTTTGGCCCCACGAGGTCCTGTTCCTTTGTTCCTTTTCCCTTATTATAAAAAACATCGCAAACTCACTGGTCTGCCCTTGGCTCTCATTGTATGGCTCGCGAGAGCCATATGTAACAGTAGGTCACAGCCAAGTGAGTTGCCGGCGGCCGTGAGTTTGCTGTTTTGGACTTTGTTCTTCCCGGTCTGGGTGTCAACGCTGGGAGTATGCCGACTCCCAGTAACCGCGCTCGGCGCTTGGGCAACGAGCTAGCTAGCGCCCTGGAGTACATCGACGGGACGCTCTTCACCGCCAGTCTCTACGACGACCCAAACCAAGTCCGCTGGCACCTAGACTATGCTGAGGTTCTTCTCAACAATCTTCCTCGCTACACCTACCACCCTGAAGTCTGCACGAGGAGAAAGGACATCGCCGCACAGCAAGAGATACTCCATGGATTGGAGCGAAATCCTGGCAGGAAGCCGAAGAGGAGGAGACGTCACCCCTCGTTTCGGGATCCCGCTCCTGCCTCCGCTCCGGCCCGGGAGTTCACGCCGTCCGGAGGTCTTTCCCCATCGGGCGTGACGTCACTCGGGTTTCCCCCTGAGGAGCAACAGCGGACTGCTGTTAAGACCCGAGACCGAGTGACAGTTGCTCGCTCCGCTGTTTGTCCTCCTGGTCAACCTCAGCATGAATCCCGTCCAGACCCAGCTCCGGGTCACCGCAAGGGCTCAATCCCTCGCATAGCTGCATCTCCTGCACCTCGTCAGAGGGGATTTCCCACAGCCTCGTCTCCCCCCGGGCCATCTCCCGCTCTCCCGTCAGCGTCCCGTGCCCGGCTCATTTCGGCTGTCACCCCCTCCTCCTCGACGCATTTCCCGGCCGCTGTGTGTGCTCCGAGTCCAGCCCTGGCGAGTCCTGTCCCGGAGCCTTCTCCAGCGGATCCACCTCGTCCTTCCAGGAGGCCCGCTGTCACCGTCCGGCGGGGAAAGGGAGGAGCAATGTCCGCTACAGCAGGCACCACTCAACCTTCAGGAGACAGGCAAGTCCAAATTCACTCACACACTCGTTATTGTGATTTGCTCTGTCAGACTCCTGGAGGTGGAGTTAGGGGTTCGCAGCTCCCCTTGCTCCCACCACCTGCTGTGGCTGTAATGATTAACCCTGCATCCTCTGTGTCTCCCTCCGCTGAGCGGTCCTCGATGCCAGGCCAACGTCGCTGGATGAGGAGGGGGCCTGCGGTTCTGGAGAGCCTGGTTCCGGTTCCACAGCCACGTCGTGGGCGGAGGTGGAGGGCGGACTGCAGCATGGAACCTGCGCCGACAAGGAAGCGTCCCCGGGGCTCCACGGACGAGCGGTCTGGTCCAGCGGGCCAAGGTTCTCCTGCCACCACGCCATGTGGGCCATCGGCGTGGGCACCGGTGCCGGAGGACTCGCAAGCTGCACATGCCATCATGCCAGCTGCGGAGCCCGACGCAGCTGAGTGGGAGACTGAAGACGACCTCCTGACGCTTGAACCTGGATCTTCGCAGTCCTGGACGGCGTCAGAACCCGAGATCAGGCAAGTGCTCTACTTTATCTTTCTCCTTCTCATTTTAGAGCACTTCAGCCTGTCTCTAGGGGAGATGAGCCGGGTGCAGCTGCCCGCTGCATCGAGCTTGTCTCACTGGGTTCTGGCGCTACCGGTGATCCTGATCCCGGTTCTTTTCTCTCTCCTGAGCCTTCTCCCAGGGTTGCTGGCGAGGAGCTGCTATCGCCCGCGGTGCCAGAGGTTCCTGGTTTGGGATTGGAGGTCGGTTCTGGTGCGGCGCCGACCCAATCGGGGTCCGACGTGGGTTCTACCGAGACCCAATCGGGGTCCGTCACGGGAGCAGCCGCGATCCTATCGGGGTGCTATGCAGGTGCTACAGAGACCCAATCGGGGTCCAACGTGTGTGCGGCACCAGCGATATCCAGGTCCGGTGATGGAGCTGCAGATCCCCTGCCATCGGACATTGGACCGGCTCATCATCATCTTCTTCCCCTTCTTCGTCATCGTCATCTGATTCACCTTCATCTTTCCCCCAAGCTTCCTCCACCTGGGCCCATATGGACCTCTCACTTTAGGCCCGGCTCGCCCTCATTGTCTGTCTTCACAGGGAAGCCGTTGCCCCTCTCTCCCCTATGGGCCTGGTGGCTGAGCGATGCGGGTCGGCCACCAGAGGGACTGCCATGCCCATTCAGCTCTTTGGTGCGGCCGCCCGACCCATTGGACTTCCTGTTCGGCGATCTGGTCCGGCCGCCCGAGAGACTGTGTTTTCTGGCCTGGGATTCAGGTAGGCCGCCTGAACTTTTCCTTTCACCCCTGTTGGCGGTTTGGACGCTGGGTGCGGAGAGACCCCCCGAACTGAATTTTCTCTGCTGTGCTTAGTCTTTGTGTTTTTGGGTGGGTGCAGCCATGTAATCCCTTGTTATTGCTTCGCGTTCAGCGTGCCTTTTTTTTTTTTTCTCTTCCCCTCCTGTTTGAGGGATGCCTGTACTTATTAGATTTCGCCCTTAGGAGTCTTTCCTCTCATTTTATGGTCTCCTGGGTTGTTTTCCTTTGAATGTGTCTGTACATTATTCTTGACTGTGGAGTATTGTGGGGTTTTTTTTCCTGTGCCTCAGTCTCTGTTTTTGCCACATTTATCCTCTGCCTAGTAGCTTTTTTTTTTTTTTTTAATCCGTCCACATATTGTTGCCTATGGAGTATTGTGGGTTTTTTTCATGTATTCTCTGCTATTGCCACGTTATCCTCTGCCTAAGTAGTGGTCCTTTTTTTTTCCATCCTCATGTTGTTGTCTATGGAGTATTGTGTGGGGGGGGGGGGGTTTCCCCTCATACTCTGTATTGTTTCTTTGTTGATTGCTGATGTTTTTCCTTTTTGGTTCTCTCCCTCCTGGCCTGCACCCCATCCGCCCACCCTAGGTGGTGGTGGTGGTGGTGGTGGGCCTTGGGTGTTACTTGCCGTTGGGAGCCCGGCCGTAAGGGGGGGGCTGTGTCATATGGGTGAGACGCCATGTTATCCGGCGCTCAGGCCATATTCCTCCTCAGCCCAGCTCTTATTGTGACAGCATCTCAGCGGGCTCCCAGCTGCCAAGCTCTACGGGACGGCTGGAGCCCAATTACCTCTCATCAGCTGAGGCGCTGTCAACCAGTATAAAAGGGAGCAGCTCCGATCATTCGGGGCTGTGACCTCGCACCATTATCCACGCTCTTCTCCGGCGTGGGTAAGGCTGGAACCCCTTCGTCTGGCGCCAGCCACACTCTCGTCATTCAGCATCGTATGTAAGTGTTCTTCCTTTTATGATCATTTGTGTTTTGGCCCCACAAGGCCCTGTTCCTTTGTTCCTTTTCCCTTATTATAATAAACATCGCAAACTCACTGGTCTGCCCTTGGCTCTCATTGTATGGCTCGCGAGAGCCATACGTAACAAAATTATTAAATGCTCTGAATCAGTTCTTTACTTCCCATGTGCTCCTTGGTCTTTACTCACACATCACTAAAGTCAAGTCAATGGTGTGGTATCATGTAAAGTAAAATAAGTACTGTGTGTGCTGCTGTGATGAAATATTTTGTGTGAATTTTATGTTTTGCTGCATAAAAAATAAAGCTATCCCATGTGATTGCCACTCAGTGCTATGTTGCTATGATAACTGTCCTGTAACTGTCATGTTTTGAGCTCAGATTTTATCTGAGGTAAGACCCTTACCTCAGATAAAATCTGAGGTACCTTTCCTGTGTTATTTATCTGTTCATCTGTTTTTGGTTATTTTCTGTACATATACGTTTTTTTGGCAGAGCACTGCTCTCAGTTCCCAGGCACACCCTCCAGCTGATTGCTGGGCCTCTGGTCCTCGCAGCTGCAATCAGTTGGTGATTAGGTCACCCTGCCACCTGCACCTGTTGCTCGTTTGTGTCTTTACTATTTATTTGGCTGCTGTGCACTCATTCAGCACGGCAGCCTCTGCAAGTTTGAATTGGACTCTTCTCCCCTGCTTTGGAGGCCCATCCTTTTGTAAGTCTTTTTGTGCCCTTTCTATGGACTGCCTTATTATTTACCTGGACCCTCAGCTACACTACGTTGGCAGAGCGATGCTGGCGCTGGAACGCTAAGTCGTAGCCTCCTGCGTTCGCTGCACGATTCCGGATCAGGAACGTTTGCCTCTTCTTGTCTTTTTGTGTCAGCGCCGTTATTCTTGTACTGTGTAAATAAATGTACTCACTGCAGTTACAGCGTGTGAGTTTGTTTTCCACCCCGGAGGGGCGTTCATGACAGTAGGCTGCCGTCAGTGAAAAACTCAGCTTCTGCAATGAGGCATTTTTTCACCCTTTTTGTGTTTTTTTTCCCCCTTACCTGTTGGAGCTTGTGATGGACTCTATGGGCAGAAGCGGCTATCCACTGCATTTGGGGTGGGAGTGCTGTTGCTGTCTCATGGAGATCGATGGATTGATCTCTGTGGCACGCTCCTATTCCACACCAGAAGATGCATTGTGGTATTTGGGACTTGCTGAAGCAGTAGCTCGCTGATGCCCTCAGCTGAAGGAGCGCGCTGAGGGAGAGGAGAGGATTGTTCTGATCGCTGAGTTACAGCAAGAGAACAGAGGAGTGGTGAGGGAATCCCTGGAGAAGCCTGGGTGCACGCAGAAGGGGAGGCGTTCCCAGGTCTCAATCATCTCCACTACTCACCAGTCTCCAGCGCCTGCTCCACCTCCATCTGCTCCATGATGCCGTCATTCCACCCTGGGCCACTGGAAGAATAATCCAGCCTCTTTGATAGCCG
The DNA here is from genome assembly GCA_020510985.1 of Pholidichthys leucotaenia. Classification (NCBI taxonomy): domain Eukaryota; kingdom Metazoa; phylum Chordata; class Actinopteri; order Cichliformes; family Pholidichthyidae; genus Pholidichthys; species Pholidichthys leucotaenia. Next base: position 372,341,753 of record CM035842.1, on the reverse strand, counting down.
CGTTCCAAACACCGAATTCGGTCATTCCCGCAGCAGTTCCTGGCTCTAGCTTTTCCTCGCTCGCAGTTCCGCTTGCCAAAGCTCCTGCCACTTCTGCTGTGAGGCTGCCTCCCTCGGTGCATCCTCTGACGGTCAAGGAGTGCTTGAATTCCTCACCGGTGACTCCCGTTCCTGTGGCAAGAAGGATGGCTCCCAAATGATCTACTGAGGGGCCAAACACTGCCTTTTCTGAACGGAGAGATGACGACACCCAAACAGCAGCAGCCAACATCGGGATCCGGGGAGACAGGCACGTGAATTTTCATTTTACTTCCATAAATAATGAAATGTCTTGCCTGATTCCCCATAGGGAGACTCAGGGAGAGCAATTCCCTGAGTTTTCCCCACCTGCTGCTGTTCTGAACTGTCCACCTACCCCCTCTGTGTCCCCTCCTTCTCTTGAGTGCTTGCTGGAACCGGAACCAAGCCACCAGTCGATGGAGGAGCCAGTGGTTCTGGAGGAGCTGATGCCAGAGCCAGCACAGAGCCTAACCCCAGCTTCCCCTCTATTGAGGGGACACTATAAGTATTATAGTACTATAGTAGTATTACCTGCAATGCTCCAGCAAGACCTCCAAGTTCTTCAGTTTCTCCAGTTCGGCTGCTGTTGGCATAGAAATGTTGGTTGCATGTTGGGCCAGTGTAACCCTCAGTGGATCTTTATTCCTCAGAACACGTGTGATCATCTTAAGGGTACTGTTCCACCTTGTCGGGACATCCTGTGCGAGTGATTCTTTCTTTCCACGCTGTTCAAGTTGCTGCTGTTCTAGCTCTTCTGCATTTGGTGGGCTGTGCTTGAAATGGCCCACTTCCTTTCTTCATTTTGCTAATACTCCGTCAAATGGGCTGTTCTGTAAACTGACTGTGACAGCTCTTTGGAGAATATGTGCAATGCAAGGCATGTGCTTTAAGGGGAGCTGTCTGGCTGCAGCAGTCATGTTGCATGCACCATCAGTGGTCAGAGTGCTGATTTTATTTTCAATAACCCACTGGCTGGCTACCTGCATGAAGTGCTCAGCACATGCATTGGCAAAGTACCTCTCCTCAATCTTCAGAACCATTAAAGTATGCGATTGTAGTTTCCACTGTGGGTCAAAATAATATGCAGTGACCCCCAGGTAGCTGTGATTACTCACCAAGGTCCAGTAGTCCTCAGTCAGTGCAACTGAGCAGGTCTTTCTCAGGCTCTCTTCAATTTTAGCTCTCTCCTTCATACAAGCTGTGCATTTTGTCTACCATGGTGAATCTCGAAGACAACTCATATCTGCTGTCGTTGGATGCAATACGAATTATATCACATAGACCCTCGTCCTCAGCAATGCTAATAGTGTCATGGTCTGAGTACTGACTCTGTCCGCACTCGGGTTGTCCGGTAGTTCTCCGTTCTCTACTCTGGTTTATCACAGGGTATTCGGGCTCTTACTGTGACAGCGTCTCGGCGGGGCTTCCGGCTGTCAGAGCTGCGCTCTGCTGGGATGGCTGGTAATCAATCAGCTGATGACATTCTCATCAGCTGAGTATTCTGTGAAGCCCTATTTAAGGGAGCAGCTCAGGTTACTCCGGGCTGCGACCTCGTTGAACATTCTCTCGTCTAATCTCCTTCTAAGATTCATATCATCTCACAGTAAGTGTATTCCTTTTGTGTCTGTTTCCCTCTGTTCATAGTCATAGTCTTAGTCATAGTTGTGTTTTTCCCCACGCGGCTCATTATTTTGTCATTTATTTTCCTTTAATAAATTATGCAAACTCATTGGTGGCCTATAGCGTCTTATTTGTGGTTCGCGAGGACCGCAGCATGACAGTTGGTCGCATCCAGACTGAGACGCCGGTCACCGTGAGTTTGCTTTGGACTTGTGTTCTTTTCCTTCTCCGGGGAGCTCGTATCGCTCAGTATGTCCGCTCTCGAGCATGGGTATTGCCCTGAGTGGCTTCAGGAGGTAGATGGCTACCTGGCAGAAGCCCGTCTCCTCATGCCCACTTACGCAGCATACAAGCCCCTGGGTCTCGCTCAGAGGAAGCTATTGAAATATCATCTCACCTCCTTTCCAGAGGGAAAAGAGCGAATCCCGGCAGGAGGCCGATGGTGGGACAACTCCATTCCTCGCCTCGGTAAGTCAGCTCCTGTCGCCCGTCCAGCTCAGGTGCAGCGTTTCCCTGGCTTCACCTCGCCCTCAGCCAGTAAATGTCATCACACAGCCACCGGTAAGCCTCTGCGAGAACCACGTCCGGATCCAGTTCCGGGTCGTCTAAGGAACTCTGCCTCCCAGTCAGCTGTTTCTCCTGCGTCACATCAAAAGGGAAACCCCATAGCCTCCCCCTCCTCCCCCTCCGGGTCATCTGTTCCTGCTGTCCCGTCAGCTCCTCGGGCCCGGTTCGCCTCGGCTGTCACCCCCTCCTCCTCGACGCTTTCCCCGGCTGCTGTGAGTGCCACGAGTCCTGCTTCGGTGAGGCCCGTCATTGATCCATTGCGAGTGGCTCCTCCTCGTCTTCCCGGGGTGCCCTCCGTCACCATTCAGCGGGGGAAGGGAGGAACCAAGTCCACTGCGGCAGGTCCTATCGTCCTCAGCGAAGCAGGCAAGTGCACTTTCAGTCTTTTCCCTCACTGGGTAAATTGCCTTGTCTGATCCCTGGGGGTGGAGCTCGAGATTTACAGTCCCCCGAGCTTCCTCCGCCTGCTGCAGTAATTAATAGTGAACCTGCTGCTTCTGTGTCTCCTTCCCCTGAGCGTTCCCCGTGGTCAGGACTACACCGCCAGACGAGGAAGGACGAGGAAGGAGCCTGCGGCCCTGGAGAGTTTGGATCCAGCCCCGCAGCCACGTCACGGGCATAGGAGGAGGTCGGACTGCAAATTGGAGCCTGCGCCGACGACAAAGAGTCCCCGGGTCTCCATGGAGGAGCGGTTCGACCCAGCAGGTCGAGGATCTCCTGCCACCACGCCGTGCGGGTTGTCGGCGTGGACATCAGTGTTGCAGGGTCCTCAGGCTGTGGAGACCATTATGCTGGCTGCGGAGCCCGCCGTAGCCAAGTGGGAGCCAGAGGACGTCCTTCTATGTCCCGAACCCGGGTCGCCGAAGTCCTGGACGGCGACAGAACTCAAGATCAGGCAAGTGCTCTATTTTGTCTTCCTCCTTTCTACTCTGGAGCATTTTTGCCTGTCTCTCGGGGAGACTAGCTGGGTGCAGCCGTCTGCTGCATCCGAGCCTGTCTCGCCGGGTTCTGTCGCTGCCTGTGATCCTGATTCTGGTCCTTCTCCCTCTCCTGAGCCTTCTCCTAGGGTTGCCGGTGATGAGTCGGTCCTGGTCTCTGTTCTGGAGGATCTGAGCTCGGGGTTGGAGGTCGTTCCTGGTGCTGTTCCGAGCCGGTCGGGGTCCATCGTGGGTGCAGCCGCGACCCGGTCGGGGTCCATTGTGGGTGCAGCCGCGATCTGGTCGGGGTCCATCGTGGGTGCAGCTCGGGCTCATGTGGGCTTCGACAGGAGGACAGTGCCTAATCAAGTGAAGTTAGGAGGTGGAGCTGCAGATCCTCCGCTGATCATAGCTGGACTGGTCCCTCGTGTCTTCCCCATTCCTTGTTTCCGTCCATTGGGGGCGATCAGTTTTTGGCTCGGCTCTCCCTCGCTATCCCTCTCCATAGGGAGGCCGTCTCCAAGCGCTCTCCTGCGGTTCTGGTGGCGGAATGACGTGGGTCGGCTGCCTGGGACATTGTTTTGCCCATTTGGCGTTCTGGGTTGGCCGCCCAACAGATTGGCCTTTTGATTCGGGCGCCTGGTCCGGCCGCCAGAAGTACTGTTTTTCCGGGCCTGGGATTGCGGTAGGCCCCCCGAACTGATCCTAATCCCCCTGTTAGCGATCTGGATGCTAGACGCAGGCAGACCACCTGAACTTGTGGGTTTTTACTCCATTGCGCTCTGCCTGTTGTCATCCCCCCCCCCTCCTCTGTATGATTTGGGATGCTTTTGTGTTTGGGGTCTTGAACTATTCTGAACTGTGTTTATCGCCGCTCTTTAGCGTGTGTTTTTCCCCTCTCCTCTGTAACCTGAGGGTCATTTTCTGTGTTGCCTGTGCTGTTTATTTATATTTATTGAACTGTTGTATGTCACCGCCTGGTAGCGTGTGTTTGTTTTTTTTTCCTCTTCCTCCTCTCGTGTAGTAATGATACACTGAACTGTATGTATCGCTGCTTTGCGGCTTGAGTTTTTTTTTTTTTCTCCTGGTATTATGGGACACGCTGCAATGTTGTGCCTGTATTTGAGTTCCTGTTTTCTCTGAGGTTCTGCTTGTGGTCGTTTTGGTTTTTTTTCCTCTGATCTTCTCCTCATGTTTTTTTTTTTTTCCTGTGTACAGTGTATGTGCATGTTCTTCTTCTGTACTGGTTGTTCTGGTTGTTGGAGTTTTTTTTTTTTTTTTGTCCTTGATTTTGAGCCTTGTTTCTTGCCCCCCTGGCCTTTCCCCCGCCTCCCTCCCTGGGGTGGTCCTGTTGACCCTCTGGGTGTGGGGGGGTGGGGGGGCTTTGATGTTACATGGCGCCTGGAATTCGCCTTGCAAATGGGGGCTACTGTCATAGTCCGAGTGCTGACTCTGTCCGCACTCGGGTTGTCCGGTAGTTCTCCGTTCTCTACTCTGGTTTACCACAGGGTATTCAGGCTCTTATTGTGACAGCGTCTCGGCGGGGCTTCTGGCTGTCAGAGCTGCGCTCCGCTGGTATGGCTGGTAATCAATCAGCTGATAACATTCTCATCAGCTGAGTATTCTGTGAAGCCCTATTTAAGGGAGCAGCTCAGGTTACTCCGGGCTGCGACCTCGTCGTACATCCTCTCGTCAAATCTCCTTCTAAGATTCACATCGTCTCACAGTAAGTGTATTCCTTCTGTGTCTGTTTCCCTCTGTTCACAGTCATAGTCTTAGTCATAGTCGTGTTTTGCCCCACGCGGCTCATTATTTTGTCATTTGTTTTCCTTTAATAAATTATGAAAACTCATCGGTGGCCTATAGTGCCTTATTTGCGGTCCGCGAGGACTGCAGCATGACAAATAGGCCTGCAAGCAGTGGTGATCCATTTAGCAATCTCTATGTTAAGTTTACACTGTGCACGGCTGTGCCGCTAGGGCAAAAGAGTGCTGGTCGCGCTTTCTGCCGTTAACTGCGGTTAACCGTGATCGTAAAATTTGTCACCGTTAAAGGGGGTGAAACGTTAATGGGAGATAAACGGGATAACGCCAACACCGCTAAAAAACACACAACCCAAAAACAAGGAAAACCAAAAAAAATACACTCCAGACCCCCGACCCAGAGCAACAGGTGACCGATGTACCAGGGTCTCAGGGGAGAAGCTGAGGCAGCTCAGGTGGCCTACCAAAGTCCCAGGACTGCTGGCGTCCAAGCTGGAACAAGTTGGGTGGTCTCCCCAAGACCCAGAACCACCCGAGCAGGAGGGGCAGACCATCGGGAGGCCTCCTGGCATCCCTCAGCCAGCGAGCCGCAGCACACAACACCCCCTCCCCCGGGGGCGGCAACCGGACAAGGCGGCCCCCCTGGAATGCAGGAGCTGGAAGGCGGTGTTTATCTAAGAAGGGCGACCAACAAGCGGGAACCTCCCAAGGTGCACCCATGGTGGCCCCAAGCTGGGGCATAGCATCACCTGTGGGGGCTCCGGGCTGGGGCATAGCAGCACCCGCGGCGGCCCCGGGCTGGGGCATAGCTGCACCTGCGGCAGCCCTGGGCTGGGGCAAAGTTGCACCAGCGGTGAACATAGACGGCTGGTCGGCAGCACCCTCGGGGACCAAAGACGGCTGGAAGGCAGCACTCTTGGTGGCCTTGGGCTGAGGCATCGCACCCATGGTGGCCTTGGGCCAAGGTGTCGCACCCACAGTGGCCTCAGGCAGAGGCGTCGCACCCACGGTGGCCTCGGGCAGAGGTGTTGCACCCACAGTGGCCTCAGGCAGAGGTGTCGCACCCACGATGATTCCTGGGCAGGAGCGCAGCACCTTCCACGAACCCAAGCCGGAGCGCAGCACCCATGATGGACTCTGAATGGGGCACATCATCCATGATGGCCCCAGGCTGGGACACAGCACCCACGACGGCCCAGATGGAGGGGGAGCAACTCCCACGGAGACCTTGGACAGAGGGGGTGCAGCACCCACAGAAATCTCGGACGGAGGGTGTGCAGCACCCACAGAGATCTCGGACCGCGTGGGAGCAGCATCCACGGTGACCCCGGTGACCCTTGATGGTGGCTTAGACAAGGGAACACAGACATGAACACACACTAGATAAGGGCCACCGGCAGCAGTGGAGTCCGGCGGGGAAACCTTAAGTGTGGCCGAGGGCTGCACCTGGTTCTCTCCACCAAGAGCCAGGCAAGACTTTCCAGGACTACAATAGGGCACTTGCCTGTGCTCAAGCTCCACGACCGTCCAGGACTCCGATGACTAAACTATGGCGGTCCGGACCTTCAGCTGGACTGTTGGTGCTGGACTCTCCGATGCTGCAGGCCTCTCCAGCACATGCCAGCTCCCTCCCAGGACCAGCGGACCCCCCGTGGAATGAAAGAGGAGGAACGGGAGAGGGTGATGTTACGACAACTGATGGCAAAAGCTCAGCCAAGCCAGGCTGCTGTGGCTGAGCTTCCCCACCGGGAATAAGGCAAGGCATTTCATAATTAGTTGTCAAGGAATGAAAAGACACTTGCCTTGACTCCCAAGGTTTGGCAATGGCCGACGTCATAGGCTTGGGCTCCGTCAGGGCTGGTTGTGCTCTCTTTAGCTGTGGCAGCATCTCCGGGTGGAGCCATGGCTTCGAACCCACCAGAAGCTCCATCTCAGCTGCCACCACCCGTTGTCGCTCCTCCAGCTCCTCCACGGTGAGTCCCTCAGAAGGCGTGAAGGCTGCAAATCTAGTGCAGCCAAATTCAGGACTAGATTTGACCAAGGGAGGCAGGACCGTAGCTGGGCAGTAGCCCTGAGCTCTCGGCTTCCGACCCCGGGAACGTTTCTTCTGCGGCATAGGCTCAGGTGGCGGAGGGGCTCTCCCCAGCCCGTGAAGCCGGTGTTGAGCATGAAAAACAGAGATGAGGAGGTCTTTGAATTCTGGGACACTCCACAGGCGGGGGAACCCCTCAATCACCTGTGCCGCACAGTCCCAGACCTTTAGCTTCTCCTCCAGAGTGTGGGTAAAGTGAACATCTGATATGATAGCCAGCAAATCCTCAGCCACCCAACACTCCTCCTCGTCAAGCCCAACTTGCCAAAAGTCCCGTGACACTGCCATGCCAGTGGGGAAAAACACACACTAAAGGGGAAAACGGGAGGGAAAACGAAAACAAAAGTCACAGTCCGCTGGAGTCCGATTGGCAGCAGCATACTGTCATGAACAGCCCTCCCCAAGGGCAAACAGGACGCCAAATGCAGACTGTGAGTTTGTAAATTTATTAAATAAAGAAACACAAAATACTGAACACACAACAATGAAAAACACAGCTCAAAGGCTGGAGCAAAAAATGCAAATAAACAAAGATGTGGGCAAGACAGAATAAACAATAACTTGACTTAGCAAGATGTTCAGGAGATTCTTGGCATGAAACATGGTCAACACCACTGCACCAGGGAAATGGTGCCCACGGCTTAAATAGGCCACCCCTGATCACAAACACCTGCCGGGTCCTGAGTGGTGATTATTGCTGGCAGCTGTGACAGAGCGCAAACAGAGTTTGACAGCAGGAAGTGACGCGCAAGCTGTCACCGCACCAGCAACAATCAAAACAAAAACCAAAGAAGGAAATACAGACTCTAATAAACAGAAATCAAATGCAGTCACACAGAGGAATAAACAAACAGCAAAAGACAAAACAAATCTAATAACTAAGCACGGCCCCTGCCCGTGCACCGGATCATGACAGTATTCTATTTTAGCTTGTTTTTGTTTCTCTTTACTTTGCTTTTTAGTTTGCTTTTAAATTCTTGTTTTTGTTTATCCTTACTTTATTTTATAATTTGCTTTTAAATTCTTTGTCACGAGCTGAGCTCTGGAAGTTCTGCCAAACTCAGTCTTGTGGCCTCTTCCTTATATTTATTTATATTTGTTGTATTTTGTTCCTTTTGAGTTTTATTGCTGCCTTCTATTTTTCTGTTCAGGCTTCAGTTTTGCTATGCTCATGTTTCATTTCATTTTGTAATTATTTTTAGTCTGTTTTTGATGTTGTTAATTCCTTATATTATATTATATAATTATATATGTATGGTGTTCTGTGTGGGCGTCGCTCCTCCCTCATCTCTTCCAGTTGATCCCAATTTTCATTGATTGCTACCTTTTGCCCGCTCATGTGAACCCACACCTGTCACCTCTTATGTATTTGGTTTTGACCCTATTTAAGGGGAGTCATTTTCTTTCCTTTTGCCACTGCCTTGACTGATCAAGTTTATCTACAGTCTCTCCTCGTCTCCGCCAGAGCCGATTCCTGCTCTGGCGTGCTATTCTAGTAGTTAAGTTAAATTTCTCGTTGTTATTTTTGTATTTTGAGCACCTAGTTGTACTTTACGTTTGTTTTTTCAGTAAACTGTCCAAACTCACAGTTGGCATGTGGGTCTCAATTCTCTGCCCCGAATGGCATTTATGACACAAGGCATCGGCCAGTAGAGACCCAGCTGCTGTGTTTGGTGATTTTTTTTTTTTCCTGCCGTTTCGTTCATTTCAGCAGCGGCAAGCTCATTGGCTTTTTTTTCTCACCGGGATTACTATGTCTGTCACCCCGGAGACTTCCACCCTTAAACAAAATGAGGTGGAGCGATGGTCAGTGGGAATTTTGAAGGATATTCTATCACAGGCTCAAGCCTCCTGTACTCCCGAGACAGCCCGAGAGTGTCTAGAGGGCATGGCACAGATACTGGTATGCCCCAGCCTGTGGGATCATCCAGAGCTCAAAAACCTATTCCTCTCAATAATTTTCCCTCATTCCACGAGTGACGAGCCGGGGAAGTTAGCTCCAATGCCTGCATCCTTGCCAACGAAAAGCAAGCGCTCATGCAGACGGAAGTCTCCAGTTCCTCATTGCTCTCCGGTGGCAGCGCCGCCTCCTCCTCCCAAGCCTTGGCCCTCTCCATCGGCCGAGGAGCTGGAGAAGCGCAGACGAGTTATACTGGCAGAAACTGACCTCCTCCTGGAGGTTTAGCCATGGCTCCTCCCGGATTTGGCTCAGGAGCTGGAGGAGAATTCACCTAGGTACTCTAAGTTTGAGCCAAGGAGTGAGCGTCCCCTGACTCCGGAGCCCCTCCCTTTCCAATTTGAGCCCACTTCTCGTCGTCGTTCTGGGAAATCCCGCCGGAGGAATGCACCTACCTCTCAACTGGCAGCTTCTCCTATGCCGGGACAGAAGCCCCCCTCAGCAGTGTGCATCCAGTGTTCTTCATCTCCGGCTGAATCATCAGTTCTTCCCCTCTGCACGGCTGAGTTCTCTGTTCTCTGCTTCTTCCCGGTGCCCTTATCCGCTGCTGAGAAGTCATCTGCCTTTCCCCTGGCTCCACCCACCTGTGCTCACTGGGGATGCTCCTCTATGATCCTCTTAGAAGCCAACATCCATTGTAGCCACGGAGCGGGACGGCACTACACCCGCTACAGCAGGCAACGTCAAAAACTGGGAACAACAGGCAAGTGTCATTTCATTCCTTTTCATTTTATGAGGATGGGCCTTGTCTGATTCCCGGTAGTGGGACTCAGGGTTTGCAGTCCCCTGAGTCCTCAAGGCCTGTTGCAGCTATAAACTTGTCACCTGTCCTCTCCATGTCTAAGCCTGTCCTCCCTGAGGGTCTACCGATGACAGGGTTGATCTGCCGGATGATGGAGGAATCTGCGGCTGTGGAGGACCAGGTCCAAGCCCTGCAGCTGAGGTCCAGGCAGAGGGAGAGCGCTGCCTCTGACCTGAAGCCTGTGCTGATGATAGAGCATCCACTGGCTTCAGTTACACAGGGTCCACTACCAGCAGGAAACCAATCTCCAGAATCCATACCGGATGAGCCACCTGTGTGGGTTACCTTGCTGAAGGGTCTCAAGACTGCACCTATCACCATGCCTGTTGCAGGGGTCACTGCATAAGAGATGGAGCTGGACCTCCAGAGGGCCGAGCCCGAGGCTTCATCATCTGGATTGACGGAGTCCTGGATGGCGGTGGAGCTTGAGCTCAGGCAAGTGCACTCCGTTGTCTCTGTCTCTCTTTTGGAAAAATCTTGCCTGGCTCCTGGTGAGGAGAATCGGGTGCAGCCGTCAGCTGCGCCTGAGCTCACCTTGCCAGGCTCCGCCGCTGCCGGTGACCTTGATCTTTTTTCTTCGCTTGTCTTGTCTGAGCCCTCCCCTAGGGTCGTCGAGGTACTGTTAGATCTTCCAGATGTCTCCATGGGTCCGGGTTCGCTGCCCGAGATCATCGTGGGTCCAGCTCCTCCCGCTGAGGTCATTGCAGGTGTTCCGTCCCAGCCCAGGACCTCCGTGGGTGCTGCTCTCCCTCCGGCTGAGGTCCTCAAGGGTGCTGCTTCCTTTTCTGCGGAGGTCATCATGGGTGCTCCTTTCCAGCCTGGGGCCTCCGAGGGTGCAGCCATGGCCTAGTCCGGGTCCACCGAGGGTGCAGCCATGGCCCAGTCTGGGTTCACCGAGGGTGCAGCCGTGACCCAGTCCTGGTCCACTGAAGGTGCAGCCATGGCTCAGTCTGGGTCCACCGAGGGTGCAGCTGTGGCCCAGTCCGGATCCACCAAGGGTGCTGCTTCCTTCCCAGTGTATTGTTCCAGCCCGGGGCCTCCTAGGGTGCAGCCTTGGCCCAGTCTGGGCCCACCTTGGGTGCAGCCTTGGTCCACTCCGGACCCACCGAGAGTGCAGCTGTGTCCCAACCCAGAGCCACCGCAGGTGCAGTGTCGCTCCAGTCCAGATCCACTGCGGGTGCTGCATTGCTCCAGCCCAGAGCCACTGTGGGTGCTGTATGCTCCAGCCCGGATCCACCGCAGGTGCTGCATTGCTCCAGCCCAGAGCCACTGCGGGTGCAGCTTTGCTCCAGCCCAGAGCCACCACGGGTGCTGCCTTGTCCCAATCCGGGACCACCAAGGGTGCTACTGACCTGTCCGAGATCGTCATGGCTCCCCTTCCTTTGCCAGACACCATCGGGGTCCCCTCTCTTCCTGTACCAGATGCAGTCATAATTCCTCCTCCTCTGCCAGACACCGTCGTGGTTCCTCCTTTGCTGCCAGATGCCGTCGTGACCTCCTGTCCTGCGCCAGACGCCACCATGGTTTCTCTGACTCCTCCACCCTGCCCACCATCATTTCTTCCTGCCGCCTCCTGGACTACCCTGGCTGTTCAGGTGGTTGAAGAACTCTTGTTGAACACCTGACGGAGTGGGCCGTTGGGTTGGGTGGCCTACATTCTCCAGCAGGCCACCTGACTCATTCCATCTTGCTTTCTGTCAGGCCTGGGACTTTGGTTGCCCTCCTGAACTTTCCAGCTCTTTGGTCCAGGGGGCCTGATCCTCTGATTTTGACTGGTGTGGGTCCTGAGTGGGGTTTTGTTTCATTCCCTCCTAGCCTGTTCCCCCACCACCCACCCTAGGTGGGTTTTTGTTGTGCCCTACTGGGGGGGCAGGCTCTTTCTTTTTCTTTTGGTGTTACCCTGGGGCACAGGTGTCAAACTCATTCCATGGAGGGCCAAGACCCTGCAGGTTTTACCTCCACCCAGTGGCTTCAACGGGTGTTTTCTCTGAATTTCTTCCCACTGATTGCTGATCAGTGAAAACACCTGCTGAAGAGACTGGGTGGAAGTAAAACCTGCAGGGTCTTGGCCCTCCATGGAATGAGTTTGACACCCCTGCCCTGGGGTGTCTGTGTCTGGGTCTGGGGTCCTCCCCTTGAGAGGGGGGCTCTGTCACGAGCTGAGCTCTGGAGGTTCTGCCAGACTCAGTCTCGTGGCTTTTTCCTTATATTTAATTTTATTTGTTGTATTTTTTGCCTTTTGAGTTTCATTACTTCCTTCTATTTTTCTGTTAAGGCTTCAGTTTTTCTATGCTCATGTTTCATTTCAATTTGTAATTATTTATTAGTCTGTTTTTGATGTTGTTTATTCCTTATATTATATTATATGTATGTGTATGCATGTATGTATATGTGTGTGTGTGTGTGTGTGTGTGTGTGTATACAGTATATGTATACACACACACACACACACACACATATATATATATAGTATATATATATATATATATAGTATCCCTATAACTTTATTTATCCTTAGATAAATAAAGTTGTATTGAATTGAATTGAATTGATCCTCACCCAACATGGGCCCATGGGAGCTGCTGTGGAGCTGTGGGAGAGGGAGCCCACATCTATCGGGAACCCCGGGACATAACAACCCAGCACAGATTCTGACAATGACAATAGTGGCATATCGCCAGGACCAGACTTCTCGGGAGAAGGAGAAAACAAACCAGACTTGCCTCCGATCCTCGCCAGGCATGAGCGGGAGTTTGTGGAGAAAGGGGACCCCGGTGACCAAAGATGGCCCAGGGCGCATCCCGTGACCGACAACAGCGACACATCACCCCGACCTCAACCAACACCAGGTGAAAGAGAGAAGGAACCAGACTGCTTCCGAGTCCACGCACAGCATCAGCCTGCAGGAGCCGCCGCCGAGCCGGTGGATGAAGAGTCCGCAATCATACAGAAAGCAGTAGAGTCTCCAAACATCTTCCGAATCCACGATCAACACCGACCCCCAGAAGCTGCTGCTGGGCTGCAGGATGAAGAGTCTGCAACCGAACAGGATGTAGCAGAACCACCACAACCTGGTGGATGCCTCGCAGCAGACATGAGAGTCATAACATTGCAACCACAATGCCGAACACAGCCGAACAGAGTGCCACTCACAGTGATGAACTGGGTTCAGGTCCGCAGAACCAAGTGACCGGGCTCACAGTTGGCCCTAACATCGTCACCGCCACTGACATGTATGAAGATTGCCGTGCAGTGGAGACCGGCCACCATTCAGATGGCGGATGGATCAAGATGGCAAGCCAGCAGTCTGCGGAAGGTGAGAGCAGCTCAAGCAGATCAAGATGCTGTGTTGGAGCCAACCCAGCTGGTGTGGCATCCAGGCTGGGACATTGTTGATGAGCGTGCTGCGGCTTCAGCAGGATGGCACCCGGGCCTACTGAAATTGGCACCTCCAAGGATGCATCCACCATGAGCTCGCCTCAGGGCCCCCTGACTGAACTGCCTCCTCAGAGAGAAAAAAAGAGGACTGTTTGGCTAGGGACATGGCTGGCAAGGAGTAGCGGCAGAATAACCCACTCAGCTGCGCTGGGCAATGCAGTGGTCTATCCACTACCTCTAGCTCTCTCTTTGTTTTGTGATGTTCCACATTGGGGGGGCGGGGGGTAATTTGAATGCATAATGTTGTGTTTTTCCAAGGTGGCGGGTGAATGTAGTATAAGGAAACTACAGGGTTAACGGGCACTGGCGCACTGGCACTGGCACTGGCGTGATGATGCAGCCGTGTGGTGACATCATCACGCCAAACCGATATAATAAGAGAGTCAGCCATCTTACGGCCTCTTTCCCAGCTGGCTCAGTATATGACAGTAGAGCTGTACTGAATGTTATTTAGTCATGTAATAAAGTTTGTGTTTCAAGTCAACACCACTCTGTGTGAGTCTCTCCGGTTTCCAGATATAACACCCTGCACTTGAAAAATCCAGTCCAATCCAACTTTATTTATAAAGCACTTTAAAAACAACCACAGCTGACACAAAGTGCTGTACATAAAAACACAAGACATAAAAAACATAAAATACAACTAAAAAATACAATGCAGCACAAACAAATAGAATTCATAGCATAAAAGCAACAAAAGCAAGTAAAATCAGTGTCTCAAACTGGATCGAAAGCCAAAGAATAACAATGGGTTTTAAGATGAGTTTTCAAACTGGACAGTGAATGGGCCTGTCTGATGGACAAAGGCAGATTGCTCCACAGTTTAGGGGCAGCAACAGAAAAAGCTCTGTCCCCTCTGAGCTTTCTCTTCAATTTTGGTATCTCCAGGAGCAGCTGATCACCTGACCTGAGAGACCAAGCAGGGGTGTAAGGATGAAGGAGCTCAGAGGGTGACATAATATTCGGCCCAGGAAACACGCACGCAGGCTCAGGTAGATTTGAAAGCTTTATTTTCAACCAATGTAACGTGTTTGGATGCGTGTGTGTGATATGTGAATGTGTTGTGGGTGGAGGATGTAGGCCGGGACAGAGCAGCACGCCGTGCAGCCAGGCAACCCTGAGATGAGAGCAGGGGGTTAGCTGGGCAAACCACACAGGAGAGTAACAAGGTAATGTGCTTACTTGCAGTAACTGTGGTGGCTGGCGTTGGCAAGATCCCAAGCCTGGGAGACAGCGTCCTGCTGTGCGTCCTAGGAGGAGCAGTGTAGCAGAGGAGTGATGAAGACGAGGGAGAGGATGTCCGCCGCCGGGGAATCCACCTGTGCACAGGGGAAGGCTGAGAGGACAGGTGAGACAAATAGACAGCTTACGTGTCGTGATGAAAATCAGCAGGCCTGGAGAAAGGAATCCGCTGAGGATTAGAGCACGAAGGAATACAGACGGCTCCAGGCTGATGCTCAGGGCGAGGTGGAATAAGTAGCTATGCACTAACGAGGTGCAGGTGTGCGCGCAGCTGAGGTGGATGTCCGTGAGCGGCGAGTGGTGACAGAGAGGTATGGTGGGGCAAGGCTATTTAATGATTTAAAAACAAATAAAATAATTTTAAAATGAACCCTAAAGTGTACAGGTAGCCAGTGGAGGGAAGCTATAATGAGTGTAATGTGGTCCCTCTTACGTGTTCCAGTTAAAAGATGTGCAGCAGCATTTTGAACCAACTGGAGATGTGAGAGGGAAGACTGGCTAACTCCAAAATAAAGTGTGTTACAGTAATCCAGCAGAGATGTAATGAAGGCATGGATTACGGTTTCAAAGTGCTGCCTTAAAAGAATAGGATTAACCTTTGTCAGCTGCCTCAAAAGAAAAAAAGCTGGACTTGACTACTGTACCAAATTAACAGTTTAATCTAAAACCACTGTCCATCTTAAAACTCAAATTAGTAACAGTTGTCTTAACAAACTGTGCCAAGGAGCCCAAGTCAACAGGGGGAGACTCACAGGAGCCACTGGGTCCAAAAACCATCACTTCAGTCTTCTTTTCATTAAAATTTAAAAAGTTTAAAGTCATCCAAGCTTTAATGTCATCAAGATATGCAAGAAGTGGTTTAATTGAGAAGACCTCCTTCTGCTTTAATGGTACATAAATGTGACTGTCATCAGCGTAACAGTGGAAGGAGATACCATGCTTTCTAAGGATTGAACCCAGTGGAAGTAAGTACAGGGAGAAAAACAAAGGCCCTAAAATTGAGCCCTGTGGGACTCCACATGACAGGGAAGTCAAGGAAGATTCAAAACCAGCCAGACTTACAGATATGGTTCTATCTGCCAAATAGGACCTGAACCATTCCAATACAGTACCAGAAATCCCCACTAGATGCGGTAGACGGGATATTAAAATGCCATGGTCCACTGTATCAAAGGCAGCAGTTAGGTCAGGCAGGACAAGAATCACGAAATCACCAGAGTCCAATGCCAGGAGGATGTCATTAAAGACCCTTAACAAAGCTTACTCTGTGCTGTGGAGGGTTTTAAATCTAGACTGAAACACCTCCAGCCCTGCGTTCAGTTGACAAAACTGTTTGCAACCGTTCGGAATTGTTCGTCAGTTTCGGTAACTGAACGACATGGTTGCCACGAACTGTTTTCTCATTGGTCAAACTCCTCAGGGAGGTGACTCGCATAGCGAACAAAGATGGCACCTAGGTAAGATAGTTTGCGATGTCCTTTTGTTTTCTTTTCGGAGCAATTCCATCAATTTAAGAGTAGAGGTTATGTCAGTTTGTAAGTAAAACAATACCACGCATAAAATATTGTTTTTGGTGGGGGTATAACGGAGAATTCTTAGGTAATATGAAGTTGAAGTAGGCTACAGTCTACGCCGTAGTTACTATGGTCCTCTAACCGGCTGGCAGAGAACCATAGATCTACACAACTACAGAATGCCTGAGCCGAACAGAAAAACCATTCGCCGAGAACTGCCTGTTCATTTAGATTAGTTCACCTTGAAAACTATGTTTGGCAAACTGTTTTGTGAACTGAACTCGGGTCTGGACACCATTCTCGTCCAAAAAAAGCCTTTAACTGAAGATAAACAATTTTCTCCAATATTTTTGAGAGAGGGATCACACTCCTCAGCCTCCCTGGGAAGGTCTATGCCAAGGTACTGGAGAGGAGAGTCCGGCCGTTGGTCGAACCTCGGATTCAGGAGGAGCAATGTGGTTTTCGTCCTGGCCGTGGCACATCGGACCAGCTCTTTACCCTCTCGAGAATTCTTGAGGGTTCGTGGGAGTTTGCCCAACCAGTTTACATGTGTTTTGTGGACTTGGAGAAGGCATTTGACCGCGTCCCTCGTGGATTTTTGTGGGGGGTGCTTCGGGAGTATGGGGTATCGGGCTTGTTGTTACGAGCTATTCGGTCTCTGTACGACCGTTGTGAGAGTTTAGTTCGTATTGCCAACACTCGGTCGGAGTCATTCCCAGTGAGAGTTGGACTCCGCCAGGGCTGCCCTTTGTCACCGGTCCTGTTCATAATTTTTATGGACAGGATTTCTAGGCGCAGCCAGGGAATGGAGGGTGTCATGCTTGGTGACCACAGGATCTCATCTCTGTTGTTTGCAGATGATGTTGTCCTGTTGGCTTCATCCAGCAATGACCTACAGCTCTTGCTGGGACGGTTTGCCGCTGAGTGTGAAGCGGCTGGGATGAGAATCAGCACCTCCAAGTCCGAGTCCATGGTCCTCAGCCGGAAACAGGTGGATTGTCCTCTCCGGGTTGGGGACAGGCTCCTGCCCCAAGTGGAGGAGTTTAAGTATCTTGGGGTCTTGTTCACGAGTGAGGGGAAAATGGAGCGAGAGATCGACAGACGGATTGGAGCAGCATCTGCAGTGATGCGGACGTTGTACCGGTCTGTTGTGGTGAAGAGGGAGCTTAGTTCTAAGGCAAGGCTGTCGATTTACCAGTCAATCTACGTTCCTACTCTCACCTATGGTCACGAGCTTTGGGTAATGACCGAAAGAACGAGATCGCGGATACAAGCGGCTGAAATGAGCTTTCTCCGTAGGATTGCTGGACTCACCCTCAGAGATAGGATGAGGAGCTCAGTCATCCGGGAGAGGCTCAGAGTAGAACCGCTGCTCCTCCACATTGAAAGGAGTCAGTTGAGGTGGTATGGGCATCTGATTAGGATGCCTCCTGGACGCCTCCCACTTGAGGTGTTTCAGGCACGTCCCACTGGGAGGAGACCCCGGGGCAGACCCAGGACTCGGTGGAGAGACTATGTCTCCCAGCTAGTCTGGGAACGCCTTGGTATCCCCTCTGAAGAGCTGGAGCAGGTGGCTGGGAAGAGGGAAGTCTGGGCTTCTCTGCTTGAACTGCTGCCTCCGCGACCCGGACCTCCGGAAAAGCGGTAGAAGCTGGATGGATGGATGGATTTTTGAGAGAAAGGGTAGCTTTGAAATAGGCCTAAAATTAACCAACACAGTTTGATCAAGACCAGGTTTCTTTAGCAAAGGTTTCACTACTACATGCTTAAAATATGCAGGAACCACACCAGAAGACAAACTGTTGTTTAAAATGGTTAAAACTGACTGATCTATGCTAGATAAAACTTCTTTCAAAAATAAGGAGTGAGAGCATCACAATAAACTACATTTGGCCAAATTTGACCACTATGAACTTTTCACCCTATGAACTTTTCAGACCCTTCGCCGGCGGAGCGACCCGAAATGAAAAAGTATACCAGGAGGTCTCTGAACTAATGGCTGCTCACAGGAAAGATAGTGAGTGTTTTATGATTTTAAGCATCTTTTAAGTTATTTATCCCATTGGTGACAAGCTCACTTTGAACAAACAAGGATATCGCCGTTGTCTCCTGTATGCAGATAATGAGCTAGCCATCAACACTAACTTCATGCTTTGCTTGTATTTTGCGCTTGTTGTAATAAATATTCGCTTCTGACAGCAAAACGTGCTTTATTTGTTTTGTAGTGTACTCACAAGGCCGCAATAAACAAAAGTACACACACGTTAATGTATTGTGCTTAACTTAGAGGGTTACAAAAGATTCTTAGGTTTAACATTGCCATCCCCCAAGTTTGATTTCACCTTCTTTCATCAGAAAATCTCAGACTAAACTTTATCTAGTATTTCTTATGATCACCCTGTGCTTCCGACCCTCGTGAGGCATCCCTGACAGGCTGCCTTTAGGAAATGAGAGTGGGATGGCTGAATGCTAAACACCTTCAGTTACCACAGCACAGAGCCATGGGATGTTTATACTGCTGCTACTATGAAGATAATCCTCTTTGTTCTCTATTATGTAATAAAGTCTAATACTCATCTTTCTGAAGATAAAAACCCAGTGTGTTAATAAGCGTTCCTAACCCTTAAAAGTTGTTTGGACTAAATAAGTCATGGAGGGTTTTGTTTTTTGTTTTTTTTTATCTTATATGGCAGTGGTGTATTTCTAACTTCATTTAAGAGCATGCATGGTATGCTTGTTTTTGACAAATAAACAGTAACTTTTTTTTTACAATAAATGATGATAGACAGACAGGTAGATAGATAGATAGATAGATAGATAGATAGATAGATAGATAGATAGATAGATAGATAGATAGATAGATAGATAGATAGATGGATGGATGGATGGATGGATGGATGGATGGATGGATGGATGGATAGATAGATAGATAGATAGATAGATAGATAGATAGATAGATAGATAGATAGATAGATAGATAGATAGATAGATAGATAGATGGATGGACGGATAGACAGACAGATAGACTAGTGGGATCATATTTTTCACATATTAACCTCCCTTCACTGGCTCCCTGTTGAATCCAGAAACACATTTAAAGATCTTATCTTGACATATAAAACCATACATAATCTATCCCCCAGTCATTTTAAAGAATTGATCCTACCCTATTATGCTTTCAGAATGTGGGACTCATAGTAATCCCTAAGGTCTCTAAAAGTACCATGGGGGGTAGGGCTTTCAGTTATCAGGCCCCTCTCCTATGGAACCAATTACTAGCCTGGGTCCATGTGGCTGACACCCTCTCTCCATTTAAGACAAAACTGAAAACTTTTCTATTTGACAAAGCTTTTGAATAGACTTCCCACATGGTATAGAGCCAAGAGCAGAGGTAGCCCCTCTACATGGCCTTCATTGACCTGATGAAGGTGTTCAACTTGGTGAGCAGAAAGGGTCTATTCACTAGTCTGGAGAAGATAGGATCCCCTCCCAAGTTGCTGATCCTCATCACTTCCTTCCATGACAGCATGCAGGGGACAGTGTACTTTGACTGTTCAACTTCTGCCCCTTACCCCATCCGCAGTGATGTGAAACAAGGGTGTGTCCCTGTTCCAACACTCTTTGGGATCTTCTTCTCCCTTGTTCTCTCATACATGTTCAGGGACTCAGATGACGGAGTGCACCGACACACCAGGTCAGATGGAAAGATCTTTAACCTTGCATGTCTAAAAGCAAAGACCAAGGTGCTCCAAGTCCTAATCAGGGAGATACGCTTTGCTGATGACGTTGCTCAGACATCTCACACACAGACTGGTCTCCAGAGGTTGGTCAGCTGCCTAACACATGCCTGCAAAGAGTTTGGCCTCACCATAAGCCACAAGAAGACAGAGATCCTGGGTCAGGATGTCAGTGAAGCTCCCACCATAAACATTGGCAAGTACACCTTGGAAGTGGTGGAGCAGTTCACCTAACAAGGGTATACAGCAGGGGTGTCAAACTCATTCCATGGAGGGCCAAGACCCTGCATGTTTTGCTTCTACCCAGTGTCTTCAGCAGGTGTTTTCACTGATCAGCAATCATTGGGAAGAAATTCAGTGAAATCACCTGTTGAAGACTCTGGGTGGAGGTAAAACCTGCAGGGTCTAGGCCCTTCCATGGAATGAGTTTGACATCTGTGGTCTATAGTCTCCAGCAATTTGTCCCTTGATCCTGATCTCAGTAAACAAATTTGGAAAGCTGCAGCTGCCATGTCCAAGCCGTCCAAAAGAGTGTGGGAAAATGGCAAGCTTACCACAGCCACCAAGGTCACAGTCTATAGAGCCTGTGCCTTGAGCACTTTGCTCTATGGTAGTGAGACCTGGACCACCTATGCACAATAAGAACATTGCCTCAACAGATTCCACCTGCGGTGCTTGTGTTGGATCCTGGGCATCTCCTGGAAAGACCATGTGCCAAACAAGGAAGTCTTGGACCAAGCCAACATGCCAAGCATGCTCGCACTCCTCTCGCAGCGACATTTGCGTTGGATTGGCCACATCCACAGTATGCAAGATGGCCGTATTCCCAAAGACATCTTGTATGGAGAGCTGGCTACAGGAACCCGGTGTTGTCACCCACTATTGAGATACAGGGACACTTGCAAAAGGGACTGCTGACATTAGCATGGACACATGGGAGGAGATGGCAGAAAACCGGGATGCTTGGTGAGACATTGTAAGCACAGGCATCATCACAGCAGACCAGAAAAGAGTCCATCTGTGGTCAGACAGGAAAGAGAGGAGAAAAGCAGCAGCAGCGACTCCCCAGCAGCCACCATCAGCATTCGCGTGCAGCAACTGTGCCAGGGACTGCTATTCCAGGACTAGCCCGCTCAGTCACAGCCGATGCTGCTCCGCAACCAACTGAGACCTCTACCAGGCCCATCCATTGTCTATCTAGACGGCGGGAGCCAAAAAAAATAGTGTCACCGTACTATGCATACTGTTCCACTGCTAGACGCGTGCATAGTGTTGTAGTCCACATCAATGGGACCTGCTGTGCATGTGTTTAATTGTGTGTATGAGCTGTGTAACAGCTGGCTAGCTAGATGGTGATATCATGTTTTAACTAGATGTCATTCACAAGTGATTGGATTTTGCATGTTATAGTTGTGAATTTTACTATTAGTATCCTTTGGCCACTTATTAAAAAAAACCTGCTATTTATACTTACTGTGCATAGTGTATGGGCATTACACCACTATGTTCAGCTACAGATGTGCCTGCTTGCAGTGCTTCCTTTGAGATTCTTTAGTTGGCTAAATAAGCCTGAAAAAAAGCCTATAAAAATGCTGTAATCTTAGGCCTAGTCCCACAGTTGCAATCAAAATTATTCAACCCCCATTGCATTTTTTAGGTTTATTGACAAAATTGAAAAAATTTTACGTGTTTGCAATAAACAAATTACACAAGAACAGTTTAAATGTTTAAATAAAACTAATATTACAAGGATTTAATCCAAATTCGACACTAAATCCTGCTTTCAATGACGACTGCAGTTTAAAAATTATTCACCCCCCCCCGAATAGAATTGCTTATAAAGGCACACATTTGCAAATCAGGTGTGGTATCAAGCATACCTGATGCAACTAATCAAAGGCTTCATTAGTTGCATCAGGCATGCTTAAGACAGAACACCTCAATCACCTGGACTGTTGGCAGTGATGTTTGACTGCATGTTAGAAATATGGCTAAGTCAAGAGAATTGCACAAAAAGTTCAAAGAAGAAATCACTGCACAAACAAGGAAAAGAATACAAAAAGATAGCAAAAGCACTGAATGTTCTTAGAGATACAGTTGGAAGCATAGTTTGCAAGGTTGAAGTTAACGGAACAGTAGCTACATTACCTTGATGTGGTATTATTGCTTGTCATGAAGGGGCTGAATAAATTTGAAGCTGCAGTCATCATTAAAAGTAACATTTTGTGCTGGATTTGGAGAAACCACTTGTAATATTAGTTGTGTTGAATTATTTAAATTGCTCTTGTATGATGCATTTATTGCAATTAGCTGCTGGTTTGTACATTTTGTCAATAAACACAATTTGCAGTGGGGGTTGAATAATTTCGATTGCAACTGGAAGAATATGTTAAACTGAGGACTTTCACTGGCACAACCACCAAAGCAATCACTAGAGGAGACTGTGAGGTCCCCCACAGATGCACAACATTTGCTCAATCTGTGCTATCAGTGAGGGGCACCAAGATCTGGTATAATACACCACTTGCATTCAGAGAACGTACCACACTAAATACTTTTAAGACTCTTTGTAAAAATTGGCTTTTAAACAACCAAAACTGTACCCATAACTAATGGTTGCTCTGCGGCATGCGCATGTACATATATGTGCCCGTGCATCACACACATACAGTATGCCCCGCCTCTTGCTTGTTGCTGTTGTTTGTTGTTGCTGTGAGGTGCTTGGATGCATGTGTGTGTGTATGCATACACAGCACTTCACTTTCGTGATATTTGAATGTTTTGTTCTGTAGTTGTCACAGGAGGTGGAAAGCTGGACACAAACGCAGTATTTGGAGTTTTGGTAGTGATTTATTAATGAGCTGGCCAGACGAGCGCAGCTCAAAAAAACACAAAAGATAACAAAAATAACAGACAACTCAAGGGTTGTAACAAAACTTACAAATCAGGCTTGATCAGGTCAGGATAAACAGGTCAGAAACAGAAGCGTGTTGATTACGCAATATGACGAGATGACAGACAACAAAACACAGACCGTGGCTGACATAAATAGGCACACAAGTCATCAAACACAATACAGAGCAGATGGGCACAATCAGGAATAAATGGACACAACAGGGCATGGTTATAGAGAACAGGACGGGCGGGGCTGAGCAGACAATTACACACAGAGGATGCACCAAACATGGGTAGAGGAACCAGGGGAGACAAGCCCATGAAACAATGACAATAATAAATAATGCTGATAACTTTAAACTGACAGCATGCCCATCGGTGAAAGTAAATATGCAAAACATAATAATAATAATAATAATAATAATAATAATAATAATAATGGCACCTCAAGCTGAGCAGGAACAAAAGCATGTACTGTGGGAACAGCTGGAGCTGCATTGTGTGCCTCAGGGACAGCGGGAGCCATTGCATGCACCTCGGGGACAGCTGGAGCCTTTGCGTGTGTCTCGGGGACAGCTGGAGCCCTTGTGTACACCTTGGGGACGGTTGGAGCCTTTGCGTGCACCTCAGGGGTGGCTGAAGCTGTTGTGTGCACCTCAAGGATGGGTGGAGCTGTAATGTGCACCTCGTGAGCAGCTGGAGCAATCAGAAAAGGAGCCGGAGCTGATGGTGATGCAAGTGTAGAGAAAATTAGAGTTATAAGATACAAGGATTATTTAATTTATACATAGAGGTGTGTGTGGGGAAATGGAGGTTTACTTCGTTACCACAAACACACACAAAAAGCTCGTTTGGGTGCACCAGTCAAAAAACTTGGACAATTTATTAATAACTAATCTTTGTACCTTCCATCAACCAGTCTCAAACATTTGTGAATTCTTATGCATGACCCAGGAAAAAGACACAGAAAGAAAAATCAAGCAGAAACTTCTATATACCACTATTGGGTTTAATGATCAAACTCAGGTTAAATAACATTACATTCAATTGATTTGTAAGCACAGTGAATGAGCAACAAGCATCAAACATCATATTAACTTGTAATGGTTTACTGAGCATAAAGTATATAGTTGAACCTTTGTGGAAACAAGAGAAACTAGATTTTGAATTTGTAACTGTAATGCAATGGGTCACTGTGAAGAAACTCTAACAAAAATATGCATAAGATCGGACACAATTTTGTGGAGAAAATGATGAAAGCTGATTATATGAAAAAGGAAATTCTGGGTTACTCTAAAAAAAAGAAGGTTAATGAAAAGAAGGAGATTATTTTTCCTTCAATTTTGTAGCCCCTATTGTAACTTCTAACATGAAAAATTGGTCATATTCAATTAAAATTAGACATCACATTTAGCCCATCAAATATAAAGTTTGAGTCGAGCTTATGACCAGCTGTGTCTTCAAAGAGTTCAGCCATGATTTTTCGCTAATGCCAGTAGATGGCACAAGGGGGAAGACTGCCTGCAGCACTTCCCGGTTGGTACAGTGGTTCAAGCTTGGACTCGGCCGCAGAGTAGGCAGTAGCATAGGCGGCAAGATGGGCGGCAGGCCCCTGGGCAGGTGACGTCTTCTCCTAGGCAACAGGTCCTTCCCTGGTCCGTAACTTTGGGATGCCCACCGGCCGACAGGAATCACAGAACTGAAGGAAAAATGGATGCAAAATGGTTCCACCCACGAAATCCGAGTTCTTCTGATGTCGTGGTACGTGGGTGAGACAGTCTCAAGGAAAAAGTTCAAAATTCACTCTCAGTCCACTTTCATGGTGAATTAAGGAAAATCAATAGAAAAAAAAAGTTTAACAGAATAACACAGCGTCTGAGGAGAGGAAAAAACTTTGGAGTCTTACTCCATGTAAGAGAGGATGATCTCAAAAGGACAGGACGATCTCTCCTCAGATACCAGTGGGGGGGGGGGGGGGGGGAATGCACACAGATGAGACAGAATTCAGACCAACAGAAAGACTTAATAAATAGACTGCTGCAGAAAGACAACTGAAAGAACTACTGAAAAGCTAGGACGTTTTCCTCTTTCAAATGACAGCAATTCCTTAGTCATAATACTTGACTAGCAGCAGGAAGAACCAATTATTGTCTGTCGCAGGAGATTTGAATGGACTCTGGTCCAATAAGGAAGCGGTCCTTTGTCTGTAACCGACAAATAGAATGGAAGGGGGTGTTGTCCAACAGAGACAGCCTGGTGATTGGCTGATACCAGTCATATGACTTATGTAAGATTTTCAGAAATAAACACAAAATAATTTTGAAATTCATGTTATATACTGATATATACACACATGGACAAAATTGTTGGTATCCCTCTGTTAATGAAAGAAAAACCCACAATGGTCACAGAAATAACTTGAATCTGACAAAAGTGGTAATAAATAAAAAATTCTATGAAAATTAACCAATGAAAATCAGACAATGCTTTTGAATTGTGGTTCATCAGAATTATTTTAAAAAACAAACTCATGAAACAGGCCTGGACAAAAATGATGGTACCCTTAACTTAATATTTTGTTGCACAACCTTTTGAGGCAATCACTGCAATCAAACGATTTCTGTAACTGTCAGTGAGACTTCTGCACCTCTCAGCAGGTATTTTGGCCCACTCCTCATGAGCAAACTGCTCCAGTTGTCTCAGGTTTGAAGGGTACCTTCTCCAGACGCATGTTTAAGCTCCTTCCACAGATGTTCAATAGGATTTAGATCAGGGCTCATAGAAGGCCACTTTAGAATAGTCCAATGTTTCGCTCTTAGCCATTCTTGGGTGTTTTTAGCTGTGTATTTTGGGTCATTATCCTGTTGCAAGACCCATGACCTGCAACTGAGACCAAGCTGTCTGACACTGGGCAGCACATTTCTCTCTAGAATACCTTGATAGTCTTGAGATTTCATTGTACCCTGCACAGATTCAAGACACCCTGTGCCAGATGCAGCAAAGCAGCCCCAAAACATAACAGAACCTCCTTCATGTTTCACAGTAGGGACAGTGTTCTTTTCTTGGTATGCTTCATTTTTGCGTCTGTGAACATAGAGCTGATGTGCCTTGCCAAAAAGTTCCAGTTCTGTCTCGTCTGTCCATAGGACATTCTCCCAGAAGCTTTGTGGATTGTTAACATGCAGTTTGGCAAATTCCAGTCTGGCTTTTTTATGATTTGTTTTCAACAGTGGTGTCCTCCTTGGTCGTCTCCCATGAAGTCCACTTTGGCTCAAACAACGACGGATGGTGCGATCTGACACTGATGTACCTTGACCTTGGAGTTCACCATGAATGTGTTTAGAGGTTGTTCTGGGCCCTTTTGTTACCATTCGTATTATCCGTCTCCTCCTGCGGCCACATCCAGGGAGGTTGGCTACAGTCCCGTGGATCTTAAATTTCTGAATAATATGAACATGAATCTTTATTTTCGGATAGATTATTTCGGATAGATTAAAAAAAGTAAAAGTAAAGATTAAAAAAGAAACAGAATAATATAACAAAGGGGAAAAAATCCAACAAGGTCAAATTAAACAATAACTCCTCTGATTATACAGTTCAACATAAGCTATCTGAAATGGGTGATGGCTGAAGCCGCAGCTTATATTGCCCACCCATATTCCATCCGAGAATTCAAAAGAAAAACAAAACAAGAGCGATTACAATTCGGAACAAAGCTAAGACAAAATGTGACAAAAAAACAAACAAACTAAGAAGCAACACAACACAGACTGGATATGACAATCTTTATGTGATTTTACATGTCATCTTGTATATATGTTTGGAGTATTTCTTCTTTTAGTTTTTGTTTAAATTGTCCAAGCGTTGTACGTGATTTTAATTCAGGTCCAAAATCGTTCCACAATCTGACTCCTTGCACTGAAACACAGTGTTGCTTGGTGGTAGTTCTCACTGAAGGTTTTTGAAATATACATGTTCCTTTGAAATGATATTGTTTCTCCCTTATTTGGAACAACTTTTGGATATTTGTGGGCAGTGATAGAGTCTTCACTTTAAACATTATTACTGTAGTTTTAAAGTCAACCAGATCTTTCAACTTGAGAGCTTTTAATTTAAGAAAAAGTGGGTTTGTTGGTTCCCTGTAAGCAGCTTTGTTTATTATTCTAATAGCTCTCTTCTGAAGCATAAAGACTGGATATATGTTTGTTTTATGTGTATTTCCCCATACTTCAGTACAATATGTCATGTATGGGAGTATTAATGAATGATACAAAGTATATAGTGTGGGTTGATTCAGCAAATATTTCACTCTGTGTAGTATTAAGATAAGGTAAGATAAGCCTTTATTAGTCCCACAACGAGGAAATTCCAGGATTGCAACAGCACAGGGATAGCAACACTCAGAGCAACAATCAGAAGGCAAGAAAAAAAAAAAAAGAGCAGCGAGTATACATATGTACATATAAACATAAATATATAAACAACAGATGCGGAGCATTGCAGCTAGATGGAATAAATATATAGATATACAAACACACATTGCGGAGCATTGTAGCTAGATGGACTAAATATATGAACATATAAACACACACAGTGTGGAGCCTTGTAGCTAGATGGAATAAATATGTGAATATATAAACACACACACAGCGTGGAGCGTTGTAGCAAGATGGAATAAATATATGAATGTATAAACACACACAGTGCGGAGCATTGCAGCTAGATGGAATGAAACAGCATAACCGTCTACTTAGTTATCCTACATGGTATGATTATGTACCCATACATATTGTCACCCTCCGTAGCTACCGGTATTTTCCTAGTTGTATACCGGAGGGGACCATTGTGTAAGTCTATTGCGTCTTTTGCATTCAATACTATTAGGTCGTCACGCCTTTTTGCTATCTCTGTGAGCAGCCCTGCTTAGGTTATACAGTCTGACAGCCGTTGGTAGGAAGGACCTGCAAAACCTCTCGGATGTGCACCTAGGATGATGTAGTCTGCTGCTAAATGAGCTCCTTAGTGCATTCAGTGTGTCCTGCATAGGGTGGAACTCGAACTCCAGCAGAGATGACAGTTTAGCCACCATCCTTCTCTCTCCCATCTCCTCCACTGGGTCAAGGCGCTGCCCCAGGACAGAGCTAGCTTTCTTGATCAGTTTGTTCAGTCTCTTCCTATCGGCTGCTGTAATGCCACCGCCCCAGCAGACCACTCCAAAAGTGATGGCTGATGCCACCACCGTGTCATAGAATGTCTTCAGCAGTGCCCCTTGTACACCAAAAGACCTGAGTCTCCTCGGTAGGAACAGCCTGTGCTGTCCCTTCTTGTAGAGTGCGTCAGTATTGTGTGACCAGTCTAGTTTATTGTTCAGATGAACACCCAGGTACTTGTAGGATGTCACCATCTCAATGTCTGTTCCCTTGATGTTTACTGGTGCTGTGAGGGGTTGTCCTTGCCTGCGGCAATTGATTTAGATATTTTACCTTTAATATAATTAATATGTGACTTCCAACACAGTTTATTATCAATTATTACTCCAAGAAATTTAGTTTCGGATACCTTTTTAATCTCTACACCATTTACACTGAGTTTAGATACTAAGTCGTTGTGATGGTTGTTAAAAACTATAAATTTTGTCTTACTTAAATTGAGCGTTAATTTGTTCGAATCAAACCACAGTTTAAGCTTTCCTAATTCCTTTCCAAGTGTATCCAAAAGTTGTTCCAAATTGCTTCCACTGCATAATAGATTAGTGTCATCGGCAAACAATATTAAATCCATTTTTTCTGAAACTTTACATATATCATTTATATAAATATTGAATAACAGTGGCCACAAAACTGAACCCTGTGGGACTCCACAAGTAACCTTCAGTAACTGTGAGTTTTTGTTACCAACACATACATACTGATGTCTATTCTTTAAGTTGCTATGTAACCAGGACAGTGCTACTCCCCTAATACCACAATTTTGTAGTTTCTTTAATAATAAATTATGATCCACTGTATCAAATGCTTTTTTAAGATCCAGGAATACCCCAACTGAGTACTTTTTATTTTCAGCAGCAGTTGATATTTTTTCTATAAATTCCATTAGAGCAAATACAGTTGTCCTCTTGTGTCTGAACCCATATTGCTGTTCACACAATAAATTATTCTTCATTATGAAGTTGTCAATTCTCTCACAGAATATTTTTTCAAGTGTCTTGGAAAATTGGGGCAATAGTGAAATTGGTCTATAGTTTGAAAGTTCCCCTCTGTCACCCGTCTTGTATATCTGAATTACTTTAGCTATTGTCATTGCATTGGGAAATATACCTGTTTGGAGAGACATGTTACAAATATACGTCAGTGGTTTCACTAAGCATTCAATAATAGTTTTGACTAAGAGCATGTTAATACCATCACAGTCCGTAGATGTTTTACTTTTAAACGATTTAACAATTTCAATGACCTCTCTCTCGTCTGTGTTCTTTATGAAAATGGAGTATTTTATAGCAGTGTTTTTGCTTATTGTATCACCTGTGGGTGCCGTAATGGGTATTTCTCGAGCCAAATTAGGACCAATGTTAACAAAAAAGTTATTAAATTCATGTGCAGGTGAAACTGCATTCACACTGTTGTTTTATTATTTTTTGAAAAATTGGTTGGGTAGCTTGTATTTCTGTTTTTATTTCCAAGAATATTGTTAAGATTTGTCGATGTATTTTTAATATTGTTTCTGTTTTTCTCCAGTTCTTTACTGTAATAGTCTCTTTTACTAGATCTCATTATATATGTTAACTTATTTTTGTATGTTTTATACCGCTGCTCTGCTTCTTTTGTCCTTTTCTTTAGAAAAGCTTTATACTGTATAATGAATTTTTCTTTTTACATGCCTTTTGTAATCCTTTGGTTAACCATGGCTTATCGACAAATTTATGTTTAAGCTTTTTCTTTACTAATGGACAATTTTTTTCATAAAGAGTGGTTACAATGTGTATAAATGTGTCATAGGCTTCATTTACATCTGATACATAGACTTTTGTCCAGTCTTGCTTCAGCAAGTCTTCTTTAAAAGAACTGATTGCATTTTGTGATTTGTATCAGAAAGATTTTAAATTTTTTTCTGTATTGGCCCCCATGTGGCCATGGATAAGTGCAAAGACTGGCAAATGGTCATTTTCTTATCAATTATATTTTCTTATCAATAATATTAACAAACAGTTTGTCAATAAGTGTAGCAGTGTGAACTGTGATTCTATTGGGATGTGTTATTGTGGGATATAGACTCATACTGTACATAGAATTCATGAACTCTGTAATTACATTTTGTTGAAATGGATTTAGTAAATCAATATTGAAATCTCCACAAATTACAACCATTTTCTTACTAGTAATATTATTGTACAGCTCGACTAACTTACCTCTGAATGTCTCAATGCAAGTTCCCAGCATTCTATATATGCAACTTGTAATTAGATTTTTTGTTTTATCTTGGTCGATCTCAACAGTAACACATTCCAAAATCCCGGGTAGTGCAAAGGACATTCCATTTACAAGCTTACACCTATACAGGTCATCAATATACAGTGCAACACCACCACCCTTTTTTTCCATCCATTCATCTTCTACCGCTTTTCCAGAGGTCCGGGTTGCGGAGGCAGCAGTTCAAGCAGAGAAGCCCAGACTTCCCTCTCCCCAGCCACCTGCTCCAGCTCTTCAGAGGGGATACCAATGCGTTCCCAGACCAGCTGGGAGACATAGTCTCTCCACCGAGTCTTGGGTCTGCCCCGGGGTCTCCTCCCAGTGGGACGTGCCTGAAACACCTCAAGTGGGAGGCGTCCAGGAGGCATCCTAATCGGATGCCCATACCACCTCAACTGACTCCTTTCAATGTGGAGGAGCAGCGGTTCTACTCTGAGCCTCTCCCGGATGACTGAGCTCCTCATCCTATCTCTGAGCGTGAGTCCAGCAATCCTACGGAGAAAGCTCATTTCAGCCGCTTGTATCCGCGATCTCGTTCTTTCGGTCATTACCCAAAGCTCGTGACCATAGGTGAGAGTAGGAACGTAGATTGACTGGTAAATCGACAGCCTTAGAACTAAGCTCCCTCTTCACCACAACAGACCGGTACAACGTCCGCATCACTGCAGATGCTGTTCCAATCCGTCTGTCAATCTCTCACTCTATTTTCCCCTCACTCGTGAACAAGACCCCAAGATACTTAAACTCCTCCACTTGGGGCAGGAGCCTGTCCCCAACCCGTAGAGGACAATCCACCTTTTTCCGGCTGAGGACCATGGACTTGGACTTGGAGGTGCTGATTCTCATCCCAGCCGCTTCACATTCAGCGGCAAACTGTCCCAGCAAGAGCTGTAGGTTATTGCTGGACGAAGCCAACAGGACAACATCATCAGCAAACAACAGAGATGAGACCCTGTGGTCACCAAGCATGACACCCTCCATTCCCTGGCTGCGCCTAGAAATCCTGTCCATAAAAATTATGAACAGGATCGGTGACAAAGGGCAGCCCTGGCGGAGTCCAACTCTCACTGGGAATGACTCCGACCGAGTGTTGGCAATACGAACCAAACTCTCACAACGGTCGTACAGAGACCGAATAGCTCGTAACAACAAGCCCGATACCCCATACTCCCGAAGCACCTCCCACAAAAATCCACGAGGGACGCGGTCAAATACCTTCTCCAAGTCCACAAAACACATGTAAACTGGTTGGACAAACTTCCACGAACCCTCAAGAATTCTCGAGAGGGTAAAGAGCTGGTCCGATGTGCCACGGCCAGGATGAAAACCACATTGCTCCTCCTGAATCCGAGGTTCGACCAACGGCCGGACTCTCCTCTCCAGTACCTTGGCATAGACCTTCCCAGGGAGGCTGAGGAGTGTGATCCCTCTAAAGTTGGAGCACACCCTCCGGTCCCCTTTTTTGAAGAGAGGAACCACCACCCCGGTTTGCCATGCCAAAGGCACTGCCCCCGACCTCCACACAATGTTGCAGAGGCGTGTCAACCATGACAACCCAACAACATCCAGGGCCTTGAGGTACTCAGGGCGAATCTCGTCCACCCCCGGGGCCCGGCCACCAAGGAGATTTTTAACCACCTTGGCGACATCAGCCCCTGTGATAGGCGAGTCATCCCCCTCATCCCCAAACCCTGCTTCCTCTGTGGAAGGCATAGCAGTGGGATTGAGGAGATCCTCGAAGTATTCCTTCCACCGCCCGACGATATCCCCAGTCGAAGTCAACAGTGTCCCATCCGCACCATACACAGTGTGGACGGGGAGCTGCTTTCCCCTCCTGAGCTGCCGGACAGTTTGCCAGAATCTCTTTGAGGCCGACCGAAAGTCTTGTTCCATGGCCTCACCGAACTCCTCCCATACCCGGGTTTTTGCTTTAGCAACCACCCGAGCTGCACTCCGCTTGGCCTGCCGGCACACCTCAGCTGCTTCGGGAGTCCCACAAGCCAACCAAGCTTGATAGGACTCCTTCTTCAGCTTAATGGCCCCCCTCACCACTGGTGTCCACCACTTGGTTCGGGGGTTGCCACCACGAGATGCACCGACCACCTTGCGGCCGCAGCTCTGGGCCGCCGCTTCAACAATGGAGGTGGAGAACATGGCCCATTCAGACTCCATATCTCCAGACTCCCTCGGAATGTGGTTGAAGTTCTTCCGGAGGTGGGAGTTGAAGACCTCCCGGACAGGGGCCTCAGCCAGACGCTCCCAGCACACCCTCACTATACATTTGGGTCTACCAGGTCTGAATGGCTTCCTCCCCTGCCATCGGATCCAACTCACCACCAGGTGGTGATCAGTTGACAGCTCTGCACCTCTCTTTACTCGGGTGTCCAAGACATACGGTCGCAGGTCTGATGATACGATAACAAAATCGATCATCGACCTGCGACCTAGGGTGTCGTGGATCCAGGTGCACATATGGACACCCTTATGCTTGAACATGGTGTTCGTTATGGACAGACTGTGGTTAGCACAGAAGTCCAATAACTGAACACCACTCGGTTCAGATCGGGCAGGCCGTTCCTCAAAATCACCCCCCTCCAGGTATCACTGTCGTTGCCCACGTGCGCATTGAAGTCCCCCAGTAGGACAAAGGAGTCTCCAAGAGGAGCACCCTCCAGCACCCCAGTCACAGACTCCAAAAAGGGTGGGTACTCTGAAACATCATTTGGTGCATAGGCACAAATGATGGTCAGGGCCCGTTTCCCAACCTTTGGGTTGGGAAACGGGTCTGTTAATATGAAACATCTGATATGAAACATCTGATATCCCTCTATTGCCATCAGGGGAGCCTGCTCTTCATTAAGCCAAGTTTCAGAGACTGCAATAGCTGTAAATTTTCGTTCTAGCCGTTTTAAATAGTACTGAATCTGTGGAAAGTTTTTGTTAAGACTTCTGCTGTTGAAGTGTATTATTGATAGTTTACCATCTAGTTGCACTTGACTTTTGAATTGTTTTTCAGTGTAATATCCACAATGATTATGAATATTATTGGAAAAAATGGTTATCAGGATCAATATCATTCTCCATCTCTTGTAGTTTATGTTCAGCAAATGGCATATTTTCAGAGTTTGAATTTCCTCACTCTGTGTCAAATGACTTCCTCCAACTGGGGATAATTGATGTCTACCCAAGTCAGTCATAAGTTTTTAATATGTACAACTGTAGTCACAGGAACATCAAGCTGCTTGGAGATGGTCTTATAGCCTTTACCTTTAACATGCTTGTCTATAATTTTCTTTCTAATCTCCTGAGACAACTCTCTCCTTTGCTTCCTCTGGTCCATGTTTAGTGTGGTACACACCATGTCAACAAACAGCACAGTGACATTACAAGTTTGTAGACACCTGTGATGTTAAATAGAGGACACATCTTGGTTGAACATGTCCTTATGGTAACATTATTTTCAATCTTTTCTAGGGGTACCATCATTTTTGTCCAGGCCTGTTTCATGAGTTTGTTTTTTAAAATAATTATGTTGAACCACAATTCAAAAGCATTGTCTGATTTTCATTGATTAATTTTCATAGAATTTTTATTTATTACCACTTTTGTCAGATTCAAGTTATTTCTGTGACCATTGTGGGTTTTTCTTTCATTAACAGAGGGGACCAACAATTTTGTCCATGGCTGTATTAATGGAAAACACAAATACTAGTCACAGAGGGAGATTTACAAGAAGGCAATTAACATGGACCACGAAAGGTGACAACAGAAAAATGTAACAATGGAAAACCATGAAAGGTTACTTACAATTAAACTGACGAAGCAGAGTATAGAGCAGAGACTACAACAGGAATCAGACGTGGGTATTCCTGTCTGCAAAAGGCAAGGTCGCTGTGAGGAATGAACCTTGCAAACAAGCTTGAATAATAATGGGGAAACAACCAAAATAAGGATCAGGTGTGGATGCATGAGTGAGAAGTAATTAAAGACACTAAACAGCTGTGACAGGCCTCAAACAGATTGACAGGCGGAGGTCACATCACGGCACTGTCAAAATAAAAGCACAAACATAAAAGATGAAAGTCAAGAACAAAAACATACAGAAAAATTGATAATAACCAAACAACCCGAGCACAGCACTGACCCCCGCTCGGCATCATGACAGTGCCCTTCCCTTAAGGGGTAGATCCAAGACACCCCACCCTAACATCAAAAGGAATGAAAGTACCCCCCCTTCCCCAACAGGAAAAACCTCAAAAATAGACCCTGGGAGGGTGGGGGGGGGGGATCCAGGCCTGGAGGGAGAGACACAAAAAACAAACCAAACACACATGATCCACCACACTGACAAAATAAGGTGCTAGGATGACTAGGCAATACTGGGTAAACAATGGCTCAGTTCAGGTGGACTACCGGAGTCCCGGCTCCACTCGACCACCAAGTGGAAAAGGTCAGGCAGCTTACCAGGTCTCCAAAGCCGCCAAAATGGATGAGAGAGTCCATCGGGTGGTCTTCCAGGACTTGGAAGCCACCCAAGCAACCGAGAAAGTTAAGGCTGTCTCCCTGCATCTCTGGGTCAGCAGGTCGCAGAGCACCACACACTCCCCCCCCAGAGGTGGCAACTGGAACCAGTGCTTACCGCGGACCCCCAGAACCAGAAGATGGGCACCCGATGAGAGAGATGGCGTGAGAAAAATGTGGTCATCCTTGTGGTCTGATGAACCTCTGAAACTTTTATGTCATTCTGGCAAGCAATGCGTGGGTAATAATTAAAAGGTTTTTTTTTTTAGCAATTCTTCCTTTAACCACTAGGTGGTGCTATAACATATGTCAACTATTTTCATATAGATGCGTTTGGGGCGGGACTAATATAGATCATAGAAACTTGTGGAAATCTGACAAGTTTTGCTGGAGTTACAGCTCTCTGCTGTTGTATGGGGTGGAGTCAAAATTTGCCATGGCGCCATGGCCACACCTTTGAGTGTTTGCAAGACATTTATACAACTTTTAATAGCCCATTCCTATAGATGCTGCCATGCAAAAATGAGCTCAATTGGAGTAGTCCCCAAGGAGGAGTTCATCAAAATGTGAGGGGTGGTCTTTTAGAATGTTGGTGGATACTTCTATCACCGATGTCTGAGGTGCCACACACCTCAACGGAATTTCATCTGCATTTTTTTCATGAAGCAGTAGGTCACGCTATAACTCTTGTAACTTGTTTTTGTATAGATGCATTCGGGGAGGGACAAATATCAATCATAGAAACTTTTGTGGAAATAGGATTAGTTTTGCTCAAGTTACAGCTGTCTGAAGTTTTATGGGGTGGAGTCTTATCCATGGCACCCTGGCCACACCTTTGAGCTTTTTACTGAAACTTATGTAACCTTTAATGGCCCAAGCCTATAGATGCTGCCATGCAAAAATGAGTGCAATCGGTCCCCAAGGAGGAGTTCGTTCAAATGTAAAGGGTTGTTTTTAACAAAATTAGAGACTTTGAGGCAAGGTGGCGGACTTCCTGTTGGCCGTGGGTAAGGGTCACAATTATGCTTGTTGCATGTCTTGAGGTGTTACATACCCCACCCGAATTTGGTGTCTGTAGGCAAACTTTAGTGTCACCGGTCTCCATAGACCTTGTAGGAATACCCCAATTCAGTTGGGGTATTCCTGGATCTTAAAAAAGCATTTGATACAGTGGATCATAATTTATTATTAAAGAAACTACAAAATTATGGTATTAGGCGGGTAGCACTGTCCTGGTTATGTAGTTACTTAAAGAACAGATATCAGTATGTACTGTATGTGTTGGTAGCAAAAACTCACAGTTACTGGAGGTTACTTGTGGAGTCCCACGGGGTTCAGTTTTGGGGCCATTGTTATTCAATATGTATATAAATGATATATGTAAAGTTTTGGAAAAATGGATTTAATATTGTTTGCCAATGACACTAATTTATTATACAGTGGAAGCAATTTGGAACAACTTTTGGATACACTCGGAAAGAAATTATGAAAGCTTAAACTGTGGTTTGATTCAAACAAATTAACGCTCAATTTAAGTAAGACAAAATTTATAGTTTTTAACAACCATCACAACAACTCAGTATCTAAACTCAGTGTAAATGGTGTAG
This sequence comes from Pholidichthys leucotaenia, assembly GCA_020510985.1. NCBI lineage: Eukaryota > Metazoa > Chordata > Actinopteri > Cichliformes > Pholidichthyidae > Pholidichthys > Pholidichthys leucotaenia. The sequence goes on along the minus strand of CM035842.1, from coordinate 372,305,555 downwards.
AGATTGAAAAGGTATCCGAAACTAAATTTCTTGGAGTAATAATTGATAACAAACTGTGCTGGAAGTCACATATTAATTATATTAAAGGTAAAATATCTAAATCAATTGCAATACTACATAGAGTGAAATATTTGCTGAATCAACCCACACTATATACTTTGTACCATTCATTAATACTCCCTTACATGACATATTGTACTGAAGTATGGGGAAATACATATAAAACAAACATATATCCAATCTTTATGCTTCAGAAAAGAGCTATTAGAATAATAAACAAAGCTGCTTACAGGGAACCAACAAACCCACTTTTTCTTAAATTAAAAGCTCTCAAGCTGAAAGATCTGGTTGACTTTAAAACTGCAGTAATAATGTTTAAAGTGAAGAATCTGTCACTGCCCGCAAATATCCAAAAGTTGTTCCAAATAAGGGAGAAACAATATCATTTCAGAGGAACATGTATATTTTAAAAACCTTCAGTGAGAACTACCACCAAGCAGCACTGTGTCTCAGTGCGAGGAGTTAGATTGTGGAATGCTTTTGGACCTGAATTAAAATCATGTACAACGCTTGGACAATTTAAACAAAAACTAAAGGAAGAAATACTCCAAACATATATACAAGATGACATGTAAAATCACATATGGATTATCATATTCAGTCTGTGTTGTGTTGTTGCTTAGATTTTTGTCACGTTTTGTCATGTTTTGTGTTAGCTTTGTTCCGAATTGTAATCACTCTTGTTTTTCTTTTGAATTCTTGGATGGAATATGGGTGGGCAATATAAGCTGCGGCTTCAGCCATCACCCATTTCGGATAACTTATGTTGAACTGTATAATCAGAAGAATTATTGTTTAATTTGACCTTGTAAGATGTTTTTTATTCTCCTTTCCCCTTTGTTATATTATTCTGTTCCTTTCTTTAAATCTTTACTTTTAATCTATCCGAAATAAAGATTCATTCATTCATTCATTCATTCATTTTCATTCATTCATTTCTCCCGGGCATGCCGCAGCTCATGGGGATGCTCATTGGGCTTCCTCCCAAACAGGCATCCTCCCAAACAGCCACCACCTGCTGCCGCCCCTGGTCATCTTATCTCCAATGTTTGGCCCGAACACCTCTCGACCGGGCCTCCTCCCTGGGTTGAACCGCATCCACGACCCTCAGAAAGGCCCCATTCAGCTTCCAGTGTCTCTGTTTAGCACGTTGTTCCACGGTGCCAGCTGGTCCTGCCCCACTCTCTTTCATTTTTGGATCCGGCGTTGCTGTTGTGACCCCCTGCTCTCCGGTCCCTTCCAGCCAAATTGCGGGAGTAGAATGGGCCCTCAACTCGGCGCCACCCTCCATCACGAGCATCCCACCGTGCCGCCCAGTTCCCTCAACTAGGGTTACTTGGGTGCTGGCACCGGGACCCTCCCGCGATGGCCCTGGGTGGAATTGGTCCTGCTCATTGTTCAGTTCACTAGGGAAAGATTCTGATAGAATAATTTTGAGCATAATTAGTCTGAGTCAAAAATCAGGCAGAGTATTTGGATTTAAGTATATTTATTAAATCCCAAGGCCATTCAGAGAGATTACATGAGCGTGAAACTTAGTCACATGCACCTAACCTCTACACATATATTTCTGAGTCTGGTATTTTTTATAGCTATCACAGTCCTGGTATCCTAAACAAAGCAGGTCAATATGACATGAGAGCTTATCCTAGGTCGTTATTTATGTCTTCGATGACCTGCAGTCTCAGGCATTATGCACACACATCATGAAGGCCACAGATAAACAATAATTGCTCACAGAAATACACCAAGAATATATCAGACATATTATATATATATAATATGAAAGGATAATATAAAGGAATATATGAACTTATCCTACATGGAATGCACATATAAACATCAGGCATGAAATGGGAAAGTCATGGAATAATAATAATAATAATAATAATAATAATAATAATAATAATAATAATAATAATAATAATAATAATATAAGAATAATACAGATAATATGGAATTTTTCTATTAAGTTCGTCCCACACAACTTAGTCCCACAAACCACAGCCCGGCCACTCTTCTCCAACCCGATACTGTGGGAAGAAACTCCTCACGGTTGCCCAGTTCAACACGGATCTCACCACTCCCGTGTCAACCAGCAACGGCACTGTCTGTCATCACCCGCAGCTCACGGGCCTCCACCTCAGCTGCGCGCACACCTGCGCCTCGTTAACTCTGCTATTTATTCCATCCTGCCCTGAGCTGCGGCCTGGAGCCGTCTGTCTCCCTGCGTTTCTCCACAGCTACTTCCCTGTCGTTCGGGCCAGCTGTTTTCCTCATCGGACACGTAAGCTGTCATTTTGCCTTACCTTCTCCATCCAGTCTTCCCCTGTGCACAGGTGGGTCCCCTTGGCGGCGGACTCACTCTCCCTCGTCACGCTGCTCCTCCACTTGCCGCATCTTCACGGACGCACTGCAGAACGCTGTCTCCCAGGCTTGGGACTTGCCACGCCAGCCACTGCGTCGCTACAAGTAAGCACAATAACATTGTCACTTTCCCGCGTGGTTACCTAGCTAATCCCTGCTCTCCTCTCTCATAGGGTTGCCTGGCTGAACGGCGAACTGCTCTGTCCTGACCTCATCCTCCACCCACACCACATTCACATCTCGCATACACGCATCCACACACACACATTATTGTTGAATAAAGCTTTCAAATCTGTCCGAGCCTGCATGCGTGTTTCCTGGGCCGAATAATATGTCACTGTCTCTCCATCCAGTTCCACCATACGGTAAGTTGGTACTTGGGGATACACTGTGAATAACTGTGGGAGGTGAAACGGGGAGATCCTCCATGTGTCTCAGATCCCCTCACTAGAACCTGTAATATGCCCTGGCGAAATGATGCAAGAGTCTGCAGGTGCCGTAGCATCTTCCTCTTGCAGGACACTTTCTAGTCTTATAATGGTGGTTGGTGGACCCACAACCCAAACACCTGGGCAATCCCGGGGCGGACCTCATTTTTACAGCATTAGTATATTCTTCATCATCCTCCACGCCATTGTCGCTGTCTGGGTCCACTGCCTGCGCCGTCGACTGTGGTTCAAAATGGTGGTGTGACACTCTCTCACCGAGCTCCCGTGATAGCTTGTCTGCCACCTCAATCTGTTGAGCTAACTCGATGGACATGGCTAATGTCAGCTCACCCGAGTGTGTGAGAAGCTTCGACCTTGTCGCCGGGCAAAGAGTATGTTCTGCCAACTGCTCGCGGACCATCTCTTCCTCTAACGCTCCAAACTGACAGTTATTGGCCAGCTGACGTAAGTCTGCTACATACCGCTGCACTGACTCGCCAGTCCATTGGCGGCACTGCCGAAACTGGATCCTCTGGACGATGACGTTTTCCGGGGCACAAAAATGTTGTGCCATTAGCTCAACCACTTCGTCAAAGCTATCACCTTCGCCTAAGGTACTAAGGATACGTTATCCTTCCATTCCCAAGTTGTGAACCAACAGTGCCTGAGCTCGCAACTTCTTCAGTCTTCCAAGGTCCAGTGCCACCAAGTAGTTTTGAAAGGCGGCAAACCACCTCGCCCAAGGGACTGGTGGCTCACCGGGAAGCTCCAAAAACAGCCGAATAGAAGTTACCCCCACGTCCATACTTTTACCCTCGTTGCCAAATGTTATGTTGGTAATAGGAACCAAGGACGAGACTGAGTGTTGAACTGGACACAGCTTTATTTGTGACTCACTTTCACAATACATGCGCATCCATCAGGCTGAGAGGAGGTCATGAGACCGCCCTTCTCCCTCACAGCCCTTTTATACCCCGGGTGGTGGTGGAACTGGAAAGGTGGAGCCACCATTCATGTCACACAATAACATGTCCCCAATCACCAACGCAACACATTAGTTTTGGAGTATTGTTACTAACACACTATGAGACGATAAGAGCCTTGGTTGATGTATGCATTCTCAGATCATCACCAAAATGTAATGGCTTCCTCTGTAGCCCAAGAACCACCTCTGGTGAAAATTTCATCCAAATCCATTCAGTAGTTTTTGTGTAATCCTGCTGCACAAATGCAAACAAAGCCCTTGGTGGTGGTATGCACTCTCAGATCATCACCAAAATCTAATCATCTATTTCCCGTGCCATTACACACCTTTCCTGAAAATTTCATCAAAATCTGGTTGTAAGTTTTCAAGTAATGTTGCTAACAGACAGACAAACCAACACTCGCAAAAACATAGCCTCCTTTGTGGAGGTAATAATCAAATGTACAAGGAAAATGTCACAAAATAAGAAAAATTCTAAGTCAAGAGAAAAAAAACTGTTTTTAATTTAATGTTTGGTTAGCAGCATTTCAGTTTATGTTTAGTAATACTAGTCTTGGCAGAACACTCTAACTTTAAATAAATAAACCATAATCTCTTGTTGCTTACTGCTCTTAATGTATACATTGAGTTTGTGGAGCTGTTGTATAAAAGCTAGTGATGTTATGCTTGGCACCGCCCTCTCGACACTGATTCGAGCAATATAACATGGAAGCATCATGAGCAGAGTGTGGAGCACTGTGTCAACATGGCCACAGTCATGTGACCGTACAGAACGAGGCCCCATTGTCACATCACATGATTTGAGACCTGGCGAGAAATTTGAGAGGGCTGGGCGTTGCATACGTCAATAGTGAAGGATTTAAAAGGGGTCTGATTCACCCCTCAAACTGAGGGATTTTTGAGAGGAGGAGATTTGTTATCATTGCTTTCGCAATTTGAGTAGAAGTCAGGGACAGTAATACACAAGTTAGAATTAGGTTTAGGTTTAGTAACATTAAACAACACATTACATGTACTAAATATTACACATAGATACATTAGTAATGGTGAAACTGAGTCCTTAAACAATGAACAACTTTGAGACAATAGCTTCATGATGGACACAGTGTTATGAAACATTTAATAATGAATGCCATCTGCTGACTGAGTGTCAGAACTGCATCTGGGTAGAAAAGCTGAAAAAAATCTCAACTTTTTTTGAGCATTTGCCCATCCGAGGTCTATTCAAAATTGGATGGCAGGAACAAACAATACAAAGCAAACAAGAAAAACACCTAATTCCAATAGAACCCTCTCAAATTTCCTGCCAGCCCTCAAGTCACGTGATGTGACCGACATAACGAGGCCTCGCTTGCTACGGTCACGTGACTGTGGGCATGCTGAAACAGTGGTCGATGTACTGCTCATGATGCAAAAAAAAAAGATTGCAAGAGACACTGGACAGCTCCTGTTACTATAATTAAAAAAAGACTATCAGAGAATTATTGTGCTCTTTATTCTCTCGCTTTCCATTTTAATATACCCCTTTTTTTCTTGTTAAATGGAATGTGAAGTTTGACTGATTGTATATTTTTTGTGAAAGTTCTGATTTTGTAACTCTTTTGTAACCTTTATCCTCATTGAGCGTTTGTATGTTGTATTTTGTTCTATTAAATTACAAAAAAAAAAACTGCTCATGAAACTTCCGCTTTATATTGTGCGAATGAGTGTTGAGTGGGCGGTGTTGAGCCTAACATTGTGGAGGAATAAGTTCAGGCGAGGTACGAGCTGGAAGGTTGCAGAGTTTTATTTCCTCCATCAAAATGAGACGCACTTGTAGCGCTGTGCGCTACTGTGCTGCTGTGCTGTGTGTGTTGTATCGTGTTGCCCTCTGCTGTGCTGTGTGTGCTGCTGTTTTATATGTTATACAAACAGAGAGAATGCATGGCACATTAGCATATTGATATACATATCAGTCAATACATATAATTAGCCTGACCAACTGGCGCCCGAATGTCCTCTCCTTAATCCGGGGATGTATAAACAATAGTCCATTTTTCTGGTTGTCCCCCCAGGGGTTCTCTGTCCATATGCAATCCCTGCTGAGTGTGAATAGCATCAGTGGGGCGGCGCGGTGGCGGAGTGGTTAGCACTGCGGCAGCACAGCAACTCACCCTTGGCCGGGGGATCCTGGGTTCGATCCCAGCCCCCGACCAACAGTGATCTGTGTGGAGTTTGCATGTTCTCCCCGTGTCTGTGTGGGTTTACTCCGGGATTTCTCCGGTTTCCTCCCACATGCCAAAAAACATGCAAGTTAGGTTAATTGTCATCAAACTGGGGATTCTAAATTGTCCTTAGGTATGAATGTGAGAGTGAATGGTTGTCTGTCTCTCTGTGTTGGCCTGCGATGGACTGGCGATCTGTCCAGGGTGCACCCTGCCTCTTGCCCAAAGATGCTGGGATAGGCTCCAGCCCCCCCCCCTCCCCCCGCGACCCGAAAAGGATTAAGCGGAAGAAGATGAATGAATGAATGCATTGTGCTGGGTGACCACACGGCTTCCCCCAGAATGCTCAGAAGGGACTGTGATCCCCCCTCCCCCATGTCATTTGGCTCCAGCTCCGGTAGAACTGTCGGAGGGCATGTCAGTCCGTGGGGGGGACGGGGGAGGGGTGGAAACAAACAGTGTGCTCCGCTCCGGGTTCCAGCACATTGAACAGCCGTGGATTGTAGGCGCACGGGCCGGTGTGCGTTGTGCGTAATGGAACCAGATGGCGATCGGCCGGCTTTAGGGAGTGAGGTGAGGGAAGAGCACTGTGGTGGAGGAGGAGGAGTGGGGTGGGAGTACTTATTCCTCCACAACATCACTACCCTTACCCCAATGGATTGGGACACCCCTTCATGGCTGCACATGGCCATAGTGGCTGTACAGTGTAGCTGTCTTACCGGCCACTGCTGAAATTCACTAGCTATTGGCTGGTGTAAATGTCAAGCCCAGCATTCTCTCTCTCTCTCTCTTGCGCACGCGTGCGCATCTGTGGAGTGGAGTGTGTATCAGAGAGTGATTGTGCTTTCGGGCATTTATTCAAAGGTTTGTTAATCTGTAAAAATATCACTGGTCATTGTCACGTTTTCTCATTGTTCACATTAGTTTTTCCAAAGCACTGTAGGGGTTCGCGAGGGTTTGGTTGGTGGTGCTGCATGCCGTGCAGCGGCAGCCGGTGTGTGGCTGTGTGCCGTGGCAGGCCGCAGCAGGCCTGGCAGCAGTGTTGCCGGCTTCAGTAACCTGTCCCATGGACATGGTATTAAAATACCAGTCAGCGTGGGGTTTTTGGTAGAAGATTGCACTTTGGCCATTGAAGAGCTTGTGGTGTATGAAAGTCTTAAGGCAGCTTCAAGAATGAATAGTGCCGTTATTTTTTTGTATTCAACTGATAAGGCAAACACTGTGGTTGAGCACAGTGTTGTATTGAGAAACACGCATACAGCAGTTTTCCCCCTCGCAAATCCTGCTAAGAGTAATATTATCGAACGTGCCACCTTTAGTTAGAAACGAGACGCTGGAAAGGAAACTTTCACGCCATGGGCAGATTGTTTCATTTATGAAAATGCTTCCGCCGTGATGCAAGTCGGATAAGTTGAAACATGTTGTATCTTTTAGGAGACAAGTGTTTATGATTTTGAATGATGACATTGATGACAAATTTAATTTTGGATGGTTTCGATTATTTGGTTTTTGCAACCTCTCACTATATGAAATGTTTTGGCTGTGGACAGGAGGGGCATTTGGTGCGTAGTTGCTCGGAGAAAGCTCCAGAGACAGAGGCGGAGCCTGCTCCGAGTGCTGGGGCGCTGAGGGGGGTGGGCAGTCTAGTGTGCAGTGTGGAGGAGCAGGGGGAGAAAAAGGAAGCTCAGGGGTGTGACAGGAGCATGCAGCAGGATGGACAATGCTCCACTACTGCAGCTGCAGGTTCTTGTGAGCAGAGTCAGATCAGGGTAGAAGGGGAGGAGCAGGAGGAAATGAATATTGAGGAACTTACAGATGATGGTGCAAAAACAATGGGAGAAGATGAAAGTATCTTTAAGGTGCCTACATCTAAAAGAAAAACTAAGTCACAATCTCCAGGGGCAAAGCCAAAAAAACAAAACAAAACAAAACCTTAAAAGAAAGGAAGGTGCATGGAAGCGATTCAGAAGATTTTTCTTAATTTGTGGAGTGTGTGAAATAAGAGACAGATTCATGACAGACAGTTTATTACACACTTCACATCTCTCAAGCACAGAACAGAATGAATCATTTCAGCAAGCTCTCTTCTTTTACCCAAATCCCTCTTCACAAGTTTCATGGCATTTCTCAGCACACAGCATGACATTTACATTACACTGCATTCAACCCCCTATGTCCTTGACTTCTTCCTGCCATCTCGCCAGGAACCCCCTGGGCATTGTTCTCCCATGCTTATTCACTGTCTCTGTCTGAGATGCTAAATAATCTGACTCCCCCAAGGTCCTACATCCCCCCCCCCCAGCATCTTAGATAGAACAGTAGAACATCAGTCCACACGCCGTTTTGGCTTCAGTCTCCTCCCATATCTGCTGTAACTGGGGTTTACCGCCTCCGTGGCGCTGCTGTGCCAGTGGGGGGCTGTTGGGAGTGTGTCTGACTGCGGGTGGGCCGTGGCGAGCGGGACGGGGGGAACTTCGGTCTGTCCATGTGGCTGCTCTGGTGAATCGTTTCCCTGGGGAGCTCTCCATGGGGGTCTTCCACGCCGAGGGGCCCTAGCCAACAGCACTTACTCGTCCGCCACTACGAAAGCGGGTTTGAGTCTGTCTATGCCAATTTTCTCCCGCCTACCCCCCAAGTCTAGCAAAAAATGCTTATCCCCTGTTTCCAACACTCTGAACAGCCTATCATAGGGGTGGGCGCAATGGAGGACGGTGGGCATCGTGGCTGACAAACACGAACTCCGCGTTCTTCAAAGTCTTAGGCACGAAAACACGTGGAAAACAGTGGTGGGCAGGGCCTGGCAGTGTGCCTGTGTTTGCTCTCCGCTGCAAAAGCTGAGACGGGGAGCTGTCTGGTGCGGGATTATCTGGCAGAAATTCCCTGGGCAGCCGTAGGGGCTGCGCAAAAACCAGCTTTGCCGGGGAAGCTTCCAGATCCTCTTTTGGTGCGGAACGCAACCCCAATAAAACCCACGGCAACCTGTCCACCCAATTTGCATCCGTCAGTGAAGCCCTGAGTGCTGCTTTCAGTGATCTATGAAAACGCTGGCATAACCCATTGGCCTGTGGGTTGTACGCGGTTGTGCGATGAATTGTAACACCCAGGCTGCGGGCCATCACGGACAAGAGTTCGGAAACAAATTGAGGGCCCCAGTCGGACGTAATGTCTGACGGGACTCCAAAACGCGCCACCCATGCTGTTAAAAAAGCGCGTGCTACATCTGCGGACGTGGTTGCCGCCAGCGGGACTGCTTCTGGCCAGTGCGTGGTGCGGTCCACCACTGTCAGGAGGTGCGTGCACCCCTGTGATGGCGGGAGGGGGCCCACGAGGTCCACGTGAACATGGTCGAACCTCTTAGCCGGTACCCAAAACGGCTCCAAGGGAGCCTTCATGTGTCTGTGTACCTTGGCTCGTTGGCACGCCACGCAGGCTGCAGCCCACTCTTTTACTTGTTTGCGTAGGCTTGGCCACACAAACTTCTCTCCCACCATTTTGACTGACGTGCGCACTCCTGGGTGTGCTAGAGTGTGAACCGACTCAAACACGCGGTGGCGCCACACGACCGGGACCACCGGACGCAGGCGTCCCGTGGAGACATGGCAGATTAGGGGGGGCATGCCGTCTTGCAGCACCCTGCTCTCCAGCCTTAACCCTGTTGGTCCAGACTGGAGCGCGCGCACGTCTGCATCGCTAATCTGCTCCGCGGCCATGGCTGCGTAATCTATCCCCACGTAGACCAGGGCCACCACGACGCGCGAGAGGCAGTCCGCCACCACATTCAGTTTACCTGACACATGCTGAATATTGGTATTAAACTCTGAGATCGCGGCCAGCTGTCTCTGCTGTCGGCCCGACCACGGTTCTGAAACGTTGGCCATCGCGAACGTTAGTGGCTTGTGGTCCACGAACGCGGTGAAGCTGCACCCTTCCAGCCAGAACTGGAAGTGGCGTATGACCAGGTGGAGGGCCAGCAACTCCCTGTCCAACGCGCTGTATTTACGTTCGCTGTCGCACAAAGTTCTGCTGAAAAAAGCGAGCGGCTGCCAAGCCCCGGCGACGCGCTGCTCTACGACAGCCCCTATAGCCCCGTCTGAAGCGTCAGTGGTGAGCGCTAGCCGGGCCGCCGGGTCTGGATGCACCAGCAGTGCGGCGTTTGCCAGGGCTGCCTTAACCTCCGAGAACACCCGCTCTCGCTCCGGGGTCCATTCGACCCCATCTGAGGGTTTCTGTCTCTTGAGCGTGGCGTACAATGGTTGCATGAGCCGCGCGGCGCGGGGAAGGAAACGGTTATAAAAGTTCACCATCCCCAAAAATTCCTGCAGCGCCCTGACCGTCTGAGACCGGGGAAAATCCGCCACGGCGCGCACTTTGTCGGGCAACGGGATCGCTCCTTCCGGAGAGACGCGGTGCCCCAAAAAATCAATCTCCGTCACGCCAAACTGGCATTTCGCCGGGTTGATTATTAACCCGTGCTCCTCCAACCTCCGGAAAACCGTCCTGAGGTGGGTTTCGTGTTCGTCTTTGGACACACTGGCTACCAGGATATCGTCCAGGTAGACGAACACGAACGGGAGATCGCGCAGCACTGCATCCATCATGCGCTGGAATGTCTGTGCCGCGCCTTTTAACCCGAATGGCATGCGCAGGAACTCGAATAAACCAAACGGAGTTATTACCGCTGTTTTAGGTATGTCCGCTGCATGCACTGGGACTTGGTGGTAACCGTGGACCAGGTCTATTTTGGAAAAAATGCATGCTCCGGCAAGGTGAACGGAAAAATCCTGTATGTGGGGAATCAGGTAGTGGTCGTGTTCTGTGGCGTTGTTCAACCTGCGGAAATCACCGCATGGTCGCCACAATCCGTCAGCCTTAGGGACCATGTGTAGTGGGGATGCTCATTGGCTGTTCGAACGCCTGATGATGCCCAACCTTTCCAGGTTGGCCAACTCCTCGCGCGCTATGGCCAGTTTAGCTGCGTCCAAGCGCCGAGTTCTTGCAAAAACGGGTGGCCCGGTGGTGGTGATAAAGTGCTCCACCCCGTGTTTAGCGATGGCCCCCGAAAACGTCGGGACCGTGAGTGCTTGGAACTGAGTGAGCAGTGTGTGGAACTTACCGCCTGGAGCTGTGACGTTGGCTTGTGCTGTTGGCCAGGTCGCTCGAGCTATACAGGGGAGAGAGTCAAAGGACAGTGCATTAACCAGGCGCCTGTTAGCAACATCAACCAGTAAACCATATGCACACAGAAAATCAGCCCCCAGTATATGGTAATTCAGTGTTGCTACGACAAAAGTCCACTCGTATGTACGGCCGTGTAGAGATAAGATCAGTGTTCTCTCACCAAAGGTCTTAATTTCCGATCCGTTTGCTGCCAACAGCATGGGGCCGCTAGGTCCTGCCAGCCGGTCGGCGTAGGTCGGCAGGATGATGCTCTTCTGGGCTCCAGTGTCCACGAGGAAACGCCTTCCCGAGCACGCTTCCATCATGTAGAGCAGCTTGTTCTCTTCACCGACGGTCACAGCTGCTACCGACTGCCGGCCTTGGCGTTTCCCAAGCGCTTCAATTGGCACAGTGGCGCACATCTGCGCCCGTTCTCTCGGAAGCAGCGGTGGTAGAAACAGAGCGTGTCTGTCTGGCGCGCCTTGGCCCCCACTGCTGCTACCATCGGTGGCTCCTCACCTCCTCTGGTCGTCTCGCTGGGCTCCGCCGCCACCGCGTTGACTGTGATCGCCCTGGTGGTGAGAATGATCCTGTCTGCCTCCTGGGCTAGCGCACGGTAGTCACGCGCGGCCAGCAACGGCGAATTGGCCAGAACCGCTCTCGTCTCTGTTGGAAGGTTCCGGAGGAAAAGGTGGGCAAACAGAAAGTGCCCGTCGTCCGTGCCCATTAACGCCAGCATCTTCTCCATCAGGTCGACGGCCGAACCATCTCCTAACTCGGTCTGTCCCAGGAGCCTCTCCGCTCTCTCACATTCCGACAGCGTGTAGCGCCGGGTGAGCGCAGCCTTGAGCACCTCGTATTTGTTGCCGGCTGGCGGCTGATCGAGCAGGCTCGCTACCTGCTGAGCTGTGCGAGCGTCCAGTGCTACTACCACATGGTAGAATCTGGCGTCGTCTGCCATTACTCCCCGGAGGGTGAACTGGGCCTCGGTGTGGTGGAACCAAGAGCGCGGGTTGTGCTGCCAGAAGTCTGGTAGCTTGACTGAAACCGCACACGTGTTGCTGGGGGATCCAGTCCAGGCAGTCTGTGGGATGGCTGCTGCGTCGCTGGGGCTTCCCGACCGGGCCGGCTCTGGGGTTCTTGCCTCATGTTCCATAATACGTCTTGGGTCACCAGTGTGGAGTGTGTGAAATAAGAGACAGATTCATGACAGACGGTTTATTACACACTTCACATCTCTCAAGCACAGAACAGAATGAATCATTTCAGCAAGCTCTCTTCTTTTACCCAAATCCCTCTTCACAAGTTTCATGGCATTTCTCAGCACACAGCATAACATTTACATTACACTGCATTCAACCCCCTATGTCCTTGACTCCTTCCTGCCATCTCGCCAGGAACCCCCTGGGCATTGTTCTCCCATGCTTATTCACTGTCTCTGTCTGAGATGCTAAATAATCTGACTCCCCCAAGGTCCTACAAATTTGACAGTGAGCAGGAGCTGTCTGACTCGTCACTTCCCAATGGTCGGAAAAATAATGGTTACACCCTTGAGCAGATATGCAGTTTTCTTGAATCAATCAAAGGGAAAAGAGATGTAAATGTGGACAATTTTTTTCCCAAATTGATCCATATTTGTTGAATCCTCCAAATGGTTCATGACCCACAGAGGAGTTGACGGTCTTACGGACGCAGAGGTTTATCGCCTCAGAAAACTGGTGCTAAAGGTGAAGACGCAAATTGCTATTGCACCCCAAAAGTAGAAGGCAAAACAATCATGTTGTTTTCTTATTTGTTTTTGTAATTATGAGTAGCTTCAAAATTTCATCTCTTAATCTTAATGGAGCCAGGGATGTAAAGAAGAGAGCTATATTTTATGATCTTTTAAAGATAAATTGTGTGGACATTGCTCTTGTTCGGGAAATGCACAGTAACAATAAAAATGAGGTTGAATGGAAGAAGGAATGGGAAGGCGTTTTTTAAGCCATAAAAATACAGTAAGTGCTGCAGTGGCAGTTCTTTTTTCAAAGAATTTCTTGCCTGAGTCCATAAGGTCAGAAGAGGTGGTACCAGGCAGGTTACTTAAAGTGGCTGCCAAGTACGAGAATTCAACTGTAATTCTGTTAAATGTATATGCCCCTGTAAGTTCAGGGGAAAGGTGTGTCTTTCTTGACAAGTTAGCAGATACACTTTCTTCTTGTGCCTCAATTGACTTTTTTATTGTGGTGGTTGGGAGGGGGGGTTAACTGCACTATTGACAACTTGGACAGGAATCATGTGGAGCCCAACGCTCATTCTAGGAAAATTCTAAAGTCTATTGTGGAAACCTGTTATCTGGTTGATGTGTGGCGAACCAAACATGGAAATGACAAGACAATATTCATAGGCTCATAGTACAGATAACTGCATCTCTTTAGCAAGATTGGACAGATTTTATTGTTTTGATCACTACCTGCAATCCTTTAAATTTTGTTTTATGTGCCCAGTAGGGTTTTCTGACCACTCTATTTTAGTTGGGAATATTTTTATAAGTGGGATAAAACCCAGTAGTGCGTATTGGCGTTTTAATGCGGTGCTGACTGATGATGGCCATTTTAGGGATTGTTTTAACTTTTTTTTGCAAACAATGGCAGACAAAAAAATCTCAGTTTACATCTTTGCAGCAATGGTGGGATATTGGAAAGATACAAATCCAACAGCTTTGTAATCAGCACAATTTCATTGCCACAAGAGAAATCCATCCATCCATCCATCTTCTACCGCTTAATCCTTTTCGGGTCGCGGGGGGGCTGGAGCCTATCCCAGCATCTTTGGGCGAGAGGCAGGGTACACCCTGGACAGATCGCCAGTCCATCGCAGGGCCAACACAGAGAAACAGACAACCATTCACTCTCACATCCATACCTAAGGAAAATTTAGAATCCCCATTTGATGCCAATTAACCTAACTTGCATGTTTTTGGCATGTGGGAGGAAACCGGAGTGCCCGGAGTAAACCCACGCAGACACGGGGACAACATGCAAACTCCACACAGAAGGGTCACTGATGGTCTGGGGGTGGGATCGAATCCACGATGGTCAAGGGTGGAATCGATCCCATGACCTTCTTGCTGTGCTGCCACTGTGCTAACCACTGCTCCACCGTGCTGCCCCACAAGAGAAGTCGTGCAATCAATCAGAAGTCTGGAGACTGATATAGTGGAACTCCAAGCTTTGTGTGATTCCACAGAAAATGGAAGCTATTTTACGGTGCTCAAATCCAAAAAGGCCACATTGGCAGATCTGCTGGGGACTAGAGCACAAGGTGCATTAGTCCGGTCACGCTTTCAGTGTATAACTGAAATGGATGCACCATCTAAGTTTTCCTTCTGCCTAGAAAAAAAAAAAAATGGCCAAAAACGACTTATGCACTGCATCAGATCTGCTGATGGATGTGATCTTACAGCCTCAGCTGAGATAAGGAAGAGAGCTGTGGACTTCTTCTGAAAATTGTACTGCAGTGAGTACATGGAAAATCTGTCTTTGTCTGACATTTTTCTGACTGGTTTGCCCCAGGTGTCAGCTGAGGACAATGCAGACTTGGCACAATCACTTACACTGAAAGAGCTTGAGGTGGCGCTGGGGAGTATGGAAAATGGAAAGGCTCTAGGAACAGATGGTCTTCCTGCTGAATTCTACAAATCTTTCTGGTCTACTGGGGGTAAAGACTTACTGGAGGTCCTTAATGACAGCGTGTCAAGAGGAAGACTACCACTCAGCTGTCGGAGAGCAGTCCTCACTCTTCTGCCCAAAAAAGGGGATTTGTGTGAGATCAAGGACTGGAGACCTGTGAGTCTGCTATGTGCCAACTATAAAATATTTTCAAAAGTGTTGGCCAATAGGCTGAGAAAAGCAATAGGGAATGTCATTCATCTTGATCAATCATACTGTATCCCTAGGAGATCAATCAGGGATAACATTTCTCGGTTTCGAGATTATTTGGAGGTCTCTGGTCCTTTGAATTTAAAATATGGGTTGATTTCTCTTGATCAAGAGAAAGCTTTCGATCGAGTGGAGCACCAATACCTGTGGAACACCTTTCAGGCATTTGGTTTCTCCTCTAGTTTTATTGCCTTGGGTCAAAACCCTGTATTGTGACATTGAAAGTGTACTGAAGGTGAATGGTGGTTTAAGCACCCCTTTTAATGTGTGCAGAGGTGTTAGGCAGGGCTGTGCAATGTCTGGCATGCTGTATTCCATAGCCATTGAACCCATGCTCTGTTATATTAGAAGGGAGTTGACAGGAGTAAGACTAAGGGATAGCCCTATTCCGTTGCATCTTTCAGCCTATGCAGATGACATTATGGTGGCTGTAATGAATCAAAATGATGTACAAAAACTCATTCACATCACCAGGTGTTTTGGAATATTCTCTTCTTCAAAGATTAACTGGGACAAGAGCACAGCCCTGCTTGTAGGCAGTTGGCATGGAAATGAGCCAACACTGCCTGCTGGTTTTAAAAGGGTTACATGGGGTCAGGTACCTGGGGGTTCACCTAGGTGGTCCTGCAGAGATTTTAAAAAACTGGGAGGGAGTCGTAGAGAACATGGAGGCTAGATTAAAGAGATGGCGCTGGCTTTTGCCTCGGATGTCCTATAGGGGGCGGACGCTTAACATCAACAACCTGGTGGCTTCTACTTTGTGGCACTACTTGGCAGTGTTGGAGCCCCCTGGCAATTTGCTGCCAAAGCTGCAGAGCATTATTGTCAGGTGTTTTTTTTTCCGGGGGGGGGGGGGGGGGGCAGGCTACTCTGGATACCCCAGAGTGTTTTATTTCTCCTAAAGGAAGAAGGAGGGCAGGGGTTAGGCCACCTAGCTAGTAGAAAAGCAGCCTTTAGGCTACACTATCTACAAAGCTTTCTTCATGGGCCAGAAAACCTTTGGAGACATGTGGCAGATTATATTTTTAGTAAAATGAGCAGTTTGGGATTTGGAAGAATACTCTTTTTTATAGATTGCTCTAGGTTTGTGCTCAACAGCTTGTCGTCTTTTTACGTTAGTGTGCTCAAAACATGGGGAACCATGGAAGTTGGCCGGGTGGACTCAAACACATCCTTATATTGGCTTTTGAAAGAGCCTATATTGAGGGGCTCTCGGCTGGCTGCTGCCTGGGAGGAGGTGCTGGTGCTAGCCGAGGTCATGCTGAATAAGAGAGTAACCATGGTCCAACACTTGGTGGAACTGGCTGGGGCTGATCTGGATGATGCACCTACCCTGGCAAGAGGACTTGGAGTCCAGTCTGTTTGAGTGGTCAGTGTGATGCTGGAGAAGTTCAGGAAGGCTCTTTCACCTGCGGCTAGAGCTCTTCTGGCACGCTGGTTTAAAGGACAGGAAACACCTGATAATTCTGACCCCTTCTTAAGGTTGTGTATTCGGCCGTATTTTACTGACTGTGAAAGACTGAGTCCACTGCTGGATGTGAATGGAAAAGTCTGGTTACCACTGGACACAGTGACTGGAAAAACACTTTATCAAGCATGTGTGAGGACCTTAAACAAAGAAAAACTTAAAGAAAGGGCAGATGCGCCCTGGAGGGAGTATTTTAAATTAAAACCAGAGGTTAAACCCGCTTGGCGCACTCTGTACAAACCACCATTAACTAAAAATGTTGGCAATCTGCAGTGGCGCATTTTACACGGTATTGTCGCAGTAAATGCTTTTGTTTCTGTGCTTAACCCTACAGTTTCAGACTGTTGCCCTTTTTGCACTATTAGAGAAACAATTTTTCATTGTTTTTTTTTAAACTGTGTCAGGTTAAAGTCATTGTTTGGACAATTAAATAATTTAGTTACATCATTAAGATAAGATAAGATAAGATAAGATAAGATAAGCCTTTATTAGTCCCACAATGGGGAAATTCCAGGATTGCAACAGCATAGGGATAGCAACACTCAGAGCAACAATCAGAAGGCAAGAAAAAACAACATCTAGTAAACATATGTCCATATTACTATAAATGTATATATATAGACACACAGTGCAGAGCATTATGGCTGGTGAATGTGCAGCAGAAAGTCTAAGTTCTCTCTCCGCGGATGCAACGGGCCAGCTGGAAGTCTTTGGGCATGATGGTGACCCCCTTAGCGAAGAAGAGACCATCAGGTGGGCCTCGCTGGTCTCCTGCAGAGCCACGACGGCGAAGCTCAGGAAACGCAGGACGGTCTTGAAGTCCTGAGCGATCTCCCTCACCAGGCGCTGGACGGGCAGCTTGCGGATGAGCAGCTCCGTGGATCTCTGGCAGCGACGGATCTCTCTCAGAGCCATTAGGGGGAATTTTTACTGACCACATTTATTTTTGGTTTCTCCTAAAGTAATAAAAAGAAGAAAAAGGACAGCTTTTGAATCTTTTAATGGGTCAAGCAAAGATGGCAATCTACCTAAGAAGAAAACACCAGTTAGAAAGGGAACAGAGTCATGATGTTTTAGAAGTTTTTCAGAATCATGTTAAGGCTCGAGTAATGTTGGAGTTTAAGTATTACCTTAAAATGAGGAACTTGGATGCTTTTCGGAAGATGTGGGACCACAAGGGTGTGCTTTTTTCTTTAAAGGATTCTGAAATCACCTTTGTTGATGGATTAGGATGATTCACTTTCTTTTCAGTCTTTTGGTTTTGTTTTTGTTTTGTTTTTTTTGCTTATGTGTATAGTTTTGTGTTGTAATGCATTGTTATTTTCACTTGAATAAATGGATTTTGAAAAACTCAAATCTCTCTCTCTCTCTCTCTCTCTCTCTCTCTCTCTCTCTCTCGTGCGCATGTGTGAGCATTTGAGGGAGCAGGTGTGTGGAGTGGCATCGAGTGAGTACTCTAAACCTTGTTTTTCTAACTTTTCTCTGTCTTGTGTGTTGAGATGTGTGTGTGTTTATTATGTAGTTGTTTTAAGTGTGTGTGTATTTGTGTGTGAGTTTTGGAGTGAGTGTGTCAGAGGATGGTAGCTTCTGCTGCCTGTTTTTTCCCGGCCGGCATCATGCCAGTAGTTGACGGTGGTGTGGAGCTCAAGTGCTTGACCCAGAGGCATGGTGTGAGAATCCTCCCGACAGTTTCCTGTTCTGTGGAGGAGGCTGGCCTCATAGTGGGACAGGTGGTTGGGCATGATAGTATAAAGTCAGCATCAAGGATGAACAGTGCAAATGTCATTTTTTTGGATCGAACTGAAAAAGCTGATCAGGTGGTGGAACAGGGAGTTGTCATAAATGCCACTTTTACTCCTGTTTTACCGCTGGTGAACCCTTCTAGGAGGATCACCATCTCTAAAGCTCCTTTCATTAAAAATGATCAGCTGATAAGAGAATTGTCCCATTTTGGCCAACTTGTTTCCCCCATAAGAATGGTCTCTCTGGATAGTAAATCACCCCTGCTAAAGCATGTCATGTGTCACAGGAGGCAATGTTTCATGGTGTTAAAAGACAGCTCTGCAGAACTGTACGTGTCTTTTAACTTCAGGATTGACGGCTTTAGTTATTTAGTTTTTGCAGCATCTGAAACTATGAAGTGTTTTGCGTGTGGTGCAGAAGGCCATCTTATTAGATCATGTCCTCAAAAAGTTAACATGAATAATACTGGGAATAAGAAAGGTGACGATGGTGTTTCTGGTGGTCCAGAGGGTAGTGCTACATGTGATGTGGTAGATGCCGCTGCAGCATCCGCTTCTGCCGGGGCAGCAGCGGCCACAGCAAGGGAGGCCGCGGCAGGCACAGTGGTTGCTCCTCTAAACAGTGATGGTGGGGATTTTCTGTCTGGCGGCAGCTGTGATTATTGTGATGAGACTGTCACCCAGAGTAAAGAGGTGAAGAGCAAAAAGAGTGTAGTTGAAGAAAAAAACATGAACGAACAGACTTTGCAGGCAGAGGAGGAGCAGATCGAGGCTGCGACGGACACACCGAGTAAACACTGCATGACAAACGTTGATGAAGAAATGCAGGAAAATAGTTTTGTTGAGGAGGATCCTTTTAAAGTTGCACAAAAAGAAAAAGTGCTGAAAACTTGCAGAGCACTGCTAAATCTAGTAGGGTGGGGAGGTTGGAAGTGCTGGATGAGAGTGCTTCTGATAACAGTGAAGCTGAGTCTGAGCTGATGCAGACGCAGGAGGAGGAAAGCTCCTACTCTTTTACTAAGATCAGGAAGTTTCTTCAAGTGACTAAGGGGAGTAAAGCTGTGAAAGCAGAAAATTACTTAACCGATCTGGAATTATTTGTTGCATCAGCTTGCAAGTTTATGAAACTAAATGATGGAAATGAGACTTTCACTGATCAGGAAATATATCGTTAAAAGAAACTTGTGCTTAAACTGAAATCACAAATCACTAACAGTCATGTTGACACTTAATTTGCCTTTTACTTTTTCTGCTACGTGTGTTTTTTTTACTGTACCTTATTTTTATCCTTTTTAATGCCTCACCTTAGAATTGGCACTCTTAATATTAATTGGGCCAGGGATGATGTAAAAAGGGCCTCTTTATACAAGCTTTTTAATTTAAAGAAGCTTGATGTGCTGATGCTAGAGGAGACTCACAGCACTGTAGACATTGAGAGCCAGTGGAGAAAAGAATGGGATGGCTGCATTTTTTTTTTAGCCACAAATCAAATAGCAGTGGGGGGTTGCTGTACTTTTCTCTAGGGGTTGTGTGCCTGTCTCTCATGAGGTAGAAGAGGTGGTGATAGGCCATTTACTCTTATTAAAGGTACAGTTTGAAAACGTGAACTTGGTGTTTATAAATGTGTATGTGCCAACACAGAGAGCAGAGAGGATCAGGTTCTTTGACGTGTTATTGGATACGGTCAGGTCCTGTAAGTCGAATAGTTTTTTATTTCTGGGGGGTGATTTTAATTGTACATTAAACCACAGACTAGACAGGAACCATCAGGAGCCTCACCCTGCTTCTGCCAATAGGCTAAGGGAACTGGTGAAGTCACACGAAATGGCCGATGTGTGGAGATCACATCATGAGGACCAGAGGCAATACACCTGGAGCCATGTTAAAGATAACCTTTTATCTATGGCCAGGTTAGACCATTTTTATGGTTTTAAACATCAAATGAGTATTTTTAAAAAATAGTTGTATCTGTCTTGTTGGTTTCACTGATCACTGCCTGCTGTTTTGTTCTGTTTTTATTGAAAATGTAACGTGTAAGAGTGCTTTTTGGCATTTTAATAATACACTTTTAAATTATGTGTCTTTTAAAGGAGTTTTTGATTGTTTATGGAAGTCACACAGGGAACAAAAAACCTCTTTTAAATCTCTCCAAATATGGTGGGATTTTGGTAAGGCACAAATAAAACAACTCTGTCAACAGTACACTCGAAATGCCACTCGTAGCTTGACCAAATCCTTGAAAGCTCTGGAAACTGAGGTGGTAGAGCTAGAGGAGTTATTCAGTTCTACAGGAATACAAGAGCACTTAGAGGCTCTTAAATCAAAAAGGTCAGCCTTGGCTAGCTTGCTAGGGGTCACCACACAGGGAGCTCTGGTCCGCTCATGCTACATAGACGTAACTCTGATGGACTCGCCCTCCCAGTACTTTTTTGGGCTGGAGTGGAAAAATGGCCAGAGAACGCTTTTTCACTCCTTGTTAGACAATGATGGGAGAACAATATCCTCAGCAGCAGAGATCAGGAAATATGCTGCTAGTTTCTACAGCGAACTGTATAAAGCGGAGTGGAGGAAAGACACATCACTGGGCCAGAGTTTCCTTGGTGGTATTCCAGTGTTCTCAGAGGACCTTGTTGCCAGCTTGGATGCTCCACTGTCTCTGTCTGAGCTGCATGCTGTCATGAACCCCTGTGCGCCATAACATGGCGCACGAGGGAGAGAATGGAAAACCCAATTGCAGGAGTCATATTTATTAAAGTTCTCAAAAACCACAAGTTCAGTTCCACCACAGAAATACAGAGAGATGCAATGACTGATTAGGCCACCAAACATAGAGGGCACCAGCCGGACACTCAACAGCCTGGTCTATAGAGAGCCTAGTGCCGCAGGGCTGTGTTACGCACAAAAACAGGAAAGGCGATCAGCCTAGTACGCAGGGCTGCTTAGCACAAGAGAAAAGGCAAACAAGACACCTACAAGGCTGGAGCGATTCCAGGGCGAAACGTGCAATCTGGAGGAGGAGAGAGTGAAGTGGAATTAGCTGAAACACCAAGGAATGGATCGTCTTGAATGTCTGGCTAAGTTGAGCGTAGGGAGTGATACTCATACGGTGAGAACTGGCTGTTGCGTATGGAGGCGAATGCCCCGACAGTCTCTTCCCTCTGGAGCGGCCAACAAATACTCCTAAAGCTAACAAGGAAAGAGCTTGCCGGTGTGAGAATGCGGGGGCAGAACTGATTGGCACCCGGTGTGTGAGAGAGCGTGTGAATGTGAGTGAATGGAGCATGTGCATGTGTGTGTGGGTGTGGGTGTGTGTATGTGTGTGAACACCGGTGACAGTGCAGCTGGCGGTACTTGACGGAAGGAGGGGGCGTGCCAGAACTGTCAGGAGGAAAACTAGGTCAAAGCATAACAATGAGTCAGAATCGGGTTTGGCCTCCAAACCCGAATTCATGACAGGCCCCCTCCCCCCCAGGGGTGGAGTACCAGACACCCCAGTAGTACCCCAGTACCATCAGCAAAAAATAAAGAAGGGAAACAGCACCCCTCAAGGGAACCCCTCCCCCCCCCCCAGCAACAAACACTAACCCAGGGTGGGGAAAAACCAGTTAGGAGGGAAGAAACCCATGTAAACACAATTAGTACAAACACTGAATAAAGAACAAACCCCTCCTAATGACCCCCAACCTGGAGCACTAACCCCCCTCCCCAGAAGTCCAAAATTTGGAGGGTCAACCAGAGTCCCAGGCCCCCAGCATGGTGAGGGGTGGCAGATTGGGTGGCTGGCCCAAGTCCAGCAGGCAGCCCATGAGATAGCGTCTAGTGGCCTGCCCGGGCCGGTAGACTACCCGACACAAAAATCAAGCCCTTCAGGTGGCCGACCAATGTGATGGAGCCACCAGGACCCGAGGAACGGGGGAAGAGGCAGCCTCCATACTCGGGAACATCTGCGGTCAAACCAAGGAACAGGGGCCCCCTGCCGTCTGAGGCTTGGAGCAGGGGCACCGTAGCACCCATGATGGCCCTGGTCTGGGACGTGGCTGCACTCGCGATGGTCCCAGTCTGGGATGTGGCTGCACCCGCGATGGTCCTGGTCTGGGACGTGGCTGCACTGGCGGTGGACTCCAGCTGGGGCTCTGCTGCACCCATGGTGGGCTCCGGTTGGAGCACCGTTGCACCTGCAGTGACCCCCATCAGGGGCCTCATTGCTCCTGCGGTGGCCTCCCGAGCAAGGGAGGTGATGCTCCTCACGTCCTCTGGAGTTGGACCCCGATCCTCAGTTGCCTCCAACAGCTCTCCGGTGACCTTGGCCGAAGGCTTCAAGCCCGAAGGGAGAAAAAGAGAAACCGGGTCAGGGGCAGCGGCAGAGCCCGGTGTGGCGGTCCCAAGAGCTACTGTGAGCTGCCCCAGGTCCACCTCACTACGAGTTGGGCAGTGTGACATTAACATTGAAATTCCTGATATAATGGAGCACACTTGCCTGAACTCTGGCTCCGCCGCCGTCCAGGACTCCGGCGATCTTGGGTGCGCGGGTTCCTCCGGTCCGTTGGGTGCCTCATCCCTGTCGGCCTCCTCCAAGGAAGCTGGACCCGCCTCGTCGTCAATGGGTGGCCCAGGTGGTGGCAGCTCCTCTCTGGTGACCCTAGGATGGAGCTCAAAGGGGATAGGAGAGAGAGAGCGATTAGGGTCACCGGCAGTGGCAGAAAATGGTGAGGGGGGCTTAGATGTGGCTGGGGGCCACACCCAACTCCCCTCCCCTAAAGCCAGGCAAGATCCCTCCACCATCAACAAATGAACTAATACTTGCCCGTGCATAAGCTCTACCGCTGTCCAGGACTCCGACGACGATGCCCCGGGTCCCATCAGCTAGAGGTCCGGTCCGGGGGATGACTCCACTGCGGCGGTCCCCGCAGTGGGCATGATGGTGGTAGCAGGAGTGGGACTCTTGTGCACCATCATCCACGCCTCCAGTTCGTCTGGCGTGGCGGCCGTGGATGACTCCTTCGCTGGCCCATGGGCTGGACCCTCCTTGTCCTCTGGCTCCTTCCCCCTCGAGCGACCTGGATCCGAGACCGATGGGCTCGTGGGGGCACATAGAAAAGAGTCATTGAGACCAGGCACGAGAGTACTGTATGCCGCTGGAGCGGAGAATTTGGGGGACTGCACATCCCGAGTCTCCTCACCAGAAGGCAAGCAACATTGATCATTGATTGTGGAATTTGAATGAAAACAAACTTGCCTGCAATCCTACGGAGTCGTAGTCAGTTAAGGTGGTATGGGCATCTGATCAGGATCTGATTAGGATGCCCCCCGGTCGCCTCCCACTTGAGGTGTTTCAGGCACATCCCACTGGGAGGAGACCCCGGGGGGGCAGACCCAGGACTCAGTGGAGAGACTATGTCTCCCACATGGTCTGGGAACGCCTTGGTATCCTCTCTGAAGAGCTGGAGCAGGTGGCTGGGAAGAGGGAAGTCTGGGCTTCTCTGCTTGAACTGCTGCCTCCGCTACCCGGACCTCCGGAAAAGCGGTAGAAGATGGATGGATGGATGGATGGAAACTTGCCTGTTCTCCTGGCATTGGAAGTCCCCATCGGCCTCCGAGGCATCCTTTCTACTCTCCTGGCACTCCTCATCGGGTTGAGGCTCCTTCTCCCTCGGGGAAAGCTCTTTAAGCCTTTCAGCCATCCCCGGGAGGAACCACAGCTTCACCTCCAAGATGAGGTCTGTTTCAGCCAGGAGAGCCCACCTACATTCCTCCATCTCTTCCCGTGACGGGATGGAGCATTGCTCGGAGCGGGAAGGCAAAGCTGCAGTTCGTGGGACTGGACGCTTCTTGTTGCCGGGCTTCCTTCCTGTCCTCCTCTTGGGTGACGTGGGGATGAGGTAACCCGGGATGCAGAGCACCGTGCCGGGAAGCAGGTCACCCACACAGAGAGACCCCACATCCTCGGGAAGGATGAGCAAAGTGGCCACGAGGAGCTCGAGAACTGGGAGATCCTCAGCCGATTCCTCACGTGGCACGGCGAAGATGTTCCGGAGATCTCCATCGCCTCCGGATGGTCCCAGGGGCTGTCTCGCTCCATCACCCTCCTCACGGTGTCCCGAGCCTGATGAACTGTCGGAGAGGGATGCGACCTCTGCCTCCAGGAGAGAACCTCCTCCAGTAGACACAATGAGCGCTGCTCCTGCTCCAGCTCCATCTCCGTCTTCTCGTCTGCAGACTGGGTGGATGCTGGCCCAGGAGATGAAGGGGATCTGAGGACGGAGGAAGTCTTCCTCTGATGAGGGGCTGGCTCCGATCGCGGAGAGGCACCCTCCGGCTCTACGTCAGGAGCGGGGAGGATGGTGGAGAGGATGGCATCCACCCTATGAATGGCCCGGAGGTTAGGATGATGCCGCTTGACATCCTCTGCGACGAGTCGCGCCCACTCCCGGTCCTTAGGACACCACTGAAAGGCAAAAATCGCCTCCTCCAGCAACTCCTGGGCTTCCAACTCCTCGTCCGTTCCAATCATTATGTCTACGTATGAGGAGAAAAAAGGAGAAGGGGAAAAAAACACAACTCTGCTCCGCTGTATTGTGTTTTTTTTTTCACTGGTTGGGGCATTCTGTCATGAACCTCCGTGTGCCATAACACAGTGCACGAGGGAGAGAATGGAAAACCCAATTGCAGGAGTAGAGAGTGTCATATTTATTAAAGTTCACAAAAACCACAAGTTCAGTTCCACCACAGAAATACAGAGAGATGCAATGATTGGTTAGGCCACCAAACATACAGGGCGCCAGCCAGACGCTCAACAGCCTGGTCTATAGAGAGCCTAGTGCCATAGGGCTGCGTTACACACGAAAACAGGAATGGCGATCAGCCTAGTGCGCAGGGCTGCTTAGCACAAGAGAAAAGGCGAACAAGACACTTACAAGGCTGGAGCGATTCTGGGGCAAAACATGCAGTCTGGAGGAGGAGGCAGCGAAGCGGAATTAGCTGAAACACCAAGGAATGGATCGTCTTGAATGTCTGGCTAAGTTGAGCGTAGGGAGAGATACTCATACGGGGAGAACTGGCTGTTGCGTATGGAGGCGAATGCCCCGACAATCTTGTCCCTCTGGAGCAGCCAACAAATACTCCTAAAGCTAACCAGGAAAGAGCTCGCCGGTGTGAGAATGCGTGGGCAGAACTGATTGGTGCCCGGTGTGTGAGAGAGCGTGTGAATGTGAGTGAATGGAGCATGTGCATGTGTGTGTGGGTGTGGGTGTGTGTATGTGTATGTGTGTGAACACCAGTGACAGTGCAGCTGGCGGTGCTTGACGAAAGGAGAGGGCATGCCAGAGCTGTCAGGAGGAAAACTAGGTCAAAGCATAACAATGAGTCAGAATCGGGTTTGGCCTCCAAACCTGAATTCATGACATTTGCAGCGCTAATGAGCCTCCAGAATGAAAAGTCACCAGGCATAAATGGTCTCTCTGTGGACTTTTATAAGGAATTCTGGCCCCTGCTTGGTCTAAACCTGCTGGAGGTTCTCCAAGATAGTTTGAAAAGGGGGACCCTACCCATGACCTGCAGGAGGGCCATCATCACGCTGTTGCCCAAAAAAAGAGACCTACAGAGCCTAAAGAACTGGAGGCCAGTCTT
The DNA here is from genome assembly GCA_020510985.1 of Pholidichthys leucotaenia. NCBI lineage: Eukaryota > Metazoa > Chordata > Actinopteri > Cichliformes > Pholidichthyidae > Pholidichthys > Pholidichthys leucotaenia. The sequence goes on along the minus strand of CM035842.1, from coordinate 372,279,598 downwards.
TCTGCTCTGCACAGACTGCAAAATTCTTTCAAAACCTCTGGCCCAAAGACTGAAAAAAGTGATGAGCGAGCTCATTCATGTAGACCAGACTTACTGTGTGCCTGGCAGGCTGATTGGTGACAACGTCACTTTAATTCAGGATGTTTTGGAGGTCCCTGGTTCATTGGCTGTGGAAACTGGTCTGATTTCAATAGACCAGGAAAAGGCTTTTGATCGGGTTGAACACCAGTATTTATGGAAAGCTTTAGCTGCTTTTGGGTTCAGCCCAGGCTTCATAGCCAGGATATGGGTCTTGTACAGTGACATTGAGAGTGTACTGAAGATAAATGGGGGCCTGTCTTCCCCTTTAAAAGTCCAGAGGGAGGTTCGGCAGGGCTGCCCTCTCTCAGGGATGCTGTACTCCCTCGCCATAGAGCCTTTGCTTCATCGTTTGAGAAGGGACCTATCAGGAGTCACGTTTCCTGGCTGTGAAGCCATGTTTAGGCTGTCGGCCTATGCAGATGATGTAGTCATTCTGCTAAACAAACAGAGTGACACTAATGTTTTGGTTAAGAGTGTTAATCTTTTTGGCCAACTTTCTTCTGCAAAAATAAATGGGAAAAAACTAGAAAATCAGCTCATGCTGCCTGGTGTGTTGAATTAGAAAAAAGGAGGTTTCAAGTATCTAGGTGTTTTTATTGGAAATCAACAGTGTGAGCAAAACAACTGGAACGGGGTCATAGAGGAAATCAAGGGGAGACTAAATAAGTGGAAGTGGCTAATGGCAAACATATCTTTTAGAGGAAGAGTGCTCATTTTAAATAGTCTTGTTTCCTCATCCCTGTGGCACCGCCTCATGTGCATGGACCCCCCTGCTGGTTTGCTGTCCAAAATTCAATCTGTTATGGTGGACTTTGAGGGGGGGGGACTCCACTGGGTCCCGCAAGCCCTGTTATTTCTTCCCAAAGAGGACGGGGGGCAAAGAGTGGTTCATTTAGCTAGTAGAGGTACTGCTTTTTGACTGACTTCCATACAGAGACTGCTGATGGGCCCCCAGGACCTGGTGTGGAGGCCTTTGGCCTGTGTTATTTTACAGAGAGTCCTTGGACTTGGGCTAGACCTCCCTGTGTTTTTAATGGATTTTAAGAACTCTAGTGCACTGTCTTTACCCAGTTTTTACCGCAATCTGTTTTCAGTGTGGACTCTTTTTAAAAAACAAAGAGGGCCATGCGTCTCCCTCCACTAGTTGTTGAGGGAGCTGCTGGTTTTTGGTGGTCGTCTTGGTGTCCTGCCGGGAGTTGGAAGGACCTTCTTTGATAGGCTATGTTCCAGGAATGTTCTCACTTTGAAGCAAGTGGTGGAACTGGCTGGTCCTGGCCTCAACAACGCCTCAGCTTTAGCAGCACATCTTGGTTTTAGATCAAATCGTTTCATTGGTGGTCTTCTTTCACACTGGAAACAGGAGCTTTATGGACTTGAGCGCTCTCTACTCATGGACTTTAGCAAAGGCACGCTGCAGCCAGAAAGCATGGACCCTTTTCCCTCCCTCACACTTCATATGGACTTTGACGTTTCTCCTAACTCCTTACTGGCATTCTCTGCTCCCACTGGTGTGGACTTTGAAGGAGCCAGTGGTAAAGCACTCTACAGACTTGTGGTTATGGCACTCAACAAGGACAGATTGAACACCTGTGTGGACACTCTATGGAGAGCCTACTTTAGACTGGAAAAAAGGCATCGGCCTGCCTGGAGGGCTCTTTATAAACCCCCTCTTCCTAAGAAGCATGGAGATTTACAGTGGAGGGTCCTGCATGGCATTATAGCTGTCAATGCTTTTGTTTCTGTGATTAACAGCAGTGTCAGTGATCAGTGTGTTTTCTGTTCCTCTAGAGCAGGGGTGTCAAACTCATTCCATGGAGGGCCAAGACCCTGCAGGTTTTACTTCCACCCAGTCTCTTCAGCAGGTGTTTTCACTGATCAGCAATCAGTGGGAAGAAATTCAGAGAAAACACCTGTTGAAGCCACTGGGTGGAGGTAAAACCTGCAGGGTCTTGGCCCTCCATGGAATGAGTTTGACACCTGTGCTCTAGAGAGACAGTTTTTCATTGTTTTACTGAATGTCAGCATCTGAGTGGTCTCTTTGAACTACTCACAGAACTTTTTCACAGCTTTAAGGAAGTTTTCTCCAAGAAGGCTTTCATTTGTGGTTTTAATCATCGTTTTAAACAGAAGTGTCAACTACTGAACTTTGTTTTAGGGCAGGCAAAGTTGGCTATCTATGTAAGCCGGAGAAGAAAACTTGAGAATGTTGAGAATGATGTTGATGTGAAAATTTTATTTGTGAGGCTGCTTAAAGCCAGAATCAGGCTGGATTTTGAGTTTTTTATGGGGAATGGGGATGTGGAAGGTTTTAGGACCCTCTGGTCCCTTGAGGATGTCCTTTGTTTAGTCCGTGACAGGCAGCTTTTGTTCGGGCAGTTTTTGGGGGAATAATTCTTCTTTGTAATGTAGTATGGTATGGTAATTGTACTGAATGATGGAAAAATGTGTTTATTAAAGACCTTTTAAAAATCAAAATCTCTCTCTCTCTCTCTCTCTCTCTCTCTCTCTCTCTCTCTCTCTCTCGTGCGCATGCGTGGGCGTTTGTGGGAGCAGGGGTGTGGAGTGGTGTCGAGTGAGTACTTTAAACTTTGTATTTTCTAACTTTTTCTCTATCTTGTGTGTTTGAGGTGTGTGTGTTTAATATAGTGGGTTGAGTGTGTGTGTGCTGGGGTGTGAGTGTTGGAGTGAGTGTGTTGGGGAACGGTAGCTTCTGCTGCCGGTTTTTCCCAGCCGGCATCATGCCGGTGATTGATGGTGGTGTGGAGTTTGAGCGCTTAACCCGGCGTCATGGTGTGAGAATCCTCCCGACAGTTCCCTGTTCTGTGGAGGAGGCCAGCCTCGCTGTAGGACAGGTGGTTGGGCATGGCAGCATAAAATCAGCATCGAGGATGAACAGCGCAATTGTGATCTTTCTGGATTCGACTGAGAAAGCTGATCAGGTGGTGGCACAGGGAGTGGTCCTAGGTGACACTTTTACTCCCGTTTTACCGCTGGCGAATCCGTCTAGGAGGATCACCATCTCAAACGCTCCTCCTTTCGTTAAAAATGATCAGCTGATTAGAGAGTTGTCCCGTTTTGGCCAGGTTGTGTCCCCTATCAGAATGGTCTCTCTGGGTAGTAAATCACCCCTGCTGAAGCATGTTGTATGTCATAGGAGGCAGTGTTTCATGGTGTTGAAAGACAGCTCTGCTGAACTGAACGCGTCTTTTAATTTTAGGATTGATGGCTTTAGCTACTTGGTGTTTGCAACATCTGAAACCATGAAGTGTTTTGCGTGTGGCGCAGAAGGCCATCTTATTAGGTCATGTCCTGAAAAGGCGAACACAAAGAGCACTGGCGGTAAGAAAGGTGACGCCGCTGTTTCTGGTGGTCCGGAGGGTAGCGCTACATGTGGTGCGGCGGATGCCGCTGCGGCGCCCGCTTCTGCTGGGGCGGTCGTGGCCGCGACTGTGGCCGCATCCGCGTCCGCGGCCGCGTCCGCTTCTACTTCTGCGGGGTCGTCCGCGTCCGCGTCCGCGTCCGCTTGTGCTGGGGCGGCCGCCTCTGCTGGGGTGGCCGCGGCGGGCGCGGTAGTTGTCCCCCCAAACAGTGATGGTGGGGAATTTCTGTCTGGCGGCAGCTCTGATCATTGTGACGAGCCTGTCGCCCGGGGTAAACAGGTGGAGGGTGTAAGTAAAAGTGCAGTTAAACGAAGGAACGTGAATGAACAGACTTTGCAGGCGGGGGAGGAGCGGTTTGAGGCTGTAGCGGACACACAGAGCAAACACTGCATGACAAACGTTGCGTTTCGTGAAGAAATGCAGGAATGTAGTTTTGTTGAAGAGGATCCTTTTAAAGCTGCACAAAAAAGGAAAAGTGCGGAAAACTTGCAGAGCTCTGCTAAATCTAGTAGGGTTGGGAATTTAGATTTACTGAATGAGAGCGCTTCTGACGAAAGTGGAGATGAGTCTGAACTGATGCAGACGCAGACGCAGGAGGAGCAAAGCTCCTATTGTTTTACTAAAATTAGACAATTTCTCCAGGTGACTAAGGGGAGCAGAGCTGTGAAAGTGGAAAATTACTTTCCAGATCTGGAGTTATTTGTGGCATCAGCTCGCAAGCTGATGAAACCGAATGATGGGAATGAGACTTTTACTGATCAGGAAATTTTTCGTTTAAAGAAACTGGTTGTCAAACTGAAATCACAAATTACTAACAGTCATGTTGACTCTTAGTTTGTTTCTTCCCTTTTATGCTATGTGTGTGTTTTTTTACTGTACCTTATTTTTATCCTTTTTAATGCCCCACCTTAGAATTGGCACTCTTAATATAAACGGGGCCAGGGATGATGTAAAAAGGGCCTCTTTATACAAGCTTTTTAATTTAAAGGCACTTGACGTGCTGATGGTCCAGAAGACTCACAGCACTGTAGACATTGAGTGCCAGTGGAGAAAAGAGTGGGATGGCTGCATTTTTTTTAGCCACAAATCCAATAATAGTGGAGGGGTGGCTGTACTTTTCTCTCGGGGTTGTGTGCCTGTCTCTTATGAGGTAGAAGAGGTGGTGAAAGGACATGTACTCTTGCTAAAGGTACAGCTTGAAAACGTAAACTTGGTTCTTATAAACGTGTATGTGCCAACCCAGAGAGCAGAAAGGATCAGGGTCTTTAATATGCTATCAGATACGGTTAGATCCTGTAATCCAAATAGTTTTTTATTTCTGGGGGGTGATTTTAACTGTACATTAAACCACAGACTGGACAGGAACCATCAGGAACCTCACCCTGCTTCTGCCAATAGGCTGAGGGAACTAGTGAAGGCGCATGAAATGGCCGATGTGTGGAGATCACATCATGGGGACCAGAGGCAGTACACCTGGAGCCATGCTAAAGATAACCTCTTATCTATGGCTAGGTTAGACCGTTTCTATGGTTTTAAACACCAAATGAGTGTTTTTAAAAATAGTTGTATCTGTCCTGTTGGTTTCACTGATCACTGCCTGCTGATTTGTTCTGTTTTCATTGAAAATGTAAAGTGTAAGAGTGCTTTTTGGCATTTTAATAATACACTTTTAAATGATGTGTTTTTTAAGGGAGTTTTTCATGATGTATGGAAGTCACACAGGGAACAAAAACCCTCTTTTAGTTCTCTCCAATTGTGGTGGGATTTTGGTAAGGCCCAGATAAAACAACTCTGCCAACAGTACACTCAAAATGTCACTCGTAGCTTGACCCAATCCTTGAAAGTTCTGGAGACTGAGGTGGTAGAACTAGAGGAGTTGCTCAGTTCTACAGGAAAACAGGAGCACTTAGAGGCTCTCAAGTCAAAAAGGTCAGCCTTGGCTAGCTTGCTAGGGGTCACCGCACAGGGTGCTCTGGTCCGCTCACGCTACATGGATGTAGCTCTGATGGACTCGCCCTCCCAGTACTTTTTTGGACTGGAGGGGAAAAATGGACAGAGAAAGCTCATTCACTCCTTGTTGGGCGATGATGGGAGAACAATCTCCACAGCAGCAGAGATCAGGAAACACGCTGCTAGCTTTTACAGTGAATTGTTTAGAGCAGAGTGGAGGGAGGACACGTCACTGGGCCAGGTTTTCCTTGATGGTCTTCCAGTGCTCTCAGAGGACCTTGTTGCCGGCTTGGATGCTCCACTGTCTCTGTCTGAGCTGCATACGGCGCTAATGAGCCTCCAGAATGGAAAATCACCAGGCATAGATGGTCTCTCTGTGGACTTTTTTAAGGAATTCTGGCCCCTGCTTGGTCCAGACCTGCTGGAGGTTCTCCAAGATAGCTTGGAAAGGGGGACCCTACCCACGACCTGCAGGAGGGCCATCATCACACTGTTGCCGAAAAAGGGGGACCTCCAGAGCCTAAAGAACTGGAGGCCAGTCTCTCTGCTCTGCACAGACTACAAGATTCTCTCAAAAGCTCTGGCCCGAAGACTGAGAAAGGTGATGAGCGAGCTCATTCATGTAGACCAGACTTACTGTGTGCCTGGCAGGCTGATTAGTGACAACGTCACTTTAATTCGGGATATTTTGGAGGTCTCTGGTTCATTGGCGGTAGAAACTGGTTTGATTTCAATTGACCAGGAAAAGGCGTTTGATCGGGTTGAACACCAATATTTATGGACAGTTTTAACAGCTTTTGGGTTCAGCCCAGGCTTCATAGCCAGGATACGGGTCTTGTACAGTGACATTGAGAGTGTGCTGAAGATAAATGGGGGCCTGTCTGCCCCTTTAAAAGTCCAGAGGGGGGTTCGGCAGGGCTGCCCTCTCTCAGGGATGCTGTACTCCCTCGCCATAGAGCCTTTGCTTCACTGCCTGAGAAGGGATCTATCAGGAGTTACTTTTCCTGGCTGTGACACCACGTTCAAGCTGTCGGCCTATGCAGATGATGTAGTCATTCTGCTAAACAAGCAGAGTGACATTGACGTTCTGGTTAGGAGTGTCAATCTTTTTGGCCAACTTTCCTCTGCAAAGATAAACTGGGGAAAAAGCGAGGCTCTGATGGTGGGGGAGAAACTAGAAAATCAGCTTACGCTGCCGGGTGGGTTGATTTGGAAAAAAGGAGGTTTTAAGTATCTTGGTGTCTTTATTGGAAATCAGCAGTTTGAGCAAAAAAATTGGGATGGGGTCATAGAGAAAATTAACGGGAGACTAAACAAGTGGAAGTGGCTAATGCCAAGAATATCTTTTAGAGGAAGAGTGCTCATTTTAAATAATCTTGTTTCCTCATCCCTGTGGCACCGCCTCATGTGCATGGACCCCCCTGCTGGTTTGTTGTCCAAAATTCAGTCTGTTTTGGTGGACTTTTTTTGGGGGGGTGGACTCCACTGGGTTCCTCAAGCCCTGTTATTTCTTCCCAAAGAGGAGGGGGGGCAAGGAGTGATTCATTTAGCTAGTAGAGGTGCTGCTTTTAGACTGACTTTCATACAGAGACTGCTGACGGGCCCCCAGGACCTGGTATGGAGGCCTTTGGCCTGTGTTATTTTACAGAGAGTCCTTGGGCTTGGGCTAGACCTCCCTGTGTTTTTAATGGATTTTAAGAACTCTAATGCACTGTCTTTACCCAGTTTTTACCGCAGTCTCTTTTCAGTGTGGACTCTTTTTAAAAAACAAAGAGGGCCATGCGATTCCCTCTACTGGTTGTTGAAGGAGCCGCTGGTTTTTGGTGGTCGCCTTGGTGTCCTGCCGGGAGTTGGAAGGACCTTCCTTGATAGGCTGTGTTCCAGGAACATTCTCACTCTGAAGCAAGTGGTGGAACTGGCTGGTCCTGGCCTCAACAACGCCTCAGCTTTAGCAGCTCATCTTGGTGTCAGGTCGAATCGTTTCATCGATGGTCTTCTTGCACACTGGAAACAGGAGCTTCATGGACTTGAGCACTCCCTACTCTTGGACTTTTGCAATGGCACGCTGCAGCCAGAAAGCACTGACCCCTTTCCCTCTCTCACGCTCTATATGGACTTTGACGTCGCTCCTTGCTCCTTACTGGCATTCTGTGCTCCCACTGGTGTGGACTTTGGAGGAGCCAGTGGTAAGGCACTCTACAGACTGGTGGTGATGGCACTCAACAAGGACCGATTGAACACCTGTGTGGACACTCCTTGGAGAGCCTATTTTAAACTAGGAAAAGGGCATCGGCCTGCCTGGAGGGCTCTTTACAAAGCCCCTCTCCCTAAGAGGCATGGAGACTTACAGTGGAGGGTCCTGCATGGTATTATAGCTGTCAATGCTTTTGTTTCTGTGATTAACAGCAGTGTCAGTGATCAGTGTGTTTTTTGTTCCTCTAGGGAGACAGTTTTTCATTGTTTTATTGAATGTCAGCGCCTGAGTGGCCTCTTTGAACTTCTCACAAAACTTTTTCATATTTTTAAGGAAGTTTTCTCTAAGCAGGTTTTCATTTGTGGTTTTATGTACAATCGTCGTTTTAAGCAGAAGTGTCAACTACTGAACTTTGTTTTAGGGCAGGCAAAGTTGGCTATCTATGTAAGCCGGAGAAGAAAACTTGAAAATGTTGAGAATGATGTTGATGTCAAAATTTTATTTGTGAGGCTACTTAAAGCCAGAATCAGGCTGGACTTTCAGTTTTTTATGGGGAATGGGGATGTAGAAGGTTTCAGGACCCTCTGGTCCCTGGAGAATGTCCTCTGTTCAGTTCATGATGGACAGCTTTTTTTTGGGCGTTTTTTGGGGGATTAATTTTCTGTGTAACATAGCATGATATAGAAATTGTATTGACTGATGGACAAGTGTGTTTATTAAAGATCTTTTAAAAATCAAAAAAAATCTCTCTCTCTCTCTCTCTCTACTGAAAATTGTCCTTCCACAGAATTTTCCCAGCACTGACTACAAATTCTGAAAGCTGTCTATCATTTGACAGATTATATGGATGGTGATCTAATTAAAGTCAATTAAAATGATAGATAACTGACAGAATTTTTACAAGCCTGTCTGAGAAAATGACATAAAAGTGTAGTGCAACCTGTGATATCTAGAGTATTGGCCTTTATCAGGTTTTCAACCCAGATGCAGTTCTGCCAGACAGTCACCAGATGGCAGTCTTTATTAGATGTTTCATAACACTGTGTTGCTCATAAAGCAATTGTCTCAAAGTTGCTCATTGTTTCATGAGGCCTTGGTTTTAACATCACTAATAAAAGCACCATTTGTCACGGTAGGGTGTTGGAAGTAAAACCCAAATGCGAGACTAAAGTTTACAAAGTTTATTGCAAGAACTAGTCACCAGACGCAGCTCGAGGGTTCAAACAGAGCTTGGCAAAAAAACAAGGCAAAACAAAGTCCAAACAGGCTGGTTACAGGCAAGACAGGATTCAGCACAAGGCTAGACTCAAACGTGACATGACTACGACTAAGGACCCCATGCAGTACACTGACAGACACAGACTTAAATGGGACAAGGGGTAATCAAGACAGCACAGGACAGGTGGGAGACACTAATCAAGACAAACCACTAACACATGAGGAAAACAGAGTCAGCGGGGACAGGAGACGGGATGGGCTGGGAAGCATGGACAGGGAATTCAATTCAATTCAATTCAACTTTATTTAAATAGCGCCATTTCACAACAACAGTCATCTCATAGCACTATCAACTGTAGGGGGAACCCCCACAGTTGCAGAAAGACCCCAGCAATCAGGCGATCCCCTGTGAGCAAGCACTTGGCGACGGTGGAGAGGAAAAACTCCCTTTTAACAGGAAGAAACCTCCAGCAGAACCAGGCTCAGGGAGGGGCAGTCATCTGCTGCGACTGGCTGGGGGGTGAGGGGATAGAGAAGATGAAAAGAACAGACATGTAGAGAGCAAACAGCACGATGGGGACTCAATCTATGGGAGAGAACAAACAAATGTTAAGGACCAGCAAAAAAAATATTTCATTGAGAGTGAGGAAAGGAGTGAGGCCCAGTGCATTACTGGAGGTCACCCAGCTGACTAAACCTATTAGCAGCATAACTAAGGGAGGGTTCAGAAACACATGATCCCTCCCTAATTGTAGACTATATCAAAAAGGTAGGTTTTAGCCCTATTCTTAAAAACAGAGATCGAGTCTGACTCCCGAATCCAGATTGGCAGCTGATTCCACAGGAGAGGAGCTTGATAACTGAAGGCTCTGCCTCCCATTGTACTTTTGGAGATTCTAGGTATTACAAGTAATCCTGCATTTTGGGAGCGTAGTGCTCTGTTAGGATAATACGGTAGTATCAGATCTTTTAAATAAAAAGGAGCCTGATTGTTTAGAGCTTTGTAAGTAAGAAGAAGGATTTTAAACTTAATTCTAAACTCTATGGGAAGCCAATGAAGGGAGGCCAGAAACGGAGAGATGTGATCTCTCTTTCTAGTACCTGTTAAAACTCTTGCTGCAGCATTTTGGATCAGCTGAAGACTTTTTAAAGATGTTTTAGGACAGCCTGATAATAAAGAATTACAATAATCTAATCTAGAGCTAACAAAAGCATGGATCAGTTTCTCAGCATCACTCTGAGACAAGATGCTCCTAATCTTGGCAATATTACGCAAAAGATAGAAGGCAGTCTTAGAAACAATTTTAATATGTGAATTGAAGGACAGATCTTGATCAAAAATAATTCCAAGGTTCCTCACAGAGCTATTAAGAGAAAGAGTAACTGCATCCAAACTGAAAGTTTGATTTGGGAAGGAATTTCTAAGGTTTTTTTGGACCAACAAGAATGACTTCAGTCTTATCTGAATTTAACAGCAGGAAATTACAAGTCATCCAAGCTTTGATTTCCTTAAGACAGGCTTCTAACTTGGCTAATTGATTACTATCATCTGGCTTCATTGACAGGTATAATTGTGTGTCATCTGCATAACAATGAAAATGTATACAGTGCTTTCTAATAATGTTGCCTAACGGAAGCATATATAAACTAAAAAGAGTAGGGCCTAGCACAGATCCCTGTGGAACTCCATGACTGAGCTTTGAGTTGAAAGAAAACGCATTATTGACATGAACAAACTGGAACCTATCAGATAAATAAGATCTAAACCACTGCAACGAATTTCCATTAAGTCCAATATAGTGTTCTAATCTATCAAGTAGAATATTATGATCAATAGTATCAAAGGCTGCACTAAGGTCTAAAAGGACAAGTACAGACACCAGTCCATTATCAGATGCGATGAGGAGGTCGTTAGTGACCTTCGCTAAGGCTGGTTCAGTACTATGATGGATTCTAAACCCAGATTGAAACTCTTCAAGTAAACCATTTCCCTACAGGTGGTCAAATAATTGTGTAGCAACAACTTTTTCTAAGATTTTTGAAATGAAAGGGAGATTAGAGATTGGTCTATAGTTAGCTAAAGCTCCTGGATCTAGCGTTGGCTTTTTGAGTAAGGGTTTAATTACAGCCGTTTTAAAAGCCTGCGGTACATGGCCTAAAGTTAATGAAGAATTGATTATATGAAGAATAAAGCTACCAATAAGTGGGAAGACTTCTTTAAATAACCTGGTAGGAATAGGGTCTAAAAGACAAGTTGAAGGTTTGGATGAGGAAACTATTTTGTCTAACTCACAAAGGTCGATTGGAGTAAGCTCATCAAGACAGACATCAATAGAAGGAGTTGTAGTAGTTACAGTATTTAAGTTAACTGTGGGAAGAATCTGATTGATTTTATCTCTGATGGATGAAATTTTATTATTGAAAAAGTTCATAAAGTCCTGACTAGTAAGCTCTAAGGGAATGCTAGGATTGACAGAGTCCTGACTCTTTGTCAACCTGGCTACAGTGCTGAAAAGAAACCTGGGATTATTCTTGTTCTCTTCTATTAATGCAGAGTAATAACTCGTTCTAGCTTTTCTAAGAGATTTTTTATAAATTAAAAGATGATTTCTCCAAGCTAAATAGATTTCATCTAAATTAGTGGAGCGCCATTTTCTTTCTAATTGACAAGTCTCCTGTATTAAGCTACGAGTTTCTGTGTTGAACCAAGGAGTTAGAAATCTCTGATTAGACTTTTTTTTTTTTTTAAGGGGGCCACCATGTCTAGAGTCTGATGCAGAGAAGCTGTAACACTATCCACCATGTTATCAATTACAGAAGGAGCAAGCTGTCTATAGCTTATTTCCGTTGTGTTGACACATGGCATAGAGGAAACAATCTGCATAAATTTGGTAACAGCATCATCTGAGAGGCATCTATTGTAAAAATATTTTTCTTTAGGAGCCAAATAGTCAGAAATAGTAAAATCAAAGGTTAACAGACAATGGTCTGACAGTACAGGGTTATGAGGAGACACTACAAGATTTTCTATTTCTATGCCATATGTCAGAACAAGGTCCAATGTATGGTGGAGGTAATGAGTAGAATTTCCTACTTTCTGAGAAAACCCAATCGAATCTAATATTGAATTAAATGCCACATTAAGTCAGTCACTATCTACATCCACATGTATATTAAAGTCCCCTACTATAATTATTCTATCAGATTTCAGCCCTAAATCAGCTAAGAAATCAGCAAATTCGGATAAAAATTCTGAGTAGGTTGATGGAGGACGACAAACTATGGCAAATAAAATTGGGTTTAACCTAAAATTGCTAAAGTGCCCAATACTGAAGACCAGGCCCTCAAAGGAATTATAACATGTTTTTTTGCTTTACATTAACTAGTAATTTGGAATGGTAAATTGTTGCTACTCCTCCTCCACGACCAGAACTTCTGGGATTTTGACAGTTTAAATAACCAGAGGGAGTTGATTCATTTAAACCAACATAATCCTCTTGCCCTAACCAAGTCTTTGTAAGGGAAATTAAATCAATCTGATGATCAATTAACAGATCATGGACTAACAGAGACTTGGGAGTTAGAGACCTAATATTTAATAAACTACATTTAATTTTTAAATTATGAGGAGGAACAGAGGCCAAATCATTCAATTTAGAGGCTTTATGTTTAATTTGAGTTTTACCAATATTTTGCTTAATCACTTTGGGATGCTTATATATTATATTTTTATTTACTTTGGAGGGAGCAGACAATGATTCTCTGATGGGGAAGACAGGGGCTAAGTTGAGGGGTGGCGGATGAAGAGGAGCTGCAGAGAGGCATGTAAGACTGCGACTCTGCTTCCTGGTCCCAACTCTGAGTAGTCAAGGTTTTGGAAATTTGGATAAAAAAGATGCCAGATTGTTAGATAAATGAGAAGCACCATCCAAAGTGGGATGAATGCTGTCTCGTCTCATAAGACCAGGTTTTCCCCAAAAAGAGCTCCAATTGTCAATGTAGCCCATGTTGTTTGCAGGACACCACACAGACAGCCAGCGGTTCAAGGATGACGAGTGGCTAAACATGTCATCACTGGTCAGATTGGGGAGGTGCCCAGAGAATACTACAGTGGCAGACATCGTTTTTGCAAAGTCACACACCGATTCTACATTAAGTTTCGTGACTTCCAACTGCTGGAGACGGATGTCATTAATGCCAGCGTGAATAACAATTGTGGAGTATTTAAAGTTACTTTTAGCCAGCATTTTCAAATTTGACTCGATGTTGCCTGCTCTGGCCCCAGGAATGCATTTGACTATGGCCGCTGAAGTCTCTAGGTTCACGTTTCTGACTACAGAGTCGCCAATGATCAGAGTTTTTTCCTCAGCGGGTGTGTCGCTGAGCGGGGAAAAACGATTAGAAACGTGAACAGGTTGGTGGTGTACCGGGGCTTTGCGACTAGGCTTCCTTCTCACCGTCACCCACCCAGTCTCCTCACTGCTGAGGAGAGCCGGAGGACCGCTAACAGGGGGGCCTAAGCTAGCTAGCTCGCTCCGCTGCAGCTAAGGGGCGTCCGTCAAGAGTAACTGGTGCAGATGGTGTTTCAATGCAGTGGAGCCGGGATTCCAAATCAGACAACCTCACCTCGAGCGCCTCAAAAAGACAACATTTATTACATTTACCGTTATCACTTAAAGAGGCAGAGGTGTAGCTAAACATCTGACAGAGAGAGCACACCAGAGGAGGAGAGGAAGGAGAGCTAGTAGCCATCGCTAGTGGCTAACCCAAAGCTCAGGAGAGTGAGGAAAGCAAACCACACAGACAGACAGCAAAACAGGAAGTGACGATACGTTACCACAAGGAAGTGACGATCAATCCAGTCTCGTGACGAATATACATGAGACCTGAACAAAGGACCAGGGGGAACACAACCATGACAATAACCACAAATACACAACAAAAGACAAGGCAGGAACAGAACACACGGTATGAATAAACAATACTGATAATAATAATAATAATAATAATAATAATAATAATAATAATAATAAACAACAAAAGACAAGGCAGGAACAGAACACACGGTATGAATAAACAATACTGATAATAATAATAATAATAATAATAATAATAATAATAATAATAATAATAATAATAATAAACACCCCCTCATGGATCGTCACCTTATCGTGGTGGGGGGGTTTGCGTGCCCCAGTGATCCCAGGAGCTATGTTGTCCGGGGCAATTTGCCTCTGATAGGGTCTCCCAAGACAAACTGGTCCTGGGTGAAGGGCCAGACGAAGAACGATCCAACAGACTCTCATGATAAATTGTATATCAAGGATTCAGTGTACCCCGCCCGGTATGGGGTTACCGGGGCCCCACCCTGGAGCCAGGCCTGGGGGAGGGGCTCGAAGGCTAGCGTCTGGTGGCTGGGTTTCCACCCATGGGACCCGGCCGGGCTCAGCCCGAAGGAGTTACATGGGTCCGCCCTCCAGTAGGTTCACCACCTGCAGGAGGGATCATGGAAGTCCGGTGCTATGTGGATTAGGTGGCAGTCAAAGGCGGAGACCTTGGCGGACTGATCCCAAGCTTTCTAAACTGGCTTTTGGTACGTGGAATGTCACCTCTCTGGTGGGGAAGGAGCCTGAGCTGGTGTACGAGATTGAGCGATACCGGCTAGATATAGTTGGCCTCACCTCAACACACAGCTCCGGTTCCGGAACCAGTCTCCTGGAGAGGGGCTGGAGCTTGGCCTTTTCTGGAGTTGCCCCGGGCGAGAGGCGACGAGCAGGGGTAGGTATTCTTGTATCGCCCCACCTTGCTGCCTCTATATTGGAGTTTTCCCCGGTGGACGAAAGGGTTGCTTCCCTGCGCCTTCGGGTTGGGAAACGGGTCCTGACCATCATTTGTGCCTATGCACCAAATGATGTTTCAGAGTACCCACCCTTTTTGGAGTCTGTGACTGGGGTGCTGGAGGGTGCTCCTCCTGGAGACTCCATTGTCCTACTGGGGGACTTCAATGCGCACGTGGGCAACGACAGTGAAACCTGGAGGGGGGTGATTGGGAGGAACGGCCTGCCCGATCTGAACCCGAGTGGTGTTCAGTTATTGGACTTCTGTGCTAACCACAGTCTGTCTATAACGAACACCATGTTCAAGCATAAGGGTGTCCATATGTGCACCTGGCACCAGGACACCCTAGGCCGCAGGTCGATGATCGATTTTGTTATCGTATCATCAGACCTGCGACCGTATGTCTTGGACACCCGAGTAAAGAGAGGTGCAGAGCTGTCAACTGATCACCACCTGGTGGTGAGTTGGATCCGATGGCAGGGGAGGAAGCCATTCAGACCTGGTAGACCCAAACGTATAGTGAGGGTGTGCTGGGAGCGTCTGGCTGAGGCCCCTGTCCGGGAGGTCTTCAACTCCCACCTCCGGAAGAACTTCAACCACATTCCGAGGGAGTCTGGAGACATGGAGTCTGAATGGGCCATGTTCTCCACCTCTGTTGTTGAAGCGGCAGCCCAGAGCTGCGGCCGCAAGGTGGTCGGTGCATCTCGTGGTGGCAACCCCCGAACCAAGTGGTGGACACCAGTGGTGAGGGGGGCCATTAAGCTGAAGAAGGAGTCCTATCAAGCTTGGTTGGCTTGTGGGACTCCCGAAGCAGCTGAGGTGTACCGGCAGGCCAAGCGGAGTGCAGCTCGGGTGGTTGCTGAAGCAAAAACCCGGGTATGGGAGGAGTTCGGTGAGGCCATGGAACAAGACTTTCGGTCGGCTTCAAAGAGATTCTGGCAAACTGTTCGGCGGCTCAGGAGGGGAAAGCAGCTCCCCGTCCACACTGTGTATGGTGCGGATGGGACACTGTTGACTTCAACTGGGGATATCGTCGGGCGGTGGAAGGAATACTTCGAGGATCTCCTCAATCCCACTGATACGCCTTCCACAGAGGAAGCAGGGTTTGGGGACGAGGGGGATGACTCGCCTATCACAGGGGCTGAGGTCGCCAAGGTGGTTAAAAATCTCCTTGGTGGCCGGGCCCCAGGGGTGGACGAGATTCGCCCCGAGTACCTCAAGGCCCTGGATGTTGTTGGGTTGTCATGGTTGACACGCCTCTGCAACATTGCGTTGAGGTCGGGGGCAGTGCCTTTGGCATGGCAAACCGGGGTGGTGGTTCCTCTCTTCAAAAAAGGGGACCGGAGGGTGTGCTCCAACTTTAGAGGGATCACACTCCTCAGCCTCCCTGGGAAGGTCTATGCCAAGGTATTGGAGAGGAGAGTCCGGCCGTTGGTCGAACCTCGGATTCAGGAGGAGCAATGTGGTTTTCGTCCTGGCCGTGGCACATCGGACCAGCTCTTTACCCTCTCGAGAATTCTTGAGGGTTCGTGGGAGTTTGCCCAACCAGTTTACATGTGTTTTGTGGACTTGGAGAAGGCATTTGACCGCGTCCCTCGTGGATTTTTGTGGGGGGTGCTTCGGGAGTATGGGGTATCGGGCTTGTTGTTACGAGCTATTCGGTCTCTGTACGACCGTTGTGAGAGTTTAGTTCGCATTGCCAACACTCGGTCGGAGTCATTCCCAGTGAGAGTTGGACTCCGCCAGGGCTGCCCTTTGTCACCGGTCCTGTTCATAATTTTTATGGACAGGATTTCTAGGCGCAGCCAGGGAATGGAGGGTGTCATGCTTGGTGACCACAGGATCTCATCTCTGTTGTTTGCAGATGATGTTGTCCTGTTGGCTTCATCCAGCAATGACCTACAGCTCTTGCTGGGACGGTTTGCCGCTGAGTGTGAAGCGGCTGGGATGAGAATCAGCACCTCCAAGTCCGAGTCCATGGTCCTCAGCCGGAAAAAGGTGGATTGTCCTCTCCGGGTTGGGGACAGGCTCCTGCCCCAAGTGGAGGAGTTTAAGTATCTTGGGGTCTTGTTCACGAGTGAGGGGAAAATGGAGCGAGAGATCGACAGACGGATTGGAGCAGCATCTGCAGTGATGCGGACGTTGTACCGGTCTGTTGTGGTGAAGAGGGAGCTTAGTTCTAAGGCAAAGCTGTCGATTTACCAGTCAATCTACGTTCCTACTCTCACCTATGGTCACGAGCTTTGGGTAATGACCGAAAGAACGAGATCGCGGATACAAGCGGCTGAAATGAGCTTTCTCCGTAGGATTGCTGGACTCACCCTCAGAGATAGGGTGAGGAGCTCAGTCATCCGGGAGAGGCTCAGAGTAGAACCGCTGCTCCTCCACATTGAAAGGAGTCAGTTGAGGTGGTATGGGCATCTGATTAGGATGCCTCCTGGACGCCTCCCACTTGAGGTGTTTCAGGCACGTCCCACTGGGAGGAGACCCCGGGGCAGACCCAGGACTCGGTGGAGAGACTATGTCTCCCAGCTAGTCTGGGAACGCCTTGGTATCCCCTCTGAAGAGCTGGAGCAGGTGGCTGGGGAGAGGGAAGTCTGGGCTTCTCTGCTTGAACTGCTGCCTCCGCGACCCGGACCTCCGGAAAAGCGGTAGACGATGGATGGATGGATGGATGGATAATAATAAACAAGGGACAAAACATATGGAATACAAATAGAGACATGATAATGATAAAAAAACACAATGACCAAATGACAATACATCTAAGGCAGAGATAAATACTGTATAACCATGAACATAATAATACAAATGACTAAAGAGAACTGAAGATAAGGCAGAGATAATCAAAACAATACAGAGACCAAGATAATAATGAACAGCCAGAACAAAACATAGAAAATTCTGCAATGATGAACTCAAAGCGAGGTCGTGGGCTGGGCCCATGTCCTGGTAACAAGGAGTTATAAACTACAAAACAAGGCAAGGACATGGGCCCAACTCACTTTCTGACACCATTACACTTAAGGTTATGGAGCATTAGAAAATGATGCCCTTCAACCTACACCCAAATCACTGTGGCACTCTATTCTTGATACCACACCCCCTCTCATTTAATATTGCTTAAGTAGATTGTAGTGCTTAAATTGTAAAATATGAGGATTTTGAAGGTGTATTTTTTATTCTTTTATACAGCCATCGAAAGACAAGACGTATTATGGTATGAGGATGTCTGCCCATCCATCTGTACATGCTTGTCCGGTGAACTCCCCCCCCCCCCCCCCAACAGCTTTCAAACAAGGACATTTTTCCACACAGTATTTGTACATATATTAAAGATGTGCATATTACAGGATTTTTTTTTTTAATTTGCATATTTTTTTTTAAATTACAGGTTTTAGAATGTCATTTTTTGAATGAAATTTCAATAGAGGGTACATGGTTTGTCTGGTTAGCTCCTACAGTTTTCAAGCTAGGACTTTTTCAATTTACACAATGTGTGCTCGTGTATTGAAGATGTGCATATTATAGGGGGTTAAATGGTTTTCTGATATTTTCTCTAAATTTATTTCACTTTGAATTGTAGATTGTTTGCTTGCTTAAACTCCTTGCAGTTACATGGTTTTATTATAGATCTCGAGTATATAGCATCTTGAATATTTTTTTTTTTTTTTGTATTTTGCATACTTTATTAATCCGGCATCAATCCCTTCACCATTCACACACACATTCACACCTAGGGCCACTTTAGAGTCTCCAATTAACCTAACTTGCATGATTTTGGCCTGTGGGAGGAAACTGGAGTACCTGGGGTAAACCCACACAGACATGGGCAGAACTTGCAACTCCACACAGAACGGTCACCGATGGTGAATATGTCATCGATTTTTCGTTTGTTGGTGTGCTAGCTATGCTCTTCTTAATAGCTATGGACTGGCATATAATGCACCGTATGCAGTGCTCTTGTTGTAATATTCTCTCATCAAGCTGTCAAATGTTATGGTAATTCTTCCTAAAGTCATCCAGACAGCTACAATAATAAAAGCAATACTCTGCATTCTCTGTTTCTCACCAGTAGTATTTAGTCTATTCTCTAATCTTCATACATGGGAAACACCAGTTGTCCCACCTGTTTGAATAGCTACAGCGTTGACCTGTTAATATATAACCATAACCTAGAAAACAGCCTGAAACTAGGGCATGAGCAGACTGTTAATCGAAGAAAAGCACACTCACACACAGACATATATGTAAACTTCTGCTGTTGCAATAAAGTCAAAATGCAAAAAAGAGGAATATCTGCTGGTTATCTATCTTTTTGCTGTTTTCAAGGGAGTGACTAAATTCAACATGAAACTAGGGCAATATAAATAGATATTGGGAGTGGGGTTGTCACTGATTTGAAATTTCAGCACATGGTACAAACTGCTTTGCTGCAAAGTGAAAGCAAAGATTCAGGCAGAAAATGTGATCCAGTCACTCTTCAGGATTATCAGGTTCAGCTCTTATCGTGTTAAATCCTTCCTCTGCTAACTTAAACCAAGTGAATTAAAGTAAGCAAGATAAACACACTGTGGAAGTGCAGTATACTATAAGCCCGATCAAGTCACCAGAAATAGCCCAGACAATCCTCTCACTATACCTTCTTCTCTAAATATACAATGCTGCCAGTGTTAGCAGCTGACCAATTAGAAGGGTCAGTTTAAGGAAATGGGTCAAAAGGTCACATTTGTAAGTGTGAGTTCTCATAACGTTACTTCACCTAGTTATATATGCCATATGTTGGTGGGCTACTGACCAAGACATTTCCCACACAACTGAGAAATGTAACAACTTTTAGCATTCTGATAGAAAACTTCATCAGCTTTTACTTAAAATACAAAATAAAAAATGATCTTAAGCTGTAAAACACTTCAATCTGCCCATGCTTTTTTAACTAATCACAGCATCCTGTAGCAATTAAAATCATAACATCAAGACCTCATCAGTAATTTTCAAGTAGAGTTCATTTGTTGCTGTATTCCTGCTGGTGATCTCTACTTTTAGAGGCTGTGGCTGGAAGTTAGAACTTAAGCTGTATTATAGTTTTACAGGGTGAACTATTTTTTTTCAATTATTATTCTTATTTTACTTTGGCCTTGACTTGACTTGTGTCAGGAATAGGCACCCTGATTAGGCACTTCCAAGAAGAGATTTATTGCATGTTTATTCAAGTAACAGAGAGTCTAAGGATTTCACCTTATTTGACCTACAGGTGAATCACGGGTGAAACCACACAGAACAGTTGCTTTGAGAAACTAAGTATTATGTATGATTATATAAAACATCATTAATAGCCTTTAACTGATTTTATATTATGGCCTTTGTGTTCTTTAACCTGGATTATATAAGTGCAGGTTAGTTAGTTAGTAGTTAGATTCAATGAATAATTTGGAATAAATAAATAACTTAAGCACAATGTAAATGCTTTTCCAATAATGAGGTAATAGGTGTGACATAGGTTCATCTGAGGTGAGCGTTTTTGTGAAGGGCATGATGAAAGCAATATGCCCCACTGCACCCTGGATTTCCCTTTTGATATACTGCCAATCTATCAGACCTTGAAGTGCGTCATGATACGCCACATGAACTAGAATGCAACATAGTGGGTGTAAACAGATTTTATCACACAAGTAGCTGTTGCAATGGTTTTGGCCTGTATGATTTTCTTCATTATTTCACTTTCAAGATGACTGTTTGCGTGCTTGTGCCACCCTCCCACTAACCTGAGCTGGAACATTTTGTGCTTGTTGATGTGTCTTGTGCAACCACTACTACCCACCAGTAATTCAAAATGATCTGAAGTGACGATCTTCACTATCTGCATGCCTTTGACTTACCTTAATCCAGTCTGTCATTGTGTGCCTGCCAGTACCAAAGATTGATCAGACTTGCTGTCGTGCACAAGTACTCTGTGTGTAATTATAAATAAGGGAAAACCTGGAAAAAAAACTTACTTACTTCCAAATTTTTGATGCATTTAAAAAGTAAGACATTTTAAATTCACCGGGTCTTTAGGGGTGTCAGGCTCTGGGCATGGTCAGGGGACCATGCTCACGCTTTAAGTTTATTCTTGTTACTCTTTGTGTTTTCCTCACCTCAGCTCGGTTTGGTAATTGTGTTTATTTTCATGATCATGTCCTTATTTATGTTTCTTTGAATTTGCTATTCATTTCTGTTTGCTATGATTAACTTAGTTCTGTCTGGTCTTAGTTTAGCTCTTCATAGTCCTGTTTATTAGTATTATTATCATTATCATGGTTACGGTTATGTTGGGTTTATTTATGTCTGTCTGTTATCAAGACTTGAATCAGGCCATGTCCTCGCTCAAAGTTCATGTTTAGACTTTCTTTATTAATGTTATCATGTTTTTGGTTTTGTTTGGGTTTTATTATGATCTTCCTGCGCCACACGAGTCGGCTGCCTTTTTGCAACAGCGGCCCAATTCTGAGCTTTTCTTCCTCTTTCTTATTTACTATCTGGCTTCTCTGGCTAAACTTTCTGATCCAGCGACACCTTATCAATCACGGACACACAGATCGCCCCAAATGTCTCCCGAGCCGGCGGACGGAGCCACTGTTTATAGCAGGCGATGGTACAAATGGCGCTCACTTATATAGCGCTTTTTCTCATCTCTGGATGACCAAAGCGCTTTACAGATCCTGCTATCCACCCATTCACGCACACATTCACACACTGATGGCGGCAGAGCTGCCATACACACACAGGCGCTAGCCTGGCCACCAGGAGCAACTGGGGGTTCAGTGTCTTGCTCAAGGACACTTCGACATGCAGACTGCAGACAGAGTGGGAATCGAACCCATGACCCTCCGATCAGTAGTCGGTCACACTACACCTGCGCCACAGCCGCCCCCACAACAGGGACCAGCTGTTAGCATTTAACCGGCCCACGGTGCTAACACAAAAACTCGACATACCGGGAGAAATCAGACAGAAACGGCGTAGATGTCGAGCTGGAGTAAGACGGCGGGTGAGGAATATAATGTACAGACCCATCCTCCCATCCGTTATCATGGGGAACGTACGATCGCTACTCAATAAGACAGATGAGCTAGCGGCCATGTCCCGCTACGAGAGCATCTTCAGAGAGATTAGCATGATGTTGTTTACTGAGACGTGGCTAACAGAACTAGCAACAGATGCTAACATTGAAGTGGAGGGTTTCTATGCAATATGGGCAGACCGGACACCGGACAGTGGGAAGGCAAGGGGCGGAGGAGTGATAATGTATGTCAATAACAGCTGGTGTAAACCAAGACACATCACGGTTAAAGAGCAACACTGCAGCAAAGACATTGAATTGCTAGCTGTTAGCATGCGGCCTGTTTATCTCCCTAGGGAATACTCACACGTGATCTGCATTGTTATTTATGCAAATCCGATGGCGAACGCTGGGGCAGCGCGCGACGCCATCCACTCAGTCACTGGCAGGCTTCTGACAGAACACCCAGATGCTCTCCTCCTCATCGCGGGTGATTTTACCATATCTCACTGTCCCCCATTCTGCCCACGTTCACCCAGTATGTCACATGCCACACCAGAGACAATAAAACACTGGATTTTTTCTATGCGAATACTAAGGAGGTGTACACCTCATTGCCACTCCCCCCACTCGGGAGATCGGATCACAACTTGGTTCATCTCCTGCCGGTGTACAAAACCCTAGTACAGAGACAACCTCCGGTTATGCGCACAGTAAAGATATGGTCTGAGGAGGCAATGGACACTCCAAAGGACTGTTTTGAAATCACTGCCTGGGAGCAGCTCTACGATCCACATGGTGAGGACATCGACGGCCTCACTCACACAATCACGGACTACATCAACTTCTGTGTGGACAACACCGTACTCACCAAGATCATACGGTGTTGCTCAAACAACAAACCCTGGATCAACCCCGAGATAAAAATCACTACTGAGAGAAGAAAAGGATCTTCAGGTTGGGGAACAGGGAGATGCTGAAGTCCGTACAGAGGGAGCTAAGGAGGAAGATCTTAGAAGGCAAGGACAGCTTCAGGAAGAAGATGGAGGACAAGCTGCAACAGAGCGACATTGGCAGGGTCTGGAGAAACCTCAAAGCCATTTCTGGGCTCCAGAATACCTCCTCCCAGGCCACGGGGGGCAGGGAGTGGGTGAACAATCAGACCCTGTTTTTTAATAGGTTTGACCAACCGCCCTCTCCTCCGTCTGCACAACAACCACTGCTGCCTCTACAGTCATCGAGACCTGCTGTCCACACCCCCACTCCCAGCACACAGCCCCCCAGCCCCAACCTGACCCTCACTAAGACCCAGGTCAGGGCAGAGCTGAGGAAGATCAAGGCGAGGAAGGCCTCGGGTCCGGATTGCATCAGCGCAAAGCTCCTCAAGTCCTGCACAGACCAGCTGTGTGGGATTGTGGAGTACATCTTCAATCTGAGCCTGAAGCTGGGGAGGGTACCACAGTTGTGGAAAACATCTTGTGTGGTACCCGTACTAAAGACTTCAAGTATCTTCAGGTTCAGGTTACTTTATTTGTACCCGTAGGTAGATTTGTTTTGCAGTCAGGTGACATCCATATTTACAAACCACAGTTACATTCGACATGAACACAAACACAGGCACACATGTAGCTGACTATAAACATGATAAAAGTGCTCAAGGCTCCACCAATCAGGACATAGGACAAAGAGATGTGAGAAAAACAAACAAACAAAGAGATAAGAGAGAAGGGTCATATTAAAAAGTTAAAGACTAGTCAAAGAGGTTAAAAACTCAAAAGTCTAAAACCCAATAAAAGATTTAGAACCCAAATAAAAAACCTACAAAAATAAGTAAATATAAAATAAAATTAATAAATGGGTAACTAAACTAAATTATGTGCAATATAATTTATCTGATGTCAGAGTATCTGGGTGTTCATCTGAACAATAAACTAGAAAGGTCACACAATATTGATGCACTCTACAAGAAGGAACAGTGCAGGCTGTTCCTACTGAGGAGGCTCAGATCTTTTGGTGTACAAGGAGTGCCCTGAAGACCTTCTACAATTCGGTGGTGGCATCAGCCATCACTTTTGGAGTGGTCTGCTGGGGCAGCGGCATCACAGCAGCCGACAGGAAGAGACTGAACAAACTGATCAAGAAAGCTAGTTCTGTCCTGGGGCAGCACCTTAACCCAGTGGAGGAGATAGGAGAGAGAAGGATGGGGACTCAGCTGTCATCTCTGCTGGAGTCCTAGTCCCACCCTATGCAGGACATACTGAATGCACTGAGGAGCTCATTTAGCAGTAGGCTACATCATCCTAGGTGTGCGACCGAGAGGTTTCGCAGGTCCTCCCTACCTACGGTGTCAGACTTTATAACCTAAGCAGGGCTGCTCGCAGAGATAGTAAAAAAAAAAAAAAAAAAAAAAAAAAAAAAAAAAAAAAAGTTACGATCTAATAGTATTAAATGCAAAAAATGCAACAAACTTACACAAAATGGTCCCCCTCCAGTATACAACTAGGACAATATCAATTGCTACGGAGTGTGACAATATGTATGGGTACATATTCATACTATGTGGGGTAAAATAGACTATTTTGCTGTTTATTCCATTTAGCTACAATGCTCCGCACTGTGTATATATATATTTATATATTTATGTGTACATATGTATATTCACTGCTCTTATTTTCTTATCTTCTAAATTATTGCTCTGAGTGTTGCTATCCCTGTGCTGTTGCAATCCTGGAATTTCCCCATTGTGGGACTAATAAAGGCTTATCTTATCTTATCTTATCTTATTATCATGGTCATGGTCTTATTTGGTGTTGTTGATGATTATTATTTTCATGGTTTTGTCATCATGTTTGTTCCTGTCATGATCTGGGTTTGGGCTTTTGTTTTGACAGTGACTTTTGTTTACTTCCGGTTTTGCATTGTGAGTTTTTGATTTGTTTATTATTCACAGCTGCTTTTGAGTTCTTGATTATTGATTGTCCATGGGTGTTGTTAATTGGCTGCACTATATACACATGCTGTTCACTGCCCTCAGCGTGATCATGTACTGTGTTCATGCCATGTTTGCCAAGTTTATGTCAAGTCATGTTTTTGTCTTCGCCTTGATTAAATCACTGCAAACTACAGCTCTAGCATTTGCGTCCAGTTTCTTCCTGTTTGTGCACCACGAAGGGGTACATTTCATGACAAGGGGACTTTAAATAGCTGGAAAAAATGTTCACAGTAGCTTTACATCTAAAAATAGATAAACATGATCTAATTAAACGGGTCAAATTGCCTGTTACTAATTACCAAAAAAAAAAAAGACAACATTCATGAGAGACGAAGGGGGATACCTCTAATCATACTGGTTTTTGACAGATGACCTTTGACTTGACCTGCCCCTGACCTGACCTATGTAATTAACTGGGGATTATCTCTAATGACATGGGGATTAGTGTGGGTATGGAATGTCAGGAATTACTGACCTATGGGATTAGTGCCGGGATTAATGTGGGTAGAATGTCAGTTATATATGCTTTTAAAAATGATCTTTAACCTGTGGGATTAGTGTGAGAATGGAATGTTAATTATATATGCTTTTAAAAATTATCTTTAACCATATGGGATGAGTGTGAGAATGGAATTTAATTATGGGGAAAACAGCTTTCAAGGATAACCGATGATGTTTTTACAAAGCACACATCAGCAGAGTCACCAAATAACCACAAGAATATCTCTCTCTCTCTCTCTCTCTCTCTCTCTCTCTCTCTCTCTCTCTCTCTCTCTCTCTCTCTCTCTCTCTCACACACACACACACACACACACACACACACACATTGATCCACAGGGATCAAAGACTGTTTCTTCAAATTAAATTTTCACAAAAGTGTAGCATCAACTTTTTGGATTTTCTTGAGCACATTCAGATAAGGGTTCCTACAGGGAAAAAAAAACATTGCATAAACAACTGATTTGTTTAAATTTTCAAACAACCAAATACTTAAACAAGACCGTTCTCTGAGCTAAACAGATGAGTTCCACAGATGTTGACTGTGACTGTAGGGGCCACACCAAAGATCTCGTGTTACTCTGAGATCTGTCTGCCCCCTGTGTAACATAAGCTATTGCCTGTATGAGGGAGATCAGCAACCCCCTACCCTCTTCACCACACACACACACACACACACACACAAACTGGACACAAAAATGCTCAAATAGCGAAGAATACTTGCTTTCTACAGACATGGACTAGTCTCCACAAACTACAGAAAAAGTAGTTCAGACTCACGCAGGATCAACAGATATGGAGAAACATGGGGGAGACCAATGTCCAACTATTTTTCAAGGCTGAAGAGAAGAGACACCACCTCTGGTTTTAAGAGCAGGATATACTGCAGAAGTTCAGGCAGATGTCTGCACCATTCCTTTAGAAAGAAATTTGAAGAGTTGCAAGTCTCGTGATTGTGATGACAGATTTGGGGGGAAACAGCTTTCAAGGATAATGGATGACACATTTTTAGTTTGTTCATTTTACAAAACACACATCAGTCAGAGTGGCCAAATAAGCACCAGAATTCTCTTCCAATATCACATAACCTGTACAAAATCCTGTAAGGAGAGGAAGTAGGTGGTGATGGTGGTAAGTCAGTTTTTCTGCAAACTTTTTCTCTGCCAGCAACTCAAATGTCACGAGATTTGCTTTCAAAGACTTCAAACTTAATGGCCACATTAAAATAGTTATACTTTATTTTTCCAGAGAATATTAAAACAGTCTTTAGACTATAGCATCTTTGCGTTCCCAGCTTCAACTGGCTTCTTGTTTTTTCATGTGCTTTTTATTTGTGTATCTGTAGCAAACACAGCTATCACTGGGGGAATATGGTGGAAGTGATAATGAAAGTTCGGTGCAGCTAGGTTTCATTTATTTGTTTATTCCCTCTCAAGCAATGTATTAAATAAACTTCCCTCGGAGATTTGTATCGTCAGTTGGGACACAAGAGTAAGCTCACCACAGTCAGGGGTCACTATGATGGTTCAATATTAATATATATGTGAGAAAAAAGTCACAAAAATTTCTCTGCACAAGGGTATTGTTTATATCTATATTAGTAAATTACATGTTTGCGTGCAGTTGATAGAAAGTCTGACTTTAAAACCGGTAGTTATATTCACACAAACCTGCTTCAGCATGATTGCTTCAACCATTTTTTTACTTTTTTGAAAAAGGTCAGTTTAATTTGTGGTGACCCCCCCCCCCCCCCATATATAACCATTTTATATTTTCCGCAGAATATTCTGTGTTACGCCTACACATCTGTACAGACCAATAAATAAACAATTTTTTTGATGTCATTATTCTTTTAACCCCTTGCACTCCGGTCAAAACTCCGGTTACAAAACGTCTGTAACTTTTGAATGATTCAATGTAGAAGCTTCATTTTGGGCTCTAATGAAAGGTGACACTCAGGGCTGTGTCTGTGTGTGTGGGGGGGGCTGCCCCCCCCTCGCTACAGAGGACGGAGATCGGCCATCGCTACATGACGGATTACACTCGGATGGGGCGATGTGGCCACAGCAGCGCTGTCACCGCAGCTCCCCCCCTCCCCCGCTACAGAATCATAGCGGCGGGGGGGGGGGGCGTTCACGGTCCGGAGGCGACGAACAAACCGTGTAACGCGCCACATGCACTTCGGACATCGTGCGCCGCACAGTTGTAATTTACCGATCGGTCAAAAGTCATTTTTGATTACAATTTTCAGGGATAAAAAATAATTTGGCTTATAACACCTTACCTATTCACAGCCACATTGTCCTGGCCAACTTCTCTTCCTCATTGTCAGATGAACGCGACGCTGGTCCGCTCATGGTTCTGGTCTCGCGACCCGGTCAAAACATAATTCCATGATTGCGGTTTTGGCGAATGATTTACGGCCTTCGTCGTCGGCCTCCGTCGGTCTATGATGACCATATAAGAGAATCCTAAACACCCTGCTGGAATTAAAAAATAATAATAATAAAGCACTGCCTGTGGCTGCTGAAGCAGTCTCTCTTCACCCAGCCTTTGTAGACAAAACAGCTCAGCGAACTTCTGTGCTTCAATTGGCTCGCTGCGTTGGTAGGCGGGTCCTTCTTGCCAAGTTTTCAGTCATTGGTTCTTCAAGGTTTCAGAAACCCAATTCAAGGCTCTTATTAGTCGAATGAGAGGTCAATCAGATGAACTAATCTGTTCGCGGCTGTGTCTGCAGCTTTTATTTTCAGTGCGCGCTTGGACGCCATACACCACCTACATCACAATCTCCAGCATGCGTCCTAGAGCACACGAGAGCGCCCTTGAGTGCTCTAGGACGCAGAGACTTGCCCACTCGGGGGACAATGGAGCGCAAGAGGTTAATTTTGTCTGTATTATGAGGAGCATGAACAAATAAAATGGAATGATATTAAATTCTCAAGTGTGAAACAAAGCAAAACTTACAACTTGACACAAATGTCTATCACAGCACATGGTAGCGATAGACAGTAGTGATGTCAGACAGATCGGGCATCGTGTTTATAGTTTATTGTTTTTTCCTAAAGAAATAAATATTGCAAAACCAACTTTGTCTCTACCTTGGGCTCAACAATTTCTCAGACTGGTAATCTAAGGCCTGAGGTTGTCTATAAAGCGGATAAAGATCCTTCTGCTTGAAGAACTGTGTTACCGACACATTTTATTTCAGAGAAAAACACAAACTGAATTCTGAAAATATTGGTTTAACCCCTTGCACTCTGGTCAATTTCCCTAAAAACGCCAAAAAATAACGTACCCAAAGGAAATCAAAAGCTGTTCTTCAACCCTTTGCAGCATCTTCATGGGGTTGGTCTCATTTAAAAGAAAACACTTTGAATTTTTTTGGCAAAACAGTCATAATCTCTCTAAGTGCTCCTGCCACTGAGTAACAGTCATCTAAACATACTGAACTTGAAGAAAATAAATTTCGCCTGGGTGTTTTTTTGGATACAAATGCTTACAAATAACACACAGCTGTCAGATCCGGGCTGGAAAATGCAACAGAAATGTAGAACCAAGCGTTATCCAGCTGAGGTCAAAATTTTGTAACAATACCACAAAAAATGCATATATTACACAGCTTTTTTTCTTAGGTTGTTCCCAGGCCTAAAATTCGCACTTCTCCACTTTCACAAAAAGCTGATTCCCCAGCAAGCGCTACAGGATGGAACGAACGTGGGCTACATGCTCCTCCAGCGTGTGGGAAAAAATCAAATTTTTGTCTAGATACACAAAAACAAACTGGTTCACCATGTCCTGTAAGTCATCATTAATTAACCGCTGGAAGACGGACGGAAGGGGCATTGGTCAGTCCAAATGGCATGACCAAATATTCAAAATAGCCCAGAGGTGTTTTAAATGCCATCTTCCACTCATCTTCCTCATGGATACGGACCAAGTGGTATGCATTACGGAGGTTGAACTTGGTGAAGTAATGCACCCGTTGGAGTAGCTCAAACGCTGCTTTAACCCTTTAAATTTCTGGCTGTTATAAATTGTGCATCACCTACTGCCTATGTCACATTTCCATGCCTGTCACGTGATGTGTCCCAAAAGCACAGAAATCCCAGTTGTAACAAGCATTTCACATCATAAGATGTTTGACACATATAGCTTACTGCTCTTCACTGGAGGACTAGAGGACTTCACCCAAATGAGCCGCCTCAAAACATCATTTCCGGAAATGTGAAGAAGAGAATGTAAACAAAGGGTCCAACCCAACTTATATTTCCACACGGAGGAAGCGTTTGCTCCAAATTTTGCCAACTATGATTCTAAAAAGAGATTATTTAGCTTCTGAAGGGAAATATTTACATTTTGTGGCAGCAGAAGATGGCCTGGAGTGTGTACACTTTCGTCTGTCATCGACAGAGCTGCACGTGACGACAGAGAACAATAGCACCAGTTCGGCGGCGTAATGTAACTGAAATTGAGGTGAAATAAATCATAAGATAAATGTGAGAGTTTCTGGATGTGGGAGAGAACGCGAAAATGACTGGCAGAAGACCAAATAAGGACCGCGGATGATGAAAATAGACAAATGAAGACACAATGAGCAGTAGGTGTGATTGGTTTTTATTGGTTTGTGTACGTTCTACTGATTTTCTGGTTCATATACTTTGAAGATAAGGTAACAAAAAAACAAAAAAAAACAACAACAAAAAAAAAACGGTGACAAAAAACCAAAACCATCTTTTGTGTAAATATGTCCAAAGTCCACTTTTGACCGAAAGTTATGTAATTCGATATGGCTGCTGCCGCATTATACAAATTAGATGCATAAATTTACTCCTGTCTCAAACTTTGGATCATATTCTACATCTTTCTAATTGACAGTAAGCCATTATCTCTTACCACATTCAAGTTAGAGCCTTTGGAATTTGTCAAATCTAAACTGAATATTTTCTTGAAGGGCAGTGTAGTGGAAGAGTGGTTAGCACTGCGGCAGCACAGCAACTCACCCTTGGCTGGGGGATCCTGGGTTTGATCCCAGCTCCCGACCAACAGTGACCTGTGTGGAGTTTGCATGTTTTCCCCATGTCTGCTTGGGTTTACTCTGGGATTTCTTCGGTTTCCTCCCACATGCCAAAAATATGCAAGTTAGGTTAATTGGCATCAAACTGGGGATTCTAAATTGTCCTTAGGTATGAATGTGAGAGTGGATGGTTGTCTGTCTCTCTGTGTTGGCCCTGCGATGGACTGGCGATTTGTCCAGGCTGTACCCTGCCTCTTACCCAAAGATGCTGAGCTAGGCTTCAGCCCCCCCGAGACCTGAAAATGGTTAAGTGGAAGAAAATGGATGGATGGATGGATGGATGGATGGATGGATGGATGGATGGATATTTTCTTGAAAAAAATCTTGACCACCAGAGGGAGATGAGCTGACGGGAGCAGTGCTACGCCATAGACAGATAACAGGTTAAGAAGGGGAAGAGGATATTTATCCTTACAGGTAATCGTGTTAAGCTCACAGTAATCAATGCACGACCGCATTGCCCCGTCCTTTTTCCCTGCAAAAAGAACCCAGTGCCAAGAGGAGCAGACGACGGTTGAATAATGCTGGCGTGAAGGGAGTCTTTTATGTAGGTCTCCGGTGCCTCCCTCTCCAGCCCAGCAAACTGTAGAGCCAGCTGGATGGCAGCCGTGCTCCTGGGAGGAGGTCGATAGTGCAGTCATAGGCCCGATGAGGTGGTAAAGATAGAGCCCTGAACTTGCTAAAGACCTCCCGTAAGTCATGATAGACCTCGGGCACGGAATTGAAATCCGCCAGCTCAGCTGGAGGGGAGGGGATCGAGAGTGAGGGCGAGCATGCGGTCGATTGGAGACACGATGACAGACAAAAAGGGCTCCAGGACAAAATGGAGTCCTGACTCCAGTTTATAATTGGGTTGTGAATGCAGAGCCATGGATACCCCAGAATCATGGCGGTGGTGGATTGAGGCAGAACATAAAACTGAACAGTCTTGCGGTGATTACCGGACAAAATGACTGAAATGGACTCAGTTTGTTCGGTGACCACCGCAATGCTGCTGCCTGAAATCGCCAAGACACTTAAGGGTGTCGGGACATTCCTGGTGGGTATCTGAAATTTTCTGACAATGGCCTGTTGAATGAAATTCTGTTCCGCTCTTGAATCAATCAGAGCGGAGGTTTTGAACTCAGCTCCCGTTAACTGAATGAGGGCCGGGAGTTCAAAACCATTGGGGAAATTTTGCGAAGACCCTCCCACCAGACCCCTCACGGCAACTGATGGGCCGGGTCTTTTGGGCCGAATTGGGCATTTCAAGATTGCATGGCCAGGAACCTGGTAAAAAAAAAAATAGACTTCCCCGCCCTCTTGTGACACCGGTTGTTCCCTTGGAGTCAGACGGACCCTGCCGAGGTCCATCAGCTCCGGTAATGACGCCAGCAGAACAGCATCAGAGGCCAGAGGGGCAGGCCGTGGAGCGAACATGGAAGCAGCAGCCTTCTGCTCCCTCGCATGCTCCCTAAACCGGTTATCAAGGGCCACTGTCTGTGCAATCATCTCATCCAGAGAGGAGGGTGACGCGCGGATAGCCAGCTTGTCGCGGAGGTGCATATCCAGACCCCAGAGGAAGGTGCTGCGCAGGGCAGCGTCATTCCATCCGGAGTTGGCTGCAGTAAACCTGGAACTCGACAGAGAAATCAGCCACAGACCGGCCTCCCTGTCGAAGTCCCATCAGCTGGCTAACTATGTTCCCCTCCCTTTCCGTATGGTCGAATACCTCGGAGAATTCCCACACAAACCATTCGTATGTGTATAGGGGACGGTCCAGGCTGCTCAACACGGACTGTGCCCACTTAAGCACCTGGTCTCGTAGCAACAGGGTCATGACATGGACCTTAGCCGAATCATCCCTATACTTCCCTTCCACCTGCTGAAAATTGTTTCTCTTGAATATGAATGAACTAAACACCACCTGTCATGGTGCTCTAAAGCTCCATTAAACAAACTAGACAGAAATGCCACTTTCCAGAAATCAAAGTACTCCCACCAACCTTTTGAGAAAAACGTCTGGTATTGTGGCTAAACTGCTGAGTTTAGTTATATTCTATGACACTTAAGTAAAAGAAAGTTTCATTTACTTCTATTATATTCAAAAGAATAGGGGTGGGAATCTTTAGGCACCCAACGATTCGAGCCGATTATGATTCATGATGCATCTCGATGCCTTTTTTTTTTTTTTTTTCTATTCAGGATTTTTTCCCTCCCACTGTCTGACAGCTTCTTACTTTTAAAGCATTTGCAATGGCTCATGAATTTACTTCCAATATCTTTTAATGTTTAAAAAAAACAACATGAAAAGTGCAACTGTAGCAGCACATTTGCTGCTATAACACAAACTTCAGAGTATCCTGAACTTTAACAAATAAGACTTATAACAAACATTCTGTTTATGTACAAGTAACTGATCCTTCAGTCAAAAATACTCCATTTCTAACAGAAATGTTAAGCCGGCAGTGGAGCAGGAATCCTCCGCATCCCCCTACCTCTCCCCCATAGGGGCCAGGCAAAGGAACAGAGATGTTCCTGCGAATGGCAGATACTGCTGGAGCAGCAGGTGCAGGGGGAG
The DNA here is from genome assembly GCA_020510985.1 of Pholidichthys leucotaenia. Lineage (NCBI taxonomy): Eukaryota > Metazoa > Chordata > Actinopteri > Cichliformes > Pholidichthyidae > Pholidichthys > Pholidichthys leucotaenia. The sequence goes on along the minus strand of CM035842.1, from coordinate 372,246,771 downwards.
ACGCCGCACCAGGAAGCCAACCTAAGTGCTCGGTGATGGTGGCCAATTGCTGGGTAATGGTTTCGAACTGGTCAAAAAGAAACATGGCCTCCAAGTGCCAGAGTGCCAACTGTTCGCCCAGCTGAGTGCTCACTGAGCCCCGATCTTGGCTGGATCATTCTGTCATGATTCAGAGCAAGTGAGGCTCAAACACAGAGCTGCCAGAATGAACACTCAGACATAGATGTAAAAATTCACCAGTTTATTGTAAAAATAAATCCTAACACACAAATCTAAATAAAATTGCACAAGTAAAGAAAATCACAAAGCAAAACCACACAATTAAATATGATATAAAAACTGGGGACACTGGAGCGCACACAGCCTAGGGGAGAAGAACAGAAAGAAATGATTAGAGACAGAATCTTCACAAGACGAGAATAAGATAGGAAGAACACTCTTACTGCTGAGTAGAAATGCCTGGCGAGGAACTCCTGTGTGGGTCCAGGAAAACAGGGGGGAAGACGGTTGACCTGGGTGTATGTCCGCTGTCTTCGAATCAGGCAAGCGTGATCAGCCTCGGAGTGCGCACCGCGAAGGTGGCGTGTACCTCAGGGACAGGGAGGACCATTGTGTACACCTCGGAGACAGTAAGGGCCGTTGTGCATGCCTCGGGAACAGCGGGAACTGTAGTGCGCACCTTGGGGATGGCTGGAGCTGTTGTGTGCACTTCAGGGATGGCAGGAACTGTAATGCGTATATCGCGAGCAGCTGGAGCTGGCACTGGAGCGGGAACAGGAACTAGAGAACGACGTGGTGCAGGCACTGGAGCTAGGGAATGTCGTGGAGCAGGTACAGGATAATCCTCACACAGTCCAGGTGCAGCAATAGGTGCAGCCGGCTCTTCCCAGACCAAAAGGTTGCCTCTCAGCATGGCCAGTTCCTCAGAAAAAACAGAATAAATTAAAAATCACACTTAAATTAAATTAAATTTAAATCACCCTTTATTGTCATTCAACTGTACAACCAATCATGTACAGTAGAACGAGATTGTGTTTTACCTATCTGCTGTGTTAATCACACACACACCCCAAGTGTAGAATCAGAGGGCCGCTGCCATGCAAGGCGCCGCCACAAATTTCCCTCCTCCATTCCATTATTGCTGAGCACCAAGCTGGACGGCAGGAAGTTCCACTTTTATATGGTCTTTGGCATGACCCGGCCGGGATTTGAACCCCTGCCTCCCGGGTGTGGGGCGGGTGCTCTACCAACTGAGCCACCACTCCGGTAGGAATAGGAAACCAGTGAAGCAGGTGAGGATGGAGGATGAAAGCAGCAGCAGAAATAACAGCAGAGATGGGTGCAGAGAGTTCAGTGGTGGAATGTGGCTGACACTGAACCCCCTCACCAGAAACAGGACAAGACCTTCATTTAATGGTGTTAAATAAAACAGGTACTTGCCTCTGGGTCTGCTCTGCTGCTGCTGAAGAGTCAGACGATCCCTTGCAGGATTTGGCAGGATTCACCCTACGAGGAACCATTGTGCGGTGGTATGTTGCTGCAATGAGGAAGGAGGAAGCGGAGATCTGGAGCTCCTCTGCAGGAGAAGAAGGGCCGGGCCGCTGTACTCATCGACACCGGCATGAGGCACGTCTCCTGACAGCTCGCTCTATCTTCTACTCCTTCTGCTCCTCCCCAGCCAGTCCATCGCAGGGCCAACACAGAGAGACAGACAACCAGGCCTGGGCTGCACGGTGGCGCAGTGGTTTAGCACTGTGGCAGCACAGTTTTACCCTCGGCCGGGGGATCGTGGGGATCATGAGATCGTGGGTTCGATCCCAGCCCCCGACCAACAGTGAGCTGTGTGGAGTTTGCATGTTCTCCCCTTGTTGCGTGGGTTTACTCCGGGATTTCTCCGGTTTCCCCCCGCATACCAAAAACATGTAGGTTTAGGGCGCTCGCGCACGCAGCGACCGGCAGCCGGTGGCTTGTCGCCAGACTGCAAACCAAATCTACCTACGGGTACAAATAAGTAACAAAAAAAAAAAAAAAAAAAATTCACTCTCACATTCATACCTAAAGACAATTTAGTGGGTTCCAATTTATAAAATCATTCTTTGCTGAAGAAGATTGCTTCCACTCAAAAGTCTGGTCATGAACTGCTTTTCTCACCTAGGCACCACAGCTTGGAAGTACATTCAGTGCCAAGAACGGCTTAGACTGCAGTCTTGAATTCAAGCAAGTTCCTCCCCAACCAGACAGTTTTATGCTTCAAAAACTGTCTGAAACAAGCCAGGCCTATCAAGTGCAGTCTTAAAGTCTCCTAGGAATTATCCAAAGCCCAATATTGTCCCCTTGTGGACAGCTCAGGAATATTTAATTTAATTTTTCCTCTCTGCAGTTGTGGACAAGAAATTAATTCATATTCTTTCTCTCAAGACAGTATCCACTACTGAAGACATGGTTGAACTCTGGAATGGACAATTATGGTTTGAAATGTTTTATTGACATGATTTGATATGTGTTGCTTTATTTTCAGGGAGAAATTAATTTTTGCCTACCTCCATCAAGAAATTAATTTCATGTACAATGTAGAGACCTTGTGTGTGTTCCTTTATCCAGTAGGATATGTTAGTCACTAAAGTTAAAGAATTTATGCTTTATTCAGCAGCATATACAGTATGTGTTGCAGGAGGATTTCACTTTCCATATCAAGTTTCGCCCATCTCAAATTTCTCTCCTCTTTCTGGGATACCATGGCTGGACTTTGACTGACCAATAGAGTTCCAGGCTTCACTGCATTTCCTTTTTTGGCTTTTTATGACTTCTGTGAACAAAGAAGCTCAAATGTAGTTGGTCCAGCTCAGTTTTCATGAAATTCAGTGAAATTCTGCCACACCCGAGAAAACCTTTCTTTGTTCAGTTTGTGGGGTACAGTCAAGCTGTAAGGAACAGAATTTCCTGCTCCCCCCTTTCTTTTCTATCTTCAAGTAGGGTTATGCTCTGTGAAAATTCTTTTTCTTTTTGTTTTAAGTTCACTTTTTCTTATTTTAATCCTTTTCTTTAAATTACTGTGTAAGAAGACTTTGTTTGATTTTTACTAAGCTTAAATCAAGTCATTGAAGCCACAATACATTGGAAGAAACGGATCTGTGACGTGTTGTTGTCTCAGTTTGACTTTCTGATTGGACTTTGTACAATAAACAAATATTATCAGGAATTTGGCAACCTGGCCAAATTCCTTTTTCAGTGCAAAAGCAGAGACTTCGCCCAGCTAGCTAAAGAACCAGCCCATTGTGATCTCGGGAATAGGCCGTAACCGTGGTAAAGAACCTGTCTGTCAGTCTTCTAACAGGGTCCACGCCAGTTCAGATGGTACAAGATTCAAATGGACTACCTGCTACCCACCGAGACGCAATGACTCTGCTTGGCTGATGGTTTGTTGTTTAATTTAAACTTAATTCTTCAGAATATTCCTGGTGTAAGTTCTTTAAACTTAATTTCATGCAGACTCCTATCAGAATTTCAAAATGCATTTTGTATTTTCATTAATCTATGTCCCTTTTCAGAGTAACACCAATTTTTCTTTTTATAGTTTAATCATTTTCTTCACAAAATTGTATCCACTTTTCTTAACCAATGCTATTTTATGGTTTTCCAATTTCCAGTATATCGCCAAGTTAAACTATGGTTTCTTTGGTTCCCCAAATGTGTGATTCACATGTGATGCTCAGTAATTCAATAACCGTCTATGATACCCATGATACATGTTGAATTCTTTGTTTTAAAATCATCCAAATGTGTTAACCTATTCTGACATTTCTTATTAAAGTATTGAAAGACATATGGGAGTTATTGTTTGATTTCATGTCCATCTTCTTGATTATAAGCAAACAAGAACTCACAAGTTGTTTTTTTTTTTTTTTTTTTGACTGATTCATAATTGGTACAAATAAAGAATTGTTAATAAAATTGTCCATTATCTAGACTGGTGCCCCAACAAGCATATGTTTGTGTAATGAAAGGAAATCCTCATTCCTACTCACATTCATATTTACATTAATACTTGTACCAACAATAAAACACCTATAAAACCCATAATTCCACTACAACCGCCAGCATCCACCACCAGCCCAGCTCACTCCCCGTTTCCTTAGTTTGTGATAGTTTTGCATGTTATTCTAAGCTGAGTTGGGGGTTGCTGGCAGTCTTATTTTCAGGCTTTCTTTCATTAGGTAAGATTCTTTTGGTCAAGTTAGGGGAGAAGGTGGAATCTGACGGGTCATTGTGTCACGATAGTGAGCATGGGTGGGGAGCCATGCTCAACCTTTAGGTTCATTTAAGTAATTTTCTGTATTCCTGCATCTCTGTTTATTTTGTATTTAGTATGGTTTTGTTGTACTTTGTTAATTCAGTTTGTCTTTTTTTGTTGTTTTTGGTTTCCTGATATTTCATCGTAGTTTGGTTATTATGTATTTCTGTATTCTAATTTATTCCCTTGTTTATACTAGTCCTGGCCTCTAGTTTTCCTTGTATTGTCAGTATTTATTAGTATTGCTTTATTAGTTCTCCTCAGCTTTGTATTTCTTCTTATCCTCACCTTAGTTTCCTTTTGGTTTTTTTTTTCCTTTTGTTATTTTGTTTTACTATGCCACCATCAGTGTGTGAATGTGTGTGTGAATGGGTGGATAGCACGATCTGTAAAGTGCTTTGGTCATCTAGAGATGAGAAAAAAAAAAAGCGCTATATAAGTGAATGCCATTTACCATTTTACCGTTTAGTAGTCTTGTCAGTTACTATTACCTGGTCTTTGTCTTTGTTTCATGAGGTTATTTGTTGCTCTGTGTATCTTCTGTTTTTGGGTTTCTGGTATGTGCTTTTATTTTGACAGTCATCGTGTTTACTTCCCCCTGTCAAACTCTGTTTTGTGGGCCATCACACCTGTCATTCATTTGATCTCATTATCTTCACTCATGTGACCCACACCTGTATCATTTGTGTAATCCTCTGTCTCTATTTAAGCTCCGCTGCAACACAGCCCTGTTGCAGTGGTGTACTGTTTATCTCTGTACTGTTTATCTCTGTTTAGTCCTCTGTGTTTTAACGGGTGTGTGCCGTCTTATCCTCCTGTTCCCTGGTGTCTCTGCATGCTTTAGCCTGGTCCCGTCCAGGCTATTCTCTCTGTTTGTTTCCAGACATGAGCCCCGTTTCCTTTTCGGGTGTGACTCCGTCTTTTTCTCCAGATGTAAGCCCTTTTCTCCTGTGGCATTTCTGTACGTCATTCCTCCCGGTATCCTGCCTTTAATCCTGTAAGTGTTATGTATGTTTTTTTCTGTTTTTCTTTAATAAATGTGCAAACTCACAGCCAGCAACTGATGTCTTCAGTCCGCCCTTGCCAGAGCAATTTATGACACATTGCTGGGTTGGTTCTTGGTCTTCTCCTTCTTTTGTTTACTTCAGCTGAGGCTCCCATCTCCGTTCACTTGGTTATTTTGAAAGTAGCTTTTGTTTTTCCAATAAACACTGTTGATCGTGACTCTCGTATGTTTGGTCCCTCTGAGCCATAAAAGGGGCCATAACAACAAACAATGCTAAACTATGCTGATTCATGATTTTTTTTTTTGCAACATTTTTATGTTATTGTGTCTTGTTGTGTTGCTGTGGGTTGCTCTAATCATTCTTGCACCAAAGGAATTTCATATTACTGATTTCCCAAAGATGTTGACAAAAGAAAGCAATGGATTGCTGCTGTCTAATGTAAGAACTACATACCCACTGAGCATTAAAGAATTTGTAGTCAACATCTCATGTCTGGTAAGAGGACTCATTTAAGCCTATATAGTTTAGATGGAAAGTTTGAACTTATCCCTTCACAGTGTAAGGCTGTGTGTCCATGGAGTGCATTTTTCCCCTCACTGAGCATTTTATTTTTTTCATTTTTTTTCTATGTAATCCAGTGATTACATCATAATTACAATGCTCTGTGCAGAAATACTCTCAGTATGAGCATTTTTTTTTTTTTTTGTCACTGCATTCATAGCACTGAAAGTTGAAAAAAGTTCAACTTTTGGAGCACCACAGCTCTCATGAACAGCACACCTCTCCAATCAGCTGATCAGAATCAGGCTGAAAGGATACCATGATCAGTATTTAACAGCAAAAGCTTGGAGTAATGTATACTTTATTTCTTGTTTGATGCAGTTTAATTCAATTAATGAAAGGCTTTGGGGTAAGCTGTGAAACCCTGAATGCAAACTTTGACTGACAGGTGAAACGGTTGCTAAGATACAGGGTGGACCCTTTTTTTAACGCACCTCAGAAGCACAAAAGAAAACAGGGTTTGAGCATTTTCATGCGCTTGGTGGTCAAGCAGCATAAGCACAGTTTCCAGGCAACTCCTGTAGCATGATACCCAAAATGGCTAAAAGACAAAGTCACATGAGGAGCGACATCACGTGAATGTGGTCCATATTGTAGGTTGAGCTGGAAGACCTCCCATGATGCACTGGGCTTTCATTTCTTTCTTCACTCTCAATATGTTTTGAAATATCTTTGCTGTTCATTAACATTTGTCTGCTCTCTGACATACAGTGGGGCAAAAAAGTATTTAGTCAGCCACCAATTGTGCAAGTTCTCCCACTTAAAAGATGAGAGAGGTCTCCAATTTTCATCATAGGTATACCTCAACTATGAGAGACAAAATGAGAAAAAAAAATCCAGAAAATCACACTGTCTGATTTTTAAAGAATTTATTTGCAAATTATGGTGGATCTTGCGTGGAGCCCCAGATCGGGGGAGATTATCAGTGGTCTTGTATGTCTTCCATTTTCTAATAATTGCTCCCACAGTTGATTTCTTCACACCAAGCTGCGTACCTATTGCAGATTCAGTCTTCCCAGCCTGGTGCAGGTCTACAATTTTGTTTCTGGTGTCCTTTGACAGCTCTTTGGTCTTGGCCATAGTGGAGTTTGGAGTCTGACTGTTTGAGGTTGTGGACAGGTGTCTTTCATACTGATAACGAGTTCAAACAGGTGCCATTAATACAGGTAACGAGTGGAGGACAGAGGAGCCTCTTAAAGAAGTTGTTACAGGTCTGTGAGAGCCAGAAATCTTGCTTGTTTGTAGGTGACCAAATACTTATTTTCCACCATAATTTGCAAATAAATTCTTTAAAAATCAGACAATGTGATTTTCTGGATTTTTTTCCCTCATTTTGTCTCTCATAGTTGAGGTATACCTATGATGAAAATTGGAGACCTCTCTCATCTTTTAAGTGGGAGAACTTGCACAATTGGTGGCTGACTAAATACTTTTTTGCCACACTGTATGTATATATACTGTATATACACCAAACAAATACTGTACATTGTCCTCCTACATATATATTTTCTTTTTTTTTTAATTCCCCCTTCTCTCTATTTCTCCTTCGTTCCTGCATGTCTGAACTGAATTTTCATCTCAAAACATTTGTTTTCACCAGCATTTCAGTCAATGTTTGCCAATGGAGCATAACTTAGGCTGACATAAGCGAACTCTACATAACTTATTCCATAATTCCTGGAATTTCCCCATTGTGGGACTAATAAAGGCTTATCTTAACTTAGCCCAGCGCTCAGGAACTTTTACAAATTGAGCACAGCTTTCACCAACATTTATTTCAAAATGTCGTCAAATTTTCAGCATGCTGAAAATTCTCAGTGAATACATCTTTCACCAGCGTTTGCCAACAAACACCAACTGTCATTAACTTTTATCAACTTTTGCCAGCAGAGCCAGACGTTTGTCAAAATGTATAAGCGTCACCTGACGCTGATGTCACCTGATGTGAGCTGAGTATTACTTTGCTTAAGTTAACCTAAGTTGGCAACTGCTACACAAAAACTAGCCTAAGCTGGCAAAACCATGACAATGCTGAATGCAGCACTGGGAAATGCTAGCAAAAGTTTGTAAAAGTTTATAAAAGTTGGTGTGTGCTCACGAACGTAATTTCACCAAAATTTGGCCTGATTGCTCTGATTTTTCAAAACGTCAGTAAAAGTCAGTCCAAATGTTAAAGTGTGAACCCAGCTTTAATCTTCTTCTGGTGAAGCCATTCTTTTGTTGAACTGGATGTGTGCTTTGGGTCATTGCCATGCTGAAAGATGATGTTCCTCTCCATCTTCAGCTTTCTAGCAGAAGCCTGAATGTTTTGTGCCCACAGTGACTGGTATTTGGAACTGTTCATTATTCCCTCCACCTTGACTAAGGCCTCAGTTCCAGCTGAACAAAAACAGCACCAAAGCATGATGCTGCTACTACCATGCTTCACTTTAGGTATGGTGTTCTTTTGCTGATGAGCAGTGTTGTGTTTGTGCCATATATACCTTTTGGAATTATGGCCAAAAAGTTCAACCTTGGTTTCATCGGACTATATCACATTTTCCCACATGTGTTTGGGAGATTTCAAATGTGTTTTTGCAAAATGTAGCTGGGCTTGAGTGTTTTTCTTCGTGAGATAAGGCTTCCATCTTGCCACCCTACTCCATAGCCCAGACATATGAAGAAGATGGGAGATTGTTGTCACGTGTACTAAACAGCCAATACTTGCCAGAAATTCCTGCAGCTCCTTCAATGTTGCTGTCAGCTTCTTGACAGCCTCCCTGACCAGTTTTCTTCTCGTCTTTTCATCAATTTTGGAGGGACGTCCAGTTCTTGGTAATGTCACTGTTGTGCCCTATTTTCTCCACTTGATAATGACTGTCTTCACTGTGTTCTGTAGTACATTTAATGCCTTGGGAATTCTTTTGTACCCTTCTCCTGACTGATACCTTTGAACAATGAGATTGCTCTGATGTTTTAGAAGCTCTCTGTGGACCATGGCATCTTACAGCACAGATGTGACTACAAAAATGTCAGGAAAAGCCTACTAGAACAGCTGAACTTTATTTGGGGTTAATCAGAGGCACTTTAAAGGGCCTTTTCCACTAGCCCCGCTTACCCCAACATGGCACCACTCAGCCCGCGTTTGAGCATTTTCCATTAGGCCCAGCACTGGTTAGCAGGCGCTATTTTTGTAACTGATCTAGGGCAGGGTCCAATCGAGCCGATTTGGGCCGTGATGTGACGTCAACAGACTGGTCGCCGCTGATTGGTCAGGCCGTAACGTCACGAAAGCGACCTTTTCTGCTGGATCTACACCACCGCCATTTCTGAAGTTGTTCAGCCAGTAAACACAGTGGGCAGCTTTAGTATTTTCAGTATAAAGATGTCTTGTCGTAAGGGTATCCCCTGGTCAAACGAGGAGGTGCGCAGGTTACTTTTTATATTAGCCGACGATCGGATCCAGCGCGAGTTGGACGGAGCTACGCGAAACGAGAAAATATACCAGCAGGTCTCAGAGCACATGGGTTTACAAGGGCACATCCGTACTGCCAAACAGTGTCGGGAGAAATTGAAAAAAATGAAAAGCGATTACTGAGCAGTGAAAGACCACAACGCTCGTAGTGGAGCGCATCGGAAGGAGTGGAAGTGGTTCGACCAGATGGACGCGATTTATGGACATCGGCCTGCTAGTAATGGCAGAGACACTGGGCTCGACACGGCCTCAGTCACGCCATTGGAAATCGTGGATGGTGAGTGTTGTTTTGATATTGCGCGTGTTTTCGCTAATTTATCCTTTCTGTGGCAAGCTCACTGTTTTTAAGCCATAGGAAGGTTGTTAGACTATGGTTAATGGTTGGTTGCTAGCCAGCTAATAGCTAGCTAGCTACCTATTGTTTTGCAGCCAACTGCTGATTCACACTTGCTTTGTGTTAAGTATCCGCGCGAAGAAAACGCTGAAGTTATTGTATTCTGGTTAAAAACTTTTAAGCTTTGTGTAAGCTTTGTGTACACGTTGCACTTTTATGATGTGGTTTACATTGCGTGCATTTTCTTTCTAGAATCACAGGTCATATCACAGGGGTCCACCTCAGCGGACATCAGGTTCAGGTTCAGGTTCAGGTTCAGGTTACTTTATTTGTACCCGTAGGTAGATTTGTTTTGCAGTCTGGTGACATCCATATTTACAAGCCACTAATTACATTCAACATAGACACAAACACAGGCACACATGAAGCTGACTATAAACATGATAAAAATACTCAAGGCTCCATCAATCAGGGTATAAAAAGACAAAGAGATGAGAGAGAAACCAGAGGTAAGGGAGAAGGGTCATATTAAAGGTTAAAAACTAGTCAAAGAGGTTAAAAAACTCAAAGGTCTAAAACCCAATAAAATATTTAGAACCCAAGTGACATCCTACAAAAATAAGTAAATATAAAATGAAGTTAATACATAGGTACCTAAATTATGTACAATATATTTTACAGCTTGTTCAATTCTTTGACAGCAGCAGGGACAAAGCTGTTTTTGTAGCGCTGGGTTCTACTTTTTGGGACAGCAAACCTCCGTCTTGAGGGAAGAAGCTGAAAGTGGCAGTGCAAAGGGTGGGAGTCATCATTTAAAATGGAGGTAGTCATCCTCTGTACTTGTCTGGTGTACAGGGATGTCAGGCTCAGCTGTGACTCACCAAGCAAACGACTGGACCATCTAACTACCTGATCTAAGGATTTCCTCTGTTTCAGTTTTATCTGACCAAACCATGACACTAAAGAAAAGGATAAAACAGATTCAATAAAAGCCCGATAAAACATTGTCATTATGGTTCGGTCAACTTGGAAGCGTGCAAGTTTTCTCAAGCAATGCAAATGTTGCTGACCCTTTTTACACACCCTTTCACAGTTCACTTTAAAGTTTAAATTACTATCAGTAATCGTCCCAAGATATTTGTACGATTGTACACATTCGGTGGTCTGGCTTTTTAGTATGGTGACTTTGTGCCTGGGATTTTTCCTCCTAAAGTCAATAATCATATCTTTCGTTTTTGTTGTATTCAGTTGCAGGTAGGAATCCTCACACCAGTGGATAAAAATCATCAACTACATCACCGGGGTCCACCTCAGTGGACATACCACACCGGACTCTCCAGCGTCTGCCGAAGTGCCAGTTGAATCGACACCAATCTCAGCCATATCACCAGCTCCATCAGCATCTTGGGCATCACGTTCAAGTGCTGGTAAGGCACAATAACCACTCGTTTTTGGTTTTTTTTGAAACAGGTCTAGCGGACTCCAGGGTCCACAATCTCAAATAGAAACAAGTTATGTACAAAATTGATTAATGGAATTTCCTATAGCTGAATATTATTGAAATTAAAATATCTTTGTACATGTAAAAAAAATTGATTATTTTGACTTCACTTATCGGTGGTCCACAAACCCATCCCATTTTTAGGTGTGGTGATGGAAGCGTAGTTGTAACTCCTGTTTTAGAAAAACAGTTAAAGCTCATGAACTGGAGTTGAAATCAACATGCTTCATTGAAATGCTTCGCGTCAGCTGACTGTATTAACCCATTCAGATTTCTGAGGCCACACTACAAGAAAATATTTTAAACATTACCCATCCATCCATCCATCTTCTTAATCTTAATCCTTTTTATTAGGTTGCTGGAGGGCTACAGCCTATGATAGCACCCTGGGTGTTGCAAAATCCACTCTACTGAGGGGCAGCAACATGACAGTTCAGCTTATATACAGCAATGAAGCATAATATAATAGTGACATCCTACCACAGGCTTTCACCAGTGTAATTCCATAATATATGTTGTTATCCGGCTTTAACAACCATGCCTTTCTGTCTTTCCATATAGGAAAGAGGAAAAGGGACAACTCCATAGCTGACCTTACATCAGCGATGGTCCAGATGCATCGTGAGCAGCATGACCAGCGCCAAGAACACCATAATGAATACATGCAACATTTGCGACAGGTGGCCGCAGATGTGCGGGCAGATGCGCAAAAAGCCCTGGACCAGGACTTTGTCTTAAGAAGGGAAGAGATCGCAGAGATGGCAACATTCAACCGCGATTTCATGAGCCAATTTGGCAGGCTTGTGGACGCACTTAGCAGTTGGCGTGTCTAACTATGTCTCCTTATGCCCAGTCTGTTTGTTGGTTTGTAAATTTTGTAATAAAATGGTAGTGTTTGCATCAAAAGTCTGGTTTATCTGTTATGACACCGTATGAGAAAAGCCAATAATTATATATACATTCCATTCTCTGTTCAAACCACATGATGCTGTTCATCAGGTCAGGTGTATAGCATTCTAATGGTAATTTAATTTTTAACAACACCAAAACACGTAATGTCTTGGTATGGTGTTTTGTATATATTTTTTTTTAATTTAAGACAAATTTGCACTGCTGAATCCATTTCTCTCCATCGGGTACATTTTTTATGTTATAAGCAGTTGGACAGGTGTACTTTAACTTCTACAGTAGATACTGCTAAAGGTAAGTACATGTAAATTAAATGTTGCATCGCCATTCAAAATCTAATAAATTAAGAAGGAATCTAGCAAAAAGTTGGCACTAACAACAGTAGACACATCGGAGAACGATACACAACTGTGTTTTTGTTGCACACAACTGTTGTTACCAACAAGTTGTGCAAAATTTATATTAGCTTCGCATTTCCACCAAAGCCAAAGTGACTTGTCTAGCTGCATTTTCTGAACATGGTCTGTGCAGTGTTTCTGCATGTAATTCACAGTACCACAACTGTTTTTAACAACAATTAGTGCTAAATTTATATTAGCTTTTCCAAAATATTAAATATCATTTTGGAAGTAAAAGTGAGAGACCATTACATGTGAATATGACATGTATCACCACATGATTTATAGTTCAATTTTTAATTCAACCTAAGCCAAAGTGACTTGTCTAGCTGCATTTTTTCAACATGGTCTGTGCGGTGTTTCTGCATGTAATTCACAGTACCACAACTGTTTTTAACAACAATTAGTGCTAAATTTATATTAGCTTTTCCAAAATATTAAATATCATTTTGGAAGTAAAAGTGAAAGACCATTACATGTGAATATGACATGTATCACCACATGATTTATAGTTCAATTTTTAATTCAACCTAAGCCAAAGTGGCTTGTCTAGCTGCATTTTTTGAACATGGTCTGTGCGGTGTTTCTGCATGTAATTCACAGTACCACAACTGTTTTTAACAACAATTAGTGCTAAATTTATATTAGCTTTTCCAAAATATTAAATATCATTTTGGAAGTAAAAGTGAGAGACCATTACATGTGAATATGACATGTATCACCACATGATTTATAGTTCAATTTTTAATTCAACCTAAGCCAAAGTGGCTTGTCTAGCTGCATTTTTTGAACATGGTCTGTGCGGTGTTTCTGCATGTAATTCACAGTACCACAACTGTTTTTAACAACAATTAGTGCTAACTTTATATTAGCTTTTCCAAAATATTAAATATCATTTTGGAAGTAAAAGTGAGAGACCATTACATGTGAATATGACATGTATCACCACATGATTTATAGTTCAATTTTTAATTCAACCTAAGCCAAAGTGGCTTGTCTAGCTGCATTTTTTGAACATGGTCTGTGCGGTGTTTCTGCATGTAATTCACAGTACCACAACTGTTTTTAACAACAATTAGTGCTAACTTTATATTAGCTTTTCCAAAATTTTAAATATCATTTTGGAAGTAAAAGTGAGAGACCATTACACGTGAATATGACATGTCTCACCACATGATTTATAGTTCAATTTTTAATTCAACCTAAGCCAAAGTGGCTTGTCTAGCTGCATTTTTTCAACATGGTCTGTGCGGTGTTTCTGCATGTAATTCACAGTACCACAACTGTTTTTAACAACAATTAGTGCTAAATTTATATTAGCTTTTCCAAAATATTAAATATCATTTTGGAAGTAAAAGTGAGAGACCATTACATGTGAATATGACATGTATCACCACATGATTTATAGTTCAATTTTTAATTCAACCTAAGCCAAAGTGGCTTGTCTAGCTGCATTTTCTGAACATGGTCTGTGCGGTGTTTCTGCATGTAATTCACAGTACCCCAACTGTTTTTAACAACAATTAGTGCTAAATTTATATTAGCTTTTCCAAAATATTAAATATCATTTTGGAAGTAAAAGTGAGAGACCATTACATGTGAATATGACATGTATCACCACATGATTTATAGTTCAATTTTTAATTCAACCTAAGCCAAAGTGAACATGGCCTATACTGTGTTTCTGCATGTAATTACCCGTACCTTAACAGATAAGCATTATGAACAACAGAGGAGAGGTAGATGGAAAATGCACAACATTTTATTTACAAAAAACAGATGTTTTAAATATGTATGCACAAAAATGTGGATGAAATTAAATTTCTACCTATTGCTACACAAGTACTGCATCACAGCATCTCGTATATCGCCACCCTGCTCCTCTGCTCCCTGGGTCGCGGCCACCACTGGTTCATCTACTGGATCATCCAATGTACTGTCAAACGTCTCTCCATGACTCTCACACAGATTATGCAGAGCACAACAAGTCAGCACCATAGATTTCGCCAGTTTCATTTCACAGTCATTCCGTTTCAGAAGGCAGCGCCACCTCCCCTTTAGCCTGCCGAAAGCATTTTCTACAACCACACTTACTCGACTGATGGTCTGGTTGAACGTGTGCTGTTCTTCAGTCAGTCGTCCGGTGTCATGGAATGCTTTCAACAGCCAGTTTTGCAGTGGATATGCAGAGTCTCCGAGGATGTAGTAGCCCGCACGTACCGCACCAATGTTCCTGATGTGAGGTGGGAAGAGGTTTCCCTGACTGGCTAAATCCCACAGTGTAGACAGTCTCAGCACCCTAGCATCATGCATGCTCCCTGGCAGCCCAGCAAACACATTCCAGAACAACCCCTTTCCAACAACAACACCTTGAAGGATTATGGAGTGCCAGCCTTTACGATTAAAGTAGTCGGTGTGAAAATGTTGGGGTGCTATGATGGGTATGTGGGAGCCATCGATAGCACCAACACACAATGGAAGCCCCCACCGATTCTCCATGTAGGCTGACATTTCCGTGAACCTCCCTTCATCAGGAAAACGGATTTGTTCTGGAATCAGCAATGACTCTGTTGCTGCACAAAAATCCTGCACACACCTGCACACCGTTGTGATGCTGACACCAAACAGATGGGCAATAGTGCGGCACTCTGAACCGGTAGCAAGCTTCCACAGTGCAATGGCCACTCTCTTCCTCACAGGCACACATATGCGGAATGTTGTATCTTGACGCTCCATGCGTGGACGCAATTTGTGCCACAGGTAGGTAAAAATCTCCTCGGACATCTGGAAGTTCTGCAACCACTCCGTGATTGAGAAGCCGGGAACAATATCCTCCCACCACTGCGAGGCACGGTTGACTGCCCACACCGACGGTCTGCAGCGATTATTTCTCAACGAAGCAACCAACTGAAAAACACACACACAGCATACATAATCTAATGCATTTAATACCAATGACCTGGCAACATAAAAATGCTGTACTTAACACTGACATGATTATAAAATGACATTTGCAAGCATTAGCATGCGTTAGCTTACCAAGATACGCTCCCTCATGTGTTGAGCATTTAACCTCAGAGTTGCGGCTTTATATTCCAATACGGCAGCCAAGAGCCTCATGTACCCTGCCTCCAACCTTTGTCTCAAGGCACGTCGTCTCAATGCACGTCGTTTTATCTGGATTAATTGTCTGGCCTTCATTGTCGTAAAAAGCCAGAGAGCGAGAAAAATGATAAACCTCCCCTCGTAATCAGCCATTTTCTTTGTTGTGGAGGATTCGGTCGCGTGCTACACGTCACGAGAGTGTGGCGCCGTCTTGCTGTTCAAGAAATCCCACCCACCCCAGGCGTGTCAGCAGTAATGTTGAAACGCAATCGAGGGTGAACCGAGTCGTTGTGAAACGAGTCGTGTTCTCAAATCGAGGCTAAGCCGGGCTAATGGAAAAGACCCTTAAGTGGTGGCAGGTGTGTGCTGACTCCCATTTAACATAGTAACGAGTGAAATTTTATGATGATCTGCACTAAATATTTATGAATGTGTTTCTCTGTGGTTTAGGTTCTTTTGAAAGTTTAATTTTACTTGTATGTGTGGTTGTGATCCTTGTTGTTGCTGCAAACCAAATTGCCCTTATAGGACATCAAATAAAGTGAATCTGAATCAGTTTGAATGTGCTAATTCTGAACACAGCCACATCCCCAGTTATAAGAGGGTGTGCGTATTTATGCAACCAGGTTATTGTAAGGTTTTTATTTTTCCCCTTAAAAGATTTCAGTTTGTTTTACAATTGGATTGTACAGGTTATAGGTCACATTGATGGGGGAAAAAGTTTTGAAATGATTTATCTTGGTCTCATTTTTTTTTACATTCAATTAAATTCACTTCAACTTCATTTATACAGTATAGCACCATTTCACAACAACAGTCATCTCACAGCACTTTCAACTGTAGGGGAAACCCCTACAATTGCAGAAAGACCCCAGCAATAAGGTGATCCCCTATGAGCAAGCGCTTGGCGATGGTAGAGAGGAAAAATTCCCTTTTAACAGGAAGAAACCTTCAGCAGAACCAGGCTCAGGGAGGGGCAGTCATCTGCTGTGACTGGCTGGGGGGGTGAGGGGATAGAGAAGATGAAAAGAACAGACATGTAGAAAGCAAACGGCACGATGGGGACTCAATCTATGGGAGAGAACAAACAGATGTTAATGACCAGCAAAAAAAAAAAATATTTCATTGAGAGTGAAGAAAGGAGTGAAGCCCAGTGCAATTATTGGAGGTCCCCCGGCTGTCTAAACCTAATAGCAGCATAACAAAGGGAGGGTTCAGAAACACATGATCCCTCCCTAATTGTAGGCTATATCAAAAAGGAAGGTTTTAACCCTTGGTTGACATACCTCTGCAACATTGCGTGGAGGTCAGGGGCAGTGCCTTTGGCATGGCAAACCGGGGTGGTGGTTCCTCTCTTCAAAAAAGGGGACCGGACAGTGTGCTCCAACTTTAGAGGGATCACACTCCTCAGCCACCCTGGGAAGGTCTATGCCAAGGTACTGGAGAGGAGAGTCTGGCCATTGGTCAAACCTTGGATTCAGGAGGAGCATTGTGGTTTTCGTCCTGGCTGTGGCACATCGGACCAGCTCTTTACCCTCTCAAGAATTCTTGAGGGTTTGTGGGAGTTTGCTCAACTAGTTTACATGTGTTTTGTGGACTTGGAGAAGGCATTTGACCGCGTCCCTCATGGTTTTTTGTGGGGGGGTGCTTCGGGAGTATGGGGTATCGGGCTTGTTGTTACGAGCTATTCGGTATCTGTACGACCGTTGTGAGAGTTTGGTTCGTATTACCAACACTCGGTTGGAGTCATTCCCAGTAAGAGTTGGACTTCGCCAGGGCTGCCCTTTGTCATCGATCCTGTTCATAATTTTTATGGACAGGATTTCTTGGCGCAGCCAGGGAATGGAGGGTGTCATGCTTGGTGACCACAGGATCTCATCTCTGTTGTTTGCAGATGATGTTGTCCTGTTGGCTTCATCCAGCAATGACCTACAGCTCTTGCTGGGACGGTTTGCTGCTGAGTGTGAAGCGGCTGGGATGAGAATCAGCACCTCCAAGTCCGAGTCCATGGCCCTCAGCTGGAAAAAGGTGGATTCTCCTCTCTGGGTTGGGGACAGGCTCCTGCCACAAGTGAAGGAGTTTCAGTATCTTGGGGTCTTGTTCATGAGTGAGGGGAAAATGGAGCAAGAGATTGACAGACGGATCGGAGCAGCATCTGCAGTGATGCGGATGTTGTTCCGGTCTGTTGTGGTGAAGAGGGAGCTGAGTTCTAAGGCAAAGCTGTCGATTTACCAGTCAATCTACGTTCCTACTCTCACCTATGGTCATGAGCTTTGGGTAATGACCGAAAGAACAAGATCGCAGAAACAAGTGGCTGAAATGAGCTTTCTCCGTAGGATTGCTGGATTCACCCTCAGAGATAGGGTGAGGAGCTCAGTCATCTGGGAGAGGCTCAGAGTAGAACCGCTGCTCCTCCACATTGAAAGGAGTCAGTTGAGGTGGTATGGGCATCTGATTAGATGTCTCCTGGACGCCTCCCACTTGAGGTGTTTCAGGCACATTCCACTGGGAGGAGACTCCAGGGCAGACCCAGGACTCGGTGGAGAGACTATGTCTCCCAGCTGGTCTGGGAACGCTTTGGTATCCTCTCTGAAGAGCTGGAGCAGGTGGCTGGGGAGAGGGAAGTCTGGACTTCTCTGTTTGAACTGCTGCCTCCGCGACCCGGACCTCCGGAAAAGCGGTAGAAGATGGATGGATGGATGGAGGTTTTAACCCTATTCTTAAAAACAGAGATCGAGTCTGACTCCCAAATCCAGATTGCCAGCTGGTTCCACAAGAGAGGAGCTTGATAACTGAAGGCTCTGCCTCCCATTGTACTTTTGGAGATTCTAGGTATTTCAAGTAATCCTGCATTCTGGGAGGGTAGTGCTCTGTTAGGATAATAGGGTAATATCAGATCTTTTAAATAAAAAGGAGCCTGATTGTTTAGAGCTTTGAAAGTGAGAAGAAG
Organism: Pholidichthys leucotaenia; assembly: GCA_020510985.1. Lineage (NCBI taxonomy): Eukaryota > Metazoa > Chordata > Actinopteri > Cichliformes > Pholidichthyidae > Pholidichthys > Pholidichthys leucotaenia. Next base: position 372,228,261 of record CM035842.1, on the reverse strand, counting down.
GATTTTAAACTTAGTTCTAAACTCTATGGGAAGCCAATGAAGGGAGGCCAGAACCGGAGAGATATGATCTCTCTTTCTAGTACCTGTTAAAACTCTTGCTGCAGCATTTTGGATCAACTGAAGACTTTTTAGAGATGTTTTAGGACAACCTGATAATAAAGAGTTACAATAATCCAATCTAGAGCTAACAAAAGTGTGGATCAGTTTCTCAGCATCACTCTGAGACAAGATGCTCCTAATCTTGGCAATATTACGTAAATGATAGAAGGCAGTCTTTGAAACAAATTTAATATGTGAACTGAAAAACAGATCTTGAACAAAAATAACTCCAAGGTTCCTCACAGAGCTATAAAGACAAAGAGTAACTGCATCCAAACTAAAAGTTTGATTTGGAAAGGTATTTCTAAGGTTTTTTGGACCAACAAGAATGACTTCAGTCTTATCTGAATTTAATAGCAGGAAATTACAAGTCATCCAAGCTTTGATTTCCTTAAGACAGGCTTCTAACTTGACTAATTGATTACTATCATCTGTCTTCATTGACAGGTGTAATTGTGTGTCATCTGCATAACAATGAAAATGTATACAGTGCTTCCTAATAATGTTGCCTAACGGAAGCATATATAAACTAAAAAGAGTAGGACCTAGCACAGATCCCTGTGGAACTCCATGACTGAGCTTTGAGTTGAAAGAAAACTCATTACTGACATGAACAAGCTGGAACCTATCAGATAAATATGATCTAATCCACTGCAACGAAGTTCCATTAAGTCCAACATAGTGTTCTAATCTATCAAGTAGAATATTATGATCGATAGTATCAAAAGCTGCACTAAGGTCTAAAAGGACAAGTACAGAAACCAGTCCATTATCAGATGCGATGAGGAGGTCGTTAGTGACCTTCATTAAGGCTGTTTCAGTACTATGATGGATTCAAAACCAAGATTGAAACTCTTCAAGTAAACCATTTCCCTGCAAGTGGTCAAATAATTGCATAGCAACAACTTTGTCCAAGATTTTTGAAATGAAAGGGAGATTAGAGATTGGTCTATAGTTTGCTAAAACTCCTGGATCCAGCATGGGCTTTTTGAGTAAGGGTTTAATTACAGCAGTTTTAAAACCCTGCGGTACATGGCCTAAAGTTAATGAAGAATTCATTATTTGGAGAATAAAACTACCAATAAATGGGAAGACTTCTTTAAATAACCTGGTAGGAATAGGGTCTAAAAGACAAGTTGAAGGCTTGGATGAGGAAACTATTTTGTCTAACTCTAAAAGGTCAATTGGAGTAAACTGATCCAAACAGATGTCAGTTGAACGAGTTGTAGTAGTTACTGTATTTAAGTTAATGGTGGGAAGAATCTGACTGATTTCATCTCTGATAGATGAAAATTTGTTATTGAAAAAGTTCATAAAGTCCTGACTAGTAAGCTCTAAGGGAATGCTAGGATTGACAGAGTCCTGACTCTTTGTCAGCCTGGCTATAGTGCTGAAAAGAAAACTGGGATTATTCTTGTTCTCTTCTGTTAATGCAGAATAATAACTCGTTCAAGCTTTTCTCAGAGATTTTTTATAAATTAAAAGATGATTTCTCCAAGCTAAATAGATTTCATCTAAATTAGTGGAGCGCCATTTTCTTTCTAATTGACGAATCTTCTGTTTTAAGCTACGAGTTTCTCTGTTGAACCAAGGAGTTAGAAATTTCTGATTAGACTTTTTCTTTTTTAAAGGGGCTACCATGTCTAGAGTCTTATGCAGAGAAGCTGTAACACTATCTACCATGCTATCAATTACACAAGGAGTAAGCTGTCTATAGCTTATTTCTGTTGTGTTGACACATGGCATAGAGGAAACAATCTGCATAAATTTGGTAACATCATCTGAGAGGCTTCTACTGTAGTAATATTTTTTCTTAGGAGCCAAATAGTAAGAAATAGTAAAATCAAAGGTTAACAGACAATGGTCTGACAGTACAGGGTTATGAGGAGACACTACCAGATTTTCTGTTTCTATGCCATATGTCAGAACAAGGTCCAACGTATGGTGGAGATAATGAGTACAATTTCCTACTTTCTGAGAAAACCCCATTGAGCCTAAAATTGAATTAAATGCCAAATTAAGGCAATCACTATCTACATCTACATGTATATTAAAGTCCCCTACTATAATTATTCTGTCTGATTTTAGCACTAAATCAGCTAAGAATTCGGCAAATTAAAATAAAAACTCTTTTAGTAGGTTGATGGGGACAATAAACTATGGCAAATAAAATTGGGTTTAGCCTAAAATTGCTAAAGTGCCCAATACTGAGGACCAGGCCCTCAAAGGAATTATAACGTGTTTTTTGCTTTACATTAACTAGTAATTTGGAATGGTAAATTGTTGCTACTCCTCCTCCACGACCAAAACTTATGGGATTTTGACAGTTTAAATAACCAGAGGGAGTTGATTCATTCAAACCAACATAATCCTCTTGCCCAAACCAAGTCTCTGTAAGGGATATTAAATCAATCTTATTATCAATTAACAGATCATGGACTAGCAGAGACTTGGGAGTTAGAGACCTAATATTTAACAAACCACATTCAGTTTTTAAATTATGAGGAGGAAGAGAGGCCAAATGATTCAATTGAGAGGCTTCATGTTTAATTTGAGTTTTACCAACTTTTTGTTTAATCACTTTGGGATGCTTATACATTATATTTTTATTTACTTTGGCGGGAGCAATGATTCTGTGATAGGGAAGACAGGGGCTAAGTTGAGGGGTGGCAGATGAAGAAGAGCTGCATGACTCTTCTGTGACTGTGACTGACTGTGACTGACTGTGACTGTGACAGACTGTGACTCTGCTTCCTGGTTCCAACTCTGCATTGTCAAGGTTTTGGAAATTTGGATAAAAATGATGCCGGATTGTTAGATAAATGAGACGCACCATCCAAAGTGGGATGGACGCCGTCTCATCTAATAAGATAAGATAAGATAAGATAAGATAAGCCTTTATTAGTCCCACAACGGGGAAATTCCAGGATTGCAACAGCACAGGGATAGCAACACTCAGAGCAACAATCAGAAGGCAAGAAAAAAAACAAGCAAGCAAGAGCAGCTAATATACATATGTACATATTACTATAAAATATATATATACACACAGACACACAGACACACAGTGCAGAGCATTGTAGCTGGATGGAATAAATATATGAATATATGAACACACAGTGCAGAGCATTGTAGCTAGATGGAATAAATATGTAAATATATAAACACCCACAGTACGGAGCATTGCAGCTAGGTGGAATAAATATGCAAGTATATAAACACACACAGTGCGGAGCAATGTAGCTAGATGGAATAATATGTAGATATATAAAAACACAGTGCGGAGCATTGTAGCTAGATGGAATAAATATATAGATATATAAATATAAACACACCCAGTGCTGAGCATTGTAGCTAGATGGAATAAATATGTAAATATATAAACACACACAGTGCAGAGCATTGTTGCTAGGTGGGATGAAACAGCATAACCGTCTATTTAGTTATCCTACATGGTATGATTATGTGCCCATACATATTCTCACCCTCCATAGCGACCGGTATGTTCCTAGTTGTATGCCGGAGAGGACCATTGTGTAAGTCTATTGCATCTTTTGCATTCAAAAAAAACTATTAGTTTGCTACGTCTTTTTGCTATCTCTGCGAGCAGCCCTGCTTAGGTTGTACAGTCTGACAGCCGTTGGTAGGAAGGACCTACGAAACCTCTCGGTTGTGCACCTGGGATGATATAGTCTGCTGCTAAATGAGCTCCTCAGTGCATCCAGTATGTCCTGCATAGGGTGGAACTCGGACTCCAGCAGAGATGACAGTTTAGCCACCGTCCTTCTCTCTCCTATCTCCTCCATCGGATCAAGGCGCTGCCCCAGGACAGAGCTAGCTTTCTTAATCAGTTTGTTCAGTCTCTTCCTATCGGCTGCAGTAATGCCACTGCCCCAGCAGACCACTCCAAAAGTGATGGCTGATGCCACCACCGTGTCATAGAATGACTTCAGCAGCGCCCCTTGTACACCAAAAGACCTGAGTCTCCTCAGCAGGAACAGCCTGCGCTGTCCCTTCTTGTAGAGTGCGTCAGTATTGTGTGACCAGTCTAGTTTATTGTTCAGATGAATACCCAGGTACTTATAGGATGTCACCATCTCGATGTCTGTTCCCTGTATATTTACTGGTGCTGTGAGGGGCTGCCCATGCCTGCGGCAGTCCACCACCAGCTCCTTAGTTTTCCTCGCGTTGATCTGGAGGCAGTTCCGATGGCACCAGTCCACAAAGTCCTGGATAAGCCCTCTGTACTCAGCTTCATCTCCGCTGGAGATGAGACCAACGATCGCAGAGTCATCAGAGAACTTCTGTAGATGGCAATGTGTTGTGTTGTGTGAGAAGTCCGCAGTATAAAGAGTGAACAGGAAGGGAGCCAGCACCGTTCCCTGGGGGGCCCCCGTGCTACTGATGATCGTGTCGGAAACACAGTCCCGGGTTCTCACAAACTGAAGCCGGTTCGTGAGGTAGTCCAGGATCCATGATGACAGGTGCTGGTCCACCCCTGCGCGCAGCAGCTTGTCCTTCAGGATCATCGGTTGGATGGTGTTGAAAGCACTGGAGAAGTCAAAGAACATGATCCTCACCATATTCCCGGGCTTCTCCAGGTGGGACAGAGAACGGTGAAGGAGGAAGATCACTGCATCCTCCACCCCAATGCCATGCTGGTAGGCGAACTGGAGTGGATCCATCGCTGGTTCCACCAGGGGGCGGAGATGAGCAAGGAGCAGTCTCTCCAGGGTCTTCATCAAGTGGGACGTCAAGGCCACCGGTCTGAAGCTGTTCAGGTCTTTGGGGTGGGAAGTTTTTGGTACAGGTACCACACAAGATGTTTTCCACAGCTGTGGTACCCTCCCCAGTTTCAGGCTCATGTTGAAGATATACGTCACAATCCCACACAGCTGGTCTGCACAGGACTTGAGGAGCTTTGCGCTGATGCCGTCCGGACCCGACGCCTTCCTCGCCTTGATCTTCCTCAGCTCCGTCCTCACCTGGGTCTTGGTCAGGGTCAGGATGGGGGGCTGTGTGTTGGGAGTGGGGGGGGTGTCGGTGGAGTGGGGAGTGGGCAGCAGGACTTGATTTCTTAGAGGCAGCAGTGGTTGTTGTGCAGACAGGGGGGAGGGCGGTTGGTCAAATCTATTGAAAAACAGATTCAGGTTGTTCGCCCACTCCCTGCCCCCCGTGGCCTGGGGGGAGGTATTCTGGAGCCCCGAGATGGTTTTGAGGTTTCTCCAGACCCCGCTGATGTCGCTCTGTTGCAGCTTGTCCTCCATCTTCTTCCTGAAGCTGTCCTTGCCTTCTCTGATCTTTCTCCTCAGCTCCCTCTGTACGGACTTCAGCATCTCCCTGTTCCCCGACCTGAAGATCCTCTTCTTCTCTCTCAGAAGTGTTTTTATCTCAGGGTTGATCCAGGGTTTGTTGTTTGAGTGACGCCGTATGGTCTTGGTGGGAACGGATTTGTCCACACAGAAGCTGAGGTAGCCCGTGAAGGTGTGAATGAGGCCATCGATGTCCTCACCATGTGGATCGCAGAGCTGCTTCCAGGCAGTGGCTTCAAAACAGTCCTTTAGAGTGTCCATTGTCTCCTCAGACCATAACTCCACAGTGTGCATGGCCGGAGGTTGTCTGTGCACTAGGGGTTTGTACACCGGTCGGAGATGAACCAAGTTGTGATCCGATCTCCCAAGTGGGGGGAGTTGTGATGAGGTGTACGCCTCCTTAGTGTTTGCGTAGAACAAATCCAGTGTTTTATTGTCTCTAGTGTGGCATGTGACATACTGGGTGAAAGTGGGCAGAATGGGAGACAGTGAAACGTGGTTGAAATCGCCTGAGATGAGGAGAAGAGCATCTGGGTGTTCTGTCTGCAGCCTGCTGGTTATTGAATGGATGACGTCACGCGCTGTCCCAGCGTTCGCCGTCGGATTTGCATAAACAACAATGCAGATCACGTGTGAGTGTTCTCTCGGGAGATATGTAGGCCTCATGCTAACAGCTAGCAACTCAATGTCTTTGCTGCAGTGTCGTTGTTTAACAGTGATATGTCCCGGTCTGCACCAGTTGTTGTTAACATACATTATCACTCCACCGCCCCTAGTTTTGCCACTCTCTGGTGTTCGGTCAGCTCGTATCATGTGAAAACCCTCCAGCTCAATGTTAGCATCTGCTGCTAGTTCAGTTAGCCACGTCTCAGTAAACAAAAGGAGAGAGCACTCCCGGTAAGTGCTATCATAACGGGAGATAGCCGCTAGCTCATCTAACTTTCCCAGTATCGACCGTACATTTCCCATGACAACAGATGGAAGGGAGGGTCTGTACCTTATATTTTTTGTCCTCCGCCTTACTCCAGCCCGGCAGCCGCGGCGTTTTCGCCTCAGTTCTCTCGGTATGTCGAGTTTTTCCAGTGGGACCGGGTGGCGGTTAAATGCTAGCAGCTCTTCCCTGTTGTATCGTATCCTGCTATAAACAGTGGCTCCGTCCACCGGCTCAGGAGACATTTGGGACGATCTGTGTGTCCGTGATATAAGTGGGGTGAAAAAAAAAAAGTGATCAAAAGAGAGAGGAAGGGAAGACAAGATTTTCCCCAAAATGAGCTCCAATTGTCTGTGTAGCCCATATTGTTTGCAGGACACCACACAGACAGCCAGCGGTTGAAGGATGACAAGCGACTAAACATGTCATCACTGGTCAGATTGGGGAGGGGCCCAGAGAATACTACAGAGGCAGACATTGTTTTTGCAAAGTCACACACTGATTCCATGTTAAGTTTTGAGACTTCCGACTGCCGGAGTCGGACGTCATTAATGCTGGCGTGGATAACAATTGTGGAGTATTTACAGTTACTTTTAGGCAGCATTTTCAAATTTGACTCGATGTCGCCTGCTCTGGCCCCAGGAATGCATTTGACCATGGCCGCTGGAGTCTCTAGGTTCACGTTTCTGACTACAGAGTCACCAGTGATCAGAGCTTTTTCCTCAGCGGGTGTGTCGCTGAGCGAGGAAAAACGATTAGAAACATGAACAGGTTGGTGGTTAACCAGGGCTTTGCGACTAGGCTTCCTTCTCACCGTCACCCACCCAGTCTCCTCGCTGCTGAGTAAGACCGCTAACAGGCTGCCCTATGCTAGGGAGCTCTGCTGCATCTAGGGGACGTCTGTCAAGATTAATTGGCGCTGACGGTGTTTCAATGCAGCGGAGCCGGGATTCCAAATCCGACAACCTCGCCTCGAGCGCCTCAAAACGACAACATTTATTACATTTACTGTTATCACTAAAAAAGAGGCAGAGGTGTAGCTAAACATCTGACAGAGAGAGCACATCAGAGAAGAAGGGGAAGGAGAGCTAGTAGCCATAGCTAGTGGCTAACCCGAAGCTAACAAAAACACCGATGAAAGGTGAACAGAAGGCTAAAGAGGGTGATTATATGACACTGAGTGGTGGAGGTGCAAGAGGCTTGATAAACAGAAGTGAGAGCTAATGGTAGATGGAAAAAAGTGATTAAAATACAATTAAAGGCAAAATCCTCGGGAGAATGAGAAGCACAAACCACAGACAGTCAGCAACACAGGAAGTGACGATACGTTACCACAGAAAGGTCCCACCAGGAATCAATTTAAACAGGAGTGTATAGACTTTTTATAGCCACTGTATATATCACAATGCTTCTGCTGTGTTTTAATAATCTTTTAATTAAAATTAAAAGTTGTGGATTGTTATACGTAAGAATTGTAATACAGTGTTGGATACCATAATTTTCACAATGAGATGCTGTTTGAAATGAGACGGGCCTAAAAACCCAGACCTCCATGACCCAGAAGTGACCCTGACCCTTATAAACATTCAACAAGACATTTCACACTTGTTTACCACAAAATAGACATGCTAGGGTTGTATTTATTATCTTGAGTTACCTATCATAATAAGTTTGTGGTGTTGGACTCTTTGTTTCTTCTGAAAATGCCAAGAAAAAGTGAGAGAAGTATGCAGGAACTAACATTTATATCCACCAAAGCTAGCAAGCTAGCAACAAACTAGCCACAGGCGAGTCAATGACCATGTTTACATCCATCCATCCATCCATCCATTTTCTACCACTTTTCCGGAGGTACGGGTCGCGGAGGCAGCAGTTCAAGCAGAGAAGCCCAGACTTCCCTCTCCCCAGCCACCTGCTCCAGCTCTTCAGAGAGGATATCAAGGTGTTCCCAGACCACCTGGAAGACATAGTTTCTCCAGCGAGTCCTGGGTCTGCCCCGGGGACTCCTCCCCCCGAGGGACGTGCCTGAAACACCTCAAGTGGGAGGCATCCAGGAGGCATCCTGATCAGATGCCCATACCACCTCAACTGGCTCCTTTCAATGTGGAGGAAGCTCATTTCAGCCGCTTGTATCCGTGATCTCGTTCTTTCAGTCATTACCCAAAGTTTGTGACCATAGCTGAGGGTAGGAATGTAGATTGACTGGTAATTTTTTTTTTTTTTTTTTTTTTGTTACTTATTTGTACCCGTAGGTAGATTTGGTTTGCAGTCTGGTGACAAGCCACCGGCCGCCGGTCGCTGCGTGCGCGAGCGCCCTAAACCTACGTGTTTTTGGTATGCGGGAGGAAACCGGAGAAATCCCGGAGTAAACCCACGCAACACGGGGAGAACATGCAAACTCCACACAGCTCACTGTTGGTCGGGGGCTGGGATCGAACCCACGATCTCATGATCCCCGCGATCCCCCGGCCGAGGGTAAAACTGTGCTGCCACAGTGCTAAACCACTGCGCCACCGTGCAGCCCAAATTGACAGCTTTGCCTTAGAGCTCAGCTCCCTCTTCACCACAACAGACCAGTACAATGTCCACATCACTGCAGCTGCTGCCCCAATCCGTCTGCCAATCTCTCGTTCCATTCTCACCTCACTCGTGAATACGATCCCAAGATCCTTAAACTCCTCCACTTGGGGCAGGAGCCTGTCCCCAACCCAGAGAGGACAATATACCTTTTTCCAGCTGAGGACCATGGACTCGGACTTGGAGGTGCTGATTTTAATCCCAGCCGCTTCACATTCAGCAGCAAACTGTCCCAGTAAGACCTGTAGGTCATTGCTGGATGAAACCAGCAGGACAACATCATCTGCAAACAACAGAGATGAGATCCTGTGGTCACCAAGCATGACACCCTCCATTCCCTGGCTGCACCTAGAAATCTTGTCCATAAAAATTATGAACAGGATCGGTGACAAAGGGCAGCCCTGGTGGAGTCCAACTCTCACTGGGAATGAATCCGACCGAATGTTGGCAATACGAACCAAACTCTCACAACGGTCGTACAGAGACCGAATAGCTCATAACAACAAGCCCAATTCCCCATACTCCTAAAGCACTCCCCACAAAAAACCACGAGGGACGGGGTTAAATGCCTTCTTCAAGTCCACAAAACACATGTAAACTGGTTGGGCAAACTCCTACGAACCCTCGATGATTCTCGAGAGGGTAAAGAGCTTGTCCAATGTGCCATGGCCAGGACGAAAACCACATTGCTCTTCCTGAATCTGAGATTCGACCAACAGCTGGACTCTCCTCTCCAGTACCTTGGCATAGACCTTCCCAGGGAGGCTGAGGAGTGTGATCCCTCTAAAGTTGGAGCACACTGTCCGGTCCCCTTTTTTGAAGAGAGGAACCACCACCCCAATTTGCCATGCCAAAGGCACTGCCCCCCAAACTCCACGCAATGTTGCAGAGGCATGTCAACCATGACAGCCCGACAACATCCAGGGCCTTGAGGTATTCAGGGCGAATCTCATCCACCCTAGTTGCCCGGCCACCAAAGAGATTTTTGAACACCTTGGCGACCTCAGCCCCTGTGATAGGTGAGTTGTTCCCCTTGTCCACATGCCCTGCTTCCTCTGTGGAAGGCATATCATTGGGATTGAGGAGATCCTCTAAGTATTCCTTCCACCGACCAACGATATCCCCGTCCGAAGTCAACAGCGCCCCATCTGCACCATAGTGTGGACAGGGAGCTGCTTCCCCCTCCTGAGCTGCCAGACAGTTTGCCCGATCTCTTCGAGGCCTACCAAAAGTCTTGTTCCATGGCCTCACCGAAGTCCTCCCATACCTGAGTTTTTGCTTCAGTAACCACCTGAGCTGCACTCCACTTGGCCTGCCGGTACATCTCAGCTGCTTCTGAGTCCCACAAGCCAACCAAGCCTGACAGGACTCCTTCTTCAGCTTTATGGCCCCCCTCACCACGGGTATCCACCACTTGGTTCGGGGGTTGCCACCACGAGATGCACCAACGACCTTGCAGCCGCAGCTCTGGGCCGCTGCTTCAACAATGGAGGTGGAGAACATGGCCCATTCAGACTCTATGTCTCCAGACTCCCTCGGAATGTGGTCGAAGTTCTTCCGGAGGTGGGAGTTGAAGACCTCCCGGACAGGGGCCTCAGACAGACGATCCCAGCACACCCTCACTATATGTTTGGGTCTACCAGGTCTGAATGGCTTCTTCCCCTGTCATCGGATCCAACTCACCACCAGGTGGTGATCAGTTGACAGCTCTGCACCTCTCTTTACCCGAGTGTCCAAGATGTACGGTCGCAGGTCTGAAGACACGATAACAAAATCGATCATCGACCTGCGACCTAGGGTGTCCTGGTGCCAGGTGCACATATGGGCACCCTTATGCTTGACCATGGTGTTCGTTATGGACAAACTGTGGTTAGCACAGAAGTCCAATAACTGAACACCACTCGAGTTCGGATCGGGCAGGCCGTTCCTCCCAATCACCCCCTTCCAGGTTTCACTGTTGTTGCCCATGTGCACATTGAAGTCCCCCAGTAGGACAATGGAGTCTCCAAGAGGAGCACTCTCCAGCACCCCAGTCAAAGACTCCAAAAAGGGTGGGTACTCTGAACCATCATTTGGTGCATAGACACAAATGATGGTCAGGACCTGTTTCCCAACCCGATGGCGCAGGGAAACAACCCTTTCATCCAGCCCCTCTCCAGGAGACTGGTTCTGGAACTGGAGCTGTGTTGAGGTGAGGCCGTCTCTATCTAGCCGGTATCTCTCAATCTCATGCACCAGCTCAGGCTCCTTCCCCACCAAAGAGATGACATTCCACCTCCCAAAAGCCAGTTTAGGAAGCTTGGGATCAGACCGCCAAGGTCTCCGCCTTTGACCGCCACCCGATCCACATAGCACCAGACCCCCATGATCCCTCCTGCAGGTGGTGAGCCCACTGGAGGGTGAACCCATGTAACTCCTTCGGGCTGAGCCCGGCCGGGTCCCATGGGTGGAAATCTGTCCGCCAGACGCTAGCCATCAAGCCCCTCCCCCAGGCCTGGCTTCAGGGTGGGGCCCCAGTAACCACATAATGGGCAGGGTACACTGAATCCTTGTTCTAGTATTTATCATGAGAGTCTATTGGATCGTTCTTAGTCTGGCCCTTCACTCAGGACCAGTTTGTCTTAGGTGACCCTGCCAGAGGCAAATTGCCCCGGACAACACAGCTCCTGGGATCACTAGGGCGCACAAACCCCCCACCACGATAAGGTGATAATCTATGAGGGGACCATGTTTACAAGCACATGAATAAACTGGTTATGATTAGATTTCTGGAGTTATTTGATTATTCAATTGGTCATCTAAACAGAATAATCCAGTAAAGGCCATGTAACCGGAGTCATTAAATCAAGTGGTTACCTTCCAATAATCCATTTGTTCAGTGCATGTAAACACAATTATTGGCATTATCAATTTATTCCCAGAAATTGGTTTATTGTGGCCATGTAACCAGGGTCAATGTGACCTACCAAACCTACTCAACAAGTAACAGGCAGGCATGTATATAAACATATTGATTTCTGCACTGTACAATATTTAATTTGGTTTCTTGTGTGAAATAACGATAGACATATTCTTTTCTATATTATACCCATTGAGGTGCTTAACAACAGTTGAATCAGAAGGAACTGTTTATCTCAGCAGAGCAAAATTGCTGGTTAAACAAACAAAATAATCATAATAGTTTGTCCTTTATTGCTGCCATTTAATAAACTCTGCTTGTAGAACTGCTAAATATTCATGATACCGTACTCTCTCTCATCTAATATTGTTATGATCTGGGCATTGTTCTAGCACCATGCCTATGCTTTATGTTCATTTTTGTTCTCTGTGTTTTCCCCTGTTTTTATTTATTATAATTATTTGCATTATTTGCCTTCTGTGTTCCTCTGGGCCCTCTGTTATTGTCTGCTATGTTCCCTCGGTCTATTGTGTCATCCCCTGTTTGTCTTTATTGTCATTATTGTGGTCTTTGTATTTTCCTGCCCTTGTTTTTGTCCTTTGTCTAGTTCTGGGTCTTGTGTGTATATTTGTTTACCTATTGTTCCCAGTTTCTCATGTTTTTTGTACCTGTAGCTATTTTCCCTCACGTGTGTCACAGTTTACCCGGATTGTCTCCCAGCTGTCTTGTGTCCATGTAATTGTGAGCTCCCCTATTTATGTCAGTTGGTGTTTGTGCTCTGTCTGGCGTCATAGTCATTTGTCCATGTCATTTATCCTGTTAGGTCTCAAGTGATTCGTTCCCTGTGATTCCGAACTCGCTCTCCCATCGCTTTCACCACTATGCACTATCTCCTCCTCACCGCAACCAGTCATCCCTGACCTACCACCAACTGCCAACCCCGCCGAGCCTGTGGAATAGAGCGGGACCTGCTGGGTGTATGGCAGCTCAGGTTGGAAGGAAGACTCCAGGAGACTTTGCTGTTGCTGGTGTTCCACCGCTACTCCCACAGTAGAGCCTCCATCATCTCCAGCTCTAGTCTACCTCTCCCCAGTTCCAACACCAGCCTCTCCAGCCCCACAGCCACTCCATGGGCTGGAGGAGAGCTCACCGTCTGCGCCAAAGCTTGAGCCGATGAGAAAACATCCCCTGGTTTCAGCATCTCTATCTCTCTCCCTCTCTCTCTCTCTCTCTCTCTCTCTCTCTCTCTCTCTCTATGCTGTGCTCTGTCACCAACACCTCCTCACTCTGATCCAGCCCCAAAACTCCCTTCAGTGCCAGCTTCCACATCCACCATTTCTCCGACTTTCACGTCCACCATTTCTCCAGTTTCCACTTCTGCTGCTTCATTGGGTTCCTCATCCGCTGCTGTGTTTCAGACTGCCTCGTCCACTGTTGTGCCTCTAACAGCCTCATCTGCTGTCCCACAAGCTTCCCCAGAGGTCCAGGTTGACCTGGCATCATCCCCAGAAGTTGGGGTCATTGTTCCAACAGTCGTGCCTGAGGTCGCCTCTCCAGCCACCAGGGACCTCGCCAGCAGAGGAGCAAGAGTTGAGGCAAGTCCTTTTTTTGTCTTTTTAACATCATTATTAGAGAGGATTTGTCGTGCTCCTGGTAGGGAGACCCAGTTGCAGTTCCTATCTGCTTCTGAGCTCTCCCCACCAAGCTCTTCTGCTGGTGATGGTTGTATGGACATGACATCTGCCTTTGTTTCTTCCTACCCATTTGAGGTGGCTGCACTGGGGATGGAGGTGCATGCTACAGTTCCAACTGTTTCCCCTGAGGTGTATGTCTCAGCTCCAGCTGTCTCCGAGGTGCACGCCACAATTCCAGCTTGATCCGAAGTGCACATCACAGCTCCAGCTTTATCCAAGGTACATACCACAGCTCCAGCTGTCTCCGAGGTGCATCCCACAGCTCTGGTTGTCTCTGTGATGACACTCCCCAGTCGGAGTCCACTCCACCTGGTTCATCGGCACAATCTGTTCCACCTGGTTTGTCGGAGCAGGCTGCTCCATCTTGTTTCTCTGAGCAGTTTGCTCCACCTGGTTTGTCTGAGCAGGCAACTCCACCTGGTTCATCAGAGCAGGCTACTCCACCTTGTTTGTCTGAGCAGTCTGCTTCACCTGGGTCATCTGAGCAGTCCGCTCTACGGGGTTCGCCTGAGCAGTCTACTCTACCGGGTTCGTCCGAGCAATCCACTCCACCTAGTTTATCCAAGCAGTCCGCTCCACTGTGGCCATCCAAGCAGTCCACTCCACCGTGGCTGTCCAAGCAGTCCGCTCCACTGTGGCCACCCGACACTCCATGTTCATCCTTTCTGGTGGCCCATGGACCTTGGGAGGCCACCTGACCTGCCTTGTTTTCTGGTCTGGGGGTCCATAGTCCCTTGACAACCCCCCAATCCATTGTGCTCTCCGGTCTGGTGGCCCAGGGAGTTTGGGAGGCCACCAAAAAAAACCAAAAAAAAAACAGTTTTTGTCTTGGACAGTCCTGGGGGGGGGGGGGGAGAGAGGGGGAGATGTTTTGGCCTGCCTGTCCTTTCCCTCGCGTGTGTTACGGTTTACCCTGATTGTCTCTCAGTTGTCTTGTGTCCATATAATTGTGAGTTCCCCTATTTATGTCAGTTGGTGTTTGTGCTCTGTCTGGCAACAGTCATTTGACTGTTGCCAGACAGAGCAACAGTCATGATAAACAACAAGATAAACAACTATACAAGATAAACAAGATAAACAACAGTCATGTTGTTTATCTTGTATAGTCTCCAGTCATTTGCTCCTTGTGATTCCCTCAAGTTTAGTCAGAGTCTTTGTAAGTTTTGCCTGCTTAGTTATGTTTTCTTTTCAGTCCTCATGCTGCCTTTGTTTTCCTCCAATTTTGTTTAATAAATTATCATCGCTGCACTGAATTCCTGCCTGCATTGAGGGCCCTCTTTTCCAGCATCATCTGCCTCCTACAGATATATGTTGAATATTGCTTAATTGAATTGAGCTGAATTTAAGTAAACAATTACACAGTAGCTATACATTTACCTGAAATATGTTTAATCTTGATTGAGAAACAAGCAGGAAGAGTTCATTTATGTATAAATAAATGAAAATAAGAATAGGATTTGGCACTTGTTACATGGAATCCTTTAATAAAAGAAAAATAGTCACTTCATTGAAGTATAAAGTATTAACTGATGTTGAACACTGCTCAACATTTAGCTGGTGGCACAGATCTCAGAAAAAGCAAGCCTCCAGGGTTTCGTTGTGGCTCAGTGTTTGGCTAAGAATAATGTGTTGAATAAACATTTTGAGAGCAGTGGCTCTTGATGAGCAGTTAAGAGTTGTATGTACAGTCACAAGTACTCACTCTGAATAACACTGGGGGTATTCATCATGCATTTTATGTACTGTGTAAAATTGGTCATGAAATACTGTGACCTCTCATTGAGGTAAAATTCCAATCTGTCACAACTTTTCTTCTTTCTTTGATACCTTCCAAAGTGAATTCAGGCTTCACTTGCACCCCCCCACCCCCGCCACCAAAAAAAAAAAAAAAAAATCCTTATGTGCTCCCTGTTTGGGGCATAGCATACTGATAACCACTTTGAATTAGACAGAAAGTGCTGCATGTTAAACTGCAAGACAGACCAATATCACATTTTTCCAGCAGTGCGAAAAAAGGTGTTTTGGAAAATAAGGCAGCAGATGAGTCATGGTATGCATCAGGCGCATATAACACCGTCCTCTGCCCCCGTTTTGTTATGATGTTTATGAGAGCAGACTGTCCTGGTTTTGAGGACATGAGACGTGCGCTTCCTCAGAATCATCATTTGACCTCAGCTCACTCCATCTGCTATGAGTTATTTATCACCTTGTTTGAACCGTTTGGATCCTTAGAGCTTGCGGCTGAGTTACTCATTCTCTACGCTATACTGTTCAAAAAAAAAAAAAAAGACAGATAGCTGGTCACATATAGAAAAGCAGACACTCCTTATGTTATGCGGCTTCAGCCATCACCCATTTCGGATAACTCACGTGGAATTGTATAGTAGAAGGAGTCTTTGTCTAATTTGACCTTGTTGTTATATTATACAGTTTCTTTTAACCTGTAATGTACTATCCGAAATAAAAATCATTCATTCATTCATTTATCTCTGCTCCATATATTTTGTTCTGTTGAGATTAATGTTCACTTACTATTTGCACAAAAAAATGATTTTGGTTCATCAGTTAAACAGCTCTCATGTTTCAAAACGATAGAAAATTTATTGTGGCGTTGTGAGGATTCACACAGGAAAGGAGAGATGACTGTGAGGAAACAGGCTTTATTTTTGCACAACCACTCAACACAGACAGGAGGGGAGGTCATTCTCACAGACCCCCGTCTCTCTTACGGTGACACAAACACATGATCGATCACTGCTCTAACTGGTCTTATAACACTGCTGTGTCATTATAACAACACTTAGAACACACGAATAATAATAACTCTTTGAATCCTCCGCGGCCCAAGCATGCCGGGAGAATCCCCGCCCCCGTAACACAGCCCCGACGTTACATTATTATTGCCTTTTATCCATTTGGGACTGTGATTGTATTTAACAAGGTTGAGTTGAGAACCAAATAGTTGTTTTTATTTGCTTAATTATGCCTCAGTTCAAAGCAACCTAGGCAAACGATAGGATGTCAATGTGTGTGAGTGTGTGTGACTGAGTCTTGTCTTTTACCGGGTTTATAGCTCTACCAGTCAAATTCAAGTGGAACTTAAGGGTTGTATTAATATATTGCCATATTTTCTCAACTTTTAATTTGCCAGAATTTCAAGGTACTGATTTGTTGTCAAGCTAAACACAAAACAACACTGATTCACACTCATTAAAGCAGTGAAAAAGTTGTAATAACTATGCCAGATCAGTAGGTGGCAATGCAACTTTTTCCCCACAGGACAGCATATGACTTTCTGTCTGATCGCATGCTGAACTTTTAAAATAGTGGTTGTTACTGAAAACTGAATACATGTTCAGAATCTACACCGTTTATTCCTCGCATTGATTGTTTTCAGACACATTTTGCTGTTTAGTTTTGAAGATACAGGCTCTACAAGCCACTGGCAATATTTGACGTGACGGGAAGGAGAAAAACAGTTTAAAAGTAAGTTTTGTGCTTAAATTATGCATATTAAAACACTAATGACTCTAAAGTGGCTACATTTGTTTCTTAAATCTTATGTTACGTGATATTATTTTTTTTTCCAATATGCCTTGCTGTTAGTGGTTACTTATTTAGATTATTAATTTAACATTTTAAGATGTTTTCTCAAAAGTTGAGCCAATTAATTAATTCTTAATATTAATGTTAGTAATATAAAAACACCATGACGTTGTTGATTCACTTGCTTTAAAATAACTTTTACAGTCCTGTACATCTCAGTAACTTTAGATTATTTAAGTTGTATTGATTTATTTACTTACTAAAGTAAAGCTGATGTGGTGCTGTGAAATAAAATCCACTTGAGGCTATCTTTAGAGAAAACTAAGCAATTTGTTAAGCTGAGGATGAACATGACAAGTGTAATAATTTATTTGATTATGCTGACTTTAACAATGTTCTTTCTTTAATAAATCTGACAAAACCTTTTCAGATTAGCTGAAGCTCACTGTGTCTGTGGTACAGGTGTAGAGTGTCATCGACCTCTGACGGGTCGGTGGTTTCCTTCTTGCTCTCACTATTGTGCACACGCTATTTTATTGACGTAAGTTGGGATATAGAATTATAACATGATATTGCATGCTGTGGTGTCAATATACTGCACATATATATACAATATACTGTACTGTACAGCTACAGACCAGTGGCCCTGATGTCCCACATGATGAAGACCCTGGAGAGACTGCTCCTTGCTCACCTCCGCCCCCTGGTGGGACCAGCGATGGATCCACTCCAGTTCGCCTACCAGCATGGTATTGGGGTGGAGGATGCGGTCATCTTCCTCCTTCACTGTTCTCTGTTCTACCTGGAGAAGCCCAGGAATGCAGTGAGGATCATGTTCTTTGACTTCTCCAGTGCTTTCAACACCATCCAACCGATGATCCTGAAGGACAAGCTGCTGTGCGCAGGGGTGGACCAGCACCTGTCATCATGGATCCTGGACTACCTCACAAACCGGCCACAGTTTGTGAGAACCCGGGACTGTGTGTCCGACACGATCATCGGTAGCACGGGGGCCCCCCAGGGAACGGTTTTGGCTCCCTTCCTGTTCACCCTTTATACTGCGGACTTCTCACACAACACAACACACTGCCATCTACAGAAGTTCTCTGACGACTCTGTGATCGTTGGCCTCATCTCCAACGGAGGTGAAGCTGAGTACAGAGGGCTTATCCAGGACTTTGTGGACTGGTGCCATCGGAACTGCCTCCAGATTAACGCGAGGAAAACTAAGGAGCTGGTGGTGGACTGCCGCAGGCAAGGACAACCCCTCACAGCACCAGTAAACATCCAGGGAACAGACACTGAGATGGTGACATCTTACAAGTACCTGGGTGTTCATCTGAACAATAAACTAGACTGGTCACACAATACTGACGCACTCTACAAGAAGGGACAGTGCAGGCTGTTCCTACTGAGGAGACTCAGGTCTTTTGGTGTACAAGGGGCGCTGCTGAAGACATTCTACGACACGGTGGTGGCATCAGCCATCACTTTTGGAGTGGTCTGCTGGGGCAGTGGCATTACAGCAGCCGATAGGAAGAGACTGAACAAACTGATCAAGAAAGCTAGCTCTGTCCTGGGGCAGCGCCTTGACCCAGTGGAGGAGATGGGAGAGAGAAGGATGGTGGCTAAACTGTCATCTCTGCTGGAGTCCGAGTTCCACCCTATGCAGGACACACTGAATGCACTAAGGAGCTCATTTAGCAGCAGACTACATCATCCTAGGTGCACAACCGAGAGGTTTCGCAGGTCCTTCCTACCAACGGCTGTCAGACTGTATAACCTAAGCAGGGCTGCTCGCAGAGATAGCAAAAAGACGTGACAACCTAATAGTATTGAATGCAAAAGATGCAATAGACTTACACAATGGTCCCCTCCGGTATACAACTAGGAAAATACCGGTAGCTACGGCGGGTGACAATATGTATGGGTACATAATCATACCATGTAGGATAACTAAGTAGACGGTTATGCTGTTTCATTCCATCTAGCTACAATGCTCCGCACTGTGTGTGTTTATATATTTATATATTTATTCCATCTAGCGACAATGCTCCGCACTGTGTGTTTATATATTTACATATTTATTCCATCTAGCTACAATGCTCCGCACTGTGTGTGTTTATAGATTTACATATTTATTCCATCTAGCTACAATGCTCCGCACTGTGTGTGTTTATATATTTACATATTTATTCCATCTAGCGACAATGCTCCGCACTGTGTGTGTTTATATATTTATTCCATCTAGCTACAATGCTCCACACTGTGTGTGTTTATATATTTACATATTTATTCCATCTAGCGACAATGCTCCGCACTGTGTCTATATATTTACATATTTATTCCATCTAGCTACAATGCTCTGCACTGTGTTTATATATTTACATATTTATTCCATCTAGCGACAATGCTCCGCACTGTGTGTTTATAGATTTACATATTTATTCCATCTAGCTACAATGCTCCGCACTGTGTGTGTTTATATATTTACATATTTATTCCATCTAGCGACAATGCTCCGCACTGTGTGTGTTTATATATTTACATATTTATTCCATCTAGCTACAATGCTCCACACTGTGTGTGTTTATAGATTTACATATTTATTCCATCTAGCTACAATGCTCCGCACTGTGTGTGTTTATATATTTACATATTTATTCCATCTAGCTACAATGCTCCGCACTGTGTCTGTTTATATATTCATGTATTTATTCCATCTAGCTACAATGCTCCGCACTGTGTATTTATATATCTATTTAGTTATTCCATCTAGCTGCAATGCTCCGCATCGTGTGTCTATATATTTATGTTTATATGTACATATGTATACTCGCTGCTCTTGTTTTTCTTGCCTTCTGATTGTTGCTCTGAGTGTTGCTATCCCTGTGCTGTTGCAATCCTGGAATTTCCCCATTGTGGGACTAATAAAGGCTTATCTTATCTTATTTTATCTTATCTTATCTTATGTATTAAATTAATAAATCTGTCACTACAGCATTTTTCATTGTGCTCCTAATTTTTTTTTCATTTACAAGCACATGTACCTAATTTAGTTGTACCGTACAACTGTTGTACCATACAACTGTACAATGTCAATAAAGCCTATTCTATTCTATTCTATTCTATGTGGTCTTGACAAAAATGTCAGTATACAGCCCTGGGATGAACAGACCCTTTGACCAGTGAGGTGCACTTTGCATGTGTTCAAACAATGACATCAGCATCATGTGTGTAAACAAATACCAAACATTTCAAAACTTTGCATTTGAACTGACAATATTTAGTAATCCTTAGTTATTCAGTGCAAATATGCCACAACCACCAAGCCATCAGCACCTATGGTGGTTTCATTTAAGCAGATTTGTATCATGTTTATAGTAATGTTGATATTCACTATAATATTCCTAATTGTCAGAATCAGAATCAGAAATCAGAATCAGAAAAAGATTTATTGCCAAGTACATTAACAGATCACTGATAACATACGAGAGAATTTGACTTGACACAGAAAATGAACCTGCATTTCCAGTGACACGGCTGCATCGGGGACGCGCCTGCCAATAGGATGGTACAGATAAGAAATCATACAATAGGAAGGAGCAAAAAAATCATTGAATTCAGAATATTGACCATAAGTAGTCAATATTATGATTACAAAGACAAAAAAAGCCCACGATGCACATTCAAGACCAGAGTCCACAGGACACAAGGAGAGCAGTAAATGTTATCTTGTTGTCAGTTTCTGGGTCAGTGTGGATGTAGTGTTGAAGCAATGTTGTATCAATATGAGCACAAGGACACTTTGGCAGAAGATGTTTTGTCTGGCTGCAGCAATTGTCCTTGGCAATTGTCCCAAGCAGCTACTGTCCAGAGGCCGTGTGCTCAGTGTTTTGAAAAACAAAGACTGGGGATTATCAGGAGGATTTTTGTAAGGGAAATTGAGCCAAATAGACTGAACACAGAGAAAGAACTTTATTTTCTTCTGCAGATTCAGTGCTTAATCCTTCATTGCGAGGGCTTTGAGTCCGTCGTGGATAGACTTAAGCGTAGATGTAATCCACCTTCCGAGACAGTTCTCCATTTGTCGCTATCAAAGTCTCCTCCATTTTTCCAATTTGATGGATGCACCTCGCGTGGCCAGCATTTTGATAGGTTGTATCCATCTTCAGCAATTTGCGGTACACCAGGACAATCCCAGTTCCAATCAGAACGATCCCAGTCACCATTATTACGAAGATATACAAATCTTCAATATCTTCGATAGAGAGATTACTCAGGCACAAGATCCTCCAAACACTTGTCACCCGTAAATAGCCCGCTGGAGCCGTCCCTGCGGGGCAAACAGCTTCCCCCGGAGCACTGTTCCTTGTTGAAAAAATAGTGTCAATTGCGTTCAAAGCCCAGCTTATCAATTCCATAATTTCTTTTCGATAATCAGCAGTAGACGCAGACAGACAACAGCAAGCTGGGATCCAGTTAGTTAGGGAAGTGGGGAGCTAGAGCAGAGAGAAAAGAGAGAAGCGTCTACTCTCCTTGAAGAGCGGAAGTGAAGAGAAGAGAATTGTCACATGAATTGTCCCTAGTTGTAAATACCCAACTTGGGACAAAATTTACAAATTAGCCTTGGCAAAAACAAAAAACAAAACAAAGCTTTGATGCATACAAAGGACACTGCTCGTGAGGTAAGGCCACAGTATCAGCTGAGTTTTCTTTTTGGAACAGTTTATCAGCTGATATATATATTTTTTTTCGCTGTACAATTCTACATCAGGGCACGTACTCAAACATTCTGAGAGCCCGCTAAGAGAGCGCCTATCTTACCTTAAAAATTCCTGATAAGGAGTCCTAGCTTAAAAGTGATTCAGGAACACTCTTAGAGAAACTCTGAGCAAGGAAAATCCCAAAACTTTTATTTTAGTGAGGTGTGTTTGACCTCGTTGCCAGGTATGACGTTGTCCTTTGAGAGCTGTGATTGGTCAATATGAGAATGATGAAAAATAAATAAAAGCACTCTCTCTCTCTGACAATAGGCATGCAGAAGCCACTGAAATAGACTCCAACACAAGTCTAGAGAGAGAGAAATAGCGTAATTTCTCACTATCTAGGGGCTCATGGGGCTATGTGAACTGGGTGGCAGTCTGCAATTCTTTGCTTACACTGCTGCACCCATGACCCAGACCCTGGATAACCAGTAGAAGATGGATGGATGGACAATATGAGGCTGCAACAGCGCATTTAATGTCTGTGCTAACTGATGGCTTAGACAAGGCCAAGTTGTCACTACTGCATTGCTGCATCTTACCAATGGGCCAGATACCTTAAAGTTAAGATAACTTTCATTTTTGGTGATATAGTTGTTGCGCTGGGTGGGAGATATTACTGCATCTCTAATAAGACCAGCCAAAATAAATAAATAAAACCCTGAATCCAGCTGACTTGGGCAGCTCGGTGGCAGAGTGGTTAGTACTGCGGCAGCACAGCAAATCACCCTTGGCCGGGGGATCCTGGGTTCGATCCCAGCCCCCGACCAACAGTGATCTGTGTGGAGTTTGTATGTTCTCCCCATGTCTACATGGGTTTACTCCGGGATTTTTCCGGTTTCCTCCCACATGCCAAAAACATGCAAGTTAGTTTTATTGGCATCAAACTGGGGATTCTAAATTGTCCCTAGGTATGGCTGTGAGACTGAATGGTTGTCTGTCTCTGTGTTGGCCCTGCGATGGACTGGTGATCTGTCCAGGGTGTACCCTGCCTCTCGCCCAAAGATGCTGGGATAGGCTCCAGCCCCCCCGCGACCCGAAAAGGATTAAGCGGAAGAAGATGGATGGATGGATCCAGGTGATTTGACTGATCATTCATACAGTTTACTCACCCACCTGGATGACTTAGAATCTTAAATCAAAATATCAACCAGAAACATTATCCCAGCATGATCCAACCTATAGAGGTTATGCACATGATGTCACAAACAGAACTCATGGCAGTTACAAAACACTGAGTGGCAAAAATGAGTGGCAGCAATAGGGTGTATGCAGTAAAACACAAAAAACATACATGATATTCAGTCACAGGAGTATACAGAGTACCTGTGTGCATTGTAGATGTTATGAGGCTGAGCACGGTGTGTCACCGGGCTCAGGCTCTTAATTTAATTCCGATTGTTTTCTGTATTTGTCCAGTGTTGTGTTATTTTCCTGTATGTTGGTTTATGGTGTTTCTTTGGGGGTTTATCGTTCTGTTAGTTATATATGTTCTTAGCACTATTATTCTTTTGTCAATTTCTGTAGTTTAGGATTTATATTTTGTTTTCTGTGACACAAGTGCCCTACCTCCTTTTCCAGACACTCCCACCCTCTCATCTGCTCACTGTCTGTTCTCTAGTCATCTCAGCTGTGTGGTTGCGTAATTAAGTCACCTGCTCGCTCATGCTCCCTGCACCTGCTGCCTATTGTTTCATCTTGTTCCCCCTGCTATTTAAAAACTGTCATGTTGTTTTCTCACTGCAGTAGTCTTGGTTAAAATTCTCTTCCTCATCGCCACCAGAGCCCAAACCCTGCTCTGGTGAGTTTGTCTCAAGTCTTCCCAGTCTGTAAGTTCTTCTCAGTGTCTGCTCACCTTTCCCGTGGAGCAATTATGTCCCCAGTGCACCGACCTCCGTCAGCCAAGTGGAGATCGGCAGCAGAAGTCCCGAACGTGGATGAAGAATTGGCCGTGGAGTTTGTCCAGAGCTTCATGGATGAAGCCCTCGCCTCCCGCAGTCTTAAGAAAATCTGGGAGAATGTGTATGGAGCGGAACATCTCAGCTTGAGGAAGTATCCCCAGTTCGCGGAGCTGCTGTTAACGCTTGCCATTCTGCAGCAGTCCTTCCCCAGGCTGACATGGGGGCTGCCTCCAGTGAGCCTGAAGCCGAACCGGAGGCGTGCTCCACGGAAGATGCCTTGCTTGTCCTCCAGTGCACACATCCTTGCTCCTGTTTCTCCAGCTCCATCCACTCCACGGAGCCGTCATCCAGCTTCAGACCATCATCATCATCATAGCAGTCTGCCGGGGGTGACATTGACTGTTTCATTTAGGTCTGATCAGATTCCTCCACGCAGCTCTGTCCTTCGCCTTCCACTGCCAGGAACTCCTGACCTTGTTAACCTGGGCGACGTCCGAGCCAGAATGAGTTGCTTTCTGACTGACCATTTCATGAAACTGCTTGCAACATATTTGAATATCGCTAGCTTTTGCTGGACTAGCGGCACATTCTTGGCAGATAGAGGTATTATCAGTGGCAAGGACAGGCAACGACAAATTGACTCCAGTATCTGTTGCAGTGACTGACCAGATGATAGGTTTGTTTATCTCTGCTCTTTGTGTAGTGCATGTCACGATGCACCGACTGACAAAAGTCCACCACAGACCTTGTGACAGATGTGCTTATCTGCCAGGATGTCCAGTCTCACCCCGTGTAATTGGGAGTGGTCCACCACAGACCTGTGACAGATATTGTTTTTAGTTCTGCCAGGATACCCAGTTTCACCCTCGACACCCTCAGAAGGGCGGGGTTGCCGGTTGAGTTGCCGACGGCCCGACCCATGAGACAGGTAGTACTGGTTTTCATGGTTATCCGGTAGCAAGCAAACCAATGCCTGACCTGACCTGAAAGCTTCGGACCACTGGAGGGATATTTCCGCCTCTCAGTCAGTAACTCCCCCTTCGCTGAGGCAGAAGAATCCCGCAGCAGTGCATTCCCTTTTTTTTTTCCTCTCCAGCTGTTCCACCAGCTTCTTGTTTTCCTGCAGCTGCTGTTCCTCACTTCACCTGGCCATTTTTTCCCGCTGCTGAGAGGCTATCTGTTTCCTCTTTGGCTCCGCCCGTCGCTGTGGTGGCAGGGGCGGCTCCACAACATTCCCTTGGGAGGCTCTCTTCAACTGAGGTCACGGAGAGGGTTGACCCAACACCTGCTGCAGCAGAGAACATCGTGCCCCGGGAATTCAGGCAAGTGCCTTTCCATTCTCATTCACCAAATCACGAATTATCTTGCCTGATTCCTGGTGGTGAGGCTCCGCTCATGCAGTCCTCTGAGATCTCATCACCTGCTGCAGCTATAAGCCTTTCACATGCTCTCTCTGTGTCTCCTCCTATTTTTCCCGAGTGCCCGCCAGTTCCAGTGTTGAGCCGCCAGACGATGGAGGAGCCTACGGTCCTGGAGGACCTGGCCCAAGCCCCGCAGCCACAGTCTGGATGGAGAGGGAGCGCTAGTGCCGAGCTGATGTCTGCGCCGATGATGGAGCGTCCCTGGACCTCAGCTACGCTGGATCCAGTGCCTGCAGAAAGTCGCCCCTCTGTCTCCACACAGGGCGAGCCACTGCATGGGACACCTCACTGGGGGGTCCTGGGACTGCCACCCTGCCTACTGCGGGGGCCACCGCAGCAGAGTCAAAGCTGGACCTCCAGAGGGCCGAGCCCGAAGTACCATCACTTGGATCGACTGAGTCCTGGACAGCGGTGGAGCTCGAGCTCAGGCAAGTGCTCTCCTTGCTTTTCATTACCTCCGCCAGGAGGTTATGTTTTTGCCGGGGTTTTTCTGTCTGTTTGTCTGTTTGTCTGTCTGTTGGTTAGCAAGATAACTCTAAAAGTTTTGGATGGATTTCGATGAAACTTTCAGGCGTTGTTGGAAATGGTACAAGGAAGAACTGATTAAATTTTGGGGATGATCCGGATCACCGTCCAGAAGAAAACCGCCATTACGGAAAATGCCATTTTCGTGAATAACTACTGAACCACTAATCCTATCATTGTCAATCCAATTGCTAGTCATATGTTTTCATGGTCAAGGAATCTGAAAACGTACACACAAACACTGTATGGGGGGAACTGTGGCCGCCATTACGAAAATGCCATTTTCATGAATAACTACTGAACCACTAATCCTATCATTGTCAATCCAATTGCTAGTCATATGTTTTCGTGGTCAAGGAATCTGAAAACGTACACACAAACACTGTATGGGCGGAACTGTGGCCGCCATTACGGAAAATGTCATTTTCGTGAATAACTACTCAACCACTAATCCTATCATTGTCACTCCAATTGCTAGTCATATGTTTTCATGGTCAAGGAATCTGAAAACGTACACACAAACACTATATGGGGGGAACTGTAGCGCTTGGTGGAGGTCTGCGCTCTCCGAGTGCTTTTCTAGTTACTTCTGTTTTGGAGAGATCTTGTTTGGCTCTTGGTCGGGTGCAGCCGTCAGTCTCTCCTGAGCTAATGTCGCCGGGCTCCATTGCTGCCGGTGACCCTGACCCTGTCTCTCTGCCTGTTCTGTCCGAGTTTTCCCACAGGGTCACCGAGGAAATTCCAACCTTGCCAGATGTCTCCGTGGGTCCAGGCTCGCCACCCGAGATCGCCATGGGTCCAGCTCCCCCCACTGAGGTCGTTGAGGACACTCTGTCCTAGCCCGGGACCTCCGTGGGTGCAGCTTCGACCCAGTCCGGGTCCTTCATGGGTGCTGCTCCATCTCCTATTGATGTCATCGCAGGTGCTCTGTCCCAACCTGGGACCTCTGTGGGTGCAGCTCCTCCTCAGTCTGGGTCTCTGTGGGTGTTGTGTCCCAGTCGGGGACCATCATGGGTGCTGCGCCCCAGACTAAAACCAACTTGGGTGCTGCGCTCCAGTGTGGGCCCATCATGGGCATTATATCCCAGTCCAGGGGCCACCATGGGTGCAGCTTTGGCCCAGTCCGGACCCACGGAGGGTGCATCCTTGGTCTAGTCAAGACCCACCGAGGGTGCAGCTATGTCCCAGTCCAGGACCACCGCGGGTGCAGCGTCGCTCCAGCTCGGAGCCACTGCGGGTACTGCTTTGCTCCAGTCCGGAGCCTCCGCAGGTGCAACTTTGTCCCAATCCAGGACCACCGAGGGTGCAGCCTTGGTCCAGTCTGGACCCACCGAGGGTGTAGCTATGTCCCAGGCAGGGGACCACTGTGGGTGCAGCCTCGCTCCAGCCCAGAGCCACCGCAGGTGCAGCGTCACTCCAGCATGGAGCCACCACAGGTGCTGCTTTGCTCCAGTCCGGAGCCTCTGCGGGTGCAACTTTGTCCCAATCCAGGACCACTGAGGGCGCTGCTGGCAAGTCCAAGGGTGTCGTGGTTCTCTTTCCTTCGCCAGACACCATCGTGGTTCCCCCTCCTGTGCCAGACGCCGTTGTGCTTCCTCCTCCTGTGTCAGATGCCGTCGTGGTTCCCTCTCTTGTCCCGGAAGCTGTCGTGGTTCCCCCTCCAGTGCCAGACGCCCTTGTGGTTCCCCCTTCTCTGCTCTCCTTCCCTTTGCTGAGCCTCTCCATGGGGGAGCCCCCTCCTAGGCCACCCCTCATATCCAGGTGGCTAAAGAACTCTGGTCGGCTGCCTGACAGACAGTGCCGTTGGGTTGGGTGGCTCTTATTCTCCGATAGGCCACCCGACTCGTACCACCTTGCCATCTGTCAGGTCTAGGACTTCTGCTGGCCGCTTGAACTGTTTTGTTCTTTGACCTAGGGGGCCTACGGGTCGGGTATTGCCTAGGTGCGGGTCCTGAGCAGGGTTTGTGTTTTTGTTCCCTTCTAAACCTGTTCCCCCCACCTCCCACCTGTGGTGGTTTATTGTTATACCTTTTTTGGGGGGGGGAGATGTTACCTTGGGGTGTCTGGAATCTACCCCTTAAGGGCAGGGCTCTGTCATGACACTCAGCGTGGTGTGTCACTGGGCTCAGGCTGATAATTTAATTCCGATTATTTTCTGTATTTGTCCAGTGTTGTGTTATTTTCCTGTATATTGGTTTATGATGTTTCTTTGGTGGTTTATCATTCTGTTAGTTATTTATGTTCTTAGCACTATTATTCTTTTGTCAATTTCTGTAGTTTAGGATTTATATTCAGTTTTTCTGTGACACGAGTGCCCTACCTCCTTTTCCACACACTCCCACCCTGTCATCTGCTCACTGTCTGTTCTCTAGTCATCTCAGCTGTGAGTGGTTGTGCAATTAGGTCATCTGCCCGCTCATGCTCCCCGCATCTGCTGCCTATTGTTTCATCTTGTTCCCCCTGCTATTTAAAGACTGTCATGTTGTTTTCTTGCCGCAGCAGTCTTGGTTAAAATTCTCTTCCTCATTGCCACCAGAGCCCAAACCCTGCTCTGGTGAGTTTGTCTCAAGTCTTCCCAGTCTGTAAGTTCTTCTCAGTGTCTGTTTTTGGATGTTGTGTTGTGCACTTTTTGGGACTTGTATTTTTTTTATAATAAATTCCACTAACTGCAGTTCAGCACGTGGGTCTCAGTTCTCTGCCCTGAGAGGCAATTCATGACAATAGAGAGCTAATCTTGTCATTCCACCCTGTATTAATTGAAAAAAAAAATAATTACAGGTCCCAAACCAGTTTTTCACTCATGCGTGCTCTTACCCACACATCATTACAGTCAAATAAGCAGTGTGGTATTGCCATCTAAAGTAAAAAATGCACCTTTTGTACTGCTGTGACTAAATATTTTGTGTAATTTTTATGTTATGTTTCATGCAAACTAAAGCTGCAACATGCGTTTACCACTCAAAACACCATGTGGCAGCTTATGTAACTATGGTAACTGCCCTGTAACTGCTAAGAGTTCTGTTCCAGTGCATTCCCTCTATAATGTTTAATGGACTCATCACCACTCATTGGCTCAAGAACATTTCTCCTTTGACTCTGTTGTTCTGTTGTTGATCCACATTCTGGACTGCAGTTTGTGGTATTTATTAACCAGAACACAAATCCCAAACAGTACAAAACAGAAAATCCAAACAGAAATACAACGTAGACATACAGTGCACCAGAATAGAGCCAGGATTCTGGTGGAGATGATAACTGAGACACTAGCAACGAGAAATGAAAATAACAGCCCTTAAATAAGGCCAGAAACAATCAAACACAAATAGTACCTGGTGTGAATGACATGAATGGGCTGGGGAGAAAATGATCAGCTGTGAGTCATGAGGAGAGGAAGCGGAGCTGACAGTTTGACAGGAGCACTGCCCACAACCATGGAGTGCCCCTGACAACTGTAGCTCCTGAGATAGAAAGAAAGAGAACACACTGGCAAAATTAAAGTGGAAACAAATAAAGACAACTAAACCCTAATATGTAAACAAAACTACACTGAATGCAAACAGGAAAATAAATCATACAAAAAAAACAACTGTGAAAACAAACTAGAAATAACATCACAGACAAATAACTCCAAAATACAATATTATACAAAAAAGAGACAAAGCACGGTGGAACCCCCACCCAAGGGGTGAAAACCAGACACCCTGGGCAATGTCAAAAGGAGAACAAGAACCCACCCACACAAAGAACCCACCCCACTCCACCCCAGGTGGGAGGAGAGGGACCCAGGCACAGAGGGACCGAAACAAACCAGAGAAAATAATAAGAACTCCCATGACTCACATCCCCGCAGAACCCAGGCTAAAAGAAGACAAAAAACAAAACAACAACAACAAAAAAAACGCTCAGGATCCACACCAGGCAGACCCAGGGACCTAGGCCCCCTGGACCAAAGACCTAGACAGTTCTGACAACTGGCCAAAGTCCCAGACCTGGCAGACTGTAAGGTGGTATGAGTCGGGTGGCCTGACGGAGAATATGAACCACCCAACCAGATGGCGCAGTCTGTCAGGCGGTTGGCCAGAATTCTTTAACCACCAAGACAGGAAAGGTGGTCCAGGGGGCAGCTGCCCAACTGGGACGACCAGAGACGAGGAGGATGGAGGACTAGGGGGAACCACGATGATGTCAGGCAGAGGAGAGGGAACCACGATGGCGTCTGGCAGAGGAGAGGGGACCACGACAGCGTCTGGTAGAGGAGAAAGGACCACGATGGTGTCTGGCAAAGGAGAGGGGACCACGGCAGTGTCTGGTGAAGGAGAGGGAACCCTTGGACTGACCAGCAGCACCCTTGGTGGTCCCGGATTGGGACAAGGTAGCACCCGTGGAGGCTCTGGACTGCAGCCAAGCTGCACCCACAGTTGCTCTGGGCTGGAGCAAAGCTGCACCTGTGGTGGTTCCAGGCAGGAGCGAAGCTACACCCTCAGTGGGTCCAGACTGGAGCGGAGCTGCACCCTCGGTGGGCCCAGACTGGGCCAAGGCTGCACCCACAGTGGACCCGGACTGGGCCAAAACTGCATCCACAGAGGACCCGGACTAGGCCAAAGCTGCACCCACAGCGGACCTGGATTGGGCCAGTGCTGCACCCTTGGAGGCCCTGGGCTGGAACGGAGCACCTGCGACGACCTCCACTGTAAGGGAAGCAGCACCCTCGATGGACCTGGACTGAGCCATGGCTGCACCCTCGGAGGCCCCAGGCTGGAACTGAGCACCCACGATGATCTCCACAGACAAGGAAGCAGCACCCTTGAAGACCTCAGCCGGAGGGGGAGCAGCACCCACGGAGGTCCCGGGCTGGGACAGAGCGCCCGCAACGACCTCAGTGGGAGGAGCTGAACCCACAATGATCTCGGGTGGTGAACTTGGACCCATGGAGACATGTGGCAGATCTGGAAGATCCTTGGTGAACCTGGGGAAAAGCTCAGGCAAGAGCTGCAAAGATACAGGGTGAGCTTCACCGGTGGCAGTGCAGCCAAGTGAGGTGAGCTCAGGTGCAGCTGACGGCCGCACTTGGCTCTCCTCGCCAAGAGCCAGGCAAGACTTCTTCAAAAGAGAGACAACAGAGGCAAAGGAGAGCATTTCGCCTGGGCTCAAGCTTCACCGCCGTCCAGGACTCCGTCGATCCAGACGATGACTCCTCGGGCCTGACCCTCTGGAGGTTCAGCTCAGACTCTGCTGTGGTGGTCCCAGCAGCAGGCATGGTGGTTGATTAAGTCCTTGGACCCCCCCAGCAAGGTGACCCACGCAGGTGGCTCACCCTGCATGGTGAGAGGAGGTGGATCTCCTGCTGGCACTGAATCCTTCTCAGCTGGAGTCCAGGGCAGCTCTTCCGTCAGTGCAGGCGTTGGCTTGGTTTCAGTGCTCACCCTCCATCCAGAGCATGGTTGCGGGGCTGGAACCAGGCCCTCCAGGACCGCAGGCCCCTCGATCATCTGGTGACTTATTCCCGGGGCTGGTGGACACTCAGGGGACAGAGGAGGAAACACGGAGGTAGCAGGTGAACAAATAATGTCTCCAGCAGGCGGTAAGGACTCAGCAGACTGCACTGGCTGAGCCCCACCACTGGGAATCAGGCAAGATAATTCATTTTTAGGTAATGGAGAACAAAAATTCACTTGCCTGTATTCCTGGGGCAAGATGGTTTCTGCTGCAGCAGGCCCAACGTCTTTCTTCTCAGTGGGAGCAGCGGTAATGGGCCCTTCGGAAGAGCATGGAGTAGCTGCCCCTGCAGACTCAATGGCGGATGGAGCTGGTGATGAAGCAGCCAAACTGTCAGCAGCAGGGGGAAATGCCATGGAGATGAGGAAGAGGGAGTTGACGGGACAGCCAGCGCAGAGGAGCTCAGACGAGAAGGAGAGGCTGCTGCGGAAATCTTTTGACATAGCGGAGGAGGAAATGCT
Organism: Pholidichthys leucotaenia; assembly: GCA_020510985.1. Taxonomy (NCBI): domain Eukaryota; kingdom Metazoa; phylum Chordata; class Actinopteri; order Cichliformes; family Pholidichthyidae; genus Pholidichthys; species Pholidichthys leucotaenia. Next base: position 372,196,633 of record CM035842.1, on the reverse strand, counting down.
GGCAGAGAGGTGGAGGCATTCTTCTGGCGAGATCTCCCACAGCGATGGCGGGGAGCAGGAGGCAAAGACGTCAGCTCATGGCGAGGTGGAAGAGGATCCAGTGAACCCTCCTCCAGCCCCAGGGTGAAATCCGGGAGGAGCCATGGTTTATATTCTAATAGGAGCCCTGTCTCCGCTAATTGGACCCGCCTGCACTCCTCCAGCTCCTTGGCCAATGGAGTGGGCCACAGTTCAGGAGGAGAAGGCGGGGCTGGTGTGTCAGGGCTGGACGGTGTCCATTCGGGACCTCCGGGGACCGTCTGATGAATAGACAAGAGATCAGGTTCTGGACAGGACGAGCGAGTCTTTCTCCCCCGGGTGTGCTTCTTCTTGAGCCCCAGTGGTGCTGAATGGAAGATCCCTCCCTGTCTGGGCACAGAGTTGGCGGTGTGTGTCGACCACTGAGGTGAGAAAAACTGTGAAGCCCGGGTAGCTCCAGAGACTGGGATGATTCTCGATCACCCGGGCCGTGCCATCCACGAACCTCCAAACCTCCTTGGGAGAGTGGGAGGCTCCAGCCCGCAAGGCAAAACTGCCGATGAGTGTAGCCACCACACACTCCTCCTCGCTCAGCCCCAGAGCTGAAAAATCTAAGGCTGCAGACATGCAGACATAACCAAACCCCAGGGGAAAAACAAAAACTGGGGGAAAGAAGAAGGAAAAGGCAACCTTTGCCGCCGCTGGTTAATAAGGTTGGCTGGGTAGTTTCTGGCCACGTCAACTCCCAGAAGATTGCCAACCCACAGATGAGAGAAACAAAAAAACCCACAAACTGCAGCCGCTGGATCTCTGACTGGCTAGATTCTACTGTCATGAATCGCAGAGAGGAGAGATCCACATGCTGGACTGCAGTTTGTGGTATTTATTAACCAGAACACAAATCCCAAACAGTGCAAAACAGAAAATCCAAGCAGAAATACAATGCAGACTTACAGAATGAATGAATGAATGAATGAATGAATGAATTTATTTCGGATAGTACAGTACAGGTTAAAAGAAACTGTATAATATAACAACAAGGTCAAATTAGACAAAGACTCCTCCTACTATACAATTCCACGTAAGTTATCCTAAATGGGTGATGGCTGAAGCCGCAGCTTATATTGCCCACCCATATTCCATCCAAGAATTCAAAAGAGAAAAAAGAGAAAAACAAGACAAGAGCGATTACAATTTAAAACAAAGCTAAGACAAGATGTGACTGAGAGAAAAAAGAAAACTAAGCTAGGCTAAGTTAAGTGGTTACTATTCAAAAACAAATCTAAGACAAAATGTCACAGAGAAAAAAAAAGAAAAAAAAAAAAAAAACTAAGCTACAACACAACACAGGCTGGATATGTCAATCCTTATGTGAGTTTACATGTCGTCTTGTAAATATGTTTGGAGTATTTCTTCCTTTAGTTTTTGTTTAAATTGTCCAAGCGTTGTACATGATTTTAATTCAGGTCCAAAATCGTTCCATAATCTGACTCCTTGCACTGAAATACAGTGTTGCTTGGTGGTTGTTCTCACTGTAGGCTTTTGAAATATACATGTTCCTCTGAAGTGATACCGTTTCTCCCTTGTTTGGAACAACTTTTGGATATTTGCGGGCAGTGATAAATTCTTCACTTTGAACATTATTATTGCGGTTTTAAAGTCAACCAGATCTTTCAACTTGAGAGTTTTTTGTTTAAGAAAAAGTGGGTTTGTTGGTTCCCTGTAAGCTGCTTTGTTTATTATTCTAATAGCTCTCTTTTGAAGCATAAAGAGTGGATATATGTTTGTTTTATATGTATTTCCCCATACTTCATTACAATATGTCATGTATGGGAGTATTAATGAATGATACAAGGTGTATAGTGTGGGTTGATTCAGCAAATATTTCACTCTGTGTAATATTGCAATTGATTTGGATACTTTACCTTTAATATAATTAATATGTGACTTCCAACACAGTTATCAATTATTATTCCAAGAAATTTAGTTTCAGATACCCTTTCAATCTCTACACCATTTACACTGAGTTTGGGTACTGGGTTGTTGTAATGGTTGTTAAAGACTATAAATTTTGTCTTACTTAAATTGAGCATTAATTTGTTTGAATCAAACCACAGTTTAAGCTTTCCTAATTCCTTTCCGAGTGTATCCAGAAGTTGTTCCAAATTGTTTCCACTGCATAGCAGATTAGTGTCATCGGCAAACAGTATTAAGTCCATGTTTTCTGAAACTTTACATATATCGTTTATATACATATTGAATAATAATGGTCCCAAAACTGAACCCTGTGGGACTCCACAGGTGACCTTCAGTAACTCTGAGTTTTTGTTGCTAACACATACATACTGATATCTATTCTTTAAGTAACTACTTAACCAGGACAGTGCTACCCCTCTAATACCACAATTTTGTAGTTTCTTTAATAATAAATTGTGATCTACTGTATCAAATGCTTTTTTAAGATCTAGGAATACTCCAACTGAATACTCTTTATTTTCAATGGCTGTTGATATTTTTTCTGTAAATTCCATTAGGGCATATGCAGTTGTCCTTTTGTGTCTGAACCCATATTGCTGCTCACACAATAAATCATTCTTCAGTATGAAGTTGTCAATTCTCTCATAGAATATTTTTTCAAGTATCTTGGAAAATTGCGGTAATAGTGAAATTGGTCTATAGTTTGAGCGTTCCCCTCTGTCGCCCGTCTTGTATATCGGAATTACTTTAGCTATTTTCATTGCATTGGGAAATATACCTGATTGGAGAGACAGGTTACAGATATACGTCAGTGGTTTTACTATGCATTCAATAACAGTTTTGACTAATAGCATGTCAATACCATCACAGTCCGTAGATGTTTTACTTTTGAACGATTTAACAATTTCAATGACCTCTCTTTCGTCTGTGTTCTTTATGAAGATGGAGTCTTTTATAGCAGTGTTATTGCATATTGTATCACCTGTAGGCACTGTAGTGGGTATTTCTCGGGCCAGATTAGGTCCAATGTTAACAAAAAAATTATTAAATTCATCTGCAGGTGAAGCTATATTCACACTCTGAGTCGTTTTATTATTTTTTGGAATATTAGTTGGGTTGCTTGTATTTCTGCTTTTATTTCCAAGGATACTGTTGAGTATTGTCCATGTATTTTTAATATTGTCTTTGTTTTTCTCCAGTTCTTTACTGTAATAGTCTCTTTTACTACATCTTATTATATATGTTAACTTATTTTTGTATGTTTTGTACCGCTGCTCTGCTTCTTTTGTCCTTTTCTTTAGGAAAGCTTTATATAATAAATTTTTCTTTTTACACGCCTTTTGTAGTCCTTTGGTTAACCATGGCTTATCAGCAAATTTGTGTTTAAGCTTTTTTTTTACTAATGGGCAGTTTTTTTCATAAAGAGTGGTTACAATGTTTATAAATGTGTCATAGGCTTCATTTACATCTGATACATAGACTTCTGTCCAGTCTTGCTTCAGCAAGTCCTCTTTAAAAGAATTGATTGCATTTGGTGATTTGTATCTGAACGATTTTGAAATTTTTTCTGCGTTGGGCCCCGTGTGGCCATGGATAAGTGCAAAGGTTGGCAAGTGGTCACTTATATCCTTTATCAATAATCCACTTTCTATTTTCTTATCAATAACATTGACAAACAGGTTGTCAATAAGTGTAGCAGAGTGAATTGTGATTCTACTGGGATGTGTTATTGTGGGATATAGACTCATGCTGTACATAGAGTTCATGAACTCTGTAACTACATTTTACATTTACATCTACATTTACATTACATTTACATTTACATTTTACATTTTACATTTTTGTAACTACAGTGCACCAGAATAGGGCCAGGATTCTGGCGGAGATGATAACTGAGACTCTAGAACGAGAAATGAAAATAATGGCCCTTAAATAAGGCTAGAAACAATCAAACACAAATAGTACCCGGTGTGAATGACATGAACGAGCTGGGGAGAGAATGACAATCAGCTGTGAGTCATGAGGAGAGGAAGTGGAGCTGACCATTTGACAGGAGCACCGCCCACAGCCATGGAGTGCCCCTGACAACTGTAGCTCCTGAGAGAGAAAGAAAGAGAAGATACTAGCAAAATTAAAATGGAAACAAATAAAGACAACTAAACCCAAAAATGTAAATAAAACTACACTGAACGTAAACAGGAAAATACATCATGCAAAGAAACAATTGTGAAAACAAACTAGAAATAAAATCAAAGACAAATAACTCCAAAATACAATATTATACAAAAAAGAGACAAAGCACGGTGGACCCACCCCCCTCCATGCTCAGATTGTGACAACAGAGCCTGATCTTCAGCTTCCTACTTTATATGCTGTGCTAGTATTTTCAGTATTGTAGTTTAGTACTACTTTCTGGCTGATACTGGAGAGTACAGGTAAGAGTAAATTTCCGACTTGCTTTTCCTCTTTGTCAAGCTGATACCCTGTCAGACAAGTTAACTAAAGCTGTTGTATGGTTTTAAGCTGTTGCAGTTGCATGGAATTTTGTTGTTAGCAAATCTGACCCAGTTTGACAGCATTTTAGCCTCAAGCTATGCATCTTGATAAAGAGATAGCAGCAGATTCACAGGAAAATTCATTGGGTTTTCCTTCTTGTCAAGGGTTGGCAGTTTGAAACTACAGTCTCATAAGTGTTTACAGTTATGATGCATATCATTACAGGTGGTAGGTTTTGGGGCATGCAGATCTGTTCTGGCTGTTGGTGTGGACAGTGACACTGAAGACTTGGGCAGTGAAGTGATGATTTTCTGTTCATATCCTGCAATGGTGGTTCAGTGGTGCTGTTTAGGTGCCTGTGGAACACTCATATTATGTAACAATCCTTTCTGAGGGAAGGATGCCAGGAAGTCCACACTAGAAAATTACTCAGCTGCAGCAATCACAAATCTGCAGGATGAACAAGCCTTTGCTTTTCCATCCTGTCCTCACCTCACTTCTCCTCCTCCCTTTTCGTGCCCTGTCACATCTTTCTTGTCCTGCCTCATCCTCTTTTTCCCTTTCCTTTCTTACCTTGTCCTCAACTGGCCTTTACTCCTCTCATTTGGCATTGGCCCCACAGAGGGTTAAAACACCTCTTCTGCTTCATTGAGAATCCTTTATACAAAAGCACATGCAATTTGGCACAGGAATAATGATTCAATGTAAAATTTATTACAGCACAATGCTACTTTACAAGGAGGATTTTTTTCTTGGATGCTTTACATTAGTTTGCCATGTAAACGAGCAGCATTAAAACATGTGATGGTCTGTTAGAAATGAACTGAGGATCCGCCGAATGCGGGGCACGTGTTTGCTCCTGTAGTGATATCCTGTGATCTGCTGCCTTCCATCTCCTTGCTCTCTGCTCGCCTTTCCCACAAACAGGCCTAGGTTTCTGGACTCATAGGCGATTTTTTGAGCCAACAGAGGGGGCCATGACCCCAGTGTTAATTCTTTTGCTGATGGCGATGTCCTTCATGGATGTGTCTTTCAAGCAGTGTCACCGGAGCGTGTAAACAGTTCACCTTAACTGACCCTGAAGAGCTCACACACAACTGCAAAAAAATTCACCTCTTTAATATTGCTGCCTCATGGCAGCCATATCCACTAAAATCGTCAATTTTTTTTTACAGTTATTGATAATTTGTTGCTAAATTTTGTATATTAATCTGAAAGTTACTGGAAATGGCCCTTTGAAGTCAAGCCAAGTTTTGATCAATTGTTAACCAATAACATGTCACGGATATGGTAATGGGACCCTGAGAGAATAATATGGGGTGGTGATTAGTGACTGCCCCCTTCTGGAGTTAAAGAGTGCAGACGATTTTGTCAATATCCACTTTAAAGGAGGCCAAAATTACCCCCTTTTAAACTGATTACCAACTGGGTCAGAGATTTTCTTTAAATCCCAACGTCAGCCATTCCTTAAAGCAGTTGTTGACAGTCTTTCAATTATTTCACGAGGTGCTGATTGTACATATTTCCAAATTAACACTGAGGGACTAAATATTAACATTGGAAACATGATTTTCTTCATTTTCAGTTGTTTTGCTGTGGTCGGCTGACATATTCTATATGTACTGCAATGACCTTCTGCAACTGGAAAAGAAAAAGACTAAAGACATTTGTAGATTAAATAAAAAAGAGAGAAGCGACTTAAAACTGCATGTTTGACAAACAATGACTTAGTATGTGCCATTCATTCACCACTGTGGGATTTAGTTTGCTCAGAGTGTTGACAGGCAACTATAAATGGTAGTTAATACATCAAGTCTAAGCTGATTAGTGTAATATTCAAAGAATTTAAAGTAAGAACACCCTTGTGTATTATCAACATGAAAACAGCTTACAGTTGAGGCTAGTGCATGATTTGTTTGGTTGGGAAAACATTTCTGTTGATGAAAAATACATGTCCTCTTCTGCCATTTTAATCTTCAGATTTCATTTCTCCATGAACCAATTGGTCTTTGGTGGTACTTATTGGGTGTTGGGAGTATTTACAGTAGACTACTTTTTACTAGTGGTGAAGAAGTTAATGCGTTAAGTGCATGTTAACGCAATGTCACATTTAACGCTGGCAATTTTTTTGATCCTGATTAATCACCAACATGAATGGGGGATTTGTGACCTTGCTGGATTATAATGCTTTGACATTCGCAGATTCATTCAAATGTACTAGTTTTTACAGGTGACTGTACTGTACTGAATCACTTACCGGAACTGTACTGGAAGCCAGGGATCACCAGCTGAATGACACCTCAGTGCATTGAATGAGCTCCACCAGCTGTGTTTAGCCAGTGGCGGTTTTTGATATGGGCCACACAGGCGAGTGCCCAGGGCAATATTCTCTAGGGGGAGAATGAGAAAAAAAAAATCATACTTATTTGTACTTAGCTCATATGTGGCAAATGGGTACCCTCCACTGGCAGGATGCTGGTACCTTCAAAGTGTACAGGTGCATTTCAATGAATTATTATTATTATTATTATTATTATTATTATTATTATTATTATTATTATTATTATTATTAATAATAATAATAATAATAATAATAATAATAATAATAATAATAATAATAATAAACTATTACAGACAAAAGCTGAAACAAACAAACCCTGTTATTAAGCAAATTAAAACACTGGACTCCAGAGGCTGAGAGCAATCTGCAAGACTGTTTTGCCTGGACAGACTGAGATGTGTTTAAAGCTGCAGCCAACCGAGAAGACTCTTCTGTAAACATGCAGGAATATGCTGAGTATGTGACTGCGTACATCAGCACGTGTGTTGATACCATCGTACCCACCATACAAGTCAGGAAGTTCCCCAGCAAGAAGCCCTGGATCAGCAGCCAGGTACCTCAGATGCTGCGTGCTCGCTCTCTTGCATTTAAATCAGTCAATGAGGTTGAGTACAAAGCTGCAAAGTATGGACTGAGGAAGGCTATAACAACAGCCAAGAGGCAGTACAGGGAAAAGCTGGACAGTCTCCACTCCACTCCTGACCCGGGGCGCATGAGACGAGGCCTGCAACACATCCCAGTCTACGAAAGGACCAACAGCTGCACGACAAGCTCCACAGACAGCCTGCCGGACGATCTCAACATCTTTTACACCCACTTTGAGACCACCAGCTACAGTGCAGAGAGGAGACACATACTCAGGCACCTTCCCCCTCCACTAAAAGTTTCACCAGGCCAGGTAAACAAAGCACTGAGGAATATCAACCCCTGCAAGGCAGTAGGACCAGTCAACATCTCTGGGTGGGCCATCAGAGCATGTGCTGCTGAGCTGACTGACGTTCTCACATCCATCTTCAACCTCTCCCTCAACCAGAACATAGTCCCCTCCTGCTTCAAAACCACAACCATCATTTCCCTCCCCAAAAGGAGCCCGGCAACCTGCCTGAATGATTACAGACCGGTAGCACTCACTCCAATCATCATGAAGTGCTTTGAGAGAGTGGCACTGCCCCTCATTCAGGACAGCATACCGGATACCCTGGACCCCCTGCAGTATGCCTACTGGCCCAACAGGTCCACCTCAGATGCCATTGCTACAGCACTGCATTATTCTCTCTCCCACCTGGAAGATAAAGACTCCTACATTAGGATGCTCTTTGTCAACTACAGCTCCACCTTCAACACGGTCACCCCCCACAAACTCACCGATAAACTGTCTTCAATTGGCCTGCACCCCACCCTCTGTGACTGGCTGCTGGACTTTCTAACTGGCAGGTCCCAGTCTGTCAGGATGGGTAACAGGGCCTCGGCCAGCATCATCACAAACACAGGTGTCCCATAGGGTTGTGTTCTTAGCCCCATCCTCTACAGCCTCTTCACTCATGACTGTGTTGCCTCCCACAAGGATAATATCATCTTAAAGTTCGCGGATGATACAGCAGTGATAGGACGCATCACTGGTGATGATGAAGCATCCTACAGGAGGGAGGTGGCCAGCCTGGTGTCATGGTGTAAGGACAACAACCTCAATCTCAGAATGGACAAGACAAAGGAGATGATAGTGGACATGAGGAAGGGGAGGAGGAGACCCCATCAGCCACTGTTCATCCAGGAGCTTGAGGTGGAGAGGGTGAGCAGCTTTAAATACCTGGGCATCCACATCAGCGAGGACCTTACGTGGACACACAACACCACAGAGCTGGTAAAGAAAGTTCAACAGTGGCTGTACTTTCTGAGGAAGCTGAAGAAGTTTGGCATGTCCCCCAGGATCCGCAACAATTTCTACAGCTGCATCATCGAGAACATCCTGACCAACTGCATCACTGCGTGGTATGGCAGCACTACTGCCCTGGACCGAAAACAACTGCAGAGAGTGGTGAAGACAGCGGAGAAGATCATCAGGACTCCACTCTCCTCTCTGCAGAGCATCTACCAGTGCAGAGTCCAAAGGAGAACTGCCGCCATCGTCCAGGACCCCACCCACCCCCAGCACACAGAATGTTCACACTTCTACCCTCAGGCTGGCAGTACAGAAGTGTGAACTGCAGGACAACCAGACTAAAAAACTCCTTCTTTCCCACTGCCATCAGACTCCTGAATAAATAACAAACTCCCAAAACTCTGCAACAAAGCTTGCAAATAGGAACTCACACACTGGTTGCTAGATTTGCACATTGCTTACTTGTACAGTGTAAATAGTTTCACCCCATCTGATGTCCATGTCATCACTGCTGCTAATTATCACGTACAGTCTACTGGTATTATCATTATAGAGAAATTCTCACACTGGGTGCTAATTTGAAATTTGCACATTGCTCATTTGCACACTGTGCATAGGCTTATGCCATCTCAGGTTCATATTATCTCTGATATCAATATACCATTGCCCACTATAATCATCCAGTGAACTTTCAAATTTCATTCTTCCTCTTTCCTCCAGTTTGACTGCTTTAACTGCTTTAGCTTTCCAAATTGCTTAATGTGTGTTATTAGTATTTATTACTATTAGTACTTAGTATCAATGTGCTAAGATGCCCTACTTGCCTAACTGTGTGTATAGTGTGTGTTATTAGCATCCGTTAGCATTAGGTGTGTTATTACCTTATTAGTATGTTATGTACAGTGGGGTAAAAAAGTATTTAGTCAGCCACCAATTGTGCAAGTTCTCCCACTTAAGAGATGAGAGAGGTCTCCAATTTTCATCATAGGTATACCTCAACTATGAGAGACAAAATAAGAAAAAAAAAATCCAGAAAATCACATTGAAGGATTTTTAATGAATTAATTGGTAAATTCCTTGGTAAAATAGGTATTTGGTCAATAACAAAAGTTCATCTCAATACTTTGTTATATACCCTTTGTTGGCAATGACAGAGGTCAGACGTTTTCTGTAAGTTTTCACAAGGTTTTCACACACTGTTGCTGGTATTTTGGCCCATTCCTCCATACAGATCTCCTCTAGAGCAGTGATGTTTTGGGGCTGTCACTGGGCAACACAGACTTTCAACTCACTCCAAAGATTTTCTATGGGGTTGAGATCTGGAGACTGGCTAGGCCACTCCAGGACTTTGAAATGCTTCTTACGAAGCCACTCCTTCTTTGCCCAGGTGGTGTGTTTGGGATCATAGTCATGCTGAAAGACCCAGCCATGTTTCATCTTCAATGCCCTTGCTGGTGGAAGGAGGTTTTCACTCAAAATCTCACGATACATGGCCCCATTCATTCTTTCCTTTACACGGATCAGTCATCCTGGTCATTTTGCAGAAAAACAGCCCCAAAGTATGATGTTTCCACCCCCATGATTCACAGTAGGTATGGTGTTCTTTCTCCTCCAAACACGACAAGTTGAGTTTTTACCAAAAAGTTCTATTTTGGTTTCATCTGACCATATGACATTCTCCCAATCCTCTTCTGGATCATCCAAATGCTCTCTAGCAAACTTCAGACGGGCCTGGACATGTACTGGCTTCAGCAGGGGGACACGTCTGGCACTGCAGGATTTGAGTCCCTGGCGGCGTAGTGTGTTTCTGATGTAGCCTTTGTTACTTTGGTCCCAGCTCTCTGCAGGTCATTCACTAGGTCCCCCCGTGTGGTTCTGGGATTTTTGCTCACCGTTCCCGTGATCATTTTGACCTCACGGGGTGAGATCTTGCGTGAGCCCCAGATCGAGGGAGATTATCAGTGGTCTTGTATGTCTTCCATTTTCTAATAATTGCTCCCACAGTTGATTTCTTCACACCAAGCTGCTTACCTATTGCAGATTCAGTCTTCCCAGCCTGATGCAGGTCTACAGTTTTGCTTCTGGTGTCCTTTGACAGCTCTTTGGTCTTGGCCATAGTGGAGTTTGGAGTCTGACTGTTTGAGGTTGTGGACAGGTGTCTTTTATACTGATAACGAGTTCAAACAGGTGCCATTAATACAGGTAACGAGTGGAGGACAGAGGAGCCTCTTAAAGAAGAAGTTACAGGTCTGTGAGAGCCAGAAATCTTGCTTGTTTGTAGGTGACCAAATACTTATTTTACTAAGAAATTTACCAATTAATTCATTAAAAATCCTTCAATGTGATTTTCTGGATTTTTTTTTTCTCATTTTGTCTCTCATAGTTCAGGTATACCTATGATGAAAATTGGAGACCTCTCTCATCTTTTAAGTGGGAGAACTTGCACAATTGGTGGCTGACTAAATACTTTTTTGCCCCACTGTACCTATTACCTTTTTTTAAAAAATTTTTTTATTACTTATTTTGTACCCGTAGGTAGATTTGTTTTGCAGTCTGGTGACAAGCCACCAGCTGCCGGTCACTGCGTGTGCAAGCGCCCCGTGTCCCTAACCTGCATGTTTTTGCTATGTGGGAGGAAACCGGAGAAATCCCGAAGTAAACCCACGCAACACGGGGAGAACATGCAAACTCCACACAGATCACTGTTGGTCGGGGGCAGGGATCGAACCCACGATCTCACGATCCCCGCGATCCCCCGGCCGAGGGTAAACTGTGCTGCTGTAACAGAGTCAGAATTTAGCCTTTTTGAATTTCTTTAAAATAGATGTGCTTTTCATTTTTACATAGTTTTTGGAGCCTCCTGGTGGTTTTATTTCGCAGCTGCATAGATAGTTTTCCTTGCACACGGCACTTACCCCAGCAGAGAAAAAGATTTTCATTGCTGGAGGTAAGTGCAATGTAATAGAGCTGTTGCTATATTTATACTTTAAATGTTGTTAAGCCATGCATACAAAGGTTTATATCTTGTAGAGTGGTCATGAGCATTACTACCATGTATTTACGAAGTTTCAGATTATTCTAAGTAAAAATAGTAACTTTATCGTCGAGTGAATGTGTGACCACGTTGAATGAACAGCTAGTCAGTTATTGCTAGCGCAGCATTCTTCTGTATGGTTTGCTGTCATTTCATTTTGTTAAGATATTCATTTTCTTTTACTCTCCGTGTGCAGATCGTGACATATGCAGCTGCAGACTGTTTATTGTGTGCTTTTTCTGATACTTGACCAGGTAGGCTTTGTTTTATATGGTTTTGATACTGTTAATACAATTGAGAGAAAAAGATTTTCATTGCTGGAGATCGTGACATATGCAGCTGCAGACTGTTTATTGTGTGCTTTTTCTGATACTTGACCAGAATAAAGACAGCGTGAGCAGCAAGTCCCTGCCTGTGTACTTCCTGCACCAACACGAGCACGCAGAAAACCACCCACGTTACACTGGTGCCTTGATTCTGTGATCCAGATCAGCTTGATGCAGATCGCCGTGCCGAGGGAGCTGTATGGATTGCGTGGACGTCCATGAATGCTGTTTGTGCTACTGCTTTGGTTGTAGTGAGGTACTCAGGACTGTAGGTCCGCTAACTAAATATTCTGGATTTATTTTCAGATTTGACATTTTGTTTTAATTGGTTGTTTGTTTTTTTTTAAATTTGTTATTTTCTCTGTTTTCATGGTACAATGGCAAGCAAGTTTAAGCTTAGTGATGATACTGATGGTAAATTCTTCTCTTTTGGGAGAGGTATGGGTGTAATGGGAGGTCATTCTCGGCCAGGGGGGTTGGTTGGGATGGATCTGGGTGCTTCACCTGTGTTGCCTGCGAGAGATAGGGATTCAGGGTTAGGTCAGGACGTGTTGCGATTGCCTATGGGGCAGAGGTCACAGGGTGGGCCGCACCATTCAACGCCTAGTGGTGAGAATGGCACATTGCATCAGCTTACTGATATGATCACGCGCCTTGGCTCACAGATAGGGGAGTCTATTGCAGCCACACTCATGTCCAGTGGTGCTGTTGGTGGAGCTAGCCAGACTGATGTTCCAGCACATCATGTAGGTGACACACAGCACAGTGCACATAACTCACACACTCAGACTAGCAGCATTGTGAATACGCTTGGTGAGAACGCACCCATTAATGTCATAGTAAAAGCTGACAAAGAACCTGTTATTTTCAGGGGTGATCGTACCGACAAATACACTGTCATTGAATGGGTTGAGTTAATGAAATCATACTTAAGGAAACAGAAGTGTGATGTTTCATCGCAGACAGAAGTTGTAATGGGGAGGTTGATGGGGAAAGCCAGGGACGTAGTCAGAATTGGCTTGAGGAGCAATCCCTCGCTTAACTCTTCATGCACACCAGATGTTATTTACAACATACTGACTCAGTACTTTAGCTGCACATCATCATGCCTGCCCCTACAAGACTTCTACTCGACTCTGCCCAATCAGAGGGAGAATCCTGTTGATTACTGGATACGCCTCAACAAGGCAGCAGACATTGCTGAGGAGGGCTTAAAGCGCCAGGGTAGACATGCTGAGAATATGGGAGGAGAGATTGCCAAGATGTTCGTGAAGCACTGCCCAGATTCAGAATTTGCCTCTGTGTTTAAATACAAACAGATACATGAATGGACGACAATGGAGATACAGGGGAGGACTGATGAATATCAGAGGGAGCGGGTGTCTTCAGTGAAAGTGAATGTGCCTAAGAGTCATGCCACACCACTGATTTGCCAGGAGGTACACACAGAGACTCACGATGCATGTGTCACAGACACACCCAGTGCTAACCTTCCCTCCCCCTCAACTCTCGCTCTTGTGGGGGTGCCGTCTCTCTCTCCCTCACCTGCCTTGTCTCAGAACCAACAGCTGTCTCTCTCTCCAGCTCCTCAGGCCCACCAGCCATATTCGATGCCTTTGACCCAGTGGCAGCCACAGCAGCAGCCACAGGCTCTCTCTTCTCTGCCACAGTGCCAGCGACCACCCCTGCGTTCTGCACTGCAGAGCCAAGTGCCGGCGAGTCAACAGTCTGGCAGTGATGTTATGCTCGGTGAGATGATGTCTATGCTCAGGGAGCTGCTAGCTAAATTGCAGACTGGAGATGGGAGGCATGCTGCACGACGTGGTGGTAGGCAAGTTCGGAACCAGGCCCAGCCTGAAACAAGCTGTCGCGTCTGCAATGACAAAAACCACACCACTGAGTCCCACTGCCGATTGAATCGTCTCTGTTTCACATGCTTCGGGCCCGGCCATGCACAGCGCTCATGCCCCACTAGATCTTCAGTCCGAGACAAAGTACAGGGAAAACTAAGCGACCTGTGCATTAAGGGGGGCCGTACGGGTCTTGTAGATAACTCCCACAATATTGATGCTGCCGTGTTATACAACAATGTTAAGAATTTGAATAAATCAGAGACTGTTATCGTTCAAAATACACAAAAGCTCAGGGGCAAGTGATAGCCTATTTTACACTCCTGCTGTGGTCGCAGACAAAGTAACTCTTCATGCCATGATGGATAGCGGCTCGATGGCCTGCTCACTGAGTGCTGTGGCACAGGAGAAGCTTATTGAAGCTGGGGCTTTTGACCTGGGCAGTGAGGAAGTGACTGATGTGGTCTTCATTGGATGTGGGGGTGTGCGTGTGAAACCTGAGTCAGTGGTGAATCTTGAGATGGTCGTGTATGGATGCAGAGTGTCAGTGCCCACTTTCGTTGTGGAGAATCAACAGGATGATTTGATCATTGGTTCTAATGTTATCAGACATTTGATTCGTCAGTTCAAGAGTGATGCAAGCTACTGGAAGGCTGTGTCGTCATCTGCTACAGGTGATCAAGAACGTGAACAGTTTCTCTCTCTTCTCGCTGGCCTAGAGCGTTGGTCTGATGGCGATGTACCAGACAAGGTTGGCACAGTCAAGTGCAACAGAGCTGTCACTCTGCCGGCTGGCAGTGAATTTCTTGTATGGGGCACTCTTCCTAAGAATGTCAAGATATCCCCGGGCAGTACTGTCATGACTGAGCCAACGTCCTCCCATTCCACACCAAGGGCATTATGGTTGCCAGAGTCATAACGCCTCTGTGGGGCGACAGATGGGTCCCTCTCAAGATCCTGAACATCTCAGACAGCCCTGTCACGCTGCGTAGGAATGCAAAGCTCGCTGATGTCTACCCCTGCCTAGCACTGGAAGACATGGAGGTTCCAGAGCTCAAGTGTTCGCACCAGGCCACATCGGTTGGGCCTGCTGAAGCATCAGTGGACACAGCGAATGCCGAGACTGTGCAGGAAAGACTGGAGCGTGTCGGCTTGAGTGACCTGGACCTTGAGTCATGTGACGTGTCTGCGGAATGGCGTACAAAGCTGGCTGATCTTGTGGCAAGATATGAGGATGTCTTCTCCCGCCATCACCTGGACTGTGGCGAGGCCAAGGGGTTTGTGCACCGTATTCGCCTTACTGATGATAGACCGTTCCGACTTCCTTACCGGCGTGTTCCACCTGCTGAATACCAAAAGCTCCGTCAGGTCCTCAGTGAGATGGAAGAGAAAGAAATAATCAGGAAGTCTGCCAGCGAGTTTGCCTCACCTCTTGTCCTGGTGTGGAAGAAAAACGGTGACCTACGGGTGTGCACGGATTTCAGATGGCTCAACAAACGGACAGTGAAAGATGCACACCCCCTTCCACATCGAGCTGACTGCTTAGCTGCCCTGGGTGGGAATGCGTTCTTCAGTACGATGGACCTCACGTCTGGCTTTTACAATATGCCACTGCATGAAGAAGATTGTAAATATTCCGTGTTCACGACACCCATGGGCCTGTACGAGTACAACCGTCTCCCTCAGGGCCTGTGCAACAGCCCAGCCAGTTTCATGAGGATGATGACCAGCATATTCAGAGACCAGAGCTTTCTTAGCTTGCTGTGCTACTTAGATGACTTGTTGGTCTTTGCCCCGACTGAAGCATTGGCCCTTGAGAGACTAGAGCTGGTTTTCAGTCGCCTCCGTCTGCATAACCTGAAGTTAGCTCCGAAGAAGTGGTGGCTGCTCAGGAGGTCTGTGAATTTTCTGGGGCACATCATTGATGAGTCTGGTGTGTCTACAGATCCTGCAAAAGTGGAGACTATCAACAAGATAGTCGGGCTGCACGGTGGCGCAGTGGTTTAGCACTGTGGCAGCACAGTTTTACCCTCGGCCGGGGGATCGCGGGGATCATGAGATCGTGGGTTCGATCCCAGCCCCCGACCAACAGTGAGCTGTGTGGAGTTTGCATGTTCTCCCCGAGTTGTGCGGGTTTACTCCGGGATTTCTCCGGTTTCCTCCCGCATACCAAAAACATGTAGGTTTAGGGCGCTCGCGCACGCAGCGACCAGCAGCCGGTGGCTTGTCACCAGACTGCAAACCAAGTCTACCTATGGGTACAAATAAGTAACAAAAAAAAAAAAAAAAAAAAGATGACTACTGCAGATTTGATGGAGCCTGATGGCGCAACCCCGTCCCAGTCAGGTCATTCTTAGGCATTCTTAGGCATGGTGAACTATTACCAGCACTTTGTTCCCAACTACTCCACCATAGTAAAGCTTCTTTTCGATCTCCTGGCTGGCCAGAAGCAGAAGCGGAAGGGAAGACCACGTACAAAAAGCCCTGTTAAGTTCAGGAAGTTGACACCGGCTGATTGGATGCCAGATCACCAACAAGCTTTTGAGGATCTGAAGACAGCCTTGGTGACCTCCGTAGTTTTAGCGCACCCAGACTTCACTCGCCCCTTTGTATTGTCCACTGACGCTTCGCTAGATGGCCTAGGAGCGGTGCTATCGCAGATTCAGGAGGGTGACAGTGTGGCACGTCCAGTGGCTTTTGCCAGTAAATCTCTTTCACGAGCACAGAAGAAGTACCCCGCTCATCGTCTTGAATTCCTTGCATTGAAGTGGTCTGTGTGTGACAAGTTTAGCCATTGGCTTAAGGGTCATATGTTCACTGTATGGACTGATAATAACCCCCTCACACACATCATGACCAAACCACGACTAGATGCCTGTGAGCAACAGTGGGTGGCAAAGCTGGCAGCTTACACATTCGATATCAAGTACATCCCTGGCTCCAAGAACACTGTGGCTGATGCACTGAGTCGTCGGCCGTTTGTGAATTCAGCTGTTGGAAGAAAGTTACTACAAGATCGTTACAGTGAGCTCCTTGTGAAAGCAGTGTCTGTCTCCTCTGACTCCGTCCAAGAGGCCTTCAGACAGTCAAATGTCACTCAAAGGGACTTTGGCAGTGTGAGAGAGGACGAGCCTTATGTATCTGAGTGTGCGAAGAATCGACCGTTCTCTAGAGAGGAAGTCTCAGCCATCCTTGAGACACACAGTCTATGGGAGTCCGGTGCCAGGGTGCGAGCTGTCAATGTCCTCCAGCAGCTCCCACAGCTAGTTCCCCCTGATGAAGACCCCCTGCCTGTGTTCACTGAGAGAGAACTACGTGAAGGACAGTTGAGTGATCCTGTCCTCTCCAGAGTGCTGTAATTTGTGGAACGTGGCTGACGGCCATCCAGGAGAGAGAAGTGCAAGGAGCCTGTCATGGTAATCAGATACCTGAAGCACTGGGAGAAACTGACTACTTGCAGTGGTATCCTCTACCGGGTGTCTAAAGACCAGCTGTCTGGGAAAAAGAGATTCCAGTTCGTCGTCCCTGAGTCATTCAGATCTGAGGTCCTGAAGGGCATCCATGATACGGCTGGTCATCAGGGGTAGTTCAGGAGCCTGAGCCTGGCTCACCAAAGATTCTTCTGGCCCCATATAGACCGGGATGTGAAGGAGTATGTCCACCAGTGTCCAAGGTGTGTCATCGGTAAGACCGCTGATCCGGAAGGAAGGGCGCCTCTCGAGAGTATAAAGACCTCTACACCTCTGGAAATTGTTTGTATAGACTTCTGGACTGTAGAGGACTCTAACAACAAGTCTGTAGATGTGCTGGTGGTTACAGACCACTTCACCAGACTAGCACAGGCCTTTCCGTGTAGAGATCAGTCAGCCAAGCAAGTGGCAAAGCAACTCTGGGAAAAGTACTTCTGCATTTTTGGATTTCCCGAGAGAATCCACTCAGACCAGGGTGCTTCATTCGAGAGTCAGCTGATCAGTGAGCTGTTGAAGGTTGCCGGTGTAAGAAAGTCCCGGACTACACCGTACCACCCAATGGGCAATGGTAGCGTGTGTCACGGCTGGCCCTCACGAGCCAGCATAAGACGCCTCAGTTCAGTAAATTGCAGTTCAGTTCCTTTATTTATAAAGCACAGGACTTAGGTGTACAACATAACTTTGCCACGCAGGCTTCGTTACACAACACAACATAAATTCACAAAAGAGAGTTATGGCAGTAACGAGGAGCTCTCGTCTGCCGTAGTTAGGAAGGAACGTCAGCGAGGGAGAAGACAGTTCCAAATAAATCACTTACATGCAGCGGGATACGTCGAGGAACCCAGGGAGCATGTGGTAAGGAGACAGGGGAAAGTCATAGGACTTCTGACGAGACAGCCGCGCCGTCCAGTTCACTCGCACTGACATTTAAAGCCAGCTGCTCATGATTGGAAACTCGGCACAGCTGCCCAGGTTCTGACAGCTGAGAGCTCCCGAGCGTCTGGCCAATCAGAGCCCGGGAAACCCGTGTGACGACACCAGCTGTCAAAAGCTGACAGGGATGAGGAATAACCCGCGCGCGGACAAAGCGCTCGGGATATGACAGGGCCCCTCCCTCTACGCGAACTCCTGGTCGCGCGCAACATCCAGACCCCCCCACCCCACCCCAGGGAGGGTGGAGGGGGAAGCAGGTGGAGGGAGAGCAGGGCCAACTCACAACAAGGGAACAAAAACATCGGGGAAGGGAGGGAGAGAGAAAAAAAAAAGGCAGAAACCGTACATAAACGGGGACAGAGATGAATAAAAAGAAAAGTCAACGCTAGATTGACATCACTCACATAACCACAAAAAAGAAAGCCAAGATGAGGGTACAAGGAACACCAGTCAATACCACAAGGCAGGATCAAGGAAATAAAAGGACAAATAATACCTTCTTCTCCAAGTTAATGTGAACAGAAAACCGTCAAAACCAAAAGACAACACAGGTGCCAAAAAAAGAGAACTAGACCCGAGTAAGGGAGTAACATAGGAAATAAACAACCACACCCTAAGGAAACATGCAATACCCATGATAGCCACGGCAAGAGAACATGTCCATCCACGGAAAACAGTCACCTTAAACATGAAGTCCAATCCCCAGTGGGGTATTTCAGTCACAAGTCAGTGGTGGGGCAAGAGAAGGAGAGAAAAAAAAAAAAAAAAAAAAAAACCATTGGGGAATAGAGTAAAACAACTCCGCTCAGGAGGCCTCCCAGCACCCAGCATCCAGGCCGCCAGCAAAAGCAGCGGAACGTGCCCTAACGGCCCAGCCAAACACCGGGCTGAGGGAAACCATGTCTCCGGCGGGCGGACCAGGGCGCCAAAAGAACCATCCGGCTTGTCAGGAGGCCGGACCCGGACGCCAAAAGGAAAGAGCCGGTCACCGGGTGGTCGAGCAGTATCGGCCTGCCAACAGAATGGCTGGGGGAAGGTCGGCGAACCGGGCCAGCCGGAATTTACCCCCGCAGTCTCAAAGGTGGGGAAAAAGGGGCCACGGCGAGGACGGGGCATGGCCTGGAAAACGCTCAGCGGCGTGTCAGCTACACAGTCTCCAGAACCCACCTGGGTCAAAACGACCATGGTGCCGAGCTCCGATTGAGCGAGAGCGGCACCCGCGTCGGACCCCGATTGGGCCGGAACCCCCATGACGTCAAGCTCCGATCGGGCGAGAGCGGCACCCGCGTCGGACCCCAATTGGGCCGGAACCCCCATGACGTCAAGCTCCGATCGGGCGAGAGCAGCACCCGCGTCGGACCCCGATTGGGCCGGAACCCCCATGACGTCAAGCTCCGATCGGGCGAGAGCAGCACCCGCGTCGGACCCCGATTGGGCCGGAACCCCCATGACGTCAAGCTCCGATCGGGCGAGAGCAGCACCCGCGTCGGACCCCGATTGGGCCAGAACCCCCATGACGTCAAGCTCCGATCGGGCGAGAGCAGCACCCGCGTCGGACCCCGATTGGGCCGGAACCCCCATGACGTCAAGCTCCGATCGGGCGAGAGCAGCACCCGCGTCGGACCCCGATTGGGCCGGAACCTCCATGACGTCAAGCTCCGCTTGAACCGGCGGAGCACTCCCAGTGGACCCCATGCCGAGAGCCGGACCCTCCAAGGTGGCACCAAGAGCAGGTTCGCCTCCAGTGACCCTGGGGAGAGGCTCAGAGGGACAAAAGGAACCGGGATCAGGATCACCGGCAGCGGCAGGGCCCGGCGAGACAGGCTCGAGCGCAGCAGATGGCTGCACCCGGCTCGCCCCCCCGAGAGACAGGCAATAATGCTCCAGAAAGAAGAGGAGGGATAGAAAATAGAGCACTTGCCTGATCTCGGGTTCTGCCGCCATCCAGGACTTCGATGCTCCGGGTTCAAACGGGAGGAGGTCGTCGTCCGGTTCCCACTCCGTCGCGACGTCATCCGCCCCTGGAAGAGGGGCTCTTGCAGCTCGAGGACCCCCCGACGTCATCGTCCACGCTGGCAGTTCATGCGGCGTGGAGGTGAGGGGCTCTCGGCCCGCTGGATCGGACTGTTCATCTGCGGAGTCCCGGGGACGCTCCGTCGTCGGCACAGGCTCCAACCAATCGTCCGACCTCCTCTGCCCAGAAAATGGCTGCGGGGCTGGGGTCTTCTGCCCGAGAGCCGCAGGCTCACTCCTCGTCTGGTGACGCTCCTCAGAGGTCGAAGCGTGCTCAGCAGGGGGAGACACAGAGGCAGCGGGTTTAATTAACATATCAGCAGGGAGTTGAGGCTCGGGGGGCTGCAAACCCCGAGCCTCACCCCCAGGAGTCAGACAGAACAAATCACTATTAGATGGAAAAAAGTGAACTTGAACTTGCCTGGCTCCCGGAGGAGCGGTGGAACCTGCCGTTGGGAACGTCATTCCATCCTCCTCCCACCGGGTGGTGGCCGGAGACTCTCTTGGAGGGGAGGGGGCCACTCGGGATGGTGTAGCCGCGCTGTCCACTGGAGCACAACTTCTCAAACTCCCAGCTGCTGGAGAAGGCGTCGAAGCGGAGGGGGCAACAGCCAAGTCAGGCCGGGCGTGACGCGCTGACAGCTCAGCGGGGAAAGCAGGCCCGGGGGGAAAGGCTGCTGGGGTCTCCTCCAGGTGAGACGCCGAAGAGACAGTGGGATGAATGGGGTCAGCCCAGTGAACCGGAGCGGATTCCGGAGGGGAGTCACGCTGAGAACGTCTCTGGCCACGGTGTCGACGTCTACGACGGGCCCCGGATGGTGCGAACTCCAGGACTGGATCGAGGGAAGGATCCGGACTCCAGAGCGGGCAGCGGGAGCTCCGGTTACTCCGCCTTTGGCCTCGTTCCTCCTCGATCTCCTGGAGCGCCTCGCGGTGGACGGCGATCTCTTGTCTCCTCGCTTGGACGTCCAAGTGGTCGGTGTAGCGGGAAGACAACCGGTCGAGCGTTCTCTCAGCGCAGTCCAGGTAGTAGTGCGCTTCGGATGAGTCGTCAAGGCTGGCGGAAGCGCTGATGAAGTCATCCACCTCCTCCAGCGCCTCAGGCAGCTGGAGCCAGAGATCACTCCACCTTGCAGCCTCCTCCTCTTCGTACATCAGAATTGTCTGGCGTTGGGCAGCGATGTCGAGTCTCCTCGCGTCAACCTCGGGGTGACCGTTGTAGCGGGAAGGCAGACGGTCAAGCACCTCCTCAGCCCGGTCTAGATACCACTGTTCATTGGGCTGATAACCGAGGAGAGGAGGGGCGAGGGAGGTGTCTGGATACCCATCGAGGTCGGAGGCGATAATGAGGATTTCATCTACCTCCTCCAACGCCTTGGTCAGCAGGACGTGGGAACCCCGAGAATGACTCCGCTGAGATGGCATATTACCAACGCCGCGTACCTGGACAGGAAGGACAAAGTTCCCAGAACGCAACTTACTGAGAACGGCGTCTCCTTCTGGCGGCTGTCTACTGTCACGGCTGGCCCTCACGAGCCAGCATAAGACGCCTCAGTTCAGTAAATTGCAGTTCAGTTCCTTTATTTATAAAGCACAGGACTTAGGTGTACAACATAACTTTGCCACGCAGGCTTCGTTACACAACACAACATAAATTCACAAAAGAGAGTTATGGCAGTAACGAGGAGCTCTCGTCTGCCGTAGTTAGGAAGGAACGTCAGCGAGGGAGAAGACAGTTCCAAATAAATCACTTACATGCAGCGGGATACGTCGAGGAACCCAGGGAGCATGTGGTAAGGAGACAGGGGAAAGTCATAGGACTTCTGACGAGACAGCCGCGCCGTCCAGTTCACTCGCACTGACATTTAAAGCCAGCTGCTCATGATTGGAAACTCGGCACAGCTGCCCAGGTTCTGACAGCTGAGAGCTCCCGAGCGTCTGGCCAATCAGAGCCCGGGAAACCCGTGTGACGACACCAGCTGTCAAAAGCTGACAGGGATGAGGAATAACCCGCGCGCGGACAAAGCGCTCGGGATATGACAGCGTGGAGCGCTTCAATAGAACACTGGGTAACATGATTCGTACCCTCTCACCTGATGCTAAACGGAACTGGCCCCGACATCTCCAGACTCTAACGTTTATGTATAACTGTACAGTGCATGAGACCACAGGCTACCCCCCCTTCTACCTCATGTATGGTAGGGTTCCACGCCTGCCTGTTGACATCCTTTTCAAGAACATCCTAAAAGATCCTGAAATCAGTAGTTATGACCACTATGTAGTGTCCCTGACAAAGGACCTTCAAGAGGCCATGGCTATTGCTCAAGAACATGTCAACAAGGAGCAGAGTCGTCAGGCTGAGTTTTACAACCGTCGAGCAAAAGGGAAATTGATTGCTGTGGGTGACAGAGTCTTGGTGTCTAACAGGCGAGAGAGAGGGAAACGAAAGACAGCTGACAGATGGGAATCCACAATTTACACTGTTGTAGATGCCAACACCTCCACTCACACTTACCGGATCCAGAATCCTGAGACGGGACAGGAGAGGGTCGTCCATCGTAATTTGTTGATGCTGGTCAACTTCCTGCCAGTAGACGACACAGGTGTACTGGCTGACCCAGTTTCATCTTTGTCTTCTGCTCAGCTGTCAGACCAAAGTGACGAGAGTCATGGTTCCTTACCTGATAGTGTGAGTGAAAATTGTGTGGATCTGTGTTCTAGCCCGGGATCTCAGGGAACAAAGATGGGACACAAGCAAGGCGAGAGTGCGGTGCGTGACTCAGTTGCTGTACCGGAGTCTATGGACCCTGTGGGGAGGACTGTTGAGTGGATTGCTCAGTCACCATTCCTTGAACCATCCCAGGTGGAGTCATCTGATGTTGTGTGCAGAAGACCTGGCCTCTCTGTCTCTCAGAGTGACCCGGAGAAGTCTGTGAGAGACTGTCCGAGTTGCCTGTCCATTGCCTCTGATTTCAGTCCCGTGACTAACACTAACTCTAGTGGAGATGTTAGTCACATGGGTGGACAGACTGCCAGTTGTGGGGTAGACACACTCACATATACACAGACAGACGGACAGACTGTCATAACACAGACTGACAACACTAGTCACACACAGAGTGCTGTCACGGTAACTTCTGTTACACAGCCTGAAAATCCCAGTTTATCTACACGGTTGAGGTCTAGGTTTGGACGCATTATAAAGCCAGTTGATAGACTGATTCAGACCATGTCCAGTCAAGAGATTACTCGCACACACCCATCCATGCAGGCCGTTTGTAGGTCAGTGTTACAAATTTTTCATGATTAGAAGTTTCTTTTACACACACGGTATATGTCAGCATGTGACATGGATAGTCATATAGTGAAAGTTTTTATTTTCTTGTTTTCCTAGTGGCTTTTGGTACACAGTGTAGATGGTTTGTGTGGGGTGTAGACAGCATCCTACTTCCAGAAGTTGGAAGTGAGTTTGGCGCCACTCTCTTTCCACTTCATTCTTTAGGGGATACTTTTAAAGTTGGAGTATGTGTAACCATGTCATGTTTTCTTTTGACTTGCGGTGATCACAGTGCGTTGCACATCTGTAATTTTGGGCGAAATTCAGTGGGGGTGGGTGTAACAGAGTCAGAATTTAGCCTTTTTGAATTTCTTTAAAATAGATGTGCTTTTCATTTTTACATAGTTTTTGGAGCCTCCTGGTGGTTTTATTTCACAGCTGCATAGATAGTTTTCCTTGCGCACGGCACTTACCCCAGCAGAAAAAAAGATTTTCATTGCTGGAGGTAAGTGCAATGTAATAGAGCTGTTGCTATATTTATACTTTAAATGTTGTTAAGCCATGCATACAAAGGTTTATATCTTGTAGAGTGGTCATGAGCATTACTACCATGTATTTACGAAGTTTCAGATTATTCTAAGTAAAAATAGTAACTTTATCGTCGAGTGAATGTGTGACCACGTTGAATGAACAGCTAGTCAGTTATTGCTAGCGCAGCATTCTTCTGTATGGTTTGCTGTCATTTCATTTTGTTAAGATATTCATTTTCTTTTACTCTCCGTGTGCAGATCGTAACATATGCAGCTGCAGACTGTTTATTGTGTGCTTTTTCTGATACTTGACCAGGTAGGCTTTGTTTTATATGGTTTTGATACTGTTAATACAATTGAGAGAAAAAGATTTTCATTGCTGGAGATCGTGACATATGCAGCTGCAGACTGTTTATTGTGTGCTTTTTCTGATACTTGACCAGAATAAAGACAGCGGGAGCAACAAGTCCTTGCCTGTGTACTTCCTGCACCAACACGAGCACGCAGAAAACCACCCACGTTACACTGCCACAGTGCTAACCACTGCGCCACCGTGCAGCCCCTTGGCATTCATTCAGAGAGCAGAGTAAGAATTCCATTGCTCAGGAAATGTTGCATTTCTTAACTGTGCACAAGATAATAAAGCCTTTGAATCTTGAATCTTGAATTAAACCTTTATTTAACCAGGATAGGGCTCATTGAGATTAAGAATCTCTTTTACAAGAGTGTCCTGGCCAAGACAGGCAGCATCACAAATTATAAGTTACAGACATTAACATCATTAAAACAGTACTATGATTATTATACATGGAAGAAATAGACAGTCAATAGATAAAAGTACAAGTGCTCAGCAGATGTAGGCTTAGTGACATTAAAACCTGTTAAAACATCTACAAACAGAAATCTTTGTCTCCAAGTCATTCAATACCCCTTTAAGGGGCAGATTTACTAAGGCAGTGCAAATTAGCAAGTGCGCAAATTAGACAGAGTGCCTCAGGTAGTGACCAATTTTTGCCAATGATCTACTAACAACACGCAAAATTATGAACACAGATGCAGCCACTTCATTTCAGTAATGCCCACCCATCTGTCAAGAGCACTGCAAAATTGTGCACAGGCACACCTGATAAAGCGTGTCATCAACACAAGCACAGCCAGTTCGGAAGAGCATAATATATAAAGCTTTTTTTAAAGTTTTGTTTAAGCGCAAACCCCACTAAAATGGTTTGTTTGTTTATTATATTTCAAAATTTAGATTTTCATTTAACATGGCAGACTTTTTTGTATAATATGTATAAATGAAGCATTTGTATCTAATTTAATAAAGGACTACTCATGAATAAATTGATTATTTGACCAACTTGCTTATTTTATTAACACCAGAACAATCAAGATGGTCTGATGGAGACTCTGGGGTTTTATTATGTGAATAACTTTGTTTTAACAAAATCGACAGGTCTCCCAGTTTGCAAGTTTTTATAAATGCCATTGAGTTACAGTGTTGCAATTTTGGGGGACATTTCTATGGATCTGTGCGCTCTTTTTGTTAATAATCTTATTGATGTTTTCCTCCTATATTGTGTATCCTGAACTGGGGGAGAGAAACAGAGAGAAGAGGGAATGAATTATGCACAGAAAAAAGAAATACTCTAAATATAGAAATATGGATAGAGAAAAAAATGAAGAAATTTTGCAATGAAGGAGACAGTTGTTCCTGTGGTAACGTATCGTCACTTCCTGTGTTGCTGGCTGTCTGTGGTTTGCTCTCCTCATTCTCCCGAGGATTTTGCCTTTAATTGTATCTTAATCACTTTTTCCCTTCTACCGTTAGCTCTCACTTCTGTTTATCAAGCTTCTTGCACCTGTGTGCACACTCAGTGTCATCTAATCACCCTCTTTAGCCTTCTGTTCACCTTTCATCGGTGTTTTTGTTAGCTTCGGGTTAGCCACTAGCTATGGCTACTAGCTCTCCTTCCTCTTCTCCTCTGGTGTGCACTCTATGTCAAATATTTAGCTACACCTCTGCCTCTTTTAGTGATAATGGTAAATGTAATAAATGTTGTCTTTTTGAGGCGCTCGAGGTGAGGTTGTCTGATTTGGAATCCCGGCTCTGCTGCATTGAAACATCGTCTGCGCCAGTTAATAACGGCGGACGTCCCCTAGCTGCAGTGGAGCTCCCTAGCTTAGGGCGGCCTGTTAGCGGTCCTCCGGTCCTCCTCAGCAGTGAGGAGACTGGGTGGGTGACGTGAGAAGGAAGACTAGTCGCAAAGCCCCGGTTAACCACCAACCTGTTCATGTTTCTAATCGCTTTTCCCTGCTCAGCGACACACCCGCTGAGGAAAAAACTCTGGTCATTGGCGACTCTGTAGTCAGAAACGTGAACCTAGAGAATCCAGCGGCCATAGTCAAATGCATTCCTGGGGCCAGAGCAGGCGACATGGAGTCAAATTTGGAAGTGCTGGCTAAAAGTAACTAAATACTCCACAATTGTTATCCACGCTGGCATTGATGACGTCCGACGCCGGCAGTCAGAAGTCTCAAAACTTAACGTGGAATCGGTGTGTGACTTTGCCAAAACAATGTCTGCCTCTGTAGTATTCTCTGGGCTCCTCCCCAGTCTGACCAGTGATGACATGTTTAGCCGCTTGTCATCCTTCAACTGCTGGCTGTCTGTGTGGTGTCCTGCAAACAATGTGGGCTACATAGACAATTGGAGCTCATTTTGGGGAAAACCTGATCTTATTAGACGAGAGAGCGTCCATCCCACTTTGGATGGTGCATCTCATTTATCTAACAATCTTGCATCATTTTTATCCAAATTTCCAAAACATTGACAACTCAGAGTTGGGACCAGGAAGCAGAGTCACAGTCTTACATGCCTCTCTGCAGCTCCTCTTCATCCGCCACCCCTCAACTTAGCCCCTGTCATCCCTATCACAAAATCATTGTCTGCTCCCTCTAAAGTAAATAAAAACATAATGTATAAGCATCCCAAAGTGATTAAACAAAAAGTTGGTAAAACTCAAATTAAACATGAAGCCTCTAAATTGAATGGTTTGGCCTCTGTTCCTCCTCATAATTTAAAAATTAAATGTGGTTTGTTAAATATTAGGTCTCTAACTCCCAAGTCTCTGCTAGTCCATGATCTGTTAATTGATCATCAGCTTGATTTAATATCTCTTACAGAGACTTGGTTAGGGCAAGAGGATTATGTTGGTTTGAATGAATCAACTCCCTCTCGTTATTTAAACTGTAAAAATCCCAGAAGTTCTGGTCATGGAGGAGGAGTAGCAACAATTTGCCATTCCAAATTACTAGTTACTGTAAAGCAAAAACACGTTATAATTCCTTTGAGGGCCTGGTCCTCAGTATTGGGCATTTTAGCAGTTTTAGGCTAAACACAATTTTATTTGCCATAGTTTATCGTCCTCCATCAACTTATTCAGAGTTTTTATCTGAATTTGCCAAATTCTTAGCTGATTTAGTGCTGAAATCAGATGGAATAATTATAGTAGGGGACTTTAATATACATGTAGATGTATATAGTGATTACCTTAATTTGGCATTTAATTCAATATTAGACTCGATGGGGTTTTCTCAGAAAGTAGGAAATTCTACTCATTATCTCCACCATACGTTGGACCTTGTTCTGACATATGGCATAGAAACAGAAAATCTGGTAGTGTCTCCTCATAACCCTGTACTGTCAGACCATTGTCTGTTAACCTTTGATTTTACTATTTCTGACTATTTGGCTTCTTAGGAAAAATATTACTACAGTAGATGCCTCAGATGATGTTGTTACCAAATTTTTGCAGATTGTTTCCTCTTCGCCATGTGTCAACACAACGGAAATAAGCTATAGACAGCTTGCTCCTTCTGTAATTGATAGCATGACAGAAAGTGTAACAGCTTCTCTGCATAAGACTCTAGACATGGTGGCCCCTTTAAAAAGAAAGTCTAATCAGAGATTTCTAACTCCTTGGTTCAACAGAGAAACTTGAAGCTTAAAACAGAAGACTCGTCAATTAGAAAGAAAATGGCGCTCCACTAATTTAGATGAAATCTATTTAGCTTGGAGAAATCATCTTTTAATTCATAAAAAAATCTCTGGTAAAAGCTAGAACAAGTTATTATTCAGCATTAATAGAAGAGAACAAGAATAATCCCAGGTTTCTTTTCAGCACTGTAGCCAGGCTGACAAAGAATCAGGACTCTGTTAATCCTAGCATTCCCTTAGAGCTTACTAGTCAGGACTTTATGAATTTTTTCAATAATAAAATTTCATCTATCAGAGATAAAATCAGTCAGATTCTTCCCACCGTTAACTTAAATACAGTAACTACTACAACTCCTTCAACTGACATCTGTTTGGATCATTTTACTCCAGTTGACCTTTTAGAGTTAGGCAAAATAGTTTCCTCATCCAAGCCTTCAACTTGTCTTTTAGACCCTAATCCTACCAGGTTATTTAAAGAAGTCTTCCCATTTATTGGTAACTTTATTCTTCAAATAATCAATTCTTCATTAACTTTAGGCCATATACCGCAGACTTTTAAAACTGCTGTAATTAAACCCTTACTCAAAAAGCCAACGCTGGATCTAGGAGTTTTAGCTAACTATAGGCCAATCTCTAATCTCCCTTTCATTTCAAAAATCTTAGAAAGAGTTGTTGCTACGCAATTATTTGACCACTTGCAGGGAAATGGTCTATTTGAAGAGTTTCAATCTGGGTTTTGAATCCATCATGGTACTGAAACAGCCTTAGTGAAGGTCACTAATGACCTCCTTATCACATCTGATAATGGACTTGTTTATGTACTTGTCCTTTTAGACCTTAGTGCAGCTTTTGATACTATCAATCATAATATTCTACTTGATAGATTAGAACACTATGTTGGACTTAATGGAACTTCGTTGCAGTGGTTTAGATCTTATTTATCTGATAGGTTCCAGATTGTTCATGTCAGTAATGAGTTTTCTGTCAACTGAAAGCTCAGTCATGGAGTTCCACAGGGATCTGTGCTAGGTCCTACTCTTTTTAGTTTATATATGCTTCCATTAGGCAACATTATTAGGAAGCACTGTATACATTTTCATTGTTATGCAGAGGACACACAATTATACCTGTCAATGAAGCCAGATGATAATAATCAATTAGCCAAGTTAGAAGCCTGTCTTAAGGAAATCAAAGCTTGGATGACTTGTAATTTCATGCTATTAAATTCAGGTAAGACTGAAGTCATTCTTGCTGTTCCAAAAAACCTTAGAAATACCTTCCAAATCAAACTTTTAGTTTGGATGCAGTTACTCTATCTCTTAATAGCTATGTGAGGAACCTTGGAGTTATTTTTGATCAAGATCTGTTTTTCAATTCACATATTAAATTTGTTTCTAAGACTGCCTTCTATCATTTGCATAATATTGCCAAGATTAGGAGCATCTTGTCTTAGAGTGATGCTGAGAAACTGATCCACGCTTTTGTTTGCTCTAGATTAGATTATTGTAACTCTTTATTATCAGGTTGTCCTAAAACATCTCAAAAAGTCTCCAGTTGATCCAAAATACTGCAGCAAGAGTTTTGGATCAACTGGAGACTTTTTGATTCGGTTCTGGCCGGTTCTGATCCGGTTCTGGCCTACCTTCATTGGCTTCCCATAGAGTTTAGAATTAAATTTAAAATCCTTCTTCTCACTTTCAAAGCTCTAAACAATCAGGCTCCTTTTTTTAAAAAAAAGATCTGATATTACCCTATTATCCTAACAGATCACTACACTCCCAAAGTGCTGGATTATTTGTAATACCTAAAATCTCCAAAAATACAATGGGGGGCAGAGCCTTCAGTTATCAAGCTCCTCTCTTGTGGAACCAGCTGCCAGTCTGGATTCGGGAGTCAGACTCGATCTCTGTTTTTAAGAATAGGGTTAAAACTTTCCTTTTTGATATAGCCTACAATTAGGGAGGGATCGTGTGTTTCTGAACCCTCTCCTAGTTATGCTGCTATTAGGTTTAGACAGCCGGGGGACCTCCAATAATTGCACTGGGCTTCACTCCTTTCTTCACTCTCAGTGAAATATTTTTTTTGCTTGTCATTAACATCTGTTTGTTCCCTCCCATAGATTGAGTCCCCATCGTGCTGTTTGCTCTCTACATGTTTGTTTTTTTCATCTTCTCTATCCCCTCACCCCCCAGCCAGTCACAGCAGATGACTGCCCCTCCCTGAGCCTGGTTCTGCTGGAGGTTTCTTCCTGTTAAAAGGGAGTTTTTCCTCTCCACCATCACCAAGTGCTTGCTCACAGAGGATCGCCTGATTGCTGGGGTCTTTCTGCAATTGTAGGGGTTTCCCCTACAGTTGAAAGTGCTATGAGATGACTGTTGTTGTGAAATGGCACTATATAAATAAAGTTGAATTGAATTGAATTGAATTGAAATGTGGAAGATTTTTCTTCAAGAGTGAGGGCGAGCTGAAAAAAACTCCAGATCCCAGTCTAACCTTTGCAGAAAAGAAAAAAAAAGTCACTATTGGCTGACACCATCTGAATGTCCACTGCAGGTATAAGGGCTCCTATTGTATCCTATTTTATGGATACAGATTCATGTAGTAGGCTATATACAGTATAAACAAATGAAATAAATAAATAAAAAACTGCTGGCTGATGTCCAGTTCAGCATAACACCGGTCTCTGTGAGACCACTGATATTCATATAATCTGTTCTTCTGTCATGCCAAATAAAGTCACGGGCAGAGGGAAGCTTCTGCCATGCGCCCTCGGTTCTCGCCGGTGTCTCCTGGCACCATTGATTGCTGTCATGTCAGGTGCAGATGAATTAAGACAAGCTTTTTTTAGGTGTTAAATCCTGGCGCATTTAGCAGAAGATTGACAACAGTAAACCTTAGTAAATCACCTTGTGCCGGTTATTTAAATACTCCCCTCCCTCAAATTTGTGCGTTGACATTACAACTTCCACAAATATATATGCAATGAGGCCAGGTGCAAAATTAACATAGTCCACGCCTTTCCACCGCAAATTTTGCCCTGCGCCCTGTAGTCAATGTGTACAATAGTTTTTTAACGCCAAAACAGGGTTTTGCGATGGCATAGCACATTAGTAAATCTGCCTCCAAAAGTGTTCTGAGAGACCAACTCCTTCAGTTATAGGTCATTTTACAAGGTGTTCCAGTCAAAAGGAGCAGCAAACTGAACAGCATTTTTTCCACTTTCAGTTCTGACTGATGGAACAGACAATAAAAACATCTTGTGACCTAAGACCATATGAACTTTCTTTTTGAGTAATGAAGACCTGTAGATAAGATGGGGGCAGACCTAAAATGCATTTATAAATAAACATAAACCAATGTTTACACTGACGCCAGGACAAATCAGACCAACCAACACAGCTATATAAAAGGCAAATGTGAGTACGGGCTTTAAAATTCGTAATGAACCTTAGTGCACCATGATAAACAGAGTCAAGCATCGACAAACTATGCAAGGGAGCATTCTTATAAATAATATCTCCATAATCAAGTGCAGCCATGAAGGTGGAGGCAACAAATCTTTTTTTGGCCTGAAAATAAAGGCAAGACCAAATTCTAAAGTAAAAACCCAGCTTCAATTTTAGCTTCTTTACGAGAAGCTGTGCATATATGAAGAGTAAAAGAAAGTCACCTAATAAAATCCCAAGGTATTATTAGATGACTGTCTTTAGATGATATTCTTTAGAATATCATTGAAAAGTTACTTTATTTCAGTATTTTTTTTCAAAAAGTGACACTCATATATAGATTCATTACACACAGAGTGATATATTTCAAGTGTTTATTTCTTTTAATTTTGATTATTTTGACTTACAGCTAATGAAAATCCAAAAGTTTCTCAAAAATTGAATATTACATAACATCAATTAAAAAGGTGTATTTTTAATAGACATGTTGGCCTACTGAAAAGTGTGTCCATGTACGCACTCAATACTTGGCCAGGGCTCTTTTTAGATGAATTACTGTATCAATGCAGCATGGCATGGCGACGATCAGCCTGTGGTATGCTGAGATGTCATGGAAGCCCAGGTTGCTTTGACAACGGCCTTCAACACATCTGTATTGTTCGGTCTGGTATCTCTCATCTTCCTTTTGACAATACTCCATAGATTATCTATGGGGTTTACGTCATGCAAGTTTGCTGGCCAATCACGCACAGTGATACCATGGTCATTAAACCAGGCTTTGGTACTTTTGACAGTGCTGGCAGGTGCCAAGTCCTGCTGGAAAATGAAATCAGCATCTCCATAAAGCTTATCAGCAAAGGATTCATGGATTCAAGGATTCAAAGGCTTTATCATCATATGCACGGTTAAGAAATGCAACATTCCCTGAGCAATGAAACTCTTACTCTGCTCTCCAAACGAATGCCAAGGTAATAGATATACATCAATACTAATAAGGTAATAACACATCTAATTAAGGTGGGCTTAAGGAGTCCTAACTGCCTAACTGTGTATTGGTGTGTGTGTTATTAGCATCCATTAGTATTAGGATTGAGTTACTGTGTTAGTGTGTCATGACCTATTAGAATTGTTGTTTCTGTATCTTTACCTTGGCATTTGTTCGGAGAGCAAAGTAAGTATTTCATTGCTCAGGAAATGTAGCATTTCTTAACTGTGCACATGATAATAAAGCCTTTGAATCTGAATCTAATACTAATGAATACTAATGACACACACTAATAACACACATTAGGCAATTAGGACACCTTAAACACACTTGATACTAAGATTAATACTAATGAATACTAATAACACACATTAGGCAATTTAGACAGCTAAAGCAGTTAAAGCAGTCAAACTGGAGGAAACAAGAAGAATGAAAATTGAAAATTCACTGGATGACTATAATTGACAATGGTATATTAATATCAGAGATGATATGAACCTGAGACGGCATAAGCCTATGTACAGTGTGCAAATGAGCAATGTGCAAATGAGCAATGTGCAAATTAGAAATTAGCACCCAGTGTGAGAATTTCTCTGTAATTTCTCTGCAATGATAATACCCAGTGAACTTTACAATGGTAATTTAGCAGCAGAGATGATATGGACAGGAGACGGGGTGAGACTATGTACACTGTACAAGAGAGCAATGTGCAAATTTAAGAACCAGTGTGTGAATTCCTATTTGCAAGCTGTGTTTGCAAATAGGGAGTTTGTTTGGGACTTTGTTATTTGTTCAGGAGTCTGATGGCAGTGGGAAAGAGGGAGTTTTTTAGTCTGGTTGTCCTGCATTTCACACTTCTGTACCGCCGGCCTGAGGGTAGAAGTGTAAACATTCTGTGCTGGGGGTGAGTGGGGTCCTGGAGGTTGGTGGCAGCTCTCCTTTGGACTCTCCGGTAGTAGATGCTCTGCAGAGAGGGGAGTGGAGTCCTGATGATCTTCTCCGCTGTCTTCACCACTCTCTGGAGTCGTTTTCGGTCCAGGGCAGTAGTGCTGCCATACCATGCAGTGATGCAATTGGTCAGGATGCTCTCGATGATGCAGCTGTAGAAATTGTTGAGGATCCTGGAAGACAAGCCAAACTTCTTCAACCTCCTCAGAAAGTACAGCCACTGTTGAGCTCTCTTCACCAGCTCTGTGGTGTTATGTGCCCACATAAGGTCCTCGCTGATGTGGATGCCCAGGTATTTAAAGCTGCTCACCCTTTCCACCTCAGGCTCCCGGATGAACAGCGGCTGATAGGGTCTCCTCCCCCCCTTCCTCATGTCCACTATTACCTCCTTTGTCTTGTCTGTGTTGAGGATGAAGTTGTTGTCCTTACACCATGACACCAGGCTGGCCACCTCCCTCCTGTAGGATGCTTCATCACCACCAGTGATGCGTCCTATCACTGCTGTATCATCCGCGAACTTTAAGATGATATTGTCCTTGTGGGAGGCAACACAGTCATGGGTGAAGAGGCTGTATAGGATGGGGCTGAGAACACAACCCTGTGGGACACTTGTGTTTGTGATGATGCTGACTGAGGTCCTGTTACCCATCCTGACAGACTGGGACCTGCTAGTCAGAAAGTCCAGCAGCCAGTCACAGAGAGTGGGGTGCAGGCCAATTGAAGACAGTTTATCGGTGAGTTTGTGGGGGGTGACCGTGTTGAAGGGGGAGCTGTAGTCAACAAAGAGCATCCTA
This sequence comes from Pholidichthys leucotaenia, assembly GCA_020510985.1. Lineage (NCBI taxonomy): Eukaryota > Metazoa > Chordata > Actinopteri > Cichliformes > Pholidichthyidae > Pholidichthys > Pholidichthys leucotaenia. The sequence goes on along the minus strand of CM035842.1, from coordinate 372,162,316 downwards.
ATGTAGGAGTCTTTATCTTTCAGGTGGGAGAGAGAATAATGGAGTGCTACAGCAATGGCATCTGAGGTGGACCTGTTGGGCTGGTTGGCATACTGCCAACCAGCAGGGTATCCGGTATCCGGTATCCGGTATCCAGGGTATCCGGTATGCTGTCCTGAATGAGAGGCAGCACCACTCTCTCGAAGCACTTCATGATGATAGGGGTGAGTGCTACTGGTCTGTAATCATTCAGACAGGTCGGTGGGCTCTTTTTGGGGAGGGGGACGATGGTTGTGGTTTTGAAGCAGGAGGGGACAATGTTCTGGTTGAGAGAGAGGTTGAAGATGGATGTGAGAGCGACAGTCAGCTTGGTAGCACATGTTCTGAGGGCCCGCCCAAGGATGTTGTCTGATCCTGCTTTCTTGTGGGGGTTGATATTCCTCAGTGCTTTGTTTACCTGGCCTGATGAGACTTTTAGTGGAGGGGGAGGGTACGTGTGTGCATGTCTTCTCTCTGCACTGTAGCTGATGGTCTCAAAGTGGGTGTAAAAGCTGTTGAGATCGTCTGGCAGGCTGTCTGTGGAGCTTGTGGTGTTGCCGTTGGTCTTCTTGTAGTCTGTGATGTGTTGCAGGGCTTGCAAGGGAAGCATGAAGCACTCTAAAATTTCTTGGTAGACAGCTGTGCTGACTGTGGACTTGATAAAACACAGAGGACCAACACCAGCAGATGACATGGATCCCCAGATCATCACTGAATATGGAAACCTCACACTGGACCTCAAGCAACTTTGATTGTGTGCCTTTCCACTCCTCCAGACTCTTGGACCACGATTTTCAAACTTGGCACCTGATTTGGTTTGCCATGTCATCTGATTCATACTAGAGTATGAAAAACTTTTTTTTAAAATGATCACTTTAAGGTATATTACATAGGTTGAAAAATTTAGCATTTTACTGTGATTAATTGCACTTGTCATAATTGGGCACACCTGGGCGAGGTGCGGGAAAGACAGTTACCGGGGTGAATCAGCTGGCTGTCAAGGAGAGAAGAGGTGTGGTTGGACCGGCGAATGTTAGACAATGCCCACATGAAAGTGGGTCAAAAAAGGCTGTTTAACAACCGCCGGCCAGAGCGGCGGCTACAGGTATGGAAAAGAAAAAGAACACAGACATAAAAACAACAAGAACTCAAACAATACATAATAACCTGAGCCACAGAGAACAGTCAGAACCGAGCCTACAGGAAAACACCGGCTCGGTTCGTGACAGCGATTAATCAGCAAATTTTAGAGATTTATCTTGCTAAAAAATTTTACTGACTTTCCCCACTTTTGCATTTTTATTTTTGCAATTAAACTAACCTGTTAGCTGTTTAGTTTTTGGAACCACAAAAAGCTACAGTATTTCTGTCTTCATCCACCTCAGCACCTGTTTTCACCTTACTACTGTACCTACAGATGCAAATTAGCAGTATTGCTAAATCTGGCATGCTTACATTTGTATTAATGTTCATGAGTATGCAATGTCCCTTTTAAATAAACATTAAACTAAACTAAACTACTGGACAAAACTCCTGTTCTACGAATATGTGGGGAGTTTTCTAACAGGATTCAAAACACAATGACAATTGAGTTGCCAAAGTGAATATTTCTCTAAGCTGCTACAAAGTCTGTATACACGGCCTGTAGTGACTTCAGTCCACCAGAAGCCACTTGGAGGCTGAATTGGTCTCGTCTCATTGATGCGTCTGTAAAAAATCTAGGCCAAATCCAAATAATTCATTTCTGCTGTTTATTAAAACACATGGCCGACAAACGGGACAAAGACAACATAATCAAAAAATATTGAACCAAAAAGAGTGCAATAAAACTAACAAAATAAAAATAAAAAAGGGAAACAAATGGTCAACAGAAAAAATCTGAACCAGCCTCACCCTCCATCAGCCATTAAATTCACACAGGTACACAGGTGAAAGAAATAAACTGACATGGTTTTAGGACCCAGTGAGCAGACACAGACTCAAAAGTAGATTCAATTTTCTTTATTATGTGTTGAGTGTGCGTGCGTGTAAGTGTAGGTGCAGCCGGGGCGAGCAGAGCATCGTGCAGCCTGGCAACCCTAGGAATCAGCAAAGACAGGGAGGATTAGTGTCTGACTCAGGAGGGAATGTACAGTGATGTGTGGAGCTTACTGTCGATGAGATGGTGAACAGGTTCAGGTTTGTCCCTAAGGCTCTGGCCAGGAAGACAGTGTCCACTGTCCCGGTTATGGATGGAGAGGATGGTGGTGCAGTTGCGGTGTAGTGCTGCTCGGTGTGCCGCCAGAGGGGAGAGGTCCGCCGCCACGGATCTCCGCCTGCGCACAGGGGATAGAGCGTAGAATAATAGTGAAGGAGAGGATGGCTTACTTGTCGTGGAGACGTAGCCCTTCCAGGTGAAAGACGAAGAGAGGCGAGATTCTTTGGTGAATATAGACTACGAGGAAGAAGACTCTGAGGAGGACGAAGACGAGTGCCGGTCTCATCAGACCAAGGAGTGAGACGACTCCGTGTTGATCTGTGGGCAGCACGGCCTAAATAGCTCCGGTGATGAAGGAGAGCAGGTGTGCATGCAACTGTGGAGAATTAGGCAGGCAGAGAGAATCATCACATAAACAAAATCACACCCTCCCATGTGTCGCCAACCGGAAATAGCAAACAATTATTGTGACAAGTTTCAAAACAAAATCACAGTTTGGCTCCTACAAGGCCCTCAAGGGATGATTATGTATTTAATATGCAGAAATTGCAGGTGATTGCTGGCAACATCAGATGGCAGTAATGAACCTTCATCCTCTAGGCCAGGGGTCTTCAACCTTTTCCAACCAAAGAGCCATTTTGCCTGTCTCCGACTAAAATAGAAGGGGCTGAGGGCCGCAATGGCAATTTGACCTTTAAAATAAAGATTATGCTGCTTATAAAGTTTTTTTTATATATAAACATAGCTCAGCTCTGAATGTTATGTGGCATCAATGAATTCCTACTTCAACAGTGGAAAAAAATGTCAAGCTTTATAGCATTTGTGAAATGAAAGTATTAGAAATATATTACAAATTGTTTTGTGCTGAAAAATAAATTTCTGAATATGTGACCATAATTTTTTGTATAGTTTTTTAATTGTCAGCAAATTCATAAATTGTTTAAATCTGAAAAATATAATCCATCTCCTACGTTCAACAGTGATCACATAGCTTTGTTTCCTGAAATTTTAATAAATTAGAGACAAAAGTTTTATTTAGAAGAAGCTCGTTTACATCCTTTTTATATTTCCTCATAATGCTCCTTATTCAAATGTATTAATATAATATACAGTGGTGTGAAAAAGTGTTTGCCGAGTTCCTGATTTCTCATTTTTTTTGTATGTTTTTTGCACTTAAATGTTTCAGATCATCATTAAAAATTAGACAGAGATAACAGAAGTAAACACAAAATGCAGTTTTTAAGTAAAAGTGTTTATTATTAAGGGAAAAAAATCCAAACCTACATGGCCCTGTGTGAAAAAGTGATTGCCCCCTAAACCTAATAACTGGTTGGGCCACCCTTAGCAGCAACAACTGCAATCAAGCATTTGCAATAACTGGCAATGAGTCTTTTACAGCGCTGTGGAGGAATCTTGGCTCACTCATCTTTGTAGAATTGTTGTAATTCAGCCACATTGGAGGGTTTTCGAGCATGAGCCGCCTTTTTAAGGTTATGCCACAGCATCTTAATCAGATTCAGGTCAGGACTTTGACTAGGCCACTCCAAAATCTTCATTTTGTTTTTCTTAAGCCATTCAGAGGGGGACTAGCTGGTGTGTTTTGGATCATTGCTACAGAACATAAGTATGCGTCAGCTTGAGGACACAAACAGATGGCGAGACATTCTCCTTCAGGATTTTTTGGTAGAAAGCAGAATTCATGGTTCCATTTACCAAAGCAGGGCTTCCAGGTCCTGAAGCAGCAAAACAGCCCCAGACCATCACACTGCTACCACCATATTTTATTGCTGGTATGATGTTCCTTTTCTGAAATGCTGTGTTACTTTTACGCCGGATGTAATGGGACACACACCTTCCAAAAAGTTCTTTTGTCTCATCAGTCCACACAGTATTTTCCCAAAAGTCTTGGGGATCATGAAGATATTTCCTGACAAAACTGAAACGAGCCCTTATCTTCTTTTTGCTCAGCAGTGGTTTTCTTCTCGGAACACTGTCTTCTTGGAACACTGCCATGCAGGCCATTTTTGCCCAGTCTCTTTCTTATGGTGGAGTCATGAACACTGACCTTAACTGAAGCAAGTGAGGCCTGCAGTTCTTTGCATGTAGTTGTGGGGTCTTTTGTGACCTCTTGGATGAGTTGTCGCTGTGCTCTTGGGGTAATTTTGGTCGACCAGCTACTCTTGGGAAGGTTCACCACTGTTCATTGTTTTTGCCATTTGTGGATAATGGCTCTCACTGTGGTTCACTGGAGTCCCAAAGCTTTAGAAATGGCTTAATAACCTTTTCCAGACTGATAGATCTCAATTACTTTGTTTCTCATTTGTTCCTGAATTTCTTTGGATCACAGCATGATGTCCAGCTTTTGAGGATCTTTTGGTCTACATCACTTTGTCAGGCAGATCCTATGTAAGTGATTTCTTGATTGAGAACAGATGTGGCAGTAATCAGGCCTGGGTGTGGCTAGAGAAATTGAAGTCAGCTTTCCTAAGATGTGATAAACTATAGTTAATTTAATTTAATTTAATTTTAATTTGGCACATCGGACCAGCTCTTTACCCTCTCGAGAATTCTTGAGGGTTCGTGGGAGTTTGCCCAACCAGTTTACATGTGTTTTGTGGACTTGGAGAAGGCATTTGACCGCGTCCCTCGTGGATTTTTGTGTGGGGTGCTTCGGGAGTATGGAGTATCGGGCTTGTTCTTACGAGCTATTCGGTCTCTGTACGACTGTTGTGAGAGTTTGGTTCGTATTGCCAACACTCGGTCGGATTCATTCCCAGTGAGAGTTGGACTCCGCCAGGGCTGCCCTTTGTCACCGATCCTGTTCATAATTTTTATGGACAGGATTTCTTGGCGCAGCCAGGGAATGGAGGGTGTCATTCTTGGTGACCACAGGATCTCATCTCTGTTGTTTGCAGATGATGCTGTCCTGTTGGCTTCATCCAGCAATGACCTACAGTTCTTGCTGGGACAGTTTTCCGCTGAGTGTGAAGCGGCTGGGATGAGAATCAGCACCTCCAAGTCCGAGTCCATGGTCCTCAGCCGGAAAAAGGTGGATTGTCCTCTCTGGGTTGGGGACAGGCTCCTGCCCCAAGTGGAGGAGTTTAAGTATCTTGGGGTCTTGTTCATGAGTGAGGGGAGAATGGAGCAAGAGATCGATAGATGGATTGGAGCAGCATCTGCAGTTTATTTATTTATTTAGCGAATGCAAAGTCCTTAAGCCAAGCAGTTGCCTCCTGGTTTGCTGTATGGAGGGTGTGTAATCCTCCTTCCAGTCTTTGGAGCGGGCAAGCCTCTATGATGTGTTCCATAGTTTGCTCCTCTCCACATGCGCACAGTGGGCTAGGGCTACTGCCCCATCTGTGAAGGCTGGCCAAGCAGGGGCCATGTCCAGTCCTGAAGCGATTGAGTGTAGACCACTGTCTCCTTGGGAGGTTGGTGCCCGGGACCTGTTGGTTGGGGTTTATCACCAGCTGTTTGTTTGGGACCTCCTTGGTCTCCCATTCCTCTTGCCAAGCTGTCTGGATGGTAAAGTCAGCTGGGGGAGGGTTTTTCCAAATCGGCCGTCTGGATGAAAGTCGGGCAGTGGGTGGGGTGTAGATATCTGCATGGATTGGTAAGTGAGGAAAATCTTTAACTTTTTGGAGCATCCTTTGAGTTAATGCTGCTCGCCGGATGTGTGGAGGGGCTATGTTTGACAGTACAGAGAGCCAGGAGAGTGGTGTTGAGCGGATTGTTCCAGTTATAGTTCTCATGGTTGAGTTGAGCTGGGTGTCTACATGGTGTGTGTAAGATGACCTGGACCAGACAGGGGCACAATATTCTGCTACAGAGTATGAAAGGGCCAGTGCTGAGGTGCGCAGGGTGGAGGGTGGAGCATCTGCAGTGATGCGGACGTTGTACCGGTCTGTTGTGGTGAAGAGGGAGCTGAGTTCTAAGGCAAAGCTGTCGATTTACCAGTCAATCTACGTTCCTACTCTCACCTATGGTCACGAGCTTTGGGTAATGACCGAAAGAACGAGATCGCGGATACAAGCGGCTGAAATGAGCTTTCTCCGTAGGATTGCTGGACTCACCCTCAGAGATAGGGTGAGGAGCTCAGTCATCCGGGAGAGGCTCAGAGTAGAACCGCTGCTCCTCCACATTGAAAGGAGTCAGTTGAGGTGGTATGGGCATCTGATTAGGATGCCTGCTGGACGCCTCCCACTTGAGGTGTTTCAGGCACGTCCCACTGGGAGGAGACCCCGGGGCAGACCCAGGACTCGCTGGAGAGACTATGTCTCCCAGCTGGTCTGGGAACGCCTTGGTATCCTCTCTGAAGAGCTGGAGCAGGTGGCGGGGGAGAGGGAAGTCTGGGCTTCTCTACTTGAATTGCTGCCTCCGCGACCCGGACCTCCTGAAAAGCGGTAGAAGATGGATGGATGAATGGATGTTGTGGGACACCACTTCAGAGCTTTATTAATATTATTTAAAATATGATTATTTTAAATAAATTGTTTTAACAGTTACAAGATGCATGGATTAACAACACCAAAACAAAAAAGTGAATTTATAACTTATTTTAACAGTAATATTTGATGTGTAATATGGTTAGCAAGGAACTGGGACAAGAGAAAAATGCTATTTTAGGGGGTGCTTAAAAAATATTTTAGCTCTTAATTTTTTTGGGACTACTTATTCAGCAACTTTGTTTATAGTTTGTCTCAGGCCAAGTATAATTTACAAAATAACTGTTTGATTTAGTATTTTTGCATGAATTATTTTCAATTTAATGGGTGGGACAGAAAATGTTCCTCAGTGCTGGAATGGCTCTTATATTCACCCTGCTGGTGTACAGTGGTATTTATCACTTTGCCAGCCCGGCAAATATCATAAATTAATTCATAGCGCTGCAATATCATAAATTATCATATTTTGCATGACACCAAAGAGATATTTCTTTACACTAATTAAATTTTTAGGTATTCTGGGAAAATTTGAAAGTAGAAAATATTGCATATTCTGCCATAAAGCCAAAATGTTGATGCCTGTAACATTTTTTTTCTTCCTGTTTTACAAGTTCATAATGTTACAATCAGCATTCAGAAAAGATGTTAACCCCTTGCACTCCGGTCAATTTTCCTAAAAACGCCAAAAAATAATGTGCCCAAAGTAAATCGAAAGCTGTTATTCAACCCTTTGCAGCATCTTTATGGGGTTGGTCTCATTTAAAAGAAAACACTTTGAATTTTTTGGCAAAAGAAACATGATCTCTCTAAGTGCTCCGGCCACTGAGTTACAGTCATCTAAACATACTGAACTTGAAGAAAATAAATTTGGCCTGGGTGTTTTTTTGGATACAAATGCTTGCAAATAACACACAGCTTCAGATCCGGGCTGGAAAATGCAACAGAAATGTAGAACCAAGTGTTATCCAGCTGAGGTCCAAATTTTGTAACAATACCACAAAAAATGAATATATTACACAGCTTTGTTCTCAGGCTGTTCCCAGGCGTTTTGGAACTGTGCCAAATTGTGCCAAATGGCACAGTTTGGAAAAACGTCTATAGCTTTTGAATGATTCAACACAGAAGCTTCATCTTGGGCTCAAATGAAAGGTCACATTCAGGGCTGTGTGTGTGTGGGGGGGTGTCCCCCCACCCCCCCGCTACAGAGGACGGAGATCGGCCCTCGCTACATGACGGATTACACTCGGATGTGGCATGTTTCCACAGCAACGCTGTCACCGCGGCTCCCCCCACCCCCCCGCTACAGAATTGTAGTGGGGGGGGGGGGCGTTTACGGTTCGGAGGCGGCGAAGAACCGTGTAACGCGGCGCACGCACTTCGTACTTCATGCGCCGTACAGTTGTAATTTACCGATCGGTCAAAAGTCATTTTTTGATTACAATTTTCAGGGATAAATAATAATTTAGCTTATAACACCTTACCTCTTCACCGCCACATTGTCCTGGCGAACTTCTCTTCCCCATTGTCAGACGAACGCGACGCTGGTCCGCTCGTGGATCCCGGCCAAAACATAATTCCATTATTGCGGTTTTGGCGAATGATTTACAACCTTTGTCGTTGGCCTCCGTCAGTCTATGATGACGGAAGAGAATCCTAAACGTCTATTCTGCTGGAATGAGTGCAGGTCGTACTTGTGGGTGGCCTCCGTGCTGCTGGGTCTGCAGCAGGTTCTTCCTGCATCCTTTTTTTTCATCTGTGGCAGCAGTAAGTCTCTCTTCACCCAGCCCGAACTTCTGTGCTTCAATTGGCTCCTGCATTCACAGTAGGCGGGTCCTCCTTCCTAGGTTTTCATTCATTGGTTCTTCAAGGTTTCAGAAACCCAATTCAAGGCTCTTATTAGTCGAATGACAGGTCAATCAGATGAACTAATCTGTTCGAGGCTGTGTCTGCAGCTTTTATTTTCAGTGCGCGCTTGGACGCCACACCACCTACATCACCACCAACAGGATCATGCGTCCGAGAGCGCACGAGGGCGCACGAGAGTGCCCTTGTGCGCACTAGGACGCAGAGACTTGCCCGTCCACGGTACAACGGAGCGCAAGAGGTTAAGGAACTTTTCTTTCATTTAAAATTTTCTAGACTGTGTACACATATATGACACAAACATCTTGCACACTCCAATTTCCCTTGCAAAGACAATGCAAGTACACCAACATTTACATCAACAAACAAGACGACAGCCAGTGGGAAAGCCAGTTTTTTGAAAGAGGCAGATGTTATATCCATCATCACTAAAAAGAAGAAGCAGTCCTTCAAGGTATGTTTTTCATCTATGTTATTGCTGCTCAAAATAAAAACACGTACTTCAGTATTGGTCGCTGGTCGAACCTCGGATTCAGGAGGAACAATGTGGTTTTCGTCCTGGCCGTGGCACATCGGACCAACTCTTTACCCTCTTGAGAATCCTCGAGGGTTCGTGGGAATTTGCCCAACCAGTTTACATGTGTTTTGTGGACTTGGAGAAGGCATTCGACCACGTCCCTCATGGTTTTTTGTGGGGAGTGCTTCAGGAGTATGGGGTATTGGGCTTGTTGTTAGGAGCTATCCGGTCTCTATACGACCATTGTGACAGTTTGGTTTGTATGGCCAACATTCGGTCAAACTCATTCCGAGTGAGAGTTGGACTCAGCCAGGGCTGCCCCTTGTTACTGATCCTGGTCATAATTTTTATGGACAGAATTTCTAGGCGCAGCAAGGGAACGGAGGGTGTCATCCTTGGTGACCACAGGATCTCATCTCTGTTGTTTGCAGATGATGTTGTCCTGTTGACTTCATCCAGCAATGACCTACAGGTATTACTGGGATGGTTTGCTGCTGAGTGTGAAGCAGCTGGGATGAGAATCAGCACCTCCAAGTTCGAGTTCATGGTCCTCAGCCAGAAAAAGGTGGATTGTCCTCTTCGGGTTGGGGACAAGCTCCTGCCCCAAGTGGAGGAGTTTAAGTATCTTGGGGTCTTATTCATGAGTGAGGAGAGAATGGAGCGAGAGACTTGACAGATGGATCGGAGCAGCATCTGCAGTGATGCAGACGTTGTATTGGTCTGTTGTGGTGAAGAGGGAGCTAAGCTCTAAGATAAAGCTGTCGATTTACCGGTCAATCTACATTTCTACCCTCACCTATGGTCACGAGCTTTGGGTAATGACTGAAAGAATGAGATTGCGGATACAAGCGGCTGAAATGAGCTTTCTTCATAGGATTGCTGGACTCACCCTTAGAGATAGGAGGGTGAGGAGCTCAGTCATGCGGGAGAAGCTCAGAGTAGAACAGTTGCTCCTCCACATTGAAAGGAGCCAGTTGAGGTGGTATGGGCATCTGATCAGGATGCCTCCTGGACGCCTCCCATTTGAGGTGTTTTGGACACGTTCCACTGGGAGGAGACCCCAGGGCAGACCCAGGACTCGCTGGAGAGACTATGTCTCCCAGTTGGTCTGGTAACACCTTGGTATCCTCTCTGAAGGGCTGGAGCAGGTGGCTGGGGAGAGGGAAGTCTGGGCTTCTCTGCTTGAACTGCTGCCTCCACGACCCGGACCTCCGGAGAGGTGGTAGAAGATGGATGGATGGACTTCAGTATCTCTCATGCTGTGCTGTCAAATGTTCCCTTGGTTCCCTTTGATTTCTCAAAAAGTAAGAGGATACAGCTCCGTAACGCCTATGGTAAGCTTCTAATTCAGCTGAAGTGCCACTCTGACGGAGATGAACATGCTCATTGCTGGAAGAAAACAGATGGAGCACTTACAGGATACTGCTAAAACGTTTTTGTATGCTCAATAAGGTAATTAAAACACATTTACAGGTACATGTATAGCATTCTACACATTCTCTGAACAGTTCCACCTATTCACAAATGAGTGATAATTTCTCGTAATGCAGTCGGGCTGATTTTGTACCTGATTCTCACCTTCCAACAATTGTAGGGAAAGTCATGATTATTTTGGTGGTCCTCCTGCTCATCAAACTGTCAGATTTTCCTTTGGTATGAGAGTAGTTATGAGTAATGCAAACTTTTTGAAAAGATGTTGGGGCTGCTCAAATCATAATTGTCCCACATGTAGAATATTTGCATGCGATATATTTTTGTGTGGGGGAATCCTCAAGGACAGACGAGCACACACTGTCATAAACTCGCCCTTCCAGGCAAGGGCAAACAGAAGACATCAAGTGCAAGCTGTGCGTTTTGCACATTTAATCACACAACCACAAACATCCAAACTTACAGAAACATAAAACAGAGAAGGAGGCTATGGTTTCCCAGCCCGGAGGCTGGACTTACGATACAGTAGACAGGAGATGGGAACTCCGTCTGGGAATGAGAGATAGGTAATGACCCGGCGACAAGTAAACTGAACAACCCTTCTTAAATAGGCAGGCAAGAATAATTGTAAATCCAGATCAGGTGTGGGTGGCATGAGTGAGGAATAATTAACTAACCCGGTGACAGCTGTCAAAGCCCGTAAACCAGCTTTGACAGGAAGTAAACAATGATGGTCAAAGTAAAAGCACCAAATGAGACGAAACAGAATCAGGAACAATTACAAGAACAATACACTAACGGAGAACTGAGGAAGCTAATAATACAACTGATAACTACAGAGACTACAAAAGAAGAACTAACATGGGAAAATGAATAGGAAAACAAGATAATACATAAATACATTGATAAAACCATAATGACAAAACCAAGAACCATCACAAATAGAAGATAAACAGATACAGAAATACAAGTGATGACATGACACAACTAAGGCGCCCACCCACATGACACACACACTCACATAAATAAAATGATCATCAATCAGGAAGAAAGCAAAGAAAAGACAGACTTTCTCTGTCATGTTTGTTTATTCTAAAGTCAAGTTTTACTACCAGAGATTTTGTGAGATTACTTGGAACAGAGTTGCTAGTTCCACTTATTTCATGACTTTGGGCTTTTTTTTCTTTAAGTTACCTGTCAGGGGCAGTTCTAGGATCAGATGATAAACACACACACACACATGTGTTATTTTGTTAGAGTTATCATCTTTCATACATCTGCTCCCTGGCTTCTAGCAGAGGTTCTCAAAGTGGGGGTCCCGATCCACCGGGGGGTCCCGAGATGATTTTCAGAATGCTCCTGAGGCAATTACGCAGGTGACATGTCACTTTAACTGCGCCATAGTAAACCTCACAGGTCACACACATATCAGTGTGCACCAGTAGATTTCGTCTGAACAGCGCAAATCAACACACTACGCTTTAAGCCTAGGATAGTATTTTTAAAAATGAAACACTGGTTAATACCGACCAAAGACAACGCAGAGAGGCCAGCGGAGACGGCAGCAGAGGAGAGCAGAGAAATGCCGTCAGAAAGCCCATCGACTTCTGGCGTGGGGGAAGGAGGAGGAAAAGGAGGAGTAGGACAGCACCGTACAGGGCTCCATAATCAGATGAGCCTTCCTCCAAGTGTTGCAAGTATCGAGAGGAATATATTCAGTATGGATTCATGCATCGTTATCAGTGAAGTACAACATCCCCAATGTGTAGTGTGCACCGTGGTGCTTGCACACGAGCGTTTAAAGCCCGTAAAAATGCTCAGAAACTTAAAAACTAAGCACCCATTTCTTGCTGCTAAACCAGCGGATTTTTTCCACTAAAAGGAGAGAGAATTGTAAGGCCAAAAGAAAATCATAACTAATCAAACAACAACCCCTATCAAAGCTCAAAGGTGGCATATTTAATTGCACAGGCAAAAACGGCACATACAATCAGAGAAACCCTAATAAAACCTGCTGCTATCACTATGAGCTGGACAATGCGTAGGGATAAACAGGCGTGGGAGCTGGAAGCAGTGCCTTTGTCTGACGGGACCATATCCCGGTGCGTCACGGACATGGCCCAGGACATAAAGTGTCAGCTGACTGACAGAGTGAAGAAAGGGAAATATGCTTTGCAGTTAGTTGAACCCATAGATATATCAAGCTGTGCGTACGTTTTCTTATGTATCAGTCACCCCTGGGGATAGTAGGGGTCGCCAGTCTCTGTCACCGTTATTTTGGGGGTCACGGGCTGAAAAATTTGGGAACCCCTGTTCTAGTGAACATGGTACGTGATGATACATAAAACAGTGACAACTTGGATTTTTACTTGGATAATATTTTGCTTATACCAAAACGACAACAGCTTCTTTCTCTTGAATTCAAACAGAGCACAGTGGTTGATTGACAATGCAACCATTAAAGAAAAACTTCTGCTACTAGCTGTCTTAGCCAAGGCCAGACTGAGACAAAAAAAAATTGGCCCTGGCATTTTTGGTCCAATTTGTTAAGTAGCAACATTCAGCCATCACAACCATTGTCTAATAGAGGACAGAATTATCCTACTTTTGCTCTTAACAAGTGAATCCCTGTGGTTTTGGCTAACGAAAGAAAGAAAGAAAGAAAGAAAGAAAGAAAGAAAGTTACTTCATCTATTTTGCATAAATATTTTGTCATAATTTTAAAGTCTCAAAATTTTCCAAAGGTGCAAAACTTTGAAAAAGCTACACAATTACAGGGAAAAAAAAAAATCACAAACATATACAATAAAAGCTTCAAATTTACTAGAATAATGTAACAGATTTATAGGGACGAATGCCTATTTATTTAAAATATGTACTAAATTCATGAATGACAAAAAATGCAAAATTACAAGAAAAGCAAACTTGAATTTAAAAGATAAAAGTTACAGATCTGTAGCAATAGTTGCAAATTTATGAGGAAAAAATTCACATATGTACAATTACAGTAATTGAAAATGTAAACAGGAAGCTATTTAAAAGATTTACTAAATTCATTAAGAAAAAGAAAATGAATAAATTGTTGAGACAATGGTCAGAAAATCACAAGAGAAATGTAGCTCATTTGCAATGATTAAAAAAATGAAGGAAAAAATCAATGGAAAGATGACGGAAAATTATTGATGCAAAAATGCAAAGACAGAAAAAACATGCCAGTTTATGATGCAGTAGATAGAGCTAGCTAGCGTTCCAGTTTGAGTCAGCGGCGAGGTTAGCAACAGAGCTAAGTGGGCGCCAAATACAGAAACTACCCGGACAGATGAAGCTAGCTAACGCATTGGGCACGGAGGATTGTGAAGAAATGGCCAAAGAGTATGAGACGAACACCGTCAACCGAAGGACCACTCTGAGAGGCCCCATCTGTGGTAACTGTGGGTCCCCAATCCACCAGGACAGAGCACGTTTTTGCCCTGCAAAAGGACAACATTACAACAAGTGTGGACGCTTAAACCATTTCACCAGAGTGTGCCGGTCACCGGCACCGTGGAGCCCACCAAGTAAGCCAAGCCGCCCGTCAACAACAACCATTATGCGGTAAGCCCCGACAGCAATGGTTACACATATGGCATGGTTGAATTATACTGTGTGGCTTTACCGCTACTGCTCGACACGGCGGTGGTTAGGTCGATGTTAAACTGGGCCACGATGAAGAAATTTTTCCCCAACCACAAAATTAAGAAGAACCCAATGGAGCTGTACAGTTACGGTCGTCACAGACTCTGTAATGTGGGAACAGTTGAGTTAACAGTCTACCACAAGTCTAAGATTGTGTACGACTTCACATTTCAAGTAACAGCACACGGTGACAACATCCTGGGATGTGACCTCTTCTACAGACAGGGCTTTGCTAACCAGGACAGTGCTGGGTTTGAATGGTCTGGGTGCGGCAACTGGGGCACGATGGACCTTGACAACAATGACATGGTGTGGGACGAGGTAATTCAAAGCGGCACAAACACCAAACCATCCACCCCACATGCTCAGGAGGAGAGCTGCCCAGGAGGGGTGCAACAGCTGGACTCGCCTCCATTCCTCACTCAGCCGGAGCTGCAGGAGAGGAAGCCCGAGCATGCAGAAAATCCAGAGGCACAGCAACAACAACTGGGCACAGACACTGCTCATGATGGGGCACAACAGAGTACTTCAGATGAGAGAGAGGAGGAACCGGATTGCTTCCGTACCCACACTCAACAGCAAGTTACAGAGGTTACAACCAAGCTGACGGGTGAAGAGTCCGCTTCAACGAACGACACGGGAGAGACACCAGACACCTTCCATACCCACGACCAGCCTCAGCCTACAGAATCAATGGCGGTGACGATGGGTGAAGGGTCTGCAACAAACATGGTAACAACAGAACCACCACAGCATGAAGAAGATTCCAAGCCAGATGAGCATGCAGTGCCACCGGGATCACAATGGCACACAAAACCGAGCAAGGTGCCGCTCCAAGTTATGGACTCAGTTTGGGTTCGCACCATCGAGATACCGGGATGGCGACTGACTGGGCCACAGTCGACGAGACAATGGGCGCTGCAGAGGATGATGGCTTCGTGGGAGTCAGCTGCCACAGTGTGGACCCGGGCCCAGCGTCCTGGAGACTAGCCCTGGCCCCAAGGGTCCAACAGCTACAAGGACGTGTCCGCCACAGGCCCGCTACAAGGCCCCTCCAGAAGAACTGCTCGCCCCATGGAAGACTGTAGAAAAAAGGAAAAAAAAAACTGTTCAGATAGGAGCGCAGCTGAAAAGGTGGCAGAATAACCCACCCAGCTGCACTGGGTCCAGCGGTGGTATACCTGCAGACCCTAGTTCTAAGTTCTGATCAAAGTTTCTATTTAAAATTTTTTTAAAAAAAAACCAAAGAAGTGAAGTGTTGAATGTTTTGAATAAATAGTAATGTAGAAGTGTGTGTGTTTAGATAAAACTATTGATAATGGGGTTTATTACTGTACTAAATTGGGGAGGGCTATCTATCTGACCAACAAACTAATTATTGATTAGATTATGTTCTGTACTTTTGTGGGGGAGAGGGGGTGTATGAACAAGTGGGACATCTGGAGTGGAATGCGGCCTGTGGCTGACGTCACCACTAATATATATTGGGCGGTCCGCCATCTCATTGCAGGTAGTGCATGTTGTAGAATAAGGGTTACAGCTAGTGTGAGTGTGCATATGTTGAGACCACTGAGTGTACACGTGCTTTATGCTAAGTCTTTTCTTGTAATAAAGTTCAGTTCCAGCACAGCATCCTTGTCTGTCTTCATTCCAGGTTTGTGGACATAACACTGACCATAGCCAATGTCACTGTAAAACCTTTTCATGTTATTTACATACAGTAATTGGATAAAATGCATTTGGACACCCATGCTAAGCATGAAGGCAAAGTAATATGGTTATTTCAATTTAAAAAATATCAGGCCACCCCTCTGATTCCTCACAATGGTTTGCTCCACAACTGCTACATCCCTCATGATGCTTTCAAGTACCCCAGAAATCGGCCATCAGAACGTCTACCTCTGCACTTGTAATAATACAAAATGGGGGGGGGGGGGAGCCTATGGCTGTCTCAGTGATTGACTTATTGTCAGTCTACCAAGAGCAAATGCTTTTTAGTAGACATATGGTTACATATCTAAAAGAAATAGTATAGATAACAAGGTGCAATTGCTAACTTATCTCATTCTATATTTTATTATATAAAAATTTACCTGTGTCAACTCACTTTGGTTAGAGTGTTGTGAAACACAAAGTCATGGTTGAGAAATTTTGCATATTTGGAAATCTGATATCTGGTAATATTTCTTTGTTTACAACCTGTCAGAGGACAGCATTTTAAAGTTCAGATTACCTTTTCACTCCAAAAATATGTAATTTTTTTTGTTCTGTTTTTCAAAATTATATGTGCTATTAGTCTTATTCATTTGAAATTGTGCAAAAATACTTTCTGGCTACTTCATATACATTTTGAATTAGATTTTAGCAGAGAGGGAATAAAGGAGGCAGCTCTTCAGTTAACACACTGCACAGTTTGAATTAGCTCTCAGTGGTAGGATAATAAAATAGCGAAAATACAGGTAACATTACTAAATCTCTTTAAACCAGCTGATCAGTCGGACCCTAACCCCGGATTTTCACTGACTCTGGATGCGGGCCGCATCCGTACCAAGTCAGTTTGTGTTTTTCAGTTATGAATGAATGAATTTATTTTCGGATAGTACAGTACAGGTTAAAAGAAACTATAATATAAAAACAAGGTCAAATTAGACAAAGACTCCTCCTACTATACAATTTCACGTAAGTTATCCGAAATGAGTGATGGCTGAAGCCGCAGCTTATATTGCCCACCCATATTCCATCCAAGAATTCAAAAGAGAAAAAAGAGAAAACAAGACAAGAGCGAATACAATTTAAAACAAAGCTAAGACAAAATGTGACTGAGAGAAAAAAGAAAACTAAGCTAGGCTAAGTTAAGCGGTTACTATTCAAAAACAAATCTAAGACAAAATGTCACAGAGAAAAAAAAAAAAGAAAAAAAAGCGGCACGGATAAGAACAGGGTTCAAATTACAAGATTTATATAAAATAACGTGATCACTCAAGAAAAACCCAAGAGAGACTGTGGAGGACTGATTGCGATCACGTGATAACACCAAGAAAGCATGATGTACCAGCTCACCACCTGGAGTTCTGTGCTCTTTAAGTTGCCCGTTAACTTGAATTCTCTGAAGTGTTTGTATGTTATGTCAAAGTTTTTATCTTCTCTGACACAGTGGTGGAGGATTAGGCCTCAGAAAACAATGGGCAATCCTTAACTAATTTCTAACTAGTGCATTGCCCGTAGAACGCAAGTATTCCTGTCTGAAACAGGTATCCCAATCAGGCTTTACAGGCCCAAATGTAGGCCGTGTTTGAAAGTGGAATACAAAGAGGTGTAGCCTATATGTAGGCAATCACATGTTATACTATGACAAATATAAAAAAAGAGTAAATGGCACTAAGATTTATTTGATTGTGTGAATATTAATGACAGAATACCTAAATATTGAAAATGAATGGGACATCCAAAATTAGCTACCGTTTCAGATCCCTTGTTTATTTGTTCGTCAGATCACTTATTTGTCTGATCTTTTATCACTTATATTCATAATAGTGTACCTTGCACTTTGGGGAATGGGAGTTGTTCGGTCACCGTTATAATTATTATTAATTATTTTATTTTATATCACTGTTCAGTGATGAGTTCAGTGTAATATTGAATTTCTTCAGTGTATCGTCAAACTCATGCAGTACTGTGACAGGACATGTTTACAGTTATTTGAGACCCATTGTAGTGCATCAGTTTATATTTTAGCAATATTTTGTTATTAAAAGGTTTTTTAAAACTTTAATGCTAAGATTGAAGCGGTGCTCATACCGTCGCGCTGGGGCGATACTGAGGCCAAATGATCTGAACCTTGAGGGCGTGACTGGCAAAGACTGAGCGCCGTCACTTATTATGCTGCGTGTCCACCAAATGCGTTTTTTCAGCTCTGGGTGGCTGTCTTCCATTCATTCTCTATGTAGTTCAGCGTTTACAGCGTTGAGCGCCCTTGGCACTTAAACGCTCTCTGCGGTGGCCATTTTTTGTCACAGCGCTCAGGGCAGTCAGAGTTGAAAAAAGTTCTACTTTTCAGAGACTGCAGCTGAGCTCGTCAATGTCAGATGCCGGTATTAGTCTGTACTCAGACTCCTGCTTTCTGTGTCGTCATATTTTACATCCAGAGCTGCTAAAACACGTTTTCTCTCCATTGTTATTTAGAGACTGCTATTAAAAATCAAGAGAAAGTCTGACCATAGGAAAGTGGAAGTGCTGAGCTGAGAGTGACAAGCTGTTGCTGGGATACAGGGCACAGACTTTTTTTTCCCCAGAGCGCACGCAGCGCACAAACGCTGAAAAAAAAAAATGCTCAGGGCGGTCCGGCGACAAAAAACGCGTTTGGTGGACACACAGCCTTATTCTGCCTAGACTATCGCATTTTTTACTCTCTAAATGTGAACCAAAACACATTTTTTTTTCACACACACCTCAGACCCGGTGAAAAATTTTGTAAACTGGAAAAAATATTATTCAAAAAAAATTTATCCAGCATATGGTTGATACGTCGTGGAGCACAGTTTGTAGGGCCTTCCCCCCGTGTTTTTTTTTTGTTTGTTTTTTTTTTTTTTTTACCTTTGGTACAAAAAAAAAAGGTGGATCCAATCAGCTGATCACTGGAGCCACAAATCAGCCTCAGGGAAAACGCACACGCCATGCATTATCTTTTTTTTTCACTTCATTGAAAATAACATTTTTTTATCGCCATCAGTTTGCGTGCTTTTGGGCCAGGTTAAATCTGGCCATGTAAGCTGTGTTTGAAAGTGGAATACAGAGGTGTAGCCTATATGTAGGCAATCACACGTTAGACTTTGACAAATATGAAAGGGACTGAACTGAGATTTACTTGATTGTGTGAATATTAATTACAGAATAACTGAAAATGAATGGGACATTCACTATTAGCCACTGTTTAAAAAAAGCTTGTTTATTTATTTTTTTTTATTTTAGTCACTTATTTGTGTGATCTTTTATGAGTTATTGAGCATTTTTGTGTGCAGTTTGGTGACTGTCGTTGTTTAGTCAAACCGTGCATGTGGCCGCATATGATATGCAGTTGATCTGTGCATTCTGCTCCACAATTATTAACTTTTAATATTTGTGCGATCACACAGAGAGGAGCGCCATCGTGCCCGTAGAAAGCAAGTATTCCTGTCTAAAACAGGTATCCCAATCAGGCTGCAAAGGGACTCCCGTGTACCGCTGACTAGGGCAGGCTGAGTGTGCCTCCCTGCGAACGATCGTGGAGCGGCGGGTCGGACACCGGTGGGAGAAGCAGCAGCTGAACCGGTGGATTGCAGTGCTTTGTAGGGAGCCAAGCTCAGCCTGCCCGGTTAATGGGAGTCTCGGCTGTTGCTTTGCCCGTTGTCCCAGCGGTTCAGCTGCTGCTCCACCAGCCCCGTGTTCTCCATGCCAAATTATCCATTAGACCAATGCAATCACAGCAACTTTATGGTATAATTTTTAAGCATTAAGTCTTAGGTATTATGTTTTTCTAGTCAAATTTGTCATGTTTCGCTTCCTTGTTTTGCACATGGAGCACTGTGGTTACTGATGCCGTAATGCGCGTATTAGCCAATCAGTAGGAGTCAATCCAAAACCAAACCCCGCCCACACTTCTAGAAGCCTGGGCATGAGACACAGCGGTGGCTAAACTTTTATTGATAAAAATTACATATTTTGACTGAGCGACTCCACATTTCAGGATACACACCTTTGCAACCTCAGGAAACGACGTTTAAAATCTGAGGCCAGTCTGACAAACGGTTCAAGAGATATGCGTGGAACAGACAGACAAACACACACACAGAGATTTGCTGCATTTATAGATAAATGAACAGTTATTAAATACAGTAGATACTGGGGCATTTCCATGCAGACTGGATCCAGCATCCGTCAAAAATAGATTTGTTGTGGACTTTTAGTAGTCCGAATCCGATGAGCCGGATTTGTTCTGCAGTGGTCCGGACCATGTCGAGAGTAGAACATTAACTGGAATTGGTGTCATGATCTGACTACGGGGGGATCCCACTGTGCCGTGTCTCCTTGCCTTTCTTTCCATATTTGTATAATTCAGTTCAATTCAATTCAATTCAACTTTATTTACTTAGTGCCATTTCACAACAACAGTCATCTCATAGCACTTTCAACTGTAGGGGAAACCCCCACAGTTGCAGAAAGACCCCAGCAATCAGGCGATCCCCTGTGAGCAAGTGCTTGGTGACGGTGGAGAGGAAAAACTCCCTTTTAACAGGAAGAAGCCTCCAGCAGAACCAGGCTCAGGGAGGGGCAGTCATCTGCTGTGGCTGGCTGGGGGGTGAGGGGATAGAGAAGATGAAAAGAACAGACATGTAGAGAGCAAACAGCACGATGGGGACTCAATCTTTGGGAGAGAACAGACAGATGTTAATGACCAGCAAAAATATTTCATTGAGAGTGAAGAAAGGAGTGAAGCCCAGTGCATTATTGGAGGTCACCCGGGTATATAGTGTTGTATTTTTTGAGTTCTATCCTTGTTATGTTATCCTCGGCTGATTGTTTTGTTTCTTAGCATGACTTATTTTCCTGTTTACGTTCATTGTAGTTTTGTTATTTACATATTTGGGTTTACTTGTCTTTATTTGTTATCACATTGTATTTGTTTCTTTCCAGTTTTCCTCCTTTTCTTTCTCTCTCTGGGGTTGCTGCTGTCAGAGGCACTTCTGGGTTTTTCCCTGGCTGTGGGCGGTGCCCCTGTCAAGCTGTCAGCCCCTTCTCCTCTCCTCATGACTCACAGCTGATTGTCATCATCTTCTTCCCTAGCCCGCTCAAATGATTCACACCGGTTACCATTTGTGTTGAATTATTTTGGCCCTATTTATGGATGGTTATTGCTTTTCTGTTTGCTGGTGTCTCAAAGAAGCATTTATATCAGAACCCTGTCCTTGTTCTGACGTTTGTATTCGTGTGTATCCTGTGTTCTCCCTCCTGCTCGTAAGTTTTGCTTTATGCACTTTTGGATCTTCGTGTTTGCACTCTGTTTGGACTTTTTGTTTTTTGTTAATAAATATCACAAACTGCAGTCCAGCGTCTGGGTCTTCCTCTCTGCCCTGAGGGGCTATTCATGACAATAGGAACTCTTTTCTGCGGAGACCGGATCGCAGCCATAATGGACAATGGAAATCCTGGGTAAGGGGGGCAAACCTTTGAGTGGCTGTAGCTCAACAGTGTGGAGACCCCAGTGGAGACAGGACTACAAGTAGCAGCACCGGAGGAAGGGTTGATGTCAACAAACATGTAACCATGAGCATCCAATCAAAGGACATGAAAATGCTGACATCATTAGATGCTTGCTAGCTTGCCGCCATGTGGCAACCTTTAAATCTGATTGGTTAAAGCATCAGTTTTCATTACCATTTATTTTAAGCTACAGATGTCTGCAATCCTGATTCTTGAAGACCTCAAGGCAGAGTTCTTTGACACTGGCAATGCATGATGGCTGAAATATGATTGGACAAAAACTCTAATATACACTACACTACCGGAAGTTGTGCAACCAAGACAAAAGCTACTAAAGTAAAATAAATACTATTGCAAATAATTGTCCATGGATGTATTGCGAATACATCCATTGACCAAATATACAAATGTAGGGTGAAAATATTGGTCAGTGATTCTGATAGTGTTTAGGCTAGCAGATAAGGCCTTGCTAGCGCTGATGGCCCACCACTTAATTGCTATTTAAGCACAGCATTTCAAAAATGTGTGAGTGCACACTATACCATTTTGAGCATTGAGCAGGTGATCTGGGGGTGCCAGAAAGAAACCACACACTCACTCACCTGCTTAATCCCTTTCCTGCTTCACCTCGAGAGGCTATGGTGGAACAATGGCACTCAAGTAAACTATTTTCTCATGCATTTTCACTTTACGCATAAACACAGAATTATTATAGCAATTCACCATAGATCATGTAGCAAAATCTGTTTTTTTTCCTCCATTGTAATAGCAAAATGGACTTGGACACATCCATAAATAAAATTTCTCTTGGCAATGCACCTTTAACTATACTGCAGAAGTGGTGCCCAATGGGTTGCTTAAAATTACCCTCAAATTGGTGCTGATTCCACATGTCTCATGATGTACCAGTTCTTCACTCAACATTAGCCAAACACCCCCATATAAAATGACAAATTTGACTGAATTTAACATGCATATTTTTGAAATGTATGAAGAAAGAAGCTCAAGAAATTTTCTCGCACAGCAAACTGAGAGGTTGTAAATTGTTTTGGTATTTTTGTCATTGTTTTTTCTTATTAAAATGAGACTTTCACAGTAATTTCACCCCAGTTTGGGAGCAATAAAGTACATCTATCTATCTATCTATCTAATAGGATTTGTTAAACATGAAGGGGAAATACATTTAATTTGGTGGAACAGATTGAGCTGGATTGCTGTAATTGCTTAGTATTCCATAACTTTAATTTGCAGTCTTTGTAGTGTCAGGTGAGCGTGCCCTTTGGTGGTGTATTTTGGTACCTGTTACATAACATGTAGGGGAAAAATTAATCACCCTTCAATGACTAAGAAGAGAATCAATCAAATGAATTAAATGAGTTTATTACTTGCAGCAAGGGGGCAGTACATACAACAGAAAGTTGAGAATAGTGCTCAACTAGGCAGTCCAGCTGAGGCTTTTTATACAACAGTATCTGTCTGCATAGATATCAAACATCATGTAAGGAGTTGTGCTTCAGTATTTCAGGAGTGGGAAGGAGTTGTTCTTCCGTATCCCGGGAGTGGGAACAGAAATAGCTACGTGACTAGTCATGAAGTTATCTGGGCACACTGATCAACTGTTGAGTTCGCACTCCTTTCCTCTTGTACAATGGCTCAGTCAGTACTTTTCCACTCAGATAACACACTGCTGATGTAAATAAACAGCAACTGATTTATCTGAGCAGAACCCACAGTACTTTCCACTCAGAGAGCACACCACTGATGTAAATAATCAGCAATTGTTTTATCTGAGCAGAACACATTTCAAAATGAAACACAACAATAAAATAATACATAAACAAAAATAAATTTTATCTTTCATAACATCTCTTTTGCAGGCAAGAGAGATGCTGATCACTGATGTTTGGTTTACTGCCCCCACCTGCGCTGCTTACGTGCTGTAATATAAGTAAGAGAGGTGGAAAACAGTCCAGTGTGGGACTGTTATGGTAAAGCAGCTAAAGAAAGCTGGAGCTGCTTCTTGCTTTGCTTAATCCTGCCCATGAAACTTAATAATAATAATGGACTACATTTATAATATTAACAAGAAAACTTTGACGGAAACAGCTTTCAAATCCATTTAAAAAGTCATAAGTTCACACAGCAAATTATATAATAATAAAAAACCAGCAACAAAATATAACAATGACAATAAGCGAAATTGAATGGAAGCAAATCACCTCTTCAAATGACATAAATCACAGCCATGAATTTTTATAAAGAAAATCAAAGAGTTTATTGTGGCATTTTTGCTATGATTTGGACATGGTCTGGCCCATGTCCACGCCTTATGTTTCCTTTTCATTTGATTACACAGGGTTACAAAAATAATTTTTTTGTAAGTTGTCTGTGTTTTTTCAGCTGATTTAAGACAATTTTGCACCGCTGAATCCGAAAATGACATTCGTTTCTTTCGATCAATTGCTAAGTAAAAACCTGTACTTACTTAGTACTGTGCATGTACTTACCTTTATAAAAAGGTAAGTAGATGTAAATTGAATGTTATGTCATCATTGTTCAAAATTCTGAGAATTTCAAGACATAAAAAGAAATTTTCATCAAATAAAGCGAAAATACCTGTACATGTAAACAAAAACGTATAAAACAACGTGATCGTTCAAGTAGGTTCATTTTGTCTTCTTTTAATTATTTACCTTTTGTTCTTATTAAAGACAAAAATAGAAAGGAGATGTCTTTACCTTCTTAACATGTTTCGACTGTGCACTGCAGTCTTCGTCAGAAGAGTCAGCTGATTGCTGCCAGGTGACATTTTATCAGCTGACTTTCGTAGGCGGGGCCAGCCCAGCAGACCTGTCAGATCCACCGAGCTGGCCCCGCTTTCCGCCGTCAGATGGTCTCTGGAGAATGTGGTCCCAGGTGTGGGAAAGCATAAAGGCCCCCTCATCTCGAGATGACCGCATTCTCCAGAGACCATCTGACGGCGGAAAGCGGGGCCGGCTCGGTGGATCTGACAGATTTGCTGGGCTGACCCCGCCTACAAAAGTCAGCTGATAAAATGTCACCTGGCAGCAATCAGCTGACTCTTCTGACGAAGGCTGCAGTGCACAGTCAAAACATGTTAAGAAGGTAAAGACATCTCCTTTCTATTTTTGTCTTTAATAAGAACAAAAGGTAAATAATTAAAAAAAGACAAAATGAACCTACTTGAACAATTACGTGGAAGTTATGGACAAAATTGCATTAAAGACTTTTGCCGACTGGAGAAATTGGAGAAAACATGGGCACGCTTGAGAAACCACCTGAGATTTAACCTCCGCTGCAGAGATGAGGATGTTACACCGGCAAGCCTCAACATAAGAAATCCAATTCCAATCAAAAACGCAGAGAAAATTATCAATAAAGCACGGAAAGACCTGATCAAAGAACGTATAAGAATGACGACAAACCAAGTGGACAGAATCAATAACCAGATCAAGGAGGAAACGAACATTTTCAAGAAACACTACCCGACCGACCAGGAAACGCAGGAGCAGATAGAAGAACAATTAAAACATGCACATGAACAAGAATTCATTATAATGAAAAACTGCCAATTAAAAAAAACAAAAAAAACTTACAAAAAGGAAGAACGGACGAAGACAAACACACACGGAAACAAACACAAAGTGGGTCAAAAACTTGTCAAAACGCACACTCACGGACACGGAGAAAACAGTGCTGAGCAGAGGACTGAACTTCGCTATCACACCAGCCAGAATACCTCATGATGAATACATCCTCGCAACAGAACTTGCATGTGAAAAAATCCAGGACCAAGGGGAAAAAGCATCACTCCGGAACGAAGTCGCAGGAATCCTCAAAACGGCCAAACTACTTCAAAGCAACGTTACAAAAGAAGAAGAAAAAGCATTAAACTCACTCAAGACAGATAAAACAATCACAATCCTCCCATCAGACAAAGGCAGAACGACAGTAGTAATGGACACAGAAGCATATGAAAAACAGATGGAAACCATGTTGGCAGATGATAGCACATATGAAATCATTAAAATAAACCCCACAGAAGAAAAGAAAAAAAATGCTAAAAGCCCTCCTTAAACCCCTATTAGAAAGTAAAAAAATCACAAAGGATGCATATGATCACCTGATACCCACAGCTAGCATCACCCCCCCAGATTTATGGAACCCCAAAAATACATAAAAAGGATATCCCACTGCGGCCAATAATAGACAGTATTGGATCAGTCACATACAACTTATCAAAAGCCCTGGTTGAAATCATCAAACCCCTCCTTGGACTATCAGATTTCCACTGCAAAAACTCAAAAGAGCTGGCACAAGAACTCAAAAATATGAAAATGGAATCAGACAAGATCCTCATTTCACATGATGTCATTTCATTATTCACAAAGACACCTGTTGATGTCACACTACATATAGTGCAAGAACGCCTCAGTAATGACAGTACCCTTAAAAGACGCACCAATCTCACAGTTCACAACATATCTGAACTATTACAATTTGTTGCAAAATCCATTTATTTTCAATACAGAGGAAAAATCTACAGACAGAAAGAAGGATTTGCAATGGGAGACCCACTATCAGCCATTATGAGCAGCTTTTTCATGGAGAACCTGGAAAACAAAGCCATCAACACAGCACCTACACAATGCAAACCCACCCTGTGGACAGTACCCTTAAAAGACGCACCAATCTCACAGTTCACAACATATCTGAACTATTACAATTTGTTGCAAAATCCATTTATTTTCAATACAGAGGAAAAATCTACAGACAGAAAGAAGGATTTGCAATGGGAGACCCACTATCAGCCATAATGAGCAGCTTTTTCATGGAGAACCTGGAAAACAAAGCCATCAACACAGCACTTACACAATGCAAACCCACCCTGTGGAAGAGATACATGGACAACATTCTGGAAAAAATAAGGAAAGGACACACACAAGAACTCACTGACCACCTGAATAGCACGGACAGCACTGGAAACATAAAATTCACACATCAAGAGGAGGAAAATGGCACCATAGCCTTTCTGGACATGAAAATCCACCACAACGATGACGGCAGCATAAAAATCACAGTCTACAGGAAACCAACCCACACCGATCAATACCTACTATGGACATCAGAACCCCACAGCACACAAACTATCAGTTGTCAGGACGTTATATGAACGGGCCACCATCATCACAGACCAAGAAGACAGACAGGAGGATGCAAACCACATAAAACATGCACTTATACGCTGCCAATATCCAGTATGGGCCATAAACAAAGGGAAACAGCAAGTCAAAAACAAAGAAAACAAACAGGAAACAAGACACAGAAAAAAAGCTGAAATCAAAAACAAGGACACCATAACTATACCATACATCCGAGGGATCACGGAAACAATTCAAAGGATCATGAAAAAATACAAAATAAACACAGCAGTAAAACCACACAAAAAATTAAGACAGTTATTAGTACACCCCAAGGACAGAATAGAACAAGACAAAAAAATGCAGTGTAATATATGAAATATCATGCAGATCATGCAACAAAACCTACATTGGAGAAACTGGAAGATCATTCACTACAAGGAAAAAAGAACACTAGAAGGAATGTGAGAAGGAAACACAAGGACGACTCACAAGATCACAAAAAGAAAAGGCAGAACAAGAAACATTAAAATCAGCAATATCAGATCACTGCAAAAGAAATGATCACATCATGGACTGGGACAACGCAAAAATTATTGGATCAGAGAGCAACAGACACAAACGCTGGATCAAGGAGGCCATAGAAATCAGGAAGCGGGGAAAAGATACCATGAACTGGGACGAGGGGGCCTTTATGCTTTCCCACACCTGGGACCACATTCTCCAGAGACCATCTGACGGATGGTCCAGGAGTTTTAGCTAACTATAGACCAATCTCTAATCTGCCTTTCATTTCAAAAATGTTAGAGAGTTGGTGCTATAAAATTATTTGACCACTTGCTGTCATGGCGCCCACAGGGCCATCATCTGTCTCAGCTGTGTGCACACCTGTTGCCAATTGTCAGCGGGCTTTAAGAGCTGAGCCTGCCAGCGACTCAGCACGGAGCCATCTGTCAAACTTACGAAGGCACGTCTCTCGTCCTCAGCCACGACTTGGCTCAACCTCTGACCAAGAGCAACACGTCAAAGCACGTAAGCTTAAACTGCTCTCACCTTGTCAAGCTCCTTTCCCCTGTGCACAGGTGGACTTCCCTGGCGGCGGATTCTCCCTCCCCGGTGGCGGCTCAGGTCCACACCAGCACCAGGGTAACTTCCCCGCTTCCCGGCACAAAGCTGGACACTCTTCCCCTGGCTGTCGCCCGCAGGGCAAACTGAAGCACAGCATCGCCACCTGCAAAGTAAGCGGCTGTCTTTATTACGCTCTCTGAGCTGGTGCAGTGTTAACATCTTTGCTTTGTCTCCATAGGGTTGTCAGGCAGAACGGCGTCCTGCTCAGCCCCAGCATGAGACCAGCTCTTCACACCACACTGTACATACACGCACTCACACACAAGACACAGGTTAACAATAAAGGGATAATTGTATTTCCTCGAGTCTGTCTTCTGTCCCCTGGGTCCAGAAGTTATGTCAGTACGGCTCCATCAGGGCGACCCAGCAGACAGCGTGCTAGCATGCCATTTAAACACCCTAGACGCTCGATTTGAACAACTAGCTTACCAACAGAATGTTATCCTGGCCCAGTTAACCCAAATTAACAGCCGGTTGGATCATCTGGATGGACAGCAGACATTCCCACCGGCTTCCGGGGCTCCACCGGGTCCCGCTAGCCCCCCGCCTAGCCAGGTTAGTCAGGTCCCTTCAGCCCACCTCACACCGGTGCCCATGCCCGCATGCTTCAGTGGGAAGCTTGGGGAAGCCCGGGGGTTTATCCTGCAATGTGAGACAGTTTTCCAGCGAGTGCCGGGGGACTTTCCTACGGATCATAGCAAGATAGGCTACATTGCTAACCTGCTAGAAGGTAGGGCGCTAGCCTGGGCCTATGCCGTTATGGCGAAGCCCAGCTATGCTAATTTAACATACCAGCGGTTTCTGGCCGACTTCCATGAGGTGTTTGACCACTCCGACCGGGACACCATGCTCACCACCCGGCTACTAAACCTTTGACAGGGCAGTAGGTCCACTGCAGACTACGCGGTCAATTTCTGGGTGGTAGCCGCTGAGGTCGGGTGGGAGGATGCCTCGTTGTGTAGCATATTTATCCGTAGCCTAAGCCCCGGTCTAAGGGACAAACTAGCTAGGCTGGATAAGCCAGAACGACTAAACGAGCTAATTTCACTTACCATTAGCTTGGATAACAGGCTGAGGGAACGAGCAGCTGAGTGAAGTGCTTCCAGCTGCTCGAGCACGCAGTTTTTTCGTTCCTCACAGTCACCTCAGTTGGCTCTGCCCTCTCCGGAAGGACTTCCGGGGCAGGAGGATATGGTAATCGGGCTCTCCAAAATTCCACCTGCTGAGAAACAGCACCATAGGGAGCTAGGGCTGTGCTATTATTGTGGTAGCAGTGCACATGAATTGGAAAATTGTATGAGTCGGTTAAGAGGAGGTCCGTGGGTCACAGTAGGGGGACTCACGGACGCGTCCCAGTCTAAACCCCTCACCAGCTGCCTCGTGCCCATCCGACTCATTCACAAACATACTGAACATTCCACCCACGCACTGATTGACTCAGGGGCTGAGCAGAGTTTTATATCAGGAGACCTGGCAACCCGATTAGGGCTCCCCTGTCAAATTCTCCAGCCACCGCTCAAGCTGATAGCCCTATCTAAAGCCCCTCTAATGACCATTTCTCAGCAGACCACCCTGGTGTCGGTGATTGCTTCTGGGAACCACTGGGAGGATCTACGCTTTCTGGTGCTGCCCTCCTCCACTTCCCTGATCATCCTGGGTTACCCCTGGCCGCGGCTGCATAATCCTTCATTCGACTGGCAGACAGGAAGCATCTCATCATGGAGTTCGTTCTGCCTCAGCGCGTGCCTGCAGTCTGCGACATGTGCCCCGTCTGTGTCTGTGGCCCCACGCACGTCTCCCCCCCCCCAGATCTGTCCAAAGTGCCAGTTGAGTATCACGACCTGGGGACGGTCTTCAGTAAGTCACGGGCGTTGTCCCTTCCCCCTCACCGCCCTTATGACTGTGCTATTAATCTCCGGGCTGGTGCCCCGCTGCCGTCTAGCCGTCTGTACAGCTTGTCTGCTCCGGAACGGGAGGCGATGGATACGTATATCAAGGAGTCGCTCAGCTCAGGGATCATCCGCCCATCTTCTTCGGCGGTGGGGGCAGGATTCTTCTTCCTTGGAAAGAAGGACAGCTCCCTGTGACCATGTATTGACTTCAGGGGCCTTAACGACATTACTGTGAAGGATAAGTATACCCTGCCCCTCATGGACACGGCGTTTGATTCCCTCCAGGGGGCCTCATGGCTTACCAAACTGGGCCTCCGCAACGTGTACCATCTCGTGCGGATCAAGGAGGGAGATGAGCGGAAGACGGGCTTGCGGACCCCAAGTGGCCACTTCGAATACCTGGTGATGCCATTTGGGCTGACCAATGCTCTGGCTGTCTTCCAGCGCCTAATCA
This sequence comes from Pholidichthys leucotaenia, assembly GCA_020510985.1. Taxonomy (NCBI): domain Eukaryota; kingdom Metazoa; phylum Chordata; class Actinopteri; order Cichliformes; family Pholidichthyidae; genus Pholidichthys; species Pholidichthys leucotaenia. The sequence continues at coordinate 372,132,298 of CM035842.1, read as the reverse complement.
ATGACGTCCTCCGGGATTTTCTGGGTGCATTTCTCTTTGTCTACCTGGACGACATCCTCATCTTTTCTCCATCGTTTGAGGAGCACCGGGTGCACGTGAGGCGGGTCCTCCAACAACTCCTGGAGAACCAACTGTTTGTGAAGGCCGAGAAGTGTGAGTTCCATGCTAAGAAGACGTCCTTTCTTGGCTTTGTGATCTCACGCAACCAGGTTCTCCCCGACCCGGCCAAGGTCAAGGCAGTGGTGGATTGCCCCCCCCATCCCCGTCCAGGAAGCAACTTCAGCAGTTCTTGAAGTTTGCCAATTTTTACCACCACTTTGTGCCCAAGTATAGCATGGTGGCCTGCCCGCTGACCTGTCTCACGTCCCCAAAGGTCCCCTTCCACTGGACAGAGGAGGCTGCAGCAGCGTTCGGCGCACTCAAGAGGGAGTTTTCATCTTCCTGCGTCCTAATGCAGGTGGACCCGGCCCTCCAGGGCCTGGTTGAGGTAGACGCCTCGGACTCCGGGGTAGGGGCAGTACTCTTTCAGCGCTCTCCAATAGACGGGGTGATCCGCCCCTCTGCCTTCTTCTCGCACCGCCTGTCTCCAGCAGAGAGGAATTACAGCATCGGCGATAAGGAGCTGTTGGCGGTGAAGCTCACATTGGAGGAGTGGTGTCACTGGTTGGAGGGTGCTGCCCAGCCTTTTGTAGTTTGGACCAACCATAAGAACTTGGAATATCTGAGGACAGCTAAGCGGCTGAACGCTCGTCAGGCCCGCTGGTCCCTCTTCTTCGGTCGGTTCGACTTTACAATCACCTACCGCCCCGGGGACAAGAACGCTAAACCTGACACCCTCTCCAGACAGTTCTCGGCAGAGATATCTTAGGACCAGGAACAGAAGATCCTCCCCCATCCTATGTCGTGGGCGCCCTCTTGTGGGACATCAGGGAGAAGGTTGTGAAGGCGCAGGAGGCTGAGCCCGATCCAGGAGGTGGCCCCCCGGGGCGGTTGTTTGTCCCCACGCCGGTCCGGGGTGAGGTCATTCAATGGGCTCACGCTTCGAAGTTGGCATGCCACCCTGGAGTGTCTCACACGATTGTGCTCCTCCAGAGGTCATTTTGGTGGCCGGGGCTGTGGAAGGACGTCAATGCCTACATCCAGGCCTGCGCTCAGTGCGCCACCAGGAAGTCTTCCTCCTCCCTCCCGGCCGGACTGCCCCACCCCCTGCCAGTTCCTAGTCATCCCTGGTCACACATTGCTCTGGATTTCGTGACGGGCCTCCCACCATCTAATCATTTTACGATGATCCTGACCATTGTCGATCGCTCCTCCAAGGCGGCCCACTTCGTTCCCCTCCGGGGGTTGCCGACGGCGCAGGAGACAGTGGACCTGCTGGTCCTGCACGTCGTCTGCCTTCATGGGATCCCCACGGATGTCGTCTCGGATTGTGCCCCCCAGTTTGTCTCACAGGTTTGGAGGGCGTTCTGTCAGGCGTTGGGGTCAACTGTAAGCCTGTCATCTGGTTACCACCCTCAGAGCAATGGGCAGTGCGAACGAGCGAATCAGGAACTGGAGGATGCACTATGCTGCGTCATCGCCTCCAGCCCCGCTTCTTGGAGCAGCCACCTGCCGTGGATTGAGTACGCCCACAACTCCACGGTTTCTTCAGCGATTGGGATGTCACCCTTCAGGGCATCTTTGGGGTATGACCCTCCACTGTTTCCGGAGGAGGAGAAGGAAGTGGCAGTGCCTTCTGTCCACGCCCATGTCAGGTGCTGCCGCCGGCTCTGGACCACCACCCACAGAGTCCTCTTCTGAACCACAGAGCGCAACATCAGGACAGCCAACCGCCGCAGGAGACCGGCCCCCGAGTACAGGGGGGTCAGCAGGTATGGCTATCGACTCGCAATATTAATTTGAAGGCAGAGAAACGCAAGCTGACCAAGCGTTTTATTGGGCCTTATCCTATTGTACGTGTGATTAACCCTGTGGCTGTTCGCCTAGCCCTCCCCCCCTCCCTCCGCATCTGTCCAACCTTCCATGTGTCGCAGGTGAAATCTGTCTGTTCCTGTCCCCTCTGCACGCCCCCCGCAGCTCCTTCTCCCCCGATGATGATCGATGGCCATCCGGCGTGGGGAGTCACTTCCATCTTGGATGTCCATCGGCGGGGTTGTGGCCTACAATACCTGGTGGACTGGGAGGGATTCGGCCCTGAGCATAGGTCCTGGGTACGTCCATCTCTGGTCCTTGATAAACAACTCATCCATGACTTTCACCGGAAGCACCCGGGTAAGATAGGGCAGGTGCCAGGAGGCACCTCTAGAGGGGGGAGTACTGTCGGCGCCCGCAGGGCCATCATCTGTCTCAGCTGCATGCACACCTGTTGCCAATCGTCAGCGGGCTTTAAGAGCCGAGCCTGCCAGCGACTCAGCATGGAGCCATCAGTCAAACTTAGGAAGGCTCGTCTCTCGTCCTCAGCCACGACTTGGCTCAACCTCTGACCAAGAGCAACACGTCGAAGCACGTAAGCTTAAACTGCACTCACCTTGTCAAGCTCCTTTCCTCTGTGCACAGGTGGACCTCCCTGGCGGCGGATTCTCCCTCCCCGGCGGCGGCTCAGCTTCACACCAGCACCAGGGTAACTTCCCCGCTTCCCGGCACAGAGCTGGACGCTCTTCCCCTGGCTGTCGCCCGCAGGGCAAACTGAAGCACAGCATCTCCACCTGCAAAGTAAGCGGCTGTCTTTATTACGCTCTCTGCGTTGGTGCAGCGTTAACATCTTTGCTTTGTCTCCATAGAGTTGCCAGGCAGAACGGCGTCCTGCTCAGCCCCAGCACAAGACCAGCTCTTCACACCACACTGTACATACACGCACTCACACACAAGACACAGGTTAACAATAAAGGGATAACTGTATTTCCTCGAGTCTGTCTTCTGTCCCCTGGGTCCAGAAATTATGTCACTTGCAGGGAAACGGTTTTATTTGAAGAGTTTCAGTCTGGGTTTAGAATCCATCATAGTACTAAAACAGCCTTCGTGAAGGTCACTAATGACCTCCTGATTGCATCTGATAATGGACTGGTTTCTGTACTTGTCCTTTTAGACCTTAGTGCAGCCTTTGATACTATTGATCATAATATTCTACTTGATAGATTAGAACACTATATTGGACTTAATGGAAATTCGTTGCAGTGGTTTAGATCTTATTTATCTGATAGGTTCCAGTTTGTTCATGTCAATAATGCGTTTTCTTTCAACTCAAAGCTCAGTCATGGAGTTTCACAGGGATCTGTGCTAGGCCCTACTGTTTTTAGTTTATATATGCTTCCGTTAGGCAACATCATTAGAAAGCACTGTATACATTTTCATTGTTATGCAGATGACACACAATTATACCTGTCCATGAAGCCAGATGATAGTAATCAATTAGCCAAGTTAGAAGCCTGTCTTAAGGAAATCAAAGCTTGGATGACTTGTAATTTCCGGCTATTAAGTTCAGATAAGACTGAAGTAATTCTTGTTGGTCCAAAAAACCTTAGAAATACCTTTCCAAATCAAACTTTTAGTTTGGATGCAGTTACTCTTTCACTTAATAGCTCTGTGAGGAACCTTGGAGTTATTTTTGATCAAGATCTGTTTTTCAAATCACATATTAAATTTGTTTCTAAGACTGCCTTCTATCATTTGCATAATATTGCCAAGATTAAGAGCATCTTGTCTCAGAGTGATGTTGAGAAACTGATCCACACTTTTGTTAGCTCTAGATTAGATTATTGTAACACTTTATTATCAGGTTGTCCTAAAACATCTCTAAAAAGTCTTCAGTTGATCCAAAATGCTGCAGCAAGAGTTTTAGCAGGCACTAGAAAAAGAGATCATATCTCTCCAGTTCTGGCCTCCCTTCATTGGCTTCCCATAGAGTTTAGAATTAAGTTTAAAATCCTTCTTCTCACTTTCAAAGCTCTAACCAATCAGGCTCCTTTTTATTTAAAAGATCTGATATTCCCCTATTATCCTAACAGAGCACTACACTCCCAAAATGCAGGATTACTTGTAATACCTAGAATCTCCAAAAGTACAATGGGAGGCAGAGCCTTCAATTATCAAGCTCCTCTCTTGTAGAACCAGCTGGCAATCTGGATTCGGGAGTCAGACTCCATCTCTATTTTTAAGAATAGCTTTAAAACCTTCCTTTTTGATATAGCCTACAATTAGGGAGGGATCATGTGTTTCTGAACCCTCCCATTGTTATGCTGCTAATAGGTTTAGATAGCCCGGGGACCTCCAGTAATTGCACTTGGCTTCATTCTTTTCTTCACTCTCAATGAAATATTTTTTTTGCTGGTGATTAACATCTGTTTGTTCTCTCCCATAGACTGAGTTACCATCATGCTGTTTGCTCTCTACATGTCTGTTCTTTTCATCTTCTCTATCCCCTCACCCCTCAGCCAGTGGCAGCAGATGACTGCCCCTCCCTGAGCCTGGTTCTGCTGTAGGTTTCTTCCTGTTAAAAGGGAGTTTTTCCTCTCCACTGTCACCAAGTGCTTGCTCACAGGGGATCGCCTGATTGCTGGGGTCTTTCTGCAATTGAGGGGGTCCCCCCACCAGTTGAAAGTGCTATGAGATGACTGTTGTTGTGAAATGGCACTATATAAATAAAGTTGAATTGAATTGAATTGAATTTTCAAGGCTTGATTATATAGTGATCCTATCTGTTTTACTGTAGAGGGAGCTGCTTGAGCCCAAACTGTCAGACAATATGAAATATGGGACAAGATCATTGCATGCATGTACAGTAAGGCTGCCTGTTTTGGTCTGCAATTTCTGATTAATTTAAATCAGTTCAGACTTTTTTTGAACATTTTTGAAATTTTCTTTATGTGGTGATTGAAATTGACTTGAGGGTCTAGTGCAACTCCTAGGTATTTGTATTCTCTCACTGAAGTGATTTCTTGATAATGTATGTTAATTTTAAAACAATGCTGGTTAGATTTCCTAACTGAGAAACACAGAAACTGTTTTTTTGGGGTTTTTTTTTGTTTTTTTAAGGTTCAACAGTAAATTATTTTGTAAGAGCCACTCTTGGACATCAACCATACACTTACAGTCATGTGAAAAAATTAGGACACCCCATTGAATATTCAGTTCTTTATTATGAAATGTTCACTTATCTACGTCTAACCTTGTTTTTGTTTTAATTTGCATTTTTTTTTAATTTATTTTAGCCATTGTAAGTGGGAATGAATGTGGGGGTGTCCTAAAAAAGATGGGGGTGTCCTTATTTATTCCCCATTATTTGTTTAGAATTACATTTCACATAAAATTTGAAGAAAGTCTTTAATTCATTTTTAATTGTTTAGTTGTATTACATGAATCTCCCAGTATTTTTAACATTGATATTTAATATCCATTATGTCCAAATATGTTTAAAAAAAAACCCACAGGCTAATTTTTTCACATGACTGTAGATGGGACGTCATGAGCCTGTCGGTGTCTTGGCAGCTGTATATATCACTACATCATGTGCATAAAGTTGGCATGTTACAGGTGAACAGTTTAACGGCAGGTCATTAATAAAGCGGCTGAAAAGTAGTGGACCAAAACTAGACCCTTGTGGAATGCCCATGTTGTTATTTAAAAAGGAGGATATGTCCTGATCAACTTTGACAAACTGTTCTCTATTCTGGAGATAAGCTGTAAACCATTCTATTGCCTCACTAGAAAAATCAAAAGCTGACAATTTGGACAGAAGCAAACTGTGGTTGACAGTGTCAAATGCTTTTTTAAGGTCAAGAAAAATAGCTCCCATCACATTACCCCTAGCCAAAGACTGTTTAATATTTTAAATGAGTTTTAATTGAGAAGCAGGCCCCCTATCACATTCCAAAGCAAAACTGGCCAAAAGACACAGAGAAGTGGACTTGCATCACCTATCCAGACATCCTTATTTTATTACTGTACAGTACCAGTGCTGCTTACATTGTTAACCAACTAAGATCCTACAAAGGTCTAGAAGCTTACAACCAGTTTGTAAGTGGCTGGGTCTGAAACGGGCAGTTTTTGAAATCAACAACCTTTGTGTGGCCAAAGCCAAGGTAAACAAAACTACTGATTGTTTTGGGGGTTTTTTTGATGAAAAAGTAGAAGAAAATTGGATTGTACACTTGCAAATATTTTGTAAAGCTTTACACAAAATACTAAAAGGCTATAAAACTGGGGCCTAAGCACCTGTTGTTTTTTTTTTGTTTTTTTTTAAATATTCTCTCTCTCTCTCTCACTCTCTCTCTCTGGCATCCTCATCTTGAAGAGGCGATGGTTAGCGCATCAAGGGTTGGAGCAGCACATGGAATGACTATACAGCCCAATCCTTGAGTGGCAGTCTTTGGAGCAGTTGCCGCAGATGAAGATTGATGGTGCATGTGCTGATGCTGTGCGTTCTTTCATCGCCACATGCTTCGTCGCCATCTGGACTCTGGACTCTCGTGTTCGCTTCCATCTTGAGAACACCCTCTTTGACACTGTGGCGCCAAGTGGCTCGATCTTTGGCAATAACCTCCCAGTTATTGGCGTTGATCTGCGCACACCGCATGTCACATTTGCAGATATCTTTAAAATGCAACAGCGGTCGGCCCACACAGCGGACGCCCACCCGCAATTCTCCATAAAGGATTTCTCTCGGCAGACGGTCAGGCTCCATGAGGTGCACGTGGCTGAGCCACCAGAGTCGTCTCTGGCTGAGAAATGCAGGGATGCTTGACAAGTCAGCACGCTCAGGGACCTCGGTGTTGGGGAGTCTGTCCTGCCACTTGATGTGCATAAGGCGCCGAAGACAGCGGAGGTGGAACCCGTTTAACCGCTTCTCCTGCCTGGCATAGGCTGTCCAGGACTTGCTGCTGTACAGGAGAGTGGACAGGACGCAAGCTTGGTATACGAGTAACTTGGTCTTCAAACTCAGCAGATTGTTGTTCCACACATGCTTGTTGAGTTTGGCCATGACAGCAGCTGCTTTGACGATTCTGGAGCTGATCTTGGTGTCCAGCAAGAGCGTGTTTGAAACAGTGGACCCTAGGCAGGTGAAGGTGTCCACAACCTCCAGCTGTGTGTTGTCAATGGTAATGACAGGAGAGGAGACAGCATCTTGCGCCATGATGTTGGTTTTCTTCAGGCTAATCATGAGCCCAAACTCCTTGCAGGTGTGGGACAGTTTGTCGACCAGGTGCTGCAGGCCCTCCTCATTGTGCGATGCTAGAGCAGCGTCATCTGCAAACAGCAGCTCACATATGAGGACCTCGTAGACTTTGGTTTTAGCACAAAGTCTTGCGATGTTGAGGAGTTTTCCATCTGATCTCGTGCGGACGTAGACACCTTCAGGACAGTCAGCGAAGGCATAGTGGAGGAGCATTGAGAAAAAAATCCCAAAGAGAGTTGGCACTAGAACGCAACCCTGCTTCACTCCACTGCTGACTGGGAAGGCATCTGAGGTGGCTCCATCAAAGCAAACAGTACTATGCATGTCCATGTGGAAGGAGGAGATGATTGCAAGGAGCTTTGGGAGATAACCAATCTTTCACAGGATCTGGAAAAGCCCGCTTTGACTAACTAAGTCAAAGGCTTTGGTCAGATCTTCGAACACAAGGAACAATGGCTGCTGCTGTTCTCGACACTACTCCTGCAGCTGACGGAGGGAGAAGATTATATCCACTGTGGACCTTCCGGCTCTGAAGCCACACTGGGACTCAGGATAGACTCGCGAAGCGAGGCTCTGCAGGCAGAACAGGGTCACCCGAGCGAAGACTTTGCCAACTATGCTCAGAAGAGAGATGCCACGGTAATTTTTGCAGTCACTGCAGTTGCCTTTGTTCTTATACAGCGTGACTATGTTGGCATCTGTCATATCTTGGGGAATGTGACCTTGCTCCCAGCAAAGGCAGAGGAGATCATATAATGGTTGTAAGATGACTGTTTTCCCATGTTTCAGAACTTATGGGGGGATATCATCTTTCCCTGGAGCCTTGCCACAGGCAAGGCAGTCTATGGCTTTGCTGAGCTCTTCTAGTGTGGGCATTTCGTCAAGCTCTTCCATGACTGGTAAGCCAGACAAGGAGTCGAGGGCAACGTCTGTCACGATGTTCTGGGTCAAGTACAATTCAAGATAATGCTCAACCCAATGCTGGAGTTGCTTGCTCTTGTCAGTGATGGCTTTGCCTGTCTTGGCTTTGAGCGGTGCTGTTTTGATACTTGTGGGGCAGATAGCTGTTTTGATGCCCTCATACATTCCTTTGGCATATCCGCAATCGGCAGCTATCTGGATGTTGGTGCACAGGTTCTGCCAGTACTCATTGACGCAACGGCAGGCAATCTGCTGTGCCTTGCTCCTTGCTGCTCGAAGGGCATCGTGTGTGCCAGGGCAAGGGTTCTGCTTGTGAGCCAGCATTGCTTCTCTTTTGGCCTCTGTGACTGGCTGCATTTCATCCCAGTGAGCCTCAAACCAGTCAGCATTCTTGTGTTCGTTCTTTCCAAATGCAGTCATGGCTGAGTTGTAGATGGCGTTGCGAAGGTGGTTCCATTTGGCGTCCACGTCGCCTGGGATTTCGGACTGGAGGTGAGCTTCAAGTTTCCTCTGAAACCTGTCAACGAAGGTCTGAGCCTTGATCGGATCGGAAATTCCACAGGTGTTGATGCGGGGGCGACCCTTAGTCTTGGCATGGTGGATCTTCTTTGGCTTCAGTCTGACCTTACTGGCAACAAGGGAATGATCTGTATCACAATCAGTGCTGTGATAGCTTCTTGTGTGAAGAACACTGCTGAGGTCCACTCTTCTGGTGGTGACAAGATCTAGCTGGTGCCAGTGATGGGACCGGGAATGTCTCCAAGACACTTCCCACAGCTCTTTACACTTGAAGTAGGAGTTTGTAATGCAGAGGCCGTGATGACAACAGAATTCCAACAGCCTCTGTCCGCTCTCGTTCATCCTGCCATTGCCAAAGTGGCCAAGACAGGATGGCCACACTTGCCAGTCTGCTCCAACATGAGCGTTGAAGTCGCCTAGCAAAATTAAGCCTTCAGAGCGGGGGATTCTAGATAGCACTTCCTCTAGAGCCTCGTAGAACTGATCTTTGGCTTCTGGAGTGGATGTGAGGGTCGGGGCATATACAGAAAGGATGTTTACAAAGCCCAACGATGTCTTCATGCGGAGGGCGAGGATTCTTTCGGACCCTCCTGTAGGGGTTTCTGTGGTGGCGATCAGTGAGTTCCTCACTGCAAAACCAACACCATGGTGCCTGGACTCATCCTGCCAATAAAAGGTGTAGTCTGATTTTCTAAGAGAGCCACTGTCGGCCAGGCGGGTTTCCTGAAGGCAGGCAACATTGATGTTAAGTCGTGCCAGTTCCTTATTGATGAGCAGGGCTCATAAGCAGGGCTGCTCGCAGAGATAGCAAAAAAACGTGACGACCTAATAGTATTGAATGCAAAAGACGCAACAGACTTACACAAATGGCCCCCTCCAGCATACAACTAGACAATATCAGTCGCTACGAAGGGTGACAATATGTATGGGTATATATTCATACCATGTAGGGTAACTATAAATAGACGATTATGCTGTTTATTCCATCTAGCTACAATGCGCCGCATTGTGTATATATATTTATGTGTACATATGTACACTACCGTTCAAAAGTTTGGGGTCACCCAGACAATTATTTTGTGTTTTCCGTAAAAAGTCACACTTATTTTCCACCATGAGTTGTAAAATGAATAGAAAATATAGTCAAGACATTGACAAGGTTAGAAATAATGATTTGTATTTGAAATAATAATTTTTTCCTTCAAACTTTGCTTTCGTCAAAGAATCCTCCATTTGCAGCAATTACAGCATTGCAGACCTAACATGATTGCACAAGGGTTTTCTAATCATCCATTAGCCTTCTGACGCAATGAGCAAACACATTGTACCATTAGAACACTGGAGTGATAGTTGCTGGAAATGGGCCTCTATACACCTATGTAGATATTGCACCAAAAAACAGACATTTACAGCTAGAATAGTCATTTACCACATTAGCAATGTATAGAGTGTATTTCTGATTAGTTTAAAGTTATCTTCATTGAAAAAAAGTGCTTTTCTTTCAAAAATAAGGAAATTTCTAAGTGACAAGTAACTTTTGAACGGTAGTGTATATTCACTGCTCTTATTTTCTTATCTTCTTAATTATTGCTCTGAGTGTTGCTATCCCTGTGCTGTTGCAATCCTGGAATTTCCCCATTGTGGGACTAATAAAGGCTTATCTTATCTTATCTTATCTTATCCTATGATGGCAGTCTTGCGAGAGTCATCAGTTTGTTGGAGATCAGTGGTAAGTCCGGGGTGCATGGTGCAAACATTCCAGCTTGCAAACTGAAGAGCTGGAGTCTTCGTATGTTTCTCCTTTTGACTGCCTGGTGCAGATTGATGCTTGCTTGTCGGGAGAGACCCCTAAGCTCTACACACCCAGTAGAGCAGGCAAGCCATGGCAGGGTGGCATCTTACTGGTTGGGGGCTGCCCAGCTTGAGGCGGGCGGTAGCTGCCCAATGAAGCTGTGAAGGCTTCTGCCACTGTCGGATGAGACCCCTGGTGCTCCTCCCTACGCCAGTCAGTTGGAACTTATAACCGGTAATTGCCTCATTCCGTGTTGTGCCGGAATCTTGCAACACCGCCGGAGTGGCCTCTCCAGTTTGCGCTAAAAAGCCTGGGCAGGGTAGTATGGAGACACTGGGCTGCCCATACATCAGTGTCCCCCACTCGGTGTCACTGGCTGAGTCCAAAGGAAAGTATGATCCAATACAGTTTGGGACCAGTTCCACTGCAGGAGTTGCCGGAAGTAGTGCTGAGCATCTGCCAACCACCTTAGGGCTCCACTCCGGATTTATCCTCGAGGTTTACTCCCAAAGCCTTTCTTGTAATCAGGTATAGCTACAAGGCAGCGGAGGATTGGAATCAGAGTTTACCTTGTCCTAGGTAGTTTGTCGGCCAAGGCTAACGGGCACCACCTACCCGGATTTGAAATCAGAGTGGTCCTTCTCCTAGGTGGACTGACACCCACGTCTGACAAGCCCCACCTACCCGGAGCAACCTGGTTATAGCGCCAGAGACTCGCTGACACCCTCTGTCATTTAGTGAAAATAGGGTCGGCACGAGAAGCCAGACAGTAGGATTTGGTTAGGAGAGGCTATTGGAGAGACACTGTGCTATGAGTGGGGTATTTCAGTGGAAATGTAGGTGCTCGTTTCTGCATTCCACCCCAGCACATCCTAACCCATTTAGACACCAACATTTTTAAATGTTAAACATGTAAAAATTGAGAAAAATGTCAAATTAAAATTAGACTGTATCATGTTCCTGTAGGCAAGTCAACACCATTTTAAAAACCAGAACAATATTTATTAAAACAGTAAAATATTCTCTATGTTTATCATGTTTATCCATATATCAGCCCATAAAATATTCACAGAGCCCTCAATTTAGTTTCTCCTGTTTGTTTTTCTCTGTTTTTGCTCTCAATTTTTTTGATATGTGATCGTTCAAAATTTTTGGAGTAATGTTGCTGTCATGTTTGCCCCTTCAGGGCAGAGAAACAAACCCATGCGCTGAATGGTATTTGTGACACTTATTAACAAAAATAACATAAAGTTCAATAAAGGTGCCAGCAATACAAAAATGCAAAGCAAGAGTAACTTTCAGAATTTGCCTCAGAGCTGGACACGCTTAGCAGAAGTGAAATACTTCAGAGGCTGGGAGTTGAGGAATGAAGAGTAGTTAAACCAACATAGCCGCAACACACAGTGAATGAACAGAGCTTAAATACACAGAGGGAAATGAGCTGCAGGTGTGAGTCACTGAGCGAGCAGGTAACCTAATTAAACCAACTGCCCAGAGCTGAGCTGAGAGAGGGGCAGGCTGTGAGCAGTGAGAGGGAGTGTCTGGGAAAGGGGAGGCACAAGTGAAAACAAATCCACAATAAATAGAGAAAACTAACAAAATCAAACTAATCAGACATACAATACTGAGAAATAAAGTGAGGGTCTGAGCTCAGTAAAAACAAGAGCTCAGATACATGACAGAGCCCCCCTCTTTAAGGGATGGATTCAAGACATCCCCAGGTAACACTCAAAAGCCCCCCCCCCCCATCCCGAGAGAAAGAGGTACATAACACAACCACCCCAGGTGGGAGGTGGGGGAACAGGCTAGGAGGAAAACACAAACCCACTCATGACCTACACCTGGGCGACACCAGGCCCCTGGGCCCCTCTAGACAGGAAAACCAAATAGTTCGGGTGGCCGACCGAAGTCCCAGACCAGCCGGACGGCCAGGTGGTATGAGTCGGGTGGCCTGCCAGAGAACATAGGCCACCCTATCTGGCGGCCCAGTCTGTCAGGTGGCTGCCCAAGTTTTTCAACCACCACGACTGGAGGGGTGACCCAGGAGGTGGCTCCCCCATGGGGAGACCCAATGATGGGAAGCAGGGCTGGAGGGGGGAGACCACGATGGTGTCTGGTGGTGGAGGAGGAAGGGGAACCATGACGGCGTCTGGCAGAGGAGGAAAGGGGACCACGACGCCCTCGATGGTCTTGGGCTGAGGAATAGTAGCATCCATGGGGGTCCCAGACTGGGACATAGCTGCACCCACTGTGGCTCCGGGCTGGAGCTCTGCTGCACCACGGTGGCTCCAGGCGGGAGCATGGCTGCACCCATGGTGGCTCTGGGCTGGTGCTCTGCAGCACCTGTGGTGGCTCCAGGCTGGAGCTCTGTAGCGCCCGCGGTGGCTCCGGGCTGGAGCCCAGTAGCACACGTGGTGGCACCAGGCTGGAACATTGCTGCACCCACGGTGGCTCCAGGCAGGAGCGGCGGTGCACCCACGGTGGGCCCGGGCTGGGCCAATGCTGCACCCACGATGGGCCCCGACTGGACCAACGCTGCACCCACGGTGGGCCCCGGGCTTGGGGCGCAATGCCTATGGCGGGCCCAAACTGGAGCACAGCACCCACATTGGTTTCAGGCTGGGGAGCAGCACCCACAAAGACCCCGATAGAGGAGACGGGACCCAGCCGACAGCCTCAGGCAGAGGAGGAGCTGCACCCATGGTGGACCCAGCCTGGGCCGAAGTGGCACCTATGGCGACCTCCACAGCTCGGGAAGCTGAACCCACAGCAACCTTGGGCGGTGAGCCTGGACCCACGGAGACTTCTGGCTGTGCTGGATCATTCCCGGTGACCCTGGAAGAACACTCGGACACACATAGAGGAGGGGGGGCAGGGTCACTGGCAGCGGCGGAGCCCGGCGAAGCGAGCTCAGGTGCAGTGGGCAGCTGAACCTGGCTCTCCTCACCAAGAGCCAGGTAAGATTGCTCTAGAACAGAAAAGAGGAAGACAAAAGAGAGCATTGCCAGAGCTCAAGCTCCACCACTCTCCAGGACTCCGTCAATCCAGGCGAAGATGGTAACTCGGGCTCGGTCCTCTGGAGGTCAAGCTTGGGTTCAAACACTGCTGTGGCAGCCTCCACAGCAGGAATGATGGTGGTATCAGTTCTCGTCTTCCCAGGCAACATGACCCACGCTGGTGGCTCCTCTGGTGTGGCAACTGGGGTACCGCTCACCGCTGGCACTGGAGTCATGTCCTCCAGGGCCACAGGCTCCTCCATCATCGGGTGGCTCAGTTCCAGGGCCGACGGACACTCAGGAATATCAGGAGGCGACATGGAGAGGGTAGGTGAGGGTTTAATTAATTGCAGCAGGTAAAGAGAGCTGAAGGGACTGCACAACCTGAGTCTCTCTCCCGGGAATCAGACAAGGCATATCATCATAAGTTGGAATAGAATGAAGTAACACTTGCCTGTCATCCCAGATCTTGATGTTGTCTGCTGCAGGAGATGAATAGTCATCCCTCTCCATGTCAATGGTGAGCCTGGGCTCCTCTGAGGATGGTGGAGGAACCACCCCTTTAATCACGTAGGTGGACGGAGCTGGGGAGGATGCATTGAGCCTCCCAACAGCAGGAGAAGTCGCCGGGAGGAAGCGGGAGGCAGCTGCTGTACAGCGGGGAGAAGTTGGGGAGTCAGCTGGAGAAAAAAGATGCTTGGAGCGCACTATTGCGGGAGTCTTCTGCTCTGGCCAGGAGAGGTGGCTGCCGAGGAGGGGATGGCATTCCTCTTGCAGTCCGGAGCTGGATGACGTTGTCTTTGTGAAGCTGAAGCTGGCTGAGTTGGAGTGGGAACAGGTGTCAAGGACTGGTGAGGAGCGGAAACAGCGGAGTCCCAGGAGTGCCTTCCCTTCAGCACGAGCCCGGGCTTCTTCGGGGACTTCCTCACCCTTCCGCCGTTGTCGCGTCGCAGCGCCGCCACAACGGAAATCTTCTCAACTCCCTCAGCATGCTCCGAGAGCTGAGGGCAACGACGAGCTGCTGCCTCCTCCAGATCCAAATACCATAATACGTCCTCTGGGGTGGAATATGTGCATGCCATAGAGATTAGTCCATCAATTTCCATCAGAGCTTGGCAGCATTCCCACCCCAGATTCATAGGATAACCCCGTCTGCCTGCTGTGTCCATAATAAGCTCCAGACAACAGGTGAGTGAGAGAAAACACAAACACCACAGCTGGGTTTTTTCACTGGCGGCTATATTTTTTCATGTTTGCCCCTTCAGGGCAGAGAGACAAACCCATGCGCTGAATGGTATTTGTGACATTTATTAACAAAAATAACATAAAGTTCAATAAAGGTGCCAACAATACAAAAATGCAAAGCAAGAACAACTTACAGGATTTGCCTCAGAGCTGGGTGCACTCTGGAGAAGTGAAATACTTCAGAGGCTTGGCGTAGAGGAATGAAAAGTAGTTAAACCAATATAGCCACAACACACAGTGAATGAACAGAGCTTAAATACACAGAGGGAAATGAGCTGCAGGTGTGAGTCACTGAGCGAGCAGGTAACCTAATTAAACCAACTGCCCAGCGCTGAGCTGAGAGAGGGGCAGGCTGTGAGCAGTGAGAGGGAGTGTCTGGGAAAGGGGAGGCACAAGTGAAAACAAATCCACAATAAATAGAGAAAACTAACAAAATCAAACTAATCAGATATAAAATACTGAGAAATAAAGTGAGGGTCTGAGCTCAGTAAAATCAAGAGCTCAGACACATGACAGTTGCTAACAGACAGGCAAAAAACATTACCTCCTCCTCTTGGAGGAGGTAATAAAAATAAAAAAAACAAAAAACACTCAGCTATGAGTTTTCCTACACCATCCCTTCCTTCCTCTTCCCCAGCTCCTCTAATCATCTGTTGACCGTGCTATTACACACCTTTCCTGAAAATTTCATCAAAATCCGTTCATAACTTTTGGCGTAATGTTGCTAACAGACAGACAGACAAACCAACAAACTTACCAAAAACATTACCTCCTCCTCTTGGCGGAGACCCATAGTCTTGCAACAGGACACACTCTGAACCCCATCTTAAACACACACACCTTGCATGCTTTTTGTTGGCATCTTCAGATGAAATAATGTTTCACATTTTGGTGTGTGACCACCAGTGCTTGGAGTAATGCATTACTGTAACGCCACTACTTTTGCAGTAACGTGCTGTGTAATGAAATTACTGTTTAAAAATTCAGTAATGCGTTACAGTTACTGAAATTTGATCACGTGTTTCTCACATTACTCGTTTTATTAATATGGATAGATATTTTTAGCGCAAATAAACTGACCCTACCATAGCTGGTGCAGCTGTCAGTCTCCTCTGTGGGTTGGTTTCCAGTTCTGCCCCAGTTCACACTGCAGCCCAGTAGGAAGAAATATCATGGCGGCAGCAACTTCTCATATTGAGCCCTGATCGCCTATTGTCTGAGCAGTGAGTAACCCCCAACAGCTCCTACCTCTGTAGTTAAACATGAGCATTTTTTGAGCAAGAATCTCGCATTTAATGTCTGCAGTTGTGTAAATGTGTAAGTTGTTTTTTTTGTTTGTTTTTTTTTTTTTTGTTTTTTTTTATTTGTTTTTGTTACTTATTTGTACCCGTAGGTAGACTTGGTTTGCAGTCTGGTGACAAGCCACCGGCTGCTGGTCGCTGCATGCGCGAGCGCCCTAAACCTACATGTTTTTGGTATGCGGGAGGAAACCGGAGAAATCCCGGAGTAAACCCGCGCAACATGGGGAGAACATGCAAACTCCACACAGCTCACTGTTGGTCGGGGGCTGGGATCGAACCCACGATCTCATGATCCCCGCGGTCCCCCGGCCGAGGGTAAAACTGTGCTGTCACAGTGCTAAACCACTGCGCCACCGTGCAGCCCAGCAGTTGTGTAAGTAATTCTGTAAGTTTTCTAACGCACAGAGAAAAAGTGACTGTGATTTATTGCAGTAAAGAACAGCTAAGGTGTAAACTTTAATTTTTTTAATGGGCTGGTCCAGGGGTGTCAAACATATAGCTCGTGGGCCAAAAACGGCCCACCAGGGGGTCCGAAATTTTCTCTGTGAATTTACAGCTTTATTTCTAGTAAATTTCTGACCTTCTACTGATTACAATAGTTTATGTAAATCTGAGACGTTTTTTTCTCTGTAAGATGAGACTTTATTCTAATCAGTTTTCCTTTTCTTCTTTTTTTCTGATGAGAACAAGGGGCCCTTGATCTCGTTATATGTGCAAGATGATTTAAGTATGCATTTAAAAGTAACGTGAACGTTACTTTTTCAAGTAGTTACTTTAATCATGCAGTAACTCAGTTACTTTTGAAAAGAAGTAACTAGTAACTGTAACTAGTTACAGTTTTTTAGTAACTTGCCCAACACTGGTGACCATGTAAGTAACTCCGCGGCCACGATGCGTGACCACGCACGTAACGTCTTAAATGGGAAGTACATGAAAAGCTCAATATTAATAATTTTCAAAAAATTCCTGGATCCAAATCGTGATCCGGATCACCACCAAAATTTAATCATCTGTTCCCCCGTGCCATTACACATCTTTCCTGCAAATTTCATCAAACTCCGTCCATAACTTTTGGAGTAATGTTGCTAACAGACAGACAAACAAACCAACAAACCAACCAACCAACAAAGCAACACCGGCAAAAACATTACCTCCTCTCTTGGCAGAGGTGAAAAGATGACAGAGACGTGGAACTTAACATTAATGGCAAATTGGTACAGAATCCCATAATCATTGCTACAGAGTTTAACAACTTTTTCATAAAGTCTCTGCTAGAAATATCCCACTCATTATGTTATGAAGTGGACCACGGTTGGGGAACCGTGCTCACACTCCTTCATTTAGTCTGATTATTTTCTGTAAATTTCCAGTCTAGTTCAGTATTCCTTTAGGTTGGTTGGATGCATTTGGTTATCTGAGTATGTGATTTGTCACTGTTATAAAAATCTCTGTTCCTAGTTTAGTTAGTATGATTTTGTCTTTGATATGTTGCATTCATGACCACCCAGTTTGTAGTATCATTTTTTGCCTGTGTAGACACGAGCCTCTATACATCCTCGCCCTCACCTCTCATCATGTATTTAGTGTCTATGTTTATTATATTAATTGCATTTCTGGTTTTTGTATTTATCCTATCCTGACCTTGATGCTTGATCATTATGATTTTCTCCCCGTGTATTATTGTGTCTGACCTCTTATATTCTTTTCCTCATGTGCTCTTATCTTGACAGCGTGCTGTGTTTCTTCCGCTTGAGCTCAAGTTTGCGGTCTAGCACAGCTGTCACTAGTTGGGTTGATTACTCCTCACTCATGCTTCCCTCACCTGTAATTGATGTTCATTTAAGCCTCACGGCAGCGCTGTCCTTTGAAGCACTGTTCACTAAGCATAGATGGGAGTTCCCCATTTATTCTCCATTTGTGTAGTGAAGTCCTGACGTGCATCCCACATCTTCCCCGGCGTTCCTATATGCCGTAGCCCCGTGCTTCTCCGGACTTTATTGCCTCTCATCCTACCTTCTCCATTATTTTGTAAGTGTTGTGCTTTGTTATGTCTTGTGTTTTTGTTATTATTAAACTTGCAACTCACAACTTGCACTTGGAGTCTTTAATCCACCCCTGCCAGGGCGCTTTATGACACATTAAATCCACCTGATCACAATTTTAGTCTTATTAACCCCACACAACCAGTTTTTAATATACTGTATTAGAAATAATTGAAAATGAAGTTGCAAATATCATCAGCTCATTCAATCGCTCAAAAGCAACGGATGAACATGGGCTTAACACCATTTTTTTGGAAGAACAAAGAATCTCATCTTTCCAATTACTCATTTAATCAGTCTTTCAATCAAGCATGCTGTTGTTCCAACTGCTTGAAAGGTAGGGGTGGTTAGACCAATTTTCAAAATACGGATTAAAACTGATATAACCAACTACAGACCAATCAGCATTTTACCTACATATTATCTCCAAAATAATTGAAAAATGGGTGGCTACATTATTTTGTAAACATCTGAATAATGGGAGCACCCTCCTGCATCACGCAGTTTGAATTCCGTGCCCACCATTCAACAGAGTCTGTAATAAGCTTGTTTTTCAATGATTCAAAGATTTTAATTTGTCAGTACTTTTATACGTACAGGGCATACAGGAGAATTGAAATGTGGTTTCTCTCTCTCTCTTAGTGGTGTGCACAATATATAAAAAAAAAGTGTCATGTGTCAGCTCAGGTTTTCTCTGAGCTCAGACCCTTACCTTATTCCCAAGTATTGTATGTCGGATTAGTTTGATTTTGTTAGTTTTCTGTTTGTATTTTTGGGTTGTTTACATTTGGGCCTCCCCTTTTCCCAGACAGTCCCTTTAACTGCTCACAGTCTGCTCTCTCTCAGCAAAGCTGTGGGCATTTGGTCTAATTAGGTTACCTTCTCGCTTGGTGATTCACACCTGCAACTCATTTACTCCTGTGTATTTAAGTACTGCCTTTTCATTGTGTTACTGTGGCAAAATTGAGTCAGCTTCTCATCACTCCACTTCTCCCAGCCTCTGAAGTGTATCCCCTACTTCTCCAGAGCGCTCCCTGCTCTGAGGCTCAGCTTCGTAAGTTATAATTTGGACATTTTTGTATTGTTACTCCTTTTTGAACATAGTGATTTTTGTCAATAAATGTCACAAACACGATTCAGCGGATGGGTCTGTCTCTCTGCCCCGTAGGGGTGCACATGACAAAAAGAAGGAATAAGGATGAAAAACAACAAGAACAGTCTATGTACAGTAATGCTACCCATAGTGCAAATAAAGATAAAACCCAGCAAGCCTATGCACAGAAAAAAAAAAGTAGAGCCGTAATACCTGTAATTGCAAGTTCAATGCGGTAGTGGAGGTGCAGACACTGACAGACTGGACTGCACATGATCAGTATTGCAATAACAGACAGCAGCAGATGTGGGATTTGTGCAAATGGTTGCAGTAAGGTGCAGTGACATACAGCAGCAGATTACTACTTTTGGTGTGCCAAGTCTTTCTGTGCAAACAGCTGAGGTAGTTATTGTGTGGGTGAGTGTGTTACGGTCCAGGGGTGGGGTGAGGGGGTGAGCAGAGTTTAGGGTCCTGATGGTCTGGTAAACAAAGCTGTTTAGCAGTCATGTGGAGTGGGCCCGGAGGCTCCGGTACCTTCTCCATTAGGGCACAGTGGCTGAAGAGGGAGTGTGAGGGTTGGGAGGTGTCGCCTGCGATGTTGATGGCTCTGTGGGTGAGGCAGGTGTGGCAGATGTCTGAGACGGAGGGAAGAGGGGCACCGATGATCTTGCTGGCTGTGTACACTGTGCGTTATAGAGTCTTCTGGCAGGAGGTGGTGCAGCTTCCGTACCACACCATGATTCAGTTGGTGAGGATGCTCTCAGTGGTACCCTGGTAGAACATGATGGGGGTGGGACTCATGCGCTCCTCAGTTTGCAGAGGAAATAGGTGAGTTTGAGCCTCCTCGACCAGTGATGTGGTGTTGTTAGACCAGGAGAGGTCCTCGGAGGTGTGCACCCCCCACACTGTAAAAACTATTTCCTAGATCTAACACAAAACAATTAAGGCAGCATTTTCCAAGCAATTTTTTTTGTTGTTAAGTGAACTAACTGGTATTTCACGGTAGGAAAACTTAATGATATGCATTAAGTAGGCTCAGACTTCAGGTGATGGCGTTGCACTGAGAGGATCGTGGCCAGAAAGCTCCTGACCAAACTATCTCAAAAACTTATATTTTAACTATATTGTGGCCACACATATGTGACCTACTTTGTGACTGATGTAAGGTCTCACATTTTAGATAAGAACAAAGGCAGAGCTTCCTTGGAGATAACAGGAAGCTGTGAAGGTGTTAGCTTTGGTATGCAGGACCTGAGACTGTGGGGGTGATATTAGAGGATTAAAGGGGAGATGCATTGTTACTGGCAATTATAATGCAGTGTGACTTGTGATGCAATGTGACTTGTGAACTGTGAGAGTCCTGGTATTTAAGGACGAGAGTTTCCTGTGATGTCCTCTTTCTTCTTTGAGATGTTGGCAAATGTGAATAAAGCTGACTTGAGAGAAATCTGTCTCATCATTTGCACATTCCCACACTGGTGACCCAAGACGTAGCATGCAGCAAGAGGAGAATTCCCCGGGGCCAGCCTCGTCAGGAGCCCCCAGCCAAGCGAATGCCGCTACGGTCCAGCTACCAGACTTTTGGCAGAACAATCCGCGCTCCTGGTTCCACACGGTTGAGGCACAGTTCAACCTCCGGGGGATATCGGTAGACAACACAAAATTCTACCATGTGGTCGCAAAACTGGATAACCACACGGCTCAGCATGTGGAGAGCCTAATCGAGCAGCCACCAGACAGCAATAAATAAGGCGCGTTGAAGGCTGCACTCATCCAGCACTTCACCCTCTCCGTTGAGGAGCGAGCAGAGAGACTCCTGGCGCTGACTGAGTTGGGAGATGACACGCCCGTTAAACTGATGGAGAAGATGTTGAGGTTGAAAGGCTCGGACGACCACCACTTCATCTTCACCCACCTTTTCCTCAGGACCCTACCGTCAGCGACGAGAGCGACCCTGACCGTTTCGCCGTTGTTGGCCCAGCGGGACTACCGTGCGCTGGCCCGGGAGGTGCAGCGAATTGTCAACGCCAGCAGAAAGCGCGCGGCCACGGCCGCAGCAGCGGAACTCGGCGCGATGACCGGAGATGGCAGGGGGCCAGGGGCAGCAGTAGCAGACCCACCGACGACGGCGGCGGCGGGAGCCAAGGAACGCGGAGGAGACGCCCTTTGTTTCTACCATCGCCGCTTCGCAGAGAGGGCACGCAAATGTGTACCACCGTGCCAGTTCAAGCGTTCGGGAAACGCCAAGACCGGGGGTCGGTAGCAGCCGTGGCCCTCGGGAAGGAGAACAAGCTGCTCTACTTGTTGGACACATGCTCGGGGAGGCATTTCCTCGTGGACACAGGCTCCCAGTTGAGTTTCATCACACCTTCCTACGCGGACAGGCTAGCAGGTTCCAGAGGTCCCGGGGTGGCAGCAGCGAACGGCTCGGAGATTAAGACCTTTGGTGAGAGGACTCTGCTTCTGTCTCTACACGGCCGTACATTTGAGTGGACTTTTGTTATAGCAGCAGTGAATTTCAATATGTTGGGGGCTGATTTTTTGTGCTCACATGGTTTGTTGGTTGATCTCGCTAACAGGCGCCTGGTTAATGCATTTTCTTTTGATTCTATTCCCTGTACAGCGCGAGTGGCCCCGCCAACAGCACAAGCCAACGTCACAGCTGCAAGCGGTAAGTTCCACACACTGCTCACTCAATTCCCAGCACTCACGGTCCCCACATTTTCGGCAACCATCGCTAAACATGGGGTGGAACATTTTATTACCACTACCGGACCGCCCGTTTTTGCAAAAGCTCGGCGCTTGGACGCATCTAAACTGGCCATAGCGCGCGAGGAGTTCGCCAACCTGGAGGGGTTGGGCATAATCAGGCGTTCAAACAGCCCATGGGCTTCCCCGCTACACATGATCCCGAAGGCTGATGGCTCGTGGCGACCTTGCGGGGATTTCCGCAGGTTAAACAACGCTACAGTGCACGACCGCTACCCAATCCCGCATATCCAAGATTTACACATATGTGACCTACTTTGTGACTGATGTAAGGTCTCACATTTTAGATAAGAACAAAGGCAGAGCTTCCTTGGAGATAACAGGAAGCTGTGAAGGTGTTAGCTTTGGTATGCAGGGCCTGAGACTATGGGGGTGATATTAGAGGATTAAAGGGGAGATGCATTGTTACTGGCAATTATAATGCAATGTGACTTGTGATGCAATGTGACTTGTGAACTGTGAGAGTCCTGGTATTTAAGGACGAGAGTTTCCTGTGATGTCCTCTTTCTTCTTTGAGATGTTGGCGAATGTGAATAAAGCTGACTTGAGAGAAATCTGTCTCATCATTTGCACATTCCCACAATATACTGTATTTGTAGTCATTGTACACACTTTTTATGGACAGGATTTCTAGGCGCAGCCAGGGAATGGAGGGTGTCATGCTTGGTGACCACAGGATCTCATCTCTGTTGTTTGCAGATGATGTTGTCCTGTTGGCTTCATCCAGCAATGACCTACAGCTCTTGCTGGGACGGTTTGCCGCTGAGTGTGAAGCGGCTGGGATGAGAATCAGCACCTCCAAGTCCGAGTCCATGGTCCTCAGCCGGAAAAAGGTGGATTGTCCTCTCCGGGTTGGGGACAGGCTCCTGCCCCAAGTGGAGGAGTTTAAGTATCTTGGGGTCTTGTTCACGAGTGAGGGGAAAATGGAGCGAGAGATCGACAGACGGATTGGAGCAGCATCTGCAGTGATGCGGACGTTGTACCAGTCTGTTGTGGTGAAGAGGGAGCTTAGTTCTAAGGCAAAGCTGTCAATTTACCAGTCAATCTACGTTCCTACTCTCACCTATGGTCACGAGCTTTGGGTAATGACCGAAAGAACGAGATCGCGGATACAAGCGGCTGAAATGAGCTTTCTCCGTAGGATTGCTGGACTCACCCTCAGAGATAGGGTGAGGAGCTCAGTCATCCGGGAGAGGCTCAGAGTAGAACCGCTGCTCCTCCACATTGAAAGGAGTCAGTTGAGGTGGTATGGGCATCTGATTAGGATGCCTCCTGGACGCCTCCCACTTGAGGTGTTTCAGGCACGTCCCACTGGGAGGAGACCCCGGGGCAGACCCAGGACTCGGTGGAGAGACTATGTCTCCCAGCTAGTCTGGGAACGCCTTGGTATCCCCTCTGAAGAGCTGGAGCAGGTGGCTGGGGAGAGGGAAGTCTGGGCTTCTCTGCTTGAACTGCTGCCTCCGCGACCCGGACCTCCGGAAAAGCGGTAGAAGATGGATGGATGGATGGATGTACACACTTAAGCAAGGGAGTGGCTGGGGAACATGTCCAGCAAAGGAATATCGGCAGACGTCCCTGAAAAACAAAGGTCTCAGAGAAATAATCGCCGACAGCCCACTGAACTGACTGCTAAAGACGGAGACTCCATGGAGGCTAATGCTAGCTTGCTCTTTGATAGCACTGCTCTAATAAGGGAAATTACAACCAAGATATTGCAGCAATCATGGAGGAGAAACTGGCTGTGTTCTCTAACAAATTAGACATTATTACGACAAAGTTAAAAGAGTACTCAAAATGTTTGGGAGAAGCCGAATGCCGTATCTCCAGTGCCGAAGATATCACTGCCGACCTTGATGGCAGTGTTAGAAAAATACCCAATTCTTTGATTGAAAGATCCAAGAACAAGCCAGAGATTTCTTCAATTTAAAGATGGAACATTTATTTAGAAGTCAAAAGTAAGTAAAGCAAGCAGCGCTGGGTACAGCGTGACTCAGCTCCCTCTGGAGCGTCGCCACACTGACCCCGACTTCTGGGTGTGGGTTACAGTTATCTTCTCAGGTGGGGCCAACCCAGTACAATAGGATGGGCTTATACGTGACTGATTGGCAAATCTAGCTATGGCGTGAAGAGGCCATCCACTGCTTATGCCGCTGTTCTAGAATGTGCAATCAACAGTGTACTTGAATGTTGGATCTGGGCGTGCATCTAATGTGATAGACCTGACTATAAAAAGGGAGAGAGAGAGAGAGAGAGAGAAAGAAAGAGAGAGAGAGAGAGAGCTCTATAGCTCTGCCTAATTCCAGTTTATCAGAGTTTAGCATCACATATTTCTTCATAAGCATGCAAACAGAATATGTATGGAATATGTGTAGAGCATAATGTGAGATTACCTACAGAATTATTATTTTGGCACTAACTTTCTTTAACCCTTTCACTCCCCCTTTGACATGATTTTATCACGTCAACCATGCATGGTGTGAGAGATGCTAGCGATTAACAGATCAGAATCAGAATCAGAATCAGAATCAGCTTTATTGCCAAGTATATTTACAAGTAAACACACAAGGAATTTGACTTGACATTGGGCGCGCACGTTAGGCGCATCCAATGACACGGCAGCCATAAAGGCGCCTGTCTGCAGTGGGGGTAAAGGGGGGAAGGGGGGGGGGGGGAACACAATAGGCAGAGAGAAAAAACATAGTTATCAGAATCACGCTCGTATAAGCTCATATAAGCTCATGAGCCAAATTTTGATTACACAGAAAAAAACCCTCTATGCACATTAGCAGACAATAGATACAATCACACAGCAGAGGGAGGGAGAGCAGTGTGTGTATATTTGCATGTCATTGTGTAGTGTGAGTGTAACAGTTGTTAGTGAGCAGCAGAGGGCGCCTCCTGGCAGTGGATAGATGTTATAATCATGTGACTTATAAACAAGTCCAGAGATCAGAGTCTGTCTCTCTTTTCCTCTTCCTTGCAGAAGGCACATGGGCATTGGCATGGGCATGGGCAACAGATGGTGAATAAGGCAGGCCCCTGCATTGTGTGTCAACCCAAGAGGCTTGCACCATTGATTCTGCTACCCTTGCCTCCCCCCTTGTGGACACCTTAGCACGGTGCAGTGATGCCTAAGAGATGAACTGTCACCAAGTCCTGTACCCCCACCGAGGTCTCCTCCTGATCATAATTCTTTGTCCGGTGGGGTGGACCATGTGGGGGTCATAGGGTCGAATAGGGTCAATCCACGAAGCCCATGAAACCTTTGTCCACCAGTTGATCCTTGCCAAGGCTTGCATCATTCGGTTGCAGTCATCACACGGTTGCGACATAGGTTTGACCTTCCTCTGTGTCTGCTTCCCGTATCCACAGTTGTGGAGCACAGTCCAATCTTGTTGACACAGAAGCGAAACAACTGTGTGTCCCCGCTCTCAGAGGCACATCTCGTCCCATGAGGTCTATAGGACAGTCTGGTGGGTGTACCAGAGGGTAGACAACAGCCAGTCCAGCCAGTGAACAGTTCAGTGATGCTGCCCCAGGGATGCCACCCCCCTGTCGCTGGACAGAGGTAGAGATGCTGGTGTTGGTAAGGCTCGAGCTCCTGACTCCACCCCGGATGCTGGAGGTGTGGTGGATGCGCTTGGGTGCCAGTCCATTCTTCTTCTAGGGACTGAAGTCGTACAGTCACTTGTCCTACGACCTTTTTCTACGTCGCAGGCACACGTCGTGATGGTCTGGTGCCCTCCGGCATATGTCTTCCCTGTACCCTACACCTTTAATCGAGTGCCGATACAAAGGGCTCAGCAAGGGCAGGACCAATAATGGCTTGAGGGGTTGCCATCACAATGTATGGAGCCTGTACCATTTTATCCTTATTCACTACATCTGTAGTTATCTATGTGTTGTTGTAAGTTATCTCCCAGTAGCCTTGAGTGTGTGATTGTTGACTATATGAAATCTGCAAGCGGTGGTTGTGATGTGATGAGTGTGTTGGGTGATGGGACCTACTGCATACAGTGGGGGGAAAAAGTATTTAGTCAGCCACCAACTGTGCAAGTTCTCTCACTTAAAAGATGAGAGAGGTCTCCAATTTTCATCATAGGTATACCTCAACTATGAGAGACAAAATGAGAAAAAAAAAATCAGAAAATCACATTGAAGGATTTTTAATGAATTAATTGGTAAATTCCTCTGTAAAATAAGTATTTGGTCAATAACAAAAGTTCATCTCAATACTTTGTTATATACCCTTTGTTGGCAATGACAGAGGTCAAATGTTTTCTGTAAGTCTTCACAAGGTTTTCACACACTGTTGCTGGTATTTTGGCCCATTCCTCCATGCAGATCTCCTCTAGAGCAGTGATGTTTTGGGGCTGTTGCTGGGCAACACGGACTTTCAACTCCCTCCAAAGATTTTCTATGGGGTTGAGATCTGAAGACTGGCTAGGCCACTCCAGGACCTTGAAATGCTTCTTACGAAGCCACTCCTTCGTTGCCCGGGCGGTGTGTTTGGGATCATTGTCATGCTGAAAGACCCAGCCATGTTTCATCTTCAATGCCCTTGCTGATGGAAGGAGGTTTTCACTCAAAATCTCACGATACATGGCCCCATTCATTCTTTCCTTTACACGGATCAATCGTCCTGGTCCCTTTGCAGAAAAACAGCCCCAAAGTATAATGTTTCCACCCCCATGCTTCACAGTAGGTATGGTGTTCTTTCTCCTCCAAACACAACAAGTTGAGTTTTTACCAAAAAGTTTTATTTTGGTTTCATCTGACCATATGACATTCTCCCAATCCTCTTCTGGATCATCCAAATGCTCTCTAGCAAACTTCAGACGGGCCTGGACATGTACTGGCTTTAAGCAGGGGGACACGTCTGGCACTGCAGGATTTGAGTCCCTGGCGGCGTAGTGTGTTACTGATGTAGCCTTTGTTACTTTGGTCCCAGCTCTCTGCAGGTCATTCACTAGGTCACCCTGTGTGGTTCTGGGATTTTTGCTCACCGTTCTCGTGATCATTTTGACCTCACGGGGTGAGATCTTGCGTGGAGCCCCAGATCGAGGGAGATTATCAGTGGTCTTGTATGTCTTCCATTTTCTAATAATTGCTCCCACAGTTGATTTCTTCACACCAAGCTGCTTACCTATTGCAGACTCAGTCTTCCCAGCCTGGTGCAGGTCTACAATTTTGTTTCTGGTGTCTTTTGACAGCTCTTTGGTCTTGGCCATAGTGGAGTTTGGAGTCTGACTGTTTGAGGTTGTGGACAGGTGTCTTTTATACTGATAATGAGTTCAAACAGGTGCCATTAATACAGGGAATGAGTGGAGGACAGAGGACCCTCTTAAAGAAGAAGTTACAGGTCTGTGAGAGCCAGAAATCTTGCTTGTTTGTAGGTGACCAAATACTTATTTTACCAAGGAATTTATCAATTAATTCATTAAAAATCCTTCAATGTGATTTTCTGGATTTTTTTTTCTTCTCATTTTGTCTCTCATAGTTGAGGTATACCTATGATGAAAATTGGAGACCTCTCTCATCTTTTAAGTGGGAGAACTTGCACAATTGGTGGCTGACTAAATACTTTTTTGCCAGACTGTATGTTCAGCAGTGGGTAGGTAGTAGACAACATCGTTCAACGTTAGGAGACATCCTTATCCATGCATTGTTGTATTCAGGCATTCAGAGCTTCTAACCTTCACCCTTATCCAGACTACCAAACCGTAATTAGCATGATGGAAATAAATACGCAAGAGTACTATAAGTCTCACACCCGTACCTATGTGTGGTGAGCTATGTATGATTTATGTATTATCAGTAGCACACTGTGTTTACAAATAATCTGTGATGGCAGAATGGTCCTCGTCATCATCCTCCGTCTTGGGGTCCTCAGCTCTTCCTCTCGACCCAGCAATTGGTCTAAGACTTGCTGATGACTCCCACTGTGGAAAATTGCATTTGTTAACACCCTTCTGGGCTTCTGAATATATAGCCTATAGTGTCATACTCTGCTCCTTTTATTAGATCTACATCTGGTTATCCTTTTACCATAACCAATTTGGAATTTGCTTCAAATTTTCCTCATCCCCTCGTTTGTTAATGTTAAGATTGGTCATATAGGAGATTTCTGGGCATCAATGTGTACCACGTTCTGTGCTGTGGTTACCCAGTTAAGAGACAATGCTTATGGTTTTATTTTGGGAGAATATTCTATGTTAAGGTCAGGTATTGGTTTTCCATAGACGGCTCTATTCCACAGTAGAGGTGACAAAATGCCAACATTTTCCAATCCATGTGTTTGGGTTTAACCAGCGGGATGTGTGAAACCCCCCATAGTTTGAAATGTCTCTTATCCTCTTCAATTAGGACAATGGATGCTTCCACACATTTCTTTGTTTATCAGTCCAATTTTATGACCAATCTGTAGGATGGATTTGCAAATAATGGTTGTTAATAATTTGGATCAGATCTGTTCAATCACCTATAGTACATGGGGTACAATGCTACTTTTACAGATGTTGATAAGTGTTCTACTGGTAGCTTGCCATTTGCAGAATTTGATCGTTACTTTTCTGACCTTGAAAAGTCCTGTATGTCATTACCTGGAGTTCCTACTTTACATGCAATAATTTAACTTTTGCTAATTTTCTGTTTATGTGTAGAAGTGAGTCCACTTATCTGTTCTAGTCTTTACGTATGCAGTCCAGTTTTTCCATGGTGGATGTGGGTGCCTCCCTCCCGCAAGCAGTGCCCTGGACATCACTCCGTTTCCATTGTGGGGCGTGCTCCCTCCTCCTCCTCCTCCTCCCCCTCCTCCTTTTGGCCTCCTTTTATAAGAGAAACAGATTCATGGGGAGCCTCAGGCTCCCCTTGTGTCAGCCATTTCATAAATAAGTGTGTGTTTTTCCTTCAAATTTTATTTTCCCCTTCTTATTTAGATTTCCAACCTTGAGTCAAGAAAAAAATTGCTTCAAAGCCTTTATTTAATATTGCTAATTAATACAAGATGGGATAATAAGATTAACTCTCCACCATGCCAAGAGATATTATTTGTACTACTGTAATTGAATGCTGTGTGGATTTTTGTTTTTTTGTACTGCATACACCTTCATGTTGCTATTCATTTTTGCCACTCAGTGTTTGTCTACCAAGAGTTCTGTTCAATGACATCCTATGCATACCCTCTATTGGGGAGGAACATAACTGGGGTGTTAGATTGACTTTTAATGACTGCGTATATAGTAAGGCTATAATCATTGCTGTGAATGTTTGCTCATTACTGAATGTTAATATTCACAGCTAAAACAAATGCATTGTATGAATGGACACCTAATGCCTTATTGCTGCTTTAAGTACTTGGAAACATTTAAGATGGCTGCCTGCATTTGTGCCTTCTTCCTGACACTCTTAAGCAAAATGTAATTTATTTATTGTTGGTTTTCTGTTTGTTTGGTTTTTAAAGCTACAGCTGCAAATCTTACATGGATTTTTATTTTTCTTTGTAACACATACTCTGCTTTCGTTTCTTTTTCCATTTCCATCTCAACATCAGAAATATTTTCTACAGTTGCTAAATCTACCGTTCTTCTTCCCCTACGTACTTTTTCCAACATGAACACTCACTCAATTTTTACCATCCACTATCCATCTGTGTACAAGACTTCACCTTTCCCTGGACTAGCTGATGAAGCTGCACATTGCACATCTATAATCTCTTTCAGTATTAAAGCTTCCTTTCATTCATCTGGTCTCAGTTCTCTTCAGCCTTCATCAACATTCTGTTACCACCTGCTTGTCTTATTCATGATTCACTGTCCCGTCATTCATACTACTGACCTTTCCATTTGTTCTGGTATTAAATAATGCCTCTGGGTTTGAACATCTGCCTTTCGAGGAATGTATAAAAATAACACGTCTGCAGATTGCTCTGAAAACTAAAGTATAACAGAGTCATCTGTATCTTGGTGCGGTGGAGTCTTCTGTCTTTTTCTTCTGAACAGATAGTCTCCAAACGAGCTAACACCATTTTTTTTTTTTTTTTTTTTTGTTACTTATTTGTACCCGTAGGTAGACTTGATTTGCAGTCTGGTGACAAGCCACCAGCTGCTGGTCGCTGCGTGCGCGAGCACCCTAAACCTACATGTTTTTGTTGTGCGGGAGGAAACCGGAGAAATCCCGGAGTAAACCCACGCAACACGGGGAGAACATGCAAACTCCACACAGCTCACTGTTGGTCGGGGGCTGGGATCGAACCCACGATCTCATGATCCCCGCGATCCCCCGGCCGAGGGTAAAACTGTGCTGCCACAGTGCTAAACCACTGCGCCACCGTGCAGCCCGCCCAGCAGCCCACCATGCCTACAAAGCTATAACAATTTTTAGATACAAAAATGTAAAACTTTCATTAGCCCCCAAAAACAATTCTAAAAATATTTAAATCAAGACTCAACAACCATGTGACACGCGGACCATCCGTGTGTGAACCGCTGGTTTGTTTATCAAGCTACACTGGTTGTCTTGTGTGTGTCAGCGCTGCAGATCCATGTGCACAGGACAATAAAGCCTTGTTTATGCTCCACCTCCACTCTGTGCATGCGTCTGTGATGCTTGTACCCTTTGGAAAAGGCTGATGCACACACAGCTATATGTATATGCTTCATTGTTGAGTCTACTCTGCCGAGTGTTTGCTGCTTTTACCTCAAATTATCTTCTTGTTTCTCTAGTCTACTCTAGTCATGTTTGTTTTAATTCATCTTCTATAACACTTTTTACTCATCTCTGGATGATCAAAAACCCTCACTCTTGTTACGCTGCCATCCCCCATCCCCATACAAAGTGTAAGGAAATGTGTAATGCTCCGCACTGTGTATATATTTATATATTTATGTGTACATATATATATTCACTGCTCTTAATTTCTTATCTTCTAAATTATTGCTCTGAGTGTTGCTGTCCCTGTGTTGTTGCAATCCTGGAATTTCCCCATTGTGGGACTAATAAAGGCTTATCTTATCTTAATGTGACTGTCATGTAAGCTTACAGCTTTTCTCTAAATTGTCATTTTTCTCCTAACAAATTTTGGATTTTTTCTTTGTAAATTTGCAAGTTTTTTGTTGTTTTTTTTTCAGAAATTTGTGACTCTTTCCAAAATATTTTTGTACATTTGCAACTTTTCCTCAAATGTGCAATTTTCTCTGAAACTTGCACAGTTTTACCTTTATACCTTTTTGCGTAAATTTTCAACCTTTGTCTTAAGTTGAGTTTGTAAATCAGCATTTTTATCATATTTTGCACCTCCATCTTACAAACTTGTACCCGATCTACCCTCACACGTTCATACCCCATGTGAAGTTAAAAAATGCCTACTGCAAATCTCTTACTTTAACAATGTGATTAGATTTCAACAAATTTGTAAAGCATAAGCAATACTTTTCTCTAGCTTTTCTTGAACTCTTGGCTGCACTGCCCTCACATGTTTGGTTAATTGGTTGTTCCAAATTGTCCACAGACCTCTTTCTCCTGTAGGCCCTTAGAATAGAGGGCTAGTACTAGTGGTGGTCTTTGAGACTAGAAAATGTGCTAATAAGTTTAGTTCATATCCATAAAGCTTTGGGAAATGTGCAAAAAATACAGATAGGAGGGTCTGGGAATCTCCAAATATGTATTAACCCTTGAGTATAAAGGCGCCCTAAACCTGCATCCTTTCTCTTGGCCAGCAGGTGGCTAGTTTTCTAGCTAGCAAAAGGTCAGACTGCCTGATATTCTGTGGAAGAATGACCTTTCAAGCCTCAAGAATTTTCCAGATTTTGGTCTTAATTGCAAGCCTTCTTTTTATTAGATGTTTCTTAGGTGGAATATGGGTGGGCAATATACAGTGGGGCAAAAAAGTATTTAGTCAGCCACCAATTGTGCAAGATCTCCCACTTAAACGATGAGAGAGGTCTCCAATTTTCATCATAGGTATACCTCAACTATGAGAGACAAAATGAGAAAAAAGATCAGAAAATCACATTGAAGGATTTTTAATGAATTAATTGGTAAATTCCTCGGTAAAATAAGTATTTGGTCAATAACAAAAGTTCATCTCAATACTTTGTTATATACCCTTTGTTGGCAATGACAGAGGTCAAATGTTTTCTGTAAGTCTTCACAAGGTTTTCACACACTGTTGCTGGTATTTTGGCCCATTCCTCCATGCAGATCTCCTCTAGAGCAGTGATGTTTTGGCGCTGTCGCTGGGCAACACGGACTTTCAACTCCCTCCAAAGATTTTCTATGGGGTTGAGATCTGGAGACTGGCTAGGCCACTCCAGGACCTTGAAATGCTTCTTACGAAGCCACTCCTTCATTGCCCGGGCGGTGTGTTTGGGATCATTGTCATGCTGAAAGACCCAGCCACATTTCATCTTCAATGCCCTTGCTGATGGAAGGAGGTTTTCACTCAAAATCTCACGATACATGGCCCCATTCATTCTTTCCTTTACACGGATCAGTCGTCCTGGTCCCTTTGCAGAAAAACAGCCCCAAAGCATGAAGTTTCCACCCCCATGCTTCACAGGTGTTCTTTCTCCTCCAAACACGACAAGTTGAGTTTTTACCAAAAAGTTCTATTTTGGTTTCGCATCTGACCATATGACATTATCCCAATCCTCTTCTGGATCATCCAAATGCTCTCTAGCAAACTTCAGACGGGCCTGGACATGTATTGGCTTAAGCAGGGGGACACGTCTGGCTCTGCAGGATTTGAGTCCCTGGCGGTGTAGTGTGTTACTGATGGTAGCCTTTGTTACTTTGGTCCCAGCTCTCTGCAGGTCATTCACTAGGTCCCCCCATGTGGTTCTGGGATTTTTGCTCACCGTTCTCGTGATCATTTTGGCCCCACGGGGTGAGATCTTGCGTGGAACCCCAGATCGAGGGAGATTATCAGTGGTCTTGTATGTCTTCCATTTTCTAATAATTACTCCCACAGTTGATTTCTTCACACCAAGCTGCTTACCTATTGCAGATTCAGTCTTCCCAGCCTGGTGCAGGTGTACAATTTTGTTTCTGGTGTCCTTTGACAGCTCTTTGGTCTTGGCCATCGTGGAGTTTGGAGTCTGACTGTTTGAGGTTGTGGACAGGTGTCTTTTATACTGATAACGAGTTCAAACAGGTGCCATTAATCCAGGTAACGAGTGGAGGACAGAGGAGCCTCCTAAAGAAGAAGTTACAGGTCTGTGAGAGCCAGAAATCTTGCTTGTTTGTAGGTGACCAAATACTTATTTTACCGAGGAATTTACCAATTAATTCATTAAAAATCCTTCAATGTGATTTTCTGGATTTTTTTTCCTCATTTTGTCTCTCATAGTTGAGGTATACCTATGATGGAAATTGGAGACCTCACTCATCTTTTAAGTGGGAGAACTTGCACAATTGGTGGCTGACTAAATACTTTTTTGCCCCACTGTAAGCTGCGGCTTCAGCCATCACCGTTTTCGGATAACTTATGTTGAATTGTACAATCAGGGGAGTTTAATGTTTAATTTGACCTTGTTGGATTTTTCCTTGATATATTGTTCTGTTCCTTTCTTTTAATCTTTTAATCTAATCTGTCCAAAAAATAAAGATTCATTCATATTTATACACTCTTTCTGTAGCTACTCAATAGTCTGCATACATGGCAGCATTTTAGATGAGAAAGCACACCGACCTCTCTGCTAAAAGGTTGAGAACACTGTGATCAGTTATCTTAGTTTTACTGTTAGATTTACTCCCTGTTTGTTAAAGAGGATGCCAACTCACAAAATGCCTAATTTCAGACTTCAAGACAGTAAACCTTAATGACTTAATAACTTTTCTATCCGTTCCTGTCCCACTCTCCCCCTTTGAAACAGAACAGCTTAATATCAAAGCCGTTCTTTTTCAACATCCTGTAGGGGAGGATACCCATTGTGTTGCTAATTGGGGGACCCCCCGGGTGCCATTGTGGGTGTTTGAGCCCAGTGGCCAAATTGCTGACATAGGAAGTAAGTATCTGACTCTATTATTTAAACTCTGACCTCCTGTGGCCCTGCAGCTGATACTGATAGGACAAATTAGGTGGGGCATGGGTATGGCTTTTTTGAAGATTGGTCATGTATTGTGTCTGCTCAGAATGAGATCTTGGCACGTCTCTGCTATGGAAAGCAACAATACTGTACTTACATGTGCTCAAATGTTCCTCTTTTACCCATTGTTTTGCCTTCTTTGACTGTTGCTGTGGAGGGAGGAGGGGGTCACTAGGCGCTGGCGGAGGAGGAGCGTGGATGCCTCCAGGGGGCCTGAAGAGGGTCTCACAAGGTCACTGGGGGAGGGATGGTCCACAGCCAACACATCGTCTCAAATTAATAGGGAAACAGAAAGGTTGTTAAACAGCGGTTTTTGTTTTTGTTTTGTCTTTTCCGTTTTATGGTGTTTATTGATTATTTTACATTTGTTCTCACCATTGCAGCATAAGTCTCTTATTCTTACATTTTTTTTCTTTCCTTCCTCCAATCGTTTCTCCATATTTTGTCTTGCGTCCTGCACAAAACTTTAACATTTCATCAATTTTCAATTTTCTCAAAAAACAAATTTCCCTTTCCATTTTCTGCCCACTCTCACTTCCACAAGGTTCAGCTCTACAACAAAAACTCCTATTTATTCATTTATTTATTTATTTATAATTTAATTCATTCACATATTTACTCTGGTTATTTAAACTGTCAAAATCCCAGAAGTTCTGGTCGTGGAGGAGGAGTAGCAACAATTTACCATTCCAAATTACTAGTTAATGTAAAGCAAAAAACATGTTATAATTCCTTTGAGGGCCTAGTCCTCAGTATTGGGAACTTTAGCAATTTTAGGCTAAACCCAATTTTATTTGCCATAGTTTATCGTCCTCCATCAACCTACTCAGAATTTTTATCAGAATTTGCTGATTTCTTAGCTGATTTAGTGCTGAAATCAGATAGAATAATTATAGTAGGGGACTTTAATATACATGTAGATGTAGATAGTGACTGCCTTAATGTGGCATTTAATTCAATATTAGACTCGATTGGGTTTTCTCAGAAAATAAGAAATTCTACTCATTATCTCCACCATACGTTGGACCTTGTGATGACATATGGCATAGAAATAGAAAATCTGGTAGTGTCTCCTCATGACCCTGTACTGTCAGACCATTGTCTGTTAACCTTTGATTTTACTATTTCTGACTATGTGGCTCCTAAAAATTTTTTTTACTACAGTAGATGCCTCTCAGATGGTGCTGTTACCAAATTTATGCAGATTGTTTCCTCTATGCCATGCGTCAACACAATGGAAATAAGCTATAGACAGCTTGCTCCTTCTGTAATTGATAACATGGTGGATAGTGTTACAGCTTCTCTGCATCAGACTCAAGACTTGGTGGCCCCCTTAAAAAAGAAAAAGTCTAATCAGAGATTTCTAACTCCTTGGTTCAACACAGAAACTCGTAGCTTAAAACAGAAGACTCGTCAATTAGAAAGAAAATGGCGCTCCACTAATTTAGAAGAAATCTGTTTAGCTTGGAGAAATCATCTTTTAATTTATAAAAAATCTCTTAGAAAAGCTAGAACGAGTTATTATTCTGCATTAATAGAAGAGAACAAGAATAATCCCAGGTTTTTTTTCAGTACTGTAGCCAGGTTGACAAAGAGTCGGGACTCTGTCAATCCTAGCATTCCCTTAGAGCTTACTAGTCAGGACTTTATGAACTTTTTTAATAATAAAATTTCATTCATCAGAGATAAAATCAATCAGATTCTTCCCACAGTTAACTTAAATACAGTAACTACTACAACTCCTTCAACTGATATCTGTTTGGATGAGTTTACCCCAATTGACCTTTTAGAGTTAGACAAAATAATTTCCTCATCCAAGCCTTCAACTTGTCTTTTAGACCCTATTCCTACCAGGTTATTTAAAGAAGTCTTCCCACTTATTGGTAGCTTTATTCTTCATATAATCAATTCTTCATTAACTTTAGGTCATGTACCGCAGGCTTTTAAAACGGCTGTAATTAAACCCTTACTCAAAAAGCCAACGCTAGATCCAGGAGTTTTAGCTAACTATAGACCAATCGCTAATCCCCCTTTTATTTCAAAAATCTTAGAAAGAGTTGTTGCTACGTAATTATTTGACCACCTGCAGGGAAATGGTTTACTTGAAGAGTTTTAATCTGGGTTTAGAATCCATCATAGTACTGAAACAGCCTTAGCAAAGGTCACTAACGACCTCCTCATCGCATCTGATAATGGACTGGTTTCTGTACTTGTCCTTTTTGACCTTAGTGCAGCTTTTGATACTATCGATCATATTATTCTACTTGATAGATTAGAACACTATGTTGGACTTAATGGAACTTCGTTGCAGTGGTTTAGATCTTATTTATCTGATAGGTTCCAGTTTGTTCATGTCAATAATGAGTTTTCTTTCAACTCAAAGCTCAGTCATGGAGTTTCACAGGGATCTGTGCTAGGCCCTACTCTTTTTAGTTTATATACTGTATGCTTCCGTTAGACAACATTATTAGAAAGCACTTTATACATTTTCATTGTTATGCAGATGATACACAATTATACCTGTCAATGAAGCCAGATGATAGTAATCAATTAGCCAAGTTAGAAGCCTGTCTTTAGGAAATCAAAGCTTGGATGACTTGTAATTTCCTGCTATTAAATTCAGATAAGACTGAAGTCATTCTTGTTGGTCCAAAAAACCTTAGAAATACCTTTCCAAATCAAACTTTCAGTTTGGATGCAGTTACTCTTTCTCTTAATTGCTCTGTGAGGAACCTTGGAATTATTTTTGATCAAGATCTGTCCTTCAATTCACATGTTAAATTTGTTTCTAAGACTGCCTTCTATCATTTGCATAATATTGCCAAGATTAGGAGCATCTTGTCTCAGAGTGATGCTGAGAAACTGATCCACGCTTTTGTTAGCTCTAGATTAGATTATTGTAATTCTTTATTATCAAGTTGTCCTAAAACATCTTTAAAAAGTCTTCAGCTGATCCAAAATGCTGCAGCAAGAGTTTTAACAGGTACTAGAAAGACAGATCATCTCTCCGGTTCTGGCCTCCCTTCATTGGCTTCCCATAGAGTTTAGAATTAAAGTTTAAAATCCTTCTTCTTACTTACAAAGCTCTAAACAATCAGGCTCCTTTTTATTTAAAAGATCTGATACTACTGTATTATCCTAACAGAGCACTACGCTCCCAAAATGCAGGATTACTTGTAATACCTAGAATCTCCAAAAGTACAATGGGAGGCAGAGCCTTCAGTTATCAAGCTCCTCTCCTGTGGAACCAGCTGCCAATCTGGATTCGGGAGTCAGACTCGATCTCTGTTTTTAAGAATAGGGTTAAAACCTACCTTTTTGATATAGCCTACAATTAGGGAGGGATCATGTGTTTCTGAACCCTCCCTTAGTTATGCTGCTAATAGATTTAGTCAGCCGGGGGACCTCCAATAATGCACTGGGCCTCACTCCTTTCTTTACTCTCAATGAACTATTATTATTTTATTTTTTTTGCTGGTGATTAACATCTGTTTGTTCTCTCCCATAGATTGAGTCCCCATCGTGCTGTTTGCTCTCTACATGTCTGTTCTTTTCATCTTCTCTGCCCCTCACCCCCCAGCCAGTCGCAGCAGATGACTGCCCCTCCCTGAGCCTGGTTCTGCTGGAGGTTTCTTCCTGTTAAAAGGGAGTTTTTCCTCTCCACCATCGCCAAGTGCTTGCTCATAGGGGATCACGTGATTGCTGGGGTCTTTCTGCAACTGTGGGGGTCCCCCCTACAGTTGAAAGTGCTATGAGATGACTGTTGTTGTGAAATGGCGCTATACAAATAAAGTTGAATTGAATTGAATTAAAGTTGAATTGAACTGAATTGAATTGAATTATCTGTTCCAATCTACAATTTTCAATATTTCATTTAAATTCTCTCACTTTTATATAGTGTCCACCTAGGATTTCCTACAGTTTTATTGAGGAATAAATATCCCTATTCTCCAGTTTTATTGTATAAGTAGGAATAGTTATTATTCTTATACCTCCCTCTGCCTAATTTAAAGTTGAGTCTTTTCTCTTTAAGCTGAGTGGGCATGCTTTTGCCTCACTACAAACAAAACCCACATAGGCGGGTGCGGGAGGACTTTATTTTGCCGTGCAAGGACTTAAAGCTTTCCTTTCAGCCAGAGAGATAAGGTTCCAAATTTATTATTAAGATTTAAGTTCTTATTGGCAGTAATTTTGTGAAATAGTGCACTTCCTATATTCTGCCACATGATGGAGGCACTGTGCTGCAGCTTGAAGGTGGTTCAAGACGGCGTTCCCATGCATATGCCCAGTGAACGCAACATGCGCAAGATGGCTCCCGAGCCTATTGTTCACAAACCACGACGTCTTTTTTTTTTTTAAGGAAATGGAGCGCTGCCTCCCTAACCCCAGCTGTACACATGCCAGAATAACCTTACAACTTTAATTTAGCACTTCATTTTAATACTGTTACCTCAAATAATTCTCCTCTCAGTAACCTGTTTTACAATCTCACCTCCACTCGATGGTGGGGGCGCATTACCTCGCTCCTTTGTTCTGGCCACGTGGTCCGGAGTGTGCCATTAGTTAAATCATACTATGTGGAAAGTTTAATAGATATGTCCAGCTCCCGGTATTTCTCAAACCACACCTTTATCCCCTAAAGACACAGAATTACACAGACATTCGGGACCAGGCTAACCCTAGTTCCCATATTTGAGGAGATGGACACGGTTGATTCCGCTGTTCACTAAGTCTCGTTATTCTGGCACTGACTGCAACCGAAATTTGTGGGACCAGGCTAACCCTAGTTCCCATATTTGAGGAGACAAACACGGTTGATTCCGCTGTTCCCTAAGTCTCTTATTTCGGCACAGACTGCATCCGAAATACTTCACCTATGTGGTATCATTCCTTAATAGCATCAGGTTCTAATCCTGACTATTTTCATTTGAGAAGACTGGCATGGCCGTTGCCCCTAAGTCTTATTAAATTTTGGGTACAGACTGCATCCCAAAACCTCACCGATCCGTTTAACTTTTTTTAGACAGGACACTTTCGCTGAGGCCTCGGCAGGTCCCCCAAGCACAAGTGGTGCTGTGACTAACTCTGATACACAGAGGACATTTTCACTGGGGGCTTCTTTCAGCCCCGAATACAAGCGGTGCCATGTGTCCAGCAGATTAAACTATAGTGGCTTCGCTCTACAGCAGAATTGGGTCGAACACTTTCAATGGCTCCCCCCGGATCAGGTTACTAAAACCTGGCTCTTTTCATTTGAGGAGACATACCTGGGTGATTATTAGTCACCCTAGCTCCTAAGTCTCGTCATTTTGGTTCAGACTGACTCCAAAATGTTTTATTTGATAGACCATACACCCGTGAATTGCATGTCTATGATCATGACCGTTCTACCTCAAACTGAAAATAGAACATGTGCACTTCCCTTTTAACTTTTCAAACTATCTGACTATTTGTTTAGACTTTACATGTGACTCCCAACCAAATGATAAAATTTGGAGATCGGATATACCCCTTTATCAGACAACTATAAATTTAGAATGGCCAAACTGCAGAAATTTTACATACAAAAGGTTTTCTGCTTACCTTTTTTTTGTTCAGGCGCTACCACGGTCGTCTGAAAAGGGTCCCTCCGATGTGGTGTGTTCAGGCTGACCTCGGAAGAATTTCATCCAGGTCACAGCACCAATTTGTTAGAAAAATACCAGATTCTTTGATTGAAAGATCCAAGAACAAGCCGGAGATTTCTTCAATTTAAAGATGGAACATTTACTGTATTTAGAAGTCACAAGTAAAACAAGCAGCGCTGGGTGCAGCGTGACGCAGCTCCCTCTGGAGCGTCGCCACACTGACCCCGACTTCCGGGTGCGGGTTACAGTTATCTTCTCGAGTGGGGCCAACCCAGTACAATAGGATGGGCTTATACGCGACTATCTGATTGGCTAATCTAACTATGGCGTGAACAGGCCATCCACTGCTCACGCCGCTGTTCTAGAATGTGCAATCAACAGTGTACTTGAATGTTGGATCCGGGCGTGCATCTAATGTGATAGACTTGACTATAAAGAGAGAGAGAGAGAGAGAGAGAGAGAGAGCGAGAAAGAGAGAGAGAGAGAGAGAGAGAGAGA
Source organism: Pholidichthys leucotaenia (assembly GCA_020510985.1). NCBI lineage: Eukaryota > Metazoa > Chordata > Actinopteri > Cichliformes > Pholidichthyidae > Pholidichthys > Pholidichthys leucotaenia. The sequence goes on along the minus strand of CM035842.1, from coordinate 372,092,238 downwards.
GAGAGAGAGAGAGAGAGAGAGAGAGATTTGATTTTTAAAAGATCTTTAATAAACACACTTGTCCATCATTCAATACAATGTCTATGTCATGCTATATTACACAGAAAATTATTCCCCCAAAAAACGCCCCAAAAAAAGCTGTCCATCACGAACTAAACAGAGGACATTCTCCAGGGACCAGAGGGTCCTGAAACCTTCCACATCCCCATTCCCCATAAAAAACTGAAAGTCCAGCCTGATTCTGGCTTTAAGTAGCCTCACAAATAAAATTTTGACATCAACATCATTCTCAACATTCTCAAGTTTTCTTCTCCGGCTTACATAGATAGCCAACTTTGCCTGCCCTAAAACAAAGTTCAGTAGTTGACACTTCTGCTTAAAACGGCGATTGTACATAAAACCACAAATGAAAACCTGCTTAGAGAAAACTTCCTTAAAAATGTGAAAAAGTTCTGTGAGAAGTTCAAAGAGACCACTCAGGCGCTGACATTCAGTAAAACAATGAAAAACTGTCTCCCTAGAGGAACAAAAAACACACTGATCACTGACACTGCTGTTAATCACAGAAACAAAAAGCATTGACAGCTATAATACCATGCAGGACCCTCCACTGTAAGTCTCCATGCCTCTTAGGGAGAGGGGCTTTATAAAGAGCCCTCCAGGCAGGCCGATGCCCTTTTTCTAGTCTAAAATAGGCTCTCCAAGGAGTGTCCACACAGGTGTTCAATCTGTCCTTGTTGAGTGCCATCACCACCAGTCTGTAGAGTGCCTTACCACTGGCTCCTCCAAAGTCCACACCAGTGGGAGCACAGAATGCCAGTAAGGAGCAAGGAGCGACGTCAAAGTCCATATAGAGCGTGAGAGAGGGAAAAGGGTCTGTGCTTTCTGGATGCAGCGTGCCATTGCTAAAGTCCAAGAGTAGGGAGTGCTCAAGTCCATGAAGCTCCTGTTTCCAGTGTGCAAGAAGACCATCGATGAAACGATTTGACCTGACACCAAGACGAGCTGCTAAAGCTGAGGCGTTGTTGAGGCCAGGACCAGCCAGTTCCACTACTTGCTTCAGAGTGAGAACATTCCTGGAACACAGCCTATCACGGAAGGTCCTTCCAACTCCCGGCAGGACACCAAGGCGACCACCAAAAACCAGCGGCTCCCTCAACAACCAGTGGAGGGAATCGCATGGCCCTCTTTGTTTTTTAAAAAGAGTCCATACTGAAAAAAGACTGCGGTAAAAACTGGGCAAAGACAGTGCACTAGAGTTCTTAAAATCCATTAAAAACACAGGGAGATCTAGCCCAAGCCCAAGGACTCTCTGTAAAATAACACAGGCCAAAGGCCTCCATACCAGGTCCTGGGGGCCCGTCAGCAGTCTCTGTATGAAAGTCAGTCTAAAAGCAGCACCTCTACTAGCTAAATGAACCACTCCTTGCCCCCCTTCCTCTTTGGGAAGAAATAACAGGGCTTGAGGGACCCAGTGGAGTCCACCCCCCCCCCAAAAAAGTCCACCATAACAGACTGGATTTTTGACAACAAACCAGCAGGGGGGTCCATGCACATGAGGCGGTGCCACAGGGATACAGGGATGAGGAAACAAGATTACTTAAAATGAGCACTCTTCCTCTAAAAGATATTCTTGGCATTAGCCACTTCCACTTGTTTAGTCTCCCGTTGATTTTCTCTATGACCCCATCCCAATTTTTTTGCTCAAATTGTTGTTTTCCAATAAAGACACCAAGATACTTAAACCCTCCTTTTTTCCAAATCAGCCCACCAGGCAGCGTAAGCTGATTTTCTAGGTTCTCCCACACCATCAGAGCCTCGCTTTTTCCCCAGTTTATTTTTGCAGAGGAAAGTTGGCCAAAAAGATTGACACTCCTAACCAAAACGTCAATGTCACTCTGCTTGTTTAGCAGAATGACTACATCATCTGCATAGGCCGACAGCTTGAACGTGGTGTCACAGCCAGGAAAAGTAACTCCTGATAGATCCCTTCTCAAGCAGTGAAGCAAAGGCTCTATAGCGAGGGAGTACAGCATCCCTGAGAGAGGGCAGCCCTGCCGAACCCCCCTCTGGACTTTTAAAGGGGCAGACAGGCCCCCATTTATCTTCAGCACACTCTCAATGTCACTGTACAAGACCCGTATCCTGGCTATGAAGCCTGGGCTGAACCCAAAAGCAGCTAAAACGGTCAAACGCCTTTTCCTGGTCAATTGAAATCAAACCAGTTTCTACCGCCAATGAACCAGAGACCTCCAAAACATCCCGAATTAAAGTGACGTTGTCACTAATCAGCCTGCCAGGCACACAGTAAGTCTGGTCTACATGAATGAGCTCGCTCATCACCTTTCTCAGTCTTCGGGCCAGAGCTTTTGAAAGAATCTTATAGTCTGTGCAGAGCAGAGAGACTGGCCTCCAGTTCTTTAGGCTCTGGAGGTCCCCTTTTTTCAGCAACAGTGTGATGATGGCCCTCCTGCAGGTCGTGGGTAGGGTCCCCCTTTTCAAGCTATCTTGGAGAACCTCCAGCAGGTCTGGACCAAGCAGGGGCCAGAATTCCTTAAAAAAGTCCACAGAGAGACCATCTAAGCCTGGTGATTTTCCATTCTGGAGGCTCATTAGTGCCGTATGCAGCTCAGACAGAGACAGTGGAGCATCCAAGCCGGCAACAAGGTCCTCTGAGAGCACTGGAAGACCATCAAGGAAAACCTGGCCCAGTGACGTGTCCTCCATCCACTCTGCTCTAAACAATTCACTGTAAAAGCTAGCAGCGTATTTCCTGATCTCTGCTGCTGTGGAGATTGTTCTCCCGTCATCGTCCAACAAGGAGTGAATGAGTTTTCTCTGTCCATTTTTCCCCTCCAGTCCAAAAAAGTACTGGGAGGGTGAGTCCATCAGAGCTACATCCATGTAGCGTGAGCGGACCAGAGCACCCTGCGCGGTGACCCCTAGCAAGCTAGCCAAGGCTGACCTTTTTGACTTGAGAGCCTCTAAGTGCTCTTGTTTTCCTGTAGAACTGAGCAACTCCTCTAGCTCTACCACCTCAGTCTCCAGAACTTTCAAGGATTGGGTCAAGCTACGAGTGACATTTTGAGTGTACTGTTGGCAGAGTTGTTTTATCTGTGCCTTACCAAAATCCCACCACATTTGGAGAGGACTAAAAGAGGGTTTTGGTCCCTGTGTGACTTCCAAACATCATGAAAAACCTCTTTAAAAAACACATCATTTAAAAGTGTATTATTAAAATGCCAAAAAGCACTCTTACACTTTACATTTTCAATAAACACAGAACAAAACAGCAGGCAGTGATCAGTGAAACCAACAGGACAGATACAACTATTTTTAAAAACACTCATTTGATGTTTAAAACCATAAAAACGGTCTAACCTGGCTATAGATAAAAAGGTTATCTTTAACATGGCTCCAGGTGTACTGCCTCTGGTCCCCATGATGTGATCTCCACACATCAGCCATTTCATGTGTCTTCACCAGTTCCCTCAGCCTATTGGCAGAAGCAGGGTGAGGCTCCTGATGGTTCCTGTCTAGTCTGTGGTTTAATGTACAGTTAAAATCACCCCCCAGAAATAAAAAACTATTTGGATTACAGGACCTAACCGTATCCGATAGCACGTCAAAGACCCTGATCCTCTCTGCTCTCTGTGTTGGCACATACACGTTTATAAAAACCAAGTTCACGTTTTCAAACTGTATCTTTAATAAGAGGAAATGACCTTTCACCACCTCTTCTACCTCATAAGAGACAGGCACACAACCCCTAGAGAAAAGTACAGCCACCCCCCCACTGCTATTGGATTTGTGGCTAAAAAAAAATGCAGCCATCCCACTCTTTTCTCCAATGGCTCTCAATGTCTACAGTGCTGTGAGTCTCCTGGAGCATCAGCACGTCAAGTTTCTTTAAATTAAAAAGCTTGTATAAAGAGGCCCTTTTTACATCATCCCTGGCCCCATTAATATTGAGAGTGCCAATTCTAAGGTGGGGCATTAAAAAGGATAAAAATAAGGTACAGTAAAAAAACACACACATAGCATAAAAGGGAAGAAACAAACTAAGAGTCAACATGACTGTTAGTAATTTGCGATTTCAGTTTAACAACCAGTTTCTTTAAACGATATATTTCCTGATCAGTGAAAGTCTCATTCCCATCATTCAGTTTCATAAATTTGCGAGCTGATGCCACAAATAACTCCAGATCTGGAAAGTAATTTTCCACTTTCACAGCTCTGCTCCCCTTAGTCACCTGGAGAAATTTCCTAATCTTGGTAAAACAATAGAAGCTTTGCTCCTCCTGCGTCTGCATCAGTTCAGACTCAGCTCCACTTTCGTCAGAAGCGCTCTCATCCAGTATTTCTAAATTCCCAACCCTACTAGATTTAGCAGAGCTCTGCAAGTTTTCAGCACTTTTTCTTTTTTGTGCAGCTTTAAAAGGATCCTCTTCAACAAAACTACATTCCTGCATTTCTTCGTGAACTGCAACGTTTGTCATGCAGTGTTTACTCTGTGTGTCCGGTACAACCTCAATCCGCTCCTCCCCCCCCCCCCCCTGCAAAGTCTGTTCATTCACGTTCCTTCATTTAACTGCACTCATTTCGCCCTCCACCTCTTTACTCCGGGTGACAGGCTCGTCACAATGATCAGAGCTGCCGCCAAACAGAAACTCCCCACCATCACTGTTTGAAGGGGCAACTACCGTGCCCGCAGTGGCCGCCCCAGCAGAAGCGGACGCGGCCACGGCCGCGAACGCCCCAGCAGAAGCAGACGCGGCCGCCCCAGCGGAAGCGGACGCCGCAGCGGCATCCGCCGCACCACATGTAGCGCTACCCTCCGGACCACCAGAAACAGCGGCATCACCTTTCTTACTGCCAGTGTTCTTTGTGTTCACCTTTTCAGGACATGATCTAATGAGATGGCCTTCTGCACCACACGCAAAACACTTCATGGTTTCAGATGTTGCAAACACCAAGTAGCTAAAGCCGTCAATCCTGAAGTTAAAAGACGCGTTCAGTTCAGCAGAGCTGTCTTTTAACACCATGAAACACTGCCTCCTGTGACACACGACATGCTTCAGCAGGGGTGATTTACTACCCAGAGAGACCATTCTGATGGGGGAAACAACTTGGCCAAAACGGGACAACTCTCTGATCAGCTGATCATTTTTAATGAAAGGAGGAGTGTTTGAGATGGTGATCCTCCTAGAAGGGTTAACCAGTGGTAGAACAGGAGTAAAAGTGTCATTTATGACCACTCCCTGTTCCACCACCTGATCAGCTTTTTCAGTCGAATCCAGAAAGATGACAATTGCGCTGTTCATCCTCGATGCTGATTTTATGCTGTCATGCCCAACCACCTGTCCTACAGCGAGGCCGGCCTCCTCCACAGAACAGGGAACTGTCGGGAGGATTCTCACACCATGTCGCCGGGTCAAGCGCTCAAACTCCACACCACCGTCAAACACCGGCATGATGCCGGCCGGGAAAAACAGGCAGCAGAAGCTACCGTTCCCCGACACACTCACACCAACACTCACACCCCAGCACACACACACTCAAACCACTATATACTAAACACACACACCTCAAACACACACGATAGAGAAAAGTTAGAAAAAAAACAAAGTTTAGAGTACTCACTCAACGCCACTCCATACCCCTGCTCCCACAAACGCTCACGCATGCGCACGAGAGAGAGAGAGAGAGAGAGAGAGAGAGAGAGAGAGAGAGAGAGAGAGAGAGAGAGAGAGAGAGAGAGCTCTATAGCTCTGCCTAATTCCAGGTTATCAGAATCAGAATGAGATTTATTGCCATTGTTCATGTAGTACACAAACTAGGAATTTGTCTCGGTGCAATGCTGCAACATTAAAGATGGAGTAACACTAAAGATAAAAAAATATGCATGCAATAAAAGGTAGAATAAGAATAAGTAGTCATAAGAAGTTCTCTGATGACTCTGCGATCGTTGGTCTCATCTCCAACGGAGATGAAGCTGAGTACAGAGGGCTTATCCAGGACTTTGTGGACTGGTGCCATCGGAACTGCCTCCAGATCAACGCGAGGAAAACTAAGGAGCTGGTGGTGGACTGCCGCAGGCATGGGCAGCCCCTCACAGCACCAGTAAATATACAGGGAACAGACATCGAGATGGTGACATCCTATAAGTACCTGGGTATTCATCTGAACAATAAACTAGACTGGTCACACAATACTGACGCACTCTACAAGAAGGGACAGCGCAGGCTGTTCCTGCTGAGGAGACTCAGGTCTTTTGGTGTACAAGGGGTGCTGCTGAAGTCATTCTATGACACGGTGGTGGCATCAGCCATCACTTTTGGAGTGGTCTGCTGGGGCAGTGGCATTACTGCAGCCGATAGGAAGAGACTGAACAAACTGATTAAGAAAGCTAGCTCTGTCCTGGGGCAGCGCCTTGATCCGATGGAGGAGATAGGAGAGAGAAGGACGGTGGCTAAACTGTCATCTCTGCTGGAGTCCGAGTTCCACCCTATGCAGGACATACTGGATGCACTGAGGAGCTCATTTAGCAGCAGACTACATCATCCCAGGTGCACAACCAAGAGGTTTTGTAGGTCCTTCCTACCAACGGCTGTCAGACTGTACAACCTAAGCAGGGCTGCTCGCAGAGATAGCAAAAAGACGTAACAAACTAAAAGTTTTTTTTGAATGCAAAAGATGCAATAGACTTACACAATGGTCCCCTCCGGCATACAACTAGGAACATACCGGTCGCTATGGAGGGTGAGAATATGTATGGGCACATAATCATACCATGTAGGATAACTAAGTTGATGGTTATGCTGTTTCATTCCACCTAGCAACAATGCTCTGCACTGTGTGTGTTTATATATTTACATATTTATTCCATCTAGCTACAATGCTCCACACTGTGTTTTTATATATCAACATATTATTCCATCTAGCTACATTGCTCCGCACTGTGTGTTTATATACTTGCATATTTATTCCACCTAGCTGCAATGCTCCGTACTGTGGGTGTTTATATATTTACATATTTATTCCATCTAGCTACAATGCTCTGCACTGTGTGTTCATATATTCATATATTTATTCCATCCAGCTACAATGCTCTGCACTGTGTGTCTGTGTGTGTGTGTGTGTATATATATATATACAGTATATTTTATAGTAATATGTACATATGTATATTAGCTGCTCTTGCTTGCTTGTTTTTTTTTTTCTTTTTCTTGCCTTCTGATTGTTGCTCTGAGTGTTGCTATCCCTGTGCTGTTGCAATCCTGGAATTTCCCCGTTGTGGGACTAATAAAGGCTTATCTTATCTTATCTTATCTTAAGTAATACTAATCTATGCAATTTTAAATATATTAACAAGCAGCAGATATCGTGGAGTTCCACATAGTGCAGTCGGTAGTGCAAAAAGAAAACAAGTGATAATTGTCATGAGTCCGGTTGAGCTGCTGTACATAGTGCACGAGAGTCTAATAAGTCATTTAGTGTTCAGCAGTCTGATGGCAGAGGGGAAGAAGCTGTTCATGTAGTGGGAGGTTTCAGTCTGAATGGACCGAAGTCTTCTGCCTGAGGGGAGGGGGGCAAACAGTGCGTGTTCAGGGTGTGAAGGGTCAGCTATGATCTGACCTGCACGCCTCCGGGTCCTGGAGATGTACAGGTCCTGGAGGGATGGGAGCTTGCAGCCGATCACCTTCTCAGCAGTGCGCACAATGCGCTGCAGTCTTAGTCTGTCCCTGGCGGTGGCTTCTGCGTACCACACGGTGATGGAGGTGGTGAGGATGGACTCGATGATGGCCGTGTAGAACTGCACCAACATCTTGGTGGGCAGCTTGAGCTTCCTCAGCTGCCACAGGAACAATATCCTCTGCTGGGCCTTTTTGATGAGGGAGCTGATGGTCGGCTCCCACTTGAGGTCCCAGGTGATGGTGGTGCCCAGGAAGCGGAAGGAATCTGCAGCGGTGATGGGAGAGTCTGTGAGGGTGAGGGGGGCAGAGGGGCTGTGACTTTTCTGAAGTCCACGATCATCTCCACTGTCTTCAGAGTGTTCAGCTGCAGGTTGTTGTGGCTGCACCAGGACGCCAGCTGGGCCACCTCTCTCCTATAGACGGACTCGTCGCCGTTGGAGATGAGCCCGATGAGGGTGGTGTCGTCCGCAAACTTGATCAGCTTGACAGACTGGTGGCTGGAGGTGCAGGAGTTGGTGTACAGGGAGAAGAGCAGGGGGGAAAGTACACAGCCCTGGGGTGATCCGGTGCTGATGCTTACAGAGTCCAAGACAGTCTTTCCCAGCCGCACATGCTGCCTCCGGTCCGTCAGGAAGTCAGTGATCCACCTGCAGAGGGAGTCAGGCACGTTGAGCAGGGACAGCTTGCCCTGGAGCAGAGCGGGGCGGATGGTATTGAATGCAGAGCTGAAGTCCACAAACAGGATCCTGACGTAGGTTCCCGGGGAGTCCAGGTGCTGCAGGATGGAGTGGAGGGCCAGGTTGACTGTGCCGTCCACAGACCTGTTGGTTCTGTAGGCGAACTGCAGCGGGTCCAGGAGGGGAGTGGTGATGATCTTGAGGTGGGGCAGGACCAGGCGCTCAAAGGACTTCATGACTACAGAGGTGAGCGCTACAGGTCTGTAGTCGTTAAGTCCAGTGATCCGTGGCTTCTTGGGGACAGGGACGATGGTAGAGGTTTTGAGGCAGGCCGGCACGTGGCATGACTTCAGGGAGGTGTTAAAAATGTCTGAGAAGACAGGAGTCAGCTCCTCCGCACAGTGTCTCAGGGTGGAGGGAGACACGCCGTCCGGACCGGGGGCCTTGCGCGGGTTCAGTCTGGAGAACTGTCTGTGCACGTCCTGCTCACTGATGGCAAGGGCAGGGGGGGAGGAGGGGGGGCCGCCTTTGATGAAGTGGGGACCATGGAGGCAGTGACGCTGGGGGGAGGGGGGGAGTTGGACACAGCTGACGAGGTGTCAAAACGGGCATAGTGTTGGGACAGTCTTTGACAAAGGGCTTTGTCATCCTGTCCCTTAGAAGCCTGAGGCCGATGGTGATTTGCCTCAGTCGTCTCCACACAGAAGCAGAGTCGTTAGCAGTGAACTGCTGCTGGAGTCTCTCAGAATACACAGATTTAGCTCTCCTCAGCTCTCTGCTAAACCGGTATTTGGCCTCCTTGTAGCAGTCCCTGTCTCCACTTTTCAACGCTGCTTCCTTCTCCTTCCTGATCTGTCTGAGCTTAGCTGTGAACCAGGGCTTGTCGTTGGAGTAACTCACCCTGGTGCGCGATGGAAGAATGCATTCCTCACAAAAGTGGATATATGAGGTCACAGTGTCCATGTACTCATCCAGATCATGCGTGGCTCCTTTAAACATGTCCCAGTCAGTTATTTCCAAGCATGTGCGCAGCTCCTCCACAGCTTCACTGGTCCATTTCCTCATAGTGCCCACAACAGGTTTTGTGAGCTTCAGTCTCTGGCTGTATGTGGGGATCAGGTGGACCATCACGTGATCAGATAGTCCGAGCGCAGCGCGGGAAACAGTGCGATACGCGTCCTTAACTGTAGTGTAACAGTGATCCAGCGTGTTCTCTCCTCTGGTGGGGCATTTAATAAACTGTTAGTACCGGGGGAGTTCGTGGCTCAGGTTGCTCTGGTTAAAGTCGCCAACCACAATAACCAGAGAGTCCGGGAAAGTCCGCTCCGCTTGCTGAATGTGATCCGCGAGCGCGCACTGAGCCTCGCGCACGTCCGCGTCGGGCGGGATGTAGACAGCGGCCAGAATGAATGAAGCAAACTCACGCGGGGAATAAAATGGCTTGCAGTTGATGAATAAATATTCCAGAGCAGGAGAACAGTGTTGGGAGATCACAGTTACATCGGAGCACCAGCTGCTGTTGATGTAGAAGCAGACTCCTCCGTCTGTGGTCTTGCCAGAGAGCCCCGTGTCTCGGTCCGCACGAAACAGCTGAAATCCCTCGAGGACGAGCGCACTGTCCGGTGTCTTTTCCTTGAGCCAGGTCTCAGTGAAGCAGAGGGCACAAGAGGTGGAGAGGTCCTTAAATCGCATCAGCAGTCTCAGCTCATCTACCTTGTTATAAAGTGAGTTGACGTTGGACAGAAAGATCCCAGGCAAAGCCGTGCGCGTGCCTCTCCTGCGAAGCCGCACCAGGGTGCCCGCTCATCTTCCTCTCTTTCGCCGTCTCACTTTTTGGGCTAAAAAGTGAGCCAGATCGGCGGCAGGAGCCAAAAAAACTGGGAGTAGGTCCGTGGGAGGGAAAGTCCTGATATTTAGTAGCTCTTCACGGGTGTAAGAGCAGGCAGACACACAATTGACGAACAAAAACAAACAAAAAAAAGTGCAGTGAAGCACCTTGGCGACCACTGTGGGCGCCATCTTGGATCAAGAGTTTAGCATCACATATTTGTTCAAAAGCATGCTAACAGAATATGTGTAGAGCATAATGGGAGATTACCTACAGAATTATTATTTTGGAACTAACTTTCCATTAACCCTTTCACCAGGATAGCTGAAGCTAAGCTAGCTACCCTCATTAATTGCACGGATGACCAGGAGGCACGGTCCTGCCGGGACAACATCAGAATCTTCAGCGGTAAGGAAGGAATCGAAGGGAAGAATGTGCTATTATTCTTTTAAACCTGGCTAACCAAGCTACTTAATATGGAGACCAAAAAAGACAGGATAAGGCTGGAGAGATGCCACAGAGGACTCGGCCGCCCTAAATTAGATATCCCCCAGGTTGTTATGAAGCTCCACTATCCCGCAGACAAGATGAAGATTCTAATGCTCAGTGGCAAACAAAAACTGGAATATGAAGGAGATTACCATCTGACAAGACATACCACAAAACATCCTGCAACAGAGGAGACACTTCAGTGCAGTGTGCCAGAAGTTGATCGACAAAAACCTCAGGTTTAAGATGCAATATCCAGCGACCCTCCGTTTTACCTATAATAATAAGGACCTTTCCTTTGACACGGCAGAGGAAGCCGGAAGCTTCATGGAGACAATGGACATGGCCCTGTGAGTAAACAGCCTGGTGAGAGCATGTTAATGGAGAATGGCTTTCTCACTTCCGCCTCCCAAAGAGAGCAGACGATTTTTTCTTCTCTCCAGCTCTGACTTTTCATCTCCTTCCTCCTCTAACTAACTGGATCCCAGCTTGCTATCGTCTGTCTGCGTGTCTCTACTGCTGATTATCGAACGAAATTATGGATTTAATAAGCTGGGCTTTGAACGCAATTGACACTATTTTTTCAACGAGGAAAAGTGCCCCGGGGGAGGTTGTTTGCCCCGCAGGAACGGCTGCTGCGGGCTATTTGAGGGTCACAAGTAATTGGAAACTCTTGTGCCTGTCTGATCTTTCCATCGAAGATGTCGAAGATTTGTACATCTTCGTAGTAATGGTCATCGGGATCATTCTGATTGGATCTGGGATTGTCCTGGTGTACTGTAAATTGATGAAGATGGACATAGCCTATCAAAATGCTGGCCAGGCGAGGCTTAACCATCAAATTGAAAAAATGGAGAGGACTTTGACAGCGGCAAATGGAGAACTGTCTAGGAAAATGGATTACATCATGATCATGCTGAGAGCCGTCCATGAAGGATTCAACGTCCAGCACTGAAGGATTAAAGTACTGAATCTTTAAGAGAATATAAAGTTTCTTTCTCTGGGATCAGTACTATTCGACTAATCTGACCCCCTCACACAAGTCCTCCAGATTATCTGCAGTTTTTTGTTTCCAAAACATTTGAGCTGCATTGACTCTACAGACAGTCAGCTGCATGGCTCAAGGACAAATGCCAGCAGCTAAGACAAAACATCTCCTGCCAAAGAGACTTTGTTGTTCTTAACTGATACAACACCTACACACCTACACCTACAACACCTACTGGAAAAGATCACTCACTCACTGCTCTCTTTGTGTCCTTGTGTACATTCTTGTCTGCTAACTGTGCATTGAGGGCTTTTTTTCTTGTAATCATAATATTGATCATATATGACCGGTATTCTGACAATCAATGGTTTTTTGCTCTTTCCTATTGTGTTATCCTTTTCCTCCCTATGCATCCTGTACCCATCTGATGACAGGCGCGTTTTTCAGACGCTGCCGCGTCACCGGAAATGCAGGTCGTTTTCTGTGTCAAGTCAAATCCCTCGTATGTTATCAGTTGTTTACTGTTAATGTACTTGGCAATAAATCTTTTCTGAGTTCTGAGTTCTGAAATGGTGCTAACGACTGTGTCTGTTGAAAATGCAGTCTGAGAGTTAATACTTACAGGCGATTGACTAAGGCAGACTACGCTTAAATGGAGTAAGACCACCGCTCTGTTTACATCATATTAGACTGACTACATGAGTATAACGAGACCATGGAGAAGTTTGAGCCAGGAGTGAGCAAGCAACACATCGACTGTTTGATATGGAGAAGACCACTGGACTAGATTGTGTGTGTGTGTGTGTCTGTCTGTGTGTGTGTGTGTGTGTGTGTGTGTGTGTGTGCGTGCGTGCTTGCAAGAGGTGCTGTTTCCCCTCAGCCCCGAAGAGTGTTTGGTTTAATGCTTTTGTTAGGACTGTTCCTGTCCTGTTGCTGTTGATGAGACTGTTCGAGTTAAACGGATTTATTCGCGAGCACAAGTTCTCAGTACTCGTACTGTTTAAAGACAATTTTAAAAATAGAGTTGTAAGCCTGAGTACACCTACCCCACCTTTCTATCCCCCACCGTGTTCGTGTCTTCTGTTTTTTTTGTTCTCTTGTTATTTTACATCTGCATCACTGTACATATGTAGATATAAGCATATACTGTGGTCTAAATGAATACAATTAAGTATATATCTCTTAATGTCAAAGGAGTAAATCATGCTATTAAGTGCAAGAAATTGTTATCCTGGCTTAAGAAGGAAAAACTAACATTGCCCTTTTACAAGAAACACACCTCAGTGATAAGGAGCATGAAAAACTTAAGAAAGAGTGGGTTGGACAAGTTTACTATTCGTCATTTTCAACAAAAAAGGAGGTGTGGCCATTCTTATAAATAATTATACACCATTCACCCTGTCAAAATGTGTAAAGGATCAACAAGTTCGCTATGCTCTCATAACAGGTACTCTACATGGTGAAAATATGATTGGCTGTGTATATGCACCCAACGTCTATCAAGGAGAATTTTACTCTAAACTACTAATTGAAATTTCCTCAATATCATCAGCGTTTAGTATCCTGGCAGGAGATTTCAACTGTACTATGAACCCTGAGGTAGACCAAAACCCTCCAGCGAAAAATACCATATCTAAGATGAGAGAAGCAACTAGAGAACTATGTTCAGATTTGCAATTTTTGCAGTCTCCCCACCTTCTCCCCAACAAACTTCACATAACTGGCACCTTAACCCCTCGCTTTTAAATAACCCCACATCTGTGTTATTTCTGAAACAACAAATTGAATTTATTTCTCTCAATAAATGATAACAAAGACACAAACCCATCAACTTTGTGGGACACACTTAAAGCTTACTTGAGAGGAGTCATAATTTCTTATAGTGCAGCCAGGAAAACGGAAATCTTGAAAGAACAAATTAATTTAGAAAAACAATTGAGTGATGCTGATAAACAAATTAAAAATAACTCATCTGCGGCCTTACACAAGAAATCTGAAGCCATCAGGTCAGCTCTTAACCAACTCCAAACACAAAAAGAAGAAGCAAGTATCTTTTATGCTAAACATAGATTGTTTGAAATGGGAGACAAACTGGGATGACTGCTTACTCGACTAGCAGTAAGCAGTAAGCAGACGTGATTTCAAACCTATCTCATCATTAGAAGACAAGTATGGAAGAAATCACCATTAAAATAAAACGTTAGTGGAGATAATAGAAAAATTTTATACAAAACTCTATACTTATGAATTCAATAAATCTCAGATGTATTCATGATTTTCTAGGAAACCTCAATCTTCCATCACATACAGAGACAGAAAGCGCTGCACTTGGTAGACCAATAAATGAAGAAGAGATTAGAAATCCAATTAACTCCCTCCAGGGCGGAAAAGCTCCTGGGCCTGATGGATACGGCCCTGAGTTTTATAAAACAATCCAGGACTCATTAAAGGGCCCTCTTTTAAAGATGTCTCTGCACTCGGCTGAGAAAGGTTCTCTTCCTGACTCCTTGTACTCGGCAAACATTTCATTAATCCTTAAAAAAGATAAACCCCTGAAAAATGCAGTTCATATCGTCCCATTAGCTTAACTAATGTAGATAGCAAAATCTTCTCCAAGATATTAGCAAGCAGACTTGAACGCTATCTCCCTCTACTAATTAAGCCAGACCAGACAGGTTCTAATAAGAATAGAACCTCCCAAACTAACATGAGAAAAGTACTCAACATCATTCAGCATACAAATATGCATCAGACGCATGGTTTTATTATCTCACTTGACGTGGAGAAGGCTTTCGACCGCGCAGAGTGGCCTTACCTTTTTACAGTAATGGAAAAATTTGTTTTGGAGAAGATTTGATCATCTTGGTTAAACTAATACACTATTCACCTAGAGCTAGTGTGCTTGTAAATGGTGTAAAGTCATCTGAATTTATACTTGGGAGATCTACTCGACAGGGAGACCCGTGGACAAAATTGTTGGTACCCCTCTGTTAATGAAAGAAAAATCCACAATGGTCACAGAAATAACTTGAATCTGACAAAAGTGGTAATAAATGAAAATTCTATGAAAATTAACCAATGAAAATCAGACAATGCTTTTGAATTGTGGTTCAACAGAATTATTTAAAAAAACAAACTCACGAAACAGGCCTGGACAAAAATGATGGGACCCCTAGAAAAAATTGAAAATAATGTGACCATAGGGACATGTTCAACCAAGATGTATCCTCTAATTAACATCACAGGTGTCTACAAACTTGTAATCAGTCAGTCGGCCTATTTATTAAAGGGCGACAAGTAGTCACTGTGCTGTTTGGTGACATGGTGTGTACAACACTAAACATGGACCAGAGGAAGCAAAGGAGAAAGTTGTCTCAGAAGATTAGAAAGAAAATTATAGACAAGCATGTTAAAGGTAAAGACTATAAGACCATCTCCAAGCAGCTTGATGTTCCTGTGACTACAGATGCACATATTATTCAGAAAATTAAGATCCACGGGACTGTAGCCAACCTCCCTGGACGTGGCCACAGGAGGAGACGGATAATACGAATGATAACAAAAGATCCCAGAACAACCTCTAAACACATTCATGGTGAACTCCAAGGTCAAAGTACATCGGTGTCAGATCGCACCATCCATCGTTGTTTGAGCCAAAGTGGACTTCATGGGAGACGACCAAGGAGGATACCACTGTTGAAAACAAATCATAAAAAAGCCAGACTGGAATTTGCCAAACTGCATGTTGACAAGCCACAAAGCTTCTAGGAGAATGTCCTATGGACAGACGAGACAAAACTGGAACTTTTTGGCAAGGCACATCAGCTCTATATTCACAGACACAAAAATCAAGCATACCAAAAAAAGAACACTGTCCCTTCTGTGAAACATGGAAGAGGTTCTGTTATGTTCTGGGGCTGCTTTGCTGCATCTGGCACAGGGTGTCTTGAATCTGTGCAGGGTACAATGAAATCTCAAGACTATCAAGCTATTCTAGAGAGAAATGTGCTGCCAGTGTCAGACAGCTTGGTCTCAGTTGCAGGTCATGGGTCTTGCAACAGTATAATGACCCAAAACACAAAGCTAAAAACACCCAAGAATGGCTAAGAGCCAAACATTGGACTATTCTAAAGTGGCCTTCTATGAGCCCTGATCTAAATCCTATTGAACATCTGTGGAAGGAGTTGAAACATGCCGTCTGGACAAGGCACCCTTCAAACCTGAGACAACTGGAGCAGTTTGCTCATGAAGAGTGGGCCAAAATACCTGCTGAGAGGTGCAGAAGTCTCATTGACAGTTACAGAAATCGTTTTGATTGCAGTGATTGCCTCAAAAGGTTTTGCAACAAAATATTAAGTTAAGGGTACCATCATTTTTGTCCAGGCCTGTTTCATGAGTTTGTTTTTTAAAATAATTCTGTCGAACCACAATTCCAAAGCATTGTCTGATTTTCATTGGTTAATTTTCATAGAATTTTTATTTATTACCACTTTTGTCAGATTCCAGTTATTTCTGTGACCATTGTGGGTTTTTCTTTCATTAACAGAGGGGTACCAACATTTTTGTCCACGTGTGTATCACCACTAATATTTGCTTTGGCCATCGAACCATTGTCAGAGGCCATTTGAAGCCACAACAGCATAGCTGGCTTCCAAATTAAAAATAATACATCCAAAATTGTGCTGTATGCGGATGATGTTTTGTTGTTTATCACAAATCCAGAAGAATCTCTACCAGCCTTAATGTCAGTTATTGAAACCTTTGGGTCTTTCTCAGGGTATAAGATCAACCTCGATAAATCCTTGGCTATGCCATTTGGGTATCATATTGATAGACTAGTCAGCTCATGTGCAGGGACCACACCAGAGAAAAACTCACTCCACACAGAGAAGCAAAGTTTGCACAATTTATTAATTTCAAAACATGGAGCACAGTTAAGGAAATTGTCACTCACCAGAGGAAGACTAGACTTGTGGGGAGAAACAAGAGCAAATTAATATGAGGAGGGAGGAAGGGAAGTGGAAAGACAAATCTGCCACTTACGTGAGTGGAGCAGAGAGCCCAACAGAGAGACCCAGCGGGAACAGACGAACCAGCAGGGTGAAGTTGGCTGGGAGTAGGAGAGGAGGAGGAGATGGGTGGTGTCTGACCGGGTTGAGACAGGTAGCCGAAGTGGAATGAGGATGATGGAGCAGGTGAGCGCACAACAATCCCCGAAGACGCACCGCACTGATTGCAGCAACCTGTGAGGAGAAGAAGAGATAGGAATTCAGCATAAATCCTCTCACACAATAAAGTCACTTACTTGCTACATTTCAGGCAGTTTACCCAACGAGCCAACGCTGAAGCCTCTGCTTGATGGTCCTTTATGCACTGGCGAGGAAGAAGCGGCAGGTGCATCTAATCACACAGGTGCGTTGATTACCTGAGGAGTCAGGGAATCCTAAACAGGAAGGAGGAGGCGTGAGCTCACCTGAACATGACAGTGCTCCCCCTCGAGGGGCACCTCCTGCCAGTCCACTGGGTTTCTCAGGGTGAGCCTGATGGAAGGCCCGGACCATCCCTTTGTCATGGAAATTGGACTCAGGGATCCACGATCGATGTTCAGGGCCGTAGCCCTTCCAGTGAACCAAATATTGCAGGCCTCGGCCCCAGCGGTGAACGTCCAGAATCTTCTGGACTGTGTAGGTGGTATGGCTGTCAAGGGTCCGAGGCTGCTCGGGTGGGGGGGGTGGGGGACAGAGAGAACTGGCGGAGAGGGGTTTGATTTTTGAGAAGTGAAACATCAGATGGCTGTGAAGAGTCTGTGGAAGCTGTAAGTGGACCGTAGCATTGTTAATGATCTTGATAATGAGGAACGGGCCCAAGAAGCAGGGTGATAGTTTTTTAGAGTCAGTCTTAAAGGGTACCTGTTCTACAGACAGCCAGACCTGGTGCTCAACCTTATATTTGTGAGCAGGGGTCTGCTTCCTGTCTGCATACCGGCTGTTGCGCTCCGTAGAGCGAAGGAGGGTGGCTTGGGTGGCTCTCCAAAGTTAGCGGCAGTGGCGTACGTGAGCCCCCATGGACGACACAGTGATCTCCCTCTCCACCTTGGGCAAAAGGGGGGGAGTGTATCCCACAGAGGCCTCGAAGAGTATGGGACCTGTGGCAGCAGAGACAGCAGAATTATGGGCATATTCCACCCTGGTCAGATGAGTGCTCCAAGTTGTGGGGTTGTTGGCTGCTACGCATCTGAGGGCAGCCTCCAGGGATTGGTTTGTATGCTCAGCCTGCCTGTTGCTCTGGGGATGATAACCAGAAGTGAGGTTGACTGAAGTACCCAATGATCTGCAGAAAGACTTCCAAACCAGTGACGTGAATTGTGGGCCCTGATCAGCCACAATGTTGAGGGGAATACCATGAAGGCGAATAACATGGGTGGTGAGAAGGTTGGTGGTTTGTGATGTGGAGGGCAACTTGGGAAGGGGAACCAAGTGAATAGCTTAAGAAAAAATGGTTGACAATGGTGAGGATTACTGTATTGCCTTGTGAAGGAGGAAGTCCTGTGATAAAGTCCAAGGCAATATGGGACCAAGGTCGACTGGGGACAGGTAATGTGTGAAGCAGGCCAGCCGGTGGTGAAGAGTTGGTCTTGTTGCACGCACAGGTCTGGCATGCTTTCACATAGTCCTGGATATCCCTCCACAGCATGGGCCACCAGAACACTTGTCTGACTAGGTCGATGGTCCGAGACACTCCAGGATGGCAGGCGAAGTGGCTGGAGTGGCCCCACTTGATGATGTCGCTGCGGAGTGTGGCTGGGACAAACAGCTGACCTTGGCGAACGCCCGCTGGTTCGGGCTCCAGGGCCTGGGTCTGTCGGACCCTCTGCTCAATCTCCCACATAAGGGCTCCGAGGATGCATGAAGGTGGCAAAATCGGCTGGGAGTGGGATGGGGGTGCTGAGTGGTCTGAGCAGAACTGTCGGGAGAGAGCGTCCGGTTTGATGTTATGTGTGCCAGACCTGTATGTAATGTTGAAATTGAATCTCAAAAAGAATAAGGCCCAGCGGGCCTGCCTGGCATTGAGTCGGCGGGCCGAGTGAAGGTACTCTAAATTTTTGTGGTCGGTCCACACGACTACGGGATGGACCGCTCCCTCCAACCAGTGCCTCCACTCCTCAAGGGCCAATTTTATGGCAAGAAGCTCCCGATCCTCTATGTCATAATTCCTCTTGGCTGGGGTGAGCCGCTGAGAGAAGTACACGCATGGATGGAGCTTTGGGTCGGAGGTTGATCGCTGCGAGAGGACAGCGCCCACCCCCGAGTCAGAAGCATCCACCTCCAGGATGAGCTGGAGCTGAGGGTCGACCTGAGCCAAGATGGGTGTATTGGAGAACAGGCTTTTTAATTTGGAGAAAGCCTGTTCAGCTGCCTTGGACCAGAGAAATGGCACCTTAACAGAGGTCAGCTGTGTGAGCGGCTGTGCTACCCCACTATAGTTCCTGATGAACCTGCGATAAAAGTTTGCAAACCCCAAGAAGTGCTGGAGCTCCTTGCGGGAATGGGGTGTAAGCCAATCCAGCACAGCCTTCATCTTGGTCAGGTCGGCTCTCAGCTCCCCCTCCGCCACAGTAAATCCAAGGAAGGAAGTGGAGCAGGTGGAAAACTCACACTTTTCTGCCTTCACAAACAGTTGGTTCTATAGGAGCCATTGAAACATGGCCCTGACATGGACCTTGTGTCAGGGCCAAAAAAAAAACAAAAAAAAAAAAAAACAAGATGGCGCCCACAGCGGCCGCCATGGTGTATCGCTGCCCTTTAATTTTTATAATTTGTCTGTTTTTGTTCACTGATTGTGCATCTGCCGGTTCATACACCCGTGAAGAACTACTAAATATCAGGACTCTCACCCCCATGGACCTTCTTCCAGTTTTTTTAGCTCCTGCCATTGATCTGATCCATTGTTTGGCCAAAAAAGCAAGACGGCGGAAAAGAGGGAAGAGAGGAGGGATTCTCGCTCGGCTACGAAAAAGAGGCTCGTGAACAGCCTTGCCTGGCATATTTCTATCCAATGCCAATTCTCTCCTGAACAAGGTAGAAGAATTAAGACTGCTGATGCGTTTCAAGGACCTCGCTTCCTCGTCTGTCATCTGCTTCTCTGAGACCTGGCTTAATGAGAACATTCCAGATAGCGCGATCAGCCTCGAGGGTTTCCAGCTGATTCGTGCTGACCGCGTCACAGAGCTGTCCGGTAAGTCTATCGGAGGAGGAGTGTGCTTCTATATTAACAACAGCTGGTGCTCTGATGTAACGGTGATTTCCAAACACTGTTCTCCCGCCCTGGAATTTCTTTTCATTAACTGCAAGCCATTTTATTCCCCGCGGGAGTTTGCCTCATTCATTCTCGTCGCTGTGTACGCCCCTCCTGACGCGGACACGCGCGAAGCTCAGCGCGTGCTCGCAGATCACATCCAACTTACGGAGCGGAACTTTCCAGACTCCCTGGTTATCGTGGTGGGCGATTTTAACCAGAGCAATCTGAGTCACGAGCTCCCCCGCTACAAACAGTGTATTAAATGTCCAACCAGAGGAAATAACACGCTGGATCACTGTTACACCACAGTGAAAGACGCATATCGCGCTGTTCCCCGCGCAGCGCTGGGACTATCTGATCACGTGATGGTTCACCTCATCCCCACATACAGACAGAGACTGAAACTCACTAAACCTGTGGTGACCACCACAAAGAAATTGACCAGTGAAGCTGGAGAGAAACTGAACACATGCATGGAAATAACTGACTGGGGCATGTTTAAAAGAGCCACACATGATCTTAATGAGTACACATACACTGTGAACTCATATATCAACTTCTGTGAAGAGCACATTCTCCCATCGCGCACCAGGATAAGATATTCTAATGACAAGCCTTGGTTCACAGCTAAGCTCAGACGGGTCAGGAAAGAGAAGGAAGCAGCGTTGAAAAGTGGAGACAGGGACTGCTACAGGGAGGTCAAATATCGGTTTAACAGAGAGCTGAGGAGAGCTAAATCTGTATATTCTGAGAGACTCCAGCAGCAGTCCACTGCTAATGACTCGGCTTCTGTGTGGAGAGGACTGAGGCAAATCACCAACTATCGGCCTCAGGCTTCTAAAGGTCAGGATGACAAAGCCCTTTGTCAAAGACTGTCCCAACACTATGCCCGTTTTGACACCTCATCAGCTGTGTCCAACTCACCCACTCCACCCAGCTCCTCTGCCTCCTCAGCCCCTAATTCATCAAGAGCGGTCCCCCCCTCCTCCTCCTCCTCCTCCCCCCCTCCCCTTGTCATCAGTGAGCAGGACGTGCACAGACAGTTCTCCAGACTGAACCCGCGCAAGGCCCCCGGGCCGGACGGTGTGTCTCCCTCCACCCTGAGACACCGTGCGAAAGAGCTGGCTCCTGTCTTCACAGACATTTTTAACACCTCCCTTAAGCAATGTCACGTGCCGACCTGCCTCAAATCCTCCACCATCATCCCTGTCCCCAAGAAGCCACGGATTACTGGACTTAACGACTACAGACCTGTAGCGCTCACCTCTGTAGTCATGAAGTCCTTTGAGCGCCTGGTCCTGTCTCACCTCAAGTCCATCACCACACCCCTCCTAGACCCGCTGCAGTTTGCCTACCGTGCTAACAGGTCTGTGGACGACGCAGTCAACCTGGCCCTCCACTCCATCCTGCAGCACCTGGACTCCCCGGGAACCTACGCCAGGATTCTGTTTGTGGACTTCAGCTCCGCATTCAACACCATCCGCCCCGATCTGCTCCAGGACAAGCTGTCCCTGCTCAACGTGCCTGACTCCCTCTGCAGGTGGATCACCGACTTCCTGACGGACCGGAGACAGCATGTGCGGCTGGGGAAGTCTGTCTCAGACTCTGTTAGCATCAGCATTGGATCACCCCAGGGCTGTGTACTTTCCCCCCTACTCTTCTCCCTTTATACCAACTCCTGCACCTCCTCCCACCAGTCTGTTAAGCTGATTAAGTTTGCGGACGACACCACCCTCATCGGGCTAATCTCCAACGGTGACGAGTCCGCCTACAGGGAAGAGGTGGCCCAGCTGGTGTCCTGGTGCAGCCACAACAACCTGCAGCTGAATGATCTGAAGACAGCGGAGATGATTGTGGACTTCAGGAAAGTCACATCCCCCCTGCCCCCCCTCACCATCACAGGCTCTCCCATCACCTTTGCAGATTCCTTCCGCTTCTTGGGCACCACCATCACCCGAGACCTCAAATGGGAGCCAACCATCAGCTCCCTCATCAAAAAGGCCCAGCAGAGGATGTTCTTTCTGCGGCAGCTGAGGAAGCTCAAGCTACCCACCAAGATGTTAGTGCAGTTCTACACGGCCATCATCGAGTCCATCCTCACCTCCTCCATAACTGTGTGGTACGCAGGAGCCACTGCCAGGGACAGACTAAGGCTGCAGCGCGTCATGCGCACTGCTGAGAAGGTGATAGGCTGCAAGCTCCCATCTCTCCAGGACCTGTACATCTCCAGGACCCGGAGGCGTGCTGGCCGGATCATAGCCGATCCTTCACATCCTGGTCACGTGCTGTTTGCCCCCCTCCCCTCAGGTAGAAGGCTTCGGTCCATTCGGACTAAAACCTCCCGGCACATGAACAGCTTTTTCCCCTCTGCCATCAGACTGCTGAACACTAAGTGACTTTTGACTCTCGTGCACTATGTACAGCAGCTCAACCAGACTCATGTCATTCATCACTGTTTTTCTGTTGCATTATTGACTGCACTATGTGGTACTTCACATTATCTGCTACATGCTAATTTTTTAAAACTGCCTTGACTAGTACTACTCATTATTACTAGTATTATTATTATTATTATTACTTATTATTACTTATTTTTCTACACTTATTGCAAGTTTCTAGTCCTTTAGTTTTTAGTTTATCCCTTTTTCTCATTATGTTTTTAATGTTGCAGCATGGCACCGAGACAAATTCCTAGTTTGTGTATCACATGAACAATGGCAATAAACCTGATTCTGATTCTGATTCTGGTGTTCCTCTGGCATGCGGGAAAAAATCAGGATATCATCGAGATAAACGAAGACAAACTGATTAACCATGTCATGGAGAACGTTGTTAATGAGGCGTTGGAAGACGGCAGGGGCATTAGTGAGTCCGAAAGGCATTACAAGATACTCAAACTGCCTCAGGTGTGTTTTGAAAGCCGTCTTCCATTCATCCCCCTCCCGAATTTGGACCAAATGATACTCATTGTGTAGGTCCAATTTAGTAAACACCTGCGCGCACTGAAGGAGCTCAAATGTGGAGTTAATCGGGGCAGAGGATATTTGTCTTTGATGGTGATCGCGTTAAGCTCCAGGTAATCAATGCATGGGCGCAGGGATCCATCCTTCTTGCTGACAAAATAAACCCTGCCCCAAGAGGAGCCGAGTAGGGCCGAATAAGGCCAACGTTCAGCGAGTCCTTAATATATCCCTCCATCGCCTCCCTCTCTAGATCAGAAATGTTATAGACCCGGCTGGATGGCAGCCACGCACCCAGGAGGAGGTCTATAGCACAATCGTATGAGCGGTGAGGTGGTAGGGAGAGCATTCACGATTTGATAAAAACCTCCCCAAGGTGATGATAGACCTCGAGCACGAGGGTGAGGTCCAGCAGCTCTACCGGAGGGGAGGAGACAGGTAAGCACAGCAAACACTCGGCCGAACTGAGACACGCCAAATAGTGAGGACTCCACCAGGAAATTGAATTTTGTGCCCAATTAATTATAGGATTGTGCCTCCGGAGCCACGGATAACCCAGAACCACCAGGGAGGATGAATTTGGTAGACTAAGGAATGACAGCTCCTCTCGGTGGTTCCCGGAAAGAAGGCTTGAGATCGGCGCCATGCATTCAGACACTGAGGCCACATTTTTGCCAGATAAAGTGGTGACATTGAGTGGATTGGACAATTTAGCGGTGGGAATGCCCATCTCCCGCACGAGCCAGGAAGAAAAAAAATTCTGCTCAGCTCCTGAATCGATCAATGCCATAACCCTCCTCTTGACTCCCGGCAATTGAATAAGGGTCGAAATGGAGAAATTCCCGGGGGGATGAAGAAGAGTCCCGCCCGTCAGACCCCCCACAGCTACTGACGGGCCGCGTCTTTTGGCTTCAGGTGGCAGTCATCCAATTTGTGCTCCAATGAGCCACAGTAGACATGCACTGGCCCTCCTCTGCCGCTGGTACTCTTCCGGGGTCAAACGAGCCTAGCCAAGCACCATCGGTTTGGAGGAAGGGTCGGCGCCACCTGTGTCAGTAGCCTGGACAGGTATGCGCGTGAAGGGCGGGCGAGAAGAGGATTTACATTCCTTCGTGTGCTCGCTGTACCGGTTGTCCAAACCAACAGCCTGATCAATTAAACCGTCCAGAGAGAAGGGAACAGCGTGAACCACCAGGTCATCACGGAGGTTGATGTTAAGACCCTGGAGGAAGGTGCTGCCTAAAACAACATCGTTCCATCCAGAATCCACCGCAACGACCCAAAACTCCACTGAAAATCGGCAACAGACCGACTTACCTGGTGGAGAAACCAAAGGCTTCTTATAATATTGCCCTTACTCTCTGTTCGGTCAAAAGTATGGGAAAATTCAGAAACGAAACGATCAAATGTATAATTGGGGCCCTCCGGACTGTCGAATACAGATCGGACCCAACTAAGGGCTCGGTCCTGCAGCAGGAGGGTCATAAAATGAATTCTGGAAATATCGTCTGGGTACTACCCACCCACCTTGCCCAAATAAAGCCGACCATGGCACAAAAAATCCTTGCATTTCCCCACCTCCCCTTCGTATGGGGCAGGTGTGGGAACAGAAGTTGTTTGGTGAATGGTGGAAGAAACGGGAGCAGCAGGTGTAGTGGAAGGACCCGGGCAAGATATGTGAGCCAAATGTTCAGCGACAGTGCTCAGCTGTTGCGTAATGGTCTCCAGTTGCTGTGTGAGCACAGCCACCTGCTTCTCTCTAGCATTGAGGCGGTGGAGAGCAAAGTGTTCCGCTGATGCAGCCCCCGCTGAGCTTATGTTTTGGCTGGCTCGTTCTGTCATATTGATAGACTAGTCAGCTCACGTACAGGGACCACACCAGAGAAAAACTCACTTGACACCTAGAAGCAAAGTTTGCACAATTTATTAATTTCAAAACGTGGAGCACAGTTAAGGAAATTGTCACTCACCAGAGGAAGACCCAGCCTGTGGGGAGAGACAAGAGCAAATTAATATGAGAAAGGAGGAAAGGAAGTGGAAAGACAAATCTGCCACTTACGTGAGTGAAGCAGAGACAGAGAGACCCATTAGGAATAAACGAACCAGCAGGGTGAAGCTAGCTGGGAGTAGGAGAGGAGAAGGAGCTGGGTGGTGTCTGACTGGGTGGAGACAGATAGCTCAAGCGGGATGAGGATGTTGGAGTAGGTGAGCGCACAACAGTCCCCGAAGACGCACTGCACCGATGGCAGCAACCCGTGAGGAGAAGAAGGGAGAGGAATTCAGCATAAATCCTCTCACACAATAAAGTCACTTAGTTGCTACGTTGTAGGCAGTTTACCCAATGAGCCAGCGCTGAAGCCTCTGCTTGATGGTCCTTTATGCGCTGGCGAGGAAGGAGCAGCAGGTGCGTCTAATCACACAGGTGCGTTGATTACCTGAGGAGTCAGGGAATCCTAAACAGGAAGGAGGGGGCATGTGCTCACCTGAACATGACATTGGGTATGATAAAAATATACCAAACCTCCCTGATTTTGCTTTTTCTTGGTCTACCTCAGGATTTTCATATTTAGGGATCAATATTACACCAAATATTCAAAATTTATTGAACTGGAACTTTCATGCAGTACGTAAGAGTATTAAGAATCACTTAATAAGATGGAAGGATTTGCCAGTTTCTTGGATGGGTAGAATTAATTTGCTAAAAATGAATGTGATACCACGGCTACTATGTCCAATGCAGATGCTACCTGTTTATATTTCTAAGAAATTGTCAAAAGAGATTGAAAAAGATCTGTCTGTGGTATATATTACTCATATATTCCATACCTGCATACGTTAGAGCATGTGGAAATGTGTGGGGCAACATATGCAAAGGAATTTCACACCTCTGAAAAGACAAAGGAATCTCACCGCCGTGTGAAGACCAATGACGTCACAGGACGCCATGGCAACAGACTTGACACCTTCACCCCCTTAGGCGAGGAGAGGTTTTCCCATCACCTCCCAAGACAGAGGGAGGAGTTAACAGGACTAATGGGGATTTAGATAACGGGGGATTTCAGCTTGTGTTTTGCATGTCTTGGATGTGTGCCTGTATTTAACCAGCGAGCTGAGCAGAATTCTTTCTCTTTGCCTTCTGCCAAGCTCTGCACCATGATGAGACAAGATAGAAGAGTTGTTCATTAAAGACTCTGCTTTTGTGATACAAAACCGCCTCGTTATTTCCAGCTCTTCTACACTGGTGACCTTGACGCGAGTATGGACCTGAGGCGTTCTTCAAGCGACTCATCCGCGGCAAATCTGACTTACGCCAGCGACAACGCAGACGAGGGAACAAGCAGACAGCTTTTCCCCCCGGCAGAGGGTACCGAGAGAGCTCAACCGAGCTCCAGCACCGCCGTGAGAGCCAAGGCAAGGCACTCTCACCCGGCGGGCACAACAGTGATGATGTGCACAAACGCCGTCGCTGTTAAACTGCCAGATTTCTGGCGAGAAGACCTGGCCTCTTGGTTTCTCCAAGCCGAAGCCCAGTTCATACTGGCGGGCATCACGGCAGACGATACTAAGTTCTACCATATCGTCTCCAAACTCAACTCCGCCACTTCGAGGTGTGTGCGAAGCTTGATCCAGCGACCACCGGCCCGGGACAAGTATGAGACACTCAAGGCGACCATCGTGGCGAATTACGTCCCGTCGGCGGAAGAAAGAGCCGAAAAAATCCTGGCAGTCTACGGCCACAGAGGGGGCAATCCAAAGACCCTCATGGAGGATTTACTGCAGCTCAAGGAGGAGGACAATGATAATTTCCTCTTTCAATTTATTTTCCTCAGCACCCTACCACCACACATGAGAGGGACACTCGCCAGTATGAAGTGCAACAATCATCAGGACTTCCGCACGCTGGCCAACGAGGCTTATCGACTCGTCAACGCCTGCAGAGATTGGACACCCACAGCGGCATCCGCAGACCTCAAAACTGACGCCCCGAACCACGGAGCAGGCTCAACCCACGGTGACAGCAGCGCGGCCCAAGCGCAACAAACAGAATGACGTCTGTTATTATCATCACCGCTTCGCCGAGAAAGCCTGGAAATGTGTTCCCCCCCTGCAAGTTTACGATGTCGGGAAACGCCAAAGCCGAGGGCCGTTAACGGCAGCAGTTCTCGGTGAGAAAAATAAGCTGTTATACGTGACGGATGGACACACAGGCAAGCAGTTCCTCATCGACACAGGAGCCCAGCTGAGTTTCGTCATGCCCTCCCACGCAGATCGAGCCATGGGCACCCGGGGCAATGGAGCAGTGGCAGCCAACGGCTCGGACATCGACACGTTCGGGGAAAAGAGCCTGCATCTCCTCATTCACGGCCGCAGCTACAGATGGACATTTGTTGTAGCGGCAGTGAGTTTTAACTTGTTAGGCGCAGATTTTCTGTGTGCACACGGGTTATTAGTTGATCTAGCAAATAGGCGCCTGGTTAATGCACTGTCTTTTGCTTCTATTCCTTGCTCAGCTCGAGTCTCTCCACCACCTGTGCAGGCCAACATCACTACGGCAGGAGGTAAGTTTGAGCAACTCCTCACCCAATTTCCAGCACTCACAACCCCCAAATTCTCAGCCACTGTAGCCAAACACGGGGTTAAACACTTCATTCCAACAACGGGACCTCCCGTTTTTGCCAAAGCTCGCCGCTGTTAGGTTAATTGGCTGTTCTAAATTGTCCCTAGATATCTGTTTCCTATAGGCCCTTAGAATAGAGGGTTAGTATTAGTGAAAGCGCTTTGAGTGGTCTTTGTGACTAGAAAAGCGCTATATAAGTGCAGGTTAGTTAGTTAGTTAGTTAGCTTAGACGCGGCCAAGCTCAACATAGCAAGGGACGAATTTGCAGCTCTTGAAAAATTAGGCATTGTCCGACGTTCAAAGAGCCCTTGGGCTTCACCACTTCACATGGTTCCGAAATCCGACGGTTCTTGGAGACCGTGCGGAGATTACCGCAAATTAAACAACGCTACAGCGCATGACCGCTACCCCATTCCTCACATACAGGACTTTTCACTACATTTAGCGGGTGCGCGCATTTTTTCAAAAATAGACTTAGTCTGCGGTTATCACCAAGTTCCAGTCCGAGCTGAAGACATTCCTAAAACAGCGGTTATAACCCCTTTCGGCCTTTTTGAATTCCTGCGAATGCCTTTCGGCCTCAAAGGTGCTGCTCAGACTTTTCAGCGTATGATGGACGCAGTCTTACGCGACCTCCCCTTTGTTTTCGTCTACCTCGACGACATGCTGGTAGCCAGATCATCGGAGGAAGAGCACGAGCAGCATCTCACTGCCGTTTTTCAGAGGCTAGAAGAGCACGGATTAATAATTAATCCAGCCAAATGCAAATTCGGCGTATCGCAAATTGATTTTTTGGGACACAGAGTCTCCCCGAAAGGGGCAGTTCCGCTTCCAGACAAAATTCATGTGATAGAAGGTTTTCCACGGCCCCAAACGGTCAAATCGCTACAGGAATTTTTGGGGATGGTTAATTTTTACAACCGTTTCCTCCCTCATGCAGCTCAGCTCATGCAGCCCCTGTATGACGCGCTCAAAAAAAGGAGAGCTTCCAACGCGGTCGAATGGACCCCGGAACGCGAACGCGCTTTTGCGGAAGTTAAAAACGCCCTAGCTAACGCCACAATGTTAGTCCATCCAGATCCCTCGGCCCGCATTGCTCTAACCACAGATGCTTCAGACTTGGCCATAGGGGCAGTTGTAGAACAACTTGTCAAGGGGGTCTGGCAACCTTTAGCATTTTTTAGCAAATCGCTAAACCCGACGGAACGCAAGTACAGCACTTTTGACAGGGAGCTGCTGGCACTCCATTTATCCATCCGCCACTTCCAGTTTTGGTTAGAAGGGCGGAGTTTCACGGCTTTTGTGGACCATAAACCGCTCACTTTTGCTATGGCTAAAATTTCAGAACCTTGGTCGGGCAGACAACAAAGACAGCTAGCTGCGATTTCAGAGTTCACCACAGACATTCGACATGTAGCGGGCAAACTTAACGTAGTAGCGGACTGTCTCTCTCGCGCTGTGGCACCGCCAGAGCATGAGGAGACAGATTACACTGCTTCAGCAGCTGAGCTTTTCTCTAACGCAAACACATATGCAGCACCTATCCATGAAGGGATAGATTATGCAGCCATGGCGGAAGAACAAGGTAGTGATGCGGACGTGCGCGCGCTCCTGTCTGGACCAACAGGGTTAAGGCTGGAGGAAAAAGGGTTGCGCGACGGCGTGCCCCCCCTAATATGCGATGTTTCAACCGGCCGACCTCGCCCGTTAGTACCGGCTGCTTGGCGCCGCCGTATTTTCGACGCAATTCACTCCCTCGCGCACCCAGGTGTGCGCGCCTCGGTCAAAATGGTTGCCGAAAAGTTTGTGTGGCCAGGCCTGCGCAAAAACGTAAAAGAATGGGCAAAAACTTGCATTCCTTGTCAGCGCGCCAAAGTACACAAACACACAAAAGCCCCTCTGGAGCCTTTTCCCATCCCTGCTAGAAGGTTCGACCACATTCATGTCGACCTCGTGGGGCCACTGCCTTCCTCCCAGGGTTTCACACACCTGCTAACAATGATAGACCGCACCACGCGCTGGCCAGAAGCAGTCCCTCTAGCGGCAACTACAGCAGAGGAAGTCGATCGCGTTTTTCTAACAAATTGGGTGGCACGTTTCGGCGTCCCATCAGACATCACGTCAGATAGGGGGCCTCAATTTGTCTCAGAGCTCTGGTCAGCCATGTCCAACAGTTTAGGGGCAACAATTCACCGTACCACCGCTTATCACCCTCAGGCTAATGGGTTATGCGAGCGTTTTCACAGGTCCTTAAAGGCCGCCCTCAGAGCCTCATTAACGGACACAAATTGGGTAAATAAACTTCCCTGGGTTTTATTGGGGTTGCGTGCGGCACCTAAAGAGGAGTTAGACGCTTCCCCTGCAGAATTAGTCTTTGCTCAGCCTATCAGACTACCAGGTGAATTTTTACCAGAAAACCCGGAACCAGGGCACCTTCCAGTCCCAAGGTTTTTAGGCAGTAACGGACCGGACTCTCTACATGATCCAGCTCATCACTCCTTTCCGCAAGTTTTTGTTCCTCAAACTTTAAAAAATGCCGAGTTTGTTTTTGTTAAGCATGAAGCCCTTAAACCAACGTTACGCCCAGTATATGATGGCCCGTTCAGAGTGCTGGAAAATGGTGACAAACACTTTGTGCTTGATTATGGGGATAGAAATGAAACGGTCAGCATTGACAGACTCAAACCTGCCTTCTTGTTGAGAGACGAACCTGCACAGTTGGCGCGAGCACCTCGGCGAGGTAGACCCCCCAAGGAAAAAGTCTCAGCCCCCAGGCAGGGAACAGATAATCTCTCTCCTTCCCACACTGCAGATTCCTCACAACAAGGTCCCAGCAGGACGCCTAAACCAGCCTACAGCAGCTTTGGGAGAAGATTGAAACCCAGACTGCACAAGGACTGATTACACCACTCTGCAATTTTTTGCTAATTGTGCCGCAACAGTTTAGGACTGACTTATGATTATACTATGCTGTTATATTTTCACTGAACTCTCTTAGGAGCATGGCTGCTTGGAAGTTTCTTCTGTGACAATAGCTGTAAAACGTAGTATGTCTTAGTAATTACCCTAGACTGTGAATCTTTCTGTGTCCTTTCCTAGTTGTTTGGGGGCCTGTGGTATATATTACTCATATATTCCATACCTGCATACGTTAGAGCATGTGGAAATGTGTGGGGCAACATATGCAAAGGAATTTCACACCTCTGAAAGGACAAAGGAATCTCACCGCCGTGTGAAGACCAATGACATCACAGGACGCCATGGCAACAGACTTGACACCTTCACCCCCTTAGGCGAGGAGAGGTTTTCCCATCACCTCCCAAGACGGAGGGAGGAGTTAACAGGACTAATGGGGATTTAGATAACGGGGGATTTCAGCTTGTGTTTTGCATGTCTTGGATGTGTGCCTGTATTTAACCAGCGAGCTGGGCAGAATTCTTTCTCTTTGCCTTCTGCCAAGCTCTGCACCATGATGAGACAAGATAGAAGAGTTGTTCATTAAAGACTCTGCTTTTGTGATACAAAACCGTCTCGTTATTTCCAGCTCTTCTACATGTCACAATTTATTTGGCAAGGTGAAAAAACCCAGGATTAGTATCAAAATCTTACAGTTGCCCAAGGACAAAGGAGGCCTTGCATTTCCTAACCTCATACTTTACGACTGGGCCTGTCATGGCAGAATTATTCACGAATGGGTTCATAGCTATGTAAAAGGAAAAGAAAACCCAATAGATTCATGAGGTTGTGCCCCCTTTGAGCTATTGGGGGAACTTACTTGCATAAAAATGTCTCCAAAAGTAAGGGATAATCCTTTTCTCTTAAACTCCATTAAGATCTGGCAAGACATGAATAAATTCACCGATAGAAAAAGTACCTTTTCATATCTCGCTCCACTTATGAACAATAGAGGATTTTCTTCCTGGTGTTAACAGTGCCATATTTAGATCTTGGTATGAAGCAGGAGTGAGAGTGATAGGAGACGTGTTTGATGATAATAATGCACTTATGGCCTTTACACAAGTTCAAAATACCTTTATCAAAAAAAGACTTTTTTCGCCTTTCTCCAAGCCCGTCACTTTATCACAACAAATAATAAACCCTTACAGAATGCAACCTTGTTAGGACCAGTTGAGAGATTTATAATAAACTTTAAATTAAATAAAGGCCACATATCATACTTTTATAAATGCCTGCAGAACTATAAGGAATATGATATGGGAAAATTAGTTAAAAGATGGCAGGAAGACCTTCAAAGTGGCTTTGACAAAGAGGCATGGGGAAAGTGTATTCAAACTATCCATTCACTATTTATCAGTAATAAATTCAAAGAAATGCAGTATAAAAAATTACATAGACAACACAGGACACCTCATATATTGAATAAAATAGACCCTAGTAAATCACCACTATGTCTTAAATGTAAACTGACAACAGGGACATATATACACTGTTGTTGGTCTTGTCCAAAAATTTCTAAGTTCTGGTTGTATGTATCTACAGAGATCAGTACTATATTAAAGTATAAGATGCGTAAAGATCCGAGCCAGTTTCTACTGGAGCTGCCAACTAAAGAAAGAAGCATAAATGCTAAACAATCTAAATTACTAAATAAACTCCTTGGTTTAGCTAGAAAATGTATACTGTTTAATTGGATCAACGAGAAACCACCTACTATAACTCAATGGTACAAAGAAATATTTAGTGTTGCCAATGGAAAGGCTCAGTGCCAAACTAAAAGGAAACAACAACATTTTTATGCATATCTGGCAGCCTGTAATAGAATACTTGCCTGCAGAGCTATGTGAAATTATCATGAAGGGGTAGGGCACACTGGATTTGAAGACCTCATGCTGACCTTACATTGTACAGATGGACTTGTACAGCTGAAATAGAATGATACCCTCAGTATATGCATATTTATAATATGAAAGGATGTTTAGAATACAAATGCATTTGTGATTAAAAAAAAATTCTTTTCTTTTTCTTTTCTTAATTAATTATTATTTTAATTAGTTTTTCCTATTTTAGTTTTTCATTTTTACACTTATTAGCAATTTCATTGTTTGTATTAGTATTTTCTTGCACTCTCTTTCTTTGTATAATTTTGTGTTTGTATCATTTATCTTATTACCAATTATTTTAACTCGGGCTTGTGTGTTGTGTTGTATAAGAAAGAAAAATAAAATGTGTTAAAAAAAATTAAGTAGGCTCAAAGTGAAACAGCCAAAAAATTGAGTAACACCAAAATAAAAAATGTCAGTATACTAAATAACACTTAATGTATAAATTCATAATGTATGTACTTAATTTTATTATATTTACCCAATTCTTTGTTTCTATGTTTTAAAAATATAAATTGCTTAAAATAATTAGTTAGCATTACCAAAAATTAGTTAGACATATCTGTTTCCAACATTTATTCAGTTATTACTACACAAACATTGAACATTCAAGTACATCAATATTCAGTACATACCACAACTTCTAATCTCAGGTTATTCAGTGTTGCCAGATGGGAAGTGAAGAAATATACTGTCACTTTAAAATTATCATATTTTGACCCAAACTATCGTATGTACTAAAATAACTCGAAAAATCAGAGTCTAGGACAGTGCATTTAAAAACAAAGCTATTCTATATGTATGGAACTGCAGTAACCAAAGGTATAAATGCAGAGGCTCAGCCATTTGAATGAAACAACTGCTTTATGCATTGTCACACGCACTCTCACAGTGAACTGGACATCTTTCTACAACCATTGCTTCTGTCCTTAAATATAGGGTCTAACTCCCAGGCAGGGCCATAAAGCTGCTGTGACCGGTGGAGTTTTTGTGTTTTCTTATGGTGTTCGTGTCTGTGCTGCTGGACTCTTTTCTTTTAGTACTTTTTTCCTCCAAGTCCCAACTCATGTTCACTGATTTTTTTTTTTTTTAATTTGTTTTGGAACCAGTGCAGCTGTGCAAACAAATGTGAGCTAAGTGCTGCTGATGAGATTGGCACATTTGGCGGTGAGATGGAGCCAGTCAGGTATGAACTGATCGGTTATGAGCATCAGTTTCTGGTGATATGTGGGTGTTCACATAAATCAAAATGACGTTTTTGGTTTTTTGATTGTTGTTGTTGTTGTTTTGTTTTTTTTAGGGGGGGTGTACAGAAATGCCAAAACTCTTATATTTAACCTTTTTACAGACTATCGTATGTCGTATAGGCCTTAAAACTATTGTATAAGTGCGATAATTATCGTATATCTGGCAACACTGATAGCAGAAGATTAGCAACAACTGCAGAGAGTTTTAATCCACATTTCTAATTACTTCTGCCAAGGAGGTAATGTTTTTACCGGCGTTTGTCTGTCTCTCTGTTACCAACATAATTCAAAAAGTTATCCTGGGTTTGATCCCAGCCCCCGACCAACAGTGATCTGTGTGGAGTTTGCATGTTCTCCCCGTGTCTGCGTGGGTTTACTCCGGGATTTCTCCGGTTTCCTCCCACATGCCAAAAACATGCAAGTGTGGAGTGTGTAATTGATGAGGCAGGTTTTATCTCAAGGCAGTTTATTACACGCTCCAACATGAGCAAAGTAGAAAAAAGAGAAAATCACAGAAAAAACTCATCCCTTATATACCCAGGACTCTCACAGCTAACAAGTCACATTGCATTATAATCACAAGTAACAATGCCTTTCCTCTTAAATCCCAAAGCATCCCCCTCACAGTCTTTGGCCTCCAAGCCGTCTCTCAGCACACAAAGCAGTCTCTGCATACCAAAGGTTACACTTTCACAGTTTCCTGTTATCTCCAAGGAAACTCTGTACTTTGTTCTTATCTAATATGTGAGGCATTATGCAAAGCATTAAGTAAGTCACACGAGTGGCTATACCCCCCCCCAAACATTTAGATTGAACAAGAGAATAACAGTCTGCATGCCATGATAGAATCATTAAACATCTGTCCACATGCTGCTTGGGCTTCAGTCTTCTCCCGTATCTGCTGTAACCAGGAATCACCTCCGCCGCGGCGCTGTCATGCTGGAGAGCTGCTGTCTGGGGGTGAAAACCTTTTGTCAGTCCCTGCGGGTGTTCTGGGGGAATATTACTCTGGGAAACTCCTCGTGGGGGTCTTCCTCGCCAAGGAGCCCTCGCCAACAGCACTTGCTCGTCCGCCACCACAAAAGCGGGTTTGAGTCTGTTTATGCCAACCTTTTCCCTCCTATCCCCCAAATCTAGCAAAAAATGCTTGTCCCCTGTTTCCAACACTCTGAACGGTCCATCGTAAGGCGGTCGCAGTGGGGGTCAATGTGCATCATGTCTGACAAAAACAAACTCTGCGTTCTTCAAAGTTTTAGGCACAAAAACGCGCGGAAAGCTGTAGTGGGCAGGGCCTGGCAGCGTAGCTGTGTCAATGCTACGCTGCAACAGCTGGGACGGGGGGCTGCCTGGCGCCGGATTATCCGTGAGAAACTCCCCGGGCAGCCGAAGTGGCTGCGCAAAAACGAGTTCAGCTGGGGAAGCCTCTAAGTCTTCTTTAGGCGCAGAATGCAACCCCAATAAAACCCACGGAAGCTTGTCCACCCAATTTGCGTCCGTCAGTGACGCTCTAAGAGCTGCTTTCAATGACCTGTGAAAACATTCGCATAACCCGTTAGCCTGCAGATTGTACGCGGTTGTACGGTGAATTGTGACACCTAGGCTGCGGGCCATTGTTGACCAAAATTCGGAAACAAATTGAGGGCCTCTGTCGGATGTAATGTCCGACGGGACTCCAAAACGTGCCACACATGCCGTTACAAATGCGCGCGCCACCTCCTCGGCTGTGGTTGACGCCAAAGGGACCGCCTCCGGCCAGCGCGTGATGCGGCCCACCATTGTCAGAAGGTGCGTGTACCCCTGTGATGGCGAGAGGGGGGCCACGAGGTCCACGTGAACGTGGTCGAATCTCTTGGCCGGAATGAGAAATGGCTCCAATGGAGCCTTCGTGTGTCTGTGTACCTTGGCCCGTTGGCACGCCATGCAGGCTGCCGCCCACTCTTTAACTTGTTTGCGAAGACCGGGCCACACAAATTTTTCTGCTACCATTTTGACCGACGCGCGCACCCCCGGGTGCGCCAAAGAATGAATCGAGTCGAAAACACGGCGGCGCCACGCTGCCGGTACCATGGGACACGGTCGTCCCGTGGAGACATCGCAGATTAAGGGGGGCATACCATCTTGCAGCACCCTGCTCTCCAGCCTTAAACCTGTTGGTCCAGACTGGAGCGCGCGCACATCCGCGTCACTACCTTGCTCCGCGGCCATGGCTGTGTAATCTATCCCCACGCGGACGGGGGCAGCCACGGCGCGCGAGAGGCAGTCTGCCACTACGTTCAGTTTACCTGACACGTGCTGAATATCAGTAGTAAACTCTGAGATCGCGGCTAACTGCCTCTGTTGCCGGCCCGACCACGGCTCTGAAACTTTGGCCATCGCGAATGTTAGCGGCTTGTGGTCAACGAACGCAGTGAAACAGCGCCCTTCTAGCCAGAACTGGAAGTGGCGAATGGCCAAATGGAGAGCTAGCAACTCCCTGTCAAACGCGCTGTATTTACGCTCACTACCGCGCAAGGTCCTGCTGAAAAAGGCGAGCGGTTGCCAAGTTCCGGCTACTTGCTGCTCCACGACCACCCATGGCCACGTCAGATGCGTCAGTGGTGAGCGCTACGCGGGCCGTCGGGTCCGGATGTGCCAACAACGCAGCGTTTGCCAGGGCTGTTTTGACTTCCGAGAACGCTCGCTCCCGCTCCGGGGACCACTCGATCTTATTCGCGGGTTTCTGTTTTTTGAGTGCGGCATACAGCGGTTGCATGAGTTGCGCTGCACCGGGGAGGAAACAGTTATAAAAATTCACCATTCCCAAAAACTCCTGTAACGCCCTGACCGTCTGTGGCCGGGGGAAATCTGCCACCGCACGCATTTTGTCAGGTAACGGAACCGCTCCTTCGGGGGAAACTCGGTGTCCTAAAAATTCGATCTGCGTCACCCCAAACTGACATTTCGCTGGGTTGATTATTAACCCGTGCTCTCCCAACCTCCGGAAAACTGCCGCGAGGTGGTTTTCGTGTTCGTCTTCGGACACGCTGGCTACCAAAATATCGTCCAAGTAGACGAACATGAAAGGAAGATCGCGCAGCACTGCTTCCATCATGCGTTGGAACGTCTGTGCAGCCCCTTTAAGCCCGAATGGCATGCACAAAAACTTGAATAGGCCAAATGGAGTTATCACCACTGTTTTGGGTATGTCCTCAGCGCGCACTGGGACTTGGTGGTAACCGCGGACCAAGTCTATTTTAGAAAAAACGCGCGCCCCTGCCAAATGAACAGAAAAATCCTGGATATGCGGGACTGGGTAGCGGTCATGCGCTGTGGCATTGTTCAACCTGCGGAAATCCCCGCAAGGTCGCCATGAGCCGTCAGCTTTCGGGACCATGTGTAGCGTGGAAGCCCATGGGCTGTTCGAACGCCTGACGATGCCTAACCTCTCCAGGTTGGCGAACTCCTCGCACGCTATGGCCAGTTTAGCTGCATCCAAGCGCTGAGCATTTGCAAAAACAGGCGGTCCGGTTGTGGTAATAAAATGTTCCACCCCGTGCTTAGCGACGGTTGCCGAAAATGTGGGGACCGTGAGTGCTGGGAATTGAGTGAGCAGTGTGTGGAACTTACCGCTTGCAGCTGTGATGTTGGCTTGTGCTGTTGGCCAGGCCGCTCTAGCTGTACAGGGGATAGAGTCAAAAGAAAGTGCATTAACCAGGCGCCTGTTAGCGACATCAACTAACAAACCATGTGAGCACAAAAAATCAGCCCCTAAAATATTGAAATTCAATGCTGCTATGACAAAAGTCCACTCAAAAGTACGGCCATGTAGCGACAGAAGCAGAGTCCTCTCACCAAAGGTCTTAATCCTCGAGCCGTTCGCTGCTGCCATCTCGGGACCGCTGGAACCTGCCAGCCGGTCAGCGGAGGAAGGCGTGATGAAACTCAACTGGGTGCCTGTGTCCACGAGGAAATGTCTCCCCGAGCGTGCGTCCGTCAAGTAGAGCAGCTTGTTCTCCTCCCCAAGGGTCGCAGCTGCTACCGACCCCCGGTCTTGGCGTTTCCCGAGCGCTTGAACTGGCACGGTGGTATACGTTTGCGTGCCTTCTCTGCAAAGCGGCGGTGGTAGAAACAAAGGGTGTCTCCTCCGCGTTCCTTGGCCCCCGCCGCCGCTGTCGTCGGTGGTTCTGCTACCGCTGACCCCGGCTCCTTGCAATCTCCGGCCGTCGCGCCGAGCTCCGTCGCTGCCGCCGTGGCCGTGCGCTGCCTGCTGGCGTTGAGAATCCGGCAGGTTGAGGCAGGTTTTATCTCAAGGCAGTTTATTACACGCTCCAACATGAGCAAAGTAGAAAAAAGAGAAAATCACAGAAAAAACTCATCCCTTATATACCCAGGACTCTCACAGCTAACAAGTCACATTGCATTATAATCACAAGTAACAATGCCTTTCCTCTTAAATCCCATAGCATCCCCCTCACAGTCTTTGTCCTCCAAGCCGTCTCTCGGCACACAAAGGATCCCCCCCAAGCAGTCTCTGCATACCAAAGGTTACACTTTCACAGTTTCCTGTTATCTCCAAGGAAACTCTGTACTTTGTTCTTATCTAATATGTGAGGCATTATGCAAAGCATTAAGTAAGTCACACGAGTGGCTACACAAGTTGGGTTAATTGGCATCAAAAACTGGGGATTCTAAATTGTCCTTAGGTATGACTGTGAGAGTGAATGGTTGTCTGTCTCTCTGTTGGCCCTGCGATGGATTGGCGATCTGTCCAGGGTGTACCCTGCCTCTCGCCCAAAGATGCTGGGATAGGCTCCAGTCCTCCCGCGACCCGAAAAGGACTAAGCAGAAGAAGATGAATGAATGAATGAATGAATGAACGGATTTTGACTAAATTTTCAGGAATGGTGTGTAATGGCACGGGGAACAGATGATTAGATTTTGCTGATGAGCTGAGAGTGCATACCTCCACCAAGGGCTTTTTTGTATTTGTGCAGCAGGATTACACAAAAACTACTGGATGGATTTGGATGAAATTTTCACCACAGGTGGTTCTTGGCCTGCAGAGGAACCCATTACATTTTGGTGATGATCTGGGAATGCATACCTCAGCCAAGGCTCTTCTCACAGTGTGTCACCCACAATACTCCAAAACTAATGGACAGACTTTGATGCAATTTTCAACACAAGTGGCTCTAGGCCTACACACAAACCCATTACATTTTGGAGGTCATCCATGAGAGACTGAAGGAGTCTTGGCGGAGGTATGCCCTCTCTGAGTGCTTTTTCTAGTTCTGACATGGGGTAAGGTTCAAAAGTGGGATTGTAAAATTCCACATACAGTAACATCTGACCTTAGACTAAAGTGGAACTTAGCAGAACACTCAAGTAGTGTCTGTGTACTGACAAATCTCAGCTTAAACAAATCTCAGGCTGAAACTCAGCTGTTAAAGTGCAGCTTAGTAATGGTGTGTATATTTTAGTGTGTATAAAAATGACAGTAATAATTTACATACCAGGAATTATGACCTGCAGTCTGAGACTCATTATAGTCTGACAAATTCTTGAACATTCTTGAACAATTCTTGAACAAGATCATACAACAGCCATTCATAATTGCAGGACCAACAGTCATGACAGAAGCTTGTTTTTGAAACTCATCAACCTGAGGCTATGTTTTGGCCACAGCGTGTCGAGTCCCACAGAAAGTCTTTGAAAGATTTCAAAAGTTTTGGCAAGTTTGGAAGGATGCTGGAGGTTAAGGATGTATGTCAGTGTAAGGAGTAGGCTGCATGCTTGGGCCAGATGACCAAGGTCGGTAACCACTCGGATTCCCTCAGTGATGATGATGTCCTCTGCATGTGGCAAACAGCAAACACAGATCTTCACACTGTGCATTTTCAGGTTCTCATGCACACTGGCCTCTGTTGTTCCCTTTATAACATACAAACAATAATTAGTACAGTTAATTTATGTTTGAAACACAAAAATGCATGTGATTTAATAACTTGTGTGGACCATCTCGAAAATTAGACAACTACAGAACAATCCTAATTTGAGGGGGAAAAAGTCTGCCCCCTGCAGCTCCACTCCCTAACACTTTCCATCTGAATGTAAATCTATGACAAATGTCAGGTTTTGCAGAACAGCCAATAGAAAACTCTCTGACAAGACCTGTGATTTGGCAAAGAAATGTTGAACAGAGTGGATGAGACGCTGTGGGGTAATTGTCTTGTCACCACTTGCATGACATATACAGGTCTGGAAAAAATTAAGAGAACAACAAGACACTGTAAAAGTATCACTACCTGGTTTTCCATTTATACGTATGTATTTGAGAGAAATGAACAATTTAGTTTTATTTTCTAACCTACTGAAAACCGCTCACCCAAATTCCAAGTCAAGATATCGTCATTTAGAGCATTTATTTACAGAAAATGACAACTAGCCAAAACAACAAAAAAGATGTTGATTTTAGATTAAATAAATAAAAGAAAATGAGTTCATGTTCTTTCTTAAATACAATACTTAAGTTTTAACTGAGGAAGAACTCAGAAATCTGTATTTTTGAAATGACTCTGATTATTATTCACAGCTTTCATGCATCTTACCATGCTTAAACGATCTAATCAGCACCTCCTAAAGTAGATTGAGGTGTCCTTGTGTTGGAGTTAAACAGTTACTCAAATTGAATGGCTGCCATACATGTAGAGATGCTAATTTAGGAAAGATTTTTATTTTATTTTTTTTTTTTTTTGGTCTCATATTTTCTTCCAGAGCTGTATAGTGGTATGGAAATGATGTATTCTGTGATCAAAAAAATAAACACAGCTTATGTAGGATATGAAAAAATATCCTACAGAATATATCCAACAGACTCTCATGATGAATGCTTGAACAAGGATTTAGTGTACCCCGCCCGGAATGGGATTACAGGGGCCCCACCCTGGAGCCAGGCCCGAGGGGGGGCTTGATGGCTAGCGCCTGGTGGCCGGGTTTCTGCCCATGGGACCCGACCGGGCTCAGCCCAAAGGAGTTGTATGGGTCCGCCCTCCAGTGGGCTCACCACCTACAGGAGGGACCATGGGGGTCCGGTGCTATGTGGATCAGGTGGCAGTCGAAGGCAGAGACCTTGGCAGTCTGATCCCAGGCTTCCTAAATTGGCTATTGGGATGTGGAATGTCACCTTCTGGTGGGGAAGGAGTCTGAGCTGGTGCATGAGATTGAGAGATACCGGCTAGATAAAGTCGGCCTCACCTCAACACACAGCTGTGGTCCTGGAACCAGTCTCTTGGAGAGGGGCTGGAGCTTGGCCTACTCTGGAGTTGCCCCGGGTGAAAGCAGGGGTGGGTATTCTTGTATCCCCCCACCTTGCTGCCTCTATATTGAACCCCAGTGGATGAAAGGGTTGTTTCCCTGCGCCTTCGGGTTGGGAAACGGGTCATGACCATCACTTGTGCCTATGCACCAAATGATGGTTCAGAGTACCCACCCATTTTTGGAGTCTCTGACCAGGGTGCTGGAGGGTGCTCCTCTTGGAGACTCCATTGTCCTACTGGGGGACTTCAATGCGCACGAGGGCAGTGACAGTGAAACCTGGAGGAGGGTGATTGGGAGGAACGGCCTGCCCGATCTGAACCCGAGTGGTGTTCAGTTATTGGACTTCTGTGCTAACCACAGTTTGTCCATAACAAACACCACTGTCAAGCATAAGGGTGTCAATATATGCACCTGGCATCAGGACACCCGAGGCTGCAGGTCGATGATCGATTTTATTATTGTGTCTTGAGACCTGCGACCGTATGTCTTGGACACTCGGGTAAAGAGAGGTGCAGCACTGTCAACTGATCACCACCTGGTGGTGAGTTGGATCCGATGGCAGGGGAGGATGCCATTCAGACCTGGCAGACCCAAACATATAGTGAGGGTGTGATGGGAATGTCTGTCTGAGGCCTGTGTCCGGGAGGTCTTCAACTCCCACCTGCGGAAGAACTTTGACCACATTCCAAGCGAGTCTGGAGACATGGAGTCATGTTCTCCACCTGCATTGTTGAAGCGGCTGCCCAGAGCTGTGGCCACAAGGTCGTCGGTACATCTCGTGGTGGTAACCTCCAAACCAAGTGGTGGACACCGGTGGTGAGGGGGGCCATTAAGTTGAAGAAGGAGTCCTATCGAGCTTGGTTGACTTGTGGGACTCCCGAAGCAGCTGAGGTGTACCAGCAAGCCAAGTATAGTGCAGCTTGGGTGGTTGGTGAAGCAAAAACTCGGGTGTGGGAGAAGTTCGGTAAGGCCATAGAACAAGAGTTTCGGTTGGCCTCGAAGAGATTCTGGCAAACTGTCCAGCGGCTCGGGAGGGGGAAGCAGCTCCCTGTCCACCCTGTGTATGGTGTGGATGGGGCGTTGCTTACTTTGACAGGGGATATCATCAAGCGATGGAAGGAATACTTCGAGGATCTCCTCAATCCCACTGACACGCCTTCCACAGAGGAAGCAGGACTTGTGGACGAGGGGGATGACTCGGTCATCACAGGGGCTGAGGTTGCCAAGGTGGTTAAAAGGCTCCTTGGTGGCCGGGTCCCGGGGGTGGACAAAATTTGTCCTGAGTACCTCAAGGCCCTTGATGTCGTAGGGCTGTCATGGTTGACACGCCTCTGCAACATTGCGTGGAGGTCAGGGACAGTGCCTTTGGCATGGATAACCGAGGTGGTGGTTCCTCTCTTCAAGAAAGGGGATCGGAGGGTGTGCTCCAACTTTAGAGGGATCGCACTCCTCATCCACCCTAAGAAGGTCTATGCCAAGGTACTGGAGAGGAAAGTCTGGCCGTTGGTTGAACCTCAGATTCAGGAGGAACAGTGTGGTTTTCGTCCTGGCCATGGCACATCGGACCAACTCTTTACCCTCTCGAGAATCCTTGAGAGTTTGCCCAACCAGTTTACATGTGTTTTGTGGACTTGGAGAAGGCATTCGACCATGTCCCCCATGGTTTTTTGTGGGGGGTGCTTCAAGAATATGGGGTATTGGGCTTGTTGTTACAAGCTATCTGGTCTCTATATGACCGTTATGAGAGTTTGGTTCATATTGCCAACACTCAGTCGGACTCATTCCCAGTGAGAGTTGGACTCCGCCAGGGCTACTCTTTGTCACTGATCCTGTTCACAATTTTTATGGACAGGATTTCTAGGCGCAGTCAAGGAATGGAGGACGTCATGCTTGGTGACCATAGGATCTCACCTCTGTTGTTTGCAGATGATGTTGTCCTGTTGACCTACAGGTCTTACTGGGATGATTTGCCGCTGAGTGTGAAGTGGTTGGGATGAGAATCAGCACCTCCAAGTCAGAGTCCATGGTCCTCAGCCGGAAAAAAGGTGGATTGTCCTCTCTGGGTTGGGGACAAGCTCCTGCCCCAAGTGGAGATGTTTAAGTATCTCGGGGTTTTATTCATGAGTGAGGGGAGAATGGAGTGAGAGATTGACAGACGGATCGGGGCAGGAGCTGCAGTGATGCAGATGTTGTACCGGTCCGTTGTGGTGAAGAGGGACCTAAGCTCTAAGACAAAGCTGTCAATTTGCCGTTCAATCTATGTTCCTACCCTCATGAGCTTTGAGTGATGACCGAAAGAATGAGATTGCGGATTCAAGTGACTGAAATTAACTTTCTTTGTAGGATTGCTGGACTCACCCGTAGAGATAGGGTGAAGAACTCAGTCATCCATGAGAGGCTCAGAGTAGAACCGCTGCTTCTCCACATTAAAAGGAGCTAGTTGAGGTGGTTTGGGCATCTGATCAAGATGCCTCCTGGACGCTTCCCACTTGAGGTGTTTTGGGCACATCCCACTGGGAG
Source organism: Pholidichthys leucotaenia (assembly GCA_020510985.1). Classification (NCBI taxonomy): domain Eukaryota; kingdom Metazoa; phylum Chordata; class Actinopteri; order Cichliformes; family Pholidichthyidae; genus Pholidichthys; species Pholidichthys leucotaenia. The sequence continues at coordinate 372,048,779 of CM035842.1, read as the reverse complement.
AAGACCCCGGGGAAGACCCAGGACTCGCTGAAGAGACTACGTCTCCCAGTTGGTCTGGGAATGCCTTGGTATCCTCTCTGAGGAGCTGGAGCAGGTGGCTGGGGAGAGGGAAGTCTTGGCTTCTCTGCTTGAACTTCTGCCTTCACGACCCAAACCTCTGGAAAAGCGGTAGAAGATGGATGGATGGATGGATGGATGAATGGATGAAAAAGTACAATATTATCAGCAAACATTAATCCATAATTGCTACTTCATAAAGTGAACAACCAAACAAATACACAACGGCTGCACGGTGGCGCAGTGGTTAGCACTGCGACAGCACAGTTTTACCCTCGGCCGGGGGATCGCGGGGATCATGAGATCGTGGGTTCAATCCCTGCCCCCGGCCAACAGTGATCTGTGTGGAGTTTGCATGTTCTCCCCGTGTTGCGTGGGTTTACTCCAGGATTTCTCCGGTTTCCTCCCACATGCTAAAAACATGCAGGTTAGGGATACGGGGCACTTGCGCACGCGGCAACCGGCAGCTGGTGGCTTGTCACCAGACTGCAAAACAAATCTACCTACGGGTACAAAATAAGTCCAAAAAAAATAAATAAAAATACACAACTGTGGCATGTACAACAGCTGGGACACTCTACACTAGGGGTGTCAAACGTATGGCCCGCAGGCCAAATCCAGCCCACCAGAGAGTCCAAACCGGCGGGATGAATTTGCAAAGTGTGAAAATTAAATAATAGAATACACAAGCAGCACTTTTTCAATAAAATAGCTTGCTTTTTCCAATATGTCCATTTGGGGTCGCACAAGAGTAGCAGACACAAAAATGATCCCCGATTTCCACTGAGGGAATCTGGTATACAGCAGGTAGGGAGGACAGGATTTCTTCCAGTAAGACTCCAAGGCAAACCTTTCCCACCTGCCTCTGTCATTATGCCATCTCACCCATCACTAGTGGTATGCAACAAGTCTTTTTTATGGATGCCAGGTCCAGTACACACTGAAATGTCATGGTATTTACTGTATTTACTAACTGTTTTTTAAAAATACATTTACCCCCATGTCTCGCAGCTCGGTGGGGGGAGTGTCAGTTTGCTGCCTTTTGCTGGATGTTTTTATGGTCGGAACCAGTTCTTCTTCTCACAAATTTTTTTGAACATGTTCAAAACAAGAGAAGCTGCTGGTGTCTTTCCAAAAAGTGATGGGCCGCCAGAAACTGATCAGTTTGCTGCCGGAGCATGCCTCGCTCAGCTAAAGCCATTTCTCTTCTGCTTCTGAGGCCAACGGTTACTTTTGAGCAAAGCAAACATAACTTTTTGTCCATGCAATTAACAAAGGTATGTCTGTGAATATTTAATGTGGTGAGAGATTAGTCATAATTTTAGACCAACGAGTTTTATGTTTGGGAGTTTGCAGTATCGGGCTTGTTGTTATGAGCTATCCGGTCTCGATGTGTTGTGAGAGTTTGGTTCGTATTGCTAACACTCGGTCGGACTCATTCCCAGTGAGAGTTGGACTCTGCCAGGGCTGCCCTTTGTCATCGATCCTGTTCATGATTTTTATGGACAGGATATCTAGGCATAGCCAAGGATCAGAAGGTGTCATGCTCGGTGACCACAGGATCTTATCTCTGCTGTTTGCAGATGATGTTGTCCTGTTAGCTTGATCCAGCAATGACCGACAGGTCTTACTGGGATGGTTTGCTGCAGAGTGTGAAGCAGCTGGGATGAGAATCAACACCTCCAAGTCCGAGTCCATGGTCCTCAGCCGGTAAAAGGTGGATTGTCCTCTCCGGGTTGGGGACAAGCTCCTGCCCCAGGTGGAGGAGTTTAATGATTTTGGGGTCTCACTCATGAGTGAGGGGAGAATGGAGTGAGAGATTGACAGACAGATCGGAGTGGCATCTGCAGTGATGGGGACGTTGTACTGGTTTGTTGTGGTGAAGAGGGAGCTGAGCTCTAAGATAAAGCTGTCGATTTACCGGTCAATCTATGTTCCTACTCTCACCTATGGTCATGAGCTTTGGGTAATGACCGAAAGAATGAGATCGCAGATACAAGCGGCTGAAATCAGCTTTCTCCGTAGGATTGCTGGACTCACCCTTAGAGCTAGGGTGAGGAGCTCAGTCATCCGAGAGAGGCTCAGAGTAGAACCGCTGCTTCTCCACCTCGAAAGGAGCCAGTTGAGGTGGTTTGGGCATCTGATCAGGATGCCTCCTGGACACCTTCCACTTGAGGTGTTTCGGGCACATCCCATTAGGAGGAGACCCTGGGGCAGACCCAGGACTCGCTGGCAAGACTATGTCTCCAAGTTGGTCTGGGAACGTCTTGGTATCCTCTCTGAAGTTCTGGAGCAGGTGGCTGGGGAGAAGGAAGTCTGGGCTTCTCTGCTTGAACTGCTGCCTCCGTGAGCCATACCTCTGGAAAAGTGGTAGAAAATGGATGGATGGAGTTTTGTGTTAGACTGATCAGATGTGACATTTTATCCTGTAGCAGCTTTTAATGTTTTGCCTTATATGTTAAGAAAAGTGTGCTGAAATTAACAAAATCTGTGTGTAACGATGTAAAAGTCAATAAAGCTTTTCTTTCCCATGAATACTAGTTTTTGTGCATTATTTACCTCTTATAATTATTTATCGTAAATAGAATTCATAAAATGTATGCTTAATCTGCCAAAAATTCATTAAGGCTCCCAATTTGGATGCAAACATTTTATCTGCCAACAAATTAATTGATTTGGTTCTTCAAGGTTGAATTGTGAAGATATAACATGTTTTGTCCAACTTGTGAATTGTCTCAAAGGGCTGTTATAGCTTATAAATGTGTTATTTCACCTGGAAAAAATTGATTAAAGCTCTTAATGTTGATTGAAACAGTTTGCATGCTTTAAAAATGATTTCATTTGGTTCAGGATTAAATTGCAAATATAATACTGTAACTTACTCTCTCGCACTTGTGAAATAGTCTCAAAGGACAATAATTCTGTATTTTGCCTGCGAAAAATTGATTAAGGGTCTTAATCTGGATTGAAACTCCAGAAGTCCAATCCAATCATCCAGTTTATTCATGTGCATGTAAACATGATCCATGATCAGGTTTACATGTACACTAATAAACCAGTTATGATTGGATTTCTGCAGTTATCTGATTATTCAAGGGGCCATGTAAACAGAATAATCTGATAAATGCCATGTAACTGGGGTCATTACTCCATCTCATTCAGGTTGTTCATGTTTTGTAGAAGATCAATGGTTCAATAAATGTAAATATTTTCACAATGCACTTGTACTTCTTTGTACCAAATTTGGGGTTGTCATTAAGTTATTTTGCCATTATTTTACTGGCCCGGCCCACTTGACATTAAATCCGGTGGTATGTGGCTCCTGAGTTAAAATTTAGTTTGACATCCTTGCTCTACACAGTTAATTACCTGAACACAACTTTTTTTTTTTTTTTAAAAACATCACTGTATGATATTTGTCAAGGAGTGGACAAATTTTTATATACAACCATAGCTATGAAATGATAATTAATTTACTTTGAAATTTTAAACCCTTCTGCCTCATCCAGCTTTAATAGATAAGTTGTGTTTCCAAACAACAGAAAACAAAAGGCAGTGATAGCAAGATGACAGGTGAAAACGTTCTACAGGTGTTTCTCAATGAATTAGAATATCATTGAAAAGCTAATTCATTTTGGTAATTCAATTCAAAAAGTGAAACTCATATAATATATAGATTCATTACACACCGATATAGTTCAGGCATTTATTTCTTTTAATTTTAGTGATTATGGCTTACAGCTTATGAAAACCCAAATGGCCAGTCAAGCACAGTGATACCATGGTCATTAAACTAAGTATTGGTACATTTGGCAGTGTGGGCAGGTGCCAAGTCCTGCTGGAAAATGAAATAAAGCATCTCCATAAAGCTTGTCAGCAAAGGAAAGCATGAAGTGCTCTAAAATTTCCTGTAGACAGTTGCGCTGACATCAGACTTGATAAAACACAGTGGATCAACACCAGAAGATGACATGGCTCCTCAAATCAGGTGCCAAGTCCTGTCATGTGGAAATCAAGGTCCCAGAGTCTGGAGGAAGAGTGGAGAGGCATGGAAGTTGCTTGACATCCAGTATGAAATCAGTGATGATCTGTGGAGCCATGCCATCTGTTGGTGTTGGTCCACTGTGTTTTATCAAGTCCAAAGTCAGTGCAGTCGTCTACCCAGAAATTTTAGAGCACTTCATGCTTCCCAATGCTGACAAGTTTTATGCTTTTGAGCCACAGGCATTGATGCAGTAATTCATACGAAAGGAGCCAGAACCAAGTATTGAATGAATACATGGACATACTTTTCAGCAGGCCAATATTTCTATTAAAAACTTTTTTTTTTTAATTTGGCTTTATGTCATTGTAGTTTTCTGAGGAACTGGGTTTTAATTATCTGTTCAGTTATAATTATCAAAAGTAAAGTAAACACTTAAACTATATCACTCTGTGTGTAATAAAGCTAAATATACTAGAAAACACTCAGAGAGCACATACCTCCACCAAGGCTCCTTCCCCACCCTCCCTATGCCCATCCATCTGTCCATACCTCCCTGCCTCCTTAAATTGTAAGATTGAGCCTTGGTGGAGGTATGAGCTCATGGATCACCTCCAAAATGTAATGGGTTTATCTGTTGCCCAAGGGGCACCTCTGGTGAAAGTTTCATCAAAATCCATCCGGTAGTTTTTGCATTATCCTGCTAAACCTTTGCTAGAAGAGTGAGCCTTGGTGGAGGTATGCACTTATGGATCACCTCCAAATTGTAATGGGTTTGTGTGTAGCCCAAGCACTACCTCTGGTGAAAATTTCATCAAACTCTGCTGAGTAGTTTTTCAGTAATGTTGCTGAAGATTATGAGAAGATAGAGCCTTGGCAGAGGTATGCAGTCTCAGATCATTACCAAAGTCTAATGGATTCCTCTGTCACCCACGGACCACCTCTGGTGGAGATTTCATCAAAATCCATCCAGTAGTTTTTGTGTAATTAGGGCTGTCGCGATAACTGCAACGATGTAATACCGCACTATGGACAAGCCTACCGTGGAGGATAATGAGCAGCCGCAGCAATCACGGTGTTCACTTTTTTTGTGTGTGTGGCTAAATATCGTTATTCACTTATGTTACCCTACTGATTATGAAATAAATTGTTAAATGTTAAGTGTATTTTTATTACCAACAGCATGTTTGCATCCGGTACTGATGGCGGCAGCACCCGGTACTGTGGAAGCTTCCATAGCACCGGGTGCTGGCGGCTCACTTGCTGAGAATTGCATCCCATCTGCCAAAACTATAAAAACTTGTTATTGCCTTTTGTAAATTATCTTTAAATTATGTTTATGCGGCAGACATTTTAGTGTTTCAAAGAGGGTTAGAAATCAAAGTGATCCAACTCCATGTTTTACAATCTTCAAAACTGACATTTTGCATTTATGCATTGTCGGTAAAAACAAAAAGGGTAATCACTTTTTCAAAGTTGTATTGACTTTGTCTAACACTAAACACGTGCTTACGACGATGGGATGCAATTCTCGGCAAGCAAGCAATTCTCGGCATAACAGCGGCAGCATCGTGTGGGGCAATCTCTCTCCAGACGGACTCCAGCAGGCAGTTAGTGGTGGAAGCAATATGACTCCTTACTAAATACAGCCGTGACAGTGAGCACTGAAAGGGCACAAAGAATGTTATTTCCTTCTGAGCAGAGTGTTTATGATTCTGACAATTGAGCTCCGAGAGCGAAACAACTATTGCATAGTGCATTGCTTGTTTGAACATGATTTTTCAGGCAGCGGCAAAAACCACAGCAGCAAAAATCACGAAGTCAAGAGCTACGCAGGGCTGTACGGAGGCTGTCCTGTTTAAATAAGCTGAATGTCGCTGCAGTCTCCAGTCCACGCATCCCGTAGTTGAAATACTGATGTTACTGCCACTGCTTTATGAAAATGATTTTTTTTTTACAGAATCAGCAGTTCATGCCTAGAAAGACGGGAGTTCCGCACTATCATCACACATGCACATAAAGTTGAAATCAGAGCTGCAGCGAGTTTCTAACAGCTTCCATCATTTGCCACATAAGTTTTGAAGCCTGTTTAAATTACGAGACCACAGGGTCCTAAAAACATTTGCAATAATATCACATATCGCCATGTTGAGCTGTCCACCATCACCGCAGGGGAAATTCCTCTACCGCCACAGCCTTATGTGTAATCCTGCTGCACAACTACAAACAAGGACCTTGGTAGAGGTATGCACTCTCAGATCATCACCAAAATCTAATGGGTTCATCTATAGGTCAAGGGCTACCTTTGGTAAAAATTTCATCCAAATCTGTCCGGTACTTTTTGCATAATTCTGCTAACCATCAAACACGCCGAAAAAAAGACACTTTTTGAATTGAATCAATGAAATAAATTATTTTTTCAATAATATTCTAATTCACTGAGAAGCACCTGTACACATAGCTTAAAGTGATATTAATACTTGAGATGAGCCTATTATAGTGGCAAAAAAATTTTCCTCCCATGTCGGATGATGCATCTCATACATCCCCACTGCAAAATCGTTCATTTTAAAAAAAGATAAAAAATTTGACACAAAAGCATATCTTGTTTGTGTGATTCACTGAGGAACTTACCTAAGTGAACCTGATGAGACACAAATATCAAAGTCAAACTGTTCTCCCAGTGAGCTAGAAGTGATGATTTCCTGAAGAAAATATGTGGAAAGAATACAGTTAACAGTGATATCAGAAAGATCCTAAAGCAAATAAGTTATTCACAAATTTAAAAAACAATCCTGACTTCCGGTTATGGCGGCCACGTAGGAAGACGTGTTTCACTCTGCTCTGCTCCTAAAAATAAAAAGTTGGCAAATAACTCTCTCAATTGGAACAAAACCTATCCCAGCGTTTGGGCGCGGATATGGTAAAGCCTAAGGCTGGGAAATTAGGTGGAGGAAAAACTGAATCATCGAAACAGTCCAAGCTAACAGACTTCCACGCTCGTGACGAAGCAGAAAAATCTCCAGAGACTATGGCGGAGGAAGCTAGCGGCGGAGCGGTGACTGCTGGGGAAGGCACGAGTGCGGTGCTCGCTGCCATTAGCTCAATGAGAGCAGACTTTTCTTCTAGATTTGGTGGGGTTGTGGCAGCGATGGAGGGAATGAGAGGGGAGGTGGGTGGCTGTGTGGAGCGAGTATCGCAGGTGGAGCTCCGAATTTCCAGCGCTGAGGATGACGTCACCAGCCTACAATTAAAGGTGCACACATTGGAATTAAAAAATAAACATCTGGAAGATAGTGTCCTGGACTTGGAATCCCGGTCGAGACGGAACAATCTGGGGCTGGTGGGCCTCCTGGAGGGAGCGGAGGGGCGGGGCGCATGTTCCTTTTTGGAGGGGTGGATTCCAGGGGCGCTGGGCGGCGTGGAGCTGCAGTCGTCGGTCGTCTTGGAGGGTGCCCGCCGAGTCGGCCCACCGAGAGATAATAAGGCACCACCGAGGACGCTGATTATGAAGTTCCTCAGCTACAGAGACAAGATGACGATCTCCAACGCGGCGCAAGCTAAAGGAGAAATTAAATACCAGGATCAACAGGTGCGGTTCTACCCAGATTTGGCCACAGGAATCCAACAATTAAGGAAACAGTTTGACCCCGCCCGTAAAGAGCTGCGCAACCTCGGGATTCGTCACAGCAAGACTGCTGGTCACATATAAAGGGAGAACCCACACCTTCAAGACCCCTCAGGAGGCGCAGGTGCTTATCAAGCAGATCCAAGAAGAGACTGGTGGGAGCTAAGCATGAACAAGATATAAAGGTAGAATATTTAAGCATTTGCACAGGCATCTGACTGATCTGAAGCATATAGCAAGTTTACAAAATATAGATTGTATTATATATATTTAAAAAAAAACAACCTATGATGTACAAAGTTGCTATAAAATTTTGGAGTTAAGTTGGAAAACTACAGAAGAGAGTTAATGTTATGTCATTAAAAGCAGTAGAGTCAGGGTGATTGAGAGGAGAAAGAGAGAGTGGTTTGACTGATCCTCGCGGGTGTGGAGCAGTCAATGGCTATAGCGGGAGATGGAATTTTTTTTTTTGATTTTGGGGGGATTACCACGAATGTGGGGAGGGGGAATTTGTTTGTGTGTAGTTTGTGGGATGAATGTTCAACCACTCATGTTTTTGCTTCTCTGTATGAGCATGTTTATATTGCGAGGTAATCTCAAACTCCTTATTGATCATAGACCAAAGCGTTAATCTTAATTTAACTTCATGGAATTGCAGAGGTCTACAAAATTTAAAAAAGCTTAAACAAGTTATGAATAAAATAAAAGACATAGGTTCAAAAATTGTGTTTTTACAAGAAACTCATCTAATAGAGGAGGATGTAAAAAGAATTAGGAGAAGATGGCAGGGAAGTGTGTTCACCTCATCATTTTCATCCCGAGTTAGGGGAGTTATGACTCTCATACATAAATCAGTCCCATTTCAAGTGAAAAATGTAATTGGAGACAAATCAGGAAGATATCTAATCATCCAAGGATCTTTGTTATTAGGAAAATATAAATCTGGTGAACTTATACGGTCCCAATATAGATGATCAAAACTTCTTTGCTAATTTATTTCTTATTTTATCATCACTTACAGGGCAACATATAATAGCAGGGGATTTTAATTGTACATTGAATCCTGGTATAGATAGATCAACAGGACTGGACTGTACGCACAATGGCATACCTGCCAACTTTTCAAACCTGAAAAGCCTAGTAGCTAGCCGGGGTTCAGGGGCCGATGCTAATGCTAATAATGCTAATGCTAATAATGCTAATATTTGCCAAACAAATATTAGCATTAAATCTAGTTAAATGTAGCTAACAACCTCATATTTCTTCAACTTTCAAACCTGAAAAGCCTAGTAGCTAGCCGTGGTCCAGGGGCCATAGGCCCCGGTAGGTCCAGGACAAAGTCCTAGTAGGGGGTTCAGGGGGGCGAAGCCCCCCGACGCCAAACAAATATTAGCATTAAATCAAGTTAGAATGTAGCTAACAACCTCATATTTCTTCAACTTTCAAACCTGAAAAGCCGAGTAGCTAGCCGGGGTCCAAGGGGCCGCAGTGTCACACAAATATTAGCATTTGACATAGAAGTCACATATTAATTATATTAAAGGTAAAATATCTAAATCAATTGCAATACTACACAGAGCGAAATATTTGCTGAATCAACCCACATTATATACTTTGTATCATCCATTAATACTCCCATACATGACATATTGTACTTAAGTATGGGGAAATACATATAAAACAAACATATATCCAGTCTTCATGTTTCAGAAGAGAGCTATTAGAATAATAAACAAAGCTGCTTACAGGGAACCAACAAACCCACTTTTTCTTAAATTAAAAGCTCTCAAGTTGAAAGATCTGGTTGACTTTAAAACTGCAGTAATAATGTTTAAAGCTAAGAATCTATTACTGCCCGCAAATATCCAAAAGTTGTTCCAAATAAGGGAGAAACAATATCATTTCAGAGGAACATGTATATTTCAAAAACCTTCAGTGAGAACTACCACCAAGCAACACTGTGTTTCAGTGCAAGGAGTCAGATTATGGAACGATTTTGGACCTGAATTAAAATCATGTACAACACTTGGACAATTTAACCAAAAACTAAAGGAAGAAATACTCCAAACATATATACAATATGACATATAAAATCATATCAGGATTGTCATATCCAGTCTGTGTTGTGTTGTAGCTTAGTTTTTTGTCACATTTTGTCTTTGCTTTGTTCTGAATTGTAATCGCTCTTGTTTTGTTTTTCTTTTGAATTCTTGGATGGAATATGGGTGGGCAATATAAGCTGCAGCTTCAGCCATCACCCATTTCAGATAACTTATGTTGAACTGTATAATCAGAGGAGTTATTATCTAATTTGACCTTGTTGCATTTTCTTTCCCCCTTTGTTATATTATTCTGTTTCTTTTTAATCTTTACTTTTAATCTATCCGAAATAAAGATTCATTCATTCATTAAATTTGCATTCAAAAGACTATCTTAACACTGCATAGAACTTCGAATAGGCCAGATGTGATGTATTATGAATACTAGAAAAGCACTCGGAGAGCGCAGACCTCCGCCAAGCGCCACAGTTCCCCCATACAGTGTTTAACATCATAAATAAAATACTGAAAATGGCCCTATCTCGCAATGTTAAATTAAAAAAAAAAAAAAAAAAGAATCCTTTAAAAAATTCCTGGATCCAGACGGTGATCCGGATCACCACCAAAATCTAATCATCTGTAGGATACCCCATTTCTGACAATCTGTGAAAACTTCATGAAAATCCGTCCATAACTTTTTGAGTTATCTTGCTAACAAAGAAACAGACAAACCAACGCTGATGATCACATAACCTCCTTGGCGGAGGTAACTAGAAGACTAGAGATATCAGCAGGGTATACTAGCACTGTTTAACAGACACGTGCATAAATGACGGCAAAATCGCTCTGATATTTTATGTGTTTACATGATACACCAAGCATGACAAGGCTTGCAATTACACAGCACATGTTCTTCAAGTTTGCCGCTAGCGTCACTGGCACTGGCCTTGTGTTTTTTCGTTCTTACATGGTCTTTCACATCGCTGATTCCGCCATGTCCAATCAAAAAGTCTTGTCTACACAAAGTGCAATTTGCGTAATTTTCATCCCTTCTTGAGCGAATAACAACTCCCGGAAATGCTTTGCTGTATTCCTCACGAAAAGACCGTAATTTTCGTTTGTGTTTCACGCTCGTTAGTGATTTTTCTCCGGCAGACTCCATGATGAAGACGTATAATTCTTACCTGATTGCCTCGCGACTGCACATGGAAAATTGGCTCAGACCTCTCGCACATGCGCAATACACCTACATGAAGCAGTGCCGATTGCCTTTGTTCTAAATTTAGATACGATTCCAAGCGACAGCGTGTTTGGAATTGCTTTCGTGTTTTCCGTGTTTTTTTTACGATTTAAAATTTTTGACTGAATTTTTTAGTGAAAAACCGTAATTTTGAATAATAAAACCAGAACCCGGAACGGGGTCTTGAAAACCGGAACCATTACGGCAAAACCGGAGTAGTTGGCAGGTATGCAATGGATGCAGGATGACCATTAATCATTTTATGAAAGAATTGAGATTGCTAGATATATGGAGAGAAATGAAACCACAAGTTAAAGCCTACTCTTGTTATTCTAATACCTACAAGACATTCTCACGTATTGACTATTTTTTGATCTCCACAGAATTAAGGTCCAAGATTCAAAACTGTTTCTATGATAACATTGTGATCTCTGATCATGCACTCTGCTGTCTAATATACGTAGATAAGAAATTGACAAAGGAACCACGTAGGTGGCAATTTCAGCATAAATGGCTTCAGGATGAGGAATTTGTTAAGTACATAGAAAAACAGATAGATGAGTTCTTTGATATCAATACTACACAAACATCAGCATGTATAAAGTGGGAGGCTTTCAAAGCTTTTATTAGGGGGCATATTATTAGTTATACAGGTTCAAAATCTAAGAAGACTCGAGAGGAGAGAGTCCAATTGGAACATAAAATAAAAATTCTTCAAGAAAAAATGTATGCAGGAAGTGACCCAAAGTTAGAGAACGAATTACTGATTCTGAGAGCTGAATATGACAAAAAATCAGCGAATAGAGCTGCCTCGAGTCTTCTAAGATTGAAGCAATCTTTTTATGAACAAGGTGAAAAATCAGGGAAATTATTGGCATGGCAGATTAAACAATTAGAATTTAAAACACCAATTACCAGTATTATAAGTAACGGACAGGCAGTTGTAGATCCTTTAGAAATTAACAGTGCCTTTAGAGATTATTATGAAAAACTATATGATACAAAAAATGAAACTGACTTAACAAAACTAAATGGGTTTTTGGACGGATTATCTATACCGTGTATTCCAAATGAAAACGGAGATATTGGAGTCTAAAATTAGTCAAGAAGAAGTTGGGCTAGCCATTGATAATATGAAATCAGGAAAAAGTGCAGGACCAGATGGTCTTCCAGTTGACCTCTATAAAAAAATTAAGAATAAATTAATAAAACCATTTTTGGAGATGGTTTTAGAAGCATTTCAAAATAGTAATTTACCACTATACATGAATAATGCCTTAATTATACTGTTGCCAAAACCAGATAAATCCTCTAATAAATGTGAAAACATGAGACCAATAAGCCTATTAAATGCTGACCTTAAGATAATCTGTACAATTTTAGCAAGACAACTACAAGAAATATTACCAAATATTATTAACCAAGATCAGAATGGCTTTATAATGGGAAGACAAGGCTTCCATAATGTAAGAAGACTATTTAATATTATTTATTCTTATAAAGAAGCACCGGATACAGCTCTCCTATCATTGGACGCCGAAAAGGCCTTTGATAGGGTCGAATGGCCCTTTCTTTTTGAAGTCCTACAAAGGTTTGGACTTGGAAATAATTTCATAAAATGGGTTCAGATAATATACAATAATGCTACAGCAGAAATCCTAACAAACAGCAATATCTCAAAATCAATAAATATCAATAGAGGATGTCGACAAGGCTGTCCACTTTCACCTTTACTGTTTACTATGGCAATTGAACCTTTAGCGATGGCAGTACGTTTACATCCACAAATATATGGAATTAAAGTAGGACCAACAGAACATAAAATCTCCCTGTATGCCGATGACATAATTTTGTTTATGTCAAATCTTAAAAAATCAATTCTGACCTTGTTGAACTTAATAAAGAATTTTGGGGAAATATCAGGATATAAAATAAATAAAACTAAATCTTCAATATTAATGCTAAATGAGACCCAGAGAAATCACCCAGCTCCTGAGGTAAATCAGTTCAATGTTGTAAATCAGTTTAAATATTTAGGAATTCAAATTGTGCCTAAGCTAGAATCAGTCGCCAGTGCCAACTATGAAGCCTTAATGACAGACATTAATGAGTTACTTCAGAGATGGATGTCACTACCAATGTCGATGATCGGAAGAATTAATATACTTAAAAGTAATATCTTACCCAAAATACTTTATTTATTTCAATACATTCCTTTACCACCACCTTCAGATCTATTCTCAAGAATTAAAAAAAAGTTAGTGGAATTTATATGGAACAATAGGAAGGCTAGATTACGTCTGTCCTTACTATATTTACCATTTGATCGTGGTGGTCTGAAATGTCCAAACTTTATGTTGTATTACTGGTCAGCACAACTGAGGTCTATGACATATTATTTTTCATCAAATGATCTCCCTCACTGGACTGAAATGGAATCATACAATTTACCTTTACCTCTTCTCATATTCATATACTCAGACTCGGCAAATAATTACAGAAACAAGTTAAAAATCCATTTGTAAAGCATATGATCAAAATATGGTGTGAAACCAAAAAATATTTAAAAGAACCACACTTATCGTCACAATTTAGCCCAATATGGGATAATCAATATTTTAAACCAGGGAAAGCGGATGCTGTATTTAAAGTATGGAATTTAAAAGGGATTCAAAAGATTCAAGACTTATATTTGTCATGTTCAGATAACATAATGTCTTTTGAAGAACTGAGGATCAAATTTAATCTTAATAGAACACATTTTTTTAAATATCTTCAGCTTAGGAACTTTATTCGATCAAATCAAAATAATGCTCTCACCCGACCTACTTATTCATCCTTGGAAAAAATTTTGACGAAAGATGGTAAGAGAAAGGGTATTATTTCAGAGTTTTATAACTCATTGACATTATCCTCAAGTGAAAACTCACAGAAAAGACTGAATTATTGAAAAGAAGACCTGCAAACTGAAATTTCAGAAGAACAATGGGAATTGGCTTGTACAGAAGCTCAAACCAAATCAATAAATGTACGTCTTAAATTGATACATTTTAAATGGTTAATGCAGATGTATGTTACACTGGTGGAGTTAAATAGATATAACAAAAACATACCAGACACGTGCACAAAATGTATGGAAAGTAAAGGAATCCTATTTCATTGTTTATGGGAATGTAGAAAAATTAGAATGTTTTGGGAAGAGGTGAGGGTAACAATTGAAAAAATAATTTCAAAACAAATCATATTGAATCCTAAATTGTTTTTGTTGGGTCTGTATCCAGAAAAGCACAACTTTAATAAGAGTGAAAGAGCATTCATAGACCTCAGTTTGCTTAACACCAAAAAATGTATTGCACTACTGTGGAAAAAGACTCATAGACCAGATGTGACTCAGTGGTTAAGACGGATGTTAACAAACCTTCCACTAGAAAGAATAACATACATACTGAAATCAAAGGAAATTGTGTTTGAGAATATATTGAGACCTTTCATTGATTATGTAAAGAATTTAAACATAACTTTTGAAGAAGAAGGTGAATGATGTGTGTGGACCTTGTAAATTCCAAACTGGTGAATGTATAATATGTATACTTATGTAATGGATTGCCAAGGTTAAACAGAGGAGCATTGTTGAAGACCTGCCTTTGTTAGTGGTTGTTGGTGTTTTTAGTACATTTTTTTTAATTACTTTAGTGTTAGTGTTTGATTGTTTGTGTTATGTTTGTAAAAAAAAAAAAGGTTCAATAAAAAATATTGTGGAAAAAAAAATCCTTTCACTTGAACAAATAGTTTTAAAATGTCAGCGTAGTTCACTTCAGGCACATACAGTGTTGTCAGATGGGAAATATTGAAGTATTGTACCAATGTCTTAAAATTACTGTATTTTGAGAAAAATTATCGTACATACCCAGTTTTCATTCTGACATGGTTCAGGACCATCTGCTTCAGTAACACATTATCACAGATCGTGCATGTTACAGCCTATAACACAGTTTTATCTTTAAATAATCTAACAGATTGGTTGAAAAAAAGCACCTCTACCTGTGTGCAGTACATGAGCCTGTACTGAACGGCCCAAAATATCAGTCGTACTTAATTATCTTCTGTATGCCTTCTGTTGAATCATCCTATATCAAGGTCTTGCCTCATAAATATTTTGAGAAGTACTCTGTTTATACATTAGGAATAAACAATCAATCCACCTAAACTACTGCTAAAATGCCTCTGATAACTGAAGTAGAAACCTGTTTCAGTTTTATTGAGGACTACAATTCAGTGACATTTTTGCAGACATCTGCATGTTGCCGCAGCGACAGAAAGCTTTAGTGCTAATGCCAACAACGGGTTTGAACCATCCATCCATCCATCCATCCATCTTCTACCGCTTTTCCGGAGGTCCGGGTCGCGGAGGCAGCAGTTCAAGCAGAGAAGCCCAGACTTCCCTCTCCCCAGCCACCTGCTCCAGCTCTTCAGAGGGGATACCAAGGCGTTCCCAGACTAGCTGGGAGACATAGTCTCTCCACCGAGTCCTGGGTCTGCCCCGGGGTCTCCTCCCAGTGGGACGTGCCTGAAACACCTCAAGTGGGAGACGTCCAGGAGGCATCCTAATCAGATGCCCATACCACCTCAACTGACTCCTTTCAATGTGGAGGAGCAGCGGTTCTACTCTGAGCCTCTCCCGGATGACTGAGCTCCTCACCCTATCTCTGAGGGTGAGTCCAGCAATCCTACGGAGAAAGCTCATTTCAGCCGCTTGTATCCGCGATCTCGTTCTTTCGGTCATTACCCAAAGCTCGTGACCATAGGTGAGAGTAGGAACGTAGATTGACTGGTAAATCGACAGCTTTGCCTTAGAACTAAGCTCCCTCTTCACCACAACAGACCGGTACAACGTCCGCATCACTGCAGATGCTGCTCCAATCCGTCTGTCGATCTCTCGCTCCATTTTCCCCTCACTCGTGAACAAGACCCCAAGATACTTAAACTCCTCCACTTGGGGCAGGAGCCTGTCCCCAACCCGGAGAGGACAATCCACCTTTTTCCGGCTGAGGACCATGGACTCGGACTTGGAGGTGCTGATTCTCATCCCAGCCGCTTCACACTCAGCGGCAAACCGTCCCAGCAAGAGCTGTAGGTCATTGCTGGATGAAGCCAACAGGACAACATCATCTGCAAACAACAGAGATGAGATCCTGTGGTCACCAAGCATGACACCCTCCATTCCCTGGCTGCGCCTAGAAATCCTGTCCATAAAAATTATGAACAGGACCGGTGACAAAGGGCAGCCCTGGCGGAGTCCAACTCTCACTGGGAATGACTCCGACCGAGTGTTGGCAATATGAACTAAACTCTCACAACGGTCGTACAGAGACCGAATAGCTCGTAACAACAAGCCCGATACCCCATACTCCCGAAGCACCCCCCACAAAAATCCACGAGGGACGCGGTCAAATGCCTTCTCCAAGTCCACAAAACACATGTAAACTGGTTGGGCAAACTCCCACGAACCCTCAAGAATTCTCGAGAGGGTAAAGAGCTGGTCCGATGTGCCACGGCCAGGACGAAAACCACATTGCTCCTCCTGAATCCGAGGTTCGACCAACGGCCGGACTCTCCTCTCCAGTACCTTGGCATAGACCTTCCCAGGGAGGCTGAGGAGTGTGATCCCTCTAAAGTTGGAGCACACCCTCCGGTCCCCTTTTTTGAAGAGAGGAACCACCACCCCGGTTTGCCATGCCAAAGGCACTGCCCCCAACCTCCACGCAATGTTGCAGAGGCGTGTCAACCATGACAGCCCAACAACATCCAGGGCCTTGAGGTACTCGGGGCGAATCTCGTCCACCCCCGGGGCCCGGCCACCAAGGAGATTTTTAACCACCTTGGCGACCTCAGCCCCTGTGATAGGCGAGTCATCCCCCTTGTCCCCAAACCCTGCTTCCTCTGTGGAAGGCGTATCAGTGGGATTGAGGAGATCCTCGAAGTATTCCTTCCACCGCCCGACGATATCCCCAGTTGAAGTCAACAGTGTCCCATCCGCACCATACACAGTGTGGACGGGGAGCTGCTTTCCCCTCCTGAGCCGCCGAACAGTTTGCCAGAATCTCTTTGAAGCCGACCGAAAGTCTTGTTCCATGGCCTCACCGAACTCCTCCCATACCCGGGTTTTTGCTTCAGCAACCACCCGAGCTGCACTCCGCTTGGCCTGCCGGTACACCTCAGCTGCTTCGGGAGTCCCACAAGCCAACCAAGCTTGATAGGACTCCTTCTTCAGCTTAATGGCCCCCCTCACCACTGGTGTCCACCACTTGGTTCGGGGGTTGCCACCACGAGATGCACCGACCACCTTGCGGCCGCAGCTCTGGGCCGCCGCTTCAACAACAGAGGTGGAGAACATGGCCCATTCAGACTCCATGTCTCCAGACTCCCTCGGAATGTGGTTGAAGTTCTTCCGGAGGTGGGAGTTGAAGACCTCCCGGACAGGGGCCTCAGCCAGACGCTCCCAGCACACCCTCACTATACGTTTGGGTCTACCAGGTCTGAATGGCTTCCTCCCCTGCCATCGGATCCAACTCACCACCAGGTGGTGATCAGTTGACAGCTCTGCACCTCTCTTTACTCGGGTGTCCAAGACATACGGTCGCAGGTCTGATGATACGATAACAAAATCGATCATCGACCTGCGGCCTAGGGTGTCCTGGTGCCAGGTGCACATATGGACACCCTTATGCTTGAACATGGTGTTCGTTATGGACAGACTGTGGTTAGCACAGAAGTCCAATAACTGAACACCACTCGGGTTCAGATCGGGCAGGCCGTTCCTCCCAATCACCCCCCTCCAGGTTTCACTGTCGTTGCCCACGTGCGCATTGAAGTCCCCCAGTAGGACAATGGAGTCTCCAGGAGGAGCACCCTCCAGCACCCCAGTCACAGACTCCAAAAAGGATGGGTACTCTGAAACATCATTTGGTGCATAGGCACAAATGATGGTCAGGACCCGTTTCCCAACCCGAAGGCGCAGGGAAGCAACCCTTTCGTCCACCGGGGAAAACTCCAATATAGAGGCAGCAAGGTGGGGCGATACAAGAATACCTACCCCTGCTCGTCGCCTCTCGCCCGGGGCAACTCCAGAAAAGGCCAAGCTCCAGCCCCTCTCCAGGAGACTGGTTCCGGAACCGGAGCTGTGTGTTGAGGTGAGGCCGACTATATCTAGCCGGTATCGCTCAATCTCTGGGTTTGAACCACCCAGTAAAATTGGGGTCTGTAGTCGCCCCCCCCCCCATTCATTTCTCAACCTGCTGGCGATGTTGCTTACTTGTTGAGTCTGCCGTGTCTGCATTAGTGCTGTAACGTACACGAACGATACTAGTTTTTATGGGTGAACATACTGTACTGAATCACTCACCGGAGCTGTACTGGAAGCCAGCGATCAGCGGCTGAATTTCCGCCTGAGCAGCAAATGAGTCCCGACCATTTTGTTCAGCCGACTCCCAGTTCGTTGAGTGGTAGGCAGTTGGAGCTCCAGTACAGCACAGACTGATTCGGTGTATTATTTATAACGGATCTTTTTAGCTTGACTCGGCATGTTTCATTGAACTGTGGATCCCATCACTAACCTCCATACGAGGCTGCCTCTCTCCTACTGCAACACGAGTCTTCCGTCTTCTTTTCCACACAGCCTGCGCACATGAGACAATGCATAAAAACAAACGTAGTATGGATGCGCAGGATTTGTATTCTGATTGTGTTCGTTAATCTAGTAACGTAGCCATGTAAAGAAGGGGTCAAATTATCATACATTAGGGGATTTTTGAAATTATTGAACATACAGAGGGCAAAATTATCGTACAAGTACGATAATTATTGTACGTCTGGCAACACTAGGCATATATATCATCAGATTAAGGTTCGGCATTTGTAACTAACATTTGAAACTGATTTATGCAATATGTATATAATATATAGTGAACACACATTTTAAAGGTGTAAATTCATATCAATTCTGCCTATTTTACAGAAAATGTTTGCACTTAAAAAGCAAAATTTGGTGTAATTTTGAAAAACCAATGCATGAATTTTTGGAGGGAAAAGAGGAGGGAATTTAACTACTATTAGCCTAGCCTGCTAACCAGGCCTGTACCAGAAACAGAGTGGAATGGCTAGTTTATTTAAAATTTCACACTCAAGGGAACAAGGGAATAACATTTGTTAATAGCAAAAATTACAAAAAACATAAATAGTGTTTTGCTAAAGTTAAAGTATTTGAGATTAGAGCACATTAAATAAGACCTAGTGCTGATGCTAAATTAGCAAGCATTAGGCTGCTTGTCCACCAAACACGTTTTTTCAGCTCTGGGAGGCTATTTTCCATTCATTTTCTATGTAGTCCAGCATTTAGAAATGCTTTCGGCAGTGGCCGTTTTGTGTCACGGCGCTCAGGGCGCTCAGAGCTGAAAAAAGTTCAACTTTTCAGAGACTGCAGCTGAGCTCGTCAATGTCAGACCTAAACAGCCAATCAGAACTGCTGCGTGGGCGGGACATAGGATGCCGGCACTCGTCTATACTCAGACTCCTGCTTTCAGTGTCATCATATTTCACATCCAGAGCTGCTAAAACACGTTTCCTGTCCATTGTTATTTAGAGACTGCTACTAAAAAATCAGTAGAAAGTCTGACCATAGGAAAGTGGAAGTGTTGAGCTGAGAGTGACAAGCTGTTGCTGGGATACAGGGCACAGACTTTTTTTTTTTTTTTCCCCTCAGCATTATGCACAAACGCTGAAAAAAAAAAAACACTCAGGGCGGTCGGGTGACAAAAAACGCATTTTGTGGACATGCAGCCTAATGGAAGACATATATTTATGCTTTTGCAAATTGCAGACAGCAATTACCTGAATGACAAGATGGTCATTCAGGTAAAATCTAACTCTAAACAATAAGGCTGCGTTTCCACCAAATGCGTTTTTTGTTGCCCAGCCACCCTGTATGTTGTTTATTCAGCACTTGTGCACTGCGCTCTGGAAAAAAAAAAAGTCTGTGCCCTGTATCCAAGCAACAGCTTTTTACTCTCAGCTGAGCACTTCCGCTTTTCCTATGGTCAGACTTTCTACTTATTTTTTAATAGCAGTCTCTAAATAACAATGGACAGGACATGTATTCTAGCACTGGTAGCAGCTCTGGACGCAAAATATGATGACACGGAAAACAGGAGTCTGAGTAGAGACTGTACCAACGTCCTATGTCCTGCCCTTCCTTATTCTGATTGACTGCTTAGAAAGGTCTGACAGTAGCCATGGTTACATGTGCAAAATTTCTTCAATCCCATTACAATTCAGATCAGAACTTAACTGTTTACATGGATCCTGAAAAAGTTGATCTGATTAGGATGTGCGTTTCCATGTGTCACACTTTTGAATGGACTAAATCATTTTGACATGCGCACAATTATCCAACATTCCGGAAAGAGTAGAAGAAGAAGAAACTTCCGATGTAAACAAACCCTGCTTCGTGTCTTTCTCTTTTTGAAATGGACCTGTATTGTGTTATTCAGACTGTACTTTTGCTTCTGCTGGTCTCTGCAATGAAGCTACAAGCCCATCAGTACATACTTCTGCATATGACGAACAGAGGGAGACAGCAGGATGATACAGACAAGTTTTGTTTTACTCCCGCCATGTCTTCCGCTAGCTGCTGTAAAGGCAGAAATACGTCACGTCGACATGTGGCTGACGTATAGACATGCGCAGTAAACATATTTTCTACCCAAACTTTGGAAAAAGTGTTTATATGTGCACCAATTGGATAAACAATTGGCATAACCCACCCGTCTCAATTGGAAGCAAATTTTGATCCGAATGAGTGTGATTGGGTCAGAATATTCAGATTGGCGTGTTTACATGAAGAATTTTTTTCTGATTTTTTCCGATCAGGCTTTTAATCCGGTTACTTGTGTCCATGTAAACATGGCTATTGACAAGCTCAGCTGCCGTCTGAAAAGTTGAACTTTTTTCAACCCTGAGTACCCTGAGCGCTGCGACAAAAAATGGCCATCGCTCAAAGCGTTGCAGCACCGAGGGCGCTCAGCGCTGTAAACATTGGACTACATAGAGAATGAATAGAAAATTGTCACCCAGAATGGAAAAAAACATGTTTGGTGGACACGCAGCCTAAAAGCAGTTACTTACCTGTGTTGTCTCAAGTATTAGGCTGCGTGTCCACCAAATGGGTTTTTTGTCACCCGACCGCCCTGGGCATTTTTTTTTTTCAGCGTTTGTGAGCTGCGCTCTGGGGAAAAAAGTCTGTACCCTGTATCCCAGCAACAGCTTGTCACTCTCAGCTCAGCACTTCCGCTTTTCCTATTGTCAGACTTTCTACTGATTTTTTTAATAGCAGTCTCTAAATAACAATAGACAGGAAGCGTTTTCTAGCAGCTCTGGATGTAAAATATGACGACATGGAAAGCAGGAGTCTGAGTACAGACTAGTACCGGCATCCTATGTCCCGCCCACGCAGCAGTTCTGATTGGCTGCTTAAGGTCTGATATTGACGAGCTCAGCTGCAGTCTCTGAAAAGTTGAACTTTTTTCAACTCTGAGCACCCTGAGCGCCACGACAAAAAACGGCCACCACCGAGAGTGTTTCAGTGCCGAGGGCAGTCAGCGCTGTAAACGCTGGACTACATAGAGAATGAATGGAAAATAGCCGCCTAGAGTGGAAAAAACGTGTTTGGTGGACATGCAGCCTTATCCTGATAGAATCCCCAAACAAATGTGTGCGGGTCTCTCCTGCAGCGTCAGTCTTACACAGGGACAAGGACTTTTTCAGACCTGTTCTGTTGCAACAGGTGGGCGGTCCTGTCATTTTACTTCTGAGACAAGCTTGTTAAATTGAGTTCATCAAATCAATTTATGACTGAAGTCTAACAAAATCAATTTTATGACAGAAAAAAAGTAAGTTGTGAAAACTGTCACGAGCCTCCTCGTGTGCTTTTACGCAGCACACAGAGGAGGGGAAGGAAGAATGGATTTATGTGCAGGAGCTCACCACAACACATTTATTGAACACAAGGGCAGACAGTTCAAAAATAAAGACGTACAAAAAAGGAACAGGATGCACTTAGGGGCATAACACGATAACGTGCCGCAGGCAGACCACAGTGTACAGTGGCCACAAAAACAAAAAATACAATTAATGACTTCAGCTCGGGAAGCTAGCAGACCTCAAGGAGGCTCAACTGACCGAAGATAAAAACCTGGGCTAACCAGCCAAAGCGTAGCAGTCGACTGCACACAGAAACGCCAACAAATAAACCGACAGTACAGGAGCAGTAGCGTAGCAGTCGACTGCATGGAGAAACGCAAACAGATTACCTTTCAGTACAGGAGCAGTCCAATAGTCCAAGCATCCAGCAACCACAACACAATCCTTCATGAACACAGGCAGTCACACTGCAATTAACACCCATAGACTACCGCAATGGTCCAGCAATGCTTGACTGGCAAAGGACGCCTAAGTACAAGCATTGCCGGCTCCACAAATTGGGCACACCTGGGTGAGGTGCGGGAATGACATTTACCGGGGAAAAATCAGCTGGCTGTCAAGAAAGAGGAGACGTGGTCGGACCGGCGAGTGTTAGACAATGCCCACACGAATGTAGGTTCAAAGAGGCTGCCTAACAGCCGCTGGCCAGAGCGGTGGCTACGGGCACGGAAAAGAAAAAGAACAAAGACATAAACACCACAAGAACTCAAAAGATAACACAATACATAAATCACCCGACACCCGAGCCACAGAGAACGGTCAGAACTGAGCCTACAGGAAACACCGGCTCGGTTCATGACAGAAAACATTCACACTTTTTGGTTATGGGTAACTTAAAGGTGCAATACAAAGGATTCTGACCTCCTGGCCAATAGATGTCGCACGCACTGTTGACTCACTATAATCTTATACCGGCTGCCAGGTAGAGATAAACAGCACTTCCTGGAGACTAACACTGCAGACTGCTAACATCTCAGACTTTTGGTTATTATGAGCCAGACAGTGTGTCTAGTGAGGACTCTTGTGGTATAGAATTGTTTATTTAACATAATCCTCTCTGATGCGCATCTCCGGTAAACCTTTTTTAAATAACTATATGGTACAGTGTTATTGACAGTAATGCTAATGCAGCACAGCTGTGAGATTGTAAGGACTTTGCTGTTAGTTGTTCTGTGGTTTTTGTAAATACACTGAATCACACTTTCATGGTCTGTTTAAGTTCATCTGTTTTAGCTACGCATGCTTAAAAAAAGCAGCTGTTGTTATTAAGCTCCACCAGTTATGTCAGTTCCAGTTCATTTTTGGTTGTAAATGTGTTTTGTTTTTATTGTTTTAAAATATATAAATAAATGTTGTGAAACGTTGGATGCCTGAATTCATTTGTGCCCTTTCGGTTACTGTAGAAGATGAAATCTATTGTTTAGTCAGTGTGACAGATTCACAAAGTAATGGTTTACCTCACCTCTGCAAAACTAAAGTATTTTCAACCTTTTTTATAATGTAGTGATAAACAAGAACCTAAAATACACTGTACATATTAGATATATACATAACATTGTAATCAGTAATCCTTAGTGAAGTTGGAAATAATTTATGGTGGAACAATAATCTTTTTTCAAATAATATTGTGTAAAAGCAAAACTGCATCTCCAAAAATGAGCACATCACCATTCAGAGCTACTGTATATCTAATAGCTCAGAGTCTGAGCTATTAAACTCATTCCATGGAGGGCCAAGACCCTGCATGTTTTACTTCCACCCAGTGTCTTCAGCAGGTGTTTTCACTGATCAGCAATCAGTGGGAAGAAATTCAATGAAATCACCTGTTGAAGACACTGGGTGGAGGTAAAACCTGCAGGGTCTTGGCCCTCCATGGAATGAGTTTGACACCTGTGGCTCAGACATACAGTATTCATCCAAATTTCAAACAAAAAAAAAATCTTAAAATGGCTAAATTTATAAGGGATTATTGTAAAATTTGAAAGTTTTACTTTTTAGATTTGAGTTATTTCTAAAAATAAATTCACCACAATATTCAACTTTTGGAGGTGGATGAGTAAAATGTAAAAGAAAATCAACCTCAAATCAAGTCAGTCAACATATAACAAACAGGAATTAATTTGGGGGAAAATATTTATTAAAAAATAAACAGCCCAGATGCAGGGTCCATGGGGCAGATCTGGGAGAGCAATAGATTAATTAAATTACGATTAGGACACACTCTGGAAAAACTTTTGTTGTCCCCAGAGTCATTGTTGACCTTTGTTATTATAGTTAGGTACAATTTGTTGACGTAAAAAAGGACTGTTAAGTATGAAAAACAGTAGTAAGATGGCGGCCTGGGATTGACTGGGGAATAGAGGGGGTTGGCGGCCCACCTTTCCGGTGGTGACACCAGCAAGGGTATAAGGGTCACGGCTAGAAGGGGCACGTCCTCTTTCGCTGCTGACGCCTGGACCAGGAGCGCTGTAGTCCACGGCTGTGTGTTTTTGAATTCAGTAATAAATAATATAAACTGCCTTCCACCCTCTTCATTATTCCACTAATTATGGACACAACAGACAGTCTCTAAGAAAGTGTCATCACAGACTAACAGCATTAAAACATGACAGTATGTGAACTACTAGACAGTTTTAGGACTACAGCAGTGATGCAATGAGTTTGCTTGGTCTACATAATGTGAATGACAAGACACTGTAGGTGAAGGAAAGAGCAGGTACAGAAATGGAATTACTTTTTATGTGTGTGTTATGGGAGGAGGGAGGAGACCCCGGGGCAGACCCAGGACACATTAGAAAGACTATGTCTCCCAGCTGGTCTGAGAATGTCTTGGTGTCCTCTCTGAAGACCTGGAGGAGGTGGCTGGGGAGAGGGAAGTCTGGGCTTCTCTGATCAGAATGCTCGCTCCACAACCTGGACCCCCAGAAAAGCCGTAGAAGATGGATAGATGGCTGTGTTGTATATTCATTCCTGCTGCAAGACTGGACCTGATTAAAGAAGAGGAACAACATTTTTTTCTAATTCCACATTCTTGGAACACCAAGTGCACAGGCAGGTTGTGGTTTTCATAAAAATGAAAAGTCCAAGACATTTCAGCGGCCAAATTTTTACTATTGTTTTGAGAAGTTATTCAAAAAAGAAAGAAACGAATATCTGTTGCATCTACTTTTAGCAAAATAATCCATAAATATGACTGGTTTGACCGGGTTACTCACTAAATATATACATATATATATATATATATATATATATATATATATATATATATATATATATATAAAAACACTCCTTAACATTTCAAAAACAGTTAATACATTACTGTGTGTAAAATGTTTTGATAAGACTAAACTTACATTGGTGTGCCAACGACTGTCTTCCTCACTGAACAGTTCCTCTGGTGGTTTTTGTCTTGAGCTGCTAATGGAGTCCAGGCCTCATACACAGGTGTGATGGAGGAGAAGCTTCTGCTGACATCATCAGAATGTGATTTTTAAATGTTGATCTATAAGAACACAGTCATATTAATAGTCCTTTTTGTGACTTTTTACATGTAAAACTTTGCATCATACTCACCTAAAGGTTGTCATATCCGGCTCTAGGGAGCCGGGCAATCAGAGCCAGGGACAAGCCAGTGAGTCGAGATGTTTTATTCTGGGTAAGGGATAAGGGATGAGGAGAGCACAGACACTCATACAGACGTACATTCTCAGGCTGCACAGCGCAGGGGTAGGTAGCTCGTACCGGACATGGGGGTAACAAGACGTGCATACTCACAGCGGGATACAAACACCGGAATGCTGCAAGGGGAGTTGAGGCTGACACCAGACGAAGGGGCTTCAGCCTAGCAGTGCTTATGTCGCAGCCCCGAGTCATCGAGGCTGCTCCTATTTATCCTCATTGGCAGCGCCCCAGCTGATGAGGACTAACTGGCCCCAGCCGTCCGTAATGCTGCCAGCTGGGAGCCTGCTGAGACGCTGCTCAATGGGAAAAGGGAAAACATGGGCTGAGTGCCGAGACGGCATCTCAACCCGTGGTGACAGAGCCCCCCCCCCCCTCAAGGTCGGGCTCCTGAACGACCAGGAACATCCCAGCCCCCCCCCCCCCCACCTAGGGTGGGAGGAAGGGAGGCAGGATTGGAGGGGAAGAGGCCAAGGGAAGGACAACACCAATGGGGCAATGTAGGGTGGCAGGGAAAAAAAACCAAATACAATACTGAACAAAACAGGGAATAATCAACCCAGGTTCGAATGGGGAGAAGAACTGGGTCAGCACGCCGGTTACACACTACTCAGAGAGTACCAACAATGCGTGACCCAGAGCAAGGAAAAAAACCACCAAAAAGGTACAGGGTAAAAATGCTGAGTAAGGTTAAATAAAGGGGAACACAATACACAGCGCCACTAAGTACATACACAGTCACCAAGAAAAGTGAAGGTGACTGGAACAAATTGACAACTACAGAGCATGGTGTTACGGAAAACAAGGCACATGACTCTATAATGAACCAACAGGGCATAAAAAAGAAATACTGAGTGCAGGCAAAGAAAAACCCACACACACGAATATATAAATACCCACAGCCACCTAAAGAAATGAAAGTGACTGGAATAAATGGATAACTGCAGAGCATGGTCTGAAAGGAAACAAAACTTAACTCTACAATGAAAAAACGAGGCTAAAAACATGGCACAAAAGGTAAAATGCTGAGCATGAGCGATGGAAAACACAGCACTATAAAAACAAATCCACCAACAGGACAAAATATTACACCCGAGTGACCTTCACAAAGATAAAAGAAAAAGTGACACCCGAGGTGAATGGCAGGCAGAGTCCACAAATAGCCGAGATGGCTCCGGAGATCTCCCCGCCCATCGTCCCGTTGGCGAATCAGGGAAAGAGAAGTGTTCGGACGGCGAACTCCGGACCCAGATCCCAGGAATCCAGTCCACCGGCAGCCGAATCAGGCTGCCCAGAGGGAAACACAGACCAGTGGGGGGAACCAGATCACCGAACCGAAAGTTCTGTGGGTCGGGTCGTCGACCCGCATCACTCAACCACCAGGACCGTTGAGACGGGCGAAGGATCAGAGCGGATCCTGGTGGAAGAGGCTCTGGGGAGAGCCGATGACGAGGGCGGCGGGCGTCAGGCCGCAGGGAAACGGCCACCTCCTCACCGGACCTGGACAATACTGGGGCAGCACCCACGTCGGACCCCGATCGGGCCTCAGGCGAACCCACGTTGGACCCCGATTGGGTCTCGGGCGAACCCACGTTGGACACTGCACCAGAACCGACCTCCAACGTTGAACCCGGACCCTCCAGCACCACGAGGAACGGCAACTCCTTGCCGGTGACCCTGGAAGAAGGCTCAGAAGAGAAAACAGAACCGGGATCAGGATCACCGGCAGCGCCAGAACCCGGCGAGACGAGCTCAGATGCAGCGGGCGGCTGCACCCTGCTCGTCTCCCCTGGAGATAGGCTGAAGTGCTCAAAGATAAAAAAAGAGAAAAGAAAGGACAGCACTCGCCTGATCTCGGGTTCTGACGCCGTCCAGGACTGCGAAGATCCAGGATCCGTCGTCAGGAGGTCGTTGTCAGGCTCCCATCTAGCCGCGTCGGGCCCCGCAGCCAGCATGATGGTCAGCGCAGCTTGAGATTCCTCCAGCTCCGGTAACCCCGCCGACGATCCACTCGGCGTGAAGCCAGAAGAATCTCGTCCCGCTGGACCGAACCGCTCCTCCGTGGAGACCCGGGGACGCTCAGTCGTCGGCGTAGACTCCACGCAGCAGTCAGTCCCCCTCCTCCGTCCGCAATGTAGCTGCGGAACCACAGGCCCTCTCCATATCCCACCACGTTGACCCGGAGCCGGGGACCGCTCGGCGGAGAGAGACACAGAGGATGCGGGATTAGGAATACAGGTTACAGCAGGTGGGGAGAGTTCAGGGAGCTGCGAACCCTGAACTTCTCCAGGGATGTGACAGAGCAAATCATTAAGAAGGTGTGAAAAAACAATGACTTGCCTGCCCCCTGGAGGTTGAGTATCGCCTGCTGTAGTGGATTCTGCTTCTTCCTCTCCCCGCCCGGCGATAACGGAGGACCCCCCGGGAATTCGTCTGAGGATCGCTCGCGTTGTCTCCAGCAGAGAGCTCACCAGGCCGGGATTCCAGGCACACACAGCGGTCAGGAAGCGCGTCGAGGAGGAGGGGGAAACAGCCGGGGTGAGCCAGCCCGAATGTCCAGGAATGACAGCGGGGGAACGAGGCTCAGGGGACGAGGCGAAGGGATGACAGCTGCGTGGGAGGAACGGTCCTGACGATGACCCAGAACTGGATCCGGACGAGGTTCGTGCAGAGGTGACTCGGCGATGTGATGGCGGCTATTCCCAGGGAACGAAGCGAGGGGGAAACCCAGGATTCGCCGCTCCAGATCATAGATCGAGGCGAGGAAGGCGCCGAGCACGGGAAAGCTTCGTAGCCCTGAAGTCCTCTCCATCAACCTCACTGCCGCCGCCACATGCCAGAAGGTGGTGGCAGGAAACACAGTAGAGCTCGCGACAGCCACTCGACCCCAGACATAACTGCTGTCAGCTGCGGCTCCTTGAAGGGAATCCCGAGTGACGTGGCGCAGGTCGGGGAAAGCCCTCTGGTTGGCGCGAACTCCCGGACTGGAATAGCGGCAGGAACGGGACTCCGAAGCGGGGAAAGGCGTCGCCCACTTCGACTTCCTGCCGGGATTTCCATCCACCCCGTGGAGCTTCTCTCGCTGTGTACCTGCAGCGTCTATCCTGGCGCTGTCCTCCAGATGGAACACAGAATGAGGGTGACAGCCCAGGAGTTCCTCAGCACGGCCCGGATGCCAGTGTCTCGCGTTGGAGGCGTCGTGCAGGGTGAAGAGCGTCCCGTCGACAGCCTCCGAGATGGACCTCAGCTCGTCGCCCTGGCGCCGGAAGTGACTCCTGGGAAACGGCATGCTAGCAGCGCTGACACCCGGACAGAAAGGTACATTTCCACGGCGACTCACGGCCGCCGGTAACTCTTCTGGCTGCGACATACTGTCATATCCGGCTCTAGGGAGCCGGGCAATCAGAGCCAAGGACAAGCCAGTGAGTCGAGATGTTTTATTCTGGGTAAGGGATAAGGGATGAGGAGAGCACAGACACTCATACAGACGTATATTCTCAGGCTGCACAGCGCAGGGGTAGGTAGCTCGTACCGGACATGGGGGTAACAAGACGTGCATACTCACAGCGGGATACAAACACCGGAATGCTGCAAGGGGAGTTGAGGCTGACACCAGACGAAGGGGCTTCAGCCTAGCAGTGCTTATGTCGCAGCCCCGAGTCATCAAGGCTGCTCCTATTTATCCTCATTGGCAGCGCCCCAGCTGATGAGGACTAATTGGCCCCAGCCGTCCGTAATGCTGCCAGCTGGGAGCCTGCTGAGACGCTGCTCAATGGGAAAAGGGAAAACATGGGCTGAGTGCCGAGACGGCATCTCAACCCGTGGTGACAAAGGTCAGATATTGATGTTCTGTCCTAAACCCCCACTGGTCCATCACATCAGTGAAGGCTTCAGAAGCTGTTGACCCTCTCTCCATCACTGTTTAGTGGAGCTCTTCTCTGCTGCGTCATGATGGCATTGTCCAAACACCCATCTGTGCTTATTCACCTAATGATGGAGGAAGTCCTTACAGAGGGTGAAAAAATGTTAAGGTTTATTACTTGGATAGTCAAAAATCTGACATAAATTTCTACATACATAATTACAGCTACTTCAGGGACTCAAGAAGTCCTCTGGCTAATGCTGTGCAGTAACATTAGTTTGTAAGAAAATAAATTAAGACCTGTTTATTCTACTACTAGAACTTAAACTATTTTTAACCTCAATTTCCACCATAGTGATCAATAAGGTTTTATATTATCATCTTGATGTGTAACAACAATAAACTGTAACTTTTTTCACTGCACACCAAATTATTAGACTGAGCAGCTGCACATCAAAGCTGATAAGTTAAAAAAAAAATTATGTAAAACATGACTGCTGCACAATTAGTATGTGCTGTTACATTCATAGATGCAAATGTTGATCATATCATGAACCTGTCATACGTGTCAGCTTCGTAAGGAGCAGTTAGTGGGGTCTATTCCAAGCCATATATTGGCTGATATTATTATACACATAATTATAATGTGGACATGTCAGAAATAAAATTTAGTTGATTACATAGACTTTAGACCCCCCCCCCCCCCCCATCCCCTAACCACCAGATTAGCAGCAGAAGATGATGAATTAGTTAGTGTCATAGCTAGCACTGGTTAGCTTACCTGTCAGAAGAAAAAACGTCACCTCTGCGTGACTTTTCAGCCTTTTCAGACTCTTCAACAGATATTAGCCCTCAAAAGCAGAACCCATATCTATCCTGCTCCTTTGTCATGCCATACTTGAGAACGATTGGGAAACTGACGTTTGCCTTGAGACTCAGGTATTTAGTTGAATAATTCACTACCTGGCAACCCAACAACCCAAAACGAGACCTGGGACATAACATCAAGCTAAACGATGCTATTGGCTGTGACATCCTCAATGGACTTCCGTGTTTGTCTCTTACTCCAGCTGCTGATGTAAATATTTATATTATTGCTGGTCCGCAAAAAATTACAATTTTTTTTCATCAATATACTAATTTTTAGAAGAACATTAAGACTTACATTGTGCATGTTTCTAAACACTTTGTTGATATATTATTATTTAAAAAAAAAATTTTGTTTTCATGAAAATCTTCTATATTTCACCTTTAAAGTAAACTTCCAAAAAAAAATTAATTAATTTATTGCAGTAAATATACTTATAAAAATCAAGTCATATGGACAGCACCCCTGAAAGAGTTTTTACAGTGCAGGAACTTGGTGCTGCTCAACCGCTCCACAGCTGTTCCACTGATGATCAGACGGGATGCTGTGTGTGTCCTCTCCTGAAGTTGACCACAATCTCCTTGGTTTTTCCCATGTTCAGGAAGAGATTATCGTCTTTACACCACTGGACCAGTTGGCTCACCTCATTTCTGTAGTTGCCCTCTTCATTGATAGTGATGAGGCCCACCACCATCGTGTCGTTTGGAAACTTAATGATGTGGTTGGTGCTGTGGGCTGGTACGTAGTCAAGCGTCAGCAGGGTGAAGAGCAGCGGGCTGAGCACGCACCCTTTTGGGGCCTCAGTGCTTAGTATGATGGTCTTGGAGGTGTTGCTGCCGACCCGTACGTTCTGTGGCCTCCCTGTGAGAAAGTCCAGCACCCAGTCACAGAGAGAGGTTTTGAGTCCCAAGTGAGTTTTTGTGTTAGGTGCTGGGGGATGATTGTGTTGAATGCTGAGCTGAAGTCCAAGAACAACATTCGCACATAGGAGTTCTTTGAGTCCAGGTGGGTAAGGGCTGGATGGAGAGCAGCAGAGATGGCATATTCTATGAATCTATTTGACCTGTATGTGAACTGAGATGGGTCGTGGGTGGGAGGGAGGGTGGACTTGATGTTCTGCATGAGCAGCTGCTCACAGCACTTCATTGTGATGGCGGTCAGCCGATAATCATTGTAGCTGGATGGGACCGGCTTCTTTGGGACTGGTATTATGGTAGCAGTTTTGAAACACATGGGGACAACAGCTCGGCTCAGGGAGATGCTGAAGATGTCGGCCAGGACATTCTTGAGCTCCTCTGCACAGTCCTTCAGAACATGACCTGGTATTGTCAGAGTGTGGGTTGAGCTCATATACTCGCCTGGTTTTGTAATTTATATTTTCTTGTTACCAGGACATGAGTCCTCGCCTTTAGTTCACTTTGGGGGATTTTCTGTATTTATCATTATTATTTGTATTAGTATTATTATGTTCTTGTTTTATGTATCCATACATTGTCCTTAGTTTCTGATTTCATATTATTATTCCTGTCTTAGCCTTAGTTCGCTATGATCATCCTTAGTATCACTATTTTCATCATGGTCACGTCTTGTAGTTTATTCCTGTCATGTTGGTTTGGGCTTTTATTTTGACAGTGCCTTTTGTTTACTTCCGTTTTCACCTGCTTGTTTTGTGTCTTGTTAAGTTCATGATTATTCATGGTTGTTTATGATTTTGTTAATTATCTTTGCTTTATTTAAGGGTCGCCACCCTGTAGCTCAGGGCAACATCCTTAAGTCATTTGGCATGATGCCACGTTTCTGTTCCTACCAGCCTGTACGTCTTTGTTTTATTTAATCTTGCCATGCCAGTCCCTGTTTAGTTGTTTTTTTGTGTTTTTTTCCAGCTCATGAGCTGCATCTTTAGTTTGTGTTTTTCAATAAATCCTGCAAACTGTCAGTCTGGTGTCTGGGTCTTATATCCTGCGCTCCGTGGGAGCACTACACATTGACAGGTATGTTGTCTGGTCCAGCTGCCTTGCATTGGTTGATCCTGGAGAGGGTCCTCTTCACACTAGCTGGATCAAGACTTATCGCCTGCTCGTCTGGAAGAGGAGTGGTCTTCTGTGCTGATGTAATGTTATGTGCTTCAAAGTGGCCAAAGAAGTAATTTTAAGCCGTGTGATGTCAATCACACAGGTCTGAGGTGGAGGTTTGAAGTTGGTGAAGGTCTGTATTGCCACGCCAGAGAGAACATGCACCTCTGGTGTTGCTGAAGTGGCCAGATATTTTCTTGCTGTAGTGTTGTTTGGCTTTCCTGATGCCTCGAGACAGGTTGGCCCTCACTGTTGTTAGTCCTGCAGTGTCACCGGCCCTGAAGGCTGCATCCCAAGCCTTCAGGAGCCTGTGAACCTCTGCTGTTATCCATGGCTTCTGGTTAGTATGAACAGTGATGGTTTTGCAGTGAGTGACATCATCAATGCATTTAGCTATGTATGCTACAACAACCTCAGTGTACTCCTCTATATTTGTGTGTTCATTGTGAGTGGCTGCATGCTTGAAAATGTCCCAGTCTGTAGTGCTAAAGCAGTCTTTCAGAACATCGGAGGTCCCCTCTGGCCACACACCTACCTTCTTTTTTGTTGGTCTGATGGCTCTCACTCTGGGTGTGTATGCAAGCCTTAGCAAGATGGTGATGTGATCAGAGAGACCCAGGTGGGGGAGGGGGAGGCTCTGTATTCTATCTTGTGAGATGTGTGTGGTATCGGGGTTTTATTGTGAAGTGCGGTGTGATGACGCTGCCTTCTGATTGCGCAATCACACCGCCCTATAATAGAGCACGTCCGCCATTAGGGGCTCTCTTGCCTAGACAACTCAGTAAGCTGATGTTCAATGTGTATTGCAACCGATTATGTAT
Organism: Pholidichthys leucotaenia; assembly: GCA_020510985.1. Lineage (NCBI taxonomy): Eukaryota > Metazoa > Chordata > Actinopteri > Cichliformes > Pholidichthyidae > Pholidichthys > Pholidichthys leucotaenia. Next base: position 372,015,498 of record CM035842.1, on the reverse strand, counting down.
TAAAGCTCAGTTCCAGTGCAACCTCCTCATCTGTCTCCTTTGTGCCAGGTTTGTGGACATAACATTTGGCGACTGAGAATTAAATCATGGAGGCCTGCATAACACCACTACGGCCTTTTCTCAAGTACCCAAGGGAACCAGCAGTCCTGTGGCCACGTTGGCTGGACACGACCTACATTGCAGTGTTGGGCTTGGGAAAACTTGACAAAGTAAGGAAAAGAGCACTTCTTGTTCACAAACTCGGTGTAGAGGGTAAGAGAATTTTCCAGACATTAGGACTGATGGAGCCATATACGGATGTTGTCGAACTTCTTAGTAGCTACTTTGCTAAACACACACGTGACATGAAACTGTGGGTTGGGATGCTAATGGCACCAAAGGACACAATGCTAGCTAGCATGGCAAAGAGGAGGATCTAGACTGCTCCCATTCCCTCGCTCAACAGGCTACAGGGTTTACGACCAAGCTGACGGACGAGGAGTCCGCTTCAACGAACGGCACCAGAGAACCTCCAGACACCTTCCGTACCCACAATGAGCCGCAGCCGACGATGGAGACAGAGGGTGAAGGGTCCGCAGCAAACACGGTGACAACGGTACCACTGCACAATGGAGGTCCCAGGCTGAGTGAGCATGCAGAGCCACTGGGAGCACAACGACGACACAGTAAAACAAGTAAGGTGCTGCTCCAAATCATGGACTGGGTTTGGGTTCCCGCCGGCGGGAGACCAGGACAGCGACTGACTGGGCCGCAGCCAGAGAGATGGCAGGTGCCACTGAGGACAACATGCTTGCGGTTGATGGACAATTCGGTTCGGAAAGCAAACAGACTAAGGGGTGTCCGAGTGGCGGCTCCAGACAGCGAGGCTCCACAGGAGTTGGCTACCGCAGTGTGGAACTCAGACCCCGGAGTCATGAAGTTTGGCCTCAGGGGGCCAACATGTCCAGGAAGGTGGCCGCCACAAGTATGTTTCAAAGCTCCAGGGAGGAGGCCGCCACAAGCCCATTTCAAAGCTCCAGGGAGGAAACCACCACAAGCCTGCTTCAAAGCTCCGGGGAGGAGACCGCCACAAGCCTGCTTCAAAGTTCCGGGGAGGAGGCCACCACGGGGCTGCCTCAAAACTCCTCAGGCAGAACCGTTTTTCCCGGCCGACCCACCCTTATCATGGGACACTGTTAAGAAGAAATTAAAGACTTTTTAGGTAGGAGCATGGCCGGACCAACGAAAAGTGGCAAAATATCCCACTTGGCTGTGCCAGGCTTTGTGGTAGTCCACCCACAGGCCCTAGTTTAGTCTGTTCTGTGTGTGTTGTTCTTATTACTATTTTAGTTTGTGTGTTTTAGGGGGTTCTGTTTTATTAAGTTGGGGTGGGTTTTAATTTGATGAATGTGATATCGGGGTTTTATTGTGAAGTGCGGTGTGATGACGCCGCCTTTCGGTTGTGTCATCACACCGCCTTAACATAGGGAGCATCCACCATTAGGGGCCCTCTTTCCCGGATGACTCTGTAGGCTGTGTTCACTGTGTATTGCAACCAATTATAGTATATATTAAAGCTCAGTTCCAGTGCAACCTCCTCATCTGTCTCCTTTGTGCTAGGTTTATGGACATAACAATGTGTACACCAGGTCCAGCAAGTTGTCTCTTCTTATTGGAAAGTCCACGTTGGTGTAGTTTTGGTAGGAGGGCCTTTAAATCTACATGGTTGAAGTCTCCTGCTGTGATCAGGAATCTGTGTGGATGCGCTGTTTGTGTCTCACTTATAGCCTGATAGTGTCATGGTCTGAGCGCCAATCTCGTCCGCGCTCGGGTCATGCAGTATTTTCCTCCTATTTTGTATTTAGTCCTGGTGGGCTCTCTGAGCTCTTATTCTGACAGCGTCTCTGCGGGGCTTCCGGCTGTCAGAGCCAAGCAGCACAGCTGGTGCGGATTCAGCTGATGACACCCTCATCAGGTGATTAATTATCTTGTCCTATTTAAGGGAGCAGCTCCTGTCACTTGGGGCTGCGACCTCACATTTTCCAGACTGGTTTCCCTACGTCCGAAGCCAGTTCCTTTCAGCGTCCTATCCGCATGTGTTGTATTCTTGTCTCCCGTGAGTCTCCCTAGTTCTCAGTATATCATAGTGCGTCTTAGTCCTAGTCTTTATTTGTGTTTTGCCCCACGATGCTCATTATTTTGTATCATTGTGTCCTTCGTTAATAAATTATGCAAACACTACAGCTGCCTATAGCATCTCATTAGTGGTCCACGAGGACCGCTCCATGACAGATAGAGTTCATTTAGTATCTTTCCTCTCTCCCCGGGGCAGTGGGTGGGACATACATGGCGACTAGCAGGATAGATGTAGTTTCCCTTGGTAAACAGAATAGTCAGCATGTGATGATCATGAACTCCACCAACAGAGAACAGTGTTTATGCACAACAGTCGCATCTGGGCACCAAGTGTCACTGATGTAAACAAACACCCCTCCTCCACGGGTCTTCCCTCGTTCCATGATCACCCGATTTTTAGAAAGAACTAAATCTTTTTTAGATAATTGTGTAGGTGCTGTGTTCTTAGATCTGAAGAAGGCATTTGACACTGGTGACCACAACATCCTTTTGACCAAACTTACTCAGTTTAATTTTTCAGACCACGCTATTAAATGGATGAAATCCTATTTAACCGACAGACAGCAATGTGTAATGGTCAATAGAGTCAAATTGCCATATCTGAAGTGTCAAATGGGAGTCCCACAAAGCTCCATACTTGAACCAATATTATTCTCCTGATACATAAATGATTTTATAGCATGACCAGCTGGATTCTAAATTATAAAATTATTCTTTGCTGAGGAGAAATTGTTTCACCCAAAAGTCTGGTCATAAACCCCTCCTCTTCACTCAAGACCAGAGCTGTAAAACCCTATGCCATCGGCCATAAAGTGGATAAGTTAATCCCTGCTCAAGACCTGGAGTCATTCCCCCTCAAATCCATTTGCCAAAAGAATGCCAGAGTGATAGGTTTGTGGCCTGATGTTCCATGTTTAGTCAGTTTTACGACCTCTGCTGAAACAAAGAAACAGTGCAATTGGTCAAAAGTTTACATTAATGGACGGCTCCATTTCTGATCTTTGAATGTAATTGGTCTGCGTGGGTTTACTCCGGGATTTCTCCGGTTTCCTCCCACATACCAAAAACATGCAAGTTAGGTTAATTGGCATCAAACTGGGGATTCTAAATTGTCCTTAGGTATGACTGTGAGAGTGAATGGTTGTCTGTCTCTCTGTGTTGGCCCTGCGATGGACTGGCGATCTGTTCAGGGTGTACCCTGCCTCTCGCCCAAAGATGCTGGGATAGGCTCCAGGCCCCCCGCGACCCGAAAAGGATTAAGCGGAAGAAGATGGATGGATGGATGGATGGTCAAGCTCAGTTGTCATAAAATTTTCTGGGCCATCCTGCCGCACCTTACCAGTTGAAAAAAAACTTTCCTTTGTCCCCAGTTGCCTGTTGGGAGTCGACTCTTGAAAAAGTCAGGCTTCAGCTTTCCCTTTCTAAGTCAAGCCCAGAGCACGAGCTCCGTGTTATATGTAAACTTTTTCTTTTTCTTTAAAATTCACTTTTTCCCATTATACTCCTTTTTTTCTTAAAATACCGTGCTAAGAAGATTTTGTTTGATTTTTACCAAGCTTAAATCAACTTTGTTCTGACCACAGCACATCGGAAGAAACAGATTTGTGTTTTTTTTTTTAAATTTATTTATCAAGTTTTATTTTCTGATCGGACTTTGAACGATAAACAAATGTTGTCTGGAATTTGACAACCTGGCGAAATTCCTTTATCTGTGTATAAACACACCTCACCCAGCATGATGAGCATCCAGCTTCTACAGTTGTGATCCCAAGGGGTAGGCCCGTACCGTGTTGAGGCAGAATCTGCCTGTCCGTTCCTCTCAATAGCATCCACGGACATCCATCTGGGCCAAAGTTTTTACCAGGAGGCCAGCTACCACCAGGGGACACAATTTGACTCTGCTGTGCTGAAGGTCTGTGGTCCAAATTAAATTTAATTCTTCAGAATATTCCTGGTATAAATTCTATAAACCCAATATCTTCAAACTCCTTTGAGAACTTCAAATACATTTATCTTTTCATTAATCTCCGCTCCTTCTCAGAGTAACACAAATTTTCTTTTTTTATAAAATAGTTTAATCATCATTTTCTTCATAAAATTGCGTATATTTTTCCTAACTAATGCCATTTTATGTTGTTGTTTTTTTTCATTTTCCATCACAGTGCCAATTTAAGCTATGTTTTTCTTTGGTTCCACAAATGTTTGGTAATACACTTTATGCTCAGTAACCCGTTAATGTGCTCATGATACATGTTGAATTCACTGTCTTAAAGTCATCTGAATGTGTTCATCTATCCTGAAATTTCTTATTAAACTATTAAAAAGACACATGGAAGTTATTATTTGATTTCATGTGCATCTTCTTGATTAAAAGCAGACAAGAATTCACAGGTTTTTGAGACTGATTCATTATTGGTACAAATACAAAATTATTAATAAAATTGTCCATTCTTTTTGACTGGTGCCCCACGAGCTTATGTGTGTTGGTAATGAAAAGAAATCTTCATTCCTACTCATATGCATATTTATATTAATACTTGTACCAACAATAAACTGTGCTACAATTTACCAAACACATGCCAAAACATTCATATACAAATGTATGCAGATGACACGGTAATATTCACACCTGCAAAAAACAAACAAGAAGCCGCCTGTATTCTTACAACAATGATGACTCAAATCCATTACTGGCTTAATAATGCTGGTCAATGACAAATTTATTGTCTAAGTTTTTTTAGCTGATTTAGGACAATTTTGATGTGCTGAATCCAAAAATCACATTGGTTTTGCTCAATCAGGTCAACTTTTTGAATTATGGCCACATGTTGTTTTATACGTTTTTGTTTACATGTATGGGTATTTTCACTTTATATGATGCAAAATTCTCTTCTTTGTCTTGAAATTCTCTGAATTTTGAACAATGATGACGTAGCATTCAGTTTACATGTACTTACCTTTATATAAAGGTAAGTACATGCACAGTACTAAGTAAGTACAGATTTTTACTTAGCACCTGATCGAGAGAAATGGATGTCAGTTTCGGAGACAGTGGTGCAAAATTGTCTTAAATCAGTTGAAAAAACAGACAACTTACAAAAAAATTATTTTTGTAACCCTGTGTAATTCATGTCTCCTACTAAATACTAAAAAACTGTTTGCATGATGTTTACACCCAACAACCATCAAATATTACAAGCTCAAACATTTTCTTAAAAGGGGAGGAGTGGCACTTAGTTGAGGAATTTAAGTACCTTGGCATGATTTTAGATTCTGCATTAACTTTTTTAAAAAAAGCCATAAAATATATTTGATAAGAAAGATCCCACGTATCACTGTTGTCACATTTACAAGAAATACAATTTTCTGTCTTTTGAAAATAATGAAACTCTCATATTTGCCCTTTCACTCTATAACAGGGGTCACCAACCTTTTTGAAACCAAGAGCTACTTCATGGGTATCGAGTCATGTGAAGGGCACCAGCTTGACACACTCCTCTAAAATAACAAATTGTGTGTGTGTGTGTATATATATATATATATATATATATATATATATATATATATATATATATATATATATATATAATTATCAATAACTTAGAGTGGGTAACAGACAAGATCAATATTCAACACTTTCTTTTTATTAATCTCAGCAATTGTTCAGATGATCACTTCTACATTAAAAAAATGTCCAGTTTTCACCAGTCCCTTTTAACCATAAAAAACTAAACCCTGTTAATTCATGAACTATGTTGAACCATGTTTGAAAAAGTTATGCAACATTTAAGAAAAATCAGCTTTCATATTAAATAAATCGTATCACATTTTTAACTGAACAAATCTGCTGCAATTCTGCTCAAAATCTGTTACATTTAATAAACACACTTTGGTGTGTTCTTCTTCACTGGAATTATATCCATACAGTTCTTGCCAAGAATCATGCTGGAGTAATAACCAGCGCTGTCCTTTCATGAGAAGAAGCTAAACAGCACAGAGTGCTTATATGCACGGTGGCACCGCGGCAGCACAATTTACCCTCAGCCGGGGGATCGTGGGTTCGATCCCAGCCCCCGGCCAACAGTGATCTGTGTGGAGTTTGCATGTTCACCCTGTGTTTGCGTGGGTTTACTCCAAGATTTCTCCGGTTTCCTTCCACATGCCAAAAACATGCAGGTTAGGGAGTTAAGGGGCGCTTGCGCACACAGCAACCGGTAGCTGGTGGCTTGTCACCGGACTGCAGAAGAAATCTACCTTCCGTCAAAAAAAAAAGAGTGGGCAGCAGTGGGCCACAGTCGCCCCGCAAATTAAACACACGCAGCTTCCTTTCACGGTAGTAAAAAAGAACTCTTCCTCCCGCTCACTTTGAAAATGATAAATTTTCTGTCTTTTTTTTTTGGAAAAAGAACTGTGTAGGAAACTGCACTCCGTTGACCATCTTCACTGCCCGCTAGCTTACTCTCCACAAGCGCGAAGGTTTTGTCATGCGCACAATACTGACCTTTGAACTAGGTCAGAGTTCACATTAACTTTACGTGTAATAAACATATTTTCATTTTTTTTTTATTTTTAAGACATTGTCATTTTAAAATCTATATAAATGCAAGTGTGATTTTAAAAAATAGCGGCAGAAAAAATTACATCTTAGACGCAGCTCACTTGCGAGTTGTGCTATTTTTAGAACAGGCCTGCGGGCGACTCATGTGGTCCCTGCGGGCGACATGGTGCCCGTGGGCACCGCGTTGGTGACCCCTGCTCTATAACATATTAAATGGCTATGGACCACCCGCCCTGGGAGAATATGTTAAACTGAGGACTGTCACTGGTACAACCACCAAAGCAATCACTAGAGGAGACTGAGGTTCCCTACAGATGCACCACATTTGCTCAATCTGTGCTACCAGTGAGGGGCACCAAGATCTGGAATAATATACCACCAGCAATCAGAGAACATACCACACTAAACACTTTTAAGATTCATTTTAAAAATTGGCTTTTAAACAACCAAAACTGTACGCATAACTAGTGGATGCTCTGCGGCATGTGTATATGTATGTGCCCATGCATCACACACATATAAGATAAGATAAGATAAGATAAGATAAGATAAGCCTTTATTAGTCCCACAATGGGGAAATTCCAGGATTGCGACAGCACAGGGATAGCAACACTCAGAGCAACAATCAGAAGGCAAGAAAAAAAACAAAAAAAGCAAGAGCAGCTAATATACATATGTACATATTACTATAAATATATATATATATATATATATATATATATATATATATATATATATATATATATACAGACACACAGTGCAGAGCATTGGAGCTGGATGGAATAAATATGTAGATATATAAACACCCACAGTACGAAGCATTGCAGCTAGGTGGAATAAATATGTAAATATATAAACACACACAGTGCGGAGCATTGTAGCTAGATGGAATAATATGAAGATATATAAACACACAGTGCGGAGCATTGTAGCTAGATGGAATAAATATATAGATATATAAACACACCCACTGCAGAGCATTGTAGCTAGATGGAATAAATATGTAAATATATAAACACATTGTTGCTAGATGGGATGAAACAGCACAACCGTCTACTTAGTTATCCTACATGGTATGATTATGTACCCATACATATTCTCACCCTCCATAGCGACCGGTATTTTCCTAGTTGTATGCCGGAGGGGACCACTGTGTAAGTCTATTGCATCTTTTGCATTCAAAACTATTAGGTTGCTACGTCTTTTTGCTGTCTCTGCGAGCAGCCCTGCTTAGGTTGTACAGTCTGACAGCCGTTGGTAGGAAGGACCTGCGAAACCTCTCGGTTGTGCACCTGGGATGATGTAGTCTGCTGCTAAATGAGCTCCTCAGTGCATTCAGTATGTCCTGCATAGGGTGGAACTCGGACTCCAGCAGAGATGACAGTTTAGCCACCGTCCTTCTCTCTCCTATCTCCTCCACTGGGCCATATGCCTCGCCTCTTGTTTATTGCTGTTGTTTGTTGTTGTTGTGAGGTGCTTGGGTGCATGTGTGTGTGCATGCATACACAGCACTTCACTTGTGTGACATTTAAATGTTTTGTTTAGTAGCACTTTAACTCTTGCACTTTTGCATGTCCACTTTGTACATTTTTATTGCACATGTATAAGTGTTTGTGTGTTTTTGTGACCTGCCACGGAACTACAGATGCAAATTAGCAATATTGTTAAATCTGGCATACTTACATTTTTATTAATGTTCATTAGTATGTAATGTCCCTTTCAAATAAACATTAAACTGATCTTTACAATGAATCCATTATTTATTCACTCCGCAGACAAGTGGTGGCCTAGTTGATAGAGCATCTGCCTGTAGCATCAATCCCTTTGGCTCTAATCTATAAAATCACTCTTCACCTTAAATAAAATGTTTCACCCAAAAGAATTGTTTCCTTCATCTAAGGACCACCGTTTGAAAACACATTCCATAGTAAAAAGGATGATAAGGCTCCCATTTTGTGCCAGGAATGGATTTAGTCTGCAGTTATAAATCCCTGAGCTTCCTCCCAACCAGACAGTTTTATGCTTTAAGTACCGGTTTGAAACATCCCAGACCCCTTGAGTGCATTCCAAGGTCTCTAGGAATTATCCACAGCTCAACATTACCCCCTGGTTGACAACTCCGGAATATGTTCACTGTTGCCTCTACAGGCTGAACTGAGGTTAATGAATGAAATGACTTCCTTTTAAGAAAAACTCTCAATTCTCAGATTATTTTCTTTTTCTGGACACCTGGAAAATCAAGTGGGACTCCAACATACCATTCTGGTTTGAAATGTTTCATTAATCATTGATTTTAAATGTGTTGCATGTTTGAAAATGCTTAAATGAACCTTATTCTAATGCATGTTAATTATAGATGGACAAGTTTATAAAAGTACATGCACACTGAAAGTTAGTCATGAATCACTGAAGTTAGCTTGGATTTTATATATAAGCATAAAGTGAAGTTCTATATTTATCAAGATGTTTTATCCTGTTGGAAAAGCTTACTCAAGTCATCTGACTGGCTCAGCCAATCACCAGCCAGTCTCTGTTGGACAAAGGCCCCTTTCATTTTATTGGTCGGTTACAGACAAAGGACTGTTTTCTTATTGGACCAGAGTTCATTTGATACTCCCGCGATGGGAGACAATTGGTTCCCTTTCATGTCAGTCAAGTTGTTCCCATGGAAACTTACTCAGCTTAAAAGAGGAACACATCAGTTCAGAGAGAGAGAGATGTTCTGTGTGAAAGTTTGTCTGTGTCCTGCCTTAAATTCTTTTTCCTTTAAACGTCTGGGAAAATTACTTTTTCTTCTTCTCTTCACTTCCGCCTCCAAAGAGAGCAGACGCCTTTTTGCTTCTCTCTTGCTTCTGACTTTTTTCCTTCCCCTCCAACTAACTGGATCCCAGCTTGCTGTCGTCTGTCTGCGTTTTTGCTGCTGATTATCGAAAGAAATTATGGAATTGATAAGCTGGGCTTTGAACGCAATTGACACTATCTTTTCAACGAGGAAAAGTGCCCCGGGGGAGGTTGTTTGCCCAGCAGGAACGGCTCCAGCGGGCTATTTACGGGAGACAAGTAATTGGAAGCTCTTGTGCCTGACTGATCTTTTTATCGAAGATGTAGAAGATCTTTACGTCTTCGCTGTAATGGTGATTGGGATCATTCTGATTGGATCTGGAATCGTCCTGGTGTACCGCAAATTGTTGAAGATGGATACAACCTATCAAAATGCTGGCCAGGCGAGGTATATCCATCAAATTGAAAAAATGGAAAGGACCCTCATAGCGACAAATGGAGAACTGTCTCGGAAGGTGGATTACATCATGGTTTCGCTTAAGGACATCCAAGATAGATTCAACACCCAGCAATGAAGGATTATGTACTGAATCTGCAAGAGAATATAAAGTTATTCTCTGTGTTCAGTACCATTCGGCTTCATCTGGCTCCCTCACAAAAAATCCTCCTGATAATCTGCAGTCTTTGTTTCAAAACATTGAGCTCAAGGCCTTGGACAGGCAGCTGCTTGGCCAAGGACAAAAAACTGCCAGCAGTTAGACACAACATCTCCTGCCAAAGAGTCCTTGTTGTTCTTACTGATACAACACTCACACTCCAACATTACAATCATATTGATCCACAAAACTGATGATAAAGATGACTCACACACTGCTCTCTCTGTGTCTTGTGAACTTTTGGTCTGCTGAATGTGCATTGAGGGCTTTTTTTTTCTTTGTAATCATAATATTGATCATATGTGACCACTATTCTGAGTCAATGATTTTTTTGCTCCTTCCTATTGTATTATTCTTATGCCACCTGTACCCTTCTGTTGGCAGGCGCGTTTCAGATGCCGCCGTGTCACCGGAAATGCAGGTTCATTTTCAGTGTCAAGTCAAATCCCTCGTATGTTATCAGTGATCTGTTATCAGCGATCTGTTATCAGTATCTGTTAATGTACTTGGCAATAAATCTTTTCTGAGTCTGAGTCTGAGTCTGAAAGTTTGTCTGTGTCCTGCCTTAAATTCTTTTTCCTTTAAACGTCTGGGAAAATTACTTTTTCTTCTTTTTGAGCTCAAACTTCTCTTTTATATGGAGTGAAACTCCATGCTCACAGATGTTTTTCACCACTAGCTCCCTGTGCTCCGTCATCCTGGCTTCCTTCTATATTTTCATAACAACAGCTCCCATCTGGGACCAGAAGCCGACTAAAACTGTTTGGTCTACTCACCCTTGGACTTTGTTTGGAGTTGTTTTTCCCCAGAGCCCAGCATTTCTCCAAAACACACTATGTTCAGACTCGGAGTCGGGGGCTTTCCTCAACAACCCAGTCCTCATCACTGAAGTTTGAAACCTCTCTATCCATCAGACCTTTGCTCACTCAGGACGACGCTAGCTAGGACGACGCTAGCTAGGACGACGCTAGCTACCAGAAAAATCTTCAGACTAACATTCATCTCACGGCATTTTCACCAAGACTTACTCACCAGCAAATGAGCCTTGGACGACTTGAGCTGCTCCTGTGCGCCACCGGGAAAGCTTTGGATTCATCGCCGGTTTCATCGCTTCGGATTCATCGCTGGCTAGGACGATGCTAGCTAGGACGACGCTAGCTACCGAGGGAGCCTCAGTTTCACCGACAGATCCAGCTGCCAGATGACGACGCCAGTTGGCGACCTTCACTAGCCATCACTAGCCATCGGGAGCGCTTCGACCTCACAGCCAGATAACAACTATAATTAAGACAACAAGCCAGCTGACGGCCACCCCTAGCCATCGGACGTACTTCGTCTCCTGTACTAGCCAACAGGTGAGCCGCTCCTTTGATCCCAATCAGACTAGTCATTATGCCTCCGAAAAGGAATCAGACAAATGGAGAGGAGTTGGAGGAGATCAAACTCTCACTAAATTTTATGACTGAAGAAATATCTAAGATAGCAAAACAACAAACTCTGCTTATTGGCCTTATGGACCAAGTGTGTGAAATAAAGGCTGAAGTTATGGAAAAAGACTAGAAAATTAATTTCTTAGAAAGATGTGTGGATGATTTAGAACAATATACAAGAATGGATGATGTCTTTGTGAGCGATCTGAACACCAGACACCGCTCCTATGCATGTGTGACAGCTGTAGTTGATAACCAGGATGGGGAGGATGAGACATTGGCAGAATCACACACTCTTGAGCAGCAGGTATTAAACTTTTTCAACTCTAAAAACATTGTGGACAATAAGACTATTTCAGCTTGCTACATGTTACCTTAAAAAAGACAGTAAAGGAAAATCAGTGATCATCAGCTGATTTGTCAACAGGAAAGCAAAAACTGATCTTCTGCAACAAGCAAGAAAACTGAGAGGAACGGTTGTTTATGTAAATGAACATTTAACAAAAAAGAACTCTGAAATAGCTAGACAAGTCAGGGCTCTCAGAAAACAGGGGAAAATACAATCAACATGGACAAAGAATTGCAAGGTGTGGATAAAACTGCTTGGAACTCCAGAAGAAGCTAAAGTAATAATGATCAGAGAAATGGAGGAGTTAGAAAAATTTAAACCTTAGCTCTTATGCAGGAATAACAGCACAGTTACATTGAGTGGAAATTTTTGTGTTATGGTGCATATTTAAGGCACATATATGGCATGCTTGTATGGTACGCTCTCTCCCCCCACATGCTTCCAGTAGGCATGTTGGTGCAGACCCTGCAGATCAAACGTCCATAAGAACAATGCCCCAGCAGGGACCTCGGCTAGGAGGTGGGTGCTGGAGGAAGACGGAGGTGGAAGACAATGTCCCAGCAGGAGCCCCGAGGTGGAGAGGAGAACAGAAGCGCCAGCAAGTCTCGGGGACTGTGGTTCATGTGTTTACCAAACTTAGGTGGGGTGAAGGTGTGAGATACGTGATGTGGGGGTTTTGTATCTCGGGGATATAAAAGCTGTGAGGAAAGTGGGATCTGTCTCTTTTTCTGCTGTGAACTTTGATGTTAGAAGATGTGACTTTCAATAAAGCTTTCCTGAGAAAATACACTCAGTCTCGTTTGTAAGGCATCTTCTACACTGGTGACCTACGACTACCTATGGACGGTGACGGCGTGATTTCCGCACCGGACTCTTCAGGAGCCAACCGGGTTAACGCGGCTACCACGCTACAGCTGCCTGACTTCTGGCAACATAACCCGCGCTCCTGGTTTACCACTGTGGAGGCGCAATTCCACCTTCGGGGAATCTCAGCGGATGCAACGAGGTTCTACCATGTCGTCGCGAAGCTGGACAGCCTCACAGTGCAACGGGTGGAGAGCCTGACCAACCACCCGCCCCAAGACGACAAGTATAGCGCATTAAAAGATGCCCTCATCCGAGCCTTCACTCCCTCGCTGGAAGAGCGGGCAGAGAAGCTCCTGGCGCTGACAGAGGGAGAAGCAGACAGGCCAGCGGATCTAATGGTGAAGATGATGAGCCTGAGAGGTGAGGACGACGACGGTTTTATCTTCGCTCACCTTTTCCTCAGAACGCTCCCGCCAGCAGTGAGAGTCGCCCTGGCCAGCTCGCAGCCACTCGTCAACCGCAACTACCACGAGCTGGGACAGGTGGCGCAATGGCTCGTCGACTCCCATAGACGGCGCGCAGCCACGACGGCAGCAGCAGAGATGACCGCCCCCTCGCGAGAAGGAGGGAGACCTGAGGCTGCGGCACCGGATCCACTGATGGCAGCAGCGGCAGAGACCAGGAGAAGTGGAGCTGACAACGCCCTCTGCTTCTACCATCGACGTTTCGCCGAGAGAGCCCGCAGATGCATCCCACCATGCCGGTACCTGCGCCAGGGAAACGCCAAGACCGGGAGCCGGTAGCAGCCGCGACTCTCGGCACGGAGAATAGGCTGCTTTTCGTGACGGACGCGAATTCTGGGAAAGAATTCCTGGTGGACACGGGCTCCCAGCTGAGTTTTGTCAAGCCTACCTACGCGGACACACTGGCGCCGGCCAGCGACCCCCTGGTGTTAGCGGCGAACGGCTCCACGATCAAAACCTATGGGAAGAAGACGCTCCTCCTGTCCCTTCACGGGCGCAACTTCGAGTGGACTTTCGTTGTCGCCGCAGTTAATAACAACATGCTAGGTGCTGACTTTTTGTGCTCAAACAGTTTGTTAGTTGATCTTACTAATAGACGTATTGTAAATGCACTGTCTTTCTACTCTATCTCCTGCACAGCTCGGGTGGCCCTGCCTTCTGCACATTCCAATGTCACAGCTGCGGGTGGTAAGTTTCATGCATTACTCAACCAGTTTCCAGCACTCACGGTCCCTACATTTTCAGCTTCAGTTGCCAAACACGGGGTCGAACATTTCATAAGTACTTCGGGCCCCCCTATGTTTGCAAAAGCTCGGCGGTTGGACCCAGCTAAACTGGCCATCGCGCGCGAGGAATTTGCCAACTTAGAAAAGCTGGGCATAGTCCGGCGTTCGAACAGCGCCTGGTCGTCACCCCTGCACATGGTACCCAAAGCTGACGGCTCGTGGCGCCCTTGCGGCGATTTCCGCAGATTGAATAATGCTTCAGCCCACAACCGCTATCCGATTCCGCACATCCAGGATTTTTCGGCGCATTTAGCGGGGGCGCGCATCTTTTCCAAAATAGATTTGGTGCGTGGTTATCACCAAGTTCCAGTCCGTGCGCAGGACATACCCAAAACGACAGTTATAACCCCTTTCGGGCTTTTCGAGTTTTTGCGCATGCCTTTCGGCCTCAAGGGCGCCGCGCAGACGTTCCAACGCATGATGGATGCAGTGCTGCGCGATCTCCCTTTCGTGTTTGCTTATTTGGATGATATTTTGGTAGCCAGCGCGTCCGAAGCCGAGCACGAAAGCCATCTCACAGCCGTTTTTCAGAGGCTCACAGACCACGGGCTAATCATCAACCCAGCGAAGTGCCAATTCGGGGTAGCGAAAATTGATTTTTTGGGACACCGCGTGTCGCCAGAAGGCGCGGTCCCGCTGCCGGATAAAGTGCGCGCGATAACGGATTTCCCCCAACCGCAGACGGTTAAGGCGCTGCAAGAATTTTTGGGGATGGTCAATTTTTATAACCGTTTCCTCCCAAACGCGGCACGGCTCATGCACCCATTGTACGCGGCATTAAAGAAGCAAAAACCTGCATCTAAGGTCGAGTGGTCCCCGGATCGGGAGCGCGCTTTTTCACAAGTCAAATCAGCCCTCGCGAACGCTGCGTTATTGGCACACCCGGTGCCGGCAGCTCGCATGGCGCTAACCACAGACGCCTCCGACGTGGCAGTGGGAGCGGTCGTTGAGCAACTGGTGGCAGGATGCTGGCAACCACTTGCGTTTTTCAGCAAAACATTGCGCGATAGCGAGCGTAAATACAGCGCGTTTGACAGGGAGCTTTTGGCCCTACATTTGGCCATCCGCCACTTCCAGTTCTGGTTGGAAGGGCACCGTTTTACCGCATTCGTGGACCATAAACCCTTAACTTTTGCAATGGCTAAGGTTTCAGAGCCTTGGTCGGGCCGACAACAGAGGCAGCTGGCTGCAATTTCGGAGTTTACCACCGACATTCAACACGTAGCGGGTAAACACAATGTAGTGGCAGATTGCCTCTCGCGTGCAGTGGCAGCGACAGGCCCCCAGGGGGCAGATTCGGCAGCGGCAGACCTAGGCCAGGCTTGCGGCGCGGAAGCGCTCACAGCTCCGGTCTGCATCGGGTTGGATTATGCAGCCATGGCCGCTGAACAGGTTGGCGACGCGGACGTGCGCGCGCTCCAGTCTGGGCCAACAGGGCTAAGGCTGGAGCACAGGGTGCTTCATAGAGGCATGCCCTCCCTAATCTGCGATACCTCCACGGGGCGTCCCCGTCCCGTAGTCCCGGCTGCGTGGCGTCGCCGTGTTTTTGACTTAATACATTCACTGGCACACCCGGGCGTCCGCGCGTCTATCAAAATGGTAGGAGAGAAGTTTGTTTGGCCGGGGCTGCGTAAACAAGTCAAAGAGTGGGCTGCAGCCTGCGCTGCGTGTCAAAGAGCAAAGGTACACAAACACACACGAGCCCCTCTAGAACCTTTTCACATCCCAGCCAAACGTTTTGATCGTGTGCATATCGACTTAGTAGGACCTCTTCCGCTGTCCCAGGGTTGCACACACCTTTTAACCATGGTAGACCGCACCACGCGCTGGCCAGAGGCGGTTCCTCTGGCGGCAACCACAGCAGCAGACGTTGCGCGTGCCTTTTTAACAGCCTGGGTCGCACGTTTTGGTATCCCGTCAGACATAACGTCCGACAGGGGACCCCAGTTTGTTTCTGAGCTCTGGTCATCCATGGCACTCAGCCTGGGGGTGAAAATTCATCGCACGACCGCGTATAACCCCCAGGCCAACGGTTTGTGCGAGCGCTTCCATCGGTCATTGAAAGCAGCCCTCAGAGCGGCTCTTACGGACACAAATTGGGTTGATAAACTCCCATGGGTTTTATTAGGGTTGCGTTCAGCACCTAAAGAGGATTTGCAAGCCTCTCCGGCAGAACTCGTTTTCGCCCAACCCCTCCGGTTACCGGGAGATTTCCTCCCTGAAAACCCCACTCCGGAGCACCTCCCCGCTCAGCTGCTGCAGAGCGAAGCGGGGTCACACACCCTCCCCGGTCCCGTTCATCACAGTTTTCCACGTGTTTTTGTGCCCAAAGCCTTAAAAAATGCAGAGTTTGTCTTCGTTAGACACGATGCACAGAGGTTAGGTTTAAGGCCACCTTACGATGGACCGTTCAGAGTGTTAGAAACCGGGGAAAAGCATTTTTTGCTCGATTTGGGAGACAGGAGGGACTTAGTCTGCATTAACAGACTCAAACCCGCTTTTGTGTTAGCTGACGACCCAGTCCAGTTAGCCAGGGCCCCCCGCCATGGCAGGCCACCCGGGAGGCACTCTGCTAAGCTTTCACGACGATGTGTTAATGATTCTACTTCACAGATGCAGCAGACAGCCACAGGCAGAGCGAGACCTGCTCACAGCAGATATGGCAGAGAGCTGAAGCCCAAGCAGTGGGTTATGTGATCGGTTGTGCCAAGTTTTTTTTTCTCTCTCTTGTTCTGTGTGGGGTGTCATGATTCTATGCATTTGAAATGTAACTTGTCCTTATTTGAACGTTTGGGGGGGGTTATATGGTGCATATTTAAGGCACATATATGGCATGCTTGTATGGTACGCTCTCTCCCCCCACATGCTTCCAGTAGGCATGTCGGTGCAGACCCTGCAGATCAAACATCCATAAGAACAATGCCCCAGCAGGGGCCTCGGCTAGGAGGTGGGTGCTGGAGGAAGGTGGAAGACAATGTCCCAGCAGGAGCCCCGAGGTGGAGAGGAGCACAGAAGCGCCAGCAAGTCTCGGGGACTGTGGTTCATGTGTTTACCAAACTTAGGTGGGGTGAAGGTGTGAGATACATGATGTGGGGGTTTTGTATCTCGGGGATATAAAAGCTGTGAGGAAAGTGGGATCTGTCTCTTTTTCTGCTGAGAACTTTGATGTTAGAAGATGTGACTTTCAATAAAGCTTTCCTGAGAAAATACACTCAGTCTCGTTTGTAAGGCATCTTCTACAGTGTTCTTTTTTTCTCTTTTTTTCCTTTTGGTATACATTGTTGACACAACTCATGATTAGAACTTTAACCAGTCATCCTTCCTCATTTAATAATGGAAGTGTATTAGGGCAAATTGAAGCTGAAACCTTTGTCAATACTGAACAGCAACCACAAGACATTTTAGGAGATATTGACCCAGATAATAACTATTTTAACCCTTAGATGCATGACCAACCAATTCCTACACTCTTCCATGAGTGTGGTCAAAATGACCCCAAATAGAATGAATGCGTTTTATGCTGTAAACTTCAGAAATTTCTTTCATTTTGGTTAAAGATGATTATTTTTATTATATTTTGGGTTATTATTATTATTATTATTATTAATATATTTTGGTCAACAAAAGAATTATTTCATGTTTGACATGTTCATTTATTACTTTTTTTTACATTTTATCACAGAAAGGTAAAAAAGGTAAACAATCAGAAAGGAAAAAAAGGTAAAGTCAAAGTCAAAGTGCCTTTATTGTCATTCCATTGCTAATAAACAATGCAATGAAACTGAGATACTGCTCCCTAAAAACAAACTATCACACTCACAGTTCACTCATGCATTTAACATTCTTATAATTACAACAATAAATAATGCTTGAAACAGTATTACCTAAAAGTTGAATACAATATGTACACAGCAATAATGAAAACATACTGAGCGACAAATAGGCGAAGGTGTGAGGGTTTGTGAGCTCACTGTGAGCAGCTGTTACACAGTATCCTTTTCTGGCTGTGAGCACTGCACACAGGGTCACTGCATTTCCAACAACAATTGCTGACTTTGCGGTCTTGTTTTCTTGTGCACATCTTACACCTCTTCCTCTTCTGTTGGCCCTGTGTGTTTCCCTCGTGTGGCTGGATTGCAGCTTTTATCACCCCACACCTTTCCATTGCTGCAGTGATGTTGGTTGGTAGGTGTGGGTTACCTTCCAGTCGAATTCTCATATAAGGCATCACAAGCTCATGTGAGAGCTCTGCAAGAAAGCGCAGCCGGGCGTTTGTGATACCTGCACAGAATTCAGGGTGCTGAGCCTTGAAAAAGGAGTAGGCATTCAGGGTGGCAACATCAATCACATTGTACCACAGCACCATGGGCCACCTCTGCGTTTGGCATTTACAGGTGTAGGTGCCAACCATCTGGTCCACAATATCTACACCTCATTTCGTCTGGTTGTAGAAGTGGATCACTTCTGTTTTTTGGGGGTTTTTTTCTGGGTGTTTTCATCCACCATTTTGCTGTGGTGCATTGTGCTGAGGGGCAGAACAGCCTTCCCCTTTTTTCCGACATAGCTGACCATGGTCATGCTGCCATTGAACCCAAATTCAGTGCTGAAGAGCTCCCTGGTCTTGGAAGCCTTCATCACAGGAGGGATGTCTGGCTTGTTTTGTCGCAATGTTCCCACAATAGTCAGACCCTTCTCCAGGAGATGGTTTGCAAGAGGCACACTGGTGAAAAAGTTGTCTGTGGTGATGTGGCGACCTGTGTGTCTGAGTCCACTGCACAACTAACTGACAATGTTAAGACCCAGATTCTTACTGGCTCCTTCCCCTGGTTGTCTCCCAGTGTACACAATCCCATCAATTGCGTAGGGGGTTTTTGCATCACAAGCCCAGAAGATCTTTATGCCGTACTTCGTGGGCTTGCTCTTCATATATTGCATAAACTTGGGCCTCCCTCTGAATGGCACAAGTTGTTCGTCCACTGTGATACAATCACTGGGGATGAATCTCTGCCTGCAGTTGACCAGGAACAGGTCCCATACGTAGCGGAAGGGTGCCAAGTGGTCTGTTTCCAGTTGGGTGCCTCTGGTCCTCTTGTCATCAAAGCGCAAGAATCGGCGAATATCTTCAAATCGTCCAACTGGCATAGTGGCCTTGTACATGGGGTTATATAGAGGACTCCCAAAGAGCTCACGGATTGATACATCCCAGTTCTCACTTCCTGCAAGAATGGTCAATCCAATGAAGGCCATGAGTTCATCTTTGCTGACCTTTTTCCACTCCTTTCCTCTACCTGCAGCTACTCTTCATCCCTCCATATTTGTGCATCTCAGCACCTCTTCTATTATATTATCAGTGATAAACAGCCTCCATGCATCTTTTGGTGAGATGGTGGTAAGCCCAGGTGCTGGTCCTGGCCAGCTTCTCACAATATTGTGCTTTGGTGTTCTGCCCTGGCTGAAAGGCAACTCTGCCCAGTAAGAGCCCTTGCGGCTCATTCTGTTGGACACGATAGGCCCATCCATTTCCTCTTCCTCTTCGGAGGCCTCGTCAGAAGACTCTTCTGTGTCTGACTGATATTGTTCATGGGGGGGGGGGTGATTTCTCGGTGGCCTGACAACCCCAGGTGGACAGTAGTTTGGGTCCTCTATTGGGTCCTCTTCATCTGAAATGTCAGATGCTGAGTCATCAGTCATCGTAATCTCTCCCATCTCAATACCTATTGTCCTCATCTGTTTACCCTCTCTGTTTACCTTCGGCATCCAGTCTGTGATGTTAATTGCAGCATCTACAGTGTTACTTATAACCGTGGTGAAATTCCAAGGGGATAGCTTTGAGAAATGCTTGGGGTAATTTTTGACCCCACATATGGAATAGTGTGGTACTGATACAATCACAATCTACTGATTGTGATGGTATTGATATGGCACTAGTAAAAAGAACTGCTGATGGCATATTAAAACCATTTACATATATTTGTAATCGATCATTTCAAACTGGCTCATTCCCGCAGAAAATGAAAATAGCAAAAGTAATACCATTATTCAAGCAAGGAAATAAACACCACTACACAAACTGCAGACCAGTATCGCTCCTCCCACAATTTTCAAAGATTCTGGAAAAACTTTTCAACAACAGATTAGAGGACTTTTTAAATAAACACGATGCGCTTAATCAGAATCAATATGGATTTAGAGCAAAGAGTACAACATCGTTGGCAATAATGGAAGCAACAGGGGAAATAATAAATGCATTAGATCAAGGAAAATATGCAATTGGTGTATTTATAGATTTTAGAAAAGCATTTGATACAATAAATCATTCAATACTGCTTGATAATCTACAAATGTATGGTATTAGGGGAATGGTTCTGAATTGGGTTACAAGTTATTTATCTGAGAGACAACAGTTTGTGAAGATGGGGGAATATCTGTCTGGATGTATGGGAATTGCCTGTGGGGTCCCCCAGGGGTCAGTATTGGGCCCCAAATTATTTAGCATATATATAAATGATATATACCAAGTTTCTAAATTATTAAAAGTAATATTATTTGCTGATGATACTAATATATTTTATTCTGGAAATAAATATAATCAACTAATCCATACTCTAAATAATGAATTAAATAAGCTAAAAAAAATGGATGGATTGTAATAAATTATCACTAAATATAGATAAAACAAAGGTAATGATATTTAGTAATTGTAAAAATAAAGAAGATATACATATTCATATAGATAATGTGATTATTAAAACGTTAAGGAGATCAAGTTTTTGGGTATAATACTAGATGATAAAATTAGTTGGAAACCACATGTCAGATACTGTACATACAAAACAAAGTTGCAAAAAATATTCAAAATATTCAGAGGTCTGGGGTAACAATTATAAAAGTACACTTAATTCATTGCTAATATTACAAAAAAGGGCAGTCCGTGTTATACACAAAGTCGGGTATCTTGAACATACTAATTTATTGTTTTTACATTCAAAGTTATTGAAATTACGGGATCTGGTTGATTATTATACAGCACAATTAATGTTTAAAGTCAGTAAAAACCTTTTGCCACACAATATACAAAATCTTTTCAGTGAGAGAGAAGGGAAATATAATTTACGGGGAATACAAAATTTAAAATGCACTGAGTAAGATCTACTAGGAAAGGTTTTTGTATGTCTGTGTGTGGGGTAAAATTGTGGAATGGGTTGGGGGAGAAACACAGGTAATGTCCAAACATCCATATATTTAAATCAACATATAAAGAAATGATTTTTGAGCAATATAAAAATAAAAGACAGTAACATCACAATGTGTCTTCAATGAAGAAAGGTTGTTATTGTGAATATATATGCTCAGTACTATTATTATTGATATCATTATTACTAGAATTATAGTATCAGGATTGTTGTTAGGATGGAATTATTTTGAAGTATTATATAGGCCAGGTGGTATTATTATTATTATTATTATTATTATTATTATTATTATTATTATTATTATTATTATTATTATTATCATTATTATTGTTGTTGTTGTTGTTGTTGTTGTAACTACCATATGGCTACCTGTTATTATGGTTATTATTATATGGTTACTTATTGCGCCTAGGTATTGTAAGCCATGTGGGGGTATATGGTGGTATATATGGTGATTATGATGATGATAATATTGTCTATAATTATATTAAACATACCAGAAGTATTTATTTATTATTATTACAATTATTATTAGATGTTATTATTGTCAATATAAACTATCATTGTTGTATCATTTCTATTACATAACTTAATTATAAGGTGTATTATATATTATGGTATTGTATAACAAATGTAATTGTGGGATGAATAATGATTAGAATGATATTATAATTTATTGGGTATGGAAAAGGGGTGGGACTATATAAGCGTTGGCTTCTTCCCACTCCTTTTGAACATGTTATTTTTTTTGGTTTTGATTTTTGTTTTAAATTCTTTTTTTTTTTGTCTGAATGTTCAAATAAATAAAGCCAATCAATCAATCAATTGTGTTAAACTTTTTCTATTAATTCACTGTGTTTTAAAGTGGACTGATCATTTTCCTCACACTGGAAGCTGTTCTCACCAACTGCCACGACACGTGCAGAGCTTGGATTTCGTGGCTTGAATTTTTTTTTTTTTTTTAATCTTGTCTCTCCAATTCTGTGACTTTGATCAGACTTTGAATTATATCCAAATTATTTGGACCCAAGAACACCGCTGAAAGATTCTCATGTTGTTCCACATGGCATGCTCCGTGGCCAACAGCCTCATCAGCATCACCAGACCTTAGCTCCTGACTACTGCCCTGGGAAGAAATATCTGCTGGCAGATATTCTCCGGTATAATCTTCAAATAAAGCTTCAGCTCCTGGATCCAGCTAGAAGCCAACGAAAACCAACGGTCATGTGAGCAAGATTCCTTTGTTTCATCAGCTGAGTAATGCGATGTCCATCGCCTTAAAAAGTATGTCATAATTTGTCTCAGGTTTAAAACTAGTTCATAACTCTGATCGGAGCTATAGAATTAAAGAGAAATAGTATTACTCTTTTCATTAAACTCCGTTTTTATTTTTAGAGTAACTCAGAATTTATTTTTCATATAATTAGCTTTTATAATTTTCTTCATAAGATTTACATCCAATTTTCTTCATCTTTTGGTTACAGTTATTTCAGTCTCCATTTTCCTCACAGTTACAAATTCACACTATGGTTTCCTTGGTTCCACCAATGTGATTACACTCTTTTGATCAATAATCCGTTACCGGTTAATATGATATTTGACACTTGTTGATCATTTCACCTGCTTACACATCAATTGTATGTAATGTCATTTAATCTGAGCCTGATCATTAAAACTGTAAACGGTATATGGAAGTTTCTGTGATTTCTTTTTCCTGTGTCTGTTTATGAAGTCACCCAGTAGAATTCACGAATATTTGAGACTGATTGATTGAAGGTATAAAGATTAGTTATTAGTAAATTGTCCAAGCTTTTGGACTGGTGCCCCAAAAATTAGTTTTTGTCATGCGGTGGCCCTCGCGAGCCACCATAAGACGCCAAAAGACACCGGTGAAGTTTGCACAGTTTATTGTTAACCAAAGAAAACACAAAACAATGAGCCACGGTGGGCAAAAACATATCACACTACATGAAGACAATCAAGGCAATAAAGAGGTTCACTTACGATCAAAACCCAGGGATGGTCAATGCGTTAGACCATGAAGGAATTGTTGACGTCTGAGCCGAGGAACGCTCGCTCAACATCTGGCAAAGGGGAAATCTTTGACGAGACTCCTGCATTATTCTGCTCCCAGGGCCCTCTTAAATGGAGTACTGCTGATGAGCCGAAATGCAGCACAGCTGTCAGACTTGACAGCAGAAAGCCCCTCCGAGCGCTGTCACAATAAAGGCTCAGGGAGCCGGAAGGTACACACCGCTGTCAAACCCGATGAGGATGATGCATGGCTCGAGCACGGACAAGATCTGCGCTCGAACCATGACAGTACCTCCCCCCCAAGGGCAAGCTCCCAACGCCCAATGATACCCAAGCCCCCCACCCCACCCCAACCCCAGGGTGGGTGGATGGGGGAGCAGGCCTGGAGGGAGAGGACCAGCAACAGAAAACACAATACCCCCCAGTGCACAAATCATAATTAAAACAGGCACAAATGAGGCAATTACAGAGCACGGTTAACAGAGAATGCAATACTCCATAGTGCACAGTAACACACAGGGCAAGAAAAGAAAGAAAAAAAACCCACAAGTTAAGCATGTTACATCCCCCAGACAGAAGAGGGGGAAAAAAACATGCTAACAAAGGCAAGAACACTGAGCAGAACTATCACACCGAATGACCTTCAACCTCAATGGGACCACACAACCAAAGAGGATGACGACAGGCAGAGTCCAAAAACAACGGGAACAGTTCCGGTGGTCCCCCTGCGTCCAATGGCCAAGGGGTGATTACGGGGAAAAGGACAAGATCGGGTGGCTTACCCCAGTCCCAGGCCCGGAAAGTCAGAAACTCCGGCGGCCGAACCAAGTCGCCCAGTTGAGAGCACAGTATGTCGGGTGGCCGACCCAGGGTGCCGAACTGGCGAAACAGTTCCTCTGGCAGCCGACCCGCATCCCTCAGCCACCAGAACCATGGGGAAACAATTGGCGATGGCCTCCCTGGTGGGGGGAAGACATGGGAGAGCCGGGCCGAACGTAGAGGCCCCCCAACGGCCCCCGGCAATGATGAGCTAGGTTGGTGACTATAACGAGGGAGATGATGGTGACGATGAGCCCGCACAATGTCAGGTGGCAAAGGGTCTGCAGCTCCTTCACCGACCCATACCGATGCTGCACTCGCGGCTGCACCCGTGCTGGACCCCGATTGGGTCTCGGCTGGACCTGCGTTGGACCCCGATTGGGTCTCGGCTGCACCCACGTTGGACCCCAATTGGGTCGGTGCGGCACCGGTGACGACCTCCAACCCCGAACCTGGAACCTCCAGCACAGCGACTGTGATTGGCACCATACCGGTGACTCTGGAAGAAGGCTCAGGAGACAAGCAAGAACCAGGATCAGAATCACCGGTAGCGACAGAGCCCAGCGAGACGAGCTCGGGTGCAGCAGATGGCTGCCCCTGGCTTGCCTCCCCGAGAGGCAGGCAGAAATGCTCCAACATAGAAAGGAGAAAAACAAAGTAGAGCACTTGCCTGGACTCGGGTTCTGTCACCGTCCAGGACTTCGTCGATCCAGGCTCAGGACGAAGAAGTTCGTCATCAGGCTCCCACTCGGCCACGGCGGGTTCTGCAGCCGGCATGATGGTCTCTGCAGTCTGAGGACCCTCCGGTGCTGACGTCCACGACAATAACTCGCGCGGCGTGGTGGCAGGGGACCCTCGACCCGCTGGCTCAAACTGCTCCACTGTGGAGACCTGGGGATGCTTCATCGTCAGCGCAGGCTCCATGCTGCAGTCCGCTGTCCTCCTCTGCCCACGGCGTGGCTGCGGAGCTGGAACCAGGCTCTCCAGAACCGCAGAACCCCTCCTCGTCCGGCGATGTAGGCCTGCCGTCGTGGACTGCTCAGCGGAGGGAGACACAGAGGCAGCAGGTTTAGTGACAAGAGCTACAGCAGGTGGTGGGCGCTCGGGGGACTGCGAACCCCAAACTCCGCCCCCAGGAGTCAGACAAGGCAAATCACAACTATGAAGAGAAGAATGAACTTGCACTTGCCTGTTTCCTGGAGGATGGATGGTGCCTGCTGTAGGGGACGTTGTTCTTCCCTTTCCCCGCTGGATGGTAACAGAGGGCCCCCTGGAAGGACCAGGTGGAGCCGCTCGCGAAGGTCCACTAACGGGCTTCGCCGGAAGCGGATTCAGACGGGGGTCTTGCTGAGGTTCGGTTTGGGCATGGCGCCGACGTCTTCTGGCTGATGGCGAGGCGAAGGTGAGGTCCGGGAAACGCCGCTCTTGAGCAGAAACAGAGGCGGGCAAGTCAGCGTACTCCAGATAGTCACTCAGCTCGGGATTCCTTTCAACTAGCCTGACAGCCGCCGTCACGTGCTTAATGATTTGTGTGGGGTGACCGGCGGAGCGAGCTACAGCCACTTGGTCCTAGATGGAGATTGCTGTCCGCTGCAACCTCTCTGGGGGATTCCCGGCTGACGTCATGCTCATTCAGGGATGACCCCTGGATGGTGTGAACTCCTGGACCAGATCGGGGACAGGAATGGGATCCCAAAACGAGGAGCGACGATGCCTCCTCTTCGGCCTCCAGCCCACGGAGTAACTCGCGTTGGGCAGCGATGTCTGCCCTCCTCCTCGTAACTTCCGGGTGGTTGAAGTAGCGAGGAAGGTTATTAAGAATATCCTCAGCGTAGTCCAGGTGCCCGCATATATCGTTGGGGGTGTTGTAGAGCATAGCGGAGAATAAGCGTTCCATCTACGTAGTCCAGGGCCTCCGCTAGCTAATAGCCCAGGCTCTGAGCGTGGCTCCTGAAAGACGACATGACCTCCCAACGTGCAGGTACCCAGACAGGGAAAACAAACGTCCACTTTAAGCAAAACTCACCGGGAACGGCGTCTCAGTGTGGCGGCAGTCTACTGTCATGCGGTGGCCCTCGCGAGCCACCATAAGACGCCAAAAGACACCGGTGAAGTTTGCACAGTTTATTGTTAACCAAAGAAAACACAAAACAATGAGCCACGGTGGGCAAAAACATATCACACTACATGAAGACGATCAAGGCAATAAAGAAGCTCACTTACGATCAAAACCCAGGGATGGTTTGTTCTGCAGTCCGGTGACAAGCCACCAGCTGCCGGTCACTGCGTGCGCAAGCGCCCCTTAACTCCCTAACCTGCATGTTTTTAGCATGTGGGAGGAAACCGGAGAAATCCCGGAGTAAACCCACGCAAACACGGGGAGAACATGCAAACTCCACACAGATCACTGTTGGCTGGGGGCAGGGATCGAACCCACGATCTCATGATCCCCGCGATCCCCCGGCCGAGGGTAAACTGTGCTGCTGCGGTGCTAACCACTGGTCAATGCGTCAGACCATGAAGGAATTGTTGACGTCTGAGCCAAGGAACGCTCGCTCAACATCTGGCAAAGGGGAAATCTTTGACGAGACTGCCGCATTATTCCACTCCCAGGGCCCTCTTAAATGGAGGACCGCTGATGAACCGAAATGCAGCACAGCTGTCAGACTTGACAGCAGGAAGCCCCTCCGAGCACTGTCACAATAAAGGCTCGGGGAGCCGGAAGGTACACACCGCTGTCAAACCTGATGAGGATGATGCATGGCTCGAGCACCAACGAGATTGGCGCTCGAACCATGACAGTTTTTCCGGTGTGTGCGTGGACCCGAAATAAACCTCCATTTCCACATACACCTCTAGGTATAAATTAAATAACCATTGTACCTTATAACCAATTAAATGTTCCTACATATATTTTGTGCCCTGTGTGAGGCTGGGTGCACTCTGAAACAGACACAAAAAAGAATATTAAGCCATTAGCTGTGTATGTGTTTTGGTCAAATCTGATCCCCTTTTAAAAAAAAAACAAAAAAAATGGCGGAGTTTTTTGTGTGTGTGTGTGTGTGTGTGTGTGTGTGTGTGTGTGTCTCCTGCGCCCCAGGGGCTGCAGTCAGTGTCTCTGTGTCTTGCTGATCACGAGGGGGAGGAGGGAATCCGGCCTGCTTTCCAGCCTGCTCAGTCATTTCTGTTTTTGTTCAAAGTGCGCTTCAGAAAAGCATTACCATACGCTGAATTAATTAAAACAAGGCCTGAAAAGACGGAACGTGACGAAATCCCATCCATTTCTTTTGTTAATTTAGCTCGTTCTGTGAAAAATTCCCAACGGGATAAACTAAATTAACCATTTTTTCCTCTCCTCATGTGTGTAATGGTAAACCCCATTTTAAATCATGCTGGACACACAGCCTGATAAAAAGTTACTGAGAGGAAATTGAGGTAACAACTGAATTGTGAACGAAGTTAAAGTTGCAAGATTATTTTTGTCATAATCACCCTTCAGGGCAGGATAAGAGGCACCACGCACAGGCTGTGAGTTTGCAAATTTATTGGGAAAAAAACAACACTGATTTACAAAAACCTGTGGGAAAAAAAAGAAAGAAATACAGGTAAGCAGGATAGCTAAGGCTAAGTCGAGTGAGATCACCAGCTAAACCTGGAATGCTGAGCTAAAACAACTCGTGCACAGGTAAGAAAAATAGCCAAGCTAAGGTGAGGGGAAATCACCAGCTAAACCTGAAGAAAAATCACACGTAGCAAATAACAAAGGACTTAGGTGTAAGATTTTTTTTCTCTCGGCGCCACACGAGTCGGCTGCCTTTTGCAACAGCGGCTCGATTCCGAGTCTTTTTCCCTTCCTCTCTCTTTTGATCCGTCTTTTTTTTTCACCCCACTTATATCACGGACACACAGATCGTCCTAAATGTCTCCTGAGCCGGTGGACGGAGCCACTGTCTATAGCAGGATACGATACAGCAGAGAACAGCTGCTAGCATTCAGCCGCCACCCGGTCCCATTGGAAAAACTCGACATACCGAGAGAACTGAGGCGAAAACGCCGCGGCTGCCGGGCTGGAGTAAGGCGGAGGACAAAAAATATAAGGTACAGACCCTCCCTTCCATCTGTTGTCATGGGAAATGTACGGTCGATACTGGGAAAGTTAGATGAGCTAGCGGCTATCTCCCGTTATGATAGCACATACCGGGAGTGCTCTCTCCTTTTGTTTACTGAGACGTGGCTAACTGAACTAGCAGCAGATGCTAACATTGAGCTGGAGGGTTTTCACATGATACGAGCTGACCGAACACCAGACAGTGGCAAGGCTAGGGGCGGTGGAGTGATAATGTATGTTAACAACAACTGGTGCAGACCGGGACATATCACTGTTAAACAACGACACTGCAGCAAAGACATTGAGTTGCTAGCTGTTAGCATGAGGCCTACATATCTCCCGAGAGAACACTCACACGTGATCTGCATTGTTGTTTATGCAAATCCGACGGCGAACGCTGGGACAGCACGTGACGTCATCCATTCAGTAACCAGCAGGCTGCAGACAGAACACCCAGATGCTCTTCTCCTCATCTCAGGCGATTTCAACCATGTTTCACTGTCTCCCATTCTACCCACGTTCACCCAGTATGTCACATGCCACACTAGAGACAATAAAACACTGGATTTATTCTACGCAAACACTAAGGAGGCGTACACCTCATCACAACTCCCCCCACTCGGGAGATCGGATCACAACTTGGTTCATCTCCGGCCGGTGTACAAACCCCTAGTGCACAGACAACCTCCGGCCATGCACACTGTGGAGTTATGGTCTGAGGAGACAATGGACACCCTAAAGGGCTGTTTTGAAGCCACCGCCTGGAAGCAGCTCTGCGATCCACATGGTGAGGACATCGATGGCCTCATTCACACCTTCACGGGCTACCTCAGCTTCTGTGTGGACAAATCCGTTCCCACCAAGACCATACGGCGTCACTCAAACAACAAACCCTGGATCAACCCTGAGATAAAAACACTTCTGAGAGAGAAGAAGAGGATCTTCAGGTCAGGGAACAGGGAGATGCTGAAGTCCGTACAGAGGGAGCTGAGGAGAAAGATCAGAGAAGGCAAGGACAGCTTCAGGAAGAAGATGGAGGACAAGCTGCAACAGAGCGACATCAGCGGGGTCTGGAGAAACCTCAAAACCATCTCGGGGCTCCAGAATACCTCCCCCCAGGCCACAGGGGGCAGGGAGTGGGCGAACAACCTGAATCTGTTTTTCAATAGATTTGACCAACCGCCCTCCCCCCTGACTGCACAACAACCACTGCTGCCTCTAAAGAAATCAAGTCCTGCTGCCCACTCCCCACTCCACCAACACCCCCCCACTCCCAACACACAGCCCCCCATCCTGACCCTGACCAGGACCCAGGTGAGGACGGAGCTGAGGAAGATCAAGGCGAGGAAGGCGCCGGGACCGGACGGCATCAGCGCAAAGCTCCTCAAGTCCTGTGCAGACCAGCTGTGTGGGATTGTGACGTATATCTTCAACATGAGCCTGAAACTGGGGAGGGTACCACAGCTGTGGAAAACATCTTGTGTGGTACCTGTACCAAAAACTTCCCACCCCAAAGACCTGAACAGCTACAGACCGGTGGCCTTGACGTCCCACTTGATGAAGACCCTGGAGAGACTGCTCCTTGCTCACCTCCGCCCCCTGGTGGAACCAGCGATGGATCCACTCCAGTTCGCCTACCAGCATGGCATTGGGGTGGAGGATGCGGTGATCTTCCTACTTCACCGTTCTCTGTCCCACCTGGAGAAGCCCGGGAATATGGTGAGGATCATGTTCTTTGACTTCTCCAGTGCTTTCAACACCATCCAACCGATGATCCTGAAGGACAAGCTGCTGCGCGCAGGGGTGGACCAGCACCTGTCATCATGGATCCTGGACTACCTCACGAACCGGCCTCAGTTTGTGAGAACCCGGGACTTTGTGTCCGACACGATCATCAGTAGCACGGGGGCCCCCCAGGGAACGGTGCTGGCTCCCTTCCTGTTCACTCTTTATACTGCGGACTTCTCACA
This sequence comes from Pholidichthys leucotaenia, assembly GCA_020510985.1. NCBI lineage: Eukaryota > Metazoa > Chordata > Actinopteri > Cichliformes > Pholidichthyidae > Pholidichthys > Pholidichthys leucotaenia. The sequence continues at coordinate 371,985,369 of CM035842.1, read as the reverse complement.
CAACACAACACACTGCCATCTACAGAAGTTCTCTGATGACTCTGCGATCGTTGGCCTCATCTCCAATGGAGATGAAGCTGAGTACAGAGGGCTTATCCAGGACTTCGTGGACTGGTGCCATCGGAACTGCCTCCAGATCAACGCGAGGAAAACTAAGGAGCTGGTGGTGGACTGCCGCAGGCATGGGCAGCCCCTCACAGTACCAGTAAATATACAGGGAACAGACATCGAGATGGTGACATCCTATAAGTACCTGGGTATTCATCTGAACAATAAACTAGACTGGTCACACAATACTGATGCACTCTACAAGAAGGGACAGCGCAGGCTGTTCCTGCTGAGGAGACTCAGGTCTTTTGGTGTACAAGGGGCGCTGCTGAAGTCATTCTATGACACGGTGGTGGCATCAGCCATCACTTTTGGAGTGGTCTGCTGGGGCAGTGGCATTACTGCAGCCGATAGGAAGAGACTGAACAAACTGATTAAGAAAGCTAGCTCTGTCCTGGGGCAGCGCCTTGATCCGATGGAGGAGATAGGAGAGAGAAGGACGGTGGCTAAACTGTCATCTCTGCTGGAGTCCGAGTTCCACCCTATGCAGGACATACTGAATGCACTGAGGAGCTCATTTAGCAGCAGACTACATCATCCCAGGTGCACAACCGAGAGGTTTCGTAGGTCCTTCCTACCAATGGCTGTCAGACTGTACAACCTAAGCAGGGCTGCTCGCAGAGATAGCAAAAAGACGTAACAAACTAATAGTTTTTTGAATGCAAAAGATGCAATAGACTTACACAATGGTCCCCTCCGGCATACAACTAGGAACATACCGGTCGCTATGGAGGGTGAGAATATGTATGGGCACATAATCATACCATGTAGGATAACTAAGTAGACGGTTATGCTGTTTCATTCCATCTAGCAACAATGCTCTGCACTGTGTGTGTTTATATATTTGCATATTTATTCCATCTAGCTACAATGCTCAGCACTGGGTGTGTTTATATATTTATATATCTACATATTATTCCATCTAGCTACATTGCTCCGCACTGTGTGTGTTTATATACTTGCATATTTATTCCACCTAGCTGCAATGCTCCGTACTGTGGGTGTTTATATATTTACATATTTATTCCATCTAGCTACAATGCTCTGCACTGTGTGTTCATATATTCATATATTTATTCCATCCAGCTACAATGCTCTGCACTGTGTGTCTGTGTGTGTGTGTATATATATATATTTTATAGTAATACGTACATATGTTTATTAGCTGCTCTTGCTTGCTTGTTTTTTTTCTTGCCTTCTGATTGTTGCTCTGAGTGTTGCTATCCCTGTGCTGTTGCAATCCTGGAATTTCCCCGTTGTGGGACTAATAAAGGCTTATCTTATCTTATCTTATCTTATCTTATTAGTGGGCTGAAAGTTGCAAGTAGGGTGCTGCACTGGACAACAGTGCACAGCCCTTTAAATAGGAATAAGAACCCCTTAACATAATAACCAACAGGTGTGGGTACCTGGATGGGCAAGAGAAAACAAGGATACATGATTGAGATCAGCTTGTCACGGTGGCCCTCGCGAGCCACCATAAGACGCCACAAGTCACCGGTGAGTTGCAGTGATGTTTTATTGAGGGGTTAGGAACAGAGGAAAATACACACGACAATGAGGGTAGGATAATCACAGAGTAACTTACAAACAGATGACGAATGAACAGCGTCTGAGCCGGGGAACGCCCGAAGTGCCAGACGATGTGACGTTCTGTCGGGAAGTATAACAGAGACTGCTGCATCGGGGTGCATTCAGCATCCGCTTTTAACACCGGTCACTAATGACCCCAAATGCAGCACAGCTGTTGACTTTGACAGCAGGAAGCTCCACCGGGTGCTGTCACAATAAGATCCCGGGGAGCTAGAAGGGACCCACTGCTGTCAAAGCCTGGAAAAGATAATGTATGACCCGAGCGCGGACGAGACCGGGACTCGGGTCATGACAGTACCTCCCCCTCGAGGCCGGGCTCCTGAACGGCCAAATAACACCCAAGTCCCCACCCCCACCCCCCACCCCTAGGGTGGGCGGATGGGGCGCCGGCAGGAGGGAGAGAGAAAAAAGGAGAAACGACAACCAAAATGATGACGGGGACCAACAAAGCAATTACAGAGTATGGTGGAGAGAAAAAAAACCCCACAATACTCCATAACGTGTGGGTAACACAAGGACAGAACCCAACAGGCAATACATATAACAATTTCAAACAGTAAATGGACATTAGATAGAGGGGAGTAAAAAAAAAAACACAAATCACCGGCTAAGGGAAAAAGGTGAGATACAAAATTACAGATACCAGCCCCCCCCCCCCCCCGCCGCCGCACATCCCAAAAGTTTACAGACATGATAATGATGGAAAAAACCCGGGATGACGGCAGTCCTGGCTCTGAGGCATGGAGGCTGATAGTTCGGGCAACCTACCCCAGTCCCATGCCCGGAAACAATGAATTTCAGGCCGCCGGACCAGGTCGCCAAACAGGTAGTCCAGTGGGTCGGGTGGCCGGCCCAGAGAGCCAAATGGGCACGGCAGTCCTTCGGGCGGCCGACCCGTATCGCTTGATCACCAGGACAGTAGGGGGGAAGTAGAAGGCGGCCTCCCTGGAGAAGGGGAAGACGAGGGAGAACCGGGCGGAGCATTCGGAACCCCAACGGCCCCAGGTGGAGATGGGTTGTGCTCCTCAGGAGGACAAGGAGGGTGACGGTGATGGTGAAGATGAAGGAGATTAGCCCGTCCAGTATCCGGCGGCAGGGGATCTGCAGCTCCCTCACCGACCTTTAATTCTGCTGGTGCTGCACCCTCGTCGGACCCCGATTGGGTCACGGTTGCACCCGCAATGGACCCCGACTGGGTCACGGCTGCACCCGCATCAGACTCCGACTGGGTCGGCGCCGTACCAGTGCCGACCTCCAACCCGAACCTGGAACCTCTGGCACAGTGGGCGAAATCAGCTCTGCACCGGCGACCCTGGGAGAAGGCTCGGGAGAGAGAGAAGAACCGGGATCAGGATCACCGGCAGTGCCAGAACCCGGCGAGATAAGCTCGGACGCAGCAGGCGGCTGCACCGGGCTCGTCTCCCCAAGAGACAGGCAAAAATGCTCTAGGACAGAAAGGAGAAAGACAATACAGAGCACTTGCCTGATCTCGGGTTCTGACGCCGTCCAGGACTGCGAAGATCCGGGCTCAGACGGCAGGAGGTCGTCATCAGGCTCCCACTCAGCTATGTCGGGCTGCACAGCTGGCATGATGGTGTCTGCAGCCTCTAGATCCTCCGGCACTGAAGCCCATGCCGGCGGCACGCACGGCATGGTGGCAGGGGACCCTCGACCCGCTGGACCGGACCGCTCGTCCGTGGAGACCCGGGGATGCTTCTTCGTCGGCGCAGGTTCCACACTGCAGTCCGCCCTCCTCCTCCGCCCATGACGTGGCTGTGGGAACGGAACCAGGCTTTCCAGAACCGCAGGCCCCCTCCTCATCCGGCGACGTTGGCCTGGCGTCGAGGACCGCTCAGCTGAGGGAGACACAGAGGATGTGGGATTAACAATCAAAGCCACAGCAGGTGGTGGGAGATCGGGGGGCTGCTGACCCCGAGCTCCACCCCCAGGAGTCTGACAAGGCAAATCACAATAACGAGAATATGGATGAGTTTGGACTTGCCTGTCTCCTGGAGTCTGGATGGTGCCTGCTGCGGCAGACGTTGCTCCTCCCTTTCCCTGCCGGACGGTGGCAGCGGGCCCCCTGGGAGGATGAGGCTGCGGGGATTCCCCTCTGATGAGGCGCAGGAGCTGTGCGGGGGATTGAGCCCTTGCGGCGACCCGGAACTGGATCCGGATGGGATTCATGCTGAGGAGGGTTGTGGAGGTGACGACGGTTTCTGGCTGAGGGCGAGGCAAAGGTGAGGTCTGGGAATCGCCGCTCCTGTGCGGAAACAGAGGCGAGGAGGTCGGCGAACTCAGGAAAGTCACTTAGCCCGGGATTCCTCTCCACCAGTCTGACTGCCGCCGCCACATGCTTCATAATTGCCGATGGATGCACAGCGGAGCAAGCAGCAGCCACTCGGTCCCAGATCTTGATTGCTGTCAGCTGCAGCTCCTCTGGGGGAATTCCGAGTGATGACATGCTTGATGGTGAAAGACCTCCGGATGGTGCGAACTCCCAGGCCGGAACGGAGGCAGAAGCGGGATCAAAAAGCGAGGGGTGATGTCTCCTCCTCTTCGGCTTCCTGCCGGGATTTCCCTCCAGCCCACGGAGTATCTCGCGCTGCGCAGCAATGTCATCTCTCCTTACGCTTACCTCAAGGTGGTTGGCGCAGCGGGGGAGATGATTAAGGATGTCCTCAGCTTGGTCCAGGTACCGGGGCACATCGCTGTTGAAGTCGAGGAGGGAGGCGGTGATGAGAATTTCGTCCATGCACTCGAGGGCGTCTGCGAGGACATCACTCTGACTCTGAGTGCGGGACCTCCGTGACGGCATGCTTCAGCACGGTACCCAGACAGGTAGGAACAACAGTCCAATACTGCAAAACTCACGGTGAATGGCGTCTCGGTGTGACGCCTCTCTCTAGACGTTCGGGCAGCAGTCTACAGCCACCATCAGTGTGTGAATGTGTGTGTGAATGGGTGGATTGCAGGATCTGTAAAGCGCTTTGGTCATCAAGAGATGAGAATAAAAGCGCTATATAAGTGAATGCCATTTACCATTTACCATTTTACTGTCACGGTGGCCCTCGCGAGCCACCATAAGACGCCACAAGTCACCGGTGAGTTGCAGTGATGTTTTATTGAGGGGTTAGGAACAGAGGAAAATACACACGACAATGAGGGTAGGATAATCACAGGGTAACTTACAAACAGATGACGAATGAACAGCGTCTGAGCCGGGGAACGCCCGAAGCGCCAGGCGATGTGACGTTCTGTCGGAAAGTATAACAGAGACTGCTGCATCGGGGTGCATTCAGCGTCCGCTTTTAACACCGGTCACTAATGACCCCGAATGCAGCACAGCTGTTGACTTTGACAGCAGGAAGCTCCACCGGGCACTGTCACAATAAGATCCCGGGGAGCTAGAAGGGACCCACTGCTGTCAAAGCCTGGAAAAGATAATGTATGACCCGAGCGCGGACGAGACCGGGACTCGGGTCATGACACAGCTGAGGCAGTGAGAGGGAGGCAAACCCACACTGACAGCTGACAGGGCATTCCCATACAAAGCTTCATGCCCCGACAGCTGTCAACAGTAAAAAGGATCATACTGGGATATAAAGAATAAGAATAACATGTCAAAGTATAATTATAAATAAGTACAAAAAATAAAATTATAACATTAACACAAAGAAAAATGGCAAGCAGAACAATAATACATAAACCCAAAAGCATAAATTGCAACAAATGAGTAAATAAGCGAAAAAAGCCATGAGACCGTGCTGGCAGAGAACTCCAGTACTCTGCTCATGACAGTTCTTTCATGAATAAAAACAAATTAAGGAGATTAACTATCCAGTTTTGAGATAAAACAAGGTGTGGATGTTGGTTGATGGACCACATCCGAATTTGTGGGACATGTGCGCGCTCACATTTGTGCGTGATGGAAATGGCTACGTGCACAAGAACTGCGCATGTGCAGATTAAGCAGTGCAGACGCCATTTTGAAAGCCAACAGGGTGAGTCACCCTAGACGCCATTTTAGAGTTGAGACCGATAGACCGCCTCCAAGCGACATCACTGTGTCTCCTCCTCCTAGAGTACAGAAGGAACTGCCTCCATCTTATAGTCAACTATAAGAATTGCATTCCTTTCATGAATTCACACCCAGATTAAAACAAAGCACAAATCTATTAAGCCAATTTCTAACCAAACTGAGCTTCCAAATTAACTTCAAAGCAATCCATATTATTCAGAATAACCTAAATTTAAGACAAATTTAAAGTTTCTATGCCAAGAACAGAAGCGAAAAAGAAACTTGTTGGCTGTTGAAGGTTTATCCTCAATGGTGGACTACATTCTACTGCATATACACACAGTAGATGCATATAAAATCATACACTTTATATTTAATCACTTATGTTAACCACACATTTTAATCTTTAAAGTTAAAAGGGCATATATTTACACATTTTATGCAACAATTGCAAACTGGTGAAGCTATATGTGTGTGTGTTTGTTTTTTGTTTTTTTTAAATGCCACACTGTGTGATTTCTTCCACAGGAAGCCCATTTCAGCTTAAGGATTCTAATAAATGCTAATGCTTATTCAAGTGATCTTAAAGTAGTGTTAACCCTGTGCATGCTGATAAAGGATTTAGTGTTTCACTGAATATTTACCAAAAAATTTTTCAAAAATAGGAAACCACATTAATTAATTAACACTTAAAAGCTCTAGGTGTTATTTAAAGTCATTGTGTTACTCTTGGTTCATATTTTTCTCTACAGGAAAAGGAAAACAATAACCAGCTCGCTATTTCTCACCAGGATTTAAAAGAGAAAAGTCAAAAGGTGAAAACACTGATTATTCTATAAATAAAAACTTTATAGATAACAATCAAGTAAATCACCATTAGCTTTAATCCTAAGAAATCCTTGGTGGCAAAATACACAAAAATAATTCACGTGTTTCCTAATCTGTAAATATTTAACATTTAAAAAAAAGCTTTAAATGGCTAAGCTAACCGACCAAGAAGGAAGACTAAGAAGAGACAACATAAGAATTCATGGTCTGAAAGGAGTCGAGGATGGTTTCACCACAATGACTGCATGCGTGGAATCCATACTGAGAGAGAAGTTGGAAATTCCCCAATCCACTGACTTGAAGATAGAAAGGGCGCACCGTACATTAGCCCCAAGGCCGTCAGCGGAAGCGCCACCAAGATCACTGGTGGTGAAGTTCTCCAACTCCAGAATAAAAGAAGAGGTTGTGAGACTGGCTTGGCAGAAAAAAGGATTTATGTACCAAGAAAGAAAAGTTTTTGTGGAGCACGACTACGCCCCAGAGGTCCTTAAAAAGCATTGGGAATACAACGACGCTAAAAAGGTACTACGAGAGAAGAAACTGCACTTTCAAACTCCATTTCCGGCGAAGCTGCAGGTTTTTTACGGGGATGAGACGTGTCTCTACAACTCGGCGGAAGAAGCAACCATGGATATGGCGAGAAGAGGGCTCCTGGTAACGGTGTATAAACCCGCAGCAGACCCGATCGAAAGAATCAAGGCTCAAATGTGATGCACACAGAGACCCTCAAAATCCACGGGCCAGCAGCGGGAAACCCAGCTCCAGAGCTATAAGGAAAAACTGAGCATTTACAGGAGGGAATAACGATATTTTTAGTCAATCTGCACATCCAACCCTCCTCCTACAAGGTAACAAACATTAAAGGAGATGCAGAATCAGCAAGTATCAAGTGGTAAAACATTTCATGGAATAGACATAATATTAGAAACGAATAAGTTTTAAAAAAAAAAAAACTTGTTAAAATACAAATGTGACAATGAACCACATGATCTCTCCACACTAACAAATACTGTATTATCGTGACTGTTTGCTGTGATGGTGGTGGGAGGTTGCGCACAATTTCATAGGGTATAGGCATAAAAAATAAATAAATAAAATCATTACAAGTTGGGATTGGGATCTGAAATTCACGTTAAAAACATGGGACAACTTACGGGGGTAAGAGAGGGCCCTCAACATGTAACAGAGTTTGAGGAATTTCCCTCAGAGCCAACACACCATCAAGGCTCTTCTAAGGTCACTAAAAAGACCTCAGCTCAGGAAGATCTTTTGTCAGTTTTTTGTTTTAAAGATTTATATACTATTATGGCGCATGTTTAGGGCGCATATATCGTATCCATATTTCCCACATATACCTAGTAGGCATGACAGTGCATATTTTGGAGGCCAAACGTCTTAATGGACAAAGAGGGCCTGACCCTGCAGAGACCTACAGGAGGTGTGAAGTTGGTCTGGCAGGAGATGGGAAGTTGGAGAGAATGTCCCAGCAGGAGCCCCGGAGGCTAGAAGGATAAGAGACAATGGGGACGCCAAGGAGTCTCGGGGGCTGTATGTTTGCTAAAGGACTGTAGGTTGGGAGTGTGTGACTTGGGGAGAGTATAACAGCTGTGAAGGATGATTGTTCTGCCTCTTTTCGAGATTCTGTGATTGATAGAGGATGTAACTCTTCAATAAACCTATCCTGAGAAATAAACTCAGTCTCATCTGTGAAAGGCATCCTCTACACTGGCGACCTACGACAAATTATGGCCGGTGGCGACGATCTTCCCACACCGGACTCTCCAGGAGCCAACCGGGTTAATGCAGCTACCACACTACAGCTGCCCGATTTCTGGCAACATAACCCGCGCTCCTGGTTTACCACTGTGGAGGCGCAGTTCCACCTTCGGGGAATTTCAGCGGATGCAACGAGGTTCTACCATGTCGTCGCGAAGCTGGACAGCCTCACAGTGCAGCGGGTGGAGAGCCTGACCAACCACCCGCCCCAGGACGACAAGTATGGTGCACTGAAAGCCGCTCTCATTCGTGCCTTCACCCCCTCGCAGGGAGAGCGAGCAGAGAAGCTTCTGGCGCTAACGGAAGGCGAAGCAGACAGGCCGGCAGATCTGATGGCGAGGATGATGAACCTGAGAGGCGAAGACGACGACAATTTTATCTTCGCCCACCTCTTCCTCAGAACACTACCGCCAGCAGCGAGAGTCACCCTGGCCAGCTCACAGCTGCTCAACAACCGTGACTACCACGGTCTGGGCCAGGAAGCACAGCGGCTCGTCGACGCCCATAGACGACACGCAGCCACGACGGCGGCAACAGAGCTGAACGCATCCCCGCGAGACGAGGGGAGACCAGAGGCCGCAGCACCGGACCCACTGACGTCAGCAGCAGCAGAGACCAGGAGAAGCGGAGCGGACGGCACCCTCTGCTTTTACCATCGACGTTTTGCCGAGAGGGCACGCAGATGCATCCCACCGTGCCGATACAAGCGCCAGGGAAATGCCAAGACCGAGAGTCGGTAGCAGTTGCTGCTCTCGGCGCGAAGAACAAGCTGCTTTTCGTGACGGACGCGAATTCAGGGAAGGATTTCCTGGTGGACACAGGCTCCCAGCTGAGTTTCGTCAAGCCTTCCTACGCGGACCTGCTGGAGCCTTCCAGCAGACCCCTGGTGCTAGCAGCAAACAGCTCGACGATCAAAACCTATGGGGACAAGACGCTCCTCCTGTCCTTCCACGGTCGCACCTTCGAGTGGACTTTCGTCATAGCTGCAGTTAGCAATAACATGCTAGGTGCTGATTTTTTGTGCTCAAATGGTTTATTAGTTGATCTTACTAATAGACGTATGGTAAATGCACTGTCTTTCCACTCTATCTCCTGTACAGCTCAGGTGGCCCCGCCTTCTGCACATCCCAATGTCACAGCTGCGGGTGGTTAAGTTTCATGCACTACTCAATCAGTTCCCAGCATTCACGGTCCCAACATTTTCAGCGTCAGTAGCCAAACACGGGGTCGAGCACTTCATAACTACCTCTGGCCCCCGTTTTTGCAAAAGCTCGGCGCTTGGACACAGCTAAACTGGCCATCGCGCGTGAGGAATTCGCCAACTTGGAAAAACTGGGCATCATTTGGCACTCTAACAGCCCTTGGTCTTCACCGCTGCACATGGTTCCTAAGGCCGACGGCTCGTGGTGGCCTTGCGGTGATTTCCGCGGGTTAAATAATGCTTCAGCACACGACCGCTACCCGATTCCGCACATCCAGGATTTTTCGGCACATTTGGCGGGGGCGCGCATCTTTTCCAAAATAGATTTGGTGCGCGGTTATCACCAAGTCCCAGTCCGCGCTCAAGACATACCCAAAACGGCAGTAATAACCCCCTTTGGGCTTTTCAAATTTTTGCGCATGCCTTTTGGCCTCAAGGGCGCCGCACAGACGTTCCAACGTATGATGGATGCGGTGTTGCGCGGCCTCCCTTTCATGTTCGTCTATTTGGATGATATTTTAGTAGCCAGTACATCCGAAGACGAACACGAACGCCACCTCACAGCGGTTTTTCAGAGGCTGACAGAGAATGGGTTAATAATTAACCCAGTGAAATGCCAGTTCGGGGTAGAGCAAATCAATTTTTTGGGACACCTCATTTCTCCAGAAGGAGCGGTCCCGCTGCCCGATAAAGTACGCGCGATAACGGAGTTTCCCCAACCACAGACAGTTAAAGCATTGCAAGAATTTGGGGGGATGGTCAATTTTTATAACCGTTTCCTCCCCAGCACGGCACAGCTCATGCACCCACTGTACGCGGCACTAAAGAAGCAAAAACCTGCAAATAAGGTTGAGTGGTCCCCGGAACGGGAGCGTGCTTTCTCCCAGGTCAAGTCGGCCCTGGCGAACGCTGTGTTATTGGCACACCCGGTGCCAACAGCTTGCCTGGCGCTAACCACGGACGTTTCCGACGTAGCAGTTGGGGCAGTTGTCGAGCAACTGGTAGCAAAGAGCTGGCTACCGCTTGCATTTTTCAGCAAAACATTGCGCGATAACGAGCGGAAATACAGCGCGTTCGATAGGGAACTAGCCCTGCATTTGGCCATCCGCCACTTCCAGTTCTGGCTGGAAGGGCGCCGTTTCACCGTGTTTGTAGACCACAAACCATTAACATTTGCAATGGCCAAGATTTCAGAGCCTTGGTCGGGCCGACAGCAGAGACAGCTGGCCGCGATTTCGGAGTTTACCACCGACATTCAACACATGGCGGGTAAACACAATGTAGTGGCAGATTGTCTCTCGCGCGCAGTTGCAACGCCAGGCCCCCAGGGGGCAGACACGGTGGCCGTGGACGCGGGCCAGGCTTGCGGCGCGGAAGCGCTCGCAGCCCCGGTCTGCGTGGGCCTAGATTATGCAGCCATGGCCACCGAGCAGGTTAGCGATGCGGATGTGCGCGCGCTCCAGTCTGGGCCAACAGCGCTAAGGTTGGAGCACAGGGTGCAGCAGATAAGTGTGCCCCCTCTAATCTGCGCCCCGTGGTCCCAGCTGCGTGGCGCCGCCGCGTATTTGATTTAATCCATTCGCTGGCACATCCGGGGGTTCGCGCATCGATCAAAATGGTGGGAGAAAAATTCGTTTGGCCGGGGTTGCGTAAACAGGTCAAAGAATGGGCAGCAGCCTGCGCAGCATGTCAAAGAGCAAAGATACACAAGCACACGCGGGCCCCCTTAGAACCTTTTCACATCCCGGCCAAACGCTTCGACCACGTGCATATCGACTTGGTGGGACCCCTCCCGCTGTCACAGGGGTTCACACACCTTCTAACCATGGTGGACCGCACCACGCGCTGGCCAGAAGCGGTCCCCCTGGCGTCAACTACAGCAGCAGACGTTGCGCGCGCGTTTTTAACGGCTTGGGTCGCGCGTTTTGGAGTCCCGTCAGACATAACGTCTGACAGGGGTCCCCAATTCGTTTCTGAGCTCTGGTCATCCATGGCACTCAGTCTGGGGGTGAAAATTCACCACACTACTGCTTATAACCCCCAGGCCAACGGTTTGTGCGAACGCTTTCACTGGTCATTGAAAGCAGCCCTCAGAGCGGCTCTCACGGACACAAATTGGGTTGATAAACTTCCATGGGTTTTATTAGGGTTGCATTCAGCACCTAAGGAAGATTTGCAAGCCTCTCCGGCTGAGCTAGTTTTTGCCCAACCCCTCCCGTTACCGGCGAATTCCTTCCAGAGAACCCCGCACCAAATCGCCCACCCGCTCAGCTGCTGCAGAGCGACACGGGATCAAACACCCTCCCCGGTCCAGTTCATCACAGTTTCCCACGCGTTTTTGTGCCTAAGACCTTAAAGAACACAGAATTTGTCTTTGTCAGACACGACGCTCAGAGGCCAGGTTTAAGACCGCCTTATGATGGACCGTTCAGAGTGTTTGGAAACTGGGGAAAAACATTTTTTGCTCGATTTGGGTGACAAGAGGGAATTAGTCTGCATTAACAGACTCAAACCCGCTTTTGTTTTGGCTGATGAACAAGTGCAGTTAGCCAGGGCCCCCCGTCGCGGCAGGCCGCCGGGGAGACACTGTTCTAAGCCTTCACAAGGATGTACTAACGACTCTAATCCACAGATGCAAGAAACGGCTACAGTCAGATCGAAACCTGCTTACAGCAGATATGGCAGGAGGTTGAAGCCCAAGCAGTCGGAAGTGTGATATGTTGTGCCATTTTCTGTTCTGTGTGATATGAGATGATTCTATGCATATTGGGGGTGTACTTTGTCCTTATTTAGACGTTTGGGGGGGTTATATGGCGCATGTTTAGGGCGCATATATCGTATCCATATTTCCCACATATACCTAGTAGGCATGACAGTGCATATTTTGGAGGCCAAACGTCTTAATGGACAAAGAGGGCCTGACCCTGCAGAGACCTACAGGAGGTGTGAAGTTGGTCTGGCAGGAGATGGGAAGTTGGAGAGAATGTCCCAGCAGGAGCCCCGGAGGCTAGAAGGATAAGAGACAATGGGGACGCCAAGGAGTCTCGGGGGCTGTATGTTTGCTAAAGGACTGTAGGTTGGGGGTGTGTGACTTAGGGAGAGTATAAGAGCTGTGAAGGACGATTGTTCTGCCTCTTTTCGAGATTCTGTGATTGATAGAGGATGTAACTCTTCAATAAACCTATCCCGAGAAATAAACTCAGTCTCATCTGTGAAAGGCATTCTCTACACTATACGGGACCAGCCTGCAATGCAGTCAAGAGGAACAGAGGGGGTGGAATGATTTCTTTGACTGATGAAAAAGTGATGCGCAGACAGGAGCACAGGTGCTTTTGAAGTCAACTAATAGTTCTCAAAACATAATCGTCCCACCTGGTCCCCTGGAGGAGGACAACCTGTTTCCACTGGTGAAAGGGACGAGAGTTGGGAACCCAGTAATGGATAAACATCTACTACTACTACTACTTCCGCCCTCCCAAGAGAGCAGACACTTTTTTCTTCTCTCCTGCTGATTTTTTCCTCCCCTCCTGCTACTGGATCCCAGCTTGCTGTTGTCTGTCTGCGTTTAACTGCGACCGCCGAAAAGAAATTATGGAGTTAATAAGCTGGGCTTTGAACACAATTGACACTATTTTTTCAACAAGGAAAAGTGCTCCGGGGGAAGCTGTCTGCCCCGCTGGAACGGCTCCAGTGGGCTATCTATGTGACACAGGTAATTGGAAATGCTGTGTCTCTCTAATCTTTCTATCGAAGATATTGAAGATTTGGTTATCTTCGTAATCTTGGTGATTGGGATAATTCTGATTGGGACGGGAATTGTCTTGGTTTACCGCAAATTGCTGAAGATGGATTCAACCTATCAAAATGCTGGCCAGGCGAGGTGCATCCAACAAATTGAGAAACTGGAGAAGACCCTGATAGCGACTACTGGAGAACTGTCTCGTAAGGTGGATTACATCATGGGTTCGCTCAGGTCTTTCCACGACGAATTCAAAGCTGCGCAATGAAGGATTAATGTACTGAATCTACAGAAGAAATACAAGTCTTCTCTGTGATCAGTCCTATTTGGCATTATTATTCCCCATGAAAATTCCTCCTGGCTGTCTGCAGATTGTGTTTTTTTTTCAAAATCATGAGCACAAGGCCTTGGACAGCCAGCTGCAGCGCCAGATAAGACTGGGCGCCAGACAGACAAAACATCTTCTGCCAAGGGTCCTTGGGTCTCTCTTATTATCATCAACACTGCTCAACACCGCACACACATTGATTCATGAACTGATTAAAGATATACTGTACACTGCTCTCTTGTGTCTTGTGAATTCTGAGTTGTTGCTCTGTGCTATTGAGAGATTTTTTTTTCATTGTAATCATAATCTGCTTAAAAATAAGCTGTATTTTGATAACGAAGTTTTTTTTTCTCCTCCCCCCTTGTGTCGTTCCCTCCCTTCCCCTCCCTTTCTTATCTATCTCTGTTTGATGAGGCGCCTATTATGGCTGCCGTGTCGTTGTGTCGCGCGCATGCGCACCAATGTCAAGTCAAGTTCCTCGTGTGTTTTTTACATGCTTGGCAATAAAGTTTATTCTGATTCTGATTCTGATTCTGATAAACATCTGTTTGTCCTTCAGCTGTGCAAGAATAAAGAAAAGTAAACTGTTATAGACTTCACACACTAAAATCAAAGATGAGACCATACTAGATAATCACTGTTTAATATGCATCATAAAGTAGGCAGGTAGGAAATGTTACAGATCACCTCAGAGTATTTGGTCAAAATGACAACCATCCCACCTCTTTGACACAACTTTGTTTTTTCTAGAAAGGCTTCAGTGGGACTGTGGCACTCCCGTAAATGATTTTCTTATGCATTTTTATTTTGTACACACCTGTTTCACTGGTGGAAAACCAATTTACCCCCTTTTATTAAAATCAGTATACTATATTCTACAAAAGTATCCTCTTTTGTAGGTCCATTGTAAGGATCCAGGATTGACATGCATAGAGGAAGGTCATTGGTCATCTCAACCTTCCTCTATGCATCTGAATCCTGGACCCTTACAATGGACCTACAAAAGAGGATCCAAACCTTTGAGCTGAGATCCTACGGGAAAATTTTGTGCATCTCTTATAAAAACCACATTACAAATGAAGCAGTGCGGAATCGCATTAGAGCAGCCATTGGACCATATGAGGACCTCCTCTCCATTGTGAAAAGCAGAAAAATGAACTGGTATGGCCATGTGACACGATCCACTGGAATTGCAAAAACTGTCATGCAAGGCACCGTACCTGGAGGAAGGAGACGTGACAGACAGAAGAAAAGGTGGGATGATAATGTGAAGGATTGGACAAACCTACCTTTCACCAGCATACTGAGGTTAGCAGAGGACCATACAAGATGGAGGAAACTTGTTAAAAAGGCATTAGTGCTGCCGCTACAGCCGCCTGGCTTTGGGGCTAAGTAAGTAAATAAGTAAGTATACTATATTCGTGTGACATGATGAAACCAGGGCAGAGGTGAACTTCTCCATTCCATTTGTTTTATGAAACAGTATTTTATATAAATGAAATACAAAATGGAAAAAAAAAATCAAAAAAGGGCATGCAAGACAGAGAGTGGTGCAAGGGGCTTTCAAAGGGCATTTAGTAAGGAGGAGAGTATTAGTTGGAAAGGTAAATAGAACTCTGCCTTTAAGCTTAAGTGGTATAAAATTATCAATTTTCACATTTCACCCACATAAACTATTATATTTCCATTGTTATGGATTAGACAAATTTCACAACAGATAGTTCATCATGTTGGAATAGTTATATTGAAGGCAGTATGATATTGAATAGATACTTTGTCAAACTCAAAGACTGTCATGTTTACCACTAAAAAGAGAACCCAAGAGTGAGCAAGAAAACAGGAGATAGAGAATTGAGGCAAATGAGTGTTAATTGTTTTACTGAAAAGGAGAAACTGAGTGTAGAACCTGTATCACAGGGAGAAAACCTAAGGGCGAGAGAAGAGGGAGAATGAATATGAATACAGGTAAGTATCATTTTAATATCAGTTCCTTTGAAGAGGAACTTGCGGAGCGATTGGCTGAATCCAGGCTGTGAGGGTCTGTGTGGCAGATGCTGCAGCTGACTGAGATATGATTGAGATTCATTTCCAGAGGTTATGGGAGGTTAGGTAATGTTTGAATATTGGAATGGAGCTTACTTGAGACTGGTAGGCAGTTTGTGAGATCTGTGTAAGTATGGAGTCTTTCTTCCCCTTTGTTCCTTTAGGTTTCCCAGTTTCCAGGGGGAGTTCAGATTACAGGTGAGAGTGAGAGATGGTTAGTTTGTATGGATTGTGCAGAGGCTTATGTGTCCTTTTCTCCTCTTTTATGGAAGGAGGCAGCACTGGAGATCAGACCGAGACCAGAGCAGGTGGAGGTAACGGCAGGTGTCTGCGGCAGCCCGGGAGACTCACTGACAGACGGGTGGATTTAGCAGCTTTACCTGCAGAAAGGAAAAGGTAAGTTGCTGGGATGGTAGTGGCTCAAGAGGTAGAGCAGTTTGTCTAATAACGGAGGTTTGTGGTTCAAACCCCCACCACCCTGTTGTTGTGTCTTTGGGCAAGATACTTTCTTTGACACTGGTGTGTGAATATGAATAAATGTTCGGTGGTGGTCGGAGCGGCTTTTGGCTTAGATTGGCAGCCATGTTTCTATTACTCTGCCCCAGGGCAGCTGTGTTTACAGAAGTACTGTAGCTTATCACTACCATTGAAGAAGAAGAAGCCAGCTCTATTGTCATTCAGTCCATATGGCCAATCATGTACAGTAGAACGAAATTACGTTTCTCCTATCTACAATGTTAAACCGGAGTGGTGGCTCAGTTGGTAGAGCATCCGCCCCACACCCGGGAGGCAGGGGTTCAAATTCCGGCCGGGTCATGCCGAAGACCATATAAAAGTGGAACTTCCTGCCGTCCAGCTTGGTGCTTAGCAAAAATGGAATGGAGGAGGGAAATTTGTGGCGGCACCTTGCATGGCAGCGGCCCTCTGATTCTACACTTGGGGTGTGTGTGATTAACACAGTAGATAGGTAAAGCACAATCTTGTTCTACAGTACATGATTGGTTGTACAGTTGAATGACAATAAAGGGTGATTTAATTAATTTAATTTAATCACATGTAGAATCAGAGGGGTCTCTGTCATTCAAGGCACCACCATAAACAACTTCTCCTTCCCCCATTCTATTACACTGAGCACTAAGCTAGAAGGTGGGAAGTACCATTTTTATATGGTCTTTGGCATGACCCGACCGGGACTTGAACCCTCAACCTCCAGGTTATGGAGCGTGTAGGAACATTTAATTGGTTATAAGGTACAAAGATTATTTAATTTATACCTAGAGGTGTATGTGGAAACAGAGGTTTACTTCAGGTCCACGCACACACCGGAAAAACTCGTTTCTGGGGCACCAGTCCAAAACCTTGGACAATTCATTAATATCTAATCTTTATACCTTCAATCAATCAGTCTCAAATACTCGTGAATTCTACAGGGTGACTTCATAAACAGACACAGGAAAAAGAAATCACAGAAACTTCCACATACCATTTACAGGTTTAATGATCAGGTTTAGATTAAATGACATTACATTCAATTGATGTGTAACAGTTTGTGGTTCAACTACCTGGCGTTTTAGTGTAGTGGTGTTGACCAAGTTAACAGTGGGCGTGCTTAGGCTAACAAGAGGCCCTAATGCTGAGGCTGTTACTGAGAATCCACCTAAGGATTGTTGACTTTTTGTCTTGGCTCTGCCCAGTTCTGACTGGGTAGCAGTAGGTGTGATTGCTAGGTAGAGGCTAAACTGAAAAACAGGAGGGCCATCAACCTGGCAACCAAATATCAGTGAGTGATTTTAGATATTTAAATTTTAAATTTAAATTTTAAATTTAATTCCACGTACTATTTTTGGTATGTGGAATTTCAACCTTCTTGTTGTTTTTTCTTTAGACACCTGAGTGGCAGATAAAAATTATTCTCAGAGGTGGAACAATTTCTTTTTGAGATTGAACTCTAAACCTTAGATATTTTATCACCTTTAGTGGGGATTTTGATGTTGTTAGCTCAAGCTAATGGTATTGGATGTTTTGTGTGTACTATTTGAGAATAGTAAGTTGATTGAAAATGATTAGATTTTACAGGGGCCAATAAAATTAGTTAAAGGGATAATTTGGTTTTAATTTACACTTTTTCTTTTTGGAAGTTTTAGTGTACTTCACTGACTGGTTTTGAGAGATGCAACCGAGTGTACCTGAGGCTAATAGTTAGCTAACAGTTATTTCTCAGATGTAGGCCTTGTATTGTACTGTGTACCTAATGAAATATATAATAACGGGACCTCGAGACCAGAGCGTAGGTTCACTTCATTTACTTGTAGAATCTCTCTCCCATGCGCATGCGCGCATGATACATTCAAACCATTCCGCATCACTACATCTCCCCCTTTTAAATCATCGTTTCCCAGCTGTTTACAAAAATCCTGAATTATATCTTTTCAAGCTGATACTACTTATTTTACTTACTGCTGGTTTTACTTAACTCAGGTAGGGGGTACTATTGTCACATTAACTTAAGACTAAACATAAATCCTCAAAATAAACTTTGAATGTACACCTTCTGCATCTCATTATTCATCTCATTCTTGTCCCCTCCTTTTTTTTTTTTTCTTCAATACTGCAACATTCAAACTCCTAACACATAAGAACTTAACTGAGAGGCAGGGTGGACTACCTGATCCTCTCTGTTGTGGTATGGAGGTTTATTCTGCTCCGTGTATACACACAACACTATACTACAAATTCAGTCTTTTGATTGGCTTGACCGCTCTGCCCCCTCTGGTGCGTATCCCCGGATCTGGGGTGGTCGATGGTGAAGGCACAACTCTCAAATGAGAGCGGTTTCTTCTGAGATTGCCATTCGAAGTGTCAACGACATAGGACCTCGGTGTCCCAGCTGATCCGGAAACTACTCCAGTGCGAGGTTCGTTCTTGATCCAGACTCTCTGGCCTGGCTGGCGCGGTTTCTTCTCCTGTGCTCTGTGCCATATGTTATATCCCTCAGCCTGTTTTCTTTTAAGCTCTTCGTCTTTCAACTCAAAAGCTCTCAAGTCCGGCCAAGCTGGTGTGAGGGTGCTTGGACACACTGGGAGAGGTGTCTGAATGTTACTCCCCATCAGGAGCTGCGCAGGAGATGCCCCATGAGCGAGAGGGGTCGCTCTGTATGCCATCAGCGCTTTGTGAGGGTCCTCATTCTTCTGCAACAGGGCCTTCACGGTTCTAACAGCACGTTCTGCTTCTCCGTTGCTTTGGGGGTAACGGGGGCTACTGGTGAGATGCTGGAAGTTGTAATCTGCAGCAAACTCTGCAAACTCTGCTGCTGCAAACTGTGGGCCATTGTCGGTGATGAGTGTGTCAGGCACTCCATGACGGCTGAAGATGGCTTTCATTTTAAGAATCACAGCTGACGCTAGAGTGCTTGTGACGTTAGCAACCTCAATGAATTGGGAGTAGTAGTCAATGACCACCAAGTAATGACCTTTCTTCCATTCAAACAGGTCGGCGGCTAGCTTTTGCCATGGGCGTGATGGCAAGGGTGTGGTCAGGAGAGGTTCTGGTGCATTGTGACATTCCTTAGCACAAACTTCACACTGGCATACCTTTTCTTTTATCTGACGTGTCAGACCTGGCCACCATACTGCTTCATGAGCCCTCGCCATACACTTCACCATTCCCTGGTGGCCCTGATGAAGCGTTTCCAAAATGTTTGGTTGCATGCTTGCTGGAATCACTATTCTTTTCCCTTTCATCAGGAGACCATCAGCCATCAACAAGTCATTTCGGTACTGCCAATAGGACTTCAGCTGCGGAGCTGAACTCAGTCTGTCCCAACCTGTGCGGATCAGAGAAGACAGCTGCGCACACACTGGATCCTCTTCCTGAGCTTGCCTAATCTGCATCAGTTTCTCTTGCGATGCAGGCAGTTGCTGAATGACTTCGTTGATGTGAGCTCTCACGTCACTCTGGAGCACGAGATCCTCCTCTGTTGTTGCACCTTGAAGGGGAGCTCTTGAAAGAGCATCTGCTGCTATGAGATTTTTTCCCGGAACATGCACAATGGTGTATGTGAACTGCAGGTGTCTCAATCTGAATCGCAACACACGAGGGGGAATGTCATCAAGTGCTCTTGAGCTGAGGAGCCTTATCAAGGGTTTGTGGTCTGTTCTGACCTCAAAGTGCAGGCCCAGGAGGTAAGTTTGGAACCGTTCACACGCCCACGTGATGGCCAGGGCCTCTTTTTCAATTTGGGCGTATCTACGCTCAGTTTCTGTCATACTGCGGGAAATAAAGGCCACTGGCCTCCACTCTCCTGAAGCTTGAAGTTGTGACAAAACACCTCCCAGTCCGTAGGAGGATGCATCTGCTGACACCCTAGTCGGCCTGTCAGTGCAGCATGGGGCAAGTACAGCCGATGAGCTGAGCTCTTCTTTCACCTTTGCGAAGGCTGTCTGTTGAGCTGGCCCCCATGTCCACATGTTATCAGCTTTCAGGAGGTCCCTGATCGGTCCTGTGATCTCTGCAATGTTTGGGGAAAACTTTCCCAAATAATTCGCCATCCCCATGAATCTTTTGACGTCTGTCACGTCCTTGGGTGGTGGCATGGCTGCAATGGCCCTGATCTTGTCGGGATCTGGCCGTATTCCCTCTCCGCTGATGATATGCCCCAGGAATTTCACCTCAGTCACTGCAATCTGGCACTTGTCGTTCAGGGTGAGGCCTCGCTGCTGTAGGCGTTGCAGCACTCGATGCAGCCTTTCATCATGTTCCTGTGGTGTGGCTCCAAACACCAAGATGTCATCTGCATGACAGACCGTTCCTTCCAGGCCATCCAGCATTTGTGTGAAGCGCTTCTGGAAATGCTCTGGTGCTGAGGATATTCCAAAAGGAAGTCGGTTGAAACAAAAACGCCCGAATGGCGTGATGAAGGTAGTGAGTGGGGACGAGTCCCTATGCAAAGGGATTTGCCAGAAACCTGCAGTGGCATCTAGCTTTGAAAAAATTCTAGCTCCAGCTAGTTTAGCGAGCGTCTCATCGACTGCAGGGAGGATGTGTCTTTCTCTGCACACGTTCTCATTTAGGTGGGTGAGGTCGACACATATACGGATTTTTCCGTTTGGCTTTGGTACTACGACCATTCCGGAGCACCACTCAGTTGCATCTTCGATGGGTGAAATAACTCCCATTGCCTCCATCCTATTCAGCTTCTCTTGAACTTTCCCTCTTAATGGCAGAGGCAAGCTGCGTGGCACCGCTAGGGCAAATGGAGTGGCATTCTCTTTCAATTTAATCCTATATTCACCCTCTAGCTTCCCTAAACCAGTAAACACTCTGGGATATTGCTTCACATAAGCATTCTCTGTTGCAATGGCATCTACTTGACTAAGCAAGCTGAGGTCTTGTATGGCTGGCAAGCCAAGTAGTGGAGTAGCTAACCCTGGGACAACATACACCTGCTGCTTCACAACAGAGCCCTTGTAGCTCATGTCGGCGGTGAAGCGTCCCTGTACTGCGATAGGAACATTGCTTGGTCCACACAGTTTTTTGCTTGGTGGTGAAAGTTTCCCGTGCAGCTTTTCAGAGTACATGTGTTTTGGGATGGCTGTCACTGCAGCGCCGGTGTCGAGCTTGAACACTACCTGCTGGCCATTTACTCCAATCGACTTCTTCCACACTGCACTAGGTGCAGTAGTCATTGTGCCCAAAAACAAAGTCTCCAAACTTTCACTCATGTCCTTCTGCTGAAGTTCCTCCACTCTCATTTTTGTTTTACACAAAGCAGCAAAATGCCCCTTTTCTGACATTTCTTGCAGTCTGCATTGCGAGCAGGACATTCTTTAAATGAATTTCCATGTGCTTTTCCACACCTGCCACATCTGTCTTTTGCATTTGTCTGACCTGGTCTGTGATTTGTTTTGTTTCCTTGTTGACCCAATCTTTGTTTTTGCTTGAACCTAACTGCATCCATATTAGCTCCTTCAACACCATCCGTGCTAGTCTGTCTCAGTGTGGTTTGTTGCTTTTTAATTTCCTCGTTTTGTTGAATTTTCGTCATTGCTTTTGTTAGAGTTAGCTTTGAGTCGAGCTGTAACTTCTCTGAAAGCGTGTGGTCTTTAGTACCCACGACTAAGTGATCTCTTATCATCTCCTCTTTGAGGATTCCGTACTGACAATGCTCAGCTAGCTTGTGGACGGCTGTGATGAACGCCTCGGCTGATTCACCAGGCTCCTGGCAGCGTTTGTTAAACTTAGCCCTCTCGTATATCACGTTATGTTCACAGATGAAATGTTTTTCAAGAGCGTCTCTTACTTTATCGTAGTCTTTCTTGTCCGCTTCAGCCAGTGCTAAAGTGTTAAGCACATCATCTGCCGAGTCTCCCATAGTGTATATTAGCGAGTTCACTTGATACTCTTGACTCTTCTGGTCGAGTCCGGCAGCCATGCGGAATCTTTCAAAACGTCTGATCCAATTTGGCCAACTAGCGACATCCCTGAAGTCAAATGCCTCGGGCGGGCTTATCGAAAATAATGTATCCATTACCTTCTGACGTCTTCGTCACGTTGTGGCTGCTTTGGAATGATCGCTAGTTCAGCTCGAGAACTCCAAAACTTCTTTTTCCTCGCGTACAGCCCAACTGGAAGGAAACTTCGGTTACATGCTTTTTAAAGCTTCTGTCTTCATATTAGAGACGGGTCGTCGACTTCTGACACCATGTATTGTACTGTGTATCTAATGATATATATAATAAAGGGACCTCGAGACCAGAGCGTAGGTTCACTTTATTTACTTGTAGAATCTCTCTCCCATGCGCATGCACGCATGATACATTCAAACCATTCTGTATCACTACAGGCCTGATTTTATTTATTTATTTTTTTATGGACTTACTGTGATAGTGTTGTACCCGACAAGTCCCATGGGGTTTTGATAAAGTTTACTCTGATTGTGATGGGCCCATTTGAAAATGGGGTCATGGATTTGGAACTTAAGTGGCCAAAGTTTGTTGTTGACAGCGTGTGGACTCATCTACCCGGGCAGGAATTTAGGAGTGATTTTCCCTGCCTGTAGATTGATTTGTTGTGTTTGCGGTACAAATGTGTAGTGGGAGACCTTGTTCCCCCTTGAGGTTTGCCATGGCAGGCTTTTTGGTTGTTGTATGCTTTGCCTGGTTTGGCGGATCGGTCCCAGTGTTTTTGAAATGTGGCCTTGGGAGCAATGAACACCTCTGTGTTCAGCAGCTGGAAGGTCATGGCCGTTGGCAGTCATCACCCCCCTCTGGTTTCAAGGAACTACGAGCGGTGGCGATGATTGTTCATTGGAAGCAGGAATACGAGTGCTATTGTGTAGCTGCAGAGAAGGCTGCATCGCAGGAAGTGTGTTCGATTTTGTCATATTAGAGAAATTTGATGCGGGGACCGCGTGTACGATGAGGTCCGACCGGTGTATGACAGTTTCATGGACCACGGGGTCACAGGCTGGTGTAAATGCACGCCTAGTGTTCACCAAAGTTGGGTCCACCGATGCATAACCTTGAGGTTGCGGAGTGTCCAGAGAGCCGGTTGATGTGGCTCTTGTGACCATGCAGGCCTCAGTGGTGGGTGGGTGGGATTCAGAAAGTAACATCAAAGTTATGTCAACGGTATCAAGGGAGCCAAGTGGAGCTTTCTGCTCGGCCAGTGAGTTCCCAAGGTCATTTTCTTCCTTGGCTTGACCTTGTGTTTGAAGGTGACCTTTGACTTCTTGAGGACTGTGTTCACCTTGGTCTTTGCGGTCACTTTCAATCAGTTTCGGTTGTTCCAACAGTGCTAGTTGTGTGAGACTTGGGGTGTCCAAAGTGTCAAAAACAAAGCACTGTGATTCAGTTGTCCTTGTTAGGTCGAATGGGTAAGGTTTGCAAAATGTTTTTAGAGGAGTGGTCTTTGACTTGTGGTTGGGCTGCCATAACAGCACTGGACTGCATTGGGTCCTTTGGTTCTTCTCCATTTGTAAAAGGGATTTTCTTTTTGCCTTTTCTTCATGGTTTAGAGCATTTGTTCTGAGTTGGCATAGCTGCGATAGCTAGGATGTCAGCAGTTTAATTTTCTTTGTTGTTTTGAATCTTCGCTAGGTGTTTGACAACTTCTATATCTTCTCTACTGAGAGCAGGAGTTTCTTTCTTCTTCCAAGGTTTGTGATTGGTCTCTGCTTCTGAGCTTATGTGACAAGGTGGAGGAGACCATTTGCCACGGTTATGCGTGCCTTCATATCAGTATCTGTCATCCTGGGAGTCCATACCTCACGATTTATCTGGTGGATATAGCCTATGACGGTAGTCGGGTGTTTTCAAAGTTGGTCCTGAGTGAGATCCAGAGGACCTAGTTTGGTTTTGACCTTGATGAGGTCGGTTGGAAAAACGTCTCGGATTTTTATGTCATAACGGTGTAGGAGATGGAGTAGGGCGAGGGGCTCCTTCCACCTCCAAGGTGTCAGATGCAGCACTGATAGCTAGCATGGTGACAGGCTCAGCATGCTTGTTGTGACTTTGTTGCTGTTTTTGGAATGCATAATGTGCAAACTCTCTCAGCTGACTTATTGAGCTTGACCTTGGGTTAGCTGTAAGCCGTTGTAGGAGCAGGGCACTGAACATTGTCAAGGACCGTTCTCACCCTCTGCATAAACAACTTGAACTTCTTCCATCTGGTAAACGATTCCGGAGCATCAGAGGCAGAACCACCAGACTGATCAACAGCTTCCTTCCACAAGCTGTCAGGATGCTAAACAGTTGACCCGGAATCTCTCATACACACTACTGCACCTACAGACATTTTGTATATTATAGTTAGTTATTCTTTTTCCCCAAGTATGTCTCAGGGATGTGTGAATGGATGGGGGGGATGGAGCTATGTGGGAGTGTGTCTTAAATCATGCTGCTTCTTATATGGATGCCGAGAGAAACGCAATTTCATCTTGCCTGTGCTACAGTTGTATGTACAGCAATATGACAATAAAGTTTGATTTGATTTGATTTGATTTGAACTCCAAGGTGGTGACTCACAGTGGGATGGAGGTTCTGGATGAAGAGGGTCTTGAAATTGTGGTCTTCTTCCATTCCTGGTGTATTTTGAGATCCAAAATATGCAAGAAGGAGTCACTGGTAGTAGGCCTGTGGAGGCTCTGAGCAACCCTGTTTTACGGCCAGGGCTGCCAATAGCCCTGATTGTAGGCAGTCGTCAGAGAATTCCTTTTCAATGACTTTGCAGAGTCACATGTAGTCCGTCCTGATATCTGTCGGCTGTCTGTCTATAAATTTTGATACTGACCTGTTAGATGTTAGTTTAATCAAATAGATGCGATAGTCGACCGTAGCATCAGGGTACTTGCGCAGGTAGTAATCAATGTTTTGTAAATAGGCTTTGGTAAGATAAGATAAGATAAGATAAGATAAGCCTTTATTAGTCCCACAACGGGGAAATTCCAGGATTGCAACAGCACAGGGATAGCAACACTCAGAGCAACAATCAGAAGGCAAGAAAAAAAAACAAGCAAGCAAGAGCAGCTAATATACATATGTACATATTACTATAAAATATATATATATATATATACACACACACACACAGACACACAGTGCAGAGCATTGTAGCTGGATGGAATAAATATATGAATATATGAACACACAGTGCAGAGCATTGTAGCTAGATGGAATAAATATGTAAATATATAAACACCCACAGTACGGAGCATTGCAGCTAGGTGGAATAAATATGCAAGTATATAAACACACACAGTGCGGAGCAATGTAGCTAGATGGAATAATATGTAGATATATAAAAACACAGTGCGGAGCATTGTAGCTAAATGGAATAAATATATAGATATACTGTATAAATATAAACACACACAGTGCTGAGCATTGTAGCTAGATGGAATAAATATGTAAATATATAAACACACACAGTGCAGAGCATTGTTGTTAGGTGGGATGAAACAGCATAACCGTCTATTTAGTTATCCTACATGGTATGATTATGTGCCCATACATATTCTCACCCTCCATAGCGACCGGTATGTTCCTAGTTGTATGCCGGAGAGGACCATTGTGTAAGTCTATTGCATCTTTTGCATTCAAAAAAACTATTAGTTTGTTACGTCTTTTTGCTATCTCTGCGAGCAGCCCTGCTTAGGTTGTACAGTCTGACAGCCGTTGGTAGGAAGGACCTACGAAACCTCTCGGTTGTGCACCTGGGATGATATAGTCTGCTGCTAAATGAGCTCCTCAGTGCATCCAGTATGTCCTGCATAGGGTGGAACTCGGACTCCAGCAGAGATGACAGTTTAGCCACCGTCCTTCTCTCTCCTATCTCCTCCATCGGATCAAGGCGCTGCCCCAGGACAGAGCTAGCTTTCTTAATCAGTTTGTTCAGTCTCTTCCTATCGGCTGCAGTAATGCCACTGCCCCAGCAGACCACTCCAAAAGTGATGGCTGATGCCACCACCGTGTCATAGAATGACTTCAGCAGCGCCCCTTGTACACCAAAAGACCTGAGTCTCCTCAGCAGGAACAGCCTGCGCTGTCCCTTCTTGTAGAGTGCATCAGTATTGTGTGACCAGTCTAGTTTATTGTTCAGATGAATACCCAGGTACTTATAGGATGTCACCATCTCGATGTCTGTTCCCTGTATATTTACTGGTGCTGTGAGGGGCTGCCCATGCCTGCGGCAGTCCACCACCTGCTCCTTAGTTTTCCTCGCGTTGATCTGGAGGCAGTTCCGATGGCACCAGTCCACAAAGTCCTGGATAAGCCCTCTGTACTCAGCTTCATCTCCGTTGGAGATGAGACCAACGATCGCAGAGTCATCAGAGAACTTCTGTAGATGGCAATGTGTTGTGTTGTGTGAGAAGTCCGCAGTATAAAGAGTGAACAGGAAGGGAGCCAGCACCGTTCCCTGGGGGGCCCCCGTGCTACTGATGATCATGTCGGAAACACAGTCCCGGGTTCTCACAAACTGAGGCCGGTTCGTGAGGTAGTCCAGGATCCACGATGACAGGTGCTGGTCCACCCCTGCGCACAGCAGCTTGTCCTTCAGGATCATCGGTTGGATGGTGTTGAAAGCACTGGAGAAGTCAAAGAACATGATCCTCACCATATTCCCGGGCTTCTCCAGGTGGGACAGAGAACGGTGAAGGAGGAAGATCACCGCATCCTCCACCCCAATGCCATGCTGGTAGGCGAACTGGAGTGGATCCATCGCTGGTTCCACCAGGGGGCGGAGATGAGCAAGGAGCAGTCTCTCCAGGGTCTTCATCAAGTGGGACGTCAAGGCCACCGGTCTGTAGCTGTTCAGGTCTTTGGGGTGGGAAGTTTTTGGTACAGGTACCACACAAGATGTTTTCCACAGCTGTGGTACCCTCCCCAGTTTCAGGCTCATGTTGAAGATATACATCACAATCCCACACAGCTGGTCTGCACAGGACTTGAGGAGCTTTGCGCTGATGCCGTCCGGTCCCGACGCCTTCCTCGCCTTGATCTTCCTCAGCTCCGTCCTCACCTGGGTCTTGGTCAGGGTCAGGATGGGGGGCTGTGTGTTGGGAGTGGGGGGGGTGTCGGTGGAGTGGGGAGTGGGCAGCAGGACTTGATTTCTTAGAGGCAGCAGTGGTTGTTGTGCAGACAGGGGGGAGGGCGGTTGGTCAAATCTATTGAAAAACAGATTCAGGTTGTTCGCCCACTCCCTGCCCCCCGTGGCCTGGGGGGAGGTATTCTGGAGCCCCGAGATGGTTTTGAGGTTTCTCCAGACCCCGCTGATGTCGCTCTGTTGCAGCTTGTCCTCCATCTTCTTCCTGAAGCTGTCCTTGCCTTCTCTGATCTTTCTC
Organism: Pholidichthys leucotaenia; assembly: GCA_020510985.1. Taxonomy (NCBI): domain Eukaryota; kingdom Metazoa; phylum Chordata; class Actinopteri; order Cichliformes; family Pholidichthyidae; genus Pholidichthys; species Pholidichthys leucotaenia. Next base: position 371,957,893 of record CM035842.1, on the reverse strand, counting down.
CTCAGCTCCCTCTGTACGGACTTCAGCATCTCCCTGTTCCCCGACCTGAAGATCCTCTTCTTCTCTCTCAGAAGTGTTTTTATCTCAGGGTTGATCCAGGGTTTGTTGTTTGAGTGACGCCGTATGGTCTTGGTGGGAACGGATTTGTCCACACAGAAGCTGAGATAGCCCGTGAAGGTGTGAATGAGGCCATCGATGTCCTCACCATGTGGATCGCAGAGCTGCTTCCAGGCAGTGGCTTCAAAACAGTATCAGGTATCAGGTGAACCTGTAGGACCTGGATCAAATTTCATAAGATGTTGCGCGATCTTGTCAAGGTCGCGGTCTGAAGGGGCACACACACGTTGTCCACTCGATCATCTGTACTCAAAACGGGAATTGGGCGAGGGAGCGTAGCGGAAGTCAGAGTCTTTATGTGCTTCCTGTAGGAACAGTTGACATTCCTTGTTGTCACACTTCACGTTATCAAGTTGACCTTCAACTCTTCTGAGTTCCTTCTTCGTATCCTGAAGGGCATCTTCAAGTTCACTGTTTTCTTGGCAAAGCAAGTTGTTGTCATGTGTCACCCGTCACTTTCCTGACTCTGCCTGGTCCAAATCTCGTAATGCGTCATCAAGTTGAGCTTGAGTATTATCATTTTTATCTTGAGAGTGGTCCAGTTTTTCCTTTAGTGATTTGTTCTCTTCCTGGAGAGAGAGGATTGTTGATTGTTGATTTTCTAGTTCATTCTCAGCTACTTTTAATCTTGCGACTAATGCTAGTGTAAACTTACCTAACACACTAGGGAGATCCTTCCCTTCTGGTGGCTTTTCAGTGTAGTCATCCAAAAGTTCTTCAGTGAGTTGCTTCAGATCTTCGGGCTGTGTTTTCTTGACCCATGTTGTGAAGCTAGATATAAAGTCAGAAGTCCAACACTTGGAAGGATGGACTTCTGATTTTATATCTAGCTTCACAACATGGGTCAAGAAAACACACATTATAGCTAAATTTGTTAGTCAAGGGTTAACCTTGAGTGTTATAATATAACAGTGTTAGTTATAAGCTCTTTTTTAGAACTTGTTCCAACTTACAGGCTTGTAAGAAGGGAGGTAGAATTTTGAAATTATTTAGAAATGTGGAGATGTTTCAATTTTTTTTTTTTGTTGAAACTGTATTTTGATTTGTATTTCACCAAAAAAAAAAAAAATCGTGTGGATTGACTTCTTCAGTTTTCAAAGCATAGTTATTGGAATTATCATCAATAACTAGCTTTGGAATTTTTGCTGAATATCACTTTAAAGCAATGATTTTATTTACAAAAAGGGAAACAACAAAAATAGAAAAGGTTAAATGCTTTAGAGATTTAAGGTTATAAGTTTTCACTTTCTTTTCAAGTTAAGGCTGACTCTGTCTTTATGGTTAAAGAAAATTCTCATTTAAAGCTTTTTTTTAAATTTAAGTTTTTGTAAAGGGTATACATGTCACTACAGCATTGCATTGTTTACATTTTCATCACATGTTCCCTTTTTTTGTTTTTTGACAACATTGGAAAAATAATTATTACAACACCCTTTTTTTAAGTGAAAGAAAAAGAGAAATTAAAAAAAGAACAAAAAAACAAACAAAAAAACAAAACAAGAAAAAAAACAAAAGAGCAAAAAAAAATAAAAGTATCTGAGGAGCATTGGAACAAAGAGAGGTGCCATTATTGAAATGGTATTTGTCAAAGATTAGATCTAATGGAAGACACATATGCGTTCCAGGGTTGCCAAAAGTTCAAGAACCCATCCATGTCCTGTCTCAGTGCAAATGTCAACTTTTCCATCGAATAAATGTTCTGAATCACGTTAATCCAATCTTCAGGTGTAGGACAGTCCTTCAACATCCATTTTTTGTTAGAGCTTTTTTACTTGCCAATATTAAAACAGTGAATAAGTATTTTTCTCCTCGTCTTTCCAGTGATTCCGGTAGTAAACCCAAATACAAAGTTACAAAAGAAAAGGGAACTGTTACGTTGAATATTTTCCCCAATATTGTCTGTACATTGGTCCAATATTGGTGGATAACTGGGCATGACCAAAACACATGAAAATGATTTGCAGTCTCTTCACCACACAAGCGCCAACAATTCAACCCCTTACAAGTAAATTTGTTTTGTGCAGGTGTTCTGAAAAATCTTACCAAATTTTTCCATCCAAATCCTCTCCACAGCAGGGATGAGGTACTTTTCCATTGCTGTTTGTTTAGCTTTTCCCATATTTCCAATTGTAAAGTGAAATTCCCCTCTTTTCCCCATCTCTCTTTTATATATGATGTGTTGTCTCCTTTTAAGTCTTGAAGACCAAAGTATATTTTAGAAATGTATCTGATCCCTGGGATCCCTTTATATGTCATTAAGAAGACCTTCAGAACACCTGACTGGGCCCTTTCCAAATCCTCCTTTTTAAGTATTTTGTTTATGTGGTGTCTAAGCTGAAAGAATCTGTAAAGGTCTTGATTTATTAGACCTTGTTTTTTCAAATCTTCAAAACTTCTTAAAGTTTGCCCTTTAAAAAAATCATAATATTTTATCAGTCCGTTCTCTTTCCACTTTTTAAATCTAGTGTCTGTTTTATTAGGAATAAAGTCTTGATCATAGGCAATCCATTGCAGTAATCAATAGGGTTCTTTAGTTTGATTCTCTCTGACTATCTTAAACCAAATTTTAAGCGGGGTCTCTATCCACGGGTTAGTGTTATTCAAAAGTTTAGGTAAGGCATTGTTCCCTATTATCGCCTGTAGGGGAATGTCACTTGTTATTTGGCATTCCGTCTCCTTCCATTGTGCAGTGCAGACTGGGTTACATATCTCTACTAAAGTTTTAATTTGTGCGGCTTTAAAATAGTCCCTGATATTTGGCAGCGCAAGCCCACCTTTGTCTTTGTTTAGCTGTAGGGTTCTATATCTGATTCTAGGTCTCTTGCCCTGCCATATGAATCTTGAGATCCTTCTGTCCAGTTCTTGCCATGTTTTTTTGGGAGGTTCTACCGGTATTGTTTGGAAAAGGTATAGAAGACGTGGAAGTATATTCATTTTGACGGCTTGAATTCTTTGTGCAGTACCCAAGAATGGTATCATATTCCATCTTGCTAGATAAGATTTTATTTTTGCCATCAGTGGATCATAGTTTAGTGTAATAATTTTGTTGAGTTGTTTCGGGATATTGACCCCCAGATATTTCATAGATTCCATCTCCCAGTTAGTTTTGAGTTTTTTTATATGATGAATATAAAAAGTGAGTCTAATGTTATCTTGTGTCTGTCTTTGTCTTATAAAACCTGTTTGGTCTAAATGAATTAAGTCTGTCAGTATATTTTTTAACCTTTTGGCAAGGATAGTGGTAAAAAGCTTATAGTCCTGATTTAACACACTGATTGGTCTGTAGTTGGAGCAGTCTAGTTTATCCTTTTCAGGTTTAGGTATGACTGCAATGACCCCTTCTCTCCAGGAAGAGGGGATTTCCCCTGTGTGGAGGACATAGTTAAATGTTTTCAGGAGGAGAGGAGATAGTTGCTGTTTAAAGGTTTTGTACCACTCTGCTGTAAAGCCATCTGCTCCTGGGGATTTGTTAGCTTTAAGTTTCATAATTGCTTTTTCTAATTCTTTAGGTTGTATTTCTGACAATAGTGTTTTATTTTGTGACTCAGTAAGTTGGGGAAGGTTTAATGTATTTAGGAAGGCTTCAGATACGTTTTTATGTTTTTTGAGGGAGTACAAGTTCTTGTAGTAGTTCTTGAAGCTTTTAAGAATTTCCTGAATTCTAAATTTTATTTCCTTTGATACTGGGTCTCTGATTTTGTAGATTGCTCTCTCCGTTTGTTGTTTCCTCAATTTATAGGCTAGTAATTTTGCCGATTTGCTACCTGTTTCATAGTATTTTTGTTTCAGAAATGTAAGTTTCTTCTGGATTTCTATTGTGTAGATCTCATTTATTTGTTTTTTAATTTCCTTAATTTTGAGCAAGTCATTAGAATGAGTGTTGTCTTTGTGCTCTTTCCAAGATGAGTGTTGTCTTTCGAACTCTTTCCAAGATGGCGCCCACAGCGGTCGACATGGTGCTTCGCTGCGCTCTTTGTTTGTTTTTGTTTGTCAATTGTGTGTCTGCTTGCACTTATACCCGTGAAGAACTTTTAAATATCAGGACTTTGACCCCCACGGACCTCCTCCCAGTTTTTCTAGCCCCTGCCGCCGATCTGGTTTATTGTTTGGCTCGGAAAGTGAGACGGCGGAAGAGAGGAAGACGAGCGGGCGCTCTCGTGCGACTTCGCAGGAGAGGCTCGCGAACGGCGCTGCCTGGCATATTTCTGTCCAATACCAACTCTCTCTCTAACAAGGTGGATGAACTGAGACTGCTGATGCGTTTTAAGGACCTCGCCTCCTCAGCTGTCCTCTGCTTTACTGAGACCTGGCTCCGGGAAAATATACCGGACAGCGCGCTGCGCCTCGACGGCTTCCAGCTCTTCCGTGCTGATCGTGACACAGAGCTTTCCGGCAAGACCACAGGAGGCGGTGTCTGCTTCTACATCAACTGTAGCTGGTGCTCTGATGTAACGGAAATTTCCAAACACTGTTCTCCTGCCTTGGAATTTCTTGTTATCAACTGCAAGCCTTTTTATTCCCCACGGGAATTTGCTTCTTTTATACTGATCGCTGTGTACGCCCCTCCCGACGCGGACACGCGCGAAGCTCAGCGCGTGCTCGCGGATCACATTCAACACACAGAGCGGAGTTTTCCAGACTCGCTGATTATTGTGGCTGGCGACTTTAATCAGTGCAATCTGAGCCACGATCTCCCCCGCTACAAACAGTTTATTAAATGCCCCACCAGAGGATTAAACACACTGGATCACTGTTACACCACAGTGAAAGACGCATATCGCGCTGTCCCTCGAGCTGCGCTGGGATTATCTGATCACGTGATGGTTCACCTCATTCCCACATACAGACAGAGATTGAAGCTCACTAAACCTGTTGTGAGCACTACGAAGATACGGACCAGTGATGCTGAGGAGAAGCTGGAAACGTGCATGGAAATATCTGACTGGGGCATGCTTAAAGGAGCCACGCATGATCTGGATGAGTACACGGACACTGTGAACTCATATATCCACTTTTGTGAAGAGAACATTCTTCCATCACGCACCAGGGTGAGTTACTCTAATGACAAACCCTGGTTCACAGCTAAGCTCAGACAGATCAGGAAGGAGAAGGAAGCAGCGCTGAAAAGTGGAGACAGGGACTGCTACAGGGAGGTTAAATACCGGTTTAACAGAGAGCTGAAGAGGGCTAAATCTGTGTACTCAGAGAGACTCCAGCAGCAGTTCACTGCTAATGATTCGGCTTCCGTGTGGAGAGGACTGAGGCAGATCTCCAACTATCGGCCTCAGGCTCCTAAAGGTCAGGATGACAAAGCCCTTTGTCAGAGACTGTCCCAACACTATGCCCGTTTTGACACCTCGTCATCTGTGTCCAACTCCCCCCCTCCCTCCAGCTCCACAGCCTCCACATTCCCTACTTCATTTAAGGCACCCCCCCCCACCTCCCCCCCTCCCCTTATCATCAGTGAGCAGGATGTGCTCAAACAGTTCTCCAGACTGAACCCGCGCAAGGCCCCCGGCCCAGACGGCGTGTCTCCCTCCACCCTGAGACTCTGTGCGAAACAGCTGGCTCCTGTATTCACAGACATTTTTAACACCTCCCTTAAGTTATGCCACGTGCCGTCCTGCCTCAAATCCTCCACCATCATCCCTGTCCCCAAGAAGCCACGGATCACTGGACTTAATGACTACAGACCTGTAGCGCTCACCTCTGTAGTCATGAAGTCCTTTGAGCGCCTGGTCCTGTCCCACCTCAAGTCCATCACCACCCCTCTCCTGGACCCGCTGCAGTTTGCCTACCGAGCCAACAGGTCTGTAGACGATGCAGTCAACCTGGCCCTCCACTCCATCCTGCAGCACCTGGACTCCCCGGGAACCTACGCCAGGATCCTGTTTGTGGACTTCAGCTCCGCATTCAACACCATCCGCCCCGCTCTGCTCCGGGACAAGCTGTCCCTGCTCAACGTGCCTGACTCCCTCTGCAGGTGGATCATCGACTTCCTGACGGACCGGAGGCAGCATGTGCGGCTGGGAAAGACTGTCTCAGACTATACTAGCATCAGCACCGGATCACCCCAGGGCTGTGTACTTTCCCCCCTACTCTTCTCCCTTTACACCAACTCCTGCACCTCCAGCCACCAGTCTGTCAAGTTGATCAAGTTTGCGGACGACACCACCCTCATCGGGCTCATCTCCAACGGCGACGAGTCCGCCTACAGGAGAGAGGTGGCCCAGCTGGCGTCCTGGTGCAGCAATAACAACCTGCAGCTGAACGCTCTGAAGACAGTGGAGATGATTGTAGACTTCAGGAAAGTCACTACTCCTCTGCCCCCCCTCACCCTCTCAGGCTCTCCCATCACCACTGCTGATTCCTTCCGCTTCCTAGGCACTACCATCACCAGGGACCTCAAATGGGAGCTGACCATCAGCTCACTCATCAAAAAAGCCCAGCAGAGGATGTTCTTCCTGCGGCAGCTGAGGAAGCTCAAGCTACCCACCAAGATGTTAGTGCAGTTCTACACAGCCATCATCGAGTCCATCCTCACCACCTCCATAACCGTGTGGTACGCAGGAGCCACTGCCAGGGACAGACTAAGGCTGCAGCGCGTCGTGCGCACTGCTGAGAAGGTGATCGGCTGCAAGCTCCCATCTCTCCAGGATCTGTACATCTCCAGGACCCGGAGGCGTGCTGGCCGGATCATAGCCGATCCCTCACACCCTGGTCATGTACTGTTTGCACCCCTCCCCTCTGGTAGAAGACTTCGGTCCATCCAGACTAAAACCTCCCGTCACATGAACAGCTTCTTCCCCTCTGCCATTAGACTGCTGAACACTAAGTGACTCTCGTGCACCATGTACAGCAGCTCAACCAGACTCATGTCAATCATCACTGTTTTCTTCCTGCATTACCGACTGCACTATATAGTTCTCCACAGTATCTGCTGCTGGCTAATATATATTTTAACTGTTGACCAGTATCACTTAATCTTATCCTACACTTTATTACATGTATAGTTTATTTCTCTTATCTTATCATGTTTAATGTTGCAGCATTGTACCGAGACAAATTCCTAGTTTGTGTACTACATGAACAATGGCAATAAACCTGATTCTGATTCTGATTCTGATTCTGATTCTCTTTTTCTAGTTTCTTAAGTTCTGACTCTGACTCTAATGTGATTAGTTTTTCTTGTCTCAGTTTCTTTTGGATTGCCAGTTTTGCGATAATCTTTCCCCTTATTACAGCTTTGCATGCGTCCCACAGTATTAAAGGGGATACTTCTCCGTTATCATTTTCTTCCAAATATCTGAGAATATCTGATTCCAATTCATCTTTCAGTGGTCCTTTCAGCACATTTGAATTTAACCTTCAAGAAAATGTATTATTTATGTATTTTTGGATATTTAAGTCCATATAGATCGGACTGTGGTCAAAGAGATCCATCAGTCCTATTTTACATGTTTTTACTCTTCCAATGTCTCTATTAAACATAAAAAAATAGTCAATCCTTGAGTATGATGAATGTGGTGCTGAGTAAAATGTATAATCTTTTACACTGGGGTTGAATTCCCTCCACACGTCACAGATTCCCATTTCTTTAAGTAGCATCCGAGTTTTTCTACTTTGAGTGTTATTTTAATGTAGAGAATTACCTGATGCATCCCAGTATGGATTCAGTCTTAGATTGAAGTCTCCACCACATATCACTAAACCTTGGGCTTTAGTTATCATTAGGTCAAATACATTTTTATAAAATTTCCAGTTAGCCCCTAGAGCAGGGGTGTCCAACCATGTGCCATGGAGAGCCAAGACCCTGCAGGTTTTACCTCCAACCAGTGTCTTCAACAGCAGATTTCTGTGAACTTCTTCCCACTGATTGCTGATAAGTGAAAACACCTGCTGAAGAGACTGGGTAGAAGAGAAAACCTGCAGGGTCTTGGCTCTCCATGGCACATGGTTGGACACCCCTGCCCTAGAGGTGCATATACATTTAGCAGGGTGATATCTTCTCCCTCTAGCCGACCAAGTACCATGCTGAATCTCCCTTCATCTTTGTGTTCTGATTTTTTTTCAAATATAATTTTGGTTGAGATCAATGTAGCTACCCCCTCCTCCTCCCTGACTTATATGAAGATGAAGAGATCATTTTAAACCCTTGTCTATTAAGTTTAGTGTGCTCCACGTCTGTTAGGTGGGTTTCCTGTAAAAAATATTATTCCTGCTTTGTCTTTTTTCATTTTGCCTAGAATCTTGGATCTTTTAACTGGATTCAGGATCCCTTTTACATTATATGAGATTATTTTGGTTACACCCTGTTTCTCCATTGTGTTGTCTTATTTAGTATAACAGTGTGGTGGCCCTCTTTTATGCTACTCAGAAACTGAAAGAACATTAAGAACATAAAAAACATTAAGAACATGTAAGGGCCTTTTCCACTAGCACGCTTTAGCGCGACACGGGACGGCTCAGCACGCTTTGTACGCTTTTCCACAAGCCCCAACACGGTTTAACAGCCGCGATTCTCAGCCCCGCTCCAGGGCAGGGTACAGCAGTGCTGAGCTGTGCCGTGTTGTGACGTTAACAGACTGGTCGCCGCTGATTGGTCAGGTCGTAACCGGCGCTGATTGGTCAGGTTGGAACCGCCCCTCTCCTCCTCATCATCTACCAAATCTTCACGACCTTCTCAATAAAGTTTTTGAAAAAAAAAAAAAAAAAAAAGAATCTTCACGACCGCCTTTACTCAGCACGCAACCACTGTTGGCGGTTTCTTTTCAGTGTATTGCTGTGCTATTTTCATTTATTCTCTATCAAAAATGGCTTTGCGTAATAAGGGTGTTCCATGGACCAATAAGGAGGTGCAGTGTCTGCTCACTGCATTGTCAGACGAACGTATTCAGCGCGAGTTAGACGGAGCCGCCCGGAATGAAAAAATATACCAGGAGGTCTCGACATCGGAGTCCTTTAACGGTGAGTTTTAATTTTTTTTTATTGTGCATTTTTTAGCAAATATATTCGGTAAGACGCTCAGTTTATTTATGCAATAAAAAAGCTGTTCATTTGTGGATGATCGCTGCTTTATTGCAGCACACTGTGGACTAAAGCTTTTATTTTAATTATTCATGTGAACAATACGCTGAAATAAGCTTATGTATTCTTGTTAAAAACTATTGTCTTTTCTGTATATATTGCACTTTCGTGCTGTATTTTATTGTGTGCATTTTCCTTGTAGAATCATCCCACGCGTCCGCCGCGACAGCCCGTCTGGATTATTCAACCGAGCCATCCTGACCCACAGCTGGCAGAGACGGCTTCATTTAACCGAGTCTTCGTGACCCAGTTTGGGAAGCTGGTGTAGAGGAACTCAGTGGTCGGCGTGTATAAAATGTCGATTAACCTTCATGTTGTGTTGCAAAGTTTTTTTTTTCTTTTAATATTTTGTATATAATAAAATGGAATTGTTTTGGAAAGTGTGGTTTGTCTGTTATAACACTGAATTATAAAACAGTATAATTACATAGAAATTCCATTGCCTAGTCTGATCAAAATGATGCTGATCTTCCTGTCACGGGTCAACCATTGTAAAGGTAATGTAATTTTTAACTAGACCAAAAAAGAAATCTTTTTGTAAGCTTTCTGTTCTTTTTATTGAAATATCATAAAAAATTAGCACCAAGTCAAAGTAGGTACAAGTATATGTAAATTGAATGTTCTATCAGCATTCCAAATTCAGAGATTTACAATACTTTAGAAGGAGTGTAGCATCATCCAAACGGAAAATAATAATACTGTTGTTCCAAACATTGACCTGAAGGTGAAAAACATGAATTTTTTTAATTCAGTACATCCAAAATGCCCTAGGATGTAAAAAATAATACAATTTGGTGTTGGCCAGTGTGCCACCGTCTCATTATTTAATACAAATAAAAACAAGTTTCAGCTCATTATTTCTAGGTCATTTGGCAGTTAATTCAAAACAAAAGTGACTTGTGTTGTTGCAGCTTAATTATGAGATAAAATTAATTGTGAGATAAAACCACAGAGCAAGCAAGGCAATAATCCTTGGATCCTTTTTTGTCTCGTGTAAATAAGGACTCAGTCGGGTGCGTAACGTCACGGGAGTGTGGCCCCGCCTCGCTGAGAATCTGCCGCTGCCCCGCTTCTAAAACCTCCTAACACAAACCATCACAGCACAAGCACAACACCGTGCTAATGGAGACAGAAGCATTCCGAGCCGTACTGAAGTGAATCGAGCCGTACCGAGGTGTGCTGGGCTAGTGGAAAACAGGCTATATATAGTGGGGTCAGGACAGGTGAACCAATGGAGGAATGGCAGTTTTTTTCCACACCGCAGGACTATTCTGTCAGGCCATGTTGGAACTAGCTTATTGTTCCCCTCCACTGTTCCTTCAGAGTTCCTCATCCACATGAGTGGGAACAGCAGTTGGTATACAGTACGTAGCCTCGTGTCTCCAGTGTTACTGAAAAAACATTGTTTCATGTCATGTTAAACAAGTAAAATCAAGCCTACTAAATGTCAAACTGCAGCGGCTGTGTGGATTTTTGTCCTGTGAGGCCATCACATCCTCAGACTGTAGCTCCGTACTCAAGCAGGTAGAACACTCTACCAGCTGCAGGTGTCATTAATGTGATGGCTGTAACAGACAGTTTCCTTACTTACGGTTCCTGCGGGGTGAGGGCTGGTGGCCATCACCATGTGTAGAGCCAATCAGGTTAATCAGTGCATGCCAACATTGCCGGTTTTGGGCCAGCTCCTCTGCATCGTCAAGAGAATCTCTGAGCACCACATCGAGCCATTTGGTGCGTGGCTTGCCCCGGGGTATTTTTCGCCCTGAGGCCCTGGGGTCGAACATGAGGATAGCTTTTGTCGGGTGTTCTGGTGGGAGGTGGAGGGCATGGCCAAACCACTGGATAAGTCACTGTGTAATAAGGCGGAATGCTGTAAGCTGATGTGTGCAGGCTCAGAGTGTGTCATTAGAAGAGTGCAGGGGTCACCTGATGTTCTCAATGATTCTGAAGGTCTGACTGTAAAACCCATCCACTCTCGAAGCCAGAGATCTTTTGGGAGATTGAATGATGGTGCTATAGAGGTTTCCATAGTGCCTGCAGGGCTGATGCAGAGAGGCCATGTCTGTGATTGATATCTGGTTTCATGTCCCCGTTGTTGGTCACTGTGGAGCCCAGATACACAAATGAATTGACAAACTCAACAGCATCATTCCCGAGCTGTAACAGAGGTGGGTCTGGTCCATCGTCAATATGTATTAGCTTAGTCTTCGTCCAGCTCACCTGAAGGCCCAGCTTCATTGCCTCTTTGTGGTAGACAACTTGAGCATCTCTCAGCTGACTATAGGATGGGCTGAACAGGATGGTATCGTCAGCATATTCAAGGTCCGCCAGATGGTAGTTGCCAAACTGCATGCCAGGGACCCGGTCGCAGACCTTGGTCATCAGATAGTCTATGACACAATTGAAGAGATCAGGAGGGGCCACACAACCCTGTCGGACCCTGCTGTTGATGGGAAACCAGCCAGACTCCTTTCCGCTCACACGGACACAGCTCTCTGAGCTGCTGTAGAGCAGCTTAAACAGGGCTACGATCTTGGGTGGGGCTCCAAGGGTCTGAAGGATACTCCAAAGAGAAGCATGGTCCACGGTGTCGAAAGCAGCCTTAAGATCTATAAAGGCTATATAGAGATTGCGGACCTTGCGGAATTCATAGGCCTTCTCTATTAATAGGCGAACAGCAGAGATGTGATCTGAGGTTGAGTGGCTGGGAATGAAGCCTGCCTGCTGAGGGTGATGCCACCTCTGATGGCTGGAAGGGCACGACTGAGGAGGATCCTGGTGAAGAGCTTACCAGGAATGGACAAAAGGGTGATGCCTCTGTGATTGCTGCAAATGAGTTTGTCACCTTTTCCCTTCCAGAAGGGGAGGATGATGCCCCTGGTCCAGTCACTGGGGAGCTGCTCTGTCACCCAAACTTGATTGATGATGTGGGTGAGCCACTGGATTGTGAAATTTCCGCCCATCTTCAGCATTTCGGCAGTTATAGTGCAAATTCCAGTGTCTTTACTGTTGTTTATCTTGGTCAGGGCAGCCACAACTTCTCCAGGGGTGATTAGATCAGTCCTGCAAGAATCACAGGAAGCAGTGGCATTGGCAGTGGCTATGAAGCTGGGGTCAACGGAAACAGAATGATGATGCAGGAGATGACTGAAGTGTTCTTTCCAGCGGTCGAGGCAGTCTGTCTCAGTGTTAATGAGTTTGCCATTGATGTCCTTCACCTGTACTGTCTTGGTGTGTGGGCCATTGTGTACTTGACAGAGCATACTGAACACTTGACTCATGTTACTTCTGGCCGCTGATTCCAGGCACTCTGCTTCTTCTGACCAGTACCTCTCTTTGTCTTCTCCGATGGCCACATTGAGTAGATGGTTTATTCTTTGGTACTCCATTAGGTTGCCTCAAAAGCGAGCTTCTCAGCAATTGTCGATGATGTCCAGAGTCCGCCGAGAGATTCAAGGTCATTTTGGGGAAGATTGTAACCATCCCAGGGTATTGCGGGCAGACTGGATGATGTTTTTCTTGAAAATCTCCCAGTCGCCCACTCTGACGGTGGCCAGGGCACTGAAGCTGTTGCTGATAGAGCATCAGAACTTGATGGAGATGTTGGGATCGCGGAGCTGGGAGGGGTCCTGGCGGGACTGGTACTTGGCAGAAGGATTGCCCTAAAGCTTAAGCTTAAGCTGCGCGATCAGCAGGCGATGGTCAGTGTTACCAAGCTCTGCTCCTCTGAACACACGGCAGTTTGTTACAAATGACTTCCAGTGGCGGGAGATGATAATGTGGTCAAGGGCCTTTCGGGTTCTGCCATCCAGGCTGTACCAAGTCCAGTGATGGATGAGTTTCTGAGGAAACCAGGTGTTGGCTATGCAGAGATTGTTTGAGTGACAGAACAGAAGGAGACGGTTACCATTGTCGTTCCTTGATGGGTCGGCAAAAGTGGTGCCAACAGGTGGGCTGGGAGACTGGGCTGGGAGCAGATCTCTGGAGGAGAGGGTAGCGTTGGCATCGGTAAGAATGATGGTGATGTTGTGTGGTGGAACCTGTCCAACAACCTGATGAAGCTGGTCAAAGAAAGTATCCTTCTCTTCCTCATCTGCAATATCGGTGGGGGCATAGGTGACAATAGCTGTCATCTTTCCGTGCTGGTGTAGAAAGCAGGACGAAAGTAGTCTGTCGCTCACCGGTATCCAGCTGATGAGTGACTTGCGGGCGGGCTTTGGCATGGCAAGTGCCACACCATAGAGGCCCATCCGTTTCTCAGGCCGGCTCCAGATGAAACAGTAATCGCCTACAATGGTTTCACTGCTGCTTTGCCACCGTGAGTTGCAGAGACCCGCCAGGGTGATGTTGTACCGGGCGAGCTCTCGGGACAGCAGTGTGCCTGCTCCGGTGCAAAGGAGTGTCTGGAGAGTTCATGTACAATATCAATCCTTAATTCTGACTTTCAAAGGTCTTGATACCACAGATATTATCTTAAAGTTTTTAATATTGGGGAAACTAAAATAAACAGAATAAACATTTCAATAATCATTCAAGTAATCATTAAAATTGTAAATCTATGACTTTTTTCTGGCAAATTTTGAGCTTTTTCCCCTCATAAATTTGTGACCAAGATTTGGGAATAAAACTGATATTCTTTTATTAAGACAACACAAAGAGATGTCTCATACCTTTGATATGTTTCGACTATCATCTACAGTCTTCTTCATAAAGTGTCGTCTGACGTCCGTCACATGTCACATCAGTTATTTTATCCTTTCCGTAGGCGTGACCGACCCGACAGATTTGACAGATCTGCCGGGCCGGTCACACCCCCTGCCGTGCAATGGTCTCTGGAGGAGAGAGTCCCAAGTGTGCGAAAGCATGAAGGTGACATTATCTCGGTTCATGGTGTTGTGGGCTCGCTTCCTGATTTCAATTACTTCTTTGATCCAGCATTTGTGTTGTCCTCTGATCCATTTATTTTTGTATTGTTCCAGTCCATGATGCGCTTGTTTGTCTTGCAGCGGTCACAATGCTGATTTGAGGTTTTACTGTTCAGCCTTTTCTTTTTGCGTCCTTATGAGTCGCCCTGCTGTTTCTTTTTCACATTCTTTTTGGTGTTCCCTTTCCCGTGTAGCAAACATCCTCCCCGTTTCTCCTATGTATGTTTTTTCAAATGATTTGCATGGTACTTCATAAATTATGTTGAATTTTTTGTTTGGTTGTATTTTGTCCTTGGGATATCAAGTCGGTCACACCTACAGAAAGGATAAAACAACTGATGTGACACGTCATGGACGTCAGACGACACTTTCTGAAGAAGACTGCAGATGACAGTAAAACATGTTGTGCTTTTATTGTCTTTTACATATCTTTTGTCTATTTGTATTTTATGTTATTTATTAATGTGCAGTACTTTGGTCAACTTTGTTGTTTTTAAATGTGCTTGATAAATAAATTTGGTATGTTATGGTAAAGATATGAGACATCTCTTTGCTTTGTCTTAATAGAAGAACAATTTCAGTTTTATCAGTAAGAAGTCAAAATTAACCTGTTTGAGATAAGATTTGGGAATATTTGCAAATAAATCTGCAACATTTTTCTTGTAATTTTGCAAATTTTATCATGAATTAGCTATTTTTTTACCCTCAAAATTTTCCTGATTTTTTTCCCCCAGTAAATTTGACTTTTCACATAAAATTGCAACTTTTTTTTTTTACATAAATTAGTGATTGTTTTTAATTTTCACGTCAATTTGTTACTTTTTCCACATATACAGTACTTGCAATCTTTTTCCTCACAGATCAGGAACTTTTTTCCATATAAACTGCCCATCTGATTTGAATAACAATTAACCTGTAGTTGCACATTTGTCCTCTCCCATGTTAGTAAAAATTTGAAAAATGACCAATTTAGGGTACATTATATATTTGAAAAAAGTTTGTGATCAGAGTGAGATTAACTGCAAATAATCATGATTAATCAAAGTTTTGTGATTAATTGCAATTAAACATTCTGATTGCTTTTCATCACTATTTTTTTTTTCTACATGGGCATATGTGATAATGGTGTAGAACTCCAATTATTTGCAATTTATGGTTTCTGTGTGAGTCTGTCCTAATGAGGCTCTTGTTGGTACTGTCTTCATGACACAGAATCTAGAAGACCATTGTTGGCACAGTCACAAATTAAAGCTCTGTATGTTCATTTACAGCTACAAGAGAAGCCAGCAAATTGAGCCATTCAAGAGAGGTTGCATCAGGTCAGTGAGAAAGTTCATTGAGCAGATCTAATGCAAGTGGGACTGGCCTTCAAACAAATTAATTCAGTCAGCATTAGTCAGCGGTGCCATTTGTATTTGGCTGTGCCAAAACAGAATCATGGTAATGTTTAGGCACAATAAGGCTGCTCTGTTTGCTCTCAAAGATGCCTTTAGCTGAATATGACAGACTACAAAGATCACTTGGTCAAGTCTGATATAAGTGAGACATGAAAGTATCAGTTGAAGCAGAGATTTTTTTTTTTTTTTTTTTTGCACACCAAGCAAGCAAGCAAGATTTTTCAAAATTGCATCGGCCTTTTATTGAAGAGGAAACTGAACGTGTTACCTGCTGACAGTATTATCTGGAATGAAAAACAGTCTATCCATCATCAGTTTAGAAAGTAGCTAGCTTAGATTATCAGCCATCATGGCACAGGCCCAGGGGCCTTTGGAGTAGAAAAATCACAATCAGCTGTTTGTAGTATTAATGAGACTCACCAGTTAATGGAGCTCAAGTCTGATTAAACTTTAACAGCAGATGAAGTTTTTTGTTGCTTTGAATTTTTTACTTGATTCACTTCATAGATGATCCAGACACATTTTGAAAACAGAAAAGTTGTGTAATTAAACTGAGGCACAGCATCAATAACTATCAATTGCTCCACCACACAACATGGAAGGATGCAAAAGTAAACTGCCTTTTTTTTTGTTTTTTAAGATTCTTTGTGTGTGTGTGTGTGTGGGGGGGTAATTTAACCCCTTGAACTCTGTGAATTCCGCGGGCGGTCACGTCTCTGTGTCTTAGTGCGTCTCAGTGCGCACTGAAAAAAAAAGCTGTATTTCCGGTCTTCCAGTACAGACACAGCCTTGTTACAACCTGAGAAAAAAGCTGTGTAATAAATTCAGTTTTTGTGGTATTTTTACAAAATTTTGACCTGAGCTTGAAAACACTTGGTTCTACATTTCTGTTGTGTTTTCCAGCCAATATCTGACAGCTGTATGTTATTTGTAAGCATTTGTATCTAAAAAAAACACCCAGGCGAACTTTCTTGTTACTCAATGGCAGGAGCACTTAGAGAGATTATGACTGTTTTGCCAAAAAAATTCAGAGTGTTTTCTTTAAAATGAGACTAACCCCATGAAGATGCTGCAAAGGGTTGAAGAATAGCTTTTGATTTACTTTGGGCATGTTATTTTTAGGCATTTTTAGGGAAGTTGAACAGAGTTCAACAGGTTAAAGTTTTTCACATCTTCAGAGTCAGATAAATTTTTCTGGCATAACTGTGTTCTCTGTGGCTTTACCATTCATTAGAAAAGGCTTATGTGTCCCTCATTTTCAAACAATTTTATCCCTCTCATTAACATTTATCAGCTCCCTCCCTACCTGCTTGGGCAGAGTCCCCCCTCCCCCCAAATGAAGTGTAGTAAAGAGACCAATCAAAAGTACCAAAGAACTGCTAAACTTGCAAAGCTAACGCTAACTGTTAATGGTCAGTGTAACCCTTGCCTTACGTTAATTAGGTAAAGGAAATTATTAAGTGTAGACCAGTTGCTAGGTTCGTAAGGATTACAATAGGGAATTAAAATGAGTATGGAATGAAATAGCTGGAGGCAAGAAATGAGCAATTCATGGCTGTTATTGTTAAAAATAAAGAGAACAAAATATACAAACAATTTACAAATATACAAATATAACAACGGCCAGCATGAAATAAAACCCCAAAAAATGTCTTACTGAGCTCAGTGTTTGTTTGTCTTTTTGTTTTAGTCGTTTGACCAGTCAAGATATCTTGTATTTCCAGACTCAGGTTTCTTTTCCTCTTTTAAAGCGGCGGCTTGAGTTGTTACCACTTTGAATTTTGTGCACTGGAGAGAGGAAGGATGTTCGTCAAACGAGATCTTGGTTCAGATCTCAGTTCAGTCTCGGTTCAGGTCTTGGTTCAGATCTCGGGTCAGGCTCGCCATCTCCATTCGGAGAGAATCCAGGATCCAGAAGATTCTTAATCGACAACCAAAAAAAAACCTAGCCTGCACAACAATAATGATATTATTGTATACAGCTAAAGTAATTCATTTTCCAATCTCTTCTCATATAACACTATAGCTTAGTGTTTAAATTCTTCTCTCATATTACTATTATTACAATCCAGTAATATAGTAATATCTTACAATTCACATTTCACATCTTACATCTTACATGCATGTTTTCTTTTCTCAAAATCTCTCTGGTAGTACATGAAATACTTTTTTTTCTCATGTAACCAATTAAATGAATTTCTCTTTTTATCTCTACATCATTTAACCATGAAATTATGATTAATCCTTTTTAACCTTGTCTTTGTAAATCATGAAATGAAATACAATTAATTTATCACATAACCAGGGAATATACTGTCCCATTACTTCCAATATTTCCTTTTAAAATCAGTAAAACCCTGTCTGAGCTAATGGGTTTAGCATAACCTATGAATTTATGCTCGGAGAAGCGCTCCGGCCACCGGCGGAGTGAAGAAGCCTCACCGTTACAGGCCCGTGGCTCTGAGAGAGATCAGTCACTGCCATAAATCCACGGAGCTGCTCATCTGTAAGCTGCCCATCCAGCGCCTGGTGAGGGAAATCGCTCAGGACTTTCAAGACCGACCTGCGCTTCCTGAGCTTCGCCGTCGTGGCTCTGCAGGAGGCCGGCGAGGCCTACCTGGTGGTCTCTTCTTCGCTAAGGGGGTCGCCATCATGCCCAAAGACTTCCAGCTGGCCTGCCGCATCCACGGAGAGAGAGCTTGGACTTTCTGCTGCACATTCACCAACCATAATGCTCCGCACTGTGTCTATATATATATATATATATATATATATATATATATATATATATATTTAGTAATATGTACATATGTTTACTAGCTGTTCTTGTTTTTTTCTTGCCTTCTGATTGTTGCTCTGAGTGTTGCTATCCCTGTGCTGTTGCAATCCTGGAATTTCCCCATTGTGGGACTAGTAAAGGCTTATCTTATCTTATCTTATCTTATTTACATAGGAAACCAACACAATGTGCTTTTAGCATCAAACTACACATTACATTCGACAGAAATAGTGCAAAAGAACTTAAAGTACTTCAGCATACTGTTGGGAACTGAAATCACATTTAGAAAAACCATACAGAAACAAAAATAGCCTTTTCCATTGCTTTTAAACAGGAAAAATTCACTCGCGATTAGCATTAGCATAACGCTAACATTAACATGGCGTTAGCATGCTTCATTTAGTACACACTCGGTTTTCACTCACCAAGATGAGGTATCAGCATGAACACGCAAAAATCACAGCCTCACGGCCTCTCAAGCTCATGCTCTCATCAACTTAAGACAATAAAGGTTTCAAATTAGCGTTTGGACAGTGTTTAGATTTATTTATAGCACCTTTCTGTATTAACTCACCAAGACGACCCACAGGTTTTTACACGGACCGTCTCCATCCTCTCTCGTTCGTTCTCAGAGCGCAAAAGACTGGAAACCGAGTGCGCGCCTCAGCACTCTGCTCGGAAGGCGGGGCTAATATCACTCTTAACGAATGAAAGGATCAAGATCACCCAACGTGACCATGAAACAGAAAAATAAAAGTTGGATAATGAGGATCACACTTCCTCTTCCCAAGATAACCGTTTTTTCAAAATAAAATCACACAATTGCATTAATACAAATGAAATGTGAGAAAAAGGGTCATTTTCTCAGCTGGGTTACATCAGTCTCACCACAGCTACCATTAGTACAAAAAGCAGGACAATAAACAATGAAACAGCAACAAATTGTAGATAGTCAGTGGCGATTTTGGGGGGTGGCCCTGAAATCTTGATTGGCCACCCCGATTTGATTTGATAGGCAGTTTTACACGTTTGCCGTAACTCTTTCAGCTTTCATTCTAGAGCACACACTTCAACGGATTCTGAAAGCTGAGATGTTGCCCTTTCCATTGATATATGATACAATACGGTAATCCCAGAAGTGATGTCATACAGGGGGCTGGAATAATATAGTGAAATCCCTCTGAAAATGCAAATTTCTCACAGCTGCTTGCAGCAGACGGACAGACCTTCAACACGTGTGTGTTTGTCTATTTTCGATTTGATTTCGGTGTTTTTACTGTGTAAATAATAGTAAATAGTAGTTTTAGTTGTGATTGTGAGATTTTTTGAGTGTTTATTTTATTTGCTTCAAGAATGGAGGAAGAAAGGAGCAGTGAGTTTGTGTATATTTGCTCCTGATTTCAGCATTTTTGCTGTGTAAATAATAGTTTAGCACTGTAAATAGTAGTTTTGTAGAGAGATAAATAATCAGGCAAGGCGGTTCCAGAGCAGAGCAGACTTTATTAAGCTCTGGCTAACATTCTCAAGAATCAGAAGCCTAAAAAACCAGGTCGCAGGCACCTCTCTTTTTATACCATACCACACTCCCTGCAACCTGTGGTGTTTGCATTAACTTGAATGCATTTACCATGACAATCCCCTTTGTCACTGTTTGCATTAACACACATACATCACCCCGTGACCATTCCTTTTGTCGCCCAGCCTGTCTGCGCATTATCATGCAGACCGGAGGAGAATGCATATCCGTTTCTCCTGTCTTATGCATTTCCTCCTGCCGTGCTATTCAGTCTGACTACAGACACACTAACTGGGTGCACCACAGTTTTAGTATTGATTTTGAGAGTTTGGGAGTATTTTTTATTGTGTTTTTATTATTTTCTGGTTATTTCCTCCCGGAGCGCGTGTCTCCGATTGTACCCAACTGGGCCCACCAACTGGGCCCACTTACCCCATTGTGTTTTGGTTAGTAAAAACACATTAAGTTAGTAAAGTAGGTTAGTAAAAGTTAGTTAATAATGACAAATACTTGGCAGATTTTGAATTTACACTTCTCCTGAAAAAGGAGCAAAATATTTCACAAAAAAACATTGTATAACACATTTATTGACAAAAAAAGTAAAAATTACAAGGCGAACTATTATAATTACAGGAGTAAGAGGGTTTTAAAGCTAGCATTATGGCTAATAAGGGTGCGGATTTAAAATGGAGCCAAGTCAGCAGAGGTGGGCAGAATAATCAGAAAATGCAATCAACTAAAGGTAAAATGATGTGATTATGGGCCTCAGGTTATTTCCCACCTTAGACAGAGACAATGAATACACATGGGAGAACAATGCCCAAGTGGGTGAGAGGGGGTTGAATGAAGTGCAGTGTAGATGTCATGCTGTGATGAGGAAGTGCCTTGATCCTTGTGAAGTGTGACTTGATATAGAGAGAGGAATGCTTGATATGACCAGTCAGTCTGTTCTTTGCTTGTGAGATGTGAGTGTGTAATAAATCGTCTGAAATGAATACGCCTCTTCATTTACACACTCCACACTGGTGACCCAAGACGTATTATGGAACACGAGGCAAGAACCCCGGAGCTGGCCCGGTCGGGAACCCCCAGAGACGCTGAAGCCAACCAGCAGACAGCCAGGACTGGAACCCCCAGCAACGCGTGTGCAGTTTCAATCAAGCTACTGGATTTCTGGCAGCACAACCCGCGCTCTTGGTTCCACCACACCGAGGCCCAGTTCGCCCTCCGGGGAGTAACAGCAGACGACACCAAGTTCTACCATGTGGTAGCAGCGCTGGACTCCCGCACAGCCCAGTAGGTAGCGAGCCTGCTCGATCAGCCACCAGCCAGCAGCAAATATGAGGCGCTCAAGGCTGCGCTCATCCGGTGATACACGCTCTCGGAATGTGAGAGAGCAGAGAGGCTCCTGGCGCGAACCGAGTTAGGAGATGGGTCGGCCGTAGACCTGATGGAGAAGATGCTGGCATTGATGGGCACGGGCGACGGGCACTTTCTGTTTGCCCACCTTTTCCTCCGGAACCTGCCAACAGAAGCAAGAGCGGTTCTGGCCAATTCACCACTGCTGGCCACGCAAGACTACCGTGCGCTAGCCCAGGAGGCAGACCGGATCATCATCACCACCAGGGCGATCACAGTCAACGCGGCGGCAACGGAGCCCAGCGAGACGACCAGGGGAGGCGAGGAGCCACCGACGGTAGCGGCAACGGGGGCCAAGGAGCACCAGAAAGACACGCTTTGCTTCTACCACCGCTGCTTTGGAGGGAATGCGTGCAGATGCGCGCCACCGTGCCACTTCAAGCGCTCGGGAAACGCCAAGGCCGGCAGTCAGTAGCAGCTGCAACCGCTGGTGAAGAGAACAAGCTGCTTTACGTGACGGACTCGCGCTTGGGGAGACGCTTCCTCGTTGACACCGGAGCCCAGTAGACCGTCATCCTGCCGTCCTACACTGACTGGCTGGCAGGACTTAGCGGCCCTGGAATGGTGGCAGTAAACGGCTCGGAGATTAAGACGTTCAGTGAGAGAACACTGACCTTATCTCTACATGGCCGCTCGTATGAGTGGACTTTTATCATAGCAGCACTGTGTTGCCCGCTCCTGGGCGTTGATTTCCTGTGTGCACATGGTTTACTTGTGGATGTTGCTAACAGGCGCCTGGTTAATGCACTGTCCTTTGACTCTCTCCCCTGTATAGTTCGAGGGACCCGGCCAACAGCACAAGCCAGCGTCACAACTCCAGGCGGTAAGTTCCACACACTGCTCACTCAGTTCCCAGCACTCACGGTCCCAACGTTTTCGGCGGCCATCGCTAAACACGGGGTGGAGCACTTTATCACCACCACCGGGCCGCCCGTTTTTGCAAGACCTCGGCGCTTGGACGCAGCTAAACTGGCCATAGCGCGTGAGGAGTTCGCCAACCTGGAAAGGTTGGGCATCATCAGGTGATCAAACAGCCCATGGGCATCCCCACTACACATGGTCCCTAAGGCTGAGGGAGCGTGGTGTCTGTGCGGGGATTTCCGCAGGTTGAACAACGCCACAGCACACGACCGCTACCCAATTCCCCACATACAGGATTTTTCCGTTCCCCTCGCCGGAGAGCGCGTTTTTTCTAAAATAGACCTGGTCCGCGGTTACTACCAAGTCCCAGTGCGCGTGGAGGACATACCCAAAACAGCGGTAATAACTCTGTTTGTTTTTTTCGAGTTCCTGCGCATGCCATTCGGGTTGAAAGGCACAGAACAGACGTTCCAGCGCATGATGGATGCAGTGCTGCGTGACCTCCCGTTCGTGTTCGTTTACCTGAACGATATCCTGGTAGCCAGTACATCCGAAGATGAACACGAAACCCACCTCAAGACGGTTTTCCGGAGGTTGGAGGAGCATGGGTTAATAATCAACCCAGCGAAATGCCAGTTCGGCGTGACGGAGATTGATTTTTTGGGGCACCGCGTCTCTCCGGAAGGAGCGATCCCATTGCCCGACAAAGTGCGCGCCGTGGCAGATTTTCCCCGGCCTCAGATGGTCAGGGCGCTGCAGGAATTTTTGGGGATGGTGAATTTTTATAACTGTTTCCTTCCCTGCGCGGCTCATGCAACCATTGTACGCCGCGCTCAAGAGACAGAAGCCCGCGGATGGAGTCGAATGGACCCCAGAGCGAGAGCGGGCGTTCTCGGAAGTTAAAGCAGCCCTGGCAAAGGCTGCACTGCTGGCACATCCGGACCCGACGGCCCACATAGCGCTTACCACCGACGTTTCAGACATGGCCATAGGGGCGGTCGTGGAGCAGCGCATAGCCGGGGCTTGGCAGCCGCTCGCATTTTTCAGCAGAACTTTGCGCGACAGCGAACGTAAATACAGCGCGTTCGACAGGGAGTTGCTGGCTCTCCATCTGGCCATACGCCACTTCCAGTTCTGGCTGGAAGGGCGCAATTTCACCGCGTTCGTAGACCACAAGCCACTAACGTTCGCGATGGCCAAGGTTTCAGAACCGTGGTCGGGCCGGCAACAGAGACAGCTGGTCGCGATCTCAGAGTTTACTACCGATATTCAGCATGTGTCGGGTAAACTGAATGTGGTGGCGGACTGCCTCTCGTGCACAGTGGTGGCCCCTGTCTACGTGGGGATAGATTACGCAGCCATGGCTGCGGAGCAGATTAGCGATGCAGACATGCGTGTGCTCCAGTCTGGACCAACAGGGTTAAGGCTGGAGAGCAGGGTGCTGCAAGATGGCAGCCCCCCCCAATCTGCGATGTCTCCACGGGACGCCCGCGTCCGGTAGTCCTGGTTGCGTGGCGCCGCCGTGTGTTTGAGTCGGTTCACACTCTGGCACACCCAGGAGTGCGTGCGTCTGTCAAAATGGTGGGAGAGAAGTTCGTGTGGCCGAGCCTACGCAAACAAGTAAAAGAGTGGGCTGCAGCCTGCGTGGCGTTCCAACGAGCCAAGGTACACAGGCACACGAAGTCTCCCTTGGAGCCATTTCCGGTACCGCCTAAGAGGTTCGACCACGTTCACGTGGACCTCGTGGGCCCCCTCCCGCCATCACAGGGGTGCACGCACCTCCTGACAGTGGTGGACCGCACCACGCGCTGGCCAGAAGCAGTCCCGCTGGCAGCAACCACGTCCGCGGACGTAGCACGCGCTTTTTTAACAACATGGGTGGCGCGTTTTGGAGTCCCGTCGGACATTATGTCCGACAGGGGCCTGCAATTTGTTTCCAACCTCTGGTCCGCAATGGCCCGCAGCCTGGGTGCTGCAATTCATCGCACAACCGTGTACAACCCACAGGCCAATGGTTTATGCAAGCGTTTTCATAGATCACTGAAAGCAGCACTCAGGGCTTCACTGATGGATGCAAATTGGGTAGACAGGCTGCCGTGGGTTTTATTGGGGTTGCGCTCCGCGCCAAAAGAGGATTTGGAAGCTTCCCCGGCAGAGCTTGTTTTTGCGCAGCCCCTACAGCTGCCCGGGGAATTTCTACCGGACAATCCCGCGCCGGGCAGCTCCCCGTCTCAGCTTTTGCAGCGTAACTCAAACACAGGCACACTGCCGGGCCCTGCCCACAACAGTTTTCCGCATGCCTTCATGCCAAAAACTTTGAAGAACGCGGAGTTCGTGTTTGTCAGACACGACGCCCACCGCCCTCCATTGCGCCCACCGAGTGGGCCCTCCATTGCGAGTGTTGGAAACAGGGGATAAGCATTTTGTGCTAGACTTGGGGGGTAGGCAGGAGGGAAATGGCATAGACAGACTCAAACCAGCTTTTGTAGTGGCAGATGAGCAAGTGCTGTTGGCGAGGGCCCCTCGGCGTGGAAGACCCCCACGGAGACCTCCCCAGGGGAACGATTCATCAGAGCAGCCACACGGACAGAGTGACCCCCCCCCCCCCTCCAGGGCTCACCCACAGTCGGACACACTCCCAGCAGCCTCCCACCGGCACAGCAGTGCCACGGAGGCAGTAAACCCCAGTTACAGCAGATATGGGAGGAGACTGAAGCCGAAACAGCATGTGGACTGATGTTCTATTGTTCTATCTAAGATGCTGGGGGGGGGGGGGTGGTATGGGCCTCAGGTTATTTCACACCTTAGACAGAGACAATGAATACACATGGGAGAACAATGCCCAAGTGGGTGAGAGGGGGTTGAATGAAGTGCAGTGTAGATGTCATGCTGTGATGAGGAAGTGCCTTGATCCTTGTGAAGTGTGACTTGATATAGAGAGAGGAATGGTTGATGTGACCAGTCAGTCTGTTCTTTGCTTGTGAGATGTGAGTGTGTAATTAATCGTCTGAAATGAATACGCCTCTTCATTTACACACTCCACATGATATGCTTTACTCAACTGTAAGTAAGAGCAGTCATAAAATTATTAGAAGAAACTGTTGTGGAGAGTGCAAATAACGGAGGCAGACTTATGCAGCAGACCACTTTATTCACTCTCACATCAGTCATACACAGAAAAAGCATATCTCAATACCCCAGGGTCTCTCCTTTTATATCAACCGCCCATCTCACATCTGCATGACATCTCACATCACAATACATTCAACCCTTCTCCCCCCACTACTTCTTCCTGCTACCTCACCATAATCTCTCTCATCTCAGTACCTATTGTCCTTCTTTGTTTACCCTCTGCATCCAGTCTGAGATGATTAACCCAGCTTCTACACTGTAATCTTAAAAAGTTAAAGGTGGTGAGAAACATTTGCCAGTTTGTAATTTCCCCCCCTCTTTTTGGACTATTTTCTCATAAATTTGTATGTTTTTTTGCTCTAAATTTGTGACCTTTATCAATTTTAAACTTTTCCTTTTAAATACAAATTTTTACTCACACATCCACGAGTGTTGTTTTAAATGTGCAAATTTTTTTGCCACAAAATTCGACTTTTTTCTTATACATTTCTGACCGAATTTGAGGTTTTCTCAAACTGTGATTTGAGAAATTTTTCTTGCAAACTTTTAACTTATTTCTTAATAATTTTTGACTTCTAATCAAAGATTTATGACTTGTCTGCCATAAATTCACTATTTATTTGTGAACCTTGCTACATGTTTTCTTGTATATTTGCTATATTTGTGACTTTACTCTTAACCAATTTGGAAAGTTCTTACATGTCTTTGGAAAACTGAGCAACATATCTGTTGTGTGGTGTGTGTGTTGCCATACCCGCCCTGGGTGTGACATCAGGCAGGCTAGGCATTCTGTATATAGTTCTCTGTGTGTTTAGTAAAGGTTCAGTTTGCTACATGGCATAAGATAAGATAAGATAAGATAAGATAAGCCTTTATTAGTCCCACAATGGGGAAATTCCAGGATTGCAACAGCACAGGGACAGCAACACTTAGAGCAATAATTTAGAAGATAAGAAAATAAGAGCAGTGAACATACATATGTACAGTGGGGCAAAAAAGTATTTAGTCAGCCACCAATTGTGCAAGTTCCCCCACTTAAAAGATGAGAGAGGTCTCCAATTTTCATCATAGGTATACCTCAACTATGAGAGACAAAATGAGAAAAAAAAAATCCAGAAAATCACATTGAAGGATTTTTAATGAATTAATTGGTAAATTCCTCTGTAAAATAAGTATTTGGTCACCTACAAACAAGCAAGATTTCTGGCCCTCACAGACATGTAACTTCTTTAAGAGACTCCTCTGTCGTCCACTCATTACCTGTATTAATGGCACCTGTTTGAACTTGTTACCAGTATAAAAGACACCTGTCCACAACCTCAAACAGTCAGACTCCAAACTCCACTATGGCCAAGACCAAAGAGCTGTCAAAGGACACCAGAAACAAAATTGTAGACCTGCACCAGGCTGGGAAGACTGAATCTGCAATAGGTAAGCAGCTTGGCGTGAAGAAATCAACTGTGGGAGCAATTATTAGAAAATGGAAGACATACAAGACCACTGATAATCTCCCTTGATCTGGGGCTCCACGCAAGATCTCACCCTGTAGGGTCAAAATGATCACAAGAACGGTGAGCAAAAATCCCAGAACCACACGGGGAGGCCTAGTGAATGACCTGCAGAGAGGTGGGACCAAAGTAACAAAGGCTACCATCAGTAACACACTACGCCACCAGGGACTCAAATCCTGCAGTGCCAGACGCGTCCCCCTGCTTAAGCCAGTACACGTCCAGGCCCGTCTGAAGTTTGCTAGAAAGCATTTGGATGATCCAGAAGAGGATTGGGAGAATGCCATATGGTCAGATGAAACCAAAATAGAACTTTTTGGTAAAAACTCAACTTTGTTTTGTTTGGAGGAGAAAGAACACCATACCTACTATGAAGCATGGGGGTGGAAACATCATGCTTTGGGGCTGTTTTTCTGCAAAGGGACCAGGACGACTGATCCGTGTAAAGGAAAGAATGAATGGGGCCATGTATCGTGAGATTTTGAGTGAAAACCTCCTTCCATCAGCAAGGGCATTGAAGATGAAACGTGGCTGGGTCTTTCAGCATGACAATGATCCCCAACACACCGCCCGGGCAATGAAGGAGTGGCTTCGTAAGAAGCATTTCAAGGTCCTGGAGTGGCCTAGCCAGTCTCCAGATCTCAACCCCATAGAAAATCTTTGGAGGGAGTTGAAAGTCTGTGTTGCCCAGCAATAGCCCCAAAACATCACTGCTCTAGAGGAGATCTGCATGGAGGAATGGGCCAAAATACCAGCAACAGTGTGTGAAAACCTTGTGAAGACTTACAGAAAACATTTGACCTCTGTCATTGCCAACAAAGGGTATTTAACAAAGTACTGGGATGAACTTTTGTTATTGACCAAATACTTATTTTACTGAGGAATTTACCAATTAATTCATTGACACACAGATCGCCCCAAATGTCTCCTGAGCCGGCGGACGGAGCCACTGTTTACAGCAGGAGACGGTACAGCAGGGAACAGCTGCTTGCACTTAATTGCCACTCCGTGCTAACGGAAAAACTCGACGTACCGGGAGAAATAAGGCGAAAACGACGTGGTTGTCAGGCTGGTGTTAGACGGCGGACAAGGAGTATAAGGTACAGACCCACCCTCTCATCCGTTATTATGGGGAATGTACATTCTATATTGGGAAAGGTAGATGAGCTAGCGGCTATCTCCCGCTACGACAGCTTATACCGGGAATGCTCCCTCCTTTTGTTTACAGAGTCGTGGCTATCTGAAATAGTAGCAGATGCTAACATTGAGCTGGAGGGTTTCCACTCGATACGGGCAGACCGAACACCAGACAGTGGCAAAGCAAGGGGCGGTGGAGTGATGATCTATGTTAATAACAACTGGTGCAGACCTGGACATATCACTGTTAAACACCAGCACTGCAGCAAAGACATGGAGTTGCTAGCTGTTAGCATGCGGCCTACATATCTCCCGAGGGAATACTCACACGTGATCTGCATTGTTATTTATGCAAATCTGACGGCGAACTCTGGGACAGCGCGTGATGTCATCCACTCAGTAACTGGCAGGCTGCTGACAGAACACCCAGATGCTCTTCTCCTCATCTCAGGCGATTTCAACCATGTTTCACTGTCTCCCATTCTACCCACGTTTACCCAGTATGTCACATGCCACACTAGAGACAATAAAACACTGGACTTATTCTACGCAAACACTAAGGAGGCGTACACCTCATTACAACTCCCCCCACTCGGGAGATCGGATCACAACTTGGTTCATCTCCGGCCGGTGTACAAACCCCTACTACACAGACAACGTCCGGCCATGCGCACAGTGAAGTTATGGTCTGAGAAGGCAATGGACACTCTAAAGGGCTGTTTTGAAACCACCGCCTGGGAGCAGCTCTGCGATCCACATGGTGAGGACATCGATGGCCTCACTCACACCATCACGGACTACATCAGCTTCTGTGTGGACAACACCGTTCCCACCAAGACCATACGGTGTTGCTCAAACAACAAACCCTGGATCAACCCTGAGGTAAAAACACTTCTGAGAGAGAAGAAGAGGATCTTCAGGTCAGGGAAAAGGGAGATGCTGAAGTCCGTACAGAGGGAGCTGAGGAGAAAGATCAGAGAAGGCAAGAACAGCTTCAGGAAGAAGATAAGATAAGATAAGATAAGATAAGATAAGCCTTTATTAGTCCCACAATGGGGAAATTCCAGGATTGCAACAGCACAGGGATAGCAACACTCAGAGCAACAATCAGAAGGCAAGAAAAAACAACATCTAGTAAACATATGTCCATATTACTATAAATGTATATACTATATAGACACACAGTGCAGAGCATTATGGTTGGTTGATGAATGTGCAGCAGAAAGTCTAAGTTCTCTCTCCGCGGATGCGGCGGGCCAGCTGGAAGTCTTTGGGCATGATGGTGACCCCCTTAGCGAAGAAGAGACCACCAGGTGGGCCTCGCTGGTCTCCTGCAGAGCTATGACGGTGAAGCTCAGGAAACGCAGGACGGTCTTGAAGTCCTGAGCGATCTCCCTCACCAGGCGCTGGACGGGCAGCTTACGGATGAGCAGCTCTGTGGATTTCTGGTAGCGACGGATCTCTCTCAGAGCCACGGGCCTGTGACGGCGAGGCCTCTTCACTCTGCCGGTGGCCGGAGTGCCTCTCCGAGCAGCCCTAGTGGCTAGCTGTCTCCTGGAGGGCTTCTTCCTCCAGTAGATTTTACGGGCGGTCTGCTTGGTTCTTGCCATCGCTCTTTATTATTCTGTCTTATATTTCTTGCACGCCGCCTATACTCCAGCCCGGCACCCGCGTCGTTTTCGCTACAGCTCCCGGTATGTTGAGTTTCCCATTAGCACCGGGCGGCGGCCAAGTGCTAGCTAGCACTAGCTCCTCCCCGCTGTAACGTCTCCCGCTGCAAACCGTGGCTCCGTCCGCCGACCCGGGAGACCCCCAGGGCGATCCGTGCGTCCGTGATATATATACAGAGTGAAAGGTGTAGAAAGAAGAAGGAAGATAAAAAAAAAGGTTGTTGCAACGGGCAGCCTACTCGTGTGGCGCCACCGGTCCGGCGGAACCGGAACCGGAAAAGTATGTAAGGACAAGATGGAGGACAAGCTGCAACAGAGCGACATCAGCAGGGTCTGGAGAAACCTTAAAACCATCTCTGGGCTCCAGAATACCTCCCCCCAGGCCATGGGGGGCAGGGAGTGGGCGAACAATCTGAATCTGTTTTTTAATAGGTTTGACCAACCGCCCTCCCCCCCCGACTGCACAACAACCACTGCTGCCACTGAAGACATCAAGTCCTGCTGCCCACTCCCCACTCCACCATCACCCCCCCACTCCCAACACACAGCCCCCCAACCTGACCCTCACTAAGACCCAGGTGAGGATGGAGCTGAGGAAGATCAAGGCGAGGAAGGCGTCGGGACCGGACGGCATCAGTGCAAAGCTCCTCAAGTCCTGTGCAGACCAGCTGTATGGGATTGTGGAGTACATCTTCAACCTGAGCCTGAAGCTGGGGAGGGTACCACAGTTGTGGAAAACATCTTGTGTGGTACCTGTACCAAAGACTTCCCACCCCAAAGATCTGAACAGCTACAGACCAGTGGCCCTGACGTCCTACATGATGAAGACCCTGGAGAGACTGCTCCTTGCTCACCTCCGCCCCCTGGTGGGTCCAGCGATGGATCCACTCCAGTTCACCTACCAACATGGTATTGGGGTGGAGGATGCGGTCATCTTCCTCCTTCACCGTTCTCTGTTCCACCTGGAGAAGCCCGGGAATACAGTGAGGATCATGTTCTTTGACTTCTCCAGTGCTTTCAACACTATCCAACCGATGATCCTGAAGGACAAGCTGCTGTGCGCAGGGGTGGACCAGCACCTGTCATCGTGGATCCTGGACTACCTCACAAACCGGCCACAGTTTGTGAGAACTCGGGACACAATCATCGGTAGCACGGGGGCCCCACAGGGAACAGTTTTGGCTCCCTTCCTGTTCACCCTTTATACTGCGGACTTCTCACACAACACAACACACTGCCATCTACAGAAGTTCTCTGACAACTCTGCGATCGTTGGCCTCATCTCCAACGGAGATGAAGCTGAGTACAGAGGACTTATCCAGGACTTCGTGGACTGGTGCCATCGGAACTGCCTCCAGATCAACGCGAGGAAAACTAAGGAGCTGGTGGTGGACTGCCGCAGGCAAGGACAACCCCTCACAGCACCAGTAAACATCCATGGGACAGACATTGAGATGGTGACATCCTACAAGTACCTGGGTGTTCATCTGAACAATAAACTAGACTGGTCACACAATACTGACGCACTCTCAAAGAAGGGACAGCGCAGGCTGTTCCTGCTGAGGAGACTCAGGTCTTTTGGTGTACAAGGGGCGCTGCTGAAGACATTCTATGACACGGTGGTGGCATCAGCCATCACTTTTGGAGTGGTCTGCTGGGGCAGTGGCATTACAGCAGCCGATAGGAAGAGACTGAACAAACTGATCAAGAAAGCTAGCTCTGTCCTGGGGCAGCGCCTTGACCCAGTGGAGTAGATGGGAGAGAGAAGGATGGTGGCTAAACTATCATCTCTGCTGGAGTCTGAGTTCCACCCTATGCAGGACACACTGAATGCACTAAGGAGCTCATTTAGCAGCAGACTACATCATCCTAGGTGCACAACCGAGAGGTTTCGCAGGTCCTTCCTACCAACGGCTGTCAGACTGTATAACCTAAGCAGGGCTGCTCGCAGAGATAGC
Source organism: Pholidichthys leucotaenia (assembly GCA_020510985.1). Lineage (NCBI taxonomy): Eukaryota > Metazoa > Chordata > Actinopteri > Cichliformes > Pholidichthyidae > Pholidichthys > Pholidichthys leucotaenia. The sequence goes on along the minus strand of CM035842.1, from coordinate 371,926,387 downwards.
AAAAAGATGTGACAACCTAATAGTATTGAATGCAAAAGACGCAATAGACTTACACAATGGTCCCCTCCGGTATACAACTAGGAAAATACCGGTAGCTACGGAGGGTGACAATATGTATGGGTACATAATCATACCAAGTAGGATAACTAAGTAGACGGTTATGCTGTTTCATTCCATCTAGCTGCAAAGCTCCGCACTGTGTGTGTTTGTATATTTATATATTTATTCCATCTAGCGACAATGCTCCACACTGTGTTTATATATTTACATATTTGTTCCATCTAGCTACGGTGCTCCGCACTGTGTGTGTTCATGTGTTTGCATATTTGTTCCATCTAGCTACAATGCTCCGCACTGTGTGTGTGTTTATATATTAACATGTTTGTTCCATCTAGCTACAATGCTCCGCACTGTGTGTGTTTATATATTTGCATGTTTGTTCCATCTAGCTGCAATGCTCTGCACTGTGTGTGTTTATATCTTCATATATTTATTCCATCTAGCTACAACGCTCCACACTGTGTGTGTGTTTATATATTCACATATTTATTCCATCTAGCTACAATGCTCCGCACTGTGTGTGTTTATATGTTCATATATTTATTCCATCTAGCTACAATGCTCTGCACTGTGTTTATATATCTATATATTTTTCCATCTAGCTGCAATGCTCCGCATCGTGTGTCTATATATTTATGTTTATATGTACATATGTATACTCGCTGCTCTTGTTTTGTGTTTTTTTTGTTTGTTTTTTTTCCTTCTGATTGTTGCTCTGAGTGTTGCTATCCCTGTGCTGTTGCAATCCTGGAATTTCCCCATTGTGGGACTAATAAAGGCTTATCTTATCTTCCATCCATCCATCCATCCATCTTCTACCGCTTTTCCGGAGGTCCGGGTCGCGGAGGCAGCAGTTCAAGCAGAGAAGCCCAGACTTCCCTCTCCCCAGCCACCTGCTCCAGCTCTTCAGAGGGGATACCAAGGCGTTCCCAGACCAGCTGGGAGGCATAGTCTCTCCACCGAGTCCTGGGTCTGCCCCGGGGTCTCCTCCCAGTGGGACGTGCCTGAAACACCTCAAGTGGGAGGTGTCCAGGAGGCATCCTAATCAGATGCCCATACCACCTCAACTGACTCCTTTCAATGTGGAGGAGCAGCGGTTCTACTCTGAGCCTCTCCCGGATGACTGAGCTCCTCACCCTATCTCTGAGGGGTGAGTCCAGCAATCCTACAGAGAAAGCTCATTTCATCCGCTTGTATCCACGATCTCGTTCTTTCGGTCATTACCCAAAGCGCGTGACCATAGGTGAGAGTAGGAACGTAGATTGACTGATAAATCGACAGCTTTGCCTTAGAACTAAGCTCCCTCTTCACCACAACAGACCGGTACAACGTCCGCATCACTGCAGATGCTGCTCCAATCCGTCTGTCGATCTCTCGCTCCATTTTCCCCTCACTCGTGAACAAGACCCCCAGATACTTAAACTCCTCCACTTGGGACAGGAGCCTGTCCCCAACCCGGAGAGGACAATCCATCTTTTTCCGGCTGAGGACCATGGACTCGGACTTGGAGGTGCTGATTCTCATCCCAGCCACTTCACACTCAGCGGCAAACCGTCCCAGCAAGAGCTGTAGGTCATTGCTGGATGAAGCCAACCGGACAACATCATCTGCAAACAACAGAGATGAGATCCTGTGGTCACCAAGCATGACACCCTCCATTCCCTGGCTGCACCTAGAAATCCTGTCCATAAAAATTATGACAGGATCGGTGACAAAGGGCAGCCCTGGCGGAGTCCAACTCTCACTGTGAATGACTCCAACTGAGTGTTGGCAATACGAACCAAACTCTCACAACGGTCGTACAGAGACCGAATAGCTCATAACAACAAGCCTGATACCCCATACTCCCGAAGCACCCCCCACAAAAATCCACGAGGGACGCGGTCAAATGCCTTCTCCAAGTCCACAAAACACATGTAAACTGGTTGGGCAAACTCCCACGAACCCTCAAGAATTCTCGAGAGGGTAAAGAGCTGGTCCGATGTGCCACGGCCAGGACGAAAACCACATTGCTCCTCCTGAATCCGAGGTTCGACCAACGGCCGGACTCTCCTCTCCAGTGCCTTGGCATAGACCTTCCCAGGGAGGCTGAGGAGTGTGATCCCTCTAAAGTTGGAGCACACCCTCCGGTCCCCTTTTTTGAAGAGAGGAACCACCACCCCGGTTTGCCATGCCAAAGGCACTGCCCCCGACCTCCACGCAATGTTGCAGAGGCGTGTCAACCATGACAACCCAACAACATCCAGGGCCTTGAGGTATTCAGGGTGAATCTCATCCACCCCCGGGGCCCGGCCACCAAGGAGATTTTTAACCACCTTGGCGACCTCAGCCCCTGTGATAGGTGAGTCATCCCCCTCGTCCCCAAACCCTGCTTCCTCTGTGGAAGGCGTATCAGTGGGATTGAGGAGATCCTCGAAGTATTCCTTCCACCACCCGAAGATATCCCCAGTTGAAGTCAACAGTGTCCCATCCGCACCATACACAGTGTGGACGGGGAGCTGCTTTCCCCTCCTGAGCCACCAAACAGTTCGCCAGAATCTCTTTGAAGCCGACCGAAAGTCTTGTTCCATGGCCTCACCGAACTCCTCCCATACCCGGGTTTTTGCTTCAGCAACCACCCGAGCTGCACTCCGCTTGGCCTGCCGGTACACCTCAGCTGCTTCGGGAGTCCCACAAGCTAACCAAGCTTGATAGGACTCCTTCTTCAGCTTAATGGCCCCCCTCACCACTGGTGTCCACCACTTGGTTCGGGGGTTGCCACCACGAGATGCACCGACCACCTTGCGGCCGCAGCTCTGGGCCGCCACTTCAACAACAGAGGTGGAGAACATGGCCCATTCAGACTCCATGTCTCCAGACTCCCTCGGAATGTGGTTGAAGTTCTTCCGGAGGTGGGAGTTGAAGACCTCCCGGACAGGGGCCTCAGCCAGACGCTCCCAGCACACCCTCACTATACGTTTGGGTCTACCAGGTCTGAATGGCTTCCTCCCCTGCCATCGGATCCAACTCACCACCAGGTGGTGATCAGTTGACAGCTCTGCACCTCTCTTTACTCGGGTGTCCAAGACATACGGTCGCAGGTCTGATGATACGATAACAAAATCGATCATCGACCTGCGACCTATGGTGTCCTGGTGCCAGGTGCACATATGGACACCCTTATGCTTGAACATGGTGTTCGTTATGGACAGACTGTGGTTAGCACAGAAGTCCAATAACTGAACACCACTCGGGTTCAGATCGGGCAGGCCGTTCCTCCCAATCACCCCCCTCCAGGTTTCACTGTCGTTGCCCACGTGCGCATTGAAGTCCCCCAGTAGGACAATGGAGTCTCCAGGAGGAGTACCCTCCAGCACCCCAGTCACAGACTCCAAAAAGGGTGGGTACTCTGAAACATCATTTGGTGCATAGGCACAAATGATGGTCAGGACCCGTTTCCCAACCCGAAGGCGCAGGGAAGCAACCCTTTCGTCCACCGGGGAAAACTCCAATATAGAGGCAGCAAGGTGGGGCGATACAAGAATACCCACCCCTGCTCGTCGCCTCTCGCCCGGGGCAACTCCAGAAAAGGCCAAGCTCCAGCCCCTCTCCAGGAGACTGGTTCCGGAACCGGAGCTGTGTGTTGAGGTGAGGCCGACTATATCTAGCCGGTATCGCTCAACCTCGTACACCAGCTCAGGCTCCTTCCCCACCAGAGAGGTGACATTCCACGTACCAAAAGCCAGTTTAGAAAGCTTGGGATCAATCCACCAAGGTCTCCGCCTTTGACCGCCACCTAATCCACATAGCACCAGACCCCCATGATCCCTCCTGCAGGTGGTGAACCCACTGGAGGGCAAACCCATGTAACTCCTTCAGGCTGAGCCCGGCCGGGTCCCATGGGTGGAAACCCGGCCCCCAGACGCTAGCCTTCGAGCCCCTCCCCCAGGCCTGGCTCCAGGGTGGGGCCCCGGTAACCCCATACCGGGCGGGGTACACTGAATCCTTGATATACAATTTATCATGAGAGTCTGTTGGATCGTTCTTAGTCTGGCCCTTCACCCAGGACCAGTTTGTCTTGGGAGACCCTATCAGAGGCAAATTGCCCTGGACAACATAGCTCCTGGGATCACTGGGGCACGCAAACCCCCCCACCACGATAAGGTGACGATCCATGAGGGGGTTATCTTATCTTATCCTTCATTGTGATTTTCTGGATTTTTTTTTCTCATTTTGTCTCTCATAGTTGAGGTATACCTATGATGAAAATTGGAGACCTCTCTCATCTTTTAAGTGGGAGAACTTGCACAATTGGTGGCTGACTAAATACTTTTTTGCCCCACTGTACACATAATATATAAATATATATACACAGTGCGGAGCATTGTAGCTAGATGCAATAAGCAGCATAACCGTCTACTTAGTCGACGGTTATGCTGTTTGTTAGTACATAAAAAGACTCCCGACTATTATTACAGACATTACAGACGTAACAATGTCCACAAGTACCACATTAAACCAATTATATAAAGAAGGACTAGACAAAAATTAACATTTGCTGATCCTGGGTTTAACTTATTATTTTACTGAACTAAAATTAAAAATTCACTAATATTACTGTGACATAGTAGAGGTTCACACAAGAAGAGGAGCAGATGGCTGTGACGAAACAGGCTTTATTGAAGACACAACACTGAACACAGACAGGAGGGGAGGTCATTCTCACAGACCTCCGTTTCAATAAGGGTTACACAGACACATAATCATTCCTGTTCTAATTCTACCTATAACACTGCTGGGTATAATGACACAGTAATAACGTTTTAACACACGTGAATATAACGTCCTCTGCTGGTAAAGCATGCCAGGAGAATCTCTGCCCCCCTTAACACAGCCCCGATGTTACACTGCTCCCCCCCCCCCCCCGGACTGGTTTTCGTCCCCAGAAAAATGAAAGTCCAACACGAATCCATCCAGGTGTCGGGGCGGCCTCCGTTGCCGACGACCAGCACGTACAGGCCCTCCAGCGTCCATCTGTGTCTCAGTCGGAGTATCTGGTCGGGGTGAAGGCTCCGGCTTGACCACCAGCGGGGCGGATGGCTGGTACGGGGCAAGACGGTCACGGTGGAGTACCACGACCTGGTCCCTTTTCTTTAGCCTCACCCTGTACACCGCATCCGACAGTCTCTGTAGGACCATGCATGGTCCCAACCAATGGCTCGCCAATTTCGGTGACCGCCCTCTTTTCCTCTCCGGGCAGAAAACCCAGACTTGATCTCCTGGTGCAAAGTCCCTCCCCTGGCAGTGGGAGTCATATGCCCACTTCTGCCGACTCCCCACCACTGCCAGGGCCTCCCAGGCAGGCCGCTGGCCTGCGTCCAGCCACTCCCGAACCTGGGAAATGACTAGATCTCTGTCCTGCTCGCTCTGCAGCTGCCGTACACCGAGGGCCTCTGTGACGTCATCGATGGGGGGAGCTGCCTGATTATCCGAGGGGAACTGTGTGCCGCTGTGTTATCCCTGCTCACAGTGGTCCAGAGAGCAGCAGCCTGTGGGATGGCCTGGTCTCGATCCTCTGCCCACTGGCAGTGACGATAGTCCAACAGCTCCCGCAGCTGTCGTGTCTGTCCCGATTTCAGACCCGCTGCAGCTCTGCTGGAGCAATTCCTCGACCGCCTGCTGTGTTTCTGCTGACACATTGACCCGCTCTGCTGTGATCCTCCCCCTTGCTGTCTCTATGTGTGATCGTGCTCCCTCTGCTCGTGCTGGTGGCGCTGTTGTGTCCAGTTCTTGTGGTGACCCGCCCGGTTTGGTCCGTCCTGGTGGTCCCTCGATCACGCAGGCCTCCGGGTTTCTCCTCCGGGTCCCGCTGCAGAGCGTGATGGTCTGGCGGTGTCAATTTTTGCACCCCACGCTGCGAGCTGATTGAGTCCAATAATGCAGGGGTCTTGGATGTCAGCCAGCCAGAACGGGTGGTTTGTGTTCTGACCTGCCACCCCCACCACAAGAATTCTTTGCCCTCCCAATCTGGTACGCTCACTGGTAGCTGTGGTGACGCAGCGCCCGGTGGGTTCCCACCCCTGCAGTGCTGTCTCGTCCGTGCCTGGCAGCACACCGGGTCGGACCAAGGAGATGGTAGAACCGGTGTCGATCAGGGCCCGGATCGGCGTGTTGTCCAGGCTGCACTGTAGGTATATCCCTGGCGAGTGTCCAATTTGGCCCACACGCGGTGACAGCTCATCGGTTTGTCGTGGGGTGGGTGCAGGGCAGTACCATGCGATGTGTCCTGGCTCCCCGCAGCGGAAGCACCCTTCCTCGTGCCGCCACGGCTGTCTTCTCTGTGGGCGCGCCGCCATGGTCTGCCGTAGCTCCTCCTCCTCCTCCTCACTCTCAGCTGTGCCCTGAAAGGTTCTTTGTCTTGGTGCCAGTGTCTTGGCCATACAATTTATCAGCGGCTCCACCCGCTCCGCTTCTGCCACCGCAGTCTCCCAGTTGCTTGCGACGTTAATCCGGACGTGACTCTGAAGCTGGGCTGGGCAGAGACCCCAGAAGAAATTCCGGAGGGCGAGCTTCTCCACTACCTCCGGTTTGAAATCCAGGTAGCTGCACCGTGTCAGCAGCCGTATGTCCGCTGCGTAGGCTCCCAGGCTCTCCCAGCTGCCTCGCCGGTGGTTGGCCAGCTGTTCCTCTGCGTGCTCAGTGTTGGCCGCTCTCCCAAACCGCCTCCGGAGCACTCCTTGTAGCGCTGGCCAGCTGCAGCTTTCCTCGGGCCGGAGATCGGACAGCGTGCGGACAGCCCTTCCCTCCAGGGCCAGCGCGACCTGCACGGCGGTCTCTTCGGGTGGCCAGCCATTCAGCACAGCAGCCAGCTCGACCTGGACCAGGTAGTCGTCCAGCAGGGTTTCACCGTTGAAGCGGGGAATCTTGGCCCGCTGCCGGATGGGTGGGATGGTCGCCTCTCGGTCGATCGCCGCTCCTGATCGCAGTGGAATGGCCGGCCCGTCCTGCCCTGAAAAGGGCGGGGAGCGGGGCTGGTTTGCTCTGCTCAGCCCGCCCTGCCTTGAAAAAGACAGAAGGTGGGGTACACTGGTCCCGTCGGGTCCGCTGCTGCGTTCATCCCGGCGAGCAACTCCGGGGGTTGGTGTCTCAGCTCTGTCAGCTGAGACACCCAATCGCTCCAGTTGCTGGATCTCCGCTCGGATCCTGGCTTCCATCTGCTCCATCTCCCACTCCTAACACCAGTGTGACGTAGTAGAGGTTCACACAAGAAGAGGAGCAGATGGCTGCGATGAAACAGGCTTTATTGAAGACACAACCCTGAACACAGACAGGAGGAAAGGTCATTCTCTCAGACCTCCATTTCAATAAGGGTTACACAGACACATAATCATTCCTGTTCTAATTCTACCTATAACACTGCTGGGTCATTATAACGCAGTTATAATGACACAGCAGTATAATGACACAGTAATAACATTTTAACTGGTAACTGGTACATTTTTGCTGGTAAAGCATGACAGGAGATTCCCTGCCCCCCTTAACACAGCCCCGACATTACATTACTAAGGATGGAGTCATTTCTGGTAAGAACAATTTATTGCAGTATAAACAAGAAAATGTCTAACCCGTTTACAAATCAGTGATATGAAAGTATAGTTTTTTCTTCATAAATGTAATCAAACAAGAGTAAAAAGTATCCTACAATGAAATTAATCAATTATAATTTTGCTCACATGTTACTTGAGTGTTATGTACTTGAGTAAATCTAACTAATTAATATCCACTTCTGAGCTTTAGCCAGTAGATTCAAACTGCTACAACAAAGAAGAACTGCAGCTGTGTTGATTTATTTTTCTTTGTAACGCCAATTCGTTCTGCAGTGGCAAAAGGGCATTTTAAAAGATTGTATGACAAAATTCTTTGTTATTCAATTTTTGATATAAATGCCAGATGGTGTGACTGCAATATTTTTTTTTCCATTTTTAGTATGCAATGTTAAAAACTGATCAAGGCTGTTACTGAAGCTACCAAAACTTATGCAAAACAAACCTGTGCAAAACTGAGCTTATTTTTAATCATTAAACCGGGCTTAAATGTATTATTTAAGGGTTTCCAGGCACCCAAGAATCCCTGTATTTCACACACTGACCACTAACCTAAGTTAAATTTAATCCTGCTGTATGTATTGTTGATTGTTAATAACTGGTATTGTTCCCCCCCCCCCCCCCCCCCCCCCAGGCATAATAGAGAAATAGACATGAAAAGGCACAGAGACATTCAAAGCTTCTTCAAAAAAAGAAGGGAGTCAGAATCACGTGAGCAGCCTGGAGACAGCAGAGATGAAGAGCAGTCAGCTTTGTCTGCACAACATGGTAGGTTATGTTCAGATAGTTCCTGTGTGTCCTGGGTAAATATGCAGGAATATGCCATGATCTTTTTCCTTCAAGTTGTCATTCCAGTTATACAAGTCCATTGTTCTTAAACAGTTACTTGTGGTGAACACACTCATGGAGATTTTGTGACTCACATTTTAGGTCAGAACAAAGGCAGGAAGCTGCAGGAATATTAGCTTTGGTATGCAAGACCTGAGTCATTAAAGGATTAAGGAAGGATGCATAGGAGACAGTAGAAGTGATATCATGGAGAGAAATGCATTGTGACTGTCTTTATAATGCAAAGTGGTCTGTGTGACATGTGATCTATGAAGTGTGAAGTCCCTGATATATAAGGACGAGAGTTGACTGTTCCATCCTCTTTTTTCTCTCTGCTGTGAGATGATGGTGTTGTGAATAAAAGTTGACTTTGAGAGAGAACTCTGTCTCGTCATTTTCACAGCACCACACTGGTGACCCGAGACGTAACATGGAAGAGGAAAATTCCCCCGGGCCAGCCGCGTCAGGAGCCCCTGGCCAAGCGAATGCCGCTACGGTCCAGCTACCGGACTTCTGGCAGAACAATCCGCGCTCCTGGTTCAACGCGGTTGAGGCGCAGTTCAACCTCCGGGGGATATCGGTAGATGCCACAAAATTCTACCACGTAGTCGCAAAGCTGGACAACAACACGGCCCAGCATGTGGAGAGCCTGATCGACCAGCTGCCGGATAGCGACAAATATGGCACGTTGAAGGTTGCACTCATCCAGCAATTCACCCCCTTGGCGGAGGAGCGAGCAGAGAGGCTCCTGGCGCTGACAGACGGGGAAAACGACATGCCCGCAAGCCTGATGGAGAAGTTGTTGAGGTTGAAAGACTCTGACGATGATCATTTCATTTTCACCCACCTCTTCCTCAGGACTCTACCGTCAGCAGCGAGAGCGACCCTGGCCAGTTCGCCACTGTTGGCCCTACGGGACTACCGCGCGCTGGGCCGAGAGGCGCAGCGGATTGTCAACGCCACCAAGCGGCGCGCAGCCGCGGCCGCGACAGCGGAACTCGGCGCGATGACTGGAGATGACAGGGAGCCAGAGGCAGCGGTGCCAGACTCACCGACGACGGCGGCGGCAGGGGCCAGGGAACGTGGACCGGACGTCCTTTGTTTCTACCATTGCCGCTTCGCAGAGAGGGCACGCAAGTGTGTACCGCCGTGCCAGTTCGGGCGTTCGGGAAACGCCAAGACCGGGGATCGGTAGCAGCTGCGGCCCTCGGGGAAGAGAACAAGCTGCTCTACTTGTCGGACGCACGCTCAGGGAGGCAGTTCCGCATCGACACAGGCTCCCAGTTGAGCTTCATCACACCTTCCTATGCTGACAGACTAGCTGGTTCCGGAGGTCCCCGGGTGACGGCAGCGAACGGCTCGGAGAGTAAGACCTTTGGTGAGAAGACTCTGCTTCTGTCTCTACATGGCCGTACATTTGAGTGGACTTTTGTTGTAGCAGCAGTAAATTTCAATATGTTGGGGGCTGATTTTTTGTGCTCACATGGTTTGTTGGTTGATCTCGCTAACAGGCGCCTGGTTAATGCACTTTCTTTTGATTCTATCCCCTGTACAGCGTGAGTGGCCCCGCCAACAGCACAAGCCAACGTCACAGCAGCAAGCGGTAAGTTCCACACACTGCTCACTCAGTTCCCAGCAATCACTGTCCCCACATTTTCGGCAACAGTCGCTAAGCACGGGGTGGAGCATTTTATTACCACTACTGGACCGCCCGTTTTTGCAAAAGCTCGGCGCTTGGACGCAGTTAAACTAGCCATAGCGCGCGAGGAGTTCACCAATCTGGAGAGGTTGGGCATTATCCGACGCTCAAACAGTCCGTGGGCTTCCCCCCTACATATGGTCCCGAAAGCTGATGGATCATGGCGCCCTTGCGGGGATTTCTGCAGGTTAAACAACGCTACAACACACGACCGCTACCCAATCCCACAAATCCAAGATTTTTCCGTTCATTTGGCAGGGGCGCGCATTTTTTCTAAAATAGACTTGGTCCGCGGTTACCACCAAGTCCCAGTGCGCGCTGAGGACATACCCAAAACAGCGGTAATAACTCCGTTTGGCCTATTCAAGTTTTTACGCATGCCATTCAGACTTAAAGGGGCTGCTCAGACGTTCCAACGCATGATGGACGCGGTGCTTCGCGATCTCCCTTTCGTGTTCGTCTACCTGGACGATATTTTAGTAGCCAGCGCATCCGAAGACGAACACGAAAAGCACCTGGCCACAGTTTTCCGAAGGTTGCGAGATCACGGGTTAATAATCAACCCAGCGAAGTGTCAGTTCAGGGTGGTGCAGATCGATTTTTTGGGACACCGCGTCTCCCCCGAAGGAGCAGTTCCGCTGCCTGACAAAGTGTGCACTGTGGCAGATTTTCCCCGGCCGCAGACGGTCAGGGCGTTGCAGGAGTTTTTGGGAATGGTGAATTTTTATAACCGTTTTCTCCCCCGCGCGGCGCAACTCATGCAGCCGTTGTATGCCGCGCTCAAAAAAAAGAAACCCGCGGATAAGATCGAGTGGCCCCCGGAGCGGGACCAAGCGTTCTCGGAGGTGAAAGCAGCCTTGGCAAAGGCTGCGTTGTTGGCACACCCAGACCCAACGGCCCTCATAGCACTCACCACTGACGCATCAGAGGTGGCCATAGGGGCGGTCGTGGAGCAACATGTAGCCGGGGTTTGGCAGCCCCTCGCATTTTTCAGCAGGACCTTGCGCTATAGCGAACATAAATACAGCCCGTTCGACAGGGAGCTGCTCGCTCTCCATTTGGTCATCCGCCACTTCCAGTTCTGGCTGGAAGGACGCGCTTTTACAGCGTTTGTTGACCACAAACCACTAACATTCGCGATGGCCAAGGTCTCTGAACCGTGGTCAGGCCGGCAGCAGAGACAGCTGGCCACCATATCAGAGTTTACCACTGATATTCAGCATGTGGTGGGCAAACTCAATGTAGTGGCAGATTGCCTCTCGCGCGCCGTGGCGGGCCCAGTCAGCGTAGGGGTAGATTATGCAGCCATGGCCACGGAGCAGGTTGATGATGCGGACGTGCGCGCGCTCCAGTCTGGACCAACAGGGTTAGGCTGGAGAGCAGGGTGCTGCAAGACGGTATGCCCCCCCTAATCTGCGACGTCTCCACTGGACGGCCGCGTCCAGTAGTACCGGCCGCGTGGCGCCGCCGCGTTTTTGACTCGGTTCATTCTTTGGCGCACCCTGGAGTGCGTGCGTCGGTCAAAATGGTGGGAGAGAAATTTGTGTGGCCGAGCCTCCGCTAACAGGTCAAAGAGTGGGCAGCAGCCTGCACAGCGTGTCAACGAGCCAAAGTACACAGGCACACGAGGGCTCCTTTGGAACCGTTTCACATTCCGGCCAAGAGGTTCGATCACGTTCATGTGGACCTCGTTGGACCCCTCCCGCTGTCACAGGGGTGCACACACCTTCTGACAATGGTGGACCGCACCACGCGCTGGCCTGAAGTGGTCCCGCTGGCATCAACCACAGCCGAGGAGGTGGCGCGCGCGTTTTTAACAGCTTGGGTGGCGCGCTTCGGAGTTCCGTCGGACATTACGTCCGACAGAGGCCCTCAATTTGTGTCCGAGCTTTGGTCGACAATGGCCCGCAGCCTGGGTGTCACAATTCACCGCACAACCGCATACAATCCGCAGGCTAACGGGTTATGCGAACGTTTTCATAGGTCATTGAAAGCGGCTCTCAGTGTGGCACTGACGGATACAAATTGGGTTGACAAGTTACCATGGGTGTTATTGGGGTTGCGTTCTGCGCCTAAAGAGGATCTAGAAGCCTCCCCAGCGGAGCTCGTGTTTGCGCAGCCACTCCGGCTGCCTGGGGAGTTTCTCCCAGATAACCCTGCGCCAAACGCCTCCCCGTCTCAGCTGTTGCGGAGTAACATAGAATCAAGCACACTGCCCGGCCCCGCGCACCACAGTTTTCCGCGCATTTTTGTGCCTAAAACTTTGAAGAACGCAGAGTTTGTTTTTGTTAGACACGATGCGCATCGAACCCCGTTGCAACCGCCTTATGACGGACCATTCAGAGTGCTAGAAACAGGGGACAAGCAGTTTTTACTAGATTTGGGGGGTAGGAAAGAGAAAATTGGCATAAACAGACTTAAACCTGCTTTTGTGGTGGCAGATGAGCAAGTGCTGTTGGCAAGGGCCCCACGGAGAGGTAGGCCACCTCGTGGGCTTCACACAGTAATGTTTCTCACAAGAATGTTTCCCCAGATCACCCGCAGAGACTGACAAAGGGTTTTCGCCCCCAGACGGCAAACCCCCAGCGTGACAGCGCCGCAGAGACGTTGAACCCCAACTTCAGCAGATACGGCAGGAGGCTGAAGCCTATACAGCATGTGGACTGATGTGTATTCTCTTGTTGTTCTCTTTGTCTAAAATGCTGGGGGGGCTTTGTGTGGTGAACACACTCATGGAGATTTTGTGACTCACATTTTAGGTCAGAACAAAGGCAGGAAGCTGCAGGAATATTAGCTTTGGTATGCAAGACCTGAGTCATTAAAGGATTAAGGAAGGATGCATTGGAGACAGTGCAAGTGATATCATGGAGAGAAATGCATTGTGACTGTCTTTATAATGCAAAGTGGTCTGTGTGACATGTGATCTATGAAGTGTGAAGTCCCTGATATATAAGGACGAGAGTTGACTGTTCCATCCTCTTTTTTCTCTCTGCTGTGAGATGATGGTGTTGTGAATAAAAGTTGACTTTGAGAGAGAACTCTGTCTCGTCATTTTCACAGCACCACATACTGAAGAAAAAAACTGAAGGTGTGGAGGTAAAAGATCAGGCGAGATGCGACGAGCCAGAAGGTTGCAGAGTTATATTACTTCCAACATATTGAGAAGCACTTTGTAGCTCTGTGCACTACTGTGCTATTGAGACATGTCACACAAGCTCTTTTATACAGTGATACAGGAAGAGAGAATGCATGGCACATTAGCATATCAGTCAATACACATGATTAGCATGACATTGGTTGGCTCGAGGACACATGCATACAGTCCCGTCTGACTGCCTCCTGTGGCTCTTTGTCCGTCTGTGAATTGTCCTCTGTATGCAAATCATGCAATATCATTAAAAAGTTACCCCCTATAATTATTATAGGGGGTAACTTTTTAATGATATAGGCACACTCATTTTTTGAGAATATTTCAACTTTAGAGCTCATTTTCTCAAAATAATGGTTTTGTGGGATAGCCCACTTTACCTCTGAAGGGCACAATTATCTTCTGTTTCCTCCAGCCCTGCTGAGTGTGAATTAGAGTCAGTCTGCAGTGTGCTGGGTCACCACAAAGGTAACTTTAAAGACAGAGGAACAGTATTAAACGGACATACATGAGAGAGAGATTGATTAACATGTTGCCACATTCTGAAAATTCATCCGAAGCAAAACCTCTAATGATTTTGCTTGATGGTTTTGGGCAGCTCGGTGTCACTCGGTGGCACAGTGGCTAGCACTGTGGCAACACAGTAAGAAGGTCATGGGTTCGATCCCACCCCCAACCATCAATGACCCTTCTGTGTGGAGTCCGCATGTTCTCCCCATGTCTGTGTGGGTTTACCCCAGGTACTCTGGTTTCTTCCCACAGGCCAAAAACATGCAAGTTAAGTTAAATGGAGACTCTAAAGTGTCCCTAGATGTGAATGTGTGTGTGTAAATGGTAAAGGGATTGGCGCCGCACCGTGGCTGCCTCATCCATCCACGTGGATGCCCTGAATTTCCCTCTGGGATTAATAAAGTATACAAAAAAAAAAATGATGCTTCTCTGTAAATTCAGGTGAAGAAGAATCAAGTTCATTGGACCAACCCGCAGTGTCTGAAAGTCTGTTGGCTTATCATGGTAAATCAAATCCAGACCTTACACATATTATTTAGATCTAAACAGAAAAGTGAAATATAAAGGAATATTGCAATGCTAGTGTGTCCATGAGCCAACTGTGGAAATGATTAAAAGTTTATTACTTCACATACTTTACTGAGTGAAGACACAGATTCTGAGCCCATGTCAACAGGTCATGCTGAGAAGGATGATGTAGACGCTCAGGCTGCAAACACAATTGCTGCCCACCTGGTCCTGATGGTATTTGGCAATGTTTGATGTGCCTTCTATGTGGATATCATGGTTAATGGTGTAATACTGACTACTACTTCACCTTGTAACTGACATGATTTGGATAAACCCAAGTGCAGATACAGGCTCAGAATAAACACAGTAATCTTTATTAAATGCATGTGTGAGTGTGTGTGAGAGTGTAAATGTGAATGAGTGAAGGAGGACGAGCAGAGCGAGGACAAATCTGGCAACCCTAGCAGAGAGGAGAGACAAGAGTATGAGCTCTCTGTAAACTGATAAACTGTAAACTGTTTCCTCAGAGTGTAGGTGAAGGTCCCGGCCTGCCGCCAGGAGGGGGAAGTCCACCCAGAGGAATCCACCTGTGCACAGGGAAGCTAGAGGGAAGGAGCGGAGAGAATGAATTTCTTCAAGAAGCTTACGTTGTGTTGGGGAGACGAAACTCCCAGATGATCAGTTGTGCAGGAAAGATGAGGGAGGTGAGACTCCCTAGCTAAAGGAGAAGTAGACTCTTGCTCAGAGTTCTTTCATCCAAATGGAGTGTTGATGTCTCCGTGCAGAATGAGAGGCAGCACTCCTTAAGAAGGCTGCCTAATTGGAGGAGCAGGTGTGCCCGCAGCTGTGGAGACAATTAGGGCAACAGGCACACAGAGCGGATCACCACAGTAATATACAGTTGCAATTGCAATCAAAATCATTCAACCCCCACTGCAAATTAGGTTTATTGGCAAAATGTGCAAAATGGAAGCTGTTTGCAATAAACAAATCAAACAAGAATTTAAATAGCTCAACACAACTAATATAACAAGTGGTTTCTCAATATTAAACACAAAATTCCACTTTTAATGACTACTGCAGTTTCATATTTATTCAATCTTTTCATGACAAACATCTTTAGTACTTAGTAGAGCACCCTTTTGCTGTTATGACCTGCTGCAAATGTGATGCATAGCCAGACACCAGCTTGTGGCAGTGCTGTGAGGAATCTTAGCCCATTCCTCATGGGCAAAGACCTCCAGTTAATGAATATTCTTGAGTTTGTACTGCAACTGAAAGTGAGCTGGAAGATCTCAGTCATGAACTTCACCAAACTAGGAGGCTTTTGCAAAGAAAACCTCAAGGTGGAATGCATAAGTTGTCCAGTATTGTTGAATTTGCAGTGTTCCTTGAGCCTTATAAGGAGGTTTTTCATGAACTTTTTCGTCTGTGCAAGATAGCTATAGCCCTACCAGTAAGTACTGCAGCATGTGAGTGAAGCTTCTCTTCTCTTAAACTGATCAAGACTCATTTCCGCACAACTATGTCAGACAACAGACTGAGCAACATTGATGTTCTTAGCATTGAGGCCAGAAGAGCTAAATCACTTGGCATGGTAGGTTCATAACAGTTTTTGCAAGCCATCACCAAAACAGGAGAATTAGTCTCTTTTAGGTGGGTTAACACATAGCCTGCTTGCATTATAGTTTGTGACAGCACTTTGACAGGAGAAGTAATCTGGTTTGTGCAAGAGTAAAGTAAGACTGTTCATTGCATGGAATGTTTGATGACCAATTCAATTCCAGTTCAGACCCACCCCTATAAACATCAAGGATTCAATTAAAAAAATTGTTGAATGTAAACATGAGTTTGAGTTAAATTAATAGTTATAAATATGTTGAAGAAAAGCAGTGTGATATTTAAACATAGTCACATGGCAATAAACTATTAACCTCTTCCTGACTTGGCCACACCATATAGGCTCTGAGTCCGACCTTGGCCACCCCAGTAAAGATTTTCTAGATACACCACTGTAGATAGCAAAGCTTACATATTTTCTCTTATTTCAACAGCTTACTGTAATTAACTTACAGGCTGTAGTTGTCATGGTTTAGGCTTGAGTTTGGGATCAAGCCCACACTTTATGTTTATTTATTATTTTTCTGTGTTCATGTATGATTAGTTTTTGCATTTATTGCCCTGTGTTTCCCTGAGTCTCGTCTTCTGTATTATCCTTTGTCTAGTCCTGGATTTGTGTGCATATCTGTTTACCTATTGTTCCAGCCTTGTGTTTCCCATATTTGTAACCGCTGCCCTTTCTGTGTTACCCCTGCATTTTGCTCTATATTTTTCTGTGTCATGCTCATGTGCATTCCCTGTTAGTGTCTGTGTGTACAGCCCCACTCATCCTGTGTTCCCCACCTGTAATCTCTTCCCTGCTGTCCTTGAGTATACCCATCTGTTCCGTGTTGTGTTGATTAGTCCCCCTGTCTATTTATTCTGTGCACGGTCTGAGTCTTTTGTGGCATCATTAGCGTTATGTTGCTGCTCCCTGCTGACCATCCCCTGTATCCTGAGTTTTCCTGTAAGTTGATTTGCCTTTTGTGTTTAAGTTATTTTCTCCAGCCCACGTGCTGCTATTTGTTTGTTCTTTTGTTTTTTGTTAATAAATCATTATTTGCTCAGAAGTCCTGCCTGCCGCAGAAAGTTCATTTTTTCCCTGTTTGCCTGCCAGTGTTTCATGACAGAATGATGCCACCACACACGGACTCAGCAGGTATGAACTTCAGTGTGGTCAGTCTGGATGTGGATGAGCAGTGTGCAGCCGAGTTTATCTGGGACTTTGTCGCTGAAGCCCACGCCTCCCGCACGCCAAAGAAGGCCCTGGAGAGTCTGGACGCCACAGCTGTGATAGTGGAGGCACACCCCGGTCTTGGCGCTATCCCGAACTGGCAGGTCTATTATCCACAGTAGCCAGCCTTCACAGGACTTATCATGGGCTGCAAGGTTTGTCCAACCAACCGTCAGCTGCCTGTTCTTCTGTTTCGGTGGAATACAAAGGGACTTGCTGGATGCGTGGCAGTCCAGGTTGGAAGGAAGGATCCAGGAAACGCCACTCCTTCCGGTGTCCCACCGCTACTTCTCCAGTGTCCTCAGCTTCAGTTCCACAGAATGTTCCAGCCCCAGAGGGTTCTTCCACGTTGACCCCCATGGTAGCGACAGAGATGACAGAGGAGGAATGCAGACAGGCGGAGTTTGCACAGTTGGAACTTTTATGGGAGTGTAAACCCTGGCTGAAAACCAAACTCGTTTTTCTCCCTTCTGAGGACCAGCACATTTCTAGGATCACTGTGGGGATGCAAGTTCTGAAGAAGCTTGCAGCCCACCCTGTAAATAAGCTTGCAGCCCAGCCTGTATTTAAGCCTGCAGCTCAGCCTGAAATTAAGCCTGCAGTGCCAGCTCACACGCTTTCCATGCCAGTGCCCATGCCCTCTGCTGTGCCCCAGACAATCTCGGCAATGGTTCATCCAGTGTTCCCAGAGGTGGAGTCCCCTCTTCAGCAGCGGATCACCAGGGACCTCGCTGACCATGGAGTGGGAGTTAAGGCAAGTACCTCATTTAGTTTCATTACAGAATGTACTTAATGATGTCTTGTGTTACTCCCAATGGGGGAACACAGTTGCAGTCCCCGTCTGCCTGCTTCTGGCCTTCCTCCGACGGGTTCCACTGTTGGTTCCTGCACTGACCAGTTTTTCATCTCCCCCATGTCAGAGATTTCTGCATCAGGAACTGAGGTGCTTGCCACAGCTCCAGCTGACTCCGAGGTGTTTGCTACAGCTGCAGCTGACTCTGAGGTGTTTGCCACAGCACCAGCTGACTTCGAGGTGTTCGCCACAACTCCAGCTGACTCTGAGGTGCTTGCCACAGCTCCAGCTGACTCAGAGGCGCTTACCACAGCTCTAGCTGACTCAGAGGTGCTCGCCACAGCTCCAGCTGACTCTGAGGTGCACGGTCTAGTTCCTGCAGTTTATCCTGAGGCAGTCACCCCAGCAGCAGTGGACCTGGAGCTCAGGCAAGCACTTTTCTTCACTCTCATAACATCAATATTAGTTAAGTCTTGCCTAGCTCCTGGTGGTTGTGGTGACACCTCACTCACCCTCTGTCTCTCTCCTTCGTCCGAGGTGACTGTACCGAGCATAGCTCTCCAGAGGCAGCAGGGGTTGGTGGGCAAGTGAAGGAGAGGGGGGATTGGTCAAACCTATTGAAGAACAGGTTTCGGTTGTTCATCCGCTCCCGACTCTCCACGGCCTGGGAGGAGGTATCCTGGTGTGCAGAAATAGTTTTGAGGGCTCTCCGGACACCGCTGATATCACTCTGCTTCAGCTTGCACTCCATCTTCTTCCTGTAGCTGTCCTTCCCTCTCTGATCTTCCTCCTTAGCTCCGTCTGTACAGACTTTAGCTCCTTGTTTCCTGACCTGAAGATCCGTTTCTTCTCCTTCAGCAGTGATTGTATCTCATGGTTGATCTAGGGCTTGTTGTTTGAGAATCACTGTATGGTTTTGGTGGGTACGGTGTTGTCCACACAGAAGTTGATGCAATCTGTGATGGTGTGTGTAAGGCCGTCAGTGTCCTTCCCATGTAGATCCCAGAGCTGCTCCTATGCTGTGGATTCAAAACAGTCCTTCAGAGCATCCTCCCCCTCCTTGGACCATATTGTCACTGCGCGAGTAACAGGAGGTTGTCTATGTACCAGGAGTTTGTACACCTGCAGGAGGTGAACCCGATTGTGATCACATCTACTGGGGGAGGGAGGCTGATGAGGTGTAAGCTTCCTTGGTGTTTGCATAAAATAAGTCTGTGTTTTATTGTCTCTGGTGTAACAGGTGACATACTGGGTGAAAGTGGGCAGAATGGAGGACAAGGAAGCATGGTTAAGATCACCAGAGATGAGCTGGAGAGCAGTGGGATGTTGAGTCTGTAGTCTGCTGCTGACTGAGTGGATGATGTCACATACTGCTTCAGCACTTGCGGAGGGGGGTACATAGATAGTGATCATGATGACATGTGAGAACTCTTTGGGCAGGTAAGCCGGTCGCATGCTAACGGCTAGCAATTCAATATCCTTGCTATAGTGTTGCTCTTTAATCATAATGTGCCCAGGATTACACCATCTGTCGTTCACAAACAGTCAGCCCCCCGCCTCTGCTCTTGCCACTATCTAGTGTCTGATCTGCCCGCATTAAGTGAAAACCCTCCAGTCCAGTGTTAGCATCTGTTGTTAGGTCAGTGAGCTACATTTCAGTGAATAGCATAATGCTAACCTATCTAAAGGCACTCTCATATCAGGTCAGCGCTGCTAACTCATCCATCTTGTTAAGCAGCAATCTCACATTTCTCATGATAACGGATAGTAAAATGGGCTTATACCTTGTCTTCCTCACACGTCTCTTCACTCCAGCTCGACAGCCACATCATTTGTGCCCGATTTCACAAGGAATATCGAGTTGCTCAGTTTGCACCACAGAGCTACACAATGCTACCAATTGGCTCCTATTGTAAACAGTAGCTCCGTCGCTTACCGTGTCAGCAGTCACTGGTGATATGAATAAAAAGAAGGCTAATATCAATGCCAGGATGGCAATATTAGTGTCCGTGGTGTCCGTGATGGATATGGGGTAACAAGATGAGAAAAACTGCAGCAAAGAAAAGTGGATAGTAAATAAAAACGAGAAAGAAAAACTCAGAACTGAGTCGCTGCTGCAAAAAGGCTGACAACTCGTGTGGTGTCGGAAGAATAGAAATTACAGCATGAGTGTAGCAGGACCGCTCATGGCTGAGTTTTCTGACAGATGTACAATTTCAGAAAATTTGGTAGAATAAACAGAAAGCAGAATCCCAAAGCTCCAGTGTGAGAGCATTTTGGACTGATCAAGTCCAATTTCCAGATGAGTAAGGAGATCCCAGTAATGTCAATGATCTAGTATGTGGCCTATATTTGAAAATGGTTGTAACAAAAACTTAAAATTCAAAAATGCATGAAAAACATTGTGACAAGCCTAATTACAAAAGTAAATTGTCATTCTCAGTTGCCAACTCTCACCCTTTTGCCCTCTCTCTCACACCATAAATCTGATCTCTCACTTCAAAATGAGGAAATTACTCTAATTAAAAAGGAAATTACTCTAAAAAATAACTAATTATACTCTAAGTATAATTAGAGTAATTACTGTACAGCGTCAACATGATGTTCTTCAGATTTTTCCACAATTTCGGGGTAGCATAAAGCAGACAGAACATGTTCTGAAACACATCCTGAGGTATGAAGTGTATGCATTAAAAAAATAACTGTTCATGTGTATTGTGTGTTTGTATGCTGACCCCACCCCTACTCCCCAGTCTCCTCTGTGTACAATTCCCTGTAAATTTCACTGCAAGCTTTTCTGAAAAGTTGGCAACTCTGCATTTGTCATGAACTGGGTTTTGGACTTTTCTTCCTAACCCAGTTTCATGGCATTGTGGCTGCATTTTACACCTGTCATATTGTTTGTGCCTGTTGTTTGCCAGTTTATGTCTCTCCTCTTCAATTTTGTGACAGGCAGCGGGCAGGAGGCTTTGCCCTGCCTCCTGTCAGCTGACAGCCACGCCTCCTCCTCCTGTCAGTGCTTGACAGCTGTACGGCATTACTGTCTGTGTCATTACTCAGCTCATTCACGCACACACATACACACATACATGCATGCACACATTTTCACACACCTGTGTCCACTCAATTCAGCCCACACACTCACTCACTCACTCTGTTCACTATGTTTCAGGTTATTTAAGCTCCATGTTCCCACTTCTGTTTGTCGGATTATTGCATTGTCAACTGCATAGTTACATGCATTGTTGTTCGCATTTTCTGTCGCTGGATCATCACTGGGTTTCCCGTCACAGACTGTTCTGGTCCCGGCCCTGTGAGTACTCTTCATTCCTCTCGCTGGCCAGTCTCATCTGGAAGTCCATTAGTTTCTCTCTCCTGCTCCCTCTGCTGTCAGTCTCACCTGAAGCGCTTTGGGATTCCTCCAGTTTATCTCACCTGTGTGCTGAGGAGCGTCCTGCATGTTGACCCAGTGATCCCTCTGTGTATTATGTTCACCTGTTTATTTGCTTGGACTGTCAAATCACGTTCTGTTCAATAAATTCGCACAACATCCTCCTGCGTGTGGGTTTCAGTCTCTTCTGTCTCAAAAAGGCAGGAAATCATGACAGAATAATCTAACCAAGAAACTGAAACCCAGCGGAGGTATTGTGTGTGGGTTTTTGTTTTTTTTTTACCTTTTGTGTTTTTTTTTTCACCCAATTGTTTCTGAGCAGCAAACCATGGACTTTTTAGTTTTTGGACGGAGCCCGGAGGAGCGCGCAGCGGCCGAGCAAGTGGTGGACTTCGCTACCAGAGCTCATACCACCCACTCTCCGGAAAGTAATTTTTGTTTATTAGAAATCGCTGTTGGGGTGATCCAGACGTGCCCCAGCCTATAGAGATACCCGGGGCTGATGCCGCTGCTCACCCAAATCTGTGAGTCACGACAGTGTTTAGAGGAAGTGGTGAGAGGGTCCTTCGCAATGCAACCATGCCAATCGAAGAAGCGCTCCCGGAGGCCGTGAATCACGATCCACTTCCCGAGCCGGTGTACTCTTCTCCCTGCCAGACGCCCCGTCCTACTCCCAGGGAGATGGAGCATGACACCGAGACAGCAGCTGACGTCATCACCTGTCAGGAATTAAGGCAAGTCCTCCATTCACTTGCTCTTTCCTGAGGTGGTTAGCCTGATTCCTGAGGAGGAACTCCAGATTTTGCAATCCCCTGAAGCTCTCCAATCAGCTGCTGTTCCCACTCCTCAACCTTCTTTCTCTGTCTCCCCTAAATCTCCGCTGGTCCCAGGAGGGAGTAGCCGGACTCCGAAGGAGCCAGAGGCCGTTGAGGAGCCTACTTCATGGAGTGTGAGTCCTGCATCAGAGCACCGGAGGAAGCCTTTCTCCTCATCGGCAGCCATTTCCCAGACGTCATGCCCAACTACTACTGTGGCGAAGCCGCCCTCCGTGCCAGCTGTCTCGCCACTCTGTGCCCTCCCTGCTTCAGCCGCAACTATCGTCGCAGAGACGTCGCCTCCTGCTGCCAAGGAGTCATCCAGGGTAGTCTCAGACACACCCACTCTCGTGCCATTTGAGCCGGTTCCTCCAAAATCCTCTGAGGGGCCCAGAACAGCCTTGGATGCGGAGGAGGATGACAGCTCACCACCTGCAGCAGTCAACACCCAGACCTAGGATGTCAGGCAAGTGTGTTTTCATTCAATTTCCTGCTAATAATGATAAACCTTGTCTGTCTCCCGGGAGAGAGACTCAGGCTAGGCAGTCACCTGAGTGCTGTCCCCCTGCTGCAACTATGAAAAATTCACCAACCCCTCCATATCTCCTCCTCTCGCCTCTGAGAGTCAACCAGTCCTGGAGCTCGATTGCCAGATGATGGAGGAGTCCGAGGTGCTGGAGGACTCCACCCCAGCCCCGCAGAGTCTCTATGGTCAGAGGGAGGGTGCTGAGACTGACCTGAAGCCTGCACTGATGGAGAAGCATCCCGTGGCTTCAGTCTAATGGAGTCCAGTGCAACTTGGGACTCCACCTCCAGAATCCACGCCGGGAGAATCGCCTGCATTGGAGACCTCACTGGAGGAGACCAGGACTGCTGCAACCATCATGCCTGCTGCAGGGGCCACTGCAGCAGAGTGGACACCAGCGCTGAACTGCCTCGAGGCTGGGCCCATAACGTCATTATCAGGATTGACGGAGTCCTGGACGGCGGTGGAGCTTGAACCCAGGCAAGTGCTCTCATTTGTTTCTCTCTCTTTTGTACTTGAGCAAACTTGCCTGGCTCTTGGGGAGGGGAGTCAGGTGCAGCCGGCAGCTGCACCTGATCTCACCTCTCTGGGCTCTGCCGATGCCGGTGACCCTGATCAAGTATCTTCCCCTGTTGTTTCTGAGCCTCATTCCAGGGTCGGCGGGGAAGATCCTCTACAGCCTGAGGCCTCCGTGGATCTGGACGCACCTTCTTCAGATGTCACTAGTCCAACTTCTTCCACTGTGGAGGTCGTCTTGGGTCCAGCTTCCCTGATGGAGGTCGTTGCGGGGAATCCGTCCCAACCCAGGACCTCCGTGGGTGCAACAACCTTGCTGCCTGATGAACCACCACCATCTGGATCTTCGGGGTCCTGGACGGCAGTGGAGCCCTAGCCCAGGCGTGTGCTCTCTATAGCTTTTCTCTCCCCAGTTTTTGAGCATCCTTGCCTGACTCTTGGTGAGGAGAGCCAGGTGCGGCTGCTTGCCGCACCTGAGCTCACCTTGCCAGGCTCCGCCACTGCCTGTGACTCTGGCCCCTCTTCTCCTTCTGTTTCTGAGCTCACTCCCAGAGTCGCCAGAGATGAACTAGTCACCCCAGAGGTCTCCGAGGGTTCAGGCTCTCCACCCGAGGTAGCCGGAGGTCCAGCCTTCATGGAAGAGGCCATGGGTATTCCGTTTCAGCCCGGGACCTCCGTTGGTGTAGCGGTAATCCAGGCCGAGCATCCTGCATGTTGACCAAGTGATCCGTCTGTGTATTATGTTCACCTGTTTATTTGCTTGGACTGTCAAATCACGTTCTGTTAAATAAATTTGCACAACAACCTCCTGAATATGGGTTTCAGTCTCCCCTGCTTCAAAAAGGCAGGAAATCATGACAGCATTAGATATGCCATAGGCTACTATGTGTCATTTTATAACATTTTGGGTGGTGAGGTGCCATGTGATTTTTTTCAATGTAAGAAGGGTGTCGTGGCTCAAAAAAGACTGAAACATTGTCGTAGCCTAGGTTTGAACATAACTGGTGGTTAGACCAAGTAATTTTAAGGTACATTTTGTTCTGCTTCCATCAAGCCGCTCAGATAGGCAAAACAACTTTTTTGAGTTGTTAGTAAGACTGGACTTGAGGGCTATTTAGAAGTATCAGTAAGCAAGTAATTAAGAACAGACATGAGCTTCAGCAGTCAACACAGACTTCCCCTCTGTCTTCTTCACCAGTTTTACAAGTCTCATGTAATTTATCTGTTGTCATCCCCTGATGGAGTATGCATAGAACACAACAAACTTGACAGACCTCTCAGGATCATTGCAGATTGCTGCAGTTTTCCAGTAAAAAGATGCACATGTACACACACCTTGTCATCACCCGCAGCTCACAGGCTTCCACCTCAGCTGCGCGCACACCTGCTCCTCGTTAGTGTGCTGCTATTTATTCCATCCTGCCCTGAGCTGCAGTCTGGAGCCGTCTGTCTCCCAACATCGAAATCTCCCAGCAGCTTCCTCCTCATCAGGCCTGCTGATCTACGCTAAAGGACACGTAAGCTGTCATTACTGTCTGCTCATCTTCTCCTATCAGCCTCCCCTGTGCACAGGTGGATTACCCGGCGACGGACTTACCCTCCATCGTCCCGCCGCTCCTCTGCCTCACCGCTTCGCCCGGACGCACAGCAGAATGTTGTCTCCCAGGCTTGGGACCTGCCAACGTCAGCCACCGCATCTCTGCAAGTAAGCACAGCTCTAGATCACATTCCCGTGTGGTTGCCTAGCTAACCCCTTTTCTCCTCTCTCCCATAGGGTTGTCTGGCCGCACGACGCGCTGCTCTGTCCTGGCTTGCATCCTCCACCCGCATCACACACTAATCTCTCACACACGCATCCATACACTCACCTTGTTGTTTAATAAAGCGGTCAAATCTACCTGAGCCTGCGTGCGTGTTTCCTGGGCCGACAATATGTCAGTACGGCTCCAGCAAAGCGGCCAAGCGGACAGCGGGCTCGCACGCCGTTTTTCCACCCTCGAGGCTCGGGTGGATATGATAGCTCACCAACAGCAGGTGATATTAAATCAATTGACATTAATTACTGACCGGTTAGACCGCCTGGATCCTCCACGGTCCTTCCCTCCAGGTCCTCCTGGTGCAACGGCTCCGGCTGTCTCCTCGGCCGGCCAGCCTGGCTCGGGGGCGCCAACCCGTCTCACACCCATCCCAACCCCCCTCGCTTCAGCGGGAAACTCAGTGGAGCGAAGGGGTTTATCCTGCAGTGTGAGTCGGTGTTTCTGCGCATCCCCGGGGATTTCCCCTCAGACCACAGCCGAATCAGTTACATGGCCAATCTTCTTGAGGGGCGAGCGTTAACTTGGGCTTATGCCGTAATGACGAAGCCCAGTTACGCTAACCTCTCGTATGACCGGTTCGTGCGGGACTTTCTAGAGGTTTTCGACCATTCCCGTCTTGACAGCGTCCTCGCTGACCGGCTTCTCGGTCTCCAACAGGGAGGCCGGTCAGCGGTGGAATACATGGTCAACTTCTGGGTGGCAGCGGAGGAGGTGGGCTGGGGAGAGGCATCTCTCTGCAGCGTTTTCCTCCGTAGCCTCAACTCTGGTCTGAGGGATGAGCTAGCTGGCCGGGACCTCCCAGGGCGACTCTCTGAGCTAATCTCGCTCACGATTAGCCTGGACAACAGGCTACGTGAGCGGGCTGCGGAGCGGAAGTCTTCCAGCCGCTCGCGCAGAGCTTCCCTCTGCCCAGCTCAGTCTCGCCCCCTGGCGTTACCGGCTCCGGAGTCCGCCGATGAACCAGAGGCCATGGCTATCGGGCGCACTAGGCTCCCTCTA
This sequence comes from Pholidichthys leucotaenia, assembly GCA_020510985.1. Classification (NCBI taxonomy): domain Eukaryota; kingdom Metazoa; phylum Chordata; class Actinopteri; order Cichliformes; family Pholidichthyidae; genus Pholidichthys; species Pholidichthys leucotaenia. The sequence goes on along the minus strand of CM035842.1, from coordinate 371,900,359 downwards.
GTGGAGAGACAACGCCGGCGGGAACGGGGTCTCTGCATGTATTACGGAGATGACCAGCATCCCGTGGAGCTGTGCCCAGTTAAGCCAAACGGGGAGGTCCGCGAGTCACTATAGGGGGCCTTGCGGACTCTAACCGGTCTAACTCCCTATCCTCTTGTACACTGCCCTTACGGTTCTGCCACAACTCCACTGGGCACTCCATTCACGCACTGGTGGATTCCGGGGCAGAGCAGAGCTTTATTTCTAAAAGCCTGGCAACTGCCTAACCCCCTAAACTTGGTCACTCTCTCCCGTTCTCCCCTGGGAACTGTTACACATCGCACGAAGCCAGTCCCCATCATAGTCTCCGGCAACCACCGGGAGGATTTGTCCTTCTACGTCCTGCCCTCCTTGTCAGACCGTGTCATCCTGGGATACCCCTGGCTGCAGCTGCATAACCCTGTCCTGGATTGGAGGACCGGTAACGTCCTGTCCTGGAGCACCTTCTGCTTGGGCACCTGTCTCCAGTCGGCGCCCTGCGCACCGTCCTCCCCTCCATCAGCGCCCGTCTCCGAACCTCCGGACCTGACTCTGGTGCCGCAGGAATTCCACGACTTAGGGGCGGCGTTCAGTAAGTCCAGAGCCTTGTCTCTTCCCCCGCATCGACCCTACGACTGCGCGATCAACATCCTCCCGGGGGCCCCCTTGCCGTCAGGCCGTCTGTACAGCCTCTCTGCACCGGAGCGAGAAGCAATGGACACGTACATTGAGGAGTCGCACAGCGCTGGGATCATCTGCCCCTCTTCGTCCCCACTTGGCGCGGGATTCTTCTTCGTGGCAAAGAAGGATGCGTCCCTACGCCCCTGTATCGACTTCAGAGCCCTGAACGACATCACCATTAAGGACCGTTACACACTGCCCCTTATGGACACTGCCTTCCACTCCATCCAGGGGGCGACCTGGTTCACCAAGCTTGACCTCCGCAGCGCTTACCATCTCGTTAGGATCCGGGAGGGAGGCGAGTGGAAGACGGCCTTCAGGACGCCCAGCGGCCACTTCGAGTATCTCGTGATGCCGTTTGGGCCCACCAACGCACCTGCCGTCTTCCAACTTCTAATCAACGATGTCCTCCGGGACTTTCTGGGAGTGTTCGTCTTTGTATATCTGGATGATATACTCATCTTCTCCAAGGCACGAGATGAACACCAGGCCCATGTCAGGCGGGTCCTGCAACGGCTGCTGGAGAACCAGCTGTTTAGTAAAGCCGAGAAATGCGAGTTTTATGCCCGTACCACCTCCTTCCTGGGGTTCGTCATTTTGCATAACCAGATCCTCCCCGAACCCGCGAAGGTTAAAGCGGTGGTCGAGTGGCCCACGCCCACATCCAGGAAGCAGGTGCAGCAGTTTATTGGCTTCGCAAATTTCTACCGGCGCTTTATCCCTAATTTCGGCGCCATTGTCTCCCCCCTGACCCGCCTCACGTCATCGAAGGTGCCTTTCCAGTGGTCCAAGGAAGCGGCCACCGCCTTCAAGACCCTCCAGGTGGAATTCTCGTCCTCCCGGTTCCTGACCCAGGTCGATCCTGCGCTTCAGTGCTTAGTGGAGGTTGATGCATCTGACACGGGGGTGGGGGAGGTGCTTTCTCAGCGCTCGCCGGTGGATGGAGTCAAACGTCCCTGCGCCTTCTTCTCTCGACGGCTGACAGCGGCGGAACGTAACTATGACGTCGGCGACAGGGAGCTTCTCGCTGTCAAGCTCGCGCTAGAGGAATGGCATCACTGGTTGACGGGGGCAGCCCAACCCTTTGTGGTCTGGACGGGCCACAAAAATCTTGAGTACCTGAGGTTAGCGAGGCATCTGAATGCCCTCCAGGCGCGCTGGTCTCTATTTTTTGCTCATTTCAACTTCACCATCACGTACCGTCTAGGCTCGAAGAATGGGCTGCCCGACGCCCTCTTCAGACAGTTTGCCCCCGAGGGTCCAGAAGAATCCGGTCATACCATCCTGCCCAAGTCGCGCGTCTTAGGAGTGATCGCCTGGCCCATTAAGGACAAGATCCTGGACACTCAGAAGATGGAACTGGATCCTGGCGGGGGGCCGGAGGGGAGACTCTTTGTTCCATCTGCAGTTCGGGGTGAGGTGATCCATTGGGCCCACACCTCCAGACTCGCTTGTCACCCCAGCATTACCCGCCTGGTGAGTTGGCTGCAGTGCTCATTTTGGTGGCCAGGTCTCCATAAAGACGTTACCAACTATGTCCGGGCCTGTCCCCAGTGCGCAACCGGCAAGACCCAGAACTCTCCACCTGCGGGTCTACTCCAGCCCCTGCCGATCCCGGGCAGGCCCTGGTCGCACATCGCCCTTGACTTCGTCACCGGTTTACCAGTCTCTAACACCTATGACACGGTCCTGACAATTGTGGACAGATTCTCCAAGGCCGCCCATTTTGTGCCTCTTCAGGGTCTCCCTTCAGCACGCGAGACGGCCGATCTACTGGTCCACCATGTCGTCAGACTGCATGGTATACCGCTGGACGTGGTCTCGGACAGGGGTCCGCAGTTTGTCTCCCAGGTCTGGAGGAGTTTTTGCAGTGCCTTAGGGGCCACGGTGAGTCTCTCCTCAGGTCACCATCCCCAATCCAATGGGCAGTGCGAGCGCACGAACCAGGAGTTGGAAGCCGCTCTGTGCTGCGTAACATCCTCCAATCCTTCGTCCTGGAGCTCCTACCTGACCTGGGTAGAATACGCCCATAATTCGGCCCAGTCCACGGCAACTGGAGTGTCACCCTTTGAAGCGTCCTTGGGGTATAACCCCCCTGTTTTCCCTGAGCAGGAGGGTGAGCTAGCCGTTCCCTCTGTCCAGACGCACATCAGGCGCTGCTGGAGGATTTGGGCCAAAACTAAGGACGCGCTTTTACGCACAGCGGCGCGCAACAGCTCCACCGCCAATCGTCACAGGAGACCAGCTCCTGCTTACCAGGTGGGTCAGCGAGTGTGGCTGTCATCTCAAGACATCAACCTGAAATGAGAAAAGAAGAAATTGGCCCCGAGATTCCTCGGCCCCTTTGTGATCTCCAAAATCATCAACCCGGTGGCTGTGTGTTTGGCCCTCCCCCCCTCCCTCCATGTGTGTCCCACTTTCCACATCTCCAAGCTTAAGCCTGTTGTGTCCAATTCACTCTGCCTCCTCCTAGGTCTCCTCCCGCGCCTAGAATGATCGACGGTGACCCGGCGTGGGGTGTTACTGCCATTCTGGACTCCCGGCGTCGGGGTCGTGGGCTGCAATACCTGGTGGATTGGGAGGGCTATGGGCCAGAGTGGAGATCCTGGGTGCGCTCTTCGTGGGTGTTGGATCCAGACCTCATCACGGAGTTTCACCGGACACACCCAGGTAAGCCAGCGCCAGGAGGCGCTGGTAGGGGGGGGAGTACTGTCATCACCCGCAGCTCACGGGCTTCCACCTCAGCTGCGCGCACACCTGCTCCTCGTTAGTGTGCTGCTATTTATTCCATCCTGCCCTGAGCTGAAGCCTGGAGCCGTCTGTCTCCCAACATCGAAATCTCCCAGCAGCTTCCTCCTCATCAGGCCTGCTGATCTACGCTAAAGGACACATAAGCTGTCATTATTGTCTGCTCATCTTCTCCTATCAGCCTCCCCTGTGCACAGGTGGATTACCCGGCGGCGGACTTACCCTCCATCGTCCCGCTTCTCCTCTGCCTCACCGCTTCGCCCGGACGCACAGCAGGATGTTGTCTCCCAGGCTTGGGACCTGCCAACGCCAGCCACTGCATCTCTGCAAGTAAGCACAGCTCTAGATCACATTCCCGTGTGGTTGCCTAGCTAACCCCTTTTCTCCTCTCTCCCATAGGGTTGTCTGGCCGCACGACGTGCTGCTCTGTCCTGGCTTGCATCCTCCACCCGCATCACACACTAATCTCTCACACACGCATCCATACACTAACCTTGTTGTTTAATAAAGCTGTCAAATCTACCCGAGCCTGCGTGCGTGTTTCCTGGGCCGACAATATGTCACACCTGTTTACTTACCTGCTGGTATGGAGTAGATGGAAAACGATGGAGGAGAACATAAGAAAAACACCCTTATCACAGGAGTTGATAAATCTGCAAAATATCCGCTATTTAAGATTAAGTTTTATAATCTTTAATTACCCCCCTCATGGATCGTCACCTTATCGTGGTGGGGGGGTTTGCGTGCCCCAGTGATCCCAGGAGCTATGTTGTCCGGGGCAATTTGCCTCTGATAGGGTCTCCCAAGACAAACTGGTCCTGGGTGAAGGGCCAGACGAAGAACGATCCAACAGACTCTCATGATAAATTGTATATCAAGGATTCAGTGTACCCCGCCCGGTATGGGGTTACCGGGGCCCCACCCTGGAGCCAGGCCTGGGGGAGGGGCTCGAAGGCTAGCGTCTGGTGGCCGGGTTTCCACCCATGGGACCCGGCCGGGCTCAGCCCGAAGGAGTTACATGGGTCCGCCCTCCAGTAGGTTCACCACCTGCAGGAGGGATCATGGAAGTCCGGTGCTATGTGGATTAGGTGGCAGTCAAAGGCGGAGACCTTGGCGGACTGATCCCAAGCTTTCTAAACTGGCTTTTGGTACGTGGAATGTCACCTCTCTGGTGGGGAAGGAGCCTGAGCTGGTGTACGAGATTGAGCGATACCGGCTAGATATAGTCGGCCTCACCTCAACACACAGCTCCGGTTCCGGAACCAGTCTCCTGGAGAGGGGCTGGAGCTTGGCCTTTTCTGGAGTTGCCCCGGGCGAGAGGCGACGAGCAGGGGTAGGTATTCTTGTATCGCCCCACCTTGCTGCCTCTATATTGGAGTTTTCCCCGGTGGACGAAAGGGTTGCTTCCCTGCGCCTTCGGGTTGGGAAACGGGTCCTGACCATCATTTGTGCCTATGCACCAAATGATGTTTCAGAGTACCCACCCTTTTTGGAGTCTGTGACTGGGGTGCTGGAGGGTGCTCCTCCTGGAGACTCCATTGTCCTACTGGGGGACTTCAATGCGCACGTGGGCAACGACAGTGAAACCTGGAGGGGGGTGATTGGGAGGAACGGCCTGCCCGATCTGAACCCGAGTGGTGTTCAGTTATTGGACTTCTGTGCTAACCACAGTCTGTCTATAACGAACACCATGTTCAAGCATAAGGGTGTCCATATGTGCACCTGGCACCAGGACACCCTAGGCCGCAGGTAGATGATCGATTTTGTTATCGTATCATCAGACCTGCGACCGTATGTCTTGGACACCCGAGTAAAGAGAGGTGCAGAGCTGTCAACTGATCACCACCTGGTGGTGAGTTGGATCCGATGGCAGGGGAGGAAGCCATTCAGACCTGGTAGACCCAAACGTATAGTGAGGGTGTGCTGGGAGCGTCTGGCTGAGGCCCCTGTCCGGGAGGTCTTCAACTCCCACCTCCGGAAGAACTTCAACCACATTCCGAGGGAGTCTGGAGACATGGAGTCTGAATGGGCCATGTTCTCCACCTCTGTTGTTGAAGCGGCAGCCCAGAGCTGCGGCCGCAAGGTGGTCGGTGCATCTCGTGGTGGCAACCCCCGAACCAAGTGGTGGACACCAGTGGTGAGGGGGGCCATTAAGCTGAAGAAGGAGTCCTATCAAGCTTGGTTGGCTTGTGGGACTCCCGAAGCAGCTGAGGTGTACCGGCAGGCCAAGCGGAGTGCAGCTCGGGTGGTTGCTGAAGCAAAAACCCGGGTATGGGAGGAGTTCGGTGAGGCCATGGAACAAGACTTTCGGTCGGCTTCAAAGAGATTCTGGCAAACTGTTCGGCGGCTCAGGAGGGGAAAGCAGCTCCCCGTCCACACTGTGTATGGTGCGGATGGGACACTGTTGACTTCAACTGGGGATATCGTCGGGCGGTGGAAGGAATACTTCGAGGATCTCCTCAATCCCACTGATACGCCTTCCACAGAGGAAGCAGGGTTTGGGGACGAGGGGGATGACTCGCCTATCACAGGGGCTGAGGTCGCCAAGGTGGTTAAAAATCTCCTTGGTGGCCGGGCCCCGGGGGTGGACGAGATTCGCCCCGAGTACCTCAAGGCCCTGGATGTTGTTGGGTTGTCATGGTTGACACGCCTCTGCAACATTGCGTGGAGGTCGGGGGCAGTGCCTTTGGCATGGCAAACCGGGGTGGTGGTTCCTCTCTTCAAAAAAGGGGACCGGAGGGTGTGCTCCAACTTTAGAGGGATCACACTCCTCAGCCTCCCTGGGAAGGTCTATGCCAAGGCACTGGAGAGGAGAGTCCGGCCGTTGCTCGAACCTCGGATTCAGGAGGAGCAATGTGGTTTTCGTCCTGGCCGTGGCACATCGGACCAGCTCTTTACCCTCTTGAGAATTCTTGAGGGTTCGTGGGAGTTTGCCCAACCAGTTTACATGTGTTTTGTGGACTTGGAGAAGGCATTTGACCTCGTCCCTCGTGGATTTTTGTGGGGGGTGCTTCGGGAGTATGGGGTATCGGGCTTGTTGTTACGAGCTATTCGGTCTCTGTACGACCGTTGTGAGAGTTTAGTTCGCATTGCCAACACTCGGTCGGAGTCATTCCCAGTGAGAGTTGGACTCCGCCAGGGCTGCCCTTTGTCACCGGTCCTGTTCATAATTTTTATGGACAGGATTTCTAGGCGCAGCCAGGGAATGGAGGGTGTCATGCTTGGTGACCACAGGATCTCATCTCTGTTGTTTGCAGATGATGTTGTCCTGTTGGCTTCATCCAGCAATGACCTACAGCTCTTGCTGGGACGGTTTGCCGCTGAGTGTGAAGCGGCTGGGATGAGAATCAGCACCTCCAAGTCCGAGTCCATGGTCCTCAGCCGGAAAAAGGTGGATTGTCCTCTCCGGGTTGGGGACAGGCTCCTGCCCCAAGTGGAGGAGTTTAAGTATCTTGGGGTCTTGTTCACGAGTGAGGGGAAAATGGAGCGAGAGATCGACAGACGGATTGGAGCAGCATCTGCAGTGATGCGGACGTTGTACCGGTCTGTTGTGGTGAAGAGGGAGCTTAGTTCTAAGGCAAAGCTGTTGATTTACCAGTCAATCTACGTTCCTACTCTCACCTATGGTCACGAGCTTTGGGTAATGACCGAAAGAACGAGATCGCGGATACAAGCGGCTGAAATGAGCTTTCTCCGTAGGATTGCTGGACTCACCCTCAGAGATAGGGTGAGGAGCTCAGTCATCCGGGAGAGGCTCAGAGTAGAACCGCTGCTCCTCCACATTGAAAGGAGTCAGTTGAGGTGGTATGGGCATCTGATTAGGATGCCTCCTGGACGCCTCCCACTTGAGGTGTTTCAGGCACGTCCCACTGGGAGGAGACCCCGGGGCAGACCCAGGACTCGGTGGAGAGACTATGTCTCCCAGCTAGTCTGGGAACGCCTTGGTATCCCCTCTGAAGAGCTGGAGCAGGTGGCTGGGGAGAGGGAAGTCTGGGCTTCTCTGCTTGAACTGCTGCCTCCGCGACCCGGACCTCCGGAAAAGCGGTAGAAGATGGATGGATGGATGGAATCTTTAATTACCTTTGATAAATTTGGCAAACTGGTATGGCGGGTCCCCTTTTCAAGAAGGGGGACTGGAGGGCATTTTACAATTTTAGAGGGATCGGCCATTGGTTGAACCTTGGATTCAGGAGGAACAATGTGGTTTTTGTCCTGGTCGTGGCATATCAGACCAACTCTTCACCCTCTCAAAGATCCTCAAGGATTCGTGGAAGTTTGTCCAACCAGTCTGCCTGTGTTTTGTGGACTTGGTGAAAGCACCATGTCCCTCATGGTTTCAGGCTCATTGCGACTAGCTATCTGGTCTCTATATGACTGTTGTGAGATTTTGGTTTGTATTGCCAACAATCAGTCAAACTCCTTTCCAGTGAGAGTTGGATTCTGCCAGGGCTGCCCTTTGTCACCGGATTTTTAGGCACAGCCGTGGAATGGAGGGTCATGTTCAGTGGTCACAGGCTATCGTCTTTGTTGTTTGAAGATGATGTGGTACTGTTTGCTTCATCAAGCAATGACCTACAGGTCTTATTGGTGCAATTTGATACTGAGTGTAAAGCAGCCGAGATGAGAATCAGTACTTCCAAGTCTGAGTCTATGGTGCTCATCCAGAAAAGGGTGTACTGTCCTCTTCGGGTTGGGGACAAGTTCCTATCCGAAGTGGAGGAGTTCAAGTATCTCGGGGTCTTATTCACAAGCGAGGAGAAAGTAGAGCAGGAAACTGACAGATGAATGTTGCTGGACTCACCCTTAGAGATAGGATAAGGAGCTCAGTCAACTGGAAGAGGCTCAGAGTAGAGTTGCTGCTCTTCCACATTGAAAGGAGCCAGTGGAAGTGGTTTGGGCATCTAATTAGGATGGATGGATGGATGGCAGTGGCTCAGGAGGTAGAGCAGGTCATCCAATAACCGGAGGGTTGGTGGTTCAAATCCCACTCTCCCCAGCCATCCTGCCATTGTGTCCCTGGGAAAGACACTTAACCCACCTTGCCTCCAGTGTCCATGACACTGGGTATGAATGTGTATAAATGTTTGGCAGTGGTCGGAGAGTCTGTTGGCATGGATTGGTATCCACATTTCCATCAGTCTGCCCCAGGACAGCTGTGGCTACAGAAGTAGCTTACCACTATCAATGTCTGTCTGGAATAAATGAATAATGGACTCACAGTAAGCATTTTGAGATGTCACTTGACATGTAAAGTGCCATATAAATCTAATCCATGTTATTATTATTATTATTATTATTATTATTATTATTATTATTATTATTATTATTATTATTATTATTATTATTATTATTACTATCAATATTATGGATGGATGATACATTTGCTTAAATCCAGGATAATATTAGTATTATGGGGGACCCATGCTGTGGTATTCATCTCAGACTGGAAGGAAGGGAGAGGCAGTAAATTCCTCTGCCGGAAGAGCATGGAGATTAAGCGGCTGGGGGACAATAGGAATTGTGATGCGAGAATGAATTGTGATGCAAGACCTCAGGAAGCAGGGGGTGTGAGTGTTGTAATATAAAGGAGAGGCCCTGCAGCATGAGTTCAATGTTTTCTGATTCTGAGAGATGTGAGAGAGTGAAAAAAGTTCATCTGCTTTGAATGCCTGGCCTGATTATTCCTCTCTCCACACTGGTGACCCTTGACGAATAATGGAACACGAGGCAAACAACCCGGAGATGACCCGGACAGGAAGCCCCAGCAGCGAGTGTGCCGTTTCAGTCAAACTACCAGACTTTTGGCTGCACGACCCGAAGTCTTGGTTCCTCCACACCGAGGCCCAGTTCGTGCTCCGGGGAATAACGGCAGATGACACCAGATATTACTATGTGGTTGCAGCGCTGGACGCTCGTACGACTCAGCAAGTAGCGAGCCTGATCCAACAGCCCCCAGCCTGCGACAAATACGGGGCTCTCAAGGCCGCGCTGACCCGGCGCTACACGCTTTCGGACTGCGAGAGAGCAGAGAGGCTCCTGACGCGCTCTGAGTTAGGAGATGGGTTGGCAGTCGAACTGATGGAGAAGATGTTGGCGTTGATAGGCACGAACAACGGGCATTTTCTGTTTGCCCACCTTTTCTTCCGGAACCTCCCAACGGTGGCCAGAGCGGTCCTTGCCAACTCGCCGTTGCTGGCCGCGTGTGACTACCGTGCGCTAGTCCAGGAGGCAGAACGGATCATCCTCACCACCAGAGCCCTCACAGTGAACGCAGCGGCATCGGAACCCAGCGAGACGGCCAGCAGAAGTGAGGAGCCAGCGATGGTAGCGGCAGCGGGGGCCAGGAAGCACCAGAGAGACATGCTCTGCTCCTACCACCGCCATTTTGTGGAGAGGACGCATGCCGATGCGTGCCACCATGCCAATTCAAGCGTTCGGGAAATGCCAAGACCGGCAGTCGGTAGCAGCTGCGACCGCCAGTGAAGAAAGCAAGCTGCTCTATGTGACAGACTCGCACTTGGGGAGACAGTTCCTCGTGGACTCCGGCTCCCAAAAGAGCCTCATCCTGCCGTCCTACGCTGACCGGCTAGTGGGTGCTAGCGGCCCCAAGCTGATGGACGCAAACGGCTGGGACATTAAGACTTTTGGTGAAAAGACACTGACTGTAACCCTACACGGCTGTACGTATCAGTGGACATTTGTCATAGCGGCATGCAGTTTCCCAATCTTAGGCGCTGATTTTTTGTGTGCACACGGACTACTAGTCTATGTTGCTAACAGTCTTCGTCGGCCTCCGTCGGTCTATGATGACCATGGAAGAGAATCCTAAACGTCTACTCTGCTGGAACAGCACTGCCTGTGGCTGAACAGGCCGATGCTCGAATGACAGTCCCTGTCACACAGGTCACACTTGTGGGTGGTCTCCGTGCTGCTGGGTCTGTGGCGGTTCTTCCTGCGGGTCCTTTTTTCATCTGCTGCAGCAGTCAGTCTCTCTTCACCCGCCTTGAGCTGTCTGGTCAGGGTGCCTCTCCATTTGGAGCGGTCCGTTGCAAGGTCCTCCCAGCACTCTGTGTTGATATCCAGGGCCTTCATGTCTCTCTTGCAGATGTCTCTAAAGCGCAGCTGTGGGCGGCCAACGTCTCTCCTGCCAGTTGCCAGTTCTCCATAGGGGACGTCTTTGGGGATTCTGCCATCCTCCATACGGTGAACGTGGCCTAGCCAGCGGAGCCTGCACTGCCTGAGTAGAGTGAACATGGAGGGAAGGCCGGCGCGGGACAGAACTTCTGTGTTGGGCACTTTGTCCTTCCAGGATATGTCCAGGATGTGGCGAATGCAGCGCAAGTGGAAGGAGTTCAGTCTCTTTTCCTGCCGGGCGTATATTGTCCACGTCTCACTCCCATAGAGCAGTGTGCTGATGACGCAGGCGTTGTACACTGCCATCTTCGTCTTGACAGAGAGTTTGGGATTCTCCCACACTCGTGTGGTGAGGCGAGCGAGTGTGAAGGCTGATTTTCCAATCCTCTTGTTGATCTCTGTATCAAGGGAGAGGTTGTTGCTGATCGTGGACCCCAGGTACGTGAACTGATTCACGACCTCCAGCTTGTAGTCATCAATGGTGATGGTTGGTGGTGCTTCCGTGCCTTGCGCCAAGACGTTAGTCTTCTTCAGGCTGATGGTAAGCCCGAAGTCCTTGCATGCCTGGGAGAAGCGGTCCATCAGGGTCTGAAGCTCCTGCTGTGTGTGGGTTGCGACTGCAGCGTTGTCTGCGAACAGCATGTCTCTGATTAGAGCCTCGCGTACTTTGGTTCTGGCTTTCAGGCGGGCAAGGTTGAAAAGCCTGCCGTCAGATCTTGTGTACAGGTAGATTCCCTCTGTTGCTGTGCTGAATGCATGCCTCAGGAGCATAGCAAAGAAAATCCCAAAGAGGGTTGGCGCAAGTACACAGCCCTGTTTCACTCCGCTGCGTATGTTGAATGGCTCTGAGACGTTGCCATCATGCTGCACTATCCCCTGCATGTTGGTGTGAAACGATTTGACGAGGCTTTGCAACTTTGGTGGGCATCCTATCTTTGGCAGGATCTTGAAAAGGCCCTCTCTGCTGACCAGATCGAACGCTTTGGTGAGGTCGATGAAGGCGACGTACAGAGGCATGTTCTGTTCTCTGCATTTCTCCTGGAGTTGGCGGATGGAGAATATCATGTCTACCGTCGATCGCTCAGCGCGGAAGCCACACTGAGACTCGGGGTAGACACATTCGGCAAGCTTCTGTAGATGAACGAGAACAACTCGTGCGTAGACTTTGCCAACAACGCTGAGGAGGGAAATGCCCCTGTAGTTGTTGCAGTCGCTTCTCTCCCCTTTGTTTTTGTAGAGGGTGATGATCTTGGCGTCCCTCATGTCCTGTGGTACGGCACCTTCCTTCCAGCACTGGCAGAGGACGTCATGCAATGGCAGCAGTAGGGCGGTCTTGCAGTGCTTGATCAGGTCAGGGGGTATGCCGTCGTTGCCGGGTGCCTCGCCAGCGGCCAAGCTATCAATGGCCTTACTGAGTTCGTTGATGGTTGGCTCGGCGTCAAGTTCGTCCATGGATGGCAGGCAGTCGATGGCATCAAGGGCTGATGGTGTCACGGTGTTCTGTCTAGAGTAGAGGTCGGAGTAGTGTTCCACCCATCTCTCCATCTGCTTGTTCTTCTCTGTGATCATCTCCCCAGTGGAAGATTTGAGGGGGGCCGTCTTGCTCTGAGCCGGACCAAGTGCTTTCTTGATGCCATCGTACATACCACAGATGTTCCCTGTTATGGCAGCGGTTTGAATGTCTTGGCTGAGCTGAGTCCAGTACTCGTTGGCACAGCGCCGAGCAGTCTGCTGAACTTTGCTTCTCGCAGCCCTGAGAATCTGGAGATTCCTCTCGTTTGGGTACTTCTTGTACTCAGCAAGTGCTGAGCGCTTGGCTTCAATGACGGGGGTCATCTCGGTCAACTTGGCATCAAACCAGTCCTGTGACTTCGAGGTCTTCCTCCCAAAGGTAGCCAAGGCTGTGCGGTAGATGGTGTTTCGCAGCTCTTCCCACTTCTGCTTTGCAGATTCTCCTCCTTGTGGTACACCAAGTTCCTTCTCAAAGGTGGAGGCAAACTGCTCAACAAGTTCTGGTTGGGCCATCTTGCTGGTGTCAATCCGTGCCTTTCCAGGTTGTCTAGCACGATGGAATTTCTTCAGCTGCAGCTTGACCTTGCAACACACCAATGAATGGTCTGTGTCGCAATCTGCACTCTGGAACGAACGGGTGATTAGCACGTTCTTCAGTGAGGTGCGCCTGGTCAGGATCAAGTCTAGCTGGTGCCAGTGCTTTGAGCGCGGATGTTGCCAGGAAACCTTGTGTTGGGGCTTGGTCTTGAAAAACGAGTTTGTGATGCACAGATCGTGATATGTGCAGAACTCGAGCAGCCGCTGTCCGTTGTCGTTCATTCTGCCCACGCCAAAAGGTCCAAGACAGGAGGGCCAGGAGTCGTGGTCAGCACCCACTCTGGCATTGAAGTCTCCAAGGAGAATGAGTTGTTCAGAGTTGGGGATGATCCTGACAGTTGTTGTGAGATTCTCGTAGAACTCGTCTTTTGCCTCTGGTGTGGCTGTCTGTGTTGGGGCATACACACTGACGAGGGTGACTGGGCCTTGAGTGGTGTTCAGGCGGAGGGTGAGGAGTCGTGCAGAGCCAGTGCTGCCCGGTTCCACCATCTTCAGCAAAGTGTTCTTCACTGCGAAGCCCACTCCGTGTTCCCTGTGTTCGTCACTGCCCTTTCCCTGCCAGTAGAAGGTGTAGTCCTTCTCTCTCAGTGTGCCTGCATCAGCTAACCGTGTTTCCTGGAGAGTGGCGATATCCACTCCCAGTCTCTTCAGCTCATTATTGATGATGGCAGTCTTCCTGGTGTCGTTGATGTCCTTGAGGTTAGCAGCGAGTCCTGTCATCATAGTGCGGACGTTCCAAGTTCACAGTTTTAGAGTTGGTCTCTTTTGTTTTATTGTCTTGCCTGGTGCGAAGGTTCTCAGCCTGCTGTTTGGATTTCTCCTTATCCCCATGCACCCAATGAGGAAAGCAAGCTGTGGCGGGACAACACCTTATTGGCTGGGGGCTGCCCAGCTTGAGGCGGGCAGTAGCTGTCCAGTGAGATCTGATGATCCCTCCCACCGTCGGGAACAACCCCTGGCGCCACGCTCTACGCCAATTGAGCAGTGGCTTATAACCGGTAACTGTCATTCCCCATGTTTTGTCTACGCCAAAGGCGAAGCTGGAGTGTCCTCTCCAGTGATCACACGGACTACTAGTCTATGTTGCTAACAGACGCCTGATTAATGCAATGTCTTTTGATTCCCTCCCCTGTACAGCTCGAGGAGCTGGGCCAACAACGCTAGCCAACGTCACAGCTCCAGGTGGTAAGTTCCACACACTGCTTACCCAGTTCCCAGCACTCACGGTCCCGACGTTTTCGGCGGCCATCACTAAACACGGGGTGGAGCACTTTATTACCACCACCGGGCCACCTGTTTTCGCACGACCTCGGCGCCTGGACACAGCTAAACAGACCATAGCGCGCGAGGAGTTTGCCAACTTGGAAAGGCTGGGCATCATCAGGTGCTCAAACAGCCCACGGGCATCCCCACTACATATGATTAGATTAGTACCTATGGTGGTCGTGAAAAAAAAGATATTATATTGAGCCCCTGTCTCACGTTCTAGTTCAAGTTTAAGTTGAAATTCCCGTTCATAGCAATTTGATATAAATCCATTGCTGATCTGCTGGTTCAGCTATGTCAGCAAAACATGGGTACAGCCATACTAGCGGCTACAGGGACTTCCAGGACGCTTCCTGTGACGTAATTTCGTTGACACCGCGATCTGGATCAGTATTGGCTGAGCCTCGAGTACCCAGATGTGGAGCGGCTTCGGGGATATTCAAATTCAAACGTTTATTTCAAACTCAGGATTCATATTAAATGCAGAACTAAAACGAGTAGAAAATAAATAAATAAATGTTTAAATTCAGTGAGCCGTCTTTTCTGATCTGAGCTCGTAAATGCCGATAATTCTAAAACTGCGATCTGAGTACCCGGATGTGCTGCGGCTTCGGGGATATTCAAATTCAAACGTTTATTTCAAACTCAGGATTCATATTAAATGCAGAACTAAAACAAGTAGAAAATAAATAAATAAATGTTTAAATTCAGCGAGCCGTCTTTTCTGATCTGAGCTCGTAAATGCCGATAATTCTAAAACTGTGATCTGAGTACCCGGATGTGCTGCGGCTTCGGGGATATTCAAATTCAAACGTTTATTTCGAACTCAGGATTCATATTAAATGCAGAACTAAAACGAGTAGAAAATAAATAAATAAATGTTTAAATTCAGCGAGCCGTCTTTTCTGATCTGAGCTCGTAAATGCCGATAATTCTAAAACTGCGATCTGAGTACCTGGATGTGGAGCGGCTTCGGGGATATTCAAATTCAAACGTTTATTTCAAACTCAGGATTCATATTAAATGCAGAACTAAAACGAGTAGAAAATAAATAAATAAATGCTTAAATTCAGCGGCTTGTCTCATCTGATCTGATCTCGTAACTGCCGCAACACGGAAGATGATTCTAAAACTATATACAGAGCAGCAGACACTCAGTGCTCTTGTAAAAACAAAAACATACAATGCGATATGGATATCGCAACATGGCGGAATGTAAAGCCTTTGGATGTCTGAATAATAAGCGAAAAAAACAAAGAAACACTTTTTTTGTGTACCCAAACCCAGCTCATCTTGTCAGAAGATCGGAGCGGAAACAGGGCACAGACGAATAATTTCAGACGAAATTGCGTTGTGTGTGAGGACCACTTCGTCACTTTAACCCTCAGAAGACCTTTCTGGCTCAAACATGTAGCCATGTCGCCCGAATTCTTACGCACAGTCAGAAAATTCGGCCATAATAGAACAAAAACAACGGACAACAGCACTGTAATCGCGGGGAAACGCTTATTATTGTCTTTTCCTATCCACGAAGTGACGTCACATCCGCAAGTGTCATGGCTGTGCCCACAGTTTTCATTGGCTGCCCATGGCCAAGGTCCTGTTTGAATATATGTCTGGTGGTATATGGCTGGCAAGAATTATTTACCAAAATAAGAAATACTTTTTCATAATGTTTTCAAGTTAAATGCATCTTCACGACCACCATAGGTACGCTTTAAATTAGATTCAACTTTATTGTCATTACACATGTATGAATACAAGGTAACGAAACACAGTTTAGCATCCAATCAGAAGTGCAAAGGACAGCAGTGCAGTATATACAGTAATTAACAGTATGTGCAATTTAAGCAAATATATGCAAATATATGCAGCAGTGCAGAAAGTTAAGAGTACTGTTATGTGCAAATAATGTACAATAAGTTAGATGGGCAGTTATGTACAGGTGAGGATGGTAAGAGATGATGGTAAGAGAGTCAGCGGGGAACTAAGTTCATATGGTCCCTAAGGCCGAGGGATCGTGGCGAACTTGCAGAGATTTCCGCAGATTAAACAACACCACAGCGCACGACCGCTACCCGATCCCCCATATTCAGGATTTTTCCGTTCGCCTCGCCGGGGCACGTATTTTTTCTAAGATAGACCTGGTCCGTGGTTACCACAAGGTCCCAGTATGCGCGGAGGACATACCTAAAACGGCAGTAATAACTCCGTTTGGTCTGTTTGAGTTTTTACGCATGCCTTTCGGATTAAAAGGCGCGGCACAGACATTCCAATGCATGATGGATGCGGTGTTGTGCGATCTTCCGTTTGTGTTTGTCTACCTGGATGACATCCTGGTTGCCAGCGCGTCCGAGGACGAACACGTAGCCCACCTCAGGACGGTTTTCCGGAGGTTAGAGGAACACGAGTTAATAATCAACCCGGCGAAATGCCAGTTCAGCGTGACCAGGATTGATTTTTTGGGACACCGCATCTCACCGGAGGGAGCAATACCCTTGCCGGACAAGGTGCGCGCAGTGGCGAATTTTCCCCGGCCTCAGACGGTCAGGGCACTGCAGGAGTTTTTGGGGATGGTTAACTTTTATAACCGTTTCCTCCCCTGCCGCAGCCCAACTCATGCAGCCATTGTATGCCGCACTCAAGAAATGGAAACCGGTGGACAGGGTCGACTGGACTCCTGAGCGGGAGCAGGCATTCTCTGAGGTTAAAACAGCCCTGGCAAATGCCGGACTACTGGCGCACCCGGACCCAGCGGCTTGGATAGCGCTCACTACCGACGCCTTGGACGTGGCCATAGGGGCCATCATGGAGCAATGAGTCACCGGTTCTTGGCAGCCGCTCACCTTTTTTAGCAGGTCTTTGCGTGACAGTAAGCGTAAATACAACGCATTCGACAGAGAGTTACTGGCTCTCCACCTGGCCATACGCCACTTCCAGTTCTGGCTGGAAGGGTGCACCTTCACTGCATTTGTGGACCACAAGCTGCTAACGTATGCGATGGCCAAGGTTTCAGAACCATGGTCGGGCCGGCAGCAGAGACAGCTGGCCACGATCTCGGAGTTTACGACCGATATTCAGCATGTGGCCGGTAAACTTAATGTGGTGGCGGACTGTCTCTCGCGCGCAGTGGTGGCCCCAGTCTATGTAGGGATAGATTACACGGCCATGGCCGCGGAGCAGATTGGCAATGCGGACGTGTGCACACTCTAGTCTGGACCAACAGGGTTAAGGCTGGAGAGTAGGGTACTGCACGACGGGGGGCCCCCTAATCTGTGGCGTCTCCACATGACGCCCACGCCCCGTGGTTCCACGCGCTTGGCGCCGCCACGTTTTTGAGTCGGTTCACTCCCTGGCGCACCCAGGAGTGCGCCCATCAGTCAAAATGGTGGGAGCGAAGTTCGTCTGGCCGAGCCTGTGCAAACAGGTGAAAGAGTGGGCTGCAGCCTGCATAGCGTGCCAACGAGCCAAAGTGCACAGGCACACAAAGGCCCCTTTGGAGCCATTTCATATCCCGGCTAAGAGGTTCGACCACGTTCACATTGACCTCGTGGGCCCCCTCCCACCATCGCAGGGGTTCACACACCTCCTGACAGTGGTGGACTGCACCACATGATGGCCCGAGGCAGTCCCGCTAGCTTCCACTGCGTCCGCAGTCGTGGCACGCGCCTTTTTGACAACATGGGTGGCATGTTTTGGCACCCCTTCGGACATCACGTCCGATAGGGGCCCTCAGTTTGTTTCCTACCTCTGGTCCACGATGGCCCGGAGCCTGGACGTCGCAATTCATCGCACAACTGCGTACAACCCACAGGCCAATGGGTTATGAGAGCGTTTCCATAGGTCACTGAAAGCAGCGCTCAGGGCTTTGCTTACGGATGCAAATTGGGTGGACCGGTTGCCGTGGGTTCTATTAGGGTTGCGTTCCGCACCAAAAGAGGATTTGGAGTCTTCCCCAGCAGAGCTGGCTTTTCTCAGCTGCTGTGGCTCCCTGGGGAATTTTTACCAGATAACCCTGCACTGAATACCCATCCATCCCCGCGTTCACGGCATAGTGCAGACGCAGGCACGCTACCTGGCCTGGCCCACCACTGTTTTCCATGCACTTTTGTACCAAAAACATTGAAGAACGTGGCGTTCGTGTTTGTCAGGCACGATGCCCACCGGCACCCATTGTGCCTACCCTACGATGGCCCGTTTAGAGTGCTGGAACCAGGGGACAAACATTTTGTGTTAGACTTGGGGGGTTGCCGGGAGAAAATCTGTATAGACAGTTTAAGCCCACCTTTGTGGTGGCAGACGAGCAGGTGATGTTGGCTCGAGCTCCTCGGTGTGGAAGACCCCCACTGAGAACTCCCCAGGTAAACGATTCATCAGAGCAGTCACACGAGGATGCTGAATGTTCCCCTCCACTCCATTGTCCACCCACAGACGGACACACCCCCAGGAACCCCTCACCGGCACAGCAGCGCCGCGGAGCCGAAGACCCCTCATTACAGCAGATATGGGAGGAGGCTGAAGCCGAGAGGATGTGAGAATTAACGCTCAGCCTGAGACTCTGGGGGGGGGGGGTATGTGGGACCCATGCTGTGGTATTCATCTCAGACTGGAAGGAAGGGAGAGGCAGTATATTCCTCTGCCGGAAGAGCATGGAGATTAAGCGGCTGGGGGACAATAGGAATTGTGATGTGAGAATGAATTGTGATGCAAGACCTCAGGCAGCAGGGGGTGTGAGTGTTGTAATATAAAGGAGAGGTCCTGCAGCATGAGTTCAGTGTTTTCTGATTCTGAGAGATGTGAATAAAGTTTGTCTGCTCTGAATGCCTGGCCTGATTATTCCTCTCTCCACAGTATACTTTTACAGGATTTTTTTTTCAATAATATTGAAGTCAGGGTGAAGAGCAGCTATAGTCCCTGCTGCACTGGCAATGGGATAAATATATATCTATAAATGCACCAAGTCTCTGTCTGTGTGTCCGTCTGTCTGGGTTTTCCTCAGATAGCTCTCAAACCATTCATCAGACTGATCTCAAATTTTATACATACTTTGCTGAGGTTACGAGGGTGTGTATTCCCCAAGTATGGAGTTGTCAGTAAAAATGTATAATTTTTATGAATAAAAGTTTAACTACTGCTCCGTTTCCTCACGCTCCGGCTTCTAGAAGTGTGGGCGGGGTTTTGGGGTGGGCGGGTTTTCAGATTGACTCCGGACTGATTGGATAATACGTGGCATCAGGATCAGTCACCAGAGCGCTCTATGAACAAAACAAGGAAGTGAAAAGTGACAAATTTGACCAGAAAAAGAGAATACTGAAGACTTAATGCTTAAAAACATATAATGTTGCCGTGATTGCGAAGCTGCAACGGATAATTCAGCATATGTGGAGAACACGTAGTGTGTGGGTACATGGGCGGGAAGGGGGGGGGGCAGCAGCCGGACTGCCTTACAACAGACCTTCGCAGGAAGCCAAGCCCAGCCTGCCCAGTTAACGGGAGTCTTGGAAGCTGCTTCACCTGTGCTTCACCCGTGTGCCACCACTGTTGTTTGTGGCACCATGGGTTCAACATGGTGCTCCTCCCAGTACATGGCTATCTAAACATTAAAGAATAATAATACCATCAAGATATGTGGAGTGGAATAGCCAGATCAATTGCAAATCATATGCAGACACATATGCACACTTTGACTAAACGACGACCGTCACAAAAAATGCCCAAATAACGAAAAAAATTAATTTAACAAAATAAATCAGTTCTGAATCCTCCTCTGCTTCCCTGTCATGTGGGGTCCCATGGGGCTCAATTTTAGGGCCTCTGCTCTTTTCACTTTATCTGCTTCCACTGGGTTCAATTCTTAGAAAGCATGGCATCTCCTTCCACTGCTATGCTGATGACTGTCGGGTTTATGTTCCAATAAGGCAGAAGAAGGCTTTGTCAATCAAATCACTTCTTGGATATCTTAATGACATTAAAGTTTGGATGGCAGTGAACTTCTTAAGTATTAATGGAAAGAAGACAGAAGTGATTAAGTGATTGTGTTTGGACCCAGTGGCTCTTGTGAGTCCCCCCCTGTTGACTTGGGCCCCTTGACAGGGTTTGTTCAACCTACTGTCACTAATCTGGGTTTTAAGATGGACAGTGATTTTAAACCAGATCGTCAAATTCCTGCAGTAGTGAAGTGCAGCTTTTTTCATTTAAGGCAACTGGCAAAGGTTAAACCCATTCTCTCTAAACAGCA
Organism: Pholidichthys leucotaenia; assembly: GCA_020510985.1. Taxonomy (NCBI): domain Eukaryota; kingdom Metazoa; phylum Chordata; class Actinopteri; order Cichliformes; family Pholidichthyidae; genus Pholidichthys; species Pholidichthys leucotaenia. Next base: position 371,880,165 of record CM035842.1, on the reverse strand, counting down.
CTTTGAAACAGTAATCCAAGACTTCATCACATCTCAGCTGGATTACTGTAATGGACTTTATTTTGGAGTCAGCCAGTCTCCCCTCACACATCTCCAGTTGGTTCAGAATGCTGCTGCACGTCTTTTAACTGGAACACGTAAGAGGGACCACATTACAGCTATTTTAGCTTCCCTCCACTGGCTGCCTGTGCACTTTAAAGTTCATTTTAAAATTCTTTCATTTGTTTTTAAATCATTAAATGGCCTTGCCCCACCTTATCTCTCTGAGCCTCTTCACTTTTACACTCCTGCTCGGTCTCTCAGGTCAGCTGATCAGCTGCTCCTGGAGATACCAAAATCAAAGAGGAAGCCCAGAGGGGACAGAGCTTTTTCTGTTTCTGCTCCTAAGCTATGGAACAGTCTTTCTTTGCCTATTAGACAGGCTCCTTCACTGTCCACTTTTAAAACTTATCTTAAAACTCATTTTTACTGCTTGGCCTTCAACCCAGCATGAGACAGCCATTGTACTTGTTTTATAGCTTTTTAATCAACAATCTTTTTATTAAATTTTCCAATAAACAAAATAAACATACATAACAACATAATAACAAATAGATTAAAATGATTCTCTAAACATTGTGTACTGCTTCAAAAAAAAGAGAGAGAGAAAAAAAGGGGGCGACCTTGTTGGCACCCCTCTGCTAATGAAAGAAAAACCCACAATGGTCACAGAAATAACTTGAATCTGACAAAAGTGATAATAAATAAAAATTCTATGAAAATTAGCCAATGAAAATCAGACAATGCTTTTGAATTGTGGTTCAACAGAATTATTTCAAAAAAACAAACTCATGAAACAGGCCTGCACAAAAATGATGGTACCCTTAACTTAACATTTTGTTGCACAACCTTTTGAGGCAATCACTGCAATCAAACAATTTCTGCAACTGTCAATGAGCTTTCTGCACCTCTCAGCAGGTATTTTGGCCCACTCCTCATGAGCAAACTGCTCCAGTTGTCTCAGGTTTGAAGGGTGCCTTCTCCAGACAGCATGTTTCAGCTCCTTCCACAGATGTTCAATACAATTTGGATCAGGGCTCATAGAAGGCCACTTTAGAATAGTCCAATGTTTCGCTCTTAGCCATTCTTGGGTGTTTTTAGCTGTGTGTTTTGGGTCATTATCCTGTTGCAAGACCCATGACCTGCGACTGAGACCAAGCTGTCTGACAGGGGGCAGCACATTTCTCTCTAGAATACCTTGATAGTCTTGAGATTTCATTGTACCCTGCACAGATTCAAGACACCCTGTGCCAGATGCAGCAAAGCAGCCCCATTTTTCACAGTAGGGATAGTGTTCTTTTCTTGGCATGCTTCATTTTTGCATCTGTGAACAAAGAACTGATGTGCCTTGCCAAAAAGTTCCAGTTTTGTCTCGTCTGTCCATAGGACATTCTCCCAGAAGCTTTGTGGCTTGTCAACATGCAGTTTGGCAAATTCCAGTCTGGCTTTTGTATGATTTGTTTTCAACAGTGGTGTCCTCCTTGGTCGTCTCCCATGAAGTCCACTTTGGCTCAAACAACAACGATTGGTGCGATCTGACACTGATGTACCTTGACCTTGGAGTTCACCATGAATGTGTTTAGAGGTTGTTCTGGGCTCTTTTGTTACCATTCGTATTATCCGTCTCTTCCACTTTTCATTAAGTTTCGTCCTGCGGCCACGTCCAGGGAGGTTGGCTACAGTCCCATGGATCTTAAATTTCTGAATAATATGTGCAACTGTAGTCACAGGAACATCAAGCTGCTTGGAGATGGTCTTATAGCCTTTACCTTTAACATGCTTGTGTAGAGGGTTGGAAATAGTTAATAGTTATGTAAGAGGTGAAAAAGACATTTGGATAAGAAAATTTAAAAAAAAACAGGCACCCCTACAATTTTATGTTATTCTTTAATTGTTTATTTTTCTACAATGCATTTGTAATCTACCTGGTTCCATTATAACTCATGTGAGTTGAGTGCAGTTCCATATGCCGACCAATAGATGGCGCATGTCACACAGTGATAGAGAGTAGACTCACGCACTGGAGGACGAAGAATAAACTCCTTGTGTGAAATAACGAAACGTGTTCTGCCGATTCTCTATCACAGGTTGGTAAATACTAATAATTCAAGAGTGCAATATAAACTGTAAGAGTCCTAGGATGTCCGAGATTATATTGTGATAAGTGTGAGGCGAAAAGCGGGTTTGTAAGGGTATTTCTGTTAAAGTTGATGTGTTGTTGTATAAGCTAACCTGCTAATGTTAATGATCGAGTGTATGGGACGTGCCACAACAGTGAAATCCGCCCACGTTAGAAACCATTTGCTTACTTTATTTAAAGACAGTTATGAAACGGTTTTCATACAGTACGACATTTACTGGTTTGATTTGTCACCAAGTGTGCATATTTCGGGTGTATTACCGAATACCAGGAATACTATTGTAAGTGTGTTAGGTACACAGTGGCCAGGTCAGTGAATTGTTAAGAATAACACCACATGCTGTACATTTATGACAGTGCTTAAAATGATTAATGTAAATGTAAGTTCATGGGTTATTGTTTAAAATATAAATATTTGAACAAGTTAAAAGCCATATACATGGGAAGGAGATAAAACCAATAATTCATTTCATGTTAGAGTAATTTGTTAATAATGTTAAGTATACAGTTAATGTCAAATCGGAAATTGTGATAAATGGACATGATTGTGTTTTGTTTAATGGTGATGTGATCAGACAATAAGAGAGAAACTATGGACTTTGATAGTAAATACTAGTCAGTTGATGTTGGTCATGTGAATGACTTGAACGAAGAATAAACTCCTTGTGTGAAATAACGAAACGTGTTCTGCCGATTCTCTATCACAGGTTGGAGAGTTAACTTCCACATGCACGTTTCCTCCTCCTGGGCCGCTACCCAGGGGAGCAACACTTGTCTATAATGTCTTTCTAATCTCCTGAGACAACTCTCTCCTTTGCTTCCTCTGGTCCATGTTTAGTGTGGTACACACCATGTCACCAAACAGCACAGTGACTACTTTTCACCCTTTAAATAGGCCGACTGACTGATTACAAGTTTGTAGACACCTGTGATGTTAATTAGAGGACACATCTTGGTTGAACATGTCCCTATGGTCACATTATTTTCAATCTTTTCAAGGGGCACCATCATTTTTGTCCAGGCCTGTATTATTCATAATATACCTGGTGGAAACCAATTGTTGTATTGCTTTTATTATATGGTTGTCATTTTTACTTGTTTTGTTTTATACCTTTTTAGTTGCATTTTACTGTCTTTTATATCCTTTTCATTTTATCTGTTTCTGGTGTACAGCACTTTGTATCAGCTGTAGGTGTTTTTAAAGTGCTTTAGAAATAAAGTTTGATGGATTGATTGATTGAATCATTTTTTATTAACTGAAAAATGGGCAACACTGATGCAACAGTTGCAGCCAAACGGGTCATTCTGCTGTGTATAATAATGTTTGGTGTTTTGTATTTATTGCTAAAATATAAAAGGATGCACTCCAGATGCACCAGAGTGGTGGCCTAGTTGGTAGAGTATCCACCTCACACCTGGAAGGCCCAGGTTCAAATCCCGGCTGGGTCATGCCGAAGACCATATAAAAGTGGAACTTCCTGCCGTCCAGCTTGATGCTGAGCAATAATGGAACAGAGGAGGAAAATTTGTGGCAGCGCCTTGCATGGCAACTGTCACGGCTGGCCCTCACAAGCCAGCATAAGACGCCTCAGTCCAGTAAGTTGCAATTCAGTTCTTTATTTGTGTCATACAGGGCTTGGGTGTACAAAACAGCTAGCCACGTAGGCTTCGTTACACAACAATAACAGGAACACACAAAAGGATTTGGCGGCTGAGACGAGGGACTCTCGTTCGCCGCAAAGGCAAGGAATATTAATGTGAGGCAAGGAGAGGGTAACGGCTGAGACGGGGAGCTCCCGTCTGCCGCAATAGCAAGGAAGGTAAGCTAGGGAGAAGTACCATTCCTATGATAACAAGTTAACTTACATGCAGCGGGATACGTCGGGGAACCCAAGGCGCATGTGGATAAGGAAACAGGGGAAAGTCAAAAGACTCTTGACGAGACAGCCGCAGAGTCCAATTCACTCGCACTGACATTTAAAGCCAGCTGCTCATGATTGACAATGCGGCGCAGCTGCTCAGGCTCTGACAGCGGAGAGCCCCCGAGCGTCTGGCCAATCAGAGCCCGGGAAACCCGAGTGACGACACCTGCTGTCAAAACCCTGACAGGGATGAGGAATAACCCGAGCGCGGACAAAAGCGCTCGGGATATGACAGCAACGATCTCTCTGATTCTAGATGTGATTAACATTGTAGATAAGAGAAACATAATTTCATTCTACTGTACATGATTGGCTGTATGGACTGAATAACAATAAAGTTGGCTACCTTTTACAATGGGTCTCAAATATTTGTAAATGTTTCCTGTTATAGTATTGCATGAGTTTATTGACGATACACTATAAACTACACATATAAACTAAAACAATTATAATGACTGAACAACTCCCATTCCCCAAAGTACAAGATACAACACTTATGACTATGTCATAAAAGATCACACAAATAAGTCTGACAAACAAATAAACAAGGGTTCTTAAACAGTTGCTAATATTGGATGACCCATTCATTTTCAATAATTCTGTGATTAATATTCACATAATCAAATAAATCTTAGTGTCGTTCAGTCCCTTTCATATTTGTTAAAGTCTCAAATGTGGGATTGCCTATATATATAGTACGCTACACCTCTTTGTATTCCACTTGCAAACACAACCTACATTTGGGCCTGAAAAGCCTAACTGGCAGACAAGAATACTTGCTTTCTACGGGCATGCACTAATCATCTATAATTGCAACAGATCTCTGTCTGTGTGTTTGTGTGTGTGTCTGTGTGTTCCTCAGATATCTCTCAAACCGTTTGTTAGATTTGCCTCAAATTTTATAAGTGCTTTGCTAAGATTACGAGGGTGTGCATCTCCGAGTAATGAAGTTGCTCAGTGAAAATATGTAATTTTTATCAATAAAAGTTTAGCCACCACTCCATTTCCTTATGCTCCAGCTTCGAGAAGTGTGGACGGGGATTCGGATTGACTCCGTACTGGTTGGAAAATACGTTGCATCACGACCAGTCACCAGAGCTCTCCGTGAACAGAACAAGGAAGTGAAAAGCAACAAATTTGACCCGAAAAAGAGAATACTGAAGATTTAAATTGTATACATCAAGTTTCGAAAAAGCCAACCCACTGCCGTCCGTGAGACCTACCCACTGCTCTATTATTGGCATGCCTAGACAACAGAGTGCTACTCAACCGAGCTGAAAGAGCCGTCTAGAAGCTACTCAACTAATGGCTAACTGATGAAAGCAGAAGGGTGGAGTTGAACAGCTGAAGTCAGTTTCTTAAAGTGACAGGCTTTGAATCAGAACTGCCCAAATAACAAAACAAATTACTTTTTATTTATAGACAAATGGGCAACACTGATGCAACAGTTGCAGCCAAACAGGTCATTCTGCTATGTATAATAATGTTTAGTATTTTGTACTTATAATATTGCTAAAATATAAAAGGATGCACTCCAATGGGTCTCAAATATTTATAAATGTGTCCTGTTATAGTACTGCATGAGTTTATTGATGATACACTATAAACTACACATATAAACTAAAACAGTTATGATGATGACTGAACAACTCCCATTCTCTAAAGTACAAGATACAACACTTATGAATATAAGTCATAAAAGATCACACAAATAAGTGTGACAAACAAATAAACAAGGGTTCTTAAACAGTCACTAATATTGGATGTTTCATTCATTTTCAATAATTCTGTAATTAATATTCACATAATCAAACAAATGCCGTTCAGTCCCTTTCATATTTGTCAAAGTCTCACGTGTGATTGCTTACATATACGTACGTTACACCTATTTTGTAGACCACTTTCAAACACAACCTACATTTGGGCCTGTAAAGCCTAACTGGCCTACCTGTTTTCAGACAAGAATACTTACTTTCTACGGTCATGCACTAGTTGCTCAAAACAAGCTATTCAGAAAAATCACCAAGTAGCATCAGCAACCTGAAGGAAAGAGAAAGTTGGCCTGTTCCTCTGGTAATGCACACTGTGTAATATGGTATACTCAATATTCAAAGCCTGCTCCCATACACCTTCACAGGTGATTTTAAACCAACTTTATTCTTGACAAAGTTGTGTTCCTCTTTGGATGTTTTCTCAGCTGTAATCCCAAGGTAACACCACTAGTGTGATATAATGGCTCACCACTGCCAGTCTCTCACTGTATAAAAAAAAAAGTGTGGATGCTCTTATCTGCATGTCTACACCTTCCTTACATCCATCCATCCATCCATCTTCTTCCGCTTAATCCTTTTCTGGTCGCGGGGAGACTGGAGCCTGTCCCAGCATCTTTGGGCGAGAGGCATGGTACACCCTGGACAGATCGCCAGTCCATCGCAGGGCCAACACAGAGAGACAGACAACCATTCACTCTCACATTCATACCCAAGTGTCACGACGGCCCTCACGGACCGTCACAAGACGCCTCAGTCACCAGTGAGTTTGCAGTAGTAATTTATTGTAGAGAAGAATGAACACACACAGAACACATACAGTGGCTGGGTGAAGTCTGAGCCGGGGAACACCCGATGCGCCAGACGGACAACAGTAAGGGTGAAGTCTCAAGGAAACATACCTGAGCATAACAGGAGCACAATCAGAACGTAGCTGAACAGAACGTAGCTGAACATAACAGGAGAACATAACAGAGACTGCCACGTTGGAGGACATTTAGCACCCACTTATATCTCTGGTGGCTAATGACCCCAACGCGGCACAGCTGCTTCTAATGACAGCAGAGCAGCAGCTGACTTTGACAGCAGGGAGCTCCCCCGGGCGCCTTCACAATAAGAGCCCGGGGAGCTGGAAGGAATCCTCAGCTGCCAAAGCCAGGGAAAAAAAAGATATGAGACCCGAGTGTGGCCAGAACCGACACTCGGGTTATGACAGTACCTCCCCCTCAAGGCCGAGCTCTGAGCGGCCTGAGTAACACCCAAGCCCCCACCCCCACCCCCCTAGGGTGGGTGGAAGGGGTGCTGGCAGGAGGGAGCGAGACAAACAACCAACAAGGCTATAAAGGTAGGGGGAGAAAAAAAACCATAACCCCCAAAAATGTGGGCAACCACAATAAGTTCAAAATAGGCAAATAGAGTGACATAAGGTGGAAGAGAAAAAAAAAACCCCACCAAACTCAGAAACAACCTGGTGAGCCACAAAAACACACAACAATCCCCCTCCCCCCCCACACACCCCAACAGTCCCACAGACGAGATCAGGAACCCGGGAAGGGTGCAGTCCAGACCCGGAGGGATGGGGGCAAAAGGTTCGGGGAGTCGTCCGGCAACAAGAGACCACAGAACAAGGAGGGGAAAAGAGGACAGTTCGGGCGGCCTACCCCAGTCCCATACTGGGGAGAAGAGAGTTTCAGGCGGCCGGAGCAGATCGCCGCACAGGAAGACAAATAGGTCGGGGGGCCGACCCAGAGAACCAAACCAACGAGACAGCCCTTCAGGCGGCCGCCCCGCAACACCAGCCCACCAGAACCGTTGGGAAGAAGTAGCCGGTGGTCCCGCTGAAAAGGGGGGAGATGAGGGGGAACCGGGCAGAGCGTTCGGGACCCCAACGGCCCCAGGTGGAGATGGGTAGTGCTCCTCAGGGAGACGAGGAGGATGACGGTGGAGATGAGGGTGATGAAGAAAACGAGCCTGTCCAGCATCCGGTGGATGGGGATCTGCAGCTCCCTCACCGAACCTAGGACCTGCTGGTGCAGCACCCACGGTGGACCCCGATTGGGCCTCCGGAACCAAACCCACGGTGGACCCCGATTGGGCCTCCGGAACAGCACTCCCGGTGGACCCCAACTGGACCGGAACAGCACTCCCGGTGGACCCGGTCGGCGTGGCACCAGACTCGACCTCCAATCCCGAAACCGGAACCTCTGGCGCAGCAGGCGAGAGCAGCCCCTCGCCGGCGACCCTGGGAGAAGACTCACACAAGAGAGAAAACCCGGGATCAGGATCACCGGCAGCGCCAGAACCCAGCGAGATAAGCTCGGACGCAGCGGGCAGCTGCACCCGGCTCACCTCCCCTTGAGACAGGCAAAAGTGCTCTAAAAGGTGAAGAAGAAAGATAAAACAGAGCACTTGCCTGAGCTCGGGTTCTGACGCCGTCCAGGACTGCGATGATCCGGGCTCAGAAGTCAGGAGGTCGTCTTCAGGCTCCCACTCAGCTGCGTCGGGCTCCGCAGCTGGCATGATGGTGCGTGCAGCTAGAGAGTCCTCCGGCACCGATGTCCACGCCGGTGGCCCGCATGGCGTGGTGGCAGGGGAATCTCGCCCTGCTGGACCGGACCACTCCTCCGTGGAACCCCGGGGACGCTTCTTCATCGGCGATGGCTCCACGCTGCAGTCCGCTCTCCTCCTCCGCCCATGGCGTGGCTGCGGAACCGGAACCAGGCTCTCCAGAACCGCAGGCCCCCTCCTCATCCAGCGACGTTGGCCTGACGTCGAGGACCGCTCAGCGGAGGGAGACACAGAGGAAGCAGGGTTAATACTTTCAGCCACAGCGGGTGGAAGGAGCTTGGGGGGCTTCATACCCCGAACTCCACCCCCAGGAGTCAGACAAGGCAAAACAATATCAAAAGGAGAGAAATTATCATGCACTTGCCTTTCCCCCAAGGGTAAGATGGATCCTGCTGTGGGGGACGTCGTTCCTTCCTTTCCCCACTGGATGGCGACAGAGGGCCCTCTGGGAAGACGAGATAAGGCCACTCGAGGCGGATCTGGGATGAGGCTCGCCGAAACGGAGCTCTCGTGACACACAGCAGCCAGGATAGGCGACGAGGAGGAGGGGGCGACAGCCGGGGTCAGTCGGGCATGGAGCGCTGACGGGACAGCAGGCGAGGGCCCGGGAGAAGACGAGGCTGCGGGGATTCCCCTCTGACGAGGCGCAGGAGTGACAGCTGTGTGGGGGGTTAAGCCCTTGCGGCGACCCGGAACAGCATCCAGACGGGGTTCTAGCCGAGATTGGAAGCCGGAGTGACGACGGTTCCTTGTAGGGGGTGAGGCGAAGGTGAGGTCCGGAAATCGCCGTTCCTGAGCAGAAACAGCGGCAAGCAAGTCCACGAACTCAGGAAACTCACGCAGCGCTGGATTCCTCTCCACCAGTCTGACCGCCGCCACCACATGCTTCATACACGCTGGAGGATTCCTAGCGGAGCAAGCAGCAGCCACCCGGTCCCAGATCTTGTCTGCTGTCAGCTGCAGCTTCTCTGGGGGAATCCCGAGTGACGACATGCCCGATGGGAAAAGACCTCCGGATGGAGCGAACTCCCGGGCCGGAACGGAGGCAGGAGCGGGATCCCGAAGCGAGGGGCGACGTCTCCTCTGCTTCAGCTTCCTGCCAGGATTTCCCTCCAGCCCTCAGAGTATCTCACGCTGGGTGGCGATGTCATCTCTCCTCACGCTTACCTCTGGATGATTGGTGAAGCGGGGAAGAGAATCCAGAATCTCCTCGGCTAGGTCCAGGTACCTACGAATGTCGCTGGGAGCGTCCAACAGCGTAGCGGTGAAGATGGTGTAGTCTACCTCCTTCAGAACCTCCGCTTGCTGCCTGCCAAGGTGCCGACAACGGCCCCTGGATGACGACATACTCCCTGCTGCAGACACTCAGACAGGTAGGAACAAACAGTCCACTACTGCAAACTGCACGGTGAATGGCGTCTCGAAACAACGCCTCCTCTCCGGGCGTTAGGCGGCAGTCTACTGTCACGACGGCCCTCACGGACCATCACAAGACGCCTCAGTCACCAGTGAGTTTGCAGTGGTAATTTATTGTAGAGAAGAATGAACACACACAGAACACATACAGTGGCTGGGTGAAGTCTGAGCCGGGGAACACCCGATGCGCCAGACGGACAACAGTAAGGGTGAAGTCTCAAGGAAACATACCTGAGCACAATCAGAACGTAGCTGAACATAACGTAGCTGAACATAACAGGAGAACATAACAGAGACTGCCGCGTTGGAGGACATTTAGCACCCGCTTATATCTCTGGCGCCTAATGACCCCAACGCGGCACAGCTGCTTCTAATGACAGCAGAGCAGCAGCTGACTTTGACAGCAGGGAGCTCCCCCGGGCGCCTTCACAATAAGAGCCCGGGGAGCTGGAAGGAATCCTCAGCTGCCAAAGCCAGGGAAAAAAAAGATATGAGACCCGAGTGTGGCCAGAACCGACACTCGGGTTATGACACTAAGGACAATTTAGAATCCCCAGTTGATGCCAATTAACCTAACGTGCATGGTTTTTTTGGCATGTGGGAGGAAACCGAAGAAATCCCAGAGTAAACCCATGCAGACATGGGGAGAGCATGCAAACTCCACACAGATCACTGTTCGTTGGGGGCTGGGATCGATGATTTATTATACTTTCACTGATAATGTATTTGTTTCTAAGCATGTCTACACAAAATACGAAATAGTACAGAAATGCTATACAAGATGAAATATGGTAAAGGGGTATGAGGTAAAAAAAAATCATAACATTGCTGTGCTTTAGAAATGAAAGGTAGTAAATTTAAATATAAACCAGCAAGTCTACTTACAAGTCTATTTTCTTTCTGTAAATAAAAATGTGATTCCCTGTTCCTTATAAAGTAATGGACATAATGTTATTTCTCCAGCTATTTAAAACATTTAAAAAGTTTGAGTACAAACAATATAAAATGTATAAAATCTGACATTTAGGCATAAATATGACTGCCCAAATTGATGGATCCTGAGCTGATGTACCACACTCCTCAGCCAACTTGTACATTCCCCCTAGAAACAGCTGCAGCCATCCAAACAAGCAGTTCATTTAAGTACAGAGCAGTTTTACCTTTTTTTTTTGGCAGATTACCCTGCTGCACCACTAAGCAAAAACAACTTATAATTTTCCAGAATTATACATAAAAGGAGTTTGTAGAAATTTCAGACAATAAATGTTGCTCCATGCTGTGCAGTTGTAAATGATTTATTGCTAGAAAATTGCACTGTTAAACAATAAAACATCTAATTAACACGGATCAAAAGGTCCATGGATGGATAAAAAATCTCATTGTCTGCATGAGCTACGTAGCATAATTATGATCCTCATAATATTACTTGCAGGTTTCCTGGGGTTACGTGAGTTTTGTAGACTGTTTAAAAGAACCTGGGGACTGCAAAAGACCACACAAAAAGCTATTCATGCTCTTCTGGCATGTCATCTTCTGTTGTTTTTCATTATTCGATGTGACACCACTCTCTAAATCAACAGCTGCACTCATCTACTTCATTCTTCATTCCTTTGTGAGTTGATCAGTTGGACCATGACAAGAAGAGGGCAAAGGTCTGACTTGTAATCAGGCCGCCATGTGACAATGAAAGCCATCTCTAACAACTTTTGTCAGTCCCTAACAACTTTGCCAATCAGCATCCTGCATATGCCCAGCTCATGCGTCATGAGCCTTGTGAACTCCATTGAGTGTCTTTTTTATTCTTTGTTATAAATGAATATATTTGGATTTGCCATTCATTAAATGCTTTGTTAGTAATTGTTTAAAAGTTTAGTGATAAATATGATATAATTTTATTTATTTTACCTTTATTTATATAGAGGAGATACATTGAGAAGAATCCTCTCTTTTCCAAGAACTCCCTGTTCACATTCACATCTAGAAGAAGCCCAGTACAATTGCAGATTGACCAGTAGCCACTGAGCAGCTCCATTGGAGCAGTTGAGGTTAAGACCTTGAGGTGGGTTCAGACACGAAAGTGCAAATTTTTTGCGCAGCACAATTACATGTTAACTCAATGTAAACATGCAAGTAGACATGAATTCACTGTCTGAGTGAGTTGCAGACAGGCGAAGTTGCCTTTAGAACTTCTATAGCTGTGTTCTACCTGCTGTAGAAATCCCCAAAACACCATCATGTTTAGGTTTACACTATCCGATGGGGCTCTCATCTGGAAAAATTGCCCCTGCCTCCAAAACTTCATCTGGATGACAATTGTTTACACTGTTTGCCTACTAGCTCTTGTTAGCACATCCGTGGCAGGAGTCCATGGGGATATAACTCCAACACAGCTGCAGAGGCCCTGGCCCATCTGTCTGCAGGTGAGTGGCAGTCTCATTTTCAAACTAGCATACTCTCCAGTTTTGACACTTTAACTCCGGTGATGGCAGAATCTCAAGGCCGATTACTAGCTAGCACTACCAAATGCTTCAGGCTTGTGAATGCCCAAATTCTGATGTTTTCCACATGTTTATATTAATTTTACATATATTTGCGTAGCACTTTTGAATTTGGTCTGAACGTACCATAAGAAGCATTGTTGTCAAAGAAGGAAACAAGCATAGGCCACCAACTAATGCAGTGTCTGCTACCTTGTAAAAAAAATAATAGATAGATAGATAGATAGATAGATAGATAGATAGATAGATAGATAGATAGATAGATAGATAGATAGATAGATAGATAGATAGATAGATAGATAGATAGATAGATGTACTTTATTGATCCCAAACTGGGAAATTACTACAATGACATAGCCATTGTAGTTATGACAAGTAATCAGACTCATAAGCATAAGATGATCAGAAGTTCTTTTACCTCTGAGTATGTCCATATGTATCATCTTCATTGAGTCTCCTCATTTTAAAACTATTAAAATCCAAGTCCAGAGGTGGATCTGAGTAGAAGGCACCAAAAAATGCGTTTCCATCTTGGAGGCTGGAGGTGGATTGTCCCCACTGATTTCTGTCACTGCCATCTCTGTTTACTTTCAGCCTCTCATTTGAGGCAGCTCTAGTTTGACAGTTTACTTCTTTAATGCATTAAATACATATTTTATGTGGTTAAGCATAAGGCGATGGGTAGAGTTAGGTACTATAGGAAACTGGGTTACGAAAGGGTTAGAAAACAGTGATGAACTAGTTTACACGCATTACTGTTGTGACTCTGCCATGTTTCTTCATGTAATTTTTTAACTGTAAAAGCTATTCTACTTTCTCTGACCTCTTGCACTGTGTATGTACTGGGTTTTTTTTTTAAACCCATTTTATCTTATAACCTCTGACAAGGGAGGACAGAGGTAATGCTTTCGGTACTGTTGGTTTGTCTTTTACCAACATAACTCAAAAAGTTATGAATGGATTTTGATGAAATTTTCAGGAAAGGTGTGTAATGGCATGGGGAACAGATGATTAGATTTTGGTGGTGATTCAGGTCACGATGTGGATGCAAAAAATTTTTGAATATTACTTTATATATTAATCTGGAGCTTTTCATGTACTGCCCCTTTAAGACATGTCCACTCAGTTATGTGCGTGGTCACGCCATAGGGTCACACACCTCGGCAACCCGGAAGCCAAACACTGCAGAAAAAATATTAGGGGGCGTGTCCACCAAATTCATTTTTTGTGCTGTGGGTGACTATTTTCTATTAATTCTCTATGTAGTCCAGCATTTACAGCTCTGAGCACCATCGGTGCTGAGATGCTTTGAGTGGTGGCCGCTTTTTGGTGTGATGCTCAGGGCTGAAAACAGTCCAATTTGTCAGACTACTGTACAGCTACGCTCGTCAATGTCAGACCTTTCTATGCAGCCAATCAGAATTAAGGAAAGGCGGGACATAGGACGCCGGTACAGGAAGATGAGAATGGTAGGTGATGGATGGTGAAGGCTGAACTTTGCTGTATCCAACAACCCGGTACTCTTTGATCTGACACTAAAAGGATATCATAATCAAAATTTGAAACAACGCTTGGAGGAAGATGTTTGCATCTGTCAGCGTGTCAGGTGAGTGTTTGTAATAAGTGGTTGTAATACGGATACTATGTGAATTTGTAGTTGATAACTGCAAAAAAATGATATGATACTGCACTGTTGTGTAATATTGCTTAATAATTATGAACCTTGTCAGTAAACTGTAACAGAGAACAGAGGAGGGGAAAAAAACAACGCTGTGGAGAATGGGGAAAGATGAGGCTGAGTTTATTTCTCAAGTCAGATTTATTCACATTCTCCAACATCATCCAAACACAGAAAGAGAAAAGAGAATGAATCTTCCAACATCTGTCCCTTTTATACTCAGGACATCAAACATACAGTCACATGGTACTTAATCCCAGTCACAATGTAACTCCCCCCCGATCTTAACACACTCCACCTCTCAGTCTCTGGCCGCTGGGCGAAATCCCCCAAGGCTATCTCTTTGCATGCCAAAGACTAAACTTCACACCCTCGTGTTATCTCCAGAGCGGCTCAGTCCTTTGTTCCGTCTCAGATGTGAAGCCTAAGGTGGTATACGTATGAATCATGCAGTCATATACAAATGTGCATATATGTGCCCCACATGACCCCCCCCCAAAACATCTAAGATGGAACAACCGTAATAACAGTCTGCAAGTAATGGTAAAATTATTACACATCAGTCCACAAGTTGCTTGGGCCTCAGTCGCCTCCCATATCTGCTGTAAGCGGGCTTTACCACTCTCGCGGCGCCCTCCTGCTGGGGAGCTGCTGCCTGAGGATTAGAACTGTTAGTCAATCCCTGTGGGTGTCCTGATGAATGCTCCTTAGGGGTCTGCCACGCCGAGGAGCCGTAGCCAACAGCACATTTTTGTCGGCCAACACAAAGGCGGGTTTGAGTCTGTTTATGCCAATCTGTTCTTCCCTGCCCCCCAAATCTAGCAAAAAATGCTTATCCCCTGTTTCCAGCACTCTAAAAGGTCCATCATAAGGTGGCCGCAACGGGGGGTGATGCGCATCGTGTCTGACAAAAACAAACTCCGCATTTTTTTAAAGCCTTAGGCACAAAAACGCGTGGAAAACTGTGATGAACGGGGCCAGGAAGCGTGCTCGATCCCGTGTCGCTCTGCAACCGCTGAGCAGGGGGGCACTCTGGCGCAGGATTATCTGGGAGAAATTCCCCGGGCAGCCGGAGTGGCTGTGCAAAAACTAACTCAGCTGGGGAGGCTTTTAAATCCTCTTTAGGTGCAGAACGCAACCCCAATAAAACCCATGGTAGCCTGTCCACCCAATTTGCATCCGTAAGCGACGCTCTGAGGGCTGCTTTCAATGACCTATGGAAACGTTCGCATAAACCATTAGCCTGCGGGTTGTACGCGGTAGTGCGGTGGATGGTTACCCCCAGGCTGCGGGCCATCGCTGACCAAAGCGCGGAAACAAATTGAGGACCTCTGTCGGATGTAATAACGTAACCTGATCTGCGGCCATGGCTGCATAATCTATCCCTGTACGGACTGCGGCGGTGCGCACTTCCGCGTCGCTAGCCTGCTCCGCGGCCATGGTTGCACAATCTACCCCTATGCGGACTGGGGCCGCTACAGCGCGCGAGAGACAGTCTGCCACCACATTAAGTTTACCCGCTATGTGCTGAATATCGGTAGTAAACTCTGAGATTGCAGCCAGCTGCCTCTGCTGCCGGCCCGACCACGGTTCTGAAACCTTGGCCATCGCGAAAGTAAGCGGCTTGTGGTCAACGAACGCGGTGAAACAGCGTCCTTCCAGCCAGAACTGGAAGTGGCGAATGGCTAAGTGGAGAGCGAACAACTCCCTGTCGAATGCGCTGTATTTTCGCTCGCTATCGTGCAACATCCTGCTGAAAAAGGTGAGCGGCTGCCAAACCCCGGCGACCTGCTGCTCTATGACCGCTCCTATGGCCACATCTGACGCGTCAGTAGTGAGCGCTATGCGGGCCGTGGGGTCTGGATGTGCTAACAACGCAGCGTTTGCGAGGGCTGTTTTGACCTCTGCGAATGTGCGCTCCCACTCAGGAGACCATTCGATTTTGCTTGTGGGTTTTTGTTTTTTTAGCGCAGCATACAATGGTTGCATGAGCTGCACTGCGCGGGGGAGGAAGCGGTTATAAAAATTTACCATTCCCAAAAACTCTTGTAACGCTTTGACCGTTTGTGGCTGGGGAAAATTTGTTATTGCGCGCACTTTGTCAGGCAGAGGGATGGCTCCTTCTGGAGAGACGCGATGCCCCAAAAAATCAATCTGCGTCACCCCGAACTGACACTTCACTGGGTTGATTATTAACCCGTGCTCCCCCAACCTCCGGAAAACTGCCGTGAGGTGATTTTCGTGTTCGTCTTCGGACGCGCTGGCTACCAAGATGTCGTCCAGGTAGACGAACACGAAAGGGAGATCACGCAACACCGCGTCCATCATGCGCTGGAACGTCTGCGCAGCGCCTTTAAGCCCAAACGGCATGCGCAAAAACTCGAAAAGGCCGAACGGAGTTATTACCGTCATTTTGGGGATGTCCTCAGCGCGTACTGGGACTTGATGGTACCCGCAGACCAAGTCTATCTTAGAAAAAATGCGCGCCCCCGCCAAATGAACGGAAAAATCTTGGATATGCGGGATTGGGTAGCGGTCGTGCGCTGTAGCGTTGTTCAGCCTGCGGAATTCTCCGCAAGGACGCCATGAGCCGTCGGCTTTAGGGACCATGTGAAGCGAGGAAGCCCATGGGCTCTTCGAAAGTCTGATGATGCCCAACTTTTCAAGGCTGGCGAACTCCTCTCGCGCTATGGACAGTTTAGCTGCATCCAAGCGCCGAGCTTTTGCAAAAACGGGTGGTCCGGTGGTAGTAATAAAGTGTTCCACTCCGTGTTTAGCGACAGCTGCTGAAAATGTGGGAACCGTGAGTGCTGGGAACTGAGTGAGCAGTGTGTGAAACTTACCACCTGCTGTTGCGACGTTGGCTTGTGCTGTGGGCGGGGTCACTCGGGCTGCACAGGGAATAGAATAAAAAGAAAGTGCATTAACCAGGCGCCTATTAGCAAGATCAACCAACAAACCATGTGAGCACAGAAAATCAGCCCCTAACATATTGAAGTTCACTGCAGCTATAACAAAAGTCCACTCAAATGTACGGCCGTGGAGGGACAGAAGCGGAGTCTTCTCACCAAAGGTCTTAATCCTCGAGCCGTTCGCTGCTGACGCTCCGTGACTTCCGTGATCCGCCAGCCGGTCAGCGTATGTAGGCATGATGAAGCTCACTTGGGAGCCTGTGTCCATGAGGAATTGCCTCCCCGATCGCGCATCCGTCAAGTAAAGCAGCTTGTTCTCCTCCCCGAGGGCCGCAGCTGCTATCGACCCCCGGTCTTGGCGTTTCCCAAGCTCCTGAACTGGCACGGTGGTATACATTTGCGTGCCCTCTCTGCGAAGCGGCGATGGTAAAAACAGAGGTCGTCTCCTCCGCGATCCCTGGACCTCGCCGCTGCCGTTGTCGGTGGGTCTGCTACCGCCGCCTCTGGCCTCCTGTCGTCTCTGGCCGCCGCGCCGAGCTCCGTCGCTGCTGCGGTGGCCGCGCGCTGTCTGCTGGCGTTGAGAATCCGTTGTGCCTCCTGGGCCAGCGCGCGGAAGTCCCGTTGGGCCATCAACGGTGAACCAGCCAGGGTCGCTCTCGTGGCCGATGGTAGGGTTCTCAGGAAAATGTGGGTGAAGAGGAAATCGTCGCCGTCTGACCCCCTCAGCCTCAGCATGTCTTCCATCAGGTCGACGGGCGTGCTATCTCCCAAGTCGTTCAGGGCCAGGAGTCTCTCCGCTCTCTCCTGGACTGAGGGAGTGAAACGCTGGATGAGCGCAGCCTTCAACTCGCCGTATTTGTCGTCAGCCGGTGGGCGCTCCAAAAAGCTCTGCACATATCGAGCCGTGCGGTTGTCGAGCTTGGAAATGACGTGGTAGAATTTGGTGTCATCTACCGTTATCCCCCGGAGGGCAAACTGTGCCTCGACCAGGTGGAACCAGGAGCACGGGTTGTCTTGCCAGAAGTCTGGTAGCTTGACTGTGGCTGCGTTCGCCTGGCTGGGTCCTGACCAGTCCGGCTCTGGGGAATTATTTCTGCTCATGATACGTCATAGGGTCACCAGTGTGGAGAATGGGGAAAGATGAGGCTGAGTTTATTTCTCAAGTCAGATTTATTCACATTCTCCAACATCATCCAAACACAGAAAGAGAAAAGAGAATGAATCTTCCAACATCTGTCCCTTTTATACTCAGGACATCAAACATACAGTCACATGGTACTTAATTCCAGTCACAATGTAACTTCCCCCCGATCTTAACACACTCCACCTCTCAGTCTCGGGCCGCTGGGCGAAATCCCTCAAGGCTATCTCTTTGCATGCCAAAGACTAAACTTCACACCCTTGTGTTATCTCCAGAGCGGCTCAGTCCTTTGTTCCGTCTCAGATGTGAAGCCTAAGGTGGTATACGTATGAATCATGCAGTCATATACAAATGTGCATATATGTGCCCCACAACGCACTGAAAGATTCAATAAACATGACGTTGATTTAAGGTGGAATTGCCTAGCCCCAATGTATGGGCAATACAATTATGACAGTCTTGTTATTATTATTATTATTATTATTATGTAGTCATATTGTTTTTGCTGTCATTTCTCTGTTAATAACAATAATAATAATAATAATCGATTGCTGTCACAATTTCCTGCCTATTTGAGACAGAAAGAATTAAAACCCAAATGCAGGAGGTAGTTATGCGTATTTATTGTGCAAACAGTTCAAATAAACAGTCCAGCTAACAACAGAAAAACACAAAATGGCGAGGAGGCTCTGGGAAGCTCACAAGATGCTTGGACACCCGAGCACTTCCAAGGCAGAATTGGAAGCGACGGGTACCAAAATACTCACTGGAGCCGGGAAGAGAGACGTCCATGGATGGAATCCTAGAGCCGACCTACATAAACAGAAGAGAAAGACACAGATGCCATGCGGAGCGAAGCGGTACCAAAAACAGGCAGGGCGTCTAGTCATGCATGCATTGAAGGACAGACAAACAACAACACTGAGAGTGCAATAACCCAGCAATACACTCGAGCAGGCACAGGGCTTAAATAATCCCAAACATAATGAGGAAAGTGAATGCCGGTGCGTGAGTATGTGGGCTGAACTGAGTGGGAACAGTTGTGTGAGAATGTCTATGAGCATGTAAGTGGGGATGAGTGTGTGTGTGTGTGTGCATGTGTGCAAGAGTGTGCATGAGTGAGTGCAGGATGAATTTAGGCAGGCATGTGTGTGTGTATGTGCGTGCATGAATAAACAGATAATGACAATCAGCTGGTATCACTGGCAGGAGAGGGGGGAGTGGCTGGGAGCTGTCAGAGAGCCGAGCAGACCTCAGAGGCTCTCAGAGAGGCACCTGGTGGAAAATAAGGGACCAAAAATACACTTAAAGGCAAAACAGCCACTGTGCCATGGAACTGGGCTGGAAATCCACCCCAGTCCATGACAGAGCCCCCCCCCCCCAGGGGTGGAAACCAGACACCCCACAGTACCATCCAAAGAAAACACGAAAATACCCCACCCCCCACCCCCTGGGAACTACCACAACAACCAGGGTAGGCGCTGGGGTAAACAGGTCAGGAGGGAACCAGCAGGCAACCTAGCACAATAATAATATACGTGAAGACACAGTGAACCACCCCCAAAACCTAGGACAATCCCTCCCAAGTCCCAGGAGTCCAAGAGTTCAGGGGGCTGACCAAAGTCCCAGGGCCAAGGGGCAGCGAAAGGAAGCCGGTCAGTTGGTTGGCCAGGACAACTTCGTTCACCAGGTGGACAGCCCGGGTTTTTGAGCCACCAGCTCAAGAGAGGCGGCCCAGGAGGTGGCCTCCCCATGGGAAAACCCAAAGCAGGAAGGGGAAGCTAGGAAAGGGAAGCCCCGGCGTCATTGAACAGCGATGAGGGAGGATTCCCCTGCCCCTCGTGGCCCCAAGCTGGAGGACAGCTGCACTCGCTGCGGTCCCAGTCCAGGACATAGCTGTACCCGCGGAGGCCCCTGGCTGGAGCTTAGGTGCACCCGTGGAGGACCCCGGCTGGCCATGGCTGCACCCGCGGTGGTCCTGGTCTGGGACAAAGCTGCACCAGCGATGACTCCAGGCTAGGGCTTAGTTGCACCCGCGGGGGTCCTGGTCGGGGACAAAGCTGCACCCGCAGTGACTCCAGGCTGGAGCTTCGTGGCACCTGTGGTGGACCCCGGCCAGGCCATGGTTGCAACCTCGATGGTCCCGGCTTGGGACTCGGCTGCACCCTCGGTGGACCCTGGCTGGGCCAATGTTGCACCCTCCGTGGACCCTGACTGGGCCAACGTTGCACCCTCGGTGGACCCTGGCTGGGCCACCGCTGCACCCTTGGTGGGGCCCGGCTGGGCCATGGCTGCATTCTCAGTGGGGCTCAGCTGGGCCATGGCTGCGTCCTCGGAGAGCCGATCAACCAGGGTGAGCACCAAACCGAGGAGGCAAGCCACCAACGGGACACCAGACAGCGATGGAATCACGGAACCCTTCGGTGGTGTAGAAACATCTCCGGCAACCCTGAAAGGAGGCTTGGAAAGAGAACACACAGAAGGAAGGTCAGGGTCACCGGCAGTGGTGGAGCCCGGTAGGGCGAGATCAGGTGCAGCAGGTGGCTGCACCCGACTCCCCCCACTACGAGCCAGGCAGGATCTCTCCAAAGCTGAATAGAGAAAAATTAAAGAGATCACTCCCCTGTACTCGAGCTCCCACCATCCAGGACGCCGGCGATCTGGCTGGGGATGATGGTTTGGGTGCAGGCTCTGCTGCGGCAGCCTCCGCAGCAGGCATAGTGGTATCTGCAGTCCTGGTCTTCTCCAGAGAACTCTCCAATGCAGGTGACTTTTCCGGCGAGGATTCAGGAGAAGGAGCCCCACGTTGCGCCGGACTCTGGGAGACTGAAGCCAGAGGATGCTCATCTATCGGCGCAGGCTTCAGGTAGGTTGCAGCGCCTTCCCCCTGACCATGGCAGCTCTGCGGGGCTAGAGTAGAGTCATTCAGCACCGCGGCCCCCTCCTTCCTCCAAAGATCAAGCTCCAGGGCCGATGGACACTCAAAGGAGGAAGAAGGAGATATGAAGAGGGTAGGTGGGTTAATTACTACTGCAACGGGTGGTGAGAACCCAGCGGGCTACGTAAACTGGGCCTCACTCCCGGGAGCCAGGCAAGGTGATTTATCAGATGAGTGAATAGAATAAAAACACACTTGCCTGTTTATCCCGGGTTTGCTGGTTCTCGCTGCAGCAAACCCAGCCCCCTGCTTCTTAGTGTCTGCAGTGTTCTTGGGCCCCTTGGAAAACCCAGAGGGACCACCCCCGCAAACTGGAAGGCAGGCAGAGGAGCAGAGGAGTTCTTCCTACTGTCCGAAGCTGGGTTGCAATGCCATGGAGATGGCGGAGCCAGCAGAACAGGATCCGGCACACTGGAGAAGAAACGGGGCTTCTCTCGACAAGCTCTTCTACATGCGGAAGCCGGCCTCATGACACATCAGAATCAGAATCAGAAAAGATTTATTGCCAAGTACATTAACAGATCACTGATAACATACGAGAGAATTTGACTTGACACAGAAAATGAACCTGCATTTCCAGTGACGCGGCAGCATCAGAGACGCGCCTGCCAACAGGATAGTGGGTACAAGCATAAGAATAAGAATAATACGAGGAACAATAGGAAGGAGCAAAAAAATCATTGATTCAAAATACTGGTTACATAATCAAAATTAAGATTTCAAGGAAAAAAAAAGCTCTCGATGCACATTCGCTACACAGGATTCACAAGACACAAGAGAGCAGTGTGTGTATCTTTATTCAGTTCATGGATCAATGTGTGTGCGGTGTAGAGCAGTGTTGATGATAATAAGAGAGACAACAAGGACACTTGGCAGGAGATGTTTTGTCTGGCTGCCGCCGAGTCCTTATCTTGGCAGTGTCCAGATGGCTGTCCAAGGCCTTATGCTCGATGATTTTGAAAACACAGACTGCAGACAGCCAGGAGGAATTTTCATGGGGAAATTGAGCCAAATCGGACTGATCACAGAGAAGGCTTTTTATTTCTTCTGTAGATTCAGTACTTAATCCTTCATTGCGGGGCTTTAAATCCATCGTGGAAAGACCTAAGCGAGACCATGATGTAATCCACCTTCCGAGACAGTTCTCCATTTGTCGCTATCAGGGTCTTCTCCAATTTTTCAATTTGACAGATGCACCTCGCCTGGCCAGCATTTTGATAGGTTGTATCCATCTTCAGCAATTTGCGGTACACCAGGACAATCCCAGTTCCAATCAGAAAGATCCCGATCACCATTACCACGAAGACATACAAATCTTCAATATCTTCGATAGAGAGATTAGTGAGACACAAGATTTTCCAATTACTTGTGTCACGTAAATAGCCCGCTGGAGCCGTACCTGCGGGGCAGACAGCTTCCCCCGGAGCACTTTTCCTTGTTGAAAAAATAGTGTCAATTGTGTTCAAAGCCCAGCTTATTAACTCCATAATTTCTTTCTTTCGACGGTCGCAGTTAGACGCAGACAGACAACAGCAAGCTGGGATCCAGTAGTTGGGGGGGGAAGGAAAAAAAAGTCAGAGCAGGAGAGGAGGAAAAAGCGTCTACTCTCTTGGGAGGGCGGAAGTGACATGGTGACATGGTGAAGAGACGGATGGAGGCAGAGGCGGTAGTGGAGGGAGTGAAAGCGCTATTACCTGGGGATGAAGGCACACGTACGGTCTCCACTCCACCAAGTTGGTTACTCCGCCCCAGCAGGCATTTTAGTCTCTCTAGGAGGTACAGCTCCGTGCGCTGGCTGCCAAATCTTCAATCACCGCTACGAGCTTCAGGTCCTCCCAGCTCCACTGCATCCTCCTCTCGACTGCTTCACCTGCTCGAGTCATGATGGCTCCTCAGAACAGGTGAGTGGGAAAAGCAGACACAAAAAATGAAAGGGGAAAAAAAAGAAATTACACACAACTCCTCCACTGGGTTTTTGGCTGGCCAGGTTATTCTGTCATGATTTTCTGCCTATTTGAGGCAAGAGAATTAAAACCCAAATGCAGGAGGTAGTTGTGCATATTTATTGTGCAAACAGTTCAAACAAACAGTCCAGCTAACAACGGA
Source organism: Pholidichthys leucotaenia (assembly GCA_020510985.1). Lineage (NCBI taxonomy): Eukaryota > Metazoa > Chordata > Actinopteri > Cichliformes > Pholidichthyidae > Pholidichthys > Pholidichthys leucotaenia. The sequence goes on along the minus strand of CM035842.1, from coordinate 371,857,038 downwards.
AAAACACAAAATGGCGAGGAGGCTCTGGGAAGCTCACAAGACGCTCCTCAGCTCACCAGTGAGTAAGCCCAGGGGACTCAAAACGCTGCAGGACAGCTGGTCAGTGGGGGAAAGGCAGCCTGGACACCTGAGCACTTCCAAGGTGGGACTGGAAGCAACGGGTACTAAAATACTCACTGGAGCCGGGAACAGCGATGTCCGTGGATGGAATCCCAGAGCCGACCTGCATAAACAGAAGAGAAAGACACAGATGACATGCGGAGCAAAGCGGTGAGTGTGTGTGTGTGTGTGTGTGTGTGTGTGTGTGTGTGTGTGTGTGTGCAAGCGTGTGCATGAGTGAGTGCAGGATGAATGTAGGCAGGCATGTGCGTGCATGAACAGATAATGACAATCAGCTGGTATCACTGGCAGGAGAGGGGGGAGTGGCTGGGAGCTGTCAGAGAGCCGAGCAGACCTCAGAGACTCTCAGAGAGGCGCCTGGTGGAAAATGGACCAAAAATACACTTAAAGGCAAAACAGCCACCGTGCCATGGAACTGGGCTGGAAATCCACCCCAGTCCATGACAGATTGCATTTATATAGCGCCTTTCATTCAAGGTGGAAAAGGGGTGGGACTATATAAGCACTGGCTTCTTCCCACTCCTTTTGAACATTTTATTTTTGGCTTGACTTTTGTTTTTAATTCTTTTTTTCTTTTGTCGGAATGTTCAAATAAATAAAATCAATCAATCAATCAATGATTAGATTTTGTTGATTATCTCAAAATGCATACCTCTGCCAAGGGTCTTATCTTCTGAGAGAATGTTAGCAACAATAGTCCAAAACTACTGGATGGATTTGGATGAAATTTTCACCAGAGGTGAAACTGAACTCATTCAATATTGGAAGTGATCCGTGAGTGCATACCTCCGCCAAGGCCCTATCTCGCAATATACAGATTGATGGCAATATGGATGGAGGTATGCGCTCTCTGAGTGCCCTCTAGTTTTTTATTATTATTCTAAGTTTCTGCTATCCATGTGTTGCTGCAGTATTTCTCCATTGTGGGACTAATAAGGGATTATGTTGTCTTATCTTTATTATTTCCATCCATTAATCATTATTAATCTGCCAAAATTTGCATTCATTCACAATTAAAAGCGAAAAAAAATTCCAATGCAATGCACCCTGAACTTATTTTTCAAGTTTTTCATACTGTTAATAATATGGGAGTGGACAAATGTGCTTGCTTTGTGCAAGGATTGCTGGACTCAGCTCAGTCATCCGGGAAAGGCTCAGAGTAGAACCGCTGCTCCTCCACAACGAAAGGAGCCACTTGAGGTGGTTTGGCCATCTGATCAGGATGCTTCTTTGTCAGTCTCCTGCTTGAGGTATTTTGACCACATCCCACTGGGGGGAGAACTCTGGGAAGACCCAGGACACGCTGGACAGACTATGTCTTCCAGCTGGCCTGGGAACATCTTGGTATCCTCTCTGAAGAGCTGGAGCAAGTAGCCATGGAGAGGGAAGTCTGGGCTTACTTATAAGTCAGGCAAGGGGGTATATGACACAATAGACACATGTTTAAATATGATTTTATCACAACTTGAGGGTGCAAAAAACTTAGTGTACCTAGTTATTCTCAATTTTTCTTCTGCTTTTATTGTATTCAGCCACATATTTTAGCAGAAAGGCTACAGTACAGTCATGCTGACCCTGGCCTCATTGGTTGGCTGATTGACTTTTTAACTAAGCTGTTGAAGTTGTACACCAATATAAATATCTGGGTACAACTATTGATGACAAATTGTGCTTTGATTTTCATGTGGATGCTGTGTGTAAGAAAGCACAGCAGCATACAGTACGCACTTTCTTCACAGACTTTGTATTTTTAATGTAGACAGCACTTTTATGAAAATATTTTAATGTTGTTTAATTGAATCTATTCTTACTTTTTCTTTGATTTGCTAGTACGGCTCCCTGTCACTAAAGAATAACACCAGACTACACAGTGTTGTTAAAGTGTGCAGTAGGATTGTGGGCTATAATCTCAATGACCTTCCCCACTAATACAGAGTCACGACTCTGTTCAAAGCACACAAAATATGTAAAGACTTGACCCACCTCATGGATAGAGGGTTCACAATGCTTCTGTCTGGTTGCAGGTACATTTTGCCACAGTGCAGAACCAACAGAATCAAGAACTCTTTCATCCCTACTGCCACTTGGTTTTTAAATGATTGAGTGTAACTTAACTCTGATGAATGGATTTTTATTTTAAGTGTGGTGTGAATGCATTGTGTTCACTGTTGGCTGCACAATTATTTGCCCCTTGTGGATAATAAAGATTATAGATCAAGCAATCAATAGTATGACAGAATCAATAGTATTCAATTCAATTCAATTCAACTTTATTTATATATCCCCTCACTCGTGAACAAGACCCCAAGATACGTAAACTCCTCCACTTGGGGCAAGAGTCTGTCCCCAACCCAGAGAGGACAATCCACCTTTTTCCGGCTGAGGACCATGGACGCGAACGTTGTACTGGTTTGTTGTGGTGAAGAGGGAGCTTAGTTCTAAGGCAAAGCTGTCAATTTACCAGTCAACCTACGTTCCTACTCTCACCTATGGTCACGAACTTTGGGTATTGACCGAAAGAACAAGATCGCAGATACAAGCGGCTTGAAATGAGCTTTCTCCGTAGGATTGCTGGACTCACCCTCAGAGATAGGGTGAAGAGCTCAGTCATCCGGGAGAGGCTCAGAGTAGAACCGCTGCTCCTCCACATTGAAAGGAGTCAGCTGAGGTGGTATGGGCATCTGATTAGGATGCCTCCTGGACGCCTCCCACTTGAGGTGTTTCAGGCATGTCCCACTGGGAGAAGACCCCGGGGCAGACCCAGGACTCGGTGGAGAGACTATGTCTCCCAGCCGGTCTGGGAACGCCTTGGTATCCTCTCTGAAGAGCTGGAGCAGGTGGCTGGGGAGAGGGAAGTCTGGGCTTCTCTGCTTGAACTGCTGCCTCCGCGACCTGGACCTCCGGAAAAGCGGTAGAAGATGGATGGATGGATGGATTTATTTATATAGCGCAATTTCACAACAGTCATCTCATAGCATGTTCAACTGTAGGGGAAACCCCCACAATTGCAGAAAGACCCCAGCAATCAGGCGATCCCCTGTGAGCAAGCGCTTGGCGACGGTGGAGAGGAAAAACTCCCTTTTAACAGGAAGAAACCTCCAGCAGAACCAGGCTCAGGGAGGGGCAGTCATCTGTTGCGACTGGCTGGGGGGTGAGGGGGATAGAGAAGATGAAAAGAACTGACATGTAGAGAGCAAACAGCACGATGGGGATTCAATCGATGGAAGAGAACAAACAGATGTTAATGACCAGCAAAAAAAAATAAAAAATTCACTGAGAGTGAAGAAAGGAGTGAAGCCCAGTGCAATCATTGGAGATCCCCTGGCTGTCTAAACCTAATAGCAGCATAACTAACGGAGGATTCAGAAACACATGATCCCTCCCTAATTGTAGGCTATATCAAAAAGGAAGGTTTTAACCCTATTCTTAAAAACAGAAATCCAGTCTGTCTCCCGAATCCAGATTGGCAGCTGGTTCCACAAGAGAGGAGCTTGATAACTGAAGGGTCTGCCCCCCATTGTACTTTTGGGGATTCTAGGTATCACAAGTAATCCAGCATTTTGGGAGCGTAGTGCTCTGTTAGGATAATAGGGTAATATCAGATCTTTTAAATAAAAAGGGGGCTAATTGTTTAGAGCTTTGAAAGTGAGAAGAAGGATTTTAAACTTAATTCTAAATTCTATGGGAAGCCAATGAAGGGAGGCCAGAACCGGAGAGATATGATCTCTCTTTCTAGTACCTGTTAAAACTCTTGCTGCAGCATTTTGGATCAACTGAAGACTTTTTAGAGATGTTTTAGGACAACCTGATAATAAAGAGGTACAAAAATCTAATCTAACACTAACAAAAGCGTGGATCAGTTTCTCAGCATCACTTTGAGACAAGATGCTACTAATCTTGGCAATTTTATGCAAACGACAGAAGGCAGTCTTAGAAGCAAATGTAATATGTGAATTGAAAAACAGATCTTGATCAAAAATAACTCCAAGGTTCCTCACAGAGCTATTAAGAGAAAGAGTAACCGCATCCAAACTAAAAGTTTGATTTGGAAAGGTATTTCTAAGGTTTTTTGGACCAACAAGAATGACTTCAGTCTTATCTGAATTTAATAGCAGGAAATTACAAGTCATCCAAGCTTTGATTTCCTTAAGACAGGCTTCTAACTTGGCTAATTGATTACTATCATCTGGCTTCACTGACAGGTATAATTATGTGTCATCTGCATAACAATTAAAATGTATACAGTGCTTTCTAATAATGTTGCCTAAAGGAAGCATATATGAACTAAAAAGAGTAGGGCCTAACACAGATCCCCGTGGAACTCCATGACTGAGCTTTGAGTTGAAAGAAAACTCATTATTGACATGAACAAACTGGAACCTATCAGATAAATAAGATCTAAACCACTGCAACGAAGTTCCATTAAGTCCAACATAGTGTTCTAATCTATCAAGTAGAATATTATGATCAATAGTATCAAAAGCTGCGCTAAGGTCTAAAAGGACAAGTACAGAAACAAGTCCATTATCAGATGCGATCAGGAGGTCATAAGTGACCTTCACTAAGGGTGTTTCAGTACTATAATGGATTCTAAACCCGGATTGAAACTCTTCAAATAAACCATTTCCCTGCAAGTGGTCAAATAATTGCGTAGCAACAACTCTTACTAAGATTTTTGAAATGAAAGGGAGATTAGAGACTGGTCTATAGTTAGCTAAAACTCCTGGATCCAGCGCTGGCTTTTTGAGTAAGGGTTTAATTACAGCAGTTTTAAAAGCCTGCGGTACATGACCTAAAGTTAATGAAGAATTGATTATTTGAAGAATAAAGCTACCAATAAATGGGAAGACTTCTTTAAATAACCTGATAGGAATAAGGTCTAAAAGACAAGTTGAAGGTTTGGATGAGGAAACTATTTTGTCTAACTCTAAAAGGTCAATTGGAGTAAACTGACCCAAACAAATGTCAGTTGAAGGAGTTGTAGTAGTTACTGTATTTAAGTTAACGGTGGGGAAGAATCTGACTGATTTTATCTCTGATAGATGAAATTTTATTATTGAAAAAGTCCTGACTAGTATGCTCTAAGGGAATGCAAGGATTGACAGAGTCCTGACTTTTTGTCAGCCTGGCTACAGTGCTGAAAAGAAACCTGGGATTATTCTTGTTCTCTTATATTAATGCAGAATAATAACTCGTTCTAGCTTTTCTCAGAGATTTTTTTATAAATTAAAAGATGATTTCTCCAAGCTAAATAGATTTCATCTAAATTAGTGGAGTGCCATTTTCTTTCTAATTGACGAGTCTTCTGTTTTAAGCTACGAGTTTCTGTGTTGAACCAAGGAGCTAGAAATCTCTGATTAGACTTTGTCAAGAGCTCCCCGTGTGCCTCTCTAATGCGCACGGCGAGGAGAGAAAGGACTAGAGGATTTAAGTGTAGAGTTACACCAAACACACATTTATTAACACAAAACTTAATATACAGACACAGAACAGCTTGGATCCTCGTTAGCGTCCTCAAGGTAGCCCTACACACAAACTGGAGGAAAACAGCGGCGGAACAGCGCACAGGCAGTTACTCACAGTGGGGGGGCAGACCGAGTCATCACAGCGAAAATCCAAGACACACAGACAGTCCTTACTGATGTGACCGTTGACGGCGGAGAACGACCATCCAACGCGTACAATGATCCAGCGGCGTCTGTGTAGCGAAGAGCTCCTTTAATACAGATGCCATTGGTGTGACAAATAAGGAACACCTGGGCGAGGCACGGACAGATCATTAAAGGGGACTGGAACAGCTGATGAGCCAGAAGGAGAGCAAGGGGGCATGGCTAGGCCAGCAGCCTGTCAGCAGCGTGAGAGAAAGGGGATGACAAATGCTGACTAACAGCTGCCGGTGAGACAGTGGCTAGTGACATGGAAAAAGTACAAGAATACATCAAAATACACTTCACCAGCAAAGCCAACCCCACAAAGAGATCGAGGCCAAGGCCGGTCCACAATTAACCCCCCCAAGTCCATGGGCGTTGGGGCTCAGGAGGCCGTCCAGAGTCCCAGACAACCTCCACGGTCTCCTCAGTGGCACGCCCCGACCAGGCTGGTTCCGCTGCACCCACGGTGGTCTCCAGCAGGAGCCTACCTGTGCCCACGGTGGCCCCTGACCAGGCCGGCTCTGCTGCACCCACGGTGGACTCCAGCGGGAGCCTGGCTGCTTCCACAGTGGCCTCTGACTGGGCTGGCTCCGCTGCACCTGCGGTGGACTCCGATTGGGCCGGCTCTGCTGCAACCCGTGATGGACCCCGATTGGGCCAGAGCTGCACTCACGGTGAGCGGACCAACCTGCAGGAGCACCAGGCTGAGGAGACGATTGATGGGAGGAGCCCTGATGACCCTGGCAGGAGAAGCTGGAGCAACGACGTCCTCCTTTGGCAGGACCGGACCCTCGGCAACCTCCGGCGGCAACACACCCTCTCCGGAGACCCTGGTTGAAGGCTCAGGGGAAGCAGGAGAAGAAAGATGGTTAGGGTCTCCGGCAGCGGCGGAGCCCGGCAAAGGAAGTTCAGGCGCAACTGTGCGCTGTGCCTGACTCTCCTCACCCAGAGCCAGGCAAGATCTCTCTAAAACTGACATAAGAAAAACAAGAGAGATTACTTGCCTGAACTCGAGCTCCACCGTGGTCCAGGACTCCGTCGATCCCGGTGATGAACACTCGGGCTCGGCCGCCAAGAAGTCCAGCTTTGGCTCCCAGTTCGCTGCAGACGCCTCCGCAGGTGGCAAGATGGTGTTGGCAGTCCTGTTGTCCACCTGTAGCAGCTCCAACGCTGGGGATTCCACCAGCATGGCTGCAGGGGGACCTCTCCATGCTGACTCCGAGAATGGATCATCCAAAGCCAGTGGCTCCTCCATCATCTGATGGCCCTGACCTTGGGCCAGCTGGCCCTCAGGGAGAATGGGAGGAGACACGGAGAGGGGAAAAAGTGAATTAATATTTGCAGCCGGAGGAGGGGACCCAGCGGACTGCTGAAACTGGGCCTCTCCCTCGGGAGACAGTCAAGGTTTGCAATTAGATTGAGTGGAATGAAAAAACACTTGCCTGTCATCCCGGTTCCCGATGTTGACAGCTGCACACAGTTGGCAGTCACCCTTCTCCGTGTCACTGACCCCTTCAAAGGATTGTGGAGGAGCTGGCTCTGATGACGCGGAGGTGGGCATGGCCAGGACAATCTTGGAGGGCCTCTTGGTGACTGGAGCGATGACGGTCACTGAAGATGAGAGGGGCTTCCTCCGGCGAGGCTTCCTTTTCCTCTCGGTCGGTTGGGGCATCAGATAGTCTGGGATTCTGAGCACACCATCCGGCCGCAAGTAATCAAGGCCGATGATCTCCGGAGAAACAGGGAGCGGAGGCGGTGTAGCCGTGGGGGGCGCAACCGCTGGGAGCTCCTCACTCAACCCCATGCATGGCACGGCGAAAATCTCCCGGAGAATCTTGGTCGCCTCTGGATGGGCCCACAGGCTATCCTGATACATCACTCTCACCGCCGTATTCTGAGCCCATCGAGCTGTCTCGGATGAACAGGGTTCCAGCACCCGCGAGAGAATGTCCTCCAGCAGACAGAGCGAGCGCAGCTCCCTCTCCAGCATCTCAGCCATAGTGCCCAGAAAGCAGGTGAGTGAAACTGAGATAGTCTCAAAAATGAAAAAATGATTTGTGTGGGTGTAACCCGCTAAATCCTTTTTACGGCTGGATCATTCGGTCATGAGCTCCCTGTGCGCCTCTCTAATGCGCACGGCAAGGGGAGAAAGGACGAGAGGATTTAAGTGCAGGGTTACACCAAACACACATTTATTAATACAAAACTTAACATACAGACACAGATCAGTTTGGATCCTCGTTAGCGTCCTCAAGGTAGCCCTACACACACACTGGAGGAAAACAGCGGCAGAACAGCGCACAGGCAGTTACTCACAGTGGGGGGGCAGACCGAGTCGTCACAGCAAAAATCCAAGACACACAGAAAGTCCTTACTGATGTGACTGTTGACGGCGGAGAACGACCATCCAACGCATACAATGATCCAGTGGCATCTGTGTAGCAAATAGCTCCTTTAATACAGACACCGCTGGCGTGACAAATAAGGAACACCTGGGCGAGGCACGGACAGATCATTACTGGGGACTGGAACAGCTGATGAGCCAGAAGGAGAGCGAGGGGGCATGGCTGGGCCGGCAGCCTGTCAGCAGCATGAGAGAAAGGGGATGACAAGTGCTGACTAACAGCTGCCGGTGAGACAGTGGCTAGTGACATGGAAAAAGTACAAGAATACATCAAAATACACATCACCAGCAAAGCCAACCCCACAAAGAGATTGAAGCCGAGCCGGGGAAAGCCAAGCCGGCTCGGCACGTGACAGACTTTTTCTTTTTTAAAGGGGCCACCATGTCTAGAGTCTTATGCAGAGAAGCTGTAACACTATCTACCATACTATCAATTACAGAAGGAGCAAGCTGTCTATAGCTTATTTCCGTTGTGTTGACACATGGCATAGAGGAAACAATCTGCATAAATTTGGTAATAGCATCATCTGAGAGGCATCTACTGTAGTAATATTTTTCCTTAATCACTGTCTACATCTATTTTATTTTTTATTTTATTTGTTTATTTGTCAGGGACAGTGCAATAAACATAGACAAAAAAGAAAATCTGATGTGTTGCACAGAGAGTGTATAGCATTAAGCTAGTTTGCAACTCTTGTCCCTGGATGGGCTTTAGAGAAAAGAAACAGATAAAAAGAGAAAAAAAAATCTACATGTATATTAAAGTCCACTTCTATAATTATTCTATCTGATTTCAGTACTAAATCAGCTAAGAATTCGGCAAAATTCGGATAAAAACTCTGAGTAGGTTGATGGAGGACGATAAACTATGGCAAATAAAATTGGGTTTAGCCTAAAATTGCTAAAATGCCCAATACTGAGGACCAGCCCCTCAAAGGAATTATAACGTGTTTTTTGCTTTACATTAACTAGTAATTTGGAATTGTAAATTGTTGCTACTCCTCCTCTATGACCAGAACTTCTGGGATTTTTACAGTTTAAATTACCAGAGGGAGTTGATTCATTCAAACCAACATAACCCTCTTGCCCTAACCAGGTCTCTGTAAGGTATATTAAATTAATCTGATGATCAATTAACAGATCATGGACTAGCAGAGACTTGAGAGTTAGAGACCTAATATTTAACAAACCACATTTAATTTTTAAATTATGAGGAGGAACAGAGGCCAAATCATTAAATTTTGACATAATTCTCGGCCCAGGAAACACGCACACAGGCTCAGGTGGATTTGAAAGCTTTATGCAACCAGGGAAATGTGTTTGGATGCGTGTATGTGATATGGTAATGTATTGTGGGTGGTAGATGAGGACAGGAACAGAGCAGCACGCCGTGCGGCCAGGCAACCCTATGGGAGAGACACAAACAGGGAGTGAGCTGGGCAAACCACACGGGAGAGTAATGCAGAGATGTGCTTACTTGCAGAGAAGTTGGTGGCTGGCGTTGGCGAGGATTCCAAGCCTGGGAGACAGCGCCCTGCTGTGCTTCCAACGAGGTGTGGAGATGTGGGGAGGAGATGATGGCGAAGGAGAGGATTTCCGCCGCCAGGGAATCCACCTGTGCACAGGGGAAGGCTGAGAGAACAGGTGAGCAATAAGACAGCTTATGTGTCGCAGCGATGAGTAGCAGGCCTGAAGAAAGGATTCTGCTGAGGGATTGAGCGCGTTGTAAGACAGACGGCTCCAAGCCGATGCTCAGGGTGAGGTGGAATAAATAGCTCAGCGTTAACGAGGAGCAGGTGTGCATGCAGCTGAGGTGGATGCCTGAGAGCAGCGAGTGATGACAGTACTCCCTCCCCTAACAGCGCCTCCTGGCGCTGGTTTACCCGGATGCGCCGGATGGAACTCCGTGATGAGATCTCGATCCAGCACCCAAGAAGAGCGCACCCAGGATCTCCACTCTGGGCCATATCCCTCCAAATCCACCAGGTACTGCAGCCCACGACCTCAGCGCCGGGAGTCCAGGATAGAAGCAACACCCCACGCCGGGTGGCCGTCGATCATCATGGGAGCGGGTGACGACCTAGGAGGAGGGCAAAGTGGATCGGAGACAACAGGCTTGACTTTGGAGACATGGAAAGTGGGACACACACGGAGGGAGGGGGGAGGGCCAAACGCACAGCCACCGGGTTGACAATCTTGGTAATAGCGAAGGGACCGAGAAACCGTGGAGCCAGCTTCCTCTTCTCGGCCTTGAGATTGACGTCCTGCGAAGAAAGCCAGACCCGTTGACCCACCTGATAACTAGGAGCCGGCCTCCTGTGGTGGTTGGCAGTGGTGCTGTTGCGCGCCGCCGTGCACAAAAGCACCTCTCTCGCCCTGGTCCACAAACTCCGGCAGCGTCTCAAATGTGCCTGAATGGAGGGGACAGCCAACTCACCCTCCTGTTCGGGGAACAAAAGGGGATCGTACCCCAACAATGCCTTGAAGGGGGACATACCAGTGGCCGAAGATCGTGCCGTGTTGTGGGCGTACTCCACCCAGGCCAAGTAGGAGCTCCAGGAGGAAGGGTTGGATGAGGTCACGCAGCGCAGGGCAGCCTCCAGCTCCTGATTGGTATGTTCGCACTGTCCGTTGGACTGGGGATGATGACCAGAGGAAAGACTCACCGTGCCCCCCAGGGCATTACAGAAGCACCTCCATACTTGGGATACAAACTGAGGCTCACGATCTGATACGACGTCCAAAGGAATCCCGTGCAGTCTGACCACATGTTGGACGACGAGATCAGCCGTCTCATGTGCCGAGGGAAGACCCCGGAGCGGCACAAAGTGGGCGGCCTTAGAGAACTGATCCACAATCGTCAAAACCGTGTCGTAGGTGTTAGAGACAGGGAGACCAGTGACAAAGTCGAGAGCGATGTGTGACCAGGGCCTTCCTGGGACCGGCAGGGGCTGGAGTAGACCCGCTGGTGGAGAGTTCTGAGACTTACTGGGGGCAGGCCCGGACGTGGTTGGCGGCATCCTTTTGGAGACCTGGCCACCAGAAGGAACGTTGGAGAAGGTCCACCAGTCAGGAGACGCCAGGGTGACAGGCTAGCCTGGACGTGTGGACCCAGTGAATAACCTCCCCCCCGAACAGCTGAGGGAACGTAGAGTCTGCCCTCCAGACCATCGCCACGATCAGGTTCCGCCTCCTGCGCCTTACAGATCTTGTCCCTGACAGACCAGGAGACCGCCCCCACGACGCACGAGCTGGGAAGGATGGTGTGGTCCGACTCTTCCGGGGCCTCAGGAGCGAACTGTCTAGACAAGGCGTCGGGCAACCCATTCTTTGAGCCTGGATGGTAGCTGATGGTAAACTGGAATTGAGTGAAGAATAGAGACCAGCGCGCCTGGCGGGCATTCAGACGCCGCGCTGACCTCAAATACTCCAGATTCTTGTGGTCCGTCAAGACCACGAAAGGCTGAGCTGCCCCCTCCAGCCAGTGACGCCACTCCTGCAGCGCAAGCTTGACAGCAAGGAGTTCCCTGTCGCCGACGTCATAATTACACTCGGCCGCTGACAACCGTCGAGAGAAGAAGGCGCAGGGCCGCTTGATACCATCCAATGGAGAACGCTGGGAGATCACCGCCCCCACCCCTGTGTCAGACACATCAACCTCCACCAAGCACTGCAGCGCGGGATCAACCTGGGTTAGGACCCGGGAGGATGAGAACTCCGTCTTGAGGGTCTTAAAAGCAGTAGCTGCCTCCTCGGACCACTGGAAGGGCACCTTAGAGGAAGTGAGGCAAGTCAGGGGAGTAACAATGGCGCCGAAGTTGGGGACAAAGCGACGGTAGAAATTGGCGAAGCCAATGAACTGTTGCACCTGTTTCCTGGAGGTAGGCGTGGGCCACTCGACCACCGCTTTAACCTTAGCGGGGTCGGGGAGGATCTGATTGCGGGAGATGACAAATCCCAGGAAAGAGGTGGTCTTGGCGTAGAATTCGCATTTCTCCGCCTTGATGTAGAGCCTGTTCTCCAGCAACCGCTGCAGGACCCGCCTCACATGAACCTGGTGCTCCTCCCGTGACCTGGAGAAGATGAGTATATCATCCAGGTAGACAAAGACAAAGACCCCCAGGAAATCTCATAGGACGTCATTAATGAGTCGCTGAAAGATGGCAGGAGCGTTGGTGAGCCCAAACGGCATCACTAAGTACTCGAAGTGGCCGCTGGGCGTCCTAAAGGCCGTCTTCCACTCATCGCCTTCCCGGATCCGAACGAGATGGTAAGCGCTGCGGAGATCTAATTTAGTGAACCAGGTCGCCCACTGCAGGGAGTGGAAGGCGGTGTCCATCAGAGGCAGGGTGTAGCGGTCCTTAATCGTGATGTCATTGAGAGTTCTGAAATCAATGCAGGGGCGAAGGGACCCATCCTTCTTGGAGACAAAGAAGAAGCCAGCGCCGAGCGGAGATGAGGAGGGGCGGATGATCCCAGCACTGAGCGACTCCTTGATGTAAGAATCCATTGTCTCTCGTTCAGGAGCTGAAAGGCTGTAAAGGCGGCCGGATGGTAAGGGTGCCCCCGGGCGGAGGTTGATGGTGCAGTCATACTGCCGGTGAGGGGGAAGAGACATGGCTTTGGACTTGCTGAATGCCATCCCCAAGTCGTGAAACTCCTGGGGCACCAGGGTGAGGTCCGGAAGCTCGGAGACCGGCGCTGACGGAGGTGAGGATGGAGCACAAGCCGCAGACTGGAGACAGGTACTCAGGCAGAAGGAGCTCCACGAAAGGACATTACCAGACCTCTAATTGAGGATGGGGTTGTGCAGGCGCAGCCATGGGTAGCCCAGGATGACACGGTCCGAAGAGGAAGACAAAACGTATAGGGTTAGGTCCTCTCGGTGGTTGCCTGAGATTATTATGGGCACTGGCTTGGTGCGGTGCGTCACTACCCCCAGGGGAGTGCGAGAGAGGGTGACCAGATTCAGAGGAGTAGACAATGGCTGACAGGGTATGCCCAAACGGGTTGTCAGGCTCTTGGAAATGAAATTTTGCTCTGCCTCCGAGTCCACCAGTGCATGAGTGAGGTGCCCGATGGAGTTATGGCAGAATCTGATGGGCAGTATGCAACTAGAGAGGGGATTTGACCGGTTAGAGTCCGCGAGGCCCCCTACAGTGACTCGCGGATCCCCCCGTTTGGCTTGACCGGGCACTGCTCCACGGTATGCTGGTCGTCTCCGCAATACATGCAGAGACCCAGTTCCCGCCGGCGTTGTCTCTCCGCAAGAGGGAGCCTGGTGCGCCCGATCGACATGGCCTCTGACTCATCGGCGGACTCTGGAGCGGGTAACGCCAGGGGGCGAGACTGAGGAGAGCGGGCGGAAGATCCACGCGAGCGGCTGACTGACTTCCACTCCGTGGCCCGCTCTTGCAGCCTGTTGTTCAAACTAATCGGTAGAGAGATTAGTTCGGACAGCCGCCCTGGGAGATCCCGACTGGCCAATTCGTCCCGCAGACCTGAATTGAGGCTATGGAGGAAGATGCTGCAGAGAGAAGCCTCCCCCCAACCAACCTCCTCCACTGCCACCCGGAAGTCAACAGCGTGATCCACCGCCAACCGGCTTCCCTGTTGAAGGCTAAGGAGCCGATCGGCGAGGACGCTGTCACGACGCGAGTGATCAAACACCTCTAGGAAGTCTTGCACGAACCGGTCATAGGAAAGGGTCGCGTAGCTGGGCTTCGACATTACGGCGTAAGCCCAAGCTAACGCTCGCCCCTCCAGGAGATTAGCCATGTAGCTGATTCGGCTATGGTCAGAGGGAAAATCCCCGGGAACGCGCAAGAACACCGACTCACATTGTAAAATAAACCCCCGTGCCCCACCGAGCTTCCTGTTGAAGCGAGCGGGGGTTGGGATAGGTGTGAGCCGGGTCGGCGCTCCTGAGCTAGGTTGGCCAGCCGAGGAAGTGGCCGAAGCCGAGCCGCCTTGATGAGCCGGGGGGAACGCCTGCTGGTAGTCAAGACTGTCTAACCGGTGAGTAATTCTAGTTAACTGGTTGAATATGACCTGTTGTTGATGCGCTATCATATCCACCCGAGCCTCGAGGGTGGAAAAACGGCGTGCGAGCCCGCTGTCCTCTGGGCCGCCTGCTGGAGCCGTACTGACATAATTCTTGGCCCAGGAAACACGCACGCAGGCTCAGGTGGATTTGAAAGCTTTATTCAACCAGGGAAACGTGTTTGGATGCACGTATGTGATATGGTAATGTATTATGGGTGGTAGATGAGGACAGGAACAGAGCAGCACGCCGTGCGGCCAGGCAACCCTATGGGAGAGACACAAACAGGGAGTGAGCTGGGCAAACCACACGGGAGAGTAATGCAGAGATGTGCTTACTTGCAGAGAAGTTGGTGGCTGGCATTGGCGAGGATTCCAAGCCTGGGAGACAGCGCCCTGCTGTGCTTCCAACGAGGTGTGGAGATGTGGGGAGGAGATGATGGCGAAGGAGAGGATTTCCGCCGCCAGGGAATCCACCTGTGCACAGGAGAAGTCTGAGAGAACAGGTGAGTAATAAGACAGCTTACGTGTCGCAGCGATGAGTAGCAGGCCTGAAGAAAGGATTCTGCTGAGGGATTGAGCGCGTTGTAAGACAGACGGCTCCAGGCCGATGCTCAGGGCGAGGTGGAATAAATAGCTCAGTGTTAACGAGGAGCAGGTGTGCGCGCAGCTGAGGTGGATGCCTGAGAGCGGCGAGTGATGACAAATTTAGAGGCTTCCTGTTTAATTTGAGTTTTTCAAGCTTTTTGTTTAATCACTTTGGGATGCTTATACATTATATTTTTATTTACTTTGGAGGGAGCAGACAATGATTCTCTGATGGGGAAGACAGGGGCTAAGTTGAGGGTTGGCGAATGAAGAGGAGCTGCAGAGAGGCGTGTAAGACTGTGACTCTGCTTCCTGGTCCCAACTCTGAGTTGTCAAGATTTTGGAAATTTGGATAAAAATGATGCCAGATTGTTAGATAAATGAGACGCACCATCCAAAGTGTGATGGACGCCGTCTCGTCTAATAAGACCAGGTTTTCCCCAAAATGAGCTCCAATTGTCTATGTAGCCCACATTGTTTGCAGGACACCACACAGACAGACAGCGGTTGAAGGATGACAAGCGGCTAAACATGTCATCACTGGTCAGATTGGGGAGGGGCCCAGAGAATACTACAGAGGCAGACATTGTTTTGGCAAAGTCACACACTGATTCCACGTTAAGTTTTGAGACTTCCGACTGCCGGAGTCAGACATCGTTAATGTCGGCATGGATAACAATTGTGGAGTACTTACAGTTACTTTTAGCCAGCATTTTCAAATTTGACTCGATGTCACCTGGTCTGGCCCCAGGAATGCATTTGACTATGACCGCTGGAGTCTCTAGGTTCACGTTTCTAAATACAGAGTCGCCAATGATCAGAGTTTTTTCCTCTGCGGGTGTGTCACTGGGTGGGAAAAAGCAATTAGAAACATGAACAGGTTGGTGGTGAACTGGGGCTCTGTGGCTAGGCTTCCTTGTCACCATCACCCACCCAGTCTCCTTGCTGCTGAGGAGGACCGGAGGACCGCTAGCAGGCCGCCCTAAGCTAGGGAGCTTCGCTGCAGCTAGGGGACGTCCGTCGTTATTAATTGGCGCAGACGGTGTTTCAATACAGTGGAGGCGGGATTCCAAATCAGACAACCTCGCCTCGAGCACCTCAAAAAGACAACATTTATTACATTTACCGTTATCACTAAAAGAGGCAGAGATGTAGCTAAACATCTGACAGAGAGTCCACACCAGAAGAGAAGGGGAAGGACAGCTAGTAGCCATAGCTAATGGCTAACCCGAAACTAACAAAAACACTGATGAAAGGTGAACAGAAGGCTAAAGAGGGTGATTAGATGACACTGAGTGTGCACACAAGTGCAAGAGGCTTGATAAACAGAAGTGAGGGCTAACGGTAAATGCATACCTGCCAACTACTCCGGTTTTGCCGTAATGGTTCCGGTTTTTAAGACCCCGTTCCGGGTTCCGGTTTTATTATTCAAAATTACGGTTTTTCACTAAAAAATTCAGTCAAAAATTTTAAATCGTAAAAAAAACACGGAAAACACGAAAGCAATTCCAAACACGCTGTCGCTCGGATTAGTATCTAAATTTAGAACAAAGGCAATCGGCACTGCTTCATGTAGGTGTATTGCGCATGTGCGAGAGGTCTGAGCCAATTTTCCATGTGCAATCGCGAGGCAATCAGGTAAGAATTATACGTTTTCATCATGGAGTCTGCCGGAGAAAAATCACTAACGAGCGTGAAACACAAACGAAAATTACAGTCTTTTCGTGAGGAATACAGCAAAGCATTTCCGGGAGTTATTATTCGCTCAAGAAGGGGTGAAAATTACGCAAATTGCACTTTGTGTAGACAAGACTTTTTGATTGGACATGGCGGAATCAGCAATTACAATTCAGAACAAAGCTAAGACAAAATGTGACAAAATAAACTAAGTAACAACACAACACAGACTGGATATGACAATCCTTATGTGATTTTACATGTCATCTTGTATATATGTTTGGAGTATTTCTTCCTTTAGTTTTTGTTTAAATTGTCCAAGCGTTGTACATGATTTTAATTCAGGTCCAAAATCATTCCATAATCTGACTCCTTGCACTGAAACACAGTGTTGCTTGGTGGTAGTTCTCACTGAAGGTTTTTGAAATATACATGTTCCTCTGAAATGATATTGTTTCTCCCTTATTTGGAACAACTTTTGGATATTTGCGGGCAGTGATAGAGTCTTCACTTTAAAAATTATTACTGCAGTTTTAAAGTCAACCAGATCTTTCAACTTGAGAGCTTTTAATTTAAGAAAAAGTGGGTTTGTTGGTTCCCTGTAAGCAGCTTTGTTTATTATTCTAATAGCTCTCTTCTGAAGCATAAAGACTGGATATATGTTTGTTTTATATGTATTTCCCCATACTTCAGTACAATATGTCATGTATGGGAGTATTAATGAATGATACAAAGTATATAATGTGGGTTGATTCAGCAAATATTTCGCTCTGTGTAGTATTGCAATTGATTTAGATATTTTACCTTTAATATAATTAATATGTGACTTCTATGTCAAATGCTAATATTTGTTTGACACTGCGGCCCCTGGACCCCGGCTAGCTACTAGGCTTTTCAGGTTTGAAAGTTGAAGAAATATGAGGTTGTTAGCTACATTTAACTAGATTTAATGCTAATATTTGTTTGGCAAATATTAGCATTATTATTATTAGCATTAGCATTATTAGCATTAGCATCGGCCCCTGGACCCCGGCTAGCTACTAGGCTTTTCAGGTTTGAAAAGTTGGCAGGTATGTAGATGGAAAAAAGTGATTAAAATACAATTAAAGGCAAAATCCTCGGGAGAATTAGAAGAGCATACCACAGACAGCCAGCAACACAGGAAGTGACGATATGTTACCACAGGAAGGTCCCTCACACAGTACCACAGGAAGTATGAGAGCAATACTCCTGCAAATGCACCCAAACACTCAGAACTAAAAATGATTCAGTGAAAAGAACCGTGCTTTTGTTTTGACTGTCAAACCAAAAACTCTCCAACCAGAAACCAGAAAGTACCTGCATTTTGAAAGTTCTGCTTTTTTCGTCATGCCACACTTAACTGCAGTCAAAAATTGTCAGAGTTAAAGGGGGCATTGCATTTCTACAAGGTTAATGCAATAGCTTTGACACCACCAATATATATGCATATACAGCGGAGAAAATAAGTATTGAACACATCAACATTTTTCTCATTAAACATATTTCTGATAGAGCCATTGATCTGAGATTTTTGCCAGATATCAGTAAAAAACCCAAGGAATGCATACATACTGACCAAAGAAATCCAGAATCAGAATCAGAATCAGAATCAGAATCAGGTTTATTGCCATTGTTCATGTAGTACACAAACTAGGAATTTGTCTCGGTACAATGCTGCAACATTAAACATGATAAGATAAGAGAAATAAACTATACATGTAATAAAGTGTAGGATAAGATTAAGTGATACTGGTCAACAGTTAAAATATATATTAGCCAGCAGCAGATACTGTGGAGAACTATATAGTGCAGTCGGTAATGCAGGAAGAAAACAGTGATGATTGACATGAGTCTGGTTGAGCTGCTGTACATGGTGCACGAGAGTCACTTAGTGTTCAGCAGTCTAATGGCAGAGGGGAAGAAGCTGTTCATGTGACGGGAGGTTTTAGTCTGGATGGACCGAAGTCTTCTACCAGAGGGGAGGGGGGCAAACAGTACATGACCAGGGTGTGAGGGATCGGCTATGATCCGGCCAGCACGCCTCCGGGTCCTGGAGATGTACAGATCCTGGAGAGATGGGAGCTTGCAGCCGATCACCTTCTCAGCAGTGCGCACGACGCGCTGCAGCCTTAGTCTGTCCCTGGCAGTGGCTCCTGCGTACCACACGGTTATGGAGGTGGTGAGGATGGACTCGATGATGGCTGTGTAGAACTGCACTAACATCTTGGTGGGTAGCTTGAGCTTCCTCAGCTGCCGCAGGAAGAACATCCTCTGCTGGGCTTTTTTGATGAGTGAGCTGATGGTCAGCTCCCATTTGAGGTCCCTGGTGATGGTAGTGCCTAGGAAGCGGAAGGAATCAGCAGTGGTGATGGGAGAGCCTGAGAGGGTGAGGGGGGGCAGAGGAGTAGTGACTTTCCTGAAGTCTACAATCATCTCCACTGTCTTCAGAGCGTTCAGCTGCAGGTTGTTATTGCTGCACCAGGACGCCAGCTGGGCCACCTCTCTCCTGTAGGCGGACTCGTCGCCGTTGGAGATGAGCCCGATGAGGGTGGTGTCGTCCGCAAACTTGATCAACTTGACAGACTGGTGGCTGGAGGTGCAGGAGTTGGTGTAAAGGGAGAAGAGTAGGGGGGAAAGTACACAGCCCTGGGGTGATCCGGTGCTGATGCTAGTATAGTCTGAGACAGTCTTTCCCAGCCGCACATGCTGCCTCCGGTCCGTCAGGAAGTCGATGATCCACCTGCAGAGGGAGTCAGGCACGTTGAGCAGGGACAGCTTGTCCCGGAGCAGAGCGGGGCGGATGGTGTTGAATGCGGAGCTGAAGTCCACAAACAGGATCCTGGCGTAGGTTCCCGGGGAGTCCAGGTGCTGCAGGATGGAGTGGAGGGCCAGGTTGACTGCATCGTCTACAGACCTGTTGGCTCGGTAGGCAAACTGCAGCGGGTCCAGGAGAGGGGTGGTGATGGACTTGAGGTGGGACAGGACCAGGCGCTCAAAGGACTTCATGACTACAGAGGTGAGCGCTACAGGTCTGTAGTCATTAAGTCCAGTGATCCGTGGCTTCTTGGGGACAGGGATGATGGTGGAGGATTTGAGGCAGGACGGCACGTGGCATAACTTAAGGGAGGTGTTAAAAATGTCTGTGAATACAGGAGCCAGCTGTTTCGCACAGAGTCTCAGGGTGGAGGGAGACACGCCGTCTGGGCCGGGGGCCTTGCGCGGGTTCAGTCTGGAGAACTGTTTGAGCACATCCTGCTCACTGATGATAAGGGGAGGGGGGGAGGTGGGGGGGGGGTGCCTTAAATGAAGTAGGGAATGTGGAGGCTGTGGAGCTGGAGGGAGGGGGGGAGTTGGACACAGATGACGAGGTGTCAAAACGGGCATAGTGTTGGGACAGTCTCTGACAAAGGGCTTTGTCATCCTGACCTTTAGGAGCCTGAGGCCGATAGTTGGTGATCTGCCTCAGTCCTCTCCACACGGAAGCCGAATCATTAGCAGTGAACTGCTGCTGGAGTCTCTCTGAGTACACAGATTTAGCCCTCTTCAGCTCTCTGTTAAACCGGTATTTAACCTCCCTGTAGCAGTCCCTGTCTCCACTTTTCAGCGCTGCTTCCTTCTCCTTCCTGATCTGTCTGAGCTTAGCTGTGAACCAGGGTTTGTCATTAGAGTAACTTACCCTGGTGCGTGATGGAAGAATGTTCTCTTCACAAAAGTGGATATATGAGTTCACAGTGTCCGTGTACTCATCCAGATCATGCGTGGCTCCTTTAAGCATGCCCCAGTCAGATATTTCCATGCACGTGCAGGAAACTGTGCTCACAAAACAAGTTACATTTAATAAAGTGGAATCACACAGAGAATAAGTATTGCACACGCTTGATGAAATTCATTTAATTCTTAGTAGAAAAGCTGTTGTTGTAATAACAGCTTCCAGATGCCTCCTGTATGGAGAAACTAGGTTCAGGCATTGCTCAGGAGTGATTTTAGCCCATTCTTCCACACAAACTGTCAAATCTAGAAGGTTCCGTGGGTGTCATCTATGAACTCTGATCTTCAGTTTGTTCCATAGATTTTCAAATGCATTCAGATCAAGGGACTGACTGGGCCATTCGTGCAGCTTTATTTTCCTTCTCTGGAGCCAGTTGAGTTTCCTTGGCTGTGTGTTTGAGATCATTGTCTTGCTGAAATGTCCACCCTTGTTTCATCTTCAGCATCTTGGCAGATGGCAACAGGTTCTTATCAAGGATGTCTCTGTACATTTGTCCATTCATCTTTCCTTCAATTACATGAAGTCTGCCTGTACCATATGCTGAAAAACACCCCCACACCATGATGGGATGTGCAGTGCCATTTCTCTTCCAAACATGCTGTGTGTTGTGGCATCCAAAAGCCATAGCAGCCATCTGGCTACGGCCAAGAGGGATAATTTTTTCACACATAAGGAGTTGTTCAGAACTCCTTATAAGAACTCCTTATACAAAGATATAGAGTGATGATAATCAAGTCAGTGGCGGTAATGCACCTGTGGGCTGGTTGCCAACCACCAATCAAATCTAAAAGAAGAAGAAGAAAAAGTTCAATTTTGGTCTTATCTGACCAGACTATATTCTCCCAGTATTTT
Source organism: Pholidichthys leucotaenia (assembly GCA_020510985.1). Classification (NCBI taxonomy): domain Eukaryota; kingdom Metazoa; phylum Chordata; class Actinopteri; order Cichliformes; family Pholidichthyidae; genus Pholidichthys; species Pholidichthys leucotaenia. Next base: position 371,835,914 of record CM035842.1, on the reverse strand, counting down.
ACTGGCTTGCCCAAATGCTGTGCAGCAAACTTTACACAAGCTTCAACATTTTTCTTCAGTAATGGAGTCTTGTGAGGTGAGCGGGCATTGAGCCCATGTCGGTTGAGTGCATTACTTATTGTTTTCTTTGAAACAGCAGTACCTGCTAACTCCAGGTCTTTCTGGAGCTCTCCATGAGTGAGCTTTGGCTGTTGGATGACTCTTCTGATAATTCTTTTGACTTTTCTGTCAGAAATCTTGCGAGGAGCTCCTGGTCATGGCTGGTTTATGATAAGATGATGCTCTTTCCATTTCCGAATGATGGCTCCAACAGTGCTCACTGGAACATTCAGCAGTTTACAAATGTACCTATAACCAATGCCATCATTATGTTTTGCAACAATAAGGTTGCAAAGGTCTAGAGAGAGCTCTTTGCTTCTACCCATCATGAGTTCTTTGTAGTGTGACAATCTGATATTCACAGACCTTTTTAAAAGTTATCAGTCAGGAATTATCCAGCTGAAATTAATTTGCGCTGATGGGAGATAGAATAGTTTTCTAAATTCTGATGGATTTCAGCTGGTTTCTTAGCTTTCTATGCCTTTTTGCACCTCTTTTTCTTCATGTGTTCAATACTTATTTTCTGTGTCATTCCACTTTATTAAATATAACTTGCTTTGTGAACACAGTTGCCTTGATTTCTTTGTATGTATGGATTACATGGGTTGTTACTGATATCTGGTGAAAATCTCAAGTCAGTGGCTCCATCAGAAATATGTTTAATGTGAAAAATGTTGACGTGTTCAATATTTATTTTCTCCACTGTTTCAATATGTATTTTCTCCCAGCACATACAGTGTTGGGAGTAATGCATTACTTTGTAACACCACTACTTTTGCAGTAACATGATATGTTACTCATTATTCATTTTATTAATACGGAGAGATATTTTTAGCGCAAATAAATGAATATACAAACTGACCCCACCATAGCTGACACAGCCTTCAGTCGACATGATCTGTTGCACAGAGCCAAGTCTTCACTACTGAGTGGAGGAAGAGATGTAGCTACTTTGTTTTTGTGGAAATAGACAGATTATTTTTCCTTTGTCGCAGTTAACAACAAAAGCATATTGGTGGGTTGCGAGCTAAAGTGCCGGTTGAGACCTACTGCAATCTTGAGAAGCACCTGAAAACAACAACAAAGCCCCAACAAAGCTAGTGCTAAGTAACGGCTAGCTATGCTAACAACTAACACTGTGGTAGTGGATCTACGCTATCTGAACAGCCACAGCTGGATGGAAAGTGGAAATACTCTTGTCTCAACAACCACGGCTGGATTTCAAGCACAGGTATGCATGTGGACAGTTTGTGACCAGCAAGAATTAAACCGACTGATTGCCAGATATGTCGTTACAAACTGAATATGTGATGTAAGCAGTGATTTTCCATTAGACAGCCGAGACTGTGACTAACTGAAGTTAAAAACATTTACTTGCTACCTGGATAAACATTATTCAAAAATGAATTTTGATCTTCAAAAGGAATTTGAGGGAATGGATCATGTCTCTGTTATAGCAGACATTTGGACTGTGGATAACAAACATTTTCTTTGGATCCCTGCACATCAGATTAAATCCATATCATTAAGGTAAGTCAAACATGGACAGCTTTATGTAGTGTTGCTAAAGCTGTTGCTAACACTCAGTCCAAAATGAGGACATTACTGGCAATATCATGTTGACTTTCTTCAGACTTTTCCCAAAATAAGAGCTCTCAAGGTAGGATAAAGCAGACTGAACATTTTCTAAAAGCTCTGTCTGAAACAGTCTGTTTTCAGCCTGAGATTAATAAACCCGTAATGTAATCCATTAAATTACCTTGCTATGTTTGCAGGCTGATTTAAGTATGCATTTAAAAGTAATGTGAAAGCTACTTTTCCAAGTCACTAGTTACTTTAATCATGCAGTAATTGGTAAAGTAACTGAATTACTTTTGAAAAGAAGTAACTAGTAACTGTAATATACACACACACAGATACTGTATATATACAGTATATATATATATATATATATATATATATATATATATATATATATATATATATACATATTATGTATGTATACACACACACACACACATATATATATATAATTTTTTTTTTTAAATGAAGGTGTTTATGATTAAGACAAAAAAAAATTGAGTAAATTTGGACATTTTGAGTATCTGGTCATGCCGTTCGGACTGACCAATGCCCCCGCCGTCTTCCAGCGGCTGATCAACGATGTGCTGAGGCATTTTTTGGGTACGTTTGTATTTGTCTATCTGGATGACATTCTCATTTTTTCCCAGTCCCTGGATGAGCACCGAGTGCACGTGAGGTGGGTACTGCAGCAACTGTTGGAGAATAAACTTTTTGTCAAGGCCGAGAAGTGTGAGTTTCATACCTCCAGAACTTCCTTCCTCGGATTTATAATCTCCCACAACGAGATCATCCCCGACCCTGATAAGGTAAAAGCAGTGGTAGAGTTGCCCACTCCGTCCTCCAGAAAGCAGGTCCAGCAGTTCCTGGGGTTTGCTAATTTCTACTGCCGCTTCATCCAAAACTATAGTCTCATTGCTCTTCCCTTGACTAGTCTGACCTCTCCCAAGGTGCCCTTTCGGTGGACTAAGGAGGCGGCTGCGGCCTTTGTACATCTGAAAGACAGGTTCTCGTCCTCTCCTATATTGGCACAGGTGGATCCCGCTCTCCAATGCCTGGTGGAGGTGGACGCATCGGACTCGGGGGTTGGAGCCGTCCTATCCCAGCGCTCCCCGGCTGATGGCAAGATACGGCCCTGTGCGTTCTTCTCCCTTCGCTTATCCCCGGCTGAGCGCAATTATGACATCGGTGACAGAGAGCTGTTGGCTGTCAAGCTCGCACTGGAGGAGTGGTGTCACTGGCTGGAGGGGGCCTCCCAGCCGTTCGTTGTATGGACTGACCATAAAAATCTGGAATACCTCCGGACGGCCAAGCATCTGAACACACGCCAGGCCCGCTGGTCTCTGTTTTTTGGGCGGTTCGACTTCACCATTACCTACCTTCCCGGGTCTAAGAATACGAAGCCGGACGCCCTGTCCCAACAGTTTGCCCCAGAGGCAACAGAGATGACCGAGCACCCTAGTCTCCCCTCATTGTGTGTCGTGGGCACCCTCTCCTTGGGTGTAAAGGAAAAGGTCTTGAAGGCACAGGAAGATGAGCCCAACCCGGGCGGGGGGCCAGCGGGTAAACTGTTGGTCCCATCGGCTGTTCGGGGGGGAGGTTATCCATTGGGGCCACTCTTCCAAGTTCGTGTGTCACCCCGGGAGGGCGCATACAGTGGACCTTCTCCAGAGGACGTTTTGGTGGCCATCGCTCCAGAAAGACGTCGGGGAGTATGTCTGAGCCTGTCCCCAGTGTGCTGCCGATAAGACGTCCTCTTCCCCGCCAGCTGGGCTGCTCCACCCCTTCCATCCCCGGCAGACCGTGGTCCCATGTGGCATTGGATTTCATCACCAGCCTCCCATCGTCCAATCAGCATATGGTAATTCTCACCCTGGTCAATAGGTTCTCCAAGGCAGCCCATTTCGTCCTCCTGCAGGGGCTGCCCACAGCAAGAGAGATGGCGGACCTTCTCGTCCAGCATGTTGTGAGGTTACATGGGATCCCCCTGGACATCGTCTCTGATCGGGGTCCCCAGTTTGTTTCTCAAGTCTGGATGTCATTCTGCAACGCCCTGGGGGCTACGGTGAGTCTATCATCTGGCTATCATCTGCAGAGCAATGGGCAGTGTGAACAAGCAAACCAGGAGTTGGAGGCTGCGCTGCGGTGTGTCGCCACCACCAACCCAGCATCGTGGAGCTCCCACCTTCCCTGGATTGAATATGCCCATAACACCACCATCTCCTCGGCAATCGGCATGTCTCCATTTGAGGCCTCGCTGGGTTACAACCCCCCGCTGTTCCCGGAGGAAGAGGGGGACATCGCCATTTCTTCTGTCTGTGCGCATCTGAAGCGCTGCCGTCAGATCTGGAAGACCACCCAGGCTGCACTGCGATGCACGGCAGAGCGCAATTCTTCGGTAGCCAACCGCCAGCTCCCACCTACCAGGTGGGTCAACAGGTATGGCTTTCTACAAAGCATATTAACTTGAAGGCTGAGAGGAAGAAGATGTCGCAGCAGTTTATTGGGCCTTTTTCTATCAGTCGCATTATTAACCCCGTCTCTGTGCGCCTAGCTCTCCCCCCTCCCTCTGCATTTGTCCAACTTTTCACGTCTCACAGGTCAAGCCTGTCTGCTCCAGTTCTTTGTGTCCCCCTCCCAGGGCTCCACCGCCACCGATGGTGATCGATGGCGACCCGGCTTGGAAGGTCAACGCCATCCTGGACGTCCGATGCCAGGGTCGTGATCTGCAGTATCTGGTGGACTGGGAGGGCTATGGACCAGAGTGGAGATCCTGGGTGCACCCCTCCTTTGTGCTGGACAAGCAGCTCATCAGGGACTTCCACCAGGCGCACCCAGGTAGGCTGGAATGACCGCCGAGAGGCATCTCGTAGGGGGGGAGTACTGTCATGGCTGCCAATCATCCGCACCTGCGCACACACCTGCTCTCCATCCCAGCCTGGCTATTTATTCCGTGAGGCCCTGAGATCAGCGCAGAGTCGTCTGTCTCCTTTCCATAGGATCTGCTCTCTCCATCTCCACGCTGAGCTTCTAAGCCTCATCTACTCTCCAGTTCCGCTCGTTGGCTGCTGAACCTACCAGCTCCTTCACCCAAGTAAGCCATCATCTTTTCCTCTCACTGCTCTGAGTCCCCTGTGCACAGGCGGAGATCCGTGGCGGCGAACTCCCTTCCTCCTGGCGGTGGACTCATCTGCTCTGCTTCACCTGCCCATACCATCTCCAAAGGGACTGCTAGCACTGTCCTCCTGGCCGTAGCCGCTGAGGTACCTGTGCTCCACCTCTCCATCACAAACAGTAAGCGCAGTACTATCTGGTGCATCCCCTGTCTGGTTAGCTTCTAACTTTCAGTCTGTTTGTGTGTCCATAGGGTTGCCAGGTTGCACAGTGCTCTGCTCGCCCCAGCAGATACATCATTACATTATACACATATACAGATACGCACACACGCACTCACACACTCACGTTATACTCAATAAAAGGTTAATTGTGTTATTCTCAAGTCGTGTCTGCTCATTGGGTCTAAAACCATGTCAGTTGCTAGTTTGTTTTCAATCATTGTCCTGCTGCAGAACCCAAGTGCACTCAGCTTGAGGTCACGAACAGATGGCCAGACATTCTCCTTCAGGAATTTTTGGTAGACAGCAGAATTTATGGTTCCATTTACCACAGCAAGTCTTCCAGGTCCTGAAGCAGCAAAACAGCCCCAGACCATCACACTACCACCACCATATTTTCCTGTTGGTATGATGTTCCTTTTCTGAAATGCTGTTACTTTTATGCCGGATATAATGGGGGACACACCTTCCAAAAAGTTCAACTTTTGTCTCGTCAGTCCACAGAGTATTTTCCCAAAAGTCTTGGGGATCATCAAGATGTTTTCTGGCAACACTGAGATGAGCTTTTATGTTCTTATATTTAAATTTGTTTGATGATCTGAAACATTTAGGTGTGACAAACATACAAAATATGAGAAATCAGGAAGGAGGCAAACACTTTTTCACACCACTGGATACACACACACACATGCACACACACACAGTGTTGGGCAAGTTATTAAAAATAGTAAGTAATTACAGTTACTAGTTACTTCTTTTCAAAAGTAATTGAGTTACTTTACCAATGACTGCATGATTAAAGTAACTAGTTACTTGGAAAAGTAACTTTCACGTTACTTTTAAATGCATACTTAAATCAATAATTTAATGGATTACATTACGGGTTTAATTGTTTAGTTATAGTATTACTTGAATCTCCCAGCATTGTTAAAATTGATATTAAATATCCATATGTCCAAATATGTTCAAAAAAACAGTCTTTCATAGGGTGTCCTAATTTTTTCACGACTGTATATATATTAAGGATGAGCCGATACCACTTTTTCAAGACCGATACGGATACTGTCACTTTGAGTATCGTCCAATACCAATCCAAACCCTGCGTGGGTTTACACCGGGATTTCTCCGGTTTCCTCCCACAGGCCGAAAAAATGCAAGTTAGGTTAACTGGAGACTCTAAAGTGGCCCCAGGTGTGAATGTGTGTGTGAGTGAATGGTGAAGGGCTGGCGCCACATCATGGCTGCCTCATCCATCCATGTGGATGCCCTGTAATTTCCCCATTGCGGGACTAATAAAGGATAAAAAAAAAAAAAAAAAAAATGATATTGTCTCTCTTATTTAAAACAACAGTACAAAACATACTTTGGTCATGACTGGTTGCATCTTGCATACATATAAAAACATAAATTTAAAAGTCAAAGAATATACGTATATATATACAGTATATATATATATTTTTTTTTTTTATTTATTTTTTTTTTTTTCACCTCTGCGGCTATGGGTCTCTCTCCCTTCGAGGCATCCTTGGGTTACAACCCCCCCGTCCCCAGATGCAGAGGTGGAAATTGCTGTAGTGCCTGTGCAGTCCCACATCAGGCATTGGACCCCCCCCCCCCCCCCCCCCCCCCGGCCGGGTTGGGCAGAAGGTATGGGTGTCCACTAAACACATTAACCTCAAAATTGATTCCAGAAAGCTCTCTCCCTGCTTTATTGGTCCATATCCCATCTCCCAGATCATCAATCCAGCTGCTGTTCACTTGTCTCTTCCCCGTGCTCTCCACATCTGTCCCACCTTTCATGTCTCTCAGGTGAAGCCATTTTCCACCAGCCCTCTGTGTCCTCCATCCAAGCTGCCTCCCCCTCCAGTGATGATCGACGGCAGTCCTGTGTGATAAGGTCAACCGCATTATGGACGTGCGATGCAGGGGGCGAGGCCTACAATACCTGGTGGACTGGGCTGGGTACGGACCAGAGGAGAGATCATGTGTCTGGGGATCCTTCATCACGGATTGGGAGATGATCAGTGCGTTCCATCGGTCCCATCCGGGGAGGTTGGGTCAGCCAACAGGAGGCGTCCCTTGAGGGGGGGACACTGTGGTGATCCGAGCTGTATGCTGTTTTTCTCTCTCCTCTCATTGATTATTTTCTGTAGATGCGGTTTCATCCACACCTGCACTCCTTAATTAGCAGCCTTTAAATGGAGTGGGGTCCTCCACTCCTGCACGGAGACATCTACACTCACATGCAGTTCAGAGAGCTCCTCTACGTTATACGCAGTCCTTCTCATCTCCAGCTTCGAACTCCGTCTCACACTCAGCACACAGTAAGCTACCTCTCAGTCTGTACCTTACCCCCTGCATCTCACCTCTGCTTGTCTCGGATTAACCTGTGCACAGGTGGACCATCTCCCTGGCAGACCAGCAACTCTCTTCATGGCAGACCTGGACCCTTCCCCCAGAGTCGGAGTCTCCTCATTCCTGCCAGCATCCTGTAAGTGCACTTTTTCATCAAACTGAACTTTTCCCTTCTTCCCTCAGCCAAGGAATTCCCTCTAGCCCTGAGCACTGTATATACCTGCACCTGCACATCTTCACCTTTGCGGGACCACAGCAACCTGGAGAAAACGTGGCCACAGGTTGTTTCATCCCCGCCGCTCCACGCTCCGTAAGATTATTATCAGCTCCCCATTGTTCCGCTGTGTGCTACAGATTACTCACCACTCTCTCTCTCTCATTTGCAGGGTTGCCAGGCTCCTCCCGCTCTGCACCCACACACTCACACACACTCCCTCTCAATGAAGAACATTGCTATTATAACTCCCTTTCTCCTCAGCTCCCTCCGTACAGAGGGAGCTGAGGAGAAAGATCAGAGAAGGCAAGGACAGCTTCAGGAAGAAGATGGAGGACAAGCTGCAACAGAGCGACATCAGCGGGGTCTGGAGAAACCTCAAAACCATCTCGGGGCTCCAGAATACCTCCCCCCAGGCCACAGGGGGCAGGGAGTGGGCGAACAACCTGAATCTGTTTTTCAATAGATTTGACCAACCGCCCTCCCCCCTGACTGCACAACAACCACTGCTGCCTCTAAAGAAATCAAGTCCTGCTGCCCACTCCCCACTCTACCAACACCCCCCCACTCCCAACACACAGCCCCCCATCCTGACCCTGACCAGGACCCAGGTGAGGACGGAGCTGAGGAAGATCAAGGCGAGGAAGGCGCCGGGACCGGACGGCATCAGCGCAAAGCTCCTCAAGTCCTGTGCAGACCAGCTGTGTGGGATTGTGACGTATATCTTCAACATGAGCCTGAAACTGGGGAGGGTACCACAGCTGTGGAAAACATCTTGTGTGGTACCTGTACCAAAAACTTCCCACCCCAAAGACCTGAACAGCTACAGACCGGTGGCCTTGACGTCCCACTTGATGAAGACCCTGGAGAGACTGCTCCTTGCTCACCTCCGCCCCCTGGTGGAACCAGCGATGGATCCACTCCAGTTCGCCTACCAGCATGGCATTGGGGTGGAGGATGCGGTGATCTTCCTCCTTCACCGTTCTCTGTCCCACCTGGAGAAGCCCGGGAATATGGTGAGGATCATGTTCTTTGACTTCTCCAGTGCTTTCAACACCATCCAACCGATGATCCTGAAGGACAAGCTGCTGCGCGCAGGGGTGGACCAGCACCTGTCATCATGGATCCTGGACTACCTCACGAACCGGCCTCAGTTTGTGAGAACCCGGGACTGTGTGTCCGACACGATCATCAGTAGCACGGGGGCCCCCCAGGGAACGGTGCTGGCTCCCTTCCTGTTCACTCTTTATACTGCGGACTTCTCACACAACACAACACACTGCCATCTACAGAAGTTCTCTGATGACTCTGCGATCGTTGGCCTCATCTCCAATGGAGATGAAGCTGAGTACAGAGGGCTTATCCAGGACTTCGTGGACTGGTGCCATCGGAACTGCCTCCAGATCAACGCGAGGAAAACTAAGGAGCTGGTGGTGGACTGCCGCAGGCATGGGCAGCCCCTCACAGTACCAGTAAATATACAGGGAACAGACATCGAGATGGTGACATCCTATAAGTACCTGGGTATTCATCTGAACAATAAACTAGACTGGTCACACAATACTGATGCACTCTACAAGAAGGGACAGCGCAGGCTGTTCCTGCTGAGGAGACTCAGGTCTTTTGGTGTACAAGGGGCGCTGCTGAAGTCATTCTATGACACGGTGGTGGCATCAGCCATCACTTTTGGAGTGGTCTGCTGGGGCAGTGGCATTACTGCAGCCGATAGGAAGAGACTGAACAAACTGATTAAGAAAGCTAGCTCTGTCCTGGGGCAGCGCCTTGATCCGATGGAGGAGATAGGAGAGAGAAGGACGGTGGCTAAACTGTCATCTCTGCTGGAGTCCGAGTTCCACCCTATGCAGGACATACTGAATGCACTGAGGAGCTCATTTAGCAGCAGACTACATCATCCCAGGTGCACAACCGAGAGGTTTCGTAGGTCCTTCCTACCAACGGCTGTCAGACTGTACAACCTAAGCAGGGCTGCTCGCAGAGATAGCAAAAAGACGTAACAAACTAATAGTTTTTTGAATGCAAAAGATGCAATAGACTTACACAATGGTCCTCTCCGGCATACAACTAGGAACATACCGGTCGCTATGGAGGGTGAGAATATGTATGGGCACATAATCATACCATGTAGGATAACTAAGTAGACGGTTATGCTGTTTCATTCCATCTAGCAACAATGCTCTGCACTGTGTGTGTTTATATATTTGCATATTTATTCCATCTAGCTACAATGCTCCGTACTGTGGGTGTTTATATATTTATATATCTACATATTATTCCATCTAGCTACATTGCTCCGCACTGTGTGTGTTTATATACTTGCATATTTATTCCACCTAGCTGCAATGCTCCGTACTGTGGGTGTTTATATATTTACATATTTATTCCATCTAGCTACAATGCTCTGCACTGTGTGTTCATATATTCATATATTTATTCCATCCAGCTACAATGCTCTGCACTGTGTGTCTGTGTGTGTGTGTATATATATATATTTTATAGTAATACGTACATATGTTTATTAGCTGCTCTTGCTTGCTTGTTTTTTTTCTTGCCTTCTGATTGTTGCTCTGAGTGTTGCTATCCCTGTGCTGTTGCAATCCTGGAATTTCCCCGTTGTGGGACTAATAAAGGCTTATCTTATCTTATCTTATCTTAACCAAGTCTGTAGTCTACTTCTGGGTCTATTACTAAATCATGTCAATATTACAAATTTGACTCAGTTCAGCAATGCTGCTGCTTTTTTTTAATTTTATTTTAAACTTTGTTACATTGGTATCATTTCACTTGTCAGCACTATGTAAACATGCTTGCTGAAGTTTTAAGTGCAAGTTCATTGCAAAACTTTAAAGCTAAGTATTTAAGTAAACATTCAGATGAAATTCAAAGTGCCACTTTGCATGAGGTAAAAAATGCTGTGGATCTGAAATAAGGAACTAACCCTTTAAAGTTGTATTTTTGCATCCATTATTATTATTATTATTATTATTATTATTATAAGTATTCTCCTGGTGCTCAGTTTATTTAATAGTTTATTCTCTGTCCATTGTTTTTGTTTACTCTTATTTTGAAGTCATCCCTGTTTCATTTCATGTAGCCTTGTTAGTCCTTGTTTGTCCTGCTTCCAATTCACCGGTTATAATTTGCTATTTATGTTTCTGTCACCTACCTCTCATCAGCTGTAACTATCCATCTAAAGGTAAGCCCATGTTTTGTCTTCATTTCTGCTCCTCTGGTTCTTACTTTCAGTTTCCTTCTTTTAGTTTCACTTTTAGCGTATTCCAGCAGTAAAACGGTGGCTGCTGCTGCACTACACACTTGCTTCTGCTCGGTTCTTGACAGAATTCAGCATACTTCTTTGCTGTGATACTTTTGCAAGTGTTTTATCAAGTTGGTGGTGTAAAATTGTAAACGCTGGTACAACACAGCAACATACTGAGGCGAGTCCAACAGACAGGCTCCAGTGATTTGACACTCGTTGCCTCTGTTTACAGAAGCTGTGTGCAGCGCAGCTGAGAACAGGATCACGCCTTAATTTTATTATTATTGATGTATCAGATGGGTAAATTACTTTTATTCCTTACCGATACCGATCCGGCCATTTTGCCTGGATCGAACCCGATACTGATATTGTGGATCAGATCATCCCTGATATACGTATATACACTACCATTCAAAAGTTTGGGGTCACCCAGACAATTATTTTGTGTTTTCCATGAAAAGTCACACTTATTTACCACCATGAGTTGTAAAATGAATAGAAAGTATAGTCAAGACATTGACAAGGTTAGAAATAATGATTTGTATTTGAAATAATAATTTTTTCCTTCAAACTTTGCTTTCGTCAAAGAATCCTCCATTTGCAGCAATTACAGCATTGCAGACCTAACATGATTGCACAAGGGTTTTCTAATCATCCATTAGCCTTCTGACACAATGAACAAACACATTGTACCATTAGAACACTGGAGTGATAGTTGCTGGAAATGGGCCTCTATACACCTATGTAGATATTGCACCAAAAACCAGACATTTGCAGCTAGAATAGTCATTTACCACATTAGCAATGCATAGAGTGTATTTCTGATTAGTTTAAAGTTATCTTCAATGAAAAAAAGTGCTTTTCTTTCAAAAATAAACGGTAGTGTATATATGTGTACTTTTGAACGGTAGTGTACACTACCGTTCAAAAGTGATTAGAAAACCCTTGTGCAATCATGTTAGGTCTGCAATGCTGTAATTGCTGCAAATAGAGGAATCTTTGACGAAAGCAAAGTTTGAAGGAAAAAAAAATATACACAAATATACACAATATACACAATATACAAAAAAAAATATACACATATACATATATATATACTACCGTTCAAAAGTTTGGGGTCACCCAGACGATTATTTTGTGTTTTCCATGAAAAGTCACACTTATTTACCACCATGAGTTGTAAAATGAATAGAAAATATAGTCAAGACATTGACAAGGTTAGAAATAATGATTTGTATTTGAAATAATAATTTTTTCCTTCAAACTTTGCTTTCGTCAAAGAATCCTCCATTTGCAGCAATTACAGCATTGCAGACCTAACATGATTGCACAAGGGTTTTCTAATCATCCATTAGCCTTCTGACGCAATGAGCAAACACATTGTACCATTAGAACACCGGAGTGATAGTTGCTGGAAATGGGCCTCTATACACCTATGTAGATATTGCACCAAAAACCAGACATTTGCAGCTATAATAGTCATTTACCACATTAGCAATGTATAGAGTGTATTTCTGATTAGTTTAAAGTTATCTTCATTGAAAAAAGTGCTTTTCTTTCAAAAATAAGGAAATTTCTAAGTGACCCCAAACTTTTGAACGGTAGTGTATATATATATAAAATAATAATACATCAGATTTATATAGCACATTATCATAGACACTCAAAGATGCTTTACAAATAGACACATTATTCATTCACCCCAGACAGACAATGGCAGTGGCAAGCTACTTCTGTAGCCACAGCTGCCCTGGGGCAGGCTGACGGAAACATGGCTGCCAATCTGTGCCAACGGCCCCTCCAGCCAGCATCAAACATTTATACACATTCATACCCAGTGTTATGGACACTGGAGATAAGGTGGGTGAAGTGTCTTGCCCAGGGACACAACGGCAGGATATCTGGGGAGAGCGGGATTCGAACCGCTAACCATCCGGTTGTTAGACAACCTGCTCTGCCATGATAGTTAGTTAGTTAGTTAGTTAGTTAGTTAGTTAGTGGGGGAAATAATTATTTTATCCCCTGCTGAATTTGAAAGTTTACCCCCTTACAAAGAAATGAACAGTCTATAATTTTTATGGTAGGTTTATTTTAACAAAGTGAGACAGAATATCAACAACAACAAATCCAGAAAACAAAAATTAAATAAGGGTTATAAATTAATGCCTTTGATCGAGGGAAATAAGTATTTGATCCCCAAGCAAAATTTTTATTTTTTTTTATTTTATTTGTTTATTTGTCAGGGACAGTGCAATAAACATAGACAAAAAAGAAAATCTGATGTGTTGCACAGAGAGTGTATAGCATTAAGCTAGTTTGCAACTCTTGTCCCTGGATGGGCTTTAGAGTAAAGAAACGGAGAAAAAGAGATAAAGATGAAGAAAAAACAAAATGAAAACAGTATAAACATTATCCACATACATCAATGCAAACAAAATTATAAATACACAATAGAAAAACCTGATTCACATTTGCCTGTTACAGTAAAATGCCTGTTAAACATTTGCCTTCCCTTCTTCACTCACACCCTGCAAACAATCATTTCATACATGGGTACATTCTTGTTTACTTTTCAGCCAGTTTTTAACCTTTGTAGTAAATGTTTTAAAATCCGTTATTATTTTGATTTCATTTGGCATTGTGTTCCAGATATGACTGCCCTTTATAGAAAAAGTTGTTTGTCCAAATGTGGTTCTGCGGTGGGATATTTTACAGTTATTGTTAACAGAACTCCTGGTGGCTCTGCTGCTGTCCTGTCTTTGGATGAATCCAACAAGTGGCTCTGGCGCTGATTTATGGAAACATTTAAAAATTAATTTCAGAAAACAAAGGTCAATGAAACTCTCAAAACTCAGTAGATTATATTTTTTTAGAATATAACAATGATGCCACCTAATGGGCTTTTTATCCAGAATTTTTAGAGTTTGATTATATAATGAACCTATATGTTTTATTGTAGAAGGAGCTGCTTGAGCCCAAACTGTCAGACAGTATGATATATGCGAAAAAACCATAGAATGCATATACAGTACAGCTACTTGGTGTGGTATGTAATGTCTAATTAATTTAAAGCAATTCAAAAATTTTTTTTACTGTTTTAGAAATCTTCTTTATGTGAAGATTAAATTTGAGTTGAGGATCTAGTACAATGCCAAGGTATTTGAATTCTGTAACTGAACCAATATCTTGATCATGTATATTAACTTTAAAATGTTGCAAATTACATTTGTTGATTGAAAAGCACATTGAAACTGTTTTCTGAAGGTTCAGCAATAGATGGTTCTGAATGAGCCACTCTTGGACATCAACCATGCTTGAAGACAGGACGTCTGCAGCCTGAGCTGGAGTCTTAGCAGCTGTGTAAATAACTGCATCATCTGCATAAAGTTGACATGTTGCAGCTGAGCAGTGTAATGGCAGGTCATTAATAAAAATGCTGAAAAGTAAAGGACCAAGAATGGACCCATGTGGGATACCCATACAATTAGTTAAAAGGAAGGATTTATCCCGGTGAACTTTTACACACTGTTCTCTGTTCTGAAGATAAGATGCAAACCATTTTATTGTATTGGGAGAAAAGTTAAAAGATACCATTTTGGATAAAAGCAAGCTGTGGTTTACAGTGTCAAAAGCCTTTTTGAGATCCAGAAAAACAGCTCCCACCACATTACCCCTGTCCAAGGACTGTTTGACATTTTCAATAAGGCAGCAGTTAGCTGTTTCTGTTGAGTATCCTGGTCTAAAACCAAATTGGTGTGGATGAAGAAGTTGACCGTCTTGTAGATAGTCTATCAGCTGTGTAGCTACAACTTTTTCAAGAACCTTAGAGAGGACTGGTAAAATAGAGATTGGGCTGTAATTACATATATCATCTTTACTACCCAATTTAAAAACTGGTATGACGACAGCTTTTTTCCAGCCAGATGGAAATGTACAGGACCTAATGGAGAGATTAATGAGATGAGTCAGTGGTTTGATTAATATTTTGCTGTGCGTTTTGAGAAAGGAAGTGCTCATATTGTAGATATCATTAGTTTTTGAGTTTGACAGTGTTTTAACAATGCCAGCAATTAAATCTTCATTTACCTCATTAATGTGAAAAGAAACTGTTGAGAGTATTGGTTTAGTATTGTTGAGCACATTTGGCAGCACAAAGTTTTTTGTTAATTCTTCCCCTGACTCCACAAAATATGAATTAAATTTATTTGCCAATGTAGCATTATCACTGATGGTTTTGCCATTAATTCTAATGTGACTTAGTACCCTTGTTGGCAAGCACAGAGGTCAGATGGTTCTTGTAGTCGGTAACCAGGTTTGCACACATTTCAGGATGGATTTTGGTCCACTCCTCTTTACAGATACTCTCCAAATACTGAAGGTTTCGAGGCTGTGGCTTGGCAACTCGAAGTTTCAGCTCCCTCCACAGATTTTCTATGGGATTAAGGTCCGGAGACTGGTTAGACCACTCCAGGACCTTAATGTGCTTCTTCTTGAGCCACTCCTTTGTTGCCTAGGCTATATGTTTTGGGTCATTGTCATGCTCAAAGACCCATCCACGACCCATCATCAGTGTTCTGACTGAGGCCAGGAGGTTCCCATCCAAGATTCTACAGTACATGGCCCCATTTATCAGCCCCTCAATGTGGGAAAGTCTTCCTTTACCTTTAGCAGAGAAACAGCCCCAAAGCAGAACGTTTCCACCTCCATGTTTGGGAATGGTGTTCTTGGGGTAATATTCAGCATTTCTCTGCCTCCAAACACAGAATGTCGAGTTGATGCCAAAGAGTTCAATTATGGTCTCATTTGACTACACCACATTCTCCCAAACCTTCTCTGAATAATTTAGGTGCTCAATGGCAAACTTAACATGTGCTTTCTTGAGCAGAGGGGCCTTGCGGGCACTGCAGGATCTCAATCCATTATGGCGAAGTGTGTTACTAATGGTTTTCTTGGTGATTGTGGCCCCAGCTCCCTTGAGATAATTAACAAGTTACTCCCATGTAATTCTGGGCTGATCCCTCACCTTTCTCAGAATCATCCTTACCCCATGAGGTGCGATCTTGCATGGAGCTCCGGGGCGAGAGCAACTGACTGTTATCTTGTATTTCTTCCACTTTCAAATTATCACACCAACAGTGGTCTATTTCTCACCAAGATTCTTGCTGATGGTCTTGTAGCCCATTCCAGCCTTGTGCTGGTCTACAATCTTGTCTGACATCCTTTGACAGCTCTTTGGTCTTGCCCATGGTGGTGGAGAAGTTTGAACTGAATAGACTGATTCTGTAACAGGAGTCTTTTATACACATAACGAGTTGCAATTAGAAGTACTTTCCTAAAAGGACAGGACTAATTTATCTGCCTCCAGCTTTTCAGAGAGGATACCCAGGTGTTCCCAGACTAGGAACGATCCAATACATTCTCATGATGAATGCTAGAACAAGGATTCAGTGTACCCCACCCAGTATGGGGTTCCTGGGGCCCCACACTGGAGCCAGGCATGGGGGAGGGGCTCGATGGCTAGCACTTGGTAGCCGGATTTCTGCCCATGGGACCCGGCCAGGCTCAGCCCAAAGGAGTTACATGGGTGCACCCTCCAGTGGGCTCACCACCTGCAGGAAGGACCATGTGGGTCCGTTGCTATGGGGATCAGGTGGCGGTCGAAGGCAGAGACTTTGGTGATCTGATCCCAAGCTTCCTAAACAGGAAATTATTTCCTAAAGAGGAAAATCTAGAAATGTAAATAACTTGATGATTGACTGGGCAAGATTAGGCATTTCTTTTTTTATGACAACTTTTCCAAACGTGCATTTCTATTTTACATCCAAAATAAAAGCAAAAGCACTGAAGGCTTAAGTTTTAGGAATTAGAGAGGTCTAAAGAGACCACTATGAGCCGGTTCAATAATAAATAAAGCCTGAGAATATATAGCCACATAATGACCTCACAAGAAGCTAAACGAATGCTGCTAGTGTCAACAATGTACAATTAAACATTACAACAGAACAGAAGCACATGCAAAGGATCTGATGTGTTTTGTAATTAATTGGGTCCAGACTTTCACTGTGACGTTAAGCAAAGGTCAACTTCAAACAAATTTGATGCTGCACAGAGGAAAACAAAAGGTTTTGGCCTTGTGAGTTCTTCCAAAGGATACAAGGCTTCTTTGTCAAGAAGTCCAATTTGCTCCTGAGCTGTGTTGGAATTGCATGGTTCATATGAGGGAAGCAAAGCGTTCCCATCCCCAAACACCTCCAGGACTCCCATCTGATCTCATCCCATTTTCGTTGTGATTATAATGCAGTACAATGTGGTAATTAGTTGTTTTTTTCTGTTTCAGTAATTCTAATGTGTAACAGCAAATAATGAATGTCAACTGGATTTAACTTTAATCTACTAAAAAGATTTATTTTAATAGAAAAACACATTGGTGGTTTTTGATATGGGCCACATGGATGGTTGCCCACCAGTCACTTAAACTGCGCCACAGTAAACATCACAGGTCACACACAAGTCAGTGTGCACTAGTAGATTTTGTCTGAACAGCTCAAATCAACACACTATGCTTTAAGCCCAGGATATTATTTTTACAAATAAAACGCTTACTACCCACCAAAGACAACACAGAGAGGCCAGCGGAGATGGCAGCAGAGGAGAGCGGCGAAATGCCATAAGAAAGGCCATTGACTTCTGGAGCGAGGGGAGGAGGAGGAGGAGGAGGAGGAGGAGGAGGAGGACAGCACCCTAAAGGGCTCCATAAGCAGTCGGACCAGCCTTCATCCAAGTGTTGTAAGTATCGAGAGAAATATATTCAGTATGGATTCATGCATTGCTATCAGAGAAGTATAACATCCCCGATGTGTAGTGTGCACCGAGGTGCTTGCACGAGGGTTTAAAGCCCCTAAAAATGCTCAGACACTTGAAAACTAAGCACCCATCTCTTGCCGCTATGCCAGAGGATTCTTTTCTGCCAAAAGGAGAGAGAACTGCAAGGCCAAAAGAAAGTCATAGCTAACCAAACAACAACCACTACCAAAGCTGAAAAGGCATCATATGAGGTGGCATATTTAATTGCACAGGCAAAAAAGCCACACACAATCAAAGAAACCCTAATAAAGCCTGCTGCTATCACTATGAGTCGGACAATGCATGGAGATAAACAGGCTTGGGAGCTGGAAGCAGTGCCGCTGTCTTGTTTTAATTTTTTCCCCTTGTCCTTTCAGGCAGCTAGGTGAGTAGAACAGAAATCTGCTACACAGACTTACCCAGCAAACAGATTTACTTTGCCAAAAGGAGCATTGTACAGTCCATATATACAGTATGTACTGTATATTGTTGTAAACTCCTCTTGTAATAACTTTACCCACGAAAGACCCGACAGGAGGGGAATAGGGAGAGGAGGTGTGGGGAGGGGGAAAGAAAGGGGAGAGGAACAGACAAAGAAAACAAACAAACTAACAACTAAAACAAACAAAAGACAGATTGCTTCTTCCACCAAAGAGGTCTCAACATGAGTCTGGTATTCGCACCTGTTAAAGGAGAGACATACTGTACACTACCGTTCAAAAGTTTGGGGTCACCTCAGACAATTTTGTGTTTTCCATGAAAAGTCACACTTTTATTTACCACCATGAGTTGTAAAATGAATAGAAAGTATAGTCAAGACATTGACAAGGTTAGAAATAATGATTTGTATTTGAAATAATAATTTTTTCCTTCAAACTTTGCTTTCGTCAAAGAATCCTCCATTTGCAGCAATTACAGCATTGCAGACCTAACATGATTGCACAAGGGTTTTCTAATCATCCATTAGCCTTCTGACGCAATGAGCAAACACATTGTACCATTAGAACACTGGAGTGATAGTTGCTGGAAATGGGCCTCTATACACCTATGTAGATATTGCACCAAAAACTAGACATTTGCAGCTATAATAGTCATTTACCACATTAGCAATGTATAGAGTATATTTCTGATTAGTTTAAAGTTATCTTCATTGAAAAAAAAGTGCTTTTCTTTCAAAAATAAGGAAATTTCTAAGTGACCCCAAACTTTTGAACGGTAGTGTATGTAAGTGTGCATCCGTGTGTATGTGTATGAGAACCCGCAAAAAATAAGTGTGTACATGTGAGTGGTTTGTCAGGAAACATACGAAGAGAGTGTCCAGTCACAGCAACCCCCCCCCCCCCGAAACCCCGAGCTAGCAGGACAAGGCCACCAAGCCTCACAGAGCACAAATGTCCGAGGCCAACAAGCCCCAGGAGAACCAGGCATCCGCCCCTGGAGGGATACTGAGGAAAGCCAGGCCGCAAGGCGGCCGGCGCGGCAGGTCCACTCCCTCAGACCGGCCAACCCTCCGCTCCCCCAGCAGGGCCAATGCCAGCCCCCGGGCACTGGGAGGCCAGCCCGTGCCCCCAGCAAGAGCCCCCCCCCCCAGGCACCCCCCCACAGCGAGCCTTCCCCCACCCCAGTGCCACCACCGCACACCTCGGGGACCCTCGTGCCAAAAGAAGGCCCCCTCCCATCCAAGGGAGCCCACGCAGCAAAAAGGCACGACCCCCTCAATCCAGCACATCCTAATGTTCTCATACACACCCACATGCACTCACTCACTCTCGCTCGTCCTGTCCCCCACACAATTCCACGCTCACACTCTCGGATCCACTCACTTTCTCACACTCCTGTACCCACTCAATCTCGCTCCCACTCCCTCTCAGAGTCACCCGCACTCACTCATGTTCACCCATACACACACTCTCACTCACGCGCCAACCTACTCACATCCATTCGTGCTCTCCCCCACACACTCACCCACACTAATTCACCCCTATTACTTAGGGTGACTGCGATGCAGATGCAGTGAGCATGAACATGCATCAGCACCGGGCAGCAGCCGAGGAGCCCGCCGGCACAAGCCAGTAGCCACACCCCTACCAACCCACCCCAAGGCGGCCGTGGCCACAGAAGCAGACCTCCACCCCAACACCCACCCGAGCGACTGATCAGTGGACCACAGCTGGCACTCCAAGATGCCACTCGATATGCAAAGCACCACACAAAACCGCCCACCTATCACCATCTTCACTCATCACTCCATCACTCTTGCATACTCTCTTATTCAATCACTCTCTCACTCCCCTGCTCGCATCTATTCATTTGGCAGCACCCAGGGATTTTGACAACACGCCCCAGGCCTCCGGCAGAAGGAAGGCAACAGGGGTGGGTAAAGACCCCAACCCCCCCATACCCACACACACACATGAACCCACACACACCCACACTCATGCACACCTGCATACACACACACACACACACACACACACCCGCAGGCCCCGGAGGATGGGGGAGGGCGACCCCCCCCAGGACGCAGGGACCAGTCCCCAGAACTCCACCAGAGCCCCTGGGAGGGCATGACCCCACCTCACAAGGACACACCGGGGCCAGCCCACACCACCGGCGCACACCCGACCCCGACCCAGAGGGGAACGCCCCCCTACACCAGGGGCCCAGGGCCAGCCCCGCCAAGGAGGCAAGGCCAGCTGGCCCGGCGCCATGCCCCCCCCACCCCCGGCCCACCCCACAGCCCTCCCACCCCCCCAGACCAGACACACAGCCACCCCAGAACAGGTTCCCCAGACACCGGTCCCAGTGGGTCACAGAAATCCCTTGTGGTCAGAGTGCAGCCAGCCACCAGAGGCACCAAGGAGAGAGAACTGCCTCCCGCCACCCCTCAGGTTACAGAATTAATAAGCGGGGACCAGAGAGTATTAAATTCAGCCAATTGGTTATTTGAGGAGGCAGACATTCTCTCCAGGCTAATATAATCTGATAATAAGTTATAGTTATAGTGAGTTGTACACAAAATATTTCTTGATTTCCAGGTCGTCTTGTATTGTTTTTAGAAGGAGAATGTGATTTAGTCGCAGTAACTCTGACAGCCTGGGGGAAATATCTGTTCCTAAATATTTAATATTACCTGACTGTATTGGAATCATTGATATATTTGAAAAAATACAATTTATAGGTAAGACTGTTGATTTACCCCAGTTAATAGAGTAGTCCGATAATGATGAAAATTTATCAATGAGTGCCACTGTCTGAAGAAGAGATCTTTGTCAGTTTTCAAGGAAAATCAATACATCATCAGCATAAAGACATCTTGTGTTCTATTTCTCTGGTTTGGATACCTCTAATATCAACATTTTGTCGTTTGGCTGCTGCTAATGGTTCAATAAAGATGGTAAAAAGTGAGGGAGAGAATGGACAACCCTGCCTGGTGCCTCTCTGGAGATTAAAGCTTTGAGAAGTTTGATCATTTGTTCAGACAGATGCACTTGGACAGCTATATAATGTTTTAATCCAGTTTATATAAAAGGCGACGGACAGACGAAAATTCAAAATCGATAAATCATATCTCAAATTGTTGTCTGAGACGAGCTAATTGGAACCCCACATGTTTTGGTGTCAACGTATGTCGCATAAGGTGACAATGCGCTCTTGAAGTACGCTGTTGTGGAGAGCTGTCTGACCCAGCCAAGTGATCAGCGGCTAAGATGGCCACTGACTGTATGACGTCATTTCGGTTTGGCACACAGTAATAAGGGACACTTTTCTGGGAAATGTTTTAAATGTAATTCTGCTTTTTTTTATTTTGAGCAGGACGCTGAGTTGTGTTGTTATTGTCTTTCCTGTAGATAGATATTAGTTTTAAGAAATTTGTCGCCGTTATATTTAAGGAAAATTAAAAAAAAAAAAAAGGGTCCCTTATTACCCCGCCGTCCCTTATAGCCCCGTTTTACGGTACCAGAGGAGCATGCTGTGAGTGTTTTTGAATTTCCCGTCCCTGGGAAAATCAGAACGGCATGGGTGAAATTCGTTCAGAAAACGCAAAAAAAAATGGACTTATGTCGGTAAAACACCAAAAATGTGCAGTAGAGATTTCGTTGACAGCGATTTCGAGAATAAGATGCAATTTGTGTCACGACTCGCCGCTCCTCAGCGGCTTCAGCTGCGCGCACACCTGCCCCTCGTCAGCACATCCCCATACATCCATTCACACACACCTGCTTGTTGAATAAAGCTGTTAAATCTATCCTGAGCCTGCGTGCGTGTTTCCTGGGCCAGACATTATGTCAATTTGAAATGAAATTTGCAAAAAGATTGCTGATAAAGAAAACGGCTATTCCAACTATATATGCCTCTATTTCCAAATGTGACTCTGAGAACGGGGTCAGTGACAGTGGCGATCAACTGTCAGAACACGAGAAGTAAACAGGGTAAGTTTTTTTATTTTTAATATTCACTGCAAATGAATTCCAAGCCATGGTTTGCATTGCCTTACCAACTTATCAAATATTAGCATATTAGGGTGTTCATACTCATCAAATATGAAATATTCAGTGCTGTATAGGGAGGTGGTTGTGCCTGTTTGATCAATTTATATTTCTATGTATGTAATCCAATTTGAGACCTCTGGGATAAAATTATGATCTACTTTTTTTGCAGATTTTATCAACTGTCACTCAATGTTGATGTTTCTGACCAAGCAGAGGAAGCTGATGAACAGGACTTTTATGTAAATCCAAATTTATACCATAAAATGGTAGAAAAATTATTGAAATGTATATGACATGCGACTTTGATGAATGCTGAACTATGAGAATTATAACATTGACATGAACATTAAGAAACTCAATATATGATTTTACAAAACTTTATTTAAATAACATTGTTCACAAATCTAATCTTGGAAGGCAAAATCCCTTGTAGTAATGAGATGGGAAGGTTTCTCTGATGAGGCTCACCGCACAGGCAGGCAACATAACCCTCACTTCTTCTCCAAAAAAATCCCCAACACTATAAATCTGTATCGCCTGAAAAATATGGGGTTGGCATTGATTATTCCGTTTGCATTGATTATTGAATGTATTGAACGATTTCTTCATAATTCATCTGGGAAATTAAATCAAATGAATAAATATTGTTTATAAACTCACTCGTGTGGACGATGACGGCCGCTGGGCTGTCATCTGTCTCATCAGCTCCAGCTGCGCACAGACCAGCAGGTGCTAATCAGCGGCTGTTAAAAGTATTGACAAGATGATGATTAACAACATGTCATCAGGCAGCGAGTGACCAATGGGTAGTTTTAGTTTGAAAATTAAGTGTGTGACCATGCATGTCGCCAAAGAAAAATATTTCTAAGAATCTTTTACCAAGAAAAATGTTCCAGCCGATCGTAAAAGTGTTCTGTTCTCCGTCTGTGTTGCGTCTTCCTCCTCTCCCTCTGCCTCGAACAAATAAGGCTGACAGGCCACACACCACCCAAAACGTCTTCATTGTCAAATGTCATCATTTATATTGAGGTCATCAAACTCTAGAAAATAATCGCTGTCCGAATCACTTTGCTCTCGTTCTGCAATTTTTTTTCATACCGAATTGACGTGAAGGCTGCACGCACCTATCGGGAGATGGCGGTACTGCAGCCTCACTGAGTGAAAGATGGGCTATGACCAAGTAATTTCATTTATGGAGGATGGTGACACATATTGAATCAGGGGAATGGGAAGAATGGAATATTTTCATACAATCAGTTGATTGGTTCAATAAAAAAAGGCACTGTCCGTCGCCTTAAAACGACCCAAACCCAAACTTGTTTAACACCCTAAAAAGAAATTTCCGATTAACACAGTCAAAGGCTTTCTCTGTATCCAGAGATAAAATTGTGGTTTCTAATTTATTAATCTTACAGTAGTTTATTAAATAGCCTGTGTATTATTAGCTGAGTGCCTACCCTTGATGAAACCTGTTTGATCTGGGTGTATAATAAACAGAATTATCCTTTCCAGTCTTTTGGCAAGACCTTTGCAAATTATTTTAAGATCGACATTCATAAGTGAGATGGGACAGTAGCTGGATGGAAGTGAAGGTTCTTTTTCAGGTTTAAGGAGCAGGATAATGCTAGCCAAGTCCATATTTGGAGGGAATACATTATCTTCTTTTATTTGGTTCATCATTTTAAAGAAAGTAGGTGCCATCACTGGCCAAAATTCTTTATAGAATTCTACTGGAAAACCATCTGGTCCTGGAGCTTTGTTGTTTGGGATATGCTTAAGTGCCTCCTGGAGTTCGGACATTAGAAGAGGTGCATCCAGAGCTGTAATCTGTTTATTATTTAATCATGATAAATTAACATTGTCCAGAAATTCATTTATCTCTGAGTCAGACATATTAATCTGAGCTGAATAGAGGTTTTCATAAAACTTTCTGAAGGAGTTATTTATTTCTTCAGGCTCATGGGTGATATTTCCAGTTGTATCCTTAATAGAGTGGATAGTTGTTTTTTCTTTATTCAATCTAAGCTGGTTAGAAAGCTATATACCCAATTTATTACTGTGTTCAAACTTCTCAAGATGCAGCCTTTGTATTAAAAACTGTGTCCTTTTGTTTGTAATTTCTTTTAGTTCCAGCTTTAATTTTCTCAAATTGTTGCGCCTGTTCCCCCTCATGGATCGTCACCTTATCGTGGTGGGGGGGTTTGCCCCAGTGATCCCAGGAGCTATGTTGTCCGGGGCAATTTGCCTCTGATAGGGTCTCCCAAGACAAACTGGTCCTGGGTGAAGGGCCAGACGAAGAACGATCCAACAGACTCTCATGATAAATTGTATATCAAGGATTCAGTGTACCCCGCCCGGTATGGGGTTACCGGGGCCCCACCCTGGAGCCAGGCCTGGGGGAGGGGCTCGAAGGCTAGCGTCTGGTGGCCGGGTTTCCACCCATGGGACCCGGCCGGGCTCAGCCCGAAGGAGTTACATGGGTCCGCCCTCCAGTAGGTTCACCACCTGCAGGAGGGATCATGGAAGTCCGGTGCTATGTGGATTAGGTGGCAGTCAAAGGCGGAGACCTTGGCGGACTGATCCCAAGCTTTCTAAACTGGCTTTTGGTACGTGGAATGTCACCTCTCTGGTGGGGAAGGAGCCTGAGCTGGTGTACGAGATTGAGCGATACCGGCTAGATATAGTCGGCCTCACCTCAACACACAGCTCCGGTTCCGGAACCAGTCTCCTGGAGAGGGGCTGGAGCTTGGCCTTTTCTGGAGTTGCCCCGGGCGAGAGGCGACGAGCAGGGGTAGGTATTCTTGTATCGCCCCACCTTGCTGCCTCTATATTGGAGTTTTCCCCGGTGGACGAAAGGGTTGCTTCCCTGCGCCTTCGGGTTGGGAAACGGGTCCTGACCATCATTTGTGCCTATGCACCAAATGATGTTTCAGAGTACCCACCCTTTTTGGAGTCTGTGACTGGGGTGCTGGAGGGTGCTCCTCCTGGAGACTCCATTGTCCTACTGGGGGACTTCAATGCGCACGTGGGCAACGACAGTGAAACCTGGAGGGGGGTGATTGGGAGGAACGGCCTGCCCGATCTGAACCCGAGTGGTGTTCAGTTATTGGACTTCTGTGCTAACCACAGTCTGTCTATAACGAACACCATGTTCAAGCATAAGGGTGTCCATATGTGCACCTGGCACCAGGACACCCTAGGCCGCAGGTCGATGATCGATTTTGTTATCGTATCATCAGACCTGCGACTGTATGTCTTGGACACCCGAGTAAAGAGAGGTGCAGAGCTGTCAACTGATCACCACCTGGTGGTGAGTTGGATCCGATGGCAGGGGAGGAAGCCATTCAGACCTGGTAGACCCAAACGTATAGTGAGGGTGTGCTGGGAGCGTCTGGCTGAGGCCCCTGTCCGGGAGGTCTTCAACTCCCACCTCCGGAAGAACTTCAACCACATTCCGAGGGAGTCTGGAGACATGGAGTCTGAATGGGCCATGTTCTCCACCTCTGTTGTTGAAGCGGCAGCCCAGAGCTGCGGCCGCAAGGTGGTCGGTGCATCTCGTGGTGGCAACCCCCGAACCAAGTGGTGGACACCAGTGGTGAGGGGGGCCATTAAGCTGAAGAAGGAGTCCTATCAAGCTTGGTTGGCTTGTGGGACTCCCGAAGCAGCTGAGGTGTACCGGCAGGCCAAGCGGAGTGCAGCTCGGGTGGTTGCTGAAGCAAAAACCCGGGTATGGGAGGAGTTCGGTGAGGCCATGGAACAAGACTTTCGGTCGGCTTCAAAGAGATTCTGGCAAACTGTTCGGCGGCTCAGGAGGGGAAAGCAGCTCCCCGTCCACACTGTGTATGGTGCGGATGGGACACTGTTGACTTCAACTGGGGATATCGTCGGGCGGTGGAAGGAATACTTCGAGGATCTCCTCAATCCCACTGATACGCCTTCCACAGAGGAAGCAGGGTTTGGGGACGAGGGGGATGACTCGCCTATCACAGGGGCTGAGGTCGCCAAGGTGGTTAAAAATCTCCTTGGTGGCCGGGCCCCGGGGGTGGATGAGATTCGCCCCGAGTACCTCAAGGCCCTGGATGTTGTTGGGTTGTCATGGTTGACACGCCTCTGCAACATTGCGTGGAGGTCGGGGGCAGTGCCTTTGGCATGGCAAACCGGGGTGGTGGTTCCTCTCTTCAAAAAAGGGGACCGGAGGGTGTGCTCCAACTTTAGAGGGATCACACTCCTCAGCCTCCCTGGGAAGGTCTATGCCAAGGTACTGGAGAGGAGAGTCCGGCCGTTGGTCGAACCTCGGATTCAGGAGGAGCAATGTGGTTTTCGTCCTGGCCGTGGCACATCGGACCAGCTCTTTACCCTCTTGAGAATTCTTGAGGGTTCGTGGGAGTTTGCCCAACCAGTTTACATGTGTTTTGTGGACTTGGAGAAGGCATTTGACCTCGTCCCTCGTGGATTTTTGTGGGGGGTGCTTCGGGAGTATGGGGTATCGGGCTTGTTGTTACGAGCTATTCGGTCTCTGTACGACCGTTGTGAGAGTTTAGTTCGCATTGCCAACACTCGGTCGGAGTCATTCCCAGTGAGAGTTGGACTCCGCCAGGGCTGCCCTTTGTCACCGGTCCTGTTCATAATTTTTATGGACAGGATTTCTAGGCGCAGCCAGGGAATGGAGGGTGTCATGCTTGGTGACCACAGGATCTCATCTCTGTTGTTTGCAGATGATGTTGTCCTGTTGGCTTCATCCAGCAATGACCTACAGCTCTTGCTGGGACGGTTTGCCGCTGAGTGTGAAGCGGCTGGGATGAGAATCAGCACCTCCAAGTCCGAGTCCATGGTCCTCAGCCGGAAAAAGGTGGATTGTCCTCTCCGGGTTGGGGACAGGCTCCTGCCCCAAGTGGAGGAGTTTAAGTATCTTGGGGTCTTGTTCACGAGTGAGGGGAAAATGGAGCGAGAGATCGACAGACGGATTGGAGCAGCATCTGCAGTGATGCGGACGTTGTACCGGTCTGTTGTGGTGAAGAGGGAGCTTAGTTCTAAGGCAAAGCTGTCGATTTACCAGTCAATCTACGTTCCTACTCTCACCTATGGTCACGAGCTTTGGGTAATGACCGAAAGAACGAGATCGCGGATACAAGCGGCTGAAATGAGCTTTCTCTGTAGGATTGCTGGACTCACCCTCAGAGATAGGGTGAGGAGCTCAGTCATCCGGGAGAGGCTCAGAGTAGAACCGCTGCTCCTCCACATTGAAAGGAGTCAGTTGAGGTGGTATGGGCATCTGATTAGGATGCCTCCTGGACGCCTCCCACTTGAGGTGTTTCAGGCACGTCCCACTGGGAGGAGACCCCGGGGCAGACCCAGGACTCGGTGGAGAGACTATGTCTCCCAGCTAGTCTGGGAACGCCTTGGTATCCCCTCTGAAGAGCTGGAGCAGGTGGCTGGGGAGAGGGAAGTCTGGGCTTCTCTGCTTGAACTGCTGCCTCCGCGACCCGGACCTCCGGAAAAGCGGTAGAAGATGGATGGATGGATGGATGTTGCGCCTGTTCCTGTGGAGAAATGGCACAGGTCATCTCCAGTGATTTAATTTTCTGTTCTAACTCCAGTGCCAGTGCTTTTTCTTTTTTATTCTTATATGAACAGTAAGAGATTATTTTACCTCGCATGACCGCTTTTGCGGCTTCCCATAGAACAGACAGCGATATCCCTGGCACATCATTATATTCCGGATATGATTCCCACTCTTTATTAAAATATTTAATGAAATCTTTGTCTTTGAGTAGCGATGTATTCAATTCCAAGTTCCTAGTTTTCCTTGTAGCTTTTTTATTTACCAATGTAAGAGATACTGGATGATGATCACTGAGAGCTTGATTTGAGCAAATTTCAGTGTCTGTGATATCCCTCACAATGGAGTTACTGGCTAAAAAAAAAAGTCTAAATGGGAATATGAACTATGCAGTGGTGAAAAGAAGCTGTTCCCTAAGAGTTGGATGAAGAGAACGCCATTCATCCCAAAGACCAAAATCATTCATGTATTGTTTGAGAGTCTCAGTAGCCTGCCATTGCCGATAATTCGCTGATGTACTGAGCCTGTCGGTTGCAGGGTTTCATACTAGGTTGAAGTCTCCTCCTATTATGACTGTGGTGTCCAAGTGCTCAGACAGAGAAGTGAAGAAAGTGTGAAAATAGGATGGGTCATCAACATTTGGGCCATAAACGCTTGCAATACGCAGCTCCAGATTTTGAACTAAGATGTTTAATATAGTAAATCTTCCTTCTGGATATGCTATAGTGTTATTCACAACAAAATGTATTCTTCTGTTTACCAATATAGCTACCCCCCTTTGTTTGGAATTAAAGCAGGCTGACTGCATGTGGGAAAATTCAGAGGAGGTAAAGGCATCTACAGATGACTTAGAAACATGTGTTTCCTGTAATAACACAAAGTCTCCCTGTAGATCCTTCCTTTGTCAGACTTAAATATTTCAGATCATCAAACAAATTTAAATATTAGACAAAGATAACACACATAAACACAAAATGCAATTTTTAAATGAAGGTGTTTATTATTAAGGGTAAAAAAAAAATTCAAACCTATATGGCCCTGTGTGAAAAAGTGATTGCTTCCCTTCCCCCATTAAAACATAAATTAACTGTGGTTTATGACATCTTTGGAAAGCTGAGTTCAATTTCTCTAGCCACACCCAGGCCTGATTACTGCCACACCTGTTCTCAATCAAGAAATCACTTAAATAGGATCTGCCTGACAAAGTGAAGTAGACCAAAAGATCCTCAATGCTAGACATCATGCTGCGATCCAAAGAAATTCAGTAACAAATGAGAAACACAGTAATTGAAATCTATCAGTCTGGAAAAGGTTATAAAGCCATTTCTAAAGTTTTGGGACTACAGCAAACAACAGTGAGAGCCATTATCCACAAATGGCGAAAACATGGAACAGTGGTGAACCTTCCCAGGAGTGGCCGGTCGACCAAAATTACCCCAAGAGTGCAGCGACGGCTCATCCAAGAGGTCACAAAAAACTTCACAACAGCATCCAAAGAACTGCAGGCCTCACATGCCTCGGTTAAGGTCATTGTTCATGACTCCACCATAAGAAAAAGACTGGGCAAAAATGGCCTGCATGGCAGAGTTCCAAGATGAAAACCACTGCTGAGCAAAAAGAACATGAAGGCTTGTCTCAGTTTTGCCAGAAAACATCTTGATGATCCCAAGACTTTTGGGAAAATACTCTGTGGACTGACGAGACAAAAGTTGAACTTTTTGGAAGGTGTGTGTCCCATTATATCAAGCGTAAAAGTAACATAGCATTTCAGAAAAGGACCATCATACCAACAGTAAAATATGGCTGTGGTAGTGTTATGGTCTGGTGCTGTTTTGCTGCTTCAGGACCTGGAAGACTTGCTGTGGTAAATGGAACCATGAATTCTGCTGTCTACCAAAAAATCCTGAAGGAGAATATCCGGCCATCTGTTCGTGATCTCAAGCTGAAGTGCATTTGGGTTCTGCAGCAGGACAATAATCCAAAACACACCAGCAAGTCCACCTCTGAATGGCTTAAGAAAAACAAAATGAAGACTTTGGAGTGGCCTAGTCAGAGTCCTGACCTGAAGCCGATTAAGATGCTGTGGCATGACCTTTAAAAGGTGGCTCATGCTCGAAAACCCTCCAATGTGGCTGAATTACAACAATTCTGCAAAGATGAGTGGGCCAAAATTCCTCCACAGTGCTGTAAAAGACTCATTGCCAGTTAACACAAACGCTTGATACCCTTAGCAGCTGTTGCTGCTAAGGGTTGCCCAACCAGTTATTAGGTTTAGGGGGCATTCACTTTTTCACACAGGGCCATGTAGATTTGGATTTTTTTTTCCCTTGATAAAAAACATCTTAATTTAAAAACTGCATTTTGTGTTTACTTGTGTTATCTTTGACTAATATTTAAATTTGTTTGATGATCTGAAACATTTAAGTGTGACAAAAAATGAGAAATCAGGAAGGGGGCAAACACTTTTTCACATTACTGTATGTTGTTAATAATGGGTTATATTTATATAGTACTTTTCATAACACTTTACAATGAGTCCATTATTCATTCACTCCAGACATTGATAGTGGTAAGCTACCTCTGTAGCTACAGCTGCCCTGGCGCAGACTGATGGAAACATGGCTGCTAATCCATGCCAACAGCCTCTCCAACCACCAATGAACATTTATTCACATTCATTCATTCATTCACATTCAGAGTTAAAACTTACCTTTTTGATATAGCCTACAATTAGGGAGGGATCATGTGTTTCTGAACCCTCCCTTAGTTATGCTGCTAATAGGTTTAGTCAGCTGGGGGACCTCCAATAATGCACTGGGCCTCATTCCTTTCTTCACTCTCAATGAAATATTTTTTTTTTTTGCTGGTCATTAACATCTGTTTGTTCTCTCCCATAGATTGAGTCCCCATCGTGCTGTTTGCTCTCTACATGTCTGTTCTTTTCATCTTCTCTGTCCCCTCACCCCCCAGCCAGTCGCAGCAGATGACTGCCCCTCCCTGAGCCTGGTTCTGCTGGAGGTTTCTTCCTGTTAAAAGGGAGTTTTTCCTCTCCACCATCGCCAAGTGCTTGCTCACAGGGCATCGCCTGATTGCTGGGGTCTTTCTGCAACTGTGGGGGTCCCCCCTACTGTTGAAAGTGCTATGAGATGACTGTTGTTGTGAAATGGTGCTATACAAATAAAGTTGAATTGAATTGAATTCATGCATCAGTGTCATGAACCATGAACACACTGGAGGCAAGGTGAGTAAAGTGTCTTGCCCAAGGACACAACAGCAAGATGGGGGGAGTGGGATTTGAACCGCCAACCCTCCGGTTATTGGGTGACCTGTTCTACCTCCTGAGCCACTACGGCCTCATTTTTGTTGCTCTTTGAGAAATAATGCAACTTTATGCTAGAAAACACAACTACACTGCACAAAGTCAAATAAAGGTGAAATAAATTAAAGCTGTTTATGCTTGTTTTCTTGTCTGAAAAGATATTTTTTGCTGTGCAGTTTATGTGTAAAACATTTTACATTTACAAAATTTGATAAGTCAAATTTTCTTGCTCTGTCATAAAGTGCTCTTTTTAAGGGCTACAGAAGGACACCAAACGCACACTGTGGTTTCTGCACATATATTAACATAAAAACAGGAACGCTAACATACAAATACAAAATAATAAAGTGCTGGAGGAGAGAGGGGCTTGATGTCACAGGGGGACGGAAGCCAGGGAATGCCAGGCCAGGGGCAGAATCCAGCCAGAGCATACCCGAAAGCAGCGGGGCTCATGACTGGAAATAAAAGGCAAGAGCTAACCTGGACAGAGCTCTCCTCTCGCCTCAACAGCGATTCCCAAAAACACTCAGTGATAATGGTTCAGCTCCTGAGGACGGTTAACAGCGATAGAAGGACACAACAACCTGCAGAGGTTTGTTGTGCCCTTACTGTATATGCCGCTCCTAATGAGTGACAGGGGTGGGTGCGTGCGTGAAGAAAATAATACAATTAATGACAGCTGTGCAGCCTGGCCAGTTTGACAGCCGGGATCTGAGCAGCGTTGTCAAAATAAAACACAAACCCCAAAATGTAAATAATAATACCACAAGAAGAGAATGACACAATTAAACAGGATAAACAAAAAAACAGACAGAGAAGACTAAAACTAAACAGGAGACTGGGCACGGCGCTCACCCGTGCCCTGGATCATGACAGGGCCCCTTCCAAGGGGTGGACACCAGACATCCCAGGGCAACATCAAAAGAAAAGGAACCCCCCAACAAGAAAACAACCCACCCGGGGGGGGGGGGGGGGGGACCCAGGCATGGAGGGATTGAGACAAAACAAAAACCCAAAAAGAAAATGACCCATAACCGGCACAGTACGATGACCCAGCCTTGAGGGCCCTGGGGAGGAAGCTACGGCAGTTTGGGTGGCCTGCCAGAGTCCCAGGACCACCAGAGTATACGGCAGAGTGCATCCAATGACCACTCAGAGCTCTTGGACCACCTGCCTGGATGGCAAAACCCGTTAGGTGGCCTCACAAAGTGCATGAGTCGCCAGCCCACTGAGCACAACGCGCAACCCCTAGGTGGCGGCAGCTGGAACCCAAGCTCCCAGCGGCCCGCAAGGTCTCCAGCATGGGAAAGGCAGGACCGGTGCCGCGGCGGATTGGTCTCCAACAATAGCTGCTGGCCAACTGGTAAGCCCAGCAATGGTGGAGGTTGACCAGCGAGGAAGCCAGATGAGGGAAGAGCCTGTGCCGTAGGAACCTCTGGTGAGGATGGGGAGTCCATGACGACCTCGGGCTGAGGTGCGGCAGCCACGGGGGCCTCGGACTGAGGTGCGGCACCCACGGAGGCGTCGAGCTGGGGCGACGCACCCATGGCAGCCCTGGACTGAGGCATAGTACCCACGGCAGCCCCGGGCTGAGGAGCAGCACCCACAGCAGCCCCAGGCTGGGGCGTAGCACCCACGACGGACCCAAGCTGGGGCGCAGCACCCACGATGGCCTCAGGCTGGGGTGCAGCACCAACAACGGCCCGGACGGGGCGGGGAGCAGCACCCATGGAGGTCTCGGATGGAGGGGGAGCAGCACCCACGGAGGTCTCGGATGGAGGGGGAGCAGCACCCACGGTAGTCTTGGAAGGAGGAGGAGTAGCACCCATGGAGGTCTTGGACGGAGGGGGAGCAGCACTCATGGATGTCCCAGACTGGGGCACAGCACCCACAGAGGCCTTGGATAAAGGGGGAATGGCACCCATGGAGACCTCAGACAGAGGGGAGCAGTGCCCATGATGACCTTGGGAGACGGCTCAAACACACAAAACACAAACACTAGGTCAGAGTCCCCGGCAGCAGTGGAGCCTGGCAAGGAGAGCTCGGGTGTAGCAGACGGCTGCACTTGGGGTTCCCCACCAAGAGCCAGGCATGATATCTCCAAGACAGATAGAGTGAACATGAAAAAGAGAACTTGCCTGAGCTCGAGCTCCACCACCGTCCAGGACTCCAGTGATTCCAGCTGGGGCATCTCGGCCTTCTCCGTCTGGGCATCTCCACCTGACACAGCCACCTTGGGTGAAAGAAAGGGGAAAAACACCGGAGAGAAATCACCAGCAACAGTGGAGCTCGGTGAGGAGAGCTCAGGAGCAGAGGACATCTGCAACCGATTCTCCTCACCCTGAGCCAGACAAGAATTCTCAATATCTGTAGGTGTTAAAACAGAACTGAGTACTTGCCTGGACTCAAGCTCCCCCACCATCCAGGACTCCGATGACTCTGCTGCACCCCTGCAGTAGGCATGGTGGTGGATGGAGCGACTGGTGACAGCAGTAGGCAGTGTGAACTCAGGAGAAGGGGGCTGCTGAGGCTGAGCCTCACCACAGGGGATAAGACAAGGAATTTCATTATAATGTACAGGAGGATGAAAAAACACTTGCCTCATCTCCCGGGGCACGATGGAGTCAGTAGCTGCTGTCCCAGGA
The DNA here is from genome assembly GCA_020510985.1 of Pholidichthys leucotaenia. NCBI lineage: Eukaryota > Metazoa > Chordata > Actinopteri > Cichliformes > Pholidichthyidae > Pholidichthys > Pholidichthys leucotaenia. Next base: position 371,802,196 of record CM035842.1, on the reverse strand, counting down.
GCGGCGGAGATCCAGCGGTGAGGGGATGGAGACCGAAGACCCACCGAGGTCCGGGAGCGCGGGCTGAGCAGCTCCACTTCCGCCTCCTCTGGTGAACCTCCCTCTAGCCGTGGCATGAGCTCCGGATAAAGCCACAGTTTGTAATCCAGGAGGAGCTCCGTTTCCACCACCAATACTCGCTGGTGCTCATCCACACTGGGGCCGTCCGAATGCGCGAAGGCTACATGCCCAATTCGGCAGGCTGTGGGACACAGTTCAGCAGGGAGACACAGAACTGCAGCTGGTTGATGGAACCGGGCACGAGACCTCCGCCCTCGGGATCACCTCCTCCATGGTACAGGTTCAGATGGCAAGGAAGTGTTCCCGCAGAGCCGATGTTGAGCGAGATGAATGTAGGTGAGGAGATCTACCAGTTCACAATAGCTCCACATGCTGGGGAATGCCTCAACAATCTGTGCTGCACTATCCCACACCTGCAGTTCCTCCTCGAGAGTGTGGGTCAGCAAAACGTTCGAGACAACGTCCTCCAACAGTCCAGCCACCCAACAGAGACTCCCGTAGTCCAAACGGCCAGCCATGCTGAAATAACTGGACAAAAAACGGGAGAACTGAAAAAGGGAAAAAAAGAAAACAGCAGAAACTCACAGTGGCTGGTGTCCACACCCTGGTCATGTCCTTCTGTCATAAAGCATCCTTTTTAAGGGCTACGGAAGGACACCAAAGGTACACTGTGGTTTCTGTACATTTATTAACATAAAGACAGACAGGAACGCTAACATACAAATACAAAATAATAAAGCGCTGGAGGAGAGTGGGACTTGACGTCACAGGGGAACAGAAGCCAGGGAACACCAGGCCAGGGGCAGAATCCAGCCGGAGCACACCCGAAGGCAGCGGGGCTCAAGGCTGGAAATAAAAGGGAAAAACTAACCTCGATGGAGCTCTCCTCTCTCCTCGACAGCGATACCTAAAAACACTCAGTGATAACAGTTCAGGTCCTGAGGACGGGTAACATCGATAGAAGGACACAACAACCCTCAGAGGTTTGTTGTGCCCTTATATGCCACTCCTATTGAGTGACAGGTGTGGGTGCATGAAGAAAATAATACAATTAGTTGCAACTGCACAGCCATGCCAGTTTGACAGCCGGGAGCCGTGCAGTGCTGTCAACATAAAACACAAACCTTAAAATGTAAATAATAATACCACAAGAAGAGAATGACACAATTAAACAGGATACACAAAGAAACAAACAGACAGAGAAGACTAAAACTAAACAGGAGACTGTGTACGGCACCCACCCATACCCCAGATCGTGACAATGTTGGCAGATAATTTTATTTAAAATAAGAAAAAAAAAATTCTGGAAATAGATCATTCTAGTTAAAATTGGAAAAAAAAAATCTGACAACAAAGTAAGATTAAATTGCTTAAAACAAGTAAAAGCTTTTGTAAAGCAAGTAAAATCTTACAGAAAACTGCACAACAAAAAAATTTTATTGTCTTGTCAAAATTATCTTGGAAGAGAAAAACAAGCATAAAGCCTTGATTTAGGATATTTTATCTTGCTGAGATTTTCCTTTTTACAGTGTGACATATTACTGCCTTTGGCATAAAATTACATCAGTGAAGTATTCCTAATTCAAACAATGCACAACAGCAGCAATCAAAAACCTGCATAGGTGGCTGGAAAGCACTGCAAATAGCATGTCTTACCTTTTTAGAAGGCTTTCTTCTGGCCTTCTTTAAAGAAAAATTCTTCATTATGTCCTTTAAGTCCAGCTCACAAATATCGTCATACTCTATGGATGCATGCTTGATCCACTCTACTTTTTACTAAGTTCAGAGTCCACTGTCCCACGCACAGCTGTCTGATGTAAGCACTGATGGCCTTTCTTCTCCCTTCGCCCTTCTCCTCCAGGTGAGTGCTTTAAGGGCTCACCTGTCTCCCCCTTGCAGTAATTAGCAGCTCCGCCTCCACTCATTGTTCCAGCTTAGAAAAATCCTTTATGCTTCTAGATTTTTTGAGCAATTCATTTTCCCTAAGCTCTTTTCCTCTCAATAATGAGTGCCACTTTCAAACTTTTTCCTGGACATTTTGACTGAGTTAATTACTTCTTACCTCTCACTGCCGCTTGCATAATCACATGTCAAAACAATTCCTCTGATAGGCTACTGTTACGTTGTACCTATAGCCATATAGTATGATAGAAACTTTGGAATGAAAATAGAAATAACAAATAGAAACTTTGGAATGCAGAAAGTCATGTGGGTCATGGAGCAACGATTAGTTCCAAACAATGTAGTTTTCCCCATAGACCACCATTCATCTCCCGGAGTGTCTGATTAATAATTCCTGGTAAATTAATGAATGGCCATTGCTTTGTTCATTTCACCACTTAAGTTAACATGTAGATTATGTAGTCTGTAATAGTGTTTTATTTTGTCGGCTTTTTTCGTGTTTATGTCCAACAGAAGCTGACAAACTTGCTCATTAGCTTGCTCCACACTAGATTCAGGTGAACAGCAGCTAGCTCAACTTGATAACCTGGTTATTGGTGGCAGTGTTATTTAACATTCATAAATTAACATACGTTAATATTAACAATGACATTCATACATTAGCATAAATTAGCACCTGGTGGTGGCAGTGTTATTTCACATTCATAAATTAGCAATTTTAATATTTTATGATTCTGTTGTGTTGAAAATATTCTGTACTATTTGAAGAAATTGTTGGGAGAAACATGGGGTGAAAGACACTTGGGACATAAGACTGGTTTATTTTTTTCTTTTCTTTCAAAGGTCTTTTTATTATTATTAATTGAAGTATCAATACAATACAAAGTATTAGAAATTTTCATTTTTGTTTCAACCAAACAGTAAAAAACTAGAACTTAAAGCCAACAAATGTAAATGCTTCAAAGCACAAAAACCTTTAAATAAACAATAAAAAAAAAAAAAAAAAATACAAAGAAAAATTATGTGTGTGAAGTGGGGTTGGGGTAAAGGGGATATGAGCTACTCAGAAACTATAATCGTGGGTCTTTCAAAGAAATCAAGAAACGGGCGCCATAATTTATAGAATTTGTTTTCAGAGCCACAGACTGTATATCTGATTTTTTCTAAATCCAAACAGGACATTATATCTTTTATCCACTGTAAATGTGAAGGGGGCGAAGAGTCTTTCCACTTCAGTAATACAGCACGTCTGGCCAATAATAATGAAAATTTGAATACTTTTAATTTGGAACTTGGCAAGACAAGTTCTGGAGCCACACCAAAAATGGCGCATAATGGATCAGGTTTAATTTGATATTGCAGGACTTCAGACATAGTGATAAAAACAGAATGCCAAAAATTCATCAATGCAGGGCAGGACCAATACATGTGAAGCAAAGTGCCAGGAGCGCTACCACACTTTTCACAAGTTGGGTCTATATCCGAGTAAATACGTGCTAACTTAACCTTGGACAGGTGCATCCGGTGTACAATCTTAAATTGAATAAGAGCGTGACGAGCACACATTGATACAGTGTGAACCTGGCCAAGAATAGAGTCCCACAGTTCATCAGTAAAAGTAAAATTAAGATCTTGTTCCCAGTTCAATTTGATAGCGGCCAGAGAAGAAGATTGTAAATTTGAAATTAAATTATATAAAACTGACATTACCCCCTTAGAAGTTGGTTTAACTAATAAAAAATCATCTAGAGGATTATCAGAAGGTTTTTGAGGGAATTGTTTTGTCATGGTTTGCACATAATGTCTGACCTGGAGGAAGCGGAAAAAGTGTGTAGAAGTGATGTCGAATTTGGTGGAAAGTTGAGAAAAACTTGCAAATTGACCATCAAAATATAAATCCGCAAAAGATTTTAAACCTTTTCTGTGCCATATATGAAATGCACTATCAATAGTTGATGGGGTAAATAAATGATTTGCGGCAATTGGACTTCTAATGGAAAAAAACTGAAGACCGAAATTTTTCCTGAATTGAGACCAAATTCTAAGAGACTGACGAACTACTTTATTATTACCCAGTGTAGACAAAGCAAGGGGAAGTGGTGAACCTAAAATTGCCGGTAGGGAAGTTTGATTGTCCACATGTGACTCCATAAGGATCCAAATAGGTGATTTGGGTTCCAGATAAAAATGTTTCCAATATAACATGCACCTGATATTTGCTGCCCAGTAGTAATATTGAAAGTTAGGCAGAGCCATGCCACCTACTGATTTGGGTCTTTGAAGAAAAACTTTCCTCAATCTCGGATGTTTACCATTCCAAATAAATGAGGTAATCAGAGAGTCCAAAGACTTAAAAAAGGATTTAGGAATAAAAATGGGGAGACATTGAAACAAATATAAAAACTTTGGAAGTAACATCATTTTTACAGAATTGATTCTGCCAATTAAAGACAAGGATAATGGGGACCATTTGGAAAGTATTAACTTGCACTGGTCAAGTAAGGGGAGAAAATTATTTTTAAACAAGTAATTAAATTGTTTAGTGACACATATCCCAAGATAATTAAAATGATCAATAACAACCTTGAAAGGAAAATTTTCAAAATCCTGAACTTGAATCTTTTCATTAATCAGAAACAGTTCACTCTTATTAAGATTAATTTTATAACCAGAAAACCTACTAAAACTATCCAAAATATTAAGTATAGCGGGTAATGAAGTAAGTGGGTTGGAGAGAAATAATAAAAGATCATCAGCATAGAGTGAAACCCTATGCTCAATGCCACCCCTACGAATGCCTAGAAAGTCCCGGCTCCCACGGATTGCAATAGCTAACGGCTCAACTGCCAAGGCAAAGAGCAACGGGCTCAAAGGACAGCCTTGCCTCGTACCACGGTAAAGTCTAAAATAGTCAGAATAGCGACAATTAGTTAACACTGAAGCTAAAGGACTAGCATAGAGAAGTTTAATCCAGGAACAGAAGGAAGGACCAAAACCGAACCTCTCCAAAGTAAAAAACAAATACTCCCACTCAACCCTATCGAATGCCTTTTCAGCGTCCAAACTAATAAGACATTCAGGTATGTTGTGGTGAGGAGTATAAATAATATTAAACAACCGCCGCAAGTTAAAAAAAGAATGGCGATTTTTAATGAAACCGGTTTGGTCCTGTGAAATTATAAAAGGAAGAATCTTTTCCAACCTTGAAGCTAACAACTTTGACAAAATTTTAACATCGGTATTTAACAAGGAAATAGGCCTGTAAGAAGCACAATCAACAGGATCCTTATCCTTTTTAAGCAACACAGTGATACAGGCCTGATAGCATGAAGGAGGAAGTGTACCAGAGTCAAGCGACTCTGTAAAAACTTGACAAAGGAAAGGGGCGAGGTCATCAGAGAATTTTTTGAAAAAATCAGCGGAAAACCCATCAGGTCCTGGAGATTTTCCTGATTGCATGGATGATATTGCCAGCTGAATTTCTTCTTTTGTGATGGGAGCTTCTAAAATTTGCCGAGATTCTGAAGAAATCGAAGGAATATCAATAGAATCAAAAAAAATTTCCAAATCCTTTAAGTTTGTTGTATATTCTGAGGTATATAATTTGGAATAAAATGACCTGAAAATATCATTAATCGCTTGTTGGTCAGATGTCACCTCTCCTTTATCTGTCCTAACTCCAGTAATAATTTGCTTAGCTCTAATACCACGTAGTTGATTAGCTAGAAGTTTACTGGTTTTTTCGCCATGTTCATAAAATTCACTCTTGTTCCTTATTAAACAACCTTCAATTTGTCGAGTAGAAAGTAAATTAAATTTAGTTTGTAATGTTATACGTTCCTTGTACAGAGCGGGTGATGGAGATTGAGCATATTGTCTGTCAATGTCCAGGATTTGATCTAAAATAACCTTCTGTTCCTGTATTAAGGATCGTCTTTTAAATGCTGCCAATGAAATAAATTCCCCCCTAAGAAATGCCTTCATGGCCTCCCATATCGTTTTATTTGGCATACCAGGAGTTTTATTTTCTTTCAAAAAAAAATTAATTTTAGAAGAAATATTCGCAACCAATTTTTCATCTGTAAGTAATAATGGATCCAATCTCCAATGCTTTCTCATGGAGTCACATCCATGGAGGATCATTTTAAGTACAAGAGGGGCATGATCAGAAACCGAGATGCTATCATAACTGCAAGAGCAAAGGTTATTAATTAATAAATTGTCAACAAAAAAATAATCTATTCTGGTATAAGTATGGTGTACGTGAGAGAAAAAAGAATAGTCCCTGCCGTTAGGATGTAAAAACCGCCAAGGATCTGTAAGGCTATATTCCTCAAGAAAAGACTTAACATAAGTTGCAGATTTATTAAGACTAGCAGGTTTTGAAGATGAGCGATCTAAGATCGGATCCATATACAAATTAAAGTCACCCCCAAGAATTAGAGAATGAGTATTTAAATCTAGAAGTTGCGAAAAAAGGTTGCGAAAAAAGTGCACATCATCAAAATTCGGTGCATACAGATTAGCCAAAGTGACATGTTTATCGCCAAGTTTACCTGATACTATTACAAATCGTCCATTTTTATCTGATACAACATTAGAGGGAATAAATGGGATATTTCGATCAATAAGAATAGCAGCGCCCCTGGCCTTAGCTTTAAAATTTGAATGAAAAAATTGTCCTGACCAACATTTTGACAAACGCAAGTGGTCGGAATCCTGCAAATGGGTTTCCTGCAAAAACAGTACCCCAGGCTTAAATTGCTTTAGACGTGACATGACTCTCTTTCGTTTAATTGGATGGTTCAACCCCTTCACATTCCAGCTTACCAAAGTAAGATTACTATTCATTCAAAGAGTAAAATTTATATATTATGTTGTGTAGCCCAAAGAAGAATAAAGTGAGGTACGGGTAAAAAAAAAAAAAAAAGGAAGGGGTAAGGGGGGTGTAAATAAAACCATAACAAAAAAACAAAACAAAAAATAAAAAATAAAAAAATAAAAATTAAAAAAATAAATAAATAAAAAAATCCAACAACCAAACCTATAACAACACTCCAGCCGGTTGCAAAAAAACAGCAACCGCTCCATCTCCTGCTCTATTTTCATCCTAACAGAATGCTCCCATACAACTGGCTTCAATCCTGCATAATATGAACGTTTTACCCTAAAAAAAAAAATAAATAAATAAGATAAAATTAAAAAAAAGAATTAAGTAAACAACAACGTATAGGGAGCCAATTTTACCTTGTTTTTAAACATCTGAAAATGCATCAATGTCCAGTCAGTGCAGCTTCAATGAAGTAACAAGCAGCCCAGCGCGGCAGCTGGTCAACCCAGAAATGTCCAGTTCAAGGCGAAAATTGCTGGTTTCTCTCCATAGTTTGCATGAAGCAGGTGGCCTCCGAGACGGACGCCAGCCACTGGTTTTTGCCGTCTGGAAGAGTTATCCGGAGCCTGGCGGGGAAAAGAAGAGAAGGACGAAAACCTCTCTTGTACAACTCGGACATAACCTCCTTATATTCGGCTCGTTGCTTCTGAACGTCGGCAATTATAATCCTCGTAGAACTGAAGTTTATGCCCACGATATTCCAAAGTCCCACGGCATCTCCGCGCTTCTCTCATCACCAAGTCTTTGGTCCGAAACCGGTGGAAACAAATAATGACAGCGCGCGGCTTCCCATTCGGACTCGGCTTGGACATGAGGCTGCGGTGGGCTCTATCCAGCTCTGGGGGAGATGGCAAAGTTTGTGCGCCAAAGACGTCCACCAACAGCCGAGAAAAAAATTCAGATGGCCGTGGACCCACATCAAAGGACTCCGGCAGACCCACCAGACGAATATTCAGCCTCCTGCTTCTTCCCTCCAGGTCAGAAAGTTTGTTTTTCAAAAGTTTGTTCTCCTCCTGTATTGACTCGCATGTAACTTCAAGCGCCGCTAGGCGCTGGCTGACGTCCTCCGCGTTGTTTTCAAGGTCGCCAATGCGTTGCTCCTGGTTCGCCACATCTGCTTGAATTTTGTCCAGCTTACCATTAATAAGTTCAAATGAAGCTTTGAAGTCAGCAGCTATGGACATTCTGTGTTGCTCAAGCAAGGCAACAAGTGCAGGGTTAAGGCTGACACTAGCATCCTCAGCTAAGCTGGTGTTAATATTGTTCCCTGCTGCCTCCTTTTCAGTCTGCTTTCTTGTTTTGGACATATTTCAAAACAGATTCTGCATGTATTAAATGTCCAAAACATTAACAGCTTACAGCAAAATAGGGTTTAAAAAGTAAAGAAAAAAAAATATAGCAGGAGCCAGCAACGCACACACCTACTCCATTGCCAGCACACCTGAAGCCAATCGGAGCCTCCTTCAGTCCTGAATCCTGCAGGTTGTTCCTACTCAGGTCCATCTGGTTTATTTTTTTAATACATTTGAAAACAAGTGATTATTTTAAGTTAGTAAACGAAGAGTTGAATGTTAAAAACAAACATTCTAAACCCGAAACCCGCAACCCGAAAAGGATTAAGCGGAAGAAGATGGAAATAACTGAACTATTCACAGAATATATTTTCTATCCTTTGTAATTCTATTGTGGTTCAGGAAATTCATTTTATTTATGACTGTCTGTATATGAATTTGATTGTTTTACAGAGTACATGTGTATAGTTTGTATTTTTTCCTCATGTTTAAACTTTTAAGAGAAAATGTAACATTTACAAAATAGTTCACAAATGTGTGCATTGGGCTGCACGGTGGCGCAGTGGTTAGCACTGCGGCAGCACAGTTTACCCTTGGCTGGGGGATCGTGGGGATCGTGGGTTCGATCCCAGCCCCCAACCAACAGTGATCTGTGTGGAGTTTGCATGTTCTCCCCATGTATGCGTGGGTTTACCCCGGGATTTCTCTGGTTTCCTCCCACATGCCAAAAACATGCAGGTTAGGTTAATTGGAGACTCTAAAGTGGCCCTAGGTGTGAATGTGTGTGTGAATGGTTAAGGGATAGCGCCGTATCGTGGCTGCTTCATTCATCCAGGTGGTGGATGACCCTCAATTTCCCCTCTGGGGATCAATAAAGTATACTAAATCTAAAAAAAAAAATTAAAAGCTAGAATGAAAAAACTTTCAAATTTTGTATAAAAATACATAAATCGAAGAAAAAAGTAATGTTTTTTTAAAAACTAAAAAAGAGCCACATTTCAATTTGAAAATTGTCTCAAATGTACAATAAAAATCAGTTATGAGACAGAGAAATACAATATTATGAGGAAAAAGCAGCAAATTTATGCAAAAAAGTAAAATTTAGAATAAAGAAGGTCATACATTTGAAAGGAAAAAATGCACAATTCTGTCAGAAAAATGTTAATGTTGCTTGTTTGCATTATAATACAGTTAAATCTGTTCATTATAAGTTCAACAATATACCTACCCATAGGTATTCTGAATATTTACCTAATATGGCTAAAAAATGTTTTTTATGCCGCAGATCGTCACAGGTGCTATTCACACACCATTATAGAAAGGTCGTTGTTTGGAACTATTTGGAGCTCCATGAACCACGTGACCGGGCAGCGGCAAGTTCCAAGCGTGTCACAACTATCATACTATACGGCTATGGTGGTACCCAGGAAGAGCACTTATAAATTAGACCAATCAGTAGCCACACATGAATATCAAGTGATGGACATAGAATCTGACCAATTAACAACAATGTGATCTTTTTCATTGGCTCATGATAGGCTAATGATCTTCGTAGGCCCCTGGGCTTCAGCCCAGTCTAGCTTATTCATCAGGTGGCCTTGAATATATGGGACAACGCACATCCTGCTTGGGACAAACATCTTTAGCCCAGTAAATGGGACATCCCAGCTAAGACGGACGGTTGACAACCCTATCAACACCCATTCTCTATTATATCTCTGTGAGCTAGCCAGCTAACATGAGCAATATGGCGTCAACAACCGACCCCAGCAGCAACAAAAGAGGGAATATGGGGTGAACTAAATAATTAAACTCTGAGGCATTTTGACCAAATGTCACAGACCTTTCTGAAAGACCTCTAGAAACTGTGTCAACATGTGTTAAAAAATACACAACATTAAACTCTGAGAATAATATTGCTTTTAAATGGTAGTTTAGACTTAAGGGCAAGAACAACAACAACAAAAAAAAAATGAGCTACACAAACACATTTACAAGCAATGTTTTTAACACAGAATTTGTACTGAGCATCAGAGGGATTTATTCAGTGTGTTCTTTCTTCCTTTGCCACCGAAATGCAAGAGTGCCCCCAGACCTCCAATTCCACCATCACCATTCCTGCTCACACTTATTAGTATAAAATGAGTTTTTCTTCATTACTCAAACACATTCTCTGTTAGATTTAAATACAAATATGGGGGGAAGGGGGGCTGAAAAGCTCATAGTGGCCATATTTGAACAAATGTGGTTTATTTTTCAACCGCAGGGATCCAAGCACTACAACACCGATGGAAGAAGTGTGTGAACCGAAGGGGAGACCATGCTGAAAAATAAACCACATTTGGTCAAATTTGACCACTATAAACTTTTCAGCCCCCCCCCCCCCCCTCGTATATTCAGTTAAAGAAATGTTGTCTATTTACAACTATTTATATTGGATTAGATATGTTATTGGATTAGATTTTCATTATTTTTGACATATTCAACAGCTATTCAAGTCCACCTCTATTTCTAATACCTTCCAATAACTATATTTTTAATGTCATCTGTCCGGTTCCACTCCCCCGTTCTCTACTTTTAGCATCTTCACTGTTGCCCTTCCACTTCATCCCCCCCAATTTCCTTCTGACTGATACCATCTGAGGTTGCAGGCCCAGGCAAGCGGAGCTGCAAATTTACCCAGCAGCACACGTCACTAACAGGGGAGCGCAGAGCTCCCAAAATAGCCCAAAAAGCAATTGGTAAAAGGGGGCCCAAGTGGTAGTTACCAAGGATGGTTTCTGGCAACAAAATGAAGCTTGCCAGATATTATGTGAACACCCATCATTTAATGAGTCACCAACACAAGCCCTGGATTAATCATGTGCTTCAACACTACTTTTAGCCTTTTACAAGTTCCTGTGATTTTATTTTAGCTCTACAATCCTTGATAGATTTGACCCTTTTATGCAACTCTCATCCCTAGAATAAATACTGATAGTCATGGCAACCTGGCACTAGGAATATAAAGTCCACTAACATATTGTGTAGGATGACAGAGTTAAAAGAGATGAAACATTCTTCTGACAGGAATGTAGGAATCACATCAAATTTATTCACGCATTGGGAAAATAATGTACAGCATGAGTGTCTTTTTTTCATCTGAAGTGGTACACAAAAAGTGTTCTTTTTGCATTGTTGAATTAGGGTGCATAATTGAGCAATATTACTTGAGAGGGCGTATGGTATCAGTGGACATAGTAACTCCGGGGTGTGATGCGGCTAATGCCCAAGTATCACAGTCGGAATTAGTATATTCATGATCCCGTAACAACCTCAAGTGTAAAATTGCTTTTAATACAACAGTTCCGCAAGCACAATGTATTAAATGACAGCAATACTGGACAAAATATTATGATTTGTTTAACCGGTTATTTTGCCAAGCTGAGAAAAAAATAGTCCTTTCTAAATGTAGCCGGTAACTGTTACTAAACATCTCAATCAGCATGAAGACATCTATTATCATTTCACATACATCTAAACAAATTAAATATTGTCAAGTTCAAAAATAATGTGTTTATAACATACCTGTTGAGTCAGTACAGCAGAAGACCCAAAATCAAAACGCTGGTCCTCAGAACACCGGTAGCTAGCCGGTAGCTTGTAGTTAGCATGCTAGCGAATTCTTTGGCACACTTCACTTGCTTTTCTTAGCATTTTCAGATGAAACAATGAGCCCATCACCACAAAAATATTGTGGCTTTACTGTGTTATCCTCACTTTTGCTTTTCTCCAGCTTGTCCAGGTCAGCTGATGAAAATTCTTGCACACCTGTATAACGAAGGACTGTATAACGAAGAGCTCCCTGGTTCCATCAATACGGATTTTCTCCCCATTTTTGCACTGCTGCTTCTTTCCCACCGGCTCTGTGTCTCTGAGGTAAGCGCGATCATGATCATGCCGGGGAGAATACAATACTCCAGAGACATGTTACTGCATTTAAACACGGATAATGCAGCATCTGTGATTGAGTCTATGCCGCAACTGCCGGACTTTATTTTAAGAGACTCTCATGGACACAGCGAGGAGGGGAGAGATAAGAGGAGGAAGCGTGGAAAGTGTGGAGGTGTGAAATTACGCCTGAGGAAACATCATTTTAATAGCATTCCTCTTCCTTCCATGATTTTGGGGAACATACGATCTCTGAGGAATAAGGTAGATGAAATTCAAGGGATTGTACGCTACCAGAAGGACTTCAAGAACTGCTGTGTCATGGCTTTCACGGAGACGTGGCTTAATGCACATGACCGGGACGCGGACCTGTGGATTGACGGCTTTGGAGCCCCACTTCGCTCGGATCGGCAGGAAGAGGTAACGGGGAAACGTCAGGGGGGCGGCATATGTTTATATATTAATAAACAGTACTGCACATCTGTCACGGTCAGAGAGCGCATCAGTACACACGATGTGGAGCTGCTGTCCGTATCGCTAAGCCCCTTTTATCTGCGTCGCGAGTTCCCCCAACTTTTCATCACAACTGTGTACATTCACCCGAGGGCAGACACTGACTCCACCTCCAGCACCGTCTTTGATGTGGTACAGTGGCTGCAGTCAATTTCTCCAGAGGCGCCAAACCTTATTCTTGGGGATTTTAACCATGTTTCTTTAAAGAAGACACTTAAAAACTTTTATCAGTATGTCTCCTGCCCAACCAGGCGAAAAAAGCCTGGTTAAAAAAAGACCTGTGCTATGGATCCATTGAGAGGGCCTATAAATCACTTCCCCTTCCACCTTTAGGATCCTCAGATCACAACTGTGTACGTTTGCTGCCCACATATAAAACTGCTCTCAGAAGAGGCAAGGTGGAGACCAGAGACATAGAGGTGTGGACAGAGGATTCAGTGCACTGCCTCCAGGAATGCTTTAACTGTACGGACTGGGAGGTTTTCACACTGTCCTGCGGGGATGATTTGGACTCCCTGGTGGACGTCACATGCTCATACATGGCTTTCTGTAAAAATATGATCGTTCCACGTAAATGTGTCAAAATATATCCCAACAACAAGCCATGGGTTACAAAATCAGTTAAATCCTGCTTACAGAGGAAAGCACTTGCCTTTAAACAGGGGTCTGTTTCTGAGCTACAGGTTGCCACAAAAGAGCTGAAGTCGGAAATTTTAAGAGCAAAACAGAATTATAAATCAGAATTGGAAAGTAAGATGGCAACAAAGAAACTTGGTTCAGCCTGGGCCAGTATGAAAACTATTGCAGGCCTTCAGAGCACAGAGCGCAGTAATCGTGTGTTTTTAGATGGTTTTAATTCAGACACAGAGCTGGCTAATGCTCTTAATTGTTTTTATGGTCGTTTTGATTCCTTTGATTTTAGCACAGAAACCCAAGATTTGAAACAGAAACTCAAAGACAATCGGCACTTTAATATTGAGGTGCAGGATATTAAAAGGGAGTTCTGCGCTTTAAAAGTGAACAAAAGTCAGGGCCCTGATAATATATGTGGACGCTTGGTAAAGTCCTGTGCACATGAACTGAGTCCTGTATTTCATTACATCTTCAATAAGTCCTTACAGACACAACATGTGCCCAAGATCTGGAAAGATGCCGTGGTTGCTCCCGTTCCAAAATCCAGCTGTCCTAAAATGGTAAACGACTTTAGACCAGTTGCTTTGACTTCAATTTTAATGAAAATTTTTGAAAAACTGGTCAGATGTGAGGTCCTAAAGCAGACTGAACATGCATTGGATCCTTTGCAGTTTGCCTATAGGCCTCACAGAGGAGTGGAGGATGCCACTGTCACTCTGCTTAACATGCTTTTTAAACATCTGCATTTTAATGGGACACATGCCAGGCTTTTATTTGTGGACTTTTCCTCCGCCTTTAATACAATCCAACCTCATATTTTAGCTGAAAGGCTCCTGCAACATTTTGATTTGAGCAATAATCTGGTGGGTTGGATTCTGGATTTCTTAACCAACAGGACACAGAGAGTAAGGATCAATGGTACATTGTCTGACCAAAAGTGCTCTTCTACTGGCTCTCCTCAGGGGTGTGTGTTGTCACCACTACTCTTCATCCTGTACACAAACATGTGTCGGAGCAGACATGACAACAGACACATTATAAAGTATGCTGATGATTCAGTTATTGTCAGTCTCCTCCAGGATGGTGAGAGTGTCCACGGCCCAGTAGTTGATGATTTTGTTCACTGGTGTGAGGATTCCTACCTGCAGCTGAATATGACAAAAACTAAAGATATGATTATTGACTTTAGGAGGAAAACTCCCAGGCACAAAGTCACCGTACTAAAAGATCAGACCACTGAATGTATACAATCCTACAAACATCTTGGGACGATTATTGATAGTAATTTAAACTTTGAAGAGAACTGTGAAAGGGTGTGCAAAAAGGGTCAGCAACATTTGCATTGTTTGAGGAAACTTGCACGTTTCCAAATTGACCAAACCATAATGACAATGTTCTATCGGGCTTTTATTGAATCTGTTTTATCCTTTTCTTTGGTGTCATGGTTTGGTCAGATAAAACTGAAACAGAGGAAATCCTTGGATCAGGTAGTTAGATGGTCCAGTCGTTTGCTTGGTGAGTCACAGCTGAGCCTGACATCCTTGTACACCAGACAGGTACAGAGGATTGCTACCTCCATTTTAAATGATGACTCCCACCCTTTGCACTGCAGCTTTCAGCTTCTTCCCTCAAGACGGAGGTTTGCTGTCCCAAAAAGTAAAACCCAGAGCTACAAAAACAGCTTTGTTCCTGCTGCTGTCAAAGAGTTGAACAAGTTGTAACAATATATTGCACATAATTAAGGTACCTATTTATTAGCTCCATTTTATATTTACTTATTTTCGTAGGATTTTATTTGGGTTCTAAATCTTTTACTGGGTTTTAGACCTTTGAGTTTTTAACCTCTTTGACTAGTCTTTAACTTTTTAATATGACCCTTCTCTCTTATCTCTGGTTTATCTCTCATCTCGTTGTCTTTATATCCTGATTGATGGAGCCTTGAGTATTTTTATCATGCTTATAGTCAGCTTCATGTGTGCCTGTGTTTGTGTCTATGTTGAATGTAATTAGTGGCTTGTAAATATGGATGTCACCAGACTGCAAAACAAATCTACCTACGGGTACAAATAAAGTAACCTGAACCTGAACCTGCAGGCTTCCATAGAAATAGCCTGGCTTCTTCCCTTCTCCTCCTCCTCCTCTTCTGATGACCATTCATATTTTAACTCAAATGTTATATTTGGAAAAATGTCCATTGTTTTGCCGTATTCCATTAATGTTGCCTTAAAGTGCCGACAAGGAGTCAACAGTAAATAATTAGTGTTAGTAATTAACAGTTACATGAACACCTTTGAAGTGGTGAAACTGGAGTGCAGTTATCGTGGATTTTAGTAACTCCTGGAATCCCTATTGTCCAATCATATCACTTGGTCGGAACTAACTATTGTATAAGTGCATTTAACTTATATGGATTTATCAAAGTAACTTAAGTTCTCCAAATAAATTCAAAATTTACTTAAGACTTATTTAAAAATGTTATGCCAATTGGTTCAACACAACTGTTTTAAGTATAAGGTTCTTTATTTCTTAATAAAACTCTGTGAAGTCAAATAATGTGTACATGATTGTACTGTGTAGTACTCAATTTTACATTGTATTTTTCTGTTAATCTGTGTACTAATTAATTAATCCAGGCAAGTTATGTATACTGAATCTAGTTAAAGGTCGAATTCACTGCACTTTACCCACATTTTAACAGCTCCCATAGATCTTGATGAAATGTTTGTGACATATGTCAAACTGCCTTTAAATATTAAATTATTGCAGCATCATTGTGAATCATCTTTTGCAGCCTTACTCAGAGCAGCCGGTTTCAGTTCAATGTCTCTTTAGATGCCTGTGAGCTGTGTTTAACTCCACCCTCCCTTTTACATCATTATTGCTAATCTTAGCTGGCTAGCTCCTAGCTTGAAAGCAAGCCTAAGCCAAATAATGTAAACTTGTCTCAAAAAAGTAATAATAATGCCTCACTGGTGGACAGGGGTGTGTGATTTCATTGGTAGATAGGATATGGCCAATCCCTAGAGTACAATAAGCACAGAAAGATAGATAGATAGATAGATAGATAGATAGATAGATAGATAGATAGATAGATAGATAGATAGATAGATAGATAGTTTATTTCGAACACAAAAATATAACAAAAGCAAGCAAATGGTAAATGCAATAAAGTAACAGTATACACTGTTCGAAAGGGAGAAGGAAGAAGTGAACACTTATTAATTCCATCTCCTCTTTTCCATAGATACACCCATGTGAATTTTATACAAATTACCACCTTTAAGACCCCAAGTAAACAATTTACAGTGATCCCTCGCTACTTCGCGCTTCACCTTTCGTGCCCTCAGTGCATCGCGGATTTTTCAAAAATATTCATCAAAAATTCAAAATTGAGAAATAATGGGCGGGCGCTAGCAGAAGGCAGGGAGACTACATTAGAACATCAGGTATCAACACGGAGAGCCCGCACAACTCAAAATCCACCTCTGTTCGCTGTTCTCGTGTTGGCTCGGCTCGGGAATCTCGCAAGCTGATTGGCCGAGACGTTTCACCCAGCTTCTCTCCCTGCCGAGCGCCCATACCCAGCGAAGGAAGACCACATTCATTGCTCTTTATCGCTTGTGTTGCTTAGTCTCGCCGCGTGGAACTTTTTGCTGTTCTCTTGTGCCATTTTGTGCGAAATAGTCTTCCCGTCGAGCCACTACGCCGCCTCCTGCAGCTTCTCTAGCTCTATCGGAAGCTGCCCTCGACGATCCTGCGCCTCTAGCACCTGACGATGAGGCGTCACCTGAGGAGCAGTAAAGCTCTCATTAACCTGTGCAGTAAATCATCTTCATCTTGAGTTACGTATCTTGTTATAAGAATAAAAGAGTTCTAAAAACATATTTATGTACACTTTATTTACATCTACGTATGTATGTACACTTACACACACACACACACACGTATCATATGAGAGAGAGAGTGAGAGAATGAACGTACGTATTATTTATGGGTGACGTCATTAGGGGTGACGCTACTTCGCGGTTTTTCACTTTTCGCGGTCGGTTCTGGAACCCATTAACCGCGATAAGTGAGGGATCACTGTACCGTATTTTTTACAAATCAACATTAACACCCATCCATTCTAACATACAATGAAGTCCATACATCAAAACCAGCCTCAAACAACACAGATATACACAGTGCTGTCCCACCCACCATTCCATAGTGTCCTATAATGTCCCAGAGTGAACATAATGAATCGTATGTAGGAGCATGCTCAAATAACGAGGCTGAGTTTCAGTCATAAACCAGCTTTATTTGACAGAACACAAGCTCCTAGCATTCTCAAAGCAGGAAAGAGAAAGAATCATACTTCAACCCCCTTTTATACATTTCCAGCATCAGAATTCAAGTCACATGGTGTCTTCAGTCAACATACAGTTACAAAGCATCCCTTTGAAGCTTCACCATTGTCTCTCATTTCTTGATGAACCGGAATACCCTCCGGGGCGTCTTCTGTGGGACAAAGAGACAAATCTCACACTTCCTTGTTACCTCCTGTAGATTTGAGTCCTCAGTCCTTGCAGACGTGACACTCCACAATACACATACAGTTCTGTCTCTGTGGCAGCGTGAGCCCACAATGTGTGTCGGCCACACTACCCCCCCCCCAAACGTCGAGTAAGGCAAAATCTGCATGGCATAACAAAAAAAGAAACACAAAGCACTCCATACATCACTAATCAATCCACCAACTGCCTAGGTTTTAATCTTCTGCCGAATCTGCTGCAACTTGGCTTGGCTGCCTCTGCAACATCTCTCTGCACCTGTGGATTAAAGCTGTTAGCACCTCTCTGTGAAGACTTTGGAGAATGTCCCCTCGGCGGCCTGCCCCGGCGGGGGGGCCTCGCGAGCTGCACCTCCTCCTCAGCCAGAACAAAAGCGGGTTTGAGCCTGTTAATGCAAATCAGCTCCCTTCTGCCCCCTAAATCTAGCAGAAAATGCTTCTGCCCGGTCTCCAGCACTCGAAACGGTCCGTCGTAAAACGGCCGCAAACTTGGACGCTGGGCGTCATGTTTAACAAAAACAAACTCTGCATTTTTTAAAGCCTTGGGCACAAAAACGTGTGGGAAACTGTGATGGACCGGGCCAGAAAGCGTGTTTGTTCCTGAGCCGCTCTGCCACGGCTGAGCGGGGGGGCCATTAGATGCGGGATTATCAGGAAGAAATTCCCCGGGCAAACGGAGCGGCTGAGCGAAAACTAATTCAGCCGGGGAAGCATGCAAATCTTCCTTAGGTGCAGAACGCAACCCTAATAACACCCATGGAAGTTTGTCTACCCAATTTGTATCCATTAGCGACGCTCTGAGGGCTGCTTTCAATGACCTGTGAAAGCGTTCGCATAAACCATTGGCCTGGGGGTTATACGCGGTGGTGCGATGAATCCTCACCCCCAAGCTGCGGGCCATCGATGACCATAGCTCGGAAATAAATTGGGGACCCCTGTCGGACGTTATGTCCGACGGTACACCAAAACGCGCAACCCATGCTGTTAAAAATGCTCGCGCAACTTCTTCCGCTGTGGTTGATGTCAGAGGAATCGCCTCTGGCCAGCGCGTGGTGCGGTCTACCATTGTCAAAAGATGTGTGTGCCCGTGTGATAACGGAAGCGGGCCGACCAGGTCAACATGCACGTGATCAAAACGCTTAGCGGGGATGTGGAAAGGTTCTAACGGGGCCTTAGTGTGTCTGTGTATTTTAGCTCGCTGACACGCTACGCAGGCTGCTGCCCATTCCTTGACCTGTTTGCGCAACCCGGGCCAAACAAATTTCTCCCCCACCAATTTGATCGATGCGCGCACCCCCGGGTGCGCGAGAGAATGGACCAAGTCAAAAACACGGCGACGCCACGCGGTTGGCACCACAGGGCGGGGCCGTCCCGTGGAGACATCGCAGATTAGCGGGGGCATACCGTTTTGTTGCACCCTGTGCTCCAGCCTTAACCCTGTTGGTCCAGACTGGAGCGCGCGCACGTCCGCGTCGTTAACCTGCTCCGCAGCCATGGCTGCATAATCTAACCCAACACAGACCGGGGCTGCGCGCGCTCCCGCGTCGCTGCCCGGGCCCGCGGCCATGGCTACAGAGTCTGCCCCTATAGGGCTTGGTGGTGCTATTGCACGCGAGAGGCAGTCTGCTACAACATTGTGTTTACCCGCGACATGCTGAATATCAGTAGTAAACTCCGATATTGCGGCTAGTTGCCTTTGTTGCCGGCCTGACCAGGGTTCTGAAATTTTGGCCATCGCAAACGTTAGCGGTTTATGATCCACAAAAGCGGTGAAACGTCGCCCCTCTAACCAGAACTGAAAATGACGGATGGCCAAGTGTAGGGCCAAAAGCTCCCTGTCAAATGCGCTGTATTTCCGTTCACTATCGCGCAAGGTCCTGCTGAAAAACGCGAGGGGTTGCCAGGTACCTGCCACAAACTGTTCAACTACCGCCCCCACCGCTACATCGGAAGCGTCAGTGGTGAGCGCCATGCGGGCCGTTGGAACTGGGTGCGCTAACAAAACTGCATTTGCCAGGGCTGATTTGACCTGGGCAAAAGCGCGCTCCCGCTCCGGAGACCATTCGACTTTATTTGCGGGCTTTTGTTTTTTTAACGCGGTGTACAATGGCTGCATGAGTCGTGCTGCGCTTGGGAGGAAACGGTTGTAAAAATTAACCATCCCTAGAAACTCCTGAAGCGCCTTAACCGTTTGAGGTTGCGGAAAATCTGTTATGGCACGCACTTTATTTGGAAGGGGAACTGCTCCCTCTGCCGAAACGCGATGTCCCAAAAAATCAATCTGCACCACCCCAAACTGGCATTTCGCTGGGTTCACTATTAACCCGTGCTCTGCCAACCTCTGGAAAACTGCTGTGAGGTGTTTTTCATGTTCGCCTTCGGACGTGCTGGCTACCAAAATATCGTCCAAATAAACGAACACGAAAGGCAGGTCGCGTAAAACTGCATCCATCATGCGTTGGAAGGTCTGCGCGGCCCCCTTGAGGCCAAAAGGCATGCGCAAAAACTCAAAAAGGCCGAAAGGAGTTATGACAGCTGTTTTGGGTACATCGTGCGCGCGCACTGGAACCTGGTGATAGCCGCGCACCAAGTCTATTTTAGAAAAAATGCGCGCCCCCGCCAAATGAACAGAAAAATCCTGAATGTGCGGAATCGGGTAACGGTCATGAGCTGAAACGTTGTTCAACCTGCGGAAATCGCCGCAAGGCCGCCACGAGCCGTCAGCCTTTGGGACCATGTGTAATGGCGAAGCCCAAGCGCTCTTGGAGCGTCTAACGATGCCTAGTTTTTCCAGATTAGTGAACTCCTCGCGCGCGATGGCCAGTTTAGCTGGGTCCAAACGCCGAGCCTTTGCAAAAACGGGAGGGCCTGTGGTTGTTATGAAATGTTCTACCCCATGTTTGGCCACCGTTGCTGAAAAAGTGGGGACTGTGAGTGCTGGAAACTGAGCAAGCAGTGTGTGAAACTTACCACCCGCGGCTGAGACGCTGGCATGTGCAGTTGGCGGGGCCACCCGAGCTGTGCAGGGAATAGAATGAAAAGACAGTGCATTAATCAGACGTCTATTAGCAAGATCAACCAATAAACCATGTGAGCACAAAAAATCAGCCCCTAACATGTTGAAACTGACTGCTGCTACAATAAATGTCCACTCAAATGAACGGCCTTGTAAGGACAGAAGCATGGTCCTCTCACCAAACGTTTTAATTGTGGAGCCGTTCGCTGCTGACACTGACACCCAGGGGGCTTTAGAAGGCGACAGCCGTTCCGCGTAGGTGGGCGTGACGAAGCTCAGCTGCGAGCCCGTGTCCACGAGGAACTGTTTCCCCGAGCGTGCATCCGTCAGGTAAAGCAGCCTGTTCTCATTGCCGAGAGTCGCGGCTGCTACCGGCCCTCGGTCCTGGCGTTTAAAATTGCACGGTGGGACGCACCTGTGCTTTCTCTCTGCAAAACGGCGGTGGTAGAAGCACGAGCCGTTCTCCGCTCCGCGTCGTCTGGCTCCGGTCGCCGCCGTTGTTGGTGCGTCTGGTGCCGCTGGACCCAAGCTGTCTCCGGACGCCGTTCCCGAACTAGCCGCTGCGGCCGAAACCGCGTTCTGCTTGTGGGCGTCGACCAACTTCTGCGCCTCCTTGCTCAACCCATGGTAGTCTCGCTTGGCCAATCGGGGTGACTCTGCCAGGGCCACTCTCACTGCTGGTGGCAGGGTTCGAAGGAATAGGTGGGCGAAAATGAATTCGCCATCCTCGGAGGCTTTGAGCTGCAGCATCTTCACCATCAGGTCCGCAGGTCTATCGTTTTCTGCCTCCGTCAGCGCCAGGAGCCCCTCTGCTCTTTGTTGGACTGAGGGGGTGAAATGGCTGATCAGCGCGTCTTTCAATGCGCTGTACTTGTCGCTGTCTGGTGGATGATTAACCAAATCCTCCACTCTCTGGACCGTGTCGCTGTCCAGTTTCGCTACCACGTGGTAGAATCTTGTGTCGTCGTTGGAGATTCTCCGGAGGTTGAACTGCGCCTCGATTGCGCTAAACCATGAGCGCGGGCTGTGCTGCCAGAAATCGGGCAGCCGGAGCGTGGAGGCGGCCATCAGGCTGGCTTCCACCGAGCCCGGTTCGGAAGAATTCTCATTGCTCATTCTCCGTCGTAGGTCACCAGTGTAGGAGCATGCTCAAATAACGAGGCTGAGTTTCAGTCATAAACCAGCTTTATTTGACAGAACACAAGCTCCTAGCATTCTCAAAGCAGGAAAGAGAAAGAATCATACTTCAACCCCCTTTTATACATTTCCAGCATCAGAATTCAAGTCACATGGTGTCTTCAGTCAACATACAGTTACAAAGCATCCCTTTGAAGCTTCACCATTGTCTCTCATTTCTTGATGAACCGGAATACCCTCCGGGGCGTCTTCTGTGGGACAAAGAGACAAATCTCACACTTCCTTGTTACCTCCTGTAGATTTGAGTCCTCAGTCCTTGCAGACGTGACACTCCACAATACACATTCAGTTCTGTCTCTGTGGCAGCGTGAGCCCACAATGTGTGTCGGCCACACGTACATATAAATACTACCCTTCTAACATATATCCTTTCAGCAAATGGTGCTTATACCTCTTTTTGAATTGATTTCTGTTTGTATATAGCTTCAGTTCCGGCTCTAGACTGTTCCACAAATCCACCCCACAGACAGATATGCACATACTTTTCTTGGTTGTACATATCTTGGGTTTTGTAAAGTTTAAGTCTCCTCTCAAATTATGATCATTGTCTCTTTTTTTAAATATTTTTTGTATATTAGTTGGGAGTTGATTATTAATTGCCCTGTACATTACTTGTGCTGTCTTAAATTTAACTAAATCGATGAACTTTATGACATGTGACTTTAAGAACAACGAATTGGTATGGTCTCTATATCCTGCATTGTTTATTATCCTTATAGCTCTTTTTTGTAATGTGCATATTGACTGTAGGTTGGTCTTGTAGGTGTTTCCCCAGACTTCTACACAGTAGTTAAGATAAGGTAAAAACAGTGAATTGTACAATAAGACCAATGATTTATAGTCCAAAATGTGTCTTGTCTTCCCCAGTATGCCTATACATTTTGCTAATTTGGCCCGGATGTGACTGATGTGAGGAAACATTTGTGAATGAATGGCTAAACTGCTAGCTTCAGCGAGCTGCCTTTGGTTCCGGTTAGAGATAATACTACAAGAAATTAAGCTAAATTTATGTCTCAGAATGGTGTATACGGTCAAGTGTTGTAGAGGTGAATAGAATTTATGGAAAAATAGCAATCAGGCTGCCTGTCCATCACATGCTCCCTGCAGAGGCAAGTGTAGGAGCATGCTCAAATAACGAGGCTGAGTTTCAGTCATAAACCAGCTTTATTTGACAGAACACAAGCTCCTAGCATTCTCAAAGCAGGAAAAAGAAAGAATCATACTTCAACCCCCTTTTATACATTTCCAGCATCAGAATTCAAGTCACATGGTGTCTTCAGTCAACATACAGTTACAAAGCATCCCTTTGAAGTTTCACCATTGTCTCTCATTTCTTGATGAACCGGAATACCCTCCGGGGCGTCTTCTGTGGGACAAAGAGACAAATCTCACACTTCCTTGTTACCTCCTGTAGATTTGAGTCCTCAGTCCTTGCAGACGTGACACTCCACAATACACATTCAGTTCTGTCTCTGTGGCAGCATGAGCCCACAATGTGTGTCGGCCACACTACCCCCCCCAAACGTCGAGTAAGGCAAAATCTGCATGGCATAACAAAAAGAGAAACACAAAGCACTCCATACATCACTAATCAATCCACCAACTGCCTAGGTTTTAATCTTCTGCCGAATCTGCTGCAACTTGGCTTGGCTGCCTCTGCAACATCTCTCTGCACCTGTGGATTAAAGCTGTTAGCACCTCTCTGTGAAGACTTTGGAGAATGTCTTCTCAGCGGCCTGCCCCGGCGGGGGGGCCTCGCGAGCTGCACCTCCTCCTCAGCCAGAACAAAAGCGGGTTTGAGCCTGTTAATGCAAATCAGCTCCCTTCTGCCCCCTAAATCTAGCAGAAAATGCTTCTGCCCGGTCTCCAGCACTCGAAACGGTCCGTCGTAAAACGGCCGCAAACTTGGACGCTGGGCGTCATGTTTAACAAAAACAAACTCTGCATTTTTTAAAGCCTTGGGCACAAAAACGTGTGGGAAACTGTGATGGACCGGGCCAGAAAGCGTGTTTGTTCCTGAGCCGCTCTGCCACGGCTGAGCGGGGGGGCCATTAGGTGCGGGATTATCAGGAAGAAATTCCCCGGGCAAACGGAGCGGCTGAGCGAAAACTAATTCAGCCGGGAAAGCATGCAAATCTTCCTTAGGTGCAGAACGCAACCCTAATAACACCCATGGAAGTTTGTCTACCCAATTTGTATCCGTTAGCGACGCTCTGAGGGCTGCTTTCAATGACCTGTGAAAGCGTTCGCATAAACCATTGGCCTGGGGGTTATACGCGGTGGTGCAATGAATCTTCACCCCCAAGCTGCGGGCCATCGATGACCATAGCTCGGAAATAAATTGGGGACCCCTGTCGGACGTTATGTCCGACGGTACACCAAAACGCGCAACCCATGCTGTTAAAAATGCTCGCGCAACTTCTTCCGCTGTGGTTGATGTCAGAGGAATCGCCTCTGGCCAGCGCGTGGTGCGGTCTACCATTGTCAAAAGATGTGTGTGCCCGTGTGATAACGGAAGCGGGCCGACCAGGTCAACATGCACGTGATCAAAACGCTTAGCGGGGATGTGGAAAGGTTCTAACGGGGCCTTAGTGTGTCTGTGTATTTTAGCTCGCTGACACGCTACGCAGGCTGCTGCCCATTCCTTGACCTGTTTGCGCAACCCGGGCCAAACAAATTTCTCCCCCACCAATTTGATCGATGCGCGCACCCCCGGGTGCGCGAGAGAATGGACCAAGTCAAAAACACGGCGACGCCACGCGGTTGGCACCACAGGGCGGGGCCGTCCCGTGGAGACATCGCAGATTAGTGGGGGCATACCGTTTTGTTGCACCCTGTGCTCCAGCCTTAACCCTGTTGGTCCAGACTGGAGCGCGCGCACGTCCGCGTCGTTAACCTGCTCCGCAGCCATGGCTGCATAATCTAACCCAACACAGACCGGGGCTGCGCGCGCTCCCGCGTCGCTGCCCGGGCCCGCGGCCATGGCTACAGAGTCTGCCCCTATAGGGCTTGGTGGTGCTATTGCACGCGAGAGGCAGTCTGCTACAACATTGTGTTTACCCGCGACATGCTGAATATCAGTAGTAAACTCCGATATTGCGGCTAGTTGCCTTTGTTGCCGGCCTGACCAGGGTTCTGAAATTTTGGCCATCGCAAACGTTAGCGGTTTATGATCCACAAAAGCGGTGAAACGTCGCCCCTCTAACCAGAACTGAAAATGACGGATGGCCAAGTGTAGGGCCAAAAGCTCCCTGTCAAATGCGCTGTATTTCCGTTCACTATCGCGCAAGGTCCTGCTGAAAAACGCGAGGGGTTGCCAGGTACCTGCCACAAACTGTTCAACTACCGCCCCCACCGCTACATCGGAAGCGTCAGTGGTGAGCGCCATGCGGGCCGTTGGAACTGGGTGCGCTAACAAAACTGCATTTGCCAGGGCTGATTTGACCTGGGCAAAAGCGCGCTCCCGCTCCGGAGACCATTCGACTTTATTTGCGGGCTTTTGTTTTTTTAACGCGGTGTACAATGGCTGCATGAGTCGTGCTGCGCTTGGGAGGAAACGGTTGTAAAAATTAACCATCCCTAGAAACTCCTGAAGCGCCTTAACCGTTTGAGGTTGCGGAAAATCTGTTATGGAACGCACTTTATTTGGAAGGGGAACTGCTCCCTCTGCCGAAACGCGATGTCCCAAAAAATCAATCTGCACCACCCCAAACTGGCATTTCGCTGGGTTCACTATTAACCCGTGCTCTGCCAACCTCTGGAAAACTGCTGTGAGGTGTTTTTCATGTTCGCCTTCGGACGTGCTGGCTACCAAAATATCGTCCAAATAAACGAACACGAAAGGCAGGTCGCGTAAAACTGCATCCATCATGCGTTGGAAAGTCTGCGCGGCCCCCTTGAGGCCAAAAGGCATGCGCAAAAACTCAAAAAGGCCGAAAGGAGTTATGACCGCTGTTTTGGGTACATCGTGCGCGCGCACTGGAACCTGGTGATAGCCGCGCACCAAGTCTATTTTAGAAAAAATGCGCGCCCCCGCCAAATGAACAGAAAAATCCTGAATGTGCGGAATCGGGTAACGGTCATGAGCTGAAACGTTGTTCAACCTGCGGAAATCGCCGCAAGGCCGCCACGAGCCGTCAGCCTTTGGGACCATGTGTAACGGCGAAGCCCAAGCGCTCTTGGAGCGTCTAACGATGCCTAGTTTTTCCAGATTAGTGAACTCCTCGCGCGCGATGGCCAGTTTAGCTGGGTCCAAACGCCGAGCCTTTGCAAAAACGGGAGGGCCTGTGGTTGTTATGAAATGTTCTACCCCATGTTTGGCCACCGTTGCTGAAAAAGTGGGGACTGTGAGTGCTGGAAACTGAGCAAGCAGTGTGTGAAACTTACCACCCGCGGCTGAGACGCTGGCATGTGCAGTTGGCGGGGCCACCCGAGCTGTGCAGGGAATAGAATGAAAAGACAGTGCATTAATCAGACGTCTATTAGCAAGATCAACCAATAAACCATGTGAGCACAAAAAATCAGCCCCTAACATGTTGAAACTGACTGCTGCTACAATAAATGTCCACTCAAATGAACGGCCTTGTAAGGACAGAAGCATGGTCCTCTCACCAAACGTTTTAATTGTGGAGCCGTTCGCTGCTGACACTGACACCCAGGGGGCTTTAGAAGGCGACAGCCGTTCCGCGTAGGTGGGCGTGACGAAGCTCAGCTGCGAGCCCGTGTCCACGAGGAACTGTTTCCCCGAGCGTGCATCCGTCAGGTAAAGCAGCCTGTTCTCATTGCCGAGAGTCGCGGCTGCTACCGGCCCTCGGTCCTGGTGTTTAAAATTGCACGGTGGGACGCACCTGTGCTTTCTCTCTGCAAAACGGCGGTGGTAGAAGCACGAGCCGTTCTCCGCTCCGCGTCGTCTGGCTCCGGTCGCCGCCGTTGTTGGTGCGTCTGGTGCCGCTGGACCCAAGCTGTCTCCGGACGCCGTTCCCGAACTAGCCGCCGCGGCCGAAACCGCGTTCTGCTTGTGGGCGTCGACCAACTTCTGCGCCTCCTTGCTCAACCCATGGTAGTCTCGCTTGGCCAATCGGGGTGACTCTGCCAGGGCCACTCTCACTGCTGGTGGCAGGGTTCGAAGGAATAGGTGGGCGAAAATGAATTCGCCATCCTCGGAGGCTTTGAGCTGCAGCATCTTCACCATCAGGTCCGCAGGTCTATCGTTTTCTGCCTCCGTCAGCGCCAGGAGCCCCTCTGCTCTTTGTTGGACTGAGGGGGTGAAATGGCTGATCAGCGCGTCTTTCAATGCGCTGTACTTGTCGCTGTCTGGTGGATGATTAACCAAATCCTCCACTCTCTGGACCATGTCGCTGTCCAGTTTCGCTACCACGTGGTAGAATCTTGTGTCGTCGTTGGAGATTCTCCGGAGGTTGAACTGCGCCTCGATTGCGCTAAACCATGAGCGCGGGCTGTGCTGCCAGAAATCGGGCAGCCGGAGCGTGGAGGCGGCCATCAGGCTGGCTTCCACCGAGCCCGGTTCGGAAGAATTCTCATTGCTCATTCTCCGTCGTAGGTCACCGGTGTAGGAGCATGCTCAAATAACGAGGCTGAGTTTCAGTCATAAACCAGCTTTATTTGACAGAACACAAGCTCCTAGCATTCTCAAAGCAGGAAAAAGAAAGAATCATACTTCAACCCCCTTTTATACATTTCCAGCATCAGAATTCAAGTCACATGGTGTCTTCAGTCAACATACAGTTACAAAGCATCCCTTTGAAGTTTCACCATTGTCTCTCATTTCTTGATGAACCGGAATACCCTCCGGGGCGTCTTCTGTGGGACAAAGAGACAAATCTCACACTTCCTTGTTACCTCCTGTAGATTTGAGTCCTCAGTCCTTGCAGACGTGACACTCCACAATACACATTCAGTTCTGTCTCTGTGGCAGCGTGAGCCCACAATGTGTGTCGGCCACACAAGATCCTAATGCAGTTACTGACCAATGCAGATGGGGACGGCTCATTATTCTGAAGGTCCTTTGGTCCGAAAATTAGGCCTAAGGGTAGTATCTCACATACCAAAAGCGAGTTTAGAAAGCTTGGGATCAGTCTGCCAAGGTCTCCGCCTTTGACCGCCAGTAGGACCATTGAAGTCCTACTGGGGGACTCTAGTGTGCATGTGGGCAACGACAGTGAAACCTGGAGGGGGGTGATTGGGAGGAACAGCCTGCCCAATCTGAACCCGAGTGGTGCTCAGTTATTGGACTTCTGTGCTAACCACAGTTTGTCCATAATGAACACCATGTTCAAGCATAAGGGTGTCCATATGTGCACTTGGCACCAGGACACCCTAGGTCGCAGGTCGATGATCGATTTTGTTATCGTGTCATCAGACCTGCGACCGTATGTCTTGGACACTCGGGTAAAGAGAGGTGCAGAGCTGTCAACTGATCACCACCTGGTGGTGAGTTGGATCCGATGACAGGGAAGGAAGCCATTCAGACCTGGTAGACCCAAACATATAGTGAGGGTGTGCTGGGAACGTCTGGCTGAGGCCCCTGTCTGGGAGGCCTTCAACTCCCACCTCCGGAAGAACTTCAACCACATTCCGAGGGAGTCTGGAGACATGGAGTTTGAATGGGCCATGTTCTCCACCTCTGTTGTTGAAGCAGCAGCCCAGAGCTGCGGCCGCAAGGTGGTCGGTGCATCTCGTGGTGGCAACCCCCGAACCAAGTGGTGGACACCAGTGGTGAGGGGGGCCATTAAGCTGAAGAAGGAGTCCCATCAAGCTTGGTTGGCTTGTGGAACTCCCGAAGCAGCTGAGGTGTACCGGCAGGCCAAGCAGAGTGCAGCTCGGGTGGTTGCTGAAGCAAAAACCCGGGTATGGGAGGAGTTCGGTGAGGCCATCGAACAAGACTTTCGGTTGGCCTCGAAGAGATTCTGGCAAACTGTCCGGTGCCTCAGGAGGGGAAAGCAGCTCCCTGTCCACACTGTGTATGGTGCAGATGGGACACTGTTGACTTCGACTGGGGATATCGTCGGGCGGTGGAAGGAATACTTCGAGGATCTCCTCAATCCCATTGATACGCCTTCCACAGAGGAAGCAGGGTTTTGGGATGAGGGGGATGACTTGCCTATCACAGGGGCTGAGGTCGTCAAGGTGGTTAAAAATCTCCTTGGTGGCCGGGCCCCGGGGGTGGACGAGATTCGCCCTGAGTACCTCAAGGCCCTGGATGTTGTTGGGCTGTCATGGTTGACACGCCTCTGCAACATTGCGTGGAGGTCGGGGGCAGTGCCTTTGGCATGGCAAACTGGGGTGGTGGTTCCTCTCTTCAAAAAAGGGGACTGGAGGGTGTGCTCCAACTTTAGAGGGATCACACTCCTCAGCCTCCCTGGGAAGGTCTATGCCAAGGTACTGGAGAGGAGAGTCCGGTTGATGGTCGAACCTCGGATTCAGGAGGAGCAATATGGTTTTCATCCTGGCTGTGGCACATCGGACCAGTTCTTTACCCTCTCGAGAATTCTTGAGGGTTTGTGGGAGTTTGCCCAACCAGTTTACATGTGTTTTGTGGACTTGGAGAAGGCATTTGACCGTGTCCCTCGTGGTTTTTTGTGGGGGGAGCTTCGGGAGTATAGGGTATCGGGCTTGTTGTTACGAGCTATTTGGTCTCTGTACGACTGTTGTGAGAGTTTGGTTCGTATTGCCAACACTCGGTCGGAGTCATTCCCAGTGAGAGTTGGACTCCGCCAGGGCTGCCCTTTGTCACCGATCCTGTTCATAATTTTTATGGACAGGATTTCTAGGCGCAGCCAGGGAATGGAGGGTGTCATGCTTGGTGACCACAGGGTCTCATCTCTGTTGTTTGCAGATGATGTTGTCCTGTTGGCTTCATCCAGCAATGACCTACAGCTCTTGCTGGGACGGTTTGCCGTTGAGTGTGAAGCGGCTGGGATGAGAATCAGCACCTCCAAGTCCGAGTCCATGGTCCTCATCCAGAAAAAGGTGGATTGTCCTCTCTTGGTTGGGGACAGGCTCCTGCCCCAAGTGGAGGAGTTTAAGTATCTTGGGGTCTTGTTCACGAGTGAGGGGAAAATGGAGCGAGAGATTGACAGACGGATTGGAGCAGCATCTGCAGTGATGCGGATGTTGTACCGGTCTGTTGTGGTGAAGAGGAAGCTTAGTTCTAAGGCAAAGCTGTCGATTTACCAGTCAATCTACGTTCCTACTCTCACCTATGGTCACGAGCTTTGGGTAATGACCGAAAGAACAAGATCGCGGATACAAGCGGCTGAAATGAGCTTTCTCCGTAGGATTGCTGGACTCACCCTTAGAGATAGGGTGAGGAGCTCAGTCATCCGGGAGAGGCTCAGAGTAGAACCGCTGCTTCTCCACATTGAAAGGAGTCAATTGAGGTAGTATGGGCATCTGATTAGGATGCCTCCTGGATGCCTCCCACTTGAGGTGTTTCAGGCACGTTCCACTGGTAGGAGACCCCGGGGCAGACCCAGGACTCGGTGGAGAGACTATGTCTCCCAGCTGGTCTGGGAATGCCTTGGTATCCTCTCTGAAGAGCTGGAGCAGGTGGCTGGGGAGAGGGAAGTCTGGGCTTCTCTGCTTGAACTGCTGCCTCCGCGACCCGGACCTCCAGAAAAGCGGTAGAAGATGGATGGATGGATGGATGGATGGATGGTAGTATCTCATGGAGCAGCGAATGTAGACGAACATGACGATTACTGAATTTGTCAACTTTTCTGAGGAATCTTCATGAACATCAGGGTTTGCTTCTGTCAGTTGCAACAATTAACAGCATTTAGCGACCTTTAACAGCCATTTGCAACATTGATGCAAGCGCTTGCAAGAGTGTTTGTGAAAGCAGCTGGCAAACATTAACAACTATTAACAAATGTTAGCAACAGCATTTACAATGACTAGCAACTATTTACAACTCTTTTGCCACTGTTTGAGAATGTTTGAAACCTTTGCCAACTCCCGGTAAAATAAAAGGTAAAATACCAGGCGAATGCCAGGTGAATCTTGGATCCAACTCGATAAAACAGAGTGCACAAATCCTCTGCAGCATTATTTTTTTCCTGACCACTGTTGAAGACAGATGCCTTTAGAAGGTATACAGAACATACAGTATATCGAAAAACAAAGTATATGAACAAAAACCATAATGTATCTCCACCTGGACTGACTGGGTTTTTACTGTGGCAACACAGGCCAAAACATATGGCGCACAGCTGAGGTAAAAGCTTCTCACCTCATCCCTGCTCACTTGAGCTCTACACTGCAAAACACAAAGATAGACCACACAAACTTAGACTAAATATAGCCTAATATAAAATACATTTATTATCACAATGTTTGAATCATTTCTTCTCTTTTTCTTCTCAAATTATGAGGAAGCTCCACCACCCTTGCCTCCTCCTATGATCCCCCACTGGTGGCGAGACAGCTATGTTCGCAGTGGCACTTAATAAGACTGGCTTACCTTTTCTTGATGTATAGAGGGAAAAACCTGGTAGAGTTAAAATGGCTGATTGGACACATAAACGATATAAAGCTGTTTTTTTTAAAGAAGTGAGTGTTTTGATGTTTTCCCATGACCACGTGACCAACAGATACATTTCTATAGGTTAAAACCTACAAAAACACATTTTTTTCAATAAATGGGACCTCTAAGTTATACAGTATATATTCAGTGCACTCATGGATTTCACTGAGTCCAGTTAAAGAAATAGTATCTGTGATATCCTACCGTGTAGCAATGATCACACTTGAGTTATTTCTTTGGCTAACTCTGCCGTTTATTCTGCAACACACATAATATGACTGAACATGGATTCTGCGCGGGGTTTTCACACTCTTATTCTAATATGTCCCCTTAATAGTAGTGCTGAACAATACAGGTAGTTCCCCCTAGAGGCATGTGCCAGTAATGTTTTGAATTAGACTTGCAGTCTACCACATCCCTCCCCTCTAGATTAAACTACTTTTAATTTCTTAAACACATGTGCCATACACATAATTTCTTTCTCTTTTTTTTTTTTTTTTTTTTACATGTATAACACACATAACAGTCTAACTGGGGATTTGGTTTGACTACCGCATCCCAGTGAGGTTCCAGGACGCATTCTTGTCCTGTGGCTGGGGAACTCACTACTGACTAAGTATAGTCCTTCAAGTAGTCTGGAGCTTTCCTAGCTCGCTGAGATCTTCTCACGGCGGGTGAGCCAACTGCAGGTGAAGACTCAGACTGCTCCACTGTTTCGGCTGCTGCAGTGCTGCCCGTAGAATCTGCAGAGACGGTTACCTCAGGTTTCACCTGAAGTGGTGGTTCATTGATGCTCTCCTCAGGATGGGTGTCAGACAACACCTCGGGTGCCATCGGCAGGGGAATGGAGCTCCTACCACGAACTTGGTCGATGTGTCGCCTCACCACTTGTCCATGACCTAATGTCACCTTGAATGACACAGGGCCTGTCTTTTCTGTTATTTCTCCTGGTACCCAGGCTGGTCCTGAGCCAAAGTTGCGGGTGTAGACCACGTCTCCTTCTCTCAGTATTCTCTCTCTAGCATGCATGTCATGATAACCTTTTTGTTTCTCTTGTTTATCATGCACTTTGTTTCTGAAGTCTGGATGTATTAAGTCAAATGTTGACCTCAACTTCCTTCCACACAACAGCTCAGCTGGTGACTTGCCAGTTGTAGATTGGGGTGTTATTCGATAGCTGAATAGAGCTCTCGACATTCGGGTTTCAATAGAGTCTCCTGTCATCTTTGTCATGAGTGACTTGAACGTCTGCACGGCCCTCTCGGCTAAGCCGTTAGAAGAAGGATGGTATGGCGCAGTCGTGATGTGACGTATGCCATTCTTTTCAGAAAACTCTTGGAACTGTTCACTCGTAAAACATGTACCGTTATCTGATACTATGATTTCAGGTAGCCCATGTTGGCTGAAACTCTTTCTAAGACATTCAATGGTAACAGTAGAAGTAGAGCTACTCACAGAATATGCATCGATCCACTTTGAGTATGCGTCAACTATGATCAGGAACATTCTTCCCATCCATGGACCTGCGTAGTCAATGTGAATTCTTCTCCATGGTTTATCTGGAACTTCCCAGGGATGTAGTGGGGCTGCTGGAGGACTGTTCCTGTTCTCCTGGCATGCCGCACATGACTTCACAAGCGCCTCCACCTCTGCATCCATGTTGGGCCACCACATGTAACTCCTCGCCAACGCTTTCATGCGAGTGATGCCAGGGTGTGCTTGGTGTAGTTGTTGCAGTAAGGCATTCCTACCAGGTGGTGGAACAACCACGCGTCCTCCCCACAGGATACAACCTTCCTGGGTGCTGAGCTCATCCTGTCGTCGGGCATAGGGAATGAACTCAGGACTGTTCATCTTCGGCCATCCTCTCAAGATGTATTCTCGCACTCTTGCTAGAACAGGGTCTTTGTCTGTCCACTTCTTTATTTGTTGTGCGTTCACCAGGGGCACGCCGATATCTTCAAACAATAGCACTCTCTCCTCCTCCTCAGGCGTGCTGTCTCTTCCTCCATCCAAGGGTAGCCTACTCATCGCGTCAGCATTCGTATGGTCCCGTCCGGCTTTGTAAACGATGGTGTACTCATACGCTGCTAATGTAACGGCCCATCTCTGAATTCTCTGAGATGTCATCTGGGGTATGGCTCTCATTTCACTGAACAGTGAAATTAGTGGCTTGTGGTCAGTCACTATAGCGAACTGTCTCCCGTACAGGTATTTGTGGAATTTTTTTACACCAAATACTACTGCAAGGCCCTCCTTGTCTAGCTGGGAGTAGTTTTTCTCAGCTGCACTAAGAGTTCTTGAGACGAACCCTATGGGTCTCTCTGAGCCATCCTCCATACGATGAGAGAGTACAGCACCCACACCGTAGGGTGATGCGTCACACGCCAGGATGAGTGGTTTGTTTGAATCATAGTGCACTAACACACTACAGGACTGAAGTAGCGCTTTGGACTCTTCAAACGCCTTCTGCTGCTTGACCCCCCATGACCATTTTTCTTCCTTCTTAAGTAAGGTATGTAGTGGTGCCAGCAGCGTGGAGAGCTTTGGGAGGAACCTATGGTAATAGTTCAACAAGCCCAGGTAGGCTTTTAACTCAGTAACATTTTGTGGCTCAGGCGCCTCCGCAATGGCTTCCACTTTGTCTGTTAGAGGGTGTAGACCACTGGCGTTGATCTTGTGGCCTAGGAACACCACCTCTTTTCCCATGAACTCACACTTGCTTCTTTTCAACCTCAGACCGCTTTTCTCCAACCGTTGAAGCACTTCCTCCAGCGTTTTCAGATGTTCTTGTTCATTTGGTCCTGTACAAAGGATGTCATCCAAATAAATGGCAACATTCGGAATTCCACCTAGGATGCCCTCCATAGTTCTCTGGAATATAGCAGGACTGGAAGCTACTCCAAATGGTAAGCGTGTGTAGGTATATAAGCCTTTGTGTGTATTGATGGTTACATACTTTCTTGATTCTTCGTCCAAGACTACTTGTTGGTAGGCGTGACTCATGTCTAATTTCGTGAAGTGTCGGCCGCCGTTCAGCTGTGCGAAGAGGTCCTCCACTTTAGGAATTGGATACTGATCCACCCGTGATGCTCGATTGACAGTGAGTTTGTAATCTCCACATATTCTAATGGAGCCATCCGGCTTTCTCACTGGGACTATGGGCGCCGCCCATTCTGCAACCTGCACTGGCTCAATGATCTTGTCATCCAGCAGCCTCTGTAGCTCGCTTTCGACCAGTGGCTTGACTGCATAGGGCACCGGTCGGGGTTTGCAGAATCGTGGTTGGGCCTCCTTGTCCACATTAATCTTTGCAGTGACACCTTTTAGCTGTCCTACGCCTTCTTTGAACACCTCAGCGTGTCTTTCGAGGATCTCCTCCAGCTGCAATTTGGGCTGAGATTCCACTTTATTCACCAACTGATCAATCATGGCCAGTTCTTGTAGCCAACTTCGCCCTAGTAGATTTGGTCCTTCGCTCCCAACTACTACTACAGGTAAGTCCTTTTCTTTGTTTTCGTGCTGCACCTTCACTTGTGCCATGCCTAGCACGTCTAGCTTCTCTCCTGTGTATGTTTTTAATTTTAATGAACAGGGATTTAATTCTGCTGTGTCTGTTTTCTTCCACAGTTGTGTATATTGCTGTTTACTTAATATGGTTACTCCACAGCCTGTATCAACTTCAAATGTTACTTTCATTCCATTAACATTCATGGTACGCGTGATGGGCGCTACCTTGGTCAGCTCCTCTGACGTGTTGTAAATTGTGTGAAAACCCATGTCTTCTGTATCACTTTCTCCCTCCCCTCTCAGTTGATTCGCTCGCTGTTCCTTTCCTGGGCCCTTGTTTTCATACTTTTGCCCATTAACTGTCGCTTTCAGCACCTGTGCGCTGTCCACCTTTATTCTACATGCTTTCTTAATGTGCCCTCGCTTGCCACAATTATGACACAGCTCAGTGGCAAATTTGCACTCGGCGGCATTGTGCTGGCCTTTGCAGCGATAACAACTGGGGAATTTGTGCTGAGTTTTGTCAGTCAACACTTTGTGGACACCTACTTGGGTCTTAGGCACACGAACATGCGTTGCTGTGTCCTCTGTTAGCTTCCCTTGCATTTCTCTCACATCTTTAGATGCTGTTTCCATCGCTTGGCATAATTCCAAAGCCTTCGCAAAAGTGAGTTTTGTTTCAGATAAAAGTCGCCGTTGCATTCGGTCATCATTCACTCCACACACAAGTCTGTCTCTTAACATTTCTTCCAATGAGTCTTTGTAATCACAGTGCAGTGTTAATTTCCTCAATTCTGCCACATACTCTGCTATGGACTCAGTGTTCCTCCTTATGTGTGAATTAAATTTGAATCGTTGCACGATTTCACTCGGTTTGGGGCTGAAGTGCTTCTGAAGCTCAGCAGTAAGCTGGTCGTATGTTTTATCTTTCGGTAATGCAGGGCTTATTAAATTTCTCAACAAGCTGTAAGTAGTTGCACCAACTCCACTCAACAGTACAGCCTTCCTTTTGTCTGGCTCCTCAATATCATTAGCTTGGAAGAAAAAGTCCAACATTTCACTATATTCTTCCCATGACTGAGTCGAGTTATCAAAAGGGGTTACCGTTCCGATTACAGCCGCCATTGCTCGTCGTGGTGGGGAAACCTCGTTTTCCTCCTCTGAACTTGCACTCGAACTACTGGAGTCACTTGAGTTCGCCACACTTGCAATGTTCTCTGTTTCTCGCCGCTGATTTTTTTCTTTTAATCCTCGTCGCCAATTGTGTGATATCCTACCGTGTAGCAATGATCACACTTGAGTTATTTCTTTGGCTAACTCTGCCGTTTATTCTGCAACACACATAATATGACTGAACATGGATTCTGCGCGGGGTTTTCACACTCTTATTCTAATATGTCCCCTTAATAGTAGTGCTGAACAATACAGGTAGTTCCCCCTAGAGGCATGTGCCAGTAATGTTTTGAATTAGACTTGCAGTCTACCACAGTATCTTTGCAATTACTTAACACAGTTGTGCAGAACAACTTGGCATATCATTTTAATCTTAGGTTTAATTTTTTGAGTGTTGCTACCCCTTGCAAAAAACAAAAAAAAATACAGAACATGTCACTGTGTCTTGAGGCTGTAAGGATACTTCATCAAACTTTTCTGTTAAAAGGTGTCACTGAATTGTAGTTCTTTCATAAACAGCCAGTATAACTTAATTAAAGGAGCTCTTTAGAAGCCAGTGTACCTATGTGTTGTTGTTGTTGTTGTTGTTGTTGTTGTTGTTGCATAAGTGGAAAAGAAATGCAGAGTTTAAAAAAAAAAGCAGCTAAGCCGTATTTATGAATCCCAGCTCTGTCTAGGGAACCGATGGCAAGGCCAAGGCACACAGGTTAAAAGCACAAACTTCTGTTGTGTTTAACGTGTGGCCAAACATACCATCAAATGCTGTGAGCTAAACAAAACTTGTAAGAGGGTGCATAAGATTTGCAGATGCGCAACACCAAGCTATAAATTTGTTTTATTTGTTTATGTTTAGGGGAAGTAATCCAAGGCCCTGCCTGCCTGAAAAACAGAATGCCTGGGGTCTCACCCAGCATGACCCTACTACAGTATACTCCACTGAGTAAATCTGTCATTTGTATAGCAATGAAATCATTACAGTTGAGTTCTTGTCATTAGCCCTTTATCCCACCCATTGTGGGATAGGCATGAGCCTATTACTCATGTAAAACAGATGAAATCATTACCTTAACACATTCTTCATGTGGAGTTAATAATCATTAAGTTACATAAACAAGTACAGAGAAAGAAAAAGAGAGAGAGAGGAAGACAGATGGACTTATTGCAGTAATACTGTATGTCTGTGGGCTGGTCAGCATGATGGTGGTTCATTCAATCAGCACATAAAATGCTTCCAGGATTCCACTGGATATTGCTGTGGGATCATCTGATTCCGTTAATTATTTCATTACACAATAGGGTTTTCTGTCCTTCTAACTTTGTTTGAAAGAGAACAGAAAGGGTAGCAGCTGCATCTGAGAAGCATTTTGGAAGGCACATGAGGTTAATTTTGGGGAAGATCTATTTCATTTTCTTCCCCATTGTCTTTTTCACTCTTCAAGAAGTTTATCTTGTCCAATTGCAGGACATATATTTAATTACTAAAATGGGATCACATGCAGATCTAATAAAATCACTTCCAGTGATTTAAACTTATAATTTTTGGTTGCAGAAATACAGTGATCAAAATTAGAGAACAATGTATTAATACCTGATTTATTCTCACGTATGTTATTCTTCATTGTTCAGAATTTGACCAAATATCAGCTGTGGCTATACCACTGCTGTACTAGCATGTTTTTTTAAATAACCAAGGCACTTCAACACAAACATTTATTAAAAAAAAAAAAAAAAGAAACAGTGAGCAAAATTAGAGAACATTATACAACAGTTCTGACCGAGCAATTTGATTGGACAATAGGGATTCCAGGAGTTATTAAAATCCACGATAACTGCACTCCAACTTTCGCTGGATATGTATCACTCCACTTCAAAGGTGTTCATGTAACCGTTAATTACTAACACTAATTTACTGTCAACTAACTCTCTGTGACAATTGCAATACTGTGTTGAATACCTTAATTTCCACAGTGAGGCGCTGTTTGAAAATATTTCTTACCTCACCAGGGAGTCCCACCCTTTTGAAAAAGCTTTATTCAATCAGCATACACTCTGCCCTTGTATAAACATCGAAGCTATTTCACTTCTGTTTAAAAAAATACAGACAGTGTTAGAGTTGGATTTATTGTCTCGATTAATAAACCACAATACCTTTGTGGTGATGAACTTTTTGTTTCATCTGAAAATCAGAAGAAAAGCTAACAAAGTGTACTAAATCACTTGCATGCTGGCTACTAGCCATCGGCTAGCTACCAGCATTGGCTGACGTTTTGATCTGTGGTCTTCTGCAGTACCTACTCAACAGGTATGTTTTATAAACACATTACTTTTGCACTTGACAATATTTAATTTGTTTACATGTGTGTGAAATGACAATAGATGCCTTCATGTTGATTGAGATGTTTAGTAACAGTTACTGGCTACATTTAGAAGGGACAATTTTTTTTCTCAGCTGCGCAAAATAACTGGTTGAACAAACAAATCATTATATTTTGTCCAGTATTGCTGTCATCTAATAAATGATGCTTGCAGAACTGTTCTATAAAACAATATTACACTTGAGGTCTTTATGGTATCATAAATATATTAACTCCGAGTGTGACACTCTAATGTGACGTATCACACCCGCAGTTACTATATTCATTGATACCGTACTCCCTCTTGGGTAATATTGCTTAAGTAACTACTGTGTTAGAAGAGAAGATTTAAACAATGGTTTTTAAGAGCTATAGCATTAAAAAAAATTATAGGAAGTGTAGAGGTGCTTGCTTTAAATGACTTCAGCACATCTGCACCCACAGGACATCACTGGTTTCTCACACTGCTCTGGTTTGGGGGACAGGATACTGCAAAGCGGTAGCGGCAGCGCAGTTTTACCCTCGGCCGGGGGACCGCGGGGATCATGAGATCGTGGGTTCGATCCCAGCCCCCGACCAACAGTGAGCTGTGTGGAGTTTGCATGTTCTCCCCGTGTTGCACGGGTTTACTCCGGGATTTCTCCGGTTTCCTCCCGCACACCAAAAACATGTAGGTTTAGGGCGCTCGCGCACGCAGCGACCAGCAGCCAGTGGCTTGTCACCAGACTGCAAACCAAGTCTACCTACGGGTACAAATAAGTAACAAAAAAAAAAAAAAAAAAAAAAAAAGACTCTCAATGGGAAATCGGTTCAATACTGCAGCTGGTATTGCTCACCAGTTCACTGCTGAACAGGGCAAGGATCTGTCTCACAGCTTAAGACAATTTGGACTCAAAGCTCACTCTGCAGTGACCAAACCTCTCATCAGCAGAAAGAATAAAAAGGCTAGAGCTGACTCTGCTGAGGAGCATATTGTGTGAACAGAGGAGAACTGGTCCAGAGTGCATTTCAGTAATGAGAGTAAGTTCAATTTATTTGGGTCTGATGGGAAACAGTATGTTCGGCGTCAAACTGGGGAAAGGCTGAAGCCAAAGTGTGTAAAGAAGTCAGTTAAATTTGGAGGAGGAAGTGTCATAGTTTGGGGGATGTTTTCTGCAACAGAAGTTACATGGCAGGGTGAATGCAAATGTTTATGTGAACCTCCTTCAGCAATAAGCATTTCCTTCACTGCAACTGTTTCCCTATCAGCCCGCAATTTTCATGCAAGACAATGCCCCCGTCACACTGCAAAATGAGTGAAACAGTTCCTTGAATCTAACAATATTGAAACAATGAAATGGCCAGCCCAGAGTCCAGATCTAAACCCCAGAGAGAATCTTTGGAAAGTCCTTGGCAACAAAGTAATGGCTAAAAAACCCAGTACAGTTATTGACCTGTGGAAGAGACTGCAAGAAGAATATACCATGATCAAACCAGAGTAGT
This sequence comes from Pholidichthys leucotaenia, assembly GCA_020510985.1. Classification (NCBI taxonomy): domain Eukaryota; kingdom Metazoa; phylum Chordata; class Actinopteri; order Cichliformes; family Pholidichthyidae; genus Pholidichthys; species Pholidichthys leucotaenia. The sequence continues at coordinate 371,762,147 of CM035842.1, read as the reverse complement.
GTGAGAATCTAATGATGTCCTGTGGGTGCATATATGCTGAAGTCATTCAAAGCAAGGCCCTCTACACTTCCTATTAAAAAGCATAATATAGCCCTAAAAAACATTGTTTAAATCTTCTCTTCTGAAACAGTGGTCACTGTTCTGTAATTTTGCTCTGTTTTTATTTTTTTATTTTTTATTTTTTTTTTACAAAATAAATGTTTGTGCCCCAAGTGGAGGAGCTTAAGTATCTCGGGGTCTTATTCACGAGTGAGGGGAGACTGGAGCGAGAGACTGACAGACGGATCAGAGCAGCATCTGCTGTGATGTGGATGTTGTACCAGTCTGTTGTGGCGAAGAGGGAGCTAAGCTCTAAGGCAAAGCTGTCGATTTACCGGTCAATCTACGTTGCTACCCTCACCTATGGTCATGAGCTTTGGGTAATGACCGAAAGAATGAGATCGCGAATACAAGTGGCTGTAATGAGTTTTCTTTGTAGGATTGCTGGACTCACCCGTAGAGATAGGGTGAGGAGCTCAGTCATCCGGGAGAGGCTCAGAGTAGAACCACTGCTCCTCCAAAGGAGGCGTTGAAGTGGTATGGGCATCTCATCAGGATTCCTCTTGGACGCCTCCCACTTGAGGTGTTTCGGGAACGTCCCACTGGGAGGAGACCCCGGGGCAGACCCAGGACTCACTGGAGATACTATGTCTCCCAGCTGGTCTGGGAATGCCTTGGTGTCCTCTCTGAAGACCTGGAGCAGGTGGCTGGGGAGAGGGAAGTCTGGGCTTCTCTGCTTGAACTGCTGCCTCCGCAACCCGGACCTCCGGAAAAGCGGTAGAAGATGGATGGATGGAAAAATGTTTGTGTTGAAATGCTTTGGTTATTAAAAAACATATTAGTACAGCAGTGGTATAGCCACAGCTGATATTTTATCAAATTCTGAACAATACGAGCCGGAGTGGTGGCTCAGTTGGTAGAGCATCCGCCCCGCACCCAGGTGGCAGGGGTTCAAATCCCGGCCGGGTCATGCCGAAGACCATATAAAAGCAGAACTTCCTGCCGTCCAGCTTGGTGCTCAGCAATAATGGTATGGGAGGAGGGAAATCTATGGCAGCGACCCCTCTGATTCTATATATGGGTGTGTGTGTGATTAACACTGTAGATAAGAGAAACACAATTTCATTCTACTGTACATGATTGGCTGTATGGATTGAATGACAGTAAAGGGTGGTTTAATAAAGAATAACATATGTTAGAATAATTCAAGTATTAATACACTGTTCTCTAATTTTGATTTCCACTGTATGTTCATGACAAGTTAGGTGATGTAGTTTTTGAAAATTTCAAGTTTGTGTGCATCACTCAATGTTTCAAGTATGAAACAACAGCTGCGCCACCGTTGTGTTATATATGGGGTTAAACGAAATTTTATTGGTCTAATTAATACAAGCTATTAGTTGTATTCAGTTCACATTTGTGCAATATTCTATATTAATCTTGCAGCAACTGCTACAACTTACCATGGAAAATTCATAACTGTAATATTTAAAATTTTGAAAAGATTATTCTTGTAAAGCAATTATTGAAGTCATGCAATTGTTTTTGTTTTTGAAGATGCACATAAAGTGCTCAAACACTAGGTGGCAACATAACACTTCAAAAGTCAAAACATTTGCTGTGTGCAAAGATGAGTCAATTTAGACTAGAATAGAATAGAATAGAATAGGCTTTATTGTCATTGTCAGTTGTACAATATAATTTAAGGAAAGACCTGCTTAATATGGTTAACCATGTCAGTATTGGCCTTGTGTGAAGGCAAATGATGTTTGTGTGATTTTATTTGGTGAAAGATCCAAATTCTCAAGATATGAAATAATAATTGTTACTTGTGCAAATTTCTGCTGCACATATTGTGAGGTCTTGCACGTTTTGGTCCAGTATCACACTCTACAGCTTTGGTTTTGTTGTTGTTGTTGTTGTTTGTTTTTTTTAATACACACCATTCATATGGTTTTTAGTCAATTCTGGAGAAGACAACAAATGAGCTAATGTCATGCTGTTGCATCCACTGTCTGCCTGTCCACAACTAAATCATTACTTCTCATAGGCATTTGCCTGGATGCTCACCACACTCACATACGATGATCTTCAGGTAGGTTTCTATCCAGGCAGTGCACAAGGTCAGAGGTCACAGGCTATGAGCATGTATCATTTCAGCTTTGAGTAGGCCTAGGCCAGGGGGTCAGCCTCACAAAGATTAGTATTTTTTGTCTTTATATACACACACACACACACACACACACACACATATATATATATATATATATATATATATATATATATATATATACAGTATATATATATATATATATATATATATATATATATATATATATATATATAGAGAGAGAGAGAGAGAGAGAGAGAGAGAGAGACACACACACACACACACACAAAACTGTCTGAGTCTGAGAACTAAGGTAAAACAGCAAAATTACAGCTGGTCTGACAACATCTGGACTGAGTTTTTGTCCAAAATTTGCAGCTTTTTTGATGGTAAATTTGTTAAACTATTACTCACAAAACTGAAACTTTTATCCGGTAAAATTTTTAATCATTTGCAAAAAAGAAAAAATCAACAACAAAAAACATGCTTTTTTTTCTTACAAATTTGTGTGGATGTGTTCCTCATTAAACTGTTTTTAACTGCCATCTACAGAAGTTCTCTGACGACTCTGCGATTGTCACCCTCATCTCTGATGGGGATGATGTGGAGTATAGAGGACTTATCCAGGACTTTGTGGAGTGGTGCCTGCGGAAGTGCCTCCAGATCAATCTGAGGAAAACCAAGGAACAGGTGGTGGACTGCTGCAGGCGAGAACAACCCCCCACAGCACCAGTAAAAATTCAGGGAACAGACATTGAGATGATGACATCTTACAAGTACCTGGGTGTTCACCTGAACAACTAACTGAACTGGTCACACAACATCAATGCACTCTACAGACGTGGACAAAATTGTTGGTACCCCTCTGTTAATGAAAGAAAAACCCACAATGGTCACAGAAATAACTTGAATCTGACAAAAGTGGTAATAAATAAAAAGTCTATGAAAATTAACCAATGAAAATCAGACAATGCTTTTGAATTGTGGTTCAACAGAATTATTTTAAAAAACAAACTCATGAAACAGGCCTGGACAAAAATGATGGTACCCTTAACTTAATATACTACTTAATACTTAATTATGAGTCAATGATAATCCATATTCATACACACGATAAGAATAGTTCTTTTGATACACCATGCCAAAGTACTTTAAAAAAAATAAGCAAAATAAGCAAAAACTTATGATCGACTCGAGTAGACATCAATTATCCCCAGCTGGAGGAAGTCATCTGACACAGAGTGAGGAAACTCAAACTCTGAAAATATGCCACTATGCTGAACATAAACCACAAGAGATGGAGAATGATATTGATCCTGATAACCACTTTTTCAATAATATTCACAACCACTGTGAATATTACACTGAAAAGCAATTCAAAAGTCAAGTGCAATTAGATGGTAAACTGTCAATAATACACTTCAATAGCAGAAGTCTTAACAAAAACTTTCCACAGATTCAGGACTATTTAAAACAGCTAGACAGAAAATTCACAGCTATTGCAGTTTCTGAAACCTGGCTTAATGAAGATCAGGCTCCCCTGATGGCAATAGAGGGATATCAGATGTTTTATATTAACAGAACTCAAAAAAAGGGTGGTGGTGTTGCACTGTATATTGATGACCTGTATAGGTGTAAGCTTGTAAATGGAATGTCCTTTGCACTACCAGGGATCTTGGAATGTGTTACTGTTGAGATTGACCTAGACAAAACAAAAAATCTAATCATAAGCTGCATATATAGAACGCCGGGAACTTGCATTGAGACATTCAGAGATAAATTAGTCGAGCTGTACAATAATATTACTAGTAAGAAAATGGTAGCAATTTGTGGAGATTTCAATATTGATTTACTGAATCCACATCAACAAAATGTAATTACAGAGTTCATGAACTCTATGTACAGCATGAGTCTATATCCCACAATAACACATCCCAGTAGAATCACAGTTCACTCTGCTACACTTATTGACAACCTGTTTGTCAATGTTATCGATAAGAAAATAGAAAGTGGATTATTGATAAATGATATAAGTGACCACTTGCCAACCTTTGCACTTATCCATGGCCACACGGGGCCCAACGCAGAAAAAATTTCAAAATCGTTCAGACACAAATCACCAAATGCAATCAATTCTCTTAAAGAGGACTTGCTGAAGCAAGACTGGACAGAAGTCTATGTATCAGATGTAAATGAAGCCTATGACACATTTATAAACATTGTAACCACTCTTTATGAAAAAAACTGCCCATTAGTTAAAAAAAAGCTTAAACACAAATTTGCTGATAAGCCATGGTTAACCAAAGGACTACAAAAGGCGTGTAAAAAGAAAAATTTATTATATAAAGCTTTCATAAAGAAAAGGACAAAAGAAGCAGAGCAGCGGTATAAAACATACAAAAATAAGTTAACATATATAATAAGATGTAGTAAAAGAGACTATTACAGTAAAGACCTGGAGAAAAACAAAGACAATATTAAAAATACATGGACAATACTCAACAGTATACTTAGAAATAAAAGCAGAAATACAAGCTACCCAACTAATATTCCAAAAAATAATAAAACGACTCAGAGTGTGAATATAGCTTCACCTGCAGATGAATTTAATAATTTTTTTGTTAACATTGGACCTAAACTGGCCCGAGAAATACCCACTACGGTGCCTACAAGTGATACAATATGCAATAACACTGCTGTAAAAGACTCCATCTTCATAAAGAACACAGACGAAAGAGAGGTCATTAAAATTGTTAAATCGTTCAAAAGTAAAACATCTGCGGACTATGATGGTATTGACATGCTATTAGTCAAAACTGTTATCGAATGCATAGTAAAACCACTGACGTATATCTGTAACCTGTCTCTCCAATCAGGTATATTTCCCAATGCAATGAAAATAGCTAAAGTAATTCCGATATACAAGACGGGCGACAGAAGGGAACTCTCAAACTATAGACCAATTTCACTATTACCGCAATTTTCCAAGATACTTGAAAAAATATTCTATGAGAGAATTGACAACTTCATACTGAAGAATGATTTATTGTGTGAGCAGCAATATGGGTTCAGACACAAGAGGACAACTGCATATGCCCTAATGGAATTTACAGAAAAAATTTCAACAGCCATTGAAAATAAAGAGTATTCAGTTGGAGTATTCCTAGATCTTAAAAAAGCATTTGATACAGTAGATCACAATTTATTATTAAAGAAACTACAAAATTGTGGTATTAGAGGGGTAGCACTGTCCTGGTTAAGTAGTTACTTAAAGAATAGATATCAGTATGTATGTGTTAGCAACAAAAATTCAGAGTTACTGAAGGTCACCTGTGGAGTCCCACAGGGTTCAGTTTCGGGACCATTATTATTCAGTATGTATATAAACGATATATGTAAAGTTTCAGAAAAAATGGACTTAATATTGTTTGCCGATGACACTAATCTGCTATGCAGTGGAAACAATTTGGAACAACTTCTGGATACACTCGGAAAGGAATTAGGAAAGCTTAAACTGTGGTTTGATTCAAACAAATTAACGCTCAATTTAAGTAAGACAAAATTTATAGTCTTTAACAACCATCACAACAACCCAGTACCCAAACTCAGTGTAAATGGTGTAGAGATTGAAAGGGTATCTGAAACTAAATTTCTTGGAGTAATAATTGATAACAAACTGTGTTGGAAGTCACATATTAATTATATTAAAGGTAAAGTATCCAAATCAATTGCAATATTACACAGAGTGAAATATTTGCTGAATCAACCCACACTATACACCTTGTATCATTCATTAATACTCCCATACATGACATATTGTAATGAAGTATGGGGAAATACATATAAAACAAACATATATCCACTCTTTATGCTTCAAAAGAGAGCTATTAGAATAATAAACAAATCAGCTTACAGGGAACCAACAAACCCACTTTTTCTTAAACAAAAAACTCTCAAGTTGAAAGATCTGGTTGACTTTAAAACCGCAATAATAATGTTCAAAGTGAAGAATTTATCACTGCCCGCAAATATCCAAAAGTTGTTCCAAACAAGGGAGAAACGATATCACTTCAGAGGAACATGTATATTTCAAAAGCCTACAGTGAGAACAACCACCAAGCAACACTGTATTTCAGTGCAAGGAGTCAGATTATGGAACGATTTTGGACCTGAATTAAAATCATGTACAACGCTTGGACAATTTAAACAAAAACTAAAGGAAGAAATACTCCAAACATATTTACAAGACGACATGTAAACTCACATAAGGATTGACATATCCAGCCTGTATTATGTTGTAGCTTAGTTTTTTGTTTTTTTTTTCTTTTTTTTCTCTGTGACATTTTGTCTTAGATTTGTTTTTGAATAGTAACCGCTTAACTTAGCCTAGCTTAGTTTTCTTTTTCTCTCAGTCACATTTTGTCTTAGCTTTGTTTTAAATTGTAATCGCTCTTGTCTTGTTTTCTCCTTTTTCTCTTTTGAATTCTTGGATGGAATATGGGTGGACAATATAAGCTGCGGCTTCAGCCATCACCCATTTCGGATAACTCACGTGGAATTGTGTAGTAGGAGGAGTCTTTGTCTAATTTGACCTTGTTGTTATATTATACAGTGTCTTTTAACCTGTACTGTACTATCCGAAATAAATTCATTCATTCATTCATATTTTGTTGCACAACCTTTTGAGGCAATCACTGCAATCAAACGATTTCTGTAACTGTCAGTGAGACTTCTGCACCTCTCAGCAGGTATTTTGGCCCACTCCTCATGAGCAAACTGCTCCAGTTGTTTCAGGTTTGAAGGGTGCCTTCTCCAGATGGCATGTTTCAGCTCCTTCAACAGATGTTCAATAAGATTTAGATCAGGGCTCATAGAAGGCCACTTTAGAATAGTCCAATGTTTCGCTCTTAGCCATTCTTGGGTGTTTTTAGTTGTGCGTTTTGGGTCATTATCCTGTTGCAAGACCCATGACCTGCGACTGAGACCAAGCTGTCTGACTCTGGGCAGCACATTTCTCTCTAGAATACCTTGATAGTCTTGAGATTTCATTGTACCCTGCACAGATTCAAGACACCATGTGCCAGATGCAGCAAAGCAGCCCCAGAACATAACAGAACTTCCTCCATGTTTCACAGTAGGGACAGTGTTCTTTTCTTGGTATAATAATCCATCCATCCATCCATCCATCTTCTACCGCTTTTCCGGAGGTCCGGGTCGCGGAGGCAGCAGTTCAAGAAGAGAAGCCCAGACCTTCCTCTCCCCAGCCACCTGCTCCAGCTCTTCAGAGGGGATACCAAGGCGTTCCCAGACCAGCTGGGAGACATAGTCTCTCCACTGAGTCCTGGGTCTGCCCCGGGGTCTCCTCCCAGTGGGACGTACCTGAAACACCTCAAGTGGGAGGCGTCCAGGAGGCATCCTAATCAGATGCCCATACCACCTCAACTGACTCCTTTCAATGTGGAGGAGCAGCGGTTCTACTCTGAGCCTCTCCCGGATGACTGAGCTCCTCACCCTATCTCTGAGGGTGAGTCCAGCAATCCTACGGAGAAAGCTCATTTCAGCTGCTTGTATCCGCGATCTCGTTCTTTCGGTCATTACCCAAAGCTCGTGACCATAGGTGAGAGTAGGAACGTAGATTGACTGGTAAATCGACAGCTTTGCCTTAGAACTAAGCTCCCTCTTCACCACAACAGACCGGTACAACATCCGCATCACTGCAGATGCTGCTCCAATCCGTCTGTCGATCTCTCGCTCCATTTTCCCCTCACTTGTGAACAAGACCCCAAGATACTTAAATTCCTCCACTTGGGGCAGGAGCCTGTCCCCAACCTGGAGAGGACAATCCACCTTTTTCTGGCTGAGGACCATGGACTCGGACTTGGAGGTGCTGATTCTCATCCCAGCCGCTTCACACTCAGCGGCAAACCGTCCCAGCAAAAGCTGTAGGTCATTGCTGGATGAAGCCAACAGGACAACATCATCTGCAAACAACAGAGATGAGATCCTGTGGTCACCAAGCATGACACCCTCCATTCCCTGGCTGCGCCTAGAAATCCTGTCCATAAAAATTATGAACAGGATCGGTGACAAAGGGCAGCCCTGGCGGAGTCCAACTCTCACTGGGAATGACTCCGACCGAGTGTTGGCAATACGAACCAAACTCTCACAACGGTCGTACAGAGATCGAATAGCTCGTAACAACAAGCCCGATACCCCATACTCCCGAAGCACCCCCCACAAAAATCCACGAGGGACGCGGTCAAATGCTTTCTCCAAGTCCACAAAACACATGTAAACTGGTTGGGCAAACTCTTACGAACCCTCAAGAATTCTCAAGAGGGTAAAGAGCTGGTCCGATGTGCCACGGCCAGGACGAAAACCACATTGGTCCTCCTGAATCCGAGGTTCGACCAACGGCCGGACTCTCCTCTCCAGTACCTTGGCATAGACCTTCCCAGGGAGGCTGAGGAGTGTGATCCCTCTAAAGTTGGAGCACACCCTCCGGTCCCCTTTTTTGAAGAGAGGAACCACCACCCCGGTTTGCCATGCCAAAGGCACTGCCCCCGACCTCCACGCAATGTTGCAGAGGCGTGTCAACCATGACAACCCAACAACATCCAGGGCCTTGAGGTACTCAGGGCGAATCTCGTCCACCCCCGGGGCCCGGCCACCAAGGAGATTTTTAACCACCTTGGCGACCTCAGCCCCTGTAATAGGCGAGTCATCCCCCTCGTCCCCAAACCCTGCTTCCTCTGTGGAAGGCGTATCAGTGGGATTGAGGAGATCCTCGAAGTATTCCTTCCACCGCCCGACGATATCCCCAGTTGAAATCAACAGTATCCCATCCGCACCATACACAGTGTGGACGGGGAGCTACTTTCCCCTCCTGAGCTGCCGAACAGTTTGCCAGAATCTCTTTGAAGCCGACCGAAAGTCTTGTTCCATGGCCTCACCGAACTCCTCGCATACCCGCGTTTTTGCTTCAGCAACCACCCGAGCTGCACTCCGCTTGGCCTGCCAGTACACCTCAGCTGCTTCGGGAGTCCCGCAAGCCAACCAAGCTTGATAGGACTCCTTCTTCAGCTTAATGGCCCCCCTCACCACTGGTGTCCACCACTTGGTTCGGGGGTTGCCACCATGAGATGCACCGACCACCTTGCGGCCGCAGCTCTGGGCCGCCGCTTCAACAACAGAGGTGGAGAACATGGCCCATTCAGACTCCATGTCTCCAGACTCCCTCGGAATGTGGTTGAAGTTCTTCCGGAGGTGGGAGTTGAAGACCTCCCGGACAGGGGCCTCAGCCAGACGCTCCCAGCACACCCTCACTATACGTTTGGGTCTACCAGGTCTGAATGGCTTCCTCCCCTGCCATCGGATCCAACTCACCACCAGGTGGTGATCAGTTGACAGCTCTGCAACTCTCTTTACTCGGGTGTCCAAGACATACAGTCGCAGGTCTGATGATACGATAACAAAATCGATCATCGACCTGCGACCTAGGGTGTCCTGGTGCCAGGTGTACATATGGACACCCTTATGCTTGAACAGGGTGTTCGTTATGGACAGACTGTGGTTAGCACAGAAGTCCAATAACTGAACACCACTCGGGTTCAGATCGGGCAGGCCGTTCCTCCCAATCACCCCCCCTCCAGGTTTCACTGTCGTTGCCCACGTGCGCATTGAAGTCCCCCAGTAGGACAATGGAGTCTCCAGGAGGAGTACCCTCCAGCACCCCAGTCACAGACTCCAAAAAGGGTGGGTACTCTGAAACATCATTTGGTGCATAGGCACAAATGATGGTCAGGACCCGTTTCCCAACCCGAATGTGCAGGGAAGCAACCCTTTCGTCCACCGGGGAAAACTCCAATATAGAGGCAGCAAGGTGGGGCGATACAAGAATACCCACCCCTGCTCGTCGCCTCTTGCCCGGGGCGACTCCAGAAAAGGCCAAGCTCCAGCCCCTCTCCAGGAGACTGGTTCCGGAACCGGAGCTGTGTGTTGAGGTGAGGCCGACTATATCTAGCCGGTATCGCTCAACCTCGTACACCAGCTCAGGCTCCTTCCCCACCAGAGAGGTGACATTCCACGTACCAAAAGCCAGTTTAGAAAGCTTGGGATCAGTCCGCCAAGGTCTCCGCCTTTGACCGCCACCTAATCCACATAGCACCGGACCCCCATGATCCCTTCTGCAGGTGGTGAACCCACTGGAGGGCGGACCCATGTAACTCCTTCGGGCTGAGCCCGGCCGGGTCCCATGGGTGGAAACCCGGCCACCAGACGCTAGCCTTCGAGCCCCTCCCCCAGCCCTGGCTCCAGGGTGGGGCCCCGGTAACCCCATACCGGGCAGGGTACACTGAATCCTTGATATACAATTTATCATGAGAGTCTGTTGGATCGTTCTTAGTCTGGCCCTTCACCCAGGACCAGTTTGTCTTGGGAGACCCTATCAGAGGCAAATTGCTCCCGGACAACATAGCTCCTGGGATCACTGGGGCACGCAAACCCCCCCACCACAATAAGGTGACAATCCATGAGGAGGGGTATAATAATAATAATAATAATAATAATAATACATCAGTCTTATATAGCGCTTTTCTAAATACGCAAAGACGCTTTACAAAGCAGCATAGGGACAAACATACAGAGAACGGGTAAACAGACAAGGTAGGTACACATAGGTAGAAGAGGCAGTCAGTTTTTATAGGTAGATTTGAAAAGATGGGTTTTGAGTTGACTTTTAAAAGAAGCAAGTGTGTTGGCAGACCAGATGTGAAGGGGCAAGGAATTCCAGAGGGTTGGTGCGGCGATGGCGAATGATCTATCACCCAGGGTGCGGAATTTTGTCTTGGTGATGGGGGTAAGAAGGTGAGCGTCAGCAGAGCGGAGGAGACAAGTGGGAGAATGACGAGACAGAAGGTCCGTTAGGTATGAGGGGGCGAGGTTATGAAGAGCTTTATAGGTGATGAGGAGGATCTTGAAGTTGATGCGCTGTTGAATGGGGAGCCAGTGGAGCTGACAGAGGAGAGGAGTGATGTGGTCTCTGGAGCGGGAGAGAGTAAGTAGGCGGGCGGCTGAGTTTTGGACATACTGTAGTTTTTGGAGGATGGTGGAAGGAAGTCCATACAGAATGCTGTTACAGTAATCAAGTCTGGAGGTGATGAAGGCATGGATGAGTATTTCAGCAGCAGAGGGTGAGAGGGTGGGACGGAGGCGTGCAATATTACGAAGATGAAAAAATGATGTTTTGGTGATATGGTTGATGTGAGATTTGAAGGAGAGGGTGGGGTCCATGATAATGCCGAGGTTTCTGGCCAGGGGGGAGGGGGTGACTGAGTGACCATCGATTTGGAATGAAAAGTTCTGGGAAGAGGGTAAAAGAGATTTTGGTCCAAAAATGATGATTTCTGTTTTATTGCTGTTTAGCTTGAGAAAGTTGTTAGTCATCCAGGTTTTTATGTCTGTAAGGCAGTTGGTGATGGTGGAGAGAATGGCGGGGATGATGGATTTAGAGGAGACATACAGCTGGGTGTCGTCAGCGTAGCAGTGAAAGTGAAGACCATGTTGACGGATGATGTGACCAAGCGGAAGCATGTAGAGAGTGAAAAGGGTTGGACCGAGCACAGAGCCTTGAGGGACACCGTGTGAGACGGGGGTGGTGCGTGATTTATGATTGTTGATGGAGATGTACTGGAATCTCTCAGACAGGTAGGAGGTGAACCAAGAGAGGGCAGAGTCAGTGATGCCAATAGAAAGCAGACGACGGAGCAGGATGGAATGATTGATGGTATCGAAAGCAGCGCTGAGATCGAGGAGGAGAAGAATGGTGAGGGAGCCGGAGTCAGAGGCGAGCAGGAGGTCATTGGTGACCCTGAGGAGGGCGGTTTCAGTGCTGTGGTGAGAACGGAATCCAGATTGAAATGTTTCGTAGAGTTTGTTGGAGAGGAGGTGTTTCTTGAGTTGGATGGCGACAGCTTTTTCCAATATTTTAGCCAGAAATGGGAGGTTGGAGATAGGTCTGAAATTGTTGGGGTCGTCAGAGTCCAGGCCAGGTTTATTAAGGAGGGGGGTGATGGCAGCAATCTTAAGTGATGGGGGAACAGTGCCAGTGGTGAGGGAGGAGTTGATGGTGTCGATGATAAGGGGGGCAAGAGGGGTGAGACAGGCTTTGATAAGGGGGAGGGGATGGGATCCAGGGGGCATGTAGATGATTTTATGCTGGAGAGTATTTTGGAAAGTTCATCAGTGGTTATGGGTGAGAAAAGGGAGAGCTGTTTATCTATGAGTGAAGAAAAAGTGGGTTCTGAGTCAGGGGTGATGGCTGGGGAGGAGGCAAGCTGGTTGTGAATATTGTCAATTTTGGAATGGAAAAATGATAGAAAGCTATTGCATTTTTCAGGGGTGAAAGATGATGAAATGATGTCCTGGGGTTTGAGGAGTTTGTTGATGGTGGAGAACAGAGTGCGGGGGTTGGAGGATCCAGAGTGAATGATGCTGGAGTAGTAGGCAGTGCGAGCTTCATTGAGTGAGGATTGATATAGGTGCATCAGTTCTATGTGAGCGAGGGTGTGTACAGTCAGACCAGTTTTGCAGCTCAGGCGTTCAAGCTGTCGCAGTTGTTTTTTGAGTTTGTGAAGTTCTAAGGTGTACCAGGGAGTCGAATGAATGAAAGTGACGGATTTTGTTTTCATGGGGGCCAGTTTGTTGAGGGAAGTAGACAATGTGTTGTTGTAGATGTTTACTAAGTCCGTAGGGGTTGGGTTTACAGGGAAGGTGAAGTTGGAGAGAGTGTTAGATATGCATGTGGAGAGAGAAACTGAGCAGATGGACTTAAGATTCCTGAAGGTTATTGTTGGGTCTTGTTTGGGTTGAGGGGCCGGGATGTCAATGTCCAGTGTGATGGCGAGATGATCCGAGATGGTGAGGTCAGCGCTGGAGATGTTGAGAATGTGGAGACCAGTGGAGCAAACCAGATCCAGGACATGTCCACGTCTGTGGGTAGGGAAAGTTATGTGTTGGGTGAAGTTTAGACACTTTAGTAAGTCCAGAAAATCATTTGCGTATTTGCAGTCAGGGGAATCAATGTGGAGGTTGAAATCGCCAAGCAGTAGGACAGATGGTGAGGTTGCAGACAGTACTGTAATGAGTTCTGAAAGATCTGATAAGAAAGATGGATTTGGTTTGGGAGGGCGGTAAATAATTGCAATGAGGAGAGGTTTTGGGCCGGGGAGTTTAAAAGTCAGGTGTTCAAAAGAGGAAACAGCGCGTATGGAGAGAGGTCGTGGATTGAGGTCATGAAGATGAATAGCAGCAATGCCTCCTCCACGGCCTTCAGGGCGTGGGTTGTCCAGGTATGAATATCCAGCAGGGGTGGTTTGGTTAAGTGCAATGTAATCCAGGGGTTTTTGCCAAGTTTCAGTGAGACAGAGGAGATCCAGTTTATTATCAGTGATGAATTCATTTAGAATGAGGCTTTTATTGTTAAGGGATCGTGTGTTGAAGAGGGCAAGTTTCAGGTGCTTTTGTTTTGAAAATGCAGGTGCGGAAGTCGGGATAGGGCGGAGGTTGAAAGGATTCACGTTGGGGTTGTTCTGATGACGCGTCACATTGTTGTGATGATGCAACGCGGAAGTGCGGAAGCCGGTGTCCATGCAGCGATTTGACCAGAGAACGGGGATACAGTTTGTTGTGGTGAAGTGGTAATTAAACTTGCGGCGTGAACTTCGGTGGATATATTGGGGCCGGAGGAGAAGTCTGGAGCTTTTTAGTGGGGCAATGAGTTCCAAGGAGGGAGAGGTTTGGTGGTTTAGCCGGAGGAGTTGCGCGGATGTGTAGCATAGCGCCATAACTGGGGCTATGCCGGTGCTGAAGGTGGGTGATGGAGGTCCGAGTTTGTTGCAGGCGTTAAAACCAATGAGTCGGCAGAGTTGCAGGATGAAGTGACAGAATGTGTCGACCATGGAAGGACGCTTCCCAGCCTCTCTGATTTCTAGCCGAGCAGCGCTAGCACCAGGCAGCAGCCAGTTAGCCATTGATCTGCCAGCTTGTAGCGAGACACCCGGTAGCAAGCTCGGTAGCGAACTAGCAAATGGCCCAGTGATGTTTGCAGGGAGTCCCAGACAGATGACAGCCAAAGCACGGACAGGTAGCGGTCGGCCAGCCGTCAACTGGCTGGCTAACAGCCAGTTTCCCGCTAGCCCGCTATCCTGCAGGCCAAGGCCACCAGCAAGTCGCAGGTAGATGTTCCAGAGATGGAGAGTAGAGAGGCAGATGAAGACAATCCAAACCATGACAGGACAACAGAACAGTTTGTGACCGGAGTGGCACTTGAGTCAGCCCGGTGGGTGAAGTTGACAGCCAAGATCGTCTTGCAGGTAAGCGTCCACACCACCAGTAAAATGAGCAAAAAATAGTAGTATCCAGGTCCAGCAATGTAGAGAAACAAACAAACAAAAAACACAGAAACTGTAAAGTTAAAAAAAAAAAGAAATTACGAATGAATCACGAATGGGGAAGCAGCGAACAGAGCAGCGCCAGCGTCCTCCCTCCTCGTGTAGGAGCATAGGTCCCTCCTATGCTTCATCTTTGCATCTGTGAACATAGAGCTGATGTGCCTTGCCAAAAAGTTCCAGTTTTGTCTCGTCTGTCCATAGGACATTCTCCCAGAAGCTTTGTGGCTTGTCGACATGCAGTTTGGCAAATTCCAGTCTGGCTTTTTTATGATTTGTTTTCAACAGTGGTGTCCTCCTTGGTCGTCTCCCATGAAGTCCACTTTGGCTCAAACAATGACGGATGGTGCGATCTGACACTGATGTGCCTTGACCTTGGAGTTCACCATGAATGTGTTTAGAGGTTGTTCTGGGCTCTTTTGTTTCCTGCGGCCACATCCAGGGAGGTTGGCTACAGTCCCGTGGATCTTAAATTTCTGAATAATATGTGCAACTGTAGTCACAGGAACATCAAGCTGCTTGGAGATGGTCGTATAGCCTTTACCTTTAACATGCTTGTCTATAATTTTCTTTCTAATCTCCTGAGACAACTCTCTCCTTTGCTTCCTCTGGTCCATGTTTAGTGTAGTACACACCATGTCAACAAACAGCACAGTGACTACTTTGTCACCCTTTAAATAGGCCGACTGACTGATTACAAGTTTGTAGACCCTGGCCAGCAAGCCACGGCTGGCAGGGATCCCA
This sequence comes from Pholidichthys leucotaenia, assembly GCA_020510985.1. Lineage (NCBI taxonomy): Eukaryota > Metazoa > Chordata > Actinopteri > Cichliformes > Pholidichthyidae > Pholidichthys > Pholidichthys leucotaenia. The sequence continues at coordinate 371,746,808 of CM035842.1, read as the reverse complement.
CCCTAGCAGTCAAAATTCTCAGAAGAAATCAACTAAGATGACATTGGCACTTGGAATGTACGAACACTCATGGACAGCTCCAAAGTGGACACACCTGAGAGATGGACAGCACTTGTTCTCACTTGCAAGAAAATTCAGCAGGTACAACATCCACATCGCCGCTCTAGGTGAGACCAAGTTTGCAGACGAAGGTCAGCTGACAGAAGTCAAAGCCGGCTACACCTTTATCTGGAGCGGTTGAGGCAGTGAAGATAGCCGTGAAGCAGGAGTGGGTTTTGCAATCAGATCCAATCTGATCAGCAAGCTTACCAGCCTCCCCAAAGGAACCAACAACCACCTCATGACCTTGCGGCTGAAGGCGTACCGAAGGAGGACAAACTCATTGTTCTTGGAGACTTTAACACCAGAGTTGGTACAGACTACCAGACATTGGAGGGAGTCCTTGAGAGAAATGGAGTTGAAAAGTGCAACAGCAACAGTCTTCTCCTATTGAAGACATACGCCTCTCATGACCTTCTGATCACTAATACTGTCTACCACTTGCCTAATCGCAACAAGACCTCCTGGATACATCCATGCAGCAAGCATTGGCATCCGATCGATTACATCATTGTGAAAAGGAAAGACAGGCAGGACGTTAGAGTGATGAAGGCGATGTGTAGCGCAGATTGCTGGATGGATCACAGACTCATTCTCTTAAAGCTCAACATGCACATCCAGCCGAAACGGTGTCCACAGGGGAAAAGGGCAAACAAGCAACTCAATGTTAGCAAGCTGGAACAGCACTCTGTGCAACAGAACCTCAGCGAGGACCTGGACAGCAAGCTTACTCAGCTTGACCTCGGGGTAGATGGGGCAGAAAAAGACTGGGCAGCTTTCAGAGACATGGTGTACGACACCTCACTCACTCATCAGGACCAGAACATGCACAAACACTAAGACTGGTTTGATGAAAACGATGAGGACATCCAAAAGCTGCTTGACGAGAAGCATGAAGCCCACAGAGCGTACCAGCAAGACAGCAGATCTGCTCTAAGAAGGCAACCTTCAACTCTATCAAAGTAAAGGTGCAGGAAAAGCTCACAGAGATGCAGGACTTCTGGCTCAGCAAAAAGGCAGATGAAAAAAAGCAGTACACTGACAGCAACAACTCCAAATCCTTCTACGATGCCCTTAAGACCATCTACGGGCCTCAGTCTTCTGGAACATCACCACTCCTCAGTGCTGACAGGTCCACTGTCCTCACCGACAAGAATGCAATCCTGGAAAGATGGGCAGAACATTTCAGCAGCATCCTGAACAGACCTTCATCCATCAATGCACAAGCCACAAGCTCACATGCCCCAAGTAGAGGTGAACACATCTCTGGCAGAACCTCCAACAGAATCAGAAGTCCAAAAAGCGATCAAACTCCTTTCAAACAGCAAAGCACCAGGCTCTGACTCCATCCCAACTGAAATCTACAAGGCAGGAGGACCAGTTCTAATACAGAAACTCAACGAGCTCTTTCAGACCATGTGGCAGCAGGAAGTTATCCCCCAGGAGCTCCATTGTCCATCTCTACAAGAGAAAAGGAAACAGGCAGTCCTGCGACAACCACTGTGGGATCTCTCTCCTCACCATCACCTGAAAGAGCCTCGTAAGAGTCCTTCTCAACTGCCTCATTCAGCACATGGAAGGCGGTCACCTGCTGGAGAGCCAGTGTGGCTCTAGAGAGGGTCGTGGAACTGCTGACATGATGTTCGCCGCACGCCAACTTCAGGAGAAGTGTCAAGAGCAGAACAAGGACCTCTACACAACATTTGTAGATCTGACCAAGGCTTTTGATACCATCAGTCATGAGGGGCTGTAGAAGATCATGGCAAAGTTCGGCTGCCCAGAGCAGCTCATCAGCATGGCGCGCCAGTTCCACGACAACATGCTTGCTCAAGTACTGGATAATGGAGACTCCTCTGAAGCTTTCCCAGTCACCAACGGGGTCAAGCAGGGCTGTGTACTCGCACCCACACTTTTCAGCATGATGTTCACAGCCATGCTGTCTGATGCCTTCTGCGATGATGAAGAAAGTGCCATCAGGATCAGGGACAGGATGGACGGCAGGCTCTTCAACCTGCGGAGGCTCCAAGCCAAAACCAAGGGGGAAGGGGACTCAGCGTGACTTCCTGTTCGCAGATGACTGCACACTCAATGCCGCTACAGAGGCCCAGATGCAGAAGAGCATGAACTGCTTCTCCACTGTTTTTAACAACTTTGGGCTCACAATCAGTACGAAGAAAACCAAAGTCCTGCACCAACCCGCACCGCAGAAGACTTACATGGAACCAGTCATCACTGTCAATGGGGAGACACTCAAGGCTGTCGACAAGTTCACATACCTCGACAGCACACTCTCCAGGTCTGTCAGCATCGATGACTAGGTCAATTCGCACATTGCCAAAGGAAGCTCAGCATTCGGACAGCTACATGCAACAGTGTGGGAAAGGATAGGCATCAGGCTGACCACAAAACTGAAGATGTACAAGGCAGTCCTGCCTTCCCTACTGTATACCTGCGAGACCTGGACAGTCTACGAGCGCCATGCCAGAAAGCAAAACCGCTTTGCCTCAGAAAGCTACTGAAGATCACCTGGCAGGACAAAATCCCTGAAACAGAGGTCCTTTCCCAACCTGAGCTGCTTAGCATCCACACCCTGCTCAAGAGAGCCCAGATTAGGTGGGCTGGCCACCTTGTTCGTATGCCTGACTCACGCCTACCAAAGAGACTGCTCTACAGTGAACTAGCAGATGGCAAGCGCTCACAAGGTAGTCAGAAGAAGTGCTACAAAGACACTCTTAAGGCCTCCCTGAAGAGCTTTGACATCAGTCCTGACACCTGGGAGACCATGTAACTCCCCTCAGTTAAATCACGGACACAAGGCGTTCTTCTTGTTACTGCCGTTTAATTGCACATTCATGCCATCAAACATGCCCTGAGAACTGAATAAAGAAAATACAACATAAAGTAAAAATAATAAATTTTTGAGTTTATCATACAGAATAAACATTTCAGATATCTCACAAACACAATATTACTTGCTTTGTAAACCAACTTAAAGTCAATGAGCACGTAGTGCAGCCAAATTCACAGGAACTCTGTTAAAATGACATTCCTATACATTAACCTGCTAGCATATTAGCAGTCATGTCACTACTTGCAGAAATGTAGAAAAAATAGGATATGCATACCTCATTGGCTGCATTAACTCAAAGGGGATTAAAATTAGTGATGGGACGGCAGGCTCCGGAGCTTTGAGGGTGCTCCGAGCTTATCCAGGAAATATTTGGCGAAGCACGTTTTGAGGCGTGTATTGCTGACATATGTGTTGACGTTGTACTACATGACTGGGTAGGAAGCCATTCATGATTTTGCATGCAACATGAAATAAAGTAAGCAGTGATACACAATGGAAATCCCTGTCCCTCATGTTTTGTGTTGTCGATGTTTGACTGTTGTAAGGGATTTGTCACAGCCAATTTTCAGATGGAGCCAGCACCAAAAACACAGACTTCTCCCCTTTGGAAACATTTTGAGCTCATTTCTCCCATTGATCTATTTTCCACAAACAGCAGATACTTATTGTAACTGAGGTAATGGTGTTATGTCGGTAATAGTAGCCAAGGATGAGACCAAGCGTGGAACTGGACACAGCTTTGTGACTCACTCTTACAAGACAAGCGCTGCCGTAAGGTGGAGAGGAGGCCAAGAGACTGCCCCTCTCCCTCGCAGCCCTTTTATACCCCAGGTGGCAGCGGAACCGGAAAGGTGGAGCCACCACCCATGTCACACAATAATATGTCCCCATAACAACACAACACTTTTCCCCCCCTTCAAAAAAAATGGTCCAAAACACATGCAAACAATCGAGACCCTCCCCAATTTGGAACCCAAATCACGCACTAAAACTAAACAGAGATACCTAAAGGCCTATAACATTCACTCAAAACTACTAAAACTAGGCGGGAACAGGTGGACTACCGTCCCACCCCCACACGGCAAGACAGATTATTCTGCCCTCAACACTAGATGAAAGTTCACTAAACAGAAAACTGCAGTGTTCCGAAAAGAAATAATATAAAACACAAAATAATCCCATTTACAGAACTAATTTACATCTCGGTTGTCCCCCATTTCCATCACCATGCATCATATACATTGCCCAACCATCAGTCTACCCCAGGAGAGGAACCACCCCCCGGAAAACCGTCAGACGGTTCCAGTCTGGTGCACCTTCTTTTCTTCGCTCCCGGGGACGACCCACATTGAGGTCCAAACACATCCTTCTTCTCTCAAACACGCCACAGCTCATTAGGATGCCTCCACGAGCCATCAGATAGCTGGAGATAGGCATCCTCCCCAACAGCCACCACCTGCAGCTGCCCTTCTCGTCAGCGTTTGCCCCAAACACCTCTTGACCGGGCCTCTTCTCTGGGTCGGACCACATCCGCAACCCCCAGATGGGCCCTACTCGGCTTCCAGTGTCCCTGTTTGGCACATCGTTTCACCATGCCAGCCGGTCCTGCCACGGTCTCTTTCATTTTCGCTGCCAGTGAAGCCGTTGTGACCCCCTGCTCACCGATACCTTCCAGCCGAACTCCGGGAGTAGAATGGGTGAGCCACTCGGCGCCACCTGCTCTCACGGGCATCCCACTGCCCCACCCAGTTCCCTCAGCTAGGGTTACTTGGGCACTGGCATCGGGACCCTCCCGCGATGGCCCTGGGTGGGGTTGGTCATGCTCATCATCCAGAATACTAGGCAAAGGTTCGTCCCACACAGCTCCATCCATCGTTCACACCCCATAATGTTCTCTCCACGGGCGGTCACGATGAACCTCAGGCTGGACAACTCCACCAACTTGTACCTAGCCGTCAGTTCTGCCGATCCCACCGTGGCCAGTCTTCATCCACCATATCCACACAGCAGCGCTGAATGACCTCTCACTCGACACTGTGGGAAGAAACTCCTCACTGTTGGCCAACTGAACATGGATCTCACTGCTCCCGTGTCAGTCAGCAATGGCACCGTTACCCCATCCAGTTCCACCATACAGTAGGAACGGCCATCGGTACTTGGGGATATGGTGTGAATAACAGTGGGAGTCAAAGCGGGGGGGGGGGGGGGGTCCTCGTTTCATCTCGGATCCCCTCGCTCGAACCTGTAACATGCCCTGGCCAAATGATGCAGTAGTCCACACTTGGGGCAGCGTCTTCCTCTTGCCGGACACTCTCTGGCCTTATAACGGTGCATGGCGGACCCACAACCCAAACACCTGGGTGATCCTGGTGCGGACCTCATCCTGACAGCATTAGCGTATTCTTCATCATCCTCCACACCATCGTCGCTGTCCAGGTCCACTGCCTGTGCCGTCGACTGTAGTTCAAAATGGTGATGTGACACTCTCTCGCTAAGCTCCCGTGATAGCTTGTCTGCCACCTCAAACTGCTGAGCTAATTTGATGGACTTGGCCAATGTCAGCTCGCCCGAGTATGTGAGGAGCTTCGACCTCGTTGCTGGGCAAACAGTATGTTCCGCCAACTGGTCGCGGACCATGTCTTCCTCCAACGTTCCAAAATGGCAGTCCTTGGCCAGCTGACGTAGGTCTGCTACATACCGCTGCACTGACTTGCCAGTCCACTGGTAGTGCTGCTGAAACTGGATCCTCCGGACGATGATGTTTCCGGCTCACGAAAATGTCACGCCATTAGCTCAACCACTTCCTCAAAGCTATCACCCTCGCCTAAAGTACTAAGGATACATTGTCCTTCCATTCCTAGGTTGTGAACCAACAGTGCCCGTGCCCGCAACTTCTCCAGTCTTCCAAGGTCCAATGCCACTAAATAAGTTTGAAAGGCAGTGAACCACCTCGCCCAAGGGATGGGCGGCTCACCAGGAAGCTCCAAAAATGGCCGAATTGATGTAACTCCCACGTCCATACTTTTTACTCTAGTTGCCAAATGTTATGTCAGTAATAGGAGCCAAGGACGAGACCGAGCGTTGAACTGGACACAGCTTTATTTGTGACTCACTCTCACAAGACAAACGCTGCCGTAAGGTAGAGAGGAGGCCAAGAGACCACTCCTCTCCCTCACAGCCCTTTTACACCCCGGGTGGCAGCGGAACCGGAAAGGTGGAGCCACCACCCGTGTCACACAATAATTTGTCCCCATACCAGCACAACAGATAGCTTAGCAGTAAAGCATCTGCCCTACAAGTGGGAGGCTGGGGTTTAAATCCCAGCTGGATTATTCTTGTAATTTTATTTTTATTTGCTAGGTGACGTGTCTGTTGTGTTTCAAAGAGCTTGAATCATTGTTACGCATCATTATGCTGAGGCACTATTGCTAATGTGCCCTGTTGAAAAGTTATTATTTCTTAATAAATGTGGATAAGTAGTACAAGCACACCAAGTAACACAGGCACATTCAATGTAGTCAACCCAGTTTTATTATTTCTTTTTTCCCTTATGATCACTGATATTTCTTAAAAGACAGCACATTTATTGAAATTGAAAAAAATACACATTAAACCAATAAAACCCTTGTAAAAATCTGCATGCTATATACTTTTTGTGGACTACATGGCCTAGTAGAGCAAATGAAATTTCACATGAGGCTTCGTCTATATGGACCATTTTGATGGAAAGGCTCAAGTCTTCAAGAAAGCCTTATCTGGCTATCACTAAGTGGTAGCCTACAGGTAAAATATCTGTCTTGCATCTGAAGAGAAAAGTGTGTAATGGCAGGAAAAGTGTGTAATGGCATGGGGAACAGACGATTAGATTTTGGTGATGATCTGAGAGTGCATACCTCCACCAAGGGCTTTGTTTGTATTTGTGCAGCAGGATTACACAAAAACTACTGGATGGATTTGGATGAAATTTTCATCAGAGGTGGTTCTTGGGCTAGAGAGGAACCCATTACATTTTGGTGATGATCTGGGAATGCATACCTCAGCCAAGGCTCTTCTCACAGTGTGTCAGCAACAATACTCTAAAACTAATGGACAGACTTTGATGCAATTTTCACCACAAGTCGCTCTAGGCCTATACACAAACCCATTACATTATGGAGATGATCCATGGAGAGACTGAAGGAGCCTTGGTGGAGGTATATGCTCTCTGAGTGCTTTTCTAGTTCTTATAATTTATTTTTATTTGCAAGGTGAAGTGTCTGTTGTGTTTCAAAAAGCTTGGATACAACAATTGTTACCTCCGCCAAGGAGGTAATGTTTTTACTGGCATTTGTCTGTCTGTCTGTCTGTCTGTCCGTTACCAACATAACTCAAAAAGTTATGAACGGATTTTGATGAAATTTTCAGGAAAGGTGTGTAATGGCGCGGGGAACAAATGATTAGATTTTGGTGATGATCTGAGAGTGCATACCTTCACCAAAGGCTTTGTTTGTATTTGTGCAGCAGGATTGCACAAAAACTACTGGATACATTTGGATGAAATTTTCACCAGAGGTGGTTCTTGGGCTAGAGAGGAACCATTATATTTTGGTGATGATCTGAGAATGCATACCTCAGCCAAGGCTCTTATCTTCTCACAGTGTGTTAGCAACAATACTCCAAAATTGATGGACAGACTTTGATGCAATTTTCACCACAAGCGGCTATAGGCCTACACACAAACCCATTACATTTTGGAGGTGATTCATGAGAGACTGAAGGAGCCTTGGTGGAGGTATGCGCTCTCTGAGTGCTTTTCTAGTTCTTATAATTTATTTTTATTTGCAAGGTGAAGTGTCTGTTGTGTTTCAAAAAGCTTGGATACAACAATTGTTACCTCCGCCAAGGAGGTAATGTTTTTACCGGCATTTGTCTGTCTGTCTGTCCGTTACCACCATAACTCAAAAAGTTATGAACGGATTTTGATGAAATTTTCAGGAAAGGTGTATAATGGCACGGGGAGCAGATGATTAGATTTTGGTGATGATCTGAGAGTGCATACCTCCACCAAAGGCTTTGTTTTTATTTGTGCAGCAGGATTACACAAAAACTACTGGATACATTTGGATGAAATTTTCACCAGAGGTGGTTCTTGGGCTAGGGAGGAACCCATTACATTTTGGTGATGATCTGAGAATGCATACCTCAGCCAAGGCTCTTATCTTCTCATAGTGTGTTAGCAACAATACTCCAAAACTGATGGACAGACTTTGATGCAATTTTCACCACAAGTGGCTATAGGCCTACACACAGACCCATTACATTTTGGAGGTGATTCATGAGAAATGGAAGGAGCCTTGGCGGAGGTACAGTATGCACTCTATGAGTGCTTTTCTAGTTATGTATGAACCTTAAATGTATGTGTTTGTGGGCTATATTAATCATATATTCCATAACCTACATATGTTGAAGCATGTGGGAATGTCTGGTGATTACATATGTAAGGCGACTTCACACCTCTGAAAGGACAAAGACTCTCAACCGCCAGTGAAGAACAAAGACGTTCCCAGACACTGCGGTGGAGACCGGAGGAGCTACCCTCACCCCCCGAGGGCAAAGAGAGGAAGTACCAAGACAATGGGGGCATTATGATAATGAGGGATATCAGCCTTTGATATGCATGTCTTTTGTTATGTGCAAGTATAAAGTCAGAGAGCCGGAGGTATTCGGTCTCTTTTCCTTCTGCTGCTTCTGCACTTAGATGAGACTTGTTAGGAGAGCTGATATTAAACTTTGGTTTATATATCATACCGCCTCGTTCTTTCAAGCTCTTCTACACTGGTGACCCCTGACGCGAGTATGGACCTGAGGCGTTCCCCCGCAATCGACTCATCTGTGGCGACCCAGGCAGACGCCAGCGCCCACGCAGACAGGGGAACAGATGGACGACTTTCCCCCCCGGCAGAAGGGATTGAGAGTGCTCAACCGAGCACCAGCGCTGCTGAGAGAGCCGAAGCAAGGCACTCTCACCCTGCGGACACATCAGTGATGGTCTACACGAATGCCGTCGCTGTCAAGCTGCCGGACTTCTGGCAGGAAGACCCCACCTCGTGGTTTCAACAAGCTGAAGCCCAGTTTACACTGGCAGGCATCACGGCTGACAATACGAAATTCTATCATATCGTCTCCAAACTCGACGCCGCCACTTCGAGGTGTGTGCGGAGCATGATCCGGCGGCCGCCGGCCCAAGACAAATATAAAACACTGAAAGCAACCATCGTGGCAAATTACGTCCCCTCAGCTGAAGAGAGAGCCGAGAAGATCCTGGCGGTCTACTGCCACAGAGGGTGCAAACCTAAAGCCCTCATGGAGGATTTGCTGCAGCTTAAAGAAGAGGACAATGACAACTTCCTCTTCCAATTCATATTCCTCAGCACGCTGCAGCCACACATGAGAGGGACACTCGCCAACATGAGATGCAGCACCCAGCAAGACTTCCGCGTGCTCGCCAACGAAGCTCAACGGCTCGTCAACGCCTGCAAGGAGCAGACACCCACAGCAGCATCAGCAGACCTCAACGCTGATGCCCAGAACCAGGAAGAGCCACAACCCACTGAGCAGATCCAGCCCGCGGTGACAGCGACACGGCCAAAACGTAACAGACGGAGCGACGTCTGTTATTATCACCACCGCTTCACCGAGAAGGCCCGCAAATGCGTTCCCCCCTGCAAAATTTACGATTTCGGGAAACGCCAAAGCCGAGAGCCGTTAACGGCAGCGGTTCTCGGCGAGAAGAGTAAGCTGTTATATGTGACGGATGGACACACCGGCAAACAGTTCCTTATTGACACAGGAGCTCAGCTGAGTTTCGTTATGCCCTCCCACGCAGATCGAGCCATGGGCACCTGGGGCAATGGAGCGGTGGCAGCCAACGGCTCAAACATTGACACCTTCGGCGAAAAGAGCCTGCACCTCCACATCCACGGCCGCAACTACAGATGGACATTTGTTGTAGCAGCGGTGAGGTTTAACTTGTTAGGTGCAGATTTTTTGTGTGCACATGGGTTATTAGTAGATCTAGCGAATAGACGCTTGGTTAATTTTGAGTTTGACTTTGGTTAATCTTGAGTTTCTCCACCACCTGTGCAGGCTAGTGTCACCACGGCAGGAGGTAAGTTTGAGCAACTCCTCACCCAATTTCCAGCACTGACAATTCCCAAATTCTCAGCCACTGTGGCTAAACACGGGGTTGAACACTTTATTCCCACAACGGGCCCACCCGTATTTGCCAAAGCTCGCCGCTTAGACGCGGCCAAGCTCAACATTGCTCGGGACGAGTTTACTACCCTTGAAAAATTAGGCATTGTTAGACGCTCGAAGAGCCCTTGGGCCTCACCACTTCACATGGTTCCGAAATCCGACGGTTCTTGGAGACCGTGCGGAGATTACCGCAGATTAAACAATGCGACAGTGCATGACCGCTACCCAATTCCTCACATTCAGGATTTTTCACTACATCTGGCGGGTGCGCGCATTTTTTCAAAAATAGACCTGGTCCGCGGTTATCATCAAGTCCCAGTTCGAGCAGAGGACATTCCTAAAACAGCTGTAATAACCCCTTTCGGCCTTTTTGAATTCCTGCGAATGCCTTTCGGCCTCAAAGGCGCTGCTCAAACTTTTCAGCGGATGATGGACGCGGTATTACGCGACCTTCCTTTTGTTTTCGTCTACCTCGACGACATGCTGGTACCCAGCTCGTCTGAGGAAGAACACGAGCAGCACCTCACTACGGTTTTTCAGAGACTAGAAGAGCACGGGTTAATAATCAATCCAGCCAAATGCAAATTCGGCGTGTCACAAATTGATTTTTTAGGACACAGAGTCTCTCCGAACGGGGCAGTTCCACTTCCAGACAAAGTTCAAGCGATAAAAAGTTTCCCACGACCACAAACGGTCAAATCGCTGCAAGAATTTTTAGGAATGGTTAATTTTTACAACCGTTTCCTCCCCCACGCAGCTCAGCTCATGCAGCCCCTATATGACGCACTCAGAAAAAAGAAAGCTTCCAACGCAGTCGAATGGACCCCGGAGTGCGAACGCGCCTTCGCGGAGGTAAAGAGCGCCCTAGCTAATGCCACATTGTTAGTTCACCCCGATCCCTCGGCCCGCATTGCGCTAACCACAGACGCTTCGGACCTAGCTATAGGGGCAGTTGTAGAACAACATGTCAGCGGGATCTGGCAACCTTTAGCATTCTTCAGCAAATCGCTAAACCAAACTGAGCGTAAGTACAGCACTTTTGACAGGGAGCTGCTAGCGCTTCATTTATCCATCCGCCACTTCCAGTTCTGGTTAGAAGGGCGGAGTTTCACGGCTTTTGTAGACCACAAACCGCTCACCTTTGCTATGGCTAAAATTTCAGAACCATGGTCAGGCAGGCAACAAAGACAGCTGGCTGCAATTTCAGAGTTCACCACAGACATTCGACATGTGGCAGGCAAACTTAACGTGGTAGCAGACTGCCTCTCTCACGCTGTGACATCACCAGAGCGCGAGGAGACAGATTATACTGCCTCAGCCGCAGAACTTTTCACTAACGCGGACACATACGCAGCACCTATCCATGCAGGGATAGATTATGCAGCCATGGCAGAGGAACAAAGCAGTGACGCGGACGTGTGCACACTCCTGTCTGGACCAACAGGGTTAAGGCTGGAGGAAAAGGGTTTACGCGACGGCGTGCCCCCCCTAATATGCGATATTTCAACTGGCCGACCTCGCCCGTTAGTACCAGCTACATGGCGCCGCCGTATTTTCGACTCAATTCACTCCCTCACGCACCCAGGTGTGTGCGCCTCGGTTAAAATGGTCGCCGAAAAGTTTGTGTGGCCAGGCCTGCGCAAAAACGTAAAAGAATGGGCAAAAACTTGCATTTCTTGTCAGCGCGCCAAAATACACAAACACACTAAAGCCCCTCTGGAGCCTTTTCCGATCCCGGCTAGAAGGTTCGACCACGTTCATGTCGACCTCGTGGGGCCACTACCTTCCTCCCAAGGTTTCACACACCTGTTAACAATGATAGACCGCACCACGTGCTGGCCAGAGGCAGTCCCTCTAGCGTCAACTACAGCAGAGGAAGTCGCTCGCGTTTTTTTGACAAACTGGGTGGCACGTTTCGGTGTCCCATCGGACATCACGTCCGATAGAGGACCTCAATTTGTCTCGGAGCTTTGGTCAGCCATGTCCAGCAGCTTAGGGGCAACAATTCATCGCACCACCGCTTATCACCCTCAGGCTAATGGGTTATGCGAGCGTTTTCACAGATCTTTAAAGGCCGCCCTCAGAGCCTCACTAACGGATACAAATTGGGTAAATAAACTTCCCTGGGTTTTATTGGGGTTGCGTGCTGCGCCTAAAGAGGATCTAGACGCCTCTCCGGCAGAATTAGTTTTTGCACAACCTCTCAGGCTCCCAGGTGAATTTTTACCAGAGAACCCAGAGCCAGGGCATCTTCCAGTCCCAAGGTTTTTAGGCAGCAACGGACCGGACTCTCTCCCCGGTCCAGCTCATCACTCCTTTCCACGGGTTTTTGTCCCTCAAGCTTTAAAGAACACTGAATTCGTTTTTGTTAGGCATGAAGCTTTAAAACCAACTTTCCGCCCAGCATACGATGGGCCATTCAGAGTGCTGGAACCTGGTGATAAACACTTTGTGCTTGATTTTGTGGATAGAAAAGAAACAGTCAGCATTGACAGACTTAAACCTGCCTTCTTGTTGAAAGATGAGCCTGTGTGACTGAGTTCATCCTGCGCAGTTTGCCCACTCGGGGACACGAACCCACGACCTACCAGTCAACTACACAGTTCGAGCATGAGAGACACAGCACGATCGCGCTGAGCTAAAGGTCCGACCGATAGCTCAGCGCTACCGATACTGTATGAGGCTTTTTCGGGAGGGAGGTTTTACTAACGTTCTACGCCGAACAGTACTAGTTGGCATCTGTTACACTCTCCCCCTTAAACCTCACTCCCATCCCGGGTTCACGGCACCAGTGTGACTGAGTTCATCCTGCGCAGTTCGCCCACTCGGGGACACGAACCCGCGACCTACCAGTCAACTACACAGTTCGAGCATGAGAGACACAGCACGATCGCGCTGAGCTAAAGGTCCGACCGATAGCTCAGCGCTACCGATACTGTATGAGGCTTTTTCGGGAGGGAGGTTTTACTAACGTTCTACGCCGAACAGTACTAGTTGGCATCTGTTACACTCTCCCCCTTAAACCTCACTCCCATCCCGGGTTCACGGCACCAGTGTGACTGAGTTCATCCTGCGCAGTTCGCCCACTCGGGGACACGAACCCGCGACCTACCAGTCAACTACACAGTTCGAGCATGAGAGACACAGCACGATCGCGCTGAGCTAAAGGTCCGACCGATAGCTCAGCGCTACCGATACTGTATGAGGCTTTTTCGGGAGGGAGGTTTTACTAACGTTCTACGCCGAACAGTACTAGTTGGCATCCGTTACACCTGCACAGTTGGCGAGAGCACCTCGGCGGGGTAGACCCCCCAAGAGAAAAGACTCAGCCCCCCTGCAGGGAACAATTAACCACTCTCCCTCCCACGCTGCAGATTCCTTACAAGAAGGTCCCAGCAGGACGCCTAAACGAACCCACAACAGTTTTGGGAGAAGATTAAAACCCAGACAGCACAGGGACTGATGCAAACTACTCCACAGTTGTTCACTAATTGTGCTGTAACAGTTTAGGACTGACTTATGATTTTACTATGCTGTTATGATTACCACTGAACTCTCTTAGGGGCATGGCTGCTGGAAAGTTTCTTCTGTGGCAAGAGATGTAGCAGTTAGTATGTCATAGTAATTATCTTAAACTGTGAATTTTTCTATTGTCCTTTATTAGTCGTTTGAGGGGGGGCTGTGGGCTATATTAATCATATATTCCATAACCTACATATGTTGAAGCATGTGGGAATGTTTGGTGATTACATATGTAAAGCGACTTCACACCTCTGAAAGGACAAAGACTCTCAACCGCCAGTGAAGAACAAAGACGTTCCCAGACACTGCGGTGGAGACCGGAGGAGCTACCCTCACCCCCCAGGGCGAAGAGAGGAAGTACCAAGACAATGGGGGGATTATGATAATGAGGGATATCAGCCTTTGATATGCATGTCTTTTGTTATGTGCAAGTATAAAGTCAGAGAGCCGGAGATATTCGGTCTCTTTTCCTTCTGCTGCTTCTGCACTTAGATGAGACTTGTTAGGAGAGCTGATATTAAACTTTGGTTTATATATCATACCGCCTCGTTCTTTCAAGCTCTTCTACAGTGTTATACAATTACCATCCAGTAAAGGGCACCCCGAAACTGATGTTTGTGTAACTGGAGTTCTTGCACACAATGATAAATAGAAGAAGTAGTGAACCAGGAAAAATATGTCCGTGTGGTTCTGTGTGTGCATGTGAAATTGTTTACATGTGGATATTTAGAAGCAACATAATATAAACTGGCGACGAGTTGTGTAGTTCTGAAGACTTTTCTCATCAACTGCATATGGACAGCAGCATTGGTCAAGTTTGGACAGAAAAAGAACAACCACGTTGTGAAGTAGCTAGTGAGCTAATATTGACTGTTAAGAGGTGATGAGCCACGCTTCCTTCGACGAGTCTGACGCCACAGTGCAAGCCACGGAAAGCAGACGCATCATGGCTGGAGTAATCTGGCATATGGATCCCTTTGATGATGCCGGTGAGCAATGGACAACGTATATTGAATGTTTTGAACATTACGTCCTGGCTAATGACATTCAGGCCAAAAAGAAACTGCCTGTGCGGTTTAGCGTGATGGGACCTAAAACGTATGGACTACTCCGCAGCTTGGTAGCTCCTGCAAAGCCTAGGACAATGCAATATGACCGTGTTGTGGAAGTTTTACAAGCCGCTCGTCATCTCTGAAAGATTCCGGTTCCACAAGCAAAATCGGGGGAAGGAGAAACGGTATCACATTATGTTGCAGTGTTGAAAAGACTCTCAGAACATTGTGAGTTTGGTGCTTATTTGGAAGATGCACTACAAGACAGATTTGTTTGTGGATTAAAATGTGAAACTGTTCTGAAACGCATTTTAACAGAGAAAGATCTCACCTTTCAGAAAGCAGTGGATTATGCTGTGTCGGCAGAGACAGCAACACGAGACGTGCAGCAGTTAAGCAGTTCTCTTAAAGTGAACACGGTGCTGACTCAAAAATGTGATAAATGCCGCCGCTGTGGGAAAACAAATCATAATGATGATGACTGCTGGTACAAAGGCCGTGACTGCCACCAGTGTGGGAGGAAAGGCCACACGAAACGCATGTGTAAAAGCAAAGTCAAAAGCAGCCAAGACAGAGAAAGGAAGATGAAAGAGGGAAAATCTGAACAGAAAGGTAATACAAATAAACGCAGTGTGAAAGATAAAAAAAAAAAAGAGAGAGAGAATTCATCATGTCCAGGCAAATGAAAGTGAAAGTGAGGAAGCTAAATCTGACACTGACAATGAATTGGGACTGTATTCTGTGTCCTCGAAAAGGAAAATATTCACAAATCTCAGTGATGCCTTTAATAAATGGAGAGGAAATGGAATTGGATACTGGGGCTGCTGTGTCTTTGATTCCATGGGAACAGTACAGAAGCAAACTGAGTGAATTGCCCCTGCAACCCACAGGTATCATACTAAAGACATACACAGGAGAGCCTCTGGCACCAGAAGGGGTAATCAGAGTGCAGGTAAAATTAAACAAGCAATGTGCTGATTTGCCCTTGTATGTAGTGAAAGTGGATACACCTCTGCTGTTTGGTAGGGAATGGCTGAGAGTTATTAAACTGAACTGGAAAGACTTAAAGACTGTGCATATCATTGAGCAAAGAGAAAAAGACAACTTAGAGATTGTGTTAAAGAGACACTCAGCTGTTTTCTGTAAAAAGCTAGGCACAGTGAAGGGGATTAAATCTAGATTGACTCTTAGGCCTAGCAGTGTACCTAAATGCTGCCCACCACGTAATGTGCCTTATGCTCTTCGACCTCGAGTGGAGGCCGAGCTTAAACGTCTGATTGAGCTTGGGGTTATCTCACCAGTGCAGCATAGTGGCTGGGCTACTCCAGTGGTCCCTGTAAGTAAAAAGGATGGCACCGTGAGACTTTGTGGGGATTTCAAAGTCACCCTCAACCCAGCTCTCTGTGTGGACAAGTACCCAATCCCACACATTGAGGACCTGTTTGCTTCTCTAGCTGGAAGTCAACGTTTCAGTAAGCTAGATTTATCAAATGCTTACCTACAGTTGGAAGTGGAAGAGGCGTCTAAGAAGTTGCTGACTATCTGTACACAAAAAGGGCTATTCTGCTTCAATCGTTTACCATTTGGCGTACTGTCATCACCAGCCTTATTTCAGAAGGCTATGGACTAAGTGCTTCTTGGACTGCCATACACTCATTGTTACCCGGACGACATCCTTGTCAGTGGTCCTGATGAGCAGACACACCTCAAAACTCTGGATGCAGTTCTGGGTAGGCTAGAGGAGCATGGTCTGTGCCTCAAGCAAGAGAAGTGCCTGTTTTTCCAGGAATCAGTGGAATACTTGGGCTACATAATTGACACCGCTGGGCTCCATAAATCACCTGAGAAGGTACGTGCCATTGTGGAAGCCCCAGCACCTGGTGATGTCAGCCAACTATTCTTTTCTAGGGATGCTAAACAATTATGGACGCTTCATTCCTGACTTAGCTACTGTCCTGAAACCACTGAATGAACTGCTGAATAAAGAGAAGAAATGGCAGTGGACATCAACCTGTGAGTCAGCATTCCAGAAAGCTAAAGCACTCCTAGTATCACAGGTAGTACTCACCCACTACAATCCTGAGCTGCCCCGCCGCCTTGCTTGTGATGCTTCACCCTATGGAGTCGGAGCTGTGCTCTCACACATCATGCCTGACGGCGAAGAAAAACCTATAGCTTATGCATCACAAACCAGATGCATAAGCATCTGAGTGCATGCACTCAGATCGAGAGGGAGGTGTTAGCGATAGTCTTTGGTGTGCGCAAGTTTCACCAGTACCTGTATGGAAACAGGTTCACCCTGCTCACTGACCATCACCCACTGACCTCCATCCTGAGTCCACTGAAAAGTACACCATCAGTGGCTGCAGCTTGAATGCAACAATGTGCACTCCTCGTGTCGACACACAATTTCACCATTCAGTACTGGAAAGGTGCATTACATGCCAATGCCGACGGACTTTCACAGCTACCTCTCCTGGATGCTCATGGAGAGAAGCTAGGCACGACAGATCATGACAGATCAAGAGCTGTCACCCTACCTGCTGCACCGGGATGATCTCACAATACAACAGGGATGCCTCATGTGGGGTGTGAGAGTGATTGTGCCGCCTAAACTGCGTCCTCGTGTTCTAAAAGAGCTCCACACAGCACATCCAGGTGTAGTGAGGATGAAAAGTTTAGCACGCAGCTATGTTTGGTGGCCCAGCATAGAATTTCAAATTGAACTCCAGGCTAAAGCCTGCCACATCTGTCAGTGTATACAAAAACAGCCTGGACTAGCACTTTTACACCCTTGGATGTGGCCCTCCAGTCCTTGGGAAAGGACCCATGTTGACTTTGCAGGTCCGTTTGAAGGACATATGTACCTGGTTGCTGTCGACGCACATTCCAAGTGGCCTGAGGTGCACCACAGCCAGTAAAACCATACAAGTGCTTAGGGGCTTGTTTAGTCGCTATAGCGCGGTGGCGGAGTGGTTAGCACTGCAGCAACACAGCAACTCACCCTTGGCCGGGGATCCTGGGTTCGATCCCAGCCCCCGACCAACAGTGATCTGTGTGGAGTTTGCATGTTCTCCCCGTGTCTGCGTGGGTTTAATCCGGGATTTCTCCGGTTTCCTCCCACATGCCAAAAACATGCACGTTAGGATAATTGGCATCAAATTGGGGATTCTAAATTGTCCTTAGGTATGACTGTGAGAGTGAATGATTGTCTGTCTCTCTGTGTTGGCCCTGTGATGGACTGGCGATCTGTCCAGGGTGTACCCTGCCTCTCGCCCAAAGATGCTGGGATAGACTCCAGCCTCCCCACCCTCACCCCCGCGACCCGAAAAGGATTAAGCGGAAGAAGATGGATGGATGGATAGATGACATTCCACACATCCTTGTGAGTGACAACAGACCTCAGTTCTGTTCTGAAGAATTCAGTGCATTCCTGAAGTCCAATGGAGTCAAACACATCCACTCAGCACCATACCATCCTGCCACTAATGGCTTGGCTGAGCGTTTTGTGCAGACATTCAAACATGCCTTAAAATCCTCCATAGGCAAAGCACCAGTGCAACAACGTTTGGATACATTTCTCTTGACATACCTCAATACTCCTCATGCAACAACAAAAGAAACACCAGCTATGTTGTTCATGGGACGCAAGCTGCACTCTCGGCTGGATTTCCTGAAGCCCAGGGTTGCTGCAGCAGTGCACTGGTCACAAGATGCCCAACAACAACGCTGCCAGCAACACTCTAAGAACAGACAGTTTGATGTTGGTGAGCCAGTCTTTGTGCGTGATTATAGGAAGGGGGAGGAGAAGTGGACACAAGGTGTGGTCATGGAGAAGACTGGACCAGTGTCAATCAAGGTAAATGTGGGAGCACAAGGGGCATGGAAGCGCCATGTGGACCAGATGCTGACACGCTCTGAGCCAGTGCCACAGCAGCCTGCAGAAAACCTTCCTGTCAGCCCCCAGTGTTACCACTCCAGAGTGATAGTGGTATCACACCACCCAAGTACACTTCACCATGAAAAGGATGCTGATCAAATTCCTGAGCCCACCATACCACCAGAAACACATCAGTCCAAAGACTCACCACAGACTGGACATACTCAGGTAACAGAGACTGTAAGACGCCATCCTGTGAGGATCACTAAGCCACCAGTATGTTACCATGACAAGTGAGCACACTGAAATAATAGATGTTAAATTGGTTGAGTTTTGAAACATTGTTTTCAACTTTAAAATTACATACAGAAGGTCAGATAATTCCTCGTTTAGTCTGGTTATTGAAGGAAGTTGCATTTTTATGTTTTGTTAAAGAAATATCAGTTTATTAACAACATATCTTAGTGGAGAGGAGATGTTATGTATGAACCTTAAATATATGTTATACAATTACCAACCAGTAGAGGGCACCCCAAAACTGATGTCTGTGTAACTGGAGTTCTTGCACGCAATGATAAAAAGAAGAAGTAGTGAACCAGGGAAAATGTGTCTGTGTGGTTCTGTGTGTGCATGTGAAATTGTTTACATGTGGATATTGAGAAGCAACATAATAACAATAACACATCATTATGCTGAAGCACTATTGTGTCCTGCACGACAATAAGGACAGAGATGAATGTACTGGGAAAGACAGTTGAAAAGTTATTATTTCTTTAAAAAAAAAAATGGATAAGTACCACAAGCACATTCACTGTAGTCACCTGTTTTATTATTTCTTTTTTCCCTTACGATCATTGATATTTCTTAAAAGATAGTGAGTGCATCTATTGAAATGAAAAAAATACACATTAAACCAATAATACCCTTGTAACAATTTCCATGTTGTATACGTTTTGTCCACTAAATGGACTGGTAGAGAAAATGAAGTTTCACATGAGGCGTTGTCTATATGAGCCATTTTGATGAAAGGCCTCAAGTCCTCGAGAAAGCCTCATCTGGCCATCACTAGTTAAAATACACATCAAAATACACATTTCCCTAAATTTGAAAGATATTTTTCCCTACATTTTCAGGTTTCCTCATTTTCTGCTTTTTACATTTTTCTCATGAGTGTGCAATTTATTGCTTCTTTTCCTTGAAATTTGTGAGTTGTTTTTTTTTTTTGCTCAAGGTCTCAGGGAACCACTGCTATGGGGAAAAGAGCCACATGTGGCTCCACAGCAGCAGGTTGCAGACCCCTGGCCTAGGCTATGAACATGTATACAGTATATACAGAGAAAAGTGAAGACTCTCAGTGACCTTGGAGTGAGTTCATCACACTAGAATGAGTTATTCTCTCATTGATGGTCTGGTTTAATTTAATTTAATTTAATTATTTTAATTAATTTAATTTAATCTACAATTTGGGATCCAGAGAGGATGCATTGGTCAGAAAATTCCCATTGTCTGTTACATTAAGTGTTTTTTCAGTAGCATATAAAAAGATACAAGAAAAGGTTATGAAGGGAAATTGGCTTGATAGAAGCAGTGAGAATGATTAAGCATTCTTATATTTTGAGTAAAGCTGCAAACAGAACCTTATCCATTCCCTCGCTGACACGGTGAACAATTATTTTTGCAAAAACACTTTTATTGTGGAAGGCACAATGAGAATTTCCATCATTAGCTGGAAGCATTGTGACTTTACATCCCCTCCCAAACTAAACCTGAAGAAATAATGCATGTTTTCTGCTTAAATCTGATGCATTATTATTATTATTATTATTATTATTATTATTATTATTATTATTTATGTTTTCTGCTTAAGTCAGAGAAAATTCTGGAGGTTGCACTGGTCAGAAGGGGCTACAATTTTCATCATCCTACAGTGTCCTATGCAAAATCTTATAATTATAAATGGCAAATATTAATTACACAGAATCAATAATCAATTCAGAAAGATTTTAAAGTACAAAGTTATTGCCAGATTTTCAAGTCGTAACACCTTGACACTGATGAATGAATGAAAAAAAAATATTGTAACATACAGTAAGCCTGGACAGGTAACAATGCTTGCCAAACTGTGCGTATTGCGGCTCATTACAAGTTTATGTTCATTGTCTCAGTAACGCATTGTGTTTTCTTCTGATATGCTCAAAGCAAAAATGTAACAAGCTGGGCAAGGAGGCCATCTAGTGGTTAGATTGACCCTAGCACATCATATTACCCACTTATTCATTTTATGTAACAGTCCCATTGGTTATAGAAGAAACATTTATCCAGTTTGTGAAAATAATTCATTGCAATGTAAAAGAGGCAAAAATGAGACTGGAGGTAGTCAATACTATTCCAACCTTAACTGAGGCGGCTCAACACTTTCTGATCCAGCTCGGAGAAATCCCCTAAGAACCTCATATGTGAAAAACACTACCATGTTTACAGGGAATGCACGCAGGCAGTTGATCCCCAAGCTCCTGAAGAAAACCCCAGCTCCCTCCACTCTCACAGTCTCTGCGACGCAATGGAAAAACCCTCTGTATTTCTTCTTCTCCCATGCCCCGTCCATCTGCAGACGGGCCTTGATCACATCCATTGGCGTTCCCACAGTCCAGCCTGCCATTCCTGCTATTCCACCAGCCGGCATTACAACATACCAGTCTAGGAACAAATGAAAAGACACTTAAGTTCACGAGACACCTGACATTTTCTTTTCAGTCATTAAGCAATTTGCATCTTTGTAACGCTAGGTGGAGTCCACACATGAGAAATGTATAGCTTTTGCAGTCTTGATCAGGATCATTTTATTTATTATCATACTTCTATTTCTTTTACATTTCATCAAATGATTTGTGGCTGTGATCAGTGCTTTCACTCCTCTGTGGATTGCCACTTTATTGTAGTGAAGGGGTTTGCATACCCTCATGATCTTCTCAGGAGGTAGGTTGTCTCCTGTGGCAAACAGGTCCTGGGTAACGGGCCACACTAAGGGGCAAATTTACTAACGTGCTGCACCATCGCAAAACCTTGTTTTGGGGTTAAAAATCTACTGTTGAGATTTACTAAAGGGTGCGGGGCAAAATTAGCAGTGGAAAGGTGTGGACTATGTTAATTTGGCACCTGGCCTCATTGCATATGTATTTGTGGAAGTTGTCATGTCAACTCATAAATTTGAGGGAGGAAAATATTTAAATTACTGGCGCAAGGTGATTTACTAAGGTTTGTGCTTGTCAAGCTCCTGCTAAATGTGCCAAGATTTAACATTCAAAAAAAGCTTGTCTTAATTCATCTGCGCCTGATGACAGCGATCGCCAGTGCTGAGACGCCGGCGAGAACCGAGGGTGCGTGGCCAGAGAGAGAAGCTTCTCCCTGCATGTGACTTGATTTGCCATGACAGAACAGATTAATATGAACAGAAACAATCTCACAGAGATCGGCGTTGTGCTGAACTGGACATCAGCTGGCAGAGGATTTTTTTTTTTTAATTTCATTTGTTTATATACAGAGGGGAAAAAAAGTATTTAGTCAGCCACCAATTGTGCAAGTTCTCCCACTTAAAAGATGAGAGAAGTCTCCAATTTTCATCATAGGTATACCTCAACTATGAGAGACAAAATGAGAAAAAAAAAAACCCAGAAAATCACAATGAAGGATTTTTAATGAATTAATTGTTAAATTCCTCGGTAAAATAAATATTTGGTCAATAACAAAAGTTCATCTCAATACTTTGTTATATACCCTTTGTTGGCAATGACAGAGGTCAAACATTTTCTGTAAGTCTTCACAAGGTTTTCACACACTGTTGCTGGTATTTTGGCCCATTCCTCCATGCAGATCTCCTCTAGAGCAGTGATGTTTTGGGGCTGTCGCTGGGCAACACGGACTTTCAACTCCCTCCAAAGATTTTCTATGGGGTTGAGATCTGGAGACTGGCTAGGCCACTCCAGGACCTTGAAATGCTTCTTACGAAGCCACTCCTTCATTGCCCGGGCAGTGTGTTTGGGATCATTGTCATGCTGAAAGACCCAGCCACGTTTCATCTTCAATGCCCTTGCTGATGGAAGGAGGTTTTCACTCAAAATCTCACGATACATGGCCCCATTCATTCTTTCCTTTACACGGATCAGTCGTCCTGGTCCCTTTGCAGAAAAACAGCCCCAAAGTATGATGTTTTCACCCCCATGCTTCACAGTAGGTATGGTGTTCTTTCTCCTCCAAACACGACAAGTTGAGTTTTTACCAAAAAGTTCTATTTTGGTTTCATCTGACCATATGACATTCTCCCAATCCTCTTCTGGATCATCCAAATGCTCTCTAGCAAACTTCAGACGGGCCTGGACATGTACTGGCTTAAACAGGGGGACACGTCTGACGCTGCAGGATTTGAGTCCCTGGCGGCGTAGTGTGTTACTGATGTAGCCTTTGTTACTTTGGTCCCAGCTCTCTGCAGGTCATTCACTAGGTCCCCCCGTGTGGTTCTGGGATTTTTGCTCACCGTTCTCGTGATCATTTTGACCTCACGGGGTGAGATCTTGCGTGGAGCCCCAGATCGAGGGAGATTATCAGTGGTCTTGTATGTCTTCCATTTTCTAATAATTGCTCCCACAGTTGATTTCTTCACACCAAGCTGCTTACCTATTGCAGATTCAGTCTTCCCAGCCTGGTGCAGGTCTACAATTTTGTTTCTGGTGTCCTTTGACAGCTCTTTGGTCTTGGCCATAGTGGAGTTTGGAGTCTGACTGTTTGAGGTTGTGGACAGGTGTCTTTTATACTGATAATGAGTTCAAAAAGGTGCCATTAATACAGGTAACGAGTGGAGGACAGAGGAGCCTCTTAAAGAAGAAGTTACAGATCTGTGAGAGCCAGAAATCTTGCTTGTTTGTAGGTGACCAAATACTTATTTTACCAAGGAATTTACCAATTAATTCATTAAAAATCCTTCAGTGTGATTTTCTGGATTTTTTTTGTCTCATTTTGTTTCTCATAGTTGAGGTATACCTATGATGAAAATTGGAGACCTCTCTCATCTTTTAAGTGGGAGAACTTGCACAGTTGGTGGCTGACTAAATACTTTTTTTCCCCACCGTATATAGCCTAATAATAATAATAATTTATTTTATTCATAATGCACTTTACATCTCAGGGCAAAATCTCTCCACTAATAGGATTAAGAACAAGAATAAAAGCTAACATTAAGTACATACAATGACACACCAGGACATCCCTAGTGAGAATTGCTCTCAAAAATTTTACCTGGTAAAATAAAGGTCAAATAAATAAAATGAAAAAGCTTTCCTACACAATGAATTTGTATCCATAAAATAGGATAGCCCTTCCTACCTGGAGTGGACAAAATAAAAAGCACAGATCTATAACGTCCCCCAACACTGCAACATCGTAGTAACTCAGTGACAGCAGTTTCCGCTGTGGTTGTCAGAGGAATAAGTGAAATTGTGTGTTTAATTTTATTATGTTCCAGACTTCAGAAAAGATAAAATACATGCACAGTATTTATGAAAAGTCATGGACTGGGAGACCTGTAGATTTTTTTTAAAACAAAATTATTCATATAATACAACCCCAGAGTCTCCATCAGACCAGCTTGATGGTTCTTGTGTTCATAAAATAAACATGTTGGTCAATAATCAATTTATTCATGAGTAGTCCTTAATTTATACATACTAAACAAAGGAGTCTGCCATGTGAAATGAAAATCAAAACTTTGATACAGTATATTGCAAATATAAGCTATTTTACTGGGGTTTGCGCTTAAACAAAAGCTTAAAAAAAACTATGTTCTGTTCCTCTGAACTGACTGTGCTTGTGTTGATGATCTACTTCCTCAGGTGTGCCTGTGTGCAATTTTGTGGTGCTTTTGGTGGCTGGGTGGGCATTATAGGAAATGAAGTGTCTGTGTCTGTGTTCATAATTTTGTGTGTTGTTAGTAGATCACTGGCAAAAATTGGCCACTCCCTGAGGCGCTCTGTCTAATTTGCACTGCCTTAGTAAATCTGCCCCTAAGAGTGCTCCAGCATTCCCCATTAAAAAAGTTACAACAAGGACTCAGCGTACACAACGGGCCATGAGGGTCCGCCCTCCAGTAGTCTTACCACCTGCAGGAAGGACAGTGGGGATCATGGTGCAATGTAAACTGGGTGGCAATCTGTGTTCTCTGTTTGGACTGCTGGCCCCGCGACCTGGACCCATAGATAAGTGGTAGATGGATGGATGCTTTCAGTAGGTCGGTAAGCACTAGTAGGAGTGGCACTTGAAGAATTTATGGAATAGTGAGACTATTCCCTCTGTTTCTGGAGTCCTCACAAGCTACCAGTACCCTTTCCTTTACCAAAACTAACCATTGTGGTTCATAAAAGAAGATCTGCACACTGAAAAGCCCTCCTACAATTTATTTTACTGAGAAATTGCTTGGGAAGTTAATGGAAATTTGTATTGGAGCTTTTTGGTGTGCGGATCTTCCTTTGACTCTTGTGACCATTAGGTTGTTCTATAGATGCAGCCGCTGACGCCGTGGACTCTTCGATGTGTGTGTGTGTCTTTTTGTAGATTTTCACTTAAACTACATTATCCATAACACACTATGTGACAAAGCCTCTTTCTATTCTTGTGGGCATTCACTGTAGGTAAGCCAAGATGTAATGATTTGCTGATACACAGGTAGATAAGGGAAGTACTTGCACTTGTTTTTTTCTTCCACTTATAGCACTGACAGTGACAGAAACATACCCAAAGTGTAGAAGTACTATACAGATAAGCGTCTCCAACATCAACTTTACTTGCCTATTTTTTTCTTGCTTCCATCAGCGAACCATTCACAGATGGTTGAGTAAGTCAAAAAGTAGGTGGCATATGATGGACCATCTCTTAGCATCAGCGGGAGAGCTCCCCTGTAGAGCCCCAGGATCCCCTCCTCTTTGATGATGCTCAGCAGACAGTGAACTGGACCGTGGTACTTGGGTTTGGGCATGTTGGGTGTTCCTCGCATGGACTCGGTCTGGCACTGCAGACGAACTTTCACAATGTCTCCTGGAGACATCACTGATGTCTGTTGGATGCGAAAAAAAAAGCAAGATTCTCAATGAGCAATCTACAGTATACAGCAGTCTAATACTTCTACATCCCGAGGATTTGTGAGGCTGTCTCCGTTACCTGAGCAACGCCACCTGCCAATCCAGAAAGGAAGACTTCCAACTTGGTGTTTGGACTGCAAGAGGCCCCTCGTGCATGGCTCAGACATTGCAGGGTGTTTCTGTATGTGCCAAACACCACAGAGGAGGTCATGGAGACTGTGGCAATGGGTAAGGTCATGCCTTTGAAGAAGCCATACAACTGATGGCCCCCAAAAAATGTAAAAAAAAACAAAGTATTTCAATTTAAATGTAAGCTTACCACAGGTTTATCGTTTCAGAAACTCTGCAAATATGCATCATTTACACTCACCCCTTCTTTTGAAAGTGTGCTCACCACACACTGATATATTCCAGTGAACTGCTTCTGGGTTTGTATGCGGACCTAGGAGCATTACACATACCGTGGAAAAATCATGCGCATTGTGTTGGTTTTGCACTTGCAACACTGTCATACCTTCACAGTGTCCAGAGGGTAGCCCACAGCAACTCCACATGCTCCTGTGTTTCATGGGGGGGTAAAAAAAAACAGCATCAAGGACACAAACCCAAAGTGACGTTCAAGTGCGTTAGCATTAACTGTTTCACTTGTAATCTTGTTAAGACTGAAGTAAAGGTGAGAACTTATTGCTTCCCTGTTTTATATTATTCAAAAAGCAACCTAGACATATGATGAGCGCTTCATGAAAACTTCTTATTGCTTCTGAAAATTTCATGCTAACTTTTATGAAACTTTAAGTTAGTTTCATTATTATATAGAGTTAACCCTTACATCGTGTTTGAGTTCAATGTAACCTTTTTTTTGACACTTGACACTTGTAAAATCACCCAAAATATTATTATAGCCTGAAAGTTAATAACTTCATATAAAGGGACCCACAGCTGAAAATGGCAAATATTTTCAAACGCTACACTTTTGTATCGATGATAAATTTGTAAACAATTAAATTCTTCCAGAACAATTTTGAACTATACTGAAACTGATTTTAGAATTACTACAGCCTACTATCTTTAAGTAGATAGATATAAGCATTTATGTTATGATATAACTGTGACATTTGTAATGTTCAAAGTTGCTATATAAATAGCTCACAATGCTCTTCCCGTTTTAATAAACTATATTACCTTCATTAAGCTGACTAATTTTTTTAATGCCTGGAGGAAAATGGGTAGCACATACATTCGTATGATAGGAAACATTTTCCTCAAAAATATGAGCGGTTTAAAACCTAAAATTCACTCCGTCAGCTCTTTAAAACCTTTGGCTAAAAATCTGGATTATACCCTTGTTATGACAAGGTTCATGAGTTGGGTCAAAACTGACCATACGGTAAATATCATAATAACATGCAGTAAAAGACTGAAAGTCAGGCTAGAGGACAAATACAGTGAGCTTGTGTTTTTGCTATATTATAAACCAAAGGCATACATTTGGTAATAGCTAGGAATGATCTAACTTTAATTCTCATGTGATGTTATTCTAACCGGGCACACAGAGCTAGCTATTAGCTTCATCATCCTACTAAGCCTTACGCTCCAGTATCGTAAATTGTTACCTGCAAAGGATCCAGACACAAAATCGACAAAATGCATCCCGTCACTGCGTGACTGTCCAATAGATACATGTCAGGCTGAAGCACATTCTTTCTTTTGCATGTGCCGCAGACTTAACCTTGAATGTTGTGTTGCTTACGTGTGGCCGTGAAACGTCACAGACGCACAGCTGAAAACATCGGCTCCGACTTTAGCCGAACACAGCCGAAAATTACCCTATCAACTCAGCACTCTAATATGAACGGCGCATAAAGTCTCTTGCATCTTATAATAATCACAGTCTATGATAATAACGCAGCTCTGGAAAAAAAGAGCTCATGGCAAAATTACCAGTTCAATTCAATTTATTTATATAGCGCCAAATCACAACACGTTATCTCAAAGCACCTTACAAAAAAAAAAAAAAAGAGTGGGTTTAGGCCACGCTCTCAAATTTATAGAACCCAGCAGAGACTCCTAAGACCAAGCACTATGGCGACACAGGCGAGGAAAAACTTCCCTTTAACGGGCAGAAACCTCAAGCGGAACCATAGCTCATAGAGGACGGCCATCCGCCTTGACCGGCTGGGTTGAAAAAAAAAGTACAAAGTAGGAGAGGGAGGCGATGGAGAAATATGTTAAGGAGTCGCTGAACACCGGCCTCATTCAGCCATCTTTGGCCCTACTTGGGGCTGGATTCTTCTTCGTGTGAAAGAAGGATGGCTCGCTGCACCCGTGCATTGACTACTGAGAGCTCAATGCGATCACGGTCAAAGACAAGTATCCTCTGCCTTTGATAAACTCAGCGTTCAAGCTCCTTCAGTACTCACAGATTTTCACCAAGCTAGACCTAAGAAATGCGTATCATTTGGTTCGCATTTGCGAGGGCGATGAATGGAAGACGACATTTAAAACTCACCAGGAGCAGTTTGAATACCGGGGGATGCCATTTGGGCTCACTAACACCCCCACCGTCTTCCAACGGTTAATAAACAATGTCCTTCGTGACATGCTTTACCAATTCGTATTCGTCTACTTGGATGATATGTTAATTTTCTCCCACTCGCCAGAGGAACAAGAAGCTCATGTCAGGGCCATCCTGCAATGGCTTCTAGAGAACCAGCTCTACATTAAGGCTGAGAAGTGTGAGTTCTCCACAACATCAACCACCTTCTTAGGCTTCATAGTGGCTGAAGGGAGACTGATTGCCGACCAGGCCAAGGTGAAGGCAGCGCTGGACTGGCCAACTCCCCACTCCCGTAAGGAGCTCCAACGCTTCCTCGGGTTCATGAACTTCTATCGCAGGTTCATAAGGAACTATAGTGGGGTGGCCTTTAACACAGCTGACCTCCATTAAGGTCCCCTTTCACTGGACCGAGGCAGCTGAGCAGGCGTTTGTTATATTAAAGCACCTGTTTACTGGAACACCAATCTTGGCACAGGTCGACACACAGCTCCAATTTGTCCTCGGGGTGGACGCATCTGATTCGGGGGTTGGAGCTGTATTGTCACAGAGCACACACCATCTGGCCAATTGGATCTCACAGGTCTATCAATCACCATTTACATCAAAAGCCCGAGGGGTCACTATTCTCTTCTGGAAAACTGTGCCTTTCCGATTTCAGTCATCTACAGCTGACTCAAATGGCAGGTTCATAATTTTAACTGGGCATATTAATTCATTTCCCATTACACTGGTTAATATTTATGGGCCAAACACGGACGATCTGGCATTTTTTCGAAAAGTGTTTGACATTATTCCGGATGATGATGTAAGCCACTTAGTGATGGGGGAGATTTTAACTGCTCCCTAGATCCATATTTAGGTAGGCTGTCCTTTGCCCCCCCACCTAATATTCTTGCTGTACAAACCATTAATAATTTGATGAAATCAAATAAGGTGGTGGATATTTGGAGACTGCAGCATCCATCTGATTGTGATTACTCCTTTTATTCACATGTACATAGATTACACACACAGATTGATTATTTTCTAGTTGATTCCAGATTAATTTCCAATATTAACCACACCAAATATCATAACATAATAATATCTGATCATAGTCCCATCAATCTTAACCTTAAGGTGTTTTCCCCTAGTCAAGTTTATAGTTGGCGCTTCAACCCTTATCTTTCTCCAGGATCAGACTTTTAGAACACACATCACCACACACATATCACAGTTCCTTGAGACCAATGATAATGGGGAAGTGAATGATACAGTATTATGGGAAACACTCAAAGTGTATATCAGAGGGAAAATTATTTCTTACGAAACAACATTGAAAAGGGCCAAGAGAAGTAGATTGGGACAGACTGAAAAAGAATTACAAATAGCTGAACAGGCTTACAGAAAATCATTGCTTCAAGCAGATTATAATACAATTCTGAAATTAAAATATGAGTACAACTGTGTTTTGGGAGATCAAGTGGGCAATATTTTACTTAAACTTAAACAGTGGCATTTTGAACTTGGTGACAAGCCACAAAAGTCATTGGCAAGGCAATTAAAAGGAGAACAAGCAAAACGAGCCATTTACAAAATAAGATCTAAATCTGGAGGGATGCTTACAGACTTAAGGGACATAAATTAACGTTTTAAAGAATTTTACTCAGAAATTTACACCTCTAAATCTACAGCCACACAGGAAGACTTTGATAAGTTTTTTAATTCGCTCCATTTCCCCAAGTTAGATGTAGCTTCCAGGGAAAGTATGGACATAGAGTTCTCGATGTCAGAGTTACAAGATGCCATCAGAGGATTCCCCACTGGGAAGGCGGCAGGTCCTGATGGGTTCGGGCCAGAATTTTACAAAGCCTTTCAAGGGGTCCTTGCACCTTCTTTGCTGAGAATGATTAGAAACATGTTTCAGAACAGACAGCTTCCTTTTATTTTAGTGAAGCAAATATCTGTGTTTTATTAAAAAAAAGACAAAGATGAAACTGACCCGAGTAGCTATAGGCCTATTGCTCTACTAAATTACGACGTGAAAATAATTACTAAAGTTCTAGCAAACCGGCTCAGTAAAAATATAGCAAGTATTATTCACACGAATCAAACAGGATTTATTCCTGAGAGGTATTCATTCTGTAATGTTCGCAAAATTCTTAATATCATGTATGCTGATTATAGCAAAGATGACAGAGCTGCTGTACTGTCTTTAGATGCTCACAAGGCATTCGATATGATAGAGTGGCCGTACTTAATTGTGGTGCTCAAGAAATTTGGGTTCGTGGGTTAAAATCTTATATAGCAACCCAAAATCTGCCAGCTTAACAAATGGGGACAGATCTAATCTGTTCTCTTTACAACGTGGTGTCCGTCTGGGGGACCCACTGTCCCCTTTGCTGTTTAATATAGCACTGGAGCTCCTGGCCGCTGGTATCGGGGGCACCCAGACATTAAAGGCATTAAGTTGGGCAGCACTGAGACCCGTGTTACCCTGTATGCGGACGACCTGTTGGTTTGTTTAGCTGATCCTGTGGCTTCAGTCCCAATTTTATTAGAATATATTAGCTCCTTTGGAAGCATCTCTGGTTATACTATAAATTGGGGAAAGAGCGAATTCACGCCCTTAACAGACCAACTCACCGATGACTTCTTGACAAAATTGTCTTTCAGAGTGATGGAGGAAGGTTTCACTTATTTAGGGCTTAGACTCACTAAAAACCCTCTACATCTTTTCAAATGTAACTTTATAGAGACAATAGAGAAACTTAAAAAAAATGAGTTTTGGAGAACATTGCCTCTATCTATGATTGGTCGGGTGAATGCAGTTAAGATGGTGAGCCTACCTAGGTTTTTATACCTCTGTCAGAACTTGCCCATATACTTAAATGCATTGTTTCTTAAGAAGCTCGACTCTATTATTTTACCATTTGTGTGGGGTTACAAATCACATAGGATATCTAGGGCTCACCTCCATAAACTCACTAGCAAGGGTGGCCTGGAACTGCCCGTTTTTAAATATTACTACTGGGCAGCTAATTCCAGGGCCTTAACCTATTGGAAGTGTGCAAGTGACAATGTTGAGGAGAACCCTTTATGGTTGCAACTTGAAGCTGCTGCTGTTACAATATCCTCACTTCCCGCTCTTCTTTTCTCTGATTCTACCCCTGTAGTTAAATTAACTCAGCCAAATTTCATTGTGAAGAACTCCGTGCGGATACTAAATCAGACAAAAGTGGCTTGTCGGGTTTCAAATGTTTCCATACATACTCCAATACGTAAAAATCACTGATTTTTGCCTGGACAGTTGGACGAGATGTTAACAGTGTGGAGAGAGAGGGATATCAGAAGTTTTTTCAGATTTGTACATCAATGACCAGTTGGCATCATTCGCTCAGATAAGTGCTAAATTCAATCTTCCAAACTCACACTTTTTTCGCTACCTCCAAGTCAGACATTATGTCAAGGAAAATTGTCCACAATTTGCTTCCACCTCCACAACCAACCCTTTTCTTGAAAACATCTTTCTCCCTCCACACTCAAAACACTTAATATCAAAATTTGTGTGCTCTTTCACAAACCCAGTTTCCTCTGATTTTATTAGGGAAGTGTGGGCCAAAGACTTCAACTCTGAAATATCTGTAGAACTCTGGGAGAAGGCACTGTCCCAGGTTCATTGTTGTTCTATTAATTCCAGGTACAGATTAATTCAATACAAGGTGCTGCACAGACTGCATTACTCAAAAACAAAGCTGAATCGTATTTTTCCAGCTGTGTCTCCTGCCTGTGATAGGTGTCATGTTGTTGAGGGTTCATTAGCACATCTGTTGTGGTTTTGCCCTAAACTGCGCAATTTTTGGTCAGCTGTATTTGAGCAGCTCTCAAAAGCCTATTCCAGAGACATTCTGCCTAACCATGAACTGGCCATCCTTGGATGCTCTACAGAGACCAGTTTAACCGCACGACACATAGGTTGCTCTGCATCTGGACATGGTTGTGCCCAAAAAACTTATTCTTCTTACTTGGAAGTCTACCTCTCTACCCTCTTTTTCTCATTGGCTCAGCAAGATGTTGTCTGTTATTCAGATGGAAACACTGCGGTTCCACAAACCTAACAAACAGAACAAATTTAAGAGACTCTGGGGACCCTTTCTGGCCCAGTGTCAAATCAACGTACATTCTTAGGGACCTTAAATCCCAAGAGCGGGATTAAGGAAGAAAAGAAAAGAGAAGGAAAGAGAGGGGGGGGGGGGGTAATGTACATCTATTATTGGGTGGCAGGTTGGTTTTTTTTTTTGCTTTTTTTTTTTTTGTCATTGTGGTGTGTGAATGTGTAGGAGGGTGGGGGGCATTTATCTTCAAGTCATGTGTTTGTGTTGTCTAAGTTATGTGATATTTCTTATGTGAAAATACATAAATAAAACATTAAAAAAGTGCACTTGGGAAAAAAATAACTATACCATTGTCTCTTAGAAAAGGTGAAGGGAAAGCAGCAATCAAGAAAAAAGGAACTGAGCTATGGCAAAAAAGATGAGATGAAGATCATAACGATAGATCGTATTACAAAATACAAAAATCTATTGCACTAAAGAATTATAAAACAACAAAAAGGAGGAAAGACATCATTATGGCAAGACTCAGACTGGATCATACAGGTTTAAACGGCACTTTATTCACCATGGGGAAAAGCGAAAGTGACAAATGTAGAGAATGTGGAGTAAAAGAAAATGTCGAGCACATCTTATTGCACTGTCACAAGTATGGAAATGAAAGAGTGAGAATGAAAAATGAAGTTCGAGAGGCCGGTAGGCAATGGGATGGAGAGGCACTAAAATCACGAGAAGGGCTCTTTTCTCTTTTTTCAATAACAGGATTAAGTCATAGAATTTAGGGGTCGGGCTCAGATGACATAATGCTACACACGCTTGTACAGTAGGTGGCGGTATGCACCTTTCAGTTGTTTGCTATCCGCCAGTAACCGAGAGAAGAAGAAGACGAAGCCCCGCCCTATTCCACTTGCTTTTAGTGACACTGGCTGCCTCAACTCGCTACTACAGCAGTGTGGAGAAAGTCAGTATTGACTGCTGACGCGGTTCATAGAGAGCGTGTAGGTCAATAGAGGAAATTTACCAGCACAATTACAGAACAAGATAAATATACGGCATCTTAAACCACATATTCTCCACAGTTGTTGCTCGTTGTGGTTGCTTGTAACTGGCTAGCCGTTGCGAGCTAACGGAAACACCGAGGGCGTCAGAGACAGTCGGTCCATTAGCTTGATTAAACCGGCACCGTTACAGGTGACCTAAGAAGTACGTTTTTAACAGCGTTTTTTATAATATTTTAGAATACCTCCTTTTATTTTATTTTAGATCGTATCAATTCCGTCAACTAGTCGACGTTGAAAAGCTGTGATGGACTTCCTTGCTGGTTGCATCGGGGGTAAGTCACCGGCAGGTGCATTTCCTTATCAGCCTTTCTTCTTTTAGATTTGATTGGCGGTTAGCAGCCAGCTTACAGGTGCATTACCGCCACGTACTTCACTCTGTATCATCACTCTATCTGGTCAGGAGCTGTAGTCCTTCATCGTCATTGCTGTGTCCACTCGAATCTCAACTCTGTGTCTTCAGACATTACTCCTCTTCGTCTCCTCGTACTTCACTCTATATCATCACGTCACTCCATATCACTCTACACCGTTATAATGTTAATTTGTACACTATTGAACCGCAGGGATTATAATTTACCAGTTTAGCTGTAAACTGGCAAATTACCTTGCAGTACCTTACATTATATTCACGTGATGTGCGTGTGTGTTTATGAAATCCTATGGAACTCGTCACGCTAAGGAGATTAGCCAACTGTAGATGAATTGCATTTGATTTCACTGAAGTCTGATTCTGTTTCTGCAGTTGGTTGTTAAAATGTGAGAAATTGCTGTACATTTTTGTACTTGCAACCTGATCTAATAATGGCTCTATAGACGTCAAGGGGGAAAATCCTTGGAAAAACTGGTTAAGCATTAGCTCATTTTAGGGTAATTTTCTTGATTGTTGAATGTTTTATCAAGGTTCAATTAAGCATTATCCTTTAGAACAGGGGTGTCCAAGCATGTGCCATGGAGGGCCAAGACCCTGCAGGCTTTACCTCCAACCATTGTCTTTAATAGCAGATTCCACTGAATTTCTTTCACTGATTGCTGGTAAGTGAAAACACCTGCTGAAGAGACTGGGTAGAAGAGAAAACCTGCAGGGTCTTGGCCCTCCATGGCACATGATTGGACACCCCTGCTTTAGAATGTGAAGTGTGTTTTTGCAGCATATTTAAAGTTTGTTTCAGGAAGGTTAAAAAATACTCCAGCCTTCAAGTCATCATATGCTCATGATCCACGAGAAATGACAACATCCAGCATTGCACAAGTCCAATCCCTGCTTTCAAACTAAAAGGGCTTGGTTATTTGGAATTCCCCCCCCCCCCCCACCACCACCACCACCACACACACACACACATACAGTATGAATGTACACACCCCAAAAACTGGATAAGCATTAGCTCATTTTAGGGTAATTTTCTTGATTGTTGAATGTTTTATCAGAGTTCAATTAAGCATTATCCTTTAGAACAGGGGTGTCCAAGCATGTGCCATGGAGGGCCAAGACCCTGCAGGCTTTACCTCCAACCATTGTCTTTAATAGCAGATTCCACTGAATTTCTTTCACTGATTGCTGGTAAGTGAAAACACCTGCTGAAGAGACTGGGTAGAAGAGAAAACCTGCAGGGTCTTGGCCCTCCATGGCACATGATTGGACACCCCTGCTTTAGAATGTGAAGTGTGTTCTTGCAGCATATTTAAAGTTTGTTTCAGGAAGGTTAAAAAATACTCCAGCCTTCAAGTCATCATATGCTCATGATCCACGAGAAATGACAACATCCAGCATTGCACAAGTCCAATCCCTGCTTTCAAACTAAAAGGGCTTGGTTATTTGGAATTCCCCCCCCCCACCACCACCACCACCACCACACACACACACACATACAGTATGAATGTACACACCCCAAAAACTGGATAAGCATTAGCTCATTTTAGGGTAATTTTCTTGATTGTTGAATGTTTTATCAGAGTTCAATTAAGCATTATCCTTTAGAACAGGGGTGTCCAAGCATGTGCCATGGAGGGCCAAGACCCTGCAGGCTTTACCTCCAACCATTGTCTTTAATAGCAGATTCCACTGAATTTCTTTCACTGATTGCTGGTAAGTGAAAACACCTGCTGAAGAGACTGGGTAGAAGAGAAAACCTGCAGGGTCTTGGCCCTCCATGGCACATGATTGGACACCCCTGCTTTAGAATGTGAAGTGTGTTCTTGCAGCATATTTAAAGTTTGTTTCAGGAAGGTTAAAAAATACTCCAGCCTTCAAGTCATCATATGCTCATGATCCACGAGAAATGACAACATCCAGCATTGCACAAGTCCAATCCCTGCTTTCAAACTAAAAGGGCTTGGTTATTTGGAATTCCCCCCCCCCCCCCCAACCACCACCACCACCACACACACATACAGTATGACTGCAAAACAAATCTACCTACGGGTACAAATAAAGTAACCTGAACCTGAACCTGAATGTACACACCCCTTCACAAGACCAATCACATGCTCTATTTATTTGCAGTTACTGACGTGGCAGACCATGTGGTCTTCCTGATTCAGGGAACTCATTTGCAGTGAAATGGGAAGTAGAGGGCAAACCTAAGTTTGTTTCACATAGAAGTATGACAACACCTTCCCGGTTATTTTGTTCTGCATTGCTTCCCTGTGCACTTAGGTCAATGACCATCTGTGATACTGTCACTCTCCTCTGCTTGTGTTCTTGTCCGGCTTAGCAGTTGGACTAGCCTCTCATAGGCTGTTTTTTTAAAATTTTTTTACAAATAGGTCATGTGACAAAGCAGGTGCTTATGTGGGATTAGCCCGCTGTGTGTGTTTACAGTCAGTCATTGATGGGTCAGTAACTTACAACTCTTGTTATGCATTTTGTACATGATGTATCATGATGTATTACACCTGTTATGGCTGTTGTTTTCCACAAACAGATTTTTTAAATTGACATCTGCAGTATTAAAGACAGCAACTAACTCTAGGAACTTCACATCATGAAAGTTAGTTTTTGTTTGTTTTTTTTTTGGGGGGGGGACTAAAAATGTAACATGATTTATGATTATTCATGACTTGATAGTGATTGCAGGAATAACTGACTATTATAATGAACTTACACTACTCACAAAAAGTGAGAGATATTTGGCTTTCAGGTGAAATTTATGGAAAATGTAAGAAGGTCACACTACAGTGACATAATGTGAAAGTAGGGCATTTAAGTAGAAACATGCAATGGTGATTTCTTCACCTCAAACAATTTATTGAAACAAAAGCCAACAACAGTGGCGGGGATACCACAACAAAAAAAAAATGTCAGTGTCTCAATAACTTGTCATGTACCCTTGAGCATCAATTACAACTTGACAATGACGTCTAGGGCTGGGAACGATCCCTAATTTCCAGAATTGATTCGATTCCGATTCTTGAGATTCTGAATCGATTCGATTTGATCCCGATTCGATCTGGGGAATTACCATTTTAATAGCACCACCAATACCACCAAATCTACCTACGGGTACAAATAAGTAACAAAAAAAAAATAGCCATTTTACTTCCCATAAAACAAAAATCTTCGAGACCTAATGCTGCAGATTGTACCAAGAATCTTCTAACTTTGTTAATACATAAATTATCACATATAGAACTGACCCAAAATCATTTACAGTAATGCACTTTTTATTATTTAACTTATCATTTCATAAAGTGCTCACAGGTGCTTTCTTTAGTGCAAAGGGTGTGTCGTGTCAAGTTCACCACCCAGAGTAAGTAAACAAATTCAATGCATGAACCATGCATACATAATCTCATTGTATTTCAGTCCCTCCAGGATTTTGTCAGCTGTTTTTGTGATTGTTGTGGCCCAAAAAGCCTGAATTTGTGGGAGCTTTTCCAAAAATTTATGGCACTTTTAGAGTTTTTTTTGCACTCGAAGTTGTGTGAGGAAGT
Source organism: Pholidichthys leucotaenia (assembly GCA_020510985.1). Lineage (NCBI taxonomy): Eukaryota > Metazoa > Chordata > Actinopteri > Cichliformes > Pholidichthyidae > Pholidichthys > Pholidichthys leucotaenia. The sequence goes on along the minus strand of CM035842.1, from coordinate 371,709,405 downwards.
ACAAATTTTAAAGCAGCTGCTTTTTCCATAGTTTACAGTGATGCTATTCTATGTAACGCCACAAGAAAAGCACAGGATTGCCAAAAATTTCCTGTTAAACAGTGATTTATTTAGAATTAAATGCTCAGTAAAATTGTAAAAAAAAAAAAAAAAAAAAATGACCAGCATTGTATTCTTGCTGAGAACTTAAAAAAAAAAATAAAAGAATTTGTCATTACAACAACTAAATTGCATTGAATGCATGTTAGTCTGGAGAAAATGATGGCAGCACCTCCTTGAATCTTGAATTTGAAGGTCTTCTTCTGTGCTGAAATCCACATGAAGCAGGGATGCTCCTCCACTGACGACCTCTGACCTTCAGAAGGTCTCAGTGAGAATGGAGCTTCCAGTCTTCACACATCTGAAGGCAGATAAAAAGAATAGATTTCACAGTAAAATTAACATTCATATTTTTAGATCGCCACACCACAGTAGGGTTTAATAATTTAGTTTTTTTAAAAATTTTTGTTGTTTATATTTTAACTACAAATTAACTTTCAATGTTTGAAAAGGGTTTCAATTTATTTCCTGGGAAGATTTGTTCATTTCAGTTTAGTTCTACTGAGTAAAAATAGCTTGTTGTACTGCAGCCTTTATTAATTCTACCATCTTAATTTTATTGTGATTTATTCTCTTCACATCTCTTACTTAAGTGGCAGAAGTCCGTAATCTCATAAAACATACCTTTATTCTGTATTTATTCACAGCGTTTAACCAACAGTTCTCTCTGTGTCCATAGTTTGTAAAAGAAACCACCATCATGCCGGATAAATTATTAATTGACTACACAAATGTTAAAACAAACAAATGATATTATACTTACAGTCTCAGCAGCTCCAAGTCTCCCTCTGCCTCACGGGTTTCAGTCTCCGTGCATTTTCCATTTATCAGTCGTCAACTTTATGTTCCAACACAGCGCTGCACATAGTAAAAGTCTGTTTAACCCCGCTTTATGAAAAATATTAAGAAGCTGTTGAGGACAGTCTTTACGGTGACTTTTGTTGCTAAATTAAGAGACACGCACGTTAATAACTCCGCTCATGTAAACACGAAAGTAAAGACGTGTGCACACGCCGCAGGGAACTCTTGCCGGATGAGAACCGTTTTAATACCACAGAAGAAGAACTAGCATATCCGTTAGCTTGCTAGCTCCGTTAGCGCATCGGCTGTTTATGGTTCTCGGCCGTTGTTCCTGGCTCACTGACCCGGTTTCGACCCGATTATACTCAGCAGACATTCACAAACGTAAAAATATTCTATAAAAATATATTAAATATATTAAAAGATCGATCCGCGGATTTGTTGGATCGATATCAGCTCAGTCAAACGTGGATTGATCCATATCGATCTTTTGAACCCACCCCTAATGACGTCTCATGCTGTTCACAAGTTGACTTATTGTCTGCTGAGGCATGGCATTCCGCTCTTCTTGAAGGGTGGGCCCCAGGTCATTGAGTGTGTGGGGTACAGGGTTACAAGCCTCTACACGGCGACTCAGCTGATCCCATAGGTTTTCTATGGGATTCAGGTCTGGAGAAAGTACAGGCCACTCCATTGGAGGTACCCCAGCCTCCAGCAGCCATTCCCTAATGATGCAACCTCGATGAGCTGAGCATTGTCATCCATGAAGAGGCAATTAGTCCTGTGTTGTTCATGCGGGGGCATAATGGCTGGATTAATGATGTTATTCAAGTAGTATCGGCTTGTCACTGTACCATTCACGAGGTGTAGGGCAGTTCTGTACTGACTAGACACACCTGCTCAGATTGTAACACCACCACCACCAAAGGCTCGTTTGGTGACAACAGTGGCTGATGCATAGCACTCTCCTTGACATCTCCAACATCGTTGGCGGCCATAATTTCTGCTCAGCGTAAATCGACTTTCATCAGAGAACAGCACTGATGCCCGCTGGTCCCTTGTCCAGCGTAAATGCTCCATGGCCCATGCAAGACGATGACGCCTGTGCCTGGTGGTGTGGTCAGGTACCCTTGCAGGTCATCTAGCGAGCAGACCACGCTGATGTAAACCATTTCGAATTAGGGCTGAAATGATTAGTCAACATTGTTGATAATGCTGATCATAAAAATTTGTTGATGCAGATTTTTATTGTCGACAAATCGTTTAATTTTAAAGTTTATATGCATGCCGCGGAAATGTTCAGTTTAACTGTTCCAGCAAAGAAGAAGAGGAATGCATCATGGCGACATGGAAAGAAAATCACAGAGAAGGCCAAAAGTATGGGGGGATTTTACCGAAAATTAATAAATGAAACAAGTTCAGTGTAGACTGTAAAGCAGTGTTGTCATATCACAGCTGCACTACAGCAATGCATCCATTCCCCCCTCCTCTCCGTTCCTCCGTCTCTGGCCACCTGCCAGCGGACTGCACTGGTAAAGTTAGTGCTTCTTATTTTCAATGAGTGACTCTCTCAGCTTTAGAAAAGTGACCACACTATTAGTACATGCTGTTTAAATGGTTTACCTGTTGTCGGACGGTAATCTCTGACAATGGTTGCTGACAGCTGAGCTGCTTCCGTTATGCTAGCTATATGTTAACTGCAGTAAAGGGGTGATTTACATGAGTAGCTTATCATTCAAAAGGTTAGAGAAGGTCAACTTAAGTTCATCTGTAAAGGTTATAGTGTATTTTAGCTGCATCCTGAAATTTCACCCAAAAGCTGAATATCCCTAACTTTTTGCGAGTCGTGTATATCTGTTTATTTACATCAATAAAGGTATGAAATCTGCAGATGTTAAACTCTTGAAATAACGTGGTATTTATATCGATTGTCTTGGATGTGTTGTGGATTTTGTATGGAGGTTATTCACCATAAAATATTTTCATAGAATATGAAATTAAATGGTAATGATTTGTCTTGCTTGTTAATTATGACATTCATACAATGGGGAAAATAAGTACTGAACACATCAACATTTTTCTCATTAAACATATTTTTGATGGAGCCATTAACCTAAGATTTTCACCAGATATCAGTAACAACTCAAGTAATCCATACATACAATCCGTATTGACTTTTATATAGGAACTGTTACAAACTGAACACAACTTTCACCATCGTTTATTTCCAAACATCGGCAAATTTTCAAGGAACACAACTTTTGCCAGCGTCTGCCAATGAACACCAACTATCTTTAACTTTTATCAACTTTTGCCAGCAGAGCCAGTCATTTGCCAAAACATCAGTAAAAGTTGGCCCAAACATTGTAGTGTGAATCCACCCTTACCGCAGACGAGTAAACAATGGCCAGTTCCTATGATGAAGTGGGTTTAAACAGTTATCTATACGAACCAGAGAGGGAGGAGGAGGCTTGCAGGGATTAAGCAAGTAAGATTAATCACCCGATCCGACCTTTGAATTTAAAGATATCCTATTATGAATTGTTCTGTCCCTTCAGAGAAGTGTTCAATGGGTTTATTCTTGTTATTTAATTTCTGTTTTTCACTAAAAGCTAATATTTTAATGAATAATGTATATTGAGGATTTGAGGTGTTACTTCTGATTTTACTTTTTATAAATTTTAACCAGGAAAATAATACAAATACCAGCCACACTGGTCAGTGACCAGTCCACTGCAGCCCAGCCAGTCGCACAAAGCAATGACTGTGCATCACTACGGGTGCTACAACAGCCCATGTAGGAGGCAAAATGTCGCTGATCATGACCGATTGACAGAGCAGTGACTTGAAACTCGCTTATGTTTGACAAGGAATCATGACCAACATTACCAGACGGAACCACTAGTATCATACTTGATCCTTTGAAATAGCTATTTATTAAAATTCACTACAGGTACCCTTTAAGTAAGCCATAGATCCTTCCTCCTCTCTCTCACCTCTTTTAGATTTGATTGGCGGTTGGCAACCAGCTTACAGGTGCAGTACCGCCACGTACTTCACTCTATATCATCACTCTTATCTGGTCAGGAGCTGTAGTCCTTACCGCCACGTACTTCACTCAGTAAACATCACTCTATATATCAAGTCAGAATTCTTCTCGGTTGGCAACCTCTTCTTCGTCTTCTTCACTCTATATCTTTGTACAAGGAGTTCTTATGAGTTCTGAACAATCATCTTCTTCTTCTTCAAACAGTGATTTTTCCATGTCTACATGATGTCTATAACACTCTATCTGGTCCCACTCAATATTCTTCAGGTCATCACTCCTCGCCATAGATCCTTGCCTAAAATGATGCCTAAAAATGTAAACACTAGCTTATAGAATAATGAAACTGTCAAAACTTTCAGAAACTAATGTTAAGAGTTGATATGCTGTTCATCGGTATATCCTAAATTACTGATTTAATATTTCCTTTACTTGTCGGTACTAAAGTGCCAGGTTCCATTATTAGGTCAGTTAAAGGCTTGATATCGTTGCGTATGCTGAATAATAATTAATGAAGGGTGTTCCCTTGTTTTTTGTTCATTTGTTTTCAGGTGCTGCGGGGGTGTTGGTCGGGCACCCATTTGATACTATAAAGGTAGGCAGTAAGAAATTTATTTGCATTTATCGTCTACATCCATAATTAGATAATTAATAATTATTTAATAGTAACTATCTATGAATGTTTTTATCTTTAATGTCTTATTTTATCATTTTTTTTTTAACCTCCACCAAGGGAGGAGGTGTAGAGGATGCCTTCACAAACGAGACTGAGTTTATTTCTCAGGAAAGGTTTATTTGCAGTCTCATCCTCTAACAAGCAAGTATCTCAACACAAGAGACAGGACAATCTTTCCTCACAGCTCTTATACCCCCAGAGACACAAAACCCCCAACATCAGATATCACACCCTCAACCCACAGTCCTTCAGTAAACATATGAACCCACAGTCCTTCAGTAAACATATAGCCTCCGAGGCTCGTTAGTCTCTATTGTCTCTTCCGCCTCGGGGCTCCTGCTGGGACATTCTCTCTGACTTCCGGTCTCTCCAGAAACCACTTCACACCTGCCGAGGTCTCTCCTCGGTCCAAAAGGACCTGACCTCGTCCTTTTGGACGTTTGAAGTCTCTAGAGTATGCACCGTCATGCCTACTAAATACATGTGAGAGAAAATGCGTACCATACAAGCATGCCATATATGCGCCCTAAATGTGCGCCATAGAGGTAATGTTTGTAGTGGTGCTGGTTGGTTTGTTGGCTTGTCTGTTAGCAGCATTACTCAAAAAAGTTATGAACGAATTTTGATGAAATTTTCAGAAAAGGTGTGTAATGGCACGGGGAACAGATGATTAGATTTTGGTGATGATCTAAGAGTGCATACGTCCACCAAGGGCTTTGTATTTATTTGTGCAGCAGGAGATTTGGATGAATTTTTTTTTTTTTTTTTTTTTTTTTTTTTTGCCAGAGGTGGTTCTTGGGATACAGAGGAAGCCAGTACAATTCTGTGATGATCCGTGAATGCATACCTCTACCAAGGCTCTTATCTTCTCACAGAGTGTTAGCAACAGTACTCCAAAACTACTGAATGGATTTGGATGAAATTTTCACCAGGGGTGGCTCTTGGACTACAGACGAACCCATTACATTTTAGAATAGAATAGGCTTTATTGTCATTGTACAGCACAGCGGAATTGTGGGTGCTCCACCACGTTACTGTGCAATAAAGTAGGTGAGAAGAATTTGAAATACAACAGTTACAGAATTTTGGTGATGATCAGAGAATGCATACCTCAGCCAAGGCTCTTATCTTCTCACAGTGTGTTGGCAACAATACTCCAAAACTAATGGACAGACTTTGATGTAATTTTCACCAGAAATGTCTCTAGGCCTACACACAAACCCATAACATTTTGGAGGTGATCCATAAGGGACAGAAGGAGCCTTGGTGGAGGTATGCACTCTGAGTGCTTTTCTAGTTTTTAATGAGATAAGCCTTTATTAGTCCCACAATGGGGAAATTCCAGATTAAATTTACTATTAGTTAAATAAGTTGGAAACTCTTGGTTTGATTAATGCCTTCCATTACTTCAATAATTTATTTGCTGTTTGTGGACCACCTTCTTAAGCTGTATAGAAAGATATTAACTGGTTTGTAGGGTTCACCTGTTACCTGTGTGGTCCTTGTCTTCCAGGTCAGACTGCAGGTCCAGAATGTTGATAAGCCCCTGTACCGTGGTACCTTTCACTGTTTCCAGTCCATTATACGGCAAGAGTCGGTATGTACATTTCTCACATACAAATCTGACTCTGATGTCTGTAATATTGCTTTGGGATGATTAATGCTATCTTTATTTTTTTCATTTCCCTTTGGAGGTTGTAACACTGTGATTTGGCTTCTCACAAGGACATGCTGGCCTATCTTTAGTAAGGTCCAGCAGCTGAACTTGGATATCTGTTTAGTTTGAAGTCACTAAGGTCATAGAGACCTGATAGTAGACTTACGTATGTCATACAGTTTCAGTCTTATGACTTGGTACATCATCTCAAATTGGTAACACTTGTAGTGGAAACAAGTGTAGCTGAAGTCACTGTTTTCTTGTTGTAGTTTGATTATATAATTAATCTCTGTAAAGTTCAGTTTAATTTCTTAAACGTATAAACATGGTCCCCCCATGCTTGCAGAGGTTTACTGGGAATTCCCTGTCCCTCCCTCCCTCCCACCTTTCACCACCTGTTGCATGAAAGTTGCTGAGATAAGCTCCAAATTGGTGGCTTAGAAAATGAATGAATTTAAATATCTCTATTCATTTTTACCTGATAAATAAACCTAAATAATTCATTGATATAAGATTTGTTTCTGCTCATATAAAAGCTATGGAAAAGGTTGTCCATATTAGGGGTGGGTGATATGGCTAAAAAAAAAAATTCAGATTCAAAGATTTTATTTATCAGTACTACTATATGTACAGGACATACAGGACAATTGAAATGCCATTCTCTCTCTTCAGTTGTGTGCGCAATGTGAAAAAAGGAATAAGGCTGGAAAAACAACAGCAGTCTGTGTACAGTAATGCTACCCGTAGTGTAAATAATGGTAAAAGATAAAACCCAGCAATCCTATATACAGAAAAAAGGTAGAGCAGTAATACTAAACTGCAAGTTTGATGCAGTAATGTAGGTGCAGACAGTGACAGATTGGACTGCACATGATCAATATTGTAATAACAGACAGCAGAGGTATGGCATTTGTGCAAATGGTTGCAGTAAGGTACAGAGACGTACAACAGCAGAAATATGATATTTCTCTGAATTTTCACAATAGCATTATTCTTGACAATATCACTTTTTTTTATTTTATAAAGGACAGTTTCACAGGCCAGCATTATTTACCTGCAGCGTATTCAGTAAAACCAAAACAAAAATCTCCAGTATATAAGCAGTAGCTCAGATTGAGTTTCGAATATATATTTTTTAATTCTGCATCAAATATATACTGTATATTCTTATATTATAAACCACCTCATCTTAAGTGTACTTGGATGTGGGGGTTTATATGCTGAATCGGTTTACTTGTGTTAGCACCGATGTCTCCTCAGGCTTTCTGGCACTAGTTGCACTGAACAATGTTTGTTTGTTGTTTTTTTTTCCCCCTTCAGGTGGCTTAACAAATTCAATGTATAGCAACCAAAATGGAAAATGCAATGAAAATAGATCTCTGTACACTGGCAGCTTTGCACCGAAGTGGTGGTGTTGTTGATGTGCGGGAAGAATTTGTGCGCAGATTATTCGCACCACCGTAACATTTTTTTTTCCCCCTCCAACATGGCAGCAGTCTGAAACGGCCTTAAAAACAAAATATTTCCACACAGCTATATCCGGTTTGAGGTAACTTTGACTACAGAGCTGCCGCTGTATTCCTGTGCCATTTTTGTTTGTTGGATAACCATAAAAACATGCAACTTACATCAACGGCGTAATGACGTGACATCATGCTGCCGACGCTCAATATTGCGATATTCATTTTAACACCGGTAGGAAATTTTATACCAGTGTTATCATGAATGATACCATATAGCACACCCCTAATCCAGAGTTCCACAAACACCATTATTTGTGTTGCATGAAATTGTCATCAGATTTCCAACTATACAATGTAGAAATAGATTTAAAAAAAAAAAAAAAAAAAAATCTTCTTTCCTACACATTTGGCTTGACTGAAGCTTGTCATGTATCTGTCATAATTGGAAAAACTGATGACTTAAAAGTGTAGAACGCTTTATTCCTGTTTCCATTTCTCTCGCCAACTCCAGCTCTCACACATCCAAGACATTTGTTCTATTATAAATTAATTGTCAAAAAAGTATATATTACACAGTTAAATTGTGCAAAATTAACTTTTCCATGGTTTTCTAGAAATAATGTGCGTCTAAACTGTCTACAACTGAGAAAGGTTTGTCCCTCTCTTCATTTTTCTTGTGCCACTTTTCTGAGAAGGTACAGTATTCTCAAACAGTCGAATCAGAAATTCTCCTTCTTGAAGTTGCCAAAGGATAACCCACCACCCCATCCACTGGGTGCCACTCCCTCAGCTCAGTATTTGTTCCACCCTTTTAGCCCCATTTCCTTCCCAAATGCCAGTAAAACAAACATGTTGAAGTTACACGTAAAGCATGCCAGCTGCACAGTCCAACACAGAATTCTATTTTTACCCCCTACTATAATATATCTTGTATCATTCTGGATTATTTTGTTATATTGGGCTGGGTAGATCAGGCCAATAAAGTTAGATTTTCTAGACGGCTGTGGTTGGATTTTCGCGCTGGCCGGACAGCCCAATTAGTGGCCTGCTTGTGTTAGCATAGCTGGGTTGGATGTTATGGTTATTTTAATGTATTATCAGACGTTGATGTGTCCAGCTGGATCATACACCCTTACTTGCCCATATGTTTCATCTTGGACAATATTCCATTCATCTTATTTTACAGTAGTTTATTATACTCTGGCTGGGACCAATCCTTGGCCAGCAGCAGTGGCTAATTGCCATTAATGAAGCTAGTCATTCAGGGTTGTTTCTGTGATTATTATATCCCTAGGACTAGGGCTGTGCGATATGACGATATATATCGAATGACGATGTGAAAACGTCTATCGTTTCATAGACTATCGTTTATACCATAATTTAAAATGCGCATACTCCCATTTATTCAGTAAAGCTCCTCACCACTACTTGTCAGTGCTGTATCTCTCCCTCACAGTGCGCGATTGCGCACAGCGGAACAGGTGTGTGGTGGGTGGCTAGGCTTCAGTCTGGTTGTTGTTGCTAATGCTAACTCCAAACTACCAGTTCAGATAGCTGCTACTCCTGTTTGCCAGGGATGTGGGACTGTTTTCCATCATGCTGTGTCAGAGAGGATAGTTCGCTAACCTCATTTTAATAGGAGGTAAGTAACGATAACACCATGTCTAATTATAAAATGCTAAATGACGATGCTAAGTTGTGCTAACTGGAAATATGTAGCAGACTAGAATTTACAGAAAATCTATACCGTGATATATATCGTTATCATGATATGACTTATATTGTGATATGAAATTTTTGTCATATCACACAGCCCTACCTGGGACTGCTCACAGCCTGTGGACTACTCATACCACACACCCATTTTTCTGATAACACTTTGCAAAGTACCGAAGTCCCACCCCTCCCAATTAACAATTATAAGCCGTATCATCTGGAAAAGTATGAATGGGAGTCAGTGGCCAGAAAATGATTACTCCCTGGTCCGGGTCAACATGTGCCTTGATTTAGATCAGGGGTGCCCAACCTGGGGCTCCTGGAACGTTCAGGTTTCTGTGGGAAATTTTCTAATTTCACTTCTTAATTGGTCCAAAGATTTGCAAATAATTTGCTGTTGTTGTGCATCGATGCAAGGGTGCTTACAGAACACATGCATAACAATGACAAATTATTTGCAAATCTTTGGACCAATTAGAAAATTTCCCAAAGAAACCTGAATGCCCCAGGTTGGGCACCTCTGATTTAGATATATAATTTTTCTCCAGTTAAAAATAGTTTTTAATGTCAAGAATATTGTGTTTTATTGTAAATAGCTAAGTAGAAAGCTCTAAAAATACTTGATTAGAAAGACTTAGTCGCATGGATGATATCAATAGTTTCCTTGCACTTAGTGCCTGTGTCCACGATTCTGTTACAGATCAGTCATCAGGAAAAAATACAGGGCTGCTCTGTGCCAGACTGCCACAGTGACATTTGTCTTCTGCTTTCTGGCTGACATATTGTTAAGCTGAAGAGATGTACGTAGTTCACTTAATGGTCTCACAAAAAAGCCAAATTTATCTTTTGAAGTCTGTCAAAAATAAACAACTTTTTTGACTTGTAAAAGTTTGTTATATTTCATGTTCATAAATGGCATGAAATTCATGGTATGATTCAAGCATGACCAGAAAATTATTATTTTTCTCTATTTGAGGATGGGTCCTATGGACAGTAAACAGAAGGGTGGGACTTCATCATTCTAGTTGGACTTTCACATTCTCTAATTCAGCCAATTTCATGTTGGTTTGCTCGAGCCATTTGGAGTGGTGTGACAAGAAATTACAGGGTGTCCACAAAGTCTCTTTACCAATTAAAAAAAAAAAAAAAAAAAAAAAAAAAAAAAAAAAATTACAAACACAATTGATGAGATGTTAATCAGATTTGTTCTATGTATTCAGTGGTTGTCAAAGTTTTTAATCACATTGCATTTGTGTATTTCAATGTTTGTGGGTTCCTAAATCAAACCTTTCCAGACTGGTGGATTGGAAGGGGTGGCCCAATTCCCTGGCCTCTTTGTTCACCAGATATCACGCCCCTGTACTTCTTTCTGTGGGGTTATGTTAAGGTCTTGATGTGCTTCATGCAACTAATGGTGCCCATATAGAGATTTATTATGTGAGGCAACAAAACTTCAATACAGTGCATCCTGAAAGTATTCACAGCGCTTCAATTTTTCCACATTTTGTTACGTTACAGCCTTATTCCAAAATGGATTAAATTCATTTTTTTCCCCTCACTTCTACACACAATGCCCCATAATGACGATGTGAAAAAAGGTTTTTTGAGATTTTTGCAAATTTATTAAAAATAAAAAAAAATATAGAATCACATGTACATAAGTATTCACAGCTTTTGCTCAATACTTTGTTGATGCATCTTTGGCGGCAATTACAGCCTCAAGTCTCTTTTTGAATATGATGCCACAAGCTTGGCACACCTACTATATCTTTGGGCATTTCGCCCATTCCTCTGCAGCACCTCTCAAGCTCCATCAGGTTGGATGGGAAGCGTTGGTGCACAGCCATTTTCAGATCTCTTTAGAGATGTTCAGTTGGATTCAAGTCTGGGCTCTGGCTGGGCCACTCAAGGAGAGTTCACAGAGTTGTCCTAAAGCCACTCCTTTGATATCTTGGCTGTGTGCTTAGGGTCGTTCTCCTGCAGAAAGATAAACCGTTTCCCCAGTCTGAGGTCAAGAGTGCTCTGGACCAGGTTTTCATTCAGGATGTCTCTGCACATTGCTGTATTCATCTTTCTCTCTATCCTGACTAGTCTTCTAGTTCCTGCTGCTGAAAACATTCCCACAGCATGATGCTGCCACCACCATGCTTCACTGTAGGGATGGTATTTGCCTGGTGATTATTTTTTTTCTTGTTTCGTCCAAACAGGATGCCTGGCATTCACGCCAAAGAATTCAGCTTTTGTCTCATCAAACCAGAGAATTTTTTCTTTCTCAGGCTGTAACATAACAAAATGTGGAAAAAGTGAAACGCTGTGAATATTTTCCGGATGCACTGTATCTACTCCTCATTTTGTTATAATTTCCACAGATTTGTCTATTCATTTGCTTTTGTAATAAATTTGTTACATTGTAAAGAGACTTTATGGACACTCTGTATATCATGGTATTTTTTTGATGCTTTCACTGTATATCAGTACTTTTTGTACAATTTTCTTTACACACACACATATACAGTATGCATACACACACGCTTAACCGTCTGTTCTACAATCTAAGATGGCTTTGATTTCCTTCACAAACTGACACAATATATATGAAAGAATCAATATGAGTGAAGCAGCTGAACTTTAATTTTGCAAACAGCACCTTGAAAAAAGTTGATGCATTAGTTGCTTGTGTTGCCACCAACATCCACAGTGACAAGTGCTATCTTTTGGTAATAATCGAGGAGAATGGGGGGGGGGGGGATACACAAAGTCCAGTGACTTAAGGTGCCTTCAGACCAAACGCAAACGGTCAAATTTTTGCACGTAGCATGATTACATTATAACTTGATGTAAACACGTGAATAGACATGAATTCAGAGAGATGCAGACAGGTGAAGTTGCCTTTATAACTTATGCAGCGGTGTTCAACCTGCTGTGGAAATCCCCAAAATAACGTCACGCTTAGGTTTACATTATCTGACGGGGGTTCACCTGAAAAAGTTGTCCCTGCCTCCAAAACTTGACAAGCTGATGGGTGTTTACATTGCTAGCCTGCTAGCCTTGTTAGCACATCCATGGTAGAAATTCGTGGGTAAATGACACCGACATCCCGATTCAGTTGAAGAGCTCCCAGTCCTTCTGTCTGCAGGTGAGTGGCAATCTCATTTTCAGTTTACTCTCCAGTGTTGATACATTTACTCCAGTGATGGCAGAATCTGTAGGCCATTACTAGCTAGCGCTGCCTCATGGATGTGAACATGCGAATGCGCAAGGTTTGCGTGTGCTCACCTCTTTCCATTGACTTTGTATGTATTCGCGCCGCCTGTTTGCGTTTGATGTGAAGGCACCTTTAGAGCTCACCAGTCCTGGTTACAGTGATCAACTTGGAACGCTTAGCATGCTAGTGCTAACAGTTCATAGTAGAATCGCAATGAAATATTACAAAATGAAAGCACCAATATGCTGTGCCTCGATGCCTGTGGCATGGTAGTATGGGGGTTGTGTAAAAAAAAAAAAAAAAAAAAAAAAAAAAAGTGGCACTCCCACCTCTACTGGCCCTGGATTGTTATTACAATACCTTTTTTCACGACTGCATTGACAGAAATGGTGAGTTAAATTTGTGTTTATTTTGAAAACAAAGCCTTATCTTGAAATTCTGGCAAATTAAAAATCGAGAAAATATGGCGATACAGTGATACAAGCCTTTAGTTCCACTTAATTTTGACCAGACAAGTTGAAAAGCTGGTGACGGACAGACACATTGAGTGATTACCGTATGCCTCCGTTGCACTGAGGCATAATAAACCAGAATGACACAAGATATATTATTGACTGTAGATTAGTGAACATGTTGGAAATGGGGAATAGCTATTGGTGTGACTGAAATCTAAAGAAAATGACAATATAAAGCATGCTTGGTGCGAGCTTCCCAGAGAATAGTGATCAAAACAAGCCAGATCCTAGTGGCCTGTCTGTCATCTCCTCCCTAGTACCACTGTTAAGTTAATCCCTTCCACAGCATGTGGAACACCATGGATAACTAAGTAGACGGTTGTGCTGTTTCATCCCATCTAGCAACAATGCTCTGCACTGTGTGTTTATATATCTATATATTTATTCCATCTAGCTACAATGCTCCGCACTGTTTATATATCTACATATTATTCCATCTAGCTACATTGCTCCGCACTGTGTTTACATATTCATATATTTATTCCATCCAGCTACAATGCTCTGCACTGTGTGTGTGTGTGTGTGTGTGTGTGTATATATATACTGTATATTTTATAGTAATATGTACATATGTATATTAGCTGCTCTTGCTTGCTTGTTTTTTTTCTTGCCTTCTGATTGTTGCTCTGAGTGTTGCTATCCCTGTGCTGTTGCAATCCTGGAATTTCCCCGTTGTGGGACTAATAAAGGCTTATCTTATCTTATGTGGTGTATGGGGGTGGTGTCTGTTTCTGTACCACTGTTAGCTCAGGGGCTAATACCTTTAGCTCCCCAAACAGACAGCTATGAAACTATGAGCTGGGGCTCATCAGCAATTAAAGCAAAATGAACTGAAGTTCATAGTTTTGTGCAAGGCTGTTTAGGCTGGCTGGAAAATGGTGCTACAGTATTTAAACCCGGAAGTATTTTGACAAAAGCATGTCAGACATTTCATTTAGGACCTCTGAGAATTGTATCATTATGTGGGGGGGGGAGTATATAGTGTGTGTCCCCTTTAAAGGGAAGGTCTGCTCTTTTATGGCAGTGATTTCCATTCACAGCGATTTAATGTGGCATTTCCCACTCTTTCCACAGGTATTCGGGTTATATAAAGGTATTGGATCCCCTATGATGGGCCTTACATTCATCAATGCTATAGTGTTTGGTGTCCAGGGAAACACTATGAGGTTGTTGGGACAGGACACCCCCATGAACCAGTTCCTTGCTGGTGCGGCAGCTGGTGCCATCCAGTGTGTCATCTGCTGCCCCATGGAGCTGGCTAAAACCCGCATGCAAATGCAGGGCACAGGAGAGAAGAAGTCTTCTCGGAAGATGTACAAGAACTCCCTGGACTGTTTGGGACGCATCTACAACAGGGAGGGTCTGTTTGGTGTAAACAGAGGTATGGTTACCACATTAATCCGTGAAACACCTGGCTTTGGAGTTTATTTCCTGGCCTATGATGTGCTAACGCGCAGCCTCGGCTGTGAGCCTAATGATCGCTATATGATCCCCAAACTGCTGTTTGCTGGAGGTATGGCTGGTATCGCCTCCTGGATCTCCACCTATCCAGTGGATGTGATTAAATCACGGCTCCAAGCAGACGGAGTGGGTGGAGTGAACCAATACAGCAGCATTGCTGACTGTGTGCGTCAGAGCGTCAGGAGAGAGGGATACATGGTGTTCACTCGAGGCCTGACTTCCACTCTGCTACGAGCCTTTCCTGTGAATGCAGCGACCTTTGCTACGGTTACCCTTGTCCTCATGTACGCCCGGGGGGCAGAGGAAGGACCTAACGAATGTGAGCCGTCTCAGCCCAGCCATCACACACAGATGCAGCCGGCCCAGCCCTCCAGCCTGTGACAGCACAGAGGCCTCACGCTCACCTTGGGCACTTTACAAAAGCATGGAGAAACAGACTTACAATATACAAACCTTATTTACTCTGAGTCTGTTTCATGTCAGACCAACCATTCCCCATTTGGAGTGAGAAAGACCCAGGTTTATATTGGCACTTGTTTTTTACTTTCATGACGGAAAGAAACTAGATGGAAAACATTTTTAGCAATACTTTTATATTTGTTTGCTTCTGATTGTGCAGTTTTTTTCCTTTTATAAGATGACTTTTTTTTTTTCTAATCTAGATGAGGGAAACTAAAACTGACAAGTGTCTGGTTTTAATAGCAGCTTATATTTGTGAAGAGTTCATCAGACATCTAGATTTGTTATTGAGCCACAAAATGGACATGGTTGGTTTGTTTTTACAATGTAGGCAATGGAAGCTAATATCTATTTACATACTGTATATCTGGTAATTTGCAGTGTTTCTATCTTTGTATAGGCCACTGATTTTGAATAATTTTCTTTTTCTATGTATTCCTGGAAAAATTTCCTGCCTTATACTATGGGACTTTTATGTTGTGGAAGGAAGACTAAGCACATGTTTGTACCTGAAGTGAGTTCCTCTGGAGAGGTGTGTGAGCAACAGAGCCATGTGGCGAGTGTGTAGAACTTATCACACTCATCTGCTTTCAAACCAAAAATAATAATGTAGCAAGCTGAAATCCATCACTGGAGAACTATACTGTAAGCTCATGTACATGCACATGTCAGTATCCACTGTAGACAAATATCTGGTCCGAAGAACTCTTCAGGGATTGGTTGAAAATTCTAAAACTGAAGACTGTGGGTGGCATTTTGTTTTCTCATTTGTTGTTGTGCTCCACTAAATGTAATGCTTTACTGTGTAACTCAACTGCTGTAATTGGCCTCCATAAAGCGTTTTTTAAGCCTAAATTATTCTATATTTTTTCAATACTGTATGTATTTAAGCTTGTACATTATTTTTAAACTCAAAAGTGCTTAGTGTATTAAAAAATGCAAAATTTTAATAGAGGGGCCAACAAATGTCAAAATAATTTTACTGTAGTCAGAACTACACTTGACGATTTATGAAAGAGTAATATTATACAAAGGATGTACTTTTTTGACGAAATTCAGTATATTTATACATACGTAAACATTTCTCCTGACACCTGAAATGACCAACACATTCTCATCAGAGGTCAAACTTTGCTTTCCTGTCAAGTGCTGAGTGTTTCTGTTTTCCAGAGAAACGACCCTTTGCATTTTCCTTTGACATTCTGTGCTCGGCAATACAAGTTGATGGGGTGTAGTACTCACTTTTTAAGAGCTAAAAAGTCTTGTAAGTGGTGATAGGGTCAGTGGTTTGTCATGCAGAATATTGGCGTTAGTCATAAGTCACTCACTTCCTTTTTTTTTTTTTAACATTTTTGTTTTCAGTTTTACTTTACTTTGGGTTTTGACATCTTGTGACTATTTAAAAAAAAAAAAAAAAAAGGACCTACATCCCCCTTCACACCATTCGTTTCTGAGAATTCATAGTGAGTTCCTTTTCTCGGAGCAAGTTGGATTTGGGGCATACCCACTATACCTGCTGTGGCGCAGGTGTAGTGTAGCCGACTACTAATCGGATGGTCAGTGGTTCGATTCCTGCTCTGTCTGCATGTCGGTGTCCTTGAGCAAGACACTGAACCCCCAGTTGCTCCTGGTGGGTCAGGCCACTGCCGGGGCATGGCAGCTCCGCTGCCATCAATGGGTGGATAGGAGGATCTGTAAAGCGCTTTGGTCATCTAGAGAGGAGAAAAAGTGCTATATAGGTGAACACCATTTACCCAGCAGGTGCTTCTAGGCCATGATTTGAGACAATTTTGACTAGTGAAGTCAGACGAGCCTGAGCAAAGACCAACTTAAGGATTCACAATGGCCGTACCCATTCACCACACATCTATAGCAGTAGAAAAATGTACTATTTATTAGCACTTTTGTCTCTTCTAGACGGCCATACACATAGCACTCCGTCACTTCTATCTTTACCTCCGCCAAGGAGGTTATGTGATCATCAGCGTTGGTTTGTCTGTCTGTTTGTTAGCAAGATAACTCAAAAAGTTATGGACGGATTTTCATGAAATTTTCACAGATTATCAGAAATAGGGTATCCTACAGATGATTACATTTTGGTGGTGATCCGGATCACCGTCCAGAAGAAAACCGCCATTACAGAAAATGCCATTTTCGTCAATAACTACTGAACCACTAATCCTATCATTGTGAATCCAATTGCTAGTCATATGTTTTCATCCATCCATCCATCCATCTTCTACCGCTTAATCCTTTCGGGTCGCAGGGGGGCTGGAGCCTATCCCAGCATCTTTGGGCGAGAGGCAGGGTATACCCTGGACAGATCGCCAGTCCATCACAGGGCCAACACAGAGAGACAGACAACCATTCACTTCCACATCCATACCTAAGGACAATTTAGAATCCCCAGTTTTGATGCCAATTAACCTAACTTGCATGTTTTTGGCATGTGGGAGGAAACCGGAGTGCCCGGAGTAAACCCACGCAGACACGGGGAGAACATGCAAACTCCACACAGAAGGGTCACCGATGGTCTGGGGGTGGGATCGAACCCACGATGGTCGAGGGTGGAATCGATCCCATGACCTTCTTGCTGTGCTGCCACTGTGCTAACCACTGCGCCACCGTGCTGCCCCATATGTTTTCATGGTCAAGGAATCTGAAAACGTACACACAAACACTGTATGGGGGGAACTGTGGCACTTGGCGGAGGTCTGTGCTCTCCGAGTGCTTTTCTAGTTGAACATGTCACTATGGTGTTTTTATGCACAACATATGTATTGTGTTTTCAGTGATCATAGATGGCAATACCTAATAGCTAACTGGGTAGAATAGATGCATTTTCCCAATTTTGTTTAGTGAAACTGCAAATTCTTAGTTTACTCCGTTTTTACACTGTATTAGATTATCCAAGCAGGCAGCGTGGTGGCAGAGTGGTTAGTACTGCGGCAGCACAGCAACTCACCCTTGGCTGGGGGATCCTGGGTTCGATCCCAGGCCCCGACCAACAGTGATCTGTGTGGAGTTTGCATGTTCTCCCATGTGTGTGTGGGTTTCCTCCCACATGCCAAAAACATGCAAGTTAGGTTAACTGGCATCAAACTGGGGATTGTAAATTGTCCTTAGGTATGAATGTGAGAGTGAATGGTTGTCTGTGTTGGCCCTGCGATGGACTGGCAATCTGTCCAGGGTGTACCCTGCCTCTCGTCCAAAGATGCTTGGATAGGCTCCAGCAACCCCCCCCACCCCCGCAATGATGTATGTTGGTTAAATTTGCCTGAATCCACCAGTGAGTGATCTTGGAAGGAATGCACCTTCAACCTGGGACTGGAGTTCTCTTTTGACCAAAGATGTCACTAAAGTGGTTTCCAAAAGTTCTATGCAGCAGCTTTAAAGCCTCTAATGCATTTTTTTTTTTTTTTTTTTTTTTAAACATCACTGCTCCACAAAAGCTTGTATTAAATGAGCATGTAATGGAGTTTGTAGACCACATTATCCTAAACTTGACTGAAGTATGTTTGTGTTCACATGTATTTGATATACTACTGTACCTTATCAGATCTATGGCTTTAACTGGACTATTTTATTTAACTAGCTCAATGCTGTAAATAAGTTGTTTGTGAGAAATGTTTTTCTTTGAGTGTGTTTGGTACCATCTTTATATTTAAACTTGAATGTTGCTGTAAAGAAGTTTCTTATACTCCCTAACAAGCATGTTAATGTGCCCACTCCCTTCAACTCACTCAGACTATCAGTATTATGGACAATCTACTCCAGTAAAAACTTAACAGAGTTGTACATCACCTGAAACCACTAGTCAAAAACTTTCACAGCTGCACTAAAACCTAAAATGAATGTAACACACCTGTACTCGCGTATAGGTGTCCTATCAGAAACTCAAAGAGTTGAAGAAAATGATTTTTAGGAATCTCGTTTGTTTAAATGTCACTATACTGTGAACTGTCCAGTGCTGCTCAAACAGAAGGATGTGTTGGTGATGATGGTTAAATGAAATGGACAAGCGTGGTTGTAGGTTGCACTAACCTCTCAAACAGTGGCTGTAATCTGTGGTTTTTGGCGTCTCTATCACAGTTAATTTGGAAGATGCAATATGTCCAGGATTGCACTAGAAATGTATACTTTGAAGTGATTGTTGAAATTATATCATCTATTTTTCATTCTGAAGTGTTAATGCAGTTTTGTTCGATGAATGTCTGAGTTTAAGCAGTTTTTAAAGTCTTTGGTCAGTTTGATATAGCTGTTATACTGAAGAGATTTTAACTGATAAACTTAAGACATATTTTTGCATCAAGCATAATCGTTTTGTCTGGATTTGTCACAATCTGTGAAAAAGAAATAAAAATTATTGTGCAAATGCTTGTTTTTAATCTAGTTTTTTAAATTAAAGAGCACCTTGTAATTTTCCAGTGAATATACAGGTGCTTCTCAATGAATTACTGTAGATTATCCATCCATCTATCCATCTTCTTCCACTTAATCCTTTCAGGTCGCCGGGGGGGCTGGAGTCTATCAAAAGTTAATTTATTTGTGTGCACTAAATCTGAGTTTCATGTTTTGAATTACTGAAATAAAAATAACTTTTGGATGATATTCTACTTCATTGAGAAGGACCTGTATGTATTATATGCAATGCAAAGAAATGGTGGTTGATTTATACATTTTCTGTAATGATCATAATCTCATTTTATTCAAGTTGATGTTAAGCTTCAGTGTTTTAGAAAAAGGTTAAAATCTGTGAAAAAAGTAACTTAAGTGAATAATACTGAGATGTACGTATGAGGAAAAACCATATTTATGAGAATAGTCGCAAATGGTGAGCATGGATGCGTACAATATTTTTTTTTTTCCCACTGTATACACTTCTTTATCTTAGAATAAGTTTTGGAGCATGTTCAGTCTGCTATTTACAATTGTGCTGAATCAATTTGTAATTTAAACTGATCCGGATAAGACAAGTTTACCCAACATTACATACTGTAAACGATGTCAAAAGCAAATGCAAACCTCTGGTTGCTATCGGCCCTCATGAGATCTAATGCACAGGTGCTGTTAACTGCTAAAAGTACACAGTTGTGTGGCTTGGACCACATTCCAAAGGAGAACGGAGATGGAGAGCTGTTCTCCACCTCCATTGCTGAAACTGCTTCTCAGCGCTGTGACTGTAAGGTTGTCGGTGCGTCTTGTAGCAACCCCTGACCTAAATGGTGAGGTGAGGGTTGCCATCAAGTCAAAGAAGGAATCTACCAAGCTATGTTGGCTTGTGGGACTCCTGAAGCAGCTGAGTTGTACCAGCGGGCAGGCCTCGACATTGCCACTGTGGCTAGTGATTTTCCAAAGTTACTAGCCACTCAGCCTTTCCACTAGCCACATTTTTGCGGTTGGAAAATTATGTTTAATATGGTCAACTTTGACTATTGCATGTGAAAATTTACTTTAAAAAAAAGTTGTAAATTTAGTTCATGTAAATTGTGGCTCATGTATTCATACCTGCATATGTATAAGCACAAGGGGATGTTTAAGATTGCATATGTGGACTGACCTCACGTCTTAGAGGAGGACAATAGGTCTGGACCGCCTGTGGGGAACAGCAGGGAGACGGAGACACGGCGGTAAGGACCTGAAAGGACTTCCTGACCCCCTGGGGCCAGGTGGAGGACTGAAGGACATTGGGGGGGAGAGTCATGGTCAATAAGGGGATTTGACAAGGATGTGTGATTTAGCTTTTGATGTATGTATAAATAAGGGGGTTCTGACTGAGTTCAGCCTCTTCTGTTTTTGAGAGATATGTTGGGGATGTGACTACAACATTAAAACCTGAATTATGAAACGATTCATCCTCTTCATTTCACGCTCCCCACATAAATGACCCTTATACATACATAAAAAAATAGCAAGAGAAACACTAATTATGTATAAACAGCAGTAAATGCTGTAAAACAGTAGAGAAAAATATTTGCATTGTAAGAGTGAAGTACAGGTAGATTTGGGGTCTGTCCCAATTCTCATTTGTTCCCCTACCCCTATGAAATGGGACACCCCTTCAGGGCTGTGCTACATCATCTGTACTTTGCTGGTGGATTTAACCTAAATGGACACCACCTGTTTTCACCTGAAAAAAAAAAAGAAGAGAGAGAAAAAGAAAACTGATGAGGAAAAAGTGTCATTAAGAAGAAAAATGTCTCAAATTTACATGAACAATTCTAATCAGTAGAAAACATCAGAAATTTACAAGAAAGAAAGCTGTAAATTCACAGAGAAAAAAAATTGTACTCTGTCTGGCCAGTTTTGACACCCCTGGACCAGCTCATTAAACATACATATTTAGACAGTAAATGAGAGCTTCTTGCGCTAAAAATAATTGCGTTTAAAACTCATGTATGGGAGGAGTTTGATGAGGCCATGGAACAAGACTTTTGATCGGCCTCAAAAGAGATTCTGACAAATTATCCATGACTCAGGAAGTTAAAGCAGCTCCCTGTCCATACTGTGTATGGTGCGGATGGAGAGCTGCTGACTTCAACTGCATGGGGATATTGTTGGGTGGTGGAACGAATACTTTGAGGATCTCCTCAAGCCTACTGATACTCCTTCCATATAAAAAAAAAATCTGGTTGCAGAGCCCCAGGGGTGGATGAGATTTGCCCTGAGTACCTCAAGGCTCTGGATGTTGTAGGGTTGTCCTGGCTGACACCCATCCATCCATCCATCTTCTACCGCTTTTCCGGAGGTCCGGGTCGCGGAGGCAGCAGTTCAAGCAGAGAAGCCCAGACTTCCCTCTCCCCAGCCACCTGCTCCAGCTCTTCAGAGGGGATACCAAGGCGTTCCCAGACCAGCTGGGAGACATAGTCTCTCCACCGAGTCCTGGGTCTGCCCCGGGGTCTCCTCCCAGTGGGACGTGCCTGAAACACCTCAAGTGGGAGGCGTCCAGGAGGCATCCTAATCAGATGCCCATACCACCTCAACTGACTCCTTTCAATGTGGAGGAGCAGCGGTTCTACTCTGAGCCTCTCCCGGATGACTGAGCTCCTCACCCTATCTCTGAGGGTGAGTCCAGCAATCCTACGGAGAAAGCTCATTTCAGCCGCTTGTATCCGCGATCTCGTTCTTTCGGTCATTACCCAAAGCTCGTGACCATAGGTGAGAGTAGGAACGTAGATTGACTGGTAAATCGACAGCTTTGCCTTAGAACTCAGCTCCCTCTTCACCACAACAGACCGGTACAACGTCCGCATCACTGCAGATGCTGCTCCAATCCGTCTGTCGATCTCTCGCTCCATTTTCCCCTCACTCGTGAACAAGACCCCAAGATACTTAAACTCCTCCACTTGGGGCAGGAGCCTGTCCCCAACCCGGAGAGGACAATCCACCTTTTTCCGGCTGAGGACCATGGACTCGGACTTGGAGGTGCTGATTCTCATCCCAGCCGCTTCACACTCAGCGGCAAACCGTCCCAGCAAGAGCTGTAGGTCATTGCTGGATGAAGCCAACAGGACAACATCATCTGCAAACAACAGAGATGAGATCCTGTGGTCACCAAGCATGACACCCTCCATTCCCTGGCTGCGCCTAGAAATCCTGTCCATAAAAATTATGAACAGGACCGGTGACAAAGGGCAGCCCTGGCGGAGTCCAACTCTCACTGGGAATGACTCCGACCGAGTGTTGGCAATGCGAACTAAACTCTCACAACGGTCGTACAGAGACCGAATAGCTCGTAACAACAAGCCCGATACCCCATACTCCCGAAGCACCCCCCACAAAAATCCACGAGGGACGCGGTCAAATGCCTTCTCCAAGTCCACAAAACACATGTAAACTGGTTGGGCAAACTCCCACGAACCCTCAAGAATTCTCGAGAGGGTAAAGAGCTGGTCCGATGTGCCACGGCCAGGACGAAAACCACATTGCTCCTCCTGAATCCGAGGTTCGACCAACGGCCGGACTCTCCTCTCCAGTACCTTGGCATAGACCTTCCCAGGGAGGCTGAGGAGTGTGATCCCTCTAAAGTTGGAGCACACCCTCCGGTCCCCTTTTTTGAAGAGAGGAACCACCACCCCGGTTTGCCATGCCAAAGGCACTGCCCCCGACCTCCACGCAATGTTGCAGAGGCGTGTCAACCATGACAACCCAACAACATCCAGGGCCTTGAGGTACTCGGGGCGAATCTCGTCCACCCCCGGGGCCCGGCCACCAAGGAGATTTTTAACCACCTTGGCGACCTCAGCCCCTGTGATAGGCGAGTCATCCCCCTCGTCCCCAAACCCTGCTTCCTCTGTGGAAGGCGTATCAGTGGGACTGAGGAGATCCTCGAAGTATTCCTTCCACCGCCCGACGATATCCCCAGTTGAAGTCAACAGTGTCCCATCCGCACCATACACAGTGTGGACGGGGAGCTGCTTTCCCCTCCTGAGCCGCCGAACAGTTTGCCAGAATCTCTTTGAAGCCGACCGAAAGTCTTGTTCCATGGCCTCACCGAACTCCTCCCATACCCGGGTTTTTGCTTCAGCAACCACCCGAGCTGCACTCCGCTTGGCCTGCCGGTACACCTCAGCTGCTTCGGGAGTCCCACAAGCCAACCAAGCTTGATAGGACTCCTTCTTCAGCTTAATGGCCCCCCTCACCACTGGTGTCCACCACTTGGTTCGGGGGTTGCCACCACGAGATGCACCGACCACCTTGCGGCCGCAGCTCTGGGCTGCCGCTTCAACAACAGAGGTGGAAAACATGGCCCATTCAGACTCCATGTCTCCAGACTCCCTCGGAATGTGGTTGAAGTTCTTCCGGAGGTGGGAGTTGAAGACCTCCCGGACAGGGGCCTCAGCCAGACGCTCCCAGCACACCCTCACTATACGTTTGGGTCTACCAGGTCTGAATGGCTTCCTCCCCTGCCATCGGATCCAACTCACCACCAGGTGGTGATCAGTTGACAGCTCTGCACCTCTCTTTACTCGGGTGTCCAAGACATACGGTCGCAGGTCTGATGATACGATAACAAAATCGATCATCGACCTGCGGCCTAGGGTGTCCTGGTGCCAGGTGCACATATGGACACCCTTATGCTTGAACATGGTGTTCGTTATAGACAGACTGTGGTTAGCACAGAAGTCCAATAACTGAACACCACTCGGGTTCAGATCGGGCAGGCCGTTCCTCCCAATCACCCCCCTCCAGGTTTCACTGTCGTTGCCCACGTGCGCATTGAAGTCCCCCAGTAGGACAATGGAGTCTCCAGGAGGAGCACCCTCCAGCACCCCAGTCACAGACTCCAAAAAGGGTGGGTACTCTGAAACATCATTTGGTGCATAGGCACAAATGATGGTCAGGACCCGTTTCCCAACCCGAAGGCGCAGGGAAGCAACCCTTTCGTCCACCGGGGAAAACTCCAATATAGAGGCAGCAAGGTGGGGCGATACAAGAATACCTACCCCTGCTCGTCGCCTCTCGCCCGTCTCTCGCCACGTCTCTGCAAAATCATATAGAAGTTGGGGACAGTATTGTTGGCATGGCAATGTTAGAAAAATACCCGATTCTTTGATTGAAAGGTCCAAGAACAAACCGGAGATTTCTTCAATTTAAAGGATGGTACATTTATTTAGAAGTCACATGTAAAGCAAGCAGCGCTAGGTGCAGCGTGACGCAGCTCCCTCTGGAGCGTGGTCAGACTGAACCCCGACTTCCGGGTGCAGGTTACAATTATCCCCTCGGGTTGGGCGAGCCAGTACAATGGGATGGGCTTGTACGCGACTATCTGATTGGCTAATCTACCTATGGCGGGAACAGGCCATCCACTGAACACGCCTCTTCATTCTAGAATGTGCTATCAACAGTGTGCGTGGGTGTTGGGTTTGGGTGTGTATCTAATGTTAAAGACCTGACTTAAAAGAGAGAGAGAAAAGACAGAGAGGGCTCTATACCTTTGTCTCATTCCTGTTATCAATATACCATAACATACTTGTTCATAAGCATGCAAACAGAATTTGTATGAAATATGTGTAGAGCATAATGGGAGATCACCTACAGAATTATTATTCTGGCACTAACTATACATTAACCCTTTCAATCCCCCCTTTGACATGATTTTATCATGTCAACCATGTATGGTGTGAGAGACTCTAGCAATTAACAGATGGTGAATAAGGCAGGTCCCTGCATTGTGTGTCAACCCAAGAGGCTTGCACCATTGGTTCTGCTACCCGTGCCTCCCCCCTGTGGACACCTTAGCAAGGTGCAGTGATGTCTAAGAGGTAAACTGTCACCAGGTCCTGTACCCCCCTCGAGGTCTCCTCATGATCATTGTTCTTTGTCCAGTGGAGTGGACCATGTAGGGGTCATAGGGTCGAATAGAATCAGTCCACAAAACCTTTGTCCACCGGCTGACCCTTGCCAGGGCTCACATCATTCAGCTGCACTCATCACACGGTTGCGACAGAGGTTCGACCTTCCTCTGTGTCTGCTTCCCATATCTGCAGCTGTGGAGCACAGTTCCATCTTGGTGACACAGGAACGAAACAACTGTGTCCCCGCTCTCAGAGGCACACCTCATCCCATGAGGTCTACAGGACGGTCTGGTGGGTGCAGCAGAGGGTATGTAACATCCAGTCCAGCCAGTGAACAGCTCAGTGATGCTGTCCCAGGGATGCCACCCCCCTGTCGCTGGAAAGAGGTGAACATGCTGGTGTTGGTAAGTCTCGAGCTCCTGGCTCCACCCTGGATGCTGGAGGTGCGGTGGATGCGCTCGGGTACCAGTCCATTCTTCTTCTGGGGACTGAAGTCATACAGTCACTCGCCCTACGACCTTTTCAATGTCACGGGCACACGTCATAATGGTCTGGTGCTCTCCGGCATGCATCTTCCCTATACCCTACACCTGTGGTCAAGTGCCGACACAAAGGGCTCAGCTGGGGCAGGACCAATAATGGTCTGAGGGGTTGCCATCACAATGCATGGAGCTTGTAAAGTTTTATCCTTATTCACTACAACTGTAGTTATCTATGTGTTGTTGTAAGTTATCTCCCAGTAACCTTGAGTGTGTGATTGTTGACTATATGAAATCTGCATGTGGTGTTTGTGTTGTGGTGTGTGTGTTGGGTGATGGGGCCTATATGTTCAGTGGGTAGGTAGTAAACAATATTGTTCAACATTAGGAGACATCCATATCCATGCATTGTTGTATTCAGGCATTCAGAGCTTCTAACCTTCTCCCTTATTCAGATTACCTAACCGTAATTAGCATGATGGAGATAAATAACGCAAGAAGCCTATAAGTCTCACACCCCTACATCCGTGTGGTGAGCTATGTATGATTTATGTATTATCATTAGCACACTGTGTTTACAAATAATCTGTGATGGCAGAATGGTCTTCCTCGTCATCATCTTTCGTCTTGGGGTCCTCAGCTCTTCCTCTCGACCCAGCAGTTGGTCTAAGACTTGCTGATGACTCCCACTGTGGAAAATTGCATTTGTTAACGCCCTTCTGGGCTTCTGAATATATGGCCTATAGTGTCGTACTCTGCTCCTTTTATTAGATCTGCATTTGGTTATCCCTTTACCATAACCAATTTGGAATTTGATTCAAATTTTCCTCATCCCCTCATTTGTTAATGAGAAAAGATTGGTCATATAGGAGATTTCTGGGCATCTTTGTGCCGCCTTTTGTGCTGATGCTTATGGTTTTATTTTGGGAGAATATTCTATGTTAAGGTCAGGTATTGGTTTTCCATGGATGGCTCTATTCTGCACTAGAGATGACAATATGTCCAACATTTTCCAATCCATGTGTTTGGGTCTAACCAGCGGGATGTGTGGAACCCCCCATTGGTTGAAATGCCTCTTATCCTCTTCAATTAGGACAATGGATGCTTCCACACATTTCCTTGTTTATCAGTCTAATTTTATGACCAATCTGGAGGATGGATTTGCAAATGATGGTAGTTCACAATTTGGATCAGATCCATTCAATTGCCTATAGTACATTGGGTACAATGCTACTTTTACAGATGTTGATAGGCTGGTAGTTCGTCATTTGCAGAATTTGATCATTATTTTTCTGACCCTGAAGCGTCCTGTATGTCATTACCCAGAGTTCTTACTTTACATGCAATAATTTAATTTTTGCTAATTTTCTGCATACGTGTAGAAGTGAGTCCACTTATCTGTTCTAGTCTTTAAGTATGCAGTCCAGTTTTCAGTGGTGGAGGTGGACGCCTCTCCTGCCAGCAGCAGCCATTGTGGGGCATGCTCTCTCCTCCTCCTCCTCCTCCCCGCTGTCCTCCCCCCTCGTCCTCTTGGCTTCCTTTTATAAGAGAAACAGATTCATGGGGAGCCTCAGGCTCCCCTTGTGTCAGCCATTCCATAAATAAGTTCAGTTTTTCTCCAAATTTTCTTTTCCCTTCTTATCTAGATTTCCAACATTGAGTCAAGAAAGGAACTGCTTCAAAGTCTACATTTAATTTTCCTAATTAATACAAGATGGGATAAGATTAACTCTCCACCATGCCAACAGATATTGTCTGCACTACTGTAATTGAACCTTGTGGACCTTTGTCTTCCAAGAGTTCTGTTCAATAAGGTTTCAATAGTCACAGCTTAACTACTTTACAAATTTCATTTAAGGAAAACAAAATAACCACCTGTGCATTTTGATATGCTTCAGCATTGATAAATAAGATCAGCTTGTCCAGTTGAATTTAAATAAATGATTAAAAGCTGTGTCACACTTTCAGTCAAGCGAAAGGTGGACGTTTTGCCTAATTAGAATTTGATTCAAATTTTTCCCTTGAATGCCTCATTTTATATATTCCTTGGTAAAGTGTGGAGTGAATGTAGTTTACCCTGACCCAGCTTGGCCACCGCCGAATCAGGAAAAATCACATTCCTCATTACTGTCATATTCCTGAAATATGATGTATCATATATCACATATCACACCATTATGTGGTGAGTAACATCAAATGCATACCCTCTGTTGGGGAGGAACATAACTAATGTTAATATTCACAATTAAGGAAATGCACTGAAAGAATGGACACCTAATGTCTCATTAAGTACTTGGAAACATCTAAGATGGTTGCCTGCATTTGTGCCTTCTTCCTGACACTCTTAGCCAAAAATTTAATTTATTTATTGTTGGTTTTCTGTTTGGTTGGTTTTTAAAGCTACAGCTGCAAATCTTACGTGGATCTTTATTTTCTTTGGTTAGACATGCTCTGCTTTAATTTCTTTTTCCATTTCCATCTCAACATCAGAAATATTTTCTACACTTGCTAAATCCACCGTTCTTCTTCTCTTCCCCCAAGTACTTTTTCCCATCAGAAACACTCACTCAATTCTTTTCCAACCACTATCCATCTGTGTACAAGACTTCACCTTTCCCTGGACTAGCTGATGAAACATCTCACATCTATAATCTCTTTCAGTATTGGAACTTCCTTCTGTTCACTGTCCCGTCGTTCATACTACTGACTACTGTCCACAGCTAATGCTCCATGCAAGATCCTGCACATAAAAGTGATCGGTTTCATTCTGAAAAGTCAGCTTTATAAATAAACCAACATGGCTCAATTACAACACTCATCTCTTGATTTATACCCTGGCCTTGGATGCCTTTTAATTACTGACCTTTTGAATTTGTTTTGGAATTAAATAATGCCGCTGGGTCTGAACACCTGCCTTTCAAGGAATGTATTACACTAAGACGTCTGCTGATTATTATGAAAACTTAAGTTTAACAGAGTCATCTGTATCTTGGTGTGGTGGAGTCTGTCTTTTTTCTTCTGAACAGATAACCTCCAGATGAACTAACACTATGCCTACAAAACTATAACAATTTTAGATACAAAAATATAGAGCTTTCATTAGCCTCCAAAAACAATTCTAAATAACATTTAAATCAGGACTTAACCATGTGACACACAAACCATGCGGGTGTGAACCGCTGGTTTGTTTGTCAAGCTACACTCGTTGTCTTGTGTGTGCCAGAGCTGCAGATCTATGTGCACAGGACATTAAAGCCTTGTTCATGCTCCACCTCCGCTCTGTGCGTGCTCTATGATGATCCCTTGGATAGGGCTGGTGTGCACACAGCTATATGTATGTATATGCTTCATTCTTGAGTCTATTCGGCCGAGTGTTTGCTGTTTTTTACCCCAAATTATCTTCTTGTTTCTGTAGTCTACTCTGGTTGTGTTTGTTTTAATTCATCGTCTTCCATAATGCTTTTTACTCATCTCTGGATGATCCAAAACCATAACCCTTGTTACGCTGCCATCCCCCATCTCCATACAAAGTGTAAGGAAATCTGTAATGCTCCGCACCGTGTATTTATATTTATGTGTACATATGTATATTCACTGCTCTTATTTTCTTATCTTTTAAATTATTGCTCTAAGTGTTGTTATCCCTGTGCCATTGCAATCCTAGAATCTCCCCCATTGTGGGACCAATAAAGGCTCAGCTTATTTTAATGTGGCTTTCATGTAAGCTTACAGCTTTTCTCAAATTTAAACACTTCCCTTCTAACTTTGCAACCTTTTCTCTTAATAGTTATTTTCTCCTAACAAATTTTAGATCTTTTCCTTGTAAATTTGCAAGTTCCTTTTCAGGAATTTGTGACATTTTGTAATATTTGGCAAATTTCCTCAATTGTGCAATTTCCTCCAAACCTTGCAGCTTTACCCTTATACCTTTTTGCATAAATTTTCAACCCTCGTCTTAACTTGTGATTGTAAATCAGCATTTTTATCATATTTTGCACCTCCATGCTCAAATCTTATGTTAAGTTAAAATGTTTATTGCAAGTCTTTAACAATGTTATTAGATTTCACCAGATTTGTAGAGATGTGCAAAAAATACAGTTAGGAGGGTCTGGGAACCTCCAAATATGTATTGGCCCTTAAATATTAAGGAGCCCTAAACCTGCCTCATTTCTCTTGGTCACTAGGTGGCTAGTTTTCTTGTAGCAAAAGTTCCCACTGCCTGATATTCTGTGGAATAATGACCTTTCAAGCGTCAAGAAATTTTCAGATTTTGGTCTTAGTTGCTAGCCTTTGTTTTATTAGATGTTTCTTAGATGGAGAATGGGTGAGCAATATAAGCTGCAGCTTCAGCCATCACGCTTTTTGGATAACTTATGTTGAATTGTGCAATCAGAGGAGCCATTGTTTAATTTGACCCCGTTGGATTCCTCTTCCTTGATACATTGTTCTATTCCTTTAATGGAGCCTTCAAACCTTAGTGGACTAGTAACTTTTCTATCTGTTCCTGTCTTGACCTCTCATCTTGACCTCTCCCCCCTTGAAACAGAACGGCTTAATATCAAAGCCGGTTCTTTTTCAACATCCTGTAGGGAAGGATACCTGTTGTGTTGCTAATTTTGGGGGACCCCTTGGGGGCCCTTGTGGGTGTTTGAGCTCAGTGGCCAAATTGCTTAACATAGGAAGTATTAGTCCCACGGGGGCCTCTGACTATTCTGACCTCCTGTGGTCATGCAGCCCATTCTGACAGGTCAACTTAGATGGGGCATGGGTATGGCTTTTTTGAAGATTGGTCATGTATTGTGTCTGCTCAGTATGTGGTCTCGGCACATCTCTGATATGGAAGGCAACAATACTGTATAGCTAGGTCTCCCTGGTGGGGGGGGCCGTTTTCACATCCTTCGAACATTCCTCTGTCCTGCATTTGTTTGACCCATCTGGCAAATTTCTCCCTTCCTTTCTTTTGATCTGTGATTGGGACCTTTGTCAACCATCTAGCCCTTGTCTAGGATAGCGCTGACCCCAGGGAGCCGGGCTTACAGGCTAGAGACATTTCATATAGGTGTTAATCAGTCTCAACTGGTTACACAGGAATACTATACAATATCAGATGTGTGAGGACTCACTCTGCTGGTGTGCTCAATTGTTCCTCTTTTGACCCATTGTGTTGCTTTCTTTGATTGCTGGAGTGGGACAGCGAAGTGGAGGGAGGAGGGGGTCACTGATGGCGTGAAGGAGGAGGCAGCTGCTGGGGGAGGGGTCGTCCACAGCCAACACTGTCTTAAATTTAATGGAGAGAAACAAGCTATTAAACAGCGTGTTTTTGTCCTTTTCTGTTATATCATGTTTATTGATTATTTTGCATTTGTTCTCACCGTTGCAGCATAAGTCTCTTATTCTTACGTTTTTTCTTCTTCCAATCGTTTCTCCATAATTTTTTGTCTTGCGTCCTGCACAAAACTTTAACATTTCATCAGTTTTCAATTTTCTTCAAAAACAAATTTCCTTTTCCATATTCTGCCCACTCTCATCTCCACAACAATAACTCCTATTTACTTCATTCATTCATTTTAGTT
This sequence comes from Pholidichthys leucotaenia, assembly GCA_020510985.1. Classification (NCBI taxonomy): domain Eukaryota; kingdom Metazoa; phylum Chordata; class Actinopteri; order Cichliformes; family Pholidichthyidae; genus Pholidichthys; species Pholidichthys leucotaenia. Next base: position 371,677,957 of record CM035842.1, on the reverse strand, counting down.
TATTGTATTTATTCAATTATTTTGTATTTATAATTTAATTCATTTATATTTTTACTTATCTGCACCAACCTGCAATTTTTCATTTAAATTCTCTCACCTTTATAGTGTCCACCTAGGATTTCCTAGTTTTGTTGAGAAATAAATCTCCTTATTCTCCAGTTTTATTGTAAACCTCCTTCTGCCTGATTTAAAATTGAACCTTTCATCTCTCCAAGCCGAACGGGTATGCTTTGCCTCATTATGGGCAAACCTGCATTTTAGCAGGTCCCTGAGGTCTTTTGTTTTTTCACCATGCATGGAATTTTTAAAGCCTTCCTTTCAACCAGAGAGATAAAGTTCCAGATTTATTCTTAAGGTTTTAAGTTTTTGTTGGCAGTAATTTTGTGAAATAGTGCACTTCCTATATTTGGCCACACGATGGAGGCACTGTGCCACAGCTTGAAGATGATTCAAAATGGCGCCCTCGCATGCGCAGTAGATGGGACACGTGCAAAATGGCCCCTGAGCCTATTGTTCACAAACCATGTGCTTTTTTTTTTTTTTTTTTTTTTTTAAAGTTTAAGAAAAATGGAGCACTGCCTCCTTAATCCCAGCTATACACACGCTACCACAGCTTTACAACTTTAATTTAGCGCTTCATTTTAATGCTGTTACCTCAAATAATCCTCAGTAATCTGTTTTACCAATTTCACCTCCACTCAGTGGTGGGTCCATTCCTTTGTTCTGACCATGCGGTCTGGAGACCGCCATTAGTTAAATCATTGTGGGGAAAAAATTTTACTAAATATTCTCAGCTCCCAGTATTTCCCAACCCACACTTTTATCCCCTAAGGACACAAAATCAGTTCTGTACTTATGAATGCATTCACTATTGTTGGTATAAAAGAATCTTATGCAATTCTGTAAGCTATTATTTTATACTTATGAGCAGACCCTCACTAAAGGTGGAACAAAGATTCTTGCGGCTGCTTGTTACGTTACTCACTCATGATGTAGTCTGAGGTTCTTATAACGTATTAAGAGTATCTTTATATAAACTCACTGCTGCAACCGAAATCAGGCTAACCCTGGATTTCAATTTGGAAGACAGGCACGGCCGTTGCCTCCTATTGTCTTATCAATTCTGGGTACAGACTGCAACCCACAATCTCGCCGATCCATCTAATCTTTTGTTAAACAGAGGGTACTTTCGCTGAGGTCTCGGCAGATCCCCCAATGCACAAGCGGTACCGTGATTAACTCTAATCACAGCGGACACTTTCCCCCGTGGCCTCTTTTCGGCTACGAGAACAAGCGGTGTCTTGTGTTTAGCAAATTAAATGACCGCGGCCTCACTCCCAGAGTGGCATCGGGTCGAACACTTCCATGGCTCCCCCCGGCATCAGGTTGCTAAAACCTGGCTCTTTTCATTTGGGAGACGAACCTGGGTGATTATTAGTCACCCTGGCATCCTAAGTCTCGTCATTTTGGCTCAGACTGAATCCAAAACGTTTCAAAATTTGGCGGACCATGCACCCGTCATACATGTCCATCGACCGCGGCCATTCTATCTCAGACTGAAAATAGAACACGTGCACTCCCTTTAACTTTTCAAACTATTATTTAAACTTTACATGTGACTCCCAACCAAATGATAAATTTCGAGATCGGATATACCCCTTAATCAGACGACTGTAAATTTAGAATGGCCAAACTGCAGAAATTTGCGTAAAAAGGCTTTCTGCTTACCTTTTTGTTTCATTCAGGCGTCGCCACAGTCGACTAAAAAGGGTCCTTCCGATGTAGTTTTTTCAGGCTCGTCTCGGAATACGTGATTCAATCCGGGTCACGGCACCAATTGTTAGAAAAATACCCGATTCTTTGATTGAAAGGTCCAAGAACAAACCGGAGATTTCTTCAATTTAAAGGATGGTACATTTATTTAGAAGTCACATGTAAAGCAAGCAGCGCTGGGTGCAGCGTGACGCAGCTCCCTCTGGAGCGTGGTCAGACTGAACCCCGACTTCCGGGTGCAGGTTACAATTATCCCCTCGGGTTGGGCGAGCCAGTACAATGGGATGGGCTTGTACACGACTATCTGATTGGCTAATCTACCTATGGCGGGAACAGGCCATCCACTGAACACGCCTCTTCATTCTAGAATGTGCTATCAACAGTGTGCGTGGGTGTTGGGTTTGGGTGTGTATCTAATGTTAAAGACCTGACTTAAAAGAGAGAGAGAAAAGACAGAGAGGGCTCTATACCTTTGTCTCATTCCTGTTATCAATATACCATAACATACTTGTTCATAAGCATGCAAACAGAATTTGTATGAAATATGTGTAGAGCATAATGGGAGATCACCTACAGAATTATTATTCTGGCACTAACTATACATTAACCCTTTCAGCAAACTGGGGTGGTGTTTCCCTTCTTCAAGCAGGTGGACCAGAGGGTGTGTTTCAACTTCAGAGAGATCACACACCTCACTCTGCCTGGGAAGGTCTATGCCAAAGTAGTGGAGAGGAGAGCCTGGCCCTTGGTCGAACCTTGGATTCAGGAAAAACAATGTGGCTTTCATCCTGGTTGTGGCACAATGGACCAACTCTTTTCCCTTTCAAGGATCTTTGAGGGTTTATTGGAGTTTGTCCTACCAGTCTACATCTGTTTTGTGGGCTTGGAGAAAGCATTCTACAGCATCCCTTGTGGTTTCTTGTGGGGTGTGCTTCGGGGATATGGGGTATCGAATTTGGTGCTATAAGTTATCCGATCTCTATACGACCATTGCTAGAGTTTGGTTTGTATTGCCAACAATCAGTCAAACTCATTCCCAGTGAGAAATGGACTCTGCCACTGTGACATCCAGTGATGAATAAAAATCCTGAGTTGTCTTTTCTTGTTAAGGGGGATCATTTGACCTGTGTTATGTGTGAACAGTTTGAATAAAAATATTATTGCATAATATCCTTAGCTGGACCAATATGTTTTTCCAATGGACTTCTTTCAGATGAAAGGATAAAATCATGGAAAGTTTTGTATTTTTTGGTGCAGTGTTAACACCTTGAAATGGCACCAGATAGTAGGAATGACTTTGAGGTTTTCTGACCAAAGCATGTCACAGAAATTCCATCAAGACCTCTTGGAACTGTGTCAGAATGTGGAAAAGTACATGAAATATCCCCTTTAATTAGCAATGATTTGCATTTTCATTGGATATTTTAATTTGTCAGCTCTGTAATGTGCTTATTTCTGTAAGAGCCTAATGAGTAGACTGCGGCGGCATGAAATAAAGCAGCGTTGTTGGAGGTTTTAAGTAGAGTTTTATTATCATACCACCGTCACGAGCTCCGCTCCCGGTGCCGTGCGTGCACGCCGGGAGCGGGCCCACGGCTCTCAGAGAAGGAGAGGAGAGGCGGACACGTGTGTGTCTACCAGTTGCAGGATCAGAGTGAGAGGAGGTGTTACAGAACCTGTGCAGTATTTATACCCAACTCAAACAATACATCAAAAGCAGATTCACAGCGGTTGGTCTGATCAAAGGGACTGCAGAACAGGCATGAGATATTTGCATTTGTGAGACACAGACAGGATGCATGAACACAATGCATGGGTGACACATTAACCTCACAGCAGTGAAATGCATAAATGGCTGATTAGATCACAGCATGCAGCGGAAAAACCCAGGAGTGCGAGCTTACTGTCTCTGTGTTCTGTCTGTGTGTTGTGGGGTTTTTTCCCAAACCGCCACAAGACCTGTTGATTTTGTGACAAGCTGAAATTTTGATGTTGTCACTCAAATTTGAATATGTGCGGCTCTTGCTTAAATTGAGGATTGTAGAACTGAAATCAAAACCGAAATGCAGAATTAGAAGACAGAACTAAAAATCGTTTATTAAACAAGATGGGAAAACACTAAGCACAGAGGCCAGAAAACCCCTACACCATACTCTCAGAAAAAAAAAGGAAACAAAACTGAAAAATGGCAGACAATAACAACACTCAGCGGTGGACACTGAAAACCTAGGGAAGTGGTAGAAAATGAAGCACTAACAGGAACTGAAGGAGAAACAGCAATAGGTTTGATTCAGCTGAAAAGCTTAAGAGTAGGTGAGGAGGAACACGCGTGAGGGGAATGACATTAATGGGGGAAGACACACACAAAGGCAGAGTGAACTCAATAGGTGCATTGGAAGTGGACTGCATCATCTGACTTTGGCGTACTTGTGCGTCTAATGTGAACTGCATGTGACTACATGTGTGAAGCATAAATGAAGTGCAGCGAAGTCGGATAAGTTCTGCTTCTCACAGTGTCATTTACCAGCTGTGAAATGAACAAAATATTGTGTTCAACCCATTTATCATAAACACCAATTTATTCTTGTATTGTGGTGACACAAAGGAGATGACACTCCACCCAGTACTTTGGGGTATTGTGGGGGGGAGGGGGGCAGCCATGGGCACCAGAGCACTGGGGGGGTATGAAGTAAATAAAGCTGTGCCTTTCGCCCCCGCTGAGCCAGGCTCACACCTGAGGACACAGGGGTGTGAATGTATTGTACTAAGCCTTGCTCTGTGATGTGTATATTAATGTGTATGTTGATGTGTGTTCACGCTTTGTAACTGGTATGTTAATGTGTTTACCCTGAGTGCCAGAGACGGGAAGAAAATGTATAAAGCAGTTTGCTTTGGCACTCATTGTCAGTCTGCTCTGTGTTGGAGGAGAAATAAAGTTCCGTGTCGTCAGCTCGTGTCTCATCTGCTTTCATCCTCCACATTAGTGACCTAGAGACGTGAAATGGAAAATGGACTGAGCACCACCACGGAGACACTCCCGCTGGAGTCTCCCACCGCTGCATGCGCCATTGCAGTCAGACTCCCGGACTTTTGGCTTTATGACCCGACTGCTTGGTTTATGCATGTGAAAGCCCAGTTCTCCCTCCGCGGAGTCGTGGCAGACGACACAAAGTACCACTATGTGGTGGCACCGCTAGACGCGCGCGCCACGCAGCGCACCATGAGTCTACTCCGAGCCCTGCCAGCCCAAGGAAAATACGGCGCTCTCAAGCGACTGCTGCTGCGCCGTTATACCCTTTCAGATGCAGAGAGGGCAGAAAAGCTCCTCACCCACTTGGAGCTAGGACTCAGATTCGGCTGTGGACCTGATGGAGAGCATGCTTGCGTTGATGGGCGCGGACGACAGATCTTTCCTTTTTGCCCACCTCTTCCTCAGAAACCTACTGGCTTCTGTGAGAGCGATTCTCGCTAACTCACCACTGCTGGCAGCCAGGGACTACCACGTGCTGGCAGAGGAGGCAGACCGCATCATCCTGGCAAACAAGGCTTTCAGCATTCAGGCAGTGAGACCGGGATCTCCGGCAGAGCCCAGCGAGGTCGAGGAGTCAATGGTGGTGGTCGGGATGGCCACCCGGAGAAACAGGACCGGGACATTGTGTTTTTATCACTGCCGTTTTGGCAAGGAAGCGCAACATTGTCTGCCGCCGTGCCACTTCAAGAAGCCGGGAAATGGGACAGCCAGCGGTCAGTAGCATCTGTGACTGCTGGCGACAGGAAGAAGCTGCTTTTCATCACGGACACACATTTGGGGAGATGTTTTCTGGTAGACTGTGGCTCCCAGAAGAGCCTCATTTTGCCAGTCAGCACAGACAGGCTGGCAGAAGGGTGTGGGCCATCTTTAACGGCCGCAAACAGATCCCGCATCAGGACGTTTGGAGAAAAGACGGTGGCTGTATGTTTACATGGACGCAATTCCAGTGGGACTTTGTGGTAGCTGCACGTTCAGTCCCCATCTGAGGTGCTGATTTTCTGTGTGCTCACGGACTACTTGTTGATGTTGCCAACAGGCGTTAAGTGGATGCTCTATCTTTTTCCTCCCTGCCCTGCACAGCTCGGGGTGTTGGGCCACCAACACGTGCAAGTATTCTAGCTCCAGAGGTAAGTACCAGTGTTTGCTTTCCGAGTTCCCAGCAGTCACGGTGCTCACTTTTTCCGCTACGGTAACCAATCACGGGGTCAAGCATTTTATCACCACAAAAGATTTGCCTGTGTTTGTGTGCCCTCGCCGCCTAGATGCGGCTAAACTAGCCATCGCACATGAGGAGTTTGCTAACTTAGAATGCTTAGGCATCATTAGACGCTCCAACATCCCTTGGGCATCCCCGCTGCACATGGTGCCCAAGTCCCATGGGTTGTGGTGGCCATGTGGCAACTTCCGACGCTTAAACAACGCCATGGAACACGATCGTTACCCCATGCTGCACATCCAGGATTTTTCCGTGCACCTGGCTGGGACGCGCATTTTTTCAAAAGTGGATCTAGTCCGCAGTTACTACCAGGTCCCGGTGTGCACAGAGGACGTCCCCAAAATGGCAGTAATAACTCCCTTTGGTCTTTTTGAGTTTTTGTGCATGCCCTTCGGGTTAAAGGGCGCAGCACAAACTTTCCAAAGGATGATGGATGTGGTGCTCCATGAATTGCCGTTCATTTTCGTCTACTTGGACAACATTTTGGTGGCTAGCGCGTCAGAGGAGGAGCACCTCACCCATCTCAAACAACAAGACACTATACAATCTTTTTCAAAATTATCAGGTTATACAATTACCTGGAATAAGTCAGAGGCTATGCCAGTTTCAAAAAGTTGTTCCTCTAATAAGTTAAAGAAATTTAACTTCAAGTGGATTCCAGAAGGAATGAAGTATCTAGGGATAAAACTGAGTCAGGACTTGAGAGGGAATATGTCAGTTAAATTTTAATCCTTTGTTGCAAAAAATGAAAATAAACTTAAGTAAGTGGGAAAAGATTAAACTTAGCCTATGGGGCAAAATAAATATAAAGATGGTGATCGCCCCTCAGTTTAACTATATTGTCACAATGTTATCAATTAAAATACCAGATATAATTTTTCAAAAGTCTGAAAATATGGTTAAACATTTCTTGTGGGAGGGGAAAAGACCAAGAATTAGGTCAAGTAAATTGTTTGCTCCTAAGGAGAAAGGAGGGTTAGGCCTGCCCAACCCTAGACTGTATTCTTTATCATTTGAATTAGCTAAACTGGCAAAACACTGGAAGTCTGTGGCCAGAACGGGTTGGGTAAAGATAGAGTTAGAACTGTGTTCCCCATTCAGTGTCTTTGATATGTTCTCTCAAATTCCAAGAAATATAAAGAATCCCATCCTTAGTCATGCAAGAGATGTCTGGGATAAATGTCATAAAATGTATAAGTTGTCAATGTATGTTCAGAAGTATTCATCATTGTGGAATAATCCTGCAATCCATATTGGGAAGATGACTATATACTGGGAGCAGTGGCGTTCCAGTGGCATACAGTACGTATTATAGGAGATCTACAGTATATAGTGATAGAATATTCTTATCTTATGAAAATTTAATTCACCAATATGGTTTAGAGGGTAAGGGTCAATTTTGGAAGTACTTACAGATAAGAAATTGTGTGATATCTGTTTTCAAAAAGGTTGATAACAGCTTTATCTCCTTTTTTGACCTGCCACTGAAACGCCGCACAGCTTCACAGTTCTATAAAATCACTAATAACTTTATAAGTAATGATTGTATAAATATGAAAAGGCTTTGGCAGAAAGATTTAGGAGAGGAAATTAATGATGACAGATGGTGCAGAATTGTGGAAGAATGTGGAAAATTTGTGAAAGAAGCTAAAGGGAAGTTTACTCAGTATAAAATACTGTATAGGTATTACCATACCCCACTGAGATTGTACAGAATGAAATTGGCAAAAAATAATTTATGTTGGAAATGTCAGACGACAGTGGGATTGTTCTCGGATAAGGCCATTATGGGTTAGAATACTATCAATTATGTCTGGATGGTATGGCTCAAGAATTCCTATGACTCCTGCTCTTTGTTTGCTGGGGGACAGATCACAAATGTTAAATATTTCAAAATTGGACTTTTCAGTTATCATGGCTGGTTTAATCACGGCATCAAGGATTATATTGAGACACTGGAGAACAAAGGAAGTTCCAACAGTGAGAGAATGGACAGATGCGATGGTGGAGACAGCATCATATGAACGGATGCTCAATAGACTGAAGGGAGAGATGGGGGATGAGACCTCAGCGTGGGTTTGTCTTTGGATATATATGAAAACAACCTCTGACTAATGGTTTAGGATAAATTTTAGTGATTTGCCAAGAGATAACCATGTCCTATTCTATATATTAGTACTTTGTATATTCACCATATGTACGACAAGCTGTCTGGTATTATCCTTTTTTTTCCTTTTTTTTATGCATCATGTACAGAGCCTTCCAAAGAAAACTTAATAAAAACTTAAATTTCAAAAAAAGTGGATCTGGTCCACAGTTACTACCAGGTCCCGGTGTGCACAGAGGACGTCCCCAAAATGGCAGTAATAACTCCCTTTGGTCTTTTTGAGTTTTTGTGCATGCCGTTCGGGTTAAAGGGCGCAGCACAAACTTTCCAAAGGATGATGGACGCGGTGTTCCATGACTTGCTGTTCATTTTTGTCTACTTGGACGACATTTTGGTGGCTAGCGCGTCAGAGGAGGAGCACCTCACCCATCTCAAACAAGTTTTCCAATGTTTGGAAGCGCATGGGCTGACTGTTAACCCAGCGAAGTGTCAGTTTGGGCTGCCAGTAATCGACTTTTTGGGCCACAGCATCACGCTAGATGGTGCGATCCCGCTGCTGCATAAAGTGCGCGCGTAGTGTTGGATTTTCCACGTCCACAGACCGTGAGAGAGCTGCAGGACTTTTGGGGGATGGTTAATGTTTACAACCGTTTCCTCCCTTGGGCAGCACAGCTGTTTCAACCGCTGTATGGCACGTTCAAAAAAAAAGAACCCCTTGGATAGCATCGACTGGACCCCTGAGAGGGCTCAGGCTTTCACAAATGCTGCTAACACAGCTTTGCTGGCCCACCCAGCCCCATCAGTGCAGCTAGCGCTCGCCACAGACACATCTGACATCGTGATAGGAGCTGTAGTGGAGCAGTATGTCTCCGGTTTGTGGCAGTCCCTCGCCTTTTTCGGCCGTATTTTGCGCAACAACGAGCGTAAGTATAGCACTTTCGACAGAGAGTTGCTGGCTCTCCACATTGCTTCACGTCATTTTCAGTTCTGGCTCGAGGGTCGCGAGTTTACTGCGTTTGTCGATCATAAGCCACTGACGTACATGATGTCCAAAGTCTCAGAACCGAGGTCAGCTCGGCAACAACGACACTTGGCCGCAATTTTGGAGTTCACGACCGACATCCAACATGTAGCTGGTTAACTGAACGTTGTGGCAGACTGCTTGTCACGCGCGCTGGTCTCTCCGGTATACATGGGCATTGATTTTTCCACAATGGCCACCGACCAAAATGGGGATGCAGACATTTGCGGGCTCCAGTCCGCAGCTACCAGGTTAAAACTCGAGAGCAGGGTGGTACAAGAAGGGTGCCCCCCCTTGCTCTGCGACATCTCCACTGGCCGCACCCACCCTGTGGTTCCGAGCTCTTGGCGCCACTGCATTTTCGAGTTCGTCCACTCCTTTTCACATCCCGGCGTGTGAGCCTCGGTTAAACTAGTGGGGTCCAAATTCGTCTGACCTCACGCAGGAATGTGAAAGAATGGGCTGCAGCATGCATTGCATACCAACGGACTAAGGTGCACAAGCACACCAATGCCCCCCTCGAGCCTTTTCAAATTCCAGCCAGGAGGTTCGGCCACGTACACGGGGATTTAGTGGATCCCTTTCCGCCATTGCAGGGGTTCACACACCTTTCAACAATCGTGGACCGCACTACGTGTTGGCCAGAAATGATTCCACTGAGTTCCACCACGTCTGCTGAGGTAACCCACGTGTTTTTGTCAGCTTGGGTTGCACAGTTCGGATCCCTGTCGGACATCACTTCCGACAGGGGTCCGCAATTTGTTTCGGAACTTTGGTCCGCGATGGCTGACAGCCTGGGGGTCAAAATCCACCGCACCACTATGTGCAACCCACAGGCTAATGGTTTGTGCAAGCGCTTTCACAGGTCGCTTAAAGCAGTGCTCGGAGCCTTGCTAACAGATGCAAATTGGGTCAGCCGCCTGCCTCGGGTCCTGTTGGGGTTGCACGTCGCACCTAAGGAAGATTTGGCAGCTTCCCCGCAGAACTTGTTTTTTCTCAGCCGTTGCGGATCCTGGGGGAATTTTTGCCAGAGAACCCTGCACCTGGTACTGAGCCGCCTGCGCACCTTTTTTCCAGTACAGGGACTGCCAGTGTTCCAGCCCAGCGCACCATTGTTTTCCCCGTACTTTTGTTCCAAAGTGTTTCGAGAACGCTGAATTTGTTTTCATCAGGCACGACGCCCACAGAACCCCGCTGCATTTGCCGTACGACGGCCCGTTCAGTGGGTTGGAAACTGGGGAGAAACATTTTGTGTTAGACTTGGGGGGAGGGGGGGCGTAAGGAAACTGTCTGCATAGGCAGGCTGAAGCACGCTTATGTGTTGGCAGAGGAGCAGGTGGTGTTGGCTCAAGCTCCCCGGTGCGGGTGCCCACCTACAGTGGGTCCGCAGGTTAGTGTTCCCCCTACAGAGGACTGTTTTCAAGAAACTAACTTTTTCCCCTCCCCACCCTTTCCCCCTCCAGAGACCAAGTCTTTCTCCCCACCTCGACAGGAAGGCACTTCGACTGGCCCACGTTACAGTGCTACGGGCACTTGCTCAAGCCCAAAGGTCCAGAGGGTTAGGACCCCTTCTGGATGTTCGGGGCAGGGCTGTGTGGTGACACAAATTTGATGACACTCCGCCCAGTACTTCTGGGGCCAGCCAAGTGCCCCAGAGCGCTGGGGGGTATGAAGTAAATGAAAATGTGCCTTTCGTCCCCATCGTGTGGGGCTTACATCTGAGAACGCAGGGGCGTGAATGTATTGTACTAAGCCTTGCTCTGTGATGTGTACAGTGGTGTGAAAAAGTGTTTGCCTCCTTCCTGATTTCTCATTTTTTTGGTATATTTGTCACACTTAAATGTTTCACATCATCATACAAATTTAAATAGTAGACAAAGATAACACAAGTAAACACAAAATGTGGTTTTTAAATGAAGGTGTTTATGATTAAGGGAAAAAAATCCAAACCTACATGGCCCTGTGTGAAAAAGTGATTTCCCCCTAAACCTAATAACTGGTTGGGCCACCCTTAGCAGCACAGCAACAACTGCAGTCAAGTGTTTGCGACAACTGGCAATGAGTCTTTTACAGTGCTGTGGAGGAATTTTGGCACACTCATCTTTGCAGATTTGTTGTAATTCCGCAACATTGGAGGGTTTTCGAGCATGAACCGCCTTTTTAAGGTCATGCCACAGCATCCCAATCAGATTCAGGTCAAGACTTTGACTAGACCACTCCAAAGTCTTCATTTTGATTTTCTTAAGCCATTCAGAGGTGGACTTGCTGGTTTGTATTCAATCATTGTCCTGCTGCAGAACCCTGCTCGTGACCTTCAGCTTGAGGTCACGAACAGATGGCTGGACATTCTCCTTCAGGATTTTTGGTAAACAGCAGAATTCATGGTTCCATTTACCACAGCAAGTCTTCCAGGTCCTGAAGCAGCAAAACATCCCCAGACCATCACACTACCACCACCATATTTTACTGCTGGTATGATGTTCCTTTTCTGAAATGCTGTGTTACTTTTACGCCAGATGTAATGGGACACACACCTTCCAGAAAGTTCAACTTTTGTCTCGTCAGTCCACAGAGTGTTTTCCCAAAAGTCTTGGGGATCATCAAGATGTTTTCTGGCAAAACTGAGACGAGCCTTTATGTTCTTTTTGCTCAGCAGTGATTTTCATTTTGGAACTCTTCCATGCAGGCCATTTTTGCCCAGTCTCTTTCTTATGGTGGAGCCATGAACACTGACCTTAACGGAGGCAAGTGAGGCCTGCAGTTCTTTGGATGTTGTTGTGGGGTCTTTTGTGACCTCTTGGATGAGTCATCACTGCACTCTTGGTGTAATTTTGGTCAGTTGGCCATTCCTGGGAAGGTTCCCCACTATTCCATTTTGCCATTTGTGGATAATGGCTCTCACTGTGGTTCGCTGGAGTCCCAAAGCTTTAGAAATGGCTAGAAAATTGAACTCAGCTTTCAAAGATTTGATAAACCACAGTTAATTTATTTTTTAATAGGTGGGCAATCACTTTTTCACACAGGGCAATGTAGGTTTGGATTTTTTTTTCCCCCTTAATAATAAACACCTTCAATTAAAAACTGCATTTTGTGTTTACTTGTGTTATCTTTGTCTAATATTTAAATGTGTTTGATCTGAAACATTTAAGTGTGACAAACATACAAAAAAATGAGAAATCAGGAAGGGAGCAAACACTTTTTCACACCACTGTATGTTAATGTGTATGTTGATGTGTGTTTATGCTTAATAACTGGTATGTTAATGTGTTTACCCTGAATGCCAGAGGCGGAAAGAAAATGTATAAAGCAGTTCGCTTTGGCACTCAGTCTGTTCTGTGTTGGAGGAGAAATAAAATTTTGTGTCGTCAGCTCGTGTCTTGTCTGCTTTCATCCGCCAGGGTAATATATCCATTGTGCCAAATTATCTGTTTTTGCGGAGAAAAATTATATTTGTAAATGAAAATCCAACATGTAAGAGCCTGTTTATGGATGCATAAACATGGACACATCCCGCCCACAAGGACGCTGACATGCTGCCTCTCCTTCAAAACCACAGCACACAGAAGTCTGCAAGCTGACAAATTTGAACAGTGAGTGCTTAGTCCTGTAAAAGTGGCATCACAAAAATGCTCCGTCTAAACTTGCCTTTTTCCAAGGGGAGGAGCTTAACTGAACTTTTACAGCAAAAAAACACAGACATGACTCATAAGAGTGATTTAGTTCTTGATATGTTATGTAAGTCATAAAAACATGTTATGGACATGTTAAGCCATAACCATCAAAATTAAAATAAATAAACACTTAAAATATATCACTCTCTGTGTAATGAATCTATATAATATATGAGTTTCACTTTCTGAAATGAGTGACAAAAAATATTGAACTTTTTTCACGATATTCTAATTTTTTGAGATGTACTTGTCTATCATATCAAGTATTGCTGACTACATGTAGATACTGTATATATATTCTCTCAGATATATTCTCTGCATCAGCAGAGAACGCAGAAAAACGGACTCCCACAAGGCTCAGTTCTAGCTCCAACCCTGTTCAACCTCTACATAAACAACCTGCCCACTACAAAATCCCGCAAATTCATCTATGCAGACGACATCTGTTTGGCACTCCAAGCACCAGACTTTGAGTCACTGGAACGGGTGCTCATGGAAGATCTTGCCAAACTGGACCAGTTCTGCAAAACCTGGCACCTAAAACCAAGCCCAGCAAAAACCATCTCCAGTGTATTCCATCTCCACAATGTAAAAGCTGCCAGAGAACTAAACACCCACCTGAGCGGACTCAAGCTTAAGCATGCCTCAAATCCAACCTACCTTGGAGTGACCCTAGACAGGAACCTATCCTTCCAGGAACATTTAAAGGGGACGGCTGCTAAGGTGAAGGCACGGAACTACCTGCTCTGCAAGCTCGCTGGTGCAAAATTGGGGGCAGCAGTCTCCACCCTGCGCACCTCAGCACTGGCCCTTTCATACTCTGTAGCAGAATATTGTTCCCCTGTCTGGTCCAGGTCATCCTACACACACCACGTAGACACCCAGCTCAACACAACCATGAGAACCATAACTGGGACAATCTGCTCAACACCACTCCCCTGGCTCCCTGTACTGTCAAACATAGCCCCCCCACACACATCCGGCGAGCAGCACTAACTCAAAGGATGCTTCAAAAAGCCAAAGACTCTCCTCACTTACCAATCCATGCAGATATCTACACCCCACCCACTGCCCGACTTCCATCCAGACGGCCAATTTGGAAAAACCCTCCCCCAGCTGATTTCACCATCCAGACGGCTTGGCAAGAGGAATGGGAGACCAAGGAGGTCCCAAACAAACACCTGGTGACAAACCCCAACCAACAGGTCCCGGGCACCAACCTCCCAAGGAGACAGTGGTCTACACTCAATCGCTTCAGGACTGGACATGGCCTCTGCTTGGCCAGCCTTCACAGATGGGACAGTAGCCCTAGCCCACTGTGCGCATGTGGAGAGGAGCAAACAATGGAACACATCATAGAGGCTTGCCCGCTCCAAAGACTGGAAGGAGGATTACACACCCTCCATACAGCAAACCAGGAGGCAACTGCTTGGCTTGAGGACTTTGCATTCGCTAAATAAATAAATAAATCAGCAGTGAACTATACATGTATTCATGTAGTATAGGACTGGGAATTTTGACAACAAACCTTTGTACTTTTTGCAGATCTGTCTCCACGTTTATGTGTGAAGGTTACTACCAAGTGATATAAATTAAATACTAAAAGACTGGAAAAGCTGTCTAAGAACAATCCAGCAGTGTGAGAAATCACTTTTGGTTTGGTGTAAGTCTGTCAACAGAATTATGAACCATAAAGAAATTTGTGTTAAAATGTTAAATCGCATTAAACCCTAACCCAGGGGTGTCCAATCATGTGCCATGGAGGGCCAAGACCCTGCAGGTTCTCTCTTCTACCCAGTCTCTTCAGCAGGTGTTTTCACTGATCTGCAGTCAGTAGAAGAAATTCGGTGGAATCTGCTGTTGACCCCTCCATGGCACATGATTTGACACCTCTGCCCTAACCCATTAGTAGAAAATACAAATGCTAATATGGCTAAGGGTTAATTACAAAGGTAAGAGTGATTAGATGCTAAAAGACAGGGGAAGCTGTCTACGAATAATCCAGCAGTTACATATATCACTTTTGGTGTGATGCAAGTGTGTTAACAGAATTATGCATTGTGCTGAAACAAGTTAGATCCCATGTAACCTTATCCCATTATACTGAAAAACTTAAATGTTTTGTTAACCTTTTCTAACCCCTTAGCATTCCTGGCAATTTTCCAGTGTGGAAAAATAGACTTTTGGTTGAGAAAGAACTGTCATTATTCACCATTACACACAGATAACATGAAAACATTGCACGGCTGGATTTCCAAAATATATCTAAATATTTTATAACCGCAATGTCAGGATACACTGCATCACAAGATTTTGTTGGTCCAAAACTGCTCCCACAACCTACAGTCATGTGAAAAAATTTGGACACGCTGTATAAGCCTGTGTGTTTTTTTGGTGAGGAATTTGGACATGTGGATATTTAATATCACTGTTAAAAATACTGGGAGATTCGGGACTTCGGGAAGATGGTGGAGAGGCATAACGCTTAAACAGAGAGCTCTCCCTAGTCGGATTAAAAATCTTTGGTAAATAGCCAACTCGACATAAATAGGTCAATAAACCAAGGGATGAAAACAAGAAGAACCCGGGCACACGGAAAAAAGCAAGGTAAAACTAAAGAATCCCTCTTCAACAACACTGGAGAAATCGCTGAACACGAGGCCAACAAAAACGAGGAGACTTCAGAGAAAATGGGGGACGCCAACCTCGATGTTATGAACACTGGCTTTGCCAATATAAGTAAGGACATAAAAGACCTCAAGCGACAACTCCAACAGGATTTAACGGCTCTTAAGGAAGAACTGAAAAAAGAGGTGAAGGAGGAAATTATGGGTCTCCGAAAAGAAATGGACCCCAAGCTAGCAGAAAACATGGAGGAGCTGCGCACTCAACGGGCGTGCATGGCAGAAGCACAAGCTCGAATACCAGAGTTGGAAGACTGGAAGACCGAGGCAAGCGAGCTGCTACAGACTCTGGCGGCACAAACACAGAGGATGCAGGAAAAAATAACCGACCTGGAGAGCAGGTCCAGACGGAGCAATATACGCATCTTCAGGATTCCGGAGGGCACTGAAGGCAACTCGATGACAAAATTCATAGATCAATTCTTTATAAAAGAGCTTGAGCTGCCCAATGAAACAGACCTGCAGATCCAACGTGCACACAGAGCCTTGGCACAGAACCTGAACTCAAACTCTGCACCCAGGTCAGTTGTGGTAAATTTTTTAAAATACGATGTAAAGGAAAGAATCCTGACACAAGCGTGGAAAAAAAAGATACGAGTTGGCGACAAACAGATATTCTTTGACCATGACTACCCGACAGAAATTGTGCAGCAGCGAAAGAAATATGCCAACATTAAAAAAATGCTGAAAGAGAAAAAGATTAGATTCCAAACGCCACTAACGAAGATGAGAATTCATTGGGATGACGGCGTGAAAACCTACAACACGGCCAGAGAAGCAGCGCGGGACATGAAGGAGAGAGGCTTTGTGGTGAGCGTACCCGAGGAAGCGGCTGGAGCAGCGGCGGCACGGGGCGCACCGAGACAGCCGGAGTGGAGGCGAGTGAGCGGCAGAGGACGGGAGACGGATGTGGCGCACCGAGCCCAAGAAAAACTGCAAGGCTTTCAACGGAAAGCTTAGATTATAACAAAGATTAAGAAGGGCATAGAAGAAATGAAGGCCAAGAAGACAAGGTAAAAGAGAAACAAACGGCTAGGAGAGGTTAAAGTGATTTTTGTTGGACATTTCTAGACTAATGACTATTACTTGGATAGTAACTACAGGTCTAGGGAGGGCCCCTCACTCGGTGAGGACATTCCCTTCACCCTCCAACAGGGACCAATGGGCAGAAGAAAGACCCAAAGTGCGGAGGTCGAGGTTCGTTAATGTGTTTTTGTACATATATGTGTTAGTTTTGTTGTTAAAGGGGCTAGGAGCACAAGTTAAAAAAATGGAAAAACATGAATATGGTTAAAAATCTTAAGATAATGACATTAAACGTGAATGGTCTGAACTCACCTGTTAAAAGGGAAAGAATAATAAGAAAATTCAAGGAGGAAAAAGCTGAAATTATATTTATGCAAGAGACACATTTGAACAAGACAGAACATGAGAAACTAAAAGTAAAAGTGAAAAGTGCTGTTGCAATCCTGGAATTTCCCCGTTGTGGGACTAATAAAGGCTTATCTTATCTTAAAGAGAAGTAAAACTAAAGAGATTTGGCTATAAGAACTCCTACTACAGTTCATTTAAGGGAGGAACTAAAAGGGGGGTTATGATACTAATTTCAAATAAAACACAATTTGAATGTGAACAAGAAATCCAGGATAAAGAAGGCAGATATGTAATAGTAAAGGGAAGAATAGATGGTATGCAGATCACATTAGTGAACATCTATGCTCCACCAGAAAGTGACAAAGGTTTTTTTCAACATCTGTTTGATCTCATAGCAACACACAGTGAAGGAGTCCTAATTTGTGAAGGAGACTTAAATGCTGTCATGGATCATGAAGTTGACACAACAAGTGTTAGGTAGACATATGGAGGGACCTGCACCCACTCGAAAAAGACTATACACATTATTCAGCAGTCCATAAAGTACACTCTAGAATAGATTACTTCCTTATGAATGAAGGTGACAGACACAAGGTGAGAAATTGTCGGATTGGAGGGGCAGAAATATCAGATCATAATCCTATATACAGTACATGGAAATATATTTAAACAACAGAAAACGACAAACAACATGGAAACTTAATGTAGGACTATTAAATGATGAGAAAATGAAAGAAAGAATAAAGTTAAACATAAATGAGTATATCGAGGAGAAGGATAATGGAGAAGTGGACCCAACAATACTATGGGACGCACTAAAAGCCGTGTTAAGAGGTAAATTAATTGTTGAATCAGGAAAAGCCAAAAAGTCTAAACTGGAATCATATGAACAAAGATGTGACAGACTGAGGGAATTAGAACGTAAACATCAAAACACAAATGACCCAAAAATATATCAAGAAATTAAGGAAGAAAAAATAAAGATAAAAGAAATACAAATAGGTGAAATTGAAAGGAAAAATAGATATTTAAAACAAAAATATTATGAAACGGGGCCAAAGGCCACAAAACTGTTGGCAAAACGGTTAAGAAAACAACAAACAGTGAATAATGTATATAAGATTAAGGACCCCATCACAAATAAATCCACAGTTACCCCAGAAAACATCGAAGAAATATTCCATAAATTCTATCAAGAACTATACTCACAACCTGAAGAGACAAATGTTAAGGATATTAAAAAATTTCTATACACATTGGACTTGCCATCAATAGGAAACCAACAAAATGAAAAGCTAACAGCAGAAATAATCTGAGTTTTATAAACTGTTTATAGAAGAACTCACGCCACAGCTCCTAAAGTCATTTAATTGGACGTTAAACAACAACAAAATACCTCCATCAAGGAACGAAGCCATTATTTCAGTTATTTTAAAGCCAGGGGAAGATAAGGAACAATGCGGAAACTATAGGCCAATCTCTTTATTAAATGTGGATTATAAAATATATACAACAATTATCTGTAAACGAATAAAGACATTCTTGACGGAATTGATAGAGGATGATCAAACTGGTTTCATAGAGGGACGCCAAACACATGATAATATCAGGAGAACAATACACATAATTAATCAAATACATAAAGAAAAGAAAAGTGCAGTAATAATGAGTTTAGACGCAGAAAAAGCATTTGATAGGGTTAATTGGATGTTTCTATATAATGTGCTGGAACGCTTTGGATTTAATGAAAAGTCAGTGCAATGCATAAAGACACTGTATCAAAAACCTGTGGCAAGAATCAAGATAAACGGTAGCTTAACAGACAAAGTAAATATACAAAGATCAACTAGGCAGGGATGCTGCTTATCGCCCACCTTGTTTGCTCTGTTCACAGAGCCACTGGCTCAAGCGATGCGACAAAATAAGAAATTAAAAGGTGTAACAATAAAGGGAGCGGAACACAAGATTGGGCTGTTTACAGACGATATTATAGTTTACCTTGAACAACTAGATGAATCAATAATGGAAATGATGGACTTGATAGAACATTTTGGAAAATTATCAGGATACAAGATAAACATACCAAAAACACAAATACTGACATTCCACTATAACCCTTTAAACCAGATAACTGATAAGATCAAACTAAACTGGAAACAAAAAGAAATAAAATACCTTGGAGCGAACATACCCAAAGATTTAAGCAAAATCTATAAAGCAAACTATGATAGGTTAGAACAAGAAATAAAAAAAGATATTGATAGATGGTCAATCTTAAACATGGATCTGAATTCAAAAATTAAGACAGTCAAAATCAGCATACAACCTCAGACTCAGACTCAGACTCAGAAAGCTTTATTGCCAAGCATGATTACATAAAAAACATAAACATACGAGGAATTTGACTTGACATTGAGCGCGCTGAATAAGCGCATCTCAATGACGCGGCAGCTGTCAGCAGTAGAGGGTAAAGAAGGGAATGAGGGGAAAGGGAAGTGACACAATGGGCAGAGAGAAAAAAGCATTGTTAATCAAAATAAAGCTCATTTATGACCAAAATTGTGATTACATAGAAAAAAAACTCTCCAATGCACAATTAGCAGACAATAGATCACACAAACAAGAGTTGAGAAAGTCAGTGTGTGAATATATGTATCAGTGTATGTATCAGTCGTGTAATGTTGTATGCAGTGTGTAGTGTGGGTGTGTCAATTGCTAGTGAACAGCAGAGGGCGCCTCCTGGCAGTGGATGGATGTTATAATCATGTGATCTATAAGCAAGTCCAGAGTCTCTCTCTCTCGTGCTTGCAGGTGGCAAAGTTTGAAGACACATGGTAACACTGTCCTTGAAGAGTCCAGTCTGCTGAAACAACAGCAATTGTTTGTCGATTGTTTGGGTTAGCAGAGCTGCTCCTTCCACCTTATCTTCATCGAGGAGGAATGTAAACAGGGCATCAAAAAAGACAAGGTCAAATCTGCACAGTGCACTCAGAGAATAGAATTTTCCTCACCAAGCGATTCTGTACTTCATAATTTCCATACAGGCTTAAAAAACTGGTCGAATTTGGTGAAAGAGCTTGCCTGGGTCCGCATTTGAACAGCACTCCACCTTCCTCAATTTCTGAAACATCAGGAAACTCCAAAAGCCAAAATAGAAGTCCTGTGATCATTGCCAATAGATGTCTTCTTCATCTCCAGTCTGCATCTCCAGTCGAATCATAGACGCATGAATTCCCAATGTCCATGAGTCTTCCCCTTGGGTCCCCCCGACCCGATCTTCTTTTAAAGTGGTGACAATCACATTTAAGCCGCTTTCCAGATCCATAATTTCCATTTAGATTAGGATTCAGCAGAAGAAGAGCGACTAAACACAGACAAAAATGCAACATTGCAAGCTGGGATCAGAAGGGAGAGGATTAGGAGGGAGAGGAGGGAGAAAAGCGTCTGCTCTCTCTGAATGCCGGAAGAAGAATGTACCTAGACTGCTTTACCTCTTCCAGGCTCTACCAACAGAGATTCCTGGTGCCCAGTTCTCAAAGTGGGACAGGATGATATTGAGATTTGTTTGGGGAGGTAAAAAGCCAAGAATGAAATATAAAACTCTCCAATTATGGCGCATATTTAGAGCGCATATATGGCATTCATATTCACCCACATATACCTAGTAGGCATGATGGTGCATATTATGGAAGCTTCACGTCTCAATGGCCAAAGAAGACCTGACCCTGCAGAGACCTACAGGAGGTGTGAAGTTGGTTGCTTAGGAGACGAGAAGTGGGAGAGAATGTCCCAGCAGGAGCCCCAGAGGCTAGAAGGATGAGAGAGACAATGGAGACGCCAAGGAGCCTCGGGGGCTGTATGTTTGCTCAAGGACTGTGGGTTGGGGGTGTGTTATTTGATGTTGGGGGTTTCGTGTCTTTGGAGGGTATAAGAACTGTGAAGGATGATTGTTCCCTCTCTTTTGTTGAGATACTTGCTTGATAGAGGATGTAGACTCTCAATAAACCTTTCCTGAGAAATAAACTCAGTCTCGTTTGTGAAAGCATCCTCTACACTGGTGACCTACGACAAATTATGGCCGGTGACGGTGAGCTTTCCGCACCGGACTCTTCAGGAGCCAACCGGGTTAACGCAGCTACCGCACTACAGCTGCCCAATTTCTGGCAACATAACCCGCGCTCCTGGTTTACCATTGTGGAGGCGCAGTTCCACCTTCGGGGAATCTCAGCGGACGCAACGAGGTTCTACCATGTCGTCGTGAAGCTGGACAGCCTCACAGTGCAGCGGGTGGAGAGCCTGACCAACCACCCGCCCCAAGATGACAAGTATGGCGCACTGAAAGCCGCCCTCATTCGAGCCTTCACTCCCTCGCTGGGAGAGCGAGCAGAGAAGCTCCTGGTGCTGACAGAAGGGGAATTTGCCAACTTGGAAAAACTGGGCATTGTTAGACGCTCTAACAGCCCTTGGTCGTCACCCCTGCACATGGTGCCCAAGGCTGACGGCTCGTGGCGCCCTTGCGGTGATTTCCGCAGATTAAATAATGCTTCAGCACACGACCGCTACCCGATTCCGCACATCCAGGACTTTTCGGCACATTTGGCGGGGGCGCGCATCTTTTCCAAAATAGATTTGGTGCGCGGTTATCTCCAAGTCCCAGTCCGCGCGCAAGACATACCCAAAACGGCAGTTATAACCCCTTTTGGGCTCTTCGAGTTTTTGCGCATGCCTTTTGGCCTCAAAAACGCCGCACAGACATTCCAACGCATGATGGATGCAGTGCTGCGTGGCCTCCCTTTCGTGTTTGCTTATTTGGATTATATTTTGGTAGCCAGTACATCTGAAGCCGAACACGAACGCCACCTCACAGCCGTTTTTCAGAGGCTGACAGAACACGGGCTGATAATTAACCCAGCGAAATGCCAGTTCGGGGTAGCGCAAATCAATTTTTTGGGACACCGCATGTCTCCAGAGGGCGCGGTCCCGCTGCCTGATAAAGTGCGCGCGATAACGGATTTCCCTCAACCGCAGACAGTTAAGGCACTGCAAGAATTTTTGGGGATGGTCAATTTTTATAACCGCTTCCTCCCCAACGCGGCACGGCTCATGCACCCATTGTACGCGGCACTAAAGAAGCAAAAACCTGCATCTAGGGTCGAGTGGTCCCCGGACCGGGAGCGCGCTTTCTCACAAGTCAAATCGGCCCTCGCGAACGCTGCGTTATTGGCACACCCGGTGCCAGCAGCTCGCATGGCGCTAACCACGGACGCTTCCGACGTGGCAGTGGGGGCGGTTGTCGAGCAACTGGTAGCAGGGAGCTGGCAACCACTTGCGTTTTTCAGCAAAACATTGCGCGATAACGAGTGTAAATACAGCGCGTTTGATAGGGAGCTTTTAGCCCTGCATTTGGCCATCCGCCACTTCCAGTTCTGGTTGGAGGGGCGCCGTTTCACCGCTTTTGTAGACCACAAACCCTTAACATTTGCAATGGCCAAAATTTCAGAGCCTTGGTCGGGCCGACAACAGAGGCAGCTGGCTGCGATTTCGGAGTTTACCACAGACATTCAACACGTGGAGGGCAAACACAATGTCGTGGCAGATTGCCTCTCGCGCGCAGTTGCACCGCCAGGCCCCCAGGGGGCAGACTCGGCGGCTGTAGACTCGGGCCAGGCTTGCGGCGCGGAAGCGCTCACAGCCCCGGTCTGCATTGGGTTAGATTATGCAGCCATGGCCGCCGAGCAGGTTAACAATGCAGATGTGCGCGCGCTCCAGTCTGGGCCAACAGGGCTAAGGCTGGAGCACAGGGTGCATCAGACAGGTATGCCTCCTCTAATCTGTGATATCTCCACGGGGCGCCCCCGCCCCGTGGTCCCAGCTGCATGGCGCTGCCGCGTTTTTGATTTAATCCATTCGCTGGCACATCCGGGAGTTCGCGCATCGATCAAAATGGTGGGAGAAAAATTTGTTTGGCCGGGGCTGTGTAAACAGGTCAAAGAGTGGGCCGCAGCCTGCGCAGCGTTTCAAAGAGCAAAGCTACACAAGCACACGCGGGCCCCCTTAGAACCTTTTCACATCCCGGCCAAATGCTTCGACCACGTGCATATCGACTTGGTGGGACCCCTCCTGCTGTCGCGGGGTTTCACACACCTTCTAACCATGGTGGACCGCACAACGCGCTGGCCAGAAGCGGTCCCCCTGGCGTCAACTACAGCAGCAGACGTGGCGCGTGCGTTTTTAACAGCTTGGGTCGCGCGTTTTGGAGTCCCGTCAGACATAACGTCTGACAGGGGTCCCCAATTCGTTTCCGAGCTCTGGTCATCCATGGGCCTCAGTCTGGGGGTGAAAATTCACCGCACTACAGCTTATAACCCTCAGGCCAACGGTTTATGCGAACGCTTTCACCGGTCATTGAAAGCAGCCCTCAGAGCGGCTCTCACGGACACAAATTGGGTTGATAAACTTCCATGGGTTTTATTAGGGTTGCGTTCAGCACCTAAGGAAGATTTACAACCCTCTCCGGCTGAGCTAGTTTTTGCCCAACCCCTCCGGTTACCGGGCGAATTCCTTCCTGAGAACCCCGCACCAAATCGCCCACCCGCTCAGCTACTGCAGAGCGACACAGGATCAAACACCCTCCCCGGCCCGGTTCATCACAGTTTCCCACGCGTTTTTGTGCCTAAAGCCTTAAAGAACGCAGAATTTGTCTTTGTCAGACATGACGCTCAGAGGCCAGGTTTAAGACCGCCTTATGATGGACCGTTCAGAGTGTTAGAAACTGAGGAAAAACATTTTTTGCTCGATTTGGGTGACAGGAGAGAATTAGTCTGCATTAACAGACTCAAACCCGCTTTTGTGTTGGCTGATGAACAAGTGCAATTAGCCAGGGCCCCCCGCCGCGGCAGGCCACCGGGGAGACACTCTTCTAAGCTTTCACAAGAATGTGCTAATGACTCTGATCCACAGATGCAAGAAACAGCTACAGGCAGATCGAAGCCTGCTTACAGCAGTTATGGCAGGAGGTTGAAGCCCAAGCAGTTGGAAGTGTGATATGTTGTGCCATTTTGCTGTTCTGTGTGATATGATATGTTTCTATGCATTTTAGGGTGTACTTTGTCCTTATTTAGACGTTTGGGGGGGGTTATATGGCGCATATTTAGAGCGCATATATGGCATTCATATTCACCCACATATACCTAGTAGGCATGATGGTGCATATTCTGGAAGCTTCACGTCTCAATGGCCAAAGAAGACCTGACCCTGCAGAGACCTACAGGAGGTGTGAAGTTGGTTGCTTAGGAGACGAGAAGTGGGAGAGAATGTCCCAGCAGGAGCCCCAGAGGCTAGAAGGATGAGAGAGACAATGGAGACGCCAAGGAGCCTCGGGGGCTGTATGTTTGCTCAAGGACTGTGGGTTGGGGGTGTGTTATTTGATGTTGGGGGTTTTGTGTCTTTGGAGGGTATAAGAACTGTGAAGGATGATTGTTCCCTCTCTTTTGTTGAGATACTTGCTTGATAGAGGATGTAGACTCTCAATAAACCTTTCCTGAGAAATAAACTCAGTCTCGTTTGTGAAAGCATCCTCTACACAATTACCAAAAGAGAAAGGCGGCATGGGTCTACCGAGTCTAAAGGAATATTACTACTCAGCACAAATAAGATATATCATATGTTGGTGCGACGGAGGATACAAGGCAAAATGGAAAGAAATGGAAAAGGAAATTGAGGGACTCCCAGTGCAAAGCATAATGGGAGATAAGGATGCATATAAGCAAATCAAACAAATAGACCCAATCACTAAATTTACTTTGGAACTGTGGTATAAAATAGTACAAAAGTATAATATAAAGGAGGACATAAAACTATTGAAATGGGAAGCATTTGACAGTCAGTTTGAACCGGCAAAGCAAGATAGGGGATACAAAAATCTGGTTAACAAGGGAATCACAGCATGAGGCAATATGGGAAAAAAAAGATTTCGGGAGTTTTGTAAACATGAGAAGAAAATTTAAACTAGAAAAATCTGAATTCTTCAGATATCTGCAGATGAGAGATTATTATATGAGAAAGATTAGGCATAACCTCCACACAGATGTGAGTGAGATTATACAATTCATTTTAAGCTCGTATGCAGGAAATAAAATAATAATTATTTCAAAGCTATATCAGAAACTTACGGCAAACAAACATTCAAGTAACTATATAAAGGAGAAATGGGAGAAAGAGCTAAATTTAAACATGACAGAAGAAAACTGGCAAGAAATATGGAAAACACAACACACATCAACAAGTTCAAGGACATGGAGGGAATTTGGATGGAAAAACCTGATTCGCTATTTCATTACCCCACAGATCCAAAGAAAATATACAAATACCAAATCTATATGCTGGAAGGGCTGTGGGGCTCAAAATGCAGACCACTCGCATATGTCTTGGAAATGCTGCAAAATGTCATCATTCTGGAAATCTATACATGTGTTAGAAAAATACCCGATTCTTTGATTGAAAGATCCAAGAACAAACCGGAGATTTCTTCAATTTAAAGGATGGTACATTTATTTAGAAGTCACATGTAAAGCAAGCCGCGCTGGATCAGTTTGATGCTGTCCCTTCGAGAACGTCGTCAGACTGATCCCGACTTCCGGGTGTGGGTTACATTCATCTTCTCGGGGGTGAGGCAACCCAGTACAATAGGATGGGCTTATACGCAACTATCTTACTGGCTAATCTACCTATGGCGGGAACAGGCCATCCACTGAACACGGCACTTCATTCTAGAATTTACTATCAACGGTGTGCGTGGGTGTTGAGTTTGGGTGTGTATCTAATGTGAGAGACCTGACCTAAGAGAGAGAAAAGAGAGGGCTCTATACTTTGGTCTCATTCCTATTATCTCAGTTTATCATAACATAATCGTTCATAAGCATGCAAACAGAATTTGTATGGAATATGTGTAGAGCATAATGGGAGATCACCTACAGAATTATTATTCTGGCACTAACTATACATTAACCCTTTCAATCCCCCCTTTGACATGATTTTATCATGTCAACCATATATGGTGTGAGAGACTTTAGCAATTAACAGATGGTGAATAAGGCAGGTCCCTGCATTGTGTGTCAACCCAAGAGGCTTGCACCATTGGTTCTGCTACCCGTGCCTCCAGTGGGGTGTAGCCCCATGACCGGAGTCCAGTGTTCCATCCTACCCACTCCCATTTTAGACAGTAGTCACTCCACTCATTAGATCTTTTATAAAGAATACACATGTATTTAGTTGCCCTTTGTAACTTTTTCTGGTCTGTCCATTCTTTACAGTCCGCTATGTTGCAGAAGTCAAGTCGGATAGTGGAGGTGCTACTTTGGCGGAAAATCAATGTTGGTATAGAGGGTCTTCCAGTTCTTTTGTTGGGTCGGTGTCCTCTTGGTTGTCTATGTAGTAGCCAGATAATGGAGCCTGCAACCAGGATGGCGATGATTGTCACCACTATAGCCCCTAGCTTCCAACTACATTCCCCTCCTTTCCTACATATGGGTCGTCTCCTATTAAGTAGATTATTCGTCTCTGTCCTCCTGTGTCCCTGTTCTAAGTCCTGTGAGATTGGGTAAAATCGTACGGTCATCGTCTCCTTGTGTCCCACCCAAGTCGGCCCTTATGTTTGTCAGTGTCCGGTCTGTTGGATCTTTGGATGGTGCGCAATGAGTCTTATGGATCCAATTACTTAATCTGTCTTTCGTCAGCCACACCCTTACACAGTGTGACGTCACCTCAGCCACCTTATAGGGTCCTTTCCACCTAGGAGAGGACCAGCTGATTTTATATACCTTCCTCAAAATCCAGTCGCCCACCTCTACATGCGACGTGTCGTGGTCCTGCTCTTTGGTAAGGATTTCAGCAACCTGTTGGGAGATACTCATTACAGTGTTATTCTGTTGGTTAACATATTCACTCATGTTCTCATGTTGCACTAGCACAGGTGGTGAATCAGTGGGGGCAATGGTAAACGGGCAAGGCATCTTCCTCCCTGTCAAAATCTCATGTGGGCTGACATTCAGGGTGGCATTTGGAGTCGACCTGAGGTTGAACAATACAATGGGTAGAGCCTCAACCCAGGTTAATTTAGTGTCTGCACAGATCTTGGCCAAACCCTCCTTAATTGTCCTATTCGCTCTTTCCACCAACCCTTGTGATGAAGGGTGGTAAACGGCTCCAAACTTATGTTTGATCCCAAACATCCCTTCGACCTGTTGTAGGTCCTCATTAGAGAAATGGGTACCATTGTCTGATCTTATCACTTCAGGTATCCCAAACCTCGGGATGATTTCTCTGGTGAGCCACTTGATCACTTCCTTTCCTTTCTCTGTTTTGGTAGGTGTGGCCTCTACCCACCTCGAGAAGGGGTCAATACAAACGAGCAAATACCTCTTACCCTCTACCCTCTGGTCTGCCCCCAAGTCTGTGAAGTCGATGACTATTTCTTTCCATGGGGCCCCCGGGATTGGGAAGCTTCCCATTCCTGTTGTTAGTGTAACCTTGGGATTGTAACTTTCACAAATTTCACATGACTGTACAAAATATCTACAAATGTCCCTTAAAAAGGGATGCCACCAGTGCTGTGAGATGAGGGTGTTCACCTTGGAGCTCGCACAGTGTCCTCTACTATGGGCTTCCTGACACAACAAATTTAGTAGCCCTGCTGGCGCTACTATTTTACCCTCATGATTTCTCCAGAGCCCTGTGTGGTCCTTCCTGGCTCCCTTCTCCTTCCAAGCCTGTTTTTCTGTCGGGGCTGCAGCTTCCTGTATTTCCTTGATGTTATGTATATTCAACTCTCTGTGCGGTCTATCGGCTGCCCTCTGATTCATCTGTTTCCTTGCATCATACCCTGCCACTGCCTTAGCTGCTACGTCTGCTGCGTTGTTTCCTCTCGCTATTCTGCCGTTTCCTCTTTGGTGCCCTCTGCACTTGACAATTGCTACCTGTTTGGTTTCCAATAGTGCATAGTATAAGTCCAACAATTGGTCCAGGTGTTTTACTGGTGTGCCAGCTGAGGTCACAAACCCTTTCCTTCTCCAGTGGCACATGTCCATGTGTACAGCTTGTACTGCGTATGCTGAGTCTGTATATATTGTTGCAGTTTTCCCTTCTGCTAACCTACACGCTTCTACCAATGCCACCAATTCTGCCATTTGTGCTGATGCTGCTTGTGGGATGATCTGTGCCTGCTTCGTTTCCAGGCCCTCCGGGGTTTCTTGTATTACTGCAAACGAGGCTATCAGATTGCCTGCCTGTGTATGATGGCTATGGCCATCACAAAATAAAACCATCTCAGCACTCTCTAGTGGTTCTGCCTGTACGTTTTCATGTAGTTTCATTTCTCTTTTTGCTTCAGCAGCACAATCATGGTCTTGTATGGTGTCTATCTGTGAGGCCATGTTTACTCCTGAGCTGGTGAAATGTATATGTGGTTTATCAAGCAGCTGCTGTAATCCTTGAGCCCTGTGTGCTGATAACGTGAATGCATTTGAGTCAAGAAGGGCCTTAACTCCATATGTTGTGTGAATAATGGTTTGATTACCCATTGTCAGGTATGATGTCTTTTCCACAGCTTTTCCTATAGCAGCCACATGTTTCACGCAGGCCGGATGACCTATTTCGACATTATCCAATTTGCTACTGTAGTACATTAGTACTTTTCTATCCGTGCTCATCCCACTCTCCCCCTTTTGAAACAGAACGGCATTAACAAAGCCGTTCTTTTCATCCACATCCAGATGGAAGGGTCTGGAGTAATCAGGTGCATGTAGAGAGCATGCCGAGGAAAGAGCAGCTTTTAGTTCAATAAAGGCCCGGTCTGCTTCTAATGTCCATTCCAGGGGAGCGTTGTAGTTTCTGTATCCTGCGTGAGTGATTAGTGCCCTTAGGGGCGCCACTGATCCCGTAAAGTCAGGTATAAAGTTCTTGCTGTATGTGACCAGCCCCAGAAATTGCATCATTGCCTTTACAGTCATGGGTTTGGAGTGGTTAAGGATGTCAGTTTTATGTGCAGCGGTCATACTGCTCCCGAAATTGCCAATCACCCGGCCCAGAAAGGTAACCTTTGGTCGCCCAATTTGTAATTTGGATTTGGACACCTTGAACCCACATGCAGCCAAATGATTCAGTACTGTGGCAGTCGCGGTCATGATTGATTCAGAGTCTGGGGCTGCTATCAGAATATCATCTACATATTGTAAGAGTGTGACCCCTTCTGGCAGTGCAAGCGACTGTAGCTGTTGTCTTAGGACATGATTAAAAATGGATGGTGAGTCAACAAAACCCTGTGGCAGCTGATTGTATGTGTATTGTGCACCGTCGTAGGAGAAGGCAAACAATTGCTGTGAATCCGGATGAAGTGGTACACAGAAAAAGGCATTTGCCAGGTCAATGCAAGAGAAGAAGTTATGGCTCGGTGAGATTGCATTTAGCATTGTGTATGGGTTAGGTGTGTCGTAGAGAGTGGGTATTACTATTTTATTAATAGGCCTAAGGTCCTGAATCATGCGGTAATCTGTTTTCCCTGGCTTGGGGACCGGGTTAATCGGGGTACTCCATGGGGACTTAGTGGGAACCAGAACCCCCGATTGGATTAGTCCATCAATGGTTCCCCTGATTCCTTTTATTTGATCCAATCGAAGGGGGTATTGGGCACGGTATATAGGCACAGTGTTAGGCTTTAGGGGGATTAAGACAGGGGGGGATGTTAAGTAGGCCCACGTCCGTGGAGCCTTGAGACCACAATGTGTCAGGGAGACTGTCTAACAATGACTGTGAGAGTGGGTGGTCTGTATTCTCTCTACCGTGTGTACGCGTGAGGAATCTTTTGTCAAGCTGCACAGTCATAGTGGACCGTTGTGCGATTCTATACATTTTTAAGGAAGGAGAATATTGTAGACTCTTGTTCTACGTGGGTAACCAATCAGTTGTTGTTATGCCCCTCTTTATCATTGGGCCCAGGTTTTTTGCTTCCCCACCATCCATTATCTTCAGAGTCACATGGGGTGCAGATGTGGCAGTCAGTGCATATAAGGGTTGCAATGAGTCAGGTACAGTGACTGCCGCCGCCACGTCTTCCTTTCCCACATAAATGGCCTCAATCTCAATTGTTGGTTGGTCTGCCGTTTCTTGGAAGTGTCGTACATAACCTTCCCACAATGCATCATAGTTTTCATCTCCAAAAAGTTCATAGTTGAACGTGCAATGGGGTGGGTCATGGGCGTTTTCATATGGGTACACTAGGGGCATCCAAGGAAGCCACTGTGAAAGAATGTCACCTAAGTGACTTTGTTCAAAGTCAAGGAGTAGCCCCCACCAAATTTCCGCACCCATTTCAGTGAGTGGGTCACTTGGTTTTGCAGGAGACTGTATCATTTGTCTCAGTGCCCGTTTGGGCGTTGCACAGCGCTGCACTGAACCGTCAGGAAAGGTTATGTCAATGTGGGTGGGTGCCAACAGTAATGAAATGTTTTGTGAACACATTATGTCTCTTGCCACCAGGTTCACAGGGCATGTTGGTGATAGTAAGAATGAATGTTCAAATCTCAGTGAATTCCACAAACAGGGAACAGGTCTAGACAGGGGCCACTCTTCTGTGTTACCCGAGAAGCCAACAACAGGTACGGTATCCATTGAAATGGGGAGTGGCGTGTTTAGGGTGGAATACCTGGCTCCTGTGTCAATCATGCACATATAATCTCGACCGTCCACTGTCAATTTAACTAGAGGTTCGAGAAATAGATCTGCGGGACACAGAGAGTCACCTGCTGTCAGTCCTGGGCAGCCCTATTGTGGGAGCTGGTGGGCTTCAGGGGCTTGGTGCCAGTTATCCCGTTCCTGGTGAACAGGATGCGGGCCATGTCGGGGAGGATATACGCTACGTGGATAATTGGGGGTACCCCCTGGGTGCCTTTGTGAGTGTGGTTGGGGGCAGTATTGAGCCCAGTGGCCGAGTTGTCCGCAAAGGAAGCACTGATCCCGTGGGCCCCTCTTTCTCCGGGGTTTATCCCCACCGGGACCTTCATCTCTATTATTATACCTCTTGTATCTCCTGTGGCCCTGCGCCTGATGCTGATATGGCTGTCTAGGCGGAGTGTCTGGGTAAGGTTCATATTGTTGTAGTGTGAGGTTTTGGAATGGTTGCATGGTTTGAGTTTGATAGGGGGTGGGTTGTTGTGGCATTTGATTTACAGAGGCCTTATTTTGATTCACCTTATCCCTCATCTCCTTCAGTTGTGCCTTTGCCACTTGGTTCTGTAGAGAAGATAGCTCTTTCTTCTCCTTTTCACTGTTCTCAATCTCATTATCGATGTACTGAATAACGTGAGCTGACCACATAGCGAATGATAAGCTGGAGAGTCCAACCACTTGCTTCAGCAGTTTCTGTATGGTGGCGGGTAATGAGGCCTCTACTGCCCCCCTGAAGAGCATTTCGATTGTACAGTTAGTGGCCGGGTCCTCACCTGTCCTGTCTTGCCATAAATCTCTCACCCTGAGTAAGTATGGGGCTCCCTTCTCATGGTCGTTAGGTGGGATGTCACACAGTTCAGCCGATTTCATTTGAACAGGGAACTTTTCTCGGATTATCGGCCACAGTATATACACCACCGCTGATAATGGGGATTCGTCTCTTTCTAAGTATGTGCCACCTAATAGTTCCACCTCCCGCAGCATCCCCAAGGAGGTGCAGGAGGAGAACAGCCGTCTAAAGTCTCCCAGAGCAGGTGCTATTCCAGCACAGGTCTCAAGGAAGGCTTTGATCCATGGTGCACCGCCATCATGTATATTTGGCAGCTGTGATTTTATTAAGGCTGTGTCTTGGAGTGAAAATGGAGTGTAGTTTGTGGTCACACGGCCTCCGATTGATGTCGCCGTGGTCAGTGGCATTTGCCTCGCATGGGGGACATGGTTTCTGTCTATGCATGCGTGTACGTTACCATGGCTAGGTGTGTGGGTTGCTATGTGTGGGCTGTGTCCTGCAGAGGAGGCTGTACGATGTGGATATGTTCCCATATCCTGAAGGGCTAACGTGAGGGCGTTTACAGATGATGTGTCTTGATCTGTACCTGTCTCAGTATATGACCTGGTGACAACAGTACGATCTGACCTTGTCCCTATATTATCAGGGGTGTTTGTAGTATTTTCTACAGTTTTTCCTAGAAATGCCTTAATTTGCTCGCTACCTTCAGGCTCCTCCTTAGCTGTTTGTAATAACCCATTTTTAATCACCATCAGGGGGGCCATCATCGTGGGTGTTGATTGGGCAAGCTCAATGGGCACCTCGGCTGAGACAGTAGTTGATTGGTGCGGCTCTGGCACCTCTCTGATAGAGCTTGTATCCCTGTGTAGGGAGGTGGGGGTGCAGGTAATCCTCCACCTAGAGGGGGAGCTGTAGCCTTAACAGCAGGTGGTTCAATGGCCTGAGGCCGCATTTCTGCCTTTGTAATGGAGGCCTCTGGAGTTAGTGGAGGGCCATTTGCATTGCCTGACATCCTCTGCAGGGTAAGTTTAATTTCCCCCAGAAAACATTGACAGTCTGTGAGAAATTCCCCTGCCCTTTTCAATTCCTTCCCTGTGCTCCCTCTCCTAAATATACTGGCCTCCCGGTGCTTATTGCTTGCCTGCACATGACTTCCTCTTGCCTGTCTTATAAACATAGCTAGGTCTCCCTGGTCGGGAAGGGGGGGTGTTTTCACATCCTGCGAACATTCCTCTATCCTGCATTTGTTTGACCCAGCTGGCAAATCTCTCCCTTCCTTTCTTTTGATCCGTGACTGGGACCTTTGTCAGCCATCTAGCCATTGTCTGGGATAGTGCCGACCCCAGGGAGTCGGGCTTACAGGCCTGCCATCGTTCCATTGTTTCTTGAGACATTTCATACAGGTATTACCCGTACCCCTTGCTGCAGCTGAGTGACGTAGTGTCCGTGTATTTAGACCCCAACAGGAAACTTCTACACAGACGCTAATCGTCTGTGCGCCTGTTAGCTGGGACTTAACGCCAGCCTATCTACACGTTTTAACTCAGGGCAGCAGTGGTACCGTATCTGCTTGTATTCCCGCTATCCTAGTCCAACCCCTTGTATTTACACTATCACTCAAGATCTGTTTTGCTATGTGGAATTCTCAATCAGTCTCGACTGGTTGATACACACACAGGAATACAGTAAAGATATCAATTGAGTGATGAACCACCCCACATTTCACAAATAGAGAATAGCAAACTTAATTTTCTACCAGCCACAGCGGCTTGGTACATATACAGGAATACTATACAATGCCAGATGTGTGAGAACTCACCCCTGTCTTGCTGTATGGAATTGTCAACCTGGAGTTCTCAATCAGTCTCTGCTGCTTGACACACACAGAGATACAATATTATGACAGTGGTAACTCACTTCACTTTTCCTGTTTATTTATTTATTTTATTCATCTATTTTAGTTTGTTGTATTTATTTAATTATTTTTGTATTTACTTATCCGTACCAACCTGCAATTCTTCATTTAAATTCTCTCACCTTGATAAATAAGATCAGTTCGTCCAGTTGGACACAGACTGGTTGACTTTGAATACATGAATAAAAGTTGCGTCACCCTTTCAGTCAACAGAAAGGCGGACGTTTTGCCTAATTAGAATTTGATTCAAAATTTTTTTCTTTGAATGCCTCTTTTTTATATATTCCTTGGTAAATTGTGGAGTGAATGTAATTTACCCTGACCCAGCTTGGCCACCGCTGGATCAGGGAAAAACGCACTCCCCTGTGCAAACCTGCATTTTAGCAGGTCCCTGAGGTCTTTGGTTTTTATTTACCATATGGATTTTAAAGCTTTAATTTCAACCAGAGAGGTAAAGCTCCAGATTTATTATTAAGATTTTAAGTTTTTGTTGGCAGTAATTTTGTGAAATAGTGCACTTCCTATATTTGGCCACACAATGGAGGCACTGTGCCACAGCTTGAAGGTGATTCAAAATGGCGCCCTCACATGCGCAGTAAATGGGACACGTGCAAAATGGCCCCTGAGCCGATTGTTCACAAACCATGTGCTTTGGTTTTTTTTGTTTGTTTTTTTTTGTTTTTGTTTTTTTTAAGAAACTGGGGCGCTGTCTCCTTGACCCCAGCTAGCACACTAGAATAGCTTTACAACCGTAATTTAGGGCTTCATTTTAATGCTGTTACCTCAAATAATTCTCCTCTCAGTAACTTGTTTTACCAATTGCACCTCCACTCGGTGGTGGGGGGTTCGCATACTTCTCTCTGTTCTTGACTACGCGTCCGGAGCCCGCGCTCAGTGGTGGGGGTGCATACTTTTCCTTTGTTCTGACCACGCGGTCTGGAGCCCGCCATTAGTTAAATCATTGTGGGGAAAAAATTTATTAAATATTCTCAGCTCCCGGTATTTCCCAACCCACACTTTTATCCCCCAGATACACAAAATTTTACAGAAATCATTTTACTTATGAATGCATTCACTATTGTTGAAATAACAGAGTCTTATGCAATCCTGTAAGTTATTATTTTTATACTTATGAGCAGGCCCTCACTAAAGGTGGAAAAAAGATTTCTTGTGGCTGCTTGTTACGTTACTCACTCATACTGTAGTCTGAGATTCTTATAACGTATTAAGAGTACCTTTATATATGCTCACTACTGTAACCGAAATCAGGCTAACCCTGGATGGTTAATTTGGGAGACGTCTAAGTCTCTTATTCCAGCACAGACTGTAACTGAAATTTGCTGGCCCCCCAGGCTAATCCGGGCCCTTTAATTTGGGAGACAAATGCGGCTGATCCCGCAGTTCTCTAAGTCTCTTATTTATTTCGCAACAGACTGCTCCGAAATACTTCACCAACGTGGCATCGTTTTTTAACGGCATCGGGTCGATTCTTTAACCCCCCCCCGGCATCAGGCTTAACCCTGGAGATCAATTTGGGAGACGAATGCGGGTGATCCCATTATTCCCATCCATCCATCCATCCATCTTCTACCGCTTTTCCGGAGGTCCGGGTCGCGGAGGCAGCAGTTCAAGCAGAGAAGCCCAGACTTCCCTCTCCCCAGCCACCTGCTCCAGCTCTTCAGAGGGGATACCAAGGCGTTCCCAGACCAGCTGGGAGACATAGTCTCTCCACCGAGTCCTGGGTCTGCCCCGGGGTCTCCTCCCAGTGGGACGTGCCTGAAACACCTCAAGTGGGAGGCGTCCAGGAGGCATCCTAATCAGATGCCCATACCACCTCAACTGACTCCTTTCAATGTGGAGGACCTACAGCTCTTGCTGGGAGGGTTTGCCGCTGAGTGTGAAGCGGCTGGGATGAGAATCAGCACCTCCAAGTCCGAGTCCATGGTCCTCAGCCGGAAAAAGGTGGATTGTCCTCTCCGGGTTGGGGACAGGCTCCTGCCCCAAGTGGAGGAGTTTAAGTATCTTGGGGTCTTGTTCACGAGTGAGGGGAAAATGGAGCGAGAGATCGACAGACGGATTGGAACAGCATCTGCAGTGATGCGGACGTTGTACCGGTCTGTTGTGGTGAAGAGGGAGCTTAGTTCTAAGGCAAAGCTGTCGATTTACCAGTCAATCTACGTTCCTACTCTCACCTATGGTCACGAGCTTTGGGTAATGACCGAAAGAACGAGATCGCGGATACAAGCGGCTGAAATGAGCTTTCTCCGTAGGATTGCTGGACTCACCCTCAGAGATAGGGTGAGGAGCTCAGTCATCCGGGAGAGGCTCAGAGTAGAACCGCTGCCATTATTCCCTAAGTCTCGTATTTATTTCGCAACAGACTGCTCCGAAATACTTCACCTACGTGGCATTGTTCCTTTTAACGGCATCGGGTCGATTCTTTAACCCCCCCGGCATCAGGCTAACCCTGGATATCAATTTGGAAGACAGGCACGGCCGTTGCCTCCTATTGTCTTATTAATTCTGGGTACAGACTGCAACCCAGAATCTCGCCGATCCATTTAATCTTTTGTCAAACAGAGGCTACTTTCACAAAGGCCTCGGCAAGTCCCCTTGTGCAAGCGGTAGCGTGATTTAACTCTAATCACAGCGGACACTTTCCCCTGTGGCCTCTTTTCGACTACGAGAACAAGCGGTGTCTTGTGTTTAGCAAATTAAATGATCGCGGCTTCACTCCCAGAGTAGCATCGGGTCGAACGCTTCAATGGCTCCCCCCGGCATCAGGTTGCTAAAACCTGGCTGTTTTCATTTGGGAGATGAACCTGGGTGATTATTAATCACCCTGGCATCCTAAGTCTCGTCATTTTGGCTCAGACTGAATCCAAAACGTTTTAAAATTTGGCGGACCATGCACCCGTCATACATGTCCAGGGCCGCGGCCGTTCTATCTCAGACTGAAAATAGAACACGTGCACTCTCTTTAACTTTTCAAACTATTGTTTAAACTTTAAATGTGACTCCCAACCAAATGATAAATTTTGAGATCGGATATACCCCTTTATCAGACAACTGTAAATTTAGAGTGGCCAAACTGCAGAATTTTGTAGACAAAAGGCTCTGCTTACCTTTTTATTCAGGCGCGCCACAGTGGTCTGTAAAAGGGTCCTTCCGATGTAGTTTTTTGGCTCGTCTCGAAGTAATTCAATCCGGGTCACGGCACCAATTTGTTAGAAAAATACCCGATTCTTTGATTGAAAGATCCAAGAACAAACCGGAGATTTCTTCAATTTAAAGGATGGTACATTTATTTAGAAGTCACATGTAAAGCAAGCAGCGCTGGATCAGTTTGATGCTGTCCCTTCGAGAACGTCGTCAGACCATAGATATAAAATGCTAGATTGGCAGCGCTAGTCAGTCCGTGCTTGCGGTGGCGTGACGCGCGTCCGCCATCTTGGTACAGGATATTTGTAGCACATCCCTGTGATCCAGTGCAGACACCTGCTTGGGTCATTCTCCTTTGTTAAACGTTTGACAGGCTTCAGTGAACATGTTTACAACACAGCGCATAGTGGTTTACTTTCAGCATAATCTGCATAAATATTAGGTGTTTAAGAGCTTCATAATTATTAAATTATGGCATTTTGCAGTGTCTCAATCAAGAACTGTCAAATGAGCTGAAAAAGAAGTTACCATACCCCCTGATTAATAATTAAGCCTACCTCTTTCATTGTGGCCATTTATGCATAAATATATGGCCGAAATTGATTAATTCATACTTTGTCCTGGGCTGTATTTGTTATATTTGCCACCCCAGGCAACCAGCTTATTGCTCCCCCCCATTGTCAAAAATGTTTATCAAAGAAATATTTCAGCCTGTGCTATACAAATTGGCCTACATATGTCAACTTTGAAATAAATAAAGAGAATAAAAAATTACAAATCAATTATTCAAGTTTCTTCATTTAACTAGACAGACATTATACACTCCCCCTCCCAATCTACCTGGATCTGTATAGCAGTTGTTTAAAATCAATTTGAAATTCTTATTGATTTTAGGCCCACATAACAAATTTATACAATACACCAATGTTCATTACAAATTTATTGCATAGAATAATGCACTCAACATGAAAGCAGCAAGCTCATATTAATCAATTGCAAAGTGAGGTGAAGTGTTAATTGAATCAAAACACAGTTTAAAGCAGTAGATGTAGGCTTTATTAATTTAACCCAGAGCCCAGCCCATCGTCATCACCATCATCCTCACCATCATCTCCATCACACGTAATATCCACCCTGTCCCCTCCTATCCATCATAGCAAATATTTATAGTAATGTCAGGCAAAATGTAATATAAGACAGAAATAGTAATGTCTATGAGATATGACTGCATTAATCATCACCAGATCTTCTTGTACCCCCTCCCTGTAATAGACAAATGTGAAATAGGTAATGTAAAATTCTATCTGTAAAGTTTCAATTTTCAAATAACATATTGTGGAAGTTGTGTTCAATGATGAGAATGAGTTCATTCCTCAGGTTCGGCTTTATTGTAGAACACAATCATCCAACATTCTCAAATAGAAAGAAGAGGCAGAATCATGTCACATCACATTCTTATACCTCCGGGGGATTAAGAACTCAAGTCACATGGTGCTTCTGCAAACATTTAATCACAATGCAAGTGTCTGAAGATTCACCATTGTCTCTTATTCTCTGATGTTCCGGGGATGCCCCCAGGGCCTCCCCTCTGAGACAAGGGTCCGACTTCACACTCCTCGACATCTCCTGTCGGCCCCCGTCGATCCAGACTCTTTGTTCCTTCAGACGTGAAGCCCTAATCCACATAAGCCATACATTTGTGGGAAATATGAACCAAACATATGTGCCACAATATCTGTAAATTACTATCAGTGTGTAATAGGAGCAAGGAGGAGCAAGTTTAGACTTTCCCATCACAAAACCCACATGGTACTGACCGTCACTGTCTAAAGAGCGCAAGTAAGCTACAGCTCCTATTGCTACAGTAGACGCATCAGAGAAGATATACAGTTCATTACTTTTCATAGTACTTAATGAACCTGGACTGTAGCACCTTTTGATTTGCAGATCTTCAAGGGCTTTTAAAGAGTCTTTCCATGTGACCCACATCTCCTCCTTTTCTGGAGGAAGTGGAGCGTCCCAGTCTCTTTCTTCATATGACAGTTCTCTGAGTAGCGCTTTGCCCTGCATGATTATGGGAGCCACAAAGCCCAAAAGGTCATACAGGCTATTGACTGTTGACAGCACTCCCCTGCGTGTGAATGGTTTGGTCTCATTGGTTACGAGGTAAGTGAAGCTGTCTGTCTGTAGATTCCAACAAAGTCCCAGACTCCTCTGAACTGGGAGAGGATCTACTCCAAGGTCCAAATCTTTTAAATCCTTTGCACGGTCCTCCACAGGAAACGCTTCCATAACTAGGCTATAGTTGGATGCAACCTTGTGAAGTCTCACATTAGATTCAGCTAACATGTTTTTGGTTCTTGTTAACAGATCAACAGCATTCTCTGGTGTGGCAACTGACGTGAGTCCATCATCGACATAGAACTGTTTCTCAACAAACTGTCTTGCGTCAGTGCCATGTTCTTTCTCACCCTCTTGTGCTGCCCGTCTCATACAGTAAATGGCTACAGCGGGTGACGGGCTGTTACCAAAAACATGAACTTTCATTCTATATTCAACTACACCCTTAGTGATGTCATTATCCTCAAACCACAGATAGCGAAGACAGTCTCTGTGTTCTTCGCACACCTCAAAGCAATAAAACATCTGCTGCACGTCTGCTGTCAGGGCTACGGGCTCTTTTCTAAACCTCAATAGCACCCCTATCAAAGAGTTGTTGAGATCAGGTCCACTAAGGAGCACTTGATTTAGCGATATGCCGTCATACTCTGCACTAGAATCAAAAACAACTCATATTTGATCTGGTTTCTGCGGGTGGTATACACCAAATGTAGGCAGGTACCAGTGTTCTTTACCTTTTGGCAGGGGTGGTGCAATTTCAGCTTGATCATTATTTAACATTTTCTGCATGAATTGGATGTAGTGACTCTTCATTTCTGGTTTCCTTTCCAGAGTCTTTTTGAGTGAGTACAGGCGTTTCAGGGCTTGCTCTCTATTGCTTGCGAGTCTCCTTCTTGGGAAGCGGAAGGGCAGAGGAGCAACCCAACTGTTCTCTTTGTTCTGGCTAACTGTATTGTCCATAAGAGTTAGGAAAGTTTTGTCATCTATGGACAGTGCAACTTTATCATCTGATTCAGATCTGTCAAACACAGGGTGACCTAGCTTGTCTGTGTTGTGAGCAAAGTCAATTGTGTCTTTACACCTTATGACTGACTGAGTGTTTTGCTCTGACAGAATGCCATAGTTCTCTTTAATTGTAATGACGTTTGGGCACGGCTCAAAATAAGATGTGCGACCACTGTCTAATGTGTGTGTCTTGTAAACATTCACCTCTGATGCGCTATGAGTCTTTCCTACACACACCTCTCCTACAATAACCCAACCCAAGTCCAGTCTTTGTGCATAAGGAGCGTTATTTGGCCCATTAATCTGCTTGCGTACCTTATGTACCCTGAGGATGTCCCTTCCCAGGAGTAAGAGGATTGGAGCGTGGTGGTCGACAGGTTGGATTTTGTTTGCGATAGGGAGCAGATGGGGATGGTGCTGAGCAATCTCAGGTGAGGGTATTTCAGTTCTGTCGTCCGGCACTGAATCACATTCGATCAAGGGAGGCAGCCGGATATCTGTTTTTCCATCCATGGATTGTATGAAGAAGTTCACAGCTCTCCTGCCTGCAGTTTCAGCTTTGCCAGAGCATGTTTTTAATGTGTACGGTGCAGGTGTAGCTTTAATGTCAAACAGGCTGAAGAACTCTGTCTTAGCCAGGGACTTATTACTTTGTTCGTCAATTACTGCATACATGTTCATTGCTCTGTCTTTCTGACCTTCTGGATAGGCTTTCACTAAGCAGATCTTAGAGCAAGAGCGTGGGCTATTACTTTGACCACACACCTCTGTGCACTTGGAGATGATTGAAGGAGAGCTCTCCGTTTGCTCTTCACCTTTGTTTTGTTCATCACTTCCTGATGTGGCACTTTTCAAGACAGGAGCAGGACCTGGATGAAGTGCTGATATGTGCTTGGGACTGTTGCACTCACTACACATGACTGCCACTTTACAATCTTTTGCGATGTGCTGAACTGAACCACAACACCTATAACAAATGCAATGCTCTTTGAGAAAAGCTTGACGTTCTTCTATAGGTTTATCTCTGAACAGCTTACATTTTTTGAGTGGATGTGGCTTCTTGTGAATCGGGCACTGCCGATCTGGTTCTTCTACTTTCTTAGTCTCAGAACCACTTTTCTCTGCGACATCTGTTTTGTGTACTGACACAGTGGCTTTGCGATTGTATGGAGTGGGCTTTTCTGAGCGCGTGGAAGCTTGACTGTTACAGCTAGATATAGCAAAGCTTGGATCATTTCTCATTTTAGCTTGTTGCTGAACAAACTGCACAAAAACGAAGAAAGGGGGAAATGACACACTATGAGTCTCTTTGTATTTCGTCCCCACAGTTGTCCACTTTTCCTGTAGATTGAAGGGAAGTTTTTCAACTATTTGTCTTACCCCTCTAGCTGTGTCTAGGTATGCTAGCCCTGGTAGTGCACCATCTACTTTGGCACACTGTAACTCTAAAAGGAGGTCACCGAGTTCTCTTAACCTGGCATTGTCTTTGTTTGTTAGCCTTGGAAAGTCCTCTACCTTTTTTAAGAGTGCATCTTCGATGGCCTCTGAGGAGCCATAACACTCCTCAAGGCGCTGCCAGACCATTATCAAACCTGCAGGGGCATTAAGGACATGTACTGCACAGATCCTTTTGGCCTGCTCTGAGGATTTTGGTCCTAACCACTTTGTGAGCAAGTCTAGTTCCTCTCTTGCTGACAGATTTAAGTCTTTAGTTGCACTAACAAATGAGGCTTTCCATGCCCAATAGTTTTCAGGCTTGTCATCGAAATGCAGTAAACCAGTACTGACTAGTTCTTTGCGGATGAGATATTTTGCAAAATCTTGTCCTCCATTAAACTCAGCCGAGTTATTGTTAAGAGGTTGAAAGGTGTGAGCTAGAGGGTTTAACAGGTGGGTGTTTGTCAGACCCTTGGTTACCTTTTGTTCTTGTTTTATGCCTGTATTCATTGGAGGAGGTACATACTGGGTTGTAGTTGTTAGCTGATCAACTGACTGATTGGTGGCTTGCACTTCTACTGCATTGTCTCTCATTTCAAGGGGCTGCTGTGGCCTCTTGGAAGCTTCTGAAGAGAGTAACTCACATTGTTGTGCAACATATTCGCTGGTGCGCCATACTGTATCAAGAGGCTTAGTTTCAGTAGGGGGCCCTATGCTTCTCTCCCCGCTCTGATTCTCTGCTTCTTCGTAGGCCGCAACTTCTGCTTCAGCTGCTGCTATAATTTTATGACATTTTAGAATGTGGAGGCTAGCATCTAAGTCAGCCTTTTGTTTCATTATATTAGCCTCTTTTTCAGCAAAGGCTAGTTGAGCTTTAGCCGCTTGCGCCCTGGCGTAGGCCTTTATGGCTGCAGACCCTGTAGATGATGTGTGAGACTGCCTGCTGGTAACCCTGGACCTGGTGTTGAATGGCGGTGAGGGTGGCTGCATGTCCAACGTTTGGTCTGCGGCGTCTCGCTTCTCCACGTCCACGTCTGGTCGTTGCTCTGCTTCGTTTCGCAGCTCATAGTTTTTCAGATAGTTTTTTCCTGAACGTAAGCTCATGTCTGCTTAATGTTGCTCTGTGTTGCTTGAATCCGCCGAGAAAACGTCCCGCCTCGGACGTCTTTAATGTCTTTTTACTGTGTTGCCCTCACAGCACGTTTCTCTGTGCTGCTAGACAGCCAGCGAACCATTGAAGAAAACTTCACACACAAGGCTTACTTTTCTTGTCTTTATAAAGTTTTCTTGCATGCGTGTGTAGCATGACGCACGAGAGAGGTAACTGAAACATACAGAACAATGCACTTACTATTTACATAGTACATATTTACATGCGGTATGCTAACACAAAGAACTAATACACATAAATAACTAACAGAAACATCGTCGCTCAACAAAACTCATTCATGTAACACTTTAGAACATCAGCGGTCTCTATCAAGTGCTTGTACATAAAATACTCACAAAGACAAAGGTTTCCCAAGACTCAAACGAAGAAGAACAACACAGCGTACTCAAATGAACTTTTTAACTTCGTTTCTGTCTGGCTAGCTGACTGTAGCCGCGGGAAAAAGCGCATCAAAGATCATCTATATACGGAAGAGCACACACTCTGCAGTAACAAAAAACGATCCTTTAAGGAAAAGATGTCTCACTTCGATAACTTTTTAAACACAGGTTTTTGACAATTTTATCACTCATTCTAACTTATTTATTCCTTTTAACCAATTTATTAACTTTATAAATTTATCAATGTCTTTTACCCAAAGACATGACAAGTACAATAGGATGGGCTTATACGCAACTATCTTATTGGCTAATCTACCTATGGCGGGAACAGGCCATCCACTGAACACGCCACTTCATTCTAGAATGTATTATCAACGGTGTGCGTGGGTGTTGAGTTTGGGTGTGTATCTAATGTGAGATACCTGACCTAAGAGAGAGAAAAGAGAGGGCTCTATACTTTGGTCTCATTCCTATTATCTCAGTTTATCATAACATAATCGTTCATAAGCATGCAAACAGAATTTGTATGGAATATGTGTAGAGCATAATGGGAGATCACCTACAGAATTATTATTCTGGCACTAACTATACATTAACCCTTTCACATGTGACAATACAGAGGATATTAGGATATAATATACCAATGAACTGTAACTTAATGTATTTATGTGATCTTAAAAGAGACACTGTAATACAGGCTGAGGACAGATATTTAATTAAAAGCATGCTGATTGCATGTAAAAAAACAATCACAAGAAAATGGCAATCAGAAGTTCTTCCTGACCAAGAGCAATGGACAGACATTGTTGAGGATATACACTACCGTTCAAAAGTTTGGGGTCACTTAGAAATTTCCTTATTTTTGAAAGAAAAGCACTTTTTTTCAATGAAGATAACTTTAAACTAATCAGAAATACACTCTATACATTGCTAATGTGGCAAATGACTATTCTAGCTGCAAATGTCTGGTTTTTGGTGCAATATCTACATAGGTGTATAGAGGCCCATTTCCAACAACTATCACTTCATTGTTCTAATGGTACAGTGTGTTTGCTCATTGCATCAGAAGGCTAATGGATGATTAGAAACCCCTTGTGCAATCATGTTAGGTCTGCAATGCTGTAATTGCTGCAAATGGAGGATTCTTTGACAAAAGCAAAGTTTGAAGGAAAAAATATTATTTCAAATACAAATCATTATTTCTAACCTTGTCAATGTCTTGACTATATTTTCTATTCATTTTACAACTCATGGTGGTAAATAAGTGTGAC
Organism: Pholidichthys leucotaenia; assembly: GCA_020510985.1. NCBI lineage: Eukaryota > Metazoa > Chordata > Actinopteri > Cichliformes > Pholidichthyidae > Pholidichthys > Pholidichthys leucotaenia. The sequence goes on along the minus strand of CM035842.1, from coordinate 371,634,109 downwards.
TTTTCATGGAAAACACAAAATAATTGGCTGGGTGACCCCAAACTTTTGAACGGTAGTGTACGTCTAATGGAAAACTTACATATCGACAGAGAATGCAAGAAGGACAATATGAAAAAAAAATGGTGGAAATGGACACACTACAAAGTGCAACAACGAGACAGAAATTGAAAGAATAACCAAAGACACTGGAAAAACCAGAAGAATTTAGAGATGGAAACTAAAAACTTGATGCTCCAACATTTGTCCCCCCCCCCCTTTTTTTTCTCTTTTTTTTTTCTTCTTCTCTTTCTTTTTGGCTGTATGGTTAGCTCCTTTTTTTTAAATATAGAGACTGTGATCTGAATGTAATATGTATGATGAAAAATGAATAAAAATCAAAGTTACAAAAAAAATACTGGGAGATTCATGTAATACAACTAAACAATTAAAAATGAAGAGTTTTTCCAAATGTTCTATAAAATGTAATTGTAAACAGTGAGGAAAAAAAATACCCCCCCCCCAGCTTTTTTAGGACACCCCCACATTCATTCCCACTTAAAATGGCTAAAGTAAATATTTTATACAAATAAAAACATAAGCAGGGTTAGACATAGATGTGAACATTTCTTAATACAGAACTGACTATTTCATGGTGTCCTAATTATTTCACGACTGTAAACCTTGAGCTTGACCTATTGACTTTTAAAGTATGCCTAACTAATTATTAGACTCCATAACACACTCCAATGGCAGAGTCTTCCAACGCTTGTTTGGGGAAAGGTCTGGAAAAAATTGGTAATAACAGACAAAGCACAGTCATGATGCTAATGGTCACTGGTTTATTACAAGTTTCAGTAAAATTAGTCATTGTTTTGTTTTACATGTGTACATCTTAAAAGACTTGTGGGGAGACTGGGTCACACGCGCTGGCCACCCATCGTGACACAAGGTCCAGTTTGGGTTGGATCGTTTTCCTCTTGCCTAGACAAAAGACAGAAATGGGTGGTGGATAATTAAAGCAAGTTTAAAATATATTTGAGAAATAAACTTGTTGCTAAAAGCCAGTGGTGGAATGTGACAATAAAGTACTTTGTTGTTGTTTTAAACCACGATTTTCATGTAGCTGCGCTTCAGTAAAGTGGATTTTACAAGGGCTGGGCTATGTTTAAAATCGTTAGTTTTTACTGTGGCCTCAGCAGTCAGAATGAGTTGATACCTTCAGTTGAATGGAGTCTAGTACTTTAACTGAGGGTGTGCATCCACGAGTATGGAGTCACTCAGTCAAAATATGTAATTTTTATCAATAAAAGTTTAGCCACCGCTCTGTCACCGCTGTGTCGCCTTGGCTTCAAGTGTAGGCGGGGTTTTGCACTTGTATTGCTAAAATATAAAAGGAAGCACTGCAATGGGTCTCACATATTTGTAATGTGTCCTGTTACTGTATGAGTTTATTGACGACAGACTATAAACTACACATATAAACTAAATTATAATGGTGACTGAACAACTGCCTGTTATGTCTGTAAATAGGCTGGTATGACCAAGATGGCGGCCGGGTTGGTCATGAGATAGACTGGGGTGGCGACTACCGGTTTCCGGTGGTGACGCCGCCCAAGGTATAAAAGTATGGGCTGAAGAGGCTCTGTCTCTTTTGTCGTGAAGCCACCTGGCCAGCAGGAGGGTGCCGTAAGCCTCTGTATACAGTTAAGTGTTATCCTGAAATAAACCCCTGTTAACTGAGGTGAGACCCACTCGTCATTCCTACATTATGGACACAACACTGCCATTCCCCAAAGTGCAAGATACACTCTTGTGAATATAACTCAAAGGATCACACAAGTGATGTGATTAAAAAAATAAATAAACAAGTGGTTTATTTTACAGTGGCTACTATTGGATGTGCCATTCATTTTCAATTATTCTGTAATTAATATTCACACAATCAAATAAATCTCAGTTCAGTCCCTTTCATATTAAGTGGAAATTGTGCTACTTTAATTTTGGCACTTTACTTATACTTTACCTTAAAAAGCAAAGGATTTGAGTATAAATAACAGGATGTGCAACTCACCACTCATAACACATTGCTGTGTCGTGCCAAACATAGCCAGTGTCACAGCAGGTGCTGGTCGGACTCTACAATGAAAATACACACAACTTAAGTACATGCACAACACGAAAGTGCAACACGTAAAAAAACACCTTTTTAACCAGGCTTACAACTAGCTTATTTCATCAGATATTGTCAGCAGCACGGAGCACGGAGTTAGCATTGACGGCTACCTAGCTAGCTCTTTGTTGGCGCCCAAGAAACAATGTTGTTGTGGTCCGTTCAAAGTGAACTTTCCACTGCTAGGATAAATAACATAAAAGATGCATAATATCACATCATATCACACCACTCACCATCCTCTACATCCGAATATCACGGCTTTTAACTGTTGAAGTTGGGTGCTGCCGCAGCCATAGATTCATTTCAGGTGGCTCCGTCTACTTCCCTCTGGATTCTCTCATCAGTGGAAACGCACAGAAAACTGCTGGACCACGGTGTTAATTTCTGTGAAGCCATTCTATCGTTGTTGTTTATATGCTTGCTCACTGGCTGGCTCATGACCTATTCTTTGCAAATGGTGGCTCACAATTTTGTAAACTCAGCCTCAAATGCTGCTCCCATAACATTACGCCCGCACCAATCAGTGGCCTTCAATGTTTTTACGTCACATTTTCGTGTCAGTACGGTATGGACAGAACCCCTATCCAGCAGGTCCGAAAAATCGGGACCATACCCATTACAGTCTCTAATGGAAAAGCTGACAAACCGTACCGTACCGTACCAAACTGTACCGAATTGACACTAGTGGAAAAGGGGCTTATGGAGTCTCCAAGAGGAGCAGCCTCCAGCACCCCAGTCAGAGACTCCAAAGAGTGTGGGTACTCTGAGCCATCATTTGGTGCATAGGCACAAATGATGGTCAGGACCCGTTTCCCAACCCAAAGGCACAGGAAAACAACCCTTTCATCCGCTGGGCAAAACTCCAATATGAGGCAGCAAGGTAGGGAGATACAAGAATACCCATCCCTGTCCATTGCCTCTTGCCCGGGGCAACTCCAGAGTAGGCCAAGCTCCAGCCCCTCTCCAGGAGACTGGTTCCACAACCAGAGTTGTGTGCTGAGGTGAGGCCTCAACACACATCTAGCCAGTATCGCTCAACCTCATATACCAGCTCAGGCTCCTTTCCCACCAGAGGGGTAACATTCCACGTCCCAAAAGCCAGTTTGGGAAGCCTGGGATCAGACCACCAAGGTCTCTGCCTTTGACGGCCACCTGATCCACATAGCATCGGACCCCCATGGTTCTTCCTGCAGGTGGTGAGCCCACTGGAGGGCGGACCCATGTAACTCCTTCGGGCTGAGTCTGGCTGGGTCCCATGGGCAGAAACCCGGCCACCAGACACTAGCCATTGAGCCTCTCCCCAGACCTGGCTCCAGGGTGGGGCCTCGGTAACCTCATACCAGGCTGGGTACACTCAGTCTTTGTTCGAGCATTCATCATGAGAGTCTGTTGGATCGTTCTTAGTCTGGCCCTTCAACCAGGACCAGTTTATCTTTGGTGACCCTATCAGAGGCAAATTGCCCTGGACAACATAGCTCCTGGGATCACTAGGGCATGCAAACCCCTCACCATGATAAGGTGATGATCCATGACTATTTTCTGTAAAAGTCTCATGATTTATTTGATTGATGATTGATTTATTCCATCTAGCTACAATGCTCCACACTGTGTGTTTATATATTTACATATTTATTCCATCTAGCTACAATGCTCCACACTGTGTGTTTATATACTCATACATTTATTCCATCTAGCTACAATGCTCCACACTGTGTGTTTATATATTTACATACTTATTCCATCTAGCTACAATGCTCCGCACTGTGTTTATGTATTCATATATTTATTCCATCTAGCTACAATGCTCTGCACTGTGTTTATATATTTATTCCATCTAGCTACAGTGCTCCGCACTGTGTGTCTATATATATTTATATTTATATGTACATATGTATACTCGCTGCTCTTGTTTTTCTCTTGCCTTCTGATTGTTGCTCTGAGTGTTGCTGTCCCTGTGCTGTTGCAATCCTGGAATTTCCCCATTGTGGGACTAATAAAGGCTTATCTTATCTTATCTTATCTTATCTTATTTTATTTTTCTGTAAAATAGTGTAGTGACTTTCTGCTGTGATGGAAAAAACATACAATTGCCCCAAAATAGAGTGTAAAGTAAGTATTGATACTCTATTTTGGGAATCAATCCCAAAACAGACAAGCTTGGTAGTGGTATGAAGTATGGATACTTCAGTATTGATCCACACATCATCCCTGCTGAGTTCTGAGTGTTGGGGCAAGAAGCTGCATGATGGGGGGCAAAAGACATATCCGTGCTATTTCACCACAACCCAGCAGTATCATTTAGTTAAGTTTGTAGTTAAGGCTACAATCATAACAGCTGTATGTTGTATTTGAATATATATATTTGAATGAATAATCTGAATAGCCTCGAGGTTTTCACCCATCTGTGGACAATGGACTCATGTGTCTACTGTTGTCTACAGTAGAAACATATTCATCTAGTCTCCCTGTTCCATTGTTTCACAGCCGCCCAATGTTACCACATTTTAAGATGTTGACTTAGAAATAATGTACTGTGGTCTATATTACTCATATATTCCATACCTACATATGTCTGAACATGTGAAATGCTTAGTGACTGCATATGTAAGGAACTTCACACCTCTGAAAGGACAAAGGAATCTCACCCGCCGTGTGAAGAACAAAGACGTCCCAGGACGCGACGGCGGACACCGAGGAGTCACCCTCACCCCCCCAAGGCGAGGAGGGGAATTTCCATCACCTCCCAAGAAGAGGAGAGGAGATAACAGGACAATGGGGGGATTAAGATAACGAGGGGTATCAGCCTTTGTAATGCCTGTCTTTTGATGTGTGCCTGTATTTAACCAGCGAGCTGGCAGAACTCTGCCTCTTTTACCTTCTGCCATGCTCTGCACCAGATGAGACAAGTTAGGAGAGCTGAATATTAAAACGCTGCTTTTAAACAAAATCGCCTCATTATTTCCAGCTCCTCTACACTGGTGACCTTGACGCGAGTATGGACCGAAGGCGTTCTTCTTCAAGCGACTCATCCGTGGCGACTCAGGCAGACGCCAGCAACTACGCAGACGAGGGAGCGGACGAACAACCGTTCCCTCCGGCAGAAGGAATTGAGAGAGCTCAACTGAGCTCCAGCACCGCCGTGAGAGCCGAAGCAAGGCACCCTCACCCGGCGGGCACAACAGTGATGGTGTGCACTAACGCCGTCGCTGTCAAGCTGCCAGACTTCTGGCGAGAAGACCCCGCCTCTTGGTTTCAGCAGGCTGAAGCACAATTCATACTGGTGAGCATCACGGCAGACGATACGAAGTTCTATCACATCGTCTCCAAACTCGACTCCGCCACGTCGAAGTGTGTGCGGAGCTTGATCCGGCGACCACCGACCCGGGACAAGTACGAGACACTCAAGGCGACCATCATGGCGAACTACGTCCCGTCAGCGGAGGAAAGAGCCGAGAAGATCCTGGCGGTCTACGGCCACAGAGGGGGCAATCCGAAGACCCTCATGGAGGATTTGCTGCAGCTCAAGGAAGAGGACAATGACAACTTCCTCTTCCAGTTTATTTTCCTCAGCACTCTGCCGCCACACATGAGAGGGACACTCGCCAGCATGAAGTGCAACAACCACCAAGACTTCCGCACACTGGCCAACGAGGCTTACCGGCTCGTCAACGCCTGCAAGGAGCTAACAACCACAGCGGCATCCGCAGACCTCAAAACTGACGCCCCGAGCCATGGAGAGCCACAACCCACGGAGCAGACCCAGCCCACGGTGACAGCGGCGCGGACCAAACGTAACAAACAGAAAGACATCTGTTATTACCATCACTGCTTCGCTGAGAAAGCCCGCAAATGCGTTTCCCCCTGCAAATTCACGATGTCGGGAAACGCCAAAGCCGAGGGCCGTTAACAGCAGCGGTTCTCGGCGAGAAAAATAAGCTGTTGTACGTGACGGACGGACACACAGGCAAGCAGTTCCTCATCGACACAGGAGCTCAGCTGAGTTTCGTCATGCCCTCCCACGCAGATCGAGCCATGGGTACCCGGGGCAACGGAGCAGTGGCAGCCAAAGGCTCTGACATCGACACGTTCGGCGAAAAGAGCCTGCACCTCCTCATCCACGGCCGCAGCTACAGATGGACATTTGTTGTAGCAGCGGTGAGTTTTAACTTGTTAGGCGCAGATTTTTTGTGTGCACACGGGTTATTAGTGGATCTGGCAAATAGGCGCCTGGTTAATGCACTATCTTTTGCTTCTATTCCATGCTCAGCTCGAGTTTCTCCACCACCTGTGCAGGCCAACGTCACCACGGCAGGAGGTAAGTTTGAGCAACTCCTCACCCAATTCCCAGCACTCACAACCCCCAAATTTTCAGCCACTGTAGCTAAACACGGAGTTAAACACTTCATTCCAACAACGGGACCTCCCGTTTTTGCCAAAGCTCGCCGCTTAGACGCGGCCAAGCTCAACATAGCACGTGACGAGTTTGCAACTCTCGAAAAATTGGGCATTGTTAGACGCTCAAAGAGCCCCTGGGCTTCACCACTTCACATGGTTCCGAAATCCGACGGTTCTTGGCGACCGTGCGGAGATTACCGCAGATTAAACAACGCTACAGCGCATGACCGCTACCCAATCCCTCACATTCAAGACTTTTCACTGCACCTAGCGGATGCGCACATTTTTTCAAAGATAGACTTAGTCCGCGGTTATCACCAGGTCCCTGTCCGAGCTGAAGACGTTCCTAAAACGGCGGTTATAACCCCTTTCGGCCTTTTTGAATTCTTGCGAATGCCTTTCGGCCTCAAGGGTGCGGCCCAAACTTTTCAACGCATGATGGACGCGGTCCTACGCAACCTCCCCTTTGTCTTCGTCTACCTCGACGACATGCTGGTAGCCAGCTCATCAGAAGAGGAACACGAGCAGCACCTCACTACCGTTTTTCAGAGGCTGGAGGAGCACGGGCTAATAATCAATCCAGCCAAATGCAAATTCGGCGTTTCGCAAATTGACTTTTTGGGACACAAAGTCTCTCTGAAGGGGGCAGTTCCGCTCCCAGACAAAGTTCGTGCGATAGAAGGTTTTCCACGGCCCCACATGATCAAATCGCTACAGGAATTTTTGGGGATGGCTAATTTTTATAACCGCTTCCTCCCCCACGCAGCTCAGCTCATGCAGCCCCTATATGATGCGCTCAAAAAAAAGAAGGCTTCCAACGCGGTCGAATGGACCCCGGAGCGCGAACGCGCTTTCGAGGAGGTTAAAAACGCCCTAGCTAACGCCACAATGTTAGTTCACCCAGATCCCACGGCCCGCATCGCACTAACCACAGATGCTTCGGACCTGGCCATAGGGGCAGTTGTAGAACAACTTGTCAGCGGGGTCTGGCAACCTTTAGCATTCTTTAGCAAATCGCTAAACCCAACTGAACGCAAATACAGCACTTTTGACAGAGAGCTGTTGGCGCTTCATTTGTCCATCCGCCACTTCCAGTTTTGGCTAGAAGGGCGGAGTTTCATGGCTTTTGTAGACCATAAGCCGCTCACCTTTGCTATGGCTAAAATTTCAGAACCATGGTCGGGCAGACAACAAAGACAGCTGGCTGCGATTTCAGAGTTCACCACAGACATTCGACACGTAGTAGGCAAACTTAACGTAGTAGCGAACTGTCTCTCTCGCGCTGTGGCACCGCCAGAGCGCGAGGAGACAGATTATACTGCCTCAGCAGCGGAACTCTTCACTAACACAGACACATACGCAGCACCTATCCATGAAGGGATGGATTATGCAGCCATAGCAGAAGAACAAAACAGCGACGCGGACGTGCGAGCACTCTTGTCTGGACCAACAGGGTTAAGGCTGGAGAAAAAAGGGTTACGCGACGGCGTGCCCCCCCTAATATGCGATATTTCAACCGGCCGACCTCGCCCGTTAGTGCCAGCCACTTGGCGCCGCCGCATTTTTGACGCAATTCACTCCCTCGCACACCCAGGTGTGCGTGCCTCGGTCAAAATGGTTGCTGAAAAATTTGTGTGGCCAGGCCTGCGCAAAGACGTAAAAGAGTGGGCAAAAACGTGCATTTCTTGTCAACGCGCCAAAATACACAGACACACAAAAGCCCCTCTGGAGCCTTTTCCAATCCCTGCTAGAAGGTTCGACCACATCCATGTCGACCTAGTTGGGCCACTGCCTTCCTCCCAAGGTTTCACACACCTACTAACAATGATAGACCGCACCACGCGCTGGCCAGAGGCAGTCCCTCTAGCGGCAACTACAGCAGAGGAAGTCGCTCGCGTTTTTCTGACAAACTGGGTGGCACGTTTCGGCGTTCCATCGGACATCACGTCTGATAGGGGGCCTCAATTTGTCTCAGAGCTCTGGTCAGCCATGTCCAACAGCTTAGGAGCAACAATTCATCGCACCACCGCTTATCACCCTCAGGCTAATGGGTTATGCGAGCGTTTTCACAGGTCCTTAAAGGCCGCCCTCAGAGCCTCACTAACGGACACAAATTGGGTAAATAAACTTCCCTGGGTTTTTTGGGGGTTGCGCGCTGCACCTAAAGAGGATCTAGACGCTTCTCCTGCAGAATTAGTCTTTGCCCAACCTCTCAGACTCCCAGGTGAATTTTTACCAGAGAATCCAGAACCAGTCCCAAGGTTTTTAGGCAGCAACGGACCGGACTCCCTACCCGGTCCAGCTCACCACTCCTTTCCAAGGGTTTTTGTCCCTCAAACTTTAAAAAAAGCTGAGTTCGTTTTTGTTAAGCATGAAGCCCTAAAACCAACGTTACGCCCAGTATTCGATGGCCCTTACAGAGTGCTGGAACATGGTGACAAACACTTTGTTTCTTTTCTGTCCCCATAATCAAGCACAGTCAGCATTGACAGACTTAAACCTGCCTTCTTGTTGAAAGATGAACCTGCACAGTTGGCGAGAGCACCTCAGCGAGGTAGACCACCCAAGGGAAAAGTTTCAGCCCCCAGGCAGGGAACAAATAATCTCTCTCCTTCCCACACTGCAGATCCCTCACAAGAAGGTCCCAGCAGGACACCTAAACCAACCTACAGCAGTTTTGGGAGAAGAATTAAACCCAAGCTGCACAGGGACTGACACCAACCACTCCACAATTACTCTCTAATTGTGCTGCAACAGTTTAGAACTGACTTATGATTTTACTATACTGTTATGATTACCACTGAACTATCTTAGAAGCATGGCTGCCGGAAAGTTCTTCTGTGGCAATAGCTGTAACACGTAGTATGTCGTAGTAACTGTTCTAGACTGTGAATCTTTCTGTTGTCCTTTCCTAGTTGTTTGGGGGGCCTGTGGTCTATATTACTCATATATTCCATACCTACATATGTCTGAACATGTGAAATGCTTAGTGACTGCATATGTAAGGAACTTCACACCTCTGAAAGGACAAAGGAATCTCACCCGCCGTGTGAAGAACAAAGACGTCCCAGGACGCGACAGCGGACACCGAGGAGTCACCCTCACCCCCCAAGGCGAGGAGGGGAATTTCCATCACCTCCCAAGAAGAGGAGAGGAGATAACAGGACAATGGGGGGATTAAGATAACGAGGGGTATCAGCCTTTGTAATGCCTGTCTTTTGATGTGTGCCTGTATTTAACCAGCGAGCTGGCAGAACTCTGCCTCTTTTACCTTCTGCCATGCTCTGCACCAGATGAGACAAGTTAGGAGAGCTGAATATTAAAACGCTGCTTTTAAACAAAATCGCCTCATTATTTCCAGCTCCTCTACAGTACTATCTTTTTTATTTTGGGAATTTTTGACACCACAGTGATTATAAATTAAGGGCTCACATACTTGGATTGGATTGGTCCTCTTTTTTCCATATATCTTGTTTTCATGGAAATTTCCTTCCTTAAATGTTCCGCTACTGCTTGCTTCCATTTTCACTCAACCACAAATGAGTCCACATGCCTAAACAAATGCCAGGCTCCAGATTTTGCTGTATTGTGGAGCTTGTAAATGAAGAGGCGGATTTGGCTCAGACGATTTATTACACAACTCACACAACAAGCATAGACAGAATGACATCTCAGCAGAGACTCTTCTCTTAAAGGCGACGGACAGACGAAAACTCAAAATCGCTAAATCATATCTCAAATTGTTGTCTGAGACGAGCTAATTGGAACCCCACATGTTTTGGTGTCAACGTATGTCGCATAAGGTGACAATGCGCTCTTGAAGTACGCTGTTGTGGAGAGCTGTCTGACCCAGCCAAGATCAGCGGCTAAAATGGCCACTGACTGTGTGACGTCATTTCGGTGTGGCACACAGTCGGCGGACATTGCTTTTTTTTATTTGATGTTTACGTTTTAAAATCGGCGATTACGGATATTTCTCGGAATACTTTTGGATTACAAATAGATTATTTATTAACATTAAGATTTCAGGAATCGAATTAATTATGGTTTGTCGTTGTGTTGTGTATGGGTGCGACGTTATACCAGAGGAGCATGCTGTGAGTGTTTTTGAATGTCCCGTCCCTGTGAAAATCAGAACGGCATGGGTGAAATTTGTTCAGAAAACGCAAAAAAAAAAATGGACTTATGTCGGTAAAACACCAAAAATGTGTAGTAGAGATTTCATTGACAGCGATTTCAAGAATAAGATGCAATTTGTGTCACGACTCGCCGCTCCTCAGCGGCTTCAGCTGCGCGCGCACCTGTCCCTCGTCAGCACATCCCCATAAATCCATTCACACACACCTGCTTGTTGAATAAAGCTGTTAAATCTATCCTGAGCCTGCGTGCGTGTTTCCTGGGCCAGGCATTATGTCAATTTGAAATGAAATTTGCCAAAAGATTTCTGATAAAGAAAACGGCTATTCCAACTATATATGCCTCGATTTCCAAGTGTGACTCTGAGACAAGTGTCAGTGACAGTGGCGATCAACTGTCAGAACACGAGAAGTAAACAGGGTAAGTTTTTTTATTTTTAATATTCACTGCAAATGTTTACTAAACATCTTAAACAAATTCCAAGCCATGGTTTGCATTGCCTTACCAACTTATCAAATATTAGCATATTAGGGTGTTCATACTCATCAAATATGAAATATTCAGTGCTGTATAGGGAGGTGGTTGTGCCTGTTTGATCAATTTATATTTCTATGTATGTAATCCAATTTGAGACCTCTTGGATAAAATTATGATCTACTTTTTTTGCAGATTTTATCAACTGTCACTCAATGTTGATGTTTCTGACCAAGCAGAGGAAGCTGATGAACAGGACTTTTATGTAAATCCAAATTTATACCATAAAATGGTAGAAAAATTATTGAAATGTATATGACATGCGACTTTGATGAATGCTGAACTATGAGAGCTATAACATTGACATGAACATTAAGAAACTCAATATATGATTTTACAAAACTTTATTTAAATAACATTGTTCACAAATGTAATCTTGGTAGGCAAAATCCCTTGTAGTGATGAGATGGGAATGTTTCTCTGATGAGGCTCACCGCACAGGCAGGCAACATAACCCTCACTTCTTCTCCAAAAAAATCCCCAACATTATGAATCTGTATCGCCTGAAAAATATGGGGTTGGCATTGATTATTGAATGTATTGAATGGTTTCTTCATAATTCATCTGGGAAATTAAATCAAATGAATAAATATTGTTTATAAACTCACTCGTGTGGACGATGAGCCGTCATCTGTCTCATCAGCTCCAGCTGTGCACAGACCAGCAGGTGCTAATCAGCGGCTGTTAAAAGTATTGAGAATATGATGATTAACAACATGTCATCAGGCAGCCAGTGACCAATGGGTAGTTTTATTTTTAAAATTAAGTGTGTGACCATGCATGTCGCCAAAGAAAAATATTTCTAAGCATCTTTTACCAAGAAATATCTTACAGCCGATCGTAAACGTGTTCTTTTCCCGTCCGTGTTGCGTCTTCCTCCTCTCCCTCTGCCTCGAACAAATAAGGCTGACAGGCCACACACCACCCAAAACGTCTTCATTGTCAATGTAATCATTTATATTGAGGTCGTCAAACTCTAGAAAATAATCGCTGTCCGAATCACTTTGCTCTCGTTCTGCAATTTTTTCATGGCATTCCTCTAGAGTCTAGAAGCTTCTAACACACAAAAGGTGACCTTCGCGTCACATTGCATTCACTTCATTCATCCTTCACACCTCCCTGTTATCTCACTAGGGAACCCCTGCTCTTTGTTCTTGTCTAAGATGGTACACAATTATGCTCTCCCCATGTGCCGCCATAGTATATGTCTTTCATTCTTTCTTTTTTGACATAGATAAAAATGACAAGTGGGACGTTTTTTGTTTTGTTTTTTTTTCCCAGGAATGAAGTGAACGGGGCTGCATCTCAGTTTGTGGCCACAGTTTCTTCCTGTACCTTTCAGTATGTAATTATTCCTCCAAAACTCTGATGCTAGCAGGGCTTCACGCAGATCAACAGCAGACACACAAATGGGGGTGGGAAGTGTGTGTGTGTGTGTGTGTGTGTGTGTGTGTGTGTGTGTTGGGGGGGGGGCTGAGGTGGGGCGGCTGAAGCCCACTTTTCTATGTCATGAATGAAGTTCTTTTGTCATCCTGGTGCCATCTTTTCTGTTCATGAATAAAGTTAGACCTGACCATGTCTCTTGAATATAGTGTACTTTCTTTTATATAAATACCCCAGTGTATTCCTTCTCCATTTTTTGTGTGTATACAATTGTGTAACACATTTTATCTGTATTTATTTTATTTTATTCTATATTGCAAAACAATAAAGGCAGTTGGGCTTAAAGCAGAAAAACAGGGAGTTCAGTTTTCTTCTTAACTGAACAAAACACAAACTAGTTCTTCCAGAGAGAGATGTCTCCTTTATTCCTTCACTAATAAAGGGTTATCTTATTTTACTGGTTGAGCTAGTTGGTTGTAAAGTACAGTTGAAAAAACAAAAAAAAAACACCAACACATGACTGCTGTGAAACTGCTGTTTCACTGACCTTTTTACAGGATTACAGTGATTAGTGGTGTGTGTGTGTGGGGGGGGGGGGGGTGACTGAAGTGTTATGGGGGTTTGACTTGTCCCGGACACAGAAAAAAAAAGATTGGGGACCACTGGTTCCTAGGATTCTGGGAAGACTCCAACACGCACTTAGTTGGTTGATTTTCTTTGTCCCCACTAAGATTTACATAATAACTGACCATTATCTGTTTTGTACTGAGCCACAGTTCAGCTCATTTCTTCTGCCTGAAACTGCTAATGTTTTCATTGCATTCATATGTAAATTCCCAGCTAATGAACATGCAGGTCTGACAACACACGTGTGACTACTGGAATCATAATTGTTCTTGCACAAATTAATGCCAGAGTGCAAAATGAAACTTTTTAATGAGGCAGTATCAGTTCCCTTTTTTAGACCTTTCAGACACCACATGACATTGATGACTTCCCTTTACAGTGCCAGCAATGTGATTTCTTCATGATAATCTGGGGTCATTTCCTCCAAAAAACACTCTACCCAGAAAAAAGAAAACAATATTTTTACACATCTTTTATCTCTTGCTGCTCTTATATGGTGGGGGGTGAAAAGTTAATAGATTGAGAAGTTCATAGTGGTCAAATCTGACCAAATGTGGTTTATTTTGCAACACAGTCTCCCCTTCGATCTACACACTTCTTCCAGCGGTGTTGCAGCGCTTGGATCCCTGCAGTTGAAAAATAAACCACATTTGATCAAATGTGACCACTATCAACTTTTCAACCTATGAACTTTTCACCCCCCACCACCACCACCACCACCATGTTCAACAACCTTTCTTGGATTAATCAAAAAACTCCCATCATTTGCAAAGTAAGACCATCCCAATTTTTTTTTTTTGACTTAAGTTTTTGTAAAGGGTATGCAGGTCATTACAGCATTGCATTGTTAACATTTTCATCGTACGTTCCCTTATATTTTGCTATTTGACAACATTGGTAGAATAGTTATTACAACACCCCCTTTTTTTTAAAGTGAAAGAAAAAGTGAAATTAAAGAGAATTAAATTAAAAAACAAACAAAAAAAACCCCCAAATAAACAAACAAACAGAACAGCAAAAAACAAACAAACAGAAAATTAAGTAATTAAAAGTAAAAGAGCATCTGAGTAGCTTTGGAACAAAGAGTGGGACCATCATTGAAATGGTATTTGTCAAAGATTAGATCTAATGGAAGACACATATGCGATCCAGGGTTGCCAAAAGTTCATGAACCCATCCATGTCCTGTCTCAGTGCGAATGTCAACTTTTCCATCGAGTAAATGTCTTGAATCACGTTAATCCAATCTTCAGGTGTAGGACAGTCCTTCAGCATCCATTTTTTAGTTAGGGCTTTTTTACTTGCCAATATTAAAACATTGAATAAGTATTTATCTCCTCGTCTTTCCAGTGAGTCCGGTAGTAAACCCAAATACAAAGTTATAAAAGAAAAGGGAACTGTTATTTTGAATATTTTCCCCAATATTGTCTGTACATTGGTCCAATATTGGTGGATAACTGGGCATGACCAAAACACATGAAAATGATTTGCAGTCTTTTCACCACACAAGCGCCAACAGTTCAACCCCTTATGGGTAAATTTGTTTTGTGCAGGTGTTCTGAAAAATCTTACCAAATTTTTCCATCCAAATTCTCTCCACTGCAGGGATGAGGTACTTTTCCATTGCTGTCTATTTAGCTTTTCCCATATTTCCAATTGTAAAGTGAAATTCCCCTCTTTTTCCCATCTCTCTTTTATATATGATGTGTTGTCTCCTTTTAAGTCTTGAAGACCTTGGTATATTTTAGAAATGTATCTGATCCCTGGGATCCCTTTATATGCCATTAAGAAGACCTTCAGAACACCTGACTGGGCCCTTTCCAAATCCTCCTTTTTAAGTATATTGTTTATGTGGTGTCTAAGCTGAAAGAACCTGTAAAGGTCTTGATTTATTAGACCTTGTTTTTTCAAGTCTTCAAAACTTCTTAAAGTTTGCCCCTTAAAGAAATCGTAATATTTTATCAGCCCTTTCTCTTTCCACTCTTTAAATCTAGTGTCTGTTTTATTGGGGGTAAAGTCTTGATCATAGGCAATCCATTGCAGAAGTCGATAGGGCTCTTTAGCTTGATTCTCTCTGACTATCTTAAACCAAATTTTTAGCGGGGTCTCTATCCATGGGTTAGTGTTATTCAAGAGTTTAGGTAAGGCATTGTTCCCTATTATCGCCTGTAGGGGGATGTCACTTGTTATTTGGCATTCCATCTCCTTCCATTGTGCAGTGTAGACTGGGTTACATATCTCTACTAAAGTTTTAATTTATGCAGCTATAAAATAGTCCCTGATATTTGGCAGCGCGAGCCCACCTTTGTCTTTGTTTAGCTGTAGGGTTCTATATCTGATTCTAGGTCTCTTGCCCTGCCATATGAATCTTGAGATCCTTCTGTCTTGCTCCTGCCATGTTTTTTGGGGGGGTTCTACCGGTATTGTTTGGAAAAGGTATAGAAGACGTGGGAGTATATTCATTTTGACTGCTTCAATTCTTTGTGCAGTACCTAAGAATGGTATCATATTCCATCTTGCTAGGTCAGATTTTATTTTTGTCACCAGTGGATCATAGTTTAGTGTTATAATTTTGTTGAGTTGTTTCGGGATATTGATCCCCAGATATTTCATAAATTCCAGCTCCCAGTTAGTTTTGAGTTCACTTAGTGAATAATGATTTGGGTCATAGTTGAATGTTAAAACTTGGGTTTTATGCATGTTTAATTTGTACCCCGATAAATCTCCATAGTCTGAAAAAACTGAGATTAGTTCTGGTAGAGAAGTGTCTGGCTGCCCTAGGTATATTAAAATGTCATCAGCAAAGAGTGCTATTTTATGTTCCTTCTGACCAAGTGTAATACCTTGAATTTTTTGATTTTGTCTTATCCATTGGCTCAGAGGTTCTATGAAGATTGCAAAGAGCAGTGGAGACAGGGGGCAGCCTTGACGACATCCTCTTTCCAGCTCAAAAGATGATGATAAATTACCGTTAATCCTTATTTTAGCTGTTGGTTTTTTATATAATGCCTGTATAGTTCTAATGAAGTTGTTATGAAAATTGAAACTGGATAAGATTCTATATAGGAAAGACCAGTCAACCGAATCAAATGCTCTTTCAGCATCTAATCCCAATATGACTGCATTTAAGTTATATTTTTTTATATGATGAATTATGTGTAAAGTGCGTCGAATGTTGTCTTGTGTCTGTCTTTGTCTTATAAAACCTGTTTGGTCTAGGTGAATTAAGTCTGTCAGTATGTTTTCTAACCTTTTGGCAAAGATAATGGTAAAAAGCTTATAGTCCTGATTTAATACACTGATTGGTCTGTAGTTGGAGTATTCTAGTTTATCCTTTTCAAGTTTAGGTATAACTGCAATGACCCCTTCTCTCCAGGAGGGGGGGATTTCCCCTGTGTGGAGGACATAGTTAAATGTTTTCAGGAGGAGAGGAGATAGTTGCTGTTTAAAGGTTTTGTACCATTCTGCTGTATAGCCATCTGCTCCTGGGGATTTGTTAGCTTTAAGTTTCATAATTGCTTTTTCCAATTCTTTAGGTTGTATTTCTGACAGTAGTGTTTTATTTTGTGATTCCGTAAGTTGGGGAAGGTGTAATGTGTTTAGGAATGTCTCGGATGCGTTTTTATGTTTTTTGTGGGAGTATAAGTTCTTGTAGTAATTCTCGAAGCTTTTAAGAATATCCTGAATTCTGAATTTTATTTCCTTTGATACTGGGTCTCTGATTTTGTAGATTGCTCTTTCTGTTTGTTGTTTCCTCAATTTATAGGCTAGTAATTTTGCCGATTTACTGCCTGCTTCATAGTGTTTTTGTTTCAGAAATGTAAGTTTCTTCTGGATTTCTATTGTGTAGATCTCATTTATTTGATTTTTAATTTCTTTAATCTTAAGCGAGCCATTAGAATGAGTGTTGTCTTTGTGTTCTTTTTCTAGGTTCTTGAGTTCTGACTCTAGTGTGATTAGTTTTTCTTGTCTCAGTTTCTTTTGGGTTGCCAGTTTTGCAATAATTTTTCCCCTTATTACAGCTTTGCACGCATCCCACAGTATTAAAGGGGATACTTCTCCATTATCGTTTTCTTCCAAATATTTGAAAATATCTGATTCCAATTCATCTTTCAGTGGTCCTTTCAGGACATTTGAATTCAACCTCCAGGAAAATGTATTATTTGTGTATTTTTGGATGTTTAAGTCCATATAGATCGGACTGTGGTCAGAGAGATCCATCAGTCCTATTTTACATGTTTTTACTCTTCCAATGTCTCTATTAAACATAAAAAAGTAATCAATCCTTGAGTAAGATGAATGTGGCGTTGAATAAAAAGTATAATCTTTTACATTGGGGTTGAATTCCCTCCATACGTCACAGATTCCCATTTCTTTTAGTAGCATCCGAGTTTTCCTATTTTGAGTGTTATTTTGATGTGAGGAATTACCTGTTGCATCCCAGTATGGATTCAGTCTTAGACTGAAGTCTCCACCACATATCACTAAACCTTGGGCTTTAGTTATCATTAGGTCGAATACATTTTTATAAAATTTCCATTTAGCCCCTGGTGGTGCATATACATTCAGCAGGGTGATATCTTCTCCCTCTAGCCGCCCAATTACCAAACTGTACCTCCCTTCTTTATCTTTGTGTTCTGATTTTTTTTCAAATGTAATTTTGGTTGATATCAATGTCGCTACTCCCCTCCTCCTCCCTGATTTATATGAAGATGAAGAGATCATTTTAAACCCTTGTCTATTGAGTTTAGTGTGTTCCACGTCTGTTAGGTGGGTTTCTTGTAAAAATATTATTTCTGCTTTGTCTTTTTTCATTTTGCGTAGAATCTTGGATCTTTTAACTGGATTCAGGATCCCTTTTACATTATATGAGGCTATTTTGGTTACACCCTGTTTCTCCATTGTATTTTCTTATTTAGTATAACAGTGTGGTGGCCGTCTTTTTTGCTACTCAGAAACTGAAAGAACATTAAGAACATAAAAAACATTAAGAACATAGTGTACGAAACTTTAAAACAAAAAACTGTCAAAAAAAACTTCCTGAGCTGGGGTCTCTTTAAAGACCCTGTAAGAGCCCTGATGGAGTGTAGGCTCTGAGGGAAATTCCTCAAACTCTGTTACGTGTTGAGGGCCCTCTCTTACCCCTGTAAGTTGTCCCATGTTTTTAACGTGAATTTCAGATCCCAATCCGAATTTGTAATGATTTTTTTTTTTTTTTTTTTTTTATGCCTATACCCTATGAGATTGTGGAAGACCATCCAAATTTTTATGGTAATTTTCAAATATATATCAGGAACTGAATTAAGTCAGTAGTGTGGTTGACAGTATGTCCCTCGGTTCTCTTCTAATGAGTCTTGATCTTCAACAAGCTTTCTCGATCACATTAATGCCGTTTTCAGTTACAGTAATCACACTCTCTTAAGCAGCTCCAGACACTGATATGTGTTTGAATTAATAATCTGACACTTTTATTTAGGGTTGCAAGATCTGTGTTGACAGTAATATGCAGTATTAAAAACTGGATCGGTGATATGTCGACAGAACACATACAATATATTGTGCCAGTTATTATGGTGAATTTTGTTGCACTATACTAAAACTGTTCTTTTCTTCTGCACCTTTGTGTAGTTACACAAAGGGGTTATATATGATTCCTGTGACATCATGCTTCCTGTGACATTATATGGTCTGCAGAGTCAAACAGAGCAAAGTCCACCTGCACAGGAGCGCTCCTTCCCACAGAAAACTAAGGGTGCTTTCACGCCTAAATTCATTTACTTTGGACCGAATCAGTTGATAAGTTTGTTACTTTGTATTATTTTCTCCTTGGTTCAGTTCCCTTTCACACAGGCAAAAATTCAAGTGGACCAAATTGCGCCATGTTAAATCCCATGAGACTTATGTCACAACGTTCTCTGTTCTTAATGATCAGATTTTTTTTTTTTTGCCACGAGAGCAAGAAAAGTAAATACAGGAAGTAGGATGACAACTGTGCATTTATGCACTTCTGGGGAGAAAATGCTACGTAATCTATGGGGGCTTTTCATCACCCTGGTTATCGTTTACTACATTCCGTGCATATACAGTGGGGAAAATAAGTATTGAACACATCAACATTTTCTTCTCAAAACATATTTCTGATGGAGCCATTGACCAAAGATTTTCACCAGATATCAACAACAACCCAAGAAATCCATACATACAAAGAAATCAAGGCAACTAGTTCACAAAACAAGTTATATTTAAGAAAGTGGACTGACACAGGAAGTAAGTATTGAACACACTTGGTGAAATTTATTTAATATTTGGTAGAAAAGCCTTTGTTGGTAATAACAGCTTCCAGACGCCACCTGTATGGAGAAACTAGGCACAGGCATTGCTCAGGAGTCATTTTAGCCCATTCTTCCACACAAACTGCCTTCAAATCTTGAGGGTTCCATGGGTGTCTCTTATGATCACTGATCTTCAGTTCGTTCCATAGATTTTCAATTGGATTCAGGTCAGTTGATTGACTGGGCCATTCTAGCAGCTTTATTTTCCTTCTCTGGAGCCAGTTGAGAGTTTCCTTGGCTGTGTGTTTGGGATCATTATCTTGCTGAAATGTCCACCCTCATTTCATCTTCAGCATCTTGGCAGATGGCAACAGGTTCTTATCAGTGTCATGGGCGGCGAGAGTGTGCCCCCTCCTTCTCGTTCCTCTCTCCTCAGCTCATCAGTACACCTGAGTGAGAGGATACACCTGCGCCCTCTCATCAGCCAGCGTACTTAAGGAGGCATGCTTCAGTGATTCAACGCTGGCTCGTCTGGGTGTACTGCCGTAAGGACAGCAAGTCGTGTTCACACTGGTGTAAGAAAATTACTAACCTGTGTGCTTTTCCTCCTTGTTCAGGTTGCTGCCATTGTGCGGGTGTGTCGCCGGGGCTGCGTGTGCACTCCTGCCACATCTCCATTCACCGACTGTCAACCTCCACCCGGTCAGGCACCACCAGCTCTTTTCCCCACCCTGCTGGTTTGTATATTCCCCGCTGGAGTCCTGCTGGTGCTCCCTCGGAGCCCACGTAAATGGTAATTTGGCTTGCCCATTTTCCCTAACTCCATTCCTCCTCTCACAGCTCTCATCTTCTCTCCACAGGCTACTTCCTCTGGCAAGTGACTGTTTCTGTAGCTGTGCGAGGGCTTTTTGCTATTTAATAAAAGAACTCAAAAGTGTATTACTGTTTGATTGTCTCTTTGTTGCTGCATCTCGCATGTGGGCTGAATTATTATATCAGTCATGACAATCAAGGATGTCTCTGTACATTTGTCTATTCATCTTTCCTTCAATTTTATGAAGTCTGCCTGTACCATGTGCTGAAAAGCACCCCCACACCATGATGCTCCCACCTCCAAACTTCACTGTTGGTATGGTGTTTTTGGACTGATGTACAGCGCCATTTCACCTCCAAACATGCTGTGTGTTGTGGCATCCAAAAAGTTAAAGTTTGGTCTCATCTGATGAAACTATATTCTCCCAGTATTTTACTGGCTTGCCCAAATGTTGTGCAGCAAACTTTAAACGAGCTTCAACATGCTTTTTCTTCAGCAATGGAGTCTTGCAAGGTGAGCGGGCATACAGCCCATGTTGGTTGAGTGCATTACTTTTTGTTTTCTTTGAAACAGCAGTACCTGCTAACTCCAGGTCTTTGGAGCTCTCCACGAGTGGTCTTTGGCTCTTAGATAACTCTTCTGATAATTCTTTTGACTTCTCTGTCAGAAATCTTGCAAGGAGCTCCTGGTCGTGGCCGGTTTATGGTAAAATGTTCTTTCCACTTCCGAATGATCGCTCCAACAGTGCTCACTGGAACATTCAGCAGTTTAGAAATGCAACTGTAATCAGTGCCATCAATATGTTTTTCAACAATAAGGTTGCAAAGGTCTAGCAAGAGCTCTTTTCTTCTACCCATCATGAGTTCTTTGTGGTGTGACAATCAAATATTCACAGACCTTTTAAAGGCTATCAGTCAGGACTTAACCAGCTGAAATTAATATGCATTGATGGGGGATGGGATGGCCTCCTAAATTCTGATGGATTTCAACTGGTTTCTTGGATTTCTGCCTTTTTGCACTTTTTTTTCTTCATGTGTTCCATACGTACTCCCTGTGTCATTCCATTTTATTAAATATAACTTGATTTGTGAACACAGTTGCCTTGAATTATTTATATGTATGGATTACTTGGGTTGTTCCTGATATCTGGTGAAAATCTCAGGTCAATGGCTCCATCAGAAATATGTTTAACAAGAAAAATGTTGACATGTTTAATATTTCTTTTCCCCACTGTACCACTTTTGGCAAATTGCATAGTTTGAAAATGAAGCATGGCGACAGATGGAAAATAACATGTTAATGCATTGGAGTTGGCAAAGGTGCATATCAAGACAGTACAGGAGATGGTGTTCATTAATCTTGTAGAACCATGACTGTCATATTGACTGGACAAGCAACCTGAGTGCAAAGTGCAATCACCAAAAGAACACACAGAGAACGTTTGACCTTTAATTGGAATTTTCAAAATCGCACACTTGTGAAAAAAATCAGTCACTCGCCAGAAAAGCAGGAGCCCTGCGGAGGATAGATGAGAATTTATGGAAATCCAATTATACCACTTACATGGTTGGTGAGGTCTGACCGGGTGGAGAGGATGAGCAGAGTAGAGGTGGAGCAACAGGCTGGCGAGCGCACCAAAACCCCGGAGACGCACCACTACCTTTGCAGCAACCTGGAAAAGATGGAAGAGAGTACGTATAAGACAAAGTCAGAAGTAACACGACCGCTTAGAGAGCTGTCTGCTAGAGCAGTATACCCAAATGAGCTGGCGTTGAATCAATGAAGAGCGCTTCCTTATAAGCGCTGGCCCAGCAGGAATCAGCAGGTGCGTTTAATGAGGAGACCGGTGAGCAGGAAGGAGGGGGCGAGCGCTCGCCAGCACATGATGATGACATGCTCAGCCACAGATAATTTCAGAGATAACAGTATGTACAATGGCATAAAATGTTTTACCGTTTGCCGCTGGTGCTGTTTTAGTTTGGTCCCTTTCTCACCTGGAGGACTGCACCAGAGTTCGCCAGCTGATTCGAATCAAGGCCACCTCTTTTAGGTGTTAGGTCTTTTTGGTACGCACCTGAGTGCCATTACCCTGTTCTCACCACAAAAAACGAACCGCTCTAATGGAGAAAACAAACTTGAGTTGAAATGAAACAAACTAAAGCCTGTAGGCACG
Source organism: Pholidichthys leucotaenia (assembly GCA_020510985.1). Taxonomy (NCBI): domain Eukaryota; kingdom Metazoa; phylum Chordata; class Actinopteri; order Cichliformes; family Pholidichthyidae; genus Pholidichthys; species Pholidichthys leucotaenia. Next base: position 371,611,623 of record CM035842.1, on the reverse strand, counting down.
AAAGCACTCTAAAGCCTTATTCATGCTGCATTTCCCCTTTGGTCTGTGTGCGCTTTGGAAGAGCCCGGTGCGCACGCAACGTTGTACATGCTCACTTTTTTCAGGCCAAGCAGTTGACGCATGCACACAACTGTTTTTTGTAGTTTCACCCCAGCCCTACGGGTAGTGCAAATGTGCTGACATGCCAGTTTGTTCACCACCTATAAACACACGAGCAATGCACATTTTTTTTGTAGCAACAACAGTGGCGTCATTTCAAGGACAAGGAGGAATTACTGTTTTGCAGAGCTCTTCTCCGCTCAAGCTGCTGCTACTGCAAAAGGATTCATGTATGTTTATTCTCATCTTCAGCCTCCTCGTTTTCTTCCTCGTCTACTTTGCCTTTGCATGTTGTATTGGTAGCGCCACCTCGTGAGTGGGACATTCAGTCTTGCACATGTTCTGTTAACGCTTTCAGGTCGTGGGCAGGCCGTGCGGTCATAAAATTTGGCCTGCACGCGGTTGTCCGCAGTAGAGTCCTGCGTACACTAGCGGACTGGAGACGATGATGTAAATTTCGTCACACGAGGTTTCTGATTGCACGTACGCGGACAGCGGAGGTGCAGGATGAATCCAGCTTCAGACTACAACTCTGCCTGAAACAACTTGATGGATTTGCTATTTTCTTTACTTACTTGACAGACTTGATACAAACCTGCCCAGAGGCTGGTCTGGCATGCCCTCTCTTCAGAAAAGAAGTGAAAGTTTCCCATTGAGCTTTGGAGCTCAAATATTGTAGCTACAGTGCAGCGAGCATGGTTTATAGAGCTTTTCTCTGTAAATTCTAGTCACCCCACTAGACATCCATAGTCCTTGCTCGTTCATTAATCCACAATCAATAATATGTTTCATGTCATTCTGGCCTATTTTCTTTATTTTTCCCAGTGTGACACAGGTGCAGCAACTGTTAGCACTGCTAGCTTTGTGACACACATCAGTGCATCCAGGAATTTTATGGCTCTTTTTTCTAAATTGTAGTCACCTGACCACCTTGTTCCTTAATCCACAGTCTATATACTGTATATATATATATATATATATATATATATATATATATCTTGTTCCATTCTGTTTTGTTTTTTGTTTTTTTTTCATTATATTTTGGTCGCAATAGCTGGGCAGACTGTGCTCCTAAAATTAGCTGGTCTAGGCAGCGACAGCCAGGATTTCTGACTGAACTTGTGCCCCGACAGCTCAGGTTCAGGTTATTTACCTATACCCAAAGGTAAATTTGTTCTGCGAGATAACATCCCCTGTACACACCATTATAAACAAATGTAACATGACAAGTATTGCCTAAGAGCGGAGTCCATATCCTAGCCGCTAGATCTCAGTTTATGTGTATTTTCTATATATTCTACCCATACTCGCTAGAAACCAGTTTTCCTAGAGTGATCATCTACTAAACCTTGACCATATTTAGGGTTCCAAACAGCTATGCTGTGGGAAACCTACTGTTTTTTGTTTGCTTGTTTGTTTTTTGTTATTCTTCATTGTTCAGAATTTGACAGAATATTAGCTGTGGCTATTACACTGCTGTATTGGCATGTTATGTTTGTTTTTGTTTTTTTTAATAATCAAGGCACTTCAACACAAACATTAATTTTGTAAAAAAAAAAAACAGTGACCATAATTAGAGAACAGTGACTACTGTGTGAGAAGAAAATAATTTAAACAATGTATTTGTAGGGCTATACAGTGGTGCTTGAAAGTTTGTGAACCCTTTAGAATTCTGCATTTCTGCATAAATATGACCTAAAACATAATCAGATTTTCACACAAGTCCTTGAAGTAGATAAAGAGAATCCAGTTAAATAAATGAGACAAAAATTGTACTTCCTTTCTCCAAACATAATGCTTCTCATTCAAACCCAAAAGGTCTATTTTAATCTCATCCGTCCACAAGACATTCATCCAATATCCTTCAGACTTGTCCATGTGATTTTTAGCAAATTGCAGATGAGCAGTAATGTTCTTTTTGGAGAGCAGTGTCTTTCTCCTTGCAGCCCTGCCATGCACATGGTTGTTGTTGAATGTTCTCCTGATGGTGGACTCATGAACATTAAAGGATCTGTGACAAGATGTTGGAACTATGCATAAATATTCAGTATGAATTTATCTTATATCGTCCACATAGTTGGTTCTGTTGAATTCGAACACTAAATAAGTGGAAAAATATTTCTAAGTGAATTCAAATTTAGCGCTGTGTTGCACTAACACAATATCCTGAGACGCGCCTTGTTTCAGGATATGATGTCATGTGGTGAGTTTCCTCTCGGCTGATCCATGTGCTGTCAATGTAAACAAGCTGTTTAGCTTCTATATCAATTCAATTCAATTCAACTTTATTTATATAGCGCCATTTCACAACAACAGTCCTCTCATAGCACTATCAACTGTAGGGAGGACCCCCACAGTTGCAGAAAGACCCCAGCAATCAGGTGATCCCCTGTGAGCAAGCACTTGGCGACGGTGGAGAGGAAAAACTCCCTTTTAACAGGAAGAAACCTCCAGCAGAACCAGGCTCAGGGAGGGGCAGTCATCTGCTGCGACTGGCTGGGGGGTGAGGGGATAGAGAAGAAGAAAAGAACAGACATGTAGAGAGCAAACAGCACGATGGGGACTCAATCTATGGGAGAGAACAAACAAATGTTAATGACCAGCAAAAAAAAAAAAATATATTTCATAGAGAGTGAGGAAAGGAGTGAGGCCCAGTGCATTACTGGAGGTCCCCCGGCTGACTAAACCTATTAGCAGCATAACTAAGGGAGGGTTCAGAAAACACATGATCCCTCCCTAATTGTAGGCTATATCAAAAAGGTAGGTTTTAGCCCTATTCTTAAAAACAGAGATCGAGTCTGACTCCCGAATCCAGATTGGCAGCTGATTCCACAGGAGAGGAGCTTGATAACTGAAGGCTCTGCCTCCCATTGTACTTTTGGAGGTTCTAGGTATTACAAGTAAACCTGCATTTTGGGAGCGTAGTGCTCTGTTAGGATGATACGGTAGTATCAGATCTTTTAAATAAAAAGGAGCCTGATTGTTTAGAGCTTTGTAAGTAAGAAGAAGGATTTTAAACTTAATTCTAAACTCTATGGGAAGCCAATGAAGGGAGGCCAGAACCGGAGAGATATGATCTCTCTTTCTAGTACCTGTTAAAACTCTTGCTGCAGCATTTTGGATCAGCTGAAGACTTTTTAAAGATGTTTTAGGACAGCCTGATAATAAAGAATTACAATAATCTAATCTCGAGCTAACAAAAGCGTGGATCAGCTTCTCAGCATCACTCTGAGACAAGATGCTCCTAATCTTGGCAATATTACGCAAATGATAGAAGGCAGTCTTAGAAACAAATTTAATATGTGAATTGAAGGACAAATCCTGATCAAAAATAACTCCAAGGTTCCTGACAGAGCTATTAAGAGAAAGAGTAACTGCATCCAAACTGAAAGTTTGATTTGGAAAGGAATTTCTAAGGTTTTTTGGACCAACAAGAATGACTTCAGTCTTATCTGAATTTAATAGCAGGAAATTACAAGTCATCCAAACTTTGATTTCCTTAAGACAGGCTTCTAACTTGGCTAATTGATTAGTATCATCTGGCTTCATTGACAGGTATAATTGTGTGTCATCTGCATAACAGTGAAAATGTATACAGTGCTTTCTAATAATGTTGCCTAACGGAAGCATATATAAACTAAAAGTATGCGAAGAAATGCTGAAAGGTTGCATGGCGGCTGGGTGTTCTAATTGCTCCAGTGAACGTATAAGCCTGTTCTCATTCCTAAAAGATCCAGATCTTCTTAAAAAATGGGCGAAGCAAGTACAAAGAGCAAGGGACAAATGGCAACCAACACCATCTTCTGTAGGGGAGACCGGGTATGGTTGTAACATGGGGAGAGTTGTAACATCACCAATTCCACCAATCAGGGATAAGATAGGAGTCATATGATCATTTCAGTATTTACCCACTTCCTCCCCGATCACACATGCTGATTGTCAAGGTTGGAAACAGGTGCATGCAGATTCTATCAAGAAAAAAAGGATTTTGAGGTAAGAAAGTAAATTATTTTACCAAGACTATATTTTGTTTAGTACCTATACTATTGCAGATAAAACCATGTGACTCATATGAGAATAAACTGTAGTTTCTCAGGCAAAATGTGATGCATTTTTCCCCTGCTAATTTCAAACCGCTAAGCTAATACAGCTAGCTAAACAATGGCAGACTGGGGTGGGGTAAGTTGTAACATATCTTTTAAAAGTGTTACAACCATTCCCTTCCATACAACTAACAACACTTTCTTGATTTTAATATTGTTACAGAATGCCTAAGCATTGGAAAAGAAAGACAGACAGAGGTGTGCCTGCAGATGTTTTAAAAAAAGCATCTGATGAGGTCACAAAGAAGGGCAAGTCAGTCAGATCAGTCGCAAAGGCACATGCAAAGGGTTAGGGTTAGGGTTAGGGTATTACTCTGTGACTATGCACCCTCCCAAGTCACTGACTGTCCAGACCCAGGTACCTCCTCTCCACCAACTCACCTGGCAACTTCCTCCTCTCCTCCAACTCACTTGGTGACTTCCTCCTCTCCACCAACTCACCTGGCGACTTCCTCCTCTCCTCCAACTCACTTGGCGACTTCCTCCTCTCCACCAACTCACCTGGCAACTTCCTCCTCTCCTCCAACTCACCTGGCGACTTCCTCCTCTCCACCAACTCACCTGGCGACTTCCTCCTCTACTTCAACTCACTTGTCTCCACGTCAGGCGTTCAGTCCTTTGGCTGTACGACCATTTCCAAAAGCGGGGCCAAGGAAAACAACTGGCAGGATCAGGAAGAAGAGGCAGTCTGAAATACTCACTGATACACCAGTGAAGCAAGCATTGATGGAAGAAGAACAGAGAAGAAGCAAAAATGTAGGAAAGAGTAGGCCTATCTTAGGCAAGAATAAAGGCAAGCAAAAGAAAAAAGGGGAGACAGCCCACCAAGAAAATGTTGAAAGCCAACGCTGAGGATTCTGAGGCCTCAGATGAGGAAACCTTTTGTGTTGTCTGTATGGAGGCATTTGGAAGGTCGAAGTCAAAGGAAGTATGGGTAAAATGTGCCCTATGCAGTCTCTGGGCCCACCAAGCCTGCACTCCAGGGTTACAAACATTCATTTGTCAGCATTGTGACTCTGATTAATATATATATATATATATATATATATATATATATATATATCAAATCAAATCAAACTTTATTGTCATATTGCTGTACATACAACTGTAGTGCAGGCAAGATGAAATTGCGTTTCTCTCGGCATCCATATAAGAAGCAGCATGATTTAAGACACATTCCCACATAGCTCCCCCCCACCCCCACCCCCCCATCCATTCACACATCCCTGAGACATACTTGGGGAAAAAAAAAGAATAACTAACTATAATATACAAAATGTCCGTAGGTGCAGTAGTGTGTATGAGAGATTCCGGGTCAACTGTTCAGCATCCTGACAGCTTGTGGAAGGAAGCTGTTGATCAGTCTGGTGGTTCTGCCTCTGATGCTCCGGAATCGTTTACCAGATGGAAGAAGTTCAAAGTGTTTATGCAGAGGGTGAGAACGGTCCTTGACAATGTTTAGTGCCCTGCTCCTACAACGGTTCTGAGAAAGTTCTTGGACAGAGGGGAGGGAGACTCCAATTACCCTCTCCGCCCCCTTGACTATCCTCTGCAGGGCTTTTTTGTCTGACATACTGCAGCTGGAGTACCATGTAGCAATGCAGTACGTCAGAACACTCTCCACCACACCTCTGTAGAAGGTCCTGAGGATGCAGATGGGGAGAGAGGCCTGTTTGAGTTTCCTCAAGAAGTGCAGTCTCTGCTGAGCCCGCTTCCTGATCTCCAAGGAATTCTTGCTCCAGGTCAGGTCCTGCGAGATCTGCACTCCGAGGAACTTGATGTTCTCTACTCTCTCCACTAAACGGCCGCCGATGCTGAGGGGGGCGTGCTCAGGCTGCGACCGCCGGAAGTCGATAATCATCTCCTTCGTTTTGTCCACGTCACACTCGCTGATGCCAAGAGGGGCCGCTGCGTCCGAGCGCGCCGCCGCCATCTTATTGTCATATATATATATATATATATATATATATATATATATATACAGTATATATATATATATAGGCTACACACACACACACACACCCTCCTGAGACAAACAAAGTGGATTTGAAAGTGGAGAGAGAGACATTGTTCTGGCTTGTTCTTTTATTTCACTAAACCTCTTTTTGAAACATATCACATGGCGTGGCCTCTGTTTTTGCTTTTTTTGTCTAATTGTTACAACTTACCCCAGCATGTGTTACAACCTACCCCGGTAGTGGGGTAGGTTGTAACAAAGGATCACCATGTATTTGACATCGCCTCATGAGGTCTGTGATATTCTTGCAGAGGTTTGAATTGGTGGCATTTGTAGTAAACAAATGTAGGTACCTTGTATTAAAGTTTGAGAACTCTAACTCAAAAATTCAGTGAGTTGAAGGTGCTTAAACAAAAAGTGTTACAACCATACCCGGTCTCCTACTCTGTAGCGATCATTTCACTGCAGACAGTTTTGAGGAGGTGCCTGCTATACAGGAATCTTTAGGCTTGAAAGTTCGTTACAAATGGTTCTAATGTGGGAAACTCGAAATGAAGAGACTGAATGATTTTTCAGTATAGGTTTATTCCATCTCAAGTCCTACAGCTCCTCTCTCAGTCAGGGAATGAAGAGACCGAGCTGAGATAAACCACATACCTTTATACTGTTACAACAGACACAAATCACATTCACATCAAACACAGAATTCCATTCATAACTAATCCCCCCATTGTCCTCTCGGCTTCTCTGTCTGACCCTATGAGTCAGGCAGTGGTCTTCAGGTTCACTCTCAGATCTTCTCACTTCTCCTCTAGTCCGCAGGGGGTCCAGACTCAATGTCCATCTGGGGCGTGATGTCAATACACACTGTGAGCTCAAAGTTCCTTCCTGTCTGGGTCTCTGCCAAGGAATATGTGAGCTACATAATGTTATGCCACATCACTCCTCCTGAAACGCCCAAGAACGGACATACACCAACCTTAAGTCAATAATGGACAGTCATACACACTATGTCAAGAAAGGACACACACACACCGCCCTCATGTCCACAATGGGCAATCATACACATTACACACTTACAGCCCCCCACCCCTTTTGCAGGATCTACAGCACAATTTACACGGGTTGATCAAAATACACATCACTCTGCCCGTTGCTTAGGCTTCAATCTCCTCCCGAATCTGCTGAACGCAGGCTTCGCAGCCTGTGTTGTGCCGTCCTGCGGCGCGCCTGTGGAATGAGGGGGAGAAGGGTTATTTGCCCCCTGCTGGGGAACTAGGAGCTGTCCCTTGGGAGGCCTGCCGTGTCGAGGCGCCCCCGCCGGCCGTACAGGTTCGTCACGTAACACAAAAGCAGGCTTTAATCTGTCAACACTGATTGTCTCTTTCCTGCCCCCCAAGTCCAGTACAAAATATTTCTCCCCGGTTTCCAGCACTCGGAACGGACCATCGTAAGGTGGGCGGAGACTGTGACGCTGGGCATCGTGCCTGACAAAAACAAACTCTGCGTTTTGCAAAGCCTTGGGAACAAAAACCCGCGGAAACGTGTGATGAGCGGGGCCCGGGAGCATTTCTGCCCCCGTGCCACTTAGAGGTCCCCACACCGGGGGGCGCTCGGGTGCTGCATGGGCTGGCAGGAACTCTCCTGGCAGCCTGAGAGGTTGAGTAAACACTAATTCAGCAGGTGAGGCATCTAAATCCTCCTTGGGTGCCGGACGCAACCCCAATAAAACCCATGGTAGTTTGTTTACCCAATTTGTATCCGTGAGCGATGCTCTGAGGGCTGCCTTCAACGATCCGTGAAAACGCTCGCATGAACCGTTGGCCTGTGGGTGATAAGCGGTGGTGCGATGAGCTGTTGCCCCTAAGCCGCTGGCCATGGCTGACCATAGCTCTGAAATGAACTGCGGACCCCGATCGGACATAATGTCCGACGGGACTCCGAACCGCGCTACCCAGGCTGTTAAAAAAACGCGAGTTACCTCTGCCGCTGTGGTAGACTGCAATGGGACCACTTCCGGCCAACGCGTGGTCCGGTCCACCATTGTCAGGAGATGTGTGAACCCCTGCGAGGGCGGCAGGGGTCCCACTAGATCTACGTGCACATGATCAAACCTCTTAGCCGGGATGTGGAAAGGTTCTAAAGGAGCTTTTGTGTGTCTGTGAACTTTGGCCCGCTGGCAAGACATGCAGGCTGTAGCCCACTCCTTCACGTGCTTGCGCAGGCTCGGCCAAACAAACTTCTCTGCTACCATTTTCACCGAAGCGCGTACTCCCGGGTGTGCCAGGGAGTGCACCGCGTCAAAAACACGACGGCGCCACGTGGCCGGCACCACTGGACGAGGTCGCCCTGTGGATACATCGCAAATAAGCGGGGGTGAACCGGTTTGTAAACTTACGTTCTCCAGCCTTAACCCTGTTGGTCCAGACAGGAGCGCGCGCACGTCTGTGTCCTCGCCCTGCTCTGCTGCCATGGCCGCGTAATCTATCCCTACGTGCACCGGAGCCGCGTGCGCGTCCGCGCTGTTACCGCGCTCCGCGTCTGCGGCGCTACAGCCCCCATCCGCGCGGACAAGTGCTGTTACCACTCGCGAGAGGCAGTCCGCCACCACATTAAATTTACGGGCTACGTGCTGTATATCGGTGGTGAATTCTGAAATTGCGGCCAGCTGCCTCTGCTGTCGGCCTGACCATGGTTCAGAGACTTTGGACATTGCAAAAGTTAACGGTTTGTGGTCGACAAAAGCGGTGAAACGCCGCCCTTCCAACCAGAACTGAAAATGGCGAATGGCCAGGTGGAGCGCTAGCAGTTCCCTGTCAAACGCGCTATATTTTCGCTCGGCATCGCGTAGGGACCTGCTAAAAAAAGCGAGTGGTTGCCAAGCCCCGGCGACTTGCTGTTCTACCACGGCTCCTATGGCCACATCTGACGCGTCTGTGGTTAGCGCTATTCGGGCTGCTGGGTCTGGGTGAGCCAGCAGTGCTGCGTTCGCTAGTGCTTTCTTAACCTCAGTGAATGCGCGCTCCCGCTCCGGGGACCACTCAATCGCATTGGAGGGCTTTTGTTTTTTTAGTGCGACATACAACGGTTGCATGAACTGCGCCGCGTGAGGTATGAAACAGTTGTAAAAGTTTACCATGCCTAAAAATTCCTGTAACGCTTTTACCGTTTGTGGCTGGGGAAACTCAGCCACCGCGCGTACTTTGGAGGGCAGTGGAACTGCACCCTCTGGGGAGACGCGGTGCCCCAAAAAATCGATCTGTGCTGCGCCGAAATGGCACTTGGCTGCGTTGATTATCAACCTGTGCGCTCCCAACCGCTGAAAAACAGTTCTGAGGTGACTCTCGTGTTCCTCCTCAGAGGCGCTGGCGACTAAAATATCATCTAAGTAGACAAAAACAAAAGGGAGGTCGCGCAAAACGGCATCCATCATGCGTTGGAAGGTTTGCGCAGCGCCTTTAAGGCCAAAAGGCATGCGTAAAAATTCAAAAAGCCCAAAAGGGGTTATTACCGCTGTCTTGGGAATGTCCTCTGATCGGACCAGGACCTGGTGATAACCGCGGACCAGGTCTATTTTAGAAAAAATTCGTGCCTTGGCCAAATGCACCGAAAAATCTTGGATATGCGGGATTGGGTAGCGGTCCTGGGCTGTGGCATTGTTTAACCTGCGATAATCGCCGCACGGTCACCACGAGCCGTCCGCCTTCGGGACCATGTGGAGGGGGGAAGCCCAAGCGGACTTCGAGCGGCGAATTTTGCCCAACCTTTCCAGGTTGGCGAACTCCTCACGCGCAAAGGAGAGCTTAGCTGCATCCAGGCGTCGAGCCTTTGCAAAAACCGGTGGACCACTTGTGGTTATAAAGTGCTCCACCCCGTGCTTCGCCACCTTAGCTGAAAACGTGGGAACTGTGAGTGCTGGGAACTGGTTTAGGAGAGTGTGGAACTTACCTCCTGCTGCGGCGGTGTTGGCCTGTACTGACGGCGGGGACACTCGCGCTGCACAGGGAATAGAACAAAAAGAGAGTGCATTAACCAAGCGTCTATTAGCCAGATCTACCAGCAAGCCATGTGAACACAAAAAGTCGGCGCCTAACATGTTAAAACTCACCGCCGCTACTATGAAGGTCCATTCATAGTTGCGGCCGTGCAAGGACAGGCGCAGAGTTCTTTCGCCAAACATCTTGATCGACGAGCCGTTTGCGGCTGTTGCTCCATCTCCGCAGGGGCCGGCCGCCCGGTCCGCGTAGGTCGCGGTGATGAAACTCCTCTGTGCGCCGGTGTCAATGAGGAATCGCCGTCCGGAGCTCGCGTCCGTCAGGTAGAGCAGCTTGTTCCGTTCGCCGAAGGTCGAAGCTGCCAGCGACCTCCGGCTCTTTGCGCTTCCCTGCTTCCTGAAGTTGCATGGCGGGACGCACCTGTGCACCTTGTGCGCGAAACGTCGATGGTAGAAGCACATCTCGTTCTCTCCTCTGCTCCGGGATCGCGCTGCCGCTGTTGTCGCTGTGGTCGGCTCTGCTGCCACCGGTTCTCCGTCGCCCTGGGCTGCCGTGCCGAGGTCCGCTGCTGCCGCTGCCGTCTCCTGCTCGCCACATGCGTCCAGGAGCCGCTCCGCTTCCAAAGCCAGCGAGCGGAAGTCCTGCTGGTCCACACACCTCATGCTGGACAGGGAGCCTCTCATGTGCGCTGGAAGGGTCCTCAAAAAGATGTGTTTAAATAAAAACGCATCGTTGCCTGCCCCGATCATCTGCAGCATGTCCTCCATGAGGACGGTTGGCCTGCGTCCTCCTCTGTCGCGCAGGTCCAGGAGTGTTCTGGCCCTCACCTCGGCCAATGGCACAAAGCTCCGAATGAGGGCGGCTTTCAGGGCGTCGTATTTGCCATCAGCGGGCGGCTGCTGCACCAGGCTCCGCACACATCGGGCTGTGCGGCTGTCGAGTCTTGCGATGACATTGTGGAACTTAATGTCATCCTCTGATACCCCGTTAAGCACGAACCGTGATTCCACGTGTTGGAACCATGAGTGCGGGTCCTCTTGCCAGAACTCGGGGAGTCTAATGGAGTTTACGCCGGTGCGGGCGGTCTCCGGTGAGTCAGGTTCGGAGTCGGAGAAACGACCTCCAAGTCTTTCCATTTTTCTCACGTGTGGGTCACCAATGTAGGAAACTCGAAATGAAGAGACTGAATGATTTTTCAGTATAGGTTTATTCCATCTCAAGTCCTACAGCTCCTCTCTGTCAGGGAATGAAGAGACTGAGCTGAGATAAACCACATACCTTTATACTGTTACAACAGACACAAATCACATTCACATCAAACACAGAATTCCATTCATAACTAATCCCCCCATTGTCCTCTCTTCTTCTCTGTCTGACCCTATGAGTCAGGCAGTGGTCTTCAGGTTCACTCTCAGATCTTCTCACTTCTCCTCTAGTCCGCAGGGGGTCCAGACTCAATGTCCATCTGGGGTGTGATGTCAATACACACTGTGAGCTCAAAGTTCCTTCCTGTCTGGGTCTCTGCCAAGGAATATGTGAGCTACATAATGTTATGCCACACTAAAACCGACTGCCAAACCTACGGTTTTCAAATGAAAACCCACAGCTCAAGACAATATCAACATATCAAAACAGCGCAGAGAAGCAACAGTGTCAAAACTCGTCCAGAAAAGATTAAGTCCCTTTGTTTATGTTTTAGGGTGTGATAGAGTTGTGTGTACACAGATAGGCAAAACAATTGGGGTGTTTAGTTACAAGCTCAAAACAAGAAACACATTATGGATATTTCATCATCTGCAGTTTTGTCATTAGTATCATTATTTCTTTAACCTGTAAACCCACACACACACACACACATATATATATATATATGAGTTTGTTTTCTGGGTGAAATATTTTCAAGAAGAACGTGAAGAAGCAGGCTTATCTTCAAGCGACATTTTTCAACCTACATATTGAATCTGCACATTATGAAGGAAAGACCTATAAATAATCTCATAACATATGATTCAAGACTTAACAATTGTTATTTAATAGTTTGGCTTACAAACCTACCGATGTGACCAGAATCTCCCCGCCAAGAGAAAAAAAATTAGCACACTTGATTTTATTCTATTTTATTATTGACTAGATGGAGGCCAAATGCTGCTTGCAATGTCAGCTAACAGACAACGAATATAACATTTTTCGTAAAATATATGCACAAAATCAATGCCTGTGGTTGATATTTACAACATAGCAAAGGTACATGATCAAAGTTGCACATCCAGTTCTTTTAGATCTATCTGTATATTACAGGGGTCACCAACGCGGTGCCCGCGGGCACCATGTCGCCCGCAGGGACCACATGAGTCGCCCGCAGGCCTGTTCTAAAAATAGCACAACTCGCAAGTGAGCTGCGTCTAAGATGTAATTTTTTCTGCCGCTATTTTTTAATTTTATATTGTAGCGAACTCAATATGAGCACCCTACTTGGCTTGCCAAGTGGGTTGACCCTATTGGTGACACAGGTAGAGTGTAGGACTCCGGAGCGGGAGGCGTGAGTTCGAATCTCCCGGTGGGACATCGCCATGTTGAGCAGCACGTTACAATATTTTTTAAAATCACACTTGCATTTATATAGATTTTAAAATGACAATGTCTTAAAAATAAAAAAATGAAAATATGTTTATTGTACGTAAAGTTAAGGTGAACTCTGACCTAGTTCAAAGGTCAGTATTGTGCGCATGACAAAACCTTCGCGCTTGTGGAGCGTAAGCTAGCGGGCAGTTAAGATGGTGAGCGGAGTGCAGTTTCCAAGCCCAAAAACATGGAAAAAAAAAAGACAGAAAATTTATCATTTTCAAAGTGAGCGGGAGGATGAGTTCTTTTTTACTACCGTGAAAGGAAGCTGCGTGTGTTTCATTTGAGGGGCAACGGCGAAGCGCCACTTCACTACCCACTCTTTTTTTTTTTTTTTTTGGACTCATCTTGTACCCGTAGGTAGATTTGTTCTGCAGTCCGGTGACAAGCAACCAGCCGCTGCGTGCGCAAGCGCCCCTAACCTGCATGTTTTTGCATGAAAAACGAGAACATGCAAACTCCACACAGATCACTGTTGGCCGGGATCGAACCGGCGATCCCCCGGCTGAGGATAAACTGCTGCCGCGGTGCTAACCACTGCGCCACCGTGCATATAAGCACGCTTAGTGCTGTTTAGCTTCTTCTCATGAAAGGACAGTGCTGGTTGCTCAAGCATGATTCTTGGCAAGAACTGTATGGATATAATTCCAGTGAAGAAGAACACACAAAAGTGTGTTTATTAAATGTAACAGATTTTGAGCAGAATTGCAGCAGATTTTTTCAAACATGGTTAAACATAGTTCATGAATTAAAAGGGTTTAGTTTTTTATGGTTAAAAGGGACTGGTGAAAACTGGACATTTTTTTTATGAAATGTAGAAGTGATCATCTGAACAATTGCTGAGATTAATAAAAATAAAGTGTTGAATATTGATCTTGTCTGTTACCCACTCTAAGTTATTGATAATTATTTATATATACAGTATATATACTGTATATATACAGTATATATACACACAATTTGTTATTTTAGAGGAGTGTGTCAAGCTGGTGCCCTTCACATGACTCGATACCCATGAAGTAGCTCTTGGTTTCAAAAAGGTTGGTGACCCCTGCTTTAGAGTCTCCAATTAACCTAACCTGCATGTTTTTTGGCATGTGGGAGGAAACCAGAGAAATCCCGGGGTAAACCCATGCAGACACGGGGAGAACATGCAAACTCCACACAGATCACTGTTGGTCAGGGGCTGGGATTGAACCCACGATCCCCCGGCCAAGGGTAAACTGTGCTGCCACAGTGCTAACCACTGCGCAGCCTTATTTGACACTGTCTGAGATTACTTTTGGTCACATCACACATTTTCACTTTTGATATATTCTATACACATTTTTAACTTGCAAAGACAGATAACAGCATGTAAATTCTTACAGATATCCTTATATTAATTCAATCACTTTATTATTTTTCTTTTAATCCTGATGCTTTATTAAGCATCGGGGGGATATGATAGAAAAATTCCATATTATCTATACTATTATTGATATTAATAATGTATTATTATATTTAAGAAGTATCATACCTTTCATATGCCATGTTTAATGTTTATATGTGCATTCCACATAGAATAAGTTTATATATTCTTGGCCTGTTTCTGTGAGCAATTTCAGCGAGTTCAGACTGAGGATCAGTACATGCGTAAGGAATGATCTAAGCCATGTATTATAATCTCTTTGACATAACCTGTTTTGGGTCACAGGAATGCACAGGAACTTCTCAGCCTGTACAAATCACTGGTAGATGGACATTCTGTCAGTTTTATGGATCTCATGTCTTCATGACCCATGTCTCCAGAGTGTCTGACGTCCACCTGGATAATCTTAGTTATCAGAACTGTCCCTTTCTGTCCCTTCCCTTATTCTCATCCTCCCTCTCCTTTCTCCTACTACAGTGATCCCTCACTTATCGCGGTTAATGGGTTCCAGAACCGACCGCGAAAAGTAAAAAACCGCGAAGTAGCGTCACCCCTAATGACGTCACCCATAAATAACACATACGTTCATTCGCTCACTCTCTCTCATATGATACGTGTGTGTGTGTGTGTGTAAGTGTACATACATACGTAGATGTAAATAAAGTGTACATAAATATGTTTTTAGAACTCTTATTTTTATAACAAGATACGTAACTCAAGATGAAGATGATTTACGTACTGCACAGGTTAATGAGAGCTTTACTGCTCCTCAGGTGACGCCTCATCGTCAGGTGCTAGAGGCGCAGGATTGTCGAGGGCAGCTGCAGGAGGCGGCGTAGTGGCTCGACGGGAAGACTATTTCACACAAAAAGGGACAAGAGAACAGCGAAAAGTTCCACGCTGCGAGACTAGCGATAAAGAACAATGAATGCGGTCTTCCTTCGGTGGGTATGGGCGCTCTGCAGGGATAGAAGCTGGGTAAAACGTCTCGGCCAATCAGCTTGCAAGGTAAAACGTCTCGGCCAATCAGCTTGCGAGATTCCCGAGCAGTGAAGAGGTGGGCGGAGAGGAGTGGAGCGGTGGTCAGAGAGGTGGATTTTGAGTTGAGCGGCTGTCCGTGTTGATACCTGATGTTCTAATGTAGTCTCCCTGCCTTCTGCTAGCGCCCGCCCATTTTTTCTCAATTTTGAATTTTTGATGAATATTTCTGAAAAATCCGCGATGCACTGAGGGCGCGAAAGGTGAAGCGCGAAGTAGCGAGGGATCACTGTATATCAGACTTAGAAGAATGGATCCTTTAGAGATTCTAGGTGTGTCTGAATGTCATGCCTTGTAACCTCTCCCCCATAGTGGCCAATGGGGTGATTTTGTAATAAATGTACATAAATTCAACTTTCCGCCTGATTATTTGACTTTGAATAATTTAAGCTCAAAATTATTCTAACATTTGGTGTCCGAACAGCGGATCCACATATCTCCATCTTTCCGGTGCCTCTGCTTGATCTCAGCAAGTGCACAGCTGATAAAAAGACCTTCCCAGGCTGAGTGAAAAAAAAAAAAGGGCTCAGTGTTACTGCAGTGAAGGCATTTCAGACCGGGACGCTGGAACTGACTGGGTGCCGGATCTGAGAATCATATAGGCGGCTTGAGTGTAAGTACATTTGTTGTTGTTTATGGATGAAAGATAGTGAGATTCCCCGGACTGATAGTACACTGCAAAATACTGAAAGGAGTGAAACTAGCGGCTTGAGTGCTGAGTTATTTTATCCACGGTGAGCGATATCGTAATAATCCCTTGGGAGGAATGAGGTTTTCCTTTGCAAACGGTGACCGATATCGCAAGACCCGGGGTGATTCTTAGAAATCCGTCATTCTCTATGGTCTAAGTAAGTGCAAGTGGAGGTGCCGGAAGTTTGTATGCAAAGAAAAAAAGGGAAAGATTTGTGGTCTTATTCCTGTGTGGAAGGGTGTCACGTGATCCCAGGGAAGTAAATTTTCAGGGACAGATTTGTGCCTCTTGTGACCACTTCTGCTTATGGTCCAGGGTTTGGACCTTCAGCATTCGTGGGAAGCTACGTGAACCCCGAAGGGAAAAGGTTTTTTCACGGAAGATTCGTGCCCTTACCGGGTCTGCATTATCACCCATGGGACTTCCCCCGCTATGGTGAGCTATTGCAAGATGCCGGGGGAGGAGGTCTTACTTTGGGCTTTAGGCACACAGCGGAGGGGTTAACATGACCGTTGAAATATTTTTATTTTGTGAGTTTTAGATAAAAGTTACTGCAGTCTGGTTTGTTTTGTCTCTGTGTAATCTGCTCCGGTGTGGGAAAAAAAAAAGTCTGTGTGTGTGTATGTGTGTGTGTGTTATCTATCTGTGTGTCCTTGGGTGAAAGAAAGACAGAGAGAGAACTTGGGGGAAAAAAGGGCTGTGTAGCTACTGATTTGTGTGTAAAAACTTGGTAAAAGGGAAGAGAAAGAAAAAACAATCTATATATGGGTATTTTTTGCAAAGTTTTGGGATTTTACTTTTTCTTTCAGTCTAACTTTGTGGGTTTTCACCCTAATGTTGCGTACATGATGAACTATTTACATATTTTTAAAACTATTTACATTATATATATATACAGTATATATATATATATAGTCATGACCCAAGACAAGAAATGAGAAGAATAACGAGAAGAATCTCCAGATTCTCAGGGCTGCGAGAAGCAAAGTTCAGCAGACTGCTCGGTGCTGTGCCAATGAGTACTGGACTCAGCTCAGCCAAGACATTCAAACCGCTGCCATAACAGGGAACATCCGTGGTATGTACGATGGCATCAAGAAAGCACTTGGTCCGGCTCAGAGCAAGATGGCCCCCCTCAAATCCTCCACTGGGGAGATGATCACAGAAAAGAACAAGCAGATGGAGAGATGGGTGGAACACTACTCCGACCTCTACTCCAGACAGAACACCGTGACACCGTCAGCCCTTGATGCCATCGACTGCCTGCCATCCATGGACGAACTTGACGCCGAGCCAACCATCAATGAACTCAGCAAGGCCATTGATAGCTTGGCCGCTGGCAAGGCACCCAGCAACGACGGCATACCCCCTCACCTGATCAAGCACTGCAAGACTGCCCTACTGCTGCCATTGCATGACGTCCTCTGCCAGTGTTGGAAGGAAGGTGCCGTACCACAGGACATGAGGGACGCCAAGATCATCACCCTCTACAAAAACAAAGGGGAGAGAAGCGACTGCAACAACTACAGGGGCATCTCCCTCCTCAGCGTTGTTGGCAAAGTCTACACACGAGTTGTTCTCGTTCGTCTACAGAAGCTTGCCGAACGTGTCTACCCCGAGTCTTAGTGTGGCTTCCGCGTTGAGCGATCGACGGTAGACATGATATTCTCCATCCGCCAACTCCAAGAGAAATGCAGAGAACAGAACATGCCCCTGTACGTCGCCTTCATCGACCTCACCAAAGCGTTCGATCTGGTCAGCAGAGAGGGCCTTTTCAAGATCCTGCCAAAGATAGGATGCCCACCAAAGTTGCAAAGCCTCATCGAATCGTTTCACACCAACATGCAGGGGATAGTGCAGCATGATGGCAACGTCTCAGAGCCATTCAACATACGCAGCGAAGTGAAACAGAGCTGTGTACTTGCGCCAACCCTCTTTGGGATTTTCTTTGCTATGCTCCTGAGGCATGCCTTCAGCACAGCAACAGAGGGAATCTACCTGCACACAAGATCTGATGGCAGGCTTTTCAACCTCGCCCGCCTGAAAGCCAGAACCAAAGTACACGAGGCTCTAATCAGAGACATGCTGTTTGCAGACGACGCTGCAGTCGCAACCCACATACAGCAGGAGCTTCAGACCCTGATGGACCGCTTCTCCCAGGCATGCAAGGACTTCGGGCTTACCATCAGCCTGAAGAAGACTAACGTCTTGGCGCAAGGCACGGAAGCACCACCAACCATCACCATCGATGACTATGAGCTGGAGGTCATGAATCAGTTCACGTACCTGGGGTCCACGATCAGCAACAACCTCTCCCTTGATACAGAGATCAACAAGAGGATTGGAAAATCAGCCTTCACACTCGCTCACCTCACCACACGAGTGTGGGAGAATCCCAAACTCTCTGTCAAGACGAAGATGGCAGTGTACAACGCCTGCATCATCAGCACACTGCTCTATGGGAGTGAGACATGGACAACATACACCCGGCAGGAAAAGAGACTGAACTCCTTCCATTTGCGCTGCATTCGCCACATCCTGGACATATCCTGGCAGGACAAAGTGCCCAACACAGAAGTTCTGTCCCTCGCCGGCCTTCCCTCCATGTTCACTCTACTCAGGCAGCGCAGGCTCCGCTGGCTAGGCCACGTTCACCGTATGGAGGATGGCAGAATCCCCAAAGACGTCCTCTACGGAGAACTGACAACTGGCAGGAGAGACGTGGCCGCCCACAGCTGCGCTTTAGAGACGTCTGCAAGAGAGACATGAAGGCCCTGGAGATCAACACAGAGCGCTGGGAGGACCTTGCAACGGACCGCTCCAAATGGAGAGGTACCCTGACCAGACAGCTCAAGGCGGGTGAAGAGAGACTGACTGCTGCAGCAGATGAAAAAAGGACCCGCAGGAAGAACTGCCACAGACCCAGCAGCACGGAGACCACCCACAGTGCGACCTGTGTGACAGGGACTGCCATTCGCACATCGGCCTGTTCAGCCACAGGCGGTGCTGTTCCAGCAGAGTAGACGTTTAGGATTTTCTTCCATGGTCATCATAGACCGACGGAGGCCGACGATATATATATATATATACTGTATATATATATATATATATATATATATATATATATTGTCATGACCCGAGCGCCGATTTGGTCCGTGCTCGGGCCATGCATCATCTCCGCCAGGTTTGACAGCAGTGTTTACCTTCTGGCTCCCCGAGCCTTTATTGTGACAGCGCTCGGAGGGGCTTCCTGCTGTCAAGCCTGACAGCTGTGCTGCATTATCGGCTCATCAGCAGCCCGGCATTTAAGTGGGCTCTGGGAGCTGAATAATGCGGCAGTCTTGTCAATGATTCCATGTCAATGATTATTCTTCCTTGCCAGACATTGAGCGAGCGTTCCCTCGGCTCAGATGTCAACGAGTGTTCCATGGTCATGTTTGTAAGTGTGCTTCTTTATTGCCTCTTGTCCAAGTATTTGTAGTGTAGTGTGTTTTAGCCCACCGTGGCTCATTGCTTTGTGTTTTGTGTGTTCTTTTGTTAATAATAAACATCTATGCAAACCTCACCGGCGACTCTTGGCGTCTTGTGGTGGCCCGCGAGGGTCACCACATGACAGTAGACTACCGCCAGACTGAGACGCCTGTCCTGGTGAGTTTTTGCTTAATTGGACATTTGTTCTTCCCTGTCTGGGTAACTGCGTGTGGGGAGAATGTTGTCTTTCAGGCGCCGCGTTCGGCGCCTGGGCTACGAGCTAGCAGAGGCCCTCTACTACGTAGATGGAACGCTCTACTCCGCTACGCTTGACGACACCCCCAACGATATGCGCTGGCACCTGGACTATACTGAGTATCTCCTCAATAACCTTCCTCGCTACTTCGACCACCCGGAAGTCATGACGAGGAGGGCAGAGATCGTTTCCCAACGCGAGGTACTCTGTGAGCTGGAGGGAAACTCTGGCAGGAAGCCGAAGAAGAGGCATCGTCGCTCCTCGTTTCGGGATCCTGTTCCTGTCCCTGATCCGGTCCAGGAGTTTGCGCCATCCGGGGGCCAACCAAGACGTTGGCGTCACGCCCAAGGAGAGTCTCAGCCAGATCCCGGTCTGAATCCGCTTCCGGTGAAGCCCGTGAGTGGACCATCACGAGCGGCTCCTCCTCCTCCTTCCAGGGGGCCCTCTGTCACCATCCAGCTGGGAAAGGGAGGAACAACGTCCCCTACAGCAGGCACCATCCTTCCTCCGGGAAACAGGCAAGTGCAAGTTCCTTCTTCTCATCATGGTTGAGATTTGCCTTGTCTGACTCCTGGGGGCGGAGCTCGGGGTTCGCAGTCCTCCGAGTTCCCACCACCTGCTGTAGCTCCTTTCACTAAACCTGCTGCCTCTGTGTCTCCCTCCGCTCAGCGGTCCACGACGCCAGGCCTACGTTGCCGGACGAGGAGGGGGCCTGCGGTTCTGGAGAGCCTAGTTCCAGCCCTGCAGCCACGTCGTGGGCAGAGGAGAAGAGCGGACTGCAGCCTGGAGCCTGCGCCGACTACAAAGCATCCCCGGGTCTCCACGTTGGAACAGTTCAAGCCAGCGGGTCGAGGGTCCCCTGCCACCACGCCATGCAGGTTATCGGCGTGGACATCAACGCCGGAGGATCCACAAACTGCAGAGACCATCATGCCTGAAGTGTGGGAGAGTGGGAGCCTGAAGACGAACTTCTCCGTCCTGAGCCTGGATCGACGAAGTCCTGGACGGCGACAGAACCCGAGTGCCAGCAAGTGCTTTACTTTGTGTTTCTCCTTTCTGTCTTGAAGCATTTCTGCCTGCCTCTCGGGGAGGCGAGTCAGGGGCAGCCTGCTGCACCCGAGCTCACCTCGCTGGGCTCTATCGCTATCAGTGATTCTGATCCCGGTTCTTTGTCTTCCAAGCCTTCTTCCAGAGTCACCAGTGCGGAGCCAGTCGCGGTCGCTGTGCTGGAAGTTCCAGGTTCGGGGTTGGAGGTCGTCACCAGAGCTGCGCCGACCCAGTCGGGGTCCGACGCGGGTGCAGCCGAGACCCAGTCGGGGTCCGACGAGACCCAGTGGGGGTCCGTCGCGGGTGCAGCCGAGACCCAATCGGGGTCCGACGCGGGTGCAGCCAAGACCCAGTCGGGGTCCAACGCGGGTGCAGCCGCGAGTGCAGCATCAGTATGGGTCAAGGTCGGTGGAGGAGCTGCAGACCCTTCGCCACCTGACATCGTGCGGGCTCGTCGTCATCATCATCGCCCTCGTCAGAGTCACCAACCCAGCTCATCATCGCCAGGGGCCGTTGGGGGGCCTCTACGTTCGGCCCAGCTCTCCCACGTCTTTCCCCCGCCAGGGAGGCCGCTGCAGGCTGTCTTCCCGCGGTTCTGGTGGCTGAGGGATGCGGGTCGGCCACCCGAGGAACTGTTTCGCCGGTTCAGCGCCCTGGATCGGCCACCCGACATACTGTGTTTGCAACTGGGCGACCTGGTTTGGCCATCGGAGGATTTGACTTTCCGGGCCTGGGACTGGTGTAGGCCACCCAATCATGTCCTGTCCACTGTAATCACCCGTTGGCCATTGGACGCAGGCAGACCACCGGAACTGTCTCCGTTATTTTTGTACTATTTTTGGACCTGTCGTCATTTCTGTTGAGTTGTGTGGGTTAAAGGTCAATTGGTGTGATAATTCTGCTCAGTGTTTTTGCCTTGTCAGCATGTGGTTTTTTTTTCTCCCCTCTTCTGTTTGAGGGACGTAACGTGTTTTTCTGGTTGTTTTTTTTTCTCTTGTCCTGTGTGTTAATGTGCTTTATGGAGTATTGTATTTTTTGTTACCGTGCTCTGTATTGCCTCATTGTATCTGCTTTGATTTTGGTTTGTGCATTAGGGAGTACTGTGGGGGGGGGGTTTCTCTGGGGAATTTTTCTGTGTTGGTCACCATGCTTCCGGCTATCGTCATGGGGTTTTGTCCCTCCGGACCTGCTCCCCCATCCGCCCACCCTGGGGGGGGGGGGGGGGTGTTGGGTATCATCGGGCATTTGGAGCCCGCCCTTGGGGGGGAGGTACTGTCATGACCTGAGCGCCGATTTCATCCGCGCTCGGGCCATGCATCATCTCCGCCAGGTTTGACAGCAGTGTTTACCTTCTGGCTCCCCGAGCCTTTATTGTGACAGCGCTCGGAGGGGCTTCCTGCTGTCAAGCCTGACAGCTATGCTGCATTATCGGCTCATCAGCAGCCCGGCATTTAAGTGGGCTCTGGGAGCTGAATAATGCGGCAGTCTTGTCAACGATTCCATGTCAATGATTATTCTTCCTTGCCAGACGTTGAGCGAGCGTTCCCTCGGCTCAGACGTCAACGAGTGTTCCATGGTCATGTTTGTAAGTGTGCTTCTTTGTTGCCTCTTGTCCAAGTATTTGTAGTGTAGTGTGTTTTAGCCCACCGTGGCTCATTACTTTGTGTTTTGTGTGTTCTTTTGTTAATAATAAACATCTATGCAAACCTCACCAGCGACTCTTGGTGTCTTATGGTGGCCCGCGAGGGCCACCATAAGATGGTTTTGTTCATTGTTTCTTTGAGTGAGAGTGGAAACAAAATACCTTAGGGATTAAAACACTTAATTGTAGACTACAGTTATTTACAAAATTATGACAAAGGATAGAATGGCACTTGATTGACTAATTACCACCCGTAGGAGTGTAGGCCCTCTTATAGGAGATTATTATATTACTTTTATCCATGAAAATGATGCAAATGGTCATATTAATACCTCAGATACTCATAGAAGTTAGTGTTTCTCTTAATGGAGAAGTCTCATTATAAACTTGGTAATGATTTTTATAACCTCAGATTTTTTCTTGTGTGAGTCCTTAATATGATGATGAGGATGGTGAGAGGGGCAAGGATGTTTTTGGCCTGAGGATGTTTTTGAAGGTCGCAATATAATTTAAGGCTATTTTTAAGGTTGTTTCATATTATTACCTCCGCCAAGGAGGCTATGTTTTTACCGGGGTTTGTTTGTCTGTCTGTTTGTCTGTCTGTCTGTTACTAACATAACTCAAAAAGTTATGAACGCATTTTGACAAAATTTTCAGGACAAGTCCCAAATGGGACAAGGAAGAAATGATTAGATTTTGGGAGTGATCTGGATCACCATCTGGATCCAGGAATTTTTTAAAAGATTCTTTATCATTGCGAGATAGGGCCATTTTTAGCATATGTGTATATAACTCCATAATAAATGGTCAGGACGCTTGCCAAAAAAATACAGGATAAGATCCCAATAGGTTCTAGGAAATATCAAAGACTGATCCGGATCCTGCAAAAAATCTGGATACTGTGATCCAGAACAGGAAATAATCGGGGATCTTTGGAATTTTCATCACTGTAAGGTAACAAATTAAGATATAAACAGACAACAAACACCAAAATATAGCCAAGACACTGAGGAATCAGTAGTGTGCCAATGGAGCTAAAGTAATTCTGATATACGAGACGGGTGACAGAGGGGAATTTTCAAACTATAGACCAATTTCACTATTGCCACAATTTTCCAAGATACTTGAAAAAATATTCTGTGAGAGAAGTGACAACTTCATAATGAAGAATAATTTATTGTGTGAGCAGCAATATGGGTTCAGACACAAGAGGACAACTGCATTTGCTCTAATGGAATTTATAGAAAAAAATATCAACTGCCATTGAAAATAAAGAGTATTCAGTTGGGGTTTTCCTGGATCTTAAAAAAGCATTTGATACAGTGGATCATAATTTATTATTAAAGAAACTACAAAATTATGGTATTGGGGGGTAGCACTGTCCTGGTTTTGTAGTTACTTAAAGGACAGATATCAGTATGTATGTGTTGGTAGCAAAAACTCACAGTTACTGAAGATTACTTGTGGAGTTCCACAGGGTTCAGTTTTGGGGCCATTGTTATTCAATATGTATATAAATGATATATGTAAAGTTTTGGAAAAAATGGATTTAAAATTGTTTGCAGATGACACTAATTTATTATGCAGTGGAAGCAATTTGGAACAACTTTTGTATACACTTGGAAAGGAATTAGGAAAGCTGAAACTGTGGTTTTGTGGCTTATATTATTCATATATCCATACCTACATATGTATAGACATAAGTGGAATGTTTAGAGATTGCATATGTGGAATGACCTCACGTCTCAGAGCAGGACAAGAGGTCTCGACCACCGGTGAAGATCAAGGAGCAGACGGAGTCGCAGCGGTGGAGACCTGATCGAACTTCCTGACCCCCCAGGGTCAGGTGAAGGAGAGAGAGGACAATGGAGAGGGATTACGCTAATGCAGGATGTCAGCTTTGATATGCAATGTCTTTTGTTGAGTGTGGGTATAAGTATGAAGGTCTGACTGCGCTCAGCCTCTCATTCTGCTTCTGCATCGAGATGAGACATGTTAGGGACTGGAAGCTGATAATAAAACTTGATTTATAAAATCACTTCGCTTCCTCATTTCAAGCTCCCTACATTGGTGACCAGACGTGAGGATGGACCAAAGACGTTCTCCCGCTACAAGCTCATGAGAGGGACCCTGGCCAACATGCAGTGCAGCACCCAGCAGGACTTCCGCGCGCTGGCCTGAGAAGCGCAGCGGCTCATCAACTCCTGCGGCGAGCAGATGGCCACAGCAGCATCTGCAGATCTCGGCGCGGAAGCCCAGAGCAGCGGAGAGCCACAGACGATGGAGCAGAACCCGCCCACCATGGCAGCGATGGGACCAAGGCCCAGCAAGCGGAACGACCTCTGCTACTATCATCAACGTTTCGCCGAGAGGGAGTACAAATGCGTGCCCCCCTGCAGTTTCAAGAGCTGGAAACCGGTAACAGCTGCGGCGCTCGGCGAGACTAACAAGCTACTCTACGTGACTGACGGACACTCCGGGAGACAGTTCCTCATCGACACCGGAGCCCAGGTGAGCTTCATCACCCCGTCCAACACAGACCGGGCAACAGGACCCCGGGGAAACGGAGCGATGGCAGCTAACGGCTCGATCATCGACACTTTCGGTGAAAGAAACCTGCCTCTGTCCATTCACAGCCGCAATTATAGGTGGACATTTATTATAGCAGCGGTGAGTTTTAACTTGTTGGGCGCTGATTTCTTATGTACACATGGGTTGTTAGTTGATCTTGCAAACAGACGCTTGGTTAATGCACTATCATTTTCTTCTATCCCCTGCTCAGCTCGAGTCTCTCCACCACCCGTGCAGGCCAGCGTCTCCACAGCAGGAGGTAAGTTTGACCAACTCCTCACCCAATTTCCAGCACTCACAGTTCCTAAATTTTCAGCAACAGTAGCGAAACACGGGGTTGAACACTTCATCCCCACTACAGGCCCACCTGTTTTTGCCAAAGCTCGGTGCTTAGACGCGACCAAGCTCGCCATAGCACGCGACGAGTTTGCCAGCCTGGAAAAATTGGGCATTATTCGGCACTCGAAAAGCCCTTGGGCATCGCCACTACATATGGTCCCGAAAACCGACGGTTCTTGGAGACCTTGTGGTGATTACCGCAGATTAAACAATGCGACAGCGCACGACCGCTACCCAATCCCTCACATCCAAGATTTTTCACTACATCTGGCGGGTGCGCGCATTTTTTCTAAAATAGACCTGGTCCGCAGCTACCACCAAGTTCCGGTTCGACCCGAAGACGTTTCTAAAACGGCTGTAATAACCCCTTTTGGTCTTTTCGAATTTTTGCGAATGCCGTTTGGCCTCAAAGGCGCTGCTCAAACGTTTCAGCGTATGATGGACGCTGTATTACGCAACCTCCCCTTCGTGTTCGTCTACCTCGACGATATTCTGGTAGCCAGCTCGTCAGAGGAAGAACACGAACAACACCTCACTACGGTTTTTCAGAGACTGGAAGAGCACGGGTTAATAATCAACCCAGCCAAATGCCGATTCGGCGTGTCACAAATTGATTTTTTGGGACATGGAGTTTCACCAGAGGGGGCAGTTCCATTGCCGGACAAAGTGCGCGCGGTAGCAAATTTCCCACGGCCACAAACGGTCAGATCGCTACAAGAATTTTTAGGAATGGTGAATTTTTACAACCGTTTCCTCCCCCTCAACTCATGCAGCCCCTGTATGCCACGCTCAGAAAACAAAAGCCCTCCAACGCGGTCGAATGGACCCCGGAGCGGGAACGCGCCTTCGCGGAAGTAAAAAGTGCACTAGCGAATGCCACATTGTTGGTTCACCCCGACCCCTCAGCCCGCATAGCGCTAACCACAGACGCTTCAGACCTGGCCATAGGGGCAGTTGTGGAACAACATGTTGGCGGAACCTGGCAACCATTAGCATTTTTTAGCAAATCCTTAAACCAAACCGAGCGCAAATACAGCACTTTTGACAGGGAGCTGCTAGCGCTTCATTTATCCATCCGCCACTTCCAGTTCTGGCTGGAAGGGTGGTGTTTCACGGCTTTCGTGGACCACAAACCACTCACTTTTGCGATAGCTAAAATTTCAGAACCATGGTCAGGCAGGCAACAAAGACAACTAGCTGCAATTTCAGAGTTCACCACAGATATTCGACATGTGGCAGGCAAGCTTAATGTGGTAGCAGACTGCCTCTCCCGCGCTGTGACATCGTCAGAGCGCGAGGAAGCAGATTATACTACTGCAGCCGCAGAGCTCATGGCCTACGCGGATGCGTACGCGGCCCCAATCCACGTAGGGATAGATTACGCGGCCATGGCAGCGGAACAAAGCAGTGACGCGGACGTGCGCACGCTCCAGTCTGGACCAACAGGGTTAAGACTGGAGGAAAGGGGTTTGCGTGATGGTGTTCCCCCCCTAATCTGCGATGTGTCAACCGGCCGACCTCGCCCGGTAGTTCCAGCCGCGTGGCGCCGCCGCATTTTTGACTCGGTTAACTCCCTCGCGCACCCCTGCCTCGGTTAAAATGGTCGCGGAGAAGTTTGTTTGGCCAGGCCTACGTAAAAATGTAAAGGAATGGGCAAAGACGTGCATGTCTTGCCAACGCGCCAAAATACACAAACACACAAAAGCTCCTCTAGAACCTTTCCGAATTCCAGCCAGGAGGTTTTTTTTTTTTTTTTTTTTTTTTTTTTTTGTTACTTATTTGTACCCGTAGGTAGACTTGGTTTGCAGTCTGGTGACAAGCCACCGGCTGCTGGTCGCTGCGTGCGCGAGCGCCCTAAACCTACATGTTTTTGGTATGCGGGAGGAAACCGGAGAAATCCCGGAGTAAACCCACGCAACACGGGGAGAACATGCAAACTCCACACAGCTCACTGTTGGTCGGGGGCTGGGATCGAACCCACGATCTCATGATCCCCGCGATCCCCCGGCCGAGGGTAAAACTGTGCTGCCACAGTGCTAAACCACTGCGCCACCGTGCAGCCACATACACGTCGACCTCGTGGGCCCGCTACCATCGTCGCAAGGGTTCACACACCTGTTAACAATGGTAGACCGTACCACGCGCTGGCCGGAGGCGGTCTCGCTGGCGTCAACCACAGCCGCGGAAGCCGCTCGCGTTTTTTTTTAACAAACTGGGTGGCGCGTTTCGGCGTCCCATCGGACATCACATACGATAGGGGGCCTCAATTTGTCTCAGAGCTGTGGTCAGCCATGGCCAGCAGCTTAGGGGCGACAATTCATCGCACCACCACGTATCACCCTCAGGCTAATGGGTTATGCAAGCATTTTCATAGGTCTTTAAAGGCCGCCCTCAGGGCCTCACTAATGGAAACAGATTGGGTGAATAAACTTCCCTGGGTTTTATTAGGGTTGCGTTCTGCACCTAAGGAGGATCTAGACGCCTCCCCGGCAGAATTAGTTTTTGCACAACCTCTCAGGCTCCCAGGTGAGTTCTTACCAGAGCATCCAGAGCCCGGGCGCCTACCAGCCCTGAGACCCCTAAGCAGCACGGGACCGGACACGCTCCCCGGACCCGTACATCACTCTTTTCCGCGGGTTTTTGTCCCCCAAGCTTTGAAAAACGCCGAGTTCGTTTTTGTTAGACACGAAGCTTTAAAACCAACCCTGCGCCCTCCATACGATGGACCATACAGAGTGCTGGAACCTGGTGATAAGCATTTTGTGCATGATTTAGGGGACAGAAAAGAAACAGTCAGCATTGACAGACTTAAACCTGCTTTCTTGTTGAGCGACGAACCTGCACGGGTGGCGAGAGCATCTCGGCGGGGTAGACCCCCCAAGAGAAAAAACTCAGCCCCCCTGCAGGGAACAAATAACCACTCTCCTCCCCAAGCTGCAGATCCCTTACAGGACGGTCCCGCCAGGAAGCCAAAGCGGGCCTACAGCAGATTCGGGAGAAGATTTAAACCCAGACGACACATAGACTGATGTAAAATTGACAAAGAGTTGTTAACTATGTTGTCGGATTGTGCCGTTGCAGTTTTAAGGCTGACTTGTGACATTAACTATACTGCTGTTGTTACCACTGAATCTTTAACAGGATCATGCTGCATAACTTGAAGGTTAACATGACTGCTGAAAATATTTTTCCTTTTTCCTGTTGAGATGCATAACAGTATAATATGTCATGGATGTTATCTTAAGCTGTAAACTTAATTTGATTGTCCTTTTCTTAGACGTTTGGGGGGGGGCTGTGGCTTATATTATTCATATATCCATACCTACATATGTATAGACATAAGTGGAATGTTTAGAGATTGCATATGTGGAATGACCTCACGTCTCAGAGCAGGACAAGAGGTCTCGACCACCAGTGAAGATCAAGGAGCAGACGGAGTCGCAGCGGTGGAGACCTGATCGAACTTCCTGACCCCCCAGGGTCAGGTGGAGGAGAGAGAGGACAATGGAGAGGGATTACGCTAATGCAGGATGTCAGCTTTGATATGCAATGTCTTTTGTTGAGTGTGGGTATAAGTATGAAGGTCTGACTGCGCTCAGCCTCTCATTCTGCTTCTGCATCGAGATGAGACATGTTAGGGACTGGAAGCTGATAATAAAACTTGATTTATAAAATCACTTTGGTTCCTCATTTCAAGCTCCCTACAGTTTAATTCAAACAAATTAACACTCAATTTGAGTAAGACAAAATTTATAATATTTAACAACCATCACAACAACTTAGTATCTAAACTTTGTTCCAAAAGTTTAGATACTAAGTTGTTCCAAATAAGACAGAAACAATATCATTTCAGAGGAACATGTATATTTCAAAAACCTTCAGTGAGAACTATCACCAAGCAACACTGTGTCTCAGTGCAAGGAGTCAGATTGTGGAACGTTTTTGGACCTGAATTAAAATCATGTACAACGCTTGGACAATTTAAACAAAAACTAAAGGAAGAAAGACTCCAAACATATATACAAGATGACATGTAAAATCACATAAGAATTATCATTTTCAGCCTGTGTTGTGTTGTTGCTTTTTTTTTTTTTTTTTGTCACGTTTTGTCTTAGAAGTTTAGAAGCTTTCTAAACTGGCTTTTGGTATGTGGAATGTCACCTCTCTGGTGGGGAAGGAGCCTGAGCTGGTGTACAAGGTTGAGAGATACCGGCTAGATATAATCGGCCTCACCTCAACACACAGCTCCGGTTCCGGAACCAATCTCCTGGAGAGGGGCTGGAGCTTGGCCTTTTCTGGAGTTGCCCCGGAGAGAGGCGACGAGCAGGGGTGGGTATTCTTGTATCCCCCCCACCTTGCTGCCTCTATATTGGAGTTTTCTCCGGTGGACGAAAGGGTTGCTTCCCTGCGCCTTCGGGTTGGGAAACGGGTCCTGACCATCATTTGTGCCTATGCACCAAATGATGTTTCAGAGTACCCACCCTTTTTGGAGTCTGTGACTGGGGTGCTGGAGGGTGCTCCTCTTGGAGACTCCATTGTCCTACTGGGGGACTTCAATGCACACGTGGCCAATGACAGTGAAACTTGGAGGGGGGTGATTGGGAGGAACGGCCTGCCCGATCTGAACCCGAGTGGTGTTCAGTTATTGAACTTCTGTGCTAACCACAGTTTGTCCATAACAAACACCATGTTCAAGCATAAGGGTGTCCATATGTGCTCCTGGCACCAGGAAACCCTAGGTCGCAGGTCGATGATCGATTTTGTTATCGTGTCATCAGACCTGCGACTGTATGTCTTGGATACTCGGGTAAAGAGAGGTGTAGAGCTGTCAACTGATCACCACCTGGTGGTGAGTTGGATCCGATGGCAGGGGAGGATGCCATTCAGACGTGGTAGACCCAAACGTATAGTGAGGGTGTGCCGGGAACGCCTGGCTGAGGCCCCTGTCCGGGAGGTCTTCAACTCCCACCTCCGGAAGAACTTTGACCACATTTTTTCCAGTTCCGGCGCCACACGAGTTGGCTGCCTTTTGCAACAGCGGCTCAATTCTGAGTCTTTTTATCTTCCTTCTTCTTTCTGATCCGGTGATAACTTTCTGATCCGGCACACCCTTCACTCTATATATATCACGGACACACAGATCGCCCCAAAGGTCTCCCGAGTCGGCGGACGGAGCCTCTGTTTACAGCAGGAGACGATACAGCAGGGAAGAGCTAGCTAGCACTCAACCACCACCCGGTGCTAACGGAGAAACTCAACATACCAGGAGAACTGAAGCGAAAACGACGCGGGTGCAGGGCTGGAGTTTAGGCGGCGTGCAAGAAATATAAGACAGAATAATAAAGAGCGATGGCAAGAACCAAGCAGACTGCCCGTAAATCTACTGGAGGAAAAGCCCCCAGGAAGCAGCTGGCCACCAAGCTGCTCGGAAAAGCGCTCCGACCACCGGCGGAGTGAAGAAGCCTCACCGTTACAGGCCCGGTACCGTGGCTCTGAGAGAGATCCGTCGCTACCAGAAATCCACGGAGCTGCTCATCCTTAAGCTGCCCTTCCAGCGCCTGGTGAGGGAGATCGCTCAGGACTTGAAGACCGACCTGCGCTTCCAGAGCTCCGCCGTCATGGCTCTGCAGGAGGCCAGCGAGGCCTACCTGGTGGGTCTCTTCGAGGATACCAACCTGTGTGCCATCCACGCCAAGAGGGTCACCATCATGCCCAAAGACATCCAGCTGGCCTGCTGCATCCGCGGACAGAGAGAGCTTAGACTTTCTGCTGCACATCCACCAATCGCAATGCTCCGCACTGTGTGTCTATATATATATATATATATATATACCTGTATATATATATATATATATATATTTATAGTAATATGTACATATGTATACTAGCTGCTCTTGTTTTTTCTTGCTTTCTGATTGTTGTTCTGAGTGTTGCTATCCCTGTGCTGTTGCAATCCTGGAATTTCCCCATTGTGGGACTAATAAAGGCTTATCTTATCTTATCTTATTCCGAGGGAGTCTGGAGACATGGAGTCTGAATGGGCCATGTTCTCCACCTCTGTTGTTGAAGCGGCGGCCCAGAGCTGCGGCCACAAGGTGGTCGGTGCATCTCGTGGTGGCAATCCCCGAACCAAGTGGTGGAGACCACTGGTGAGGGGGGCCATTAAGCTGAAGAAGGAGTCCTATCAGGCTTGGTTGGCTTGTGGGACTCTCAAAGCAGCTGAGGTGTACCAGCAGGCCAAGCAGAGTGCAGCTCGGGCGGTTGCTGAAGCACAAACCTGGGTATGGGAGGAGGCCATGGACCAAGACTTTCCGTCGGCCTCAAAGAGATTCTGACAAACTGTCCGGCGGCTCAGGAGGGGGAAGCAGCTCCCTGTCCACAATGTGTATGGTGCGGATGGGGCGCTGTTGACTTCGACTGGGGATATCGTCGGGCAGTGGAAGGAATACTTTGAGGATCTCCTCAATCCCACTGATACGCCTTCCACAGAGGAAGCAGGGCTTGTGGACGAGGGGGATGACTCGCCTATCACAGGGGCTGAGGTCGCCAAGGTGGTTGAAAATCTCCTTGGTGGCCGGGGCCCGGGGGTGGACGAGATTCACCCTGAGTACCTCAAGGCCTTGGATGTTGTAGGGCTGTCATGGTTGACACGCCTCTGCAACATTGCGTGGAGGTCGGGGGCAGTGCCTTTGGCATGGCAAACCAGGGTGGTGGTTCATCTCTTCAAAAAAGGGGACCGGAGGGTGTGCTCAAACTTTAGAGGCATCACGCTCCTTAGCCTCCCTGGGAAGGTCTATGCCAAGGTATTGGAGAGGAGAGCCCGGCCATTGGTTGAACCTCGGATTCAGCGAGAGCAATGTGGTTTTCATCCTGGCCGTGGCACATCGGACCAGCTCTTTACCCTCTCGAGAATTCTAGAGGGTTCGTGGGAGTTTGCCCAACCAGTTTACATGTGTTTTGTGGACTTGGAGAAGGCATTCGACCACGTCCCTCGTGGTTTTTTGTGGGGGGTGCTTCGGGAGCATGGGGTATTGGGCTTGTTGTTACGAGCAATTCGGTCTCTGTACGACCATTGTGAGAGTTTGGTTCGTATTGCCAACACTCGGTCAGACTCATTCCCAGTGAGAGCTGGACTCCACCACGGCTGCCCTTTGTCACTGATCCTGTTCATAATTTTTATGGACAGGATTTCTAGGCGCAGCCAGGGAACGGAGGGTGTCATGCTTGGTGACCACAGGATCTCATCTCTGTTGTTTGCAGATGATGTTGTCCTGTTGGCTTCATCCAGCAATGACCTACAGTTCTTGCTGGGATGGTTTGCTGCTGAGTGTGAAGCAGCTGGGATGAGAATCAGCACCGCCAAGTCAGAGTCCATGGTCCTCAGCCGGAAAAAGGTGGATTGTCCTTTCTGGGTTGGGGACAGGCTCCTGCCCCAAGTGGAGGAGTTTAAGTATCTTGGGGTCTTATTCACGAGTGAGGGAAGAATGGAGCGAGAGATTGACAGACGGATCGGAGCAGCATCTACAGTGATGCGGACGTTGTACCAGTCTGTTGTGGTGAAGAGGGAGCTGAGTTCTAAGGCAAAGCTGTCAATTTACCAGTCAATCTACGTTCCTACTCTCACATATGGTCATGAGCTTTGGGTAATGACCGAAAGAACGAGATCGCGGATGCAACCGGCTGAAATGAGCTTTCTACGTAGGATTGCTGGACTCACCCTCAGAGATAGGGTGAGGCGCTCAGTCATCCGGGAGAGGCTCAGAGTAGAACCGCTGCTCCTCCACATTGAAAGGAGTCAGTTGAGGTGGTATGGGCATCTGATTAGGATGCCTCCTGGACGCCTCCCACTTGAGGCGTTTCGGGCACGTCCCACTGGGAGGAGAACTCGGGGCAGACCCAGGACTCGGTGTAGAGGCTATGTCTCCCAGCTGGTCTGGGAACGCCTTGGTACCTCTCTGAAGAGCTGGAGCAGGTGGCTGGGGAGAGGGAAGTCTGGGCTTCTCTGCTTGAACTGCTGCCTCGGCGACCCGGACCTCCGGAAAAACGGTAGAAGATGGATGGATGGATGGACGTTTTGTCTTAGCTTTGTTCTGAATTGTAATCGCTCTTGTTTTTTTTTTCTTTTGAATTCTTGGATGGAATATAGGTGGGCAATATAAGCTACTGCTTCAGCCATCACCCATTTTGGATAACTTATGTTGAACTGTATGATCAGAGGAGTTATTGTTTAATTTGATCTTGTAAGATTTTTTTCCCCTTTGTTATATTATTCTTGTGGCGCACATATTTTGACTGCATATGTATAGCACAGTGATTGAGATGCTTAAGACTGCATATGACTGCATGTGTATTTTGTAACCTCACGTCTTTGAAGGAACAATATGTCTGGACCTCCTGGGGATAACAGCAGGAGGTGGAGGTGCCTTTGGTGAGGACTCTGAAAGGACTTCCTGACCTCCTGGGGTCAGATGGAGGAAGAAGGGACTTGGGGGGAGAGTCATTGTCGATGGGGGGTTTGATGACATTGTGATTCTGTTCTTTGATGTCGCAGGTATAAAAGTGGGGGTTTGGGT
This sequence comes from Pholidichthys leucotaenia, assembly GCA_020510985.1. Lineage (NCBI taxonomy): Eukaryota > Metazoa > Chordata > Actinopteri > Cichliformes > Pholidichthyidae > Pholidichthys > Pholidichthys leucotaenia. The sequence goes on along the minus strand of CM035842.1, from coordinate 371,577,808 downwards.
TAGTTCGATATCTTTTTTCTGTTGAGAGAATGCTGGAGATGTGAGATCGTTAATAAACCTGAATTGAGAAATAAATTCAGCCTCTTCATTTCACGCTCTCCACAATTCTGTTCCTTTCTTTTAATCTTTATTTTTAATCTATCCGAAATAAAGATTCATTCATTCATTCATTGTATATGTGTCGCATGGGTTAAATATTTAGTCTTGTCACTGAGCTGATTATTGCAATTGAACATTTCAGACGGTATTGTAACATGTACTGTTGGCATTTCAGACGTTGCCGTAGCTTATTGTGCAATGCTCCTCAAAACTCAAACAGGACTGTAACAAGGACCCCAACAATCAGAACTGGGAAACCAGGAAATGTTCCGACACTATGGACACAATCTTGCATCGACACCATCCCCACAGCCACAGGATACCAGAGTCTGGAGTGAGCCGTCCTCTGAGGAGCTGAAGGTTGGTAAATATGTGCAAAAACTATGCAATTTATCTCATAAATTTGAGGCTTTTTTCACCCTCTTAACATCTAATTTGTCTCTCCCAAATATGAAATCAATATGCAACTCTTTTTCTAAACACTGGCACTTTTTGTCATGTAAATCTGCAATATTTTTCTCTTAAATTTGTAACTTTTTCTTCTTAATTTGTTTACCTTTTTTCCTCTGAAATTTGTTTTATTACAAATGTTCTCCTTATTTCACAGAAGTTTCCAATGTTTTTCTCTCTAATATGCACTTTTTTGTCTTGTAATGTGCATTAAGTTTATTACGTTTGCATTCTTGTCCTCTTTTATCTGCAGGTCTTTATTACTATAAATTTGCAACATTTTTCCACATAAATTTACAGTGCTCTTTCTCTAAATTTAAGGCATTTTTTTTATTTGAAACTATTTTTCATTAATCTGGGGCTTCTTGTAAATGCACATCTTTTTTCTTAATAATTTTGCACTTTCTAAAATGTGCAACACATAAATTTGCGTATTTTTCTTTTTAATTTTGATTTTTTTTCTAATAAATTCACAATTATGGTCTTATAAACAAACAACATTCTTGTATATTACAGGTACATCTCAAAAAATTAGAGTATCATGAAAAAGTTCAATATTTTTTGTCACTCATTTCAGAAAGTGAAACCTACAGTGGGGCAAAAAAGTATTTAGTCAGCCACCAGTTGTGCAAGTTCTCTCACTTAAAAGTTGAGAGAGGTCTCCAATTTTCATCATAGGTATACCTCAACTATGAGAGACAAAATGAGAAAAAAAAAAATCCAGAAAATCACATTGAAGGATTTTTAATGAATTAATTGATAAATTCCTCAGTAAAATAAGTATTTGGTCACCTACAAACAAGCAAGATTTCTGGCTCTCACAGACCTGTAACTTCTTCTTTAAGAGGCTCCTCTGTCCTCCACTCGTTACCTGTATTAATGACACCTGTTTGAACTCATTATCAGTATAAAAGACACCTGTCCACAACCTCAAACAGTCAGACTCCAAACTCCACTATGGCCAAGACCAAAGAGCTGTCAAAGGACACCAGAAACAAAACTGAAGACCTGCACCAGGCTGGGAAGACTGAATCAGCAATAGGTAAGCAGCTTGGTGTGAAGAAATCAACTGTGGGAGCAATTATTAGAAAATGGAAGACATACAAGACCACTGATAATCTCCCTCGATCTGGGGCTCCACGCAAGATCTCACCCCGTGGGGTCAAAATGATCACGAGAACGGTGAGCAAAAATCCCAGAACCACATGGGGGGGACCTAGTGAATGACCTGCAGAGAGCTGGGACCAAAGTAACAAAGGCTACATCAGAAACATACTACGCCGCCAGGGACTCAAATCCTGCAGTGCCAGACGTGTCCCCCTGCTTAAGCCAGTACATGTCCAGGCCCGTCTGAAGTTTGCTAAAGAGCATTTGGATGATCCAGAAGAGGATTGGGAGAATGTTATATGGTCAGATGAAACTAAAATAGAACTTTTTGGTAAAAACTCAACTTGTCGTGTTTGGAGGAGAAAGAACACCATACCTACTGTGAAACATGGGGTTGGAAACATCATACTTTGGGGCTGTTTTTCTGTAAAGGGACCAGGACGACTGATCCATGTAAAGGAAAGAATGAATGGGGCCATGTATCGTGAGATTTTGAGTGAAAACCTCCTTCCACCAGCAAGGGCATTGAAGATGAAACGTGACTAGGTCTTTCAGCATGACAATGATCCCAAACACACTGCCCGGGCAATGAATGAGTGGCTTTGTAAGAAGCATTTCAAGGTCCTGGAGTGGCCTAGCCAGTCTCCAGATCTCAACCCCATAGAAAATCTTTGGAGTGAGTTGAAAGTCTGTGGTGCCCAGCGACAGCCCCAAAACATCATTGCTCTAGAGGAGATCTGCATGGAGGAATGGGCCAAAATATCAGCAACAGTGTGTGAAAACCTTGTGAAAACTTACAGAAAAAGTTTGACCCCTGTCATTGCCAACAAAGGGTATATAACAAAGTATTGAGATGAACTTTTGTTATTGACCAAATACTTATTTTACTGAGGAATTTACCAATTAATTCATTAAAAAAATCCTTCAATGTGATTTTCTGGATTTTTTTTTCTTATTTTGTCTCTCATAGTTGAGGTATACCTATGATGGAAATTGGAGACCTCTCTCATCTTTTAAGTGGGAGAACTTGCACAATTGGTGGCTGACTAAATACTTTTTTACCCCACTGTATATATTATATAGATTCATTACACAGAGAATGATATATTTCAACTGTTTATTTATTTTAATTTTGATGATTATGGCTTAAAGCCCATGAAAACCCCAAATTCAGTTTCTCAAAAAATTAGAATATTACATAAAATTAATTTTAAAAAATAGTTTTTTAATAGAAATGTTGGCCAACTGAAAAGTATGTCCATGTACACACTTAATACTTGGTCGGGACAAATTTTTGATTATTATTGTATCAATGGTGCGTGGCATGGAGGTGATCAGCCTTTGGCACTGCTGAGGTGTTATGAAGGTCCAGGTTGCTTTGATAGTGACCTTCAGCTTGTCTGCATTGTTGGGTCTGGTGTCGCTCATCTTCCTCTTGACAGTACTCTATAGATTCTTTATGGAGTTTAGGTCAGGAGAGTATGCTGGCCAATCAAACACAGTGATGCCATGGTCATTAAACCAGGTTTTGATACTTTTGGCGGGGGGGGGGGGTTGCCAAGTCCTGCTGGAAAATGAAATCAGCTTCTCCATAAAGCTTGTCAGCAGAGGGAAGCATGAAGTGCTCTAAAATTTCCTGGTAAACGATTGTGCTGACTTTGGACTTGATAAAACACAGTGGACAAACACCAGCAGATGACATCTGTTCAGATAAAAGTAAATTTTGCATTTCATTTGAAAATCAAAGTCCCAGAGTCTGGAGAAAGAGTGGAGAGGCACAGAATCTTCTTCTTGCCTTGAGAGAGAGCAGTCGCATTTTTCTTCCCTCCTCTCGTCTGCCTTCCTGACCTATTCCCAGCTTTGCAATGTTGCGTTTTTGTCTGTGTTTAGTCGCTCTTCTTCTGCTGAATCTTAATCTAAACGGAAATTATGGATTTGGAAGCGGCTTAAATGTGCTATTGTCACTATTTTTCAACAAGAATCGGGCCAAGGGGGAGCCCAAGAATTGGAACCTGCGAGGAGACTCATGGACATTGGAATTCATGCGTCTGTGGAAACATTATTGGTTATGATCTCAGGACTTCTATTTTTGGCTGTGAAGTTCCCTGATGCATCAGAAATTGGAGGAAGGTGAGAGAGCTGATCAAAGCGGACCCGGCAAGCTCCTTCATCAAATTCGACCAGTTGGGGAGGGCACGAGTAGCGGCAAACGGTGAACTGAATGACAGTGGAGGAATACATCTGGAGCCCTGTGCTCTCCATGGAAAAAAGTTTAAGCCTGCACATGGAAATTATGAAAGCACAGAATTGCACGGGTGAGGAAAAATTCTATTCTCTGAGTGCACTGTGCTGATTTGATTTGACCTTGTCTTTGGTGCCCCGTATTTACATTCCTCCTGATGAAGATAAGCGGAAGGAGCGGCTCTGCCTGCTAACCCAAACAACGACACAGTTGTTATTGTTTCAGCAGATAACACTCAAGGACAGTGCACCATGTGACAATTTACCATCTGCAAGCAAGAGCGAGAGACTCTAGACTGTTTAGATCACATGACTTTAACATCTATCCACTGCCAGGAGGCGCCCTCTGCTGTTCACTAGCAACTGACACACCTACACTTGCATTCAACATTACACTACTGACACAATTACTGATATACTGTATATTCACAATACACTGACTCTCTCAACTACTGCTTTGTCATTGTGTGATCTATTGTCTGCTAAGTTTTTTTTCTTGTAATCAAAATTTTGGTCATAAAATGAGCTCTATTTTGATCAACAATGCTTTTTTCTCTCTCCTATTGTGTTTTTCCCTATCCTTCCCCCCTCTTCACCCCCCCCATATGACAGTCGCCCCTCATGGCTGCCGCGTCATTGGGATGCGCCTTTCGTGCGCGCCCAATGTCAAGTCAAATTCCTTGTATGTTTACTTGTTTACATGTAAATGTGCTTGGCAATAAATCTGATTCTGATTCTGAATCTAAGTTGCTTGAGGTTTAGTGTGAAGTTTCCACAGTCAGTGATGATTTGAGGAACCCCGTCATCAGCTGGTGTTGGTCCACTGTGTTTTATCAAGACGAAAGTCATCGCAGTCGTCTACCAGGAAATTTTAGAGCACTTCATGCTTCCCTCTGCTGACGAGCTTTATGGAGAAGCTGATTTCATTTTCCAGCAGGACTTGACACCCCCCCCCCCCCCCCACATTGCCTAAAATATCAAAACCTGGTTGGGGATTCTAAATTGTCCTTAGGTATGACTGTGAGAGTGAATGGTTGTCTGTCTGTTTGTGTTGGCCTTGCGATGGACTGGCGATCTGTCCAGGGTGTACCCTGCCTCTCGCCCAAAGATGCTGGGATAGGTTCCAGCCCCCCAGTGACCCGAAAAGGATTAAGCGGTAGAAGATGGATGGATGGATGGATGGTGTAATGACCATGGCATCACTGTGTTTGATTGGCCAGCAAACTCTCCTGACCTAAACCCCATAGAGAATCTATGGGGTTTCAAGAGGAAGATGAGAGACACCAGACCCAACAATGCCGATGAGCTGAAGGTCACTATCAAAGCAACCTGGACCTCCATAACACCTCTGCAGTGCCACAAGCTGATCACCTCCATGCCACGCCACATTGATACAGTAATTAATCCAAAATTTGCCCAGAGCAAGTACTGAGTGTGTACATGGACATACTTTTCAGTCGGCCAAAATTTCGATTAAAAAACTATCTTTTTTTAAAAATTTTATGTAATATTCTAACTTTTGAGAAACTGAAGTTGGGGTTTTCATGGGCTTGAAAGCCATAATCATCAAAATTAAAATGAATAAACACTTGAAATATATCACTCTTTGTGTAATGAATCTTTATAATATATGGGTTTGTGGCCGACACACATTGTGGGCTCACGCTGCCACAGAGACAGGACTGAATGTGTATTGTGGAGTGTCACGTCTGCAAGGACTAAGGACTCGAATCTACAGGAGGTAACAAGGAAGTGTGAGATTTGTCTCTTTGTCCCACAGAAGACGCCCCGGAGGGTATTCCGGTTCATCAAGAAATGAGAGACAATGGTGAAGCTTCAAAGGGATGCTTTGTAACTGTATGTTGACTGAAGACACCATGTGGCTTGAATTCTGATGCTGGAAATGTATAAAAGGGGGTTGAAGTATGATTCTTTCTCTTTCCTGCTTTGAGAATGCTAGAAGCTGCGTTCTGTCAAATAAAGCTGGTTTTATGACTGAAACTCAGCCTCATTATTTGAGCATGCTTCTACACTGGTGACCTACGACGGAGAATGAGCAGACAGAATTCTCCCGAGCGGGGCTCTGTGGAAGCCAGCCTGATGGCCGCCTCCACGATCCGGCTGCCCGATTTCTGGCAGCACAGCCCGCGCTCATGGTTTAGCGCAATCGAGGCGCAGTTCAACCTCCGGAGAATCTCCAACGATGACACAAGATTCTACCACGTGGTAGCGAAGCTGGACAGCAACACGGTCCAGAGAGTGGAAGATCTGGTTAATCATCCACCAGACAGCGACAAGTACAGCACATTGAAGGACGCGCTGATCAGCCATTTCACCCCCTCAGTCCAACAACGAGCAGAGGGGCTCCTGGCGCTGACGGAGGCCGAAAACGATAGACCTGCGGACCTGATGGTGAAGATGCTGCAGCTCAAAGCCTCTGAGGATGGCGAATTCATTTTCGCCCACCTTTTCCTTCGAACCCTACCACCAGCAGTGAGAGTGGCCCTGGCAGAGTCACCCCGATTGGCCAAGCGAGACTACCATGGGTTGAGCAAGGAGGCGCAGAGGGTGGTCGACGCCCACAAGCGGAACGCGGTCTCGGCCGCGGCGGCCAGTCCAGGAACGGCGTCCGGAGACAGTGCGGGTCCAGCGGCCGCGGCGCCAGATGCACCAACGACGGCGGCGACAGGAGCCAGACGACGCGGAGCGGAGAACGGCTCGTGCTTCTACCACCGCCGTTTTGCAGAGAGAGTGCACAGGTGCGTCCCACCGTGCAATTTTAAGCGCCAGGGAAACGCCAAGACCGAGGGCCGGTAGCAGCTGCGACCCTCGGCAACGAGAACAGGCTGCTTTACCTGACGGATGCACGCTCGGGGAAACAGTTCCTCGTGGACACGGGCTCTCAGCTGAGTTTCGTCACACCCACCTACGCGGAACGGCTGTCGCCTTCTAAAGCCCCCTGGGTGTCAGTGTCAGCAGCGAACGGCTCCACGATTAAAACGTTTGGTGAGAGGACCATGCTTCTGTCCTTACAGGGCCGTTCATTTGAGTGGACATTTATTGTAGCAGCAGTCAGTTTCAACATGTTAGGGGCTGATTTTTTGTGCTCACATGGTTTATTGGTTGACCTTGCTAATAGACGTCTGATTAATGCACTGTCCTTTCATTCTATTCCCTGCACAGCTCGGGTGGCCCCGCCAACTGCACATGCCAGCGTCTCAGCTGCGGGTGGTAAGTTTCACACTCTGCTTGCTCAGTTTCCAGCACTCACAGTCCCCACGTTTTCAGCAACGGTGGCCAAACATGGGGTAGAACATTTCATAACGACCACAGGCCCTCCCGTGTTTGCAAAGGCTCGGCGCTTGGACCCAGCTAAACTGGCCATCGCGCGCGAGGAGTTCACTAATCTGGAAAAACTGGGCATTGTTAGACGTTCCAAGAGCTCTTGGGCTTCGCCGTTACACATGGTCCCAAAAGCTGACGGCTCGTGGCGACCTTGCGGTGATTTCCGCAGGTTGAACAACGTTTCAGCTCATGACCGCTACCCGATTCCGCACATTCAGGATTTTTCTGTCCATTTGGCGGGGGCGCGCATTTTTTCTAAAATAGACTTGGTGCGCGGCTATCACCAGGTGCCAGTGCGCGCGCAGGATGTACCCAAAACAGCGGTCATAACGCCTTTCGGCCTTTTTGAGTTCTTGCGCATGCCTTTTGGCCTCAAGGGGGCCGCGCAGACTTTCCAACGCATGATGGATGCAGTTTTACGCGACCTGCCTTTCGTGTTCGTTTATTTGGACGATATTTTGGTAGCCAGCGCGTCCGAAGGCGAACATGAAAAACACCTCACAGCAGTTTTCCAGAGGTTGGCAGAGCACGGGTTAATAGTTAACCCAGCGAAGTGTCAGTTTGGGGTGGCGCAGATTGATTTTTTGGGACATCGCGTTTCGGCAGAGGGAGCAGTTCCCCTTCCAAATAAAGTGCGTGCCATAACGGATTTTCCGCAACCTCAAACGGTCAAGGCGCTTCAGGAGTTTCTAGGGATGGTTAATTTTTACAACCGTTTCCTCCCAAGCGCAGCACGACTCATGCAGCCATTGTACACCGCGTTAAAAAAACAAAAGCCCGCAAATAAAGTTGAATGGTCTCCGGAGCGGGAGCGCGCTTTTGCCCAGGTCAAATTAGCCCTGGCAAACGCAGTTTTGTTAGCGCACCCAGTTCCAACGGCCCGCATGGCGCTCACCACTGACGCTTCCGATGTAGCGGTGGGGGCGGTAGTTGAACAGTTTGTGGCAGGTACCTGGCAACCCCTCGCGTTTTTCAGCAGGACCTTGCGCGATAGTGAACGGAAATACAGCGCGTTTGACAGGGAGCTTTTGGCCCTACACTTGGCCATCCGTCATTTTCAGTTCTGGTTAGAGGGGCGACGTTTCACCGCTTTTGTGGATCATAAACCGCTAACGTTTGCGATGGCCAAAATTTCAGAACCCTGGTCAGGCCGGCAACAAAGGCAACTAGCCGCAATATCGGAGTTCACTTCTGATATTCAGCATGTCGCGGGTAAACACAATGTTGTGGCAGACTGCCTCTCGCGTGCAGTAGCACCGCCAAGCCCCATAGGGGCAGACTCTGTAGCCATGGCCGCGGGCCCAGGCAGCGACGCGGGAGCGCGCGCAGCCCCAGTCTGTGTTGGGTTAGATTACGCAGCTATGGCTGCGGAGCAGGTTAACGACGCGGACGTGCGCGCGCTCCAGTCTGGACCAACAGGGTTAAGGCTGGAGCACAGGGTGCAACAAAACGGTATGCCCCCGCTAATCTGCGATGTCTCCACGGGACGGCCCCGCCCTGTGGTGCCAACCGCGTGGCGTCGCCGTGTTTTTGACTTGGTCCATTCTCTCGCGCACCCGGGGGTGCGCGCATCGATTAAGTTGGTGGGGGAGAAATTTGTTTGGCCCGGGTTGCGCAAACAGGTCAAGGAATGGGCAGCAGCCTGCGTAGCGTGTCAGCGAGCTAAAATACACAGACACACTAAGGCCCCGTTAGAACCTTTCCACATCCCCGCTAAGCGTTTTGATCACGTGCATATTGACCTGGTCGGGCCGCTTCCGTTATCACACGGGCACACACACCTTTTGACGATGGTAGACCGCACCACGCGCTGGCCAGAGGCGGTTCCTCTGGCATCAACCACAGCGGAAGAAGTTGCGCGAGCATTTTTAGCAGCATGGGTTGCGCGTTTTGGTGTACCGTCGGACATAACGTCCGACAGAGGTCCCCAATTTATTTCCGAGCTGTGGTCATCGACGGCCCGCAGCTTGGGGGTGAAGATTCATCGCACCACCGCGTATAACCCCCAGGCTAATGGTTTATGCGAACGCTTTCACAGGTCATTGAAAGCAGCCCTCAGAGCGTCGTTAACGGATACAAATTGGGTAGACAAACTTCCATGGGTGTTATTAGGGTTGCGTTCTGCACCTAAGGAAGATTTGCACGCTTCCCCGGCTGAATTAGTTTTCGCCCAACCGCTTCGTTTGCCCGGGGAATTTCTTCCTGATAATCCCGCACCTAGTGGCCCCCCCGCTCAGCCGTGGCAGAGCGGCTCAGGAGCAAACACACTTCCTGGCCCAATCCATCACAGTTTCCCACACGTTTTTGTGCCCAAAGCTTTAAAAAATGCAGAGTTCGTTTTTGTTAAACATGACGCCCAGCGTCCAAGTTTGCGGCCGTTTTACGACGGACCGTTTCGAGTGCTGGAGACCGGGCAGAAGCATTTTCTGCTAGATTTAGGGGGCAGACGGGAGCTGATTTGCATTAACAGACTCAAACCCGCTTTTGTTCTGGCTGAAGAGGAGGTGCAGCTCGCGAGGCCCCCCCGCCGGGGCAGGCCGCCGAGGGGACATTCTCCAAAGTCTTCACAGAGAGGTGCTAACGGCTTTAATCCACAGGTGCAGAGTGATGTTGCAGGTGCAGCCAAGCCAGGTTGCAGCAGATTCGGCAGAAGATTAAAACCTAGGCAGTTGGTGGATTGATTAGCGATGTATGGAGTGCTTTGTGTTTTTCTTTTTGTTATGCCATGCAGATTTTGCCTTACTAGACGTGTGGGGGGGGGGGGTAGTGTGGCCGACACACATTGTGGGCTCACGCTGCCACAGAGACAGGACTGAATGTGTATTGTGGAGTGTCACGTCTGCAAGGACTAAGGACTCGAATCTACAGGAGGTAACAAGGAAGTGTGAGATTTGTCTCTTTGTCCCACAGAAGACGCCCGGAGGGTATTCCAGTTCATCAAGAAATGAGAGACAATGGTGAAGCTTCAAAGGGATGCTTTGTAACTGTATGTTGACTGAAGACACCATGTGGCTTGAATTCTGATGCTGGAAATGTATAAAAGGGGCTGGAAATGTATAAAAGGGGGTTGAAGTATGATTCTTTCTCTTTCCTGCTTTGAGAATGCTAGAAGCTGCGTTCTGTCAAATAAAGCTGGTTTTATGACTGAAACTCAGCCTCATTATTTGAGCATGCTTCTACAGGTTTCACTTTCTGAAATGAGTGACAAAAAATATTGAACTTTTTCATGATATTCTAATTTTTTGATATGTACCTGTATACTTATTTTTCTCTCATATTGCAGAGATTTTCCCTCTTTGATTTGCATCTTTTTCTTGTGTAACGAGCAGCACCTGGTGGTTGGGTTTTTTGGTTCCTGCAGGTGGGGGAGAACATTAATAAGGGACAGGTGTGCGTGTGGATTTCTCCTGTGGGACGCCATGGTGAGCAGCCACACGCACGCAGGAGCTAGAGTTTAATGGGTAAGTGATTTAATATAGTGAGATATGTTTGTTTAGGATTTGGTGATAATAGTGATGGGTCCATGAGGCGTCATGATGCGTTTCGACACATTGCAAAACTGTATTGATACTGTGTCACTGAATACTGACACCTGCTGGACCTTAAAAATCCCTACAGGCAACCTAGTTGACAGACTCAACTGACACTGATTTGATGACTTAGTATATACAATAATATACTGCTCCAAAAAAATAAAGGGAACACTGTCCCTCAAAGTGTCCCCTTAGGAAGCAACACTGACAATCAATTTCACCTGCTGTTGTGATTTTGTTGTCAGCACATTCAACTATGTAAAGAACAAAGTATTTAATAAGAATCGTCACCTTATCGTGGTGGGGGGGTTTGCGTGCCCCAGTGATCCCAGGAGCTATGTTGTCCGGGGCAATTTGCCTCTGATAGGGTCTCCCAAGACAAACTGGTCCTGGGTGAAGGGCCAGACTAAGAACGATCCAACAGACTCTCATGATAAATTGTATATCAAGGATTCAGTGTACCCCGCCCGGTATGGGGTTACCGGGGCCCCACCCTGGAGCCAGGCCTGGGGGAGGGGCTCGAAGGCTAGCGTCTGGTGGCCAGGTTTCCACCCATGGGACCCGGCCGGGCTCAGCCCGAAGGAGTTACATGGGTCCGCCCTCCAGTAGGTTCACCACCTGCAGGAGGGATCATGGAAGTCCGGTGCTATGTGGATTAGGTAGCAGTCAAAGGCGGAGACCTTGGCGGACTGATCCCAAGCTTTCTAAACTGGCTTTTGGTACGTGGAATGTCACCTCTCTGGTGGGGAAGGAGCCTGAGCTGGTGTACGAGATTGAGCGATACCGGCTAGATATAGTGGGCCTCACCTCAACACACAGCTCCGGTTCCGGAACCAGTCTCCTGGAGAGGGGCTGGAGCTTGGCCTTTTCTGGAGTTGCCCCGGGCGAGAGGCGACGAGCAGGGGTAGGTATTCTTGTATCGCCCCACCTTGCTGCCTCTATATTGGAGTTTTCCCCGGTGGACGAAAGGGTTGCTTCCCTGCGCCTTCGGGTTGGGAAACGGGTCCTGACCATCATTTGTGCCTATGCACCAAATGATGTTTCAGAGTACCCACCCTTTTTGGAGTCTGTGACTGGGGTGCTGGAGGGTGCTCCTCCTGGAGACTCCATTGTCCTACTGGGGGACTTCAATGCGCACGTGGGCAACGACAGTGAAACCTGGAGGGGGGTGATTGGGAGGAACGGCCTGCCCGATCTGAACCCGAGTGGTGTTCAGTTATTGGACTTCTGTGCTAACCACAGTCTGTCCATAACGAACACCATGTTCAAGCATAAGGGTGTCCATATGTGCACCTGGCACCAGGACACCCTAGGCCGCAGGTCGATGATCGATTTTGTTATCGTATCATCAGACCTGCGACCGTATGTCTTGGACACCCGAGTAAAGAGAGGTGCAGAGCTGTCAACTGATCACCACCTGGTGGTGAGTTGGATCCGATGGCAGGGGAGGAAGCCATTCAGACCTGGTAGACCCAAACGTATAGTGAGGGTGTGCTGGGAGCGTCTGGCTGAGGCCCCTGTCCGGGAGGTCTTCAACTCCCACCTCCGGAAGAACTTCAACCACATTCCGAGGGAGTCTGGAGACATGGAGTCTGAATGGGCCATGTTCTCCACCTCTGTTGTTGAAGCGGCGGCCCAGAGCTGCGGCCGCAAGGTGGTCGGTGCATCTCGTGGTGGCAACCCCCGAACCAAGTGGTGGACACCAGTGGTGAGGGGGGCCATTAAGCTGAAGAAGGAGTCCTATCAAGCTTGGTTGGCTTGTGGGACTCCCGAAGCAGCTGAGGTGTACCGGCAGGCCAAGCGGAGTGCAGCTCGGGTGGTTGCTGAAGCAAAAACCCGGGTATGGGAGGAGTTCGGTGAGGCCATGGAACAAGACTTTCGGTCGGCTTCAAAGAGATTCTGGCAAACTGTTCGGCGGCTCAGGAGGGGAAAGCAGCTCCCCGTCCACACTGTGTATGGTGCGGATGGGACACTGTTGACTTCAACTGGGGATATCGTCGGGCGGTGGAAGGAATACTTCGAGGATCTCCTCAATCCCACTGATACGCCTTCCACAGAGGAAGCAGGGTTTGGGGACAAGGGGGATGACTCGCCTATCACAGGGGCTGAGGTCGCCAAGGTGGTTAAAAATCTCCTTGGTGGCCGGGCCCCGGGGGTGGACGAGATTCGCCCCGAGTACCTCAAGGCCCTGGATGTTGTTGGGCTGTCATGGTTGACACGCCTCTGCAACATTGCGTGGAGGTCGGGGGCAGTGCCTTTGGCATGGCAAACCGGGGTGGTGGTTCCTCTCTTCAAAAAAGGGGACCGGAGGGTGTGCTCCAACTTTAGAGGGATCACACTCCTCAGCCTACCTGGGAAGGTCTATGCCAAGGTACTGGAGAGGAGAGTCCGGCCGTTGGTCGAACCTCGGATTCAGGAGGAGCAATGTGGTTTTCGTCCTGGCCGTGGCACATCGGACCAGCTCTTTACCCTCTCGAGAATTCTTGAGGGTTCGTGGGAGTTTGCCCAACCAGTTTACATGTGTTTTGTGGACTTGGAGAAGGCATTTGACCGCGTCCCTCGTGGATTTTTGTGGGGGGTGCTTCGGGAGTATGGGGTATCGGGCTTGTTGTTACGAGCTATTCGGTCTCTGTACGACCGTTGTGAGAGTTTAGTTCGTATTGCCAACACTCGGTCGGAGTCATTCCCAGTGAGAGTTGGACTCCGCCAGGGCTGCCCTTTGTCACCGGTCCTGTTCATAATTTTTATGGACAGGATTTCTAGGCGCAGCCAGGGAATGGAGGGTGTCATACTTGGTGACCACAGGATCTCATCTCTGTTGTTTGCAGATGATGTTGTCCTGTTGGCTTCATCCAGCAATGACCTACAGCTCTTGCTGGGACGGTTTGCCGCTGAGTGTGAAGCGGCTGGGATGAGAATCAGCACCTCCAAGTCCGAGTCCATGGTCCTCAGCCGGAAAAAGGTGGATTGTCCTCTCCGGGTTGGGGACAGGCTCCTGCCCCAAGTGGAGGAGTTTAAGTATCTTGGGGTCTTGTTCACGAGTGAGGGGAAAATGGAGCGAGAGATCGACAGACGGATTGGAGCAGCATCTGCAGTGATGCGGACGTTGTACCGGTCTGTTGTGGTGAAGAGGGAGCTTAGTTCTAAGGCAAAGCTGTCGATTTACCAGTCAATCTACGTTCCTACTCTCACCTATGGTCACGAGCTTTGGGTAATGACCGAAAGAACGAGATCGCGGATACAAGCGGCTGAAATGAGCTTTCTCCGTAGGATTGCTGGACTCACCCTCAGAGATAGGGTGAGGAGCTCAGTCATCCGGGAGAGGCTCAGAGTAGAACCGCTGCTCCTCCACATTGAAAGGAGTCAGTTGAGGTGGTATGGGCATCTGATTAGGATGCCTCCTGGACGTCTCCCACTTGAGGTGTTTCAGGCACGTCCCACTGGGAGGAGACCCCGGGGCAGACCCAGGACTCGGTGGAGAGACTATGTCTCCCAGCTAGTCTGGGAACGCCTTGGTATCCCCTCTGAAGAGCTGGAGCAGGTGGCTGGGGAGAGGGAAGTCTGGGCTTCTCTGCTTGAACTGCTGCCTCCGCGACCCGGACCTCCGGAAAAGCGGTAGAAGATGGATGGATGGATGGATTTCATTCAAATCTAGGATGTTTAGTCCATCCATCCATCCATCTTCTACCGCTTTTCCGGAGGTCCAGGTCGCGGAGGCAGCAGTTCAAGCAGAGAAGCCCAGACTTCCCTCTCCCCAGCCACCTGCTCCAGCTCTTCAGAGGGGATACCAAGGCGTTCCCAGACCAGCTGGGAGATGAACTTGACCCCGGGGCAGACCCAGGATGTTTAGTGTTCCCTTTATTTTTTTGAGCAGTATATAATTTAAGTCACTGTATTTTATATTGTATTATTTCATATCTTCATTTTAATTTCAAATATCGTTGATATTTTTAGATACAGTCAATAAATAATGTGAACATGTATCATAACGTGAAAATCTAAGTGAACATGTTGTGAATGAGGATGCTTGTGGACTGGGATTTTTTTTTTTTTTTTTTTTTTTAAAAACAAAAAAGCTTTTCCAACGTTTTGAAATTGAGTCTGTTACGCTTTTTTGATACTTCTCCAGCTGTAGAAAACACCCACTCACACGGCACAGATGAGGCTGGAGTGCAGAGAAATTGTAAGGCAAGCTGAAAGAGGTTTGGATAGATGGTCTTTTGGTTGTCCCAGTATCTCATAGGATCCTGGGACCTGGCAATATTGCTCTCTGCCAGGTATCTCTGCACCTCCTGGATGGCATCAGCTGTGTCACTTTTGGTCTGCCTGCCCACTTCGATGTTGAGATGTTGCCAAAGGTTAGCTAAAAAACAACAAAATGGCATTTTAGTACATGATTTCCAAACAACAAACAAATAATGCTGAATAACATGGCTGAAGTGGGTGCAGACAGCTGTTGTGAAGACGGTCCCGTCTAAATTGAGACTATGTGCAGTGCAAATTGAGTGCCGAATTTGGAGCTGTCTAGTGGATGCAATCATGTTTGGTGCCACGTCGGTCACAAAACACTTTACTTTATTGGTTATGGCCCAGTCCTCCATCATGCCCCTTTTGACTTGGGCCAAATTGTCAGCAGTGTGACTTTGTGGAAAGTATTGCACTCCCAACACAGACGTACTCAACTGCAAATTCTCGTTAATGTAGTGACAGGTAAGAGCAAAGTAAGCCTCCATGTTCACAGATGTCCACATGTCGGCTGTTATACTCACTGCCACAGCTTGCTGTACTTGCATTTTCACTCGTTCCCGTTCCTCCTCGTACTTTTTGGCCACCATTTGTTTGATGGTCTGAAAATTACACCAAGTCAAACCAAAAGCAAATCCATATATTTAAATTAAAGATTAAATAAATTGGATATATCAACTACTACTTTAGATAATTTCCACAAACCTTTCTGGTTGGCAAAACATGAGGGCTGAAGGGTCTGAATCAGTTCCCTGAACGCTTCACTCTCCACAATGCTGAGGGGCTGGCAGTCCTTCACGATGAAATTCAGCAGAGCCTCATCCAGCATCTGCTTCCTGGAAGCTTGATGGTTAAAAATGAAGTAAAAAATAAATTAATAGGAATTATCAATAAAGAAACTGTGAGCAAGTTGTAGAATGGCTGTATACCTGAGTCTATCCTGGGTGTATCCGGGACTTCATTTTCATGCCTGGCCCTATAATGCCTCAGCACTGAGGAGGTGCTTTTGTTTAAATAGGACAGCTCTGTCGAACAAATGCGACATTTAGCCTGCAGAAAATATGAAGAGTAAACTAAGTCACTTTCAAATGAATTTGAATTCAGATAAATCAAGTGGAAACTCTGAGAGGAACAGGATGAAACAAGGAAATTAAAACAAAGAAAATAGTATTTTAAAAATACTATTTTTAAATACCTTTTCTGATATCAGATCAAAATGGTCCCACACGGTGGAAACCTTTCTTTTTCCTTGAGGCTGCTTGTGCTCCATAATTTGTGATAAATTTGCACAAGGACCGTCCGCAACACATACGAGAGTCTTGGGGCAAATGCATCCCGTTTGACAGATGCGCTTCCTTATAAACGCTGGCCCGTCAGTGTTTCGACGCGCTAGCGTGACTTTCTTAAAGCGAGACGCACTGACACGCACCGAAACTGGGTTTCACTCTGAGCTCGACGCATGCGCCGACGCATCGGTGTTGCCGGACCCATCACTAGGTGATAGTTTTTAATTGACTTTTTTTGTGTTGTGTAGTGGCTAGTAGGGATGGCAGAAATGGAACACTGAAGCGATCGAATCATTTGGAACAATTGATTCAGAAAAAGAATCAATCTTTTGGAACATTTGAAACATCTCCCCACAGCGTCATCTGGTGGCCAATCTGAAAATATGACATTCAAACAGTAGAGCAATGTTGCCAACTCCCCAGCAAGGACAGTGGCTGTTGGCTGTCTGTCATCGCCTCATTTACACAATTGACAATCAGCATATAATTGATGTCTATATTGTATTCAAGCACACCCTTCAAATACTGATTGAGAAAAAATATCCTTTCATACAAATGATACTATAACCCCAAACACATCACAAAAAGTTAAGACAAAAAGATTAGTAATTACAATCGACATAACAGTCTTTTGATTAAATATGATATTCTAACCCGTAACAGTAGAGGTTCCAAGGTTGTCATAGCCAGGAGCGGCACTGGGGTTAAGCTCCCAGTGCTCATAAAATGCTCCTTACGGCGTGCGTCTCGAAAAGCCTCTGACAACTAACTCCAACTCCTAGCCTGCCCGTGTGGTTTAGTCTCTAAGCCCGGTGGAACTGCTTTTACTAATAGGAGAAGGGGCGAGGGCGGATCTCTGGCGCCTTAAAACCAGATGCTTCGGGTAGATGGTGGCTCATCAACCTGGGAAGGTAAACCCTGATTTCAAACCTCCACTGCCTTGCGGCACATCCGGTCACGGGAAAGGCTTCGGGAGTCAACCCTGATGAAAAATCCGGAGTCGGAGCCCCTAAGGCAGTTCTATGTTGTGCTCAACATCGTTCTGGCAGCTCCTGCGATGGCGCTGGTGCCAAACTATAGCAGCCCTGCTGTTCCTTTGGATTCATCAGTGACGTGGAGAGGGGGGACATGCTGCATGGGTAACATCTTGTCCTCCATATCTTCCTGCCCAGGCTTGAATCCTACCAACGCCCAACGCTGGAAGGTAGAACACCGGTGCGCATCGGCCTGTTCAGCCACAGGCGGTGCTGTTTCAGCAGAGTAGACGTTTAGGATTCTCTTCCATGGTCATCATAGACCGACGGAGGCCAACGAACAGTAGAGGACAAAATTGATTTATGTAATGTGGGTCTAAACAAAGCATTTAAGTTATCAAGTTATATTGAGAAATGATGACCTATTTCAAAGGCAAAATTACAAACAAACAAAGAATCAACAGAAGACGGTTCATTTGTATTTCTATACGTATTTAGGTTTTTTTAATTCACTTTTTGTCTCTCCTACATCGTTATTTCTCTCTCCTACCCCATCCATTACAATTATATGCTGATTGTCAATTGTGTAAATAAGGCGATGACAGACAGCCAACAGCCACTGTCCTTGCTGGGGAGTTGGCAACACTGCTCTACTGTTTGTCATATTTTCAGATTGGCCACCAGATGCCGCTGTGGGGAGATGTTTCGAACGTTCCAAAAGCTCGATTCTTTTTCTGAATCAATTGTTGCAACTTCATGTATTGTAAATCTACACAACTGTATGTAAATATAGAACCATATGACCTCTTTTAGTGATTAAGAGCATAATTGTATTGTAAATTCTGATGTGAATAAATAATATTTATATTGCAAATTTTTTTGCACTATTTGTATTTTTTTTTATTAAATAAGTTTTTCTTTTCCCCACTCCTTTTTGAGCATGGATTAATTGATTTGAATTATTGAACTTGCATGTATTCTGTTGAATGTCTTTGCATTGTCAGATACTGCTGTATACAGGTCATTTTGTGTCGTTTACTCACTTGCTTAAAATAAATGTCATTTCATTTTTCATTTCATTTTCATTTATCTCAAGCAAGTAATCAAATAACATAAATAATCTGCATACAACATTATGTGATAATGCAGACATTCATCAGAATACATGGAAGTAAAATATATCAAAATCATTAATTTATGTTTGAAAAGGAGTGGGAAGAAGAAAAATTGATTTAATCCTACCCCCTTTCTCATCAGTAGCTTGACATAAAGACATTTCAGTACTTCCCCCTGTCTATTTCGAAATGAAAATGAATTAATACATTCTACTGCTGTCCATTTTGTATTTCAACTTCTTTTGCACAATTTTTAATTTGCACTATTCTTTTGAGTGTTTGAGATTTCTTTGTTTTTTTTGTTTCTGGCACTTTATCTGCACACTGGAGCTGTCATGAGTCATAGCAGTAAATTTCCCCACTATGGGATCAATAAAGCATATCTACTCAACTCTCTACTAATAAGTGTATATTGTAGAGGAGCTTGAAATAACGAGGCGATGTGATTCATAAACCAAAGTTTATTATCAGCTCCTCTAACAAGTCTCATCTAGGTGCAGCAGCAGAAGAAGTAAGAAAGCGAACACCTTCGGCTCTACGAACTTATACTCGCACATAACAAAAGACATGCATATCAAAAGCTGACATCCCTCACTATCTTAATCCCCTCTTTTGTCTTCGTACTCCTCCACCTGGCCCTGGGGGGTCAGGGCAACCCATCCGGTCTCCGCCGCAGTGCCTCAGATGCTCTTTGATCTTCACTGGCGGTTGAGACCCTTCTGTCCTGTTCTGAGGTGTGAAGTCGCTTTACATATGTAATTACTAAACACTCTCACATGCTTAAACATATGTAAGTTATGGGATATATGATTAATATAGACCACATATATGTGTATTAAAATGACATGAATAAATACCATAAACACCATGCTGGCCTTGGGTGGATTCAGCACTTAGTTGTGTAGTGCTAGTAATGCAGACATCAGGATGTTTTGTCTGCAGATGTCTCCACATAGTAGTTGTATTATTGCAAAATGCAAGCTGTTGCATGCAATGCAAACATTCAAAAAGGTCAGTGTTCCCAGACAGTTGACCTGGACGCTTTCTAACACCATCCATCGCAAATTAATCTCAAGTCAAACGCTCTCAATCAAAAAACGTTCAGTACAATACACTCAAAGATGCAAGATTTCGCAAAATAAATGCACATATCAGAGGCTTTTAAATGTTTTAGGCGTGTGGGTTGATGAATCAACAGCCAATCAGGTGAAGACACGAGAAATTATTTTACATATAAAGTATATTTAAGGTGGATATAGTTTTCCTAGAGTAGGCATTTTAATTTTGTGTAATGGAGGTCAGACATCCTAGATAAAACTAGTGACACTTTAAATGACTGATTAAACTCATCACCTACACTAACACGAACACTTCCGGTGTCGCAAAATAATAAAACAAGAGCAAAATTAAACACAGGTATGTCCAAAAATTTGATATTTTTTCTACATAAGTTTAGAAAAGGACAAAATAAAAATGAGACCAAACAAAACACTGTTTTGATTTTGCCATCACTAGTGGCTAGTAGTGATGGCAGAGATGGAACGTTGGAGAGATCAAATCATTTGGAACAATTGATTCAGAAAAAGAATCTATCTTTTGGAACATTTGAAACATATCCTCACAGCGACATCTGGTGGCCAAATGTTATAATACTACACTCAAACAGTCGAGTGTTTTCGTCTGTGTTTCTGGATGGAAGGATGTAACTGGGGTCAAGTTTATTGACAAAGTGCCTGAAACCCTCATCTTCCACAATTGAAAAAGGCTGAGTCCTTCACAATAAGGTCAACTAGGGCCTCATCTAATTCTTTTTGCCTTCCTGTCAAGGAACAACAAAGACTGATTCAGGAGGAATGCTGTCATGCAACTTGATGTATTGTATGGTAAATATTGTAAATATATGTAACTATATGTAAAATATGTAACTATATGTAAATGTACAACAATATGGCTTCTTTTAGTGATCAAATGCATAATTATATTGTAAATAATAATAAAAGTGCATAAATAATGTATACTCGTATATGTATTAAAAGACCATGAATACATACCACAAACACTATGCTGGCCATGGCTTGATTCAGCACTCGGTTGTGTTGTGCTAGGAATTTAGGTGTCAGGATGTTTTGTCCGTAGGTGTCTCCACATACAGTCATGTGAAAAAATTAGGATACCCTGTATGTCTTTTTTTTTTTTTTAAACATATTTGGATGTATGGATATTTAATATCAGTATTTAAAATAATGGGAGATTCATGTAATATGACTGAACAATTAAAAATAAATTAGACTTTTTTTTTTTTAATTTCAGTAAAATATAGTGAGGATACCCTCCTACATTCATTCCCACTTAAAATGGCTAAAATGTTAAATGCAAATAAAAACAAAAACAAGGTTAGACATATGTGAACATTTCTTAATAAGGGAATGAATATTTAATGGAGTATTGTAGAGAATGCGTTCAAAATCAGCGCATCGCTCCTCAGGTCCTGTGCAGACCAGCTGTGTGGGATTGTGACGTACATCTTCAACCTGAGCCTGAAGCTGGGGAGGGTACCACAGCTGTGGAAAACATCTTGTGTGGTACCTGTACCAAAAACTTCTCACCCCAAAGACCTGAACAGCTACAGACCGGTGGCCTTGACGTCCCACTTGATGAAGACCCTGGAGAGACTGCTCCTTGCTCACCTCCGCCCCCTGGTGGAACCAGCGATGGATCCACTCCAGTTCGCCTACCAGCATGGCGTTGGGGTGGAGGATGCGGTGATCTTCCTCCTTCACCGTTCTCTGTCCCACCTGGAGAAGCCCGGGAATGTGGTGAGGATCATGTTCTTTGACTTCTTCAGTGCTTTCAACACCATCCAACCGATGATCCTGAAGGACAAGCTGCTGCGCGCAGGGGTGGACCAGCACCTGTCATCATGGATCTTGGACTACCTCACGAACCGGCCTCAGTTTGTGAGAACCCGGGACTGTGTGTCCGACACGATCATCAGTAGCACGGGGGCCTCCCAGGGAACGGTGTTGGCTCCCTTCCTGTTCACTCTTTATACTGCGGACTTCTCACACAACACAACACACTGCCATCTACAGAAGTTCTCTGATGACTCTGCGATCGTTGGCCTCATCTCCAATGGAGATGAAGCTGAGTACAGAGGGCTTATCCAGGACTTCGTGGACTGGTGCCATCGGAACTGCCTCCAGATCAACGCGAGGAAAACTAAGGAGCTGGTGGTGGACTGCCGCAGGCAAGGACAACCCCTCACAGCACCAGTAAATATACAGGGAACAGACATTGAGATGGTGACATCCTACAAGTACCTGGGTGTTCATCTGAACAATAAACTAGACTGGTCACACAATACTGATGCACTCTACAAGAAGGGACAGCGCAGGCTGTTCCTACTGAGGAGACTCAGGTCTTTTGGTGTACAAGGGGCGCTGCTGAAGACATTCTATGACACGGTGGTGGCATCAGCCATCACTTTTGGAGTGGTCTGCTGGGGCAGTGGCATTACTGCAGCCGATAGGAAGAGACTGAACAAACTGATCAAGAAAGCTAGCTCCGTCCTGGGGCAGCGCCTTGATCCGGTGGAGGAGATAGGAGAGAGAAGGACGGTGGCTAAACTGTCATCTTTGCTGGAGTCCGAGTTCCACCCTATGCAGGACATACTGAAAGCACTGAGGAGCTCATTTAGCAGCAGACTACATCATCCCAGGTGCACAACCGAGAGGTTTCGCAGGTCCTTCCTACCTACGGCTGTCAGACTGTACAACCTAAGCAGGGCTGCTCGCAGAGATAGCAAAAAGACGTAACAACCTAATAGGTTTTTTTTTGAATGCAAAAGATGCAATAGACTTACACAATGGTCCCCTCCGGCATACAACTAGGAAAATACCGGTAGCTACGGAGGGTGAGAATATGTATGGGCACATAATCATACCATGTAGGATAACTAAGTAGACGGTTGCGCTGTTTCATCCCATCTAGCAACAATGCTCTGCACTGTGTGTGTTTATACATTTACATATTTATTCCATCTAGCTACAATGCTCTGCACTGGGTGTGTTTATGTTTATATTTATATATCTATATATTCATTCCATCTAGCTACAATGCTCCGCACTGTGTGTTTATATATCTACATATTATTCCATCTAGCTACATTGCTCCGCACTGTGTTTATATATTTACATATTTATTCCATCTAGCTGCAGTGCTCCGTACTGTGTGTTTATATACTCATATATTTATCCCATCCAGCTACAATGCTCTACACTGTGTGTCTGTGTGTATATATATACACTACCGTTCAAAAGTTTGGGGTCACCCAGACAATTATTTTCTGTTTTTCATGAAAAGTCACACTTATTTACCACCATGAGTTGTAAAATGAATAGAAAATATAGTCAAGACATTGACAAGGTTAGAAATAATGATTTGTATTTGAAATAATAATTTTTTCCTTCAAACTTTGCTTTCGTCAAAGAATCCTTCATTTGCAGCAATTACAGCATTGCAGACCTAACATGATTGCACAAGGGTTTTCTAATCATCCATTAGCCTTCTGACACAATGAGCAAACACACTGTACCATTAGAACACTGGAGTGATAGTTGCTGGAAATGGGCCTCTATACACCTATGTAGATATTTCACCAAAAACCAGACATTTGCAGCTAGAATAGTCATTTACCACATTAGCAATGTATAGAGTGGATTTCTGATTAGTTTAAAGTTATCTTCATTGAAAAAAAGTGCTTTTCTTTCAAAAATAAGGAAATTTCTAAGTGACCCCAAACTTTTGAACGGTAGTGTACTGTATATTTATAGTAATATGTACATATGTATATTAGCTGCTCCTGCTTGCTTTTTTTTTTTTTTTCTTGCCTTCTGATTGTTGCTCTGAGTGTTGCTATCCCTGTGCTGTTGCAATCCTGGAATTTCCCCGTTGTGGGACTAATAAAGGCTTATCTTATCTTATCTTATCTTAAAAATGAGGCTGAGTTTATTTCTCAGGTTCGGCTTTATTAAGAGAACACATCTCTAGCAATCTCTCGACAAGAAAAAGAGACCGAGCAATGAAATACCACACTCTTATACTGCCTAAGTCACATGGTGCTTCAGCAAACATACAATCACATGGCATTTAATTCCCAGTCACAATGCAACTCTTTGATGTCCATCTCTTATCCCTCGATGTTCCGGGAATCCTTCTGGGGCATCCTCTCTGAGACAAAGGCCAAAACTCGCACCTCCTCGTCATCTTCTGTAGATCTCTGCAGACCCAGACCTTTGTCCCGCGAGACGTGAAGCCCCCAATACACATACAGCCATACATTTGTGGTGAAATATGAACTCAATATATATGCCACAGTATCATAATTTTTTCACATGACTGTAGTTGTATTAGAAAATGCAAGATGCTGCATACAGTGCATACATTTAACTTTTTTTCCCCTCAAGAAGGTTGGAGTGATCCCAGACAGCTGACCTGGGATGCTTTCTACCCCCATCCATTTCCAAATGGTGTAAATCCAAAAGCACAATCAGTACAAGACACTCAGAGAGGCAAGACTTTGCAAACAAACTGCACTTTAGAGGAGCTTTTAAATGCTTTAGGCATGTGGGGTGATGAATCAGCAGTCAATCAGGCAAGGGCACGAGAAATTATTTTACATATGAAGTATTTATATAATACATATATTGTGCATAGAATAGGCATTTTCATATTGTGTAATTGTAGAGTTTTTATTATTCCATTTTAGAAACGGGATAACAAAATCACCGCATAAAACAACAGTGACGTTTCAAAACAGTCGGTGACGTAATGGAACGCGACATGGAACAGTCACGTGACATCCTCTTTCTGATACAGACTTCAGAACAGTGGTTTGATTCAGAAGTTCCACCTAGGTTTCGGTACGTACTAAAACACTGTTTCGACTTTGTCATCACTAGTGGCTAGTGATGGCCAAATGAGGCTTTCTGGAAGACTTGAGGCCTTTCATCAAAATGGTTCATATTGATGAGGCCTCATGTGGGACTTCATTTTCTCTACCAGGCCATCTAGTGGACAAAATGTATACAACATGCTGATTTTTACAAGGGTATTATTGGTTTAATGTGTATTTTTTTTTCATTTCAATAAATGCACCATCTTTTAAGAAATATCAATGATCATAAAGCAAAAAAAATAAAACTGAGCTGACTACAGTGTGCCTGTGTTGCTTGGTGTGCTTGTACTACTTATCCATTTTTTATTAAGAAATAATAAATTTTCAACAGTCTTACACTGTCCCAGTATATTCAACTCTTGTCTTATTCTCATGCAGGGCACAATGGAAATAGTGTCTCAGCATAATGATGTGTATTAATGATCCAAGCTCTTTGAAACACGAGACACTTCACCTTGCAAGTAAAAATGAAATTAAAAGAATGACACAGCTGGGATTCAAACCTAGGTCTCCCATTTGCAAAACATGCATTACCACTAAGCTATCACTTCAGTTACAATAAATAGCCACTATTTGTCAAAAACACATCAATGGGAGAAATGCGCTCAAACTGTTCCCAGACGGGAGAAGTCCATGTTTTTGGTCCTGGCTCCATCTGAAAATTGGCTGTGACAAATCCCTTACACAGTCAAACATGACAAAACAAAACGTGAGGGACGGGGATTTCCATTGGGTACCGCTACTCACTTTATTTCATGTTGCGTGCAAAATGATGGAACCGCTTCCTGACCCAGTCACTTGGTCCGAAGACTACACATACTGTACGTCACGATGCGTGCCTCGCCAAATATTTTCTGGATAAGCTCGGAGCACCCTTTGGAGCTCCGGAGCCTGCCTTCCCATCACCAGTAGTGGCTGCTGCGTGCGTTTTGTGACAGGGATGGTCCCTAGAAGATGTGGGTTTCCAAAGTGGAAACTGAATTCGATATGTCATTTATTGGATTTTTAGGGACTGTGTTGTAGTGGTGTGTATTTTTTCAATATTTTTAATTTTTGTGTACATTTTAGCATTTCCCATTGTGGATTCTTTTGGGAAAATTGAGAGATGTACATTAATTTGGTAGGTGTTTTTGTTATGTATTTGAATGTTTTAAGAATGTTATTTGTGTTTTTATTGATGTGATGTTTCTTTGATAGTGATGACTGCAAATCCATCACTTTCTGCTGTCCTTCTTTTTGATGATCAATGCCTTTTTCTCAGTAGTTGTAATAAAATGTGTAAGATTTTTAAGTAAAGATCTTGTCGATTTATTCAGTCTTTTCGACTGTTTAGATGCAACACTTGTATATCAGTGAATTTATTCTGTCATACATGATGGCTTTTCTGTCCACTGAGTATGAGCAGAAGAACCATAGGTTTCAGACCTCTGGCCTAGCTGAGTTACCTTGCCAGTTTTGCCAGCTTCTTATTTTTATAATATGGTTCTGATCCAGAAATGTCTTTATTCAGAGACTGCCATCTGCTGCTTCCAGCACCTTCTGCCACCTTAGACCAAGTAAAGGACACATGTTGAGTCTCAGAACTGCATTAGAATTGTTGTCTCTTAATATTTGTCTCCATCCTCTGTTTTTTTTTACCAGGAAAGGGAAAGTGGAGTGAAACTCTTCTGGCTGCTGTGCATGACATGCTGGAGTCAGAAGCTGAAGCAAGAAGAAACCAACCATCCATCGATCCATCTTCTATCACTTTTACGGAGGTCCGGGTCGTGGAGGCAGCAGCTCAAGCAGACAAGACCAGACTTCCCTCTCCCCGGCCACCTGCTCCAGCTCTTCAGAGAGGATACCAAGGCGTTCCCAGGCCAGCTGGGAGACATAGAAACACCAGAATGTAAATTTATGGTGTGTCTGTATGTTTGAAGTTTTTGAAGTAGTTTACTGGAAAATACGTAAATAAATGAACATTTGATGAATCAGAACTTTGTCTTTGTTGTTAACAGCAGTGATGTCAGATGTGCTTGGGTCAGAGCTATGAAGTATTAAATCATCCGTCTTTGCTCACTGCATCTTCAGCCTTTCTGATCCTCAGGTGTGCTGAACAACAGGTTATAAACTTCTTTTTAAAATGCACCAAGTTTATCATGTTAAACAAAGGTCTGGCATTCACATACAGTCAGGTGATACGGTTTGAACACCCTATTAAATATTCAGTTAATTATTAAATGTTCACATTGATCAATGTATTTTTTTAGCATTTTAAGTGGGAATAAAGGTGGGGATGTTCTAATTTATTCCTCACTGTTTCTTTAATATTTTAAAGACTGTTTTGTTTATATAATGTGAATCTCCCAGTAATAGCATTAATATTAAATATTCATGTCTGTTTAAAAACACAGGTTTCTACAGGGTGTCCTGATTTTGTCACATGATACACTTGGGGCCACCTCTAGAAGTAAAGCAAGCATTTCACCACATTCCACATTTTAACCCTCACATACTGACCATATATTGTGACAGTATCCCCTCATAATTATATATTTTTAAACCATAAGTAACACCTTCAGTCACTGATTAATTCTTAACCTTTAAAGTCTATTACTGATGTAAAAAAAAAAAAAAAAAAAAAAAAATCCAAGATGGCGCCGCGGATGGCAGCCACTGGCTTCTGCTCTCTGATGTTTTTGATAATTTTGTGTTTTTTTGGACTTCTGCTCTTCTGTCCGAGTCACCTATTCAAGGGAGGAACTACTTTCACTCAGACTACCTCCCAATGCAACTTCTCCGCCAGTTGCTGCTGCTGATCTGAAGTTTTTTCAGTCGATCTTAGCTGTGGGAGCAGCGGCTATTGGCGCTGGCTGGAAACGAAGGCGGCGTGGTAAACGTGCCGGTGCGCTAGTCAGGTTGAAGAAACGAGGATTTCGCACGCCGCTCCCATCGATCCATCTGGCAAATATCCGCTCTTTGGCGAACAAAATGGATGAACTGCTGCTCCTGACTCTCAAAAACCGGGATTTTAGCAGATCTGGCGCCCTTTGTTTCACGGAGTCCTGGCTGAGTGAATACATCCCGGACAGCGCGGTGCGTCTGGACGGATTCCAGCTGTTTCGCACTGATCGCAGCCGAGAATTCTCTGGAAAGACTAAAGGTGGTGGAATCTGCTTCTACATAAACGAAGGTTGGTGTACTGATGTCACAGTGTTGAAGAAGTTTTGTAGCCCTAACCTAGAGTCACTGTTCATAAACTGTAAACCCTTTTATTCACCGCGAGAGTTCTCCTCGTTTATTCTGGTCGGAATTTATATCCCGCCTGCTGCTTGTACAATGGAGGCACTGCAGCACCTCGCTGACCAGATAGCAGACGTGGAGGAAAAACATCCAGACTCTCTGCTTATCATTCTGGGTGATTTCAATAGAGCTAATCTCGCAAATGAACTTCCTAAATACAGACAGCATATTAAATGTCCCACCAGGGACACAAATACACTTGATCACTGTTACACAGTTTTAAGAAACGCCTATCATGCCGTCCCCCGTGCAGCTCTGGATTTTTCTGACCACTGTCTGCTCCATCTTATTCCAACATACAGACAGAAACTAAAAACTTCGAAGTCTGTTGTAAGGACTGTGAAGAAATGGACTGAGGAATCAAAGCTGAAGTTACAAGCCTGCTTTGACTGTACAGATTGGAGTGTTTTTGAAGATGCAGCCATTAACCTAAATGAACTCACTGACACTGTGACGTCATACATCTGTTTCTGTGAGGACATGTGTGTGCAGACCAAGACCTTCTGCACATAAAACAATAAACCCTGGTTCATTCCTAAACTGAAGCAGCTACGTCAGACCAAGGAGGAGGCCTACAGGACTGGTGACTGGACTCTGTACAAGCGGGCCAGAAACATGCTGACGAAGGAGATCAGGCTTGCTAAGAGGAGCTACAGTGTGAAGTTACAAAAAAACTTCTCAGCCAACAACTCTGCTTCTGTCTGGAGAGGCTTACGGAATATCACCAACTACAGGAGACCATCCCCCCACCCTGTGGAAAACCTCCAGCTGGCTAACGACCTAAACAGCTTTTACTGCAGGTTTGAAAAGAACCTACAGTTCTCACCTCCCACCCACACAAAAGGATTATCTGCAGCCCCAGGAACTCCATCCCTCCTCCACTCTGACCTCCCACCAGCACTAACGATCTGTGAAGAGGAGGTGCGCCGGGTCTTTCAGAGACAAAAGATCAAGAAGGCTGCAGGACCTGATGGTGTGTCTCCGTCCTGCCTGAGAGTCTGCTCCAACGAGTTGGCCCCCATCTTCACCTGGATCTTTAACAGATCACTGGAGCTGCGTGAAGTGCCTTCCTGCTTCAAACGCTCCATCATCATTCCAGTCCCCAAGAAACCCTCTGTTACAGGATTAAACGACTACAGACCTGTTGCCCTGACCTCTGTGGTCATGAAATCCTTGGAGAGATTGGTGCTGAACCACCTGAAGGTCATCACAGGCCCCCTGATGGACCCACTGCAGTTTGCCTACTGGTCAAACAGGTCAGTGGATGATGCAGTGAATATGGGACTACACTACATCCTGCAACACCTCGACTCCCCAGGGACGTACGCCAGGATCCTGTTTGTCGACTTCAGCTCAGCGTTCAACACCATCATCCCAGGCATTCTTCATCAGAAACTCCTCCAGCTCAAGGTGCCCCCCTCCACCTGCCAGTGGATCTCCAGCTTTCTGACTGACAGGTGGCAACAGGTGAAGCTAGGGAGATTTACATCCAGCTCCCGAAAAATTAGTACTGGCGCCCCCCAAGGATGTGTCCTTTCCCCACTGCTCTTCTCCCTCTACTCCAACGACTGCACCTCAGAGGACCCTTCGGTGAAGCTCCTGAAGTTTGCGGACGACACCACAGTCATCGGTTTGATCCGGGATGATGATGAGTCTGCATACAGGCAGGAGGTGGAGCAGCTGATCCTCTGGTGCAGCCAGAACCATCTTGAACTTAACCCAGCCAAAACGGTGGGGATGACTGTGGATTTCAGGCGACACACCCCTTCATTCCCCCCACTCACCATCCTCAACAGCACAGTGTCCACTGTGGACTCCAAGTTTCTGGGTACCACAATCTCCCGGAACCTGAAGTGGTCCTCCCATATAGACACTGTCCGGAAAAAGGCCCAGCAGAGGTTGTTTTTTCTGCGTCAGCTCAAGAAGTTTGATTTGCCTCAGGAGCTGCTGGTTGTCTTCTACACCGCCATCATCCAATCTGTCCTCTGCTTTTCCATCACTGTCTGGTTTGGATCTGCCACTAAACAGGACAAGACCAGACTGCAGCGGATCGTTAAGTCTGCGGAGAGGATCATTGGTACCGACCTACCCTCCATTGAGAACTTATATCGGTCCATAACCAGGAAACGGGCAGGAAACATCTGTGCTGACCCATCACACCCCGGCCACAAACTGTTTGAACTTCTATCTTCTGGTCGTCGTTACAGATCACTGAAGGTCAAAACCACCCATCACAGGAACAGTTTCTTTCCTCAAGCCATCACTCTGATGATCTCCTAACATTCACCTAGTCCTACCTGTTGCTGTACTCATGACTTTTCATCCATTATTACATTGCACATAACTCTCACACTATTTCTGCAAGTGTGGTTAGTCTGAGTAAATAACTGCATATATTCCTGTATATATTTGCATCCTTTTATAGAAACGTGGACAGACTGTAATTTACTGTACATACTCTGTTGTCATTGAATCCTTATTTAAATCCTCCACCTGAACAACGAGAGCAAGTTTTTAGCCAAAGTCAAATTCCTTGTATGTGTTGTGCATACTTGGCCAATAAAGCTGATTCTGATTCTGATGTACTCCTGATCGATTTCATAATGCACACAGAGCTGAAAGGCAGGAAATCTTTATTTTGCACATAAAACAATGCTCAACGTTTTATTGTGAAAATGTGTGTGATTAGTTGGAAGGCATGAGGTAACACATCCAGGCTGCACACACTCCATCTGCTAGCTGTGGCTGGACAGCCAGATGATGAGTTGTCCATTCTCTCCAGTGCAGGCTTCAGGCTGAGACACACGTATTGAAATGTCCCTCTGGACATACAGAAATTCTTTGTCCACTGTTCAACCTTTTTTTCTACTCTGCCCCGGGACAAGAACGGTGAGGACCGTTGTGCAATGAGCCACAACAACGTCTAAAATGCAAACAGTACATATTACAATACCACCTGAAATATTCAATTATTATAATCAGCAAAATGACGAGTAAATATTTACGCATGCGACGCACATACAATCGGCGCATGCTGCTCTTCCTCCAATGAACAAAGAAGGGCTGCCGGTTCCAGCTCACACGGAACTTTCCACGGAACTTTGTGTCACTTCTGGTCCCCAAATCCAGAAATCCAGTACACAGTTCCGGTACACAGATGAATCGGCGGCCATATTGCCGCTGCATCCAGGTACTCTTGTTTTTTTCTGCTGGTCTCTTCACCAGGTCAATCATGAAAAAGATTTTATAATAAAATTGATCTCAACAAGACTATGGTTAACATTTAGGACATTGACCTAAATGTGGAAGAGATTTTACAGGATGCTTAGTTTGCCCATGACTTGTCACACCACCAAATTCACCTTCAGAGCAAAATATTTAATGTGAAAGTCCAAGAACTACAACATTTTTAGGATTTGTTTTTATATAATTTAAAAGTATTACATTTATTTACTTAAAGATTTGTTGAAATTTTGGCTAAATGGGAGATGCACCACGGCCATCCAAAATAACATTAAAGCAAAATTAGTTTTGCTAATGAATTTGGGGACAGATCCAGGCTTTTGAAAAAAATAATCTCCGGAGAGATAAACACTGACATTCTTAGCTTATACACTACCGTTCAAAAGTTTGGGGTCACTTAGAAATTTCCTTATTTTTGAAAGAAAAACACTGTTTTTTTTCAATGAAGATAACTTTAAACTAATCAGAAATACACTCTAATATCTAATATACATTGCCAATGTGGTAAATGACTATTCTAGCTGCAAATGTCTGGTTTTTGGTGCAATATCTACATAGGTGTATAGAGGCCCATTTCCAGCAACTATCACTCCAGTGTTCTAATGGTACAATGTGTTTGCTCATTGCATCAGAAGGCTAATGGATGATTAGAAAACCCTTGTGCAGTCATGTTAGCACAGCTGAAAACAGTTTAGCTGGTTAGAGAAGCTATAAAACTGACCTTCCTTTGAGCAGGTTGAGTATCTGGAAAAAATTATTTCAAATACAAATCATTATTTCTAACCTTATCAATGTCTTGACTATATTTTCTATTCATTTTACAACTCATGGTGGTAAATAAGTGTGACTTTTCATGGAAAACACAAAATTGTCTGGGTGACCCCAAACTTTTGAACGGTAGTGTATATATTTGGTGTGACTGTGGGGTAACCCCCACAACAGCCACAGACAAGCAGAGCGCTCAGCTGGGGCAATTAGCAGAGCAATGAGATGTGTGTATTGAGATCAATAGGCAGCCGCTCTTTGTCTAGCTTCTTCCTGCCTGCTGTTGATATGTATGACTCAAATGCAAATGTTCATGCTTCCTGCTATGCCTTCCTGCAGTTTCTTTGATAACATGTCTTTCATGTATTGTCTGTAACTGGGTATAAAAACTGCATTGCTCTGTAACTCATTCTCTCTCTCGGACCACTGCTTCTGACAACACGCATTCTGTGTCTCCTCACGAGAGCCTGAGGACCCGCTCCAGCCCGCCTGCACAGGGGCTGGAGTGAGTTCTATGATGGCGGGATGAATGATAATAAACTCCCTTTTAAACTCTCAGTTCGCTCCTTATTTTATCATGTTGCCATATGACCAAAGATAACTTTGCAGAAAAACACAGCCTCATTATACATTTAAAGCATTGCAATGGAAATTGTTGAATTTTTCTCTTCTCCATTAAATCAAAGTTTTAAAAGTTGCCTTCCCTGCAGGATCAATAAGCACACCAGGGAATTCCCAAAGGAACATCTCAGGAAGAATAGAGTGGTCTGCAGAAGCAGGACTGGATTAAAGAGGTTGTGGGCCCCTGGGCTAGAGCAATTTTTGGGGCCCTCCCACATATTTATGGGAGCATGATATGCAAAATGGCCATGTTTACTTGCATGGTAATAAACCGTTTATAAGTCCTTTCCCCACTGCTCTTCTCCCTCTACTCCAACGACTGCACCTCAGAGGACCCTTCGGTGAAGCTCCTTAAGTTTGCGGACGACACCACAGTCATCGGTTTGATCCGGGATGGTGATGAGTCTGCATACAGGCGGGAGGTGGAGCAGCTGATCCTCTGGTGCAGCCAGAACCATCTTGAACTTAACCCAGCCAAAACGGTGGAGATGACTGTGGATTTCAGGCGACACCCTCCTTCATTCCCCCCACTCACCATCCACAACAGCACAGTGTCCACTGTGGACTCCTTCAAGTTTCTGGGTACCACAATCTCCCGGAACCTGAAGTGGTCCTCCCATATAGACACTGTCCGGAAAAAGGCCCAGCAGAGGTTGTTTTTTCTGCGTCAGCTCAAGAAGTTTGATTTGCCTCAGGAGCTGCTGGTTGTCTTCTACACCGCCATCATCCAATCTGTCCTCTGCTTTTCCATCACTGTCTGGTTTGGATCTGCCACTAAACAGGACAAGACCAGACTGCAACGGATCATTAAGTCTGCGGAGAGGATCATTGGTACCGACCTACCCTCCATTGAGAACTTATATCGGTCCATAACCAGGAAACGGGCGGGAAACATCTGTGCTGACCCATCACACCCCGGCCACAAACTGTTTGAACTTCTATCTTCTGGTCGTCGTTACAAATCACTGAAGGTCAAAACCACCCATCACAGGAACAGTTTCTTTCCTCAAGCCATCACTCTGATGAACTCCTAACATTCACCTAGTCCTACCTGTTGCTGTACTCATGACTTTTCATCCATTCTTACATTGCACATAACTCTCACACTGCTTTTTACTTCATTCACATTATATCACTGAATCTGAGTTCACATTGAAATACTGTGTGACTGTATATTTTTTCATATATTTCTGCAAAGTGTGGATAGTCTGAGTAAATAAGCTGCATATATTCCTGTATATATTTGCATCCTTTTATAGAAACGTGGACAGACTGTAATTTACTGTACATACTCTGTTGTCATTGAATCCTTATTTAAATCGTATTTAAATCCTCCACCTGAACGAGAGCAAGTTTTTAGCCAAAGTCAAATTCCTTGTATGTGTTGTGCATACTTGGCCAATAAAGCTGATTCTGATCCTGATAATCAAATTTCTGGCGTTATCGATTATTAAAGTAGTCATGTAAAAACAACAATCAACTAAAAGGCAGTTATTGTGTTATGAGAAACTGCGTTAACACACATAGTTAATTGTCCAATAATCCATTTTTCAGTACATTTAAACATGTCAAATCCAATAACCATTATCTGCTTATTCCTAGTTATCGGTGGATGAATGCGCAACGGCCTCCCTTCTCTCTTCATGTTTTGCGTCATTTAGTGTTTAAATTATGCCTAAATGCATATTCATGTGGTTAATGTACATATATGATGCTGCGCAAAAGCTACAGTTGCCACAGCCTTCTGGAGATAAGGAAAATGTCCAAACATTACGTCCTGGATCAGAACATTACAGAGGAACTCCGTGGCCTACTGTATGTCTTCTCCACCAGACCTCCACACCCTTGGACTCGACTGCTGTGTCTCATCCCACATGAAGACGCTGTAGACGGTGTGAGCGGCAACAAAAGAGAGGTAAACGTGGAGGTATCTGAACAAAGCTAACTGCTAGCCCACACAAACTCCCGATTCCTTCCCTCACTCTGGATAACGTATGCTCACTAGACAACAAAATAGACCACATACAGCTCCTGAGAACTCTGCAACGCGATGCGAGGAACTGCTGTGTTTTTATCTTTATGGAAACGTGGTTAAATGACAATATACCAGACTCTGCCATTCAGTTAGTGGGGCTAACATGCTATCATGCTGACAGAGTGTTCAAGGAAGGAGGGAAAAGGCGAGGTAGTGGAGTCTACATCAGTGACGCTTGGTGCTGAGATGCAACTGTTGTGCAAAAACACTGTTCTCCATTGGTGGAGTTTATGATCATCAAGTGCCGACCCTTTTACATTCCGAGAGAATTTTCATCTGTCCTACTAGTTGCTTTGTATGCCCCGCCCACTGGCATCAGCGAGAAGAGTAAAGCACTAAAAGAACTCTATCAAGCCATCAGTGAGACACAAACAGTGCATCCAGATGGTTTCCTCATCACAGCAGGAGACCTCAACCATGCAGATTTAATAAAGGCCCTCCTACCAAATGTACACCAACATGTAGACTTTCCAACAAGAGGAGACAATTTGCTGGACTTGGTTGTACATAACTTATAAGAAAGCATACAGAGCCTCCCCCTTCCCCACCTCGGTCTCTCTGATCACCATCTTGTTAAGGCCGGCATATAAACACAGAGTAAAAACAATCAGACCAACAAAAAGCAGGTATGTGTGTGGCCAGAGGGGACCTCTGATGCTCTGAAAGACTGCTTTAGCACTACAGACTGGGACACTTTCAAGCATGCAGCCACTCACAATGGACACACAAACCTAGAGGAGTACACTGAGGTTGTTGTAGCATACATAGCTAAATGCATTGATCATGTCACTCACTGCAAAACCATCACTGTTCGTGCCAACCAAAAGCCTTGGATGACAGCAGAAGTCCACAGGCTCCTGAGGGCTCGGGACGCAGCCTTCAGGGCTGGCGACACTGCAGGACTAACAACAGCTGGGGCCAACCTGTCCCATGGCATCAAGGAGGCAAAACGACAGTACAGCAAAAAAATATCAAGCCACTTCAGCAACACCAGAGATGCACGTTCCCTCTGGCGTGGCATACAGACCCTCACCATCTACAGACCTTCACCTCAGACCTGTGTGAGTGACATCACTCTGCTTAACAAACTAAATGACTTCGTCGGCCACTTTGAATCACAAAACAGCACATCAGCCAAGAAGACCACTCCTCCAGACGACCAAGCCATAAGTCTGGATCCGGCTAGCATGAAGAGGACCCTCTCCAGGATCAACCCACGCAAGGCAGCTGGACCAGGCAACATACCGGATCGCGTTCTGAAGAACTGTGGAGAGGAGCTCAAGAATATCCTGGCCAACATCTTCAACATCTCACTGAGTCAAGCTGTTATTCCCACATGTTTCAAAACTGCTACCATAATACCAGTTCCAAAGAAGCCCGTCCCATCCAGCTACAATGATTACCGGCCCATAGCACTGACCTCCATCATAATGAAAAGCTTTGAGCAGCTGGTCATGCAGAACATCAAGTCCATCTTCCTTCCCTCCCACGACCCATCTCAGTGTGCATACAGGTGAAACAGATCCACAGAAGATGCCATTGCTGCTGCTCTCCATCCAGCCCTCACCCACCTGGACTCAAAGAACTCCTATGTGCGAATGCTGTTCTTGGATTTCAGTTCTGCGTTCATCACAATCATCCCCCAGCACCTAATACAAAAACTCAGACATCTGGGACTCAAAACCTCTCTCTGTAACTGGGTGCTGGAATTTCTCACAGGGAAGCCACAGAATGTGTGAGTTGGCAGCAACACCTCCCACACCATCACACTGAGCATAGGGGCCCCACAAGGGTCCGTGCTCAGTCCGCTGCTCTTCACCCTGCTGACCCATGACTGTGTACAAACCTACAGCACCAACCACATCATCAAGTTTGTGGATGACACAACGGTGGTGGGCCTTATCACCAACAATGAGGAGGCCAACTACAGAAATGAGGTGAGCCAACTGGTTCAGTGGCGTAAAGACAATAATCTTTTCCTGAATGTGGGAAAAACCAAGGAGATTGTGGTCGACTTCAGGAGCAGACACACACAGCATCACCCTCTGATCATCAATGGTGCAGCTGTGGAGAGGGTGAGCTGCACCAAGTTCCTGGGGGTGCACATTTCTGAGGACCTCTCCTGGTCCAACAACACCACATCACTGGCCAAGAAGGCTCAAACTTGCCTCTACTTCAAATCAAATCAAATCAAACTTTATTGTCATATTGCTGTACATACAACTGTAGTGCAGGCAAGATGAAATTGTGTTTCTCTCGGCATCCATATAGATAGAAGCAGCATGATTTAAGACACACTCACACATAGCTTCACCCCCCCCGCCCCCACCCCCACCCCCACCCCCCCATCCATTCACACATCCCTGAGACATACTTGGGGGAAAAAAAAAAACAAACTAACTAACTATAATATACAAATAATATACAAAATGTCCGTAGGTGCAGTAGTGTGTATGAGAGATTCCGGGTCAACTGTTCAGCATCCTGACAGCTTGTGGAAGGAAGCTGTTGATCAGTCTGGTGGTTCTGCCTCTGATGCTCCGGAATAGTTTACCAGATGGAAGAAGTTCAAAGTGTTTATGCAGAGGGTGAGAACGGTCCTTGACAATGTTCAGTGCCCTGCTCCTACAACGATTCTGAAAAAGTTCTTGGACAGAGGGGAGGGAGACTTCAATTACCCTCTCAGCTCCCTTGACTATCCTCTGCAGGGCTTTTTTGTCTGACATACTGCAGCTGGAGTACCATGTAGCAATGCAGTACGTCAGAACACTCTCCACCACACCTCTATAGAAGGTCCTGAGGATGCAGATGGGGAGAGAGGCCTGTTTGAGTTTTCTCAAGAATTGCATTCTCTGCTGAGCCCGCTTCCTGATCCCCAAGGAATTCTTGCTCCAGGTCAGGTCCTGCGAGATCTGCACTCCGAGGAACTTGATGTTCTCTACTCTCTCCACTAAACGGCCGCCGATGCTGAGGGGGACGTGTTCAGGCTGTGACCGCCGGAAGTCGATAATCATCTCCTTCGTTTTGTCCACGTTGAGCACTAGATTGTTCTCCCTGCACCAGCCCTCCAAGTCTCTCACTTCTTCCCTGTACATTGATTCCTCATCCATCTGAATAAGTCCCACCACCATGGTGTCGTCTGCAAACTTAATAATCTGGTTCCCCTTGTGTCTGGATACACAGTCATGCGTTAGAAGTGTAAACAACAGTGGACTGAGTACACAGCCTTGAGGGGATCCGGTGCTCAGTGTGACAGAGTTGGAGATGTTGTTTCCAACCCAGACAGACTGAGGTCTCTCAGTCAGGAAATCCAGGATCCAGAGACATGTGGCGGTGTTCAGACCGAGAAGGAGTAATTTCTCCATCAGTCTCTGGGGAATAATGGTGTTGAATGCTGAACTGAAATCAATGTACAGGAGTCTGGCGTAGGTGTCTTTCTGGTCCAGGTGGGTGATGACAGAGTGTAGGGAGGTGACTATAGCATCCTCCGTGGAGCGGTTTGAACAATATGCAAACTGGAGCGGGTCGTGTGATGCAGGGAGGCAGGCTGTAATGTGTGGTTTGACAAGCCGTTCAAAACACTTCACCACAATTGGTGTCAGTGCAACAGGACGATAGTCATTCAAACAGGACACAACTGGTTTCTTTGCCACCGGTACAATGATAGAGGTCTTGAAGCATCTGGGAACGATGGCCTGACTCAGGGAGATGTTATAAATGTCAGTCAGGACATCCGCCAACTCGCTCGAGCAGTCTCGGAGCACACGTCCGGGGATGTTGTCCGGACCTGCAGCTTTACGTGTGTTGACTCTGGTTAGGGTCCTCCGTGTGTCCGCTGTGTTGATGGTAAAAGCTGGTCCGACTGATGGTGGGGGTGGGCCTGCCCTCCCTCTGATTGTCAAGTTTGATGCTTCAAAACGTGCAAAGAAGTTGTTAAGCCTGTCTGGAAGTGAAGCGTCATCATCATCGACCCCCTGCCTAGACTTATAGCCTGTCAGTGTCCGAACTCCCTGCCACATCTGCTTGGTGTTCCTAGTGTCACAGAGGTGTCCCTGGATTTTCTCCGCATAGGTGCGCTTTGCCGCCTTAATTCACTTTGAGAGCGCAGACCTGGCTGAGCGGAGGGCGATCCTGTCCTTCGCTCTGAAGGCTGCATCCCTGGCTTTAAGCAGCGAGCGCACCTCTGCAGTCATCCAGGGCTTATGGTTACCCCGCATAGTGATGGTCTTCACTGTAGTGAAATCCTCTGTGCACTTTGCGATGTAGCTGGTGACCATTTCAGCATACTCCTCCACATCTGTCTTGTCTTCCTGGGAGGCTGCTATTTTGAAGACCTCCCAGTCTGTGTGCAGAAAACAGTCTTTCAGTGCAGAGGTTGCACTCTCTGGCCAAATTCTGATTTGTTTCACTGCTGGCCTGCTGCGCTTCAATAAAGGTTTGTAGGCAGGCAGCAGCATCACGGATATGTGGTTAGAAAGGCCGAGATGGGGGCGGGGTATCGCCTTATCATTTGTGTTTGTGTACACTAAGTCCAACATATTCTCTCCTCTGGTCTTAAAGTCTACACATTGTTTAAACTTGGGAAGCACAGTCTTTAAGCTGGTGTGGTTAAAATCCCCCGCAACCACCACAAAACTGTCCGGGTGTGAAGTTTGGATTTCACTAATCGCATTGTGCAATTCCCCGAGTGCCTTCTTAGCATTAGCGTTAGCATTAGCACTTGGCGCTATGTAAACAGCCGCTACAAACACGTTGCTGAATTCCATCGGCAAATAATATGACCGACAATTTACAATAAGGAACTCCGCCAACGGAGAGCAGTGTTTAGACACTAACGTGGCATTAACGCACCAGTTCTTGTTAACCACTTGCGCTCCGTTGTTCCGCGGGCGGGCAAGTCTCTACGTCCTATGACGCACGAGGGCGCGCGAGAGCGCGCTCGTGCGCCCTCGTGCGCATGACGCATGATGGTGGTGATGGTGATGTAGTAGCGTCCAAGCGCCACTCAAAAAAAAAACTGCAGAGACAGCCGCGAACAGATTAGTTCATCTGATTGACCTCTCATTCGACTAATAAGAGCCTTGAATTGGGTTTCTGAAACCTTGAAGAACCAATGAATGAAAATCTAGGAAGGAGGACCCGCCTACTGTGAACGCAGGAGCCAATTGAAGCACAGAAATTCTGGCTGGGTGAAGCGATATTTACTGCTGCAGAAGGACTCTGTACGAATCTCCTACAGACCCAGGCTCACCCAGCAGCATGGAGAACACCCACAAGTGGGACCTGCACTCATTCCAGCAGAATAGACGGAGGCCGACGACAAAAGTCGTAAATCATTCACCAAAACGGCAATAATGGAATTATATTGATCGGGATCCACGAGCGGAGCAGCGTCGCGTTCGTCTGACACGTGGGAAGAGCTGTTCGCCACGACTCTGCTGCTTTGAAGAGGTAAGGTGTTATAAGCTAAATTATTATTTATCCCTGAAAACTGTAATCCAAAAATGACTTTTGACCGATCGGTAAATTACAACTGTACTGCGCACGAAATACGAAGTGCGTGCGCCGTGATAAACGGTTCATTTGCCGTGTTCAGACATGGGGGGCACGGTCCGAACGCTCCCCGGTCCGCGGGGAGGAAGCATATCGGTCTATTCCATCATGTAGCGATGGCCCTCTTCTGTAGCGAGGGGGGGGGGCCTTCACGGTCCGTTCACGGTTCCCCCCACACACACACACACACAGTAGCGAGGGGGGGGGGCGCTGTGAAAACATGCAAGAAAAAAAAAAAAGAGTGTATTCCGTCATGTAGCGAGGGCCGAATTTGGTCCTTGGTAGCGGGGGGGGGGGGGGACGACCCCCCGCCCACACACACACACACAGAGACACAGCCCTGAGTGTGACCTTTCATTAGAGCCTAAAATGAAGATTCTACATTGAATTATTCAAAAGTTACAGACGTTTTTCCAAACTGTGCCATTTGGCACAATTTGGCACAGTTCCAAAACGCCTGGGAACAGCCTGAGAACAAAGCTGTGTAAAATATTCATTTTTTGTGGTATTGTTACCAAATTTGGATCTCAGCTGGATAACACTTGGTTCTACATTTCTGTTGCATTTTCCAGCCGGATCGGACAGCTGTGTGTTATTTACAAGCATTTGTATCCAAAAAAAACACTGTGTCCAATTTTTTTTTCTTCAAGTTCAGTATGTTTAGATGACTGTAACTCAGTGGCCGGAGCACGTAGAGAGATTATGTTTTTTTTGCCAAAAAATTCAAAGTGTTTTCTTTTAAATGAGACCAACCCCATGAAGATGCTGCAAAGGGTTGAATAACAGCTTTCGATTTACTTTGGGCACGTTATTTTTGGGCATTTTTAGGAAAATTGCCCGGAGTGCAAGTGGTTAACATAGATGCATAGCCCACCCCCCCCGGCTCTTACCGGAGCTCGCCGTTTCTCTGTCGGCACGGAACATCGCCATATCTTCCAGCTGAATGGCCTCGTCAGGGATGTTGTGGTGGAGCCGTGTCTCCGTGAACACAAGCACACAGCAGTCTGTCCACTCTCTCCGGGTTTCTCTCAGCAGACACAGCTCGTCCAGCTTGTTTTCAAGGGAGCAGACATTAGAGAGAATGAGCAACGGTACCGCTGGTCTGGAGGGGTTAGCCTTTAGCCTAGCATGGATCCCGGCCCTTTTTCCACGCTTTTGCTTGCGTTCACTCCGCTTACGCCTCCTCCT
Organism: Pholidichthys leucotaenia; assembly: GCA_020510985.1. NCBI lineage: Eukaryota > Metazoa > Chordata > Actinopteri > Cichliformes > Pholidichthyidae > Pholidichthys > Pholidichthys leucotaenia. The sequence continues at coordinate 371,536,770 of CM035842.1, read as the reverse complement.
TTCTTGGGTAGCTTCCAGTGGGGACTCCGCTAGAATTCCATGCTGGCGTAGAATGTCCAAATCACAACCGATTGCCGCGATTCTTGCAGCGTGCAGTACCTCGATATTTAATAAGGTCTCACGGTTGTAAGTTTTACAGAATGTACGTCTGGGAAGATCAAAACACTCAAAACTCTCACACTATGAAACTCTGTTTCCTCCACAAACTGAAGAGAGCATGAGTCCCACCCTCCATCATGTGCTCATTCTACTGGGTAACCATTGAGAGCATCCTCACCAGCTGCATCATGGTGGGGTATGGAAGCTGCACCACCTCCTGCCAGAAGACACTACAACGCACAGTGAAGGCAGCCAGCAAGATCATCCCCTCTGCCCCACCTCTCGGACATCTACCTCATCCGCAGAACCATCAACATTGCAGGCAACACCTTCCACCTTTTACACTCCCTCTTTAGCCCCCTGCCCTAGGGAAAGAGGTACCGGATCCTCCAGGCCCGCTCCACAAGACTGCTAAACAGCTTTGTTCATCAGGCCATCAGAACCCTGAACTCTGTCCACTTTGAACACTGTGCCAATAGCAGGACGCAAACCAGCAGCATTCTGATCACAGGCCCAATGTACTATCTACCTAAGCTACAGCAGCAGCTGGCTTGGAACTGATCTGAAAAGGTTTTGTCGGATTGTCAACTCTTCTGTACCAATAGACATTTCATATACAGCTTCCATATCCATAGCCACTGCCAATTACTATAGGGGGAAATAGATGGAATCTTAATAAATATGAATATGATCAGGTATGAATTATTTAATTTCTATTGATGTATTGGAATCTGAGATCAAATCTCATTTCATATACACCAGAAAAGTTAATAACACTCGTAAGGGGCACCAGCTTCTATCTTTAAGAAGCAATTTAATCTTTAATTTCACTTTATACCTGTTTAATCACTCAATAAATTAATCAATAATCAGTCTCAAAAATTTTCTGTGAATTCGATACCTGTGCTTGAACAGACTCAGAATGAAATAAATTCTCAACAACTTCTCTCAATTTCAGACATTTATTAAACGAAATGATTAACAGACATTGCAGTAATTTCATTAATCATAAAATCAATCTTGTAAATGATAGATTAACAATATTAATATTTTCGGAACCAGGGTTAACTGAGAAACCAATTTCTATCAGTTTGTGTTAACAGATTATTGAAACAACGCAAATTTATGGAGAAAGTTTACTAATTATATGAAAAAGTCCTGGATTCATCTTAAGAAAATAAAAACGGAATTTTAATGAAAAGAAGAGTTATGTTAAGTGCTTCTTAATTTGCATCTGATTAGATACACAAATTATTACCGAACTTCAGACGTTTAATTCAGCAGATGAATTAAAAGTTTTTGCAGCTCACGTGATCCTCGGTGATGATGGTTCTGTAGTCGTCCTCAGCCCAAGATTTCGTGGATGTTAGAGGAAATGTCTGCCCGCAGATATTTCAGCATCCACAGTTTGACCTTTAAAAGTCAAGCGGTCGAAGAGGCTGGATTTTGGCTGTATGACCCAGAGTTGAAACTGGGCTAGATGATGATGTTTCTTCAGCGTGGGATGAACAGCCTTGATTCCTCCGCTACACGTGATGTGGGAGCTGCGTCTTCTCAAGAGGCCTTCGATAAAAATTAATTAAAAGATATCTAATCCGATCTCAAATTAAAAGGCTTCGGACTTTAGATAAAAATAGCAGCTTCTGGTGGGTGCTTGGTCAAAAAAATATTATAAAATAAAGTCAAGATTAAAGTTTACATTAAAATTAAACAAACGGTGGTTTTACAGAAAGTTTAACAAAGAAAAAGAGATAAGTAAAAATTGGAGTTTAACTCCGATTAAAAAAAATTGAGCTCAAAGAAATAGGAATTCCTAGGCATTTAAGAGAAAAAGAAAATACAGAGTTACATAAACAAATTACGAGTTATCTGCTCTGTGTTCAGAAAAGCGACACGTGGTCGAGTCTTTGTTCAGACGGTCCTTTGTTCTTCCTTGCTGTGTGTAGACCATAGAGAGAGACGGACCAGTGAAAAGGGGAGCCGGAAAGAGAGAAGACGATCCAGGAAAAGAACCAAAGGGGAAGAGAGAGTCGAAAAAGAGAGGAGAGGAAAAGAGACAGAAGCAGGGGTCCCTCTCCTTTATATAAGTCCTGTTGAACTTCGCGGGTTTCCAGGATCTCAGCCAATGATTGTCCTTCGTGGGCGGGCTCAATGAACTTTTAGTCCAATAACAGGCCTTGTCTGTGAGAGACCAATAGGATGAAGAAGCTGGGGTTCTATGAAGACTGGTGAAACGTGATCCATCCACAGGAATACACACAATTTTAAATACATTGGAATATACTGTTACACACTTATGTATAACTAAACTAACCTTAGTGTATCTTATAAGCAGTGCTTCTAAATCAACATGCAGGAATAAACATTCATTTAAACATTTTTAACATGCAAATATATATAAAATCACAGATTAATGCATTTCACACATATTATTGATTTTCCACATTAAAGACATCAGAGTCCATTTGCCTTTCATAGTCCTGAACAGAAGAAGGTTTAGAATTGAGTTGGTAATAATGTACTTTAAAATTCACTGGCTAAATCCAGCATGTCCACAGTTTAAGGAAATTAGCTGAGTTGTGGGTCTGTGTAGGCCAGGTCTGTAGCATGTTTATGGGGGCAATAAAAGCAAAGCCAGACATTGGGGAAATTCCTTAGGCTGGTTTTAACAAAAGAAAAGGGATTTCAGCTGTGGCCTGGGGGAAGAAAATCCATTTCTTTGTGTTATTCCTGGATGAAACAAAATGTCTTTAAGCAGAAGAATAATTGTTGCTGAGCCAAAATGAGATGATGCTACATTACTAAATAAAGTAAATGACCACAAAGTTCTAGGTTTAGCTTGAATAGCAGAAAAATATAGTGCTATCAGGACTAACAACTGACAAATATCTTGTATCAACCCACAACTTTAATTATGACAGTGGAAAAAACACACTCAGCCGGTTTTCTGTTCAATGGTTAAATATTATTTGAAGCCAGAACAGGGTTTTTTACTACATAGAGGAAAAAAAATGTTGCCAAACCAGTCTGCCCTACTGGGAAAACAGCTGCTCTTCTCCATGACCGCAGAGAAGAGCAGGTTATGTCCGTACAAACCCGATATTCATTGTCTAATGACAGTTTTTACTGTTTATCCATCCATCTTCTACCGCTTAATCCTTTTTGGGTCACAGGGGGGCTGGAGCCTATCCCATCATCTTTGGACGAGAGGCAGGGTACACCCTGGACAGATCACCAGTCCATCGCAGGGCCAGTTTTTACTATTTTTTTTCTATTTTAACCTCATACACTGTCATTCATGAAAATATCCCGACAGTTGTTCTGAATTAAATCTACAATTTTGCATTCACCAGAGCAGATTAATATAACTCTAGTGGAGCTGAACGATTACATAACTCAAGGAAATTTTACAACTCCTGGAAAAAGAGAAAGACTGGCATCATCTCTGAATTGTAGAGGACTGCTCTCATCTATGACCAAGCAAGGCTGTGGAGTTTAAAAGCTCCTTTAAAGTTTGTAAAAGTTGGTGTGCGTTGGATTAAAAAAAAAAAAAAAAAAAAACTGCTCACGAATGTAATTTCACAACATTTGGACTCATTTCTCTGATTTTTCAAAATGCCTGTAAAAGCCAGTCCATGTGTGAACCCAACTTAGTGGAAAAAAAAAATGCTGTATATGTGCCAGGCAAAACAATACAAACAGCCGTGAAAGGAGAAAATAGAAGCCACTGTCTTGAAATGTACTCACCATTTGCAAGTTTGCGATTGGAATGGCACTTGGAGAAAAAAATGTTTCTGCCGTTTGTAACGTTCAGATGCTCCGATATCAGCGTCCTTATTCTGGCAGCTCTTTGGTCGTTTTCTGGATCAGCTTCCCAGTGTGTACGAATCTTTAACACTTCCACCGGTGTTTTACAACTTCGATGACCTGGAGCTTCTGCCCACTGTGACTGACGGATCTTCAGACAGCAGCTCTGCCGGTACATCCCATGTTAGCATTTGTAATGCTAAAAGTTTGACAAACATCTTGTTGTGACTGTATCACAACTTAAAAAAATCCTGTCAATTTTGGAGTCTTTTTTTTGGATGTCGCTATTGTACATTCATTCATTCATTCATTCATTCATTGATCCATGGATTCACTACCGGCCCACGTCCAACCTTAATCAGGTCAAATGTCAACTCTTAACCAATTAAATTAAGCAGGTGGAACAGATGTACACCTCAACAAATAAAAGGTTGTGACATAATGCACGGCTCAGGAAACACACACGCAGGCTCAGGATAGATTTAACAGCTTTATTAGCAACAGGGAAGTGTATGGCTGCGTGTCTGTGGAATAAGAATGTATTGGTGGTGGCGTCTGCGTCAGGCACGGGGGCAGGAGGCCGTACAGCCGGACAACCCTGTGGGAGAGAGCAGAGGGAGAAGGGTAATGGGCACCACACCAATACAGGGAATGATGATGATAGCTGGCTTACTTGGTTATGACAGGTGGCTGGCGTCAACAAGGGCGAGGCCCGGAAGACAGCGACCTGCAGTACCTGTGGCAGCAGCGTAGAGCCAACGGCGAGATGAGGAAGTCCGCCGCTGAGAATGTCCACCTGTGCACAGGGGAAGGCTAGAGGAGAGAGGTAAGGGGAGCTTACCCAAGTTATCTTCACTAGTCGGTTTGAGATCCGTAGTAGCAAAGGGGCCGAAGTTGAGAGACGGCTTCAGGCCGAAGCCCAGGGCAGAGTGGATTAAATACCTCGCCGCTGACGAGGAGCAGGTGTGCGCGCGGCTGGCGCCGCTGATGAGCGGCGAGTCATGACAGTACTCCCCCCTCTAGCAGCGCCTCCTGGCGATGGTTTTTCCGGGTGCGCTCGATGAAACTCAGAGATGAGTGACCGGTCCAACACCAGCGAGGAAGGCACCCACTGTCTCCACTCGGGTCCATAGCCCTCCCAGTCCACCAGGTACTGCAATCTGCGACCCCGGCGTCGGGCGTCCAAGATCTCAGCGACGGTCCAGGCCGGATGGCCACCAATCATCCGGGGAGCGGGGTGCGCCGCAGGTGGAGGGCAGAGGGGGTCAGAGACCACCGGTTTAATTTTGGAGACGTGGAAGGTGGGATGGATGCGGAGGGAGGAGGGAATAGCCACAATCACAGCCACCAGGTTGATGATCCTGGTTATGGGATAAGGGCCGATGAACCGTTGGGCCAGCTTTCTCCTCTCACACTTAAGGTTAACGTCCTGTGTGGATACCCAAACTTGCTGTCCCACCTGGTAGGCAGGTGCAGGTCTCCTATGTCGGTCCGCCATGGACTTATTGCGCTCCACCGTGCGTAAAAGCGCATTGCGCGCCGTGGACCAAAGGGAGCGACACCGCCTAAGGTGTGTCTGGACAGAGGGAACAGCCAACTCGCCCTCCTGTGCGGGGAATAAAGGTGGATCATAGCCCAAGGATGCTTTAAAGGGCGACATCCCGATGGCAGAGGAGCGAGAGGTGTTGTGGGCGTACTCCACCCAGGCGAGGTGAGAACTCCAGGACGTAGGTTTGGAAGAAGTGACGCAGCGGAGCGTAGCCTCCAGCTCCTGGTTAGTTCGTTCACACTGCCCGTTAGACTGGGGGTGATGGCCGGAGGAGAGGCTTACCTTGGCTCCCAGGGCGTTGCAAAAAGACCTCCAGACGTCCGAAGAGAACTGGGGGCCACGGTCGGAGACCACGTCGACCGGGATTCCATGCAGTCTGACCACGTGTTGGATGAGGAGGTCCGCCGTCTCCAAGGCTGAGGGAAGTCCACGTAGGGGCACAAAGTGGGCGGCCTTGGAAAAACGGTCAACAATGGTCAGAACTGTGTCAAAGTTGTTGGAGACAGGGAGCCCGGTGACAAAGTCTAGGGCGATGTGCGACCAGGGCCTGCCAGGGACGGGCAGGGGCTGGAGCAGACCCGCTGGAGGAGCGTTACCTGACTTACTGGTAGCACAGACGGGGCAGGCCCGGGCGTAACGGGTGGCATCCTTCCGCAGGCCTGGCCACCAAAAGGATCGCTGGAGGAGGTCAATCATCCGTGAAGCTCCAGGATGGCAGGTGAGCTTAGAGGTGTGAAGCCAGTGTATAACGTCCCCCCAGACGGCAGATGGCACGAAGAGCCTCCCCTCCGGTCCGCCGCCAGGGTCCGGTTCCAACTCCTGCGCCCTCCGGATCTTGTCTTCTATGTCCCACGAAACAGCCCCCACGACGCACGACCTGGGCAGGATGGTGTGAACCGCGTCTTCTGTGGCCTCCGGGGCAAATTGCCTGGAGAGGGCGTCGGGCAGGCCGTTCTTGGAGCCAGGCCTATATGTGATGCTGAATTTAAACCTTGCAAAGAACAGGGACCAGCGCGCCTGGTGGGCGTTCAGACGCTTGGCAGATCTTAAATACTCCAGGTTCTTGTGGTCAGTTAGGACCACAAAAGGCAAGGCTGCCCCCTCCAGCCAGTGACGCCATTCTTGAAGGGTGAGCTTGATGGCAAGAAGCTCTCTGTCCCCCACGTCATAATTACGCTCCGCCGGGGACAGACGCCGAGAGAAGAAGGCGCAGGGTCGCTTGACCCCGTTGGCTGGGGACCGCTGGGACAACACCGCTCCCACCCCCGTGTCCGAAGCGTCCACCTCCACAATACACTGCAGCGCAGGGTCGACCTGGCTGAGGACCCGGGAGGAGGAAAACTCCGTCTTCAGCGCCTGGAAGGCCGTAGCGGCCTCTTCAGTCCACCGGAACGGGGTCTTAGGAGAGGTGAGGCGGGTCAAGGGCCCGACGATGGCTCCAAAATTCGTGACAAAGCGGCGGTAGAAATTGGCGAACCCGATGAATTGCTGAACCTGTTTCCGAGAGGTAGGTGTGGGCCAATCCACCACTGCTTTGATCTTTGCTGGGTCCGGAAGCACCTGGTCATGGGAGATGACGAACCCCAGGAAGGAAGTTGTTTTGGCGTAGAATTCACATTTTTCCACCTTGACATACAGACGGTTCTCCAGCAGCCTCTGCAGGACCCGCCTCACGTGGACCCGGTGTTCGTCCCTGGACCTGGAGAAGATGAGGATGTCGTCCAGGTAGACGAATACAAACAGGCCGATGAAATCCCAGAGGACGTCATTGATGAGGCGCTGAAAGACGGCTGGAGCGTTGGTCAACCCAAACGGCATTACGAGGTATTCAAAATGACCGTTTGGGGTGCGGAAGGCTGTCTTCCACTCATCTCCCTCCCGGATCCGGACGAGGTGGTATGCGCTGCGGAGATCCAGCTTAGTAAACCAGGTCGCCCCCTGGAGGGAGTGGAAGGCGGTATCCATAAGGGGCAGGGTATACCGGTCCTTCTCCGTGATGTCGTTGAGTGCTCGATAATCGATGCAAGGACGAAGGGAACCGTCCTTCTTTCCCACGAAGAAGAACCCTGCGCCTACTGGAGAGGAAGATGGTCGGATGATCCCGGCACTGAGTGACTCCTTCAAATAGCTGTTCATAGCCTCCTTCTCTGGCGCTGACAGGCTATAAAGGCGTCCTGAAGGTAAGGGCGCCCCCTGGCGGATGTTAATGGCGCAGTCGTAGGGCCGGTGAGGAGGCAGAGACATCGCCTTGGACTTACTGAAAACAGCACCCAGGTCGTGGAACTCTGAGGGCACAAGGGTGAGATCCGGAGGCGCGGTGTCCTGGGCTGTGGGAGGCGAGGACAGGGCGCAGGCAGCGGATTGGAGGCAGGTGCCCATGCAGAAAGTGCTCCACACTGACACCTTTCCAGTCTTCCAGTCCAAGGCGGGGTTGTGGAGGCGGAGCCAGGGATATCCGAGGGATACTGCCTCCGAGGGATATCCGAGGGATATAGCCAGGGATACTGCCCACCTCAGTAACAGGAGTTACTGAGGTGGGCAGGACGTAAAAGGAGATATCCTCCCGATGGTTTCCAGAGATGATCACCGGGACGGGGGATGTTCGGTGAGTTACTTTTCCCAGGGAAACTCGGAAGAGATTAACCAGGGCGAGAGGAGTGTCGAGGGGGTGACAATGGATGCCCAGTCGGGTTGCCAGGCTTTGTGAAATAAAGCTACTCTCCGCGCCTGAATCCACCAGTGCATGTGTGAGGTGCCCAGTGAGGTTGTGACAGAAGCGGATGGGCAGCGTCAAATGTGTGAGGGGATTTAGCCAATTAGCGTCCGCGAGGCCCCCTACAGTGACTCGCGGACCACCTCGTTTGGCTTCTCCGGACAATGCTCCACCGTGTGCTGGCTACCTCCGCAATACATGCAGAGGCCCAGGTCACGACGGCGCTGTTTCTCCGCCAGGGGGAGCTTTGTCCGGCCCGTCACCATTGGTTCCGACTCCTCGGAGACCTCTGGCGGCGGCAACGCCAGGTGGCGAGCTTGGGGCAGGCATGCAGAGGCGCACCGCGAGCGAGAAGACTGCTTCCGCTCGGAGGCGCACTCGCGCAGCCTGTTATCCAAACTGATGGTGAGAGAAATCAGCTCCGCCAGCGTCTCCGGGGTATCCCGGCCGGCCAGCTCATCCCTCAGACCAGAATTTAGGCTGCGGAGGAAGATGCCGCAGAGCGCACGCTCTTCCCAGCCAGCTTCCTCCGCGGTAACCCGGAAGTCGACCGCGTAGTCGGCCGCCGATCGGCTCCCCTGTTGGAGTCCGAGAAGGCGGTCGACCTGGACACTGTCCAAACGCGAATGATCGAACACTTCCAGAAACTGTCGCACGAACTGGCCATAGGTGAGGGTGGCGTAGCTGGGCTTCACCATAATGGTGTAAGCCCAGGTAAGCGCACAACCCTCAAGGAAATTACCTATATAGCCAATTCTGCTATGGTCTGAGGGAAAATCTCCGGGAACGTGGCGAAACACGGACTCACACTGCATAATAAAACCCCGAGCTCCACCCAGCTTACCGCTAAAGCGAGCCGGAGTGGGGATTGGTGTGAGCCGTGTTGGCGCACCCGGAGCGGGCTGGACGGCCACCGGAGCCGCAGGAGCCGCGCCACCCGGACGAGCCGAGGGGAACGGCTGCTGGGGGTCCAAGCGGTCTAATCGGTTAGTAATGACAATTAATTGATTTAATATCACCTGTTGCTGATGGGCTATTAAATCCACCCGAGCCTCAAGGGTGGAAAGACGGCGTGTGAGCCCGCTGTCTGCCGAGCCACTCTGCTGAAGCCGTACTGACATAATGCACGGCTCAGGAAACACACACGCAGGCTCAGGATAGATTTAACAGCTTTATTAGCAACAGGGAAGTGTATGGCTGCGTGTCTGTGGAATAAGAATGTATTGGTGGTGGCGTCTGTGTCAGGCACGGGGGCAGGAGGCCGTACAGCTGGACAACCCTGTGGGAGAGAGCAGAGGGAGAAGGGTAACGGGCACCACACCAATACAGGGAATGATGATGATAGCTGGCTTACTTGGTTATGACAGGTGGCTGGCGTTAACAAGGGCGAGGCCCGGAAGACAGCGACCTGCAGTACCTGTGGCAGCAGCGTAGAGCCAACGGCGAGATGAGGAAGTCCGCCGCCGGGGAAGGCTAGAGGAGAGAGGTAAGGGGAGCTTACCCAAGTTATCTTCACTAGTCGGTTTGAGATCCGTAGTAGCAAAGGGGCCGAAGTTGAGAGACGACTTCAGGCCGAAGCCCAGGGCAGAGTGGATTAAATTCCTCGCCGCTGACGAGGAGCAGGTGTGCGCGCGGCTGGCGCCGCTGATGAGCGGCGAATCATGACAGGTTGATACGCCTAAACAAACCCTCCAATAAACATTGGGTATGGCAGAATTTGCAAAAAAAAAGTCTTTCGGGGCCCCAAACAAGGCGGGGCCCCTGGGCTTCTGCCCCGGTAAGGCCTCTTGATAATTCAGGGCAGCTCAGAAGGCTTGTTTTACTTTGCCACAAAATAATTTTTTGATATCTTTTGATATACCTATACCATACGTTTAAAAATGGTATATAGTATATTCCCTTCATGTAGAGGCAATGCTTCATAGTGTGAATGGTTTATTACTTAGATATGTGGAAAAGACAAAAAATATCAAATTAAACAGTTTTTTTCAGTGCACAAATATTTCTTTGTAACATAAGAGACAGATATAGATGTTTGAAATATACATATATTCAGTGATTGTTTTTAGAGGGATTTACTCAAAGTCATGAACGTCATCCTGATATCAGCTGAAGTGATCGTTTCTGCAGAGGAGTGTGACAATTCATAAATGATCTCAATGAAAAGAAACGACTGCAACACACCATCTTATTTCTGTGAAAGTAAAAAAATAAAATCTCTTCAAAGCCAGACTGGAGGCAACCTTCAACAGTGCTCATTTGTATTCTTAACATTGTTTGAGTCTGACAGCTATTAAAAAAGAGAGATACACCATTTTCTCTGTTGTCAGGATAAATTACCAGCTTATACAAAACAAAATAATAATTTTTGAAAAGGGGATTTCAGGGGAATATTACCATGGATATTGCGGTATTGAAAAGTGTGCAATATATTCAAAAGATATTCTACTTCACCAAAAACTCCAATTGCAAATTAGAAAAAAATATATTTTTAAGTACAGTGATAAACAGCGAAACCCTTGGTTGTTATTAAAAATCAGAAGTCTACCTAAGAATGCAATTATTAACAAGAAATTTAAATCTTATTTATCCAAACCCAATTAAGCACTGTGAGCATCGATCTGTTTGGCTGCACTCGGCGCTGCTGCTGCTCTCTCGTCCCAGATGCCAGTTGCTGCTGTGGCGGTGACAGGACGCGCCCCCGGTTGGCATTGTCCTGCTGGGCCACAAACTCTCTATTCCGCAGCACTGCAGCAGATCCTTGCTGCTGATGCCGGGCGAGGATACGACACAAGTCCAGATTCTGCCCCTTTTTCCTTGCTGTCCTCTCTCGCTGTCCTCTCCTTGCGGTGTCAAACTCGGAGTGTCTGTATCCCCGTCCAGGTGTGTTGCACTCCCAACATCAGCGTTCCCACAGAGCCCCTGCAAAAAATGAACACCGGGAGGACTCCTGACCTGTAGCGAACTGCCAGCGATACAGTCCCTACTACGCTGATATGTGTGTGCCTGTAGCCATACAGCCCCACTGAATTCATTTCAATAGGATGGTTGGTACAGAATTTCTTTACTGTAACCCAGTTCATCACTGACCTCACAGCAGTGGCGTCTCACAGCAACAGTAAGCCGACGTTGTCCAACCTCACTGTGCACCACTTGTACAGTATGCTGCCCCTCTGGAGCCCACTGCGTAGATGGTGGTTCTTGGTGGTTCTTTTGAACTGGGTGGCAGGCTTGATGTCAGTCGTGTCTATCAGCACACCTTGGCGAAGTGATTGAGCTTGCAGCAGCATCTGGATTGCTGCCCCCGGCCGGGCAGGTTTACATTCACTCTCAGTGCGTTGGGGAGCCACAGTTACAGCATGAATGGTGTCTCATGATGTTCTGTTGCCCCGTAACGTTCACCTCGGCATCCTCCAAGTAAGTCGCCGTGTCAACGGGCACTTCTACTGGGGTAACTGCATGAGCTAGTGGGATTTGTTGTTGTGGTTCACCTAGTTGTGATGTTAGCTTGCCAGCGGCCTCCATCTGGAATGCCAACTCCACTGCCTTTGCCAGCGATAGGTCATCGAGCGCCTTGATTAGCTTTGCCCACAGCCACAGGTTGCTGGTGTGCTCCGCTAACTGGCCCCACACCAGTTCCTCCTCTAGTTGCCCAAACCTGCACTTGCTCACCAGACAGCAGAGTCCAGCTCATCCAGCCACATCACTCTCTGACCAGGGTTCCAGACATGCATCCATCTTCATGAAAAATGTCAAGTTTTCCTCCACAAGACCAATTTTTCTCCTCGTCACCATTGTTATGTCTGTAGAATGAGGACAGTGGAGGCGGTGACTGTACTGAATGATGTTTTTTTTTAAACACACTGTTGGCAACATGTGTTACAACAGATACCCAGTATGCTAGCTGGGGTTTCACATAGGCTGGCATTGGCACGGAGACGGCGTGCCAAAGAGGCCGAGCTCCCACCGTCGGTCACCCGTGCCTGTGTCCTCACATCCGTGCAGCCTGTCATTAGTATATGCATATCTAGCACCTACTACTCAGCTTTACTTTTGGTTTGGGAAATGGCACAAGACTTGGACATGTTTAACTGGACTGTCTGTGCTGATGTTGTTTGACTGACTGACAACAGCACTGAGGACGCTGGCGTTGACGCTGGCATCAAATGTTTGCCGCTTCTTCACCTAAAAATTGCCTAATTCAGCCTGACTATTGAAAAAAATCTCCCGGACTGGACTGCTATTGAACTGTTACCAAACTGTCTTCTTGCTTTGGGAAATAACTATTACCTGACCTGTTGCCACTGTGGATGGACAGCAGTGACCCAATATTCTTCAGCTCGCAGCTAGTCTGCCTATATTGTGATCATTGTTTGGATTGTTTGTTTGGAATACCTGCATAAACTCCGGTGGGTGCTGTCTTCTGGTCTGTTTTCCTGAGTTCTGCTGTGGATAAGATAAGATAAGATAAGATAAGATAAGCCTTTATTAGTCCCACAACGGGGAAATTCCAGGATTGCAACATCTGGATCATCTGGTGTCGAGGCAGTTGCCTGTCCTGTCCTACAGTGAGCGACGGGTCCACGGTGGGCTGCTAGCCACTAGCTAGTAGCTGCAAAGGAACGGCCTCGACTCTCGGAATTATGCTCCACTACTCAGCTGTGCAGCTTCTGAAGCTTAACAACAACTATGGCTCTACTATGGACATCTCTGCTATTCAACAGCTGGGAGTCATTCGGAGACCCCGCTACATCCATAGAGGGTCCAGACGGGGATTTGTCTACTCCAAAACTGGCTCCATGCCATCCCTGTGGTTGACATCAAGACTCGGTGCACACTGGTTACGTCATCATGCATGTCATCAGAGCACTGCTACAAACCTGTATGACAACACTGCCCTGCAACAACTGCGGACTGGGAAGGCAAAAAAAAACCTGGAGTGGACTACAGTTTACTGCGTCCACTTCCTAAGCATAATACTCATCCTGAATTTTAGTTTGAACAATTCAATACCCAGTCACTGTCTAATAAATCCTGTTTAATTCAAGACCACATTCTGGACAAAAAAATTGACTTGATGTGCCTTACAGAGACATGGCATAAATTGGAGGAGTCCTCTGTTCTGAATGAGACTTGTCCACCTGGTTACACATACTTGGCAAGGGCCCGAAACTCAGGTCATGGAGGGGGCCTAGCGGTTATCTATCGCACTAGCTTTAAATTATCCGTTATTTCTCTGCCTAAACTCACTTCATTTTAATGCTTAGTATTAAGATGTAAACATCCACTTCCAATGACAATTGCTCTTATTTACTGGCCACCAAAACTAAATCCAGCATTCATTACAGAAATAAATTAATTTCTCATGTTATGTACCACATTAACAAATGTTACAATACTTGGAGACTTCAACAGTCATGTTGACTCCCCGTCCTGTCACTCTGCTGCAGAATTCTTACGTCTCCTTGATCTTCTCAGTCTCAAGCAGCACACCAATGTTCCTACGCACAACAGAGGACATGTCCTTGATCTGGTCATCACGGATTGCACTCCCATTATCAATCTCCAGGTGTATGACATGGGTGTGTCTGATCATAGCACTGTTTCATTTGAAGTGTTACAGTCAAACCAGAGATTATACTTTCTGATTTTTCCAAAGTCACCCAAGAAGAGGTGGAGGATCTTATCCGACAGATGAGCTCTTCTACATGACATGGTTTTCGACCCAAAAAGCAGACACGACTCAGGAAACACAGTTAACCTTTTATCTATAGTCGTGTAAGTTTGTGGGTGCGTGTATGAGTGTCTATAGTGAGTGTAGTGCGTGGATGAGTCAGCTTGGGGCAAGCAGAGTACCGTGCAACCTGGCAACCCTAAGGACAGAGCAGAGAGACAATTAGGGACGCCCTAGGCAGATGAAGCGCCCAATAATACAATCCTTACTGTCTCAGCATAGGAGTGGAACTCAGGTCAGCTCAACGGCCATGGCCAGGAGGATAGTGTCAGCAGCCCCGTGGGAGATGGGGTAGGCAGGTGAACTGAGCAGGGATGTCCGCCGCCAGGTGGAAGAGAATCTGCTGCCAGGGTTTCACCGCCTGTGCACAGGGGTAGTAGACAGGTAAGAGGAATGGATGTAGGCTTACTTGGCTACCGGGAGATGAGAAGTCCAAAGGCAAGCAGAAGCACTGGAGAGTAGTCGAGGCTGGAAGCTCAGCGTAGAGTTGGCGAGTACAGGTCCCTTGGAAAGGAAGCAGACAACTCCGCGCTGATCTCTGGACCTCGCAGAATAAATAGCCAGAGCCAGATAGAAGACAGGTGTGTGCGCAGGTGCGCCTAATTGGCGGCCATGACAGTACCCCCCCCCCCCAATGACACGCCTCTCGGCGGTCGTTCCATCCTACCTGGGTGCGCCTGATGGAAGTCCCTGATGAGTTGCTTGTCCAGCACGAAGGAGGGGCACACCCAGGATCTCCACTCCAGCCCATAGCCCTCCCAGTCCACCAGGTACTGCAGACAGCGACCCCGGCGTTGGACGTCCAAAATGACCTTAACCTTCCAAGCCGGGTCGCCATCAATTATCATCGGTGGTGGTGGATCCCTGGGTGGAGGACACAAGGGACTGGAGCAGACGGGCTTGACCTGCGAGAGTGAAAAGAAGGACAGATGCGGAGGGATGGGGGGAGAGCTAGCCGTACACACACCGGGTTAATAATTTGAGTGATGGGAAAGGGTCCAATAAACCTTTGGGACATCTTCCTCCTCTCACCCTTCAAGTCAATATGCTTGGTGGACAGCCATACCTGTTGGCCCACCTGATAGGCGGGAGCTGGAGCCCTGTGACGGTTGGCCACCGAAGCGTTGCGCTCTGCCATGTGTTGCAGCGCCTCCCGGGTAGCTCTCCAGATTTTACGACAACGCTGCAGGTGTGCACAAACAGAGGGAACAACAATGTCCCCCTCCTCCTCCGGAAACAGCGGGGGATTGTAACCCAGCAAAGCCTGGAAAGGGACATGCCGATAGCTGATGAGATGGTGGTGTTGTGAGCGTACTCAATCCAGGGAAGGTGGTAGCTCCACGACGATGGGTTGGTGGTGGAGACACATCGCAGCGCGGCCTCCAACTCCTGGTTTGCTCGTTCACACTGCCCGTTCGTTTGAGGATGGTAGCCTGAAGATAGACTCGCCGTGGCCCCCAAGGCGCTGCAAAACGACCTCCAGACTTGGGACACAAACTGGGGACCTCGGTCAGAGACAATATCCAGGGGGATGCCATGTAAACGTACCACATGCAGGACTAGGAGGTCCGCCGTCTCCTTGGCCGTGGGCAGCCCCTGCAGGGGAACAAAATGGGCAGCCTTGGAGAACCTGTCGACCAGTGTGAGGATTACTGTGTTGTGATTGGATGATGGGAGGCTGGTGATGAAATCCAGAGCCATGTGGGACCACGGTCTGCCGGGGATGGGAAGGGGGTGAAGCAGCCCAGCTGGAGGAGAAGACGTCTTACCGGTGGCACACTCAGGACAGGCCCGGATGTACTCCCCGATGTCCTTCTGCAGCGATGGCCACCAGAACGTCCTCTGAATAAGATCCACTGTGCGTCCCTTCCCCGGGTGACATGAGAACTTGGACAAGTGGCCCCAATGAATAACCTCCCCCCGAATGGCCGATGGGACAAATAGTTTACCTGCTGGCCCCCTGCCCAGGTCGGGCTCATCCTCCTGAGCCTTCAAAACCTTGTCTTTGATACCCCAGGAGATGGCGCCCTCGACACACGATGGGGGAAGAATAGGGTGCTCGGGTATCTCCGTCGTCTCCAAGGCAAACTGGCGGGACAAGGCATCCAGCTTCGTCTTCTTCGACCCGCGGCGGTAGCTAATGGTGAAATCAAACCTTCCAAAAAACAAGGACCAGCGGGCCTGGCGAGAATTCAGACACTTGGCCGTCCAGAGGTATTCCAGATTCTTGTGGTCAGTCCATACAACGAATGGCTGGGAGGCACCCTCCAACCAGTGACGCCACTCCTCCAAGGAGAGCTTGACAGCCAAGAGCTCCCTGTCACCAATGTCATAATTGCGCTCAGCTGGAGATAGGCATCGGGAGAAGAATGCACAGGGTCGAATTTTGCCATCCGCCGGGGATCTCTGAGAAAGGACAGCTCCCACCCCCGAGTCCGAGGCATCCACCTCCACCAGGCATTGCAGAGCGGGGTCCACCTGCGTCAGTATGGGAGAGGATGAGAACCTGGTCTTCAGTTCGGCAAAGGCCGCTGCTGCCTCCTCAGTCCACCGAAAGGGAACTTTGGGAGAGGTCAAACCGGTTAGGGGAGAAGCAATCCAGCTGTAATTTTGGATGAAGCGGCGGTAAAAGTTAGCAAATCCCAGAAACTGTTGGAGCTGCTTTCTGGACGATGAAGTGGGCCACTCTACCACTGCTTTTATCTTACCTGGGTTGGGGATGACCTCATTGTGAGAGATGGCAAACCCAAGGAACGATGTCCGGGAGATGTGAAACTCACATTTTTCGGCCTTCACGAAAAGTTTGTTCTCCAACAGTCGCTGCAGTACCCGCCTCACGTGTACTCGATGCTCCTCCAGGGACTGGGAAAAGATAAGAATATCGTCCAGATAGACAAATACAAATGTGCCCCAAAAATCCCTCAACACATCATTAATTAGCTGCTGGAACACAGCAGGGGCATTAGTCAGCCCAAATGGCATGACCAGATACTCAAAATATCCACTAGGGGTCCGGAACGCCGTCTTCCATTCATCACCCTCCCGGATCCGCACCAGATGATAGGCGTTGTGTAGGTCCAATTTGGAAAACCAGGAGGCACCTCGAAGGGAATCAAAGGCTGAATTAATGAGTGGAAGCGTGTGTTTGTCCTTGATGGTTATGTTATTCAACTCCCAAAAGTCTATACACGGCCTCAGTGAGCCATCCTTCTTGCCCACGAAGAAAAACCCTGCCCCCACTGCTGAAGATGATGGCCTGATTATACCTGAGCTTAAGGACTCCTTGATGTACGTATGTCTCCATCGCTTCCTGCTCCGGGGCAGACAGGTTGTAGAGTCTGCTGGATGGTAGTGGAGCTCCAGCGCGGAGATTGATGGCACAGTCATACGGGCGGTGGGGGGAGAGAGAAAGGCCCTGAGTTTTACTGAAGGCGGCCCCTAAGTCGTGATATTCGGGAGGAACTTTTACCAAATCAGGAGGAGCAGGGATCGGAACACTCAGAGGCACAGACAACGAGCATGCGGCAGACTGAAGCCAGGCACTCAGACAGAAAGAGCTCCAGGCACGGACACTCCCGGACCGCCAGTCTATGGAGGGATTGTGCAGGCAAAGCCAGGGATAGCCGAGGATAACTGGGGAAGACGAGACCGGCAGCACATACATCCTCAGCTCTGGCAGAGGATGGAGCAATCTATGGAGTATTGTCAAGAGGAAGATGAGAGACACCACACCCAACAATGCAGACGAGCTGAAGGTCACTATCAAAGCAACCTGGACCTTTATAACACCTCAGCAGTGCCACAGGCTGATCATCTCCCTGCCACGCCACATTGATACAGTAATTAATCCAAAAGGAGCCCCGACCAAGTATTGAGTGTGTACATGGACATACTTTTCAGTCAGCCAACATTTCTATTTAAAAACTTTTTTTTTTTTTAAATTAATTTTATATAATATTCTATTTTTTGAGAAACTGAATTTGGGGTTTTCATGGGCTGTAAGCCATAATCATCAAAATTAAAATAAACACTTGAAATATATCACTCTCTGTGTATTGACTCTATATAATATATGGGTTTCACTTTCTGAAATGAGTGACAAAAAATATTGAACTTTTTCATGATATTCTAATTTTTTGAGATGTACCTGTACTTACGTAGCCAATCAATGTCATTGATAGGGCTTTATGTGTACGTGCCCATACGTACCGGTGTTTTGCAGGTTAGCTAGCTAATAGTGCCGCGGAGTAAAGAGACGCAAATGCTTATTATGGCGAAACGAACAGGCACTGGCACATCCACTCAACAAGCCAAAATAAAAAATAAATACTGTTGTTTTAAGATAGAATGGCTGTCGGAGTATGTGCAAACAGAAGAACAAGCGGTGAAACTGGGAGAGATTTTTCTTTTTCGAATGAGAAAGGTCTGCTCTGCAAAACGTGCTGCAAAGCCAAAATAGCAAGCGAGTTTTCAGAGGGAAAAGTGTGGACTGAATGGAAGTTGGACTACCTTAAGCGTCACATTCAGCAGAAAATTCATTTGAACGCTGTTGGAATTGTACGAAGACACAAGATGGGAAAGGGGATCTGTACATTATTGTGGGAGAGTGCAAACAATCGAGAGAAGAGGAACGAGCTGTCACTCAAAAAGAAATCCGACCCCGAGCAAGTTAAAGTTCTCACTGATACTGACACTTAAAAACTTTCATCAGTATGTCTCCTGCCCAACCAGGCGAAAAAAGACATTGGACCTGTGCTATGGATCCATAGAGAGGGCCTATAAATCACTCCCCCTTCCTCCTTTAGGATCATCAGATCACAACTGTGTTCATTTGCTGCCCACATATAAAACTGCTCTCAGAAGAGGCAAAGTGGAGACCAGAGACATTGATGTGTGGACAGAGGATTCAGAGCACAGCCTCCAGGAATGCTTTGACTGTACAGACTGGAAGATGTTCATAATGGCCTGCGGGGATGATTTGGACTCTCTGGCTGAGCTCACATGCTCATACATGGCTTACTGTCAAAATAAGTTTGTTCCACGTAAACGTGTCAAAATATACCCCAACAACAAACCATGGGTTACTAAATCAGTTAAATCCTGCTTACAGAGGAAAGCTCTTGCCTTTAAACAAGGGTCTGTTTCTGCGCTACAGGTTGCCACCAAGGAGCTGAAGGCCGAAATTTTAAGAGCAAAACAGAATTATAAATCAGAGTTGGAAAGCAAGATGGCAGCAAATAAATTTGGTTCGGCCTGGGCCAGTATGAAAACTATTGCAGGCCTTCAGAGCACAGAGCGCAGTAATCGTGTGTTTTTAGATGGTTTTAGTTCAGACACAGAGCTGGCTAATGCTCTTAATTGTTTTTATGGTCGTTTTGACTCCTTTGATTTTAGCACAGAAATCCAAGATTTGAAACAGAAACTCAAAGACAATCAGCACTTTAATATTGAGATGCAGGATGTTAAAAGGGAGTTCCGCGCTGTAAAAGTGAACAAAAGTCAGGGCCCTGATAATATATGTGGATGCCTGGTAAAGTCCTGTGCACATGAACTGAGTCCTATGTTTCATTATATTTTCAATAAGTCCTTACAGACACAACATGTGCCTAAGATCTGGAAAGATGCCGTGGTTGTTCCCGTTCCAAAATCCAGCTGTCCTAAAACGGTAAACGACTTTAGACCAGTTGCTTTGACTTCAATTTTAATGAAAATTTTTGAAAAACTGGTCAGACGTGAGGTCCTAAGGCAGACTAAACATGCATTGGATCCTCTGCAGTTTGCCTATAGGCCTCACAGAGGAGTGGAGGATGCCACTGTCACTCTGTTTGACATGCTTTTTAAACATCTGGATTTTAATGGGACACACGCCAGGCTTTTATTTGTGGACTTTTTTTCTGCCTTTAATACAATCCAACCTCATATTTTAGTTGAAAGGCTCCTGCAACAATTTGATTTAAGCAATAATCTGGTGGGTTGGATTCTGGATTTCTTAACCAACAGGACGCAGAGAGTAAGGGTCAATGGCACATTGTCTGACCTAAAGTGCTCTTCTACTGGCTCTCCTCAGGGGTGTGTGTTGTCACCACTACTCTTCATCCTGTACACAAACATGTGTCGGAGCAGACATGACAACAGACACATTATAAAGTATGTTGATGACTCAGTCATTGTCAGTCTCCTCCAGGATGGTGAGAGTGGCCACGGCCCAGTAGTTGATGACTTTGTTCACTGGTGTGAGGATTCCTACCTGCAGCTGAATACAACAAAAACGAAAGATATGATTATTGACTTTAGGAGGAAAACTCCCAGGCACAAAGTCACCATACTAAAAGGCCAGACCACCGAATGTGTACAATCGTACAAATATCTTGGGACAATTATTGATAGTGGATTGAACTTTGAGGTGAACTGTGAAAGGGTGTGCAAAAAGGGTCAGCAAAATTTGCATTGTTTGAGGAAACTTGCACGCTTCCAAATTGACCGAACCATAATGACTATGTTCTATCGGGCTTTTATTGAATCTGTTTTATCCTTTTCTTTAATGTCATGGTTTGGTCAGATAAAACTGAAACAGAGGAAATCCTTGGATCAGGTAGTCAGATGGTCCAGTCGTTTGCTTGGTGAGTCACAGCTGAGCCTGACATCCCTGTACACCAGACAAGTACAGAGGATGGCCGACTCGATTTTAAATGATGACTCCCACCCTTTGCACTGCAACTTTCAGCTTCTTCCCTCCAGACGGAGGTTTGCTGTCCCAAAAAGTAGAACCCAGCGCTACAAAAACAGCTTTGTCCCTGCTGCTGTCAAAGAGTTGAACAAGCTATAAAAATTATATTGTACATATTTTATATTTACCTATTTTGTAAGATGTGTGCCTGTGTTTGTGTCTATGTTGAATGTAATTAGTGGCTTGTAAATATGGATGTCACCAACTGCAAAACAAATCTACCTACGGGTACAAATAAAGTAACCTGAACCTGAACCTGATAATATTCTACTCGCCATCAAAATGAATGCATTGATGCTGTCGGTTCAACAAATCCACGATCACATGGCAAAGTATGAGTATACCAGAAAGCTGGCGAAGCAAAAATTACGCCTTTGAATTTGTGAACTCAATCAGTGAGATAGTGCAGAATGAGACGATGTGCAATGTTAAAAAAATGCATCCTGGCATACCCTGATAGTAGATGAGAGCACAGACATAACAGTGCACAAAATACTAGTCATATAAGGTAAGATAAGATAAGCCTTTATTAGTCCCACAACGGGGAAATTCCAGGATTGCAACAGCACAGGGATAGCAACACTCAGAGCAACAATCAGAAGGCAGAAAAAAAACAAGCAAGCAAGAGCAGCTAATATACATATGTACATATTACTATAAAATATATATATATATACACACACACACACACACACACAGTGCAGAGCATTGTAGCTAGATGGAATAAATATGTAAATATATAAACACCCACAGTACGGAGCATTGCAGCTAGGTGGAATAAATATGCAAGTATATAAACACACACAGTGCGGAGCAATGTAGCTAGATGGAATAATAATATATAATAAATAGAGGGAGGAAAATGACGTCAACTATAAAACTGTGTTCGCCGGCATCATCCAGCTAACAGCATGCACTGCTCAGGATATTGTGCAAGCAATAATTCAGTTTTACTCCAAGCATGGACTGGACATGCAGAGAATGGTGATGCTTGTGGAGAGCATGAAATGAAGAGGCTGAATTTATTTCTCAATTCAGATTTATTGACGATCTCACATCTCCAGCATTCTCTCAACAGACAAAAAGAGATCGAACTACCTCAAACCCCCACTTTTATACCTGGGACATCAAAGAACAGAATCATATTGTCATTAAACCCCCCAACGACAATCATTCTCCCCCCCAAGTCCCTTCGTCCTCCATCTGACCCCAGGAGGTCAGGAAGTCCTCTCAGAGTCCTCACCAACGGCACCTCCACCTCCTGCTGTTATCCCCAGGAGGTCCAGACGTATTGTTCCTTCAAAGACGTGAGGTTACAAAATACACATGCAGTCCTAAGCATCTCACTCCTGTGCTACATATGCAGTCAAAATATGTGCGCCATAATGCTGACCTCCGATGGCGCCTCAGTAATGCTAGGGAAGCACAGTGAATATGCTGAATTTAAGTACTTAATGAAGCAAAAACTTAAACAAGGGTCAATCAGCACATTCTCAGACATGGTGGCTGCAGCACTTAGATGTGAGGAGCTAAAGGAGATCTCACAGCTTGTGGATATTTGTGCTACATTTCAAGCATCCAGTGCAGAATGTGAAAGAGGCTTTAGTTTAATGAATCATATCAAAACAGCATCTAGAAATAGTCTTGAAATGACATATTTCGCCCAGCTGATGCGCATACAGTAAAGTCAAAGCAAGAAGCAGATGGGGCCATCAACCTGGACAAAGTGTACACCCATAGGAGAAGTGAAAAGGACAAACGGGAAAAATAAGATGAAATTTAAGTTCCCAATCTGATTTGTGCTTCTAGTGTCATTTATTAACAATTTTCATTTATGGATATTGTGGAGATCACGAAATGATGAGACTGGTTGCTTTTTAGTTCCAGTTTATTGCATCTTACATCTCCAACCTTCTCTCTCTCTCAGACAGAAACAAAGAGGAAGTGCTGCAATAAACCCACACATATATATATCATGCACCCCCACAGACAGAGTCACCCACTCAAGTCAAATCCATCTATTCATCCCTCACACCAAAAGTCACACATTCATGTTACATCAAATCTTTCTATTCATAACGTACATCAAAGGCAAGGTCACATGTCCATGTTACATCCTTCCATTCACGCTTAATCCGAAGTTCCTTCAGGCTCTCGTCCCTGAGCCTCTGTCCTTCTTCTAAGTCCGCAGGTGGCCCAGACTCATTGTCCATTTGAGGCGTGAGGTCAATCCACATTGCAAGCCCACAGTCCTTCTGTGTTTAGACCTAAGCATGCAAATATGTGAGCTACATACAGTTACATACAGTTATGAATATGGGCGCTACATCAACCCCCCCCCAAACGCCCAAGAATGGACAAGACAACCACATTCTCTCAATGGGTAATACAGCGTATGTCACCCCCCACCTGCAGAAACTACAGCACAGTCTGATCAAATCACACATCACCCCACATGTAGCCTAGGTTTCAACCTCCTCCTGAACCTGCTGTAAGCAGGCTTCACAATCCGTGTGGCGCCGTCCTGCGGCGAATCTGTGGAGTGAGGGGGAGAAAGGTTATTTGATCCTTGCGGGGGCGCCTGGGACAGCTCCCTGGGGAGCCTGCCGCGTCGAGGTGCCTGCGCCAGTTGTACAGACTCGTCATGCAACACAAAGGCAGACTTTAATCTATCAATACTGATTGTTTCTTTCCTGCCTCCCAAATCAAGCACAAAATATTTGTCCCCGGTTTCCAGCACTCGAAATGGACCGTCATATGGTGGGTGGAGACTGTGTCGCTGAGCATCGTGCCTAACAAAAACAAATTCGGCGTTTTGTAGAGCTTTGGGAACAAAAACACGCGGAAAAGTGTGATGCGCGGGGCCGGGGAGCGTCTCTGCCCCCACGCCACTCAGAGGTCCCCGTGCTGGGGGGCGCCCTGGCGACGCATGGCTCGGTAAGAACTCACCGGGCAGCCTGAGAGGTTGAGCAAAAACTAATTCCGCGGGTGAGGCGTTTAAATCCTCTGTGGGTGCTGAACGCAACCCCAATAAAACCCAAGGTAGCCTGTTTAACCAATCTGCATCCGTGAGCGACGCTCTCAGGGCTGCCTTCAAAGACCTGTGAAAACGCTCGCATAACCCGTTAGCCTGGGGATGATACGTGGTAGTGCGGTGGATTGTCGCTCCTAAACTGCTGGCCATCGCTGACCACAGTTCCGACACAAATTGAGGTCCCCTATCAGACGTAATGTCCGACGGGACCCCAAAACGAGCTACCCAGGCCGTTAAAAGAACGCGAGCCACCTCTGCCACTGTGGTCGTTGTTAGCGGGACCACTTCTGGCCACCGTGTGGTTCGGTCCACCATTGTCAAGAGGTGTGTGAACCCTTGTGACGGCGGTAGCGGGCCCACGAGGTCCACATGCACATGATTGAACCTCTTAGCCGGGATGTGAAAAGGCTCTAAGGGGGCTTTCGTGTGCCTGTGGATTTTGGCCCGCTGGCAAGCCATGCAGGCTGCCGCCCACTCTTTCACGTGCTTGCGCAGGCTCGGCCAAACAAACTTCTCCGCTACCATTTTTACAGAAGCGCGTACCCCTGGGTGCGCCAGGGAGTGAACCGCGTCAAAAATTCGGCGGCGCCAAGCGGCCGGTACCACCGGGCGCAGCCGCCCGGTGGATACGTCGCAGATGAGGGGGGGCAAACCGGCTTGTAGAATCCTGCTCTCCAGCCTTAACCCTGTTGGTCCAGACTGGAGCGCGCGCACGTCTGCATCTCCGCTCTGTTCCGACGCCATGGCTGCATAATCTATCCCCACGTGCACCAGGGCCGCGTGCGCGTCCGCGCCGCTAACCGGTTCCGCGGCCGCGGCCATGCAATCTGCATCCACGCGGACAGGTGCTGTTACCGCGCGGGAGAGACAATCCGCTACAACATTAAGCTTACCGGCTACGTGCTGAATGTCAGTGGTAAATTCAGAAATTGCGGTCAGAAATTTTGGACATTGCGAAAGTAAGCGGTTTGTGGTCGACAAACGCGGTGAAACGCCGCCCTTCCAGCCAGAACTGGAAATGGCGAATGGCCAGGTGGAGCGCCAACAGTTCCCTGTCAAACGCGCTGTATTTCCGCTCGGCATCGCGCAAGGATCTGCTGAAAAAGGCGAGCGGCTGCCAGACCCCGGCGACCTGCTGCTCCACCACGGCCCCGATGGCCACGTCTGATGCGTCGGTGGTTAGCGCTATGCGGGCTGATGGGTCTGGGTGTGCCAGCAGTGCCGCGTCCGCCAGTGCTGTTTTAACCTCTGTGAACGCGCGTTCCCGCTCTGGGGACCACTCGATCACATTGGAGGGCTTCTGCTTTTTAAGAGCGGCGTATAACGGCTGCATGAGCTGCGCTGCGTGGGGTATGAAACGGTTATAAAAATTTACCATTCCTAAAAATTCTTGCAATGCTTTAACCGTTTGTGGCCGAGGGAACTCTGCCACTGCGCGTACCTTGGCCGGTAGAGGGACTGCCCCCTCTGGGGAGACGCGGTGTCCCAAAAAATCAATTTGCGCCGTGCCAAAATGACACTTGGCTGGGTTAATTATCAACCCGTGCTCCTCCAACCTCTGAAAAACGGTCGTGAGGTGTTTTTCATGTTCCTCCTCGGAGGCACTGGCGACTAAAATATCGTCCAGGTAGACAAAAACAAAAGGGAGATCGCGCAACACGGCATCCATCATTCGTTGGAAGGTTTGCGCGGCGCCTTTAAGGCCAAAAGGCATGCGTAAAAATTCGAAAAGTCCGAACGGGGTTATTACCGCTGTTTTGGGGATGTCCTCTGCACGGACCGGGACTTGGTGATAGCCGCGAACCAGGTCTATTTTAGAAAAAATGCGTGCCTTCGCTAAGTGCACCGAAAAATCCTGGATGTGCGGAATTGGGTAGCGGTCATGCGCCGTGGCATTGTTCAGCCTGCGGTAATCACCACACGGTCTCCACGAGCCATCAGCCTTAGGGACCATATGGAGCGGGGAAGACCAGGGGCTCTTCGAGCGGCGAATTATGCCCAACCTTTCCAGGTTGGCGAACTCCTCGCACGCAATGGAGAGCTTAGCTGCATCCAAGTGCCGAGCCTTCGCAAAAACAGGCGCGCCAACTGTGGTGATGAAGTGTTCCACCCTGTGTTTCGCAACCTTAGCTGAAAAAGTGGGAACTGTGAGTGCTGGGAACTGGGTGAGGAGAGTGTGAAACTTACCGCCTGCTGTGGCGACATTAGTCTGTACTGGTGGCGGGGACACTCGAGCTGCACAAGGAATAGAATAAAAAGAGAGTGCATTAACCAGGCGTTTATTCCTCAGATCTACCAACAAGCGATGTGAGCACAAAAAATCAGCGCCTAACATGTTGAAACTCACCGCCGCTACAATGAAAGTCCATTCATAGTTGCGGCCGTGTAGGGACAGTTGCAGAGTCCTTTCTCCTAACGTCTTGATGGACGAGCCGTTCGCCGCCATTGCCCCGTCCCCGCTGGGTCCAGCCAAGCAGTCCGCATAGGTTGCGGTGATGAAGCTCCTCTGGGCTCCGGTGTCCACGAGGAAATGCCGCCCAGAGCTCACATCTGTTAGGTAAAGCAGCTTTTTCTGCTCGCCGAGAGTCAAAGCTGCTAACGACCCCCGGCTTTGGCGTTTCCCTGCTTCTTGAAACTGCACGGCGGGATGCATCTGTACGCCCTCTCCGCGAAGCGTCGATGGTAGAAACAGAGGCCGTCCCCTCCTCTGCTTCGGGACCGCGCTGCTGCCGTCGTCGCTGGGGTGGCTTCTGCTGCCTCCGGCTCCTCCCTGCCCCCGGCCACTGCGCCGAGGTCTGCTGCTGCAGCGGACATCGCCTGCTCACCGCAGGCATCTAGGTGCCGCTGCGCTTCTGTGGCCAGCGCGCCGCAGTCCTGGTGGTTCACACATTTCATGCTGGACAGGGTACCTCTCATGTGTGCCGGGAGGGTCCTCAAGAAAATGTGCTTAAACAAGAACTTGTCGTCTTCCGTCCCGAGCAGCTGCAGCATGTCCTCCATCAGCTCGGCCGGCCTGCGTCCTCCACGATCTCGCAGGTCTAGGAGCCTCCTGGCCCTCACCTCGGCTGAGGGCATGAAACTCGAAATGAGGGCGGCATTCAGTGCTTCGTATTTGCCAGCAGCCGGTGGCTGCTGCACCAAGCTCCACACGCACCGAGCCGCGCGGCTGTCGAGTCTTGCGATGACATGGTGAAATCTGGTGTCATCCGCTGTAACTCCCCCGAGCACGAACATTGAAATATACAATATAATCAATATAATCATTAAATGCTGTTACTAGATTATGAGTAGTAGAAATGCTAATAAAAAGCTGTGTAATTACACATTTTACAGACAGAGTTATAGGAATTTACACTGTATCACATGCTTGTGCTACAGCACACGTCATTGTGCAAAATGTGAATGTTTTAATGTGAACAAAATTTTATCTCTGATAGGTGTACATGTCTCAATTCTTCCAGAGCAGCTGCAGGACTCCCACCCAGACCACAGCAGGACCCTCACCCAAGCCAGAACAGGATCCCCACCCAAACCACAGCAGGACCCTGACACTGACATATAACATACTACACAGCTGATGAACAACAAGATTTTTGTCTTTTTCATTCTACAGTAAGTGGGCCAGATCACTTATATTAATAGTAATCTAATGGAAAGTACTGCTGTAATTTGATTCTTTTAATAAGCCATGCAACTTGCTATGATCTCAGGTTTTGGACAGGTGTGATACTGGTGTGGCCGCAGTGTGCACGTCTGATGTTGCTCACAGTGGTCCAAGGAATTCTCAGGGAGTTTGTGTGTATGCTCAGACACATAAAAAATTAGGGGGAACATTGGTCACTGCCCACATCGCAAAGTACATTGATGAAGTCACAGACACCAATACCATCACTGTTTGGGTCAATCAAAAACCATGGTTCACAGTGGAGGTCTACAAACTCCTGAAAGCTTGGAACGCTGCCTTCAGAGCTGGGGATGCGATGGGCTTGAGGCCAGCTATGGCCAACCTGTACCAAGGCATCAGAGAGGCCAAGAGGCAGTACTCCAGGAGGACAGCCCACTGTTTCAGCGACAGCAGAGACACTTGGAGTTTGTGGCAGGGGAAACAGATCATCATGGACTACAAACCCACACCACAGACCTGCGACAGCTCCACCTCTCTGCTGAAAGAGCTGAACAACTTCTTTGCTTGCTTCAAGACACTCAGCAGTACCCCTGCACAGAAGACGCCACCTCCTCCTGGTGACCAGGCGATTACACTATCCCCGGACAGCATGAGGAGATCTCTTGGCAGATCAATGCACACAAAGCTCCAGGTCCTGTCCCGGTGTGCTTCAAAGCCACCGCCATCATTCCAGTCCCCAAGAGGTCATCTCCCTCCTATTGCAATGACGACCGTCCGGTTGCACTCACTCCCATCACCATGAAGTGCTTCGAGCGGGAGGCCATGCAGCACATCAGGTCTGCCCTGCCCCCTCCCTGGACCCATTCCAGTTTGCATACCGGTTCAATCGCTCGACCAATGATGTTATCCCTACTGCCCTCCACTCAGCCCTCATACACCTGGACACAAAGGACTCCTATGTCAGAATGCTGTTTATAGACTTTAGTTCAGCATTTAGCACAATCATCCCCCAACAGCTTATTCACAAACTGGACCAGCTGGAGCTCAACACTTCACTGTGTAACTGGCTGTTGGACTTCCTGATGGGGAGACTGCAGGCAATACGGGTTGGCAGTAACACATCCAGTACCATCACTCTAAACACAGGGGCACCCCAAGGATGTGTGCTGAGCCCCCTCCTTTTCATTCTGCTGACTCATGACTGTACACCGACACACAGCTCGAACATCTTCATCAAGTTTGTGGACAACACAACTGTAGTGGGTCTCATCAACAATGGAGATGAGACAAACTACACAAGTGAGGTGAGCCGCCTGGTCATGTGGTGCGGAAACAACAATCTCTCTCTGAACGTGGAGAATATGAAGAAGATTGTTGTGGACTTCAGAAGACGGAACACGCAGCAAGCTCCCCTGACCATCAATGGTGCTGCTGTGGAGAGGATGAGCAGCACTAAGTTCCTGGGTGTGCACATTACAGAGGATCTCTCCTGGACCACCAAGACTGTATCACTGGCCAAAAAAGCTCGGCAGCATTTCTACTTCCTCCTTAAACTGAGAAGAGTAAAAGCCCTGGCCCCCATCATGTGTATCTTCTACAGAGGCACCATTGAGAGCATCCTGACCAGCTGCATCACCATGTGGTACGGTGCCTGCACCACGTCCTGCCGCAAGACCCTCCAGCACATAGTGAGAACAGCTGAGGAGATTGTCAATTTAATTCAATTCAATTCAATTAAACTTTATTTGTCTACTTGGATGAGGAAATTGTTTTATCTAACTCCAAAAGGTCAATTGGAGTATTCATTCATTCATTCATTCATTCATTCATCTTCTTCCGCTTAATCCTTTTTCGGGTCGTGGGGGGGCTGGAGCCTATTCCAGCATCTTTGGGCGAGAGGCAGTGTACACCCTGGACAGATCGCCAGTCCATCGCAGGGCCAACACAGAGAGACAGACAACTATTCACTCTCACAGTCATACCTAAGGACAATTTAGAATCCCCAGTTTGATGCCAGTTAACCTAACTTGCATGTTTTTGGCATGTGGGAGGAAACCGGAGAAATCCCGGAGTAAACCCATACAGACACGGGGAGAACATGCAAACTCCACACAGATCAGTGTTGGTCGGGGGCTGGGATCGAACCCAGGATCCCCCGGCCAAGGGTGAGTTACTGTGCTACTCATCCAAACAGATATCAATTGAAGGAGTTGCAGTAGTTACTGTATTTAAATTAATGGTGGGAAGAATCTGACTGATTTTATCTCTGATAGATGAAATTTTATCTTTGAAAAAGTTCATAAAGTCCTGACTAGTAAGCTCTAAGGGAATGCTAGGATTAACAGAGTCCTGACTCTTTGTCAGCCTGGCTACAGTGTTGAAAAGAAATCTGGGATTATTCTTTTTCTCTTCTATTAATGCAGAATAATAACTTGTTCTAGCTTTTCTAAGAGATTTTTTTTTTAATTTAAGTTTTTGTAAAGGGTATACAGGTCATTACAGCATTGCATTGTTTACATTTTCATCACATGTTCCCTTATTTTTTGCTATTTGACAACATTGGTAGGATAGTTATTACAACACCCCCTTTTTTTTTAAAGTGAAATTAAGGAGAATTAAATAAAAAAAAAACGAATAAACAAACAGAACAGCAAAAAACAAACAAACAGAAAATTAAGTAATTAAAAGTAAAAGAGCAAGTGAGTAGCTTGGAACAAAGAGCGGGACCATTATTGAAATGGTATTTGTCAAAGATTAGATCTAATGGAAGACATATATGCGATCCAGGGTTGCCAAAAGTTCATGAACCCATCCATGTCCTGTCTCAGTGCGAATGTCAACTTTTCCATCGAGTAAATGTCTTGAATCACGTTAATCCAATCTTCAGGTGTAGGACAGTCCTTCAGCATCCATTTTTTAGTTAGGGCTTTTTTACTTGCCAATATTAAAACATTGAATAAGTATTTATCTCCTCGTCTTTCCAGTGAGTCCG
This sequence comes from Pholidichthys leucotaenia, assembly GCA_020510985.1. NCBI lineage: Eukaryota > Metazoa > Chordata > Actinopteri > Cichliformes > Pholidichthyidae > Pholidichthys > Pholidichthys leucotaenia. The sequence continues at coordinate 371,506,490 of CM035842.1, read as the reverse complement.
GTAGTAAACCCAAATACAAAGTTACAAAAGAAAAGGGAACTGTTATTTTGAATATTTTCCCCAATATTGTCTGTACGTTGGTCCAATATTGGTGGATAACTGGGCTACTAAAGTTTTAATTTGTGCAGCTATAAAATAGTCCCTGATATTTGGCAGCGCGAGCCCACCTTTGTCTTTGTTTAGCTGTAGGGTTCTATATCTGATTCTAGGTCTCTTACCCTGCCATATGAATCTTGAGATCCTTCTGTCCAGCTCCTGCCATGTTTTTTTGGGAGGTTCTACCGGTATTGTTTGGAAAAGGTATAGAAGACGTGGAAGTATATTCATTTTGACTGCTTCAATTCTTTGTGCAGTACCTAAGAATGGTCGAATGCTTTTTCAGCATCTAATCCCAATATGACTGCATTTAAGTTATATTTTTTTATATGATGAATTATGTGTAAAGTGCGTCGAATGTTGTCTTGTGTCTGTCTTTGTCTTATAAAACCTGTTTGGTCTAAGTGAATTAAGTCTGTCAGTATGTTTTCTAACCTTTTGGCAAGGATAGTGGTAAAAAGCTTATAGTCCTGATTTAATACACTGATTGGTCTGTAGTTGGAGCATTCTAGTTTATCCTTTTCAGGTTTAGGTATAACTGCAATGACCCCTTCTCTCCAGGAGGGGGGGGATTTCCCCTGTGTGGAGGACGTAGTTAAATGTTTTCAGGAGGAGAGGAGATAGTTGCTGTTTAAAGGTTTTGTACCATTCTGCTGTATAGCCATCTGCTCCTGGGGATTTGTTAGCTTTAAGTTTCATAATTGCTTTTTCCAATTCTTTAGGTTGTATTTCTGACAGTAGTGTTTTATTTTGTGATTCCGTAAGTTGGGGAAGGTTTAATGTGTTTAGGAATGTCTCGGATGCGTTTTTATGTTTTTTGTGGGAGTATAAGTTCTTGTAGTAATTCTCGAAGCTTTTAAGAATATCCTGAATTCTGAATTTTATTTCCTTTGATACTGGGTCTCTGATTTTGTAGATTGCTCTTTCCGTTTGTTGTTTCCTCAATTTATAGGCTAGTAATTTTGCCGATTTACTACCTGCTTCATAGTGTTTTTGTTTCAGAAATGTAAGTTTCTTCTGGATTTCTATTGTGTAGATCTCATTTATTTGATTTTTAATTTCTTTAATCTTGAGCGAGCCATTAGAATGAGTGTTGTCTTTGTGTTCTTTTTCAGGTTCTTGAGTTCTGACTCTAGTGTGATTAGTTTTTCTTGTCTCAGTTTCTTTTGGGTTGCCAGTTTTGCAATAATTTTTCCCCTTATTACAGCTTTGCACGCATCCCACAGTATTAAAGGGGATACTTCTCCATTATCGTTTTCTTCCAAATATCTGAGAATATCTGATTCCAATTCATCTTTCAGTGGTCCTTTCAGGACACTTGAAATCAACCTCCAGGAAAATGTATTATTTGTGTATTTTTGGATGTTTAAGTCCATATAGATCGGACTGTGGTCGGAGAGATCCATCAGTCCTATTTTACATGTTTTTACTCTTCCAATGTCTCTATTAAACATAAAAAAGTAATCAATCCTTGAGTAAGATGAATGTGGCGTTGAATAAAAAGTATAATCTTTTACATTGGGGTTGAATTCCCTCCATACGTCACAGATTCCCATTTCTTTTAGTAGCATCCGAGTATTCCTATTTTGGGTGTTATTTTGATGTGAAGAATTACCTGTTGCATCCCAGTATGGATTCAGTCTTAGATTGAAGTCTCCACCACATATCACTAAACCTTGGGCTTTAGTTATCATTAGGTCGAATACATTTTTATAAAATTTCCATTTAGCCCCTGGTGGTGCATATACAGTACATTCAGCAGGGTGATATCTTCTCCCTCTAGCCGCCCAGTTACCAAACTGTACCTCCCTTCTTTATCTTTGTGTTCTGATTTTTTTTCAAATGTAATTTTGGTTGATATCAATGTCGCTACTCCCCTCCTCCTCCCTGATTTATATGAAGATGAAGAGATCATTTTAAACCCTTGTCTATTGAGTTTAGTGTGTTCCACGTCTGTTAGGTGGGTTTCTTGTAAAAATATTATTTCTGCTTTGTCTTTTTTCATTTTGCGTAGAATCTTGGATCTTTTAACTGAATTCAGGATCCCTTTTACATTATATGAGGCTATTTTGGTTACACCCTGTTTCTCCATTGTATTTTCTTATTTAGTATAACAGTGTGGTGGCCCTCTTTTTTGCTACTCAGAAACTGAAAGAACATTAAGAACATAAAAAACATTAAGAACATAGTGTCCGAAACTTTAAAACAAAAACTGTCAAAAAAAACTTCCTGAGCTGGGGTCTCTTTAAAGACCCTGTAAGAGCCCTGATGGAGTGTAGGCTCTGAGGGAAATTCCTCAAACTCTGTTACGTGTTGAGGGCCCTCTCTTACCCCTGTAAGTTGTCCCATGTTTTTAACGTGAATTTCAGATCCCAATCCGAATTTGTAATGATTTTTTTTATTTATTTTTTTTTTTTTTATGCCTATACCCTATGAGATTGTGTGCACCCTCCCACCCCCATCACAGCAAACATTCACTCTAATACAGTATTTGTTAGTGTGGAGAGAACATGTGGATCCTTGTCACATTTCTATTTTAACAAGATTTTTTTTTTTCCTTTAAATTAAGAAGACATTTGTTTCTAATGCTGTAACTGCTCCATGAAAGGTTTTACCACATGCTGATTCTGCATCTCCTTTAATGTTTGTTACCTTGTAGGAGGGGGGGTGGAAGTGCAGAGTGACTGAAAAGAAAAAAAAAAACCCAAAAAGGTCGCTATTCCTTCCTGGATCTGGAAAGCTTATCTTTGTAGCTCTGGGGCTGGATTTCCCGCTGCTGGCCCGTGGATTTTGAAGGTCTCTGAGTGGACCAGGTTTGAGCTCTGATTTTCTCGCTCAGATCCGCTGCGGGTTTAAACACCGTTACCGGGAGTCCTCTTCTTGCCATGTCAGTTGTTGCTTCTTCCGCTGAATTGTAGAGACATGACTCTTCACCATAAAAGACCCTTAGCTTCGCCGGAAATGGCGTCTGAAAGCGTAGATTCTGTTCCCGTAGAACCTTTTTGGCGTTGTTATATTCTCGTCACTTTTTAAGAACCTCAGGGGCGTAATCGTGCTCCACGAAGACTTTTCTCTCATGATGCATAAATCCTTTTTTCTGCCAAGCCCGTCTTACAACCTCTTGTTTTATTTTGAAATTGGCGAATCTCACCACCACAGAACGTGGGGGCGCTTCCAGGGCTGGCTTTGCGGCTAATGTACGATGGGCTTTTTCTATCTTCAAATCGGTGGTTTGTGGAATATCCAACTTCTCTCTCAATAAGGATTCCACGCATTCCGCCACTGTGTTGAAACTATCTTCAGCTCCTTCTTTCAGACCGTGAATTCTGATATTATCTCGTCTCTGTCTTCCTTCTTGGTCGGTTAGCTTAGCCTCCAGCCTTGACTGTTTTCTGTGTAAATCCAGCACAGAATCTTCAAGCACTTTTACTCTTTCTTCAGCTTCCAAGATTCGGTTTTCGGCCTGGTCCATTCTGCTGTTCGCCCTTTTTAGATCCTCTCTGAATTCAAGAAATTCGGCCCGAAATCGTCGTATTTCGTCAAATAGCGATTTCAAGCTAATCCTTTTGTTAGCTAGGCCCAGGTCCTCGTCTTCTGAACGGAGGTCCTCCGGTTCAGATTCTGCGGCCGCTGCGCGTCCTGACCTGGGGAATGTCAGTTTCTTCTGCTTGTGGTTAGGCATGGTGTTATTGTCTTTTGAATTTTAATCTTCCAAAAATCCATTAGGTCTGATTTTGAGGATGTTTTCCTTGGATTGAGTCTGGGAGTTTCAGCGTTAGGTTGCTATCACCATGGCGTCCAGACCGGAAGTCCGCTAAGAGATTTTTTTATATATTAAAAGATGATTTCTCCAAGCTAAATAGATTTCATCTAAATTAGTGGAGTGTAGAAGAGCTTGAAATAACGAGGCGACGTGATTTATAAACCAAAGTTTATTATCAGCTCCTCTAACAAGTCTCATCTAGGTGCAGCAGCAGAAGAAGGAAGAGAGCGAATACCTTCGGCTCTATGAACTTATACTCGCACATAACAAAAGACATGCATATCAAAAGCTGACATCCCTCACTATCTTAATCCCCTCTTTTGTCTTCGTACCCCTCCACCTGGCCCTGGGGGGTCAGGGCGACCTATCTGGTCTCCACCGCAGCGCCTTGGATGCTCTTTGATCTTCACTGGCGGTTGAGACCTTTTGTCCTGTTCTGAGGTATGAAGTCGCTTTACATATGTAATCACCAAACATTCTCACATGCTTATACATATGTAGGTTATGGGATATATGATTAATATAGACCACATGGAGCACCATTTTCTTTCTAATTGACAAGTCTTCTGTTTTATGTTACGAGTTTCTATGTTGAACCAAGGAGTTAGAAATCTCTGGCTAGACTTTTTCTTTTTTAAAGGGGCCATCATGTCTAGAGTCTGATGCAGAGAAGCCGTAACACTATCCACCATGCTATCAATTACAGAAGGAGCAAGCTGTCTATAGCTTATTTCCGTTGTGTTGACACATGGTGTAGAGGAGACAATCTGCAATTTGGTAACAACATCATCTGAGAGGCATCTACTGTAGTAATATTTTTCTTTAAGAGCCAAATAGTCAGAAATAGTAAAATCAAAGGTTAACAGACAATGGTCTGACAGTTCAGGGTTATGAGAAGACACTACCAGATTTTCTATTTCTATACCATATGTCAGAACAAGGTCCAATGTGTAGTGGAGATAATGGGTAGAATTTCCTACTTTCTGAGAAAACCCCATCAAGTCTAATATTCATTTTAATGCCATATTAAGACAATCACTATCTACATCTACATGTATATTAAAATCCCATACTATAATTATTCTATCTGATTTCAGCACTAAATCAGCTAAGAATTTGGCAAATTCGGATAAAAACTCTGAGTAGGCTGAGGGAGGATGATAAAGTATGGCAAATAAAATTGGGTTTAACCTAAAATTGCTAACATGCCCAATACTGAGGACCAGGCCCTCAAAGGAATTAAAATGTGTTTTTTGCTTTACATTAACTAGTAATTTGGAATGGTAAATTGTTGCTACTCCTCCTCCATGACCAGAACTTCTGGGATTTTGACAGTTTAAATAACCAGAGGGAGTTGATTCATTTAAACCAACATAATCCTCCTGCCCTAGCCAAGACTGTGTAAGGGATATTAAATCAATCTGATGATCAATTAACAGATCATGGACTAGCAGAGACTTTGGAGTTAGAGACCTAATATTTAACAAACTGCATTTAATTTTTAAATTATGAGGAGGAAAAGAGGCCAAACATTAAATTTAGAGACTTCATGTTTAATTTGAGTTTTACCAACTTTTTGTTTAATCACTTTGGGATGCTTATACATTATATTTTTATTCACTTTGGAGGGAGCAGACAGTGATTCTCTGTTGGGGAAGACAGGGGGTAAGTTGAGAGGTGGTGGATGAAAAGGAGCTGCAGAGAGGCATGTAAGACTGCGACTCTGCTTCCTGGTCCCAACTCTGAGTTCTCAAGGTTTGGGAAATTTGGATAAAAATGATGCCAGATTGTTAGATGAAAGAGACGCACCATTCAAACTGGGATGGACGCCGTCTTGTCTAATAAGACCAAGTTTTCCCCAAAATGAGTTCCAATTGTCTATGTAGCCCACATCGTTTGCAGGACACCACACAGAGAGCCAGCGGTTGAAGGATGACAAGCGGCTAAGCATGTCATCACTGGTCAGATTGGGGAGGGGCCCAGAGAATACTACAGAGGCAGACATTGTTTTGGCAAAGCCACACACCAATTCCACGTTAAGTTCTGAGACTTCTGACTGCTGGAGTCGGACGTCGTTAATGCCAGCGTGGATAACAATTGTTGAGTATTTACAGTTACTTTTAGCCAGCATTTTCAAATTTGACTCGATGTCACCTGCTCTAGTCCCAGGAATGCATTTGACTATGGCCGCTGGAGTCTCTAGGTTCACGTTTCTGACTACAGAGTCGCCATTGATCAGAGTTTTTTTTCCTCAGTGGGTGTGTCGCTGAGCGGAGAAAAGTGATTAGAAACATGAACAGGTTGGTGGTTAACCAGGGCCTTGCGGCTAGGCTTCCTTCTCACCGTCACCCACCCAGTCTCCTTGCTGCTGAGGAGGACTGGAGGACCGCTGGCAGGCCGCCCTATGCTAGGGAGCTCTGCTGCAGCTAAGGGGTATTTGTTGTTATTAACTGGCGCAGACGATGTTTCAATACAGTGGAGCCGGGATTCCAAATCAGACAACCTCGCCTCGAGCACCTCAAAAAGACAACATTTATTACATTTGCCGTTATCACTAAAAGAGGCAGGGGTGTAGCTAAACATCCGACATAGAGTGCACACCAAAGGAGAAGGTGAAGGAGAGCTAGTAGCCATAGCTAGTGGCTAACCCGAAGCTAACAAAAACACCAATGAAAGGTGAACAGAAGTCTAAAGAGGGTGATTAGATGACACTGAATGTGCACACAGGTGCAAGAGGCTTGATAAACAGAAGTGAGAGCTAATGGTAGATGGACAAAAGTGATTAAAATACAATTAAAGGCAAAATCCTCGGGAGAATGAGGAGAGCAAACCACAGACAGCCAGCAACACAGGAAGTGACGATACGTTACCACAGGAAGGTCCCTCTGAGAATCCCTCTGAGAATGCAGGGGACCATACTACTTCCCTCTGAGAATGCAACCATACTACTCTTTCTCATTTTCTTTATTCATCAGCTCTTCAATGTACGTACTCCTTCCACCTTCTCATCACACTCTCATCATTTGTTAGTACATTACTATTTCTGGCCTTAATCAGCCTAACCTGCTGCACATCCTTTCCAGCTCGAGCTTTTTGTCTAGCCAATCGATACAAGTCCTTTTTTCCTTCCTTGGTGTTTAGCCTCTCATACAACTCACGATATGCCTTTTCCTTTGCCTTTACCACCTCTTTCTTTGCCATGCACCGAGATTCCAAATACTCCTGTCTACTTTCTTCATCTCCCTGACTATCCCACTTTTTCTTTGCTTACCTCTTCCTTTGAATACTTTTCTGTTCCTCCTCATTCCACCACCAAGTCTCCTTGGCTTCCTTCCTTTGTCCACTGGATACACCACATACCCTTCTACCAGTTTCCTCAATATACTTTTGCTGTACTTTTCCAGTCATCTGGTAATTCTTTCCTACCACCCAGAGCCTGTATCAACTCCTTCCTGAACACTGTATGACCTTCTTCCTTCAGTTACTTCCCCTACTTAAAGGTCTGATGACACAATTTTGACTGCATATAATTTTGCAACACATAATTTAAATATGACAAAATAGGTTGGTCTGTGCAGTTCTAAGTCAAACAGGCTTGTTTTCATGCGAATATCTGATGTTTCCTAGAGCGCCACGTCACCAATTGTGTCAGTGGCTGGAAACCCCCCCGGCCATGTTGTGATGTCAGTGGGAGAACACAGCGCTTTGCTGCCCATTCTATACACATGATGGACATGGTTGAAAACATCGATGATGGTTCCAGCACATGTAGTCTGGAATTGGTTTGTGTTGTCCAGTCTTCAGACGATTATAGTTCAGAAGAATGGGATGACAATGAAGAATCTGAGGGCATCAGACCTTATAGGTTTGAGCCGTACCAAGCAGACATCATGCCTAGCGAGTCAGACTCAGAGAGTGACCGTGGTGAGGCACACATGGCCGGCGCAGCAGCAGCGACAAACACACAGCACGGGAACACCGAGTGGTATGCTTTTGTTACAGATATTGCAACAAATTATTTGTTCATAAATATAATTTATTTAAACCCGATTTTTTAATAAAATCATAGCAGTGTATTTATAATAAAATTGAAACATCTACCTGATACTTTCACACCCCCCCCAAATAAACAAATCAAAAGATACTATTTTTTTTTTTTTAATTTTTACAGGTCCCAGTGTGGTCTGTGTGTGAGCATGACAACAGAGGAGGAGAGTATTTGCTGTCAGGAGCAGGACAAGGTGAAGCAGACAATTCCGGACGGTGCTATAAAGTGTATCACTGGTCATCACAACTTCCCCGCGGTGTGTCTGAATGAAGATGTGTTGGAAGTGGCCTACTTCATCTCTAAACATTATGTGAATATGGATTATGGGAACAATTGGAAGCGATATACAGCTTACAGACAGTTCATCTGATGATGCTACCACTACCTTGGTGAGAAAGTCCGAGTGCCAATACCTGCCTGTATCGTTCACAAGATCAGAGGGACCTTTCCACTACAAAAGGGACAATATGTTGGTTTTACTTATGCTGACTAACTACCTTTATGTTTTCATGGTATTGTTTTTCATTCAATAAATGTTTACCTGACCACAACTGTTGTCAATTTTTACAAGAAAATAAAATTACTAAAATTGATAGTGTGATACTTCAAAATCTCATAACTGTTGTCATCATTGGGACGTTGCATGCAATCCTGTATCAATACTGGGTATTTGAACAAGAGAGAGAATTTTTTTTTTATTTTGCAAATATAATATCCACGCCTAGAGGGTCACCATCATGCCCAAAGACATCCAGCTGGCCCGCCGCATCCGCGGAGAGAGAGCTTAGACTTTCTGCTGCACATCCATCAACCACAATGCTCCGCACTGTGTCTCTCTCTCTCTCTCTCTCTCTCTCTCTCTCTATATATATATATATATATATATATATATATATATATATATATATTTATATTAATATGTACATATGTATACTAGCTGCTCTTGCTTTTTCTTGCCTTCTGAGTGTTGCTATCCCTGTGCTGTTGCAATCCTGGAATTTCCCCATTGTGGGACTAATAAAGGCTTATCTTATCTTAATATAATTTTTTTTTAGTAAATTAGAGCATACTCGTGGCCATAACTTATCATTTTAAAGTTCAATTATCTGAAAAAACCTCTTTAGAAAATAAAATTATTCTCCGTATTACTGATGGCAATATCATTAAAAATAATGTATTGCCTATTATTTATGTCTCATAAAAATGCAGTTTTGTTTATCATTGTTTATTAACTGTTTTTGTCTTGTATTAACTGGCATGTTATTTTCAACAATAATAAAAGCAATGCAAGCAACTGATAGTCCTCACTTTTTCTAGAGTTTGGTCACAAGAAAAACAATATTCATAACTGGTATAGCACACATGTACTATAACTATCAAAAATAATCAGTTAATTATTATAACAGGAAAAAGACCAAATTAGTAGCAATGAATACAATATAGTCAGTTGGTGTCATGAACCAAGCCCGTGTTATCCTGTAGGCTCGGTTCTGACCATTCTCTGTGGCTCAGGCATCGGGTTTATTATGTATTATCTTTTGAGTTCTTGTTATTTTCATGTCTGTGTTCCTTTTCTTTTCCATGCCTGTAGCTGCCGTTCTGGCCGGCGGTTGTTGGGCAGCTGTTTTGACCCACTTTCAGGTGGGCACTGTCCAAGATTCGCCGGTCCGACCACACGCCCTCTCTCTTTGACAGTCAGCTGTTCATGTTTTGTGTCCATCATCTGCCGTGTTGTCAGCTAGCCAATATTGCCAACACTATCACAATGTGTTAGCCACTTCACACAGCCGTGGTTCTGTTGTGCCCCTTGAAGCGATGTCAGCCCTGGGGCGCAACTGTGGTTAACACGTGTCCTCTCCATGCATTTGCTGGGTGATGTCGGCCCCAAACGCCAACTGTAAGTGTTTCTGTTTATTTTTGTAAGTCTTTACCTTTTTAGAAACTGTTGTCATCAGTCTTATGTTCAATACATGTGCTGTGGTGAATCCTGTGTGTAAATCCATTCATCCTTCCCCTCCTCCGTGCGCTGTGTAAAAGTGCACGAGGAGCACACGAGGAGGCTTATGACAGTTGGAGCTGAAGCGTGTGATGTGGTCTTTCACGGCCTGCTGTTTATCTAAGCTTGCGACACAACGTGAAGGCATAGCCGTACAACTCAAACAAGAAATCAGAGAAACTCTGTGCTACAATGCTGCTGGCATTTCAGTCAACAACACCGGTGTTCGTTCTCTCGTTTACGTCATTTCCAACTCCTTCTTCATTCGGTGGGCGGCACCACAGTCCAGTCAGCGGCTGCGTTTTTTTGATAACTATGTTATGCAGGCATGGTTGTAAATATTATATTGATCATCGACAATGACTTTTGGGTTTACACAACATGCTAAAAAATGTCAAAATCGTGTCACCAGACCTTTAATCTTTAGCTCTGCCTTCACTGTCTTCCTCTTCTTGCTCTCCAAAGTCATCCTACAGGCTGATACCATCTAGCTTCTCTTCTGCCACCACCTTGCAGTCTCCTGTCTCTTTCAGATTTCTTCTTCTGCATAAGATGTAGTCTATCTGTGTGCATCTTCCTCCACTCTTGTAAGTCACCCTATGTTGCTGTCTCTTAAAGTATGTGTTCACCAAAGCCATTTCCATCTTTTTAGCAAAATCCACAACCATCTATCCTTCCACATTTCTCTCCTTAAGACCATATCTACCCAGAACCTCATCATCACCTGTGTTCCCTTCACCTACATGCCCATTAAAGTCCGCTCCAATCACTACTCTCTCCCTCCTGGGAACACTCTCTACTGCTTCATCCAACTTTCTCCAGAATTCCTCTTTCTCTTCTGCCTGACATCCAACTTGTGGGGCATTCGCACTGACAACATTCAACATCACACCTTTGACTTCTGGCTTCAAACTCATGATTCTGTCTGACTCCCTCTTTACCTTCTAAACACTCTTCACATACTCTTCCTTCAAAATTACTCCTACTCCATTTCTCTTCCTATCTACAACGTGGTAGAACAGTTTAAATTCACCTCCAGTGCTCCTAGCCTTGCTTCCCTTCCATCTGGTTTCTTGAACACCCAGTATATCTACCTTTCTTCTTTCCATCATATCAGCCAACTCTGCCTTTACCAGTCATAGTCCTTACATTTAACATCCCTACTCTCACCTCGACATTTCTACCTTTCCTTTTCTCTCTCTCCCTCCTAACACACCTTTCTCCTCTCCTCCTCCTTGATCTTTGACCAACAGTAGCCCAATTTCCATCAGCACGCTGTTGGGTAACAGCACCGGTGGCGGTCATTGTTAACCCCACTCTCGACCGATCTGGTATGAAAGTCTCATTTGTCATGATCTGCATGTTTGATTTGGCAAAGGTTTTAAGTCAGATACCCTTCCTGACACAACCCTCCCCATTTACCAGGGCTTGGGACCAGCACTAGGTGCACACTGGCTTGTCCGCCCTCTGTGGATGGGTTCTATCAGCCCTGATATGTGAAGATAGCCCTGATATGTGGCCTTCGTCAGAAGAGAAGCGTCTCTTCTGACGAAGGCCGCAGTGCACAGTCGAAACTTGTTAAGAAGGTAAAGACATCTCCTTTCTATTCTACTTTTGTCTTTAATAAGAACAAAAAAAAGATAAATAAGGCATCACTTTAAACTGACACAGTCCCTGCCCAATGGAGAAGGCTGTTTTTTGGCGGGCCTCAGGTGACAGCTCTACCTGCCAATAGCCGCTGCGTAGATCCAGGGAGCTGAACCAGCTGGAGCCAGCGATGTGGTCCAGCGCATCATGGATGCGGGGCAGGGGGTAGGAGTACTTATGGGTGACGTCATTCAGGCTTCGGTAATCCACACAGAACCGCCACAACCTGTCCTTCTTCCTGACCAGCACCACCGGCGCCGCCCAGGGGCTGCTGGAGGGATCAATAATGTCTGCCTCCAGCATTTCTCGCACTTTTTGCTCTGCTGCTGCCCGCCTTGAAAAGGGCAGCCGGCGTGGGCGGAGCCGAATCGGCCTAGTCTCACCGGTGTCGATCTCATGCTGCACCAAACCGGTCTGGGTGCATTCCTCATCCTTCGCAGCGAAGACACCCATATAGCAGTCCAACAGCTCCCGCAGCTGGCGTCTCTGTCCCGGCTCCAGCCCACTGCAGCTCTGCTGGAATAATTCCTCGACCACCTGCTGCGTCTCTGCCGACACGTTGACCCCTCCCCTTGCTGTCCCTGTGTGTGCTCGTGCTCCCTCTGCTCGTGCTGGTGGCGCCATTGTGTCCAGTCCTCGTGGTGGCCGGCCTGGTCCGGTCCATCCTGGCGGTCCCTCGATCGCACAGGCCTCCGTGTTCCTTCTCTGGGTTCTGCTGCGGAGCGTGATGGTCCGGGTTCCCAGCTGGAGGGACAGTCTGGCGGTGTTGATCTTGGCGTTCCACGCTGCGAGCAGGTTAAGTCCAATAATACAGGCTTCTTGGATGTCAGCCAGCCAGAACGGGTGTTTTATGTTCTGACCGGCCACCCCCACCACGAGAACTCTCCGCCCCCCCCAATCTGGTGCACTCACCAGTAGCTGTGGTGACGTAGCGCTCGGTGGGTTCCCACCCCTGTGGGGCCATCTCGTTCGTGCCCGGCAGCACACCGGGTCGGACCAAGGAGATTGTAGAGCCGGTGTCAATCAGAGCCCGGATCGACGTCTTCTCCAGGCTGCACTGTAAATACATCCCTGGCGAGTGTCCAATTCGGCCCACGTGCGGCGCCAGCTCATCGGGGGAAGCATCTGCGGGAGGCAGCCTGTCCCCGTCCATGCCACCTCGCTCTAGTTTAATGTCGGCGAGGGGCCAGTTTGTCATGGGGTGGGTGCGGGGCAGTACCGTGTGATGTGTCCTGGCTCTCCGCAGCGGAAGCACCCTTTCTCGCATCGCCGTGGCCGTCTTCTCTGTGGACGCCCTGCCATGGTCTGCCTTAACTTCTCCTCCTCTCCCTCGCTCTCAGCCGTGGCCTGGAAAGCTCTTTGTCTTGGCTCAGCTGTACGATTCATCAGCGGCTTCACCCGCTCTGCTTCTGCCACTGCAGTCTCCCAGTTGCTCACGGCGTTAATCCGGACATGGTCCTGGAGCTGGGCTGGGCGGAGACCTTGGATGAAATTCTGGAGGGCGAGCTTCTCCACTACCTCTGGTTCGAAGTCCGGGTAGCTGCGCCTTGTTAGCAGCTGTATGTCCGCCGCATAGGGTCCTAGTCTCTCCTGGCTGCCTCGACGGCGGTTGGCCAGCTGTTCCTGGGTATGCTCAACGTCGGCCGTTCTCCCAAACTGTCTCCAGAGCGCTCCTTGTAGCGCTTGCCATCTGCGTCGCTCCTCGGGCCGGAGGTCAGACAGCGTGCAGAGGTCTCGCCCTTCCAAGGCCAGCGCGACCTGCACGGCAGTTTCTTCTGGTGGCCAGCCGTTCAGCGAGGCAGCCAGCTCGACCTGGACCACGTAATCGTCCAGCAGGGTCTCGTCGTTGAAGCGGAGAATCTTGGCCCACTGCCGGATGGATGGGGCGGTTGCCTCCCGATCGATCGCCGCCCCTGGTCGCAGTGAAATTGCCGGCCCGTCCTGCCCTTAAAAGGGCGGGGAGTGGGGCTGGTTTGCTCTGCTCAGCCCACCCTGCCTTGAAAACGGCAGAAGGTGGGGTACGCTGGTCCCGTCGGGTCCGCTGCTTCGTTCGTCCCGGCGAGTGGCTCCGAGGGTCAGCGTCTCAGCTCCGTCGTCTGTCACCAGCTGAGCGATGAGTCGCTCCAGCTGCTGGATCTCCGTTCTGATCCTGGCTTCCATCTGTTCCATGGTCCCACTTCTGACACCAGTGTGTAGTAGGCGAGGTTCACACAAAGAAAGGGAGCAGATGGCTGTGACACAACAGGCTTTATTAAAACACAACACACAATCACAGACAGGAGGGGAGGTCATTCTCACCGACCTCCGTTTATATCAGGGTTACACAACACATAATCACTCCTGCTCTAATTCTACCTATAACACCTATAATACAAGACCAACCTACAGTCAATATGCACATTACAAAAAAGAGCTATAAGGATAATAAACAATGCAGGATATAGAGACCATACCAATGCGTTATTCTTAAAGTCACATGTCATAAAGTTCATCGATTTAGTTAAATTTAAGACAGCGCAAGTAATGTACAGGGCAATTAATAATCAACTACCAACTAATATACAAAAAATATTTAAAAAAAGAGACAATTATGGCTGTGTTGTGAGACATGTATATGTTGGACACTGCATATGTGATTTAACCACGATGAAGGAGAGCCAGCCCCCTGCGGTGTGGAGCCACAGAGCCTGGACCCCCTGCGGAGGACAGGGGACAGAAGACTTCCTGACCACTGAGGCTCGGGAAGAGAGAAGGGGGAGTTATGTAAATAAAAGGCTAATGAATGTGAATAAAGAGATTTTGAGAGAGATGTGTGATTTCCCCCGCGAGGGAAATGGTTTGATGTCAGAATGTTTAAATGAGAGAACTTTGGTGTGTTCACCCTCTTTGTTCGCTGCTCAGGAATTCAATTCAATTCAATTCAACTTTATTTATATAGCGCCATTTCACAACAACAGTCATCTCATAGCACTATCAACTGTAGGGAGGACCCCCACAGTTGCAGAAAGACCCCAGCAATCAGGCGATCCCCTGTGAGCAAGCACTTGGCGACGGTGGAGAGGAAAAACTCCCTTTTAACAGGAAGAAACCTCCAGCAGAACCAGGCTCAGGGAGGGGCAGTCATCTGCTGCGACTGGCTGGGGGGTGAGGGGACAGAGAAGAAGAAAAGAACAGACATGTAGAGAGCAAACAGCACGATGGGGACTCAATCTATGGGAGAGAACAAACAAATGTTAATGACCAGCAAAAAAAAAATATTTCATAGAGAGTGAGGAAAGGAGTGAGGCCCAGTGCATTACTGAAGGTCCCCCGGCTGACTAAACCTATTAGCAGCATAACTAAGGGAGGGTTCAGAAACACATGATCCCTCCCTAATTGTAGGCTATATCAAAAAGGTAGGTTTTAGCCCTATTCTTAAAAACAGAGATCAAGTCTGACTCCCGAATCCAGATTGGCAGCTGATTCCACAGGAGAGGAGCTTGATAACTAAAGGCTCTGCCTCCCATTGTACTTTTGGAGATTCTAGGTATTACAAGTAAACCTGCATTTTGGGAGCGTAGTGCTCTGTTAGGATGATACGGTAGTATCAGATCTTTTAAATAAAAAGGAGCCTGATTGTTTAGAGCTTTGTAAGTAAGAAGAAGGATTTTAAACTTAATTCTAAACTCTATGGGAAGCCAATGAAGGGAGGCCAGAACCGGAGAGATATGATCTCTCTTTCTAGTACCTGTTAAAACTCTTGCTGCAGCATTTTGGATCAGCTGAAGACTTTTTAAAGATGTTTTAGGACAGCCTGATAATAAAGAATTACAATAATCTAATCTCGAGCTAACAAAAGCGTGGATCAGCTTCTCAGCATCACTCTGAGACAAGATGCTCCTAATCTTGGCAATATTACGCAAATGATAGAAGGCAGTCTTAGAAACAAATTTAATATGTGAATTGAAGGACAAATCCTGATCAAAAATAACTCCAAAGTTCCTCACAGAGCTATTAAGAGAAAGAGTAACTGCATCCAAACTGAAAGTTTGATTTGGAAAGGAATTTCTAAGGTTTTTTGGACCAACAAGAATGACTTCAGTCTTATCTGAATTTAATAGCAGGAAATTACAAGTCATCCAAACTTTGATTTCCTTAAGACAGGCTTCTAACTTGGCTAATTGATTAGTATCATCTGGCTTCATTGACAGGTATAATTGTGTGTCATCTGCATAACAGTGAAAATGTATACAGTGCTTTCTAATAATGTTGCCTAACGGAAGCATATATAAACTAAAAAGAGTAGGGCCAAGCACAGATCCCTGTGGAACTCCATGACTAAGCTTTGAGCTGAGAGAAAACTCATCATTTACATGAACAAACTGGAACCTATCAGATAAATAAGATCTAAACCACTGCAACGAAGTTCCATTAAGTCCAACATAGTGTTCTAATCTATCAAGTAGAATATTATGATCAATAGTATCAAAAGCTGCACTAAGATCTAAAAGGACAAGTACAGAAACTAGTCCATTATCAGATGCAATGAGGAGGTCGTTAGTGACCTTCGCTAAGGCTGTTTCAGTGCTATGATGGATTCTAAACCCAGATTGAAACTCCTCAAATAAACCATTTCCCTGCAGGTGGTCAAATAATTGCGTAGCAACAACTCTTTCTAAGATTTTTGAAATGAAAGGGAGATTAGAGATTGGTCTATAGTTAGCTAAATCTCCTGGATCTAGTGTTGGCTTTTTGAGTAAGGGTTTAATTACAGCCGTTTTAAAAGCCTGCGGTACATGGCCTAAAGTTAATGAAGAATTGATTATATGAAGAATAAAGCTACCAATAAGTGGGAAGACTTCTTTAAATAACCTGGTAGGAATAGGGTCTAAAAGACAAGTTGAAGGTTTGGATGAGGAAACTATTTTGTCTAACTCACAAAGGTCGATTGGAGTAAACTCATCAAGACAGACATCAATAGAAGGAGTTGTAGTAGTTACAGTATTTAAGTTAACTGTGGGAAGAATCTGATTGATTTTATCTCTGATGGATGAAATTTTATTATTGAAAAAGTTCATAAAGTCCTGACTAGTAAGCTCTAAGGGGATGCTAGGATTGACAGAGTCCTGACTCTTTGTCAACCTGGCTACAGTACTGAAAAGAAACCTGGGATTATTCTTGTTCTCTTCTATTAATGCAGAGTAATAACTCGTTCTAGCTTTTCTAAGAGATTTTTTATAAATTAAAAGATGATTTCTCCAAGCTAAATAGATTTCATCTAAATTAGTAGAGCGCCATTTTCTTTCTAATTGACGAGTCTTCTGTTTTAAGCTACGAGTTTCTGTGTTGAACCAAGGAGTTAAAAATCTCTGATTAGCCTTTTTCTTTTTTAAGGGGGCCACCAAGTCTAGAGCCTGATGCAGAGAAGCTGAAACACTATCCACCATGTTATCAATTACAGAAGGAGCAAGCTGTCTATAGCTTATTTCCGTTGTGTTGACACATGGCATAGAGGAAACAATCTGCATAAATTTGGAAACAGCATCATCTGAGAGGCATCTACTGTGATAATATTTTTCTTTAGGAGCCAAATAGTCAGAAATAGTAAAATCAAAGGTTAACAGACAATGGTCTGACAGTACAGGGTTATGAGGAGACACTACAAGATTTTCTATTTCTATGCCATATGTCAGAACAAGGTCCAATGTATGGTGGAGGTAATGAGTAGAATTTCCTACTTTCTGAGAAAACCCAATCGAGTCTAATATTGAATTAAAAGCCACATTAAGGCAGTCACTATCTACATCCACATGTATATTAAAGTCCCCTACTATAATTATTCTATCAGATTTCAGCACTAAATCAGCTAAGAAATCATGAAATTCGGATAAAAATTCTGAATAGGTTGATGGGGGACGATAAACTATGGCAAATAAAATTGGGTTTAACCTGGAATTGCTAAAGTGCCCAACACTGAGGACCAGGCCCTCAAAGGAATTATAACATGTTTTTTGCTTTACATTAACTAGTAATTTGGAATGGTAAATTGTTGCTACTCCTCCTCCACGACCAGAACTTCTGGGATTTTGACAGTTTAAATAACCAGAGGGAGTTGATTCATTTAAACCAACATAATCCTCTTGTCCTAACCAAGTCTCTGTAAGGGAAATTAAATCAATCTGATGATCAATTAACAGATCATGGACTAACAGAGACTTGGGAGTTAGAGACCTAATATTTAATAAACCACATTTAATTTTTAAATTATGAGGAGGAACAGAGGCCAAATCATTCAATTTAGAGGCTTTATGTTTAATTTGAGTTTTACCAATATTTTGCTTTATCACTTTGGGATGCTTATACATTATATTTTTATTTACTTTGGAGGGAGCAGACAACGATTCTCTGATGGGGAAGACAGGGGCTAAGCTGAGGGGTGGCGGATGAAGAGGAGCTGCAGAGAGGCGTGTAAGACTGAGACTCTGCTTCCTGGTCCCAACTCTGAGTAGTCATGGTTTTGGAAATTTGGATAAAAAAGATGCCAGATTGTTAGATAAATGAGAAGCACCATCCAAAGTGGGATGAATGCTGTCTCGTCTCATAAGACCAGGTTTTCCCCAAAAAGAGCTCCAATTGTCAATGTAGCCCACGTCATTTTTAGGACACCACACAGACAGCCAGCGGTTCAAGGATGACGAGCGACTAAACATGTCATCACTGGTCAGATTGGGGAGGGGCCCAGAGAATACTACAGTGGCAGACATCGTTTTGGCAAAGTCACACACCGATTCTATATTAAGTTTCGTGACTTCCGACTGCCGGAGACGGATGTCATTAATGCCGGCGTGAATAACAATTGTGGAATATTTACAGTTACTTTTAGCCAGCATTTTCAAATTTGACTCGATGTCGCCTGCTCTGGCCCCAGGAATACATTTGACTATGGCCACTGGAGTCTCTAGGTTCACGTTTCTGACTGCAGAGTCGCCAATGATCAGAGTTTTTTCCTCAGCGGGTGTGTCGCTGAGCGGGGAAAAACGATTAGAAACGTGAACAGGTTGGTGGTGAACCGGGGCTTTGCGACTAGGCTTCCTTCTCACCGTCACCCACCCAGTCTCCTCGCTGCAGAGGAGAGCCGGGGAACCGGTGACAGGGGGGGCTAAGCTAGCTAGCTCCGCTGCAGCTAATGGGCGTCCGTCGAGATTAACTGGCGCAGACGGTGTTTCAATGCAGCGGAGCTGGGATTCCAAATCAGACAACCTCGCCTCGAGCGCCTCAAAAAGACAACATTTATTACATTTACCGTTATCACTAAAAGAGGCAGAGGTGTAGCTAAACATCTGACAGAGAGAGCACACCAGAGGAGAGGAAAGAGAGGTAGTAGCCATAGCTAGTGGCTAGAGAGCTGGAGAGCAAACCACACAGGCAGACAGCAAAACAGGAAGTGACGATACGTTACCACAAGGAAGTGACGATCACAATTCCTCACCTTGAATGAGAGCAGACAGTGGAATGATTACTTGAATAAACTGGAATGAAAGACAATTCGGTTTCGTTATTCAAGTCTCCCCACATTGGTGACTGACGACGTTGAGAATGAACGAAGAAATTCTCCGGGTCCCGGACTCACAGCGCTCAGAGCTGGCGAGCGCAGTGGCCGTTAAGCTGCCTGATTTCTGGCAGGATAACCCACGGTCGTGGTTTCTGCAAGCAGAGTCGCAGTTCGCGCTCGCAGGAGTAACGGTGGATGACACTAAGTTCCACCATGTCATCGCTAAACTGGACAACAGCACAGCTCGGTGCGTGCAAAGCTTGGTGGAGCAGCCACCCGCGACCGACAGGTACGGCAAGCTGAAATCCACCCTCATCAAGTTTTTCACCCCCTCGGCTGAAGTGAGGGCGAGGAGGATCCTGTCTTTGCTAGACCAAGGTGGACACAGGCCGAGCGCCCTGATGGAGGAGATGATACAGCTGAGAGGGTTGGACAACGATGATTTCATTTTTCAGTTCATCTTCCTCTCCAACCTCCCGGCGCATGCGAGAAGCACGCTGGCCGGCAAAAAGTGTCACACCCTGGAGGAGTTCCGGGAGCTGGCCCAGGAGGCAGATGGGATCCTGGACGCCTGCGGCGGGCAAGCAACCACAGCAGCGACCCGAGACAGCGGGGAGCCAGAGGCGGCAGAACCAGACTGGCCGATGATGGCGGCAACACGGCCGCGACGAGGTGGAGCCAATAGCCCGGCGGCAGAGGCGCGGGCACGACACAGCGGAGGAGAAGATCTCTGCTTTTACCATCGGAGGTTCGCAGAGAAGGCACGCAGGTGTGTGCCGCCCTGCATCTTCAGGAGTTCGGGAAACGGCAAGACCGGGGGTCGCTAGCAGCTTCGACCCTCGGAGAACGCAACAAGCTGCTCTACATCACGGATGCGCGCTCCGGACGAGAGTTCCTCATCGACACCGGAGCACAAGTGAGCTTCATCACCCCAACATACGCGGACCGGGTGGCTGGACCCCACGGTAGCGGAGCTACAGCGGCAAATGGCTCGAACATCAACACCTACGGGAGAAGGACCTTGCCTTTATGCTTACATGGCCGCACATATGAATGGACTTTTGTGATAGCGGCGGTGAGTTTCAACATGTTGGGCGCGGATTTTTTGTGTTCACACAATCTGTTAGTTGATCTTGCTAATAGACGGCTGGTAAATGCACTCTCTTTTTACTCTCTCCCCTGTTCAGCTCGAGTGTCCCCGCCACCAGTACAGACCCACGTCGCTACAGCAGGTGGTAAGTTTCACACACTCCTCACCCAATTTCCAGCGCTCACTGTGCCCACTTTTTCAGCGACGGTCGCGAAGCACGGGGTGAAACACTTTATCCCCACTTCTGGTCCTCCCATGTTTGCAAAAGCTCGGCGCTTGGATGCAGTTAAGCTCGCCATTGCGCGCGAGGAGTTCGCCAGCCTGGAGAGGCTGGGCATCGTTCGTAGGTCGAAGAGCCCGTGGGCTTCGCCGCTGCACATGGTACCGAAAGCCGATGGCTCCTGGAGACCGTGCGGGGATTACCGCAGGCTAAACAACGCTACGGCGCACGATCGTTATCCCATCCCGCACATTCAGGATTTTTCGGTGCACCTGGCGGGGGCGCGCATTTTTTCAAAGATTGATCTAGTTCGCGGCTATCACCAAGTCCCGGTCCAACCGGAGGACATTCCTAAAACAGCGGTAATAACCCCGTTCGGACTTTTCGAATTTTTACGCATGCCGTTTGGTCTCAAAGGGGCGGCGCAAACATTTCAGCGGATGATGGATGCCGTGTTACGCGATCTCCCTTTCGTGTTTGTGTACCTCGACGACATTTTGGTCGCGAGTACTTCAGAGGACGAACACGAAACGCACCTCACAGCAGTTTTTAGGAGGCTGGGAGAGCACGGCTTAATAGTTAACCCAGCCAAGTGCCAGTTCGGCGTCGAGCGGATCGATTTTTTGGGTCACAGCGTCTCCCCGGAGGGAGCGGTTCCGTTACCAGAGAAAGTACGCGCGGTAGCGGATTTTCCCCGTCCACAAACGGTCAAATCACTACAGGAATTCTTGGGGATGGTGAATTTTTATAACCGATTCCTGCCCCACGCAGCTCAAATCATGCAACCGTTATATGCCGCGCTCAAAAAACAAAAACCGACCCAGGCGGTCGAATGGTCCCTGGAGCGGGAGCGCGCGTTCACAGAGGTTAAAAAAGCCTTGGCTGACGCTGCGCTCCTGGCCCACCCAGACCCCGCAGCACGTATCGCGCTGACGACAGACGCTTCAGATTTAGCCATAGGGGCCGTTATTGAGCAACAGGTAGCCGGAGTTTGGCAGCCTTTGGCTTTCTTTAGCAAATCTTTAAGCGCGGCTGAACGAAAATACAGCGCGTTTGACAGAGAACTGTTGGCGCTGCATTTGGCTATTCGTCATTTCCAGTTCTGGCTGGAAGGACGGTGCTTCACCGCTTATGTGGACCACAAGCCGCTCACATACGCCATGGCCAAAATTTCAGACCCGTGGTCCGGCAGGCAGCAGAGGCAGCTGGCCGCAATCTCGGAATTTACCACTGACATTAGGCACGTCGCGGGCAAATTCAATGTAGTAGCGGATTGTCTCTCACGCGCGTTCACGACCCCAACACGCGCAGAGGCAGAACGGGCCACCGTGACCGCGCCGCAGGAGAGCGGCACGGTGGCGCGCGCAGCCCCGGTGCACGTGGGTATAGATTACGCAGCCATGGCAGCGGACCAGGGGGCGGACGCAGACGTGCGCGCGCTCCAGTCTGGACCAACAGGGTTGAGGCTGGAGAGCAAGTGTTTACAAACCGGTATGCCCCCCCTGATCTGCGACATGTCGACGGGGCGCCCGCGTCCGGTGGTTCCGGCCACGTGGCGCCGCCGTGTTTTTGACTCGGTCCACTCACTGGCGCACCCGGGGGTGCGCGCGTCGGTGAAACTAGTGGCGGAAAAGTTTGTTTGGCCGTGCCTGCGCAAGCACGTGAAGGAATGGGCAAAAACCTGCATTTCCTGTCAACGGGCCAAAATTCACAGGCACACAAGAGCCCCGTTAGAACCGTTCCGCATTCCGGCCAGAAGGTTCGACCATGTGCACGTCGACCTTGTGGGCCCCCTACCGGCATCACAGGGGTTCACGTATCTTTTGACAATGGTGGACCGCACCACACGTTGGCCGGAAGTGGTCCCACTTGCGACGACCACGGCCGCGGAGGTGGCTCGCGTTTTTTTAACGGCTTGGGTGGCGCGCTTCGGGGTTCCGTCGGACATTACGTCCGATAGAGGACCGCAATTCATCTCTGAGCTGTGGTCAGCGATGGCCAACGGCTTAGGAGCCAAAATTCACCGCACTACGGCTTACCACCCTCAGGCCAATGGTTTATGCGAGCGTTTTCATAGGTCTTTGAAGGCAGCACTCAGAGCGTCGCTCACGGATGCAGATTGGGTGAATAAACTTCCATGGGTTTTATTAGGGTTGCGTTCTGCGCCTAAAGAGGACTTAGACGCCTCCCCAGCGGAGCTGGTATTCGCACAAACTCTGAGGCTGCCGGGCGAGTTTTTACCAGAGCACCCAGAGCCCCCACCTCTCTCGGCTCTGGGACCGTTAGTCGGCACGGGGGCAGACACGCTCCCGGGTCCGGTTCATCACGCTTTTCCACGAGTTTTCGTCCCCAAGGCTTTGAAAAATGCCGATTTCGTTTTTGTCAGGCGCGAAGCCCTAAAAGCAACGCTCAAACCACCTTACGAAGGGCCATTTCGAGTGCTGGAGGCAGGTGATAAGCAATTTGTGCTAGATTTTGGAGACAGAAAAGAGACAGTCAGTATTGACAGACTAAAACCTGCTTTTGTCATGAAGGACGTGTCTGTACCGGTCGCGGTGGCGCCTCGACGAGGCAGGCCCCCGCAGGGGGCAATTAATCACTCTCTCCCTCAGTCAACAGACCCGAAGCAGAAACGCACCGCAGGCAAGGCGGGGCCAACGCACAGCAGATTCGGCAGACGGCTGAAGCCCAAGCGGCGCACAGACTGAATGTTGGTGTTGATTATTCAGTAGTGAGTAAGGTGCTATTTAATTTTAGGAATTAGTCTGTTCTTCATCGTTTGGGGGGGGTTATATGGCTGTGTTGTGAGACATGTATATGTTGGACACTGCATATGTGATTTAACCACGATGAAGGAGAGCCAGCCCCCTGCGGTGCGGAGCCACAGAGCCTGGACCCCCTGCGGAGGACAGGGGACAGAAGACTTCCTGACCACTGAGGCTCGGGAAGAGAGAAGGGGGAGTTATGTAAATAAAAGGCTAATGAATGTGAATAAAGAGATTTTGAGAGAGATGTGTGATTTCCCCCGCGAGGGAAATGGTTTGATGTCAGAATGTTTAAATGAGAGAACTTTGGTGTGTTCACCCTCTTTGTTCGCTGCTCAGGAATGAGAGCAGACAGTGGAATGATTACTTGAATAAACTGGAATGAAAGACAATTCGGTTTCGTTATTCAAGTCTCCCCACAACAATGATCATAATTTGAGGGGAGACTTAAACTTTACAAAACCCAAGATACGTACAACCAAGAAAAGTATGTGCATATCTGTCTGTGGGGTGGATTTGTGGAACAGTTTGGAGCCGGAACTGAAACTATGTACAAACAGAAATCAATTCAAAAAGAGGTATAAGCACCATTTGCTGAAAGGGTATATGTTAGAAGGGTAGTAGTTATATGTACGATTCATTATGTTCACTCTGGGATATTATGGGACACTATGGAATGGTGGGTGGGACAGCATTGTGTATATCTGTGTTGTTTGAGGCTGGTTTTGATGTATGGACATCAATGTATGTTAGAATGGATGGGTGTTAATGTTGATATGTAAAAAGCACAGTAAATTGTTTACTTGGGGTCTTAAAGGTGGTAATTTGTATAAAATTCACATGGGTGTATCTATGGAAAAGAGGAGATGGAATTAATAAGTGTTCACTTCTTCCTTCTCCCTTTCGAACAGTGTATACTGTTACTTTATTGCATTTGCCATTTGCTTGTATTTGTTATATTTTTGTGTTCGAAATAAACTATCTATCTTTCTATCTATCTATCTATCTATCTAAAACTGCTTGGTCATTATAACGCAGTTATAATGACACAGCAGTATAATAGCACAGTAATAACATTAAACACACACACGAAAATAAAGTCTCTACTGGCACGGCATGCTGGGAAAAAGCCCTGATGTTACACTATAAATATTACTGAAATGATTAGAATCATTCAGAAATTACATTTAGACCTATAAGACACATCGGAATACAAATAACAATATGTATCTATCATTATTTCTTTATTTTTCATGATGACAGTTGTGGCTCTGCCTCACCTGCCTCCCCTGACTGCACATCACTGTTCCCAAGGACCCCTGAACAGTCTCTTAAGAACCCCCTGGGCTCCTAGGATCCCTGTTTGAAAAACACTGGTCTATTAGTCAAGAGTACGTCTGAAGTACTCAGTATTGTGTTCTGTCAGTTACTTGAACTAATGCCCCGAATTTCCCTCTGGGGATTAATAAAGTATACAAAATACCCACAAAAAATACTTAAACTGACATTCAGTTATTCTGTGCTGTATTCAAAATGTCCACTGTCTCCTTACAATCTATTCACTACATAGTTAATTCAAATGTAAGGGATTATATACTGAAGTCAATAGAATAATGAAAATTTGAGATTTCGGACACTACTCAACTTATTTTCTCAGCGTAAATCAAATCAATTTTACTGTATTAACTAGAAAAGCACTCGGAGAGCGCAGACCTCCGCCAAGCGGCACAGTTCCCCCCATACAGTGTTTGTGTGTACGTTTTCAGATTCCCTGAGCATGAAAAGATATGACTAGCAATTGGATTCACAATGATTATTTGTTTATTTGACATGGACAGTGCAATAAACAGACAATTAATGAATGACAATCAATGTGATAGTGATAGGATTAGTGGTTCAGTAGTGTAAAACGGGGCTATAAGGGATGGCGGGTTAATAAGGGACACTTTTTTGGGAAATGTTTTAAATGTAATTCTGCTTTTTTTATTTTGAGCAGGACGCTGAGTTGTGATGTTATTGTCAAATATCCATGAATCCTTCATCAAATCTAGGCGGAAGCAAAATTAAAAAAGCAGAATTACATTTAGAAAAGTGTCCCATATTACCCCGCCGTCCCTTATAGCCCTGTTTTACGGTTGTAAAAGCCTTGCCTCCTTGGCGGAGGTAATAAACTGAAGTGTTGGTGTGTCCATCTCCTCCACTGACGGATGCAGATTGGTTAAACAGGTTGCCGTGGGTTTTATATTATATTGGGGTTGTGCTCCGCGGCAAAACAGAATTTAGAATCTTCCCCGGCAGAGAGGTCGTTTTTACGCAGCGCCTATAGCTGGGCGGGGAATTTGTGGCAAATAATCGGGCGGCGGACAGGTGGCCGTGTCAGGTTTTGCAGCGTGGCACAAAAACAGGCACGCTGGCGGGCCCAGGCCAGCAGTGTTTTCCGCGTGCTTTTGTGCCTAAAACGTTGAAGAACGCGGAGTTTGTGTTGGTCAGACACGACGACCAGCGCAATGTGCGCAGCGCCTATGGCTGGCACAGGCACGCTGGCGGGCCCAGGCCACCAGTGTTTTCCGCATGCTTTTGTGGCTAAAACGTTGAAGAAGGCGGAGTTTGTGTTGGTCAGACACGACGCCCAGCGCCCTCCATTGCGCCTGCGCACATGTTGAAAATGGCCGTATGTCACAGTGTGGAAAAATGCTTTAAAAAAATTCCTGTATGCAGACGGTGATGCGGATCATCCCCAAAATTTAATCAGTTCTTCCTTGTACCATTTCCAACAACGCCTGAAAGTTTCATTGAAATCCGTCCAAAAGTTTTTGAGTTATCTTGCTAACCAACAGACAAACAGACAGACAGACAGACAAACAAACACACAGACAAACACACAGACAAACCCCGGCAAAAACATTACCTCCTCCTGGCCTTTCGGCCTGGCGGAGGTAATAAATGAAATTACTTAAAGGCAATTTATGTTGTGATGCAAAGCTCTCTTCTCACTGCTCCACTGACATTGCATTATGGGATACATTGGCTCTATCAGGTAGTGGATTGGACCCATGTCCTCATCTTGAGTTATTACCTCCGCCAGGCCGAAAGGCCAGGAGGAGGTAATGTTTTTGCCGGGGTTTGTCTGTCTGTCTGTCTGTTTGTCTGTTGGTTAGCAAGATAACTCAAAAACTTTTGGACGGATTTCCAAGAAACTTTCAGGCGTTGTTGGAAATGGTACAAGGAAGAACTGATTAAATTTTGGGGATGATCCGCATCACCGTCTGCATACAGGAATTTTTTAAAGCATTTTTCCACACTGTGACATACGGCCATTTTCAACATGTGCGCAGGCGCAATGGAGGGCGCTGGGCGTCGTGTCTGACCAACACAAACTCCGCGTTCTTCAACGTTTTACGCACAAAAGCGCGTGGAAAACACTGCTGGCCTGGGCCCGCCAGCGTGCCTGTCCTTACGCCACGCTGCAAAACCTGACACGGCCACCTGTCCGCCGCCCGATTATTTGCCACAAATTCCCCGCCCAGCTATAGGCGCTGCGTAAAAACGACCTCTCTGCCGGGGAAGATTCTAAATTCTGTTTTGCCGCGGAGCGCAACCCCAATATAATATAAAACCCACGGCAACCTGTCTACCCAATCTGCATCCGTCAGTGGAGGAGATGGGCACACCAACACTTCAGTTTATTACCTCCGCCAAGGAGGCAATGCTTTTACTACCGTAAAACGGGGCTATAAGGGACGGCGGGGTAATAAGGGACACTTTTCTAAATGTAATTCTGCTTTTTTTATTTTGCTTCCGCCTAGATTTGATTAAGGATTCATGGATATTTCACAATAACAACACAACTCAGCGTCCTGCTCAAAATAAAAAAAGCAGAATTACATTTAAAACATTTCCCAGAAAAGTGTCCCTTATTAACCCACCGTCCCTTATAGCCCCGTTTTACACTACTGAACCACTAATCCTATCATTATCACATTGATTGTCATTGATTAATTGTCTATGTTTATTGCACTGTCCATGTCAAATAAACAAATAATCATTGTGAATCCAATTGCTAGTCATATCTTTTCATGGTCAAGGAATCTGAAAACGTACACACAAACACTGTATGGGGGGAACTGTGCCGCTTGGCAGAGGTCTGCGCTCTCCAAGTGCTTTTTTTTTTTTTTTTTTTTTGTTACTTATTTGTACCCGTAGGTAGATTTGGTTTGCAGTCTGGTGACAAGCCACCGGCTGCTGGTCGCTGCGTGCGCGAGCGCCCTAAACCTACATGTTTTTGGTATGCGGGAGGAAACCGGAGAAATCCCGGAGTAAACCCACGCAACACGGGGAGAACATGCAAACTCCACACAGCTCACTGTTGGTCGGGGGCTGGGATTGAACCCACGACCTCATGATCCCCGCGATCCCCCGGCCGAGGGTAAAACTGTGCTGTCACAGTGCTAAACCACTGCGCCACCGTGCAGCTTTTCTAGTTATAGTATGATTTTCTGTGTTATGGGTTTTGTTCAGTCATTATGTGCATTATGATTGTCTTGGTCTTGTCTCCCCTGAGCCTCTGTTCATGTTCTATTACTCCTCTGCCTGCAGTTGTGTGTGTATCCCCGCCTGTCCTGTCACTTCTGTTCTACCCTTATGTCAGTTGTTGGTATTGATTCAGAATCAGAATCAGAATCAGAATGAGATTTATTGCCATTGTTCATGTAGTACACAAACTAGGAATTTGTCTCGGTGCAATGCTGCAACATTAAACATGGAGTAGCACTAAAGATAAAAAACTATGCATGCAATAAAAGGTAGAATATGAATAAGTAGTACTAATCTATGCAATTTTTAAATATATTAACAAGCAGCAGATATTGTGGAGTTCCACATAGTGCAGTCGGTAGTGCAAAAAGAAAACAGTGATAATTGTCATGAGTCCGGTTGAGCTGCTGTACGTAGTGCACGAGAGTCTAATAAGTCACTTAAAGCCCCATTTCCACCAGTATCACCTGGGCTTTACTTTTTTTTACTTGTTTCGGTTTTTCGCCATTTCCACCCAAGTCCTCACAGTTTAACCGTTACGATTTTCGTGCCTGTTCAGAGGCAGGGTACAGGCGAGCGAAAAGCGAGGTGTGAAATGACGTCAATCGACTGCTAAACGCTGATTGGTCAGGGCGTAACGTCACCAAACGCGTCCGTTTGTTTTCTGTTGAAGCTACACGTCCGCCATTTGTAATTTCAGCGAGTAACCGCGGTGACTGGATTCAAAATTGTGTTCTCATATAACGATGTCCACGCGCAAGTTTATTCCATGAACAAACGAGGAGGTGCGGACTTTTCTGTCCCTCGTAGCCGATGACTACATCCAGAGCGAGTTTGTGGGGCAACTTGCAATGAAAAAATATACCAGGAAGTGTCCGGCCTGCTATTTTGGCAGAGAATTTGGACTCGACACGGCCACGCAGTTGGAAAACGGTGACGGTGAGTGTTGTTTTGTTATTGTCCGTCTTCTTGCCTTTCGGTCAAAAGCGCACTTTATTTTAGCAATAAAGAAAGTTGTTTGATTGTGGGCAATTGTGGTGATGGCTAGCCCGCTAATAGCTAGCTACCTCTGTACCTTGCTGCTACCTGGCATCAAGCTGCAGAATCGCGCTTTTATTTCAGTATTCACGTGAACAAAACGCTGACGTAAGCTAATTTTATTCTGGTTAAAAAGTTTTGTGTTTGCGGTACATGTTGCACTTTGTTTGTGAGCGTTATTGTGTGTTTTTTTCCTTCTATACACAGTTTTCAAATCCCTTGGGTCCGCCTCACTGGACTGCCCCGGCATCTCCCAGTCAAGTGCTGGTAAGGCACAACAAACTGAAAATTACCACCCGGTTGTTTTTATATGTGATTGTTTTCTATAGACGCATAACAAGGAATTTAAAATGTCTTTCTACGTTTATAAAAATACTAGATTCAGGGGTGTTCATAGCAGTAGTAGATTAGTTTATTTGACAGGGACAGTGCAATAAACATAGACAATTAATCAAAGACAATCAATCTGATGTGTTGCACATAGAGTGTATAGCTATTAGCTAATTTGCAACTCTTGTCCCTGGATGGGCTTTAGAAAAAAGAATCAAGATAAAAATATACACAATAACCACATACATCAATGCAGAAAAATTATAAATACACAATTATAAATATTATAAATATTATAAATACACAAATATAACAGCCTGACTCACCTTTAACATAAATATTATAAATACACAAATATAACAGCCTGACTCACATTTAACACATATAACATAACTCACATTTGCCTATTTCAGGCCTTCCTCCCTCCGTCACTCACTATAAACAAACACATTTATTCCTTCCCTTCATTCACTCTCACTTTGCAGACAAATAATTCATACATGAGTACATTCTTGTTTATTTTTCAGCCAGTTTTTAACATTTTTAGTGAATGTTTTAAAGTCCGTTATTATTTTAATTTCATTTGGCATTGTGTTCCAGATGTGACTGCCCTTTATAGAGAAAGCTGTTTGTCCAAATGTGGTTCTGCGGTGGAATATTTTACAGTTATTGTTAACAGAACTCCTGGTGGCTCTGCTGCTGTCCTGTCTTTGGACGAAACCAGCAAGTGGCTCGGGTGCTGATTTATGGAAACATTTGAACGTTAATTTCAGAAGACAGAGGTCAATGAAGCTCTCAAAACTCAATAGGTTGTATTTTTTTAAAACATTACAGTGATGCCACCTAATGGGCTTTTTGTCCAAGATTTTTAGGGTTTGATTATATAATGAACCTATATGTCTTATTGTGGAAGGGGCTGCTTGAGCCCAGACTGTCAAACAGTATGATATATGAGAAAAAACCATAGAATGCATATACAGTGCAGCTGCTTCGTAAGGTATGTAATATCTAATTAATTTAAAGCAGTTCAGATTTTTTTTTACTGTTTTTGAAATTTTCTTTATATGAAGATTAAATTTGAGTTGAGGATCTAGTACAATGCCAAGGTATTTGAATTCTGTAGCTAAACTGATGTCATGATCATGTATATTAACTTTAAAAATGTTGCAGGTTACATTTTTTGATTGAAAAGCACATTGAGACTGTTTTCTGAAGGTTCAGCAATAGATGGTTCTTGAGGAGCCACTCTTGGACATCAACCATACTTGTAGACAGTACATCTGCAGCCTGTGCTGGAGTCTTGGCAGCTGTGTAAATAACTGCATCATCTGCATAAAGTTGGCATGTTGCAGCTGAGCAGTGTAACGGCAAGTCATTAATAAAAATGCTGAAAAGTAAAGGACCAAGAATGGACCCTTGTGGGATACCCATGCGGTTGTTTAAAAATGAGGATTTATCCTGGTGAACTTTTACACACTGTTCTCTATTCTGGAGATAAGATGCAAACCATTCTAATGTATTTGGGGAGAAGTTAAAAGATACCATTTTGGATAAAAGCAAACTGTGGTTTACAGTATCGAAAGCCTTTTTGAGATCTAGAAAAACAGCTCCTACCACATTACCCCTGTCCAAGGACTGTTTGACGTTTTCAATAAGGCAACAATTTGCTGTTTCTGTTGAGTATCCTGGTCTAAAACCAAATTGATGTGGATGAAGAAGTTGACTGTCTTGTAAGTAGTCTATCAGCTGTGTAGCTACAACTTTTTCAAGAACCTTAGATAGGACTGGTAAGATAGAGATTGGGCGGTAATTGCATATATCGTCTTTACTGCCTGATTTATGAACTGGTATGACGACAGCTTTTTTCCAGCCAGATGGAAATGTACTAGACCTAATGGAGAGATTAATGAGATGAGTCAGTGGTTTGATTAATATTTTGCTGTGCATTTTGAGAAAGGAGGTGCTCATATTGTAGATATCACTAGTTTTTGAGTTTGACAGTGTTTTAACAATACCAGCAATTAACTTCTCATTTACCTCATCGATGTGAAAAGTATCTGTTGGGAGTATGGAATTTGTGTTGTTGAGCACATTTGGCAGCACAAAAATTTTTGTTAAGTCTTCCACAGAGCCCACAAAGTGTGAATTAAATTCATTTGCCAAAGTAGCCTTGTCACTGACGGTCTTGCCATTGATTCTAAGTTCCTTTACCCCCTTCTGATCGTTTTTTTTATTAGTTAAGTTATTTAAATGCCTCCATAGGGAACTGTTGCTACCCTTTGCATGATCTATCAGTTTATTGTAATAAGATATTTTTGATTTTCGCAGCTCATGTACCACTTTATTTCTTAAACTTTTGTACACAAGGTGATCATTTTGTAGTTTGGAGGTTAGTGATGTTTTCAGTGCATAGTCTCGCCTCTTCATAAGTTTTCTTATTTCATTATTTAACCATGGTAGGCTAATCTTCTGTTGTCTACTTTTAATTTGCTTTGAAAATTTTTCTATAGACTTTGTGATTGTTGCAGTTATAAAATTACAACAATCATCTACTTCACATGTTGCCATGAGCTGCTCCCAATTTTGATTCTCTAAGTAATGTTCAAACTCCTCATTTTTTGATTTGGGGATAATAAAATTTGATTTGTCAATATCGACTCCCCCAAAATACTGTAGTCGCTTTTTAGTAAGTTTCCTGACAGCAAGAACCATGTTATGATCTGAGAGACCAGTTACAAGATTATAGGTTCTGGTTATTCGTTCTGGTTTATTAGTAAATACCATGTCAATAAGTGTTCTGGATTGTTTGGTTATCCTGGTGGGTCCTTTGATGATTTGCTGGTAATTAAATTTAGTCATGAGGCTTTTCAGTTTTTGTTTGTCTTTTTTATCAGACCAGTTGATATTAAAGTCACCATGAATTATTGTTTCTCTGTTCTTCTCAAGTTGTTTAACCAGATCACTTAATTCATTATAAAAGGAAGAGTTGTGTGACGGTGGGTTGTACACTACTGCAATGTTGAAATTCATTACCGGAGAGAGACATACATTAACAGCTAAACATTCAAGTGAAGTATTCAAATCAACCAGTTGACATTTATATTTCTCTTTGACATTTATATTTCTCTTTAGCCACAGTGGCCCAGTGTTATAGGTGTGTTGGTGGTGAAATACTGTTGTATTTTCACAAAAAAAAAGGAGCACATGTACAGACTTCAAATCAAAATGCTTGATTGAAATTCTTCAAGTCAGCTAACACTATTAACCCATTCTGATTTATGAGGCCACAGTACAAAGAAATTCTTTTAAAAATAACCCATTAAATCAAAATACTTTTTACAATTAATCCTTTTTGAAATGAAGGGGGGCCTAACCACTTCACCACAGAAGTTTCTAAAGTCCACTCTACTGAGGGGCAACAACATGACAGTTGAGCTTAAATACAGCAACGAAGCATCCCACCACAGGCTTTCAACAGTTTAATTCCATAATATTTTTTCTGACATGTTTTGATCCGGTGTTATCTAAATACAATGACTTCTGTCTTTCATATAGGCAAGCTGAAGAGGTCCAGCAACATTGCAGACCTTGCATCACTGATGGCCCAGAATCATGCTGAGGAGATGCGGATCCATGAAAGGATGCTCGAACAGCGCGAAAGACACCTGCAGTTAGCCGCATTAAGAAGGGATGAGCTGACAGAGACGGCTTCCTTCCACGGAGCCTTCCGAAACCATTTTGGCAGTCTGGTCGAAGTACTGAAAGCTCCCCATTTGTTAACATGTTTTGGGAATATTTGTAATGTAATAAAATGTTAGTCTTTTGGATAAAAGTGTGGTTTGTATATTATAACACTGGATGATAAAGGCGAATAATTACATACACATTCCATTGCCTCATATGACCCTAATCCTGCTGTTCAGCCATAAAGGTGTCAAGATTTTTAATGGTAATGTAATTGTTATTGTTAAATTTAATAAATATTACCACTGCTGTATCCATTGCTCTACATTGGGTACAGTTTTTAAGTAAAATTGTAAGCAGTTGCACAGGTGTAATTTACATTCAGCAGTAGACACTGATAAAGGTAAAAGTCGAATTGGGTAAAAGGTAAGTACATGTGAATTGAATGTTATATCGGCATTCCAAATTCTGAGAATTCCAATAAATTATAAGCAGTCTAGTATAATATAAAGCGAAAATACCCATACATGTAAACCCAAATATAACATTTTCGATGTTGTAAACGTTGACATGTATATGATAAACCTATGCTATTGTGATTCAATAGATCCATAGTGATCTTTGGTTTGAAAAAGAAAATTATAATTTGGTGTTGGCAGTGTGACAATGTCAGTGTATTTAGTAGGATTAAAAAAAGTTTCATCATAAAATTTCTAGGTTCATTGGCAATTCCATCAAACCAAAAGTGAGTTGTCTAGCTGCAGCATATTTTTTTTGAGTCATTTCTATGTTGTTTTAGTGTGTAATTAGCCACCACTGAACAGATAACCCTTATAAATAACAATAGATTGGAAAAATGATACACAATGGGCCTAGATTTGGATTGGCTTTTTTTATAATATCAGTTATTTGGTAAGTTAAAGTTAACTGGAAGTATAACAAGTTTCCACATATAATTCCAAGGTCAATTGGCAATTCCATCAAATCAAAAGTGAGTTGTGTAGCTGCAGCATTTTCTTTGCAGTCATTTTCTACGTTGTTTTAGTGTGTAATTAGCCACCACTGAACAGATAACCCTTATAAATAACAATAGATTGTACAATGATACTCAAATGATACACAATACAAAAAATGGGCCTAGATTTGGATTGGCTTTTTTATAATATTTTTAATTATTTTGTAAGTTAAAGTTAACTGGAAGTATAACAAGTTTCCACATATAATTCCAAGGTCAATTGGCAATTCCATCAAACCAAAAGTGCGTTGTATAGCTGCTGCTTTTTTTGGGAAGTCAGTTTATCATCAGTGTATCATTATTACACAATATACAAAATGGGTCTAGATTTGGATTGGCTTTTTTATAATATTATAAATTATTTGGTAAGTTAAAGGGGTTTAGGATTAAGCTTCTGCATAATTTTAAATTACCCCGGTGTTTCAGCATTTAATTAACCGTCTGTTAACATTTAACCGTTTTGAACAACAGAGGCGACGTAGTTTAAAAGTGCACAACATTTTATTTAAAAAAGACGTTTGACATATGTATGCACATGAACACTGAACAAATGAAATGATCTCTGAATGATCTCTGCTTCATATGCAGCTGCTTCAGATTCCTCCTGGGCAACCGCTATTCTCCTCTCCTGCTCCAACGTGTGTTGTCTCAATCCACGTCGTCTTGTCCTGTAAAATTCTCTTGTCTCGTTAAAGACATTCATTGTGTTAAAAACCGTGGAAATCCTCCGCTCGTAATCCGCTATTTTTTTCTGTGTTGTTGAGGAGTCAGTCTCGTCCTTTATACGTCAGCAGTGTAGCGCCACCTCGATCCCGCCCACCCCAGCAATTCTCGGCTTTCCGCGGTTGTGATGGAGGCGCAGCCGCGGGAGAAACGAGTAAAAAAGAAAAGAGTAGCGCAGAACTATATAGTGGAAATGTGGCTTTAGTGTTCAGCAGTCTGATGGCAGAGGGGAAGAAGCTGTTCAAGTAGCGGGAGGTTTTAGTCTGAATGGACCGAAGTCTTCTGCCTGAGGGGAGGGGGGCAAACAATGCGTGTCCAGGGTGTGAAGGGTCGGCTATGATCCAACCTGCACACCTCCGGGTCCTGGAGATGTACAGGTCCTGGAGGGATGGGAGCTTGCAGCCGATCACCTTCTCAGCAGCGCACACAACGCGCTGCAGTCTTAATCTGATTGATAGGTGAGGATTAGCGTCATCACCTATTCTATACTTTTTGATTAGCCTTGCCCTCTGTAATCTTATGTTCCCCTTTGTTCTGTCTGATGCCTTTGTGAGTCATACAGAGTAATTAACATGCCTCACTTCTTGTTCATGTTCTTTCAAGTCTGTATCCTGCTGTTCATTGTCTTTTGGATTACCTTCTGTCTGCTGTGCCTGCCTGCCAGCACATTTTATTGTTCAACCCTCGAGCTGAGTAGCTTACCAGCTCAAAATAAGAACTGACAACTTGAAGTCCTGCGAGTGGATCTTTTTTCAAAATTGTGACAGGCTCATATAGTGACCATCAGTTGGACACTACTTTTCAAGATGCATTGGGGAATATTTGAGTGCATTATGTAGTGAATTAAATTTCCATTCAAGATTTTGAACAGTACTAAAAAAAAAAAAAAAAAGCTGAACACTATGTAGGGAATGAGTGAACATTTCAAACAGCTTTAGTTTTTTTCAAGGCAACTGATTTGCATGCTTTTTTTCTCAGTAAGACTAATAAGAAATTTACAGTGAAAAGTATCCAGACTAAGTCACCATTTCCAAAATTTAAAGTTTTTATTGGAAACTGTCTTTTGTTGTGTTATGGCGATGCATATTGGTGATAAAGAAATGTATATTGTGGTTGTGTCAGCAGACAGCGTCTCAGTCAGGAGGCAGTGGTTAAACACAACAGAACAATAGGCAGGGACCTCATGGGGAGTTGGCAGGAAGAGAGAGCTGGGGGTTTAAGGCGAATGTATGGTAGAGGTGAAATGTCATGCAGATGTGAGATGATCTGTGGAGTTTTAATCAAGTTGAACAGTTTCTCTTTGACATGTAGTTTTGGGTTTAACTCCAGATATAATGATCCAAATTTGATGAAACTTCAGACTCAAAATCACAACAGTATTCTTCATCTAACCACCTTCATCTAAAGAATCTCTTATTTGCTCTTATTTGTCCAGTTACTCATTTAATCAATCTGTTAATCAAACATGCTGTCATCCCAACTGCTTGGAAGGTAAGAGTGGTTAGACCAATTTTCAAAACAGAGATTAAAACCGATATAAACAACTACAGACCAATCAACATTTTCTCAGACATCTACCTTACCCACCTCACCCGCAGAGACATCAACATTGCAGGCGACACCTCCCACCCCTCACACTCCCTCTTCAGGCCCCTGCCCTCAGAAAAAGAGTTACCAGAGCCTCCGGGCTCACTCCACAAGACTGCTTAACAGTTTTGTTCATCAGGCCATCAGGACCCTGAACTCTGTCCACTCCTCCAGACCGTAATGCACTCACTTGCACAATAACTACCTCAGCTGTTGGCACGGAAAGACTGGCACACCAACAGTAATGCATCTGTTGCTGTACGTTTCTGCACTTTACTGCAACCATTTGCACAAATGCCATATCTGCTGCTGTCTGTTATTGCAATACTGACCATGTGCAGTCCTATCTGTCACTGTCTACACCTACAGCACACTACCGCACTGAACTTGAAACTACAAGTATTAGTGCTCTACTTTTTCTGTATATAGGATTGCTGGGTTTTATCGCTTATCTTCATTTGCACCATGGGATGTCTGGGTCTATCTTTTGTCACCATTTGCACTACGGGTAGCATTATTGTACATAGACTGCTGTTGTTGTTTTTCCAGCCTCATTCCTTTTCCTTTTTTTAAATTGCACTTACCACCGAAGAGGGAGAGAAACGCCATTTCAATTCTCCTGTATGTCTTGTATGTATAGTAGTATTGACAAATAAAATCTTTGAATCTTGAATTTTTACCGGTTATCTCCCAAAATGATTGGCTACACTATGATGTGAACATCTGAATAATGGGAACACCCCCCTGCATCACGTACAGTTTGGATTCCATGCCCACTATTTAACAGAGTCTGCAATAAGCTTGTTTTTAGAAAAAACTAAATCTTTTTTAGATAAGTGCAGTTGAGTAGGTGCTGTGTCCTTAGATCTGATGCCAGCGCATTTCTCCCACCTTTACAAAGTCCAAAAACATACACACAATTCAAACCCACCCTAATTTCGAGCCCGAATCACACACACAAAAAAAATATAAAATAGGGCCAGTGAGTGAACTACCACACGGCCCTCATGGCACGGTGGATTATTCTGGCACCAAATTAAACTAAAATGTCTTTAGTCAAACTAAAAATGTCTGCTGTGCTCCTAAACTAAACCTATTAAACAAAACAACAACAGAACTATTGTGGAGAGAGAAATAATCGGGCGAAGAAGTGCAGAGCAGAGCAGACTTTATTAATCTCTCCCTCACATTCACAAGAATCACAAGCATAAAAAAGCAGGTCACAGGCACCTCTCCTTTTATAGCATACCACTCTCTCCGCGACCTGGGGTGCTACATTAACATAAATGCATTTGCCATTTCCCTTTGTCACTGTTTGTATCAGCACACAAATCCCCCCATGACCATTCCCCTTCAGTCTGAGTGGAAACATACTGAGTGGAAACATACTGAGTGGGTTCCCACACCGCACCCCCTCTAGAAACTCAGACTGAGCCTTAACCCTCATGTCCTTTGGGCTTCAGCCTACGTCCATAGCAGCTGTAACGGGGGGGTTGGCAGCTCCGAGGCGCTGCTGTGCTGGTGGGGGGCTCCTGGGGGTGCATCCCTCTGTGGGGGGACATCTTCAATATGCCATTGTGACTGATCTGACGAGTCATTTACCTGGGGAGGTCTCAGTGGGGGTCGTCCACGCCGAGGAGCTCGGGCGAAGACTACCTGCTCGTCTGCTAAAACGAAGGCGGGTTTAAGCTTGTCTATACAGATTATTTCCCTGTGTCCCCCCAAGTCTAACACAAAATGTTTCTCCCCCCGTTCTAGCACTCTGAACGGGCCGTCGTAGGGTGGGTGCAATAGGATCCGGTGGGCATCGTGCCTGACAAATACGAACGACAAGTCCTTCAAGGTCTTCGGCACAAAAGTGCGGGGAAAACAGTGGTGGGCCAGGCCGGGTACCGTCCCTGCCTCTGTGCTATGCAGTGAAAGCAGGGATGGATCGGTGTTCGGCGTGGGGTTGTCCGGCAAAAACTCTCCAGGGAGCCGCTGCAGCTGGGAAAAAACCAGCTCTGCTGGGGAGGCTGCCAAATCTTCCTTCGGTGCTGAACGCAACCCTAATAGAACCCACGGCAACCGGTCCACCCAATTTGTATCCGTAAGCAAAGCTCTGAGTGCTGCTTTAAGTGATCTATGGAAACGCTCGCATAACCCATTAGCCTGGGGGTTGTACACAGTCGTGCGATGAATTTTGAAGCCCAGGCTCTGGGCCATCGTGGACCAGAGGTTGGAAACAAAATGCGGGCCCCAATCAGACGTGATATCCAAAGGGGCGACAAAATGTGCCACCCATGTCGTCAAAAAAACGCGTGCAACTTCTGCGGACATGGTGGAAGCTAGCGGGACTGCCTCGGGCCAGCGTGTGGTGCGGTCCACCACTGTCAGGAGATGTGTGAACCCCTGCGATGGTGGGAGGGGGCCCACGAGGTCCATGCGAACGTGGTCGAACCTCTTAGCCAGGATATGGAACGGCTCCAAGGGGGCCTTTGTGTGCCTGTGCACCTTGGCTCGTTGGCACGCTACGCAGGCTGCAGCCCACTCTTTCACCTGTTTGCACAGGCTCGGCCAGACGAACTTCGCTCCCACCATTTTGACTGACGGGCGCACTCCTTGGTGCGCCAGGGAGTGAACCGACTCAAAAACGCGGCGGCGCCAAGCGCGTGGGACCACCCGCCGCGGGCGGCCTGTGGAGACGTCACAGACTAGGGGGGCCCCCCATCTTGCAGTACTCTGCTCTCCAGCCTTAACCGTGTTGGTCCAGACTGGAGCGCGCAAACGTCCGCATCTCTGATCTGCTCAGCGGCCATGGCCATGTAATCTATCTCCACATAGACTGGGGCCACTAATACACGCGAGAAGCAGTCCGCCACCACGTTGAGTTTACCGGCCACATCCTGAATGTCGGTCGTAAACTCCGAGATCATGGCCAGCTGTCTCTGCTGCCGGGCCGATCATGGTTCCGAAACCTTGGCCATCGCGTATGTTAGCGGCTTGTGGTCCATGAACGCAGTGAAGTTGCGCCCTTCCAACCAGAACTGGAAGTGATGTATGGCCGGGTGGAGAGCCAATAACTCCCTGTCGAACACGCTGTATTTACGCTCATTGTCGCACAAAGACCTGCTAAAAAAGGCGAGCAGCTGCCAAGAATCGGCGATGCACTGCTCCACGACGGTCTCTATGGCCACGTCTGATGCATCGGTAGTGAGCGCTATCCGAGCCGTTGGGTCCGGGTGCGCCAGTAGTGCGGCGTTCGCCAGAGCTGTTTTAACCTCGGAAAACGCCTACTCTCGCTCAGGAGTCCAGTCGACTCTGTCCACTGGTTTCCGTTTCTTAAGCGCGGCATACAACAGCTGCATGAGCTGGGCTGCGCGGAGGAGACATGGCTCCACGACAACATCCCGGATGCGGCCATTCAGCTGGAAGGGATGACATCATTCTGGGCGGACAGGCAGGCTGCTAGCTCCAGTAAGAGTCGAGGGAGGGGCCTATGTATCTATATTAACAAGAACTGGTGTGTTAACGCCACGTTAGCAACTAAACTAACTAACTAACTAAACTAACTAATTTGCTGTTTAGGTGTTATTCCTACCGGTTGCAAAACAGATGTGCTTCCCTTCTCTGATCATATGTTAATTTCTTTTGATGTTAATCTGGTTCTTTCAAAAACAAGTCCTCCCGTGACATTTCCTTCCGTAATATCAAGGACATTAATCTGGACGCTCTTTCAGCTGGTATTAATTATCTACCCCACCCTGACAGTCTCTCCAGTCCTGATGAACTTGTTTCATACTATAATAACAGTCTCCAGAGTCTTCTCAATAACTTGGCCCCCCTAAAAACCAGATCAGTCACATTTACCCGTTCTTCATCCTGGTTCACTCCTGCTCTCAGACAACTTAAAGCCAAGGGACGCCAGTTGGAACATCTCATTAGGAAAACTGGTTTAACTGCTCATCAAGAAATGTACCAAAATCATATCACTCATTACAAGGACTGCTGCAAACACGCCAAATCCACCTACTACACCAGTTTGATCAGTTCATATGAAGGCGACACTAAGGCCCTATTCTCCTTACTGAAAACCATCACTCAACCGCCGGACTCCCTTCCCCCACACATGGTCACCCCTGCGTTCTGTGATAATTTGATTTCATTTTTTACCTCCAAAATTCAGAATATTCATCAACAGCTCGTCCCAATGATCTCTCACAATCCTTTATCAACATTTCCTCTTGTGTCTCCTACCTTCTCCTTTTCTGCATTTACTCTTCCCTCCATCACTGCTATTTCTAAACTGATAAGCAAATCCAAATCATCTACCTGTCGTCTAGATCCCCTTCCAACCATTTTCGTCAAAGCATCTCTGTCCTCACTTGCACCTCTTATTACTCATATCATCCACTTCTCCCTCACTACTGGTCTAGTCCCCTCACTCCTAAAAACAGCTGCCATTACCCCTATACTCAAGAAGCCTGGTCTGGATCCCAACAATCTAAACAACCTTCGTCCCATCTCCAACCTGCCATTTCTGTCTAAAATTTTGGAAAAATCAGTAGCAGCCCAAGTCCACTCCTACCTCTCCTCTAATAACATTTATGAAGAGTTCCAGTCCGATTTCCGTCCCCACCACAGCACAGAAACGGCCCTTCTTAAAATCACAAATGACTTGTTAATACCGGTCGCTATGGAGGGTGAGAATATGTATGGGCACATAATCATACCATGTAGGATAACTAAGTAGACGGTTGTGCTGTTTCATCCCATCTAGCAACAATGCTCTGCACTGTGTGTGTTTATATATTTACATATTTATTCCATCTAGCTACAATGCTCCACACTGGGTGTGTTTATATTTATATATCTATATATCTATTCCATCTAGCTACAATGCTCCACACTGTGTGTGTTTATATATCTACATATTATTCCATCTAGCTACATTGCTCCACACTATGTGTGTTTATATATTTACATATTCATTCCACCTAGCTGCAATGCTCCGTACTGTGGGTGTTTATATATCTACATATTTATTCCATCTAGCTACAATGCTCCGCACTGTGTGTTTATATACTCATATATTTATTCCATCCAGCTACAATGCTCTGCACTGTGTGTCTGTGTGTATATATATATATATATATACAGTATATAGTAATATGTACATATGTATATTAGCTGCTCTTGCTTGCTTGCTTTTTTTCTTGCCTTCTGATTGTTGCTCTGAGTGTTGCTATCCCTGTGCTGTTGCAATCCTGGAATTTCCCCGTTGTGGGACTAATAAAGGCTTATCTTATCTTATCTTATCTTATCTTATCTTATCTTATCTTAATGTCAGCAGACTCTGGACTCCTCTCCATCCTCATCCTTCTTGACCTGACTGCAGCCTTTGATACCATTTCTCACCCCATCCTCCTCCATAGACTGGCATCTCTCGGTTTTTCTGGTACTGTTTTAAACTGGTTCACATCCTACCTTTCTGATCGTTCCCAATTCATCCAGTTAAAATCATGCACATCCCAGCCATCATCCATCTCTTCTGGTGTCCCCCAAGGTTCAGTCCTTGGTCTAATTCTGTTCATCATTTATCTTCTCCCTATTGGTCATATTTTCCGTAAATTTAATATTCAATTCCATTGTTACAATGATGACACCCAGCTATATCTTTCCTCCAGACCTACCTCCAACCTCCCTCCCACCTCCCTCTGTGACTGCCTCCATGAACTCACTTCCTGGTTTTCCTCTAACTTTCTTAAACTTAACAGTGATAAAACAGAAGTCCTTTTAGTCGGTTCAAAATCCACCTTTTCAAAGTCAAACAGTATCACCATCACTATTGGTAATACTACTGTTTCCCCTTACCCTCAAGTCAAAAACCTTGGGGTAATCTTGGACACCACCCTTTCTTACAAATCCCACATTAATAATGTCACCCGGTCAGCATTTTTTCATCTACGTAACATCAACCGTCTCCGTCCCTCCCTCACCCCTGCCAGCACCGCCATCCTGGTCCATTCTCTTGTTACCTCCCGTCTGGATTATTGTAACTCCCTTCTTTCTGGTCTCCCCCTCAAAACTCTTAAAAAATTTCAACTGGTTCAGAACGCTGCCGCCCGGATCATTACCAGAACTCCATTCACCCACCCATCACCATTGCAGATTCCTTCCGCTTCTTGGGCACCACCATCACCCGGGACCTCAAATGGGAGCCAACCATCAGCTCCCTCATCAAAAAGGCCCAGCAGAGGATGTTCTTTCTGCGGCAGCTGAGGAAGCTCAAGCTACCCACCAAGATGTTAGTGCAGTTCTACACGGCCATCATCGAGTCCATCCTCACCTCCTCCATAACTGTGTGGTATGCAGGAGCCACTGCCAGGGACAGACTAAGGCTGCAGCGCGTCGTGCGCACTGCTGAGAAGGTGATAGGCTGCGAGCTCCCATCTCTCCAGGACCTGTACATCTCCAGGATCCGGAGGCGTGCTGGCCGGATCATAGCCGATCCTTCACATCCTGGTCACGTGCTGTTTGCCCCCCTCCCCTCAGGTAGAAGGCTTCGGTCCATTCGGACTAAAACCTCCCGGCACATGAACAGCTTTTTCCCCTCTGCCATCAGACTGCTGAACACTAAGTGACTTTTGACTCTCGTGCACTATGTACAGCAGCTCAACCAGACTCATGTCAATCATCACTGTTTTTCTGTTGCATTATTGACTGCACTATGTGGTACTTCACATTATCTGCTACATGCTAATTTTTTAAAACTGCCTTGACTAGTACTACTCATTATTACTATTATTATTATTATTATTACTTATTATTACTTATTTTTCTACACTTATTGCACGTTTCTAGTCCTTTAGTTTTTTAGTTTATCCCTTTTTCTCATTATGTTTTTAATGTTGCAGCATGGCACCGAGACAAATTCCTAGTTTGTGTATTACATGAACAATGGCAATAAATCTGATTCTGATTCTGATATCACTCCGGTTCTGCAGCACCTACATTGACTCCCCATCAAACACCGCATTGACTATAAAATCATTCTCCTCACTTACAAAGCCCTCCATGGCCTCGCCCCCCCATACTTGGCTGCACTCCTCTCCGTCCATATACCATCTAGAACTCTCAGATCATCAACCACCATCAATCTCATTGTCCCTCCTGCACGTATGACCACCATGGGCCTTCGATCATTCAGCTGCACCGCCCCCCACCTCTGGAACTCCCTCCCACCGGACCTCAGGAATTTAAACTCACTCACCACCTTCAAATCCCACCTCCAGACTTTTCTATTTACTAAGGCCTATTCTGTGTGATTGTTGTACTTGTGATGTGTTTTTAAATATATTTTATTGATTGTTTTTATTGTTGTACGGCGTCCTTGAGTGCCTTGAAAGGTGCCTGAAATAAAATGTATTATTATTATTATTATTAAACACTGCTCTCCGTTGACAAAGTTCCTTATCGTGAATTGCCGGCCATTCTACCTGCCGAGGGAATTCACCAACATGTTTGTAGCTGCTGTTTACATAGCTCCTAGTGCTAATGCTAAAGCTAATGCTAACGAGGCACTCGGAGAGTTGCACGACCCCATCAGTGAATTTCAAACTTCACAGCCAGAGAGTTTTGTGGTGGTTGCAGGGGATTTTAATCACACCAGTTTAAAGACTGTGCTCCCCAAGTTCAAACAATTTGGAGCAAATATGTTGGACTTGGTGTACACAAACTTCCCAGATGCATATAAGGCAACATCTCGCCCCCACCTCGGCCATTCTGACCACCTATTCGTGATGCTGGTGTCTGCCTATAAACCCTTACTGAAGCGCAGCAGGCTAGTAGAGAAACAAATCAGGATTTGGCCAGAGGGTGCAGCCTCGGCATTTCAGGACTGTTTTCTGCACACAGACTGGGAGGTTTTCAAAATAGTTGCCTCTCAGGGAGACAGGAGAGATGTGGAGGAGTACACTGAAACGGTCACCAGCTACATCGCAACGTGCACAGAGGATGTCACTATAGTGAAGATTTTCACTGCATGGGGCAACTATAAACCCTGGATGACTGCAGAGGTGTGCTTGCTGCTCATAGCCAGAGATGCAGCCTTCAGAGCGAAGGACAGGATCGCCCTCCACTCAGCC
This sequence comes from Pholidichthys leucotaenia, assembly GCA_020510985.1. Classification (NCBI taxonomy): domain Eukaryota; kingdom Metazoa; phylum Chordata; class Actinopteri; order Cichliformes; family Pholidichthyidae; genus Pholidichthys; species Pholidichthys leucotaenia. The sequence goes on along the minus strand of CM035842.1, from coordinate 371,462,298 downwards.
AGGTCTGCGCTCTCAAAGGAAATTAAGACGGCGAAGCGCGCCTTTGCGGAGAAAATCCAGGGACACCTCTGTGACACAGGGAACACCAAACGGATGTGGCAGGGAGTTTGGGCGCTGATGGATTTTAAGTCTAGGCAGGGGGTCGATGACGATGATGCTTCACTTCCAGACAGGCTCAACAACTTTGCACGTTTTGAAGCATCAAACCAGACAACAAGAGGGAGGGCTGGCCCATCTCCACCATCTGTTGGTCCAGCTATCATCATCAACACAGCGGACACACGGAGGACCCTAATTAGGGTCAACCCACGTAAAGCTGCAGGTCCGGACAACATCCCTGGACATGTGCTCCGAGTCTGCGTGAGCGAGTTGGCGGATGTCCTGACTGACGTTTATAACATTTCCCTGAGTCAGGCCATCATTCCCAGATGCTTTAAGACCTCTACCATAGTACCGGTGGTAAAGAAACCAGTTGTGTCCTGTCTGAATGACTATTGTCTTGTTGCACTGACACCAATTATGATGAAGTGTTTTGAACGACTTGTCAAACCACACATCACAGCCTGCCTCCCTGCATCACATGACCTGCTCCAGTTTGCGTATCGCTCAAACCGCTCCACGGAGGATGCTATAGTCACCACCCTGCACTCTGTCATCACCCACCTGGATCAGAAAGACACCTACGCCAGACTCCTGTACATTGACCAGAGCAGGCTGGACAGCCGCCGGAGCAGCGGAGGCTGCACCACCCAGACGAACCGAGGGGAACGGCTGCTGGGGGTCCAGGCGGTCTAATCGGTTAGTTATCACTGTTAATTGGTTCAGTATCACCTGTTGTTGGTGGGCTATCAGATCCACCCGAGCCTCAAGGGTGGAAAGACGGCGTGCGAGCCCGCTGTCTGCCGAGCTGCTCTGCTGAAGCCGTACTGACATAACGCACGGCTCAGGAGACACACACGCAGGCTCAGGGTAGATTTAATAGCTTTATTAACAACAGGGATGTGTGACTGCGTGTCTGTAGAATAAGGATGTATTGGCGGTGGCGTCTGCGTCAGGCACAGGGGCAGGAAGCCGTTCAGCCGGACAACCCTATGGGAGGAAGCAGAGGGAGAAGGGTAACGGGCACCACACCAATACAGAGGATAATAATGGTTTTGCTGGCTTACTTAATAGGACAGATGGCTGGCGTCAACAAGGGCGGAGCCCGGGAGACAACGACCTGGAGTGCCTGTAGCAGCAGCGAGGAGGCAGCGGCGAGATGGGGAAGTCCGCCGCCGGGGAATCCACCTGTGCACAGGGGAGAAGGCTGGAGGGAAGGAGGGAAGGGGAGCGTACCCAGATTATCTTGCTCGTAGGCGAGAGTTCTGTTGTAGCAAGAGATGCCGAAGTAGAGAAACGGCTTCAGGCCAGGGCAGAGTGGGTTAAATACCTCGCCGCTGACGAGATGCAGGTGTGCGCGCAGCTGGTGCCGCTGATGAGCGGCGAGTCATGACAGCAAATGGTGAGTACATTTCAAGACAATGGCTTCTCTTTTCTTCTTTCACAGCAGTTTGTATTCTTTTGCCTGGCACATATACAGCAATTTTTTTTCCACCAAGTTGGGTTCACACTTGGACCGGCTTTTACAAACATTTTGAAAAATCAGAGAAATGAGTCCAAATGTTGTGAAATTACGTTCGTGAGCAGTTTTTTTAATCCAACACACACCAACTTTTACAAACTTTAAAGGAACTTTTAAACTCCACAGCCTTGCTTGGTCATAGATGAGAGCAGTCCTCTACAATTCAGAGATGATGCCAGTCTTTCTCTTTTTCCAGGAGTTGTAAAATTTCCTTGAGTTATATAATCGTTCATCTCCACCAGTTATATTAATCTGCTCTGGTGAATGCAAAATTGTAGATTTAATTCAAAATAACTGTCGGGATATTTTCATGAATGACAGCGTATGAGGTTAAAATAGTAAATAATAGTAAAACGTGGTCCTGAGATAGACTGGTCCAGGGTGTACCCTATCTCTCGCCCAAAGATGCTGGGATAGGCTTCAGCCCCCCGTGACCCAAAAAGGATTAAGCGGTAGAAGATGGATGGATGGATAGTAAAAACTGTCATTAGATAATGAATATCGAGTTTGTGCGGACACAACCTGCTCTTCTCTGCAGTCATGGAGAAGAGCAGCTGTTTTCCCAGTAGGGCAGACTGGTCTGGCAACATTCTTTTCCCTCTGTGTAGTGAAAAACCCTGTTCTGGCTTCAAATAATTAATATTTAACCCTTGAACAGAAAACACCGGCTGAGTGTTTTTTCCATTGTCATAATTAAAGTTGTGGGTTGATACAAGATATTTGTCAGTTGTTAGTCCTGATAGCGCTATATTTTTCTGCTATTCGAGCTAAACCTAGAACTTTGTGGTCATTTACTTTATTTAGCAATTGGCAGTGGCTATGGATATGGAAGCTGTATATGAAATGTCTATTGGTACAGAAGAGTTGACAATCCGACAAAACCTTTTCAGATCAGCTCCAAGCCAACTGCTGCTGTAACTTTGGTAGATAGTACATTGGGACTGTGATCAGAATGTTGCTGGTTTGTGTCCTGCTATTGGCACCTTGTTTAAAGTGGACAGAGTTCAGGGTCCTGATGGCCTGATGAACAAAGCTGTTTAGCAGTCTTGTGGAGTAGGCCTGGAGGCTCCGGTACCTTTTTCCCAAGGGCAGGGGGCTAAAGAGGGAGTATAAAGGGTGGGAGGTGTTGCCTGCAATGTTGATGGCTCTGCGGGTGAGGTAGATGTCCGAGAGGTGGGGCAGAGGGGCGCCGATGATCTTGCTGGCTGCCTTCACTGTGCATTGTAGTGTCTTATGGCAGGAGGTGGTGTAGCTTCCATGACACACAGTGATGCAGCTGGTGAGGATGCTCTCAATGGTTACCCGGTAGAATGAGCACATGATGGGGGGTGGGACTCATGCTATCTTCAGTTTGTGAAGGAAGTGGAGGCAAGTTTGAGCCTTCTTGGCCAGTGATGTGGTGTTGTTGGACCAGGAGAGGTCCTCAGAAATGTGCACCCCCAGGAACTTGGTGCTGCTCACCCTCTCCACAGCTGCACTATCGATGATCAGAGGGGGATGCTGTGTGTGTCCGCTCCTGAAGTCGACCACAATCTCCTTGGTTTTTCCCATGTTCAGGAAAAGATTATTGTCTTTACGCCGCTGAACCAGTTGGCTCACCTCATTTCTGTAGTTGGCCTTCTCGTTGTTGGTGATAAGGCCCACCACCATTGTGTCATCCACAAACTTGATGATATGGTTGGTGCTGCAGGCTGGTACACAGTCATGGGTCAGCAGGGTGAAGAGCAGCGGACTGAGCACGCACCCTTGTGGGGCCCCTGTGCTCAGTGTGATGGTGTGGGAGGTGTTGCTGCCAACCTGCACATTCTGTGGCTTCCCTGTGAGAAAGTCCAGCACCCAGTTACAGAGAGAGGTTTTGAGTCCCAAATGTCTGAGTTTTTGTATTAGGTGCTGGGGGATGATTGTGATGAATGCTGAACTGAAGTCCAAGAACAGCATTCTCACATAGGAGTTCTTTGAGTCCATGTAGGTGAGGGCTGGATGGAGAGCAGCAGCAATGGCATCTTCTGTGGATCTGTTTGACCTGTATGCACACTGAGATGGGTCGTGGGAGGGAGAGAGGATGGACTTGATGTTTTGCATGACCAGCTGCTCAAAGTATTTCATTATGATGGAGGTCAGTGCTACGGGCCAGTAATCACTGTAGCTGGATGGGACGGGCTTCTTTGGAACTGGTATTATGGTAGCAGTTTTGAAGCATGTGGGAATAACAGCTTGACTCGGTGAGATGTTGAAGATGTCGGCCAGGATATTCTTGAGCTCCTCTCCACAGTTCTTCAGAACGGGACCCGGTATGTTGTCTGGTCCAGCTGCCTTGCGTGGGTTGATCCTGGAGAGGGTCCTCTTCATGCTAGCCGGATCCAGACTTAGGGCTTGGTCGTCTGGAGGAGTGGTCTTCTTTGCCAATGTGTTGTTTTGTGATTCAAAGTGGTCGAAGAAGTCATTTAGGTTGTTAAGCAGAGTGATGTCACTTGCACAGGTCTGAGGTGAAGGTTTGTAGATAGTGAGGGTCTGTATGCCACGCCAGAGGGAACATGCATCTCTGGTGTTGCTGAAGTGGCTTGATATTTTTTTGCTGTACTGTCGTTTTGCCTCCTTGATGCCATGGGACAGGTTGGCCCTAGCTGTTGTTAGCTCTGCACTGGTGCCGGCCCTGAAGGCTGTGTCCCAAGCCCTCAGGAGCCTGTGGACTTCTGCTGTCATCCATGGCTTTTGGTTGGCTCGAACAGTGATGGTTTTGCAGTGGGTGACATGATCAATCTATTTAGCTCTGTATGCTACAACAACCTCAGTGTACTCATCTAGCCCTTGTGTTGTCTTGCGGGTCAAAAGTGACCCACTACCATGTTTAGCTGTAGAAAAAAATATCTTAAACTATCTTTTTCCAACTTGAAATTTTCTGACTTTTCCTAAAGGGACCCCATCATTAGAAAAAGTGATACTTTGTTTTTGTTTATGTTTCCATGTGGGCTGTACACCACTAGGGTACAAAGATTGTCTTATGGGTCATTTTTGACCTGTGAATTATAAAAGCATTTAAACACCAGAAAAAAGTTCAAAGGCCGCACACCAACTCTCTCTAATACACAGATACACACATACCACACACACACACACACACACACACACACACACACACACACACACACACACACACACACACACACACACACACACACACACACATCAAAGAATCTGGATTGATGTACGAATTGAACTTGCATTTGACCTGCACCTGCACTTTTGATCTGCAGCTAACCCCTCACATCACACAAGCTCCCAAACAAAACAAAAAAAACAATCTCAGACATAATAAAAACAAATTCAGTATAGAGGATATAAAGGTACCCTGAATCAAAGGACCCCTAGTTGGCTCCTTGCTGAAGCCATGAGTAGACATTTCACTGTCCAACAGGTCCTGGATGAGATATTTTCAGGAGCTCAGGAGGAACAAGAGGATGAAGATATATCTGAAGAGGAAGATGGGGAGGAATGCAACTCAGAGGATGATGCATCTTCAGATGAAGAAGAGGAAATCCGTCAAGCTGACAGAGAGACATTTTTGTCAAAGAACAGCAAAATTGCATGGTCCTCATCAAATTCAGACAGCAAGCAAGGAAGAACTGCAGCACCAAACATCATAAGGATGACTCCAGGGCCAACAAGGTATTCAGCTGCCCATGTCCAGGACATTTCATCCACCTTTCTCCTGTTCATCACACCAGCCATCGAAAAAAATCATCCTGGAGAATACAAATTTGGAGGGTTTCCGGAAATATGGAGAAAACTGGAAAAATATGGATGAGATTGACCTGCGTGGCTACATAGGGCTTTTGATATTAGCAGGTGTATATAGGTCCCGTGGCGAGGCTACATATACACTACTGTTCAAAAGTTTGGGGTCACTTAGAAATTTCCTTATTTTTGAAAGAAAAGCACTGTTTTTTTCAATGAAGATAACTTTAAACTAATCAGAAATACACTCTAATATCTAATATACATTGCTAATGTGGTAAATGACTATTCCAGCTGCAAATGTCTGGTTTTTGGTGCAATATCTACATAGGTGTATAGAGGCCCATTTCCAGCAACTATCACTCCAGTGTTCTAATGGTACAATGTGTTTGCTCATTGCGTCAGAAGGCTAATGGATGATTAGAAAACCCTTGTGCAATCATGTTAGCACAGCTGAAAACAGTTTAGCCAGTTAGAGAAGCTATAAAACTGACCTTCCTTTGAGCAGGTTGAGTATCTGGAAAAAATTATTATTTCAAATACAAATCATTATTTCTAACCTTGTCAATGTCTTGACTATATTTTCTATTCATTTTACAACTCATAGTGGTAAATAAGTGTGACTTTTCATGGAAAACACAAAATAATTATCTGGGTGACCCCAAACTTTTGAACGGTAGTGTAGTCTCTGGGATGCAAAGAGTGGAAGGGCAATTTTTCGTGCCACAATGCCACTGAAAAGCTTTCACACTTTCTCAAGAATGCTGAGATTTGACAACCGTGAGTCAAGACCAACAAGGCGTGTGACAGACAAACTGGCAGCCATCAGAGAGGTCTGGGACAAGTGGGTTGAGCGTCTGCCATACCTCTACAACCCTGGGCCTGAAGTCACAGTAGATGAGCAGTTGGTTCCATTCAAAGGTAATTTTTTTTATTTTCATATATGCAATGTTACTTACCTGAAATATTTTTTATTTTATTGTGATGTAACATCCTTGATTCATGCAGTTTTCTGTGACACTCACACTCAGTGATTGTAATCTCTTTTTTTTTATCAACAGGTCGCTGTCCTTTCCAGCAGTATATGCCAAGCAAGCCAGCAAAATATGGCATCAAAATATGGGTGGCCTGTGATGCAAAATCCAGCTATGCATGGAATATGCAGGGAATATACAGGGAAGCTGCCGAGTGGAGCACCAGAGAAGAACCAGGGGATGCGGGTTGTGCTTGAATTGACAGATGGACTGAGGGGGCACAATGTCACATGTGACAATTTTTTCACCTCCTATGAACTCGGCCAGCAGCTCCTGAAAAGGAAGATGACCATGGTTGGCACTGTTCGGAAGAATAAGCCTGAACCCCCCCCTGCACTCCTCGCAACAAGAGGCAGAGCGGTCTTCTCATCAAAGTTTGCCTTCACTCCCACCACCACCCTTGTTTCTTATCTTCCAAAACGGAACAAGAACGTGGCCCTGCTGAGCACACTGCACAAGACAGCTGAAATCAGTGATCATGAGGACAGGAAGCCAGCCATCATCCTTGGCTATAACTGCAATAAAGGAGGCGTGGACAACCTCGACAAGGTTATTGGAATGTACAGCTGCAGAAGGATGACTGCACGCTGGCCCCTGGTCATCTTCCATAACATCATTGATGTGTCCTCATATAATGCCTTTGTGATATGGCAGGAGATCAACCCGACCTGGATGTCAGGGAAGAAAAACAAGAGAAGGATGTTCCTTGAGCAGTTGGGAAAGGCTCTTGTCACCCTGTGCATTGAGAGAAGGGAGCGCCTGCCCCGCACAGAAGCCTCTGCAGCCATTGTGGAAGTTGTTCAGGGAGCTGAATCTTGTCCTGATCCACCTGAGGCTGCAGCTGGGTCAGTCAAAAGAAAAAGGTGCCAATTCTGCCCCTGGAAGAAGGACTGCAAGACAAAAGCTGTGTGCTGCACATGTGAGAAATACATCTGCAAGGGCCATTCTCACGTTCGCACATACTGTCCTACATGTGCTAAATAGAGTTGATGTTGAAACTTGTTCACAAAGTCAAGCAACATTTTGTTGTTTTGTTGTGTTATGAGAGAAGTATTTTTATAATTCACTTCCGAAAAAAATATAAAAGAATAAACTTATGACAAAAAAGTTCCAGATTGTTGACTGTTTTTTTTACCTTTCAATATAATTAATTCAGAAGTAATTACTTCATATTTATATAATACTATAATATAATGTAATTTTACTGTGTAAAAGAAAAGTGTTATGGCAGTTGGTTTGTAGTAAAAAAAAAAGTGTAATAATGGTCACTGGTGATCGTCTTTTTGTATTGTGTAACAAAAAATACATGATAAAAAATGAATTAAATTGAGTTGAATTGATAAATAACAGGTTGTTTCATCATGCAAAATAGATTTTGGATTTAAAATTCAATTAAGCTGCTTTATTTTGGGGCTTTGGTAGGGCGAGTCATTTTTGACCCGTAGGACAAGGGGAGTAAACAGAATGTTAAGATCGCACAAGGGTTAAGTTTGTGTGTCCATTGTGAGTGGCTGCATGTTTGAAAGTGTCCCAGTCTGTAGTGCTAAAGAAGTCTTTCAGAGCATCAGAGGCCCCATCTGGCCACACACATACCTGCTTTTTGTGTGGAGATGGTGATCAGAGAGACCACGGTGGGGAAGGGGGGAGGCTCTGTATGCTTTCTTATGAGTTGTGTACAGCCAAGTCCAGCAAATTGTCTCCACTTGTTGGAAAGTCTACATGTTGGTATAGATTTGGTAGGAGGGCCTTTATTAAATCTGCATGGTTGAAGTCTCCTGCCGTGATGAGGAAACCATCTGAATGCACTGTTTGTGTCTCACTGATGGCTTGATAGAGTTCTTTTAGTGCTTTACTCCTCTCGCCGATGCCAGTGGGTGGGACATACATGGCAACTAGTAGAACAGATGAAAATTCTCTCAGAATGTGAAAGGGTCGGCACTTGATGATCATAAACTCCACCAATGGAAAACAGTGTTTTTGCACAACAGTTGCGTCTCAGCACCAAGTGTCACTGATGTAGACTCCACCGCCTGGTGTTTTCTCTCCTTCCTTGAACACTCTGTCAGCATGATAGCATGTTTGCCTCACTAATTGAATGGCAGAGTCCAGTATATTGTCATTTAACCACGTTTCCGTAAAGATAAAAAGACAGCAGTTCCTCGCGTCAAGTTACATAGTTCTCATGAGCTGTATGTAGTCTATTTTGTTGTCTAGTGAGCATACGTTATCCAGAATGAGGGAAGGAATCAGGATTTTGTGTGGGCTAGTGGTTAGCTTCGTTCGGATACCTCCACGTTTACCTCTCTTTTGTCGCTGCTCACACCATCTACAGTGTCTTCATGTGGGATGAGACACAGCAGTCGAGTCCAAGGGTGTGGAGGTCTGGTGGAGAAGACCTAGGCCACGGAGTTCCTCTGTAATGCTCTGGTCCAGGACGTAATGTTTAGACATTTTCCTTATCTCCAGAAGGCTGTGGCAACTGTAGCTTTTGTGCAGCATCAAATATGTACATTAACCACATGAATATACATTTAGGCATAATTTAAACACTAAATGGGTTCCAAGGTTGTCATAGCCAGGAGCGGCACTGGGGTTAAGCTCCCAGTGCTCATAAAATGCTCCTTATGGCGTGCGTCTCGAAAAGCCTCTGACAACTAAGTCCAACTCCTAGCCTGCCCGTGTGGTTTAGTCTCTAAGCCCGGCGGAACTGCTTTTACTAATAGGAGAAGGGGCGAGGGCGGATCTCTGGCGCCTTAAAACCAGATGTTTCGGGTAGATGGTGGCTCGTCAACCTGGGAAGGTAGCCCATCTAGGGGAAGGTAAACCCTGATTTCAAACCTCCGCTGCCTTGCGGCACACCCGGTCACGGGAAAGGCTTCAGGAGTCAACCCTGAGGAAAAATCCGGAGTCGGAGCCCCTAAGGCAGTTCTATGTTGTGCTCAACATCGTTCTGGCAGCTCCTGCAACGGCACTGGTGCCAAACTATAGCAGCCCTGCTGTTCCTTTGGATTCATCAGTGACGTGGAGAGGGGGGACATGCTGCATGGGTAACATCTTGTCCTCCATATCTTCCTGCCCAGGCTTGAATCCTACCAACGCCCAACGCTGGAAGGTAGAACACCGGTGCGCATCGGCCTGTTCAGCCACAGGCGGTGCTGTTCCAGCAGAGTAGACGTTTAGGATTCTCTTCCATGGTCATCATAGACCGACGGAGTCCGACGAAACACTAAATGGTATAAAACATGAAGAGAGAAGGGAGGCCGTTGTGTGTTCACATGCCGATAACTAGGAATAAGCCGATAATGGTAATCAGATTTGACATGTTTACATGCACTGAAAAATGGATTATTGGACAATTAATTATGTGTGTTAATGCAATTTCTCATAACACAATAACTGCCTTTTATCTGATTGTTGTTTTTACATGACTGCTTTAATTATCGATAAATCCAGAAATTTGATTATAAACGGTATATTACCATGCAAGTAAACATGGCCATTTTGCGTATCATGCTCCCATAAATATGTGGGAGGGCCCCAAAAATTGCTCTAGCCCAGGGGCCCACAACCTCTTTAATCCAGTCCTGCTTCTGCAGACCACTCTATTCTTCCTGAGATGTTCCTTTGTGAATTCCCTGGTGTGCTTATTGATCCTGCAGGAAAGGCAACTTTTAAAACTTTGATTTAATGGAGAAGAGACAAATTCGACAATTTCCACTACAATGCTTTAAATGTATAATGAGGCTGTGTTTTTCTGCAAAGTTATCTTCGGTCACACCAAATATTTATGCTAAGAATGTCAGTGTTTATCTGTCCGGAGATTATTTTTTTCAAAAGCCTGGATCTGTCCCCAAATTCATTAGCAAAACTAATTTTGCGTTAATGTTATTTTGGATGGTCGTGGTGCATCGCCCTTTAAGCCCAAATTTCAAAAAATCTTTCTTAAGTAAATAAATGTAATACTTTTAAGAGTTACATAAAAAAAGCCTAAAAATTTTGTGGTTCTTGGATTTTCACATTAAATATTTTGCTCTGAAGGTGAATTTGGTGGTGTGACAAGTCATGGGCAAACTAAGCATCCTGTAAAATCTCTTCCACATTTAGGTCAGTGTCCTAAATGTTAATCATAGCCTTGTTGAGATCAATTTTTTTTTTCCACAATATTTTTTATTGAACCTTTTTTTAACAAACATGACACCAACAATCACACCCTAACACTAAAGTAAATTAAAAATAAATGTTCTAAGAACACCAACAACCATTAACAAAACAAGTCAAACAATGCTCCTCTGTTTAGCCTAGGTAATCCATTACATAAGTATACATATTATACATTCACCAATTTGGAATTTACAAGGTCCACACATATCATTCACCTTCTTCTTCAGAAGTTATGTTTAGTTTCTTTACATAATCAATGAAAGGTCTCCATATATTCTCAAACACATTTTCCTTTGATTTCAATATGTATGTTATTCTTTCTAGTGGAAGGTTTGTTAACATCTGTCTTAACCACTGAGTCACATCTGGTCTATGAGTCTTTTTCCACAGTAGTGCAATACATTTTTTGGCGTTAAGCAAACTGAGGTCTATGAATGTTCTTTCACTCTTATTAAAGTTATGCTTTTCTGGATACAGACCCAACAAAAACAATATAGGATTCAATATGAATTGTTTTGAAATTGTTGAGATCAATTTTATTATAAAATCTTTTTCATGATTGACCTGATTGAGGTCAATCCCCTCATGGATCATCACCTTATCGTGGTGGGGGGGTTTGCGTGCCCCAGTGATCCCAGGAGCTATGTTGTCCGGGGCAATTTGCCTCTGATCGGGTCACCCAAGACAAACTGGTCCTGGGTGAAGGGCCAGACTAAGAACGATCCAACAGACTCTCATGATAAATTCTATATCAAGGATTCAGTGTACCCCGCCCGGTATGGGGTTACCGGGGCCCCACCCTGGAGCCAGGCCTGGGGGAGGGGCTCGAAGACTAGCGTCTGGTGGCCGGGTTTCCGCCCATGGGACCCAGCCAGGCTCAGCCCGAAGGAGTTACATGGGTCCGTCCTCCAGTGGGCTCACCACCTGCAGGAGGGATCATGGGGGTCGGGTGCTATGTGGATTAGGTGGCGGTCAAAGGCGGAGACCTTGGCGGACTGATCCCAAGCTTTCTAAACTGGCTTTTGGTACGTGGAATGTCACCTCTTTGGTGGGAAAGGAGTCTGAGCTGGTGTACGAGGTTGAGAGATACCTGCTAGATATAGTCTGCCTCACCTCAACACACAGCTCCGGTTCCGGAACCAGTCTCCTGGAGAGGTGCTGGAGCTTGGCCTTTTCTGGAGTTGCCCTGGGCGAGAAGCGACGAGCAGGGGTGGGTATTCTTGTATCCCCCCACCTTGCTGCCTCTATATTGGAGTTTTCCCCGGTGGACGAAAGGGTTGCTTCCCTGCGCCTTCGGGTTGGGAAACGGGTCCTGACCATCATTTGTGCCTATGCACCAAATGATGTTTCAGAGTACCCACCCTTTTTGGGGTCTGTGACTGGGGTGCTGGAGGGTGCTCCTCTTGGAGACTCCATTGTCTTACTGGGGGACTTCAATGCGCACGTGGGCAACGACAGTGAAACCTGGAGGGGGGTGATTGGGAGGAACGGCCTGCCCGATCTAAACCCGAGTGGTGTTCAGTTATTGGATTTCTGTGCTAACCACAGTTTGTCCATAACAAATACCATGTTCAAGCATAAGGATGTCCATATGTGCTCCTGGCACCAGGACACCCTAGGTCGCAGGTCGATGAATGATTTTGTTATCGTGTCATCAGACCTGCGACCGTATGTCTTGGACACCCAGGTAAAGAGAGGTGCAGAGCTGTCAACTGATCACCACCTGGTGGTGAGTTGGAGCCGATGGCAGGGGAGGAAGCCATTCAGACCTGGTAGACCCAAACGTATAGTGAGGGTGTGCTGGGAACGTCTGGCTGAGGCCCCTGTCCGGGAAGTCTTCAACTCCCACCTCCGGAAGAACTTCAACCACATTCCGAGGGAGTCTGGAGACATGGAGTCTGAATGGGCCATGTTCTCTACCTCTGTTGTTGAAGCGGCGGCCCAGAGCTGCGGCCGCAAGGTGGTCAGTGCATCTCGAGGTGGCAACCCCCGAACCAAGTGGTGGACACCATAGGTGAGGGGGGCCATTAAGCTGAAGAAGGAGTCCTATCAAGCTTGGTTAGCTTGTGGGACTCCCGAAGCAGCTGAAGTGTACCAGCAGGCCAAGCGGAGTGCAGCTCGGGTGGTTGCTGAAGCAAAAACCCGGGTATGGGAGGAGTTCGGTGAAGCCATGGAACAAGACTTTCGGTTGGCCTTGAAGAGATTCTGGCAAACTGTCCGGCGGCTCAGGAGGGGAAAGCAGCTCCCTGTCCACACTGTGTATGGTGCGGATGGGGCACTGTTGACTTCGACTGGGGATATCGTCAGGTGGTGGAAGGAATACTTCAAGGATCTCCTCAATCCCACTGATACACCTTCCACAGAGGAAGCAGGGTTTGGGGACGAGGGAGACGACTCGCCTATCACAGGGGCTGAGGTTGGCAAGGTGGTTAAAAATCTCCTTGGTGGCCGGGCCCCGGGAGTGGATGAGATTCGCCCTGAGTACCTCAAGGCCCTGGATGTTGTTGGGCTGTCATGGTTGACAGGCCTCTGCAACATTGCGTGGAGGTCGGGGGCAGTGCCTTTGGCATGGCAAACCGGGATGGTGGTTCCTCTCTTTAAAAAAGGGGACCAAAGGGTGTGCTCCAACTTTAGAGGGATCACACTCCTCAGCCTCCCTGGGAAGGTCCATGTCAAGGTACTGGAGAGGAGAGTCCGGCCGTTGGTCGAACCTCGGATTCAGGAGGACCAATGTGGTTTTCATCCTGGCCGTGGCACATCGGACCAACTCTTTACCCTCTCAAGAATTCTTGAGGGTTCGTGGGAGTTTGCCCAACCAGCTTACATGTGTTTTGTGGACTTGGAGAAGGCATTTGACCGCGTCCCTCGTGGTTTTTTGTGGGGGGTGCTTTGGGAGAATGGGGTATTGGGCTTATTGTTACGAGCTATTTCAGTCTCTGTACGACCATTGTGAGAGTTTGGTTCATATTGCCACCACTCGGTCAGACTCATTCCCAGTGAGAGTTGGACTCCGCCAGGGCTGCCCTTTGTCACCGATCCTGTTCATAACTTTTATGGACAGGATTTCTAGGCACAGCCAGGGAATGGAGGGTGTCATACTTGGTGACCACAGGATCTCATCTCTGTTGTTTGCAGATGATGTTGTCCTGTTGGCTTCATTCAGTAATGACCTACAGCTCTTGCTGGGATGGTTTGCCGCTGAGTGTGAAGTGGCTGGGATGAGAATCAGCACCTCCAAGTCCGAGTCCATGGTCCTCAGCCGGAAAAAGGTGGATTGTCCTCTCTGGGTTGGGGACAGGCGCCTGTCCCAAGTGGAGGAGTTTAAGTATCTTGGGGTCTTGTTCACGAGTGAGGGGAAAATGGAGCAAGAGATTGACAGACGGATTGGAGCAGCATCTGCAGTGATGCGGATGTTGTACCGGTCTGTTGTGGTGAAGAGGGAGCTGAGTTCTAAGGCAAAGCTGTCGATTTACCAGTCAATCTACGTTCCTACTCTCACCTATGGTCACAAGCTTTGGGTAATGACCGAAAGAATGAGATCGCGGATACAAGCGGCTGAAATGAGCTTTGTCCGTAGGATTGCTGGACTCACCCTCAGAGATAGGGTGAGAAGCTCAGTCATCCGGGAGAGGCTCAGAGTAGAACCGCTGCTCCTCCACATTGAAAGGAGTCAGTTGAGGTGGTATGGGCATCTGAATAGGATGCCTCCTGGACGCCTCCCACTTGAGGTGTTTCAGGCACGTCCCACTGGGAGGAGACCCCGGGGCAGACCCAGGACTCGGTGGAGAGACTATGTCTCCCAGCTGGTCTGGGAACGCCTTGGTATCCTCTCTGAAGAGCTGGAGCAGGTGGCTGGGGAGAGGGAAGTCTGGACTTCTCTTCTTGAACTGCTACCTTCACGACCCGGACCTCCGGGAAAGCGGTAGAAAAAGCGGCGGCCCACAGCTTTGGGCCGCCGCTTCAACAACAGAGGTGGAGAACATGGCCCATTCAGACTCCATGTCTCCAGACTCCCTCGGAATGTGGTTGAAGTTCTTCCGGAGGTGGGAGTTGAAGACCTCCCGGACAGGGGCCTCAGCCAGATGTTCCCAGCACACCTTCACTATACGTTTGGGTCTACCAGGTCTGAATGGCTTCCTCCCCTGCCATCGGATCCAACTCACCACCAGGTGGTGATCAGTTGACAGCTCTGCACCTCTCTTTACCCGAGTGTCCAAGACATATGGTCGCAGGTCTGATGACACGATAACAAAATCGATCATCGACCTGCGACCTAGGGTGTCCTGGTGCTAGGTGCACATATGGACACCCTTATGCTTGAACATGGTGTTCATTATGGACAAACTGTGGTTAGCACAGAAGTCCAATAACTGAACACCACTCGGGTTCAGATCGGGCAGGCCGTTCCTCCCAATCACCCCCCTCCAGGTTTCACTGTCGTTGCCCACGTGCGCATTGAAGTCCCCCAGTAAGACAATGGAGTCTCCAAGAGGAGCACCCTCCAGCACCCCAGTCACAGACTCCAAAAAGGGTGGGTACTCGGAAACATCATTTGGTACATAGGCACAAATGATGGTCAGGACCCATTTCCCAACCCAAAGGCGCAGGGAAGCAACCCTTTCGTCCACCAGGGAAAACTCTAATATAGAGGCAGCAAGGTGGGGGGATACAAGAATACCCACCCCTGCTCATTGCCTCTCGCCCAGGGCAACTCCAGAAAAGGCCAAGCTCCAGCCAGGAGACTGGTTCCGGAACCGGAGCTGTGTGTTGAAGGGAGGCCAACTATATCTAGCAGGTATCTCTCAATCTTGTACACCAGCTCAGGCTCCTTCCTCCCAGCATAAAATACAAAACTCTCCTTTTTGACCCGTTCTCTTTCCCAACAAGGCATCAAAATTCTAGCTGTAGGATGTTGATCTTGAGTGTGCCCTTGCAGATTGACCCAGTAATTCATCATTATCTGTTCACGCCTAGGAAGGAAAAAGGAATGAAACATTGTTTCCAAACGATCCTTTACTAAAACTGCAGTGTTTCCAAATTCTCTATACCCTTGCATCTTTTCCAAAAAATACAAATCAACAGAAACTGAATAGAAAAACCAGGGAGGTGTGACTGGCAAAGGAACTGATGGGATATATGTTCTGTCACATAATTTCATGTCTCTGGCAATCCTCCCAGCATAAAACGCAAAACTCCCATTTTGACCCGTTCTCCTTCCCAACAAGGCATCAAAATTCTAGCTGTAGGATGTTGATCTTGAGTGTGCCCTCACAGATTGACCCAGTAATTTATCATTATCTGTTTATGCCTGACATTTAATGGTATTTCCCCCATTTCCACTTGAAGAGCAGCTACAGGGGTTGTTTTAAGTGCACCACAACAGATCCTCAATGCTTGGGTCTGGATGACATCTAACTTATTCAAAATGGTTTTGGAAGTAGATCCATATACAGTACATCCATAGTCCAATACAGACTGAATTAACACAGCATAAGTATTTTTAATAGCAGCTCTACTAGCACCCCACTCTGCCCCTTTCAAGCATCTCATTACATTCATCATCTTTGACTTGCTCTATTTCCTGTGCATACATTGTTAACTGGGCATAAGCTACCCTTTTCCTTGTAAATACAACAAGTTTTGTTTTTTTTTATCCACAGAAAATTTAAATCCCCAGAGTATGACCACCCTTCCACAGCACGTATCGCCTCTTGTATTTTCCCTCTTATATAATTAAAATTACTCCCTCTTTTCCATAATGCCCCATCATCAGCAAATAAAGAACGACCAATGTCATTATTCACACTGGAAAAACATAATTTATCATAATAGAGAAAAGTACTGGGCTTATAACACTACCCTGGGGTTTGCCATTTTCCACCAAGTAAACTATCTGATAAAGCTCTGCCCACTCTAACTTGAATGTAGCTATTAAACAAAAAATCTTGATCCAGTTGAATGTTCTCCCAGAAATTCCGATCATACTTAGCTTAATCATTAGCCCCTCCTTCCACACCATGTCATACGCCTTTTCCACATCAAAAAACACTGCAATTACCGACTCCCTATTAACTTGAGCTTTCCACATCTCTGTCTCCAAACACACAACAGGATCCATAGTTCCCCTTCCTTTTCTAAATCCACTCTGATGCGGTGACAAAATTCCTCTACTTTTGAGATAAAAGGAAATGTCTCCCAGCTGGTCTGGGAACGCCTTGGAATCCTCTCTGAAGAGCTGGAGCAGGTGGCGGGGGAGAGGGAAGTCTGGGCTTCAATGCTTGAACTGCTGCCTCCGCGACCCGAACCTCTGGAAAAGCGATAGAAGATGGACGGATGGATGGATGGTCACACAATACCAACGCACTCTACAAGAAGGGACAGTGCAGGCTGTTCCTGCTGAGGAGGCTCAGGTCTTTTAGTGTACAAGGAGTGCTCCTGAAGACATTCTATGATTCGGTGGTGGCATCAGCCATCACTTTTGGAGTGGTCTGCTGGGGCAGTGGCATCACAGCAGCCGATTGGAAGAGACTGAACAAACTGATCAAGAAAGCTAGTTCTGTCCTGGGGCAGCGCCTTGACCCAGTGGAGGAGATAGGAGAGAGAAGGATGGTAGCTAAACTGTCATCTCTGCTGGAGTCCGAGTCCCACCCTATGCAGGACATACTGAACGCACTGAGGAGCTCATTTAGCAGTAGGCTACATCATCCTAGGTGCGTGACCGAGAGGTTTTGCAGGTCCTTCCTACCTACAGCTGTCAGACTTTATAACCTAAGCAGGGCTGCGCGCAGAGATAGCAAAACAACGTGACGACCTAATAGTATTGAATGCAAAAGACGCAACAGACTTACAGACGTGGACAAAATTGTTGGTACCCCTCTGCTGATGAAAGAAAAACCCACAATGGTCACAGAAATATCTTGAATCTGACAAAAGTGGTAATAAATAAAAATTCTATGAAAATTAACCAATGAAAATCAGACAGTGCTTTTGAATTGTGGTTCAACAGAATTATTTTAAAAAACAAACTCATGAAACAGGCCTGGACAAAAATGATGGTACCCCTAGAAAAGATTGAAAATAATGTGACCATAGGGACATGTTCAACCAAGATGTGTCCTCTAATTAACATCAAAGGTGTCTACAAACTTGTAATCAGTCAGTCGGCCTATTTAAAGGGTGACAAGTAGTCACTGTGCTGTTTGTTGACATGGTGTGTAGCACACTAAACATGGACCAGAGGAAGCAAAGGAGAGAGTTGTCTCAGGAGATTAGAAAGAAAATTATAGACAAGCATGTTAAAGGTAAAGGCTATAAGACCACCTCCAAGCAGCTTGATGTTCCTGTGACTACAGTTGCACATATTATTCATAAATTTAAGATTCACAGGACTGTATCCAACCTCCCTGGACATGGCCGCAGGAGGAGATGGATAATATGAATGGTAACAAAAGAGCCCAGAACAACTTCTAAACACATTCATGGTGAACTCCAAGGTCAAGGTACATCAGTGTCAGACCGCACCATCCGTTGTTGTTTGAGCCAAAGTGGACTTCATGGGAGATGACCAAGGAGAACACCTCTGTTGAAAACAAACCATAAAAAAGCCAGACTGGAATTTGCCAAACTGCATGTTGACAAGCCACAAAGCTTCTGGGAGAATGTCCTATGGAGAGACGAGACAAAACTGGAACTTTTTGGCAAGGTACATCAGCTCTATGTTCACAGACACAACAATGAAGCATGCCAAGAAAAGAACACTGTCCCTAGTGTGAAACACGGAGGAGGTTCTGTTATGTTCTGGGGCTGCTTTGCTGCATCTGGCACAGGGTATAAAATCTCAAGACTATCAAGGTATTCTAGAGAGAAATGTGCTGCCCAGTGTCAGATAGCTTGGTCTCAGTCGCAGGTCATGGGTCTTGCAACAGGATAATGACGCAAAACACAGCTAAAAACACCCAAGAATGGCTAAGAGCGAAACATTGGACTATTCTAAAGTGGCCTTCTATGAGCCCTGATCTAAATCCTATTGAACATCTGTGGAAGGAGCTGAAACATGCCGTCTGGAGAAGGAACCCTTCAAACCTGAGACAACTGGAGCAGTTTGCTCATGAGGAGTGGGCCAAAATACCTGCTGAGAGGTGCAGAAGTCTTACTGACAGTTACAGAAATCGTTTGATTGCAGTGATTGCCTCAAAAGGTTGTGCAACAAAATATTAAATTAAGGGTACCATCATTTTTGTCCAGGCCTGTTTCATGAGTTTGTTTTTTTTAAAATAATTCTGTTGAACCACAATTCAAAAGCATTGTCTGATTTTCATTGGTTAATTTTCATAGAATTTTTATTTATTACCACTTTTGTCAGATTCAAGTTATTTCTGTGACTATTGTGGGTTTTTCTTTCATTAACAGAGGGGTACCAACAATTTTGTCCACGTCTGTACACAAAATGGTCCCCTCCAGTATACAACTATGATATCAATTGCTACAGAGGGTGACAATATGTATGGGTACATATTCATACTGTAACGTCGGGGCCATGTTGAGGGGGGCAGGGATTTCCCAGCATGCTTTGCCAGTTGAAAACATTACTGTGTGTGTGTGTATTAAGCGTTATTACTGAGTTATTATAGGCAGGATTAGGGCAAGCTGTATCATGTGTGTGTAACCATGATTGAAACGGCGGTCTGGGAGAATGACCTCCCCTCCTGTCTGTGCTCAGTTGCGGGTGTTGGGGTTGGGTGTGTGAATAAAGCCTGTTCGTCACAACCATCTTGCTCCTCTTCTTTGTGGGAACCCCGCATACGTCCCACTCACAGAAGTGGGATGGAGCAAGATGGTGGCCAGGACCCGGGCGGAGGTCCAGCGGCCGGGGCGGTTCATCGCCCGGCTGGGAACGGAACGCGGAGCTAAGACGCTGACCAGAGTTGCTCGCTGCGATGGATGGACCAGCGCACCCCGTCTTCCGCCTTTTTCAAGTCAGAGCGGGCCAAGCAGAACAAACCAGCTCTGCTTCCCACCCTTTTCAGGGCAGGACGGACTGGCGATTCCAGGGCGATCAGGAGCGGCGATTGACCGGGATGCGACCGTCCCATCCAACCGGCAGCGGGCCAAGATTCCCCGCTACAACGGCGAGAACCTGTCGGATGACCACCTGGCCCAGGTCGAGTTGGCTGCCGTGCTGAACGACTGGTCAACGGAGGAAACCGCCATGCTGACAGCGAGGGGGAGGAGGAGGAGTTACAGCAGACCACGGCGGCGCGTCCATGGAGGAGACGGCCGCGGCGACACGAGGAAGGGTGCTCCCGCTGTGGAGAGCCAGCGCACATCGCACGGTACTGCCCCGCGCCCACCCCGCGAGAAACTGGTCCCTCGTCGACGTTAAATTAGAGCAAGGTGGCATGGATGGGGAAAGGCCGCCTCCCGCAGATGCTTCCCCCGGCAGTGACATCACAGAGGCCCTCGGCGCGCAGCAGCAGCGGAGCGAGCAGGACAGATCCGGTCTTTTCCCGGGCTCGGCAGGGGCTGGACGCTTGGACGCGGGCCAGCGGCCTCCTGGGAGGTCCTGGCAGCGGTGGGAGTTGTGACTCCCGCTGCCAAGGGAGGGACTGTGCGTAGTTCTACTGAAGCTGTTGGATGTGCTGGTTGTCGGCATCGAAGCCACCCAGACACCTGGACTGATTCGCGTTGAACTTCTGGGTTGGACTTTGATTTTTCTGGGGACAGAAAATAGTCCAGGGGGGAGCAGTGTAATGTCGGGGCCATGTTGAGGGGGGCAGGGATTTCCCAGCATGCTTTGCCAGTTGAAAACGTTACTGTGTGTGTGTATTAAACGTTATTACTGAATTATTATACTGCTGGGCCATTATAACTGCGTTATAATGCTACAATGCTCTGCACTGTGTGTGTTTATATATTTACATATTTATTCCATCTAACTACAATGCTCCGCACTGTGTGTGTTTATATATTCATATATTTATTCCATCTACCCGTGAAGAACTTTTAAATATCAGGACTTTGACCCCCACGGACCTCCTCCCACTTTTTCTAGCCCCTGCCGCCGATCTGGTTTATTGTTTGGCTCGGAAAGTGAGACGGCGGAAGAGAGGAAGACGAGCGGGCGCTCTCGTACGACTTCGCAGGAGAGGCTCGCGAACGGCGCTGCCTGGCATATTTCTGTCCAATACCAACTCTCTCTCTAACAAGGTGGATGAACTGAGACTGCTGATGCGTTTTAAGGACCTCGCCTCCTCAGCTGTCCTCTGCTTTACTGAGACCTGGCTCCGGGAAAATATACCGGACAGCGCGCTGCGCCTCGACGGCTTCCAGCTCTTCCGTGCTGATCGTGACACAGAGCTTTCCGGCAAGACCACAGGAGGCGGAGTGTGCTTCTACATCAACTGCAGCTGGTGCTCTGATGTAACGGTAATTTCCAAACACTGTTCTCCTGCCTTGGAATTTCTTGTTATCAATTGCAAGCCCTTCTATTCCCCGCGGGAGTTTGCTTCTTTCATAATGATCGCTGTGTACGCCCCTCCCGACGCGGACACGCGCGAAGCTCAGCGCGTGCTCGCGGATCACATTCAACACACAGAGCGGAGTTTTCCAGACTCGCTGATTATTGTGGCTGGCGACTTTAATCAGTGCAATCTGAGCCACGATCTCCCCCGCTACAAACAGTTTATTAAATGCCCCACCAGAGGATTAAACACACTGGATCACTGTTACACCACAGTGAAAGACGCATATCGCACTGTCCCTCGAGCTGCGCTGGGATTATCTGATCACGTGATGGTTCACCTCATTCCCACATACAGACAGAGATTGAAGCTCACTAAACCTGTTGTGAGCACTACGAAGATACGGACCAGTGATGCTGAGGAGAAGCTGGAAACGTGCATGGAAATATCTGACTGGGGCATGCTTAAAGGAGCCACGCATGATCTGGATGAGTACACGGACACTGTGAACTCATATATCCACTTTTGTGAAGAGAACATTCTTCCATCACGCACCAGGGTGAGTTACTCTAATGACAAACCCTGGTTCACAGCTAAGCTCAGACAGATCAGGAAGGAGAAGGAAGCAGCGCTGAAAAGTGGAGACAGGGACTGCTACAGGGAGGTTAAATACCGGTTTAACAGAGAGCTGAAGAGGGCTAAATCTGTGTACTCAGAGAGACTCCAGCAGCAGTTCACTGCTAATGATTCGGCTTCCGTGTGGAGAGGACTGAGGCAGATCACCAACTATCGGCCTCAGGCTCCTAAAGGTCAGGATGACAAAGCCCTTTGTCAGAGACTGTCCCAACACTATGCCCGTTTTGACACCTCGTCATCTGTGTCCAACTCCCCCCCTCCCTCCAACTCCACAGCCTCCACATTCCCTACTTCATTTAAGGCACCCCCCCCACCTCCCCCCTCCCCTTATCATCAGTGAGCAGGATGTGCTCAAACAGTTCTCCAGACTGAACCCGCGCAAGGCCCCCGGCCCAGACGACGTGTCTCCCTCCACCCTGAGACTCTGTGCGAAACAGCTGGCTCCTGTATTCACAGACATTTTTAACACCTCCCTTAAGTTATGCCACGTGCCATCCTGCCTCAAATCCTCCACCATCATCCCTGTCCCCAAGAAGCCACGGATCACTGGACTTAATGACTACAGACCTGTAGCGCTCACCTCTGTAATCATGAAGTCCTTTGAGCGCCTGGTCCTGTCCCACCTCAAGTCCATCACCACCCCTCTCCTGGACCCGCTGCAGTTTGCCTACCGAGCCAACAGGTCTGTAGACGATGCAGTCAACCTGGCCCTCCACTCCATCCTGCAGCACCTGGACTCCCCGGGAACCTACGCCAGGATCCTGTTTGTGGACTTCAGCTCCGCATTCAACACCATCCGCCCCACTCTGCTCCGGGACAAGCTGTCCCTGCTCAACGTGCCTGACTCCCTCTGCAGGTGGATCATCGACTTCCTGACGGACCGGAGGCAGCATGTGCGGCTGGGAAAGACTGTCTCAGACTATACTAGCATCAGCACCGGATCACCCCAGGGCTGTGTACTTTCCCCCCTACTCTTCTCCCTTTACACCAACTCCTGCACCTCCAGCCACCAGTCTGTCAAGTTGATCAAGTTTGCGGACGACACCACCCTCATCGGGCTCATCTCCAACGGCGACGAGTCCGCCTACAGGAGAGAGGTGGCCCAGCTGGCGTCCTGGTGCAGCAATAACAACCTGCAGCTGAACGCTCTGAAGACAGTGGAGATGATTGTAGACTTCAGGAAAGTCACTACTCCTCTGCCCCCCCTCACCCTCTCAGGCTCTCCCATCACCACTGCTGATTCCTTCCGCTTCCTAGGCACTACCATCACCAGGGACCTCAAATGGGAGCTGACCATCAGCTCACTCATCAAAAAAGCCCAGCAGAGGATGTTCTTCCTGCGGCAGCTGAGGAAGCTCAAGCTACCCACCAAGATGTTAGTGCAGTTCTACACAGCCATCATCGAGTCCATCCTCACCACCTCCATAACCGTGTGGTACGCAGGAGCCACTGCCAGGGACAGACTAAGGCTGCAGCGCGTCGTGCGCACTGCTGAGAAGGTGATCGGCTGCAAGCTCCCATCTCTCCAGGATCTGTACATCTCCAGGACCCGGAGGCGTGCTGGCCGGATCATAGCCGATCCCTCACACCCTGGTCACGTACTGTTTGCCCCCCTCCCCTCTGGTAGAAGACTTCGGTCCATCCAGACTAAAACCTTCCGTCACATGAACAGCTTCTTCCCCTCTGCCATTAGACTGCTGAACACTAAGTGACTCTCGTGCACCATGTACAGCAGCTCAACCAGACTCATGTCAATCATCACTGTTTTCTTCCTGCATTACCGACTGCACTATATAGTTCTCCACAGTATCTGCTGCTGGCTAATATATGTATATTTTAACTGTTGACCAGTATCACTTAATCTTATCCTACACTTTATTACATGTATAGTTTATTTCTCTTATCTTATCATGTTTAATGTTGCAGCATTGTACCGAGACAAATTCCTAGTTTGTGTACTACATGAACAATGGCAATAAACCTGATTCTGATTCTGATTCTGATTCTGATTCTGATTCTGATCTAGCTACAACGCTCCACACTGTTTTTTTATATATTCACATATTTATTCCATCTAGCTACAATGCTCCGCACTGTGTGTGTTTATATATTCATATATTTATTCCATCTAGCTACAACGCTCCACACTGTGTTTTTTTATATATTTACATATTTATTCCATCTAGCTACAATGCTCTGCACTGTGTGTTTATATATCTATATATTTATTCCATCTAGCTGCAATGCTCCACATCATGTGTCTATATATTTATGTTTATATGTACATATGTATACTTGCTGCTCTTGTTTTTTTCTTGCCTTCTGATTGTTGCTCTGAGTGTTGCTATCCCTGTGCTGTTGCAATCCTGGAATTTCCCCACTGTGGGACTAATAAAGGCTTATCTTATCTTACGATGGCCCAGCAGTGTTTATAGGCAGGATTAGGGCAAGATGTATCATGTGTGTGTAACCATGATTGAAACGGAGGTCTGGGAGACTGACCTCCCCTCCTGTCTGTGCTCAGTTGTGGGCGTTGGGGTTGGGTGTGTGAATAAAGCCTGTTCGTCACAACCATCTTGCTCCTCTTCTTTGTGGGAACCCCGCATACGTCACAATACTATGTGGAGTAACTAAATAGACAGTTATGCTGTTTATTCCATCTAGCTACAATGCTCTGTACTGTGTATATTATTGGGTTTTAGACCTTTGAGTTTTTAACCTCTTTGACTAGTCTTTAACTTTTTAATATGACCCTTCTCTCTTATCTCTGGTTTTTCTCTCATCTCGTTGTCTTTATACCCTGATTGATGGAGCCTTGAGTATTTTTATCATGTTTATAGTCAGCTTCATGTGTGGCTGTGTTTGTGTTTATGTTGAATGTAATTGTGGCTTGTAAATATGGATGTCACCAGACTGCAAAACAAATCTACTTACGGGTACAAATAAAGTAACCTGAACCTGATATATATTTATATGTACATATGTATATTCACTGCTCTTATTTCCTATCTTCTTAGTTATTGCTCTGAGTGTTGCTATCCCTGTGCTGTTGCAATCCTGGAATTTCCCCATTGTGGGACTAATAAAGGCTTATCTTACCCTATGTAGAAGCGCTGACCAGCCTTAACCTCCCAGAATGCATTGTGTGTTTGTCACACAAACGTGTGAAAACATTACATTGTGTACATTATTTGCACATAACAGTACTCTTAACTTTCTGCACTGTTGCATATATTTGCTTAAATTGCACATACTGTCAATTACTGTATATACTGCACTGCTGTCTTTGCACTTCTGATTGGATGCCAAACTGTGTTTCGTTACCTTGTATTCATACATGTGTAATGACAATAAAGTTGAATCTAATCTAATCTAAAACGCTAGCTCTATTGCCATGTCAAGCAGATACATGGCACTGATTTTTAAAATAACTTTAATGTACTTAATAATGGTATGTAGTTTGTAAGAATACGTTGTTGGAAAATTAGTATTGGATTGTGCCTCAGTATTGGCCAGTCTTCAATCTTAAGTGACTCGGGTCAGGATCAGGGACAAAAACTCTTAATTGAGAGCAACTGTGATGACCCGAGCACTATGTCATCGTGCTCGGGCTATTCCTGTCAGGGCTTGACAGCAGCGTTGTTATTCTGGCTCTCCGAGCTCTTATTGTGACAGTGCTCGGGGAGGCTTCCGCTCAGCTGTCAAGTCCTGAACAGCTGTTCTGAGTTTGCGGTCGTTAGTGATGGACTTCTTAAACCCACGCTAGCGGCCGCATCCCCGTAGCAGTGTCAGTCTCTCTTCGTCAGAGCTACGCATGCTTTGGACTGTTACTATCCTGTCTGTCTGTGGTTCGACCGTCGCTTCCTGTGGACCTGTAAGTGAGCTCTTTAGCCTTACGCCTCCCGGTGTGAGTAGACCTGTGTGCGTCACTGCCCCAGCAGCTGTGTTATCATTACTCCACCAACCTTGTCTGTCTGTGTTTTGACCGTCTCCTCCTGTGGACCTGTATGAGAGCTGTTTAGCCTTACGCCTCCCTATGTGGGTAGACTTATATGTGTCATTGCCTCAGCAGCTTGTGTTGTCACTTTTCACCGTAAATAAAAACTCTCACACAACTCTCTGGTGACGTTGTGGCGTCTTATGGTGGCTCGCGAGGGCCACCGCATGACAGTACACTGCTGCCAAGACCGCGTTTACGGTGACGCCAACCCGAGACGCATTTCACCAGTGAGTTCGAGTTTTTTGGACATTTGCTTTATCCTGTCTGGGTACGGTGTTTGAAGAATGCCGTCACGGAGGGGCCGCGCTCGGAGTCGGAGCCACGAGCTGACAGGCGTTCTGGAAGTCGTGGATGAGATGCTCATCTCCGCTTCCCTGCTGGATTACGATCTCGGCATACACTGGTACCTGGATGCTGCTGAAGATGTTCTTCGTCATCTCTCTCCCCGCTACGCCGACCACCCGGAAGTCGACGCGAGGAGGGTAGATATCGCCGCGCAACGCGAGATATTCCTGATGCTGGAGGAGGAACGCGGCATGAAGCAGGAGAGGAGGCACTCCTGCTCTTTGCCTGCGGATCCCGATCCTGTCCTCGATCCATTTCTGGAGTTCGCACCATCTGGGGGCCGGCGAAGGCGTCGGCGCCGCGGCCGAGCACATCTTCAGCAGGCTCCTGTTCCGGATCCAGTTCCGGGCCGCCAGAGCGACCCACTCAACCAATCAGCTGTCTCTTTGGTGTCATATCAAGAGGGAATTCCTGCAGTCCCTTTTTTCGGGCCACCACCCCCTGCTGTACGGTCAGCATGCTGTGCTCGGCCCGCTTCGGCTGCCACTTCTTCGTCTTTGACGCCCTCTCCAGCTGCTGTGAATGATCAGTGTCCTGCGCCGGCGAGCTCCGTCCATGGGTCCTTTCCTACCACCCAGCGAGCGAGGGAAGGAGCAACGTCCTCTACAGCTGGCACCATCCTCCCTCCGGGAGACAGGCAAGTTCAGTTTCACTCTCCTACCTATCATGGTGATCTGTCTTGTCTAACTCCTGGGGGTGAAGCTCGGGGTTCGCAGCCCCCCCCCCCCCGAGTTTCCTCCTCCAGCTGTAGTTATCAGTACTGAATCTGCTGCCTCTGTGTTTCCTCCTGCTGAGCGGACCTCGGCGTTAGATCCATGCCGTCGAACGAGGGGGAGGCCTGCGGCTCTGGGAATAATCCCGGCCCTGCAGCCTTGTTTTGGACAGAGAAGGAGAGCGGACTGCGGTGAGGAGCCTGAGCCGACGAGCAAGCGTCCCCAGATCTCCAGAGAGATGCAGCCCGAGTCAGCGGGTGGAGGGTCCCCTGCCCCCACACCGTGCGGGTTATCGGTGTGGACATCAGCGCGAGAGGATCCAGCTGCAGAAACCATCAGGCCGGCTGTGGAACCCGACGCAGCCGAGTGGGAGCCCGACGACGAGCTTCTACCTGAACCTGGATCGACGAAGTCCTGGACGGCTCCAGAGCCCAAGTGCAGGCAACTGCTCCTCTTTGTTTTCCTTTGTGGTGTGTTAGAGCATTTTTGCCTGCCTCGTGGGGAGGCGAGCGAGGGGCAGCCGTCTGCTGCACCTGAGCTCATCTCGCTGGGCTCTGGTGTTGCCGGTGAGACTGATCCCGGTCCTCTCCTGTCCTCTGAGCCTCTCCACAGCGTAACCGGTTTGGAGTCTGTTGAGGTCGCGGGGCTGGAGGTCCCAAGTTCAGGGATGGAGGTCGTCGCTGGTGCAGTACCGACCCAGTCGGGGTCCGTCCAGACCCAGTTGGGGTCCGACGCGTGGGCTGAGGTGACCCAATCGGGGTCCAACGCGGGTGCAACGGTGACCCAGTCGGGGTCTGTTCTGACCCAGTCGGGGTCCGACACGTGGGCTGAGGTGACCCAATCGGGGTCCGACGCGGGTGCAGCGGTGACCCAATCGGGACCTGCCAAGATCCAGTGGGGGTCCAACACAGGTGCTGCTGTGATCCAATCGGGGTCCGACGCAGGTGCAGCTGCGACCCAATCGGGGTCCGACGAGGTCCAGTGGGGGTCCAACGCAGGTGCAGCTGCGACCCAATCAGGGTCCGACGAGGTCCAATCGGGGTCCGACGAGGTCCAGTGGGGGTCCAACGCAGGTGCAGCTGCGACCCAATTGGGGTTTGAGGAGGCCCAATCGGGGTCTGACGCTGGTGCGGCAGTGACCCAATCAGGGTCCGACGCGGGTGCAGCTGTGATCCAGTCGGGATCCGTTACAGGCGGAGCTGCGACGATCGCATTGGTCTGGACCGAGATCGGTGGAGGAGCCGCAGACCCTTTGCCGCCTGATGTGAGGTGGCCCCATTGTCTTGATTATTCCCCTCTCAGGAGCCACCAGCTGGGGTCGTCAGTGCTGGGGGCCGTTGGAGGTTTTTGTCTGGCAGACTGGTGCTCTCATGTCGTTTCTTCATCAGGCAGGCTGCCGCACGCTATTCCTCCACGGTTCTGGTGGCTGAGGGATGCGGGTCGGCCGCCCGAGGAACTGCCTTGTGGGTTTGGTGCCTTGGGTTGGTCACCCGATAAACTGTGTTTGCTACTGGGTGGCCTGGTACGGCCACCGGAGGACTTGTTTCTTGGGGCCTGGGACTGGGGCAGGCCGCCTGGTCATGTACTGTTTTGTGTGACTATCCGTGGGCCATCGGAGGCAGGGGGGTCGCCGGAGCTCTGCCTGGGGTGTTTGATCTCCGCCGATCGTCTTCTGTTTTGGTCCATACGGTGTAAGGTTATGTAGAGCAATTGAGATTGCCTCATGTATGTTTGCAGCATGCTCTTGTTTCGCTTCTTTTTGTTTTTCTCCCCTCTTCCTTTTGAGGGGCTATAGTATGTATTTCTTGTTTCTTTTTCCATAGATACCGTGTGTTAGCATATTTTTTTTGTTCCTTTTTTCCATAGATACCGTGTGTTAGCATGTATTTCTTGTTTCTTTTTCCATAGTTACCGTGTGTTGGCATGTATTTCTTGTTTTTTTTTTTCCATAGTTACCGTGTGTTTGCATCTATTTCTTGTTTTGTTTGTGGGTTTTTTTTGTTGTTGTTGTTTTTCCTTTGTTACCGTGTGTTGAGGTTGTTTTGGGTTTAATTTTGGCTGGGTTTCATGTACTGGGGTGATTTGGGAGTATGATTGTGGCAGTTTAAGTTTGTGTTTGAAGAGATCCTTATTTTGAGTTCTACACCACTTGGGGTTATGTACTTTGGAGTTAGATGGGTTGTCTGTGGTCTCTGTGGGAAAGCTTTTGGTGTCAGGTGTTTATGCTCTGTATGATTTGTACCCCTTGTATTCCTGCTTTGTTTTTTTTTCTTGTTTTTTCTTTTTTTTTCTTCATTGTTCTGGGGGGAATTTGAGGGATATGTCGGTTGATGTGTTCTTCTTGTTCCTTTTTGCTTGGGGCCTTGTTGGGTTTTGTTTGGCTCCCTCCTTGCCTGTTCCTCAATTCACTCGCCCTGAACAGCTGTTCTGAGTTTGCGGTCATTAGTGATGGACTTCTTAAACCCACGCTAGTGGCCGCATCCCCGTAGCAGTGTCAGTCTCTCTTCATCGGAGCTACGCATGTTTTGGACTGTTACTATCCTGTCTGTCTGTGGTTCGACCGTTGCTTCCTGTGGACCTGTAAGTGAGCTCTTTAGCCTTACGCCTCCCGGTGTGAGTAGACCTGTGTGTGTCACTGCCCCAGCAGCTGTGTTATCATTACTCCACCAACCTTGTCTGTCTGTGTTTTGACCGTCTCCTCCTGTGGACCTATAAGAGAGCTGTTTAGCCTTACGCCTCCCTATGTGGGTAGACTTATATGTGTCATTGCCTCAGCAGCTTGTGTTCTCACTTTTCACCGTAAATAAAAACTCTCACACAACTCTCTGGTGATGTTGTGGCGTCTTATGGTGGCTCGCGAGGGCCACCGCATGACAGCAACATCCCTAAAATAAATCCATAATGCCTTCACCTTTATCAACATTTACATTCAGTTTTGATTTGAGCTCTCTTGAAGCTTTTTTGTCTGTCAGGGAGTCTTCATGTCTCCTGTGAATTCTTTTAACTGCTAACTTGGCCTTATAACCAACAAGTTCAACCAGTATTTAAGAGGTAAAGGAAGGTAGAACAAGTTTATCTTTTAATTAACTTGCATGTTTTTCTGCTTCAAGCCCAAATCCAGCTCGATTCAGTACCTTTGATTTTTTTTTTCTTTTCTTTTTCCCGTGGAAAATATAAGAAAACACAATAAGACTGAAACAGCAAAACTTGATAAGCAAACAAGGAATGGAGGAAGAATGCTCAGGGGTTCTGTCAGTAGGCTCCACTGTGTTGAGTGATATGGTAAAATATGTTTTTTTTTATCAAAAGAAAAAAGATTACACCAGGATACGAAAGGGCCTTCATAGGTGATCTTTAAAATGCCCTGCGGATGTCTGAAGAGGGGGGTTCAGTCGACCCCCCCCACACCCTGGATAATGCCGTGGCTCTGTTGATATTCTGCGGGGGGCTCCCCGCCCCGCACACTGGGCCCTGCCGCCACTTCCACTGAAACTGCTTCCTATGGCGTTAGATAGCTATCAGAAAAACGAGAGCTCAAACTACGTAGAAACGAGCGTAAAAACTGAAACTGAAGAGGTAAAATTAATATTGTGGACTTCCGGGAAGATGGCGGAGAGACATAACACTTAAACAAAGAGCTCTCCCTAGCCGGATTAAAAATCATCGGTAAATGGCCAACTCGACATAAACGAATCAATAAACTAAGGGATGAAAACACGAAGGAACCGGGCACAAGGACAAAAACAGGGTAAAATTGAAGAATTCCTCTCCAACAACGCAGGAAAAACCGCTGTACGCAAAGCCCAAAAAAACGAGATGTCCACAGCAGAGAAAATGGAGGACACCAGACTCGACAACATGAACGCTGGCATCGCCAGTTTGGGTGAAGAGTTGAGAGAATTCAAGCGACAGCTACAACAGGATTTAGCGGCTCTTAAGGAGGAACTGAAAAAAGAAATTAAGGAGGAAATCATGGACCTCCGAAGAGAAATGGAGCGTAAATTAACGGAAAACATGGAGGAGCTGCGCTCCCAGCGGGCGTGTATGACAGAAGCGCAGACCCGAATTTCGGAACTAGAAGATTGGAAAAGCGAGGCAAACGAACAACTACAGACCCTGACGACGCAAACGCAGAGGATGCAGGAGAAAATAAACGACTTGGAGAGCAGATCCCGACGAAGCAATATGCGCATCTTTGGAATTCCGGAGGGCATTGAAGGCAACTCGATGACAAAATTCATGGATCAGTTCTTAAAAAAAGAACTGGAAATACCCGGAGAAACGGATCTGCAGATTCAACGGGCGCACAGAACACCGGCACAGAACCCGAAAACAAACTCTCCACCCAGGTCAGTTGTGGTAAACTTTGTGAAATATGACATAAAGGAAAGAATCCTGACGCAAGCATGGAAAAAAAAGATACGAATCGGCGACAAACAGGTATTTTTTGACCATGACTACCCGACAGAAATCGTGCAGCAGCGGAAGAAATATGCCAATATTAAAAAAACGCTGAAAGAGAAAAAAATTAAATTCCAAACGCCGCTAACGAAAATGAGGATTCATTGGGAGGAAGGCACAAGAACCTACAACACGGCCGAAGAGGCAGCGCGGGATATGATGGAGCGGGGCCTTGAGGTGAGCGTGCCGAAGGAGACGGCTGGAGCAGCGGCGGCCCTGAACGCACCACGACAGACGGAGTGGAGACGAGTGAACGGCGGAAGAAGGGGGAGAGACGTAGAGCAGCGGGCCCAGGACAAGCTACAAGGCTTTCAACTGAAAGCCTAGATCATAACAAAGATTAAGAAAGGCACAGAAGAAATGAAGGCCAAGAAGACAAGGTAAAAGAGAAACAGACGGCTAGGAGAGGTTTAAGTGATATTTGTTGGACATTTCTAGACTTATGACTATTACTTTGATAGTAATTAGAAGTCTAGGGAGGGCCCTTCACTCTGTGAAGACAAACCCCCCACCCACCAACAGGGACCAGTGGGCAGAAGAAAGGCCCAAAGTACGGAGGTCGAGTTTTTTTAATGTGTTTTTATATAAATATGTGTTATTTTTGTTGTTAAAGGGGTTAGGAGCACAAGTTAAAAAAATGGAAAAACATGAATATGGGTAAAAATCTTAAGATAATGACACTAAACGTGAATGGTCTGAACTCACCTGTTAAAAGGGAAAGAATAATAAGAAAATTCAAGAAGGAAAAAGCTGAAATTATATTTATGCAAGAGACACATTTGAGCAAGGCAGAACATGTGAAACTAAAGAGATTTGGCTATAAGAACTCCTACTACAGTTCATTTAAGGGAGGAGCAAAAAGGGGGGTTATGATACTAATCTCAAACAAAATACAATTTGAAAGTGAACAGGAAATCCAGGATAAAGAAGGCAGGTATGTAATAATAAAGGGAAGAATAGATGGTATGCAGATCACATTAGTGAACATCTATGCCCCACCAGAAAGTGACAAGGGTTTTTTTCAACATCTGTTTGATCTCATAGCAACACACAGTGAAGGAGTCCTGATTTGTGGAGGAGACTTAAATGCTGTCATGGATCATGAAGTTGACACAACAAGTGTTAAGAAGACAAAAAAACATGTAACAAAGTTCATAAGAACCTCACTGGCAGAAATGGGTATGGTAGACATATGGAGGGACCTACACCCACTCGAAAAAGACTATACACATTATTCAGCAGCCCATAAAGTACACTCTAGAATAGATTACTTCCTTATGAATGAAGGTGACAGACACAGGGTGAGAAATTGTTGGATTGGAGGGGCAGAAATATCAGATCATAATCCTATATACATGGAAATATATTTAAACAATAGAAAACGACAAACAACATGGAAACTTAACGTAGGACTGTTAAATGATGAGAAAATGAAAGAAAGAATAAAAATAAACATAAACGAATATATCCAAGAGAATGACAATGAAGAAGTGGACCCAACAATACTATGGGACGCACTAAAAGCCGTGTTAAGGGGTAAATTAATTGTTGAAACAGGAAAAGCAAATAAGACTAAACTGGAAGCGTATGAACAAAGATGTGAGAGACTGAGGGAATTAGAACGTAAACATCAAAGCACAAATGATCCAAAAATATATCAAGAAATTAAAGAAGAAAAAACAAAGATAAAAGAAACACAAATGGATGAAATTGAAAGGAAAAATAGATATCTAAAGCAAAAATATTATGAAACGGGTCCAAAAGCCACAAAACTGCTGGCAAAACGGTTAAGAAAACAACAAACAATGAATAATGTATACAAGATTAAAGACCCCACCACAAATAAAACCACAGTTAACCCAGAAAACATCGAAGAAATTTTCCATAATTTCTACCAAGAACTATACTCGCAACCTGAAGAAACAAATACTAAAGATATTAAAAAATTTCTAGACACATTGGACTTGCCATCAATAGGAAATCAACAAAATGAAAAACTAACAGCAGAAATAACAACACAAGAGATCAGAGATGTGATTAAGTCACTTAAAAACGGTAAATCACCAGGTAGTGATGGATACCCATCTGAGTTTTATAAACTGTTTATAGAAGAACTCACACCACAACTCCTAAAGTCATTTAATTGGACGCTGAACAACAACAAAATACCTCCAACATGGAACGAAGCAATCATTTCAGTTATTTTAAAACCAGGGAAAGATAAAGAACAATGCGTAAACTATAGGCCAATCTCTTTATTAAATGTAGATTATAAAATATACACAACAATTATATGTAAACGAATAAAGACATTCTTGACGGAATTGATAGAAGATGATCAAACTGGATTCATAGAGGGACGCCAAACACATGACAATATCAGGAGAACAATACATATAATTAACCAAATACATAAAGAAAAGAAAAGCGCAGTAATAATGAGTTTAGACGCAGAAAAAGCATTTGACAGGGTTAACTGGAAATTCCTATATAGTGTACTGGAGCGCTTTGGATTTAACGAAAAATCAGTACAATGCATAAGGACGCTATATCAAGAACCTGTGGCAAGAATCAAGATAAACGGTAGCTTAACAGACAAAGTAAATATACAAAGATCAACTAGGCAGGGATGCTGCTTATCGCCCACCTTGTTTGCTCTGTTCATAGAACCATTGGCTCAAGCAATACGACAAAATAAGAAATTAAAAGGTGTAACAATAAAGGGGGCGGAACACAAGATTGGGCTATTTGCAGACGATATTATAGTTTACCTTGAACAACCAGATAAATCAATAATGGAAATGATGAACTTGATAGGAAATTTTGGAAAATTATCAGGATACAAGATAAACATAACAAAAACACAAATACTGACATTCCACTATAACCCTCTAAACCAGATAACTGATAAGATCAAACTAAACTGGAAGCAAAAAGAAATAAAATACCTTGGAGTGAACATACCTAAAGACCTAAGCAAAATATATAAAGCAAACTATGATAGGTTGGAACAAGAAATAAAAAAAGATATTGATAGATGGTCAATCTTAAATATGGATCTGAATTCAAAAATTGAGACAGTCAAAATCAGCATACAACCTAGATTACTTTACCTCTTCCAGGCTATACCAACAGAGATTCCAGATGCCCAATTCTCAAAGTGGGACAGGATTATATCGAGATTTGTTTGGGGAGGTAAAAAACCAAGAGTGAAATATAAAACCCTCCAATTACCAAAAGAGAAAGGAGGCATGGGCCTACCGAGTCTAAAGGAATATTACTACTCAGCACAAATAAGATATATCATATGTTGGTGCGACGAGGGATATGAGGCAAAATGGAAAGAAATGGAAAAGGAAATTGAGGGACTCCCAGTACAAAGCATAATAGGGGATAAAGATGCATATAAGCAAATCAAACAAATAGACCCAATCACTAAATTTACTTTAGAACTGTGGTATAAAATAGTACAAAAATATAATATAAGGGAAGACATAAAACTATTGAAATGGGTAGCATTTGACAGTCAGTTTGAACCGGCAAAACAAGATAGGGGATACAAAAATCTGGTGAACAAGGGAATCACAGCATGGGGCAATATCGGAAAAAAAGATCTCGGGAGCTTTGTAAATATCAGGAGAAAATTTAAATTAGAAAGATCGGAATTTTTCAGATATCTGCAGATGAGAGATTACTATATGAAGAAGATTAGGCATAACCTCCAAACAGATGTGAACGAGATTATACAACTTATTTTAAGCTCATATGCAGGAAATAAAATAAGAATTATTTCAAAACTATATCAGAAACTTATGACAAACAATCATACAAGTAACTATATAAAGGAGAAATGGGAGAAAGAGCTCAATTTAAACATAACAGAAGAAAGCTGGCAGGAAATATGGAAAACACAACACACATCAACAAATTCAAGGGCATGGAGGGAATTTGGATGGAAAAACCTGATTCGCTTTTTCATTACACCACAGATTCAAGGAAAATATACAAATACCCAATCTTTATGCTGGAGGGGATGTGGGGCTCAAAATGCAGACCACTCACATATGTTTTGGAAATGCTACAAAATATCATCATTTTGGAAATCTATGCATGTGACAATACAGAGGATATTAGGATATAATATACCAATGAACTGTAACCTGATGTACTTATGTGATCTTAAAAAAGACAGTGTTATACAGGCTGAGGACAGATATCTAGTTAAAATCTTGTTGATTGCATGTAAAAAAACTATCACAAAAAAATGGCGATCAGAAGTTCTTCCTGACCAAGAACAATGGACTGACATTGTTGAGGACATACGTATGATGGAAAAACTAACATATCGACGAAGAATGCAAGAAGGAATATGGGAGAAAAAATGGCGGAAATGGACACACTACAAAGTGCAACAACGAGGCAGAAATTGAAAGAATAACCAAAGACACTGAAAAAACCAGAAGAATTAAGAGATGGAAACTAAAAACTTGATGCTCCAACATTTGTCCCCCCCCCTTTTATTTTTTATTTTTTTTTATTTTTTATTTTTATTTTGTTTATTTTTTTTTATTTTTCCCTACCCTAACCCCTTTGTTTTTTAAATGTAGAATGTGATCTGAATGCATTATATATGATGAAAAATGAATAAAAATCTAAGTTACAAAAAATTAATATTGTGGGGCGTAAAATTATTATTGTGGGACACATAAAAAAAGCGAGAGGGCGTACACAATTAAAATTCTCGCTCACTTTTGCAAAATCACCTCTCACTTTCTGATTTCCACACTCGCTTCCGTTCTCTTTGCTCTCGATTCTGATTTCTGCTCTCTCTGTTTTATTTTCTCCTTGCTCTCGATTCTTCACTGAGCTACACTTGCTTCCAATTTTACCGGGAATGACGTCACGGATTAAGACTCAACTAGACGATCACCGATCGCTACCTGGGGCCTGGGTTCAACAGTGCGTCTGGCTTGCAGCATAAATGGAGACTTCCAACCAAACTAGCTCACCAAATTTTGCAGGACAGGTAAACTAAAGTACTTTGCGTTACATAAATGAAACAAAATAACTATAAGTCACATTAGTGATGCACTGTTTTGAAATGAAACCCTTTATTATTAAATATTACACGTGACGTGTATTGATTCCGCCATTGTTACGTAGTGTCCATAGAATTCACCAAGTGCATGCTGGGTAGGGTAGGAACCGTTCGCTGAGATCACGTAAAAGCTGGAGACATCGTCACAAAGCAGACATGGCGAAGTCTTGCTGTGTTTTAAACTGTAATAGTCATTTTCACAACCGCCGTGGAGAAAAGATAAACCACGGAATAGGCTTTTTTCGTTTTCCAGCATGGAAGAAGAACAGCACAGCTCACGTTTCGGATGTAACTAAGAGGGGACGCCTGGCCTGGATTGCAGCAGTCAGAAGACCCGACATAACTTTCAAACACGCACCTGTATGGATGTTGGTGTGCTCAAAGCATTTTCATAAAGGTACGTTATGATTTATTGTGTATGTCTGTTGTTAAAACTTGCTTGTGTCGTGGTTAAGACTTGCGTGGTCATAGCCTTTACCCTACGTCAGCAGTGCTAAGCTAAGCAGAGCTAAGCTAAAGAAAGACTCCGATATCCTACTAGCTAGAAAAAGTTACCACACACCTGTGTGAGCAGGTTTAATTTGTTCTACACCAAAGTATTTTCTTACCGTTTCCTTTGCTTTAACAGCAGACCAGCTTATGAAATGCTAGACTGTGATCCTGACTGGGCACCTTCTCTAAACCTTGGGCATGCAGAGCTTCCAGCTGCCACTCCTGACAGGTTTAACCGCTTATGCAGAAGGACAAGATTATGACAAAAAGAATCAGCAGGGCATGCAAGTGACCCCCCAGCACAGACCCCCAACATCACTGGCCCTGTGACTGAGATGGATAATGTACCTCCTTCAGGTAGTCTTTTTTTTTACCTATGTTTTTCTTTCTAAAATGTGTCTTGGGATTCCTTTTGATTACAAAATATATTAACTGCAGTTGTTTATTGTCCTGATCACCAACAGATGACACCACACCTCTGGCTGAGATGGAGGAGACAACATCTGATGAAGCAGCACTGATCTGTCAGGCTGATGATGCTCCAGAGGAAAATGCACAAGAGCTACAGAACTGCAGCATGTGTCACCTTAGGCTTAAAGAAATCTTACTCTTGCAAGAGGAGAACAGAAAGTTAAAGGGAGAGCTCTCCAGAAAGACTCTGGATGAGAATTTCCTCAAAGATAATGACTCAAAGGTGAAATACTACACTGGGCTTACATCTTTCAGTTTAATGGCTCTGCTGATGCAATTTTTTCCCAGCCTACCAAAGACAGAAAAATTTCCCAATTTCAAATTCTCCTTTTAACTATGATGCGTTTGCGGATTAATTTGCCTCTTGAACATATTGCACATCTTTTTGACGTAAGCAGACAAACCGCATCCATCCTGTTCTGCGACACCATAAATGTACTCCATGCACACCTCAGCCCTTTGGTGTACTGGCCAAAGAGACCTTGTTTGCAGGTTAGCATGCCACATCAGTACGTTGAAATGTTTGGCAGTAAGGTCACAGTTTTTATTGACTGCTTTTTAATTTTAGAATGTAGGCACTGACATGTTTTTGGTGTGGTTTAGCCATTTTGACGTCATGTCTTTAACTGTGTCAATAATATTGAAGCAGTTAAAGCAGCAATTCAAACATTGCTCAAACATTTTGCTTTCTTTCCTCTTTTTATATATGTAAATCACACTGAGTTGCCCTTGTGTATGAAATGTGCTATATAAATACACTTGCTTGCTTTGTAACAATTTTTGGAATAAAGTACACGATGGCTTACAAACTCCAGCTCTTTATTTCAAAGATGCAAAACTGTAACCATAACCATGACACAATACAAGAATATAAATTGACATGCATGATCGACATGTATCATTGTTCACACAACGTTATAGCGCATAACTGTCTCATGCTACAGCACTACTCTAATGTGCACATTGCAAAACCACGGCTGCTGTGGGGTTGGTGCTTCAGAGTCCCACACATCCTAAATTGAACCACTGAATTTCACAGTTTTGGTTCTCACAGGCAACCATGTCATCCAGCTCTTCTGGCTGCCTGCAAGTACACCACACTTCTGCTGTGTTCTGTGCCTGTCTTCTGGGATTGTGTGTGGGACCTGGCTGTAATGCAGTTAGACGTCGTCTTTATCAGCTACAGCTTTCCTCTTGTGTTGTGGGGTCAGAGTCAGTAAAGTGACGGGCAACAAGCTCAGGTAGGAAAACTTTATAAAAAAAGTTCTGGGCCACTGGTAAAAGTGTTTGCTCCCACAGGTCAGAATCTGGTGTGACGCGTACAACAACACAACTTTTTGTGGTCCACACAACAAAGTCACAGAAATGTGAGCCTGTCACAAAAATTTGCATTTGTACCTGCTTGTAGTACTTGTGACTGCTTGAGTTCTAGTCTCCCATCAGAGAGTTTCAGGTAAAAATCATTGTCTGCACAGGCCTGCAGGATGTTGTTGTTGCGGTGCTTATATGGGGATTTTATTTCCACACAGCCTTTTTCACAACAGGTGCAGGACACAAGTGCATCAGGGGTTGCACCAACTTCAGGAAAGGAGGGGTTGATTATAAAATATTATAAGCACACTTTCACATGTGTATTGGGTGCATAATTCAATTTATGGATGCTGTGGTCTATATTAACCATATATTCCATAACCTACATATGTTAGAGCATGTGGAAATGTTTGGGATTGCATATGTAAGGAACTTCACACCTCTGAAAGGACAAAGGAATCTCACCCGCCGAGTGAAGAACAAAGACGTTCCCGGACGCGGCGGGGGAGACCGGACGAGCCACCCTCACCCCCCAAGGCGAGGAGAGGAATTACCATCACCTCCCAAGACGAGGAGAGGAAATACCAAGACAATGGGGGGATTATGATAATGAGGGATGTCAGCCTTTGTTATGCATGTCTTTGTTGTGTGCATGTATATAATCAGCGAGTTGGCGAAATTCTGTCTCTTTTCCCTTCTGCCGCTCTCTGCACCAGATGAGACTTGATAGAAGAGCTGTACATTAAAACTTCGCTTATAAACCAAATCGCCTCTTCATTGCCCAGCTCCTCTACACTGGTGACCCTGACGCAAGTATGGACCGGAGGCGTTCTTCCACAAGCGACTCATCCGTGGCGACTCAGGCAGACGCCAGCAGCCACGCAGACGAGGGAGCAGACGGACAGCTGTTCCCCCCGGCCGAAGAGGTTGAGAGGGCTCAACCGAGCACCAGCACCGCCGTGAGAGCCGAGGCAAGGCACTCTCACCCGGCGGGCACAGTAGTGATGGTGTGCACGAATGCCGTCGCTGTCAAGCTGCCAGACTTCTGGCAAGAGGACCCCGCCTCTTGGTTTCAGCAGGCTGAAGCCCAATTTATACTGGCGGGCATCACGGCCGACAATACTAAGTTTTATCATATCGTCTCCAAACTCGACTCCGCCACTTCGAAGTGTGTGCGGAGCATGATCCGGCGGCCACCGGCCCGGGACAAGTACGAGACGCTCAAAGTGACCTTCGTGGCGAACTACGTCCCATCAGCGGAAGAAAGAGCTGAGAAGATCCTGGCGGTCTACGGCCACAGAGGGGGCAATCCGAAGGCCCTCATGGAGGATTTGCTGCAGCTCAAGGAAGAGGACAATGACAACTTCCTCTTCCAGTTTATTTTCCTCAGCACGCTGCCGCCACACATGAGGGGGACACTCGCCAGCATGAAGTGCAACAACCACCAAGACTTCCGCAAACTGGCCAGCGAAGCTCACCGGCTCGTCAACGCTTGCAAGGAGCTGACACCCACAGCAGCATCCGCAGACCTCAAAGCTGACGCCCCGAGCCACGGGGAGCCACAACCCACGGAGCAGACCCAGGCCACGGTGACAGCGACGCGGCCAAAACGTAACAGACAGAGCGACGTCTGTTATTATCACCACCGCTTCGCCGAGAAGGCCCACAAATGCGTTCCCCCCTGCAAATTTACGAGGTCGGGAAACGCCAAAGCCGAGAGCCGTTAACAGCAGCGGTTCTCGGCGAGAAAAATAAGCTGTTGTACGTGACGGATGGACACACAGGCAAGCAGTTCCTCATCGACACAGGAGCTCAGCTGAGTTTCGTCATGCCCTCCCACGCAGATCGAGCCATGGGGCAACGGAGCAGTGGCAGCCAACGGCTCTGACATCGACACGTTCGGCGAAAAGAGCCTGCACCTCCTCATCCACGGCCGCAGCTACAGATGGACATTTGTTGTAGCGGTGGTGACATGGGTTATTAGTGGATCTAGCAAATAGGCGCCTGGTTAATGCACTGTCTTTTGCTTCTATTCCATGCTCAGCCCGAGTTTCTCCACCACCTGTGCAGGCCAACGTCACCACAGCAGGAGGTAAGTTTGAGCAACTCCTCACCCAATTTCCAGCACTCACAATCCCCAAATTCTCAGCCACTGTGGCTAAACACGGGGTTGAACACTTCATTCTCACAACGGGACCTCCTGTTTTTGCCAAAGCTCGCCGCTTAGATGCGGCCAAGCTCAACATAGCACGGGACGAGTTTACAACTCTTGAAAAATTGGGCATTGTTAGACGCTCGAAGAGCCCCTGGGCCTCACCACTTCACATGGTTCCGAAATCCGACGGTTCTTGGAGACCGTGCGGAGATTACCGCAGATTAAACAACGCTACAGCGCATGACCGTTACCCAATCCCTCACATTCAAGATTTTTCACTACATCTAGCGGGTGCGTGCATTTTTTCAAAAATAGACTTAGTCCGCGGTTATCACCAAGTCCCAGTCCGAGCAGAAGACGTTCCTAAAACAGCGGTAATAACCCCTTTCGGCCTTTTTGAATTCCTACGAATGCCTTTCGGCCTCAAAGGCGCTGCTCAAACTTTTCAACGAATGATGGATGCGGTCTTACGCGACCTCCCTTTTGTTTTCGTCTACCTCGACGACATGCTGGTAGCCAGCTCGTCTGAGGAAGAACACGAGCAGCACCTCACTACGGTTTTTCAGAGGCTAGAAGAGCATGGACTAATAATCAACCCAGCCAAATGGAAATTTGGCGTGTCACAAATTGATTTTTTAGGACACAAAGTCTCTCCGAAGGGGGCAGTTCCACTCCCAGACAAAGTTCATGCGATAGAAAGTTTCCCACGGCCACAAACGGTCAAATCGCTACAGGAATTTTTAGGGATGGTTAATTTTTACAACCGCTTCCTCCCCCACGCAGCTCAGCTCATGCAGCCCCTATATGACGCGCTCAAAAAAAAGAAAGCTTCCAACGCAGTCGAATGGACCCCGGAGCGCGAACGCGCCTTCGCGGAAGTAAAAAGCGCCCTAGCTAACGCCACATTGTTAGTTCACCCAGATCCCTTGGCCCGCATTGCGCTAACCACAGATGCTTCAGACCTAGCCATAGGGGCAGTTGTAGAACAACTTGTCAGCGGGGTCTGGCAACCTTTAGCATTCTTT
Source organism: Pholidichthys leucotaenia (assembly GCA_020510985.1). NCBI lineage: Eukaryota > Metazoa > Chordata > Actinopteri > Cichliformes > Pholidichthyidae > Pholidichthys > Pholidichthys leucotaenia. The sequence continues at coordinate 371,420,580 of CM035842.1, read as the reverse complement.
AGCAAATCGCTAAACCAAACTGAACGCAAATACAGCACTTTTGACAGAGAGCTGCTGGCACTTCATTTATCTATCCGCCACTTCCAGTTCTGGTTAGAAGGGCGGAGTTTCACGGCTTTTGTAGACCATAAACCACTCACCTTTGCTATGGCTAAAATTTCAGAACCATGGTCAGGCAGGCAACAAAGACAGCTAGCTGCGATTTCAGAGTTCACCACAGACATTCGACACGTGGCAGGCAAACTTAACGTAGTAGCGGACTGTCTCTCTCGCACTGTGACACCACCAGAGCGCGGGGAGACAGATTATACTGCCTCGGCAGCAGAACTCTTCACTAACGCGGACACATACGCAGCACCTATCCATGCAGGGATAGATTATGCAGCCATGGCGGAGGAACAAAACAGTGACGCGGACATGCGCGCACTCCTGTCTGGACCAACAGGGTTAAGGCTGGAGAAAAGGGGTTTACGCGACGGCGTGCCCCCCCTAATATGCGATGTTTCAACCGGCCGACCTCGCCCGTTAGTACCAGCTACATGGCACCGCTGCATTTTTGACGCAATTCACTCCCTCGCGCACCCAGGTGTGCGCGCCTCGGTTAAAATGGTTGCCGAAAAGTTTGTGTGGCCAGGCCTGCGCAAAAACGTAAAAGAATGGGCAAAAAACTTGCATTTCTTGTCAACGCGCCAAAATACACAGACACACAAAAGCCCCTCTGGAGCCTTTTCCAATCCCTGCTAGAAGGTTCGACCACGTTCATGTCGATCTTGTGGGGCCACTACCTTCCTCCCAAGGTTTCACACACCTATTAACAATGATAGACCGCACCACACGCTGGCCAGAGGCAGTCCCTCTAGCGGCAACCACAGCGGAGGAAGTCGCTTGCGTTTTTTTGACAAACTGGGTGGCACGTTTCGGCGTCCCATCGGACATCACGTCCGATAGGGGGCCTCAATTTGTCTCAGAGCTCTGGTCAGCCATGTCCAACAGCTTAGGGGCAACAATTCATCGCACCACCGCTTATCACCCTCAGGCTAATGGGTTATGCGAGCGTTTTCACAGGTCTTTAAAGGCCGCCCTCAGAGCCTCACTAACGGACACAAATTGGGTAAATAAACTTCCCTGGGTTTTATTGGGGTTGCGTGCTGCACTTAAAGAGGATCTAGACGCCTCTCCTGCAGAATTAGTTTTTGCTCAATCTCTCAGGCTCCCAGGTGAATTTTTACCAGAGAACCCAGAGCCAGGGCGCCTTCCAGTCCCAAGGTTTTTAGGCAGCAACGGACCGAACTCTCTCCCCGGTCCAGCTCATCACTCCTTCCCACGGGTTTTTGTCCCTCAAACTTTAAAAAAACGCTGAGTTCGTTTTTGTTAAGCATGAAGCTCTAAAACCAACTTTACGCCCAGCATTCGATGGGCCATTCAGAGTGCTGGAAAATGGTGATAAACACTTTGTGCTTGATTATGGGGATAGAAAAGAAACAGTCAGCATTGAAAGACTTAAACCTGCCTTCTTGTTGAAAGACAAACCTGCACAGTTGGCGAGAGCACCTCGGCGAGGTAGACCCCCCAAGAGAAAAGACTCAGCCCCCAGGCAGGGAACAAATAACCTCTCTCCTTCCCACACTGCAGATTCCTCACAAGAAGGTCCCAGCAGGATGCCTAAACCAACCTACAGCAGTTTTGGGAGAAGAATTAAACCCAGACAGCACAGGGACTGACACCAACCACTCCACAATTATTCACTAATTGTGCTGCAACAGTTTAGGACTGACTTATGATTTTACTATGCTGCTATGTTTACCACTGAACTCTCTTAGGAGCATGGCTGCTGGAAAGTTCTTCCGTGGCAACAGCTGTAACACATAGTATGTCGTAATAACTATCCTAGACTGTGAACCTTTCTGTTGTCCTTTCTTAGTTGTTTGGGGGGCCTGTGGTCTATATTAACCATATATTCCATAACCTACATATGTTAGAGCATGTGGAAATGTTTGGGATTGCCTATGTAAGGAACTTCACACCTCTGAAAGGACAAAGGAATCTCACCCGCCGAGTGAAGAACAAAGACGTTCCCGGACGCGGCGGGGGAGACCGGACGAGCCACCCTCACCCCCCAAGGCGAGGAGAGGAATTACCATCACCTCCCAAGACGAGGAGAGGAAATACCAAGACAATGGGGGGATTATGATAATGAGGGATGTCAGACTTTGTTATGCATGTCTTTGTTGTGTGCATGTATATAATCAGCGAGTTGGCGAAATTCTGTCTCTTTTCCCTTCTGCCGCTCTCTGCACCAGATGAGACTTGATAGAAGAGCTGTACATTAAAACTTCGCTTATAAACGAAATCGCCTCTTCATTGCCCAGCTCCTCTACAATGCACTTATTTTATTTAGTAAATAAATACTTGTAATCAACACAAGAAATTTAAAAAAAAAACACCTTTGTGGGCACAACTGTCTTCAAGTCTACCTTGTACATCTACAAGTCATGCACCCATCTGTCTGTGAACTGCACTTCTGCTTGCTTCAAAGACCTAAAGTTACTAAAAACTTCATGTGTGTATGGACTTATGCTTACAGTCATATAATTATAAATGAAGGCATGGTCGAAGTTTGGCAGAATGTTTACATCCGAACTCCATGTGATATGCTGATACGGATGTAGTCCATTAACCCCTTCAAGCTTCGCCAAATCGCGTGCCTTTGCAGTCCCATTCAATTTGGCGGAGTATGGTCCCTTTAAATTTTCCTTCATGGTCCATTTTGTGATTTTTTTTTTTTTTCCGTTCATTCACAAGAAATGCCGAGGCGCTGTGTGATTGCAGTCCGTTTATGATCGCTGTTCCTACCCCGCCCAGAATGCATTACGCGTTTGTCACGTGGGCTGGCGAGGTCAATAGCTTGTTAGCATGAGTCTCATGTTGCCTAGCAACCTTAAAATGTACTACGTATACAGCTAGCTTCACACAAAACAGCATTAAATTCAAGCAGAAATACTAATGTTGGGAGATAATAGTGGGAGCTGAAAATAATAGCAAAGTAGGTATATAAAAGTAATTGGGTGTAGTATTTGTAATAAATATTAGGATAAATTTGTAGCATAAAGATGTATTAATATGCAATATTCTTTATGCTGTCGAGTCTACAGTGGTAATGCCAATAGTAGTCATACGTAGGTAAAATCTATTAAAAACTAATTCTGCAACTTTACTTACTGCTGCAAAATATAATGCTCTTTGAGAAATTCCCTTGGGAATAGATTCTATATAAAAACACTCAATTTGCTACTTCTTAAATTTGAACTCTTTCTTTAAAATTAGATCAACTATTTAGTGTCAGAACACTTGACCCTGAAAATATATTGATGCTTTGCACCAATCTTAACTGTGGATAGATTTTTATTTCTTAAAAGTGTAATCATAGTGTAAGATTATGTTTGCATGCTATTTGTTGGGTAGTTGAAGTTCTGTTGCTCTAAAGAACAACATTAACCAGAGCTGTTGTATAGCATTTCTGTAATAGTAAAAAAAACATTAACTAAGTTTATGTTTTTTGACATTTTAGGAAACTCTATGACGTAGCATATTGGAATGTCTTAAAGATAGACTACAGTGGCTACTTGGACAATCTTCTCCTGACTTTGACTACTTGGAATATGTCTGCAATCAAGAATACATCTTAATCAATGCAGCATCCCAAATTCTGGATATACCTTCCACCATAAGGCAGGGTCTTAGAGAATTAGAGAGACTTGCACGTGTTGCTATTGAAGAGGATCAACGTCCAATTTTGTACAGAGTTGTACAAGAAGAAATGGGAACGCCCTAAATTTGAGTTCTCTGTTGATTTTCTTACATGTCTTTTGGAAATACGTCTACCAATAAAATGTATAGCCAGCCTACTTGATGTTAGTGAGGCTACAATCTTCAGAAGAATGAATGAAAATGGCATTTCAACAAAGACATTGCTTAGCTCTATGTCTGATGAAGAACTGGACAACAAAGTTGCTAGTATTAAAGCCAGAATACCTCATGCAGGATACAGACATGTCAAAGGACTCCTGCAATCTGAGGGCCATCGCATACAGTGTCACTTGTCCATATAGACACTAATCACAAACTAATAAGGTTTGTGTGATTTCTGACTTGAATGGGTGGTAGTCATTTTGTATACAGTTGTGTCTGCTGCTCACCAATGTATTTCCTGTAGCTTAGGATTACTCAGAGAATGTCTTAATATCAAATACAATGTTCAGTTTACATTTCAGTTTGCTTAAAATGTTTCTTTTTATGGTTTAAGGTACAACATTGTCATTTTTGGAGGTGTGGATGGCTACTCAAGAAAGGTGAGTAAATAATTGGTATTAGTCAGTTTGTTCTTTCCTAAAGGCTCTAACACTGTGTAAAATGTGTGGTTAGATCATGTACCTGAATGCTGCAAAGGACAACAAATCAGGCACAGCTCTCAACTTCTTCCTAGAAGCTGTTCGGCAGTTTGGCTGGCCATTGAGGTATGCTTTCCTACTTTAACAAAGCCTTAAAAGGTGCAAAATGTAGAAAATGTGGGTAATTATTGATCATGAACTTGTAAACATTAAAAAAAGACAGTGCAATCAAATGTTATATTTACAGATGCACAGACATTGGCTTATTTTACAATGTTGACAGTCTCCATTATACATTTGTTTTTCCTGAAGTAGTAATATTTCATTGTCATAAGCTATAGTAATTTGGAGTCATCTAAAATGGTGCTCTCTTATGAATATATTTTTGAGGTGCTCTAAAATGAAAGCATACATAACTGTCTTGAAAGATGCCTTCCCTGGAAAATTAAATTTGAGCATTTAAACTCTACTTTTTCCAAAGTCTGGTGTACCAGAAAAACATATTGCAGTGTTTACTACAGCAAAATATGAATCACACATTAATAGTGTCATAATATTACTTCAAAGCTGTTGTTGCCTTCATCTCATTGAACACCTTGCTTTTCTCTTAATACAGAGTAAGAGCAGATGAAGGAGTTGAAAATGTGGGAATAGCCCGCTGCATGTTCACAGTGCGAGGTACAGGACGAGGCAGCTTCGTGTCAGGAAAGAGTATTCATAACCAGAGGTATGTTGTCCTGTTTGTGGAGTGTTGTTGTAATCCTAAAAAAGTGGATAAGTATAGGTTAAACTTGAAAACGTTTTTGACAATTTCAGAATTGAGCGTTTGTGGAGAGATGTGTGGATGGCTGTGACTCAAGTCTACTACGAAGTTCTGCATGACCTGGAAGAAAATGGATTACTTGACATCTCCAATAGTGTCCACATGTTTTGCCTCCACTACGTCTTCCTGCCCCGCCTCAAGGACGACCTGGCAAAATTATCTGATGGTTGGGACAACCACCCTTTACGCACAGAGGAAAATTTAACACCAAACCAGCTGTGGGTCATGGGCCATATGAAAACCCCCACCTACGAGCCAGAGAATCTTGAAGAGGTGCAAATACAACAGTAAAAAAAAAAAAAAAAATTAGCATAAAAGTGGTTTTCTAAAAGCTTCTGCTTACAGTATGAATTGTGTTGTTGAATGTTTTTTGCAGCTTGTTGAGGAGGACAATAACTGGGAAGATGTTGGGATTCCACAGGAGTCACACATTGGAATTGAAGTCCCAGAGATTTCCTGTCCATTTAGTCCTGAAGAAATGGACCAGCTTACATCTACAATTAACCCAAGAGGACAATCACAGTGTTTTGGCAGAGATATTTATTTGAATGTTGTACAATACGTACATCACTTTCTGACAAGTGCCTAATGACCAAAACATTGTCAGTCACTGAATGCTTGCTGATGAACACCCTCTGGGTTTTGAGAACACAAATCAGCATAAATGACATGAAATTCCAAATTTTGTCAAACTTTTTTGAACACTTACAGTACATATAAAACAAAATTCTCAGGTTTGAGACTATGAAACATGAATGTAAGAAGTGACACTGTGCAACAGTTTAAACTCTACCAAATGCATTTCCAAAGCGTAGGGCCAGAGTTATCACATGTATAAAATCAGCATATAATTTCATGTGTGCAACTGGAAAGGTTATGGACCTAGCACAAGCACTAACAATTGGGAAACAAATGTCATGCATTTCTGGTTGGCAGTCATGTTTAAACTCAATGTGAATTTCAAAATTTTGTTTCTCATTTGGAAGTACTGGCTTGTGAGCCTGACCAGTTATCCATTGTAGGACTGCTTGAACACTCAGCGGCTTGGTGTTCAAAACATCTTCAGGATGAGACTCTTGTTTCCTGTTGATCTGGCTCAGATCCTAGTGACATAAAATTTCAGAAATGTTTTCTGCTGGCATTAATAATAATAAAACTTATGTAACTCGAATGTGCTGCGATAGATTTTTACCTTCATCTTCAAGCTCCCGGAGAAAATCTTGGAAGTGGTTCAGGACATTTTGTTCCAGACTGTATCTTAAGGTACCCTTCTCACTCAAGTGGGGTTTGCAGCTTGCCATAATGAAGCTTGTGTCGGGCTAGAAAAGACAGAATTACCAACTGTAGTTATGTTTGCAATGCATTATACAGAATGTATGTATAGCTGAAATACGGCTGCATGCATGTACCTTATTATCCCCAAGTGGCACAAAAAAGGGTCGACAGAGGTCGATGTTTTCTTTCATCACATCTGGAAGGTTGTACAGCTTCAAGCCTTTTCGCAGTTGCTCAAGCATGGGTAGAAGTCGAGTCAGGGAATGCAGAACAATTGTTCTGAGAAGCAAAATCAGTAGTATTTTTGTAGCATTTACACTCCCATAATAAAACTATATTATGCAGCTTGATAATTTAGTACACTGAGATGCAATTACAAACCTTATCATTGAGTCCCTTTTATCTGCCTTTATGACACCTGTATATCCACAGGCAAGTAGATCATCAGCAAGACTCTGTAGTTCTTCATCAGTGGCTCTTTTCACCTATAAAATTTTAGATATTAAATTCACATGATTTGATAGATACTCACTGAGTATAAGTGTGCAAATGTTATGCATGTATCTTAACTCTTAAATGAAGGTATTTACCTTTTCAATCAACTCAACTGCTTCTGTATCTGTGACCTCTTCAGGGGTCACCACTAAACTGTCCATATCTCCTGTTGCAAGATAGGTGTAACACCAGTCCCGCATAAAGTCAGGTGTTGGACCTCCTTGAGCCAAGCTTACAGCAATGATCTCCCCAAAGCTCCTGAAGATATTAGAAGATAAATACATGCATATATACAATAATTTGTTTAATATACATACAGCAAATTGTTATCTTAAGAGCAATGTTTGATGGAACCTGAAGTAGTTTTCCCCCAGAGCACTCATTGAGTATATAGGATTCTTTCCTTTGTTGTCAGTACCAGGCTCAAAGTAGCGCACTTCAATTCCAGACATTAGGTCTGCCAAAATGATACATTGCATATAAGTAAAGCAGCATCATCATAGAATATCAGAAATAATAAGTGAAACAGCAAAATTACAAAATTGACTGTTACCGGTAAGAAACTCTTTCTTTAAGGCACCTGTATCTACACCTGCTTCACCCAAAAAACAAACACTGAGGGAGCATTTTGGAGTAGATGTCTTTTGTCTTTGCCATTGCTTCAAAGCACGGTGAAAGAAGTTCGATCTCGTGACACAAACAGAAAATGTCTTTGTGTAATCCACTTCTTCAGCTAGGCTTTGCAATATATCATCAAGACTGAAAATTAGAACATACTGTGGCACATATGTGGGTTACATATTTCTCCACAAGTGTATTGCTGTATGTTTATTGTGTGTTACACGTCTCATGGAACAAAAGGGACTGAGCCTCTGAGAGACAACAGGAAGACTGTGAGATTCGGCCTTTGTTGCAGGGAGACGACCGGATAGGAGGGGGGGTTCCGGGCCATGGAGACTAAAGGACAATGGTGTGAGATCAAAGGGGTTACTTTGTGGTTGGGATTAAGTGCCATGTGACTGTGTGTTTGATTAAACACCATGTGACTGCTGTTTCGTGCTCGGGGTATAAAACCCCAGGTGTGGGATGAAAACTTCCTCTTTCTTGCTTGAAATGGTTGGAGTATGTGATCTGTTAATAAAGCTGAACCTGAGGAATAAACTCAGCCTCATCCTTGACCACATTCTCCACACTGGTGACATTACGACATAAAATGAGCAGAAATAATTCTCCCGAGCGGGGCTCGGCAGAAGCCAGCCTGATGGCTGCCTCCACACTCCGGCTGCCCAGCTTCTGGCAGCATAGTCCGCGCTCCTGGTTTAGCGCAGTCGAGGCGCAGTTCAACCTCTGGAGAATCTCGAAGGACGACACGAAATTCTACCATGTGGTGGCGAAGCTGGACAGCCACACAGTCCAGAGGGTAGAAGAGCTGGTCAATCACCCACCCGACAGCGACAAATACGGTGCATTGAAAGCTGCGCTTATCAGCCATTTCACCCCCTCAGTGCAACAGCGAGCAGAGGGGCTTCTGGCGTTGACAGAGTCGGAGAACGACAGCCCCGTAGACCTGATGGTGAAAATGTTGAGGCTGAAAGACTCCGAGGACTGCGAATTTATCTTCGCCCACCTTTTCCTCTGGACCCTGCCGCCAGCGGCGAGAGTTACACTGGCAGATTCACCCCGGTTGGCAAAGCGAGACTACCATGGGCTGAGCAAGGAGGCGCAGCGACTTGTCGACGCCCACAAGCAGAGCGCAGTTTCGGCTGCAGCAGCGGAGCTAGGAGCGACGCCCGGAGACGGCATGGGGCCAGTGGTTGCAGCACCAGACTCACCGGCGACAGCAGCAGTCAGCACCAAACGACACGGAGCGGATGACGTCCTCTGCTTCTATCATTGCCACTTTGCAGAGAGGGCACGCAAGTGCCTCCCACCGTGCCACTTCAAGCGTCCGGGAAACGCCAAGACCGGGGGTCGGTAGCGGCTGCGACCCTCGGGGAGGAGAACAAGCTGCTCTACCTGACGGATGCACGTTCGGGGAGACAATTCCTCGTAGACACAGGCTCCCAGATGAGTTTCATCACGCCTTCCTACGCGGACCGGCTGATGCCATCCAAGGTTCCCTGGGTGTCAGTGTCAGCAGCGGACGGCTCAGCTATTAAGACCTTTGGTGAGAGGCCTCTGCTTCTGTCCTTGCAGGGCCGTTCATTTGAGTGGACTTTTATTGTAGCTGCAGTCAGTTTCAACATGTTAGGGGATGATTTCTTGTGCTCACATGGTTTATTTGTTGATCTTGCTAATAGACGTCTGGTTAATGCACTGTCTTTTCACTCTATTCCCTGCACAGCACGAGTGGCACTGCCAACTGCACATGCCAACGTCACAGCTGCGGGTGGTAAGTTCCACGCACTCCTCACTCAGTTTCCAGCGCTAACAGTCCCAACGTTTTCGGCAACAGTGGCCAAACATGGGGTGGAGCATTATATCACTATCACCGGCCTGCCTGTTTTTGCAAAAGCTCGGCGCCTGGACTCAGCTAAACTGACCATAGCGCGCGAGGAATTTGCCAACCTGGAAAAACTGGGCATCATCAGACGTTCGAAAAGCCCCTGGGCTTCACCATTGCACATGGTCCCAAAGTCTGGTGGCTCGTGGCGACCTTGCGGTGGATTTTCGCAGGTTGAATAACGCCACTGCACACGACCGCTACCCGATCCCACACATCCAGGATTTTTCGGCTCATTTGGCGGGAGCACGCATTTTTTCTAAAATAGATTTAGTGCGCGGCTACCATCAGGTTCCAGTGCGCGCCCAGGACATACCCAAAACAGCGGTAATAACTCCTTTCGGGCTTTTTGAGTTTTTGCGCATGCCTTTTGGACTCAAGGGGGCCGCGCAGACATTCCAGCGCATGATGGATGCGGTGCTACGTGACCTCCCTTTCGTGTTCGTCTACTTGGATGACATTTTAGTAGCCAGCACGTCCGAAGAAGAAACATGAAAGCCACCTCACGGCAGTTTTCCGTTGGCTGGCAGAGCACGGGTTAATAATTAACCCAGCGAAGTGTCAGTTTGGGGTAGCGCAGATTGATTTTTTGGGGCATCGCGTTTCGCCAGAAGGAGCGGTCCCTCTGCCCGATAAAGTGCGCGCAATAACAAATTTTCCCAACCGCAAACGGTCAAAGAGTTGCAGGAGTTTTTGGGAATGGTTAATTTTTATAACCGTTTCCTCCCAAGCGCAGCGCAGCTCATGCAACCATTGTACGCTGCGCTAAAAAAATAAAAACCCATGAATAAAATCGAATGGTCTCCTGAGCGGGAGCGTGCATTCTCTCAAGTCAAAACAGCACTGGCAAACGCGGCTTTGTTGGCGCATCCAGTTCCAACGGCCCGCATGGCCCTCACCACTGACGCGTCAGATTTAGCAGTAGGGGCGGTCGTTGAACAGTTTGTAGCGGGGACCTGGCAACTGCTCGCGTTTTTCAGCAAAACCTTGCGCGATAGCGAGCGAAAATACAGCGCGTTCGACAGGGAGTTGTTGGCCCTACACTTGGCCATCCGCCAGTTCTGGCTGGAAGGGCGCCGTTTCACCGCGTTCGTGGACCACAAACCGCTGACTTTTGCGATGGCCAAGATTTCGGAACCTTGGTTGGGCCGGCAGCAAAGACAGCTGGCCGCGATATCGGAGTTCACCACCAATATCCAGCATGTCGCAGGTAAACATAATGTAGTGGCAGACTGCCTCTCGCGTGCTGTGCTGGCGCCAGGTCTCGCGGGGGCAGACTCTGCAGCCATGGCCGCGGGCCAGGGCAGCGACGCGGAAGCACACGCGGCCCCGGTCCGTGTAGGGTTAGATTATGCAGCCATGGCCGCGGAGCAGGTCAGCGATGCGGACGTGCGCGCGCTCCAGTCTGGACCAACAGGGTTAAGGCTGGAACACAGGGTGCTGCAAATAGGTATGCCTCCCCTAATCTGCGATGTCTCCACGGGGCGGCCGCGTCCCGTGGTACCAGCTGCGTGGCGCCGCCGTGTTTTTGGCTCGATCCATTCTCTGGCGCACCCGGGGGTGCGCGCATCGGTAAAAATGGTGGGGGAGAAATTTGTTTGGCCGGGGTTGCGCAGACAGGTCAAAGAATGGGCGACAGCCTGCGTAGCATGTCAGCGAGCCAAAATACACAAACACACTAGAGCTCCTTTGGAGCCTTTTCACATTTCGGCTAAGCGCTTTGATCATGTGCATGTCGACTTGGTGGGTCCCCTTCCGTCGTCACAGGGGTGCACACACCTTTTGACGATGGTGGATCGCACCACGCGTTGGCCGGAAGCGGTTCCTCTGGCATCAACCACAGCGGAAGAAGCGGCGCACGCGTTTTTAACGGCTTGGGTAGCGCGTTTTGGAGTTCCGTCGGACATAACTTCTGACAGAGGTCCTCAATTTGTTTCCGAACTCTGGTCATCGATGGCCCGCAGTCTAGGGGTAAAGATCCACCGCGTACAACCCCCAGGCTAACGGTTTATGCGAGCGTTTTCACAGGTCATTGAAAACGGCCCTCAGAGCGTCGCTTACGGATACAAATTGGGTTGACAAACTACCATGGGTTTTATTGGGGTTGCATTCTGCACCTATGGAGGATTTACAGGCCTCCCCAGCTGAGTTAGTTTTTGCACAGCCTCTCCGTCTGCCCGGGGATTTTCTCCCCGATAATCCTGCGCCAGATTGCCCCCCCCCCCCCCGCTCAGCTGTTGCAGAGCGGCACAGGATCAAACACGCTTCCTGGCCCGGTTCATCACAGTTTCCCCACACGTTTTTGTGCCGAAGGCTTTAAAAAATGCGGAGTTTGTTTTTGTGAGACATGATGCTTCTCGCCCCAACTTGCGCCCGCCTTACGATGGGCCGTTCAAGGTGTGGAAACAGGAGAGAAGCATTTTTTGCTAGATTTGGGAGACAGACAAGAGTTGATTTGTATAAACAGACTCAAACCTGCCTTTGTTTTGGCGGATGACGCAGTGCAGTTGGCGAGAGCCCCCCGTCGCGGCAGACCCCCTAGAAGGCATTTTACAGAACACCCACTGAGATTGACTAACAGTTCTAATCCACAGGAGGACGCTGCAGAAACAGCAAAGCTGGCTTTCAGCAGATACGGCAGGAGACTTAGAACTAGACAACTGGTGGATTGATATGTAGTAATGTTATTATGTCATGTGTCTCTGGTTATATTTGTCCCATTTTAGACGTTTGGGGGGGGGGGGGTCATGTGGCACATAAGTGGGTTACATATTTTTCCTCAAGTGTATTGCTGTATGTTTATTGTGTGTTACACGTCTCATGGAACAAAAGGGACTGAGCCTCTGAGAGACAACAGGAAGAGGGTGAGATTCGGCCTTTGTTGCAGGGAGACGACCGGAGGGGGGTTCCGGGCCATGGAGACAAAAGGACAATGGTGTGAGATCAAAGGGGTTACTTTGTGGTTGGGATTAAGTGCCATGTGACTGTATGTTTGATTAAACACCATGTGACTGCTGTTTCGTGCTCGGGGTATAAAACCCCAGGTGTGGGATGAAAACTTCCACTTTCTTGCTTGAAATGGTTGGAGTATGTGATCTGTTAATAAAGCTGAACCTGAGGAATAAACTCAGCCTCATCCTTGACCACATTCTCCACAATACCACAAATTAGCCAGTTTATTTTCACACTTACAGTATCTATTTATTAAGATCTGACCTTTTGAGTTTTGCAGCTTCTACATCACATAGAGTTTGGTTTCCCTGTTGTCTGCAAAAAAGTAATGACCACACATTTGTATACTCTATTGTATCACATTGGATTATGAAATACCAAATTTCAATGTATATACAGTATAATATTTTAGCCACTCTTACCTCTCACCGCATGTGCTTGCATGAACCTCTAGGACATCAAGAGGGAAAGAAGCCAGGCATATGGGGCAGAAAGCATGCTCAGCCTGGAAACAATGTTCCATATAACAAACATTAACAGGTTATATAAGTTCTTCTCTTTAAAAAGTCAGTTAAAGTGAAAAAATACCTGTTTGGATGTTTCTGGAGGTGGGACAATTTCCACATCGGCATCACGGTCTTGCATATTCAACTAACAAAAATTAATCAATTAATAACCACACATTTGAATTTGCAAGGATAAGAAAACCATGATCACAGGGTGACTTACTGCAATGCTGTCTTGGTCATGTACATTCTCTTCTGCCATATGAGGAGCTATTGATTCTTCTGACAGGACATTACAAGAACTGACATGAACAGCTAGGACCTGCAGTGGCATTTGTTCATTGCATTTAGTGCAGGAAGCCTTTGGCATTCTCTCAAATTCTTTGGAATTGAGTGGCAATGGAGTCAAATCAAGTTGTAGCTGAAGTGGGACGATGTAAAGGACAGATTTGCCACTGTTGCTTGCTGTTTGCACTAATGCCCCAGTATAGCCTTCTGATTCTGGGGTAATCACAGTTATGGTCCTCTGTCCACTTCCACCTGTTAACACAGTAGCATTAAAGCCAAGTAATCTCAGTAAAAGTAAAAAATATTTAAAATCAAATATCTCAAAACCATACAATACCCATTGCTTTATACAGCAACCAGCCTCCATCCAAGCATAGCATTTTGGGGAACTCCAGACACAGCATTTCAGAGAGCTTAATATAAACAATTTGTGCTTTTTAGGAGATGATGCTTCATGCAAGTATGGCAGAAATTTCAGTGGTAATTAGCACCTACCTCAGTATGAGTGATGTTGTCATTGATTAGTAAACTTCTTTTCTCTAATCCAGCTTGAATCAGTTGGAATTCCTCACTGCCTTTTGGTGTTTTTGTTGTCATGCGTGGCAAGAGGTAAAATGAAATCCTAACATTTTTTGCTGCCTTGCGTTTCTGGGGAACAAATCTTATCTTTCCCCGTAGCCCTTTTTGAAAAAAGCCTGGGAATGATCTGAAATAATAAAATTACTACATGTAAAATATGCATTACATTTTTGACAAGTTATACAATAATTTATTAATTAGAAAACAAAATAGTACCTTGTCATTTCTTGCTGTACTGAGGGCTGATGTTGGAGCTGTGGGGTGACACTGTGCCCATTTCCATGTCTTTGGACTTGAGTCCCAGGAGATTGCAGTGTGCTGTTGATTACAGTTATAAGGTTTTGTGCAGTTGCCACCATTTCCCTCATCGTGCCCTACGACAAATGAAAAGAAAGTCAGTGTTGACATCATGCTGATCTGCACCAAACCCTTCTTTACTGTGAAGATTTCTGAAAGACATTTAGTGGATTTGATTGAGCCCATTTGACATTTCTTTCAATTATTTATAGTAACTGCCGAGGTGGAAAGAGTACAGAAATATGCTACTCAAGTAAAAGTACTACTACTTTGATGAAATTTTAGTTAAGTACAACTAAAAGTACTGGTCTAAATAAGTACTCAAGGAAAAGCAAAAAGTACCTTGTTTAAAACTTACTGAAGTACTTTTTAAGAGGGTGAAGCAGTCACTTCAATTCAGTTTGTTCATTGTCTATTTTGTTCTGTATTTTGTTCATTTTTTTGTTTATGTTTGTCTATTCTGTTCCTTATTTTGCTAATTTTTGTCTTTTTGATTTCTTATTTGATATTTTGATATCTCTACTCCAATGACTGCACCTCAGAGGACCCTTCGGTGAAGCTCCTGAAGTTTGCGGACGACACCACAGTCATCGGTTTGATCCGGGATGATGATGAGTCTGCATACAGGCGGGAGGTGGAGCAGCTGATCCTCTGGTGCAGCCAGAACCATCTTGAACTTAACCCAGCCAAAACGGTGGCGATGACTGTGGATTTCAGGCGACACCCCCCTTCATTCCCCCCACTCACCATCCACAACAGCACAGTGTCCACTGTGGACTCCTTCAAGTTTCTGGGTACCACAATCTCCCGGAACCTGAAGTGGTCCTCCCATATAGACACTGTCCGGAAAAAGGCCCAGCAGAGGTTGTTTTTTCTGCGTCAGCTCAAGAAGTTTGATTTGCCTCAGGAGCTGCTGGTTGTCTTCTACACCGCCATCATCCAATCTGTCCTCTGCTTTTCCATCACTGTCTGGTTTGGATCTGCCACTAAACAGGACAAGACCAGACTGCAGCGGATCATTAAGTCTGCGGAGAGGATCATTGGTACCGACCTACCCTCCATTGAGAACTTATATCGGTTCATAACCAGGAAACGGGCGGGAAACATCTGTGCTGACCCATCACACCCCGGCCACAAACTGTTTGAACTTCTATCTTCTGGTCGTTGTTACAGATCACTGAAGGTCAAAACCACCCGACACAGGAACAGTTTCTTTCCTCAAGCCATCACTCTGATGAACTCCTAACATTCACCTAGTCCTACCTGTTGCTGTACTCATGACTTTTCATCCATTATTACATTGCACATAACTCTCACACTGCTTTTTACTTCATTCACATTATATCACTGAATCTGAGTTCACATTGAAATACTGTGTGACTGTATATTTTTTCATATATTTCTGCAAAATGTGGTTAGTCTGAGTAAATAACTGCATATATTCCTGTATATATTTGCATCCTTTTATAGAAACGTGGACAGACTGTAATTTACTGTACATACTTTGTTGTCATTGAATCCTTATTTAAATCATATTTAAATCCTCCACCTGAACGAGAGCAAGTTTTTAGCCAAAGTCAAATTCCTTGTATGTGTTGTGCATACTTGGCCAATAAAGCTGATTCTGATTCTGATTATTTTGTTCATCTTTGTCTATTTTGTTGCTTATTTTGTTCACTTTTGTGTACAGTTTGTAAAATATGTGGTTTATGAATTATTTTTTAATTCAGGCCAACATTTTTTTTAAAACTCAGTAACAGATGTGATTGAAAAGGTAGTTTAGTACAATAATTACACAGAAACATACTTAACTAAAAGTAAAAGTGCACATTTTTAAAATAACTTTGAAAAGTACAAGTACACAAAAACCTGCTCAGTTACAGTGACGTGAGTAAATGTAATTTGTCACTTTCCACCTCTGAGTAACTTATGTGGCAGAATGTAAAAGAATCACAAACACATTACACTGGCAGCAGAGTAGACTCTTGAATATCTACATCCATCTACATTTCATAAGAAGACACGTTTAGCAGCCAGTACAATGACTTGTCATTGACTAATGATTGTTTAGCTAATTAATGCTACCAGTCTTTTAAGTATTTCAACACATACCACTTAATGCCTCACTAAAATAGCAACGTTAGTCAATTTAAATAATAATCAATTAAAAAGGAGGACCTTGTGTCACATTCATTGTACAAAAGCATCAATATTTGCTAGTTGACAGACTAAAAGCCTCACATTTTCTCCAGATGCCATGGCTCCACGTAGCGCTCGTCATCAAAATGCAAAGTTTGGCTAAGACTATATTATGCCATATAAGACAGCCAGGCCCCAGGTAGCGATCGGTGATCGTCTAGTCCACAGGTGTCAAACTCATTCCATGGAGGGCCAAGACCCTGCAGGTTTTACCTCCACCCAGTGTCTTCAACAGGTGATTTCTCTGAATTTCTTCCTACTGATTGCTGATCAGTGAAAACACCTGCTGAAGAGACTGGGTGGAAGTAAAACCTGCAGGGTCTTGGCCCTCCATGGAATGAGTTTGACACCCCGTGACGTCATCCCCGGTAAAATTGGAAGCAAGCGTAGCTCAGTGAAGAATCGAGAGCGAGGAGAAAATAAAACAGCGAGAGCAGAAATCAGAATCGAGAGCAAAGAGAACGGAAGCGAGTGCGGAAATCAGAAAGTGAGAGGTGATTTTGCAAAAGTGAGCGAGCATTTTAATTGTGTGCGCCCTCTCGCTTTTTTTTTTTTTATGTGTCCCACAATAATAATTTTACGCCCCACAATATTATTTTTACCTCTTCAGTTTTTACGCTCGTTTCTACGTAGTTTGAGCTCTCGTTTTTTTTTTTGATAGCTATCTAACGCCATAGCTTCCCGTTAAACGGATATGAGCAAAGAAAAACGGAAAAAATGGGGAAGGTGGCAAACACGTGTCGGTGATTAGGAGGCTTTTGTGAGGGGCGGGGATACGTCATCGGTGGCGCTTAAATAATCGGCTTCACCTGCACCGTCGTGACTTCTTCACAAGCGCTGCGTGACGCCGGTGTCCAAGTTATGTCCTACTGACTGCGAAGTCAACACACCTGCAGCGAAAACCTCCGTCGTTTTTATGGCACATTCTTGGACACCCCAGCCTAACGGGGCGTAAGTAGCTGCAGTTTCATTGTCTTTTTTTTTTTTTTTTTTAATGCTCTCGATGTTGTAAAAGTCCTGTGTGCGGTTTCCCTTTATGGAGAGCGTCCAATTATCTTAATTAAGCGTCTAAAATGATGCCAAGTCTGTACAAAGACAAACTAGTAAATAAGTGGCTTGTGTCAGCTTTACTTGGCTGAAGTGCTGTTCCTCTTAATATAAATTCAAAACGCAAGTCGACGCAGTGAACCCAGTTAAGTGTTTAATTTAATTAATATTTTGCTTTCAGTTTGAGATGTATTGACCTCGCCAGCCCACGTGACAAACGCGTAATGCATTCTGGGCGGGGTAGGAACGGCGATCGTAAACGGACTGCAAACACACAGCGCCTCGGCATTTCTTGTGAAATGAACGGGGAAAAAAAAAAATCACAAAATGGACCATGAAGGAAAATTTAAAGGGACCGTGCTCCGCCAGATTGAATGGGACTGCAAAGGCACGCGATTTGGCGAAGCTTGAAGGGGTTAATGGACTACATCCGTATCAGCATATCACATGGAGTTCGGATGTAAACATTCTGCCAAACTTCGACCATGCCTTCATTTATAATTATGACTGTAAGCATCAGTCCACACACATGAAGTTTTTAGTAACTTTAGGTCTTTGAAGCAAGCAGAAGTGCAGTTCACAGACGGATGGGTGCATGACTTGTAGATGTACAAGGTAGACTTGAAGACAGTTGTGCTCACAAAGGTGTTTTTTTTTTAATTGTCTTGATTACAAATATTTATTTACTAAATAAAATAAGTGCATGCCATAAATTGAATTATGCACCCAATACACATGTGAAAGTGTGCTTATAATTTATAATCAACCCCTCCTTTCCTGAAGTTGGTGCAACCCCTGATGCACTTGTGTCCTGCACCTGTTGTAAAAAAGGCTGTGGAAATAAAATCCCCATATAAGCACCGCAACAACATCCTGCAGGCCTGTGCAGACAAGGATTTTTACCTGAAACTCTCTGATGGGAGACTAGAACTCAAGCAGTTACAAGTACTACAAGCAGGTACAAACGCAAATTTTTGTGACGGGCTCACATTTCTGTGACTTTGTTGTGTGGACCACAAAAAGTTGTTGTACATGTCACACCAGATTCTGACCTGTGGGAGCAAACACTTTTACCAGTGGCCCAGAACTTTTTTTTTTATAAAGTTGTCCTACCTGAGCTTGTTGCCCGTCACTTTACTGACTCTGACCCCACAACACAAGAGGAAAGCTGCAGCTGATAAACCCACCCAGAAGCCCAAAAGACGACGTCTAACTGCATTACAGCCAGGTCCCACACACAATCCCAGTAGACGGGCACAGAACACAGCAGAAATGTGGTGGACTTGCAGGCAGCCAGAAGAGCTGGATGACATGGTTGCCTGTGAGAACCAAAACTGAAATTCAGTGGTTCCATTTAGGATGTGCAGGACTCTGAAGCACCAACCCCACAGCAGCCGTGGTTTTGTGACGTGCACATTAGAGTAGTGCTATAACATTGTGTGAACAATGATACATGTCGATCATGCATGTCAATTTATATTCTTATGGTTACAGTTTTGCATCTTTGAAATAAAGAGCTGGAGTTTGTAAGCCATCGTGTACTTTATTCCAAAAATTGTTACAAAGCAAGCAAGTGTATTTATAGAGCACATTTCATACACAAGGGCAACTCGGTGTGATTTACATATATAAAAAGAGGAAAGGGCAAAATGTTTGAGCAATAAGAAAAATTGAAGAGGTGCTGCTTTAACTGCTTCAATATTGACAGTTAAAGACATGATGTCAAAATGGCTAAACCACACCAAAAACATGTCAGTGCCTACATCCTAAAATTAAAAAGCAGTCAAACTGTGACCTTACTGCCAAACATTTCACCATACTGATGTGGCATGCTAGCCTGCAAACAAGGTCTCTGGCCAGTACACCAAAGGGCTGAGGTGTGCATGGAGTACATTTATGGTGTCGCAGAACAGGATAATGCGGTTTGTCTGCTTACGTCAAAAAGATGTGAAATATGTTCGAGGCAAATTAATCCACAAACGCATCATAGTTAAAAGGAGAATTTGAAATTGGGAAATTTTTCTCTTTGGTAGGCTGGGAAAAAATTGCATCAGCAGAGCCATTAAACTGAAAGATGGAAGCCCAGTGTAGTATTTCACCTTTGAGTCATTATCTTTGAGGAAATTCTCATCCAGAGTCTTTCTGGAGAGCTCTCCCTTTAACTTTCTGTTCTCCTCTTGCAAGAGTAAAATTTCTTTAAGCCTAAGGTGACACATGCTGCAGTTCTGTAGTTCTTGTGCATTTTCCTCTGGAGCATCATCAGCCTGACAGATTAGTGCTGCTTCATCAGATGTTGTCTCCTCCATCTCAGCCAGAGGTGTGGTGTCATCTGTTGGTGATCAGGACAATAAACGACTGTAGTTAATATATTTTGTAATCAAAAGGAATCCCAAGACACATTTTAGAAAGAAAAACATAGGTTAAAAAAGACTACCTGAAGGAGCTACATTATCCAGCTCAGTCACAGGGCCAGTGATGTTGGGGGTCTGTGCTGGGGGTCACTTGCATGCCCTGCTGATTCTTTTTGTCATCTTGTCCGTCTGCATAAGCGGTTAAACCTGTCAGGAGTGGCAGCTGGAAGCTCTGCATGCCCAAGGTTTAGAGAAGGTGCCCAGTCAGGATCACAGTCTAGCATTTCATAAGCTGGTCTGCTGTTAAAGCAAAGGAAACGGTAAGAAAATACTTTGGTGTAGAACAAATTAAACCCACTCACACGTGTGTGTGTGTGTGGTAACTTTTTCTAGCTAGTAGGATATCGGAGTTTTTATTTAGCTTAGCTCTGTTTAGCTTAGCACTGCTGACACAGGGCAAAGGCTATGACCACGCAAGTCTTAACCACAACACAAGCAAGTTTTAACAGACATACACAATAAACCATAATGTACCTTTATGAAAATGCTTTGAAAGTTATGTCGGGTCTTCTGACTGCTGCAATCCAGGCCAGGCGTCGCCTCTTACTTGCATCCGAAACGTGAGCTGTGCTGTTCTTCCATGCTGGAAAACGAAAAAAGCCTATTCCATGGTTTACATTTTCTCCACGGCGGTTGTGAGAACGACTTACAGTTTAAAACACAGCAAGACTTCGCCATGTCTGCTTTGTGACGATGTCTCCAGCTTTTACGTGATCTCAGCGAACTGTTCCTACCCAGCATGCACTTGGTGAATTCTATGGACACTACGTAACAATGGCGGAATCAATTGCAAAATGTGTCTGCAAAGAGGGCCTCACCTTTAGCGGCCCGTACATGTGCCCACTTGAAATAGTTGTTGGGTTTTTTTTCTTTTTTTTTTAATAATCATGGCTAGCCTTTTCTCCCTCTCCTGCTAGATGTACAGCTATGGGTGAGAGGGCCAGTCTCGTTGCCGCCCTCTTAAAGGAATTCCAGATGGCAGGCGACAGGAGCCCTGGCCTGGAGGCTCTGACGACTGTAGCCCAGGAGGCAGAGCGTCTCCTCTCCGTCTGTCTGCTCCCCACAATCCCATGGTGCGGCGTTGTGGATCCGTTGACTATCGACGACTATGCTGCAAGACTCTATCCGGCAGACGGACCTGCGGGCTTCTTCCCCATACGCTGCGGTGGACAAGGAAGCAGATTGTTCGAGGCGGCGAGCATCTCGTTGATGGGGAGCCCAGAGCTGAGCCTGGAGCTGCAGGTGAGGGGCTAATAGTCTCAGCTGATGCTGTCGGGCGCAATCCTTAAAATTATGCATATAATGTATTCAAAAAAAATTAAAGTGCGGTGGTTGGCACTGCGCCAGCACAGCAACTCACCCTTTGGCCATGGGATCCCTGGTTCAATCCCAGCCCCTGACCAACAGTGATCTGTGTGGAGTTTGCATGTTCTCCCCGTATCTGCATGGGTTTACTCCGGGATTTCTCCGGTTTCCTCCCACAGGCCAAAAACATGCAGGTTAGGTTAATTGGAGACTCTAAAGTGGCCCTAGGTGTGAATGTGTGTGAATGGTTAAAGGACAGCGCCATACCGTGGCTGCTTCATCCATCCAGGTGGATGCCCTCAATTTCCCTTCTGGGGATCAATAAAGTATAAAATCAAATTAAAAAAAAAATGTGGGTTAATTAAAACAGTGAAAGTAATAGTGGGTTTTTTTGGTGTTTTTTTTAATTTTGAGTAACTCAAACATTGTACCAAATATTTGGCCTGCAGTAATTACAAAGCATTCCTTTATTTGACCATATGATCCCAGGTTTTTATGCCATTTTCCCAAGCTTTTTTTTTAATTCTTATTGAGCATTGATTGGAAAGAGAGCAATCCCGAGCAAATGTCCAAATATTATACAGCCTTTGATCTCCCTCAGTGGACTGCACCAGTGTTTTTTAATTTTCCAGAAATGTCCTTTTTTTCATGAAGCTGGAACTTTCTCACTTAAGTTCAACTTCTTTCCCATAAATTTGCAGCTTTAAGTGCATTTGAGACTTTAAAACTTCATGTTTTGCTTGTATAAATGAAGATTTTTCCATTTTGCTAAGTTTGCGGTTTTTGTCAAACTGCACTTCCCTTCAAAAATGAGTCTTATATACAAATTTATTCATGTGCATTTGAGATTTGGAGTGAATTTTGCAAATTTATCATTTTCTTGGATATTTGAGATCAATTTGTAATTTCTTTAAAATCAAGCAGGGGGAGAGGGTATATGAAAACTAGGATGACCATTCCTGTCTTTATTCTGATCAATGCTGTGTTCATCACAATGGGGGGGGGGGGGGGGAGACGCCACACTCTCTACACCCACATGCATCGTGCACCCACACATGCATTAATGCGAGCTCCACCACCAAGATGCATGCAACCAAGCAACCCCCACATGCACACACACACCCACATGTGCAGGGTGATCACAATAGTTCACCATCTTCTCTGGGAACAAAGCAAAATGGCTAAAGATCTGGGTGGTTAGGGTTTGGTGGCTAAAGTTGTGCACTGTGATTGGCTGTTGGGCCTTGGGTCATACTCACCATAGTTGTAGTCCTTTCAGTGCTCCTGCCTGGGATAAGAAGGTTACATACTGCTGCTTTGTCATTTGTGCAAACACAAAGAAATTCTTGGTTTAATCTGACTTGTTTTTCTGCAGTTGAAGTTATGCCAAAGCAGTAACTGCAGATTGTCGCACCTTTTTGAGACTACCCACTGATGACAATTAAGTGCTTTCACATATAGATGCAATTTTGCAAAGGCTTTGTCACACCAGGTAATCGTTTCCTTTGTGTTTAATGGTTTTTCTGGCTCACTAGTGGAATTTGATTCTTTCAGTTAGTTGTCTTTGACTGGAATTAATACATTACTTGGATGATTGTGTTGTGTCCATAATGTAGGAATGAGGAGTGAGTCTCACCTCGGTTAACAGGGGTTTATTCAGGATATAAAGACTGTATACAGAGCCTCTTCTGCCCACTCTTTTTATACCCTGGGCAGTGTCATTGCTGGAAACCGGTAGTAGCCACTCCGGTTCGGCTCCTAACCAACCCGGCTGCCATCTTGCTAATACCAGCCTATTTACAGACATAACAGATTGTCCCTTGCCTTTTTGCATCTTTGTGCGTTGTAAAGTGGTGTATTCTTTCTCCAACATGGATTAGGCTGTACACTGTAGAGGAAATTTCAGACTTGAAGTTGGGACTTTCTTTTTGGGAGGGGGAGGGTCGGTACTCTTCAGCACAATTGTACCAAGGAACCTTTGTGTGACTGTATACCAATGTAACACAAAGGTTTCCTGCTGGAACTAGGAGTCTTTGCGTAGGGTCGTAAAAATCACGTGACTCGCGGGGGTAAACATAAACACGCCGTAGGTGCCGCCATTTTGGATGGCAAGAGCAGCAGGTGCACTGTGACAACCCAGGCGTAACTTGTACTGTTTAGCGATCAGAATGAGTGAGGAGAACACAGTCACAATCTGACATAACATCCTATCATCCTCTTCAACAGCTGACACTATAGCCTCTGAAACTGTCTGCAATGTCTGTCACATTCAGTGGATTCATTGTCAGCATTCATAACAGCAGACAAGTTTTTTTTAATCTTTCTCCCGTGCGCTCCTCTGGTGTGCTGAAATGCCTCAGTTGAACGGAGGTGACGGGTGTCGGGTAACAGCTGGAGCAATTAGGAGAACAATGACTGGAGTAATCTGCTCAGCGGGGATGATTTGGGGGCAAACGATGAGATATCTTTAAAAGACGAAGGGGAACAGGAGGAAAAAATATCGAAAAACGTGTCAGCGGAAAGGGATGTGGATGATGTGAAGTCTTTGCTGTTTAACGCGTCAGAAAACAGCAGCTCCTCACTCAGAGGTGAGTGAAGCGCGCTGCGTGGTTTTTTTTTTTTAAAGGCTCTCCACGGCGCGCCGCGTTAAATCGTACCTGATTTTATGCACATGTACAATAGTTTTCTCCCCTTTCATGCTTGCATCGTAGCAAGCAGAGAGGCGCCCCCAAACCAGTTTTTTTTTTTTTTTAAACTTATTTGTAGCCGTAGGTACATTTGGTTTGCAGTCTGGTGACAAGCCACCGGCCGCTGCGAGCGCACTAAACCCACGGTCTCATGATCCCCGCGATCCCCCGGCCGAGGGTAACTGTGCTGCCACAGTGCTAAACCACTGCTCCACCTTGCAGCCCATTATGACAAAGCGAGAGATTACGTCAGTGAAGGTAATTATTCAAAAATCCAACTTTTTTTTTTTGCATTTCACACCGGCCATTTAATTCCCCGCTTATCCCCTTATCAGGGGGAACAACAGGAGTGCACCATTTTGCGGAGTTTGTAGATACACGTGAGCTATGTGGTTTAGTTCACCCTGCTGCTGCTGTTTCTTGCCATCCAAAATGGCGGCTCACTCTAACGGGCCAGTGCGGCACGCCCCCTGACGTCATATGCAACAACCTTGAAAAATCTACATATTCAAATTGGGAGACAAAAGGTTTTATTTGCTGGGGGGACTTTGTTTTCCCAAAAATGAGGTTTTAAAAAAACAAAAACGCTTTAATACAGGAGTGTCTAACTCGTTTGAGTATGGGGGCAACATACAGCCCCATTCAATCTCAAGTTGGCCAGACCAGTAAAATAACAGACGACTCCAAATTTGCTTCTTTTAGTGCAAAGAAGTACGAGTACATTATGAAATGTTTACATTTAATGAAACATTCTTATACAAATCATTATGAACAACCTGAATGTTTTAACCTTAACTGTTCACATTTCATGGACGGGTCACGTGCCCCCAGTGGCACAGCACAGCAACTGCGCCTGTCAAGTCTGGCTGTACTCTGACGTCTCCGGCTATACTGAGTTGTATTTGTTGTAGTATTGTACTGATCTGACAGTTCAGAAAGGTGGCAGGCACATGTCAAGAGGAATCATGGCTGACATGGAATACAGTCTAATTGCAAATTCATGAGAAATTTATTGGATAAAAATATGGAAAGTTGTACATTTATAAGAAGGTACGCTTATTATAGCTGTAAAGAAAGTTTGTTTCAGTCCTGAAGTTGCAAGAAATGCCTCAAATTTCTAAGCAAAATAGTTATTTGTACTTGTGTGATATAAAGTGAAACGGTACAATTTCTGGCTAATTTACCAATATCTTCTACTGTACAACAGGAGAAAACACCTTCAGCCCAAACCTCTCATTGTCATACTGTATTAAAGAAAAAAATAGTAAGTTAATGGACTTCAATGCATAATTTATCTTCCATAACCAGATGAGCTGCTGTAGTCGTTTAAATTCTCAATCATATTTGACAGATTTAGGACTCTGTTATCCTGACCTGGTCTTAAGATGACAGTAAATGGGTTTTCAGCCACATGTCTTTTGTAGTCTGACTTTTTTTTATTAAAGGGCTACATTTATTACATTTCAGATTAATGAAGTTGCATGAGATGGGGAAAAAATACAAATGCTTTCCGTCCCTTCAGCGTATCTAAAACTTGTGCATGGGTGCTGTCCATGGTGCTGATTTCTTGGTTAGAGGGTCAAATCAAAAGGTTAAAGGGCCTATATCATGCAAAATCGACTTTTTTAAGCATGTTATGTTAATTCCTCACCAAAAACACCCCCAAAGTGGTATTTTTCTCCATTCACGCATCTGAGTATTCCTCCTCAACCCTGCTCTCTGAGCTGCTGCTCCGCCCTGTCCCTGATAATGATTGGGTCCCCACATTCATACGTATGACTGTGGGTGAGCCGCCCACTCCAGGAAGTGCCTGTGCTGCCAGCACCGCCCCCAGGCTAACGCACACACCCACTTTCTCCGCGCAGCTAATGCAGCGGTGATCGGCAAAACTTTCACTTTAGCATTGACGCTGTGAAGTAGTTCCTCTTGCACCTAATCTGCTCAGTGACAACTGTTTGCTTTTTTACGTAAGAAAATGTCTTCTAAGTGGTGTAAATGTGTCTTTGGCTGTAAGATTTAGGAGTTTGTTCAGATTTCCTAAAGAAGAGCCTACTCGTCAGAAATGGTTGGAGTTTTATTTTCGGGAGCACGCGTCAAACCAGGGGTTACATCATGAAATGGGCGGCAGCCACAAGGAGGAGAGGCGGAGCCTCAGAGATCGATGCATCTTTCTTCTGGGTTGGAAAAGCAGCTTGCGAAAATAACTCATTTCATAAGAAATTCATTCTCCAGTGTACCAAAGGTAATATACTATCACATGCATGCATGTAGTTTACTCTGAAAGGCTTAAAATAGAATGATATAGGCCCTTTAAATAACCAGAGGGAGTTGACTCATTTAAACCAACATAATCCTCTTGCCCTAACCAAGGCCCTTTAATATTACCTCTTTAAAGGACTTTGTTTTAACTAAATGACTTGTTAGTTTTGCGAGTACATATGAATATTTTATACTTTACTTTATACTATATTTTTAAGCATCAAAGTAACACAATATGCAGTTCCAGTTAGAAAAAATTCCCCATACCTGATTCCCCCCACTAAACTAAGAATACTAGATTTCGAAAGAAAGTGTTACTTTTATTTTAATGCAGCATTAATTTCCTGTACAGGTTTCCTGAATAACATTGCTTTCTTCCTTAATGGCTCCCACTAGTTTGTATGGTTCGGTGAGTCAATTCAGGTGGTTGGGATTGATTGTGAAAATGTATATAAATTTAAAATAAACTCTTCAGGATCTAAAAGTTATCAAAGTGAAACCTATTTTAGAGTTGGATACCTGCGCCTTTTGTAGATTCACTGTGTAAGTTGTAAAGCACAAACAAGGTATGTAAAAGATGAACTGAGGCATAATATTCTTGTTGTTCATAATGTATGTATTTGCACTAAAACAAACACCCTAGGAGTTGTCACTATTTAAGTCTTTATGCTATTTTACTGGTCCGGTCCACTTGAGACAAATCGAGCTGTATGTGGCCCCTGAACTAACAGACAACCCTGTCATAAGCAGTATAACTACTAGTTATGTAGAGGTTACTTCTAGACCAACTGCATATAACTACACTACACAAGTTACTTTTGTACTGAGAGTCTTTGTATTAGGAGCTACAGTTTCCTCTAAATGGGGTTGTAAAAGCTAACCTTGCTCTTGGTGCCATTCTGGGAACACTGAGGACATGGAGGCTCGATCACCATTAAATAGTTTTGAGTGCAATTGGAATGGACCTCATGCCTCAAGTACATCCTAGGAGACCTTTTATTTTAATCAAGGAGTAACAATTGGCTTATGACCAGCTTGATTATGTAAACTGGAGTATCTTGTTGTCAGTCTCTTGGCTTCTGTGTTCACTTCCTGTTTGTGGTTTGCTGTGGCTTTAGGTGATCAGTGAGTCATGATTGGGGGGGAGCATAATTGCCAGTTAAATACACAATATATGGGTTTCAGTGGATTTTCTCCTGTAGGTCTTTCATGTTTGGTAGTTTATCCTCTTAGTTGTGCAGTATATTCACACATCCATGCACCGACTACAGATGAAGTGATAATACAATTAACCTTCTGTTGCTTTTACTGTGTGTGGTGTCCCATTTTGACTTTCCTTTCAAGCATTTGTGGCATATAAGGAATGTTGGCTATCCACACCATGTCAGAATGGCGTCACATCTGCATTAACCAAATTCCAGTGAGAACCCCCCCCACCACCACCACCACACACACGCATATATACACTTTTGTTGGTTGACTCAAAACAACCCAGTGCACTGTACTTGACACAGCACCACAGCAGTTAACAGACGTGATGACATTCTGACCTCACTCTTGTGGATGGCCAACCTTCCTGGACTGTATGGAAATGGGAGCACTATGGAAGGTGAAGTCCTTGTGGTCTGCTAGCAGTCTTTTCCAAGTATGGGTTTCCTTATTAAGGTCTTTTCCACCAAAACGGTTCCAGGGCTTAACTGGAGCCAGAGCCTGATTAGCACCAGTTCTTTGGTTTTCCACCAACTGAAGCACCAGTCCCAGGCTCTCAAAAGAGGGGCTATTGTGGCCCCAACTCCTAGCTGGGCCAGCTGCAGCACCAGTTTACATTGGTTATGTAAAATGTACTGAATTACTGCACTTAAGTTCACTTTTTCAGGTATCTGACAATTTATCAGGTATTTGTGGACTTACTCATATTTTTGACAACTTTTTCACATTTTCTAAAGAACAAGCACCAACCAACTTTAAATCTATGCACTTTTTCTGTAGAAAATGTTCTAAGTTGCCAGCTTCAAAAATGATTTTGTTCTTTTGACAACGTACCACATGCAGGGATGAGAATTTTCCATGTCTTGGGTCATTCTCGTGAATCGTCTAAATTCGAGGAGAAAATTTTAGGGGGGGGGGCATGTTGTGACCGGCAAGTTGTATTTTCGATCGGCTGCTAAAATCCACAGCGCAGAACGCGCTACCCAGCGAGATCAGTAATGTAACAAGGCCACTGATTGGCTGATACTTATTGAAGCAACCAATCTGCGATTTTGTTAGATTTCCTTTGTCATATCCAACACGTGGAGCAAAATGTAAATGGACAGTTCAAAATAATCAACAGTTTTCCCAATTTCGTGAAAATGGTGAACCTAAAACTCACAAAAGACAACGAAGCAAGAATTTTAGAAATCGACAAAGGGATAAGGAACAAGTTTCGTTGGGAATGGCTCAAACGGTCAATGACTGTAAAGATGGGTTAAAAATACCAAAGTTGTGGTTGAAGAAAATGGCCGACTTCATAGCGAAATGCAAAGTACCAGGGAAAGCCCAGTGTGTTTATTGCAACGACTTCTTGAGAACTCAATCTTCAACATGATTCTGTGGCAAGCAAGGCAGCCATGAAAAACAGAAGCTGCAGCTATGCAGGCACTGCTTGCCCACAGAAAATCAGAAGAGGAAGGCTACAGAATGGCTCCAGGCTTTGGTAGCAAAGAAGAAATTGCACAACTAGATGAAGAATACATTGACTTGCACATAAGTTCATAGAGTAGTAGCACAGGCATGTAAATATGGAAATGACATTTTCTATTTCTCAATCGACACTGAATCAAAACAGTATTGAACATGATTACACATGTGATGCTGCAGCAGCAGATTAAAAAGGTAAACTATAAATGCATTTGTACTTCTAACTTTAAAAGACCACATTTGAGCATTCTAAAATGCCAGATTTCATTAGCTTCTGGGGGGTGTTGCTCCCCTAGACCCCCCCCCCCCACCAAGGCTCTGCCTTGGATCCGGCTTAGTTTCCTCCCCCCCCACCCCATTCTCATCCCTGCACATGACATTCTGTTAGCTCTGGACAATATCATTTCTGGGGAAAGTACTTTTAACTTGTTCACTTTACAGTCTGTCTCTTTTTACCCCTACATGAATTAAAACTTGAATCTGTACTTGAACCAGAATAGATGACATACAAGTACAGAAGGGTATACCTTTAACAACTCTGTAAATGTGCCTATAAAATATGTAAATGCTTTAAAACAGAGTACACCGAGGACTGTCAGCTGAATGTTTTATTCATTAATTATTTTCAACTACTTCACATTATATTTTGTAAATGACATGGCAGGCATTAAACAGGTTACTGCTCCCCACTGTTAAAATACTCATTAAAGCTGCCCTAATGTCATTCTACATCGAAATGGCTTTCGGCTGCT
Organism: Pholidichthys leucotaenia; assembly: GCA_020510985.1. Taxonomy (NCBI): domain Eukaryota; kingdom Metazoa; phylum Chordata; class Actinopteri; order Cichliformes; family Pholidichthyidae; genus Pholidichthys; species Pholidichthys leucotaenia. Next base: position 371,391,135 of record CM035842.1, on the reverse strand, counting down.
TGAAGGGACGATGGGAGGTCCCTCCTGACAAGGAATGACTGCAAACTGGAGCTGAGCAAGAGAATGGTGGAACTTGCTTCCATATTAAGCAATTATGCACACAAGTATGCATGAAATGTCCCGCTTTTCAGGATGGACTGTACAAATTGCTATTATGTTAGTGAGGGGAAGTACCAATATTGAATCTGCAGTAATGTCAGTTTGTCAGTTATATTGTAAATATTTGGGTTTTATGGGCTTTATTCATGCATTTACAACTTATTGTTAGCATTTCTCCAAAGAACAAGCAGCAACCAACTAAAGGCGCTTTTCCACTTGGAACCCAAAGGCCTCGTTTGGCCTGGAACCGAACAGTACCGTTCGGCACCCATGGTTTTCCACAGCACAAGGCTCACTGTAGCATGGGTGGGAGAAGGAGGGAGTTGGAGGCGGGATTTGGAGGGAGTTGGAGGCGGCGCTACGCTCGCCATGAGGCGGTGCCATATTCCTGTTCAGTAAAATCAACATCAAAACATGTAGCAATACAGTGATCCCTCACTTATCGCAGTTAATGGGTTCCAGAACCGACCGCGAAAAGTGAGAAATTGTCCAAGCTTTGTACATGATTTTAATTCGGGTCCAAAAGCGTCCCACAGTCTGACTCCTTGCACTGAAACACAGTGTTGCTTGGTAGTAGTTCTCAGACCCAGAACTCACTGGAGAGACAACTCCCAGTTGGTCTGGGAACACCTTGGTCTCCTCTCTGAAGATCTGGAGCAGGTGGTTGAGGAGAGGGAAGTCTGGGCTTCTCTGCTTGAACTGCTGCCTCTGCGACCCGGACCTCTGGAAAAGTGGTAGAAGATGGATGTCATGTATGGGAGCATTAATGAATGATACAAAGTCTATAGTGTGGGTTGATTCAACAAATATTTCGCTCTGCGTAGTATTGACTGATTTGCATATTTTACCTTTAATATAATTATGTGACTTCCAACACAGTTTATTATCAATTATTACACCAAGGATTTTAATTTTGGATACCCTTTCAATCTCTACACCATTTATACTGAGTAGTTGTGACGGTGTGAAATAACGTTATCAATAAAATTTTGCCACCGCTGTGTCACCCTGGCTTCAAGTGTGGGTGGTGTTTTGTGCTTGTATTGCTAAAATATAAAAGGAAGCACTACAATGGGTCTAATATTTGTAATGTATTCTATTACTGAATGAGTTTAAAGATGAAATACTATACACATATAAACTAAATTGTAATGGTGACTGAACATCTCCCATTCCCCAAGGTGCAAGATACACTATTATGACTAGAACTCAAAGGATCACAGAAATTATCTGATAAAAATAAACAAGCGGTTTATTTTATGGTGGCTATTATTGGATGTGCCATTCATTTTCAATTACTCTGTAATTAATATTCACACACAAATCTCAGTTCAGTCCCTTTCATATTAAGTGGAATTTGTGCTCCTTTAAATTTGGCAGATCCGGGAAAAAAATGCTTTTTTTTTTTTTTTTTGCATGCATGGAAAGAAAATCCTACAGACACATATAGCGCGATTATCTGAAAGTGTGAATGACCTGTTCCATGAGCAAATGTACTTTTTTTTTTTTTTTGGTCCGTGGCTGTTTAAATTGAATTCTTTCCTCCCCGAAAATATCATTTTTGAATATTAATTACAGCTAAATGGGAGCAGTTTCGATGCCGACATTTCACATCCTAATATACGTGTTCTATACACCATCGGCTTTTGCGTATCTACCACGCTTATATATGATGTTTACCTGTCAAAATACATTGGTGTCAAAACGTCGCCATTCTGAGCAGATCCGGTTTGGACTCTACAATGAAATGCACACAAATTAAGTTCATGCACAGCACGAAAGTGCAACATGTTAAAAAAAAAAAATAAATAAATAAACTTTTAAACAGGATTACAACTAGTTTATTTAATCAGATACTGTCAAAACAACATAAGGACGGACCTAGCATTAAGCTAGGTCATCATTTAAACACGATTAAGTTTTCGTCTGTCCTAAGTGAACTTTCCACTGTTGGAAAAAATAACAAAGCATGAATATCACATCACTCACCGTCCTGTATATCACAATATCACGGCTTCAACTGCTGAAGTTCGTCGCGGCTGCACATTCAGTTCAATTCGGGTGGCTGGGTCTAATTCCCAGTGCGTCTCCGTGTAATTTCTGGTGCGTCTGTGCGCACCACTGCAAGCTCAGTCTGCTTCCCTCTGCATTCTCTCATCAGCCAAAAAGCACAGGAAACTCTGGACTGCGGTGTTGGATTTCTGTTAAGCCACTCTATCGTTGTGGTTTATATCACTTGTTCGTGGGCTCACTGACAAAAAATTGCAAATGGCAACCAGCAAGCGATTCTTGAAAGTCAGCGTAACGCCCACTCTGACGCTACGCACAGACCAATGAATGGCCAGCAGTGGCGTGACGAAATGGTGCCGGTACCCTTCGGACCTGCTTTTAACGGTGCCAAAAATGGTGTCGATAAAACTGGAACTGTTCCGAAAAAGCGAACTGTGAGGCCTTTGGGTTCCGAGTGGGAAACCGGACAATGGAGGCCGAACAGTACTAAACGAGGCCTTTGGGTTCCAAGTGGAAAAGCGCCTTAAATCTATGGACCTTTTCTGCAGAAAAAGTTCAGTGTTACCTGCTTCTTAAATGATAAATGCATTCTTAGTTTGCCAATGTACCATATGATCATCTGTTACCTTTAGACAATATTGTTGGGGGGGGGGGGACTGCATTTAATTTGCACTATATGATACTGTTAGCGTTGGACAAGATCATTTGTGAGGGAAAGCAATTTTAATTTATATGCTTTAGAGTATTTCTCTGTTCACCCCTACCCCGCTGCTTTTTTTTTTTTTTCCTTTTTCTTCAAACCAACTACAGAAGAACTGGTTAAGCACTGGCACCAGAACCAAACTAGCACTGGCTCCTGTTTTGGTGGAAATTTGCTTACGTGTTCACCCTGGCATCTCTTTTGTTGCAAAATATGAATGATTTGACATAGGAAAGCCTGGGTGGGTTTTGATGTCCCTTTTTACAATCAACATATACAGTAGGAATTCACAGCTACTTAACACTGAAGCTATTTATTAACTTAACATTATACATGAACAAATTGCAATTCATGCTTTATTGCTATCTTCTGACTTGCTGTTGGGGGGGGGGGGGGGATTATCTGGGAGAAATCTGAGAAGCCAAGACCTCCAGTGTGAGACACAAGGGTTAAGACATGGACCCTGACTTTTCTGTTTGTTTTTTGTTGTTCTGAAACCTTTCCATAAATATTGGCTCTCAACAGGTGAGAACGGTCATAGAGTTGACTCTGCATAAGGACTACTACTTGTCAGAGACGATGGATGCCAAAATGATGCTCCAGGCTGTTCGATTCAGCCACTCTACAGTTCGTGGTCCAGACTTGCTCAGCTTGCCTAGAACTGTCTTGGAAGGCATTTTTGATGCGGATGTCAAAGCCACGTGTTTCCAAGGCTCCTGTGTGACCATGTGGCATGTTTATGCACTCTCATCCGTTTTGCAGTTTAACATAAGATCTGTATATCCCATGATTAATTCCGAGATCAGACAATATTTCCACAGACTCATAAATCCCAGAGTTTGCCCCGGTAGGTTGTTCAGACACACCATTTACATAATGTGGTCTGGTAAGCTGCTTTTCGGGCATGTTTTCAAGCCAGACAACTTTGTTGCATTACTTCAGACAGGTGGCTATATGTCCGGCAACCCTGAAAGTCAAAGGGTGGTACCCACGAATCAGGGCCTGTAACTTGCATACCCTGACCATATGTGAAACGCAACGTCAAAACAAGAAAACGAACAACAAACGACAACAGCGAAAAGACAGCAGTCAGTCGTAGCAAAATGTTTCTTGCAAACAATTATTGAAAGGTCAAATGACGTCTTTGATGAATTTTAAAACTTATTTCCCACAAGTCTCAAAATCAACGTATTATAATTGGAAGCAGTCAATGTCGACCTCCACCTTGTCCCCAACTGGAGAGGCAAATTTTAGGGATGGTGCAGAATAGGGAACCTATCGACGTGAGCCGCAGGTCTGGCCTCGGCGTTGCATGTCATAATGCTTGCATTGACAAGTCGGGGCGCATTCAGAATGCAGCAACCATGCAGGTAGCGAAGCGGGAACGCATTGAGGTAGATGGGAAATACCCCTTCAAGGTTTTCACAAAGCGCTTCCCAAAGGTCTCGCGCTCTACTTATTATAATTGGAAGAGAATCATAGAGGAAGAAAATTCCAAAGCAGCAGTGACCCACCAGAGGCTCAAAGGAGAAAAGCCGTAATGTGTAAAAGCTTGTGATGTGTGTACTTTTCTCCAAGAAATGCCTCAGACAAACCACAAAGTTGAAAGCCGGGAATTCTGCCAGTATTAATTTCATCAACCAAAACAATTTTTTTTTTTTTTTTCTTTTGACTGAAACAAGGCTTAAACACTCACCATGAAACTAAACCCACAATAAAATGAGATTTAGGAAACAGAATTAGCCTGGTCTCGAGGCTTTTTAATTTCTTTGTTTAAAATGTGTCCTTTTTAATATGGGATGTTGGTTTTTTTTCTTCTTTACATTGTGTGGTCAGTTTATTAAAATCGTTTTACTTTCACTTTCTTTGAAATCTCATTTAATTAATTTTTTTTTTAACTATACCCAATGTATTAAAATGTGACTCTAAAGTTTGTGTACTTTTCTCCAAGAAATGCCTCAGACAAACCACAAAGTTGAAAGCCAGGAATTCTGCCAGTATTAATTTAGTCAACCAAAACAATCTTTTTTTTTTTTTTTTTTTCTTTAAGCCTCGTTTCAGTCAAAATAAACACTCGCCATGAAACTAAACCCACAATAAAATGGGATTTAGGACACAGAATTAGACCGGTCTTGAGGCTTAATTTGTCTTTGTTTAAATGGACTTGGATTTTTTTTATCTTTTTTGGTATGTGATTCAATTTTAAATGGGTCCTTTTTAATATGGGATTATTTTTTTTTCCCTTTACATTGTGTGGTCAGTTTATTGAAATCGTTTTACTTTCACTTTCTTTGAAATCTCATTTAATATTTGTAAAATGTTTTTTAACCATATCCAATGTATTAAAATGTGACTGAGCACACTTTTTTATGCAATGTCTCCATATTCCACCTCTGTGCCAGTGTTGAATGCCCTTTGTGTGTAAGAAAATGAAGACATGGTTTTGTACTTGTTTTCTTGGGAGATAAAGGCACACTGCCTTCCAGAACTACATATTTGAGATGGAAGCTTGATTGGCATCTTGTAAGCTACAGTTGTGTATGTATGAGGGCTTATCTGTATTGTTGGTCTAACTGCCCAATAAAACATTGAATTAATGCATGTAATTCAATTTCTGGAGCCTCGTCTTTTTTTGGTTATATTTCATCAAGTCAAATTATATATATATTGAGCAAGTTTGTCATATTGCCTATTAGTCACAGCTTTCCCTAAATATTTAGCATTTTGTTTTCCTTGTGTAACGTAAAAATGGGATATTAATAAATGATCAGGTATGAATTATTTAACTTATATTGATGTATTGGAACCTGAGCTCAAATCTCATTTCATATACATCAGAAAAGTTAACACTCGTAAGGGGCACCAGCTTCTATCTTTAAGAAGCAATTTGATCTTTGATTTCACTTTATACCTGTTTGATCACTCAAATTTGAGACTAATTTATTTTCGTGAATTCGATACCTGGGCTTGAAACAGACTCAAAATGAAATAAATTCCCAACAACTCCTCATTTTTAAATATTAAATGAAATGATTAACAGACATTGTAGTAATTTCATTAATAATTATAAAATCTCTTGTAAATAGATTAACAATGTCAATATTTTCGGAACCAGGGTTAAACTGAAACGAATTTCTCAGTTTGAGTTAACAGATTATTAAAAACAACGCAAACTTATGGAGAGTTTATTAATTATGAAAGTCCTAAATCTTAAGAAAATAAAAATGGGGGACTTCCGGTCTGGACGCCATAGCGACTGCAGCTTAACATTGAAGCTCTCAGACCCAATCCAGGATAACACCTTGAAAATCAAACTTAATGGATTTTTGGAGGAGTGAAAATCAAGACAAAATCATGTCTAAAGGAAAACAGAAGAAACTGAAATTCGCCAGGACACGTATCGGCCGGAGAATCTGAACTGGAAGATCTCCGTTCAGAAGACGAGGAACTGGTGATGGCTAACAAAAGGGTTAGCCTGAAATCACTATTTAAGGAGCTACGACGATTTCGCCGAGAAGTTACGGCCGAATTTCGGGAATTCAGAGAAGAATTGAAAAGGACAAACAGCAGAGTGGACCAGGCCGAGAACCAAATCTTGGAAACAGAGGATCGAATAAAAGTGCTCGAAGATTCTGTGCTAGACCTACACAAAAGACAAGCAGCTATAGAGGCTAAGCTAACCGACAAAGAAGGAAAACAAAGACAACATAAGAATTCATGGTCTGATAGAAGGAACCGAAAATGGTTTTAACTCATTGGCAGAATGCGTGGAATCCTTACTAAGAGAGAAATTGGATATTCCACAAACCACCGACTTGAAGATGGAAAAGGCACATCGTTCATTAGCCGCTAGGCCGGCGGCGGAAGCGCCCCCATGTTCGGTGTTAAGATTTTCCAATTTCAAAATAAAACAAGAGGTAAGACTGGCCTGGCAGAAAAAAGGATTTATGCACCAGGAGAGAAAAATCTACATGGAACACGATTACGCCCCGGAGGTCCTTAAAAAGCGCAGGGAATACAATGACGCGAAAAAGGTGTTAAGAGAGAAGAAATTGCGCTTTCAGACTCCATTTCCTGCGAAGTTAAGGGTCTTCTACGGCAATGAAACGTCTCTATAATTCGGCAGAAGAAGCAACAGCTGACATGGCGAAAAGAGGGCTCCCGGTAACGGTATTTAAACCCGCAGCAGACCCGAGTGAGAAGATCAAAGCGGAAACATGGACAACACAAAGACCCTCAAAATCCACGGACCAGCAGCGGGAAACCCAGCGCCAGAGCGTCGCGGATAAACTATCCGTTTTCAGGTTGGAATAGCGACCTTTTTTTTTCCTTTTCTCTTGAATCAATCCGCACATCCAACCCCCCTCATACAAGGTAACAAACATTAAAGGAGATGCATATTCAGCATGTGGTAAAACATTTCATGGAACAATCATTATTTGAAACAAGTCTTTGTAATAAAAAAAAAAAAACAAACTTGTTAAAATAGAAATGTGACAATAATCCACATGTTCTCATAATAACAAATACTGTTTTTGCGTGAATGTTTGATGTGATGGGGGTGGGAGGGTGCACACAATTTCACAGGGTTTAGGCATAAAAGGAAAGGGGGGAAAAAAAAAAATCATTCCAAGTTTGGATTGGGTTCTGAAACTCACGTTAAAAGCATGGACTACTTTCAGTGGTAAGAGGGCCCTCAACGCGTAACAGTTTGAGGAATTTCCCTCAGGGCCTTCACTCCATCAAGGCTCTTACAGGGTCTTTAAAAAGACCTCAGCTCAGGAAGTTCTTATGACAGCTTTTTGTTTTAAAGTTTTTTACACTATGTTAATGTTCTTGTTTTTAATGTTCTTTCAGTTTCTGAGTAGCACAAAAGAGGGCCACCACACAGTTATACTAAACAAAACAACACAATGGAGAAACAGGGCGTAACCAAAATAATTTCATATAATGTAAAAGGAATCCTGAATCCAGTTAAAAGATCCAAGATTCTAGGCAAAATGAAAAAAGACAAGGCAGGAATAATATTTTTACAAGAAACCCACCTAACAGACGTGGAACACAATAAACTCAGTAGACAAGGGTTTAAAATGATCTCTTCATCTTCATATAAATCAGGGAGGAGGGGAGTAGCGACATTGATATCAACCAAAATTACATTTGAAAAAAAATCAGAACACAAAGATAAAGAAGGGAGATAGTTTGGTAACTGGGCGGCTAGAGGGAGAAGATATCACCCTGCTGAATGTGTATGCTCCCCCAGGGGCTAACTGGAAATTTTATAAAAATGTATTCGACCTAATGATAACTAAAGCTCAAGGTTTAGTAATATGTGGTGGGGACTTCAATCTTAGACTGAATCCATACTGGGATGCTTCTGGTAATTCCCCACATCAAAATGACACCCAAAACAGGAAGACTCAGATGCTACTAAAAGAATTGGGAATCTGTGACGTGTGGAGGGAACTCAACCCCAGTGTAAAAGACTATACATCTTACTCAACTCCACATTCATCTTACTCAAGGATTGACTATTTTTTTATGTTTAATAGAGACATTGGAAGAGTAAAAACATGTAAAATAGGACTGATGGATCTCTCCAACCACAGTCCGATCTACATGGACTTAAATATCCAAAAATACACAAAATACATTTTCTTGGAGGTTAAATTCAAATGTCCTGAAAGGACCATTGAAAGATGAATTGGAATCAGATATTCTCAGATATTTGGAAGATAACGATAATGGAGAAGTATCCCCTTTAATACTGTGGGATGCATGTAAAGCTGTAATAAGAGGAAAGATTATTGCAAAACTGGCAACCCAAAAGAAACTAAGACAAGAAAAACTATCCACATTAGAGTCAGAACTTAGGAACCTAGAAAAAGAACACAAAGGCAACACTCATTCTACTGACTCGCTCAAGATTAAGGAAATTAAAAACCAAATAAATGAGATCTACACAATAGAAATCCAGAAGAAACTTACATTTCTGAAACAAAAATACTATGAAGCAGGCAGTAAATCGGCAAAATTGCTAGCCTATAAATTGAGGAAACCTCAAACAGAGCAATCTACAAAATCAGAGACCCAGTATCAAAGGAAATAAAATTCAGAATTCAGGATATTCTTAAACTTCGAGAATTACTATAAGAACTTATACTCCCACAAAAAACATAAACGCATCCGAGGCATTCCTAAACACATTAAACCTTCCCCAACTTACGGAGTCACAAAATAAAACACTGTCAGAAATACATCCTAAAGAATTGGAAAAAGCAATTATGAAACTTAAAGCTAACAAATCCCCAGGAGCTGATGGCTATACAGCAGAGTGGTACAAAACCTTTAAACAGCAACTATCTCCTCTCCTCCTGAAGACACTTAATTATGTCCTCCACACGGGAAATCCCCCTCTCCTGGAGAGAAGGGGTCATTGCAGTTATACCTAAACCTGAAAAGGATATAGAGTGCTCCAACTACAGACCAGTGTACTAAATCAGGACTATAAGCTTTTTACCATTATCCTTGCCAAAAGGTTAGGAAAATATACTGACAGACCTAATTCATTTAGACCAAACAGGTTTTATAAGACAAAGACAGACACAAGACAACATTCAACGCACTTTACACATAATTCATCATATAAAAAAATATAACTTAAATGCAGTCATATTGGGATTAGATGCTGAAAAAGCATTCGATTCGGTTGACTGGTCTTTTCTATATAGAATCTTATCCAGTTTCAATTTTCATAACTTCATTAGAACTATACAGGCATTATATAAAAAACCAACAGCTAAAATAAGGATTAACGGTAATTTATCATCTTTTGAACTGGAAAGAGGATGTCGTCAGGGCTGCCCCCTGTCTCCACTGCTCTTTGCAATCTTCATAGAACCTCTGAGCCAATGGATAAGACAAAACCAAAAAATTCAAGGTATTACACTTGGTCAGAAGGAACATAAAATAGCACTCTTTGCTGATGACATTTTAATATACCTAGGGCAGCCGGACACTTCTTTACCAGAACTAACCTCAGTTTTTTCAGAGTATGGAGATTTATCGGGGTACAAATTAAACATGCATAAAACCCAAGTTTTAACATTCAACTATGACCCAAATCATTATTCACTAAGCAAACTCAAAACTAACTGGGAGTCGGAATCTATGAAATATCTGGGGGTCAATATCCCGAAACAACTCAACAAAATTATATCACTAAACTATGATCCACTGGTGACAAAAATAAAATCTGACCTAGCAAGATGGAATATGATACCATTCTTGGGTACTGCACAAAGAATTGAAGCAGTCAAAATGAATATACTTCCACATCTTCTATACCTTTTCCAAACAATACCGGTAGAACCTCCCAAAAAAACATGGCAGGAGCTGGACAGAAGGATCTCAAGATTCATATGGCAGGGCAAGAGACCTAGAATCAGATATAGAACCCTACAGCTAAACAAAGACAAAGGTGGGCTCGCGCTGCCAAATATCAGGGACTACTTTAAAGCCGCACAAATTAAAACTTTAGTAGAGATATGTAACCCAGTCTACACTGCACAATGGAAGGAGATCGAATGCCAAATAAGTGACATCCCCCTACAGGCGATAATAGGGAACAATGCCTTACCTAAGCTTTTGAATAACACTAACCCGTGGATAGAGACCCCGCTAAAAATTTGGTTTAAGATGGTCAGAGAATCAAACTAAAGAGCCCTATCGACTTCTGCAATGGATCGCCTATGATCAAGACTTTACTCCTAATAAAACAGACACCAGATTTAAAAAGTGGAAGGAGAAAGGGCTGATAAAATATTACGATTTTTTTTAAAGGGCAAATCTTAAGAAGTTTTGAAGATTTGAAAAAACAAGGCCTAATAAATCAAGACCTTTACAGGTTCTTCCAGCTTAGACACCACATAAACAATATACTTAAAAAGGAGGTTTTGGAAAGGGCCCAGTCAGGTGTTCTGAAGGTCTTCTTAATGGCATATAAAGGGATCCCAGGGATCAGATACATCTCTAAAATACGTATACCAAGGTCTTCAAGACTTAAAAGGAGACAACACATCTTATATAAAAGAGAGATGGGGGGAAAAAGAGGGGAATTTCACTTTACAACTGGAAATATGGGAAAAGCTAAATAAACAGCAATGGAAAAGTACCTCATCCCTGCAGTGGAGAGAATTTGGATGGAAAAACTTGGCAAGATTTTTCAGAACACCTGCACAAAACAAATTTACCCATAAGGGATTGAACTGTTGGCGCTTGTGTGGTGAAAAGACTGCAAATCATTTTCATGTGTTTTGGTCATGCCCAGTTATCCACCAATATTGGACCAAGGTACAGACAATATTGGGGAAAATATTCAAAATTACAGTTCCCTTTTCTTTTGTAACTTTGTATTTGGGTTTACTACCGGACTCACTGGAAAGACGAGGAGAAAAATACTTATTCAATGTTTTAATATTGGCAAGCAAAAAAGCTCTAACTAAAAAATGGATGTTGAAGGACTGTCCTACACCTGAAGATTGGACTAACGTGATCCAAGACATTTACTCGATGGAAAAGTTGACATTCGCACTGAGACAGGACATGGATGGGTTCATGAACTTTTGGCAACCCTGGACCGCGCATGTGTCTTCCATTAGATCTAATCTTTGACAAATACCATTTCAATAATGGTTCCGCTCTTTGTTCCAAGCTACTCAGATGCTCTCATCTTTATTTACTTTTTTTTTGTTTGTTTTTTACTGGTTTGTTTGTTTTTTGTTTTTTTTTTCTCTTTAATTTCACTTTCTTTCACTTTAAAAAAAAAAGGGGGTGCTGTAAGAATTAATCTTCCAATGTTGTCAGATATCAGAAAATAAGGGAACATGTGATGAAAATGTAAACACTGCATTGCTGTAACGACCTGTATACCCTTTACAAAAACTTAAATAAAAGAAAATAAAAATGGGATTTTAATAAAGAGTATGTTAAGGGCTTCTTAATTTGCATCTGATTAGATATATAAATTATTACCGAACCTCAGAAGTTAATTCAGCAGTGGAATTAGTTTTTGCAGCTCACGTGCTCTCCGGTGATAGTTCTGTCGTCCGTCTTTTTGTGGATGTTAGAGGAAATATCTGCCCGCAGATATTTCAGGGTCCACAGTTCGACCTTTAAATTCAAGCGGTCGAACGGGGCTGGATCTTGGACGTATGACCCACAGTTGAAACGGGTTCTAGCCAGATGGTGCCGACGTTTCTTCAGAGCGATGTGGGACAGCTGCGCGTTGATTCCTCAGCTGCACGTGACGTGGAAGGCTGCGTCTTTCTTCAAGAGGTCTTCGGTAATAAAGATATCTAATCCGATTTCAAATTAGAAAAGAAACTTTCGGACTTTAGATAAAAATAGTAGTTTCTGGTAGGTGCTTGGTCAAGAAAAATATTATAAAAATAGTCAAGATTAAAGTTTACCTTAAAATTAAACAAACGGTGGTTTTACAGAAAGTTTAACAAAGAAAAAAAAGTGAATAAAAATTGGAGTTTGACTCCGATTAAGAATTGAGCTCAAAGAAAGGAATTCCTAGGTATTTAAGAGAAAAATACAAAGTGACAAACAAATTACGAGTTATCTGCTCTGTTCAGAAAAGCGACATGTAGTCAGTCCTTTGTTCTCCCTTGCTGTGTGTAGACAATGGAGAAGATCAGGAGAAAAGGGAGGATGAAACAGAGCTGACGACAAGAGAGAATCCGGAGCAGAAAGAGGCTGGGAAGAGTCTCTCTCCTTTTTATAAGCTGAGTTTCGCGGGATTCCGGCCTGACCGGAGTCTCAGCCAATGAGCATCCTTCGTGGGCGGGCTCGATGAAATTTTAGTCCAATGAACAGACAGTCTATTGTTCGGGGTCCTTTGGAGTGACGAGTTATCGTGCAGAGATTGGCTGTGGGAGTCACATGGTTTTAGAGGCAGACTCATACATACTGGAAGTTAAAATTTCCCTTTATGTATTAAACTAATAACTTTAGTGATTAGTATAAATTATAAGCAGTACTTCTAAATCAACATGCAGGAATAAACATTCATTTAAAACATTAATATGCATATATAAAATCACAGATTAATACATTTCACACATATTTTCCACATCAAAACATCAGTCCATCTGCATTTTCATAGTTCTGAAAAGAATGAAGGTTTAGAATTGAGTTTGATGTACTTTTTTTTTTTTTGTAACTTAGATTTTTATTCATTTTTCATCATATATAATGCATTCAGATCACATTCTACATTTAAAACAAAGGGGTTAGGGTAGGGAAAAATAAAAAAAAAAATAAACAAAATAAAAAAAAATAAAAAAAAATAAAAAATAAAAGGGGGGGGGGACAAATGTTGGAGCATCAAGTTTTTAGTTTCCATCTCTTAATTCTTCTGGTTTTTTCAGTGTCTTTGGTTATTCTTTCAATTTCTGCCTCGTTGTTGCACTTTGTAGTGTGTCCATTTCCGCCATTTTTTCTCCCATATTCCTTCTTGCATTCTTCGTCGATATGTTAGTTTTTCCATCATACGTATGTCCTCAACAATGTCAGTCCATTGTTCTTGGTCAGGAAGAACTTCTGATCGCCATTTTTTTGTGATAGTTTTTTTTACATGCAATCAACAAGATTTTAACTAGATATCTGTCCTCAGCCTGTATAACACTGTCTTTTTTAAGATCACATAAGTACATCAGGTTACAGTTCATTGGTATATTATATCCTAATATCCTCTGTATTGTCACATGCATAGATTTCCAAAATGATGATATTTTGTAGCATTTCCAAAACATATGTGAGTGGTCTGCATTTTGAGCCCCACATCCCCTCCAGCATAAAGATTGGGTATTTGAATATTTTCCTTGAATCTGTGGTGTAATGAAAAAGCGAATCAGGTTTTTCCATCTAAATTCCCTCCATGCCCTTGAATTTGTTGATGTGTGTTGTGTTTTCCATATTTCCTGCCAGCTTTCTTCTGTTATGTTTAAATTGAGCTCTTTCTCCCATTTCTCCTTTATATAGTTACTTGTATGATTGTTTGTCATAAGTTTCTGATATAGTTTTGAAATAATTCTTATTTTATTTCCTGCATATGAGCTTAAAATAAGTTGTATAATCTCGTTCACATCTGTTTGGAGGTTATGCCTAATCTTCTTCATATAGTAATCTCTCATCTGCAGATATCTGAAAAATTCCGATCTTTCTAATTTAAATTTTTTCCTGATATTTACAAAGCTCCCGAGATCTTTTTTTCCGATATTGCCCCATGCTGTGATTCCCTTGTTCACCAGATTTTTGTATCCCCTATCTTGTTTTGCCGGTTCAAACTGACTGTCAAATGCTACCCATTTCAATAGTTTTATGTCTTCCCTTATATTATATTTTTGTACTATTTTATACCACAGTTCTAAAGTAAATTTAGTGATTGGGTCTATTTGTTTGATTTGCTTATATGCATCTTTATCCCCTATTATGCTTTGTACTGGGAGTCCCTCAATTTTCTTTTCCATTTCTTTCCATTTTGCCTCATATCCCTCGTCGCACCAACATATGATATATCTTATTTGTGCTGAGTAGTAATATTCCTTTAGACTCGGTAGGCCCATGCCTCCTTTCTCTTTTGGTAATTGGAGGGTTTTATATTTCACTCTTGGTTTTTTACCTCCCCAAACAAATCTCTATCATCCTGTCCCACTTTGAGAATTGGGCATCTGGAATCTCTGTTGGTATAGCCTGGAAGAGGTAAAGTAATCTAGGTTGTATGCTGATTTTGACTGTCTCAATTTTTGAATTCAGATCCATATTTAAGATTGACCATCTATCAATATCTTTTTTTATTTCTTGTTCCAACCTATCATAGTTTGCTTTATATATTTTGCTTAGGTCTTTAGGTATGTTCACTCCAAGGTATTTTATTTCTTTTTGCTTCCAGTTTAGTTTGATCTTATCAGTTATCTGGTTTAGAGGGTTATAGTGGAATGTCAGTACTTGTGTTTTTGTTATGTTTATCTTGTATCCTGATAATTTTCCAAAATTTCCTATCAAGTTCATCATTTCCATTATTGATTTATCTGGTTGTTCAAGGTAAACTATAATATCGTCTGCAAATAGCCCAATCTTGTGTTCCGCCCCCTTTATTGTTACACCTTTTAATTTCTTATTTTGTCGTATCGCTTGAGCCAATGGTTCTATGAACAGAGCAAACAAGGTGGGCGATAAGCAGCATCCCTGCCTAGTTGATCTTTGTATATTTACTTTGTCTGTTAAGCTACCGTTTATCTTGATTCTTGCCACAGGTTCTTGATATAGCGTCCTTATGCATTGTACTGATTTTTCGTTAAATCCAAAGCGCTCCAGTACACTATATAGGAATTTCCAGTTAACCCTGTCAAATGCTTTTTCTGCGTCTAAACTCATTATTACTGCGCTTTTCTTTTCTTTATGTATTTGGTTAATTATATGTATTGTTCTCCTGATATTGTCATGTGTTTGGCGTCCCTCTATGAATCCAGTTTGATCATCTTCTATCAATTCCGTCAAGAATGTCTTTATTCGTTTACATATAATTGTTGTGTATATTTTATAATCTACATTTAATAAAGAGATTGGTCTATAGTTTCCGCATTGTTCTTTATCTTTCCCTGGTTTTAAAATAACTGAAATGATTGCTTCGTTCCATGTTGGAGGTATTTTGTTGTTGTTCAGCGTCCAATTAAATGACTTTAGGAGTTGTGGTGTGAGTTCTTCTATAAACAGTTTATAAAACTCAGATGGGTATCCATCACTACCTGGTGATTTACCGTTTTTAAGTGACTTAATCACATCTCTGATCTCTTGTGTTGTTATTTCTGCTGTTAGTTTTTCATTTTGTTGATTTCCTATTGATGGCAAGTCCAATGTGTCTAGAAATTTTTTGATATCTTTATTTGTTTCTTCAGGTTGCGAGTATAGTTCTTGGTAGAAATTATGGAAAATTTCTTCGATGTTTTCTGGGTTAACTGTGGTTTTATTTGTGGTGGGGTCTTTAATCTTGTATACATTATTCATTGTTGTTTTCTTAACCGTTTTGCCAGCAGTTTTGTGGCTTTTGGCCCCGTTTCATAATATTTTTGCTTTAGATATCTATTTTTCCTTTCAATTTCATCCATTTGTGTTTCTTTTATCTTTGTTTTTTCTTCTTTAATTTCTTGATATATTTTTGGATCATTTGTGCTTTGATGTTTACGTTCTAATTCCCTTAGTCTCTCACATCTTTGTTCATACGCTTCCAGCTTAGTCTTATTTGCTTTTCCTGTTTCAACAATTAATTTACCCCTTAACACGGCTTTTAGTGCGTCCCATAGTATTGTTGGGTCCACTTCTTCATTGTCATTCTCTTGGATATATTCGTTTGTTTATTTTTATTCTTTCTTTCATTTTCTCATCATTTAACAGTCCTATGTTAAGTTTCCATGTTTGTCGTTTTCTATTGTTTAAATATATTTCCATGTATATAGGATTATGATCTGATATTTCTGCCCCTCCAATCCAACAATTTCTCACCCTGTCTGTCACCTTCATTCATAAGGAAGTAATCTATTCTAGAGTGTACTTTATGGGCTGCTGAATAATGTGTATAGTCTTTTTCGAGTGGGTGTAGGTCCCTCCATATGTCTACCATACCCATTTCTGCCAGTGAGGTTCTTATGAACTTTGTTACATGTTTTTTTGTCTTCTTAACACTTGTTGTGTCAACTTCATGATCCATGACAGCATTTAAGTCTCCTCCACAAATTAGGACTCCTTCACTGTGTGTTGCTATGAGATCAAACAGATGTTGAAAAAAACCCTTGTCACTTTCTGGTGGGGCATAGATGTTCACTAATGTGATCTGCATACCATCTATTCTTCCCTTTATTATTACATACCTGCCTTCTTTATCCTGGATTTCCTGTTCACTTTCAAATTGTATTTTGTTTGAGATTAGTATCATAACCCCCCTTTTTGCTCCTCCCTTAAATGAACTGTAGTAGGAGTTCTTATAGCCAAATCTCTTTAGTTTCACATGTTCTGCCTTGCTCAAATGTGTCTCTTGCATAAATATAATTTCAGCTTTTTCCTTCTTGAATTTTCTTATTATTCTTTCCCTTTTAACAGGTGAGTTCAGACCATTCACGTTTAGTGTCATTATCTTAAGATTTTTACCCATATTCATGTGTTTCCATTTTTTTAACTTGTGCTCCTAGCCCCTTTAACAACAAAAATAACACATATTTATATAAAAACACATTAAAAAAACTCGACCTCCGTACTTTGGGCCTTTCTTCTGCCCACTGGTCCCTGTTGGTGGGTGGGGGGTTTGTCTTCACAGAGTGAAGGGCCCTCCCTAGACTTCTAATTACTATCAAAGTAATAGTCATAAGTCTAGAAATGTCCAACAAATATCACTTAAACCTCTCCTAGCCGTCTGTTTCTCTTTTACCTTGTCTTCTTGGCCTTCATTTCTTCTGTGCCTTTCTTAATCTTTGTTATGATCTAGGCTTTCAGTTGAAAGCCTTGTAGCTTGTCCTGGGCCCGCTGCTCCACGTCTCTCCCCCTTCTTCCGCCGTTCACTCGTCTCCACTCCGGCTGTCGTGGTGCGTTCAGGGCCGCCGCTGCTCCAGCCGTCTCCTTCGGCACGCTCACCTCAAGGCCCCGCTCCATCATGTCCCGCGCTGCCTCTTCGGCCGTGTTGTAGGTTCTTGTGCCTTCCTCCCAATGAATCCTCATTTTCGTTAGCGGCGTTTGGAATCTAATTTTTTTCTCTTTCAGCGTTTTTTTAATATTGGCATATTTCTTCCGCTGCTGCACGATTTCTGTCGGGTAGTCATGGTCAAAAAATACCTGTTTGTCGCCGATTCGTATCTTTTTTTTTTTTCCATGCTTGCGTCAGGATTCTTTCCTTTGTCATATTTCACAAAGTTTACCACAACTGACCTGGGTGGAGAGTTTGTTTTCGGGTTCTGTGCCGGTGTTCTGTGCGCCCGTTGAATCTGCAGATCGGTTTCTCCGGGTATTTCCAGTTCTTTTTTTAAGAACTGATCCATGAATTTTGTCATCGAGTTGCCTTCAATGCCCTCCGGAATTCCAAAGATGCGCATATTGCTTCGTCGGGATCTGCTCTCCAAGTCGTTTTCTCCTGCATCCTCTGCGTTTGCGTCGTCAGGGTCTGTAGTTGTTCGTTTGCCTCGCTTTTCCAATCTTCTAGTTCCGAAATTCGGGTCTGCGCTTCTGTCATACACGCCCGCTGGGAGCGCAGCTCCTCCATGTTTTCCGTTAATTTACGCTCCATTTCTCTTCGGAGGTCCATGATTTCCTCAATTTCTTTTTTCAGTTCCTCCTTAAGAGCCGCTAAATCCTGTTGTAGCTGTCGCTTGAATTCTCTCAACTCTTCACCCAAACTGGCGATGCCAGCGTTCATGTTGTCGAGTCTGGTGTCCTCCATTTTCTCTGCTGTGGACATCTCGTTTTTTTGGGCTTTGCGTACAGCGGTTTTTCCTGCGTTGTTGGAGAGGAATTCTTCAATTTTACCCTGTTTTTGTCCTTGTGCCCGGTTCCTTCGTGTTTTCATCCCTTGGTTTATTGATTCGTTTGTCGAGTTGGCCATTTACCGATGATTTTTAATCCGGCTAGGGAGAGCTCTTTGTTTAAGTGTTATGTCTCTCCGCCATCTTCCCGGAAGTCTCGGCTAGGAGAGGTTTAAGTGATATTTGTTGGACATTTCTAGACTAATGACTATTTCTTGGATAGTAAATACAGGTCTAGGGAGGGCCCTACACTCGGTGAGGACATTCCCTCCACCCACCAACAGGGACCAGTGGGCAGAAGAAAGGCCCAAAGTACGGAGGTCGAGATTTTTTAATGTTTTTATATAAATGTTATTTTTGTTGTTAAAGGGGCTAGGAGCACAGGTTAAAAAAATGGAAAAACATGATTATGGGTAAAAATCTTAAGATAACACTAAACGTGAATGGTCTGAACTCACCTGTTAAAAGGGAAAGAATAATAAGAAAATTCAAGAAAGAAAAAGCCGAAATTATATTTATGCAAGAGACACATTTGAGCAAGACAGAACATGTGAAACTAAAGAGATTTGGCTATAAGAACTCCTACTACAGTTCATTTAAGGGAGGAACTAAAAGGGGGGTTATGATACTAATCTCAAATAAAATACAATTTGAATGTGAACAGGAAATCCAGGATAAAGAAGGCAGGTATGTAATAATAAAGGGTAGCATAGATGGAATGCAGATCACATTAGTGAACATCTATGCCCCACCAGAAAGTGACAAGGGTTTTTTTCAACATCTGTTTGATCTCATAGCAACACACAGTGAAGGAGTCCTGATTTGTGGAGGAGACTTAAATGCTGTCATGGATCATGAAATTGATACAACAAGTGTTAAGAAGACAAACATGTAACAAAATTCATAAGAACCTCACTGGCAGAAATGGGTATGGTAGACATTTGGAGGGACCTGCACCCACTCGAAAAAGACTATACACATTATTCAGCAGTCCATAAAGTACACTCTAGAATAGATTACTTCCTTATGAATGAAGATGACAGACACAGGGTGAGAAATTGTTGGATTGGAGGGGCAGAAATATCAGATCATAATCCTATATACATGGAAATAAATTTAAACAATAGAAAACGACAAACAACATGGAAACTTAATGTAGGACTGTTAAATGATGATAAAATGAGAGAATAAAAGTAAACATAAATGAATATATCCAAGAGAATGACAATGAAGGTAGACCCAACAATACTATGGGATGCACTAAAAGCCGTGTTAAGAGGTAAATTAATTGTTGAAACAGGAAAAGCAAATAAGACTAAACTGGAAGCATATGAACAAAGATGTGAGACTGAGGGAATTAGAACATAAACGTCAAAGCACAAATGACCCAAAAATATATCAAGAAATTAAAGAAGAAAAAATAAAGAGAAAAGAAACACAAATGGATGAAATTGAAAGGAAAAATAGATATCTAAAGCAAAAATATTATGAAACGGGACCAAAAGCCTTAAAACGGTTAAGAAAACAACAATGAATAATGTATATAAGATTAAAGACCCCACCACAAATAAAACCAGTTAACCCAGAAAACATCGAAGAAATATTCCATAATTTCTACCAAGAACTATACTCGCAACCTGAAGAAACAAATACTAAAGATATTAAAAAATTTCTATACACATTGGACTTGCCATCAATAGCTTTTCATTTTGTTGATTTCCTAACAGCAGAAATAACAACACAAGAGATTAGAGATGTGATTAAGTCACTTAAAAACGGTAAATCACCAGGTAGTGATGGATACCCGTCTGAGTTTTATAAACTGTTTATAGAAGAACTCACGCCACAGCTTCTAAAGTCATTTAATTGGACGTTGAACAACAAAATACCTCCATCATGGAACGAAGCCATTATTTCAATCATTTTAAAGCCAGGGAAAGAGAACAATGCGGAAACTATAGGCCAATCTCTTTATTAAATGTGGATTATAAAATATATACAACAATTATATGTAAATGAATAAAGACATTCTTGACGGAATTGATAGATGATCAAACTGGTTTCATAGAGGGACGCCAAACACATGACAATATCAGGAGAACAATACATATAATTAATCAAATACATAAAGAGAAGAAAAGCGCAGTAATAATGAGTTTAGACGCAGAAAAAGCATTTGACAGGGTTAACTAGAAATTCCTATAGTGTGCTGGAACGCTTTGGATTTAACGAAAAATCAGTACAATGCATAAGGACGCTGTATCAAGAACCTCTGGCAAGAATCAAGATAAACGGTAGCTTAACAAAGTAAATATACAAAGATCAACTAGGCAGGGATGCTGCTTATCGCCCACCTTGTTTGCCCTGTTCATAGAGCCACTGGCTCAAGCGATACGACAAAATAAGAAATTAAAAGGTGTAACAATAAAGGGGGCGGAACACAAGATTGGGCTATTTGCAGACGATATTATAGTTTACCTTGAACAACCAGATGAATCAATGGAAATGATGAACTTGATAGAAAATTTTGGAAAATTATCAGGATACAAGATAAACATAACAAACACAAATACTGACATTCCACTATAACCCTCTAAACCAGATAACTGATAAGATCAAACTAAACTGGAAACAAAAAGAAATAAAATACCTTGGAGTGAACATACCTAAAGATCTAAGCAAAATCTATAAAGCAAACTATGATAGGTTGGAACAAGAAATAAAGATATTGATAGATGGTCAATCTTAAATATGGATCTGAATTCAAAAATTGAGACAGTCAAAATCAGCATACAACCTAGATTACTTTACCTCTTCCAGGCTCTACCAACAGAGATTCCAGATGCCCAATTCTCAAAGTGGGACAGGATGATATCGATTTGTTTGGGGAGGTAAAAAACCAAGAGTGAAATATAAAACTCTCCAATTACCAAAAGAGAAAGGAGGCATGGGCCTACCGAGTCTAAAGGAATATTACTACTCAGCACAAATAAGATATATCATATGTTGGTGCGACGAGGGATATGAGGCAAAATGGAAAAGGAAATTGAGGGACTCCCTGTACAAAGCATAATAGGAGATAAAGATGCATATAAGCAAATCAAACAAATAGACCCAATCACTAAATTTACTTTAGAACTGTGGTATAAAATAGTACAAAAGTATAATATAAAGGAAGACATAAAACTATTGAAATGGGTAGCATTTGACAGTCAGTTTGAACCGGCAAAACAAGAGAGGGGATACAAAAATCTGGTGAACAAGGGAATCACAGCATGGGGCAATATCGGGAAAAAAAGATCTCGGGAGCTTTGTAAACATCAGGAGAAAATTTAAACTAGAGAGATCGGAATTCTTCAGATATCTGCAGATGAGAGACTATTATATGAAGATTAGGCATAACCTCCAAACAGATGTGAGCGAGATTATACAATTCATTTTAAGCTCATATACAGGAAATAAAACAAGAATTATTTCAAAGCTATATCAGAAACTTATGGCAAACAATCATTCAAGTAACTATATAAAGGAGAAATGGGAGAGAGCTCAATTTAAACATAACAGAAGAAAGCTGGCAGGAAATATGGAAAACAACACACGTCAACAAATTCAAGAACATGGAGGGAATTTGGATGGAAAAACCTGATTCGCTTTTTCATTACACCACAGATTCAAGGAAAGTATACAAATACCCAATCTTTATGCTGGAGGGGATGTGGGGCTCAAAATGCAGACCACTCACATATGTTTTGGAAATGCTGCAAAATCTCATCATTCTGGAAATCTATACATGTGACAATACAGAGGATATTGGGATATAATATACCAATGAACTGTAACCTGATGTACCTATGTGATCTTAAAAGGGACAGTTATACAGGCGGACAGATATCTAGTTAAAATCTTGATTGCATGTAAAAAAAACAATCACAAAATGGCGATCAGAAGTTCTTCCTGACCAAGAGCAATGGACTGACATTATTGAGGACATACGTATGATGGAAAAACTAACATATCGACAAAGAATGCAAGAAGGACTATGGGGGAAAAAAAATGGCGGAAATGGACACTACAAAGTGCAACAACGAGACAGATATTGAAAGAATAACCAAAGACGCTGGAAAAACCAGAAGAATTAAGAGATGGAAACTAAAAACTTGATGCTCCAACATTTGTCCCCCCCTTTTTTTTCCCCCTTTCTTTTTTACTCTAGCCCCTTTGTTTGTTTTTTTTTTAAATGTAGACTGTGATCTGAATGCAATATACAGTATAATGAAAAATGAATAAAAATCTTAAGTTACAAAAAGTTGTTTAAATCCAGCGTTTTCACAGTTTAAGGAAATTAGCTGAGTCGTGGATCTGTGTAGGTTTTATGGGGGCAATAAAAGTGGAGCAGGACATTGGGGAAATTCCTTAGGCTGGTTTTAACAAAAGGGGATTTCAGCTGTGGCCTGGGGGAAGGAAATCCATTTATTTGCATTATTCCTGGATGAAACAAATGTCTTTAAGCAGAAGAATAATTGTTGCTGAGCCAAAGTGAGATGATGCTACACTTGTTTCACAGGACCTATAGCGTGATGCCCAATTATGCTGGCTTATAAACTTGGCCATTTTCTGCAAGTTATTAATTGCCTATTAATTTCTGCCCCACCACATACAAGAACAATTACTGGCACAAGTCAGGCAACAGTTGGACTCCACAAATTTTCTTAAATCGATTGTCACCTTTCCAAGTGGATGAACTGCTGTTCTGGTTGAAGTGATACAATAACTGCTTCCTATGAATATGTAATATGTTGTACTCCAGCTGAATTTTGATTTCAGTTCTCTGGTAGGATGATTTGTCGGTGGGGAAACGGTCTGTCCATGGTTTCCAGATTCGGGACGGAAATCACTGCTTCAGTGTCCACTAGGAGCAGAATCTCAACGCCAGCTAATGTGATGGTGCAGCCAATCCTCCCTGTCGTCTCTGGGGAGACGGTATGCACAACCGTTGGAGTCTTCTGCACAGCACCTGGTTCTCTCCCACAGCTCCTGCATACAGTTTTCACACACCCTGGCAAAATGGTTTAAATGCCCGCATTTGCCACAACGCTTTCCTTTCGCTGGGCACACTCTGGACTTATAGCGGTGCTCAGTGGACCCACATCCATAACGTTTTGGCGTACCAGGGGCAGACCTCATCTTGACCACGGAGGCAAAATCATCCTCTCCACATTCACCATCACAAGGGTCCAGGCTCAGTGCCTTAGCGCAAGACTCATTCTTCTCCAGAGAGGCCCCTTCAGTAAGGCCCCTCGCGATGGTCTCTACCTCGAACTGTTGGGCAAGCTTGACGGCCTCAGCTAACATTATCTCCCCTGGGTGTGTCAACAACCTGGACCTGGCCGCCTTGCAACAGACGTGGTCTGCCAGCTGGTCCCGAATCATCTCGTCCTCCAGGGTCCTGAATCTGCATTCCCTCGCCAGCTCATGGAGGACCGCCACAAATCTCTGCACAGGCTCTGGCGGCAATGTCGAAACTTAATGCGTCTAACAGTGACGTTCTCCGGCGCCTTAAAGTACCGCCCCATTAGCTGCACCACTTTATCAAAACTGTCTGCACCTCCAAGGTTGTCTAGAATCCTCTGCCCTTCCATTCCTAAATTATGTGCCAACATAGCTCACGCATGGAGCTTCTCCATCTCTCCCAAGTTTAGGACAACAAGATAGTAGGTGAAGGCAGCAAACCGAGGCCACGGCACGAGGGGCTTGCCCGGGGCCTCGAAACAGCCAAAAGCTAGCAACAGAATGTTCCATTGGGCAGCACAGTGCTGCAGTGGTTAGCACTGTTGCCTAACAGCTAGAAGGTTCCAGGTTTGAATCCCCAGACTGGCAGGGGTAGGAACCTTTCTGTGTAGAGTTTGCATGTTCTCCCTGTGCTGCGTGGGTTTACTCCGGGGGCTCCGGTTTCCTCCCGCAATCCAAAGACATGCACGTTAGGTTAATTGGTTGTTCTAAAACTGTCCCTAGATATGTCTCCTATAGGCCCTTAGAATGGAGGGTTAGTACTAGTGAAGCTCTTTGAGACTAGAAAAGTACTATATAAGTATAGGTCCTTATCCATTACTGCTTTTACCTCATCGCCAAATGTTGTGTCCATAATGTAGGAATGACGAGTGAGTCTCACCTCAGTTAACGGGTTTATTTCAGGATAACACTTAACTATATACAGAGGCTTACGGCACCCTCCTGCTGGCCAGGTGGCATCACGACGAAAGAGACAGAGCCTCTTCCGCCCACTCTTTTATACCTTGGGCAGCGTCACCACCGGAAACCGGTAGTCGCCACCCCGGTCTATCTCATGACCAACCCGGCCGCCATCTTGGTCATACCAGCCTATTTACAGACATAACTGGCAGTTGTTCAGTCACAATTATAATTTAGTTTGTGTAGTTTATAGTCTATCATCAAACTCATGCAGTAACAGGACACATTACAAATATTTGAGACCCATTGCAGTGCTTCCTTTTACATTTTAGCAATAAGTACAAAACCCCGCCCACACTTGAAGCCAGGGCGACACAGCGGTGACAGAGCGGGGGCTAAACTTTCATTGATAAAAAATTACATATTTTGACTGAGTGACTCCATACTCATGGATGCACACCCTCAGTTAAAGTACTAGACTCCATTCAGCTGAAGGTATCAACTCATTCTAATTGCTGAGGCCACAGTAAAAACAAGCGATCATAACCCAGCCCTTGTAAAATCCACTTTACTGAAGCGCAGCTACATGAAAATTGTGGTTTAAAACAACAAAGGTCACATTCCACCACTGGCTTTTGGCAACAAGTTTTTCTCAAATATATTTTAAACTTGCTTTAATTATCCACCACCCAGTTCTGTCTTTCCTCTAGGCAAGAGGAATGATCCAACCCAAACTGGACCTTGTGTTGCGACGGGTGGCCGGCGCGTGTGACCCAGTCTCCCCACAAGTCTTTTAAGATGTACACATGTAAAACAAAACTAATTTTGCTGAAACTTGTAATAAACCAGTGACCGTTGGCATCATGATTGTTTTGTCTATTACAAATTTTTTCCAGACCTTTCCCAAACAAGCGTTGGAAGACTCTGCCATTGGAGTGTGTTATGGAGTCTAATAATTAGTTAGGCATACTTTAAAAGTCAATAGGTCAAGCTCAAGGTTTACAGTCGTGAAATAGGACGCCATGAAATAGTCAGTTCTGTATTAAATGTTCATCTGTCTAACCCTGCTTGTTTTTTTTGTATAAAATATTTACTTTGGCCATTTTAGGTGGGAATGAATGTGGGGGTGTCCAAAAAAAAAATCTGGGGGGTTTCCTCACTGTTTACATTTTACAGAAAATTTGGGAAAAACTCTTCATTTTTAATTGTTTAGTTGTATTGCATGAATCTCCCAGTATTTTTCAGTGATATTAAATATCCACATGTCCAACTTCCTCACCAAAAAACCACACAGGCTAATATAGCGTGTCCAAATTTTTTCACATTACTGTAGGTTGTGGGAGCAGTTTTGGACCAACAAAATCTTGTGATGCAGTGTATCCTGACATTGTGGTTACAAAATATTGATATAGTTTGGAAATCCAGCCATGCAATGTTTTCATGTTATCTGTGTAATGGTGAATAATGACGGTTCTTTCTCAACCAAGTCTATTTTTCCACACTGGAAAATTGCCAGGAATGCTAAGGGGTTAGAAAAGGTTAACAAAACATTTAAGTTCTTCAGGATAATGGGATAAGGTTACATGGGATTTAACTTGTTTCAACACAATGCATAATTCTGTTAACACACTTGCATCACACGAAAAGTGATATACTGTATGTAACTGCTGGATTATTCGTAGACAGCTTCCCCTGTCTTTTAGCAGCTAATCACTTACCTTCGTAATTAACCCTTAGCCATATTAGCATCTGTATTTTCTAATAATGGGTTAGGGCAGAGGTGTCAAATCATGTGCCATGGAGGTCCAAGACCCTGCAGGCTTTACCTCCAACCAGTGTCTTCAACAGCAGATTCTACCAAATTTCTTCTGACTGCAGATCAGTGAAAACACCTGAAGAGACTGGGTAGAAGAGAGAACCTGCAGGGTCTTGGCCCTCCATGGCACATGATTGGATACCCCTGGGTTAGGGTTTAATGCAATTTAACATTTTAACAAATTTCTTTATGGTTCATAATTCTGTTGACAGACTTGCACCAAACCAAAAGTGATTTCTCAAACTGCTGGATTATTAGACAGCTTTTCCAATCTTTTAGTATTTAATTTGCCACTTGGTAGTAACCTTCACACATAAAAGTGGAGACAGATCTGCAAAAATTACAAAGGTTTGTTGTCAAAATTCCCAGTGCTATACTACATGAATAGCTCATTGTTGATGCACAGAATATATATAGTATCTACATGTAGTCAACAATACTCAATGATATAAAAGTACATCTCAAAAAATTAGAATATCGTGAAAAAGTTTAATATTTTTTTGTCACTCATTTCAGAAAGTGAAACCCATGTATTATAGATTCATTAGAGTGATATATTTGAAGTGTTTGTTTTAATTTTGATGATTATGGCTTAAAGCCCATGAAAACCCCAAATTCAGTTTCTCAAAAAATTAAAATATTACATAAAACTAATTTTAAAAAATAGTTTTTAAATAGAAATGTTGGCTGACTGAAAAGTATGTCCATGTACTCACCAGTGCTCTTTTTTTCTCAGAATGTACCAAATTGTTAATTTGGCCACTCCTAACATTTTTGCCATCTCTCTGGCGGATTTCTTCCTTTTTTCAACTGAAAGGGTCATCCACATTAAGCACTATAAAGATAACTATAACTGTGAAATTATAATTTTATACAGCAGTGTGGACACTGCCATTCACTTCAGTTAGAAGGATTTTTAAAACTATAATTTAGTTATCTGTATAGTGGTCTGTGTGGCTAGCCCTACAGGGGACCACTTCCATTGAGAGCCCCTTTGACTGCATGCTGTGGTTTCACAGCTTCCAAATGCAAATGCCTGGAATCAACTTCAGACTTTATACTTGCTTGATTGATGATGGATTAGTCCATGCAGTCCATGGAATAGCTTAAGTCAATTGTGCAATTACTTGTTGGCCCCTGAAATTGTCATGTTTGAAGAATGATCAGCTCATGTGCAGGGAACACCAGAGAAATCACTCAAACGACAGAAGCTGCGTAGCCACAGTTTGATTCAAAAGAGCGCACAATTAAGGAAAGACATCACGCGTCAGAGGAGGACTCAGCCTGTAAAAGGAGATGAGAGCTGATTAGTGGAGGAGGGAGAGTGAGTGAGTAAATGTTCTGGTTTAGTGCCATGTCAGCATCTATGGCTATTTCATGGCAAAATTAAAACTAAGAAATTTGAGTTAAAAATTAAATAGACGGTATGATAAATGAAAGAATGAATAAATAAATACAGCGAGATACATATGTAGATACAATAAAATAGAAATTAAGTAAGATGCTTCAGCTACACATGTGCTAAAAACCCTAAAATTTTCTTTGGTACCTTATTAAAAATATCCTTCAGTGACTTTTGTATAAAAACGTCTTGCTGTCATGAGAGCAGGACAGTCAAGGAAAATGTGCTTTATTGATAAACCTCCGCAAAACTGACAAGATGGTGGTGCTTCACCTTTTAATAAAAAGCTGTGCGTAAGCCTAGAGTGGCCAATATGGCATCTAGTGTACACTACCTCGTCATGTCTGTTTTGAAAATGATGCAAATGTCTATGGTTTATGGCAGGTTTAATATCATGCAGTTTATTTGCAGTACATGTGCCCATTCAGTCTGCCACTTCTTTAAAACGTAGGCGGTTATTAGAGGCCTGAGGTCTGAGGCTAGGATCGGGCATTGAGTGACTTCTTGGGTAAGGGCTCTCTTGGCAGCATTATCTGCCTGCTCGTTACCTGACAGGCAAACATGGCTGGGGATCCAACAGAAGATGACATTAAAATCATGTTTCTGTGGACTTCCGGGAAGATGGCGGAGAGGCAGAACGCTTAAACAGAGAGCTCTCCCTAGTCGGATTAAAAATCATTGGTAAATGGCCAACTTGACATAAATGGACCAATAAACCAAGGGATGAAAACACGAAGCCGGGCACACGGACAAAAGCAGGGTAAAACTAAAGAATCCCTCTTCAACAACGCAGGAGAAATCGCTGTACACGAGGCCCAAAAAAACGAGACTACAGCAGAGAAAATGGAGGACACCAAACTCGATACTATAAACACTGGCATCGCCAATATAGGTAAAGACTTCAAGCGACAACTCCAACAGTATTTAACGGCTCTTAAGGAAGAGCTGAAAAAAGAGATGGAGGAAATTATGGGTCTCCGAAGAGAAATGGAGCGCAAGCTAGCTGAAAACATGGAGGAGCTGCGCACTCAACGGGCGTGTATGACAGAAGCACAGGCTCGAATATCGGAGTTGGAAGACCGAGGCAAGCGAGTGGCTGCAGACCCTGACGACGCAAACAGATGCAGGAAAAAATAACCGACATGGAGAGCAGGTCCAGGCAGAGCAATATACGCATCTTCGGGATTCCGGAGGGCATTGAAGGCAACTCAATGATGAAATTCATGGATCATTTCTTAAAAAAAGAGCTTGAGCTGCCCAATGAAGCAGACCTGCAGATCCAACGAGCGCACAGAGCCTCAGCACAGAACCCGAATCCAAACTCTACACCCAGGTCAGTTGTGGTAAACTTTCTGAAATACGACATAAAGGAAAGAATCCTGACACAAGCGTGGGAAAAAAAAAGATACGAGTTGGCGACAAACAGATATTCTTTGACCATGACTACCCGACAGAAATTGTGCAGCAGCGAAAGAAATATGCCAACATTAAAAAAAAAAAATACTGAGAAAAAATTAGATTCCAAACGCCGCTAACGAAGATGAGAATTCATTGGGAAGACGGCGTAAAAACCTACAACACTGCCAGAGAGGCAGCGCGGGACATGACAGAGCGAGGCTTTGTGGTGAGCGTACCGGAGGAAGCGACTGGAGCAGCGGCGGCACGAAACGCATCACGACAGCCGGAGTGGAGGCGAGTGAGCGGCAGAAGACGGGAGACGGACGTAGCACACCAGGCCCAGGAAAAACTGCAAGGCTTTCAACGGAAAGCCTAGATTATAACAAAGATTAAGAAGGACACAGAAGAAATGAAGGCCAAGAAGACAAGGTAAAAGAGAAACAAACAGCTAGGAGAGGTTTAAGTGATTTATGTTGGACATTTCTAGACTGACTATTACTTGGATAGTAAATACAGGTCTAGGGAGGGCCCCTCACTCGGTGAGGACATTCCCTCCACTCACCAACAGGGACCAGTGGGCAGAAAGGCCCAAAGTACGGAGGTCAAGATTTGGTAATGTGTTTTTGTACAAATGTGTTAGTTTTGTTGTTAAAGGGGTTAGGAGCACAAGTTAAAAAAATGGAAAAACATGAATATGGTTAAAAATCTTAAGATAATGATGTTAAACATGAATGGTCTGAACTCACCTGTTAAAAGGGAAAGGATAAGAGAATTCAAGAAGGAAAAAGCCAAAATTATATTTATGTAAGACACATTTGAGCAAGACAGAACATGAGAAACTGAAGAGATTTGGCTATAAGAACTCCTACTACAGTTCATTTAAGGGAGGAACTAAAAGGGGAGTTATGATACTAATTTCAAATAAAATGCAATTTGAATGTGAACAAGAAATCCAGGATAAAGAAGGCAGATATGTAATAATAAAGGGAAGAATAGATGGTATGCAGATCACATTAGTGAACATCTATGCCCCACCAGAAAGTGACGAGGGTTTTTTTTCAACAACTGTTTGATCTCATAGCAACACACAGTGAAGGAGTCCTAATTTGTGGAGGAGACTTAAATGCTGTCATGGATCATGAAGTTGACACAAGTGTTAAGAAGACAAAACATGTAACAAAGTTCATAAGAACCTCACTGGCAGAAATGGGTATGGTAGACATTTGGAGGGACCTGCACCCACTCAAAAAAGACTATACACATTATTCAGCAGTCCATAAAGTACACTCTAGAATAGATTACTTCCTTATGAATGAAGGTGACAGACACAGGGTGAGAAATTGTCGGATTGGAGGGGCAGAAATATCAGATCATAATCCTATATACATGGAAATGTATTTAAACAATAGAAAACAACAAACAACATGGAAACTTAATGTAGGACTGTTAAATGAGAAAATGAAAGAATAAAAGTAAACACAAACGAGTATATCGAGAATGATAATGAAGTGGACCCAACAATACTATGGGATGCACTAAAAGCAGTGTTAAGAGGTAAATTAATTGTTGAATCAGGAAAAGCAAATAAGTCTAAACTGGAAACATATGAACAAAGATGTGAGACTGAGGGAATTAGAACGTAAACATCAAAGCACAAATGACCCAAAAATATATCAAATTAAGGAAGGAAAAAATAAAGAGAAAAGAAATGCAAATAGATGAAATTGAAAGGAAAAATGGATATTTAAAACAAAAATATTAAACGGGGCCAAAGGCCACAAAACTGCTGGCAAAACGGTTAAGAAAACAAACCATGAATAATGTATATAAGATTAAAGACCCCATCACAAATAAAACCAGTTAACCCAGAAAACATCGAAGAAATATTCCATAATTTCTATAAAGAACTATACTCGCAACCTGAAGAGACAAATGTTAAGGACATTAAAAAATTTCTATGCACATTGGACTTGCCATCAATAGGAAACCAACAAAATGAAAAGCTAACAGCAGAAATAACACAAGAGATTAAAGATGTGATTAAGTCACTTAAACGGTAAATCACCAGGTAGTGATGGATACCAGTCTGAGTTTTATAAACTGTTTATAGAAGAACTCACGCCACAGCTCCTAAAGTCATTTAATTGGACATTAAACAACAATAAAATACCTGTCATGGAACAAAGCAATTATTTATTTTAAAGCGAGGGAAAGATGAGGAACAATGCGGAAACTATAGGCCAATCTCTTTATTAAATGTGGATTATAAAATATATACAACAATTATATGTAAACGAATAAAGACATTATTGACGGAGTTGATAGAGGATGATCAAACTGGTTTCATAGAGGGATGCCAAACATGACAATATCAGGAGAACATTACACATAATCAAATGCATAAAAGAAAAGCGCAGTAATGAGTTTAGATGCAGAAAAAGCATTTGATAGGGTTAATTGGAAGTTCCTATATAATGTGCTGGAACGCTTTGGATTTAACGAAAAATCAGTACAATGCATAAAGACACTATCAAAAACCTGTGGCAAGAATCAAGATAAACGGTAGCTTAACAGACAAAGTAAATATACAAAGATCAACTAGGCAGGGATGCTGCCTATCGCCCACCTTGTTTGCTCTGTTCATAGAGCCACTGGCTCAAGCGATGCGACAAAATAAGAAATTAAAAGGTGTAACAATAAAGGGAGCGGAACACAAGATTGGGCTATTTTCAGACGATATTATAGTTTACCTTGAACAACCAGATGAATCAATAATGGAAATGATGAACTTGATAGAAAATTTTGGAAAATTATCAGGATACAAGATAAACATAACAAATACTGACATTCCACTATAACCCGTTAAACCAGATAACTTATAAGATCAAACTAAACTGGAAACAAAAAGAAATAAAATACCTTGGAGTGAGCATACCTAAAGATCTAAAGAAAATCTATAAAGCAAACTATGATAGGTTGACCATCTATCAATATTTTTTATTTCTTGATCCAATCTTAAATACGGATCTGAATTCAAAAATTAAGACAGTCAAAATCAGCATACAACCTAGACTGCTTTACCTCTTCCAGGCTCTACCAACAGAGATTCCTGGTGCCCAGTTCTCAAAGTGGGACAGGATGATATCGAGATTTGTTTGGGGAGGTAAAAAGCCAAGAGTGAAATATAAAACTCTCCAGTTACCAAAAGAGAAAGGAGGCATGGGCCTACAGAGTCTAAAGGAATATTACTACTCAGCACAAATAAGATATATCATATGTTGGTGCGACGGAGGATATGAGGAAAAATGGAAAGAAGTGGAAAAGGAAATTGAGGGACTCCCAGTACAAAGCATAATGGGAGATAAGGATGCATATAAGCAAATCAAACAAATAGACCCAATCACTAAATTTACTTTGGAACTGTGGTATAAAATAGTACAAAAGTATAATATAAAGGAGGACATAAAACTATTGAAATGGGAAGCATTTGACAATCAGTTTGAACCGGCAAAGCAAGATAGGGGATACAAAAATCTGGTGAACAAGGGAATCACAGCATGGGGCAATATAGAGGGGGGAAAAAAAAGATTTCGGGAGTTTTGTAAACAGAAGAAAATTTAAACTAGAAAAATCAGAATTCTTCAGATATCTGCAGATGAGAGATTATTATGAGGAAGATTAGACATAACCTCCACACAGATGTGAGCGAGATTATACAATTCATTTTAAGCTCATATGCAGGAAATAAAATAAGAATTATTTCAAAGCTATATCAGAAACTTATGGCAAACAAACATTCAAGTAACTATAGGAGAAATGGGAGAGCTAAATTTAAACGGAAGAAAGCTGGCAAGAAATATGGAAAACACAACACACACAAGTTCAAGGACATGGAGGGAATTTGGATGGAAAAACCTGATTCGCTATTTCATTACACCACAGATTCAAAGAAAATATACAAATACCCAGTCTATATGCTGGAGGGGCTGTGGGGCTCAAAATGCAGACTACTCACATATGTTTTGGAAATGCTGCAAAATCTCATCATTCTGGAAATCTATACATGTGACAATAGAGGATATTAGGCTATAATATACCAATGAACTGTGACTTGATGTATTTGTGATCTTAAGAGACAATGTAATACAGGCTGAGGACAGATATCTAGTTAAAATCTTGCTGATTGCATGTAAAAAAACAATCGCAAGAAAATGGCGATCAGAAGTTCTCCCTGACCAAGAGCAATGGACTAACATTGTTGAGGATATACGTTTGATGGAAAAACTAACATATCGACAAAGAATGCAAGGACGATATGGAAAAAAAAAATGGCGGAAACGGACACACTACAAAGTGCAACAACGAGACAGAAATTGAAAGAATAACCAAAGACACTGGAAAAACCAGAAGAATTAAGAGATGGAAACTTAAAACTTGATGCTCCAACATTTGTCCCCCCCCCTTTTTTTTCTCTTTCATCCTCTAGCTCCTTTTGTTTTAAATATAGACTGTGATCTGAATGTAATATGTATGATGAAAAATGAATAAAAATCAAAGTTACAAAAATCATGTTTCTGTAAAAAACCTAGTTTCTCTAAAATCCGGACAATAATGGGGTAATCAGTCTTTAAAAACCCAAGTGCCTGAAGACAGGATCTGGAGTCAGTAAAAATTAAGGCGCTCTTGTGGAGTGTGTCAAATAAGAGGCTGACTCATGGCAGACCGTTTATTACACACTTCACATCTCTCAAGCACAGAACAGACTGAATCATTTCAGCAGGCACTCTTTTTTTTTTTTTTTTTTTTTTTCTCCCAAATCTCTCCTCACAAGTTTCATGGCATTTCTCCACACGCATGACATTTGCATTACACTGCATTCAACCCCCTACGTCCTTGACTCCTTCCTGCTATCTCGCCAGGAACCTCCTGAGCATTGTTCTCCCATGCTTATCCACTGTCTCTTGTCTGAGATGCTAAATAATCTGACTCCCCCAAGGTGCTACACTCTGTTTGGTTCTCTCAATGTGCTCCAATGCCAGAAGCAAAGCACAAGCCTCTGCTGTAAAAATTGAACATTGTTTGGGAATCCGCAAATCATACTGACTGTGCCCGGTAACAATTGCAGCAGAGACTGAGCCATCCACTTTGGAACCATCCGAGTATATGGAAATATGGTGAGGAAAACGGCATTTTATGTCCAAGATCTGCTGCTGGTACACATTTGGGTGAGTGTATATCTTCTTGTTTTGGCTCAGATCCAGAATTATATTGGGGTTTCCTTAAACTCCATGGCGGAATGGGACAAAACTGCGTCTGTTACATTGCTTATATCAGGGTTTAATTTTACCAGGTGAGGTTCTATACGGAGTCCAAAAGGAGTGATGCTCTTAGGTCTGACCTTATACATCTGCAAAAATCGAGGGTGAAACACTGCAGAGTAGGCTGGATTTCTATGGTCTGCTTTAAATTTAGCCATATACTGGAGAGCTAATTTCAGGTGCATGTTGTGAAGTGAAAGCTCTTTTGCTTCAAGATACTATGGGTAACCCCCACAACAGCCACGGACAAGCAGAGCGTTCAGCGAGAGCAATTAACACAGCAGTGTGATCTATGGACTGATAACAATATGTAGATGTGCCTTGTAACCTCTTTTGTCCTACAGCTCCGGAGCAGAGGCGAATTCCAGCCAGTAATCTCCCTATTGTTATGTGTGACACTCAAATTCAAATGTTCATGCTTCCTGCTTTGACTGTGATGCAAATGTCCCATGCCTTTCATGTATTGTCTGTAACTGGGTATAAAAACTGCATATGCTCTGTAGCTCACTCTCTCTCTCTCTTACTGCTCATCTGACTACACGCATTGCCTGTATCTGCTGAGGAGAGCCTCCGGGTTCGCTCCGGTGCGCAAACCGGCCGAGGGACACAAAACGTCTCCTCCCTGTCGCCGCTCCAACGCACCATGACCTGAACGCAGAAAACACGCTGACAATGAATGCAGCCCCGGCGGTGACTCTCCGACAAGTGAACGCAGCAGCCTGACGCAAATGATCAGCCCTCCCTTCTGCTACAGGGAGACCTCGACGCAGAGCCACCACCAGGCGAAACTCTCCGGAGATCACCCACGACCGGGAAAGCTGCAGAAAGCTTCATGGTGAGATCTGCACGCCTGAGATTTGCACATCCACGCTGGGACCGGCCACTCTCACAGCTCCTCCACACGAGAGCGCACGCACCTCGTCCTCTCTCCACAACGGCGACCTCCAGGGCCCATGGAGAACGCAGCGCGTGGACCTGAACGCACCACGACCCGACACAGCGAACGACGCAACAGCTTACAGGGAAGACCATCGGCGCCGACAACGCTGATCTCCAGCAAGCTCCCTGACTCGCCTCTACAGCGGACCTGCCATGCACCGAACCCCGCACGCACTCTGGGGGGTTATGAGGACAGCGCACCATGCACGGGACAATACCGGCTCCACACAGACCGCCATCGTCCTTCGCCGCTGCACACAGAACCTTCAGGGCTGCTCACACACCTGAAGCACGCACGCAGCTCGCTCACAGGATTTTCTAATGGTCTCAGCCACGGCGCACAAGGGAATTCAGCCGTCAGCTTTCCCCAAGGACTTTAGGGCTGCGCGCGCACCTCAAGTCAACACGCCAAGTCCCTCACAGCTGCAGCTCCTTTTTTTTTTTTTTTTTTTCTTCATGGCCACAAGAGTCGGAGACAAATTTTTCTTCTTACAGCTGCTGTGGACCTCCGCACGTTCAACGGGACAGCCCCTCAACATCGCGGATCCACAGGCAATTTTTGCGCGGCCCAGACAATTTCGCCGTCCCGGGCCGGCACTTGCTACCCCCACCCCCCCTCCCTCCACCGCCGCCTGCAGCGAGCTTCCCCCGCAGCTCACTCCCAAAGCCGGACTATCGAGGCCTCAGCTTCCCGCTGAGCCCTCTGGGGGGGGAGTGTATGGGTAACCCCCACAACAGCCACGGACAAGTAGAGCGCTCAGCGGGAGCAATTAACACAGCAGTGTGATCTATGGACTGATAACAATATGTAGATGTGCCTTGTAACCTCTTTTGTCCTACAGCTCCGGAGCAGAGGCGAATTCTGGCCAGTAATCTCCCTATTGTTATGTGTGACACTCAAATGCAAACGTTCATGCTTCCTGCTCTGACTGTGATGCAAATGTCCCATGCCTTT
Organism: Pholidichthys leucotaenia; assembly: GCA_020510985.1. NCBI lineage: Eukaryota > Metazoa > Chordata > Actinopteri > Cichliformes > Pholidichthyidae > Pholidichthys > Pholidichthys leucotaenia. The sequence goes on along the minus strand of CM035842.1, from coordinate 371,354,737 downwards.
CATGTATTGTATGTAACTGGGTATAAAAACTGCATATGCTCTGTAGCTCACTCTTTTTTTTTTTTCTCTCTGACCACTGCTTCTGACACACGCATTGACTGTATCTGCTGAGGAGAGCCTCCGGGCTCGCTCCGGCGCCCATGCACGGTGCCGGAGTGAGTCTGTGATGGCGGTATGATTAATAAACTCCCTCAAAAACTCTGTGCTGCATATTATTCCATGCCGCCACAATACAAACTTTTAACAGGAGAGGTTCTGAAAGCCCCCAAGGCAAGCCTTTGCCCCTGGTGATGGACGGTTTCTAGCGCCCTGATGTAGGTTTTCCTTGCTGACCCATAAACTATGCTCCCATACTCTAGCCAAGATCGTACAAGTGCTCTATAGAGATGCAGCGGCACAGTAGAGTCTGCACCCCATTTAGTTTTAGCCAACACTTTAATAATATAAAGGGCTTTAAAACATCTAATTCGTAAAAGTTTTATTTGTGGAATAAAAGACAGCTTATTATCAAAAATAAGTCCAAGGAATTTGGTTTCTTTTACCACCTTGACAGCTTCTCCATCTATGAAAAGCTCAGGGTCGAGGTGAAGAGACCGCAGCAGGCAAAAGTGCATGCACACAGTTTTTGATTTTGAAAATTTAAAACCATTACTGACTGACCACCTATTAATCTTGTTTATGCACAGCTGTAGATGGTTTTTGATTGTGCTCATGTCTTTCCCCCTGTAGCAAATACAGAGGTCATCTACATAAAGACTACAAAAGGTATTTGGTCTAAGAGCACCAACTACACTATTAATCTTTATGCTAAAGAGAGTAACTGAGAGGATGCTTCCCTGGGGGACTCCTTGTTCTTGCACATGGGGCTCTGAAAGGGTATCTCCTACTCGGACTCTGAAGTGTCTATTGGACAAAGTCTGAAATGAAAAAAGGCAAATGTCCCCTAAAACCCGTGCCATGTAGGTCTCTTAAAATACCATATTTCCATGTGTCATATGCTTTTTCTAAATCAAAAAATACAGCAACTACATGATCTTTTCTAATAAAACCATCACGTATATAGGCCTCTAATCTGATAAGGTGGTCTAAACTGCTTTTACCACGTCTGAAGACACACTGGTAAGTTAAAATGCCTTCAGACTCAAGCACCCACACAAGGCGATTGTTTACCATTCTTTCCATGGTTTTACAGAGGCAACTTGTCAGAGCTATTGGACGGTAGTTGTTGGTATCAGTATGATCTTTCCCGGGTTTTGGAACGGGTATAGCTACTGCTTCTTTCCAGCTTTCAGGGATACTGCCTGACTTCCAGATATTGTTGAAAACCGTCAGGAGAGTGGATAGTGCACAGGGGGGCAAGTGTTTTAAAAACTGATAATGAATTTTATCTGGCCCCACAGCAGTGTCATGAGAGTTCCCTATTGAAAACAAAAGTTCTTCCATAGTGAAATCTTGGTTGTATGGTTCTGAGTTATCTGAAGAAAAGTTTTTCTTTTTGTTCTTCTTGTACTTGTATGATTTGGAACTCAGGAAGATAGTTACCAATAGATGAATTCTTCTCAAACGATTTTTCTAGTTGATTAGCTATTTCATATTTTGTTGTCAGCAGATTACCCTGATGATTAATATGCTGTATTTGAAGTCCATTCTCCTTACCCTTCATCTTTCTAATTAAATCCCAGATCTTTTTGGTAGTAGATGTGTTAGATGTGAGGCTTGATATAAAATCCCTCCAGCTCTGTCTCTTTGCTTCATTGATGATCCTGCGTGCTTTAGCTCGACAGATTTTAAATCTGGTCAGGTTTTCTGTTGTTGGATGTTTATTGAACACCATCTCTGCTTTTTTCCTTGCCTCAATGGCCTTTTTACAGTTATCGTTGAACCATGGGTTGGACCTGTGATGTGGCTTTGCTGATGTTTTTGGGACAGTCTTATCTGCAATTGTAATTAAGGTTTGACTAAAGCTCTGAACAGAGTGACAGTGTGGTTGAAGTTTTTGGCTAAATTTCTCTTTGCACACAGAAACAAAGGAAGGCCAGTTTGCTCTTTTGAGTTGCCATCGCAGAGTTCTTAATTGCACATCCACTTCTGTAGATGTCAATAATAGTGGAAAGTGGTCACTTCCACAAAGATCATCCAAGACTCGCCAAGAGAATTCCAGCACTAGCTCAGGATCACATATAGATGGGTCAATTGCAATATAGGTTCCATGTCCTGGGTGAAGGTATGTGTGCGACCCATCGTTCCAAAAGCATAGATCATTTTTAGCAATAAAATCCCCCAGTATCTTGCCTTTTGCATTTAAGCAAATTCCACCCCACAGAGGATTATGTCCATTAAAATCACCCATAAGGATGTATGGGGATGGCAACTGATTATGAAGGTCATCAAAATTTTCTGGTGTCACAATCATATCTGGTGGTATATAGACAGAGCATAAGGTTATTGCTTTATGCAAGGTTAGACGAACTGCTACTGTTTGTAAGTTGGAGACTAAAGCCAAGTGGCTGTGAATTAGGTCATTCATTACTAAAATTGTTGAACCACCAGATGGGCGATGCACATTTGGACCATATGTATTATACATAGTATAATGTTTCAGTGACATGGGGTTGGTTGATAGGAGAGTTTCTTGAAGGCAAAAAGCAAGGGGATTAAAACTAGCAGCTAAACGCTGCAATTCAGAGAAATTGGCCTTAAAGCCACGACAGTTCCACTGGATAATGTGGCTACCCACCATCAGGTAGGTAGAACAAAAGCACGCTCCTTATGCTTGCTTTTGGGGGAGGGGCTGCGACTATGGCAAGTCATGACTTCAGTAGGGATGAGAATCCTCCGCGGATCTGAGGAATTCCTTGGATTTGATCATGTCTAGGGTCATTCTCGTGAATCGTCTAAATTCGAGGAGAAAATTTTGGGGTGGGGGGGTCTTATGAGCGGCGAGTCGTATTTTCAATCGGCTGCTCAAATCCACTGCGCAGAACGTGCTACCCAGCGAGATCAGTAATGTAATGTAACAAGGCCACTGATTGGCTGATACTTATTGAAGCAACCAATCGACGATTTTGTTATTCCTTTGTCATATCCCACACGCGGAGCGAAATGCAAATGGCGGACAATTCAATCAACCGAGTTTTCCCAATTTCGTGAAAATGGTGAGCCTAAAACTCACGAAAGACAACAAAGCAAGAAGACAAAGGGATAAGGAACAAGTTTCGTTGGGAATGGCTCGAAAAAACAAACATCTCAAAATTGTGGCTACAAGGAGATCGAATTACTCGCTCGTGCTGCGTTCAAAACGATCGATGGACACGGTTGAATTCAGATGCCAGTCAAAGTTCATCACAATCAGCCCCGATTACAGCAATTGGTGATCGTTAGACACATTCCGAGGTAAGATTTTTTTCTCATAAGTAATGTACTTGAGAATTTTCACGTAATGAATTTGTAATGAAATGGCATGTGTAAGTTGTGACGTCATGCCTGTTTTGAAACACTTGATAATTTGAAACACTAAACATCTTTTAGGTTTTACTTACTTTCTTAGATTATCTTTCAAATATTAAAATATACTAATATGCAACTTTTTTTATATTCCTAGTAACACTAACAAATGCACACATTAATAAATCAAAATGCTTGCAGAATGTCAGTATATTTTAATAAATGGGTGATGGACTTGGTGATGGAATTTTGTTAATATTTATAATTTATTTTACTTGGTTAAATTATTTTGTCTGTCCTAGAACTATGTAAATGTAATTCTGTGTCAGTTCTAGGGGTGGCTGTGGCGCAGGTGCAGTGTGACCAACTACTGATCAGAGGGTCATGGGTTCGATTCCCACTCTGAAGTCTGCATGTCAAAGTGTCCTTGAGCAAGACACTGAGCCCCCAGTTGCTCCTGGTGGCCAGGCTAGCGCCTGTGTATGTATGGCAGCTCTGCCGCCATCAGTGTGTGAATGTGTGCGTGAATGGGTGGATAGCAGGATCTGTAAAGCGCTTTGGTCATCCAGAGATGAGAAAGCGCTATATAAGTGAATGCCATTTACCATTCTAAACATATTAAATAGTAGTAAAATATAATTTAGTATTATTACATCAACATACCATTCAGATATCATAAATTTACACGTGATGCAGCAGCAGATTAAAAAGGTAAACTATAAATGCATTTGTACTTACTTCTAACTTTAAATATAAGACCACATTTGAGCATTCTAAAACACCAGATTTCATTAGCTTCTGGGGGGCAACGCTCCCCAGACCCCCCCACCAAGGCTCTGGCTTAGGGGACGCAGGCCAAACTAAGACCCCTGGCTTAGTTTCCTCTTTTTTTCCCAAACCCCATTCTCATCCCTGCTTCAGACATTTCTGCATCTTCTGGATTACCATTCTTTTGCAATTTATTTTCTTGGCTTGATTTTGCCTGAGTAGAGGAGCTGGATTTTTTTCTTTTCTTTTGATGATTGGTTTTGTTCTGCGGACTTGCTTAGACTTTGACTTAAAGGTTGACTCATTGTAGTCAGGCTTTGAGTGCTTGTTTTACTTTTAACTGGGACTCCGGAATATTTAATATTACTTAATAATGAGGGCTTATCTTGACAGGTCAGATCTGTCTGGCACGCAGCAGGCTGCATCTTAGGTTTCACAACAGAGGAGAAAGTCTGCTGGAATTTGTACTTTGGGAAACCTTCTGCCAGCTTATATGCCTCAGGGTAGCTAATTTTCTTAGTACATTTGACAGTATGAATTTCTTTTTCTTTGATCCAACAAGGACATTCCTTCAATGATGCTGCATGCTTGCCTAAACAGTTACTACATTTGGGAGGTGTTGTGCAGGCCAACTCATGCCTTTTCTGTCCACATTTGCAGCAGACTGGTTTATTCCTACATCCTGCAGAGCCATTGCCAAACTTTTGGCAGTTAAAACATCTCAACGGGTTTGGAATAAAGGTATCGACAGTTACACTCAGATATCCTATTTGGATTCTTTCTGGAAGCTGATGCCAGTTGAATGTCAGAATGTACAGTGGGGCAAAAAAGTATTTAGTCAGCCACCAAGTGTGCAAGTTCTCCCACTTAAAAGATGAGAGAGGTCTCCAATTTTCATCATAAGTATACCTCAACTATGAGAGACAAAATGAGGGGGAAAAAAATCCAGAAAATCACATTGAAGGATTTTTAATGAATTAATTGGTAAATTCCTTGGCAAAATAAGTATTTGGTCACCTATAAACAAGCAAGATTTCTGGCTCTCACAGACCTGTAACTTCTTCTTTAAGAGGCTCCTCTGTCCTCCACTCGTTACCTGTATAAAAGACACCTGTTCACAACCTCAAACAGTCAGACTCCAAACTCCACTATGGCCAAGACCAAAGAGCTGTCAAAGGACACCAGAATCAAAACTGTAGACCTGCACCCGGCTGGGAAGACTGAATCTGCAATAGGTAAGCAGCTTGGTGTGAAGAAATCAACTGTGGGAGCAATTATTAGAAAATGGAAGACATACAACACCACTGATAATGTCCCTCGATCTGGGGCTCCATGCAAGATCTCACCCCGTGAGGTCAAAATGATCATGAGAACGGTGAGCAAAAATCCCAGAACCACACGGGGGGACCTAGTGAATGACCTGCAGAGAGCTGGGACCAAAGTAACAAAGGCTACATCAGAAACACATTACGCCGTCAAGGACTCAAATCCTGCAGTGCCAGACGTGTCCCCCTGCTTAAGCCAGTACATGTCCAGGCCCGTCTGAAGTTTGCTAGAGAGCATTTGGATGATCCATAAGAGGATTGGGAGAATGTCATGTGGTCAGATGAAACCAAAATAGAACTTTTTGGTCAAAACTCAACTTGTCGTGTTTGGAGGAGAAAGAACACCATACCTACTGTGAAGCATGGGGGTGGAAACATCATACTTTTGGGCTGTTTTTCTGCAAAGGGACCAGGACGACTGATCCGTGTAAAGGAAAGAATGAATGGGGCCATGTATCGTGAGATTTTGAGTGAAAACCTCCTTCCATCAGCAAGGGCATTGAAGATGAATCGTGGCTGGGTCTTTCAGCATGACAATGATCCCAAACACACCGCCCGGGCAACGAAGGAGTGGCTTCGTAAGAAGCATTTCAAGGTCCTGGAGTGGCCTAGCCAGTCTCCAGATCTCAACCCCATAGAAAATCTTTGGAGGGAGTTGAAAGTCTGTGTTGCCCAGCGACAGCCCCAAAACATCACTGCTCTAGAGGAGATCTGCATGGTGGAATGAGCCAAAATACCAGCAACAGTGTGTGAAAACCTTGTGAAAACTTACAGAAAACGTTTGACCTCTGTCACTGCCAACAAAGGGTATATAACAAAGTACTGAGATAAACTTTTGTTATTGACCAAATACTTATTTTACCGAGGAATTTACCCATTAATTCATTAAAAATCCTTCAATGTGATTTTCTGGATTTTTTTTTTTTTCTCATTTTGTCTCTCATAGTTGAGGTATACCTATGATGAACATTGGAGACCTCTCATCTTTTAAGTGGGAGAACTTGCACAATTGGTTTCTGACTAAATACTTTTTTTTTCCCCCACTGTAAGTGCCAGTTTTTACTGTTCGGTCATCTTTTTTTAATGGTTATTCTCTTCACATGTGTTGCTCCTTATTGTTGCAGTTCTGAGGCTATTTCATCCTCTTCCATATCATGGAGTTCTCGAGTACGAATCACTCCTTTGCAGCTGTTTAGAGAAGGGTGAGGAAAAGCCTTCAGTGGAACACCAGCCAGCACATTACACCGCAACAGATTTTCAGATTGGGATTTCTTTAAGCATTCCACCAAAATCTGGCCAGACCTCAGTTTTTTAACATCTTTAACTGACCCCGCAATACCTGAAATTCCTTTCTGTACAGCAAAAGGGGACAGCTTAGAGGCATATCTGATGAGAGCGACTCTAAAACAGTAAGCCTCGGCCAATTATCACCATTTGAAAGAGCCATCCTGCTAATTCCTGGGTCATCCACATCGTCGTCCAACATTCGTTTTTTTTAGGGGTTTGTTTAGTAGCCATATTTGATAAGAGTATGATTCATCATCCCTGCTCCCCACCCTCCTCGGAGCCCTACATGGGGATGCACAGAGCCGCGGACTTCCTGCAGGTTATGCACCAGGGATACAGGGATGGTATACTCGAGCAATAAAGCACCAAAGTGCAAATTACTCAACTGACCCTCCGCCATAGGCTTCTGGGATTAGATGCTATGCTGCCAAAAGACATCCCACAGTAAACCTTGACAAGCCGATTGATTGGACTGGGCCCTTCCAACCTCCCGTCTAAGTGAAGTAGGAGCCAAAGCACTGTGTTGGACTTGTGAAAGCCGCAGCAAGACACATTCCTCAAGAACCAGGATCTCTTCCTCCACTGACACGGGTCGCAACTCACGGCAAACAAGTTGCCCCATTTGTGACCTCATATGAACAGCAAGGGGGTGCTAGGAACCACTTTAACCCTTGGTCCCCTGAGGGAATTATAACACACAAAGTTATTGGAGTTACCATAACCCTGGTAAGGGAGGCTAACAGGTACTAGTCCTTGCCCAAGGGACACCTGGGAGTATCAGCGATGGTTAAGAGGCACGCCATCATCCTCCTAGTCCAACAGACCCCCTCGCCCGGATGCAGTGTAACGTCATACCCAGGACGGTGGAGGAGGGAGATGGGACAAGGGGAAAAATAGGACTACATTCACGTGGGGTGAGCAGCAAGCTCAGCAGCTGAACCCAACAGGGAAAAGGCAAACCAGTGGAGAGGGCGCTAGCAGGAGTGGAGCTGGGTGAGGTGTCTGACCAGGTGGAATAAGGCAGCTGAAGTGGTGATGACGATGATGGGGCAGGTGAGTGCACAATGAACCCTGGAGATGCACCACGAAGATGGCAACAACCTGGAAGAGAAAAGAGGAGAAGAGGAATTAAATTACAACTCGTCAAAGAGTGAGACATAAACTTACTTGCTTTTTAGGCAGTATACCCAATGAGCCAGTGCTGGAGCGTTCACAAACTGGTCCTTTTCAGCGCTGGCAGAGAAGAGGCAGCAGGTGCATCTACTCACACAGGTGCGATGATTACCTGCGGAGCTGGGGAAAGCCTCGCAGGAAGGGAGGGGGACCACACATTCACCTGATCATGACAGAAATGAGGGGATTTTGTATAAAAATTGCTGTAATTCCGATACCAAAACTCCAGTGTTGGATGTGAATACATTTAATTAAAGCTGAGAGTCTGCACTTCAAGGTCTTATTGATTATATACAGTGGTGTGAAAAAAACATCTTTCATTTTTCTGCTCCTTTGGGGGTTTTTTTTGTTTTCTTTTTTTTAATTTCTCTTTTTCTTTCACTTAAAAGGGTGTTGTAAGTTTTTTTTCCAGTGTTGTCAAAAAAACAAAAAGGGGGAATATGTGATGAAAATGTAAACAATGCAATGCTGTAATGACATGTATACCCTTTACAAAAACTTAAATAAAAAAAAAACATTAACTGTGGTTTATCACATCTTTGAAAAGCTGAGTTCAATTTCTCTAGCCACACCCAGGCCTGATTACTGCCACACCTGTTCTCAATCAAGAAATCACTGAAATAGGACCTGACTGACAAAGTGAAATAAACCAAAAGATCCTCAAAAGCTAGACATCATGCTGTGATCCAAAGACATTCAGGAACAAATGAGAAACAAAGCAATTGAGATCTATTAGTCAAGAAAAGGTTATAAAGCCATTTCTAAAGCTTTGGGATTCCAGCAAACCACAGTAAGAGCCATTATCCACAAATGGCAAAAACATGGAACAGTGGTGAACCTTCCCAGGAGTGGCCGACCGACCAAAATTACCCCAAGAGCCCAGCGACGACTCATCTAAGAGGTCACAAAAGACCCCACAACAACATCCAAAGAACTGCAGACCTTGCGTGCCTCAGTTAAGGTCAGTGTTCATGGCTCCATCATAAGAAAGAGACTGGGCAAAAATGGCCTGTATGGCAGAGTTCCAAGACAAAAACCACTGTTGAGCAAAAAGAACATAAAGGCTTATCTCAGTTTTACCAGAAAACCTCTTGATGTTCCCCAAGACTTTTGGGAAAATACTCTGTGGACTGACCAGACAAAAGTTGAACTTTTTTGGAAGGTGTGTGTCCCATTACATCCGGCATCAAAGTAACACAGCATTTCAGAAAAGGAACATCATACCATCAGTAAAATATGGTGGTGGTAGTGTGATGGTCTGAAGCTGTTTTGCTGCTTCCAGACCTGGAAGATTTGCTGTGGTAAATGGAATTTTGCTGTCTATCAAAAAATCCTGAAGGAGAATGTCCGGCCATCTGTTTGTGACCTCAAGCTGAAGTGTACTTGGGTTCTGCAGCAGGAATATGATCCAAAACACACCAGCAAGTCCACCTCTGAATGGCTTAAGAAAAACAAAATGAAGACTTTGGAGTGGCGGAGTCAAAGTCCTGACCTGAATCCAATTGAGATGCTGTGGCATGACCTTAAAAAGGTGGTTCATGCTCGAAAACCCTCCAATGTGGCTGAATTACAACAATTCTCCAAAGATGAGTGGGCCAAAATTCCTCCACAGCACTGTGAAAGACTCATTGCCAGTTATCGCAAATGCTTGATTGCAGTCGTTGCTGCTAAGGATGGCCCAACCAGTTATTCGGTTTGGAGGGCAATCATTTTTTCACACAGGGCCATGTAGGTTTGGATTTTTATTTCCCTTAATAATAAACGCCTTCATTTAAAAACTGCATTTTGTGTTTACTTGTGTTATCTTTGTCTAATATTTAAATTTGTTGGATAATCAGAAACATTTAAGTGTGACAAACATACAAAAAAATGAGAAATCAGGAAGGGGTAAACACTTTTTCACACCACTGTAAATGTATCTTGAATATGTTTTGGTAAACAGCTAAAATAACAAAACTTTTGTCATTGTCCAAATATATGTATACTGACCTAAGTATATGCCATTTAGACTCATCATCATCATAGCAGTCTGTCGTGGGCGACAATGACTGTTTCATTTAGGTCTGATCAGATTCCTCCACACAGCTCTGTCCTTAGCCTTCCGCTGCCAGGAACTCCTGTCTATGTCCAACTTCTTCAAGTTTCTTTTTACAGTGTCTTTAAATCTGAGCCTTGGTCTACCCTGATTGCGTTTGCCCTCGCATAACTGTGAGTAGAGTAACTGCCGAGGGAAATGCTGGTGGTCCATCCTCAACACGTCGGAGCCATCTCAGGTTCATCTGTATTAGCATGTCCTCCATTGATGGTAGACCAGCTCGTTTCAACACTTCTATGTTGGTTATTTTGTCTTTCCATGAGATGTTCATTATGGCTCGAAGGTGTCTCATCATGTACGCGTGGAGTTTCTTCACCTGCACTCTGTAGACAGTCCAAGTTTCAGCACCGTACAATAGAGTAGCCAGTACTGTCGCTCTGTACACTTTGCATTTCACATGGATAGACACATGTCGATTGTTCCACAGTCTCTCCCTCAAGTTTCCAAACACAGCGCTCGCTCTTCCCATTCTGAGAGATGGTTCCTCCTCCAGCCTAGCATTCCCTGAAACAATACTCCCTAGATACTTGAAAGTCTTGCAGTTGACTAGTGGCTCTGTACCAGTGCTGATCTCTTCTGGTAGTGATGTTGATAATTGGAACTTTGGTGGTTGATAAAGGCACTCTGTCTTCTTGATGTTGATTTGGAGGCTGAATTGGCTAGCTGCTCTTGCAAATTTCTCCACCAAAGATTGCATATCTTCCACACTGTGTGTAACTAGAGCACTGTCGTCGGCAACGAGCATTTCTCTAACTACCTTTATCAATGTCTTACTCTTGGCTTTAAACTGTGCCACACTGAACAAGTCTGCTTCTTTCCTTGTTTTTTTTTTTTTTTGTTATTGCATTTTTTTATTTAAGTTTTTGTAAAGGGTATACATGTCATTACAGCATTGCATTGTTTACATTTTCATCACATATTCCCCCTTTTTTTGTTTTTTGACAACATTGGAAAAAATTATTACAACACCCTTTTTTTTAAGTGAAAGAGAAATTAAAAAAAGAACAAAAGAAAACAAAAAACCCAAAAGAGCAGAAAAATAAGAGAATCTGAGTAGTGTTGGAACAAAGAGAGGTGCCATTATTGAAATGGTATTTGTCAAAGATTAGATCTGATGGAAAACACATATGCGTTCCAGGGTTGCCAAAAGTTCAAGAACCCATCCATGTCCTGTCTCAGTGCAAATGTCAACTTTTCCATCGAATGAATGTCCTGAATCACATTAATCCAGTCTTCAGGTGTAGGACAGTCTTTCAACATTCATTTTCTTGTTAGAGCTTTTTTACTTGCCAATATTATAACAGTGAATAAGTATTTTTCTCTTCATCTTTCCAGTGATTCCGGTAGTAAACCCAAATACAAAGTTACAAAAGAAAAGGGAACTGTTACTTTGAATATTTTCCCCAATATTGTCTGTGCATTGGTCCAATATTGGTGGATAACTGGGCATAACCAAAACACATGAAAATGATTTGCAGTCTTTTCACCACACAAGCGCCAACAATTCAACCCTTTACGAGTAAATTTGTTTTGTGAAGGTGTTCTGAAAAATCTTACCAAATTTTTCCATCCAAATTCTCTCCACAGCAGGGATGAAGTACTTTTCCATTGTTGTTTATTTAGCTTTTCCCATATTTCCAGTTGTAAAGTGAAATTCCCCTCTTTTTTCCCATCTCTCTTTTATACGGTGGGGCAAAAAAGTATTTAGTCAGCCACCAATTGTGCAAGTTCTCCCACTTAAAAGATGAGAGAGGTCTCCAATTTTCATCATAGGTATACCTCAACTATGAGAGACAAAATGAGAAAAAAAAATCCAGAAAATCACATAGAAGGATTTTTAATGAATTAAGTGGTAAATTCCTCGGTAAAATAAGTATTTGGTCAATAACAAAAGTTCATCTCAATACTTTGTTATATACCCTTTGTTGGCAATGACAGAGGTCAAACATTTTCTGTAAGTTTTCACAAGGTTTTCACACACTGTTGCTGGTATTTTGGCCCATTCCTCCATGCAGATCTTCTCTAGAGCAGTGATGTTTTGGGGCTGTCGCTGGGCAACACGGACTTTCAACTCCCTCCAAAGATTTTCTATGGAGTTGAGATCTGGAGACTGGCTAGGCCACTCCAGGACCTTGAAATGCTTCTTACGAAGCCACTCCTTCGTTGCCCGGGCGGTGTGTTTGGGATCATTGTCATGCTGAAAGACCCAGCCACGATTCATCTTCAATGCCCTTGCTGATGGAAGGTTTTCACTCAAAATCTCACGATACATGGCCCCATTCATTCTTTCCTTTACACGGATCAGTCGTTCTAGTGCCTTTGCAGAAAAACAGCCCCAAAGCATGATGTTTCCACCCCCATACTTCACAGTAGCATTGTTCTTTCTCCTCCAAACACAAGTTGAGTTTTTACCAGAAAGTTCTATTTTGGTTTCATCTGACCATATGACATTCTCCCAGTCCTCTTCTGGATCATCCAAATGCTCTCTAGCAAACTTCAGACGGGCCTGGACATGTACTGGCTTAAGCAGGGGGACACGTCTGGCACTGCAGGATTTGAGTCCCTGGCGGCGTAGTGTGTTACTGATGGTAGCCTTTGTTACTTTGGTCCCAGCTCTCTGCAGGTCATTCACTAGGTCCCCCCCGTGTGGTTCTGGGATTTTTGCTCACTGTTCTTGTGATCATTTCGACTCCATGGGGTGAGATCTTGCGTGGAGCCCCAGATGGAGGGAGATTATCAGTGGTCTTGTATGTCTTCCATTTTCTAATAATTGCTCCCACAGTTGATTTCTTCACACCAAGCTGCTTACCTATTGCAGATTCAGTCTTCCCAGCCTGGTGCAGGTCTACAATTTTGTTTCTGGTGTCCTTTGACAGCTCTTTGGTCTTGGCCATAGTGGAGTTTGGAGTCTGACTGTTTGAGGTTGTGGACAGGTGTCTTTTATAGTGATAAAGAGTTCAAACATGTGCCATTAATACAGGTAACGAGTGGAGGACAGAGAAGCCTCTTAAAGAAGAAGTTACAGGTCTGTGAGAGCCAGAAATCTTGCTTGTTTGTAGGTGACCAAATACTTATTTTACCGAGGAATTTACCAATTAATTCATTAAAAATCCTTCAATGTGAAATTAATAGTGCCTTTAGAGATTATGAAAAATTATGATACAAAAAATGAAACTGACTTAACAAAACTAAATGGGTTTTTGGACGGATTATCTATACCATGTATTCCAAATGAAAACAGGGAGATACTGGAGTCTAAAATTAGTCAAGAAGAAGTTGGGCAAGCCATTGATAATATGAAATCAGGAAAAAGTGCAGGACCAGATGGTCTTCCAGTTGACCTCTATTAAAAAAATTTAAGAATAAATTAATAAAACCATTTTTGGAAATGGTTTTAGAAGCATTTCAAAATAGTAATTTACCACCATACATGAATAATGCCTTAATTATACTGTTGCCAAAACCAGGTAAACCCTCTAATAAATGTGAAAATATGAGACCAATAAGCCTATTAAATGCTGACCTTAAGATAATCTGTAAAATTTTAGCAAGACGACTACAAGAAATATTACCAAATATTAACAGAGATCAGAATGGCTTTATAAAGGGAAGACAAGGCTTCCATAATGTAAGAAGACTACTTAATATTATCTATTCTAATAAAGAAGCACCGGATACAGCTCTCCTATCATTGGACGCCGAAAAGGCCTTTGATAGGGTCGAATGGCCCTTTCTTTTTGAAGTTTTACAAAGGTTTGGACTTGGAAATAATTTCATAAAATGGGTTCAGATAATATACAATAATGCTACAGCAGAAATCCTAACAAACAGCAATATTTCAAAATCAATAAATATCAATAGAGGATGTCGGCAAGGCTGCCCACTTTCACCTTTACTGTTTACTATGGCAATTGAACCTTTAGCGATGGCAGTACATTTACATCCACAAATATATGGAATTAAAGTAGGACCAACAGAACATAAAATCTCCCTGTATGCCGATGATATAATTTTGTTTATGTCGAATCTTAAAAAATCAATTCCGACCTTGTTGAATTTAATAAAGAATTTTGGGGAAATATCAGGATATAAAATAAATAAAACTAAATCTTCAATATTAATGCTAAATGAGACCCAGAGAAATCACTCAGCTCCTGAGGTAAATCAATTCAATGTTGTAAATCAGTTTAAATATTTAGGAATTCAAATTGTGCCTAAGCTAGAATTAGTCGCCAGTGCCAACTATGAAGCCTTAATGACCGATATTAATGAGTTACTTCAGAGATGGATGTCACTACCAATGTCGATGATTGGGAGAATCAATATACTTAAAAGTAATATTTTACCCAAAATACTTTATTTATTTCAATACATTCCTTTACCACCACCTTCAGATCTATTCTCAAGAATTAAAAAAAAGTTAGTGGAATTTTTATGGAACAATAGGAAGGCTAGATTACGTCTGTCCTTACTATATTTACCATTTGATCGTGGAGGTCTGAAATGTCCAAACTTTATGTTGTATTACTGGTCAGCACAACTGAGGTCTATGACATATTATTTTCCATCAAATGATCTCCCTCACTGGACTGAAATGGAATCATACAATTTACCTTTACCTCTTCCCATATTCATATACTCAGACTCGGCAAAAAAATTACAGAAACAAGTTAAAAATCCATTTGTAAAGCATATGATCAAAATATGGTGTGAAACCACAAAATATTTAAAAGAACCACACTCACTGTCACAACTTAGCCCAATATGGGGTAATCAATATTTTAAACCAGGGAGAGCGGATGCTGTATTTAAAGGTATGGAATTTAAAAGGGATTCAAAAGATTCAAGACTTATATCTGTCATGTTCAGATAACATAATGTCTTTTGAAGAGCTGAGGATCAAATTTAATCTTAATAGAACACATTTTTTAAAATATCTTCAGCTTAGGAACTTTATTCGATCAAATCAAAATAATGCTCTCATCCAACCTACTTATTCACCCTTGGAAAAAATTTTGACGAAAGATAGTAAGAGAACGGGTATTATTTCAGAGTTTTATAACTCATTGACACTATCCTCAAGTGAAAACTCACAGAAAAGATTGAATTATTGGAAAGAAGACCTGCAAACTGAAATTTCAGAGGAACAATGGGAATTGGCTTGTACAGAAGCTCAAACCAAATCAATAAATGTACGTCTTAAATTGATACATTTTAAATGGTTAATGCAGATGCATGTTAAACCGGTGGAGTTAAATAGATATAACAAAAACATACCAGATACGTGCACAAAATGTATGGAAAGTAAAGGAACCCTATTTAATTGTTTATGGGAATGTAGAAAAATTAGAATGTTTTGGGAAGAGGTGAGGGTAACAATTGAAAAAATAATTTCAAAACAAATCATATTGAATCATAAATTGTTTTTGTTGGGTCTGTATCCAGAAAAGCATAGCTTTAATAAGAGTGAAAGAGCATTCATAGACCTCAGTTTGCTTAACGCCAAAAAATGTATTGCACTACTGTGGAAAAAGACTCATAGACCAGATGTGACTCAGTGGTTAAGACAGATGTTAACAAACCTTCCACTAGAAAGAATAACATACATACTGAAATCAAAGGAAATTGTGTTTGAGAATATATGGAGACCTTTCATTGATTATGTAAAGAATTTAAACATAACTTTTGAAGAAGAAGGTGAATGATGTGTGTGGACCTTGTAAATTCCAAACTGGTGAATGTATAATATGTATACTTATGTAATGGATTGCCTAGACTAAACAGAGGAGCATTGTTGAAGACTTGTTCTTGTTAGTGGTTGTTGGTGTTTTTAGTACAATTTTTATTTATTTATTTATTTATTTATTAAAATTACTTTAGTGTTACTGTTTGATTGTTTGTGTTATGTTTGTAAAAAAGGTTCAATAAAAAATATTGTGGAAAAAAAATCCTTCAATGTGATTTTCTGGATTTTTTTTTCTCATTTTGTCTCTCATAGTTGAGGTATACCTATGATGAAAATTGGAGACCTCTCTCATCTTTTAAGTGGGAGAACTTGCACAATTGGTGGCTGACTAAATACTTTTTTCCCCCACTGTATATGATGTGTTGTCTCCTTTTAAGTCTTGAAGACCATGGTATATTTTAGAAATGTATCTGATCCCTGGGATCCCTTTATATGCCATTAAGAAAACCTTCAGAACACCTGACAGGGCCCTTTCCAAATCCTCCTTTTTAAGTATTTTGTTTATGTGGTGTCTAAGCTGAAAGAACCTGTAAAGGTCTTGATTTACTAGACCTTGTTTTTTCAAATCTTCAAAACTTATTAAAGTTTGCCCTTTAAAAAAATCATAGTATTTTATCAGTCCGTTCTCTTTCCACTTTTTAAATCTAGTGTCTGTTTTATTAGGAGTAAAGTCCTGATCATAGGAAATCCATTGCAATAATCGATAGGGTTCTTTAGTTTGATTCTGTCTGACTATCTTAAACCAAATTTTTAGCGGGGTCTCTATCCACAGGTTAGTGTTATTCAAAAGTTTAGGTAAGGCATTGTTCCCTATTATCGGCTGTAGGGGAATGTCACTTGTTATTTGGCATTCTATCTCCTTCCATTGTGCAGTGTAGACTGGGTTACAAATCTCTACTAAAGTTTTAATTTGCGCGGCTTTAAAATAGTCCCTGATATTTGGCAGCGTGAGCCCACCTTTTCGTTGTTTAGCTCTAGGGTTCTATATCTGATTCTAGGTGTCTTGCCCTGCCATATGAATCTTGAGATACTTCTGTCCAGTTCTTTCCATGTTTTTTTGGGAGTTTCTACCGGTATTGTTTAGAAAAGGTATAGAAGACATGGAAGTATATTCATTTTGACTGCTTCAATTTGTGCAGTACCCAAGAATGGTATCATATTCCATCTTGCTAGATCAGATTTTATTTTTGCCATCAGTGGATCATAGTTTAGTGTTATAATTTTGTTGAGTTGTTTCGGGATATTGACCCCCAGATATTTCATAGATTCCATCTCCCAGTTAGTTTTGAATTTGCTTAGTAAATATTGATTTGAGTTATAGTTGAATGTTAAAATTTGGGTTTTATGCATGTTTAATTCGTACCCCGATAACTCTCCATACTCTGAAAAAACTGAGATTAGTTCTGGAAAAGAGGTGTCCGGCTGCCCCAGGTATATTAAAATGTCATCAGCAAAGAGTGCTATTTTATGTTCCTTCTGACCAAGTGTAATACCTTGAATTTTTTGATTCTGTCTTATCCATTGGCTCAGAGGTTCTATGAAGATTGCAAAGAGCAGAGGAGACAAGGGGCAGCCCTGACGACATCCTCTTTCCAGTTCAAAAGATGATGATAATTTACCGTTAATCCTTATTTTAGCTGTTGGTTTTTTATATAATGTCTGGATAGTTCTAATGAAGTTGTTATGAAAACTGAAACTGGATAAGATTCTATATAGGAAAGACCAGTCAACCGAATCAAATGCTTTTTCAGCATCTAATCCCAATATGGCTGCATTTAAATTATATTTTTTATATGATGAATTATGTGTAAAGTGTGTCTAATGTTATCTTGTGTCTGTCTTTGTCTTATAAAACCTGTTTGGTCTAAATTAATTAAGTCTGTCAGTATATTTTCTAACCTTCTGGCAAGGATAGCGGTAAAAAGTTTATAGTCCTGATTTAACACACTTATTGGTCTGTAGACCAGTCACTGTGTTACTGATTATATGACTGCAATGACCCCTTCTGTCCAGGAGGGGGGATTTCCCCTGTGTGGAGGACATAGTTAAATGTTTTCAGGAGGAGAGGAGATAGTTGCTGTTTAAAGGTTTTGTACCACTCTGCTGTATAACCATCAGCTCCTGGGGATTTGTTAGCTTTAAGTTTCATAGTTGCTTTTTCTAATTCTTTAGGTTATATTTCTGGCAGTAGTTTTTTATTTTGTCACTCAGTAAGCTGGGGAAGATTTAACAGGATTCTGTTATGTGTGATGTTCACCTGTATAATGACATGTTTGATACCTCTGATATTTCTGTTGTTACTCCTGTTGAAGTTGTTTCACTGATCAAAGAGCTCAAGAAAGGCAAATCAGCTGGCCCTGATTGTCTCACTAGTGAATGCCTTATCAATGCTGATTTCAATTTGTGTATTCTGTTGTCATTGTGTTTTAACTGTATGTTTGTTCATGGTTACATGCCAGATATGTTGATGGCTTCTGTTATTATTCCCTTGGTGAAAAACAAGTGTGCCAGTCTGTCTGATATGAACAATTACAGACCTATAGCTGTTGCAAATGTTATATCCAAATTGTTAGAAGGTTTAATTCTGAACAGAATTGAGGATTATCTGTGGACAAATGACAATCAGTTTGGTTTCAAGTCAGCTCATTCAACTGTTAAGGCTGATTATCTACTCCATGAATTTGTTGACTACTTCAGAAGTCAATCCACTAGTGTTTATGCTACGTTTTTAGATGCTAGCAAAGCTTTTTATAGGATTAACCACTGGTGTTTGTTTAGAAAATTGATCGATCGAGGTATTCCTATTTATATTGTTAGCATCCTGTTATACTGGTACAGAAGGCAGTCTACGGTTGTTAGGTGGGGCAATGTTACCTCATCTAAATTTTGTGTGACCAATGGTGTTAAACAAGGTGGTATACTGTCACCCTTGTTGTTTAATGTCTATGTTGATGATCTCAGTGTACTGTTGAACAATACTAATGTTGGAGGCTCCATTAATGGTGCACTGTTAAATCACATTTTCTATGCTGATGATCTTTGTTACGTTTGTCTACTGCAGCTATGCAACATCTCCTCTCGGTATGTGAGAAATTTGGTGAAAAAAAAATGACATCTTGTTCAACTGGGCTGCACGGTGGCGCAGTGGTTTAGCACTGTGGCAGTACAGTTTTACCCTCGGCCGGGGGATCGCGGGGATCATGAGATCGTGGGTTCGATCCCAGCCCCCGACCAACGGTGAGCTGTGTGGAGTTTGCATGTTCTCCCCGTGTTGCGTGGGTTTACTCCGGGATTTCTCCGGTTTCCTCCCGCATACCAAAAACATGTAGGTTTAGGGCGCTCGCGCACGCAGCGACCAGCAGCCGGTGGCTTGTCACCAGACTGCAAACCAAATCTACCTACGAGTACAAATAAGTAACAAACAAAACAAAACAAACAAACAAACTGTACTAAATCTATGTGTATGGCATTCAAACCGAAGGGTGTCAAAACTTCGGATCCTGTTATGCCACTTTGTGGTAATAGTTTGAACTTTGTTGAAAAAGCCAAATACCTAGGTGTGTGAATTGAATGTGATAAGACCAATGTTGACTGTAATAGTCAACTCAGGAAACTCTATGCTCAAACAAATTTACTGTTGCAAAATTTCCATAGGTGTTCTCCTGATGTCAAATGTATGTTGTTCAAGACTTTCTGTACCTCAATGTATTGCTCGCCTCTATGGTTTAATAACATTGTTGCTGTTAGGAACAAAATCCGCATTGCATATAATAATTCCCTAAGAAGGTTGTTAGCTGTACCTGGTAGGTCGAGTGCAAGCGAGATGTTTGTGTCCTTGAATATTCCGTCTTTTGGCGAGTTGTTACGAAAGAATGTTTATAGTTTTATGAGAAGGTTGCTGGCATGTAACAACCATTTTATATCCGCAATTGTTAATTCGTCACTCACACTTCACTCCAGCATTTGGAAGTGGTGGCATTCTATTTTATACTGAGTTCATTATTGTATTTTATTGTTGTTATGAGTGCTGTGCGATTGCTGAATTTTATACACTTTTATTTTTTTACACGTTTTATACAGTACACTTTTATTTTTTACACACGTTTTGTATATACTATGAACCTTGAGTTCGAAATAAACGTTTGAATTTGAATTTTGAATTTGAATTTTGAATTTAATGTATTTAGAAAGGCTTCGGATGCATTTTTGTGTTTTTTGCATGAATTCAACTCCAGTGTAAAAGATTATACATTTTACTCAGCACCACATTCATCATACTCAAGGACTGACTATTTTTTTTTAATGTTTAATAGAGACATTGGAAGAGTAAAAACATGTAAAATAGGACTGATGACCACAGTCCAATCTATATGGACTTAAATATCCAAAAATACATAATACATTTTCTTGGAGGTTAAATTCAAATGTGCTTAAAGGACCACTGAAAGATGAATTGGAATCAGATATTTGGAAGAAAATGATAATGGCGAAGTATCCCCTTTAATACTGTGGGACGCATGCAAAGCTGTAATAAGGGGAAAGATTATCGCAAAACTGGCAATCCAAAAGAACCTGAGACAAGAAAACCTAATCACATTAGAGTCAGAACTTAAGAAACTAGAAAAAGAGCACAAAGGCAACACTCATTCTAATGACTCGCTCAAAATTAAGGATATTAAAAAACAAATAAACGAGATCTACACAATAGAAATCCAGAAGAAACTTACATTTCTGAAACAAAAATACTATGAAGCAGGTAGTAAATCGGCAAAATTACTAGCCTATAAATTGAGGAAACAACAAACGGAAAGAGCAATCTACAAAATCAGAGACCCAGTATCAAAGGAAATAAAATTTAGAATTCAGGAAATTCTTAAAAGCTTCGACAATTACTACAAGAACTTGTACTCCCTCAAAAAACACAAAAACACATCCGAAGCCTTCCTAAAATCATTAAATCTTCCCCAACTTACTGAGTCACAAAATAAAACACTACTGTCAGAAATACAACCTAAAGAATTAGAAAAAGCAATTATGAAACTTAAAGCTAACAAATCCCCAGGAGCAGATGGTTATACAGCAGAGTGGTACAAAACCTTTAAACAGCAACTATCTCCTCTCCTCCTGAAAACATTTAACTGTGTCCTCCACACAGGGGAAATCCCCCCTCCTGGAGAGAAGGGGTCATTGCAGTCATACCTAAACCTGAAAAGGATAAATTAGACTGCTCCAACTACAGACCAATCAGTGTGTTAAATCAGGACTATAAACCTTTTACCGCTATCCTTGCCAAAAGGCAAGAAAATATACTGACAGACTTAATTCATTTAAACCAAACAGGTTTTATAAGACAAAGACAGACACAAGATAACATTAGACGCACTTTACACATAATTCATCATATAAAAAAATATAATTTAAATGCAGCCATATTGGGATTAGATGCTGAAAAAGCGTTTGATTCGGTTGACTGGTCTTTCCTATATAGAATCTTATCCAGTTTCAATTTTCATAAAAACTTCATTAGAGCTATCCTGCATTATATAAAAAACCAACAGGTAAAATAAGGATTAACAGTAAATTATCTTCATCTTTTGAACTGGAAAGAGGATGTCGTCAGGGCTGCCCCTTGTCTCCACTGCTCTTTGCAATCTTCATAGAATCTCTGAGCCAATGGATAAGACAGAATCAAAAAATTCAAGGTATTACACTTGGTCAGAAGGAACATAAAATAGCACTCTTTGCTGATGACATTTTAATATACCTGGGGCAGCCGGACACCTCTTTTCCAGAACTAATCTCAGTTTTTTCAGAGTATGGAGAGTTATCGGGGTATGAATTAAACATGCATAAAACCCAAATTTTAACATTCAACTATGACCCAAATCAATATTTACTAAGCAAACTCAAAACTAACTGGGAGATGGAATCTATGAAATATCTGGGAGTCAATATCCCGAAACAACTCAACAAAATTATAACACTAAACTATGATCCATTGATGGCAAAAATAAAATCTGATCTAGCAAGATGGAATATGATACCATTCTTGGGTACTGCACAAATTGAAGCAGTCAAAATGAATATACTTCCATGTCTTCTATACCTTTTCCAAACAATACCGGTAGAAACTCCCAAAAAAACATGGCAAGAACTGGACAGAAGTATCTCAAGATTCATATGGCAGGGCAAGAGACCTAGAATCAGATATAGAACCCTACAGCTAAACAAAGACAAAGGTGGGCTCGCGCCGCCAAATATCAGGGACTATTTTAAAGCCACACAAATTAAAACTTTAGT
This sequence comes from Pholidichthys leucotaenia, assembly GCA_020510985.1. NCBI lineage: Eukaryota > Metazoa > Chordata > Actinopteri > Cichliformes > Pholidichthyidae > Pholidichthys > Pholidichthys leucotaenia. The sequence continues at coordinate 371,332,599 of CM035842.1, read as the reverse complement.
AGAGATATGTAACCCAGTCTACACTGCACAATGGAAGGAGATGGAATGCCAAATAACAAGTGACATTCCCCTACAGCCGATAATAGGGAACAATGCCTTACCTAAACTTTTGAATAACACTAATCCGTGGATAGAGACACCGCTAAAAATTTGGTTTAAGATAGTCAGAGAGAATCAAAGTAAAGAACCCTATCGATTATTGCAATGGATTTCCTATGATTAGGACTTTACTCCTAATAAAACAGACACTAGATTTAAAAAGTGGAAAGAGAACGGACTGATAAAATATTACGATTTCTTTAAAGGGCAAACTTTAAGAAGTTTTGAAGATTTGAAAAAACAAGGTCTAGTAAATCAAGACCTTTACAGGTTCTTTCAGCTTAGACACTACATAAACAAAATACTTAAAAAGGAGGATTTGGAAAGGGCCCTGTCAGGTGTTCTGAAGGTTTTCTTAATGGTATATAAAGGGATCCCAGGGATCAGATACATCTCTAAAATATACCAAGGTCTTCAAGACTTAAAAGGAGACAACACATCATATATAAAAGAGAGATGGGCAAAAAGAGGGAAATTTCACTTTACAACTGGAAATATGGGAAAAGCTAAATAAACAACAATGGAAAAGTACCTCATCCCTGCTGTGGAGAGAATTTGGATGGAAAAATTTGGTAAGATTTTTCAGAACACCTGCACAAAACAGATTTACTCGTTAAGAGTTGAATTGTTGGCGCTTGTGTGGTGAAAAGACTGCAAATCATTTTCATGTGTTTTGGTCATGCCCAGTTATCCACCAATATTGGACCATTGTACAGACAATATTGGGGAAAATATTCAAAGTAACAGTTCCCTTTTCTTTTGTAACTTTGTATTTGGCTTTACTACCGGAATCACTGGAAAGACGAAGAGAAAAATACTTATTCACTGTTTTAATATTGGCAAGTAAAAAAGCTCTAACAAAAAAATAGATGTTGAAAGACTGTCCTACACCTGAAGATTGGATTAACGTGATTCAGGACATTTATTCGTTGGAAAAGTTGACATTTGCATTGAGACAGGACATGGATGGGTTCTTGAACTTTTGGCAACCCTGGAATGCATATGTGTCTTCCATCAGATCTAATCTTTGACAAATACCATTTCAATAATGGCACCTCTCTTTGTTCCAATGCTACTCAGATTCTCTTTTATTTTTCTGCTCTTTTGTTTTTTTATTTTTTTTTGTTCTTTTTTTATTTCTTTTTTTCTTTCACTTAAGAAAAGGGTGTTGTAATAATTTTTTTTCTAATGTCAAAAAACAAAAAACGGGGGATATGTAATGAAAATGTAAACAATGCAATGCTGTAAAGACATGTATACCCTTTACAAAAACTTAAATTAAAAAAAAGGAGCAATGCTAATCTAGTAAAGAATAAAGATAGCCTCGAGGAGCAATACTCCACGGCCGACACCCACGGATAGAGCCAGGCATATTAATCAAGCATAGAGTACCTTCTTTTGCTGTTGGAAAATATCTAACAAAAACTGAGCAAATTGGAACACTCAGTATGTAAACAAATACTGAAGTCTTAATTCATCTGATATAAACAACAGATCTGCATACAATTATGAGAATAATCTATGTCTAAGGTTATGATATAATTGGCAGCAAAGCAATGACTTTCACTTTCAACTTCTTGATCGGCGTGGAGGCCTAGATTGATCGAGCATCTGCCCCACAACCGGGAGGTTGGAGGTTCAAGTCCCAGTCCGTCATACCAACGACCATATAAAACTGGTACTTCCCGCCTTCTAGCTTGGTGCTCAGCATGATAGAATGGAGGAAGGAGAAGTTGTTTGTGGCAGCGCCTTGCATGGCAGTGACCCCTCTGATTCTACATGTGATTAACATTGTAGATAGGAGAAATGTAAATTTGCTGTACTGTACATGATTGGCTGTATGGACTGAATGACAATAGAGATGGCTTTTTCTATCGTCAGATGCAAAATACCACACCTCAGCTGTGCACAAATAGACCTCTGTGCCCTGGCCAGGTTAAAGGTGACATAGTTCTCTGGTTGGTAGGCAAACTTGGTCAAACAATATGTTCTCAATTCAAGTTTACATAGAATATCTTCTGACCCCTAGAGCAATAAATGAATGAATTTATGCCACATTGCACATAATTTAGGTACCTATTTGTTAACTCCATTTTATATTTACTTATTTTTGTAGGATGTCACTTGGGTTCTAAATATTTTATTGGGTTTTAGACCTTTGAGTTTGTAACCTCTTTGACTAGTTTTTAACTTTTAATATGACCCTTCTCCCTTACCTCTGGTTTTTCTCCCATCTCTTTGTCTTTTTATACCCTGATTGATGGAGCCTTGAGTATTCTTATGTTTATCGTCAGCTTCATATGTGCCTGTGTTTGTGTCTATGTTGAATGTAATTTGTGGCTTGTAAATATGGATGTCACCAGACTGCAAAACAAATCTATCTACGGGTACAAATAAAGGAACCTGAACCTGGTTGTTTGTGAGCACACCAGGGATAAATTCATGATAACTGCTGTTGACATGGGCGGCACGGTGGAAGAGTGCTTCGCACTGCTGCAGCACAGTAACTCACCCTTGGCCGGGGGATCCTGGATTCGATCCCAGCCCCCGACCAACAGTGATCTGTGCAGAGTTTGCATGTTCTTCCCGTGTCTGCGTGGGTTTACTCCGGGATTTCTCCGGTTTCCTCCCACATGCCAAAAACATGCAAGTTAGGGTAATTGGCATCAAACTGGGGATTCTAAATTGTCCTTAGGTATGACTGTGAGAGTGAATGGTTGTCTGTCCCTCTGTGTTGGCCCTGCGATGGACTGGCGATCTGTCCAGGGTGTACCCTGCCTCTCGCCCAAAGATGCTGCGATAGGCTCCAGCCCCCCCCCGCGACCCGACAAGGATTAAGCGAAAGAAGATGAATGAATGAAATGCTGTTGACATGGAAATAAAGTAGTGAATTACTTTTTTAAAATTATTATAATATTTAAGTTTGGTAGTTACAACATTCAGCCTCCCTGCATGTCATGTGATGTGTAACGAGGTAAATAAAGTGACAACCAACTATGTGGTGAAAAACAAAGAACAGAATTCATTCAATAAAAACACAGCTAGATTGGTGGTATATTCTAAAAAGATAGTATATTTTATAGAATGCACACACTCAACCAAGCACTGAATGTTTTAGTCACAATCTAACCCATTTAAACTGTTGTAAACCTACCAAATGAAACTCCTCTTAAAATATCTGTACGTTCTCATGTTCCCTACAGACACACAGTCACACAAACTCACAGCAGGTACGAGACTGATGTAGTCAGTACAGGCGTTAAACTTTTTGCATTTTAAGTGCTCACAGTGAGCACACTACTGTGTTCACAGTACAGTGCAGCACAGCACAGCACAGCTATTCTACACACCTAAGGGTGAAGCCGAGGGACCACAGGGGTCCGAGGATATAGGAAATACACAACACTCACAATAAAGAGTGGTGCTGGTGGGGGGCACACTTGCATAAAATAAAGGCCTTTGTTTCATAAGGTGTTAACCAGGAGCAGATAAGAAAAGTGCACTCAGAATACGTCCACTTTCCTTTTTTTGACCTCTGGACATAAAATTTAAAATAAAAGGTAGATGCATATTTTTCAGCAAATGTTTTAAAAACAATCAAAGTTAGACAGATGAAGACAAAGTGAAATAAAGAAAGCCAGAGGGACGACCTAAAAATTTTATGACCGTTATTGTAACAAATCATTTCCAAATTACATGTGAAAATGTGGGTATAATGTAAAGTCCAATACATTACAATGCCTTTCCATAATGTTACGAAAGGCACTCTTGAACACTACAGAAGCCCTTTTTGTGTATTCAACAAGGGCAAGACAAATACAGAGCTGCAAAAGTATTTGCCCTTTCCTGATTTTTTTAAATAATTTTGTCACACTTAAATGTTTCAGATCATCAAGCAAATTTTTAATATTACACAAAGAAAACATGAGTAAATACAAAATCCAGTTTTTAAATGATTTCATTTAGTAAGGTAAAAAAGCTATCCAAACCTACAAGGCCCTATGTGAAAAAGTAATTGCCCCCTAAAGTTAATAATTGGTTGTGCAATCCTTGGCGGCAACAACTGCAATCAAGCATTTGCGATAACTGGCAACAATTCTTACATTGTTGTTGATGAATTCTGACCCACTCCTCTTTGGAGAATTGTTTTAATTCAGTGACACTGGAGGGCTTGAGCTTGAGGTCACAAACTGTTGGCCAGACATTCTCCTTCAGGATTTTCTGGTACAGAGCAGAATTCATGGTTCCATCAATTACGGCAAGTTGTCCAGGTCCTGAAGCAGAGAAGCAGCCCCAGACCATCACAGTACTTTTTTTTTTTTTTTTTGTTACTTATTTGTACCCGTAGGTAGACTTGGTTTGCAGTCTGGTGACAAGCCACCGGCTGCTGGTCGCTGCGTGCGCGAGCGCCCTAAACCTACATGTTTTTGGTGTGCGGGAGGAAACCGGAGAAATCCCGGAGTAAACCCACGCAACACGGGGAGAACATGCAAACTCCACACAGCTCACTGTTGGTCGGAGGTACCACCACCATGCTTGATTTTTGGCATGATGTTCTTTTTAGAAATGCTGTGTTAATTTTGCACCAGATGTAAAGGGATGTGCACCTTCCAGAAAGTTCAACTTTTGTCTCATCGGTCCACAGAATATTTTCCCAAAAGTCTTGGCGATCATCAAGATGTTTTTCGGCAAATGTGAGATGAGCCTTCAACAATGGATTTTGTCCTGGAAGTCTCTTATGTATGCCATTTTTGCCGAATCTCTTTGTTGTTGTTGAATCATGGACCAATGTCCAAACTGAGGCAAGTGAGGCCTGCAGTTCTTTAGCTGTTGTTCTGGGTTTGGGTTTCTTATCTATTCTTGAATTTCTTTAGATCGCTACATGATGTGTTGCTTTTTGAGACCTTTTGTCCTTCTTCACTTTGTCAAACAGGTATTATTTAAATGATTTCTTGATTCAACAGGTCTGGTAGTAATTAGGCCTGGATATGGGTCGTGAAATTGAACTCAGCTTTCCAAAAAATGTAGTTAATCACAGTTAATGCATGCAAAATAATGAACTACAAAACAATAAAAAAAAATCAAAAACTGCATTTTGCATTTATTGAAGTTTTCTTTGTCTAATATTAAAATGTGTTTGATTATCTGAAATATTTTAGTGTGAAAAACATGAAAAAATACAGTATAAGAAATCAGGAAGGGGGCAAATACTTTTTCACAGCACAGTAAATTAGGGATGTCCCAGGCTGATCTCAAACATTGGATCTGTGGCCCAATCAAGGCTTTTGTGATTCGATTTGTATCGGGGTCACTGGGGTAGTCTCAGTTCAAATCTCTGGTATTTCTATCATCAGTCACAATGGTTTGAGGCAATTTATATTTGTTTTTTGTTTTATTATTCAGTTTGACAGCATCATAGCCTTAAAAAGTGCCCAGTCCACATGGATTTACAAGACACTATATATATAACAAAAAAGAGCAATGCTAATCTAGTACAGTAAGAATAAAGATAGCCTGGAGGAGCAATACTCCATGGCCGACACCCACGGATAGAGCCAGGCATAAGCGACTGAGTGGGGTCATTTACGACCCCAGCCATATAATTTAATGTGCCGTCGCTTTATTTTTTATCCAAATTTTCTTTCCTAGCATGAATTCGTCAGTCTACTAATCCTACACACTTTCATAGTTTTTTGCAGGGATCAACCAATTGGTGTGGCGTACACATCGCAAACTCTTGTGAGGTCATTTATGACCCCGAAGAGAAGCACTGGTTTTTAAACATTGGTTTTATAAATTTTATTCAGATGTTCCACTTCTAATAGTTAGTTAATCCCTTCACACCTGAAGGTGTATATGGGCGGCGCCTATCTCCATTTCTCTGACCCTAGGCCACACAGCTACTGTAAGTAGTGAAAGCTACAACGGGGGGTCAGTCCTCTGGTAGCTCTGTGTGTAACTTTACTTTCCCCATTCCATTATGCGGAGCACCACGCTAGAAGGCAGAAAGCACCATTTTTATATGGTCTTTGGTATGACCCGGCCGGGATTTGAACCCCTGCTTCCCGTTTGTGGGGCAGATGCTCTACCAACTGAGCCACCACTCCGGTTTCCACTTCTAATCAGTACTTTATATTGTATTGCAGTGAACCATGGCTAACAGACCTAGGATAGCAAGATTTACATTTGTCTGTTTGTTAGCAAGATAACTCAAAAAGTTATGGACAGATTTTCATGAAATTTTCACAGATTGTCAGAAATGGGGTATCCTACAGATGATTAGATTTTGGTGGTGATCTGGATCACCGTCCACAAGAAAACCGCCATTATGCAAAATGCCATAATAGGTATCATGATCATCATCGTAACTACAATAATAGGTATCATCATCATCGTGATGATGATATGACTATGATGATGATGATGATGATGATACCTATTATTGTAACTATGATGATAATAACTATGATGATGATGATGATGATGTTCCAAGAGTGAACTGACAAGGACTGTCTAAATAAATGTAATGTTGTTCTTACAGTCTGCGTTTTGGTTATTTCTTGCAATAAAAGTATTATTAGCAAACACATTTTACATTAGATTATAAAATACCTGTCTTAAATACAGGAAGTAGTTTTGGTATGATAAACCTCCAACCAGCCATTTATAATAAGGATCCCTGTACAGAGCACAATGGGGTCATAAATGACCCCCACTTGGTCATTTCAGTCCGTAAAATAGCTTGGTCGCTTGAGGGTTAATTAAGCATAGAGTACCTTCTTTCGCTGTTGGAAAATATCTAACAAAAACTGAGCAAATTGGAACACTCAGTATGTAAACAAATACTGAAGTCTGAATTCATCTGATAAAAACAACAGATCTACGTACATACAGTTATGAGAATAATCTATGTCTAAGGTTATGATATAATTGGCAGCAAAGCAGTGACTTTCACTTTCAACTTCTTGACCAGCGTGGAGGTCTAGATTGATCGAGCATCTGCCCCACAACCGGGAGGTTGGGGGTTCAAGTCCCAGTCGAGTCATACCAAAGACCATATAAAAATGGTACTTCCCGCCTTCTAGCTTGGTGCTCAGCATAATAGAATGGAGGAAGGAGAAGTTGTTTGTGGCGGCGCCTTGCATAGCAGCGACCCCTCTGATTCTACATGTGATTAACATTGTAGATAGGAGAAATGTAAATTTGCTGTACTGTACATGATTGGCTGTATGGACTGAATGACAATAGAGATGGCTTTTTCTATCGTCAGATGCAAAATACCACACCTCAGCTGTGCACAAATAAACCTCTGTGCCCTGGCCAGGTTAAAGGTGACATAGTTCTCTGGTTGGTAGACAAACTTGGTCAAACAATATGTTCTCAATTCAAGTTTACATAGAATATCTTCTGACCCCTAGAGCAATGAATGAATGAATTTGTGCCACATGGTTGTTTGTGAGCACACCAGGGATGAATTCATGATAACTGCTGTTGACATGGAAATAAAGTAGTGAATTACTTTTTTTAAAAATTATTATAATATTTAAGTTTGGTAGTTACAAAATTCAGCCTCCCTGCATGTCATGTGACGTGTAACGAGGTAAATAAAATATGGTGACAACCAACTTTGTGGTGAAAAACAAAGAACAGAATTCATTCAATAAAAACACAGCTAGATTGGTGGTATATTCTAAAAAGATAGTATATTTTATAGAATGCACTCACTCAACCAAGCACTGAATGTTTTAGTCACAATCTAACCCATTTAAACTGTTGTAAACCTACCAAATGAAACTCCTCTTAAAATATCTGTATGTTCTCATGTTCCCTACAGACACACAGTCACACAAACTCACAGCAGGTACGAGACTGATGTAGTCAGTACAGGCGTTAAATTTTTCCATTTTAAGTGCTCACAGTGAGCACACTACTGTGTTCACAGTACAGTGCAGCACAGCTATTCTACACACCTAAGGGTGAAGCTGAGGGACCACAGGGGTCCGAGGATATAGGAAATACACAACACTCACAATAAAGAGTGGTGCTGGTGGGGGGGCACACTTGCATAAAATAAAAGCCTTTGTTTCATAAGGTGTTAACCAGGAGCAGATAAGAAAAGTGCACTCAGAATATGTCCACTTTCCTTTTTTTAACCTCTGGACATAAAAGTTAAAATAAAAGGTAGATGCATATTTTCAGCAAATGTTTTAAAAACAATCAAAGTTAGACAGATAAGATAAGCCTTTATTAGTCCCACAATGGGGAAATTCCAGGATTGCAACAGCACAGGGATAGCAACACTCACAGCAACAATCAGAAGGCAAGAAAAAAACAAAAAAAAAGCAAGAGCAGCTAATATACATATGTACATATTACTATATATATATATATATATATATAGTGGGGAAAAAAGTATTTAGTCAGCCACCAATTGTGCAAGTTCTCCCACTTAAAAGATGAGAGAGGTCTCCAATTTTCATCATAGGTATACCTCAACTAGGAGAGACAAAATGAGGACAAAAAAAATCCAGAAAATCACATTGAAGGATTTTTAATGAATTAATTGGTAAACTCCTTGGTAAAATAACTATTTGGTCACCAACAAACAAGCAAGATTTCTGGCTCTCACAGACCTGTAACAACTTCTTTAAGAGGCTCCTCTGTCCTCCACTCGTTACCTGTATTAATGGCACCTGTTTGAACTCTTTATCAGTATAAAAGACACCTGTCCACAACCTCAAACAGTCAGACTCCAAACTCCACTATGGCCAAGACCAAAGAGCTGTCAAAGGACACCAGAAACAAAATTGTAGACCTGCACCAGGCTGGGAAGACTGAATCTGCAATAGGTAAGCAGCTTGGTGTGAAGAAATCAACTGTGGGAGCAATTATTAGAAAACGGAAGACATACAAAGAGAAAAGAGATGAGATTTCGGTGTTGCTGTTGGACTCAAATCTGGACTACCTTTGTCTCTCAGAAAGCTGGCTACACAGTAACATAGACACTAATATGATCGATATTGTGGGCTACCAGTGTTTTAGAAAAGACAGGCAGGTAGGGAGGGGAGGAGGTGTTTTAATTTACATCAAAGAGAAATATAAATGTCAACTGATTGATTTGAATACTTCACTTGAATGTTTAGCTGTTAATGTATGTCTCTCTCCGGTAATGAATTTCAACATTGCAGTAGTGTACAACCCACCGTCACACAACTCTTCCTTTAATAATGAATTAAGTGATCTGGTTAAACAACTTGAGAAGAACAGAGAAACAATAATTCATGGTGACTTTAATATCAACTGGTCTGATAAAAAAGACAAACAAAAACTGAAAAGCCTCATGACTAAATTTAATTACCAGCAAATCATCAAAGGACCCACCAGGATAACCAAACAATCCAGAACACTTATTGACATGGTATTTACTAATAAACCAGAACGAATAACCAGAACCTATAATCTTGTAACTGGTCTCTCAGATCATAACATGGTTCTTGCTGTCAGGAAACTTACTAAAAAGCGACTACAGTATTTTGGGGGAGTCGATATTGACAAATCAAATTTTATTATCCCCAAATCAAAAAATGAGGAGTTTGAACATTACTTAGAGAATCAAAATTGGGAGCAGCTCATGTCAACATGTGAAGTAGATGATTGTTGTAATTTTATAACTGCAACAATCACAAAGTCTATAGAAAAATTTTCAAAGCAAATTAAAAGTAGACAACAGAAGATTAGCCTACCATGGTTAAATAATGAAATAAGAAAACTTATGAAGAGGCGAGACTATGCACTGAAAACATCACTAACCTCCAAACTACAAAATGATCACCTTGTGTACAAAAGTTTAAGAAATAAAGTGGTACATGAGCTGCGAAAATCAAAAATATCTTATTACAATAAACTGATAGATCATGCAAAGGGTAACAACAGTTCCCTATGGAGGCATTTAAATAACTTAACTAATAAAAAAAACGATCAGAAGGGGGTAAAGGAACTTAGAATCAATGGCAAGACCGTCAGTGACAAGGCTACTTTGGCAAATGAATTTAATTCACACTTTGTGGGCTCTGTGGAAGACTTAACAAAAATTTTTGTGCTGCCAAATGTGCTCAACAACACAAATTCCATACTTCCAACAGATACTTTTCACATCGATGAGGTAAATGAGAAGTTAATTGCTGGTATTGTTAAAACACTGTCAAACTCAAAAACTAATGATATCTACAATATGAGCACCTCCTTTCTCAAAATGCACAGCAAAATATTAATCAAACCACTGACTCATCTCATTAATCTCTCCATTAGGTCTAGTACATTTCCATCTGGCTGGAAAAAAGCTGTCGTCATACCAGTTCATAAATCAGGCAGTAAAGACGATATATGCAATTACCGCCCAATCTCTATTTTACCAGTCCTATCTAAGGTTCTTGAAAAAGTTGTAGCTACACAGCTGATAGACTACTTACAAGACAGTCAACTTCTTCATCCACATCAATTTGGTTTTAGACCAGGATACTCAACAGAAACAGCAAATTGTTGCCTTATTGAAAACGTCAAACAGTCCTTGGACAGGGGTAATGTGGTAGGAGCTGTTTTTCTAGATCTCAAAAAGGCTTTCGATACTGTAAACCACAGTTTGCTTTTATCCAAAATGGTATCTTTTAACTTCTCCCCAAATACATTAGAATGGTTTGCATCTTATCTCCAGAATAGAGAACAGTGTGTAAAAGTTCACCAGGATAAATCCTCATTTTTAAACAACCGCATGGGTATCCCACAAGGGTCCATTCTTGGTCCTTTACTTTTCAGCATTTTTATTAATGACTTGCCGTTACACTGCTCAGCTGCAACATGCCAACTTTATGCAGATGATGCAGTTATTTACACAGCTGCCAAGACTCCAGCACAGGCTGCAGATGTACTGTCTACAAGTATGGTTGATGTCCAAGAGTGACTCCTCAAGAACCATCTATTGCTGAACCTTCAGAAAACAGTCTCAATGTGCTTTTCAATCAAAAAATGTAACCTGCAACATTTTAAAGTTAATATACATGATCATGACATCAGTTTAGCTACAGAATTCAAATACCTTGGCATTGTACTAGATCCTCAACTCAAATTTAATCTTCATATAAAGAAAATTTCAAAAACAGTAAAAAAAAATCTGAACTGCTTTAAATTAATTAGATATTACATACCTTACGAAGCAGCTGCACTGTATATGCATTCTATGGTTTTTTCTCATATATCATACTGTTTGACAGTCTGGGCTCAAGCAGCCCCTTCCACAATAAGACATATAGGTTCATTATATAATCAAACCCTAAAAATCTTGGACAAAAAGCCCATTAGGTGGCATCACTGTAATGTTTTAAAAAAATACAACCTATTGAGTTTTGAGAGCTTCATTGACCTCTGTCTTCTGAAATTAACGTTCAAATGTTTCCATAAATCAGCACCCGAGCCACTTGCTGGTTTCGTCCAAAGACAGGACAGCAGCAGAGCCACCAGGAGTTCTGTTAACAATAACTGTAAAATATTCCACCGCAGAACCACATTTGGACAAACAGCTTTCTCTATAAAGGGCAGTCACATCTGGAACACAATGCCAAATGAAATTAAAATAATAACAGACTTTAAAACATTCACTAAAAATGTTAAAAACTGGCTGAAAAATAAACAAGAATGTACTCATGTATGAATTATTTGTCTGCAAAGTGAGAGTGAATGAAGGGAAGGAATAAATGTGTTTGTTTATAGTGAGTGACGGAGGGAGGAAGGCCTGAAATAGGCAAATGTGAGTTATGTTATATGTGTTAAATGTGAGTCAGGCTGTTATATTTGTGTATTTATAATATTTATAATATTTATGTTAAATGTGAGTCAGGCTGTTATATTTGTGTATTTATAATATTTATAATATTTATAATTGTGTATTTATAATTTTTCTGCATTGATGTATGTGGTTATTGTGTATATTTTTTATCTTGATTCTTTTTTCTAAAGCCCATCCAGGGACAAGAGTTGCAAATTAGCTAATAGCTATACACTCTATGTGCAACACATCAGATTGATTGTCTTTGATTAATTGTCTATGTTTATTGCACTGTCCCTGTCAAATAAACTAATCTACTACTACTACTACTACAAGACCACTGATAATCTCCCTCGATCTGGGGCTCCACGCAAGATCTCACCCCGTGGGGTCAAAATGATCACGAGAACGGTGAGCAAAAATCCCACAACCACACGGGGGGACCTAGTGAATGACCTGCAGGGAGCAAATCCTGCAGTGCCAGACATGTCCCCCTGCTTAAGCCAGTACATGTCCAGGCCCATCTGAAGTTTGCTAGAGAGCATTTGGATGATCCAGAAGAGGATTGGGAGAATGTCATATGGTCAGATGAAACTAAAATAGAACTTTATTGTAAAAACTCAACTTGTCGTGTTTGGAGGAGAAAGAACACCATACCTATTGTGAAGCATGGGGGTGGAAACATCATGCTTTGGGGCTGTTTTTCTGCAAATGGACCAGGACGACTGATCCGTGTAAAGGAAAGAATGAATGGGGCCATGTATGGTGAGATTTTGAGTGAAAACCTCCTTCCATCAGCAAGGGCACTGAAGATGAAACATGGCTGGGTCTTTCAGCAGGACAATGATCCCAAACACACCGCCCGGGTAATGAAGGAGTGGCTTCATAAGAAGCATTTCAAGGTCCTGGAGTGGCCTAGCCAGTCTCCAGATCTCAACCCCATAGAAAATCTTTGGAGGGAGTTGAAAGTCCGTGTTGCCCAGCGACAGCCCCAAAACATCACTGCTCTAGAGGAGATCTGCATGGAGGAATGGGCCAAAATACCAGCAACAGTGTGTGAAAACCTTGTGAAGACTTACAGAAAACATTTGACCTCCGTCATTGCCAACAAAGGGTATATAACAAAGTATTGAGATGAACTTTTGTTATTGACCAAATACTTATTTTACGGAGGAATTTACCAATTAATTAATTAAAAATCCTTCAATGTGATTTTCTGGATTTTTTTTTTTTCTCATTTTGTCTCTCATAGTTGAGGTATACCTATGATGAAAATTGGAGACCTCTCATCTTTTAAGTGGGAGAACTTGCACAATTGGTGGCTGACTAAATACTTTTTTGCCCCACTGTATACACAGACACACAGTGCGGAGCATTGTAGTTAGATGGAATAAATATGTAGATATATAAACATCCACAGTACGGAGCATTGTAGCTAGGTGGAATAAATATGTAAATATATAAACACACAGTGCAGAGCATTGTTGCTAGATGAGATGAAACAGCACAACTGTCTACTTAGTTATCCTACATGGTATGATTATGTACCCATACATATTCTCACCCTCCATAGCGACCGGTATTTTCCTAGTTGTATGCCGGAGGGGACCATTGTGTAAGTCTATTGCATCTTTTGCATTCAAAACTATTAGGTTGTTACGTCTTTTTGCTATCTCTGCGAGCAGCCCTGCTTAGGTTGTACAGTCTGACAGCCGTTGGTAGGAAGGACCTGTGAAACCTCTCAGTTGTGCACCTGGGATGATGTAGTCTGCTGCTAAATGAGCTCCTCAGTGCATTCAGTATGTCCTGCATAGGGTGGAACTCGGACTCCAGCAGAGATGACAGTTTAGCCACCGTCCTTCTCTCTCCTATCTCCTCCACTGGGTCAAGGCGCTGCCCCAGGACAGAGCTAGCTTTCTTGATCAGTTTGTTCAGTCTCTTCCCATCGGCTGCGGTAATGCCACTGCCCCAGCAGACCACTCCAAAAGTGATGGCTGATGCCACCACCGTGTCATAGAATGTCTTCAGCAGCGCCCCTTGTACACCAAAAGACCTGAGTCTCCTCAGTAGGAACAGCCTGCGCTGTCCCTTCTTGTAGAGTGTGTCAGTATTGTGTGACCAGTCTAGTTTATTGTTCAGATGAACACCCAGGTACTTGTAGGATGTCACCATCTTGATGTCTGTTCCCTGTATATTTACTGGTGCTGTGAGGGGTTGTCCTTGCCTGCGGCAGTCCACCACCAGCTCCTTAGTTTTCCTCACGTTGATCTGGAGGCAGTTCCGATGGCACCAGTCCACGAAGTCCTGGATAAGCCCTCTGTACTCAGCTTCATCTCCGTTGGAGATGAGGCCAACAATCGCAGAGTCATCAGAGAACTTCTGTAGATGGCAGTGTGTTGTGTTGTGTGAGAAGTCCGCAGTATAAAGGGTGAACAGGAAGGGAGCCAAAACCGTTCCCTGGGGGGGCCCCGTGCTACCGATGATCGTGTCGGACACACAGTCCCGGGTTCTCACAAACTGAGGCCGGTTCGTGAGGTAGTCCAGGATCCATGATGACAGGTGCTGGTCCACCCCTGCGCACAGCAGCTTGTCCTTCAGGATCATCAGTTGGATGGTGTTGAAAGCACTGGAGAAATCAAAGAACATGATCCTCACCGCATTCCCGGGCTTCTCCAGGTGGGACAGAGAACGGTGAAGGAGGAAGATCACCGCATCCTCCACCCCAATGCCATGCTGGTAGGCGAACAGATGAAGACAAAGTGAAATAAAGAAAGCCAAGGGGACGACCTAAAAATTTTATGACCTTTATTGTAACAAATCATTTCCAAATTACATGTGAAAATGTGGGTATAATGTAAAGTCCAATACATTACAATACCTTTCCATAATGTTGCGAAAGGCACTCTTGAACACTACAGAAGCCCTTTTTGTGTATTCAACAAGTGCAGGACAAATACAGAGCTGCAAAAGTATTTGCCCCCTTCCTGATTTTTTTAAAATAATTTTGCATATTTGTCACACTTAAATGTTTCAGATCATCAAGCAAATTTTAATATTACACAAAGAAAACATGAGCAAATACAAAATCCAGTTTTTAAATGATTTCATTTAGTAAGGTAAAAAAGCTATCCAAACCTACAAGGCCCTATGTGAAAAAGTTATTGCCCCCTAAAGTTAATAATTGGTTGTGCAATCCTTGGCGGCAACAACTGCAATTAAGCATTTGCTATAACTGGCAACGATTCTTACATTGTTGTTGATGAATTCTGACCCACTCCTCTTTGGAGAACTGTTTTAATTCAGTGATGCTGGAGGGCTTGAGCTTGAGGTCACAAACTGATGGCCAGACATTCTCCTTCAGGATTTTCTGGTACAGAGCAGAATTCATGGTTCCATCAATTACGGCAAGTTGTCCAGGTCCTGAAGCAGAGAAGCAGCCCCAGACCATCACAGTACCACCACCATGCTTGATTTTTGGCATGATGTTCTTTTTAGAAATGCTGTGTTAATTTTGCACCAGATGTAAAAGGACGTGCACCTTCCAGAAAGTTCAACTTTTGTCTCATCGGTCCACAGAATATTTTCCCAAAAGTCTTGGCGATCATCAAGATGTTTTTTTGGCAAATGTGAGACGAGCCTTCAGCAATGGATTTTGTCCTGGAAGTCCCTTATGTATGCCATTTTTGCCGAGTCTCTTTGTTGTTGTTGAATCATGGACCAGTGTCCAAACTGAGGCAAGTGAGGCCTGCAGTTCTTTAGATGTTGTTTTGGGTTTTTGTTTCTTATCTATTCTTGAATTTCTTTAGATTGCTACATGATGTGTTGCTTTTTGAGACCTTTTGTCCTCCTTCACTTTGTCAAACGGGTATTATTTAAATGATTTCTTGATTCAACAGGTCTGGTAGTAATCAGGCCTGGATGTAGGTAGTGAAATTGAACTCAGCTTTCCAAAAAATGTAGTTAATCACAGTTAATGCATGCAAAATAATGAACTACAAAACAATGAAAACTATCAAAAACTGCATTTTGCATTTATTGAAGTTTTCTTTGTCTAATATTAAAATGTGTTTGATGATCTGAAATATTAGATTAAATATTAATTAAATATTAATATTGCTCTACTGTACATGATTGGCTGTATGGACTGATTGAGAATTGAGATGGCTTCTTTTTTTTCAATACTTTTATTTATTATTTTATAATAATATACATTCATTCATTCATCTTCTTCCGCTTAATCCTTTTCGGGTCGCGGGGGGGCTGGAGCCTATTCCAGTGTCTTTGGGTGAGAGGCAGGGTACACCCTGGACAGATCGCCAGTCCATCGCAAGGCCAACACAGAGAGACAGACAACCATTCACTCTCACAGTCATACCTAGGACAATTTAGAATCCCCAGTTTGATGCCAATTAACCTAACTTGCATGTTTTTGGCATGTGGGAGGAAACCAGAGAAATCCTGGAGTAAACCCACACAGACACGGGGAGAACATGCAAACTCCACACAGATCACTGTTGGTCGGGGGCTGGGATCAAACCCAGGATCCCCCGGCCAAGGGTGAGTTGCTGTGCTGCCGCAGTGCTAACCACTCCGTCACCGTGCCACCCAACAAAACAAAAATATGAACATTAGGACAGAAAACCCAACCCCTCTCACACAAAATAAATACATAAATAAAAGTTAAAAGCAAAGTTAAACAACAAAAGATGTGAGATAGACATAATTAAATCTTAGTATAGGTTGAAGTCCAGTCAGGTCAAAACGTTCAAAAATGGTGTCCAGGTCTGTTCAAAGTCATCTTGTCTACCTCTGACGGCATGGTGTATTTTTTTCAGGAATACAGTATGACAGTAGTTCGTTGTTCCAGTGTTTTTGGTTGGGGGGATCCATATTCTTCTGGTTCAAGAGAATGGATTACCTGGCTGCCATTGCAGCCAGCAACACAAAACATCTCCCGCTTAGAGGTCAGCTTCACTACAGAAACGTCTCCCAACAACCAAATCCTGGGATCTGCTCCCACAGCCAGTTCACACACCTGAGAGGTTACTGCCATAACATGAGTCCAATATGATTTCAAACAAATACAACTCCACAACATATGCACAAGGTCTCCAACAGATACACAACATCTTTGACATTGATCCAAAACACCATTTCCCAGTTTGCTTAGCCTATATGGAGTAAAGCATGTTCTATGGAAAACATTGAATTGAATTTGTCTGTGTTTAGTAGACACCAACTCCGTCTGTGCAGATTTCAGCAACTGGTTCCAATCCTCCTCTGTGTATGCACACCCAAGATCAGACTCCCATTTTGTCCATCCATCCATCTTCTTCCACTTAATCCTTTTTGGGTCGTCGGGGGGTGGGTGGGGGTGGAGCCTATCCCAGCATCTTTGGGCGAGAGGCAGGGTACACCTTCGACAGATCGCCAGTCCATCGCAGAACTAACACAGAGAGACAGACAACCATTCACCCTCAGTCATTCCTAAGGACAATTTAGAATCCCCAGTTTTGATGCCAGTCAACCTAACTTGCATGTTTTTGGCATGTGGGAGGAAACCGGAGACACGGGGAGACATGCAGACACGGGGACACGGGGAGAACATGCAAACTCCTCACAGATCACTGTTGGTCGGGGGCTGGGATCAAACCCAGGATCCCCCGGCCAAGGGTGAGTTACTGTGCTGCCACAGTGCTAACCACTCCGCCACTGTGCTGCCAACTCCCATTTTGTTTTGTTTGAATATTTGGTATAAGCTGGTAAATTGTCAATTATAGTTTTATACACTACAGATATTAAACCCTTTGGATTTTTATGTCTGGAGTCAAAAAGGCATTTTTCAAGTAAAGATTCATAAGGTTTATGAGGAAAAATTTCCTTAGTTTGAGCTTTAATCCAACTTCTGATTTGCAAATATTTAAAAAAGTTGCATTTGTCTATGCCATAAACTTCTGACAATTGACAAAAGCTTGAAAAGTCATAATTAGTGTAAAGGTTAGTAACAGTTTTTATGCCTTTTCTCACCCAGGTTCGCAAAAGGCCATCTGCTTTAGCTGCTGGAATATTAGGATTGTTATCAATTGGTGTATTAACCAAAAACTTTGTGTTTTGGCCTAATAATGCATGTAACTGTTGCCAAGCATCGTAAGCAGCAGTAATTATTGGATTTTTTGTAATTGTTGTAAGGTTCTTCTTGGTTCCAAGAAATGGTATTACTGTTAATGGTTTATCCTGTAAATCATTCTGTTCTATTGAGACCCATCTTACTTCTTCCGCTTTTGAATAATACCACATCCATAGAGCACGAAATTGGGCAGCCAAGTAGTACAGCCTGAAATTTGGAAGATTTAAGCCACCTTTTGAGTAAGGTGCCTGCAGTGCAAAGAGTTTGACTCTAGGAGTTTTTTTAAGCCATAGGAAGGAAGTTAGATTTATCTAGTTCCTTAAAAAAGGATGCAGGAACTTTCAGTGGGATACACTGAAATAAATAGATAAATTTAGGTCGTAAATTCATTTTTATTGTGTTAATCCTACCAATTAATGATAGTGGGAGGTCCGTCCATCGCTGCAACTCCTTCTTGGACTTGGTGAGTAATGAGACATAATTTTCTATATTAATCCCAAGGTATTTGAAACCCTCCACACACCATGTAAATGGTACCGGGAGTGTGTTTATATATTGATTTGTCATATTGATTGGGAATGCCTCACTCTTAGAGTAATTTTATAGCCTGATACCGCACTATATTTTCCTAGACAAGTAAATAGTGATGGGAATGATACAGTGGGTTGGGATATAAATACTAATAAGTCATCTGTATAAAGTGCGAGCTTGTGCTCTTCCATGCCAATTTTTATGCCAGTAATAGATATGTCTGAATGTATGGCAATAGCCAGTGGTTCTATTGCTATTGCAAAGAGGGCAGGTGAACTTGGGCAGCCTTGATGACAGCCACGTGATAGGGGGAAAGCGTCCGACAGATACCATTCGTTAAAATCTGTGACCTGGGGGCTTTAAATAGGGTCTTAATATATCTGAGAAAATTATCGCCAAAGTTCATGGCCTTCATTGTCTCAAGAAGAAAACTTGGTTCAATTCTGTCGAACGCCTTCCCCACATCCATTGATACAACCATAGCAGGATAATCTTGAGTTTGTGCGAACTCTAAAATGTGAAACAGTCACCAGACATTATCTGCACCTTGTCTGTTCTTAATAAAGCCCGTTTGGTCTGCGTTAATAATTTTTGGAATGACTTTCTCTAATCGTGTTGCAATAATTTTGGATAATATTTTATAATCTGAATTAAGGAGGCTGAGGGGTCTATAGTTGCTACATTTTAGAAGGTCTTTTCCATGTTTTGAGAGTGTAGTTATAGTTGCAAGCTCCACTGTTTTTGGAAGCGTTTCTCTCTGAAATGCTTCTCTGATCACGTTAGTTAACCACTTGCGCTCCGTTGTTCCGCGGGCGGGCAAGTCTCTGCGTCCTAGGACGCACGAGGGCGCAGGAGTGCGCCCTCGTGCGCACTCTGACGCATAGTCCAGATTGTGGTGATGTAGGTGGTGATGGTGATGTAGTGGCATCCAAGCGCCACTAAAAAAAAAACTGCAGACACAGCCACAAACAGATTAGTTCATCTGACTGACCTCTCATTCGACTAATAAGAGCCTTGAATTGGGTTTCTGAAACCTTGAAGAGCCAATGAATGAAAACCTAGGAAGGAGGACCCGCCTACTGTGAATGCAGGAGCCAATTGAAGCACAGAAATTCAGGCTGTGTGAAGAGAGATTTACTGCTGCAGCAGATGAAAACAAAGGACGCTGGACGAATCTGCTACAGACCCAGGCTCACCCAGCAGCATGGAGAACACCCACAAGTGGGACCTACACTCATTCCAGCAGAATAGACGTTTAGGATTCTCTTCCGTCATCATAGACCGACGGAGGCCGACGACAAAGGTCGTAAATCATTCACCAAAACCGCAATATTGGAATTATGTTTTGATCGGGATCCACGAGCGGAGCAGCGTCGTATTCGTCTGACAATGGGGAAGAGAAGTTCGCCACGACTCTGCTGCTGTGAAGAGGTAAGGTGTTATAAGCTAAATTATTATTTATCCCTGAAAACTGTAATCCAAAAATGACTTTTGACCGATCGGTAAATTACAACTGTACTGCGCACGAAGTACGAAGTGCGTGCGCCGCGATAAACGGTTCATTTGCCGTGTTCAGACCATGAACGCCCCCCCCCCCCGCTGCAGAAGAGGAGCGGGGGGGGGGCGTTCACGGTCCGAACGCCCCCCGGTCTGCGGGGGGAAGCATATGAGTCTATTCCTTCATGTAGCGATGGCCGTCTTCTGTAGCGAAGGGGGGGGACAACCCCCCCCCCCCCCACACACACACACACACAAGCGAGGGGGGGGGAGCCGTTGTGAAAACATGCAAGGAGTGTAATCCATCATGTAGCGAGGGCCGAACTCCGTCTTTTGTAGCGGGGGGGGGACACCCCCCCCCCCCCCACAGACACAGCCCTGAGTGTGACCTTTCATTAGAGCCCAAAATGAAGATTCTATATTGAATTATTCAAAAGTTACAGATGTTTTTCCAAACTGTGCCATTTGGCACAATTTGGCACAGTTCCAAAACGCCTGGGAACAGCCTGAGAACAAAGCTGTGTAAAATATTCATTTTTTGTGGTATTGTTACCAAATTTGGATCTCAGCTTGATAACACTTGGTTCTACATTTCTGTTGCATTTTGCAGCCGGATCGGACAGCTGTGTGTTATTTGCAAGCATTTGTATCCAAAAAAACACTGTTCAAATTTATTTTCTTCAAGTTCAGT
Organism: Pholidichthys leucotaenia; assembly: GCA_020510985.1. Classification (NCBI taxonomy): domain Eukaryota; kingdom Metazoa; phylum Chordata; class Actinopteri; order Cichliformes; family Pholidichthyidae; genus Pholidichthys; species Pholidichthys leucotaenia. The sequence continues at coordinate 371,311,836 of CM035842.1, read as the reverse complement.
ATGTTTAGATGACTGTAACTCAGTGGCCGGAGCATGTAGAGAGATTATGTTTTTTTTGCCAAAAAATTCAAAGTGTTTTCTTTTAAATGAGACCAACCCCATGAAGATGCTGCAAAGGTTGAATAACAGCTTTCGATTTACTTTGGGCACGTTATTTTTTTGGCATTTTTAGGAAAATTGCTCAGAGTGCAAGGGGTTAACGGTGTTAATAATTTTTTTGAGAAAGTTTGGAAATATTCAATCGGATATCCATCAGGCCCTGGGGCCTTATTGTTCTGTAAGGATTTAAGTGCTCAGAGAACTTCTTCTTCTGATATCCCTTTTTCCAACATCTCTCTGTCTGCAATTGTAAGTTTAGCAAATGGTAATTTGTGAATGAATTCTTTAATTCCAGTCTCAGTTATATGCTCAGTGGTATACAATGTTTCGTAGTATTTTTTAAATTCTAAGTTAACATCTTTTGAGTTTTCTAAACTTCAGTCATCATCATCAGTTTTGATGCACCGTATGAATTTTGCAGCATCTTGTTGCTTTAGCTGCCAGGCAAGTAATTTACTAGTTTTGTTGCCAAACTCATAATAATGGCAATTAGTTCTCGCTATTGCTGCCTCATCTTTACTAGTGCAAAGACTATCATACAAAGTCCGTTTTTGTTTTAAAATACTGAGAGTTACAGTTTGTTTAGTTTGAGCATGCTGGATTTCTAGTGCCCTTATTTAATTTTCTAATTGTAATAATTGTTCTCTCTTTTGTTTATTTTTATATGAAACATACAAAATGATGTGTCCTCTCATACTTGCCTTAAGGGCTTCCCATACAATTGAGTGAGAGGAGGCATTTAAATTTGTTTCCAAATAAGATAAGATAAGCCTTTATTAGTCCCACAATGGGGGAATTCCAAGATTGCAACAGCACAGGGATAGCAACACTCATAGCAATAATTTAGAAGATAGAATAAAAGCAGTGAATACACATATGTACACATAAATATATAAATATATATATATACACAGCGCGGAGCACTGTAGCTAGATGGAATAAACAGCATAACCGTCTAATTAGTTGCCCCACATAGTATGAATATGTACCCAAACATATTGTCACCCTCCGTAGCAATAGTGTCCTAGTTGTATACTGGACGGGACCATTTTGTGTAAGTCTGTTGCGTCTTTTGCATTCAATACTATTAGGTCGTCATGTTTTTTTTGCTATCACTGCGTGCAGCCCTGCTTAGGTTATACAGTGAGGAAAAAAAGTATTTAGTCAGCCACCAATTGTGCAAGTTCTCCCACTTAAAAGATGAGAGAGGTCTCCAATTTTCATCATAGGTATATTTCACCTATGAGAGACAAAATGAGGAAAAAAAAAAATCCAGAAAATCACATTGAAGGATTTTTAATGAATTAATTGGTAAATTCCTCAGTAAAATAAGTATTTGGTCACCTACAATCGAGCAAGATTTCTGGCTCTCATAGACCTGTAACTTCTTCTTTAAGAGGTTCATCTGTCCTCCACTCGTTACCTGTATTAATGGCACCTGTTTGAACTCGTTATCAGTATAAAAGACACCTGTCCACAACCTCAAACAGTCAGACTCCAAACTCCACTATGGCCAAGACCAAAGAGCTGTCAAAGGACACCAGAAACAAAATTGTAGACCTGCACCAGGCTGGGAAGACTGAATCTGCAATAGGTAAGCAGCTTGGTGTGAAGAAATCAGCTGTGGGAGCAATTATTAGAAAATGGAAGACATACAAGACCACTGATAATCTCCCTCGATCTGGGGCTCCACGCAAGATCTCACCCCATGGGGTCAAAATTATCACGAGAACGGTGAGCAAAAATCCCAGAACCACACGGGGGGACCTAGTGAATGACCTGCAGAGAGCTGGGACAAAAGTAACAAAGGCTATATCAGAAACACACTACGCCGCCAGGGACTCAAATCCTGCAGTGCCAGACGTGTCCCCCTGCTTAAGCCAGTACATGTCCAGGCCCGTCTGAAGTTTGCTAGAGAGCATTTGGATGATCCAGAAGAGGATTGGGAGAATGTCATATGGTCAGATGAAACCAAAATAGAACTTTTTGGTAAAAACTCAACTTGTCGTGTTTGGAGGAGAAAGAACACCATACCTACTGTGAATCATGGGGGTGGAAACATCATACTTTGGGGCTGTTTTTCTGCAAAGGGACAAGGACGACTGATCCGTGTAAAGGAAAGAATGAATGGGGCTATGTATCGTGAGATTTTAAGTGAAAACCTCCTTCCACCAGCAAAGACATTGAAGATGAAACGTGGCTGGGTCTTTCAGCATGACAATGATCCCAAACACACCGCCCAGGCAACGAAGGAGTGGCTTCATAAGAAGCATTTCAAGGTCCTGGAGTGGCCTAGCCAGTCTCCAGATCTCAACTCCATAGAAAATCTTTGGAGGGAGTTGAAAGTCCGTGTTGCCCAGCGACAGCCCCAAAACATCACTGCTCTAGAGGAGATCTGCATGGAGGAATGGGCCAAAATACCAGCAACAGTGTGTGAAAACCTTGTGAAAACTTACAGAAAACATTTGACTTCTGTCATTGTCAACAAAGGGTATATAACAAAGTATTGAGATGAACTTTTGTTATTGACCAAATACTTATTTTACCAAGGAATTTACCAATTAATTCATTAAAAATCCTTCAATGTGATTTTCTGTTTTTTTTTTTTCTTATTTTGTCTCATAGTTGAGGTATACCTATGATGAAAATTGGAGACCTCGCTCATCTTTTAAGTGGAAGAACTTGCACAATTGGTGGCTGACTAAATACTTTTTTACCCCACTGTAAAGTCTGACAGCTGTAGGTAGGAAGGACCTGTGAAACCTCTCGTTTGCGTACCTAGGATGATGTAGTCTACTGCTAAATGAGCTTCTCAGTGCGTTCAGCATGTCCTGCATAGGGTGGGACTCGGACTCCAGCAGAGATGACAGCTTAGCCACCATCCTTCTCTCTCCTATCTCCTCCACTGTGTCAAGCGCTGCGCCACGACAGAGCTAACTTTCTTGATCAGTTTGTTCAGTATCTTCCTCTCGGCTGCTGTGATGCCACTGTCCCAGCAGACCACTCCAAAAGTGATGGCTGATGCCACCACCGAAACATAGAATGTCTTCAGGAGCACTCCTTGTACACCAAAAGACCTGAGCCTCCTCAGTAGGAACAGCCCGCGCTGTCCCTTCTTTTAGAGTGCGTCGGTATTGTGTGACCAGTCTAGTTTATTATTCAAATGAACACCCAGGTACTTGTAGGATGTCACCATCTCAATGTCTGTTCCTTGGATGTTTACTGGTGCTGTGAGGGGTTGTCCTTGCCTGCGACAGTCCACCACCAGCTCCTTGGTTTTCCTCGCGTTGATCTGGAGGCAGTTCCAATGGCACCAGTCCACGAAGTCCTGGATAAGTCCTCTGTACTCAGCTTCGTCTCCGCTGGAGATGAGGCCAACAATCGCAGAGTCACCAGAGAACTTCTGCAGATGGCAGTGTGTTGTGTTGTGTGAGAAGTCCGCAGTATAAAGGGTGAACAGGAAGGGAGCCAAAACCGTTCCCTGGGGGGCCCCCGTGCTGCCGATGATTGTGTCAGACACACAATCCCAGGTTCTCACAAACTGTGGCCGGTTTGTGAGGTGGTCCAGGATCCATGATGACAGGTGCTGGTCCACCCCTGCGCACAGCAGCTTGTCCCTCAGGATCATCAGTTGAATGGTGTTGAAAGCACTGGAGAAGTCAAAGAACACTCACCACATTTCCAGGCTTCTCCAGGTGGGACAGGGAATGGTGAAGAAGGAAGATCACTGCATCCTCCACACCGATGCCCTGCTGGTAGGAGAACTGGAGTGGATCCATCGCTGGTCCCACCAGGGGGCGGAGGTGAGCAAGGAGCAGTCTCTCCAGGGTCTTCATCAGGTGAGACGTCAGGGCCACTTGTCTGTAGCTGTTCAGGTCTCTGGGGTGGGAAGTCTTTGGTACGGGTAGCACACAAAATGTTTTCCACAACTGTGGTACCCTCCCCAGCTTCAGGCTCAGGTTGAAGATGTGCTCCACAATCTCCCACAGCTGGTCTGCGCAGGGCTTGAGGAGCTTCGCGCTGATGCCGTCCGGTCCCGAGGCCTTCCTCGCCTTGATCTTCCTCAGCAACATGCTCACCTGGGTCTTAGTGAGGGTCAGGTTGGGGGGCTGGGTGCTTGGAGTGGGGGGTTGTTGGTTGAGGGGGTGTGGACAGCAGGTCTCAATGACTGTAGAGGCAGCAGTGGTTGGTGTGCAGGTGGGGGGGAGGGCGGTTGGTCAAACCTATTAAAAAACAGGTTCAGATTGTTCACCCAATATATATCCAGCTTGGTATTCATAAAATTTATATAATGGGGATCTTTGAGCAGAAGTGTTTTTAAGCTCCACCTGTAGGGGACAGACTCAGTTTGCAGTTAATCTACTTCCTTTTGAAGGACATTATGATCAGACAAGGTAGCAGCTAAATAAGAACAATGCTTAATTTGAGGTACAAATGACATTAGAATAAAAAGAGAAGTCTATTTTATGAGGGTTTTGAAATCTCCATATGTCTTTCAAACCAAGTTCATTCATACCTTGACACAGTACCATTGCAGATTTTGACAATGTGGTGTTTCTGGGAGTAGAGCGATCCAACGATGGGTTTAAAACAAGGTTGAAATCACCTCCCAATATACACTGACCCTCTGCTGTTGCCAGCCTCATGGTTAAGCTATTAAAGAAATTAGGGTTGTCTATATTAGGACCGTATAATGACACAAGTGTCATTCCGTTCGCATTGATTATGCAATCAATTAGTATGAATCTTTCAGATTTATCCTTGTCTGCAGAATTTTATTGAAATCTAAGACTTTTATTTATTAATAAAGCTACTCCCCTAGCACTAGACGTAAACGAAGAATAGAAAACATGTCTTACCCAGTCTCCCTTTAACTTGAGATGATCTATGTCAGTAAGGTGGGTCTCCTGAATAAATGCAATGTCAGCACCTTGTTTCTTTAAGTATGTTAACACCTTTCTCCTTTTAACCGGGTTATTTATCCCCCTGATGTTCAGCGAAGCACAGTTAAGTTGTCCTCGTTTGTCCATCATTTCCTGTATTCAGAATTACTTGTCAAATGAAAACATCCATCTTCTACCGCTTTTCCGGAGGTCCGGGTCGCGGAGGCAGCAGTTCAAGCAGAGAAGCCCAGACTTCCCTCTCCCCAGCCACCTACTCCAGCTCTTCAGAGAGGATACCAAGGCGTTCCCAGACCAGCTGGGAGACATAATCTCTCCACCGAGTCCTGTGTCTGCCCCGGGGTCTCCTCCCAATGGGACGTGCCTGAAACACCTCAAGTGGGAGGCGTCCAGGAGGCATCCTAATCAAATGCCCGTACCACCTCAACTGACTCGTTTCAATGTGGAGGAGCAGCGGTTCTACTCTGAGCCTCTCCCGGATGACTGAGCTTCTCACCCCATCTCTGAGGGTGAGTCCAACAATCCTACGGAGAAAGCTCATTTCAGCCGCTTGTATCCGCGATCTCGTTCTTTCGGTCATTACCCAAAGCTCGTGACCATAGGTGAGAGTAGGAACGTAGATTGACTGGTAAATTGACAGCTTTGCCTTAGAGCTAAGCTCTCTCTTCACCACAACAGACCGGTACAACGTCCGCATCACTGCAGATGCTGCTCCAATCCATCTGTCAATCTCTCGCTCCATTTTCCCCTCACTCGTGAACAAGACCCCAAGATACTTAAACTCCTCCACTTGGGGCAGGAGCCTGTCCCCAACCCAGAGAGGACAATCCACCTTTTTCCGGCTGAGGACCATGGACTCGAACTTGGAGGTGCTGATTCTCATCCCAGCCGCTTCACACTCAGCGACAAACCATCCCAGCAAGAGCTGTAGGTCATCGCTGGATGAAGCCAACAGGACAACATCATCTGCAAACAGAGATGAGATCCTGTGGTCACCAAGCATGACACCCTCCATTCCCTGGCTGCACCTAGAAATCCTGTCCATAAAAATTATGAACAGGATCGATGACAAAGGGCAGCCCTGGCGGAGTCCAACTCTCACTGGGAATGAGTCCGACTGAGTGTTGGCAATATGAACCAAACTCTCACAACGGTCGTACAGAGACCAAATAGCTCGTAACAACAAGCCTGATACCCCATACTCCCGAAGCACCCCCCACAAAAACCCACGAGGGGATGCGGTCAAATGCCTTCTCCAAGTCCACAAAACACTTGTAAACTGGTTGGGCAAACTCCCACGAACCCTCGAGAATTCTCGAGAGGGTAAAGAGTTGGTCCAATGTGCCACGGCCAGGACGAAAACCACATTGCTCAAATGAAAACAGACATAAATAAATAAATAACCTGAATGTAACTTCTCAATCAACACTGTGATAATCCAAGCGTAGAGAGACAGAGACCAGCTGAGCTCCCCAAAAAGCCCGAAAGAAAAAAAAACACAAAAACAACAACAACAACAACAACAAAAAACAAAACAAAAACAGAACAACAGGTTAACACATATCTTCCCCCATCACCCCGGTGCTGTCCCCAGATGACAAACACAAAATCCCTGAAGCTTCTCTACTTCCTCTAAGAGGTCCATTCACCTTAGTTACGAAAGTCCCACAACTAGGAAAAAGATAATAATTTGCACATGTAGCCTTAAAAAACAATAACAAAAAAATCTGTTCTGTTTTATACAAATTCGAATACCAAATAATAATTCTGTAGCTTTGACCTGCTAAACAGAAGTATTTAGATTATGCTCTACATTTTTATGACACACTTGTATTTGCCTTCTACATAAAAAGAGGCTGTGTTCAGACTCTCCTTGGGTGCCCAGGAGGTAAAAACTAATGCACCTTCCCTGATGACGACTTGTTTTGGCAGGAAGTAGCCCAAAAAACAGTTTTTAACTGGATTCAAACAAACAATAATATTATTTATCCTAACAGACTGTAAAGAACATTAACAAATATATATAAGAACATGATAGAGATATACACTACCGTTCAAAAGTTTGGGGTCACTTAGAAATTTCCTTATTTTTGAAAGAAAAGCACTGTTTTTTTCAATGAAGATAACTTTAAACTAATCAGAAATACACGCTATACATTGCTAATGTGGTAAATGACTATTCTAGCTGCAAATGTCTGGTTTTTGGTGCAAAATCTGCATAGGTGTATAGAGGCCCATTTCCAGCAACTATCACTCCAGTGTTCTAATGGTGCAATGTGTTTGCTCACTGCGTCAGAATTCTCCAGATTACCTCAGCAAATTAACAGCTAGAATGCCAAAGGTCTGCAATGCTGTAATTGCTGCAAATGGAGGATTCTTTGACGAAAGCAAAGTTTGAAGGAAAAAATTATTTCAAATACAAATCATTATTTCTAACCTTGTCAATGTCTTGACTATATTTTCTATTCATTTTACAACTCATGGTGGTAAATAAAAGTGTGACTTTTCATGGAAAACACAAAATTGTCTGGGTGACCCCAAACTTTTGAACAGTAGTGTATTACAAGTGCAAAATATTACCAGAGCCTATCAAATAAAATTTATTCCTTTCACATGGCTGTCTGGTGTAAACAAGCAGGCTCACATATCTGGCGCTTAGGTGCTCACTCGTCACATTTCCCACATCTGGAGGCGGTGAAATCTTTTGCACTTTTAGGAGAATCAAATACCTTTGTTTCTCCGTTGAAGGAAAGCTGAAGACGGGCTGGGTAAAGGAGCCGGTAGCTGACTCCCTTTTCCCGGAGTACCACCTTTACCTCGTTGAAGGCTGCATGATGTCTGTTCATATCAGCGCTTAAGTCCAGGAAAATAAAAATCTGCTTTCCCCAGAACTCCAAACAACCCTTCTCTCTGGCAAGGCGTTGTATTTGCTCCTTCTCCTGGTAGTAGTGGACTCGTAAGATGAACGGCCGTGGTTGTCCTCCCTCCCTGGGTGTCGGAGCTGCCATCCGATGAGCTCTGTCCAGGACCGGGGGTTTCGCCAGATCATTTGGACTGCCAAGTACTTCGTGTAACAATCCAGCGATGAATCTGGTCGGGTTTCCTTGTTCTAATCCCTCAGGTACACCCAGTAGTCAGAGGTTGCATCGTCTTCCTCTGTTCTCCAATTCGTCCACTTTCAGCTATAGTTTATCGTACTTGTTGCTCAACTCTGTGCATCTAGTCTCCATGGTTGCCATGCGAGCATCCTGGCTGTTTAGCTCGTTCTCGTGTTCACGTATTTTCTCCTTACATTCATCAAGGCCTGTTGTAATTGGATCAATAGATCGCTTGATTTCTTCTCGCAGACTGTCAGCCTCTTCTTTAATAACTTCTTTAACAATGTCACGAAAGGCTGGCAATGTGCTTGTATCGATACCAACCTTGCTAGTAGCAACTGTAGCTCTGTCAGCCTCCAATTCCGGGATGGTGGGTTGCCCTGCTTTTGCGGTTGATTTTGGAGGCATTTTGACCAAAAGTGTTGTCTCTTATCCCGTGGTCGTCAAATATGGCTTCTTTTAATCACTTTGTGCAAATTATTTAGTATTTCTGAGCGAAAATGTTGGGACCTCGTGACTCATACATCTACTCCATAGCGCGCCCCTAAGATGCAAAATACCACACCTCAGCTGTGCACAAATAGACCTCTGTGCCCTGGTCAGGTTAAAGGTGACATAGTTCTCTGGTTGGTAAACAAACTTGGTCAAACAATATGTTCTCAATTCAGGTTTATACAGAATATCTTCTGGCCTTTTCTATTTAGAATAATTATAAAGTATAGATTTAATTTGACCAACATTACAATACAGTTTCTCTCTATAAATATGATGAAGTCCTACGGAACTAAATATTCTTGCAATCTGCCTTGTTCAAATGTAATTATGAGAAAATCCCAGTAGAAAATTTGTTTTGTAAGTCTAGGCATATTAATTAGTCTGTTCCACAGTCGCAACATATGCCTCGCCTCACAAGGTCCCACCCCATATCACCACAGCCATTTGATGCACACCTAGAAAAGAACACATTGCTCTATTCTGAATGGCATCACATTTAGGCTGCGTTCACACCAGGATAGTCCTGGGGTCTTTGATTGACTGGACGGGGAATGCCGAGAATTTTCACACTTTCGTTTGGTTTGCATTTGCATTGCAGTGGGCCAAGCTGCCTGGACAACATCATGCAGTTACAACAACTGCTCGTTTGGGGCACTGTAGCTGAAATCACCGATGACCAGGAAGAAAAAAGTCTCAGTAAAGAAGAAAAATCTGGCTTATTGATTGGCCAGGACCAAAAACGGAAATCTGCTTCCTTCAGCCGGGTTGTTTGTCCACCACAAACAAGACATTTTTTAACTTTCCTCCTCCGCTTTCACTACTAAAAGGATTTCTCTGATCCGCACAGTTGTCTTTGTTATTAATGCCACTTTCTCTTCTCACGTATGTTGCAGTGGTTACACAAACACAGAGGGGCACATCCGCCCTTTGGTCCGTTGGATACTCCGTTTGCATTTACATGGCAAGCAAAGTGTACCAGACTGCGTTTGCAAGTGAACCGAGACCCCCCTTTTCACGGGGACCAGAGTTCGCTTGTTAGGTGCTGCACCAGAGTTCCAGGCACTTTCAGACGGCGCCAAACGAACCGAACTATCCACGGAATACACACTTTGGTCCTTTTGTCCGGATCAAACAGTGGCAGTGTGAATGCGCCCTTAGATTGCTTACAAACAACCCCTGACACCAGTAGCATAATCTAAAATAAGACAAACACAGGATTTGTACAACTCTGTATTAGTTTTGTAACCCAAATCGCTACAAAACTTTAAGAACTGCTCAGAGTGCCCTACCTACAGTCTGATAAGACTTTTAAACTTTCTTCAAAAGTCAGATGAACATCTCAAGTAAGGCCTGAATATTTATAATATTGTGTGTATGACAAAGATGTTAAACCAAACAAACATTTAGACTATATTATGGCAGCTGCAGGTGATGGTTGCATTAGGAAGGGTATCCGATGTAAAATCCTCGCCGACCCTGAATATGGAACAGCAGAGAGAGTGTGTGTGTGTGCATGTGTGTGTTTTTGTGTCCAGATGCTGCAACAGCAGGAAAGGTGTAGCCAACATGTCTGCCATGTGGAATACACTCAGCATTAGGCTCGCCAGTGTGATGCAGCATTTACAAAATTAACCAAGTGCATTCTGGGAACAAAAGCCTCAGTAGTTCACTGAGATCATGTCAACACAGCAGACATAGGGAAGTATAGAGCTCGCCAGCTGTGTTGTAAACTGTTATAGTCGTTCTTACAACCACCATGGAAAAAAGATCAACCTGTGGCAGACACAATACACAGTGTTTGGGGGTTTCCCTCACACCCTGAATGCAGGGTGAAGTGTCTCCAGGAGGTATCAAACGAGACAGTTAGTTCTATACACCTCCCGGAGAGAGGAAGAGTAACCGGGAGCCGCGGAGAGAATAAGGTGTCGAAGCGGCGCCCGTGTATGTTATGTTAATGATGTGCATTGTCTGGCAATCTGTATGTTAATGTAATGCATTTCTCTTCATGTATGAGGGTCGGAAGTCCTGAGTCTCTGCATAAGGAAATAAAAGTATAAAAGAGGGATGTACAGCTACTCTGGTAGCGCAATAACTCAGCCGAGCTATGAAGCGTGTTTGCTGTATGTTGCTGGAGAAAAATAAAGCCTTGTGTTATCCAGCTTGTTGCCTTCGCCCATTCCTTTTTATCCACAGTGGTGACCTTTGACGTGCCATGGAGCGCCGATCCCTTCCTCCACACTGGTGAACCCGATTTACCATGGAGAGTGCTCGCCTATTCCTTTCTCTACACTGGCGATCTGAAGGGTCCGGGAGAGCGAGCCACACTGGGACCCAAGATGCGCAACAGATAGCGAGCCGAGCATTGCCTGGAGCATGGAGGGAGAACATCAGCACCGCATGCGCTGTTTCAGTCAAGCTCCCGCACTTCTGACTTCACGACCCAGCATCGTGGTCTTCACAGATGGAAGCCTAGTGCACTCCGTGGGATTACGAGGATGACATAAGATACAGCTATGTGGTTGCTGTGCCAGACGCACGCGCCATGCAATAGGGACAAGTCGGCTCCAAGAACTTATATATTGTCCTCAGCCGCTGCAAATCCCTGGGGAATTGGGCCGATTGCCTTCCCCGGATCCTTTAGGACTGTGCCTGCACCTAAAGAAGATTTGTCAGTTTCCCTGACAGAGCTTATATTTTTTTTCTCAACCGCTGCTGATCCCCAGAGAGATCTACCGGAAAATCCCGCATCCGAGGCTGATCCGCCCGAACAATTTTTGCATGGCCCGGAGGCTTTTAACGCACTGGGCCGGCCCACCATTGCTTTCCCCACATCTTCATTCCAAAAAGCCTGCAAGATGCCGGTTTTGTTTCTGTCAAGCATGATGCGCACTGGACCCTGTGCGCCCACGCATTATGGACTGTTCAACGTGTTGGAACCTGGGGCGAAGCAGAAGGGGTTTCCCCCCCTCCCTCTGTCCCTCCACAGACTGACATGCCCGCCGATACACTTCAGGACGGCTCTACTGTATCGACAACCCCCTGCTGCAGCCGCTATGGGTGCCGACTTGAGCCCAAAGGACCGGGGGGTATCCTCATGTCTTCCGCTTTATACTGCTCTATATGGTTTCCAGTACTTTTCCAGAGTGTGTTGTCTTGCAGCCTATAGCCTTCTGCTCTTTTTCTGCCTTTACTCTGGCAAAAAAGCTAGAGACCACAGTTGCCTCGTATCCTGCCATTTTTGCCTGGGTCACTTGTTTTACATAATGGGAGGGTTACGCCACCTCCCTGTAACAAATCCCACCCACATCAAGAAGTACTCCAGTGTAATGGAAACACAACCGAACTGAACTGAACTGTACTGTACTGGGCCAAACTGACACTAGTGGAAAAGGGCCATTAGTTCTATACACCTCCGGGGGAGAGGAAGAGTAATCGGGAGCCACGGAGGGAATAAGGTGTTGAAGCGGCGCCCATGTATGTTATGTTAATGATGTGCATTGACTGGCAATCTGCATGTTAATGTGCTGTATTTCTCTTCATGTATGAGAGTCGGAAGTGCTGAGTCTCTGCATAGGGAAATAAAAGTATAAAAGAGGGATGTACAGATACCCTGATACAGCAATAGCTCAGCCGAGCTATGAAGCATGTTTGCTGTATGTTGTTGGAGAAAAATAAAGCCTTGTGTCATCCAGCTCGTTGCCTTCACCCATTCCTTCTTCTCCACAAACCCCGGAATAGGCTTTTATCGTTTTCCTGAATGGAAGAACAGCACAGCCCACATTTCGGATATAACAAAGAGCCGACGTCTGGCCTGGATTGCAGCAATGAGAAGACCCAATATAACTTTTAACCACACTCCTTTATCGATGGTGGTGTGTTCAAAGCATTTTCATAAAGGCACATTATGATTTACTTTATATAAGGCTGTTGCTGAGTGGTTAAAACTTGCTTGGTCAGAGCTTTTAGCCTACGTTAACAGTGCTAAGCTAAACAAAGCTAAGCTAAGCTAAAGACTCTGATATCCAAGTAGCTAGAAAAAGTTCCCACTTACACTGTGTAAGTGGGTTTAATTTGTTCTACACCAAAGTATTTTCTTACCGTTTCCTTTGCTTTAACAGGCAGATCAGCTTATGAAATGCTAGACTGTGATCCTGACTGGGTACCTTCTCTAAACGTTGGTCATGCAGAGCTTCAAGCTACCACTCCTGACAGGTTTAACCGCTTATGCAGAAGGACAAAATCACGACAAAAAGAATCGGCAGAGCATGCAAGTGAACCCCCAACACAGACCCCCAAAACCACTGGCCCCGTGACTGAGATGGACAATGTAGCTCCTTTGTCAGGTAGTCTTTTTTTTTTTTTGGCCTATGTTTTTCTTTCTAAAATGTGTTTTGAGATTCCTTTTGATTACAAAATATATTAACTAAAGTAGTACATTTCCTTATCACCAACAAGTAACACCACACCTCTGGCTGAGATGGAGGAAACAACATCTGATGAAACAGCACAGATCTGTCAAGCTGATGATGCTCCAGTGGAAAATGTGCAAGAACAGCAGAACTATAGCATGTGTCACCTTAGGCTTAACCAAATTTTACTCTTGCAAGAGGAGAATAGAATAGGCTTTACTGTCATTGTACAGTAGTACAGCACAAAAAATTATGGGACTGTGGCTTTCTTCGGAAGCTGTCACCAGGAGATAGTATTGGCAGACTGTGGATTTGATACTGAGGAAAGCATTGCCCTTGTAGGTGCCACACTGAAAATACCTGCATCCACAAGGGGCCACAGCCAGCTTGATGCCAGAGGGTGGCCTAAATCCACCCTTTTGTGAAGTACCTTGAGATAAGGATAAGAATAGGCCATCTTTATTGTCATTCAGATCTATTCAGTCAATCATGTACAGGAGAACAAAATTATGTTTCTCTTATCTACAATGTTTATCACACATATATAAATAGAATCAGAGGGGTCGCTGCCATGCAAGGAACCACCACAAATTTCCCTCCTCCATTCCATTATTGCTGAGTACCAAGCTGGACGGCAGGAAGTTCCGTTTTTATATGGTCTTCGCCATGACCCCGCCGGGACTTGAACCCCGGCCTCCCGGGTGTGGGGTGGATGCTCTACCAACTGAGCCACCTCTGGTGATAGATAACCCTGTGTTGTGGTTTGGTGCTATATAAACAAACTGAATTGAATTGAGAGAGGCATAGGGTGTATGCGCTCCAAATATACAATACTGAATGACACTATACTTCTGGCCTTTGTGGTACCATGTGAAGGTGACGACATGTCTTTACTGGATAAGACTGTTGCTGCAACCTGTGCTTTGACCAATATGTGTCCAAATGTTGTTACAAAGCTATAGTTTTAGAATGTAGACACTGACATGTTTTTGGTATGGTTTACCCCTTCAGACATAATGTCTTTCACTGCTTTGTATCAATTTGAAAATAAAATACCCAATGGTTTACAAACTCCAGCTCTTTATTTATAAGGTGCAAAATTCTGAGTGTAACTTAAGTTGTGAGAAACACTGTACAGAATGTGTGCAAAGTACAGTTCAAAAATGGGTCTTTTTGACTTCCGGTCTGGACGCCATGGTGATAGCAACTTAACGCTGAAGCTCCCAGACCCAATCCAAGGAAAACATCTTCAAAATCAGACTTAACGGATTTTTGGAAGAATAAAAATCAAAAGACAAAAACACCATGCCTAACCAAAAACAGAAGAAACTGACATTCCCTAGGCCATGACGCGCAGCGGCAGCAGAATCTGAACCGGAGGACCTCCGTTCAGAAGACGAGGAGCTGAACCTAGCTAACAAGAAGGTTGGCTTGAAATCGCTATTTGATGAATTACGATGATTTCGGGCCGAATTTCATGAATTCAGAGAGGAATTAAAAAGGACGAACAGCAGAATGGACCAGGCCGAAAACCGAATCTTGGAAGCTGAAGAAAGAATAAAAGTGCTTGAAGATTCTATGCTGGATTTACACAAAAAACAGTCAAGGCTGGAGGCTAAGCTAACCGACCAAGAAGGAAGACAGAGACGAGACAACATCAGAATTCACGGTCTGAAAGAAGGAGCTGAAGATGGTTTCAACACAATGGTGGAATGCGTGGAATCCTTATTGAGAGAGAAGTTGGATATTCCACAAACCACCGATTTGAAGATAGAAAAGGCCCATCGTACATTAGCCGCAAAGCCAGCGGCAGAAGCGCCCCCACGTTCGGTGGTGGTAAGATTCTCCAATTTCAAAATAAAACAAGAGGTTGTAAGACGGGCTTGGCAGAAAAAAGGATTTATGTATCATGAGAGAAAAGTCTTCGTGGAGCACGATTACGCCCCGGAGGTTCTTAAAAAGCAACGGGAATATAACGACGCCAAAAAGGTTCTACGGGAACAGAATCTACGCTTTCAGACGCCATTTCCTGCGAAGTTAAGGGTCTTTTACGGTGAAGAGTCATGTCTCTATAATTCGGCGGAAGAAGCAACAATTGACATGGCGAGAAGAGGGCTCCCGGTATCGGTGTTTAAACCCGCAGCGGACCTGAGCGAGAGGATCAGGGCTCAAACGTGGTCCACTCAGAGACCTTCAAAATCCACGGGCCAGCAGCGGGAAACCCAGCCCCAGAGCTACAAAGATAAGCTTTCCAGTTCCAGGAAGGAATAGCGACCTTTTTGGGGTTTTTTTCTTTTCAGTCATTTTGCACTTCCATCCCCCCTCCTACAAGGTAACAAACATTAAAGGAGATGCAGAATCAGCATGTGGTAAAACCTTTCATGGAGCAGTTATAGCATTAGAAACAAATGTCTTCTTAATTTAAAGGAAAAAAAAAATCTTGTTAAAATAGAAATGTAACAATGACCCACATGTTCTCCCCACACTTAACAAATACTGTATTAGAGTGAATGTTTGCTGTGATGGGGGTGGGAGGGTGCACACAATCTCATAGGGTATAGGCATATTAAAAAAAAAAAAAAAAAAAATCATTACAAATTCGGATTGGGATCTGAAATTCACGTTAAAAACATGGGACAACTTACAGGGGTAAGAGAGGGCCCTCAACACGTAACAGAGTTTGAGGAATTTCCCTCAGAGCCTACACTCCATCAGGGCTCTTACAGGGTCTTTAAAGAGACCCCAGCTCAGGAAGTTTTTTTTGACAGTTTTGTTTTAAAGTTTCGTACACTATGTTCTTAATGTATTTTATGTTCTTAATGAGATTATTAAAGAAACTACAAAATTGTGGTATTAGAGGGGTAGCACTGTCCTGGTTAAGTAGTTACTTAAAGAATAGATATCAGTATGTATGTGTTAGCAACAAAAATTCAGAGTTACTGAAGGTCACCTGTGGAGTCCCACAGGGTTCAGTTTTGGGACCATTATTATTCAATATGTATATAAACGATATATGTAAAGTTTCAGAAAAAATGGACTTAATATTGTTTGCCGATGACACTAATCTGCTATGCAGTGGAAACAATTTGGAACAACTTCTGGATACACTCGGAAAGGAATTAGGAAAGCTTAAACTGTGGTTTGATTCAAACAAATTAACGCTCAATTTAAGTAAGACAAAATTTATAGTCTTTAACAACCATCACAACAACCCAGTACCCAAACTCAGTGTAAATGGTGTAGAGATTGAAAGGGTATCTGAAACTAAATTTCTTGGAGTAATAATTGATAACAAACTGTGTTGGAAGTCACATATTAATTATATTAAAGGTAAAGTATCCAAATCAATTGCAATATTACACAGAGTGAAATATTTGCTGAATCAACCCACACTATACACCTTGTATCATTCATTAATACTCCCATACATGACATATTGTAATGAAGTATGGGGAAATACATATAAAACAAACATATATCCACTCTTTATGCTTCAAAAGAGAGCTATTAGAATAATAAACAAAGCAGCTTACAGGGAACCAACAAACCCACTTTTTCTTAAACAAAAAACTCAAGTTGAAAGATCTGGTTGACTTTAAAACCGCAATAATAATGTTCAAAGTGAAGAATTTATCACTGCCCGCAAATATCCAAAAGTTGTTCCAAACAAGGGAGAAACGATATCACTTCAGAGGAACATGTATATTTCAAAAGCCTACAGTGAGAACAACCACCAAGCAACACTGTATTTCAGTGCAAGGAGTCAGATTATGGAACGATTATGGACCTGAATTAAAATCATGTACAACACTTGGACAATTTAAACAAAAACTAAAGGAAGAAATACTCCAAACATATTTACAAGACGACATGTAAACTCACATAAGGATTGACATATCCAGCCTGTGTTGTGTTGTAGCTTAGTTTTTTTTTTCTTTTTTTTTCTTTTTTTCTCTGTGACATTTTGTCTTAGATTTGTTTTGAATAGTAACCGCTTAACTTAGCCTAGCTTAGTTTTCTTTTTTCTCTCAGTCACATTTTGTCTTAGCTTTGCTTTAAATTGTAATCGCTCTTGTCTTGTTTTCTCTTTTTTCTCTTTTGAATTTGTGATATCCTACCGTGTAGCAATGATCACACTTGAGTTATTTCTTTGGCTAACTCTGCCGTTTATTCTGCAACACACATAATATGACTGAACATGGATTCTGCGCGGGGTTTTCACACTCTTATTCTAATATGTCCCCTTAATAGTAGTGCTGAACAATACAGGTAGTTCCCCCTAGAGGCATGTGCCAGTAATGTTTTGAATTAGACTTGCAGTCTACCACATCCCTCCCCTCTAGATTAAACTACTTTTAATTACACTAGCCAATTATGCTAGACATCCTGGAACTCCCATTTAACCCTAAACAATCACAGTTACTTTTAACTTCTTAAACACATGTGCCATACACATAATTTCTTTCTCTCTTTTTTTTTTTTTTTTTACATGTATAACACACATAACAGTCTAACTGGGGATTTGGGTTGACTACCGCATCCCAGTGAGGTTCCAGGACGCATTCTTGTCCTGTGGCTGGGGAACTCACTACTGACTAAGTATAGTCCTTCAAGTAGTCTGGAGCTTTCCTAGCTCGCTGAGATCTTCTCACGGCGGGTGAGCCAACTGCAGGTGAAGACTCAGACTGCTCCACTGTTTCGGCTGCTGCAGTGCTGCCCGTAGAATCTGCAGAGACGGTTACCTCAGGTTTCACCTGAAGTGGTGGTTCATTGATGCTCTCCTCAGGATGGGTGTCAGACAACACCTCGGGTGCCATCGGCAGGGGAATGGAGCTCCTACCACGAACTTGGTCGATGTGTCGCCTCACCACTTGTCCATGACCTAATGTCACCTTGAATGACACAGGGCCTGTCTTTTCTGTTATTTCTCCTGGTACCCAGGCTGGTCCTGAGCCAAAGTTGCGGGTGTAGACCACGTCTCCTTCTCTCAGTATTCTCTCTCTAGCATGCATGTCATGATAACCTTTTTGTTTCTCTTGTTTATCATGCACTTTGTTTCTGAAGTCTGGATGTATTAAGTCAAATGTTGACCTCAACTTCCTTCCACACAACAGCTCAGCTGGTGACTTGCCAGTTGTAGATTGGGGTGTTATTCGATAGCTGAATAGAGTTCTCGACATTCGGGTTTCAATAGAGTCTCCTGTCATCTTTTTCATGAGTGACTTGAACGTCTGCACGGCCCTCTCGGCTAAGCCGTTAGAAGAAGGATGGTATGGCGCAGTCGTGATGTGACGTATGCCATTCTTTTCAGAAAACTCTTGGAACTGTTCACTCGTAAAACATGTACCGTTATCTGATACTATGATTTCAGGTAGCCCATGTTGGCTGAAACTCTTTCTAAGACATTCAATGGTAACAGTAGAAGTAGAGCTACTCACAGAATATGCATCGATCCACTTTGAGTATGCGTCAACTATGATCAGGAACATTCTTCCCATCCATGGACCTGCGTAGTCAATGTGAATTCTTCTCCATGGTTTATCTGGAACTTCCCAGGGATGTAGTGGGGCTGCTGGAGGACTGTTCCTGTTCTCCTGGCATGCCGCACATGACTTCACAAGCGCCTCCACCTCTGCATCCATGTTGGGCCACCACATGTAACTCCTCGCCAACGCTTTCATGCGAGTGATGCCAGGGTGTGCTTGGTGTAGTTGTTGCAGTAAGGCATTCCTACCAGGTGGTGGAACAACCACGCGTCCTCCCCACAGGATACAACCTTCCTGGGTGCTGAGCTCATCCTGTCGTCGGGCATAGGGAATGAACTCAGGACTGTTCATCTTCGGCCATCCTCGCAAGATGTATTCTCGCACTCTTGCTAGAACAGGGTCTTTGTCTGTCCACTTCTTTATTTGTTGTGCGTTCACCAGGGGCACGCCGATATCTTCAAACAATAGCACTCTCTCCTCCTCCTCAGGCGTGCTGTCTCTTCCTCCATCCAAGGGTAGCCTACTCATCGCGTCAGCATTCGTATGGTCCCGTCCGGCTTTGTAAACGATGGTGTACTCATACGCTGCTAATGTAACGGCCCATCTCTGAATTCTCTGAGATGTCATCTGGGGTATGGCTCTCATTTCACTGAACAGTGAAATTAGTGGCTTGTGGTCAGTCACTATGGCGAACTGTCTCCCGTACAGGTATTTGTGGAATTTTTTTACACCAAATACTACTGCAAGGCCCTCCTTGTCTAGCTGGGAGTAGTTTTTCTCAGCTGCACTAAGAGTTCTTGAGACGAACCCTATGGGTCTCTCTGAGCCATCCTCCATACGATGAGAGAGTACAGCACCCACACCGTAGGGTGATGCGTCACACGCCAGGATGAGTGGTTTGTTTGAATCATAGTGCACTAACACACTACAGGACTGAAGTAGCGCTTTGGACTCTTCAAACGCCTTCTGCTGCTTGACCCCCCATGACCATTTTTCTTCCTTCTTAAGTAAGGTATGTAGTGGTGCCAGCAGCGTGGAGAGCTTTGGGAGGAACCTATGGTAATAGTTCAACAAGCCCAGGTAGGCTTTTAACTCAGTAACATTTTGTGGCTCAGGCGCCTCCGCAATGGCTTCCACTTTGTCTGTTAGAGGGTGTAGACCACTGGCGTTGATCTTGTGGCCTAGGAACACCACCTCTTTTCCCATGAACTCACACTTGCTTCTTTTCAACCTCAGACCGCTTTTCTCCAACCGTTGAAGCACTTCCTTCAGCGTTTTCAGATGTTCTTGTTCATTTGGTCCTGTACAAAGGATGTCATCCAAATAAACGGCAACATTCGGAATTCCACCTAGGATGCCCTCCATAGTTCTCTGGAATATAGCAGGACTGGAAGCTACTCCAAATGGTAAGCGTGTGTAGGTATATAAGCCTTTGTGTGTATTGATGGTTACATACTTTCTTGATTCTTCTTCCAGGACTACTTGTTGGTAGGCGTGACTCATGTCTAATTTCGTGAAGTGTCGGCCGCCGTTCAGCTGTGCGAAGAGGTCCTCCACTTTAGGAATTGGATACTGATCCACCCGTGATGCTCGATTGACAGTGAGTTTGTAATCTCCACATATTCTAATGGAGCCATCCGGCTTTCTCACTGGGACTATGGGCGCCGCCCATTCTGCAACCTGCACTGGCTCAATGATCTTGTCATCCAGCAGCCTCTGTAGCTCGCTTTCGACCAGTGGCTTGACTGCATAGGGTACCGGTCGGGGTTTGCAGAATCGTGGTTGGGCCTCCTTGTCCACATTAATCTTTGCAGTGACACCTTTTAGCTGTCCTAAGCCTTCTTTGAACACCTCAGCGTGTCTTTCGAGGATCTCCTCCAGCTGCAATTTGGGCTGAGATTCCACTTTATTCACCAACTGATCAATCATGGCCAGTTCTTGTAGCCAACTTCGCCCTAGTAGATTTGGTCCTTCGCTCCCAACTACTACTACAGGTAAGTCCTTTTCTTTGTTTTCGTGCTGCACCTTCACTTGTGCCATGCCTAGCACGTCTAGCTTCTCTCCTGTGTATGTTTTTAATTTTAATGAACAGGGATTTAATTCTGCTGTGTCTGTTTTCTTCCACAGTTGTGTATATTGCTGTTTACTTAATATGGTTACTCCACAGCCTGTATCAACTTCAAATGTTACTTTCATTCCATTAACATTCATGGTACGCGTGATGGGCGCTACCTTGGTCAGCTCCTCTGACGTGTTGTAAATTGTGTGAAAACCCATGTCTTCTGTATCACTTTCTCCCTCCCCTCTCAGTTGATTCGCTCGCTGTTCCTTTCCTGGGCCCTTGTTTTCATACTTTTGCCCTTTTACTGTTGCTTTCAGCACCTGTGCGCTGTCCACCTTTATTCTACATGCTTTCTTAATGTGCCCTCGCTTGCCACAATTATGACACAGCTCAGTGGCAAATTTGCACTCGGCGGCATTGTGCTGGCCTTTGCAGCGATAACAACTGGGGAATTTGCGATGATTTTTATCAGTTGACACTTTGTGGACACCTACTTGGGTCTTAGGCACACGAACATGCGTTGCTGTGTCCTCTGTTAGCTTCCTTTGCATTTCTCTCACATCTTTAGATGCTGTTTCCATCGCTTGGCATAATTCCAAAGCCTTCACAAAAGTGAGTTTTGTTTCAAATAAAAGTCGCCGTTGCATACGGTCATCATTCACTCCACACACAAGTCTGTCTCTTAACATTTCTTCCAATGAGTCTTTGTAATCACAGTGCAGTGTTAATTTCCTCAATTCTGCCACATACTCTGCTATGGACTCAGTGTTCCTCCTTATGCGTGAATTAAATTTGAATCGTTGCACGATTTCACTCGGTTTGGGGCTGAAGTGCTTCTGAAGCTCAGCAGTAAGCTGGTCGTACGTTTTATCTTTTGGTAATGCAGGGCTTATTAAATTTCTCAACAAGCTGTAAGTAGTTGCACCAACTCCACTCAACAGTACAGCCTTCCTTTTGTCTGGCTCCTCAATATCATTAGCTTGGAAGAAAAAGTCCAACATTTCACCATATTCTTCCCATGACTGAGTCGAGTTATCAAAAGGGGTTACCGTTCCGATTACAGCCGCCATTGCTCGTCGTGGTGGGGAAACCTCGTTTTTCCTCCTCTGAACTTGCACTCGAACTACTGGAGTCACTTGAGTTCGCCACACTTGCAATGTTCTCTGTTTCTCGCCGCTGATTTTTTTCTTTTAATCCTCGTCGCCAATTGTGTGATATCCTACCGTGTAGCAATGATCACACTTGAGTTATTTCTTTGGCTAACTCTGCCGTTTATTCTGCAACACACATAATATGACTGAACATGGATTCTGCGCGGGGTTTTCACACTCTTATTCTAATATGTCCCCTTAATAGTAGTGCTGAACAATACAGGTAGTTCCCCCTAGAGGCATGTGCCAGTAATGTTTTGAATTAGACTTGCAGTCTACCACAGAATTCTTGGATGGAATATGGGTGGGCAATATAAGCTGCGGCTTCAGCCATCACCCATTTCGGATAGCTCACGTGGAATTGTATAGTAGGAGGAGTCTTTGTCTAATTTGACCTTGTTGTTATATTATACAGTTTCTTTTAACCTGTACTGTACTATCCGAAATAAATTCATTCATTCATTCAATGTTCTTTCAGTTTCTGAGTAGCAAAAAAGAGAGCCACCACACTGTAATACTAAATAAGAAAATACAATGGAGAAACAGGGTGTAACCAAAATAGCCTCATATAATGTAAAAGGGATCCTGAATCCAGTTAAAAGATCCAAGATTCTACGCAAAATGAAAAAAGACAAAGCAGAAATTGTAGCGGTTTGATTAAACCCCCACAACACACAGACAGAACACAGAGACAGTCAGCTCGCACTCCTGGGTTTTTCCGCTGCATGCTGCGTTTACAGCCGTGAAGTTAAAGTGTTCATGCATTTTGCCCTTACTGTGCTTCTTCTGAGCATCTTACATATGTAGATGTGCTTTGAGGTAAATCTCCACAAAAAGACTGGTCAAACACAGCGCTCGGCTAGAGCAAGTAACAGAACAGTGTAATGTGTATTAATGTCTACAGGCAGACGCGTTTCGTCTGGCTCACCTCTGTGATGTTAATTGTTGCCTTTCATGCATTGTACTCATGCGTCCTGTCCTCACTGTGACCTAGGGACTGAGATCAATATGTCTCTCAAATGCAAATGTCTTATGCCTGTTCTGTTATCTCTTTGATCATACCAACTGCTGGGTTATGCCCTTGATGTATTGTTGTGGTTGAGTATATATGCTGCAACTCTGTAACGCAAACTCTCTCTCTCTCTCACTCTGATTCTGCAACTGGTAGGGCACAAGCTTTGTGCCCGCCTCTCCTCCTCTCCTTCTCTGAGAACCGTGGGCTCGCTCTCGGCGCTCATGCACGGCGCCGGGAGCGGAGCTCGTGACGGTGGTATGATAATAAAACTCTACTTAAAACCTCCAACGCCGCTTTATTTCATGCCGCCGCACTGGTGACCCCTTGAACACGCACACGTTTTGTGCGAAAGCAACCTTCTGAGCTGGACAGCTGCACTGGTGACCCGTCCTTCAGGATGAGATCTGCACGTCTGAGATCTGCTCATCCACGCTGGACCGGCCGCGCTCGCAGTTCCTTCACACGAGAGCGCGGGCACCTCGTCCCTTCTCCACGACGGCGTCCTCCAGGGCCGGCGGAGAACGCAACGCGTGGACCTGAACGCACCACGCCCGAGCCTGAGGAACAAAAGAGTCTATTCCCTCCCGCCGCTCCAACGCATCTGCACGAGCCTGAGGGACAAAAGATCGTCCATTTCCTCTCACCGCTCCAACGCACCATGGCCAATCTACAGCCACAGCTCAACCTGGATTTTTATCGGCGCCGTCTGCGCCGATCTCCACCAAGTTTCTGCACCCTGGTTCTCCTCTCCAGCGGCCCACCCACGCACGGAACCCACGCGCACGCACCGGGGAGTTACGAGGACGGCGCATCACGCACGGGACAAGTAATGGCTCCAGAGACCGCCCTCGTCCTCCGCCGCTGCTCACAGAACCTTCAGGGCTGCTCGTTCACCTGAAGCAAGCACGCAGCTCGCCACTGGATTTTTTAATGGTCTTAGCCACGGCACAAAGGGATTTCAGCCGTCAGCTGTTCCCGGGGGCTTTGGGGTTGCTTCTGCACCTAAAGCCAACACGCCAGTCCCTCTGCTTTTGTTTATTTTTTTCTTACAGCCGCTCCTGCTTTTCTTCATGGCCACGAGAGGAGCCAGAGACTAATTTTTCTTCTTCTGATCTCTGCATGTTCAGACGGGACATTGCGGAACAGCAAACACTTTTGGCGCGACTGGAACGATTTTCCCGCGCCCGGTCAGCATGTACTACCCCCCCCCCCCTCCTCCTGCTCAGAGCTTTTCCCTGCTCGCTGCCCAGACTGCAACATCGAGGTCACGGTCCCCTACCGTTTCCCTCTGGGGGGGAGCAGTGTAGCGGTTTGATTAAACCCCCACAACACACAGACAGAACACAGACAGTCAGCTCGCACTCCTGGGTTTTTCCGCTGCATGCTGCGTTTACAGCCGTGAAGTTAAAGTGTTCATGCATTTTGCCCTTACTGTGCTTCTTCTGAGCATCTTACATATGTAGATGTGCTTTGAGGTAAATCTCCACAAAAAGACTGGTCAAACACAGCGCTCGGCTAGAGCAAGTAACAGAACAGTGTAATGTGTATTAATGTCTACAGGCAGACGCGTTTCGTCTGGCTCACCTCTGTGATGTTAATTGTTGCCTTTCATGCATTGTACTCATGCGTCCTGTCCTCACTGTGACCTAGGGACTGAGATCAATATGTCTCTCAAATGCAAATGTCTTATGCCTGTTCTGTTATCTCTTTGATCATACCAACTGCTGGGTTATGCCCTTGATGTATTGTTGTGGTCGAGTATATATGCTGCAACTCTGTAACGCAAACTCTCTCTCTCACTCACTCTGATCCTGCAACTGGTAGGGCACAAGCTTTGTGCCCGCCTCTCCTCCTCTCCTTCTCTGAGAGCTGTGGGCTCGCTCTCGGCGCTCATGCACGGTGCCGGGAGCGGAGCTCGTGACGGCGGTATGATAATAAAACTCTACTTAAAACCTCCAACAACGCCGCTTTATTTCATGCCGCCGCAAAATAATATTTTTACAAGAAACCCACCTAACAGACGTGGAACACACTAAACTCAATAGACAAGGGTTTAAAATGATCTCTTCATCTTCATATAGGTCAGGGAGGAGGAGGGGAGTAGCGACATTGATATCAACCAAAATTACATTTGAAAAAAAAAATCAGAACACAAAGTTAAAGAAGGGAGGTACAGTTTGGTAATTGGGCGGCTAGAGGGAGAAGATATCACCCTGCTGAATGTATATGCACCACCAGGGGCTAAATGGAAATTTTATAAAAATGTATTCGACCTAATGATAACTAAAGCCCAAGGTTTAGTGATATGTGGTGGAGACTTCAATCTAAGACTGAATCCATACTGGGATGCAACAGGTAATTCTTCACATCAAAATAACACTCAAAGTAGGAAAACTCGGATGCTATTAAAAGAAATAGGAATCTGTGACGTATGGAGGGAATTCAACCCCAATGTAAAAGATTATACTTTTTATTCAACGCCACATTCATCTTACTCAAGGATTGATTACTTTTTTATGTTTAATAGAGACATTGGAAGAGTAAAAACATGTAAAATAGGACTGATGGATCTCTCTGACTACAGTCCGATCTATATGGACTTAAACATCCAAAAATACACAAATAATACATTTTCCTGGAGGTTGAATTCAAATGTCCTGAAAGGACCACTGAAAGATGAATTGGAATCAGATATTCTCAGATATTTGGAAGAAAACGATAATGGAGAAGTATCCCCTTTAATACTGTGGGATGCGTGCAAAGATGTAATAAGGGGAAAAATTATTGCAAAACTGGCAACCCAAAAGAAACTGAGACAAGAAAAACTAATCACACTAGAGTCAGAACTCAAGAACCTAGAAAAAGAACACAAAGACAACACTCATTCTAATGGCTCGCTCAAGATTAAAGAAATTAAAAATCAAATAAATGAGATCTACACAATAGAAATCCAGAAGAAACTTACATTTCTGAAACAAAAACACTATGAAGCAGGCAGTAAATCGGCAAAATTACTAGCCTATAAATTGAGGAAACAACAGAAAGAGCAATCTACAAAATCAGAGACCCAGTATCAAAGGAAATAAAATTCAGAATTCAGGATATTCTTAAAAGCTTCGAGAATTACTATAAGAACTTATACTCCCACAAAAAACATAAAAACGCATCCGAGACATTCCTAAACACATTAAACCTGCCCCAACTTACGGAATCACAAAATAAAACACTACTGTCAGAAATACAACCTAAAGAATTGGAAAAAGCAATTATGAAACTTAAAGCTAACAAATCCCCAGGAGCAGATGGCTATACAGCAGAATGGTACAAAACCTTTAAACAGCAACTATCTCCTCTCCTCCTGAAAACATTTAACTATGTCCTCCACACAGGGGAAATCCCCCCCTCCTGGAGAGAAGGGGTCATTGCAGTTATACCTAAACCTGAAAAGGATAAACTAGAATGCTCCAACTACAGACCAATCAGTGTATTAAATCAGGACTATGAGCTTTTTACCATTATCCTTGCCAAAAGGTTAGAAAACATACTGACAGACTTAATTCACTTAGACCAAACAGGTTTTATAAGACAAAGACAGACACAAGACAACATTAGACGCACTTTACACATAATTCATCATATAAAAAAATATAACTTAAATGCAGTCATATTGGGATTAGATGCTGAAAAAGCATTCGATTCGGTTGACTGGTCGTTCCTATATAGAATCTTATCCAGTTTCAATTTTCATAACAACTTCATTAGAACTATACAGGCATTATATAAAAAACCAACAGCTAAAATAAGGATTAACGGTAATTTATCATCATCTTTTGAGCTGGAAAGAGGATGTCGTCAGGGCTGCCCCCTGTCTCCACTGCTCTTTGCAATCTTCATAGAACCTCTGAATCAATGGATAAGACAAAATCAAGAAATTCAAGATATTACTCTTGGTCAGAAGGAACATAAAATAGCACTCTTTGCTGATGACATTTTAATATACCTGGGGCAGCCGAACACTTCTTTACCAGAACTAATCTCAGTTTTTTCAGACTATGGAGAGTTATCGGGGTACAAATTAAACATGCATAAAACCCAAGTTTTAACATTCAACTATGACCCAAATCATTATTCACTAAGTGAACTCAAAACTAACTGGGAGTTGGAATCTATGAAATATCTGGGGGTCAATATCCCGAAACAACTCAACAAAATTATAACACTAAACTATGATCCACTGGTGACAAAAATAAAATCTGACCTAGCAAGATGGAATATGATACCATTCTTAGGTACTGCACAAAGAACTGAAGCAGTCAAAATGAATATACTTCCACGTCTTCTATACCTTTTCCAAACAATACCGGTAGAACCTCCCAAAAAAACATGGCAGGAGCTGGACAGAAGGATCTCAAGATTCATATGGCAGGGCAAGAGACCTAGAATCAGACCTAGAATCAGAACCTTACAGCTAAACAAAGACAAAGGTGGGCTCACGCTGCCAAATATCAGGGACTATTTTAAAGCCGCACAAATTAAAACTTTAATAGAGATATGTAACCCAGTCTACACTGCACAATGGAAGGAGATCGAATGCCAAATAACAAGTGACATCCCCCTACAGACGGTAATAGGGAACAATGCCTTACCTAAACTCTTGAATAACACTAACCCGTGGATAGAGACCCCGCTAAAAATTTGGTTTAAGATAGTCGGAGAGAATCAAGCTAAAGAGCCCTATCGACTTCTGCAATGGATTGCCTATGATCAAGACTTTACCCCCAATAAAACAGACACTAGATTTAAAGAGTGGAAAGAGAAAGGGCTGATAAAATATTATGATTTTTTTAAGGGGCAAACTTTAAGAAGTTTTGAAGATTTGAAAAAACAAGGTCTAATAAATCAAGATCTTTACAGGTTCTTTCAGCTTAGACACCACATAAACAATATACTTAAAAAGGAGGATTTGGAAAGGGCCCAGTCAGGTGTTCTGAAGGTCTTCTTAATGGCATATAAAGGGATCCCAGGGATCAGATACATTTCTAAAATATACCAAGGTCTTCAAGACTTAAACGGAGACAACACATCATATATAAAAGTGAGATGGGAAAAAGAGGGGAATTTCACTTTACAATTGGAAATATGGGAAAAGCTAAATAAACAGCAATGGAAAAGTACCTCATCCCTGCAGTGGAGAGAATTTGGATGGAAAAATTTGGTAAGATTTTTCAGAACACCTGCACAAAACAAATTTACCCATAAGGGGTTGAACTGTTGGTGCTTGTGTGGTGAAAAGACTGCAAATCATTTTCATGTGTTTTGGTCATGCCCAGTTATCCACCAATATTGGACCAATGTACAGACAATATTGGGGAAAATATTCAAAATAACAGTTCCCTTTTCTTTTGTAACTTTGTATTTGGGTTTACTACCGGACTCACTGGAAAGACGAGGAGATAAATACTTATTCAATGTTTTAATATTGGCAAGTAAAAAAGCCCTAACTAAAAAATGGATGCTGAAGGACTGTCCTACACCTGAAGATTGGATTAACGTGATTCAAGACATTTACTCGATGGAAAAGTTGACATTCGCACTGAGACAGGACATGGATGGGTTCATGAACTTTTGGCAACCCTGGATCGCATATGTGTCTTCCATTAGATCTAATCTTTGACAAATACCATTTCAATAATGGTCCCGCTCTTTGTTCCAACTCTACTCAGATACTTTTACTTTTAATTACTCAATTTTCTGTTTGTTTGTTTTATTTTATTCTCTTTAATTTCACTTTTTCTTTCACTTTAAAAAAAAAAGGGGTGTTGTAATAATTATCCTACCAATGTTGTCAAATAGCAAAAAATAAGGGAACATGTGATGAAAATGTAAACAATGCAATGCTGTAATGACCTGTATACCCTTTACAAAAACTTAAATTAAAAAAACAAAATGGGTCTTTTTGGCTGTAATATTTTTCAAAAGCTTTGTAAAATGTGGAACCCTTTCAAGTCACAAACAATAGAATAGAATAGGCTTTACTGTCATTGTACAGTACAACCAAATTGTGGGTGCTCCACCAGACTACTGCACAATTAACTATAAGACAAGGATGAGATAAACCACAGTTACAGAACACACAACTGAAATGAAAACAGCCCAGGATTATGGAAAATCTATAGTAAAAAAAAAAAATACAGGAATATAAAATGACACGCATCAGTTGTCATCACCCGCAGCTCACGGGCTTCCACCTCAGCTGCGCGCACACCTGCTCCTCGTTAGTGCGCAGCTATTTATCCCATCCTGCCCTGAGCTGCAGCCTGGAGCAGTCAGTCTCCCTGCGTACTCAACTCACAGCAGCAGCCTTTCCTCCAGGCCTGCTGACTACTCTTCAAGACACGTAAGCTGTCTGTTATTGCCTTACCTTCTCCTGTCAGCCTTCCCCTGTGCACAGGTGGATCTCTCGGCGGCGGACTCACTCCCCCTCGTCTCGCCGCTCCTCTGCCTTGCCGCATCATCCCAGACGCACAGCAGGATGCTGTCTCCCAGGCTTGGGACCTTGCCAACGCCAGCCACCACGTCACACCAAGTAAGCACAGAACTCTGTCACTCTCCTGTGTGGTTGCCCAGCTAATCCCTGCTCTCCTCTCGTTTATAGGGTTGCCTGGCCGCACGGCGTGCTGCTGTGTCCTGACCTGCATCCTCCACCCACATCACACTCTCATCTCTCACACACGCATTCATACACGAAACATTATTGTTGAATAAAGCTTTCAAATCTGCCTGAGCCTGCGTGCATGTTTCCTGTGCCGAACAATATGTCAGTACGGCTCCAGCAAAGCGGCCCAGCGGACAGCGGGCTCGCATGCCGTTTTTCCACCCTCGAGGCTCGGGTGGATATGATTGCTCATCAACAGCAGGTGATACTACATCAACTGACTTCAATTACTAACCGGTTAGACAGCCTGGACCCTCCGCAGGCTTTCCCTCCGGGTCCTCTTGGCGTTGCGGCTCCGGTTGCCTCCACAACTGGCCAGCCTAGCTCGGGAGCGCCAACCCGTCTCACACCCATTCCAACCCCTGCTCACTTCAACGGGAAACTCGGTGGAGCGAAGGGGTTTATCTTGCAGTGTGAGTCGGTGTTTCTGCATGTTCCTGGGGATTTTCCCTCAGACCATAGCCGAATCGGGTACATGGCTAATCTTCTTGAGGGGCGAGCGTTAGCTTGGGCTTACGCCGTAATGACGAAGCCCAGCTACGCAAACCTCTCGTATGACCGGTTCGTGCGGGACTTTTTAGAAGTCTTCGATCATTCCCGTCTCGACAGCGTCCTCGCTGATCGGCTCCTTAGTCTCCAACAGGGAGGCCGGTCAGCGGCGGAATACGCGGTCGACTTCCGGGTGGCAGCGGAGGAAGTGGGCTGGGGAGAGGCTTCTCTCTGCAGTATTTTCCTCCGTAGCCTCAATTCTGGTCTGAGGGATGAGCTAGCCGGTCGGGATCTCCCAGGGCGACTCTCTGAGTTGATCTCGCTCACGATTAGCCTGGACAACAGGCAACGTGAGCGGGCTGCGGAGCGGAAGTCTGTCAGCCGCTCGCGCGGAGCTTCCCTCTGCCCAGCTCAGTCTCGCCCCCTGGCGTTACCGGCTCCGGAGTCCGCCGATGAACCAGAGGCCATGGCTATCGGGCGCACTAGGCTCCCTCTAGCGGAGAGACAACGCCGGCGGGAACGGGGTCTCTGCATGTATTGCGGAGATGACCAGCATCCCGTGGAGCTGTGCCCAGTTAAGCCAAACGGGGAGGTCCGCGAGTCACTGTAGGGGGCCTCGCGGACTCTAACCGGCCAAATCCCCTATCGTCATGCACACTGCCCATACGTTTCTGCCACAACTCCACCGGGCATTCCACTCACGCACTGGTGGATTCTGGGGCAGAGCAGAGTTTTATCTCTAAGAGCCTGGCAACCCATTTGGGCATACCCTGCCAACTGCTGCCTACCCCCCTGAACTTGGTGACGCTCTCTCGCTCTTCCCTGGGTACAGTTACACACCGCACTAAGCCAGTCCCCATCATTGTCTCCGGCAACCACCGGGAGGATCTGACTCTCTACGTCCTGCCCTCCTTGTTGGACCGTGTCATTCTGGGTTACCCCTGGCTGCGGCTGCATAATCCTGTCCTGGATTGGAGAACCGGCAGCGTCCTGTCCTGGAGCACCTTCTGCCTGGGCACCTGCCTCCAGTCGGCGGCTTGTGCTCCATCCTCTCCTCCACTGGCACTGGTCTTTGAGCCCCCGGACCTGACTCTAGTGCCGCAGGAGTTCTATGACTTGGGGGCAGCATTCAGCAAGTCCAGAGCCTTGTCCCTTCCTCTGCATCGACCATATGACTGTGCGATTAACCTCCGCCCGGGGGCCCCCCTGCCGTCTGGCCGCCTATACAGTCTCTCTGCACCGGAACGCGAGGCGATGGACACCTATATTAAGGAGTCACTCAGCGCTGGGATCATCTGCCCCTCCTCGTCCCCGCTTGGCGCGGGTTTCCTCTTCGTGGGTAAGAAGGATGGGTCCCTACGCCCCTGTATCGACTTCAGAGTGCTAAATGACATCACTATTAAGGACCGCTACACACTGCCGCTCATGGACACTGCTTTCCACTCCCTCCAGGGGGCGACCTGGTTCACCAAGCTTGACCTCCGCAGCGCTTACCATCTCGTTAGGAGCCGGGAGGGAGACGAATGGAAGACGGCCTTTAGGACACCCAGTGGCCACTTCAAATATCTCGTGATGCCGTTCGGGCTCACCAACGCACCTGCCGTCTTCCAGTGTCTCATTAACGACGTTCTGCTGGACTTCCTGGGAGTATTCGTCTTTGATTATCTCGATGACGTACTCATCTTCTCCAGGTCACGGGAGGAGCACCAGGCCCATGTGAGGCGGGTCCTGCAACGTCTGCTGGAGAATCGCTTGTTCATAAAGGCTGAGAAGTGCGAATTCTACGCCCGGACCACCTCCTTCCTGGGGTTCGTTATCTCTCATAATCAGATCCTCCCTGACCCCGCTAAGGTTAAAGCGGTGGTCGAGTGGCCCAGGCCTACCTCCAGGAAGCAGGTGCAGCAGTTCATTGGATTCGCGAAAGTCTACCGGCGCTTTGTTCCCAACTACAGCGCCATCGTCTCCCCCCTGACCCACCTCACGTCATCGAAGGTGCCCTTTCAGTGGTCCGAGGAAGCGGCCACCGCCTTCAAGACTCTCCAGGCGGAGTTCTCGTCCTCCCGGGTCCTGACCCAGGTTGATCCCGCGCTTCAGTGTCTGGTGGAGGTCGACGCGTCCGACACGGGGATGGGGGCGGTGCTCTCCCAGCGCTCACCGGTGGATGATGTCAAGCGGCCCTGCGCCTTCTTCTCCACAGGAAGTTATCAGCGGCAGAGCGCAACTATGACGTCGGCGACAGGGAGCTCCTCGCCGTCAAGCTCGCACTACAGGAGTGGCGTCACTGGTTAGAGGGGGCAGCCCAGCCCTTTGTGGTCTGGACGGAGCATAAAAATCTCGAGTACTTGAGGTCAGCGAGGCGCCTGAATGCCCGCCAGGCGCGCTGGTCTCTATTTTTTGCTCGCTTCCACTTTACCATCACGTACCGTCCAGGCTCGAAGAATGGGTTGCCCGACGCCCTGTCCAGACAATTTGCCCCAGAGGGTCCGGAGAAGTCCGAACATACCATCCTGCCCGATTCGTGCGTCGTGGGGGCGATTGCCTGGTCCATCAAGGACAAGATTCTGAAGGCTCAGGAGGCGGAGCCGGATCCTGGTGGGGGGCCGGAGAGGAGGCTCTATGTTCCTTCGGCGGTTCGAGGTGAAGTGATCCACTGGGCCCATACCTCCAAACTCTCCTGTCACCCTGGCATCACCCGCCTGGTGAGTTGGCTGCAACGCTCGTTTTGGTGGCCGGGTCTTCAGAAGGACGTGACCAACTATGTCCGGGCCTGTCCCCAGTGCGCTACCGGAAAGTCGCAGAACTCTCCACCTGCGGGTCTACTCCAGCCCCTGCCGGTTCCGGGCAGGCCCTGGTCACACATCGCCCTTGACTTCGTCACCGGAGTCCCTGTCTCTAACACCTATGACACGGTTCTCACTATTGTGAGACGGCCGATCTTCTGGTCCAGCATGTCGTCAGGCTGCATGGGATCCCGCTGGACGTGGTCTCGGACCAGGGCCCGCAGTTTGTCTCCCAGGTTTGGAGGAGCTTTTGCAACGCCTTGGGGGCTACAGTCAGTCTTTCCTCTGGTTACCATCCCCAGTCTAACAGGCAATGCGAGCGCACGAACCAGGAGTTGGAGGCCGCCCTGTGTTGCGTAACATCCTCTAAGCCTTCGTCCTGGAGCTCCTACCTGACCTGGGTGGAATACGCCCATAACTCGGCCCGGTCCTCTGCTACTGGGGTGTCGCCTTTTGAAGCGTCCTTGGGGTACGATCCCCCTGTTTTTCCTGAGCAGGAGGGTGAGCTAGCTGTCCCTTCCATCCAGGCGCACATCAGGCGCTGCCGGAGTTTGTGGACCAAAACCAAGGACGTGCTTTTACGCACAGCGGCGCGCAACAGCTCCACCGCCAATCGCCACAGAAGGCCGGCTCCTGTCTACCAGGTGGGTCAGCGGGTTTGGCTTTCATCCCAGGACATCAACCTGAAGGGTGAGAAGAGGAAATTGGCACCAAGGTTTCTCAGCCCCTTCGTAATTTCTAAAATCATCAACCTGGTGGCTGTGCGTTTGGCCCTCCCCCCCCCCCCCTTCATGTGTGTCCCACTTTCCACGTTTCCAAGATCAAGCCTGTCCTTTCCAATTCACTCTGCCCTCCTCCTAGGTCTCCTCCTGCACCTAGGATGATCGACGGTGACCCGGCGTGGGGTGTTACTGCCATCCTGGACTCCCGGCGTCGGGGTCGTGGGCTGCAATATCTGGTGGATTGGGAAGGTTATGGTCCGGAGTGGAGATCCTGGGTGCGCTCTTCGTGGGTGTTGGATCAGGAACTCATCGCGGAGTTTCACCGGACACACCCAGGTAAGCCAGCGCCAGGAGGCGCTGGTAGGGGGGGGAAGTACTGTCATCACCCGCAGCTCACGGGCTTCCACCTCAGCTGCACGCACACCTGCTCTTCGTTAGTGCGCAGCTATTCATCCCATCCTGAGCTGCAGCCTGGAGCCGTCTGTCTCCCTGCGTACTCAACTCACAGCAGCATCCTTTCCTCCAGGCCTGCTGACTACTCTTCAAGACACGTAAGCTGTCTGTTATTGCCTTACCTTCTCCTGTCAGCCTTCCCCTGTGCACAGGTGGATCTCTCGGCGGCGGACTCACTCCCCCTCGTCTCGCCGCTCCTCTGCCTTGCCGCATCATCCCGGACGCACAGCAGGACGCTGTCTCCCAGGCTTGGGACCTTGCCAACGCCAGCCACCACGTCACACCAAGTAAGCACAGAACTCTGTCACTCTCCTGTGTGGTTGCCCAGCTAATCCCTGCTCTCCTCTCGTTTATAGGGTTGCCTGGCCGCATCTCCACCCACATCACACTCTCATCTCTCACACACGCATTCATACACGAAACATTATTGTTGAATAAAGCTTTCAAATCTGCCTGAGCCTGCGTGCATGTTTCCTGGGCCGAACAATATGTCATCAGTGTGTTTCACACAACAATGTTATACTATATAACCAGACTCATGCTATAGTATTCTAGTGTGCACATGAGGTATAACCACGGCTGCTGTGGGGCTGCTGCTGGACTGAGTCCCACATCCTAGATGGAACCATTGGTTTACATGGTTTTGGTTATGACAGGCAACCATGTCATCCAGCTCTTCTGGCTGCCTGCAAGTACACCACAACACATTCAGATTTACAACAGATTAAGGAGAAGAGCTATAATCATAACAAGCTAGTTTGTATACAGGTACATCTCAATAAATTAGAATTATGAAAAAATTCAATATTTTTTGTCACTTATTTCAGAAAGTGAAACCCATATATTATACAGATTCATTACACAGAGAGTGATATATTTCAAGTGTTTATTTATTTTAATTTTGATGATTATGGCTTACAGCCCATGAAAGCCCCAAATTCAGTTTCTCAAAAAATTAGAATATTACATAAAATTAATTTTAAAAAATAGTTTTTTAATAGAAATGTTGGCCGACTGAAAAGTATGTCCATGTACACACTCAGTATTTGGTCGAGGTTCCTTTTGGATTAATTACTGTATCAATGTGGCGTGGCATGGAGATGATCAGCCTGTGTTACTGCTGAGGTGTTATGAAGGTCCAGGTTGATTTGATAGTGACCTTCAGCTCATCTGCAGTGTTGGGTCTGGTGTCTCTCATCTTCCCTTTGACAATACTCCATAGATTCTCTATGGGGTTTAGGTCAGGAGAGTTTGCTGGCCAGACAAACACAGTGATGCCATGGTCATTAAACCAGGTTTTGATACCTTTGGCAGTGTGTGTGTGGGAGGGTGCCAAGTCCTGCTGGAAAATCGTCACTTCCTTGTGGTAACGTATCGTCACTTCCTGTTTGGTGTCTGCCTGTGTGGTTTGCTCTCCAGCCACTAGCTAGCCACTAGCTATGGCTACTAGCTCTCTTTCCTCTCCTCCTCTGGTGTGCTCTCTCTGTTAGATGTTTAGCTACACCTCTGCCTCTTTTAGTGATAATGGTAAATGTAATAAATGTTGTCTTTTTGAGGCGCTCGAGGCGAGGTTGTCTGATTTGGAATCCCGGCTCTGCTGCATTGAAACACCGTCTGCGCCAGTTAATCTCGACGGACGCCCCTTAGCTGCAGCGGAGCTAGCTAGCTTAAGCCCCCCTGTCAGCGGTTCCCCGGCTCTCCTCAGCAGCGAGGAGACTGGGTGGGTGACAGTGAAAAGAAGCCTAGTCGCAAAGCCCCGGTACACCACCAACCTGTTCACGTTTCTAATCGTTTTTCCCCGCTCAGCGACACACCCGCTGAGGAAAAAACTCTGATCATTGGCGACTCTGTAGTCAGAAACGTGAACCTAGAGACTCCAGCGGCCATAGTCACATGCATTCCTGGGGCCAGAGCAGGCGACATCGAGTCAAATTTCAAAATGCTGGCTAAAAGTAACTGTAAATATTCCACAATTGTTATTCACGCCGGCATTAATGACATCCGTCTCCGGCAAGTCGGAAGTCACGAAACTTAATATAGAATCGGTGTGTGACTTTGCAAAAACGATGTCTGCCACTGTAGTATTCTCTGGGCCCCTCCCCAATCTGACCAGTGATGACATGTTTAGCCGCTTGTCATCCTTGAACCGCTGGCTGTCTGTGTGGTGTCCTAAAAATAACGTGGGCTACATTGACAATTGGAGCTCTTTTTGGGGAAAACCTGGTCTTATGAGACGAGACAGCATTCATCCCATTTTGGATGGTGCTTCTCATTTATCTAACAATCTGGCATCTTTTTTATCCAAATTTCCAAAACCCTGACTACTCAGAGTGGGGACCAGGAAGCAGAGTCGCAGTCTTACACGCCTCTCTGCAGCTCCTCTTCATCCGCCACCCCTCAGCTTAGCCCCTGTCTTCCCCATCAGAGAATCGTTGTCTGCTACCTCCAAAGTAAATAAAAATATAATGCATAAGCATCCCAAAGTGATAAAGCAAAATATTGGTAAAACTCAAATTAAACATAAAGCCTCTAAATTGAATGAATTGGCCTCTGTTCCTCCTCATAATTTAAAAATTAAATGTGGTTTATTAAATATTAGGTCTCTAACTCCCAAGTCTCTGTTAGTCCATGATCTGTTAATTGATCATCAGATTGATTTAATTTCCCTTACAGAGACTTGGTTAGGGCAAGAGGATTATGTTGGTTTAAATGAATCAACTCCCTCTGGTTATTTAAACTGTCAAAATCCCAGAAGTTCTGGTCGTGGAGGAGGAGTAGCAACAATTTACCATTCCAAATTACTAGTTAATGTAAAGCAAAAAACATGTTATAATTCCTTTGAGGGCCTGGTCCTCAGTATTGGGCACTTTAGCAATTTTAGGTTAAACCCAATTTTATTTGCCATAGTTTATCGTCCCCCATCAACCTACTCAGAATTTTTATCCGAATTTGCTGATTTCCTAGCTGATTTAGTGCTGAAATCTGATAGAATAATTATAGTAGGGGACTTTAATATACATGTGGATGTAGATAGTGACTGCCTTAATGTGGCTTTTAATTCAATATTAGACTCGATTGGGTTTTCTCAGAAAGTAGGAAATTCTACTCATTACCTCCACCATACATTGGACCTTGTTCTGACATATGGCATAGAAATAGAAAATCTTGTAGTGTCTCCTCATAACCCTGTACTGTCAGACCATTGTCTGTTAACCTTTGATTTTACTATTTCTGACTATTTGGCTCCTAAAGAAAAATATTATTACAGTAGATGCCTCTCAGATGATGCTGTTACCAAATTTATGCAGTTTGTTTCCTCTATGCCATGTGTCAACACAACGGAAATAAGCTATAGACAGCTTGCTCCTTCTGTAATTGATAACATTGTGGATAGTGTTTCAGCTTCTCTGCATCAGACTCTAGACTTGGTGGCCCCCTTAAAAAAGAAAAAGTCTAATCAGAGATTTCTAACTCCTTGGTTCAACACAGAAACTCGTAGCTTAAAACAGAAGACTCGTTAATTAGAAAGAAAATGGTGCTCCACTAATTTAGATGAAATCTATTTAGCTTGGAGAAATCATCTTTTAATTTATAAAAAATCTCTTAGAAAAGCTAGAACGAGTTATTACTCTGCATTAATAGAAGAGAACAAGAATAATCCCAGGTTTCTTTTCAGTACTGTAGCCAGGTTGACAAAGAGTCAGGACTCTGTCAATCCTAGCATTCCCTTAGAGCTTACTAGTCAGGACTTTATGAACTTTTTCAATAATAAAATTTCATCCATCAGAGATAAAATCAATCAGATTCTTCCCACAGTTAACTTAAATACTGTAACTACTACAACTCCTTCTATTGATGTCTGTCTTGATGAGTTTACTCCAATCGACCTTTGTGAGTTAGACAAAATAGTTTCCTCATCCAAACCTTCAACTTGTCTTTTAGACCCTATTCCTACCAGGTTATTTAAAGAAGTCTTCCCACTTATTGGTAGCCTTATTCTTCATATAATCAATTCTTCATTAACTTTAGGCCATGTACCGCAGGCTTTTAAAACGGCTGTAATTAAACCCATACTCAAAAAGCCAACGCTAGATCCAGGAGCTTTAGCTAACTATAGACCAATCTCTAATCTCCCTTTCATTTCAAAAATCTTAGAAAGAGTTGTTGCTACGCAATTATTTGACCACCTGCAGGGAAATGGTTTACTTGAGTTTCAGTCTGGGTTTAGAATCCATCATAGTGTGGCCGACACACATTGTGGGCTCACGTTGCCACAGAGACAGGACTGCATGTGTATTGTGGGGTGTCACGTCTGCAAGGACAAGAGGACTCGAATCTGCAGAAGATAACAAGGAAGTGTGAGATTTGTCTCTTTATCCCACAGAAGATGCCCCGGAGAGTATTCCGGTTCATCAGGAAATGAGAGACAATAGGTGAAGCTTCAAAGGGATGCTTTGTAACTGTATGTTTACTGAAGACACCATGTGACTTGAATCCTGATGCTGGAAATGTATATAAGGGGTGTTGAGATATGATTCTTTCTCTTTCCTGCTTTGAGAATGCTAGAAGTTGTGTTCTGTCAAATAAAGCTGGTTTATGACTAAACGCAGCCTCATCATTTGAGCACACACTTCTACACTGGTGACCTACGACGGAAAATGAGCACACAGAATTCTCCCGAGCAGGGCTCGGCGGAAGCCAGCCTGATGGCCGCCTCCACGATCCGGCTGCCTGATTTCTGGCAGCACAGCCCGCGCTCATGGTTTAGCGCAGTCGAGGCGCAGTTCAACCTCCGGAGAATCTCCAGCGACGACACAAGATTCTACCACGTGGTAGCGAAGCTGGACAGCGACACGGTCCAGAGAGTGGAGGATCTGGTTAACCATCCACCAGACAGCGACAAGTACAGCGCATTGAAGGACGCGCTGATCAGCCATTTCACCCCCTCAGTCCAACAAAGAGCAGAGGGGCTCCTGGCGCTGACGGAGGCAGAAAACGATAGACCTGCGGACCTGATGGTGAAGATGCTGCAGCTCAAAGCCTCTGAGGATGGCAAATTCATTTTCGCCCACCTTTTCCTTCGAACCCTACCACCAGCAGTGAGAGTGGCCCTGGCAGAGTCACCCCGATTGGCCAGGCGAGACTACCATGGGTTGAGCAAGGAGGCGCAGAGGTTGGTCGACGCCCACAAGCGGAACGTGGTTTCGGCCGCGGCAGCCAGTCCGGGAATGGCGTCCGGAGACAGCACAGGTCCAGCGGCCGCGGCGCCAGACGCACCAACGACGGCGGCGACGGGAGCCAGACGACGCGGAGCGGAGAACGGCTCGTGCTTCTACCACCGCCGTTTTGCAGAGAGAGCGCACAGGTGCGTCCCACCGTGCAATTTTAAGCGCCAGGGAAACGCCAAGACCGAGGGCCGGTAGCAGCTGCGACCCTCGGCAACGAGAACAGGCTGCTTTACCTGACGGATGCACGCTCGGGGAAACAGTTCCTCGTGGACACGGGCTCTCAGCTGAGCTTCGTCACACCCACCTACGCGGAACGACTGTCGCCTTCTAAAGCCCCCTGGGTGTCAGTGTCAGCAGCGAACGGCTCCACGATTAAAACGTTTGGTGAGAGGACCATGCTTCTGTCCTTACAGGGCCGTTCATTTGAGTGGACATTTATTGTAGCAGCAGTCAGTTTCAACATGTTAGGGGCTGATTTTTTGTGCTCACATGGTTTATTGGTTGACCTTGCTAATAGACGTCTGATTAATGCACTGTCCTTTCATTCTATTCCCTGCACAGCTCGGGTGGCCCCGCCAACTGCACATGCCAGCGTCTCAGCTGTGGGTGGTAAGTTTCACACTTTGCTTGCTCAGTTTCCAGCACTCACAGTCCCCACGTTTTCGGCAACGGTGGCCAAACATGGGGTAG
The DNA here is from genome assembly GCA_020510985.1 of Pholidichthys leucotaenia. Taxonomy (NCBI): domain Eukaryota; kingdom Metazoa; phylum Chordata; class Actinopteri; order Cichliformes; family Pholidichthyidae; genus Pholidichthys; species Pholidichthys leucotaenia. The sequence continues at coordinate 371,272,043 of CM035842.1, read as the reverse complement.
AACATTTCATAACAACCACAGGCCCTCCCGTTTTTGCAAAAGCTCGGCGCTTGGACCCAGCTAAACTGGCCATCGCGCGCGAGGAGTTCACTAATCTGGAAAAACTGGGCATTGTTAGACGCTCCAAGAGCTCTTGGGCTTCGCCGTTACACATGGTCCCCAAGGCCGACGGCTCGTGGCGACCTTGCGGCGATTTCCGCAGGTTGAACAACGTTTCAGCTCATGACCGCTACCCGATTCCGCACATTCAGGATTTTTCTGTTCATTTGGCGGGGGCGCGCATTTTTTCTAAAATAGACTTGGTGCTCGGCTATCACCAGGTTCCAGTGCGCGCGCAGGATGTACCCAAAACAGCGGTCATAACGCCTTTCGGCCTTTTTGAGTTCTTGCGCATGCCTTTTGGCCTCAAGGGGGCCGCGCAGACTTTCCAACGCATGATGGATGCAGTTTTACGCGACCTGCCTTTCGTGTTCGTTTATTTGGACGATATTTTGGTAGCCAGCGCGTCCGAAGGTGAACATGAAAAACACCTCACAGCAGTTTTCCAGAGGCTGGCAGAGCACGGGTTAATAGTTAACCCAGCGAAGTGCCAGTTTGGGGTGGCGCAGAGTGATTTTTTGGGACATCGCATTTCCCCCTTCCAAATAAAGTGCGTGCCATAACGGATTTTCCGCAACCTCAAACGGTCAAGGCGCTTCAGGAGTTTCTAGGGATGGTTAATTTTTACAGCCGATTCCTCCCAAGCGCAGCACGACTCATGCAGCCATTGTACACCGCGTTAAAAAAACAAAAGCCCGCAAATAAAGTTGAATGGTCTCCGGAGCGGGAGCGCGCTTTTGCCCAGGTCAAATCAGCCCTGGCAAACGCAGTTTTGTTAGCGCACCCAGTTCCAACGGCCCGCATGGCGCTCACCACTGACGCTTCCGATGTAGCGGTGGGGGCGGTAGTTGAACAGTTTGTGGCAGGTACCTGGCAACCCCTCGCGTTTTTCAGCAGGACCTTGCGCGATAGTGAACGGAAATACAGCGCGTTTGACAGGGAGCTTTTGGCCCTACACTTGGCCATCCGTCATTTTCAGTTCTGGTTAGAGGGGCGACGTTTCACCGCTTTTGTGGATCATAAACCGCTAACGTTTGCGATGGCCAAAATTTCAGAACCCTGGTCAGGCCGGCAACAAAGGCAACTAGCCGCAATATCGGAGTTCACTACTGATATTCAGCATGTCGCGGGTAAACACAATGTTGTGGCAGACTGCCTCTCGCGTGCAGTAGCATCGCCAAGCCCCATAGGGGCAGACTCTGTAGCCATGGCCGCGGGCCCGGGCAGCGACGCGGGAGCGCGTGCATCCCCGGTCTGTGTTGGGTTAGATTATGCAGCCATGGCTGCGGAGCAGGTTAACGACGCGGACGTGCGCGCGCTCCAGTCTGGACCAACAGGGTTAAGGCTGGAGCACAGGGTGCAACAAGACGGTATGCCCCCGCTAATCTGCGATGTCTCCACGGGACGGCCCCGCCCCGTGGTGCCAGCCGCGTGGCGTCGCCTTGTTTTTGACTTGGTCCATTCTCTCGCGCACCCAGGGGTGCGCGCATCGATCAAATTGGTGGGGGAGAAATTTGTTTGGCCCGGGTTGCGCAAACAGGTCAAGGAATGGGCAGCAGCCTGCGTAGCGTGTCAGTGAGCCAAAATACACAGACACACTAAGGCCCTGTTAGAGCCTTTTCACATCCCCGCTAAGCGTTTTGATCATGTGCACATTGACCTGGTCGGCCCACTTCCGTTATCACATGGGCACACACATCTTTTGACGATGGTAGACCGCACCACGCGCTGGCCAGAGGCGATTCCTCTGACATCAACCACAGCGGAAGAAGTTGCGCGAGCATTTTTAGCAACGTGGGTTGCGCGTTTTGGTGTACCGTCGGACATAACGTCCGACAGGGGTCCCCAATTTATTTCCGAGCTATGGTCATCGATGGCCCGCAGCTTGGGGGTGAAGATTCATTGCACTACCGCGTATAACCCCCAGGCTAATGGTTTATGCGAACGCTTTCACAGGTCATTGAAAGCAGCCCTCAGAGCGTCGCTAACGGATACAAATTGGGTAGACAAACTTCCATGGGTCTTATTGGGGTTGCGTTCTGCACCTAAGGAAGATTTGCCTGCTTCCCCGGCTGAATTAGTTTTTGCACAACCGCTCCGTTTGCTGGGGGAATTTCTTCCCGATAATCCCGCACCTAATGGCACCCCTGCTCAGCCGTGGCAGAACGGCTCAGGAGCAAACACGCTCCCTGGCCCAGTCCATCACAGTTTCCCACACGTTTTTGTGCCAAAGGCTTTAAAAAATGCGGAGTTTGTTTTTGTCAAACATGATGCTCAGCGTCCAAGTTTGCGGCCGTTTTACGACGGACCGTTTCGAGAGCTGGAGACCGGGCAGAAGCATTTTCTGCTAGATTTAGGGGGCAGAAGGGAGCTGATTTGCATAAACAGGCTCAAACCCGCTTTTGTTCTGGCTGACGAGGAGGTGCAGCTCGCAAGGCCCCCCCCGCCGTGGCAGGCCGCCGAGAGGACATTCTCCAAAGTCTTCACAGAAAGGTGTTAACAGCTTTAATCCACAGGTGCAGAGAGATGTTGCAGGTGCAGCCAAGCCAGTTTGCAGCAGATTCGGCAGAAGGTTAAAACCTAGGCAGTTGGTGGATTGATTAGCGATGTATGGAGTGCTTTGTGTTTCCTTTTTTTTTTTTTTTTTGTTTTTGTTTTTTTTCCTGTTATGCCATGCAGGTTCTGCCTTACTAGACGTTTGGGGGGGGGGGGGGGTAGTGTGGCCGACACACATTGTGGGCTCACGTTGCCACAGAGACAGGACTGCATGTGTATTGTGGGGTGTCACGTCTGCAAGGACAAGAGGACTCGAATCTGCAGAAGATAACAAGGAAGTGTGAGATGTCTCTTTGTCCCACAGAAGATGCCCCGGAGAGTATTCCGGTTCATCAGGAAATGAGAGACAATAGGTGAAGCTTCAAAGGGATGCTTTGTAACTGTATGTTTACTGAAGACACCATGTGACTTGAATCCTGATGCTGGAAATGTATATAAGGGGTGTTGAGATATGATTCTTTCTCTTTCCTGCTTTGAGAATGCTAGAAGTTGTGTTCTGTCAAATAAAGCTGGTTTATGACTAAACGCAGCCTCGTCATTTGAGCACACACTTCTACAATAGTACTGAAACAGCCTTAGCGAAGGTCACTAATGACCTCCTCATTGCATCTGATAATGGACTAGTTTCTGTACTTGTCCTTTTAGACCTTAGTGCAGCTTTTGATACTATCGATCATAATATTCTACTTGATAGATTAGAACACTATGTTGGACTTAATGGAACTTCGTTGCAGTGGTTTAGATCTTATTTATCTGATTCCAGTTTGTTCATGTAAATAATGAGTTTTCTTTCAACTCAAAGCTCAGTCATGGAGTTCCACAGGGATCTGTGCTAGGCCCGACTCTTTTTAGTTTATATATGCTTCCGTTAGGCAACATTATTAGAAAGCACTCTATACATTTTCATTGTTATGCTGATGACACACAATTATACCTGTCAATGAAGCCAGATGATAGTAATCAATTAGCCAAGTTAGAAGCCTGTCTTAAGGAAATCAAAGCTTGGATGACTTGTAATTTCCTGCTATTAAATTCAGATAAGACTGAAGTCATTCTTGTTGGTCCAAAAAACCTTAGAAATTCCTTTCCAAATCAAACTTTCAGTTTGGATGCGGTTACTCTTTCTCTTAATAGCTCTGTGAGGAACCATGGAGTTATTTTTGATCAGGATTTGTCCTTCAATTCACATATTAAATTTGTTTCTAAGACTGCCTTCTATCATTTGCGTAATATTGCCAAGATTAGGAGCATCTTGTCTCAGAGTGATGCTGAGAAACTGATCCACGCTTTTGTTAGCTTGAGATTAGATTATTGTAATTCTTTATTATCAGGCTGTCCTAAAACATCTTTAAAAAGTCTTCAGCTGATCCAAAATGCTGCAGCAAGAGTTTTAACAGGTGCTAGAAAGACAGATCATATCTCTCCGGTTCTGGCCTCCCTTCATTGGCTTCCCATAGAGTTTAGAATTAAGTTTAAAATCCTTCTTCTTACTTACAAAGCTCTAAACAATCAGGCTCCTTTTTATTTAAAAGATCTGATACTACCGTATTATCCTAACCGAGCACTACGCTCCCAAAATGCAGGATTACTTGTAATACCTAGAATCTCCAAAAGTACAATAGGAGGCAGAGCCTTCAGTTATCAAGCTCCTCTCCTGTGGAATCAGCTGCCAATCTGGATTCGGGAGTCAGACTCGATCTCTGTTTTTAAGAATAGGGCTAAAACCTACCTTTTTGATATAGCCTACAATTAGGGAGGGATCATGTGTTTCTGAACCCTTCCTTTAGTTATGCTGCTAATAGGTTTAGTCAGCCGGGGGACCTCCAGTAATGCACTGGGCCTCACTCCTTTTCTCACTCTCAATGAAATTTTTTTTTCGCTGGTCATTAACATTTGTTTGTTCTCTCCCATAGATTGAGTCCCCATCGTGCTGTTTGCTCTCTACATGTCTGTTCTTTTCTTCTTCTCTATCCCCTCACCCCCCAGCCAGTCGCAGCAGATGACTGCCCCTCCCTGAGCCTGGTTTTGCTGGAGGTTTCTTCCTGTTAAAAGGGAGTTTTTCCTCTCCACCGTCGCCAAGTGCTTGCTCACAGGGGATCGCCTGATTGCTGGGGTCTTTCTGCAACTGTGGGGGTTCCCCCTACAGTTGATAGTGCTATGAGATGACTGTTGTTGTGAAATGGCGCTATATAAATAAAGTTGAATTGAAAATGAAATCAGCTTCTCCAGAAAGCTTGTCAGCAGAGGGAAGCTTGAAGTGCTCTAAAATTTCCTGGTAGACGACTGCGCTGACTTTGGTCTTGATCAAACACAGTGAACAAACACCAGCAGATGACATGATTCCTCACACCATCACTGACTGTGGAAACTTCACACTAAACCACAAGCAACATAGATTCTGTGCCTCTCCACTCTTTCTCCAGACTCTGGGACTTTGATTTCCAAATGAAATGCAAAATTTACTTTTATCTGAACAGAGGTATGCTGGTGTTTGTCCACTGTGTTTTATAGTGGACAAACTGTGTTTTAAAGTGGACAACCCCCCCCCCCCCTCCACCAACAACCCCCCCCACTCCCATAAAACAGCCCCCCAACCTGACCCTCACTAAGACCCAGGTGAGGACGGAGCTGAGGAAGATCAAGGCGAGGAAGGCCTCGGGACCGGACGGCATCAGCGCGAAGCTCCTCAAGTCCTGCACAGACCAACTGTGTGTGATTGTGGAGCACATCTTCAACCTGAGCCTGAAGCTGGGGAGGGTACCACAGTTGTGGAAAACATTTTGTGTGCTACCCGTACCAAAGACTTCCCACCCCAGAGACCTGAACAGCTACAGGCCAGTGGCCCTGACATCTCACCTGATGAAGACCCTGGAGAGACAGCTCCTTTCTCACCTCCGCCCCCTGGTGGGACCAGCAATGGATCCACTCCAGTTCGCCTACCAGCATGGCATTGGGGTGGAGGATGCAGTGATCTTCCTTCTTCACCGTTCCCTGTCCCACCTGGAGAAGCCTGGGAACGCAGTGAGGATCATGTTCTTTGACTTCTCCAGTGCTTTCAACACCATTCAACCGATGATCCTGAGGGACAAGCTGTTGTGCGCAGGGGTGGACCAGCACCTGTCATCATGGACCCTGGACTACCTCACAAACCGGCCACAGTTTGTGAGAACCCAGGATTGTGTGTCGGACACGATCATCGGCAGCACGCCCCCCCCCCCCCCAGGGAACGGTTTTGGCTCCCTTCCTGTTCACCCTTTATACTGTGGACTTCTCACACAACACAACATACTGCCATCTGCAGAAGTTCTCTGATGACTCTGCGATTGTCGGCCTCATCTCCAATGGCGATGAAGCTGAGTACAGAGGACTTATCCAGGACTTCGTGGACTGGTGCCATCGGAACTGCCTCCAGATCAACGCGAGGAAAACTAAGGAGCTGGTGGTGGACTGCCGCAGGCAAGGACAACCCCTCACAGCACCAGTAAACATCCAGGGAACAGACATTGAGATGGTGACATCCTACAAATACCTGGGTGTTCATCTGAATAATAAACTAGGCTGGTCACACAATCCCCCTCATGGATCGTCACCTTATCGTGGTGGGGGGGTTTGCGTGCCCCCGTGATCCCAGGAGCTATGTTGTCCGGGGCAATTTGCCTCTGATAGGGTCACCCAAGACAAACTGGTCCTGAGTGAAGGGCCAGACTAAGAACGATCCAACAGACTCTCATGATAAATTCTAGATCAAGGATTCAGTGTACCCTGCCCGGTATGGGGTTACCGGGGCCCCACCCTGGATCCAGGCCTGGGCGAGTGGCTCGATGGCTAGCGTCTGGTGGCCGGGTTTCCACCCATGGGACCCGGCCAGGCTCAGCCTGAAGGAGTTACATGGGTCCGCCCTCCAGTGGGCTCACCACCTGCAGGAGGGATCATGGGAGTCTGGTGCTATGTGGATTAGGTGGTGGTCAAAGGCGGAGACCTTGGCAAACTGATCCCAAGCTTTCTAAACTGGACGCCTCCCACTTGAGGTGTTTCGGGCACGTCCCACTGGGAGGAGACCCTGGGGCAGACCCAGGACTCAGTGGAGAGACTATGTCTCCCAGCTGGTCTGGGAACGCCTTGGTATCCTCTCTGAAGACCTGGAGCAGGTGGCGGGGGAGAGGGAAGTCGGGCTTCAATGCTTGAACTGCTGCCTCCGCGACCCGAACCTCTGGAAAAGCGGTAGAAGATGGACGGATGGATGGATGGTCACACAATACCAGTGCACTCTACAAGAAGGGACAGCGCAGGCTGTTCCTACTGAGGAGGCTCAGGTCTTTTGGTGTACAAGGAGTGCTCCTGAAGACATTCTATGATTCGGTGGTGGCATCAGCCATCACTTTTGGAGTGGTCTGCTGGGGCAGTGGCATCACAGCAGCCGATAGGAAGAGACTGAACAAACTGATCAAGAAAGCTAGTTCTGTCCTGGGGCAGCACCTTGACCCAGTGGAGGAGATAGGAGAGAGAAGGATGGTGGCTAAACTGTCATCTCTGCTGGAGTCCGAGTCCCACCCTATGCAGGACATACTGAACGCACTGAAGAGCTCATTTAGAAGCAGACTACATCATCCTAGGTGCATGACCGAGAGGTTTTGCAGGTCCTTCCTACCTACAGCTGTCAGACTTTATAACCTAAGCAGGGCTGCGTGCAGAGATAGCAAAACAACGTGACGACCTAATAGTATTGAATGCAAAAGACGCAACAGACTTACAGACATGGACAAAATTGTTGGTACCCCTCTGCTGATGAAAGAAAAACCCACAATGGTCACAGAAATAACTTGAATCTGACAAAAGTGGTAATAAATAAAAATTCTATGAAAATTAACCAATGAAAATCAGGCAGTGCTTTTGAATTGTGGTTCAACAGAATTATTTTAAAAAACAAACTCATGAAACAGGCCTGGACAAAAATGATGGTACTCCTAGAAAAGATTGAAAATAATGTGACCATAGGGACATGTTCAACCAAGATGTGTCCTCTAATTAACATCACAGGTGTCTACAAACTTGTAATCAGTCAGTCGGCCTATTTAAAGGGTGACAAGTAGTCACTGTGCTGTTTGTTGACATGGTGTGTACCACACTAAACATGGACCAGAGGAAGCAAAGGAAAGAGTTGTCTCAGGAGATTAGAAAGAAAATTATAGACAAGCATGTTAAAGGTAAAGGCTATAAGACCATCTCCAAGCAGCTTGATGTTCCTGTGACTACAGTTGCACATATTATTCAGCTAGCTGAATAATAAGCTGAAGCAGGAGCTGAAACATGCCGTCTGGAGAAGGAACCCTTCAAACCTGAGACAACTGGAGCAGTTTGCTCGTGAAGAGTGGGTCAAAATACCTGCTGAGAGGTGCAGAAGTCTCATTGACAGTTACAGAAATCGTTTGATTGCAGTGATTGCCTCAAAAGGTTGTGCAACAAAATATTAAATTAAGGGTACTGCGGCGGCATGAAATAAAGCGGCGTTGTTGGAGGTTTTAAGTAAAGTTTTATCATACCGCCGTCACGAGCTCCGCTCCCGGCGCCGTGCATGCGCGCCGAGAGCGAGCCCACGGCTCTCAGAGAAGGGACACAAGCTGTGTCCTGCAGCAGGGTTGAAGTCAGATTGAGAGTGAGAGAGAGAGGAAGTGTTACAGAACCTGTGCAGTATTTATACCCAACCCAAACAATACATCAAAGCAGATTCACAACGGTTGGTCTGATCAAAGGGACTGCAAGACAGGCATGAGATATTTGCATTTGTGAGACATACATCACAATAGGCAGATTTGCTAGACTCTGCTCTAGCTGCAGAACAAAGAGGTTAACAGGCACATCTACATATTGATCTGAGTCTCTAGGTCACAGTAAGGACAGGACGCATGAACACAAGGCATGAAAGGTAACATTATCACAGTAGTGTAGCGGAAAAAACCAGGAGTAGCGAGTTGTCTGTCCATAGTCTGTTGTGGGGGTTAACCGAACCGCCACACGCTCCCCCCCCCAGAGGGCGCGGCAGGGGGCCGAGACCTCGATAATCCATCTGTGTGAGCGAGCTGTAGGAGAAGCTCGCTGCAGGTGGAGGGGGAGTAAATGCCGGCAGGGGCTGTAAAATCGCCCTGAGCCGTGCAAACATCGCTTGCTGCTCTGCGACGTCGAGGGGCTGTCCCGTTGCGCGTGCGGAGATTACAAGAAGGAAAATTAGTCTCTGGCTCCTCTCGTGGCCATGAAGAAAAGCAGGAGCGGCTGTAAGAAAAAAATAAACAAAAGCAGAGGGACTGGCGTGTTGGCTTTAGGTGCCGGAGCAACCCCAAAGCCCCCCGGGAACAGCTGACGGCTGAAATCCCTTTGTGCCGTGGCTGAGACCATTAAAAAAATCCAGTGGCGAGCTGCGTGCTTGCTTCAGGTGAACGAGCAGCCCTGAAGGTTCTGTGAGCAGCGGCGGAGGACGATGGCGGTCTCTGGAGCCGTTACTTGTCCCGTGCGTGATGCGCCATCCTCGTAACTCCCCGATGCGTGCGCGGGGGTTCCGTGCGTGGGTGGGCCGCTGGAGAGGAGAACCAGGGTGCAGAAACTTGGTGGAGATCGGCGCAGACGGCGCCGATAAAATCCAGGTTGAGCTGTGGCTGTAGATTGGCCATGGTGCGTTGGAGCGGTGAGAGGAAATAGACGATCTTTTGTCCCTCAGGCTCGGGCGTGATGCGTTCAGGTCCACGCGTTGCGTTCTCCGCCGGCCCTGGAGGACGCCGTCGTGGAGAAGGGACGAGGTGCCCGCGCTCTCTTGTGAAGGAACTGCGAGCGCGGCCGGTCCAGCGTGGATGAGCAGATCTCAGATGTGCAGATCTCATCCTGAAGAACGGGTCACCAAGTGCAGCTGTCCAGCTCAGAAGGTTGCTTCACACAAAACGTGTGCGTGTTCAAGGGGTCACCAGTGCGGCGGCATGAAATAAAGCGGCGTTGTTGGAGGTTTTACGTAGAAGTTTTATTATCATACCGCCGTCACGAGCTCCGCTCCCGGCGCCGTGCATGCGCGCCGAGAGCGAGCCCACGGCTCTCAGAGAAGGGACACAAGCTGTGTCCTGCAGCAGGGTTGAAGTCAGATTGAGAGTGAGAGAGAGAGGAAGGGTTACAGAACCTGTGCAGTATTTATACCCAACCCAAACAATACATCAAAGCAGATTCACAACGGTTGGTCTGATCAAAGGGACTGCAGGACAGGCATGAGATATTTGCATTTGTGAGACATACATCACAATAGGCAGATTTGCTAGACTCTGCTCTAGCTGCAGAACAAAGAGGTTAACAGGCACATCTACATATTGATCTGAGTCTCTAGGTCACAGTAAGGACAGGACGCATGAAAACAATGCATGAAAGGTAACATTATCACAGTAGTGTAGCGGAAAAAACCAGGAGTAGCGAGTTGTCTGTCCATAGTTTGTTGTGGGGGTTAACCGAACCGCCACAGTACCATCATTTTTGTCCAGGCCTGTTTCATGAGTTTTCTTTTCTTTTTCTTTTTTTTAAATAATTCTGTTGAACCACAATTCAAAAGCATTGTTTGATTTTCATTGGTTAATTTTCATAGAATTTTTATTTATTACCACTTTTGTCAGATTCAATTTATTTCTGTGACTATTGTGGGTTTTTCTTTCATTAACAGAGGGGTACCAACAATTTTGTCCACGTCTGTACACAAAATGGTCCCCTCCAGTATACAACTAGGATATCAGTTGCTACAGAGGGTGACAATATGTATGGGTACATCTTCATACTGTAACATCGGGGCCATGTTGAGGGGGGCAGGGATTTCCCAGCATGCTTTGCCAGTTGAAAACATTACTCTGTGTGTGTGTATTAAGTGTTATTACTGAGTTATTATAGGCAGGATTAGGGCAAGCTGTATCATGTGTGTGTAACCATGATTGAAACGGAGGTCTGGGAGAATGACCTCCCCTCCTGTCTGTGCTCAGTTGTGGGTGTTGGGGTTGGGTGTGTGAATAAAGTCTGCTCGTCACAACCATCTTGCTCCTCTTCTTTGTGGGAACCCCGCATACGTCACACTCACAGAAGTGGGATGGAGCAAGATGGTGGCCAGGACCCGGGCGAAGGTCCAGCGGCCGGGGCGGTTCATCGGCCGGCTGGGAACGGAGCGCGGAGCTAAGACGCCGACTCCCAGAGTGGCTCGCTGCGATGGACGGACCAGCGCACCCCGCCTTCCGCCTTTTTCAAGGCAGAGCGGGCCAAGCAGAGCAAACCAGCTCCGCTTCCCACCCTTTTCAGGGCAGGACGGGCTGGCGATTCCAGGGCGATCAGGAGCGGTGATCGACCGGGAGGCGACCGTCCCATCCAACCGGCAGTGGGCCAAGATTCCCCGCTACAACGGCGAGAACCTGTCGGATGACCACCTGGCCCAGGTCGAGTTGGCTGCTGTGCTGAACGACTGGTCACTGGAGGAAACCGCCGTGCTGACAGCGAGGGGGAGGAGGAGGAGTTACAGCAGACCACGGCGGTGCGTCCACGGAGGAGACGGCCGCGGCGACGCGAGGAAGGGTGCTCCCGCTGTGGAGAGCCAGTGCACGTCGCACGGTACTGCCCCGCGCCCACCCCACGAGAAACTGGTCCCTCGCCGACGTTAAATTAGAGCGAGGTGGCATGGACGGGGAAAGGCCGCCTCCCACAGATGCTTCCCCTGGCGGTGATGTCACAGAGGCCCTCGGCGCGCAGCAGCAGCGGAGCGAGCAGGACAGATCCGGTCTTTTCCCGGGCTCGGCAGGGGCTGGACGCTTGGACGCGGGCCAGCGGCCGCCTGGGAGGTCCTGGCAGTGGTGGGAGTCATGACTCCCGCTGCCAGGGGAGGGACTGTGCGTAGTTCTACTGAAGCTGTTGGATGTGCTGGTTGTCGGCATCGAAGCCACCCAGACACCTGGACTGATTCGCGTTGGACTTCTGGGTTGGACTTTGATTTTTCTGGGGACAGAAACCAGTCCAGGGGGGAGCACTGTAACGTCGGGGCCATGTTGAGGGGGGCAGGGATTTCCCAGCATGCTTTGCCAGTTGAAAACGTTACTGTGTGTGTGTATTAAGCATTATTTCTGACTTATTATACTGCTGGGCCATTATAACTGCGTTTTAATGCTACAATGCTCTGCACTGTGTGTGTTTATATATTTACATATTTATTCCATCTAGCTGCAATGCTCCACATCGTGTGTCTATATATTTATGTTTATATGTACATATGTATACTAGCTGCTCTTGTTTTTTTCTTGCCTTCTGATTGTTGCTCTGAGTGTTGCTGTCCCTGTGCTGTTGCAATCCTGGAATTTTCCCATTGTGGGACTAATAAAGGCTTATCTTACCTTATGTAGAGGCGCTGACCAGCCTTAACCTCCCAGAATGCATTGTGTGTTTGTTACACAAACGTGTGAAAACATTACATTATTTTGTACATATATTGTGTACATTATTTGCACATAACAGTACTCTTAACTTTCTGCACTGCTGCATATATTTGCATATATTTGCTTAAATTGCACATACTGTCAATTACTGTATATACTGCACTGCTGTCTTTGCACTTCTGATTGGATGCCAAACTGTTTCGTTACCTTGTATTCATACATGTGTAATGACAATAAAGTTGAATCTAATCTAATACGCAAGCTCTATTGCTATGTCAAGCAGATACATGGCACTGATTTTTAAAATAACTTTAATGTACTTAATAATGGTATGTAGTTTGTAAGAATATGTTGTTGGAAAATTAGTATTGGAATGTGCCTCAGTATTGGCCAGTCTTCAATCTTAAAGGTGACGGACAGTGCCTTTTTTTTATTGAACCAATCAACTGATTGTATGAAAATATTCCATTCTTCCCATTCCCCTGATTTAATATGTGTCACCATCCTCCATAAATGAAATTATTTGGTCATAGCCCATCTGTCACTCAGTGAGGCTGCAGTACCGCCATCTCCCGATAGGTGCGTGCAGCCTTCACGTCAATTCGGTATGAAAAAAAAATTGCAGAACGAGAGCAAAGTGATTCAGACAGCAATTATTTTCTAGAGTTTGACGACCTCAATATAAATGATGAAATTGACAATGAAGACGTTTTGGGTGGTGTGTGGCCTGTCAGCCTTATTTGTTCGAGGCAGAGGGAGAGGAGGAAGACGCAACACAGACGGAGAACAGAACACTTTTACGATCGGCTGGAACATTTTTCTTGGTAAAAGATTCTTAGAAATATTTTTCTTTGGCGACATGCATGGTCACACACTTAATTTTCAAACTAAAACTACCCATTGGTCACTCGCTGCCTGATGACATATTGTTAATCATCTTGTCAATACTTTTAACAGCCGCTGATTAGCACCTGCTGGTCTGTGCGCAGCTGGAGCTGATGAGACAGATGACAGCCCAGCGGCCGTCATCGTCCACACGAGTGAGTTTATAAACAATATTTATTCATTTGATTTAATTTCCCAGATGAATTATGAAGAAATCATTCAATACATTCAATAATCAATGCAAACGGAATAATCAATGCCAACCCCATATTTTTCAGGCGATACAGATTCATAGTGTTGGGGATTTTTTTGGAGAAGAAGTGAGGGTTATGTTGCCTGCCTGTGCGGTGAGCCTCATCAGAGAAACATTCCCATCTCATCACTACAAGGGATTTTGCCTACCAAGATTAGATTTGTGAACAATGTTATTTAAATAAAGTTTTGTAAAATCATATATTGAGTTTCTTAATGTTCATGTCAATGTTATAATTCTCATAGTTCAGCATTCATCAAAGTCGCATGTCATATACATTTCAATAATTTTTCTACCATTTTATGGTATAAATTTGGATTTACATAAAAGTCCTGTTCATCAGCTTCCTCTGCTTGGTCAGAAACATCAACATTGAGTGACAGTTGATAAAATCTGCAAAAAAAGTAGATCATAATTTTATCCAAGAGGTCTCAAATTGGTCCGATGTGCCGTGGCACATCGGACCAGCTCTTTACCCTCTCGAGAATTCTTGAGGGTTCGTGGGAGTTTGCCCAACCAGTCTACATGTGTTTTGTGGACTTGGAGAAGGCATTTGACCGCGTCCCTCGTGGATTTTTGTGGGGGGTGCTTCGGGAGTATGGGGTATCGGGCTTGTTGTTACGAGCTATTCGGTCTCTGTACGACCGTTATGAGAGTTTGGTTCGTATTGCCAACACTCGGTCGGAGTCATTCCCAGTGAGAGTTGGACTCCGCCAGGGCTGCCCTTTGTCACCGATCCTGTTCATAATTTTTATGGACAGGATTTCTAGGCGCAGCCAGGGAATGGAGGGTGTCATGCTTGGTGACCACAAGATCTCATCTCTGTTGTTTGCAGATGATGTTGTCCTGTTGGCTTCATCCAGCAATGACCTACAGCTCTTGCTGGGACGGTTTGCCGCTGAGTGTGAAGCGGCTGGGATGAGAATCAGCACCTCCAAGTCCGAGTCCATGGTCCTCAGCCGGAAAAAGGTGGATTGTCCTCTCCGGGTTGGGGACAGGCTCCTGCCCCAGGTGGAGGAGTTTAAGTATCTTGGGGTCTTGTTCACGAGTGAGGGGAAAATGGAGCGAGCGATCGACAGACGGATTGGAGCAGCATCTGCAGTGATGCGGATGTTGTACCGGTCTGTTGTGGTGAAGAGGGAGCTTAGTTCTAAGGCAAAGCTGTCGATTTACCAGTCAATCTACGTTCCTACTCTCACCTATGGTCACGAGCTTTGGGTAATGACCGAAAGAACGAGATTGCGGATACAAGCGGCTGAAATGAGCTTTCTCCGTAGGATTGCTGGACTCACCCTGAGAGATAGGGTGAGGAGCTCAGTCATCCGGGAGAGGCTCAGAGTAGAACCGCTGCTCCTCCACATTGAAAGGAGTCAGTTGAGGTGGTATGGGCATCTGATTAGGATGCCTCCTGGACGCCTCCCACTTGAGGTGTTTCAGGCACGTCCCACTGGGAGGAGACCCCGGGGCAGACCCAGGACTCGGTGGAGAGACTATGTCTCCCAGCTGGTCTGGGAACGCCTTGGTATCCCCTCTGAAGAGCTGGAGCAGGTGGCTGGGGAGAGGGAAGTCTGGGCTTCTCTGCTTGAACTGCTGCCTCCGCGACCCGGACCTCCGGAAAAGCGGTAGAAGATGGATGGATGAATGGATGGTCTCAAATTGGATTACATACATAGAAATATAAATTGATCAAACAGGCACAACCACCTCCCTATACAGCACTGAATATTTCATATTTGATGAGTATGAACACCCTAATATGCTAATATTTGATAAGTTGGTAAGGCAATGCAAACCATGGCTTGGAATTCATTTAAGATGTTTAGTAAACATTTGCAGTGAATATTAAAAATTACAAAAATTACCCTGTTTACTTCTCGTGTTCTGACAGTTGATCGCCAGTAGCACTGACCCCGTTCTCAGAGTCACACTTGGAAATCGAGGCATATATAGTTGGAATAGCCGTTTTCTTTATCAGCAATCTTTTTGCAAATTTCATTTCAAATTGACATAATGTCTGGCCCAGGAAACACGCACGCAGGCTCAGGACAGATTTAACAGCTTTATTCAACAAGCAGGTGTGTGTGAATGGATGTATGGGGATGTGCTGACGTGGGACAGGTGTGCGCGCGCAGCTGAAGCCGCTGAGGAGCGGCGAGTCGTGACACAAATTGCATCTTATTCTCGAAATCGCTGTCAACGAAATCTCTGCTGCACATTTTTGGTGTTTTACCGACATAAGTCCATTTTTTTTTTGCGTTTTCTGAACGAATTTCACCCATGCCGTTCTGATTTTCACAGGGACGGGACATTCAAAAACACTCACAGCATGCTCCTCTGGTATAACGTCGCACCCGTACACAACACAACGACAAACCATAATTAATTCGATTCCTGAAATCCTAATGTTAATAAATAATCTATTTCTAATCCACAAGTATTCCGAGAAATATCCGTAATCGCCGATTTTAAAACGTAAACTTCAAATAAAACAAAGCAAAGTCCGCCGACTGTGTGCCACACCGAGATGACGTCCCACAGTCAGTGGCCATCTTAGCCGCTGTTCTTGGCTGGGTCACACAGCTCTCCACAACAGCCTACTTCAATGGCGCATTGTCACCTTATGCGACATACGTTGACACCAAAACATGTGGGGTTCCAATTAGCTCGTCTCAGACAATTTGAGATATGATTTAGCGATTTTGAATTTTCGTCTGTCCGTCGCCTTTTAAGTGACTCGGGTCAGGATCAGGGACAAAAACTCTTGATTGAGAGCAACATCCCTAAAATAAATCCATATCGACGTTTACATTCAGTTTTGATTTGAGCTCTCTTGAAGCTTTTTTGCCTGTCAGGGAGTCTTCATGTCTCCTGTGAATTCTTTTAACTGCTAACTTGGCCTTATAACCAACAAGTTCAACCAGTATTTAAGAGGTAAAGGAATGTAGAACAAGTTTTTCTTTTAATTAACTTGCAAGTTTTTCTGCTTCAAGCCCAAATCCATCTCGATTCAGTACCTTTGATTTTTTTTTTCTTGTTTCTTTTCCCCGTGGAAAATATAAGAAAACGCAATAAGACTGAAACCGCAAAACTTGATAAGCTAACAAGGAATGATATGGTAAAATATATATGTTTTTTTTTTTTTTTTATCAAAAGGATTACACCAGGATACGAAACTGCCCCGCGGCTGTCTCAAGAGGGAGGGGTTCAGCAACACCCTTGATCATGCCGCTCTGGCATTAGGCTCTGTTGATACTCTGCGGGGGGGGGGCTGCCCGCCCCACATGCTGGTCTCTGCCGCCACTTCCACTGAAACTGCTTCCCGCTAAACGGATATGAGAAAAGAAGATGAAGAAAAAGGGGGGGGGATGATGCCAAACACGTGGCTTTTGTGAGGGGCGCTTAAATTGTCAGCTTTACCTGCGCGACGGTCCACACGCGTCGTGACTTCTTCACAAGCGGCTCGTGTGGTTTATTGTTGTGAAAGGTGTGTCCAATTATGTTCCACTAACTGTGAGCTGAGCTCTCCTCCCGTCGGCGAGTTCTCATGGCACATTTTTCGACGTCTCATCTCGACGAAGCATTCTGTCGTCCGCCGGAGTCAGCGTAAGTAACTACATAGTTGTACTTTTTTTTTTTTTTTAAATGCTCCCGATGTTGTAAAAGTCCAGTGTGCGGTTTACCTTTATGGAGAGCGTCCAATTATCTTAATTAAGCGTCTAAAATGATGCCAAGTCTGTACAAAGACAAACTAGTAAATAAATGGCTTGTGTTAGCTTTACTTGGCTGAAGTGCTGTTCCTCTTAATAATATAAATTCAAAACGCAAGTCGACGCAGTGAACCCAGTTAAGTGTTTAATTTAATTCATATTTTGCTTTCAGTTTGACATGTATTGCAAAATGTGTGTGTGCACAGAGGGCCTCACTTTAGCGGCCTGTACATGTGCCCACTTGAAATAGTTTTTTTTTTTTTTTTTTTTTATAATCATGGCTAGCCTTTTCTCCCTCTCCTGCTAGATGCACAGCTACGGGTGAGAGGGCCAGTCTCATTGCCGCCCTCCTAAAGGAACTCCAGACGGCAGGCGACTGCAGCCCTGGCCTGGAGGCTCTGACTGCTGCGGCCCAGGAAGCGGAGCGTCTCCTCTCCGTATTTCAGCTCCCCACAGCCCCATGGCGCGGCGTTGTGGATCCGTTGGCTATCGACGGCTATGCTGAAAGACTCTATCCGGCAGACGGACCTGCAGACCTCGTCCCCGTACGCTGCAGTGGACAAGGAAGCAGATTGTTCGAGGCGGCGAGCATCTTGTTGGTGGGGAGCACAGAACTGAGCCTGGAGCTGCAGGTGAGGGGCTAATAGTCTCAGCTGATGCTGTTGGGCGCGATCCTTAAAATTATGCATATAATATATTTAAAAAAAAATTAAAAAGGGCGGTGCATCCACCTGGATGAAAGTAATATAGTGTTGTTTTGTTTTTTGTTTTTTTAAATTTTGAGTAACTCAAACATTGTATCAAGTATTAGGCCTGCAGTAATTACAAAGCATTCCTTTATTTGACCATATGATCCCAGGTTTTTATGCCATTTTCCCAAGCTTTTTTTTTTTTTTAATTCTTATTGAGCATTGATTGGAAAGAGAGCAATCCCGAGCAAATGTCCAAATATTATACAGCCTTTGATCTCCCTCAGTGGACTGCACCAGTGTTTTTAATTTTCCAGAAATGTCCTTTTTTTTCATGAAGCTGGAACTTTCTCACTTAAGTTCAACTTCTTCCCCATAAATTTGCAGCTTTTAGTGCATTTGAGACTTTAAAACTTCATGTTTTGCTTGTATAAATGAAGATTTTTCCATTTTGCTAAGTTTGCGGTTTTTGTCAAACTGCACTTCCCTTCAAAAATGAGTCTTATATACAAATTTATTCATGTGCATTTGAGATTTGGAGTGAATTTTGCAAATTTATCATTTTCTTGGATCATGCACCCACACATGCATTAATGCGAGCTCCACCACCAAGATGCATGCATCCAAGCAACCCCCGCATGCACACACCCACATATGCAGGGTGATCACAATAGTTCACCATCTTCTCTGGGAACAAAGCAAAATGGCTAAAGATCTGGGTGGTTAGGGTTTGGTGGCTAAAGTTGTGCACTGTGATTGGCTGTTGGGCCTTGGGTCATACTCACCATAGTTGTAGTCCTTTCAGTGCTCCTGCCTGGGATAAGAAGGTTACATACTGCTGCTTTGTCATTTGTGCAAACACAAAGAAATTCTTGGTTTAATCTGACTTGTTTTTGTGCAGTTGAAGTTATGCCAAAGCAGTAACTGCAAATTGTCGCACCTTTTTGAGACTACCCACTGATGACAATTAAGTGCTTTCACATATAGATGCAATTTTGCAAAGGCTTTGTGTCACACCAGGTAATCGTTTCCTTTGTGTTTAATGGTTTTTCTGGCTCACTAGTGGGATTTGATTCTCTTTCAGTTAGTTGTCTTTGACTGGAATTAATACATTGTTACTTGGATGATTGTGTTGTGTCCATAATGTAGGAATGAGGAGTGAGTCTCACCTCGGTTAACAGGGGTTTATTCAGGATATAAAGACTGTATACAGAGCCTCTTCTGCCCACTCTTTTTATACCCTGGGCAGTGTCATTGCTGGAAACCGGTAGTAGCCACTCTGGTTCGGCTCCTAACCAACCCGGCTGCCATCTTGCTAATGCCAGACTATTTACAGACATAACAGATTGTCCCTTGCCTTTTTGCATCTTTGTGCGTTGTAAAGTGGTGTATTCTTTCTCCAACATGGATTAGGCTGTACACTGTAGAGGAAATTTCAGACTTGAAGTTGGGACTTTCTTTTTGGGAGGGGGAGGGTCGGTACTCTTCAGCACAATTGTACCAAGGAACCTTTGTGTGACTGTACACCAATGTAACACAAAGGTTTCCTGCTGGAACTGGGAGACTGCCTATAGGTAAGTCTTGAAAAATCTACATATTCAAATTGGGAGACAAAATTAAGGTTTTATTTGCTGGGGAAAAAAAAACAAAAAAACTTTGTTTTCCCAAAAATGAGGTTTAAAAAAAAAACAAAAAAAAAACGCTTTAATACAGGAGTGTCTAACTCATTTGAGTATGGGGGCAACATACAGCCCCATTCAATCTCAAGATAAGATAAGATAAGCCTTTATTAGTCCCACAATGGGGAAATTCCAGGATTGCAACAGCACAGGGATAGCAACACTCAGAGTAACAATCAGAAGGCAAGAGAGGAAAAAAAAAAAAAAAAAAAAAGCAAGCAAGAGCAGCTAATATACATATGTACATATTACTATAAAATATACTGTATATACACACACACACAGAGACACACAGTGCAGAGCATTGTAGCTGGATGGAATAAATATATGAATATATGAACACCCAGTGCAGAGCATTGTAGCTAGATGGAATAAATATGTAAATATATAAACACCCACAGTACGGAGCATTGCAGCTAGGTGGAATAAATATGCAAGTATATAAACACACACAGTGCGGCGCAATGTAGCTAGATGGAATATGTAGATATATAAAAACACAGTGCGGAGCATTGTAGCTAGATGGAATAAATATATAGATATATAAATATAAACACACCCAGTGCTGAGCATTGTAGCTAGATGGAATAAATATGTAAATATATAAACACACACAGTGCAGAGCATTGTTGCTAGGTGGGATGAAACAGCATAACCGTCTACTTAGTTATCCTACATGGTATAATTATGTGCCCATACATATTC
Source organism: Pholidichthys leucotaenia (assembly GCA_020510985.1). Classification (NCBI taxonomy): domain Eukaryota; kingdom Metazoa; phylum Chordata; class Actinopteri; order Cichliformes; family Pholidichthyidae; genus Pholidichthys; species Pholidichthys leucotaenia. The sequence continues at coordinate 371,252,045 of CM035842.1, read as the reverse complement.
TCACCCTCCATAGCGACCGGTATGTTCCTAGTTGTATGCCGGAGAGGACCATTGTGTAAGTCTATTGCATCTTTTGCATTCAAAAAAAACTATTAGTTTGTTACGTCTTTTTGCTATCTCTGCGAGCAGCCCTGCTTAGGTTGTACAGTCTGACAGCCGTTGGTAGGAAGGACCTACGAAACCTCTCGGTTGTGCACCTGGGATGATGTAGTCTGCTGCTAAACGAGCTCCTCAGTGCATCCAGTATGCATCAAGTTGGCCAGACCAGTAAAATAACACTGACAACTCCAAATTTGCTTCTTTTAGTGCAAAGAAGTACGAGTACATTATGAAATGTTTGTAGAGGAGCTGAAATAACGAGGCGATTTTTGTATTAAAAACAGGGTTTTTAATGAATAGCTCTTCTATCGAGTCTCATCAGGTGTAGAGCTTGGCAGAAGGCAAGAGAGTGATCTCTGCTCCGCTCGCTGGTTAAATACAAGTACACATAGAGCCACACATTGAAAAAGCTGACATCAGAGCCACACATTGAAAAAGCTGACATCCCCCCGTTATCTTAACCCCCCCATTGTTCTGCTATCTCCTCTCCTTGTCTTGGGAGGTGATGGGAACTCCTCCTCTCGCCTTAGGGGGTAAAGGTGTCAAGTCCGTCTCCGCTGCCGCGTCTTGGGAGGTCCATTGACTTTAACCCGGCGGGGGAGATCCTTTGTCCTTTCCAGGTGTGAAGTTCCTTACATATGCTGTCACAAAACATTTCCACTTGTTCTAACATATGTAGATATGGGATATAAGAGTCATATACCACAGGCTCCCCAAACACTAGGAAAGGACACAGAAAGAATCAGTCTAAGATAATAACTATGAAATACTACTTGTTACAACTGTTGCCACAGGAGAAGTTTTCTAGCAGCCATGCTCCTAAGAAAGTTCAGTGGTAAACATAACAGCATAGTGAAATCATAAGTAGCCTTAAACTGTTGTAGCACAATTAGTGAATAATTGCGGGGTGGTTGGTATCAGTCCCTGTGCTGTCTGGGCTTTATTCTTCTCCCAAAACTGCTGTAGGTTGGCTTAGGTGTCCCGCTGGGACCTTCTCGTGGTGAATCTGCATTGTGGGAAGGAAAGAGATTTTGTTCCCTGCCTGGGGGCTGAGACTTTTCCTCTGGGGGGTCTACCACGCCGAGGTGCTCGTGCCAACTGTGCAGGTTCGTCTCTCAGCAAGAAAGCAGGTTTGAGTCTGTCAACACTGACCACTTCCTTTCTGTCCCCATAATCAAGCACAAAGTGTTTGTCACCATTTTCCAGCACTCTGAACGGGCCATCGTAAGCTGGGCGTAACGTTGGTTTAATGGCTTCATGCTTACTCATGCTTACTTTATGCTTGCTCACCTCCGCCCCCTGGTGGAACCAGCGATGGATCCACTCCAGTTCGCCTACCAGCATGGCATTGGGGTGGAGGATGCGGTGATCTTCCTCCTTCACCGTTCTCTGTCCCACCTGGAGAAGCCCGGGAATATGGTGAGGATCATGTTCTTTGACTTTTCCAGTGCTTTCAACACCATCCAACCGATGATCCTGAAGGACAAGCTGCTGCGCGCAGGGGTGGACCAGCACCTGTCATCATGGATCCTGGACTACCTCACGAACCAGCCTCAGTTTGTGAGAACCCGGGACTGTGTGTCCGACACGATCATCAGTAGCACGGGGGCCCCCCAGGGAACGGTGCTGGCTCCCTTCCTGTTCACTCTTTATACTGCGGACTTCTCACACAACACAACACACTGCCATCTACAGAAGTTCTCTGATGACTCTGCGATCGTTGGCCTCATCTCCAATGGAGATGAAGCTGAGTACAGAGGGCTTATCCAGGACTTCGTGGACTGGTGCCATCGGTACTGCCTCCAGATCAACGCGAGGAAAACTAAGGAGCTGGTGGTGGACTGCCGCAGTCATGGGCAGCCCCTCACAGTACCAGTAAATATACAGGGAACAGACATCGAGATGGTGACATCCTATAAGTACCTGGGTGTTCATCTGAACAATAAACTAGACTGGTCACACAATACTGATGCACTCTACAAGAAGGGACAGCGCAGGCTGTTCCTGCTGAGGAGACTCAGGTCTTTTGGTGTACAAGGGGCGCTGCTGAAGTCATTCTATGACACGGTGGTGGCATCAGCCATCACTTTTGGAGTGGTCTGCTGGGGCAGTGGCATTACTGCAGCCGATAGGAAGAGACTGAACAAACTGATTAAGAAAGCTAGCTCCGTCCTGGGGCAGCGCCTTGATCCGATGGAGGAGATAGGAGAGAGAAGGACGGTGGCTAAACTGTCATCTCTGCTGGAGTCCGAGTTCCACCCTATGCAGGACATACTGAATGCACTGAGGAGCTCATTTAGCAGCAGACTACATCATCCCAGGTGCACAACCGAGAGGTTTCGTAGGTCCTTCCTACCAACGGCTGTCAGACTGTACAACCTAAGCAGGGCTGCTCGCAGAGATAGCAAAAAGACGTAACAAATAGTTTTTTGAATGCAAAAGATGCAATAGACTTACACAATGGTCCCCTCCGGCATACAACTAGGAACATACCGGTCGCTATGGAGGGTGAGAATATGTATGGGCACATAATCATACCATGTAGGATAACTAAGTAGACGGTTATGCTGTTTCATTCCATCTAGCAACAATGCTCTGCACTGTGTGTGTTTATATATTTACATATTTATTCCATCTAGCTACAATGCTCAGCACTGGGTGTGTTTATTCCATCTAGCTACATTGCTCCGCACTGTGTGTGTTTATATACTTGCATATTTATTCCACCTAGCTGCAATGCTCCGTACTGTGGGTGTTTATATATTTACATATTTATTCCATCTAGCTACAATGCTCTGCACTGTGTGTTCATATATTCATATATTTATTCCATCCAGCTACAATGCTCTGCACTGTGTCTGTGTATATATATATATATATATATTTTATAGTAATATGTACATATGTATATTAGCTGCTCTTGCTTGCTTGTTTTTCTTGCCTTCTGATTGTTGCTCTGAGTGTTGCTATCCCTGTGCTGTTGCAATCCTGGAATTTCCCCGTTGTGGGACTAATAAAGGCTTATCTTATCTTAACAAAAACGAACTCAGCGTTTTTTAAAGTTTGAGGAACAAAAACTCGTGGAAAAGAGTGATGAGCTGGACCGTGGAGGGAGTCCAGTCCACTGCTGCCTAAAAACCTTGGGACTGGAAGGTGTCCTGGTTCTGGGTTCTCTGGTAAAAATTCTCCTGGGAGCCTGATAGGCTGGGCAAAAACTAATTCTGCAGGAGAAGCGTCTAAATCCTCTTCAGGTGCTGCACGCAACCCCAATAAAACCCAGGGAAGTTTATTTACCCAATTTTTGTCCGTTAGTGAGGCCCTGAGGGCAGCCTTTAAGGACCTGTGAAAACGCTCGCATAACCCATTAGCCTGAGGGTGATAAGCGGTGGTGCAATGAATTGTTGCCCCTAAACTGTTAGACATGGCTGACCAGAGCTCTGAGATAAATTGAGGCCCTCTGTCTGACGTGATGTCTGATGGAACGCCGAAACGTGCCACCCAGTTTGCTAGAAAAACGCGAGCGACTTCCTTTGCTGTGGTTGACGCTAGAGGGACTGCCTCTGGCCAGCGCGTGGTGTGGTCTATCATTGTTAACAGGTGTGTGAAACCTTGGGAGGAAGGTAGCGGCCCCACGAGGTCGACGTGAATGTGGTCGAATCTTCTAGTAGGAATTGGAAAAGGCTCCAGAGGGGCTTTTGTGTGTCTGTGTATTTTGGCGCGTTGACAAGGAATGCAAGTTTTTGCCCATTCTTTTACGTTTTTGCGCAGGCCTGGCCACACAAACTTTTCAGCAACCATTTTGACCGAGGCAGTGAATTGCGTCGAAAATACGGCGGCGCCAAGCAGCTGGTACTAACGGGCGAGGTCGGCCGGTTGAAACATCGCATATTAGGGGGGGCACGCCGTCGCGCAACCCTTTTTTCTCCAGCCTTAACCCTGTTGGTCCGGACAGGAGCGCGCGCACGTCTGCATCACTGCTTTGTTCTTCCGCCATGGCTGCATAATCTATTCCATCCTGGATAGGTGCTGCGTATGTGTGTGCGTTAGTGAAGAGTTCCACTGCTGAGGCGGTGTAATCTGTCTCCTCGTGATCTGGCGGTGTCACAGCGCGAGAGAGACAGTCAGCTACAACGTTAAGTTTGCGTGCTACGTGTCGAATGTCTGTGGTGAACTCTGAAATCGCAGCTAGCTGTCTTTGTTGTCTGCCCGACCATGGTTCTGAAATTTTAGCCATAGCAAAAGTGAGTGGCTTATGGTCCACAAAGACCGTGAAACTCCGCCCTTCTAACCAAAACTGGAAGTGGCGGATGGACAAATGAAGCGCTAGCAGCTCTCTGTCGAAAGTGCTGTATTTGCGTTCCGTTGGGTTTAGCGATTTGCTAAAGAATGCCAAAGGTTGCCAGACTCCGCTGACAAGTTGTTCTACAACTGCCCCTATAGCCAGGTCAGAAGCATCTGTGGTCAGAGCAATGCGGGCTGAGGGATCTGGGTGGACTAACATTGTGGCGTTAGCTAAGGCGTTTTTTACTTCCGCGAAAGCGCGTTCGCACTCCGGGGTCCATTCGACCGCGTTGGAAGCCTTCTTTTTTCTGAGCGCGTCATATAGGGGTTGCATGAGCTGAGCTGCGTGGGGGAGGAAACGGTTGTAAAAATTAACCATCCCCAAAAATTCCTGTAGCGATTTAACCGTTTGAGGCCGTGGAAAACCTTCTATTGCACGAATTTTGTCTGGAAGCGGAAATGACCCTATGTCCCAAAAAATCAATTTGCGATACGCCGAATTTGCATTTGGCTGGATTGATTATAAGTCCGTGCTCTTCCAGCCTCTGAAAAACGGTAGTGAGGTGCTGCTCGTGTTCTTCCTCGGATGAGCTGGCTACCAGCATGTCATGGAGGTAGACAAAAACAAAGGGTAGGTCGCGCAGGACTGCGTCCATCATCCGTTGAAAAGTTTGAGCAGCGCCTTTGAGGCGAAAGGCCGAAAGGGGTTATAACCGCTGTTTTAGGAATATCTTCAGCTCGGACTGGGACTTGGTGATAACCGCGGACTAAGTCTATTTTTGAAAAAATGCGCGCACCCGCTAAATGTAGGGAGAAATCCTGAATGTGAGGAATGGGGTAGCGGTCATGCGCTGTAGCGTTGTTTAGCCTGCGGTAATCTCCGCACGGTCTCCAAGAACCGTCGGATTTCGGAACCATGTGAAGTGGTGAAGCCCAGGGGCGCTTCGAGCGTCTAACAATGCCCAATTTTTCGAGAGCTGCAAATTCATCCTTTGCTATGTTGAGCTTGGCCGCGTCTAAGCGGCGAGCTTTGGCAAAAACAGGAGGTCCTGTTGTTGGAATGAAGTGTTTAACCCCGTGTTTGGCTACAGTGGCTGAGAATTTGGGGGTTGTGAGTGCTGGAAATTGGGTGAGGAGTTGTTCAAACTTACCTCCCGCTGTGGTGACGTTGGCCTGCACAGGTGGTGGGGAAACTCGAGCTGAACATGGAATAGAAGCAAAAGAGAGTGCATTAACCAGGCGCCTATTTGCAAGATCCACTAATAACCCGTGTGCACACAGAAAATCTGCGCCTAACAAGTTAAAGCTCACCGCTGCTACAACAAATGTCCATCTGTAGCTGCGGCCGTGGATGAGGAGGTGCAGGCTCTTTTCCCCGAACGTGTCGATGTCAGAGCTGTTGGCTGCCACTGCTCCGTTGCCCCGGGTGCCCATGGTTCGATCTGCGTGGGAGGGCATGACGAAACTCAGCTGAGCTCCCGTGTCGATGAGGAACTGCTTGCCTGTGTATCCATCCGTCACGTATAACAGCTTATTCTTCTCGCCGAGAACCGCTGCTGTTAATGGCCCTCGGCTTTGGCGTTTCCACGACATCGTAAACTTGCAGGGGGGAACGCATTTGCGGGCTTTCTCTGCGAAGTGGTGGTGATAATAGCAGACGTCGTTCTGCTCGTTGCGTTTGGGCCGCGCCGCTGTCACTGTGGGTTGAGTCTCTCCAAGGCTCGGGGTGTCAGTTTTCAGATCTGCGGATGCCGCTGTGGGTGTCCGTTCTCTGCAGGCGTTGACGAGCCGGTAAGCCTCGTTGGCCAGTGTGCGGAAATCCTAATGATTATTGCACTTCATACTGGCGAGTGTCCCTCTCAAATGCGGTGGTAGCGTGCTGAGGAAAATGAATTGGAAAAGGAAATTATCATTATCCTCCTCCTTGAGTTGTAGCAAATCCTCCATGAGGGTCCTCGGATTGCTCCCTCTGTGGCCATAGACCGCCAGGATCCTCTCGGCTCTTTCCTCCGCTGACGGGACATAATTCGCCATGATGGTCGCCTTGAGTGTCTCATATTTGTCCCGGGCTGGTGGTCGCCGGACCAAGCTCCGCACACACTTCGAAGTGGCAGAGTCGAGTTTGGAGACGATATGGTAAAACTTAATATCGTCTGCTGTGATGCCCGCCAGTATAAACTGGGCTTCAGCTTGCTGAAACCAAGAGGCGGGGTCTTCTCGCCAGAAGCCTGGCAGGTTGACAGCAACGGCGTTCGTGCACACCATCACTGTTGTGCCCGCCGGGTGAGAGTGCCTTGCCTCGGCACTCACGGCGGTGCTGGAGCTCGGTTGAGCTTTCTCAGTGCCCTCTGCCGTGGGGAACAGCTGTCTGCTTGTTCCCTCGTCTGCGTCGTCGCTGGCGTATGCCCGAGTCACCATGGATGAGCAGCTTGAAGAACGCCTCCGGTCCATATTATCACGTTGGGGTCACCAGTGTAGAGGAGCTGAAATAACGAGTCGATTTTTGTATTAAAAACAGGGTTTTTAATGAATAGCTCTTCTATCGAGTCTCATCAGGTGTAGAGCTTGGCAGAAGGCAAGAGAGTGATCTCTGCTCCGCTCGCTGGTTAAATACAAGTACACATAGAGCCACACATTGAAAAAGCTGACATCAGAGCCACACATTGAAAAAGCTGACATCCCCCCGTTATCTTAACCCCCCCATTGTTCTGCTATCTCCTCTCCTTGTCTTGGGAGGTGATGGGAACTCCTCCTCTCGCCTTAGGGGGTAAAGGTGTCAAGTCCGTCTCCGCCTCCGCGTCTTGGGAGGTCCATTGACTTTAACCCGGCGGGGGAGATCCTTTGTCCTTTCCAGGTGTGAAGTTCCTTACATATGCTGTCACAAAACATTTCCACTTGTTCTAACATATGTAGATATGGGATATAAGAGTCATATATACCACATGTTTACATTTAATGAAACATTCTTATACAAATCATTATGAACAACCTGAATGTTTTAACCTTTTAACTGTCCACATTTCATGGACGGGTCACGTACCCCCAGTGGCACAGCACAGCAACTGCGCCTGTCAAGTCTGGCTGTACTCTGACGTCTCCGGCTATACTGAGGATTGTACTGATCTGACAGTTCAGAAAGGTGACAGGCACATGTCAAGAGGAATCATGGCTGACATGGAATACAGCAAAGAAGAAAAAATCCTTCTTCTGCCTTGAGCTCACAAGACCAAGATGGCCACCACCACAATCGTCTGGATCAGGGATGAGAATCCTCCGCGGAATTCCGTGGATTTGATCATGTCTAGGGTCATTCTTGTAAATCGTCTAAATTCGAGGAGAAAATTTTTTTTTTTGGGGGGGGGGGGTGAGGTATGTTATGAGCGGTGAGTCGTATTCTTGATCGGCTGCTAAAATCCACCGTGCAGAACGCACTAAGCGAGATCAGTAATGTAATGTAACAAGGCCACTGATTGGCTGATACTTATTGAAGCAACCAATCGGCGATTTTGTTGATTTCCTTTGTAATATCAAACACGTGGAGTGAAATGCAAATGGCAGCCAGTTCAATCGGTTCAATCAACAAAGTTTTCCCGATTTCGTGAAAATGGTGAACCTAAAACTCACGAAAGACAACAAAGCAAGAATTTTTGAAATCGACAAAGGGATAAGGAACAAGTTTCGTTAGGAATGGCTCGAAAAAACTGTCAATGACTAAAAATACCGTTGTGGTTGATAAAATGGCCGACTTCATAGCGAAATGCGAAGTACCAGGGAAAGCCCAGTGTTTATTGCAACGATTTCTTGAGTTATGGATGTCATGGTTGTGTTGCCTTAGTTGAACACTGTTCAAAACAGAAACATCTCAAAATTGTGGCTACAAGAGATCGAACTACTCACTCGGTGCTGCATTCAAAACGATCGATGGACACGGTCAAATTCAGATGCCAGTCAATCAAAGTTCATCACAATCTGCCCCGATTACAGCAATTAGTGATCGGAAGACACATTCCGAGGTAAGATTTTTTTCTTGTTATAAGTAATGTACTTGAGAATTTTCGCGTAATGAATTTGTTATTAAAGTAGAACTGAACTGAACGGCATTGAACGGCACTGGGTGATAGTACATACAATTATAAAGATAATTTATCATTGGCACCCCCTCCATAAATTCCGGAATCTTGGAGAAAATCGCGATTTTGAATTTCCCGCCCTGAAAAATCAGACAAATCCGCCAAAGTGCAGCCGGAGTTCCGCGTGACGTCACGAGTGTGACCCAGTCCTCATGTTTACCATTGCGAGCACGTCGACACTGGTTGTTTTTGGTGCATTTTGTCGTGATAGTCGACTACAAAACACTTCCAACACCTGGGAAGATCTGTTCAGTGGCCAAGGAAAGCTGTCATGGCGACAAAAGAAGAGAAAGGGGGAGGAAAAGCGACCGGGAAGCGATGCGTTTCTAGATATACAGTGATCCCTCACTTATCGCGTTTAATGGGGACCAGAACCGACCGCGAAAAGTGAAAAACCGCGAAGTAGCGTTCCCCCCCCCCCCCCCCAAGGGCGTCACAAGCACTATTTTGCACAAAAAGGCACAAGAGAACAGCGAAAAGTGCCACTAAGCAACACGAGCGATAAAGAACAATGAATGCGGTCTTCCTTCGCTGGGTAAAACGTCTCGGCCAATCAGCTTGTGAGGTAAAACGTCTCGGCCAATCAGCTTGCGAGATTCCCGAGCGGTGAAGAGGTGGGCAGAGAGGAGTGGAGCGGTGGTCAGAGAGGTAAATTTTGAGTTGTGCGGGCTCTCCGTGTTGATACCTGATGTTCTAATGAGAAGGCAGGGAGACTACATTAGAACATCAGGTATCAACACGGAGAGCCCGCTCTCCCCGGCTCCCCAGCCCGCTCGGGAATCTCGCAAGCTGATTGGCCGAGACGTTTTACCTCGCAAGCTGATTGGCCGAGACGTTTTACCCAGCTTCGCTCCCTGCCTAGCGCCTATACCCAGCAAAGGAAGACCGCATTCATTGTTCTTTATCGCTCGTGTTGCTTAGCGGCACTTTTCGCTGTTGTCTTGTGCCTTTTTGTGCAAAATAGTGCTTGTGACGCCCTGGGGGGGGGGGTGACGCTACTTCGCGGTTTTTCACTTTTCGCGGTCGGTTCTGGTCCCCATTAAACGCGATAAGTGAGGGATCACTGTAATAAGTTGGAAAAATGCTGATGTTTTTTTTTCCCTTTCTTTTTTATTGTTAATTTTCCTTATCCTAACACCCCAAACATGCCAAAGTAAAGACTCACCATTCTGTATTCAATAAGCGACTCTCCTCCCCATCACTGCTGCGGTCTGAGTCGGTGCCGGAATCCCCCGAAAATTCTGGCTCTAATCTGTACGGTTCGATGCCTCCCTCGCTCTCTTCCTGTTCACTTGACACTCCTGCATCCTCCTCTGTCTTGTCACCGATCCTGAATGCCTCTTCACTTTGAAAACTCTGGTGTTCTTGACTGCTGGAACTGCTATCATCTGCCATTGTTGTTTTGATAAGGGTTACACTCGTGACGTCACGCAGCGTCGTCTGCACTACTTCCGGTTTGTTTGGCACTGCCAGCCAGAGGCAAAAGTTTATCGGCTTATAGCTTGGCCATCGCACGTCCTAAAAATTTCTTTTATGTGTTGAAAAATACAATAGGTAATAAGGAATTAATCTGCTATTCTACTTTTTTGGCAAAAAGGTGAGTTCAGTTCTACTTTAAATGGCATGTGTAAGTTGTGATGTCATGCCTGTTTTGAAACACTAATTGCATTTGAATGCTGATTATAATGAATGTTATTACATATTTTCTCACAATTTGAAATGCAGTCTAAGAATTTTGAATATAATTTATCATATTTTGTTTCACTAGGAGGAGTTACATAATGCATGTGTAAGTTTTTTTTGTTTTTTTTTTTTTTGTCATGGGTGGTGATGGGTTGCCTTTCCTAAGATATCTTTGCTTTTATTAGTAAACATAATTTCTTTATGGTCATTGCATAAAAATATTAAACATCTTTTAGGTTTTACTTACTTTCTTAGATTATCTTTCAAATACTTGCACTCTGGTCAATTTCCCGAAAAACGCCTAAAAATAACATACCCAAAGTAAATCAAAAGCGGTTCTTCAACCCTTTGCAGCATCTTCATGGGGTTGGTCTCATTTAAAAGAAAACACTTTGAATTTTTTTTGGCAAAACAGTCATAATCTCTCTAAGTGCTCCTGCCACTGAGTAACAGTCATCTAAACATACTGAATCTAAAGAAAATAAAGTTCGCCTGGGTGTTTTGTTTTTTGTTTTTTTTTTTTTTAGATACAAATGCTTGCAAATAACACACAGCTGTCAGATATTGGCTGGAAAATGCAACAGAAATGTAGAACCAAGTGTTATCAAGCTGAGGTCAAAATTTTGTAAAAATACCACAAAAAATGAGTATATTACACAGCTTTTTTTCTCAGGTTGTTTCCAGGCGTTTTTGAACTGTGCCAAATTGTGCCAAATGGCACAGTTTGGAAAAACGTCTATAACCTTTGAATGCTTAAACATAGAAGCTTGATCTTGGGCTCTAATGAAAGGTGACACTCAGGGCTGTGTGTGTGTGTGTGTGGGGGGGGTTGTTTATTCATTCATGAATGAATGAACAAAGAAGCCCCCCACACACAAAGAAGCATGCCACATAAAAAATGTGGCCTTTTTTTTTTTTTTTTTTTTTTTTTACAGGAAAAAATAACCTACAGTGCACTAAAAATTATACTAAAATATCTGCAATGTAGAGGATAACAACCGCCCCCCCGCGCTACAGAGGAGCTTGGCGCACAAAAAACGGTCCGTCAAGTGGCCATGACGCACCGTTGTAATTACCGATCGGTCAAAAGTCATTTTTATTACTATTTTCAGTGATAAAGAATAATTTAGCTTATAACACTTACCTGTCCACAACAGCAGTGTCGTTGGCGAACATCTGTTCCTCATTGTCAGACGAACATGAAGCTGGTCCGCTTGTTACGGACTCGTGGTTCTGGTCACGCGACCCGGTCAAACCATCTCCGCTTCCATGATGGCAGTTTTTGCGAACCATTTTTCAAAACAAATAAGAACAGTAGTAATAAAGACTGGCGAACGCTACCGTTACACACAGCTCTCAATGTGTGTCACCCAGCGGCTTATTGACAAAACAGATTTTACGCACGGGACGCACGCTTTTCAAATCGTCGAACTTCTCTGCTTCAATTGGCTCGTTGTATTCGCGGTTGTTGGTAGGCAGGTCCTTCTTGCTAGGTTTTCAGTCATTGGCTCTTCAAGGTTTCAGAAACCCAATTCAAGGCTCTTATTAGTTGAATGAGAGGTCAATCGAATCTAAACCAATCAAAACACTCCTTTGGCTTTCTGTTCACGGCTGTGTCTGTACTGGAAGAACTGAAATGCAGCTTTTTTTTTTTTTTTTTTCAGTGCGCACTGAGACGCACTAGGACGCAGAGGGTTTAAAGGGTTGAAATGAAACTGGTGCAATTTCAACAATGCTAGAGGCAGTGGTGGCCTAATGGCTAGGGGTTTGGACTGAGCGGAAGATTGCCGGTTCAACCCCTGGACTGGCAGGATCAGATCTGGGTGGGAGAGCTAACATAGCAGTATTTGTCCCACAGTCCTTAACCTGACTGTGGTGCCCTTGAGCAAGGCCTTTAACTTCTGCTGCTCCAGTGGAGCTGCTCAGTGGCCACAGGTCAGTCTGGTTGCACTGGGCTGCTTCAGGTGTGAATGAACAGAGCGTCTTTGAAAAAGAGAGGTTGCCTCTCAATGGAACTTCCCTGTATTAAAAAAAGTTAGTTATGCGTCGGTTAATTTACTTGCAGTATATTCTAACTAAGGCGGGAACGGTCAACACAAGCGTGCGATCACAGGCATGTCTCATGCGCGCGCTTTGAGTGATATTGTGCTATTATCACAGGGTGATTAATACATATGTCAGTTTTATCAGGCATGCGCTATAGCGCGTGATCACAGAGAGTGAGGGAAACATGGCTGCCAATCCACGCCAACAGCCTCTCCGGCCGCCACCGAGCATTTAAACATTTTTACACATTCATACTCAGTGTTATGGGCACTGGAGGCAATGCAGGTGAAGTGTCTTGCCCAGGGACACAACGGCAGGATATCTGGGGAGAGCGTGATGCGAACCGCCAACCATCGGGTTATTAGACGACCTGCTCTACCTGCTGAGCCGCTGCCGCCCCACTTTTTCCTCAACTTTCCCTCTTTAGGAAAGCTATTGAGGCTCACCCCGCTCTCTTTATTTCCCTTTGATTGGGAATTACATCCAAAAGCCACGCAATGTGGCATTTTCACTGACAAATGGCAGTAGTTAGGAGCTTCGCTTCTTGGCTTATAAGACAGAAAAAACGGCTGCAACCATTCTACGTCACTACCCAGAATGCATTGCAACGTAAACAAAAATCGTAATAAAGTTTTTTAAAAATGTATAAAACTGGGAATTATTTTCAAAAAAATTATATTATAATTATGTTACTAACATAAAAATAAAGCATATAGAGCTAACATGCCAATATAATCAGAGTTCCTTTTAAGTCTTTATGCTATTTTACTGGTCCGGTCCACTTGAGACAAATCGAGCTGTATGTGGCCCCTGAACTAACAGACAACCCTGTCATAAGCAGTATAACTACTAGTTATGTAGAGGTTACTTCTAGACCAATTGCATATAACTACACCACACAAAAGTTACTTTTGTACTGAGAGTCTTTGTATTAGGAGCTACAGTTTCCTCTAAATGGGGTTGTAAAAGCTAACCTTGCTCTTGGTGCCATTCTGGGAACACTGAGGACATGGAGGCTCGATCACCATTAAATAGTTTTGAGTGCAATTGGAATGGACCTCATGCCTCAAGTACATCCTAGGAGACCTTTTATTATTTTAATCGAGGAGTAACAATTGGCTTATGACCAGCTTGATTATGTAAACTGGAGTATCTTGTTGTCACAGTCTCTTGGCTTCTGTGTTCACTTCCTGTTTGTGGTTTGCTGTGGCTTTAGGGGATCAGTGAGTCATGATTGAGGGGGAGCATAATTGCCAGTTAAATACACAATATATGGGTTTCAGTGGATTTTCTCCTGTAGGTCTTTCATGTCTGGTAGTTTATCCTCTTAGTTGTGCAGTATATTCACACATCCATGCACCGACTACATATGAAGTGATAATACAATTAACCTTCAGTTGCTTTTACTATGTGTGGTGTCCCATTTTGACTTTCCTTGCAAGCATTTGTGGCATATAAGGAATGTTGGCTATCCACACCATGTCAGAATGGCATCACATCTGCATTAACCAAATTCCAGTGAGAACCCCCCCCCCCCTCCCCAACCACACACACACACGCATATATACACTTTTGTTGGTTGACTCAAAACAACCCAGTGCACTGTACTTGACACAGCACCACAGCAGTTAACAGACGTGATGACATTCTGACCTCACTCTTGTGGATGGCCAACCTTCCTGGACTGTATGGAAATGGGAGCACTATGGAAGGTGAAGTCCTTGTGGTCTGCTAGCAGTCTTTTCCAAGTATGGGTTTCCTTATTAAGGTCTTTTCCACCAAAACGGTTCCAGGGCTTAACTGGAGCCAGAGCCTGATTAGCACCAGTTCTTTGGTTTTCCACCAACTGAAGCACCAGTCCCAGGCTCTCAAAAGTGGGGCTATCGTGGCCTAGCTGGGCCAGCTGCAGCACCAGTTTACGTTGGTTACGTAAAATGTACTGAATGATGAGCTCAGTCATGGAGTTCCACAGGGATCTGTGCTAGGCCCGACTCTTTTTAGTTTATATATGCTTCCGTTAGGCAACATTATTAGAAAGCACTGTATACATTTTCATTGTTATGCTGATGACGCACAATTATACCTGTCAATGAAGCCAGATGATAGTAATCAATTAGCCAAGTTAGAAGCCTGTCTTAAGGAAATCAAAGCTTGGATGACTTGTAATTTCCTGCTATTAAATTCAGATAAGACTGAAGTCATTCTTGTTGGTCCAAAAAACCTTAGAAATTCCTTTCCAAATCAAACTTTCAGTTTAGATGCGGTTACTCTTTCTCTTAATTGGAGAATTGGGATCGTCACTTCCTTGTGGTAACGTATCGTCACTTCCTGTTTTGCTGTCTGCCTGTGTGGTTTGCTCTCCAGCCACTAGCTAGCCACTAGCTATGGCTATTAGCTCTCTTTCCTCTCCTCCTCTGGTGTGCTCTCTCTGTCAGATGTTTAGCTACGCCTCTGCCTCTTTTAGTGATAACAGTAAATGTAATAAATGTTGTCTTTTTGAGGCGCTCGAGGCGAGGTTGTCTGATTTGGAATCCCGGCTCCGCTGCATTGAAACATCGTCTGCGCCAGTTAATCTCGACGGACGCCCCTTAGCTGCAGCGGAGCTAGCTAGCTTAGGCCCCCCTGTCAGCGGTTCCCCGGCTCTCCTCAGCAGCGAGGAGACTGGGTGGGTGACGGTGAGAAGGAAGCCTCGTCGCAAAGCCCCGGTACACCACCAACCTGTTCATGTTTCTAATCGTTTTTCCCTGCTCAGCGACACACCCGCTGAGGAAAAAACTCTGATCATTGGCGACTCTGTAGTCAGAAACGTTAACCTAGAGACTCCAGCGGCCATAGTCCAATGCATTCCTGGGGCCAGAGTAGGCGACATCGAGTCAAATTTGAAAATGCTGGCTAAAAGTAACTGTAAATATTCCACAATTGTTATTCACGCCGGCATTAATGACATCCATCTCCGGCAGTCGGAAGTCACGAAACTTAATATAGAATCGGTGTGTGAGTTTGCAAAAACGATGTCTGCCACTGTAGTATTCTCTGGGCCCCTCCCCAATCTGACCAGTGATGACATGTTTAGCCGCTCGTCATCCTTGAACCGCTGGCTGTCTGTGTGGTGTCCTAAAAATGACGTGGGCTACATTGACAATTGGAGCTCTTTTTGGGGAAAACCTGGTCTTATGAGACGAGACAGCATTCATCCCATTTTGGATGGTGCTTCTCATTTATCTAACAATCTGGCATCTTTTTTATCCAAATTTCCAAAACCCTGACTACTCAGAGTTGGGACCAGGAAGCAGAGTCGCAGTCTTACACGCCTCTCTGCAGCTCCTCTTCATCCGCCACCCCTCAGCTTAGCCCCTGGCTTCCCCATCAGAGAATCGTTGTCTGCTTCCTCCAAAGTAAATAAAAATATAATGCATAAGCATCCCAAAGTGATAAAGCAAAATATTGGTAAAACTCAAATTAAACATAAAGCCTCTAAATTGAATGAATTGGCCTCTGTTCCTCCTCATAATTTAAAAATTAAATGTGGTTTATTAAATATTAGGTCTCTAACTCCCAAGTCTCTGTTAGTCCATGATCTGTTAATTGATCATCAGATTGATTTAATTTCCCTTACAGAGACTTGGTTAGGGCAAGAAGATTATGTTGGTTTAAATGAATCAACTCCCTCTGGTTATTTAAACTGTCAAAATCCCAGAAGTTCTGGTCGTGGAGGAGGAGTAGCAACAATTTACCATTCCAAATTACTAGTTAATGTAAAGCAAAAAACACGTTATAATTCCTTTGAGGGCCTGGTCCTCAGTGTTGGGGCACTTTAGCAATTTTAGGTTAAACCCAATTTTATTTGCCATAGTTTATCGTCCCCCATCAACCTACTCAGAATTTTTATCCAAATTTGCTGATTTCTTAGCTGATTTAGTGCTGAAATCTGATAGAATAATTATAGTAGGGGACTTTAATATATATGTGGATGCAGATAGTGACTGCCTTAATGTGGCATTCAATTCAATATTAGACTCGATTGGGTTTTCTCAGAAAGTAGGAAATTCTACTCATTACCTCCACCATACATTGGACCTTGTTCTGACATATGGCATAGAAATAGAAAATCTTGTAGTGTCTCCTCATAACCCTGTACTGTCAGACCATTGTCTGTTAACCTTTGATTTTACTATTTCTGACTATTTGGCTCCTAAAGAAAAATATTATTACAGTAGATGCCTCTCAGATGATGCTGTTACCAAATTTATGCAGATTGTTTCCTCTATGCCATGTGTCAACACAACGGAAATAAGCTATAGACAGCTTGCTCCTCCTGTAATTGATAACATGGTGGATAGTGTTTCAGCTTCTCTGCATCAGACTCTAGACTTGGTGGCCCCCTTAAAAAAGAAAAAGTCTAATCAGAGATTTCTAACTCCTTGGTTCAACACAGAAACTCGTAGCTTAAAACAGAAGACTTGTCAATTAGAAAGAAAATGGCGCTCCACTAATTTAGATGAAATCTATTTAGCTTGGAGAAATCATCTTTTAATTTATAAACAATCTCTTAGAAAAGCTAGAACGAGTTATTACTCTGCATTAATAGAAGAGAACAAGAATAATCCCAGGTTTCTTTTCAGTACTGTAGCTAGGTTGACAAAGAGTCAGGACTCTGTCAATCCTAGCATTCCCTTAGAGCTTACTAGTCAGGACTTTATGAACTTTTTCAATAATAAAATTTTATCCATCAGAGATAAAATCAATCAGATTCTTCCCACAGTTAACTTAAATACTGTAACTACTACAACTCCTTCTATTGATGTCTGTCTTGATGAGTTTACTCCAATCAACCTTTGTGAGTTAGACAAAATAGTTTCCTCATCCAAACCTTCAACTTGTCTTTTAGACCCTATTCCTACCAGGTTATTTAAAGAAGTCTTCCCACTTATTGGTAGCCTTATTCTTCATATAATCAATTCTTCATTAACTTTAGGCCATACAGTATACTGCAGGCTTTTAAAACGGCTGTAATTAAACCCTTACTCAAAAAGCCAACGCTAGATCCAGGAGCTTTAGCTAACTATAGACCAATCTCTAATCTCCCTTTCATTTCAAAAATCTTAGAGTTGTTGCTACGCAAGTATTTGACCACTTGCAGGGAAATGGTTTACTTGAAGAGTTTCAGTCTGGGTTTAGAATCCATCATAGTACTGAAACAGCCTTAGCGAAGGTCACTAACGACCTCCTCATTGCATCTGATAATGGACTAGTTTCTGTACTTGTCCTTTTAGACCTTAGTGCAGCTTTTGATAATATCGATCATATCGATCATATCTACTTGATAGATTAGAACACTATGTTGGACTTAATGGAACTTCGTTGCAGTGGTTTAAATCTTATTTATCTGATAGGTTCCAGTTTGTTCATGTAAATAATGAGTTTTCTTTCAACTCAAAGCTCAGTCATGGAGTTCCACAGGGATCTGTGCTAGGCCCGACTCTTTTTAGTTTATATATGCTTCCGTTAGGCAATATTATTAGAAAGCACTGTATACATTTTCATTGTTATGCTGATGACACACAATTATACCTGTCAATGAAGCCAGATGATAGTAATCAATTAGCCAAGTTAGAAGCCTGTCTTAAGGAAATCAAAGCTTGGATGACTTGTAATTTCCTGCTATTAAATTCAGATAAGACTGAAGTCATTCTTGTTGGTCCAAAAAACCTTAGAAATTCCTTTCCAAATCAAACTTTCAGTTTGGATGCGGTTACTCTTTCTCTTAATAGCTCTGTGAGGAACCTTGGAGTTATTTTTGATCAGGATTTGTCCTTCAATTCACATATTAAATTTGTTTCTAAGACTGCCTTCTATCATTTGCGTAATATTGCCAAGATTAGGAGCATCTTGTCTCAGAGTGATGCTGAGAAACTGATCCACACTTTTGTTAGCTCGAGATTAGATTATTGTAATTCTTTATTATCAGGCTGTCCTAAAACATCTTTAAAAAGTCTTCAGCTGATCCAAAATGCTGCAGCAAGAGTTTTAACAGGTACTAGAAAGAGATCATATCTCTCCGGTTCTGGCCTCCCTTCATTGGCTTCCCATAGAGTTTAGAATTAAGTTTAAAATCCTTCTTCTTACTTACAAAGCTCTAAACAATCAAGCTCCTTTTTATTTAAAAGATCTGATACTACCGTATTATCCTAACAGAGCACTACGCTCCCAAAATGCAGGATTACTTGTAATACCTAGAATCTCCAAAAGTACAATGGGAGGCAGAGCCTTCAGTTATCAAGCTCCTCTCCTGTGGAATCAGCTGCCAATCTGGATTCGGGAGTCATACTTGATCTCTGTTTTTAAGAATAGGGCTAAAACCTACCTTTTTGATATAGCCTACAATTAGGGAGGGATCATGTGTTTCTGAACCCTCCCTTAGTTATGCTGCTAATAGGTTTAGTCAGGGGACCTCCAGTAATGCACTGGGCCTCGCTCCTTTTCTCACTCTCAATTAAATATTTTTTTTTGCTGGTCATTAACATTTGTTTGTTCTCTCCCATAGATTGAGTCCCCATCGTGCTGTTTGCTCTCAGCCGGGGGACCTCCAGTAATGCATTGGGCCTCACTCCTTTTCTCACTCTCAATAGCCCCATTTCCACCAGTATCGCCTGGGCTTTACTTTTTTTTACTTGTTTCGGTTTTTCGCCATTTCCACCCAAGTCCTCACGGTTTAACCGGTACGATTTTCGTGCCTGTTCAGAGGCAGGGTACAGGCGAGCGAAAAGCGAGGTGTGAATTGACGTCAATCGACTGCTAAACGCTGATTGGTCAGGGCGTAACGTCACCAAACGCGTCCGTTTGTTTTCTGTTGAAGCTACACGTCCGCCATTTGTAATTTCAGCGAGTAACCGCGGTGACTGGATTCAAAATTGTGTTCTCATATAACGATGTCCACGCGCAAGTTTATTCCATGAACAAACGAGGAGGTGCGGACTTTTCTGTCCTTCGTAGCCGATGACTACATCCAGAGCGAGTTGGTGGGGCAACTTGCAATGAAAAAATGTACCAGGAAGTGTCCGGCCTGCTATTATTGGCAGAGAATTTGGACTCGACACGGCCACGCAATTGGAAAACGGTGACGGTGAGTGTTGTTTTGTTATTGTCCGTCTTCTTGCCTTTCGGTCAAAAGCGCACTTTATTTTAGCAATAAAGAAAGTTGTTTGATTGTGGGCAATTGTGGTGATGGCTAGCCCGCTAATAGCTAGCTACCTCTGTACCTTGCTGCTACCTGGCATCAAGCTGCAGAATCGCGCTTTTATTTCAGTATTCACGTGAACAAAACGCTGACGTAAGCTTATTGTATTCTGGTTAAAAAGTTTTGTGTTTGCGGTACATGTTGCACTTTGTTTGTGAGCGTTATTGTGTGTTTTTTTCCTTCTATACACAGTTTTCAAATCCCTTGGGTCCGCCTCACTGGACTGCCCCGGCATCTCCCAGTCAAGTGCTGGTAAGGCACAACAAACTGAAAATTACCACCCGGTTGTTTTTATGTGATTGTTTTCTATAGACGCATAACAAGGAATTTAAAATGTCTTTCTACGTTTATAAAAATACTAGATTCAGGGGTGTTCATAGCCACAGTGGCCCAGTGTTATAGGTGTGTTGGTGGTGAAATACTGTTGTATTTTCACAAAAAAAAAGGAGCACATGTACAGACTTCAAATCAAAATGCTTGATTGAAATTCTTCAAGTCAGCTAACACTATTAACCCATTCTGATTTATGAGGCCACAGTACAAAGAAATTCTTTTAAAAATAACCCATTAAATCAAAATACTTTTTACAATTAATCCTTTTTGAAATGAAGGGGGGCCTAACCACTTCACCACAGAAGTTTCTTATAGTCCACTCTACTGAGGGGCAACAACATGACAGTTGAGCTTAAATACAGCAACGAAGCATCCCACCACAGGCTTTCAACAGTTTAATTCCATAATATTTTTTCTGACATGTTTTGATCCGGTGTTATCTAAATACAATGACTTCTGTCTTTCATATAGGCAAGCTGAAAAGGTCCAGCAACATTGCAGACCTTGCATCACTGATGGCCCAGAATCATGCTGAGGAGATGCGGATCCATGAAAGGATGCTCGAACAGCGCGAAAGACACCTGCAGTTAGCCGCATTAAGAAGGGATGAGCTGACAGAGACGGCTTCCTTCCACGGAGCCTTCCGAAACCATTTTGGCAGTCTGGTCGAAGTACTGAAAGCTCCCCATTTGTTAACATGTTTTGGGAATATTTGTAATGTAATAAAATGTTAGTCTTTTGGATAAAAGTGTGGTTTGTATATTATAACACTGGATGATAAAGGCGAATAATTACATACACATTCCATTGCCTCATATGACCCTAATCCTGCTGTTCAGCCATAAAGGTGTCAAGATTTTTAATTGTAATGTAATTGTTATTGTTAAATTTAATAAATATTACCACTGCTGTATCCATTGCTCTACATTGGGTACAGTTTTTAAGTAAAATTGTAAGCAGTTGCACAGGTGTAATTTACATTCAGCAGTAGACACTGATAAAGGTGAAAGTCGAATTGGGTAAAAGGTGTGAATTGAATGTTATATCGGCATTCCAAATTCTGAGAATTCCAATAAATTATAAGCAGTCTAGTATAATATAAAGCGAAAATACCCATACATGTAAACCCAAATATAACATTTTCGATGTTGTAAACGTTGACATGTATATGATAAACCTATGCGATTGTGATTCAATAGATCCATAGTGATCTTTGGTTTGAAAAAGAAAATTATAATTTGGTGTTGGCAGTGTGACAATGTCAGTGTATTTAGTAGGATTAAAAAAAGTTTCATCATAAAATTTCTAGGTTCATTGGCAATTCCATCAAACCAAAAGTGAGTTGTCTAGCTGCAGCATATTTTTTTTTTTGTCATTTCTACGTTGTTTTAGTGTGTAATTAGCCACCACTGAACAGATAACCCTTATAAATAACAATAGATTGGAAAAATGATACACAATGGGCCTAGATTTGGATTGGCTTTTTTTATAATATCAATTATTTGGTAAGTTAAAGTTAACTGGAAGTATAACAAGTTTCCACATATAATTCCAAGGTCAATTGGCAATTCCATCAAATCAAAAGTGAGTTGTCTAGCTGCAGCATTTTCTTTGCAGTCATTTTCTACGTTGTTTTAGTGTGTAATTAGCCACCACTGAACAGATAACCCTTATAAATAACAATAGATTGTACAATGATACTCAAATGATACACAATACAAAAAATGGGCCTAGATTTGGATTGGCTTTTTTATAATATTTTTAATTATTTTGTAAGTTAAAGTTAACTGGAAGTATAACAAGTTTCCACATATAATTCCAAGGTCAATTGGCAATTCCATCAAACCAAAAGTGCGTTGTATAGCTGCTGCTTTTTTTGGGAAGTCAGTTTATCATCAGTGTATCATTATTACACAATATACAAAATGGGTCTAGATTTGGGATTGGCTTTTTTATAATATTATAAATTATTTGGTAAGTTAAAGGGGTTTAGGATTAAGCTTCTGCATAATTTTAAATTACCCCGGTGTTTCAGCATTTAATTAACCGTCTGTTAACATTTAACCGTTTTGAACAACAGAGGCGACGTAGTTTAAAAGTGCACAACATTTTATTTAAAAAAGACGTTTGACATATGTATGCACATGAACACTGAACAAATGAAATGATCTCTGCTTCATATGCAGCTGCTTCAGATTCCTCCTGGGCAACCGCGTGTTGTCTCAATCCACGTCGTCTTTTCCTGTAAAATTCTCTTGTCTTGTTAAAGACATTCATTGTGTTAAAAACCGTGGAAATCCTCCGCTCGTAATCCGCTATTTTTTTCTGTGTTGTTGAGGAGTCAGTCTCGTCCTTTATACGTCAGCAGTGTAGCGCCACCTCGATCCCGCCCACCCCAGCAATTCTCGGCTTTCCGCGGTTGTGATGGAGGCGCAGCCGCGGGAGAAACGAGTAAAAAAGAAAAGAGTAGCGCAGAACTATATAGTGGAAATGTGGCTAAGGAAATATTTTTTTTGCTGGTCATTAACATTTGTTTGTTCTCTCCCATAGATTGAGTCCCCATCGTGCTGTTTGCTCTCTACATGTCTGTTCTTTTCTTCTTCTCTATCCTCTCACCCCCCAGCCAGTCGAAGCAGATGACTACCCCTCCCTGAGCCTGGTTCTGCTGGAGGTTTCTTCCTGTTAAAAGGGAGTTTTTCCTCTCCACCGTCACCAAGTGCTTGCTCACAGGGGATCGCCTGATTGCTGGGGTCTTTCTGCAACTGTGGGGGTTCCCCCTACAGTTGATAGTGCTATGAGATGACTGTTGTTGTGAAATGGCGCTATATAAATAAAGTTGAATTGAATGGTGGAACTTGCTGCTTCCATATTAAGCAATTATGCACACAAGTATGCATGAAATGTCCCGCTTTTCAGGATGGACTGTACAGATTGCTATTATGTTACAGTGAGGGGAAGTACTAATATTACATCTGCAGTAAGGTCAGTTTGTCAGTTATTTTGTAAATATTTGGGTTTTATGGGCTTTATTCATGCATTTCCAACTTATTGTTAGCATTTCTCCAAAGAACAAGCAGCAACCAACTAAATCTATGGACCTTTTCTGCAGAAAAAGTTCAGTGTTGCCTGCTTCTTAAATGATAAATGCATTCTTAGTTTGCCAATGTACCATATGATCATCTGTTACCTTTAGACAATATTGTTGGTGGGGGGAGACTGCATTTAATTTGCGCTATATGATACTGTTAGCGTTGGACAAGATCATTTGTGAGGGAAAGCAATTTTAATTTATACGCTTTAGAGTATTTCTCTGTTCACCCCTACCCCGCTGCTTTTTTTTTTTTCTTCTTCTTTGTCTTCTTCAAACCAACTACAGAAGAACTGGTTAAGCACTGGCACCAGAACCAAACTAGCACTGGCTCCTGTTTTGGTGGAAATTTGCTTACGTGTTCACCCTGGCATCTCTTTTGTTACAAAATATGAATGATTTGACATAGGAAAGCCTGGGTGGGTTTTGATGTCCCTTTTATAATCAACATATACAGTAGGAATTCACAGCTACTTAACACTGAAGCTATTTATTAACTTAACATTATACATGAACAAATTGCAATTCATGCTTTATTGCCATCTTCTGACTTGCTGTTGGGGGGGGGGGGGGGTGAGGATTATCTGGGAGAAATCTGAAAAGCCAAGACCTCCAGTGTGAGACACAAGGGTTAAGACATGGACCCTGACTTTTCTGTTTGTTTTTTGTTGTTGTTCTGAAACCTTTCCATAAATATTGACTCTCAACAGGTGAGAACGGTCATAGAGTTGACTCTGCAGAAGGACTACTACTTGTCAGAGATGATGGATGCCAAAATGATGCTCCAGGCTGTTCGATTCAGCCACTCTGCAGTTAGCTGTCCAGATTTGCTCAGCTTGCCTAGAACTGTCTTGGAAGGCATTTTTGATGCGGATGTCAAAGCCACGTGTTTCCAAGGCTCCTATGCGAACATGTGGCATGTTTATGCACTCTCATCCGTTTTGCAGTTTAACATAAGCTCTGTATATCCCATGGTTGATTCCGAGATCAGACAATATATCCACAGACTCATAAATCCCAGAGTTTGCCCCGGTAGGTTGGTCAGTCACACCATTTACATAATGTGGTCTGGTGAGCTGCGTTTTGGGCATGTTTTCAAGCCAGACAACTTTGTTGCATTACTTCAGACAGGTGGCTATGTGTCCAGCAACCCTGAAAGTCAGAACAGGGTGGTACCCATGAATCAGGGCCTGCAACGTGCATACCCTGACCTAAAGGTCAAACGAAACATCAAAAAAATAAGAAAACGACGAACAACAAAAAACGACAACCGTGAAAAGACAGCAGTCAGAGTCATAGCAAAACGTTTCCTGCAAGCGACATTATTGAACAGTCAAATCACGTCTTTGATGAATTTTAAAACTTATTTCCCGCAAGTCTCAAAATCAACGTATTATAATTGGAAGCAGTCAATGTCGACCTCCACCTTGTCCCCAACTGGAGAGGCAAATTTTAGGGATGGTGCAGAACAGGGAACCTATCGACGTGAGAGAGTGAGCTGCAGGTCTGGCCTCGGCGTTGCATGTCATAATGCTTCCATTGACAAGTCGGGGCGCATTCAGAATGCAGCAATCTTGCAGGTAGCTAAGCGTCAACTGCGGGAACGCATTGAGGTAGACGGGAAGTACCCCTTCAAGATTTTCACAAAGCGCTTCCCAGAGGTCTCGCGCTCTACTTATTATAATTGGAAGAGAATCATAGAGGAAGAAAATTCCAAAGCAGCAGTGACTCACCAGAGGCTCAAAGGAGAAAAGCCATAATGTGTAAAAGCTTGTGATGTGTGTGTGCTTTTCTCCAAGAAATGCCTCAAACCACAAAGTTGAAAGCCAGGAATTCTGCCAGTATTAATTTCGTTAACCAAAACGATCCTTTTTTTTTTTTTTTTTTTCTTTATTTTGACTGAAACAAGGCTTAAACACAAACCATGAAACTAAACCCACAATAAAACGGGATTTAGGACACAGAATTAGCCTGGTCTAGAGGCTTTTTAATTTCTTTGTTTAAAATGTGTCCTTTTTAATATGGGATGTTGGTATTATTTTTTTTTCTTCTTTACATTGTGTGGTCAGTTTATTGAAATCGTTTTACTTTCACTTTCTTTGAAATCTCATTTAATATTTGTAAAAGGTTTTTTTTTTATTTTTGTTTTTTTTTTTAAACTATACTCAATGTATTAAAATGTGACTCTAAAGCTTGTGATGTGTGTGTGCTTTTCTCCAAGAAATGCCTCAGACAAACCACAAAGTTGAAAGCCGGGAATTCTGCTAGTATTAATTTAGTCAACCAAAACAATCCTTTTTTTTTTTTTTTTCTTTATTTTGACTGAAACGAGGCTTAAACACAAACCATGAAACTAAACCCACAATAAAATGGGATTTAGGACACAGAATTAGACCGGTCTTGAGGCTTTTTAATTTGTCTTTGTTTAAATGGACTTGGATTTTTTTCTCTTTACTTTTTTGTATGTGATTCAATTTTAAATGTGTCCTTTTTAATATGGGATGTTGGTATTTTTTTTTCTTTACATTGTGTGGTCAGTTTATTGAAATAGTTTTACTTTCACTTTCTTTGAAATCTCATTTAATATTTGTAAAATGTTTTTTTTTTTTTTTACTATACCCAATGTATTAAAATGTGACTCTGAGCACACTTTTTTTTTATGCAATGTTTCCATATTCCACCTCTGTGCCAGTGTTGAATGCCCTTTGTGTGTAAGAAAATGAAGACATGGATTTGTACTCGTTTTCTTGGGAGTTAAAGGCACACTGCCTTCCAGAACTACATATTTGAGATGGAAGCTTGATTGGCATCTTGTAAGCTACAGTTGTGTATGTATGAGGGCTTATCTGTATTGTTGGTCTAACTGCCCAATAAAACATTGAATTAATGCATGTAATTCAATTTCTGGAGCCTAGTCTTTTTTTTTTCTTTTTTTTTTGTTATATTTCATCAAGTCAAATTATTGAGCAAGTTTGTCATATTACCTATTAGTCACAGCTCTTTCCCTAAATATTTAGCATTTTGTTTTCCTTGTTTCACATGACCTATAGCGTGATGCCCAATTATGCTGGCTTATAAACCTGGCCATTTTCTGCAAGTTATTAATTGCCTATTAATTTCTGCCCCACCACATACAAGAACAATTACAGGCACAAGTCAGGCAACAGTTAGACTCCACTAATTTTCTTAAATCGATTTGTCATCTTTCCAAGTGGATGAACTGCTGTTCTGGTTGAAGTGATACAATAACTGCTTCCTATGAATATGTAATATGTTGTACTCCAGCTGAATTTTGATTTCAATTATCTGGTAGGATGATTTGAATGGTTGATCCTGATCAGATGCCCATACCACCTCAACTGGCTCCTTTCAATGTGGAGGAGCAGCAATCCTACGAAGAAAGCTCATTTCAGCCGCTTGTATCTGTGATCTCATTCTTTCGGTCATTCACCAAAGCTTGTGACCATAGATGAGGATAGAAATATAGATTGACCAGTAAATCGACAGATTTGCCTTTAAGCTCAGCTCCCTCTTCACCACAACAGACTGGTACAATGTCTGCATCACTGCAGATGCTGTCAAACTCTCGCTCCATTCTCCCCTCACTCGTGAATAAGACCCCAAAATACTTCTCCTCCACTTGGGGCAGGAGCTTGTCCCCAATTTGGAGAGGACAATCCACCCTTTTCCGTCCGAGGACCATGGACTCGGACTTGGAGGTACTGATTGTCATCCCAGTCGCTTAACACTCAGGGGCAAACCGTCCCAGTAAGACCTTTTAGGTCATTGCTGGATGAAGCCAGTAGGACAACATCATCTGCAAACAGAGATGAGATTCTGTGGTCACCAAGCATGACACCCTCCGTTCCCTGGCTGTGCCTAGAAATCCTGTTGACAAAAACTATGATCAGGATCGGTGACAAAGGGCAGCCCTGGCAGACTCTCACTGGGAATGAGTCCGACTGAGTGTTGGCAATACGAGCCAAACTCTCACTACGGTCGTATTGAGACCGGATAGCTTGTAACAATAAGCCCTATACCCCATATTCCTGAAGCACACCCCCACAAAAAAAAAAAAAAACACAAGGGACACTGTCGAATGCCTTCTCCAAGTCCACAAAACACATGTAAACTGGCTGGGCAAACTCTCACGAACCCTCGAGGATTCTCGAGAAGGTAAAGAGCTGGTCAGATGTGCCACGGCTAGGACGAAAACCACATTGCTCCTCCTGAATCCGAGGTTCGACCCAACAGCTGGACTCTCCTGTCCAGTACCTTGGCGTAGTCTGTCATAGACCTTCCCAGGGAGGTTGAGGAGTGATCCCTCTAAAGTTGGAGCACAGCCTCCAATCCCCCCGTTTTTTTTTTGTTTTTTTTTGAAGAGAGGAACCACCACCCCAGTTTGCCATGCCAAAGGCACTGCCCCCGACCTCCACGCAAAGTTGCAGAGGCGTGTCAACCATGACAGCCCTACAACATCCAAGGCCTTGAGGTACTCGGGGCGAATGTCGTCCACCCCTGGAGCCTGGCCACCAAAGAGATTTTTAACAATCTTGGTGACCTCAGCCCCTGTGCTAGGCGAATCGTCCCCCTTGACCACAAGCCGTGCTTCCTCTGTGGAAGGCGTGTCAGTGGGATTGAAGAGATCCTCAAAGCATTCCTTCCACCGCCCAATGATATCCCCAGTCGAAGTCAGCAGTGCTCCATCCGCACCATACACAGTGTGGACAGGGAGCTGCTTCCCCCTCCTGAGCCGCCGGACAGTTTGCCAGAATCGCTTTGAGGCCGATCGAAAGTCTTGTTCCATGGCCTCACGGAACTCCTCCCATACCAGAGTTTTTGGTTTAGCAACCACCCGAGTTGCACAGCGTTTGACCTGCCGGTACACCTCAGCTGCTTCGGGAGTCCCACAAGCTAACCAAGCTTGATAGGACTCCTCCTTCAGCTTAATGGTCCCCCTCAACACTGGTGTCCACCACTTGGTTCGGGGGTTGCCACCACGAGATGTACCAACGACCTTGCAGCCACAGCTCTGGACAGCTGCTTCAACGATGGAGGAGGAGATCATGGCCCATTCAGACTCCATGTCTCGACTCCCTCAGAATGTGGTAGATGATCTTCCGGAGATGGGAGTTGAAGACCTCCCGGGCAGAGGCCTCAGCCAGACGTTCCCAGCACACACTCACTATACGTTTGGGTCTACCAGGTCTGAATGGCATCCTTCCCTGCCATTGGATCCAACTCACCACCAGGTGGTGATCAGTTGACAGCTCTGCACCTCTCTTTACCCGAGTGTCCAAGACATATGGTTACAAAGTTACAAACTTACAAAAATTTCTTTAGCAAATTTACAAGAAAAAAGTCACAAATATACAAAAAAAAAAAATAGAAGCAGATGTATGAGGGAAAAGTCACAAATTTGAGGAAAAAAATGAATTTAGGAAAGTTGCAAATTTGAGAAATTGTAAAATTACTTAAAGTTACAAACTTAGCAAATTTACATGAAAAACTCAAATTTGAGGAAAAATTTAGAAAAAGTTGCAAATACCAAAAATGTTGCAAAAAGAAATGTGAAAATTTGAGAAGTCACAAATTTACAAAAAAAAATTACAGATATGACAAAAATTGCAAATTTATTACAAGTCACAAATTTGAGTAAAAATTTTAGGAAAAACCGGCCGGGGGATCCTGGGTTTGATCCCAGCCCCCGACCAACAGTGATCTGTGTGGAGTTTGCATGTTCTCCCCGTGTCTGCGTGGGTTTACTCCGGGATTTCTCCGGTTTCCTCCCACATGCCAAAAACATGCAGGTTAGGTTAATTGGCATAAAACTGGGGATTCTAAATTGTCCTTAGGTATGACTGTGAGAGTGAATGGTTGTCTGTCTCTCTGTGTTGACCCTGCGATGGACTGGCGATCTGTCCAGGGTGTACCCTGCCTCTCGCCCAAAGATGCTGGGATAGGCTCCAGCCCCCCCGCGACCCGAAAAGGATTAAGCGGAAGAAGATGAATGAATTTTAGGAAAAATGTTACAAATTTATTTGAAAAGTTGCAATTAGAAAAATGTCACAACGTTATGAGAAATGTGAAAATTTATGAAAAGTTAGGTCGAGAATTTTTGAGACCATTCCAAATGTCCCAGGAAAAATGTAGCCAATTTATGGGGAAAAAGTCACAAATTTACAAGAAAAATTGTAAAGAGTTGAAAATAAACAGGTGAAGTCCATGTGGGCAAACAAATGGGGCCCACATGGAACCCATTAACCTTTGGTGAGCCCACATGGACGTGCTGGCTGGGCGTGGTACTGCCACATTTAAGAAACTGTTGTATCATGTTAGTGCTGCATTGTGACCCAAGTATCTGTCGTGTCGTATGAGGTCTCTCACGACTCCCACCATATATCTTCATCTTCTCTCTGCCATATGCAGAAAAGACAAAAAAAAAAGAGTGCCTCCAAATTAGGAAAAAAAAAATAAAATTCCCTGCTTCATTGTTAAATTGATTTCAACAAAAAGGAGCCCAAATATATTATTTAAAATTGTGGTTTAATTGTTTTGGGGTGTACAGATGTAATCAGTGCTACTGTACTGTGCTTTATGCTAAAACAATGGATACTTTAAATGTTGGGAGTTTTCTAATATCTGATGTTGGGCATAAAATAGTTTTCCATTAAACTAAAATACAACAATGACTGCATATTACTAAAAATATACTGTATCTACAGTTTATCTTGAACAAAAACAAGTTTTGTCATAAAGTCATGTATCCAGTTTCTTGCAATCTCAAAAGTAAGTGACCTTAGCAAAAGCAAATATCTGAGGTCTGTTTGCCTGCAGGCCCTGTTTGCCATCTCCATCTTCATTACTGGATGATGGAGGGAAATCTCACTGGCACGGAGCTACTCTGCATTGTTTATCTCAAAAATAGCATGAAAATAATGAGGGCTGGCAGGTGGGAGCTGAAGTCCTCAAGGATTAGCATACTGCAGTTGCTTCAGAATGATGGAGCGATCAAGCAGAGAGGCATCTCAAGGATGCCAATTTCTACCGGTAAACAAAACAGACCTGTGAGACTCTGACTTTCAGTTTTCTGCAAATTACTCCGATGGGAGAAATTTGACCTTCAAAATTCAAATACAGAAAAGGGAGTAAAAAGGTAAGTAATTGTGGTGTAGAGTTCTGAAATCAGGCAACATTTGCAGCTACTAAATGAATTTCTTTTATGTGAAGTTCTGCCCTGTCACAAAACGTAACAGCAATTCACATCTTTAATAACTTTCATTGTCCCGAGATACAAAAAAATGCATATGCACCGATTCGCCACTTGGTGGCAGTAGTTTGCTTCATAAAAAAAGGTTTTTGTTCCTTTTTGAGAGGAGGCCTATCTCTCTCACACGCACACACACACTTTGATTTGGAGACAAAATCAATGTGTTGCGGCACAGCTCTGGGTGCTCAGAGCAGATTTTGCGTGTGATAACTCCATTAAAAAGCATAATCCCGGACTGAAGTTGACTAAAGATGAAACCCGATAACACTGGGGAAACAAATTGTTCAGTGCCAGATTAAACAGAGCCTGGAGGAAGAAAGAAAACAAGAAGTCACAAGAGCACCTGAGAGCGCCGGTCTGGGATTATTTTTTTTACACTGATGGTTATTTGTATTTGTTTATTACATACATAATCCTCAAAGCATAAAACAAATTTGAGCAGCACTTTGCCATTAGTAACAGGGTTTAGAGAAGCGACATGTAATATGGATATACACACACAACTCCATCACTGACCAAACTGTTGGCTTTTGATGGCTATGACTATTTAAGAACAGTGATGTGATATATAGTTGCATTTCCACTGGTGGTAATAATGATCCATCCATCCATCCTCTACCGCTTTTCCGGAGGTCTCGAGCAGAGAAGTCCAGACTTCCCTCTCCCCAGCCACCTGCTGCAGCTGTTCAGCGAGGACACCAAATCGTTCCCAGGAATTTTTTTTTTTTACAAGTACATGAGAAAATCAGCATTCACTTTTGAGATTTGAAAACTTTTATGGTCTAATTTTCCCGCTCCAATAGTCTTGTGATATACAATGATTTTTCAATCAAGAAAGGCATGTCTGAGACACATTTACACTGATTATATAAGAAGACGTGGACAAATCTGTTGGTACCCTTACACAAAAGGGTTATGGTTATGGTTCCCATAAATCTAATATTTTGTAGCGCTGTAGGGAACCCATGCTGGGATAATCATCAATTAAATGGATCACCTGAAGAAGCCAAGGTCATTAACATCCAAAATATTATGGAACTGGACAAATATCAATGAATATTATGTACTGGAGTGGACAGCAACAAGAGACAATTGTAGGACACTGAAGGATTATACTCATCTGCATTAGGACATTAAACAACATGAAACAAAAGATCAACAAACAGGAACATCAGGAACTGAAAGTTTTTGAATATACGGCTCACAACCCACAGGACGTAGAATATAACAGACCCTGACAATAATTTATTTAGCTCCATCAATAATGACTGTAGTTACTACACGGGTGAACAGTTTAACACAAGGGTCACATCTGATTTCAATATTTCTATGATCCACTTCAACAGCAGAAGTCTCTATGCCAACTTTAATAACATTAAAGATTATTTACATCAGTTTGAAGAGCCATTCAATATTGTGGCAATATCAGAGATGTGGCTCAGTGAAGAGAAAAGAGTGGATTTTACCATGGATGGCTATGAATTAAATTATATAAATAGAAAAGTGAAAAAAGGAGGAGGAGTTGCAATTTATGTTGACAAGAGCTTGAAATACAAGGTTGTTGAAAATCTGTCAGTAACTGTGGATGATTTATTTGAATGTATTACAATAGAAATCTGTCGGGACAATGTGAAGAACATAGTAGTGAGCTGTGTATATAGAACACCTGGATCAAACATTGACTTATTTAAGGACTGGATGGAAAAAATGTTTGCAAAACTAACTCATAAAGTTATGTTCATCTGTGGGGATTTCAATATAGATGTGATGAATTCAAAACAACATAGTTTGACAGAAGAATTTGTTAACACTATGTACAGTATGGGCTTACATCCAACAATTACCAGACCTAGCAGAATCACTTCACACAGTACCACACTAATAGATAACATATTCACAAACATTATGGAAAATAATATCGTGAGTGGGCTTTTATTGAATGATATCAGTGACCACCTGCTGATTTTTGTTGTCTGTCAATATGATTATAGGAAGAAAAAGTATACCAAAAAATATTAAATATAAAAGAATAAGAACTGAAGAATCTATGTATTTACTGGCAAAGGAATTATTAATACAAGACTGGAAGATAGTTTATCACGAAAATGATATAAAGCATATGATAAATTTTTACAAATATTTCAGTCATTGTACAATAAAAACTGTCCTATAAAACAATAGTGACAGACAACAAAAAAATATTCCTCAGGTCACCAAGGGGTTAATAAATGCATGTAAAAAGAAGAATACATTATATAAACAATTCATTAAGTGCAGAACAGTGGAAGCTGAGATCAAATATAAAAGATATAAAAATAAGCTTACTAATATAATGAGGACCTGTAAGAAAGAATATTACAACAGAATATTAGAGGATAATAAAAATAACTTAAGAGGAATATGGAAAATGCTCAATGGGATTATTAGTAATCGTCCTAAGAATGCTAATTATCCAGAATATTTTATTGAAAATGGCAATTTGATAAATAATATGGAGGATGTGGTCAGTGGTTTCAGTAAATTTTTTGTTAACGTTGGTCCTGAATTAGCAAAATCAATAGTGACACCAGAAACAAACAGTGGTTCTGTAAATGAAATAGAAGATAGAAATCCAAACACAATCTTTTTGGGTGCAGTTACTGAAAAGGAAATTATTGAGACTGTGAGTAAATTTAAGAACAAAAAATCAACGGACTGGAAGGAAATGGACATGACAATAGTGAAAAAAGTAATTGAAGGAATTGTTAAGCCACTCACCCACATCTGTAACCTGTCATTTCAAACTGGTAAATTTCCAAACAAAATGAAAATAGCAAAAATAATACCACTATACAAAACAGGAGACAGTCATTATTTCACAAATTACAGGCCAGTCTCTTTACTCTGACAATTCTCCAAAATACTTGAAAAAATCTTCACAAAAGAGACTGGATGATTTCATTGAAAAACACAACCTCCTTACAGACAGCCAGTATGGTTTTAGAGCAGATAAATATACATCTTTGGCACTGATCGAACTTATAGAAGAAATTACTAGTTGCATAGATAAAAAAAAGTTTGCTGTAGGAGTATTTATAGATTTAAAGAAAGCTTTTGACACCATTGACCACAGAATTCTACTAAGGAAACTGGAAAGGTATGGGATAAGAGGGGTCGGACTGAGTTGGGTGGAAAGTTATTTAAGTAACAGACAACAATTTGTAAAAATTGGTGAGCACAAATCACCCTTCATGGACATCAATTGTGGTGTGCCCCAGGGGTCAGTTTTGGGACCCAAACTCTTTATTTTGTATATAAATGACATATGCCAAGTATCAAAAATTCTGAAATTTATTTTGTTTGCAGATGACACAAATATCCTTTGCACTGGTGAGAATTTGCAGCAGGTTTTAGAGGTGGTCACAACTGAAATGAAAAGGTTAGCACAGTGGTTCAACAAAAATAAATTATCTCTAAATCTGGAAAAAAAAAGATTATGTTGTTTGGAAATTATAAAATAAATCATGAAATAATGGTAACGATAGATGATACCAGAATAGAAACAGTACAGGAAAATAAGTTTCTGGGGGTGACGCTAGACAATAAAATCTGCTAGAAACCTCACATCAGTCACATCTGGGCCATCCATCCATCCATCCATCCATCCATCTTCTACCGCTTTTCCGGAGGTCCGGGTCGCGGAGACAGCAGTTCAAGCAGAGAAGCCCAGACTTCCCTCTCCCCAGCCACCTGCTCCAGCTCTTCAGAGGGGATACCAAGGCGTTCCCAGACTAGCTGGGAGACATAGTCTCTCCACCGAGTCCTGGGTCTGCCCCGGGGTCTCCTCCCAGTGGGACGTGCCTGAAACACCTCAAGTGGGAGGCGTCCAGGAGGCATCCTAATCAGATGCCCAAACCACCTCAACTGACTCCTTTCAATGTGGAGGAGCAGCGGTTCTACTCTGAGCCTCTCCCGGATGACTGAGCTCCTCACCCTATCTCTGAGGGTGAGTCCAGCAATCCTACGGAGAAAGCTCATTTCAGCCGCTTGTATCCGCGATCTCGTTCTTTCGGTCATTACCCAAAGCTCGTGACCATAGGTGAGAGTAGGAACGTAGATTGACTGGTAAATCGACAGCTTTGCCTTAGAACTAAGCTCCCTCTTCACCACAACAGACCGGTACAACGTCCGCATCACTGCAGATGCTGCTCCAATCCGTCTGTCGATCTCTCGCTCCATTTTCCCCTCACTCGTGAACAAGACCCCAAGATACTTAAACTCCTCCACTTGGGGCAGGAGCCTGTCCCCAACCCGGAGAGGACAATCCACCTTTTTCCGGCTGAGGACCATGGACTCGGACTTGGAGGTGCTGATTCTCATCCCAGCCGCTTCACACTCAGCGGCAAACCGTCCCAGCAAGAGCTGTAGGTCATTGCTGGATGAAGCCAACAGGACAACATCATCTGCAAACAACAGAGATGAGATCCTGTGGTCACCAAGCATGACACCCTCCATTCCCTGGCTGCGCCTAGAAATCCTGTCCATAAAAATTATGAACAGGACCGGTGACAAAGGGCAGCCCTGGCGGAGTCCAACTCTCACTGGGAATGACTCCGACCGAGTGTTGGCAATGCGAACTAAACTCTCACAACGGTCGTACAGAGACCGAATAGCTCGTAACAACAAGCCTGATACCCCATACTCCCGAAGCACCCCCCACAAAAATCCACGAGGGACGCGGTCAAATGCCTTCTCCAAGTCCACAAAACACATGTAAACTGGTTGGGCAAACTCCCACGAACCCTCAAGAATTCTCGAGAGGGTAAAGAGCTGGTCCGATGTGCCACGGCCAGGACGAAAACCACATTGCTCCTCCTGAATCCGAGGTTCGACCAACGGCCGGACTCTCCTCTCCAGTACCTTGGCATAGACCTTCCCAGGGAGGCTGAGGAGTGTGATCCCTCTAAAGTTGGAGCACACCCTCCGGTCCCCTTTTTTGAAGAGAGGAACCACCACCCCGGTTTGCCATGCCAAAGGCACTGCCCCCGACCTCCACGCAATGTTGCAGAGGCGTGTCAACCATGACAACCCAACAACATCCAGGGCCTTGAGGTACTCGGGGCGAATCTCGTCCACCCCCGGGGCCCGGCCACCAAGGAGATTTTTAACCACCTTGGCGACCTCAGCCCCTGTGATAGGCGAGTCATCCCCCTCGTCCCCAAACCCTGCTTCCTCTGTGGAAGGCGTATCAGTGGGATTGAGGAGATCCTCGAAGTATTCCTTCCACCGCCCGACGATATCCCCAGTTGAAGTCAACAGTGTCCCATCCGCACCATACACAGTGTGGACGGGGAGCTGCTTTCCCCTCCTGAGCCGCCGAACAGTTTGCCAGAATCTCTTTGAAGCCGACCGAAAGTCTTGTTCCATGGCCTCACCGAACTCCTCCCATACCCGGGTTTTTGCTTCAGCAACCACCCGAGCTGCACTCCGCTTGGCCTGCCGGTACACCTCAGCTGCTTCGGGAGTCCCACAAGCCAACCAAGCTTGATAGGACTCCTTCTTCAGCTTAATGGCCCCCCTCACCACTGGTGTCCACCACTTGGTTCGGGGGTTGCCACCACGAGATGCACCGACCACCTTGCGGCCGCAGCTCTGGGCTGCCGCTTCAACAACAGAGGTGGAGAACATGGCCCATTCAGACTCCATGTCTCCAGACTCCCTCGGAATGTGGTTGAAGTTCTTCCGGAGGTGGGAGTTGAAGACCTCCCGGACAGGGGCCTCAGCCAGACGCTCCCAGCACACCCTCACTATACGTTTGGGTCTACCAGGTCTGAATGGCTTCCTCCCCTGCCATCGGATCCAACTCACCACCAGGTGGTGATCAGTTGACAGCTCTGCACCTCTCTTTACTCGGGTGTCCAAGACATACGGTCGCAGGTCTGATGATACGATAACAAAATCGATCATCGACCTGCGGCCTAGGGTGTCCTGGTGCCAGGTGCACATATGGACACCCTTATGCTTGAACATGGTGTTCGTTATAGACAGACTGTGGTTAGCACAGAAGTCCAATAACTGAACACCACTCGGGTTCAGATCGGGCAGGCCGTTCCTCCCAATCACCCCCCTCCAGGTTTCACTGTCGTTGCCCACGTGCGCATTGAAGTCCCCCAGTAGGACAATGGAGTCTCCAGGAGGAGCACCCTCCAGCACCCCAGTCACAGACTCCAAAAAGGGTGGGTACTCTGAAACATCATTTGGTGCATAGGCACAAATGATGGTCAGGACCCGTTTCCCAACCCGAAGGCGCAGGGAAGCAACCCTTTCGTCCACCGGGGAAAACTCCAATATAGAGGCAGCAAGGTGGGGCGATACAAGAATACCTACCCCTGCTCGTCGCCTCTCGGCCGGGGCAACTCCAGAAAAGGCCAAGCTCCAGCCCCTCTCCAGGAGACTGGTTCCGGAACCGGAGCTGTGTGTTGAGGTGAGGCCGACTATATCTAGCCGGTATCGCTCAATCTCGTACACCAGCTCAGGCTCCTTCCCCACCAGAGAGGTGACATTCCACGTACCAAAAGCCAGTTTAGAAAGCTTGGGATCAGTCCGCCAAGGTCTCCGCCTTTGACTGCCACCTAATCCACATAGCACCGGACTTCCATGATCCCTCCTGCAGGTGGTGAACCTACTGGAGGGCGGACCCATGTAACTCCTTCGGGCTGAGCCCGGCCGGGTCCCATGGGTGGAAACCTGGCCACCAGACGCTAGCCTTCGAGCCCCTCCCCCAGGCCTGGCTCCAGGGTGGGGCCCCGGTAACCCCATACCGGGCGGGGTACACTGAATCCTTGATATACAATTTATCATGAGAGTCTGTTGGATCGTTCTTCGTCTGGCCCTTCACCCAGGACCAGTTTGTCTTGGGAGACCCTATCAGAGGCAAATTGCCCCGGACAACATAGCTCCTGGGATCACTGGGGCACGCAAACCCCCCCACCACGATAAGGTGACGATCCATGAGGGGGTCATGGATCCCAGTTGGCAAAATGTATAGGGATACTGGGGAAAACAAGACACATCTTGGACTATAAATCATTGTTCTTACTGTACAATTCACTGTTTCTGCCTTAACTACTGTGTAGAAGTCTGGGGAAACACCTACAAGACCAACCTACAGTCAATATGCACATTACAAAAAAGCTATAAGGATAATAAATAATGTTGGATATAGAGACCATTCCAACTCGCTGTTTTTAAAGTCACATGTCATAAAGTTCATCGATTTAGTTAAATTTAAGACAGCACAAGTCATATACAGGGCAATTAATAATCAACTCCCAACTAATATACAAAAAATATTTAAAAAAAGAGACAATGATTATAATTTGAGAGGAGACTTAAACTTTACAAAACCCAAGATACGAACAACTAAGAAAAGTATGTGCATATCTGTCTGGGGTGGATTTGTGGAACAGTCTGGAGCCGGAACTGAAACTATGTACAAACAGAAATCAATTCAAAAAGAGGTATAAACATTATTTGCTGAAAAAATATATGTTAGAAGGGTAGTATTTATATGTACGATTCACTATGCTCACTCTGGGACACTATATAATGGTGGGTGGGACAGCACTGTGTATATTTGTGTTGTTTGAGGCTGGTTTTGATGTATGGACATCAATGTATGTTGGGATGGATGGGTGTTAATGTTGATATGTACAAAATATAGTTAACTGTTTACTTGGGGTCTTAAATGTGGTAATTTGTATATATTTTACATGGGTTGTATTTATGGAAAAGAGGAGTTGGAATTAATAAGTGTTCACTTCTTCCTTCTCCCTTTCGAACACTGTATACTGTTACTTTATCGCACTTGTCATTTGTTTTGTTTTTGTTTTACTTTTTTGTTCGAAATAAAATATGTATCTATCTATCTATCATCTCAGACTGGAAGCAGAGGGGAGGGGAATATTCCCTCTGCCGATAGAGCATGGAGGATTAAATGGAGGACAGTACTTATTGTAATGTGTAAATGTATTGTGATGCAAGATTTCAGGCAACAAGGGGAAGGAATGGAGTGATATTAAAAGAAAGACCCTGGTGTGTTGAAGAGAGTCTTTTTCTGTGTATGAATGAAGTGAGAGAGAGAAATAAAGTCGTCTGTCATGCAGATCTGGTTCCTTTATTTGCACTCTCCACACTGGTGACCCTTGACGAATTATGGAACACGAGGCAAGAACCCTGGAGTCGGCCCGGACGGGAAGTCCCAGCAACGCGGCAAGCATCCCAGAGACGACCCGGACAGGAAGCCCCGGCAACGTGTGCGCTGTTTCGGTCAAACTACCGGAGTTTTGGCTGCACGACCCGCGGTCTTGGTTCCACCACACCGAGGCTCAGTTCGCCCTCCGGGGAATAACGGCAGAAGACACCAGATATTACTATGTGGTCACAGCGCTGAACGCTCGCACGTCTCAGCAAGTAGCGAGCCTGCTCCAACAGCCTCCAGCCCACGATAAATACGGGGCTCTCAAGGCCGCGCTGACCTGGCACTACACACTCTCGGACTATGAGAGAGCAGAGAGGCTCCTGAGTTAGGAGATGGGTCAGCGGTCGAACTGATGGAGAAGATGTTGGCGTTGATGGGCACGGACAACGGGCATTTTCTGTTTGCCCACCTTTTCTTCCGGAACCTCCCAACAGAGGCGAGAGCGATCCTGGCTAACTCGCCATTGCTGGCCGCACGCAACTACCGTGCGCTAGCCCAGGAGGCAGATCGGATCATCCTCACCACCAGAGCCCTCACAGTGAACGCGGTGGCGTCGGAACCCAGCGAGACGACCAGCGGAGGCAAAGAGCCGGCGACGGTAGCGGCAGGGGGGCCAGAAGGCGCCAGAGAGACACGCTCTGCTTCTACCACCGCCGTTTTGGAGAGAACGCACTCAGATGTGTGCCACCATGCCAATTCAAGCGTTCGGGAAACGCCAAGGCCGGCAGTCAGTAGCAGCTGCGATCGCCGGTGAAGAGAACAAGCTGCTCTACGTGATGGACTCGCGCTCGGGGAGACGGTTCCTCGTAGACACCGGCTCCCAAAAGAGCCTCATCCTGCCGTCATACGCCGACCGGCTAGCGGGATCTAGCAGCCCCGAGCTGATAGCCGCAAACGGCTTGGACATTAGGACTTTTGGTGAGAGAACACTGACTGTATCCCTACACAGCCGTATGTACAAGTTGACATTCGTCATAGCGGCATGCAGTTTCCCGATCTTGGGAGCTGATTTTCTGTGTGCACATGGGTTGCTAGTCGATGTTGCTAACAGACGCCTGGTTAATGCAATGTCTTTTGATTCTCTCCCCTGTACAGCTCGAGGGGCCGGGCCAATAACACAAGCCAACGTCACAGCTCAGGCGGTAAGTTCCACACACTGCTCACTCAGTTCCCAGCACTCACGGTCCCGACGTTTTTGGCGGCCATCACTAAACACGGGGTGGAACACTTTATCACCACCACCGGGCTGCCCATTTTCGCACGACCTCGGTGCCTGGACGCAGCTAAACTGGCCATAGCGTGCAAGGAGTTTGCCAACTTGGAAAGGTTGGGCATCATCAGGCGCTCAAACAGCCCATGGGAATCCCCGCTACATATGGTTCCTAAGGCTGAGGGATCGTGGCGACCGTGCGGACATTTCCGCAGATTGAATAACGCCACAGCGCATGACCGCTACCCGATTCCCTATATTCAGGATTTTTCCATTCACCTCACCGGGGCACGCATTTTTTCTAAACTAGACCTGGTCCGCGGTTACCACCAGGTTCTGGTGCGCGCGGAGGACATACCCAAAACAGCGGTAATAACTCCATTTGGCTTGTTTGACTTTTTATACATGCCCTTCGGATTAAAAGGCGCAGCACAGACATTCCAACGCATGATGGATGCGGTGTTGCGCGATCTACCGTTTGTGTTTGTCTACCTGGATTATATCCTGGTGGCCAGCGCGTCCGAGGACAAACACGTAACCCACCTCAGGACGGTTTTCCGGAGGTTGGAAGAGCACGGGTTAATAATCAACCCGGCGAAATGCCAGTTCGGCGTGACGGGGATTGACTTTTTGGGGCACCACATCTCACCGGAGGGAGCAATACCCTTGCCGGACAAGGTGTGCGCCGTGGCGAATTTTCCCCGGCCTCAGACGGTCAGGGCGCTGCAAGAGTTTTTGGGGATGGTTAACTTTTATAACCGGTTCCTCCCCCGCGCAGCCCAGCTCATGCAGTCATTGTATGCCGCGCTCAAGAAACGGAAGCCGGCGGACAGAGTTGAATGGACTCCGAAGCGGGAGCAGGCATTCTTTGAGGTTAAAACAGCCCTGGCAAATGCCACACTGTTGGCGGACCCGGCGGCCCGGATAACGCTCACTACCGACACCTCTGACGTAGCCATAGGGGCCGTCATGGAGCAATGCGTTGCCGGTTCTTGGCAGCCACTCACTTTTTTCAGCAGGGCTTTGTGCGACAGTGAGCGTAAATACAGCGCGTTCGACAGAGAGTTGCTGGCTCTCCACCTGGCCATATGCCACTTCCACTTCTGGCTGGAAGGGCGCAGCTTCACTGCGTTTGTGGGCCACAAGCCGCTAACGTACGCGATGGCCAAGGTTTCGGAACCATGGTCGAGCCGGCAGCAGAGACAGCTGGCCGCGATCTAGGAGTTTACGACTGATATTCAGCATGTGTCGGGTAAACTGAATGTGGTGGCGGACTGCCTCTCGCGCGCAGTAGTGGCCGCAGTCTGCATTGGGATAGATTATACAGCCATGGCCGCAGAGCAGACTGGCGATGCGGACGTGTGCGCGCTCCAGTCTGGATCAACAGGGTTAAGGCTGGAGAGCAGAGTACTGCAAGACGGCAGCCCCCCTCCCCAATCTGTGACGTCTCCACGGGACGCCCGTGCCCGGTGATCCCAGTTGCTTTACGCCGCTAAGTGTTTGAGTCAGTTCATGCTCTGGCGCACCCAGGAGTGCACGCATCAGTCAAAATGGTGGGAGCGAAGTTCGTTTGGCCAGGCCTGCGCAAACAAGTGAAAGAGTGGGCTGCAGCCTGCATAGCGTGCCAACGAGCCAAAGTACACAGACACACGAAGGCCCCTTTGGAGCCGTTTCGTATACCGGCTAAGAGGTTCAACCATGTTCACGTGGACCTCGTGGGCCCCCTCCCGCCATCGCAGGGGTTCACCACCTTCTGAAAGTGGTGGACCACACCACACGCTGGCCAGAAGCAGTCCCGCTAGTGGCAACCATGTCCGCGGACGGGGCGCGCGCCTTTTTGACAACATGGGTGGCATGTTTTGGCATCCCGTCGGACATCATGTCCGATAGGGGCCCGCAGTTTGTTTCCGACCTCTGGTCCGCGATGGCCCGTAGCCTGGGTGTAGCAATTCATCGCACAACCGCGTACAACCCACAGGCTAATGGGTTATGCGAGCGTTTCCATAGGTCACTGAAAGCAACGCTCAGGGCTTCGCTTACGGATGCAAATTTGGTAGACTGGTTGCTGTGGGTTCTGTTAGGGTTGTGTTCCACACCAAAAGAGGATCTGGAGGCTTCCCCGGCGGAGCTTGTTTTTTCTCAGCCACTGCGGCTCCCCGGGGAATTTTTACCAGATAATCCCACGCCGGACAACTGTCTGTCTCAGCGTTCTCAGCATAGCGCAGATACAGGCACACTACCGGGACCGGCCCACCACTGTTTTCCACGCGCTTTTGTGCCAAAAACTTTGAAGAACTCATCGTTCGTGTTTGTCAGGCACGATGCCCACCGCCCCCCCATTGCGCCCACCCTACGATGGCCCATTCAGAGTGCTGGAACCAGGGGACAAACATTTTTTGTTAGATTTGGGGGGTCGTCGGGAGGAAATAGGTATAGACAGACTTAAGCCCACCTTTGTGGTGGCGGACGAGCAAGTGATGTTGGCTCAGGCCCCTCGGTGTGGAAGACCCCCACTGAGAACTCCCCAGGTAGAAGATTCAGCAGAGCAGCCACACGGGCAAGTAGAATGCCGCCCCCCCTCGCCATGGCCCACCCGCAGACAGACACACCCCCAAGAGCCCCCACCGGCACAGCAGCGCCGCGGAGTCGAAGGTCCCTTGTTACATCAGATATGGGAGGAGACTGAAGCCAAAAGGACGTGAAGATTGAAGCTCAGTCTGAGACTCGGGGGGGGGGGGGGGGGAGCCCACGATGGGATAATCATCTCAGACTGGAAGCAGAGGGGAGGGGAATATTCCCTCTGCCGGTAGAGCATGGGGGATTAAATGGAGGACAGTATTTATTGTAATGTGTAAATGTATTGTGATGCAAGATTTCAGGCAACAGGGGGAAGGAATGGGGTGATATAAAAGGAGAAACCCTGGTGTATTGAAGAGAGTCTTTTTCTGTGTATGAATGCAGTGAGAGAGAGAAATAAAGTTGTCTGTCGTGCAGATCTGGTTTTTTTATTTGCACTCTCCACAGTGCCACCTTTTGCAGCAATCACTGCTGACAAGTGATCTCTGTACTTCTGCATTTGCAAACAGCCCTTCAGGCGTGGATGCAGGAGAAAAATCAATCCCAGGTTGATCAGAAGAATAGTGCCTAATCAGTGAGGCTGGTGAGGCACTGACTCTTTCAAAGTCAGTTTTATAAACATATGAACACAAGAGCAAAAGCTTGAATTTAATTTCAGTTGAAAGTTGGCATGTTTCATGATCTGCTAATTGTATGTTATAAAATCCGATGATATAAATAATTTAATAAAACAAGGCATTTTACTGAATTGCCTCTTGATGGAATGTGCAGTGAATTTAATTTAGTTCTGCAATGCATGTCTAAAGTTTTTTATTGTGAAGGGAAGAAGCAGAAATAGTAGCACACTTTTGCAGAAAAGCAGCTGAAGTTCTGCTGACTAACTCCATGCCTCCATGTTTTCATTTCGTTCAACCCTCCTGAATATAAACAAAGTGCAAAGACCCTTGGCTACACAAAATTTTTCAGACAAATTTAGTGGCTTAGAGAGCCCATTTGCTGTGCACCCTGTAGCACCACAATTCACTACAAATTCGAGTATATAAAACAAGTAAGCATGGTCTTACCTTTACTTGTAAATGAAATCCATCCGCCTATCCCTCTGGACAAAAATCTTAATGACTTTGTTGTAAAAGTCCTCCTTGTCATCTTTTAGTTTTAAAAGTCCCTCTGTCTCAATCGAGATTACTACCAGTTTTAATTGAAAGTCCAATTTTGAGGATTTTCTTTTTTTTTAAGTTTAGCTATAAAATCTTCCATTTTCAGTCTGTATAAAATAGAAGCACAAACGGAGTACTCTGTACACTTGACTTTCCGATTTTATCAAACCAGGACAAACTCCTGGGCCTACGGCGCTCAAGCATTTAATGTGTTATACCCACACATTAAATACTTTACATGCAGTAGACTATGGAAAAGGAGGACACACAATAAAAGCTGGCACAAACATTACATTTTTGACATTCACAGAGCTGTCACCAGGAATGTACATCTTGCACGAGCTCTGACCGGGCTGTGGAGGATTACGCTATCCTTCTGAGGCTGCGTTTGTTGCTGCTTCAGCTGACTCTCTCCCTTGTATTTGAACAGGAGATGTGCAGACTCTGCAATTTTAAATATCTAACTATTGTTGAAATGATTGGAATCATTCAGAAATTACATTCAGACCTACAAGACAAATTAATGGACAAATATATATATATACGTATATACGTATATATATATATTTATTTATTTTTAATTTTTCATGATGCCTGCCTCCCCCTGTTTCTCACATCACTGCGTAATACAGAAAAAGAGCCTTGGAAACCATCCAAAATCATTCAAGCTGAACTCCAAGGTCAAGGTATGCCACTATCTGATCATACCATGAGCTGCATTTTGAACAGTAAGGACCTCTTTACACAGCACAGAGATTGTTGGGAGACCACTGGGAGCTCAAAAATTGACCTGATCTCTCAACAATTTCTGTCTCTGTAAATGTTTGGGAAATCATGAGATTTTCATGGTGATCAATAGAGATCTTTGAAAGATCCTTTTAGAGATCATTCTGAGACCACAAGAGACTGCTGAGAGACCAGTAGAGATCATTCAAAGACCAGGAGAGACTGCTGAGGGATTGTTTCAACCCTGTCCAAAACAATGTATAAAATAGCTGATGGTAAGATTGGCCACACCAATCATGCGAACATTACGTAAACACGGGTATTATGTGAGCCAGAGCAGAAGCGGGCCTCTCCAATCAGGAGGAAAAAATGAGGGTTTCTCTGTGGGAAGTGATCATGCTGTTAAAAAGGAGCAGACTTTTAGGCTCAGTCAGGACAAACTTTATATTGGGAGCGGACCCCAGCTCGCCGCAGTTTGTTTTCGGCTTTGTGAGAATTAGCTCCACCGCCCACAGGGAGAGTGTGGAGAGTGGCCAGCTGAAAATGTTAATGGGTTATGTAAAAAAAAAATATATATATATATATACGGTGGGGTAAAAAAGTATTTAGTCAGCCACCAACTGTGCAAGTTCTCCTACTTAAAAGATGAGAGAGGTCTCCAATTTTCATCATAGGTATACCTCAACTATGAGAGACAAAATGAGAAAAAAAAAATCCAGAAAATCACATTGAAGGATTTTTAATGAATTAACTGGTAAATTCCTCGGTAAAATAAGTATTTGGTCACCTACAAACAAGCAAGATTTCTGGCTCTCACAGACATGTAACTTCTTCTTTAAGAGGCTCCTCTGTCCTCCACTCGTTACCTGTATTAATGGCACCTGTTTG
Organism: Pholidichthys leucotaenia; assembly: GCA_020510985.1. Taxonomy (NCBI): domain Eukaryota; kingdom Metazoa; phylum Chordata; class Actinopteri; order Cichliformes; family Pholidichthyidae; genus Pholidichthys; species Pholidichthys leucotaenia. The sequence goes on along the minus strand of CM035842.1, from coordinate 371,207,081 downwards.
AACTCATTATCAGTATAAAAGACACCTGTCCACAACCTCAGTCAGATTCCAAACTCCACTATGGCCAAGACCAAAGAGCTGTCAAAGGACACCAGAGACAAAACTGTAGACCTGCACCAGGCTGGGAAGACTGAATCTGCAATAGGTAAGCAGCTTGGTGTGAAGAAATCAACTGTGGGAGCAATTATTAGAAAATGGAAGACATACAAGACCACTGATAATCTCCCTTGATCTGGGGCTCCACACAAGATCTCACCCTGTAGGGTCAAAATGATCACGAGAACGGTGAGCAAAAATCCCAGAACTACTCGGGGGGACCTAGTGAATGACCTGCAGAGAGCTGGGACCAAAGTAACAAAGGCTACCATCAGTAACACACTACGCCGCCAGGGACTCAAATCCTGCAGTGCCAGACGTGTCCCCCTGCTTAAGCCAGTACACGTCCAGGCCCATCTGAAGTTTACTAGAGAGCATTTGGATGATCCAGAAGAGGATTGGGAGAATGTCATATGGTCAGATGAAACCAAAATAGAACTTTTTGGTAAAAACTCAACTTGTCGTGTTTGGAGGAGAAAGAACACCATACCTACTGTGAAGCATGGGGGTGGAAACATTATGCTTTGGGGCTGTTTTTCTCCAAAGGGACCAGGACGACTGATCCGTGTAAAGGAAAGAATGAATGGGGCTATGTATCGTGAGATTTTGAGTGAAAACCTCCTTCCACCAGCAAAGGCATTGAAGATGAAACGTGGCTGGGTCTTTCAGCATGACAATGATCCCAAACACATCGCCCGGGCAATGAAGGAGTGGCTTCGTAAGAAGCATTTCAAGGTCCTGGAGTGGCCTAGCCAGTCTCCAGATCTCAACCCCATAGAAAATCTTTGGAGGGAGTTGAAAGTCCGTGTTGCCCAGCGACAGCCCCAAAACATCACTGCTCTAGAGGAGATCTGCATGGAGGAATGGGCCAAAATACCAGCAACAGTGTGTGAAAACCTTGTGAAAACTTACAGAAAACGTTTGACCTCTGTCATTGCCAACAAAGGGTATATAACAAAGTACTGAGATGAACTTTTGTTATTGACCAAATACTTATTTTACCAAGGAATTTACCAATTAATTCATTAAAAATCCTTCATTGTGATTTTCTGGATTTTTTTTTCTCATTTTGTCTCTCATAGTTGAGGTATACCTATGATGAAAATTGGAGACCTCTCTCATCTTTTAAGTGGGAGAACTTACACAATTGGTGGCTGACTAAATACTTTTTTTCCCCACTGTATATATAAACGGCGACTTATCATGGACAGAAAACTTATCATAGTGGTTTTTTATTGTACGATTAATCATTTTAGCTGTTATCATTGCAGGCTGAGGCGTAGGGCAAAGGGGCATGTGGAGGAGTGTCAGGTCAGCTGTATGTGTCCACGTGCCTGGATGCGAGTTGAGCAGGGCAGTCTGTGCTGAAATGGAGGAATAAGGAGCTGCTGCTTCAGTTCTGTCATCAAAAGGAACAAAAGCTGGCTTCAGCATCTTTTAATATTGTCAACCGTGCCCACATGATAACACTATTCACTATTATAATGCATCTTAGAAAAGCTAGAACGAGTTATTACTCTGCATTAATAGAAGAGAACAAGAATAATCCCAGGTTTCTTTTCAGTACTGTAGCCAGGTTGACAAAGAGTCAGGACTCTGTCAACCCTAGCATTCCCTTAGAGCTTACTAGTCAGGACTTTATGAACTTTTTCAATAATAAAATTTCATCCATCAGAGATAAAATCAATCAGATTCTTCCCACAGTTAACTTAAATACTGTAACTACTACAACTCCTTCTATTGATGTCTGTCTTGATGAGTTTACTCCAATCGACCTTTGTGAGTTAGACAAAATAGTTTCCTCATCCAAACCTTCAACTTGTCTTTTAGACCCTATTCCTACCAGGTTATTTAAAGAAGTCTTCCCACTTATTGGTAGCTTTACTCTTCATATAATTAATTCTTCATTAACTTTAGGCCATGTACCGCAGGCTTTTAAAATGGCTGTAATTAAACCCTTACTCAAAAAGCCAACGCTAGATCCAGGAGTTTTAGCTAACTATAGAGCAATCTCTAATCTCCCTTTCATTTCAAAAATCTTAGAAAGAGTTGTTGCTACACAATTATTTGACCACCTGCAGGGAAATGGTTTACTTGAAGAGTTTCAATCTGGGTTTAGAATCCATCATAGTACTGAAACAGCCTTAACGAAGGTCACTAACGACCTCCTCATTGCATCTGATAATGGACTAGTTTCTGTACTTGTCCTTTTAGACCTTAGTGCAGCTTTTGATACTATCGATCATAATATTCTACTTGATAGATTAGAACACTATGTTGGACTTAATGGAACTTCGTTGCAGTGGTTTAGATCTTATTTATCTGATAGGTTCTAGTTTGTTCATGTAAATAATGAGTTTTCTTTCAACTCAAAGCTTAGTCATGGAGTTCCACAGGGATCTGTGCTAGGCCCTACTCTTTTTAGTTTATATATGCTTCCGTTAGGCAACATTATTAGAAAGCACTGTATACATTTTCATTGTTATGCAGATGACACACAATTATACCTGTCAATGAAGCCAGATGATAGTAATCAATTAGCCAAGTTAGAAGCCTGTCTTAAGGAAATCAAAGCTTGGATGACTTGTAATTTCCTGCTATTAAATTCAGATAAGACTGAAGTCATTCTTGTTGGTCCAAAAAACCTTAGAAATTCCTTTCCAAATCAAACTTTCAGTTTGGATGCGGTTACTCTTTCTCTTAATAGCTCTGTGAGGAACGTTGGAGTTATTTTTGATCAGGATTTGTCCTTCAATTCACATATTAAATTTGTTTCTAAGACTGCCTTCTATCATTTGCGTAATATTGCCAAGATTAGGAGCATCTTGTCTCAGAGTGATGCTGAGAAACTGATCCACGCTTTTGTTAGCTCGAGATTTGATTATTGTAATTCTTTATTATCAGGCTGTCCTAAAACATCTTTAAAAAGTCTTCAGCTGATCCAAAATGCTGCAGCAAGAGTTTTAACAGGTACTAGAAAGAGAGATCATATCTCTCCGGTTCTGGCCTCCCTTCATTGGCTTCCCATAGAGTTTAGAATTAAGTTTCAAATCCTTCTTCTTACTTACAAAGCTCTAAACAATCAGGCTCCTTTTTATTTAAAAGATCTGATACTACCGTATTATCCTAACAGAGCACTACGCTCCCAAAATGCAGGATTACTTGTAATACCTAGAATCTCCAAAAGTACAATGGGAGGCAGAGCCTTCAGTTATCAAGCTCCTCTCCTGTGGAATCAGCTGCCAATCTGGATTCGGGAGTCAGACTCGATCTCTGTTTTTAAGAATAGGGCTAAAACCTACCTTTTTGATATAGCCCACAATTAGGGAGGGATCATGTGTTTCTGAACCCTCCCTTAGTTATGCTGCTAATAGGTTTAGTCAGCCGGGGGACCTCCAGTAATGCACTGGGCCTCACTCCTTTCCTCACTCTCAATGAAATATTTTTTTTTGCTGGTCATTAACATTTGTTTGTTCTCTCCCATAGATTGAGTCCCCATCGTGCTGTTTGCTCTCTACATGTCTGTTCTTTTCTTCTTCTCTATCCCCTCACCCCCCAGCCAGTCGCAGCAGATGACTGCCCCTCCCTGAGCCTGGTTCTGCTGGAGGTTTCTTCCTGTTAAAAGGGAGTTTTTCCTCTCCACCGTCACCAAGTGCTTGCTCACAGGGGATCGCCTGATTGCTGGGGTCTTTCTGCAACTGTGGGGGTTCCCCCTACAGTTGATAGTGCTATGAGATGACTGTTGTTGTGAAATGGCGCTATATAAATAAAGTTGAATTGAATTGAATTGAATCTCCTCATTCTTTTGTATCGTCTCTTGCCACTTATATACGTACATGCTCTGTTTTGAGTTTAATTCGTTTGGCATAAAAATAGATGAATTTGTCAATTTTTTTCCAACTACTGTTACACAGTATATTCCATTATTAATATAACTTATATAATATAAATAATCTAACTTTTGACTCTAGACTGCAAATACGATAGCCCTAGTTTTGGACTAACAATTTCTACTGTTGCTAGTCATCAGAAATATTATATTCCAGCCATCTTCAGCAGTAACAGTCAAGAAATTATTACAATATTTCACATTAAGTGGATTTTTTAAAAGAAAAAAAATCTAATATACTTTTTAATGAAACTAGTATATGCGTTAAAAAAAAAACCACATTGTGGCAAAAAATTTACAATGTTTTTTTTTTTTAACCCAGGCACTCACAGCTGCACTATTTCATTTGTACGTTGATTTCTGTTAAGGTGTATCTGCACGTGAAAGGAAATTTCAAAGATTTCATGCGAGACAAGCAGCATTTTGTCACTGTTCCTTGACTAATGTGCCAATTTCCTGCTTAATTATGCATAATGTTCCACCCGAGTATGCTCCGATCTTCAGGGCATGGAAAGGAGGACTTTTTTCAAACACACTGGGGAGTAAGGCATTTGTTAATTTAATAATAGTAATTAACTTATTGGCTACTTCCTATCAATTTCCATTAACTTTTCTCTTTGTGATTTACTGAAATGTTTTTGTTGTTGTGTTCAGTTTCCATTTTATTTCCAGACAAACCTACATACTTTCACACTCTGCTGCAGCTACCGATTAGAGGCCTGCACCAGTGACTAAATCAATGAGTGACAGCCCCAGACTTCTCATTCCTGTGTCAGTTGTTTTTGTTTACTCTGAATCAATATTTCTGTGCTGATAAACACAGTGAGAAACGAGTAATTGTCCATCCATGAGCGGGTTGGGGGATAACCACAGCTGGCAATCGCTACGCAACTCTGAACCTCAACTTGTTGCACTTACAAACGTGCGAGCAATGTAGAAAGGAGAAAAGAAAAAAAGGTTGGGGTTGAGCAATGCTTTGTGGTCTTGAACAACTTGTTTATCTTGATTTAACATAAGCAAATGATAGCGAGACGGTGAGCATCTCAGTGCAACTTCCACTTTGGAAGTTGCAGGAATGCAACAAAGTTGAAGTGAAGATGAGAGTTGGAGATTAATCTTTCGCTGCATAAAGCTATACATTCGGAAGCTCGTCTTAAAAAGTCAATTTTCTGAACTAAAATCTCACATTTCCGCATATTGTTTTGGGGCGTGTTTATTTCATTTTATTTTTCGGATGCCGCTGTGGGTGTCCAATCTCTGCAGGCGTTGACGAGTCGATAAGCCTCGTTGGCCAGCGTGCGGAAGTCCTGATGATTGTTGCACTTCATACTGGCGAGTGTCCCTCTCATGTGTGGTGGTAGCGTGCTGAGGAAAATAAATTGAAAGAGGAAATTATCATTGTCCTCCTCCTTGAGCTGCAGTAAATCCTCCATGAGGGTCTTTGGATTGCCCCCTCTGTGGCCGTAGACTGCCAGGATTTTTTCGGCTCTTTCTTCCGCCGACGGGACGTAATTCGCCACGATGGTCGCCTTGAGTGTCTCATACTTGTCCCGGGCCGGTGGTCGCTGGATCAAGCTTCGCACACACCTCGAAGTGGCGGAGTCGAGTTTGGAGACGATATGATAGAACTTAGTATCGTCTGCCGTGATGCCCGCCAGTATGAACTGGGCTTCGGCTTGGAGAAACCAAGAGGCCGGGTCTTCTCGCCAGAAATCTGGCAGTTTAACAGCGACGGCGTTTGTGCACATCATCACTGTTGTGCCCGCCGGGTGAGAGTGCCTTGCCTCGGCTCTCACGGCGGTGCTGGAGCTCGGTTGAGCTCTCTCGGTACCCTCTGCCGGGGGGAACAGCTGTCTGCTTGTTCCCTCGTCTGCGTTGTCGCTGGCGTAAGTCAGATTCGCTGGGGATGAGTCGCTTGAAGAACGCCTCAGGTCCATACTCGCGTCAAGGTCACCAGTGTAGAAGAGCTGAAAATAACGAGGCGGTTTTGTATCACAAAAGCAGAGTCTTTAATGAACAACTCTTCTATCTTGTCTCATCATGGTGCAGAGCTTGGCAGAAGGCAAAGAGGAAGAATTCTGCCCAGCTCGCTGGTTAAATACAGGCACACATCCAAGACATGCAAAGCACAAGCTGAAATCCCCCGTTATCTAAATCCCCATTAGTCCTGTTAACTCCTCCCTCCATCTTGGGAGGTGATGGGAAAACCTCTCCTCGCCTAAGGTGGTGAAGGTGTCAAGTCTGTTGCCATGGCGTCCTGTGACGTCATTGGTCTTCACACGGTGGTGAGATTCCTTTGTCCTTTCAGAGGTGTGAAATTCCTTTGCATATGTTGCCCCACACATTTCCACATGCTCCAACGTATGCAGGTATGGAATATATGAGTAATATACAGTATACCACAGGGACTTTAATATACATGTTGATGTTAAGAGTGACTGTCTTAATAAGGCTTTCAATTCAATTTTAGACTCAGTGGGGTTTTCCCAAAAAGTAAAAAATTCTACCCATTATTTCCACTATACACTTTGACAGTGTAGACCTTGTTTGAAGACCTTGTTTTGACATATGGTATAGATATCTGTAATATAAATGTGTTTTTAATGTGTGCCCTGATTTGTTTCTCAGTTGTTTTTAATATGTTTTAACAATCCAGTTCTCTTCCCATGATGAATTTATCTTAAGGCACACCATGACCTGTTTTTAGAAACTGTTTTCCTTAGCACAGCAAGTTTCTCACTCCTTAAATCACTGTTGCATGCTTATGAAACAAAGGCATGACCTTTATTCCTCATGTGTGTGTGTGTGATGGAGCAGGTGTTCACAGTATGTTTTGGGAGCCGGGCAGAGAATTGCCTGAGAACAGGAATTGGCCCTTCCTGCTCCCCACGCAATTCTATGATGGGAGGGGGCTTGCTCGGAACAGAGATGGCCACTCTGTTCTGTACCTAGCCTTCCTTTAAAAACAGGGGCTTTCCCTCTGTTCGGGGAGTCTGCTGTGAGTTTTTTTGCGCAAAACGTCCAGCTGAGAAATCATACGCTCTTTGCGGACTGCGGCTCCCAGTCATCTGTATCACGGTAAGAGCTGATGAAATCATGAAATGCATTAATCCTTGTGTGAAGGAAATGTGTGACATGCAATGATTTCTCTATGTGTGAAGGAGATTTTCTGTGGGGAATAAAAGATACAGTTTATTCTAGCAGTCTGTCTCAGTGTGAATTATTTTCATGTGTGCCGACTCCTCACGAACCTGTCTAAATATTTTCATAAAACAATATCGAAAATCTGGTTGTGTCTCCTCATAATCCTGTACTGTCTGACCATTGTCTGTTAATTTTTGATTTCATTATCTCTGATCACTTATTTCCTAAAGAAAAATACTACTACAGCAGATGTCTTTCTGATGATGTTGTTGCTAAATTTTTGCAGATTGTCTCCTCTACACCTGAAATAAGTGATGGAGAGTCTGCTCCATTTGTGATTGATAGCATGGTTGATGGTGTTACTGCCTCTCTGCATCGGAAAAAGAAAAAGTCTAACCAGAGATTTCTTACTCCTTGGTTTAACTCAGAAACTCGTGGCTTGAAACAGAAGGCTCGCTAATTGGAAAGAAAATGGTGTTCAACTAATTCAGATGAATTCTACTTGGCGTGGAGAAATCATCTCTTAATCTATAAAAAATCTCTTAGAAAAGCTAGATCAAGCTATTATTCTGCATTAATAGAAGCAAACAAGAATAACCCCAGGTTTCTCTTCAACACTTTAGCCAGGCTTACAAAGAGCCATGACTCGGTCAATCCTCGCATTCCCCCTGAGCTTTCTAGTCAGGACTTTCTGACCTATTTTAATCTTAAAATTTTATCTATTAGAGATGAAATTAGTCAGATTCTTCCTACCATAAACTCTAGTACATTAACTACTGCAGCTCCCTCAATTGATATCTGCTTGGATAGATTTACTCCAATCGACCTCTTGGAGTTGGATAGGGTAGTTTCCTCTTCTAAGCCTTCTTCTTGCCTTCTGGACCCTATTCCTTCCAGGTTATTTAAAATTATTTTCCCAATTATTAGTAGCCGTATTCTTCTTATCATTAATTCTTCTTTAAATCTGGGTTATGTTCCACTGGCTTTTAAAACTGCTGTAATTAAACCTTTACTTAAAAAACCGACGCTCGATCCTGGAGTTTTGGCCAATTATCGACCAATCTCCAATTTGCCTTTCATTTCAAAAATTTTGGAAAGAGTTGTTGCTGTGCAATTATCTGACCATTTGCAGGGAGTTGGTTTATTTGAGGTGTTTCTATCTGGGTTCAGAGCTCATCACAGCACTGAAACTGCCTTACTGAAGGTCTCTAATGACCTCCTGACTGCAGCTGATAATGGACTTGTCTCTGTTCTTGTTCTTTTAGATCTCAGTGCAGCCTTTGACACTATCGATCATGCCATTCTACTTGATAGATTGGAACACTTTGCTGGACTCAGTGGAACTCCGTTGCAGTGGTTTAGATCTTATTTGTCTGATAGATTTCAGTTTGTCCATGTCAATGATGGATTTTCTTCCAGCTCTAAGCTCACTCACGGAGTTCCACAGGGATCTGTGTTGGGCCCTATTCTTTTTAGTCTATATATGCTCCCGCTGGGCAATATCATCAGAAAGCACTGTATACATTTTCATTGTTATGCTGATGACACACAACTATACCTGTCAATGTATAGTCGTCCGTGCCCATTAACGCCAACATCTTCTCCATTAGTTCGACCACCGAACCATCTCCTAACTCAAAGTGCCTCAGGAGCCTCTTTGCTCTCTCACAGTCCGAAAGCATGTAGCGCTGGGTCAGCGTGGCCTTGAGAGTCCCGTATTTGTAGTGGGCTGGAGGCTGTTGGAGCAGGCTCGCTACTTGATGAGACGTGCGAGCGTCCAGCGCTGCGACCACATAGTAATATTTGGTGTTGCCTACCGTTATTCCCCGGAGGGCGAACTGAGCCTCGGTGTGGTGGAACCAAGACCGTGGGTCGTGCAGCCAAAAGTCCGGTAGTTTGACCGAAACAGCGCACGCATTGCTGGGGGTTCCCGTCTGAGCCGTCTCCGGGGTTCTTGCCTCGTGTTCCATAATTCGTCAAGGGGTCACCAGTGTGGAGAGTGTAAATAACGAGACTGATTTATGCAGCAGACGATTTTATTCACTCTCACATCAGTCATACACAGAAAAGCATGTCACAATACACCATGGGCTCTCCTTTTATACCAACCGCCCATCTCACATCTGCATGACATCTCACATCACAATACATTCGTCCCTTCTCCCTCCAACTCCTTCTTCCTGCTACCTCACCATAATCTCCATAGCTATTGTCCTTCTCTATTTACCCTCTGCATCCAGTCTGGGTTGATTAACCCACCAGTCTGAGATGATTAACCCAGTCTCTACAGTATCATTGTATCGCCATATTTTCTCGACTTTTAATTTGCCAGAATTCTGAGATAAGGCTTTGTTTTTGAAATAAACACAACTTTAACTCACCTTTAACGTCAATGATGTCGGGAAAAAAGGTATTGTAACACCTATGCTGGTCGACTAGAGGCGGCAGTGCAACTTTTTTACAGCACATCATGTTTTTTTTTGTTGTTTTTTTTTTTACAGCACGTGGAGCTGAACTGTTATAAAATAGCAGTTACTGAAAAAATAACATGTATTCAGCAACTACACCATTTATTCATCACATCCATTGTTTTCACACTGGTTTTGCTGTTTAGTTTTGCAGAGGAAAGACGAGGTAAAACTAGTTAAAAACTCGCTAAAAACTCCAACTCCCAACATTCCTCACCCGCAAATGGTTGCAGTGAACTGTGCATGCGCCCGGAAACTCCTGCCACAGGGAAGAATTGAGCAATCCACCAATACTGGGTGAACAAATGTCCATCTTTTTCCCCGTCTGTTTTTGTCCTCTGCCACTAAACATCAAAAGCTCCTATTTGCCTTGATTGTCATTGTATTCATGTACCTCCATCACTTCCGCCATTTAAAACGTCTGCCACCATGCTCTTCTTTTGTTTGGATTGCAGCTGTTCAAATCAGTTTGGTGGCTCTTGGCTGCCGCCAACAGTACGGGCATATGAACTGCAGATTATTTTCACTGTGCATGCGTGCACTCCAAAACTACTGGATGGATTTGGGTGAAATTTTTACCAGAGGTGGTCCTTGGGCTAGAGAGGAGCCTATAACACCTTGGTGATGATCTAAGAATGGATACCTCTGCCAAGGCTCTGGCACCGAGGCATCAGCACCTTGGTGTTTTCATTAATTTACATTATTTTAGCTTAGGTGGACTTTTGGTGACACATGGGGAGTGCATAATTGTATAGCATCTTAGACAAGAACAAAGAGCAGAGTTTCCCTGGGAGATAACAGGGAGGTGTGAAGGTTGAATGCAGTGTGATCCTTTGTGTGTTAGAAACTTCTAGAAGGATGTTAAAGGATGAAGGAAGTGAATGCAATGTGACCTTTTGTGTGTTAGAAGCTTCTAGAAGAATGCCATGCTTTTTAAGAGGAGAGTCTCTGCTGAGTATTCATTCTGTCTATGCTTCTTGTGTGAGACGTATAATAAAATGTCTGAATCAAATCCGCCTCGTTATTTACACGCTCCACACTGGTGACCCAAGACGAATCATGGAACACAACGAAAGACCCCCGGAGCCAGCCTCGATGGGAACCCCCAGCCACGCATGTGCTGTTGCGATCAAGCTACCGGATTTTTGGCAGCACAACCCGCGCTCCTGGTTCCACCTAGTCGAGGCGCAGTTCGCCCTCCGGGGGATATCGGCGGATGACACAAAATTCCACTATGTGGTCGCAGCGCTCGATGCCCGCACGGCTCAGCACGTAGAGAGCCTGCTCAATCAGCCACCAACCGACGACTAGTATGGCGCGCTGAAGGCTGCACTCATCCAGCACTTCACACTCTCGGATGTTGAGAGAGCAGAGAGACTCCTGACTCGGACCGGGTTGGGAGATGGGTCGGCCATAGACCTGATGGAGAAGATGCTGAGGTTAAAGGGCACAGACGACGACCATTTCATTTTTACCCACCTCTTCCTCCGGAACCTTCCGTCAGCGGCAAAAGCGACCCTGGCCAATTCGCCGTTGCGGGCCAAGCGGGACTATCATGCGCTAGCCCGTGAAGCAAACCGGATCATCGTCGCCAGCAGGGAGTTCACGACCATTGCAGCAGCGACGGAGCTTGGCGTGACGCCCGGAGGAGGCGAGGAGCCATCGACGGCAGCAGCAGAGCCACCGACGGCAGCAGCAGCGGGGGCCAAGGAACGCGGGGGAGACACGCTTTGCTTCTACCACCGCCACTTCGCAGAGAGGGCATGCAAATGTATACCACCGTGCCAATTCAAGTGACTCGGAAAACGCCAAGACCGGGGGTCAGTAGCAGCCGCGACCCTCGGGGAGGAGAACAAGCTGCTCTACTTGACGGACGCACGCTTGGGGAGGCATTTCCTCGTGGACACCGGTGCCCAGAAGAGTTTCATCCGGCCGACCTACGCTGACCGGCTGGCAGGAGCTAGCGGCCCCGAGATGGCAGCAGCAAACGGCTCGGGGATTAAGACCTTTGGTGAGAGGACTCTACTCTTGTCTCTACACGGCTGTACATTTGAGTGGACTTTTGTCATAGCAGCATTGAATTTCCATATACTGGGGGCTGATTTTCTATGTGCACATGGTTTGTTGGTAGATGTCTTTTGACTCTCTCCCCTGTATAGCTCGAGTGACCCGGCCAACAGCACAAGCCAACGTCACAACTTTGTGCGGTAAGTTCCACACACTGCTCACTCAGTTCCCAGCACTCACTGTCCCGACGTTTTCGGCAGCCATCGCTAAACACGGGGTGGAGCATTTTATCACCACCACCGGGCTGCCCGTTTTTGCAAGACCTCGGCGCTTGGACGCAGCTAAACTGGCCATAGCGCGCGAGGAGTTCGCCAACCTGGAGAGATTGGGCATCATTAGGCGCTCAAACAGCCCATGGGCTTCCCCGCTACACATGGTCCCTAAAGCTGAAGGTTCGTGGCGACCTTGCAGGGATTTCCGCAGGTTGAACAACGCCACAGCTCATGACCGCTACCCAATTCCTCACATTCAGGATTTTTCCATTCACCTTGGAGGAGCACGCGTTTTTTCTAAAATAGACCTGGTCCGCGGTTACCACCAAGTCCCAGTGCTCGCTGAGGACATACCCAAAACAGCGGTAATAACTTCGTTCGGTTTATTCGAGTTTTTGCGCATGCCTTTTGGGCTTAAAGGGGCTGCACAGACATTCCAACGCATGATGGATGCAGTGCTGCGCGATCTCTCTTTCGTGTTTGTTTACCTGGACGATATCTTAGTAGCCAGCGCGTCCAACGACGAACACGAAACCCACCTCACAACGGTTTTCCGGAGGTTGGAAGAGCATGGGTTAATAATTAACCCAGCGAAATGTCAGTTCGGGGTGACGGGGATTGATTTTTTGGGGCACCGCGTCTCTCCCGAAGGAGCAGTCCCGTTGCCTGACAAAGTGCGCGCAGTAGCAGATTTTCCCCGGCCGCAAACGGTCAGGGTGCTACAAAAATTTTTGGGAATGGTGAATTTTTATAACCGTTTCCTTCCTCGCACAGCAACCACTGTACGCCTCGCTCAGAAAACAGAAACCCGCGGATAAGGTTGAATGGACCCCGGAGCGAGAGCGGGTGTTCTCGGAAATCAAAGCAGCCCTGGCAAACGCCACATTGCTGGCACATCCAGACCCAACGGCCCGCATAGCGCTCACCACTGACGCTTCAGATGTGGCCATAGGGGCAGTCGTGGAGCAGCGTGTAGCCGGGGCTTGGCAGCTGCTCGCCTTTTTCAGCAGGACCTTGCGCGACAGTGAACGTAAATACAGCGCGTTCGACAGGGAGTTGCTGGCTCTCCACCTGGCCATTCGCCACTTCCAGTTCTGGCTGGAAGGGCGCAGTTTCACCGCGTTCGTTGACCACAAGCCGCTAACATTCGCGATGGCCAAGGTTTCAGAACCGTGGTCAGGCCGGCAGCAGAGACAGCTGGCCGCGATCTCAGAGTTTACTACCGATATTCAGCATGTCTCAGGTAAACTGAATGTAGTGGCAGACTGCCTCTCGCACGCCGTGGAGGCCCCAGTCTGCGTGGGGATAGATTACGCAGCCATGGCTGCGGAGCAGGTTAATGACGCAGACGTGCGCGCGCTCCAGTCTGGACCAACAGGGTTAAGGCTGGAGAGCAGGGTGCTGCAAGACGGCATGCCCCCCCTAATCTGCGATGTCTCCACGGGGCGCCCGCGTCCCGTGGTCCCGGCCGTGTGGTGCCGCGTGTTTGACTCGATTCATTCTTTGGCGCACCCGGGAGTGCGCGCGTCGGTCAAAATGGTAGGAGAGAAATTTGTGTGGCCGAGCCTTCGCAAACAAGTGAAAGAGTGGGCGGCAGCCTGCATGGCGTGCCAACAAGCCAGAGTACACAGACACACGAAGGCTCCCTTGTAGCCATTTCGCCTCTTGGCTAAGAGGTTCGACCATGTTCACGTGGACCTCGTGGGCCCCCTGCCACCATCACAGGGGTGCACGCACCTTCTGACAGTGGTGGACTGCACCACGCACTGGCCGGAAGTGGTTCCACTGGTGGCAACCACAGCCGAGGAGGTGGCACGCGCGTTTTTAACAGCATGGGTGGCGCGTTTTGGAGTCCCGTCGGATATTACGTCTGACAGAGGCTGTCAATTTGTTTCCGAACTCTGGTCAACAATGGCCCGCAGCCTGGGTGTCACAATTCACCGCACAACTGCATACAATCCACAGGCTAATGGGTTATGCGAACGTTTTCATAGGTCATTGAAAGCGGCTCTCCGGGCATCACTGACGGATACAAATTGGGTAGACAAGCTACTGTGGGTTTTATTGGGGTTACGTTCTGCGCCTAAAGAGGATCTGGAAGCTTCCCCGGCTGAACTCGTTTTTGCGCAGCCACTTTGGCTGCCCGGGGAGTTTCTTCCAGATAATCCCACACCGGGCAGCTCCCCGTCTCAGCTGTTGCAGCATAGCATAGACACAAGCACGCTGCCGGGCCCTGCTCACCACAGTTTTCCGCGCATTTTTGTGCCTAAAACTTTGAAAAACGCGGAGTTCATTTTTGTTTTCCGATGCCCATCACCCTCCACTGCGCCCACCTTATGATGGACCGTTCAGAGTGCTGGAAACAGGGGACAAGCATTTTTTGCTAGATTTGGGGGGTAGGAAGGAAAAGATTGGCATAGATAGACTCAAACCCGCTTTTGTGGTGGCGGACGAGCAAGTGCTGTTGGCTAGGGCCCCTCAGCATGGAAGACCCCCACGGGGAGCTTCCCAGAGAAAAGATTCCCCAGAGCACCCACACAGACAGACTTTTACCCCTCAAACATCAGCCCCCCAGCATGACAGCGCCGCGGAGGCGGTGAATCCTGGTTACAGCAGATACGGGAGAAGACTGAAGCCCAAGCAGCATGTGGATTGATGTTTAATGATTCTACCACAGCATATGGACTGTCATTCTATTGTTCTATCCAAGATGCTTGGGGGGGGTCGTTTGGTGACACATGGGGAGTGCATAATTGTATAGCATCTTAGACAAGAACAAAGAGCAGAGTTTCCCTGGGAGATAACAGGGAGGTGTGAAGGTTGAATGCAGTGTGATCCTTTGTGTGTTAGAAACTTCTAGAAGGATGTTAAGGACTGTCCCAACACTATGCCCATTTTGACACCTCGTCAGCTGTGTCCAACTCACCCACTCCACCCAGCTCCTCTGCCTCCTCAGCCCCTAATTCATCAAGAGCGGTCCCCCCCTCCTCCTCCTCCTCCTCCCCCCCTCCCCTTGTCATCAGTGAGCAGGACGTGCACAGACAGTTCTCCAGACTGAACCCGCGCAAGGCCCCCGGGCCGGACGGTGTGTCTCCCTCCACCCTGAGACACTGTGCGAAAGAGCTGGCTCCTGTCTTCACAGACATTTTATCACCTCTCTTAAGCAATGTCACGTGCCGACCTGCCTCAAATCCTCCACCATCATCCCTGTCCCCAAGAAGCCACGGATTACTGGACTTAACGACTACAGACCTGTAGCGCTCACCTCTGTAGTCATGAAGTCCTTTGAGCGCCTGGTCCTGTCTCACCTCAAGTCCATCACCACACCCCTCCTAGACCCGCTGCAGTTTGCCTACCGTGCTAACAGGTCTGTGGACGACGCAGTCAACCTGGCCCTCCACTCCATCCTGCAGCACCTGGACTCCCCGGGAACCTACGCCAGGATTCTGTTTGTGGACTTCAGCTCCGCATTCAACACCATCCGCCCCGATCTGCTCCAGGACAAGCTGTCCCTGCTCAACGTGCCTGACTCCCTCTGCAGGTGGATCACCGACTTCCTGACGGACCGGAGGCAGCATGTGCGGCTGGGGAAGTCTGTCTCGGACTCTGTTAGCATCAGCATCGGATCACCCCAGGGCTGTGAACTTTCCCCCCTACTCTTCTCCCTTTATACCAACTCCTGCACCTCCTCCCACCAGTCTGTTAAGCTGATTAAGTTTGCGGACGACACCACCCTCATCGGGCTCATCTCCAACGGTGACGAGTCCGCCTACAGGGAAGAGGTGGCCCAGCTGGTGTCCTGGTGCAGCCACAACAACCTGCAGCTGAATGCTCTGAAGACAGCGGAGATGATTGTGGACTTCAGGAAAGTCACATCCCCCCTGCCCCCCCTCACCATCACAGGCTCTCCCATCACCTTTGCAGATTCCTTCCGCTTCTTGGGCACCACCATCACCCGAGACCTCAAATGGGAGCCAACCATCAGCTCCCTCATCAAAAAGGCCCAGCAGAGGATGTTCTTTCTGCGGCAGCTGAGGAAGCTCAAGCTACCCACCAAGATGTTAGTGCAGTTCTACACGGCCATCATCGAGTCCATCCTCACCTCCTCCATAACTGTGTGGTACGCAGGAGCCACCGCCAGGGACAGACTAAGGCTGCAGCGCGTCGTGCGCACTGCTGAGAAGGTGATAGGCTGCAAGCTCCCATCTCTCCAGGACCTGTACATCTCCAGGACCTGGAGGCGTGCTGGCCGGATCATAGCCGATCCTTCACATCCTGGTCACGTGCTGTTTGCCCCCCTCCCCTCAGGTAGAAGGCTTCGGTCCACTCGGACTAAAACCTCTCGGCACATGAACAGCTTTTTCCCCTCTGCCATCAGACTGCTGAACACTAAGTGACTTTTGACTCTCGTGCACTATGTACAGCAGCTCAACCAGACTCATGTCATTCATCACTGTTTTTCTGTTGCATTATTGACTGCACTATGTGGTACTTCACATTATCTGCTACATGCTAATTTTTTAAACTGCCTTGACTAGTACTACTCATTATTACTAGTATTATTATTATTATTACTTATTACTACTTATTTTTCTACACTTATTGCACGTTTCTAGTCCTTTAGTTTTTTAGTTTATCCCTTTTTCTCATTATGTTTTTAATGTTGCAGCATGGCACCGAGACAAATTCCTAGTTTGTGTATCACATGAACAATGGCAATAAACCTGATTCTGATTCTGATTCTGATTCTGATTCTGATTCTGATTAAAGGATTAAGGAAGTGAATGCAATGTGACCTTTTGTGTGTTAGAAGCTTCTAGAAGAATGCCATGCTTTTTAAGAGGAGAGTCTCTGCTGAGTATTCATTCTGTCCATGCTTCTTGTGTGAGACGTGTAATAAAATGTCTGAGTCAAATCCGCCTCGTTATTTACACGCTCCACAGACTGACTATTTGGAAGGGTGGGACAATTCCCAGTGGACTGGCCAATCAGGAGGCAAAGTTGCCTGAACAATCAGTCCGCACCAGGACGTGTTTGGGTTCTGTCTGGTACTATGTGTTCACTATGTTCAGGTATGTGTTATCATTTAGTATTTCTGTATTGTCTGAGGTACTCTAAAGCACCGCAGGGCTGCATTAGAAAAGGGGTGGCAGAAGTGGATGAGGGTTATTGGTGGGATCCACAGTTCCCTAAAATGTACTGAATCACTTCAGTTCATTCACTAAAAAAAAATCTGTTTTAAAGATTCCCGCGCCAAAATCACTCAGTGCTGTTCTGGAGCTCTAACTGCCTGCCACTCACTGAACTGAAAAACGCAGCTGAACTGAACGGGCGCGGCTCCTCAGTACATTCACTGACCGAACTGATGAGAATGTGCGAGGCAGCTGAACCAAGCAGCAGCCGGGGCAAGCAAGGAGGCTTGGATTTGTACTGTGCATTTATACATGGTCGACAGACACCTTTTATGAGTCTGGCATTTTAGAGGTTTGCTTGACAATATCTAGATATGACTGCAAGTTTTATTATGATTTTTTTAAGTCTTTTTAACTGATCTCGAGCATGTTCTTAGACTTGCTAAGTCCAATTCCAGCAGTTTAAGCAGCTGTCTCAATCAGTGCTCGCATACAGTATGCCGTTACCTCGCATTGATGTTTCTTTACTGTTGTAGAAGAGCTTGGAATAACAAGGCGATGTGATTTATAAACCAAAGTTTATTATCAGCTTCGCTCCTCTAACAAGCCTCATCTCAGTGCAGAAGCAGAATAAGAGGTCGAACACATTCTTACACACTTACACACATTCTACATACTTATACCTACACATAGCAAAAGACATTGCATATCACAGCTGACATCCCGCATTAGCTTAATCCCCCCTCCTTTGTCTTCTGACTCCTCCACCTGACCCTGGGTGGTCAGGGTGATCGATCTCCTCCGTTGTCCTCTGTCTCTTCCACCTGGCCCTGGGAAGTCAGGGCGATCGATCTGGTCTCCACCGCTGCGCCTCGGATGCTCTTTGATCTTCGCTGGCGGTTGAGACCTGTTGTCCTATTCTGAGGCGTGAGGTCGTTGCACATATGTAATCACCAAACATTCTAATATGCTTATATATATGTAGGTTATGGGATATATGATTAATATAAACCACAGCCCCCCCAAACGACTAAGAAAAGGACAATCAAAGTAAGTCCACAGTTTAAGATAATTTCTATGACATACTATACTGTTAAACCTCTTGACAAGGAAGAATCTTTCCAGCAGCCATGCTCCTGTAGAGAATTCAGTGGTAACCATAACAGTGTAGTAATATCACAAATCAGTCTTAAAACTGTCACGGCACAATCTGATAAAATAGTTAACAACTTTTGGTTAATTTGCATCAGTCCCTGTGCCGTCTGGGTTTTAATCTTCTCCCGAATCTGCTGTGGGTCCGCTTGGGCGTCCTGGCGGGACCTTCCTGTAAGGAATCTGCAGCTTGGGGAGGAGAGTGGTTATTTGTTCCCTGCAGGGGGGTTGAGTCTTTTTTCTTGGGGGGTCTACCCCGCCGAGGTGCCCTCACCACCCGTGCAGGTTCGTCTCTCAACAAGAAAGCAGGTTTAAGTCTGTCAATGCTGACTGTTTCTTTTCTGTCCCCTAAATCAAGCACAAAATGCTTATCACCAGGTTCCAGCACTCTAAATGGTCCATCGTATGGTGGACGGAGGGTTGATTTTAAAGCTTCATGCCTAACAAAAACGAATTCAGCGTTTTTTAAAGCTTGGGGGACAAAAACCTGTGGAAAAGAGCGATGTGCCGGTCCGGGGAGAGTGTCCGGTCCGGTGCTGCCTAAAGGCCTCAGGGTTGGAAGATGCCCAGGCTCTGGGTTCTCTGGTAAAAACTCACCTGGGAGTCTGAGAGGTTGTGCAAAAACTAATTTTGCTGGGGAGGCGTCTAAATCCTCTTTAGGCGCAGCACGCAACCCCAATAAAACCCAGGGAAGTTTATTTACCCAATTTGTATCCGTTAGTGAGGCTCTGAGGGCGGCCTTTAAAGATCTGTGAAAACGCTTGCATAACCCATTAGCCTGAGGGTGATGAGCGGTGGTGCGGTGAATTGTCACCCCTAAGCTGCTGGCCATGGCTGACCAAGGCTCTGAGACAAATTGAGGCCCCCTATCGGACGTGATGTCCGATGGGACGCCGAAACGTGCCACCCAGTTTGTCAAAAAAATGCGAGCGACTTCCACCGCTGTGGTTGACGCCAGAGGGACCGCCTCAGGCCAGCGCGTAGTACAGTCTATCATTGTTAACAGGTGTGTGAAACCCTGAGACGAAGGTAGTGGTCCCACGAGGTCGACATGAACGTGGTCGAACCTTCTAGCTGGGATTTGAAAAGGCTCTAGAGGGGCTTTTGTGTGTTTGTGTATTTTGGCGCGCTGACAAGACATGCAAGTTTTTGCCCATTCCTTTACATTTTTGCGCAGGCCGGGCCACACAAACTTTTCGGCGACCATTTTAACCGAGGCACGCACACCCGGGTGCGCGAGGGAGTGAATTGAGTCGAAAATATGGCGGCGCCATGCAGCTGGGACTACCGGGCGAGGTCGGCCGGTTGAGATGTCACATATTAGGGGGGGTACACCGTCGCGTAAACCCCTTTCCTCCAGCCTTAACCCTGTTGGTCCAGACAGGAGTGCGCGCACGTCCGCGTCACTGCCTTGCTCCTCTGCCATGGCTGCGTAATCTATCCCTACGTGAATTGGGGCTGCGTACATGTCCGCGTTGGCGAAGAGTTCTGCGGCTGAGGTAGTATAATCTGTCTCCTCGCGCTCTGGCGATGTCACAGCGCAAGAGAGGCAGTCTGCTACCACGTTAAGTTTGCCTGCCACATGTCGAATGTCTGTGGTGAACTCTGAAATTGCAGCTAGCTGTCTTTGTTGCCTGCCTGACCATGGTTCTGAAATTTTAGCCATCGCAAAGGTGAACGGTTTGTGGTCTACAAAAGCCGTGAAACGCCGCCCTTCTAACCAGAACTGGAAGTGGCGGATGGATAAATGAAGCGCTAGCAGCTCCCTGTCAAAAGTGCTGTATTTACGCTCAGTTTGGTTTAACGATTTGCTGAAAAATGCCAAAGGTTGCCAGGTTTCGCCAACGTGTTGTTCCACAACTGCCCCTATGGTCAGGTCTGAAGCGTCTGTGGTTAGCGCGATGCGGGCCGAGGGATCAGGGTGAACCAACAATGTGGCGTTCGCTAGAGCACTTTTTACTTCCGCGAAGGCGCGTTCGCGCTCCGGGGTCCATTCGACCGCGTTGGAAGGCTTTCGTTTTCTGAGCGCGGTATACAGGGGCTGCATGAGCTGAGCTGCGCGGGGTTAAACACTTAGTCTCTGAAAAACTGTAGTGAGGTGTTGTTCGTGTTCTTCCTCCGACGAGCTGGCTACCAGCATATCGTCGAGGTAGACGAACACGAAAGGGAGATCGCGTAATACCGCGTCCATCATCCGCTGAAAGGTTTGAGCAGCGCCTTTGAGGCCAAACGGCATCCGCAAAAATCCAAAAAGACCGAAAGGGGTTATTACAGCTGTTTTAGGAATGTCTTCCGCTCGAATGGGGACTGTGAGTGCTGGAAATTGGGTGAGGAGTTGGTCAAACTTACCTCCTGCTGTTGTGACGCTGGCCTGCACGGGTGGTGGAGAAACATGAGCTGAGCAGGGGATAGAATAAAATGACAGTGCATTAACCAAGCGTCTATTTGCTAGATCGACTAACAACCCATGTGCACACAAAAAATCAGCGCCCAACAAGTTAAAACTCACAGCCACTACAATAAATGTCCATCTATAGTTGCGGCCGTGAATGCAAAGAGGCAGGCTCCTTTCACCGTAAGTGTCGATGATCGAGCCATTGGCTGCCATCGCCCCATTTCATCGCCCCACTCCTCCACCTGACCACCCAGGGTCAGGTGGAGGAGTCAGAAGACAAAGGAGGGGGGATTAAGCTAATGCGGGATGTCAGCTGTGATATGCAATGTCTTTTGTTATGTGTAGGTATAAGTATGTGGGTCTGAATGTGTTCGACCTCTTATTCTGCTTCTGCACTGAGATGAGACTTGTTAGAGGAGCGAAGCTGATAATAAACTTTGGTTTATAAATCACATCGCCTCATTATTCCAAGCTCTTCTACACTGGTGACCAGACGTGAGGAGGGAACAGAGACGTTCTCCCGCGATTGACTCATCGGAGGCGACCCAGGCAAGCGCCGGCGCCCATGCAGACAGGGGAACGGATGGAAGACGTTCCCCCATGGCAGAAGAGAGGGCTCAACCGAGCACCATCCCCAGCCCTGCCCTGAGAGCAGAAGAAAGGCGCTCTCACCCGGCGGACACATCAAGGACGGCCCACACAAGCGCAGTCACCGTCAAGCTGCCAGAATTCTGGCAAGAAGACCCGAGCTCGTGGTTCCAGCAAGCTGAGGCTCAGTTTGCACTGGCGGGCATAACGGCGGACGAGACGAAGTTTTATCACATCGTCGCCAAACTCGACGCTGCCATGTCAAGATGTGCGCGGAGCATAATCCGACAGCCGCCCGCCCATGACAAATACAGAGAGCTGAAGGCGACCATCGTCGAGAACTTCGTCCCCTCAGCCGAGGAGAGAGCAGAGAGGATCCTGGAGATCTACGGCCACAGAGGATGCAGACCCAAGGCCCTCATGGAGGACATGCTGCAGCTCAAGGAGGAGGACAACGACAACTTCCTCTTCCAACACATCTTCCTCAGCACTCTGCCGCCACACATGAGAGGGACGCTGATCAACATGCGGTGCAGCACCCAGCAGGACTTCCGCGCGCTGGCCCGAGAAGTGCAGCGACTCACCAACGCCTGCAGGGAACAGGTGGCCACAGCAGCATCCGCAGATGCCCAGAGCAGCGGAGAACCACAGACAACTGAGCAGAGCCCGCCCACCATGGCGGCAACACAACCAAGACGCAGCAGGCGGAATGACATCTGCTATTACCACCACCGTTTCGCCGAGGGGGTGTACAAATGCATTCCCCCCTGCAAGTTCAAAAGTTCGGGAAAACGCCAAAACCAAGATCCGTTAACGGCTGCGGTTCTCGGCGAAAAAAACAAACTTCTCTATGTTACTGACGGACACACCGGCAAACAGTTCCTAATTGACACCGGAGCTCAACTGAGTTTTATCATGCCCTCCCACGCAGACCGGGCCATGGGCCCCCGGGGCCACATTGTTGGTTCACCCTGATCCCTCGGCCCGCATTGCGCTAACCACAGACGCTTCAGACCTGGCCATAGGGGCGGTTGTAGAACAACACGTTGGTGGAACCTGGCAACCTTTGGCATTTTTCAGCAAGTCATTAAACCAAACTGAGCGTAAATACAGCACTTTTGACAGAGAGCTGCTAGCGCTTCATTTATCCATCCGCCACTTCCAGTTCTGGTTAGAGGGGTGGCGTTTCACGGCTTTTGTAGACCACAAACCGCTCACCTTTGCGATGGCTAAAATTTCCGAACTGTGGTCAGGCAGGCAACAAAGACAGCTAGCTGCAATTTCAGAGTTCACCACAGACATTCGACATGTGGCAGGCAAACTTAACGTGGTAGCAGACTGCCTCTCTCACGCTGTGACATCGCCAGAGTGCGAGAAGACAGATTATACTACCCCAGCCGCAGAACTCTTCACCAACGCGGACACATACGCGGCCCCAATCCACGTAGGGATAGATTACGCAGCCATGGCGGAGGAGCAAAGTAGTGACGCGGACGTGCGCGCACTCCTGTCTGGACCAACAGGGTTAAGGCTGGAGGAAAGGGGTTTACGCGACGGTGTACCCCCCCTAATATGCGACATCTCAACCGGCCGACCTCGCCCGGTAGTCCCAGCTGCATGGCGCCACCGTATTTTCGACTCACTTCACTCCCTCGCGCACCCGGGTGTGCGCGCCTCGGTTAAAATGGTCGCCGAAAAGTTTGTGTGGCCCGGCCTGCGCAAAAACGTAAAAGAATGGGCAAAAACTTGCATGTCTTGTCAGCGCGCCAAAATACACAAACACACAAAAGCCCCTCTAGAGCCTTTTCGAATTCCAGCTAGAAGGTTCGACCACGTTCATGTCGACCTCGTGGGACCACTACCTTCCTCCCAAGGTTTCACACATCTGTTAACAATGATAGACCGTACTACGCGCTGGCCTGAAGCGGTCCCTCTGGCGTCAACCACAGCGGAGGAAGTTGCTCGCGTTTTTTTGACAAACTGGGTGGCACGTTTCGGCGTCCCACCGCCGAGTCTACCCCGCCGAGGTGGCGAGAGCACCTCGGCGGGGTAGACCCCCCAAGAGAAAAGACTCAGCCCCCCTGAAGGGAACAAATAATCACTCTCCTCCCCAAGCTGCAGATTCCTTACAGGAAGGTCCCACCAGGACGCCCAAGTGGACCCACAGCAGATTCGGGAGAAGATTAAAACCCAGACGGCACAGGGACTGATGCAAACTACTCAAAAGTTGTTCACTAATTGTGCTGTGACAGTTTAAGACTGACTTGTGATATTACTACGCTGTTATGATTACCACTGAATTCTCTACAGGAGCATAGCTGCTGGAAAGTTTCTTCCTTGTCAAGAGGATTAGCAGTTAGTATGTCATAGTAATTATCTTAAACTGTGAATTTTTTTTATTGTCCTTTTCTTAGTCGTTTGGGGGGGCGGCTGTGGTTTATATTAATCATATATCCCATAACCTACATATGTATAAGCATGTGAGAATGTTTGGTGATTACATATGTACAGCAACTTCACACCTCAGAAAAGGACAAGAGGTCTCAACCGCCAGCAAAAATCAAAGACCATCCGAGGCGCTGCGGTGGAGACCAGATCGATCGCCCTGACCTCCCAGGGTCAGGTGGAGGAGTACGAAGACAAAGGAGGGGGATTAAGATAATGCGGGATGTCAGCTTTGATATGCATGTCTTTTGTTATGTGTAGGTATAAGTATGTAGAGCTGAATGTGTTCGCTCTCTTATTCTGCTTCTGCACTGAGATGATACTTGTTAGAGGAGCGAAGCTGATAATAAACTTTGGTTTATAAATCACATCGCCTCGTTATTCCAAGCTCTTCTACAACTTGCATGAAAAAGACAGCTGATGGTGGGAATGGGAATGAAGACCTGTACATCATAGAACTTATCTTTTCAGGACTAAATACCTCATGCACACTTCAAAGGTTTTGTGGGATCCATGGCCACGGGGGGCAGGGAGTGGGCGAACAACCTGAA
Source organism: Pholidichthys leucotaenia (assembly GCA_020510985.1). Taxonomy (NCBI): domain Eukaryota; kingdom Metazoa; phylum Chordata; class Actinopteri; order Cichliformes; family Pholidichthyidae; genus Pholidichthys; species Pholidichthys leucotaenia. Next base: position 371,182,942 of record CM035842.1, on the reverse strand, counting down.
TCTGTTTTTCAATAGATTTGACCAACCGCCCTCCCCCCTGTCTGCACAACAACCACTGCTGCCTCTAAGAAATCAAGTCCTGCTACCCACTCCCCACTCCACCGACACCCCCCCCACTCCCAACACACAGCCCCCCATCCTGACCCTGACCAAGACCCAGGTGAGGACAGAGCTGAGGAAGATCAAGGCGAGGAAGGCGTCGGGACCGGACGGCATCAGCGCAAAGCTCCTCAAGTCCTGTGCAGACCAGCTGTGTGGGATTGTGACATATATCTTCAACATGAGCCTGAAACTGGGGAGGGTACCACAGCTGTGGAAAACATCTTGTGTGGTACCTGTACCAAAAACTTCCCACCCCAAAGACCTGAACAGCTTCAGACCGGTGGCCTTGACGTCCCACTTGATGAAGACCCTGGAGAGACTGCTCCTTGCTCATCTCCGCCCCCTGGTGGAACCAGCGATGGATCCACTCCAGTTCGCCTACCAGCATGGCATTGGGGTGGAGGATGCGGTGATCTTCCTCCTTCACCGTTCTCTGTCCCACCTGGAGAAGCCCGGGAATATGGTGAGGATCATGTTCTTTGACTTCTCCAGTGCTTTCAACACCATCCAACCGATGATCCTGAAGGACAAGCTGCTGCGCGCAGGGGTGGACCAGCACCTGTCATCATGGATCCTGGACTACCTCACGAACCGGCCTCAGTTTGTGAGAACCCGGGACTGTGTTTCCGACCCGATCATCAGTAGCACGGGGGCCCCCCAGGGAACGGTGCTGGCTCCCTTCCTGTTCACTCTTTATACTGCGGACTTCTCACACAACACAACACATTGCCATCTACAGAAGTTCTCTGATGACTCTGCGATCGTTGGTCTCATCTCCAGCGGAGATGAAGCTGAGTACAGAGGGCTTATCCAGGACTTTGTGGACTGGTGCCATCGGAACTGCCTCCAGATCAACGCGAGGAAAACTAAGGAGCTGGTGGTGGACTGCCGCAGGCATGGGCAGCCCCTCACAGCACCAGTAAATATACAGGGAACAGACATCGAGATGGTGACATCCTACAAGTACCTGGGTATTCATCTGAACAATAAACTAGACTGGTCACACAATACTGACGCACTCTACAAGAAGGGACAGCGCAGGCTGTTCCTGCTGAGGAGACTCAGGTCTTTTGGTGTACAAGGGGCGCTGCTGAAGTCATTCTATGACACGGTGGTGGCATCAGCCATCACTTTTGGAGTGGTCTGCTGGGGCAGTGGCATTACTGCAGCCGATAGGAAGAGACTGAACAAACTGATTAAGAAAGCTAGCTCTGTCCTGGGGCAGCGCCTTGATCCGATGGAGGAGATAGGAGAGAGAAGGACGGTGGCTAAACTGTCATCTCTGCTGGAGTCCGAGTTCCACCCTATGCAGGACATACTGGATGCACTGAGGAGCTCATTTAGCAGCAGACTACATCATCCCAGGTGCACAACCGAGAGGTTTCGTAGGTCCTTCCTACCAACGGCTGTCAGACTGTACAACCTAAGCAGGGCTGCTCGCAGAGATAGCAAAAAGACGTAACAAACTAATAGTTTTTTGAATGCAAAAGATGCAATAGACTTACACAATGGTCCTCTCCGGCATACAACTAGGAACATACCGGTCGCTATGGAGGGTGAGAATATGTATGGGCACATAATCATACCATGTAGGATAACTAAATAGACGGTTATGCTGTTTCATCCCACCTAGCAACAATGCTCTGCACTGTGTGTGTTTATATATTTACATATTTATTCCATCTAGCTACAATGCTCTGCACTGGGTGTGTTTATATTTATATATCTATATATTTATTCCATCTAGCTACAATGCTCCGCACTGTGTTTTTATCTATCTACATATTATTCCATCTAGCTACATTGCTCCGCACTGTGTGTGTTTATATACTTGCATATTTATTCCACCTAGCTGCAATGCTCCGTACTGTGGGTGTTTATATATTTACATATTTATTCCATCTAGCTACAATGCTCTGCACTGTGTGTTCATATATTCATATATTTATTCCATCCAGCTACAATGCTCTGCACTGTGTGTCTGTGTGTGTGTGTGTGTGTGTATATATATTTTATAGTAATATGTACATATGTATATTAGCTGCTCTTGCTTGCTTGTTTTTTTTTTTTGCCTTCTGATTGTTACTCTGAGTGTTGCTATCCCTGTGCTGTTGCAATCCTGGAATTTCCCCGTTGTGGGACTAATAAAGGCTTATCTTATCTTATCTTATCTTATCTTATGTGTCTATACAGGTCGGGTCTTTTTTTTCAGTACAAGTGGGATTTATACATTATTAGAGGGCTGGTTACAATGTAATCGCTCATCAGCATAGACACTGGCAGCTAAAGTGACCAGAGTAATTTATCATTGTTAGAAAAACGACCCAAGCATTTAAGGATTTATCTTTTCCCCCTTACTGTTGTCTGTGCTATAATGAGGACACAAAAGTAACATGTCCTCAGTTTTTGTTTTTTTTTTTAACACAGTTTAGTGTATATGTGCCTTCTCATGGTGTGGGCTGAAAGCCGTATAAGTGTGTTCATCAAAATGAAACCATTCTCCATATTCCCCACTAATGCCCTGTTTTTGATCCCTCATGTTAATAAGAGAGCCTTATTAGTAACCTCAGCCCTGCCAAATGAACCTCCCATAATGACCATCTGAGTTCAGCTGTGAGCGGGGTGGGTCTAAGTACAGCTGTCGGTTCCCCTAATGGCTAATGTCCAGGGTTGTGATTAAAAGCACCACAACCATGAACCGTGGACTCATTTCAGCAAATGCTATTGTCTGCAGAATGAGAAGATAAGAGTTAATTGCCAGATTTTGTTTCAGCAGAAGAAAAGACAAATGACGTACAGGGAAATAAGTGAGGGACAGGAAATTAGATTCAGGGTAATAACTGGCTAATGCATTAAAACTTGCAGCAAACACTAAATGGGTACTTGCTTTGCATTTGTATTTTATTTCAATTCCCTCCACAACTTTATACTTGTGAATATTAGTTATCTTGTCTTCTTTTAATGGAAAGCAGAGAATGTGAAATAGCCCACGAGTTTAAGTGGCCTGAACAGTCACTGTACTGAACTATTCTTATGGCCAGATAGTATTTAAAAGTCAAAGTTCTCCTAAACCCTCTATTTCAATAACCTCAAAAGCCTTAATCATAATTTCATATTTAAATTTTCACCGTCAAACAAAACTGATTTCCTAAAGAGTATTTTTGAAGAAACAGCAGGTCCAACAATGCAGTAGATCACTTTTCAAGGACTCAGCACAAGGTTTGCGATCAGCCAGTTGCAAACAGCATCCTTTAAAATTTCTGGGCTAAAACTGAGCAGCAACATTTAAGATGAATACAATTGGTTGTTAACCTACTGTAGCTGGAGCTGGGTGAATTGAATCATCCCTGGTGTCTGTTTAACTCCTTTGCTTTTGCAGATTAGGCTAAATTATTGCCACTATTTTACTCATACAAACTCCTGCTGCAACCAGACTGCTTCAGGGTTGTAATAATTACAGTAATTTCCCCATCTAGAACTTAGATGTGTGCTCAAGGGAAATACATTTTACCAACAAACTAAGAATTCTACAAAGCTGCTCAGTGCTGTAGTTCAGTGCATATGATTGCACAGATTTCTATAATGATTTTCACACATTGGGATTATGGATTACTTATACTGACAAATGCTATTTTTCTTGCAGCATAATCCATAAAGTATCCACTGGCCTGTTCCACAAACTAATTGATCTAAGAAGATTAGAAGAACAATTCAAACCTTTATTTTTCATTTTTGTTTTTGCATGCAGGTACTGTACTCGAGGACATGTAAAGTACTATTGTTTCTTGGCTGCAAGTAGATGAAAATATCAAAAAGCAAATAAAGGAATATATACCCTATTTAAAGGTGAACTAGACAGTGTTTTCATAAAAACAAATCTTTAAAAAAAATACATAAACAAAATGTTTAGAAAGGTGCTGAATTAAAAAAGCCATTGATGGCACTTTTTTTAAACAGCTCACATATGTCTTCATGAAATGTTTGTGACATATTTTGTTAAAACATTCTTTAATTATTTAAATTATTGCAGCATTTTATTTTAAATTTTATTTTTGCACTTTCTTAGAATGACTGGTTTCAGTGCTTGCCTCTTTAATCGCTCAGACTGCATTCAACTCCGGTCTCCCTCCTGCATCACTATTACTAATATCAGTTGCCTAGCTCGCAGCCAGCTAACATAAATTTGTCTCAAAGAATGAATATAATAATGCATCACTGGTGGGCAGGTGTTGTGGTTTTAGCGGTCTGACTGGTTCTTGGAGTACAATAAGTACAGAAACATACACGAATGAGTCGCTAAACTGCCAGCTTCAGCTAGCCGCCTTGGATCACGGTCTGAGAATGTAAAACTTTAACTAAAGCTGTGTTCACAAATACCCTTACAAATGGCTGTGAACACCATACGAACAATTTTTGGACCATTTTGTATGGCCTTCTTAAGGTGGCCATAGGAGAATCCAGCATTGGTAGACCATTCGTAAGGTTGATGGTCTTGTCCAAGATTTCTACGAATGCCCCACGAAAACCCCTCATTGTAGGGCGGTCATACGAATGCCTCAGGAGCAACATAAGCACTACACAAGATGCTGGCTGTAAGTATGCCTCAAGAACACCTTAAATTGTTCTTGAGAACACCTTAAGTTGGTCTTGAGGCCCCTAGAGATTTGTACAGAGTGCGTAAGGTGGTAGTGAGGCACTCATAAGGCGGAAGTACATCATTTGTGCCGAAATGGGCTGAAAGCTTTAAGATCTTCCTACCAATGACTTGAGTGCCATGAGTTGCAAAAATATTTTTGTGAGATGGCAGTAAGTATGCATACCCGTCAAGTGATACGGTTTTGCCGTATTTTAATACGGGGGAAATGCAATTTTAGCAAATACGGGCGTATTGCCATTTCTGTACGCCAAAAAGAAAAATATACAGCGAAAAAAAAAATTATTGAGAGAACCTAAAATCAACTGAACAGTAATTCAATGCCTGGCGAAATTGAACGCACCTAAGCAGTCTTTTTGTGATTTTCAAAATGGCTTCATGCAGTGCGCCGCCGGCAAAGAAAACAAAGCTTGAAGAAAAGGGAAATCGAGGGACTGGACGTCACCGAAAAGAATGGGACAGTCCGAGCTTCGAGAAATTGGCATAGACAGACTCAAACCCGCCTTTGTAGCGGCGGACGAGCCTACGCATACGCTCATCTGCATCAGATCGTACCTGACAGCCAGACCCACACTACAGGTTGGCGCCTTTTTAGTCCTTCATGCTTCCTAGACACACTGGATATAAAGTATCAAACTTCAGCTTTCAGTAGATCAAACCCAGTGAAGGTGATGATTTACAGTAGGTGAGAATAGGGAAACACCATCTTTGACTGACAGCGCTGTTCAGATTCAGCAGGGCATATGCTGCTCCATGATAGCTATGGCACTAAAAAACAGGCTTTTCAATTTTATATAATTTCAGAATCAGAATCAGATTTATTGCCATTGTTCATGTAGTACACAAACTAGGAATTTGTCTCGGTGCAATGCTGCAACATTAAACATGGAGTAGCACTAAAGATAAAAATAAAAAACTATTCATGCAATAAAATGTAGAATATGAATGAGTAATAGTAATCTATGCAATTTAAAATATATTAACAAGCAGCAGATATTGTAGAGTTCCACATAGTGCAGTCGGTAGTGCAAATGAAAACAGTGATAATTATCATGAGTCCGGTTGAGCTGCTGTACGTAGTGCACGAGAGTCTAATAAGTCACTTAGTGTTCAGCAGTCTGATGGCAGAGGGGAAGAAGCTGTTCATGTAGCGGGAGGTTTTAGTCTGAATGGACCGAAGTCTTCTACCTGAGGGGAGGGGGGCAAACAGTGCGTGTCCAGGGTGTGAAGGGTCAGCTATGATCCGACCTGCACGCCTCCGGGTCCTGGAGATGTACAGGTCCTGGAGGGATGGGAGCTCGCAGCCGATCACCTTCTCAGCAGTGCGCACAACGCGCTGCAGTCTTAGTCTGTCCCTGGCGGTGGCTCCTGCGTACCACACGGTGATGGAGGTGGTGAGGATGGACTCGATGATGGCCGCGTAGAACTGCACCAACATCTTGGTGGGTAGCTTGAGCTTCCTCAGCTGCCGCAGGAAGAACATCCTCTGCTGGGCCTTTTTGATGAGGGAGCTGATGGTCGGCTCCCACTTGAGGTCCCGGGTGATGGTGGTGCCCAGGAAGCGGAAGGAATCCGCAGTGGTGATGGGAGAGTCTGTGAGGGTAAGGGGGGGCAGAGGGGCTGTGACTTTTCTGAAGTCCACGATCATCTCCACTGTCTTCAGAGCGTTCAGCTGCAGGTTGTTGTGGCTGCACCAGGACGCCAGCTGGGCCACCTCTCTCCTGTAGACGGACTCGTCGCCGTTGAAGATGAGCCCGATGAGGGTGGTGTCGTCCGCAAACTTGATCAGCTTGACAGACTGATGGCTGGAGGTGCAGGAGTTGGTGTACAGGGAGAAGAGCAGGGGGAAAGTACACAGCCCTGGGGTGATCCGGTGCTGATGCTAACAGAGTCTGAGACAGTCTTTCCCAGCCGCACATGCTGCCTCTGGTCCGTCAGGAAGTCGGTGATCCACCTGCAGAGGGAGTCAGGCACGTTGAGCAGGGACAGCTTGTCCTGGAACAGAGCGGGGCGGATGGTATTGAATGCAGAGCTGAAGTCCACAAACAGGATCCTGGCGTAGGTTCCCGGGGAGTCCAGGTGCTGCAGGATGGAGTGGAGGGCCAGGTTGACTGCGTCGTCCACAGACCTGTTGGCTCTGTAGGCAAACTGCAGCGGGTCCAGGAGGGGAGTGGTGATGGTTTTGAGGTGGGGCATGACCAGGCGCTCAAAGGACTTCATGACTACAGAGGTGAGCACTATAGGTCTGTAGTCGTTAAGTCCAGTGATCCGTGGCTTCTTGGGGACAGGGACGATGGTAGAGGTTTTGAGGCAGGTCGGCACGTGGCATGACTTCAGGGAGGTGTTAAAAATGTCTGTGAAGACAGGAGTCAGCTCCTCCGCACAGTGTCTCAGGGTGGAGGGAGACACGCCGTCCGGGCCGGGGGCCTTGCGTGGGTTCAGTCTGGAGAACTGTCTGTGCACGTCCTGCTCACTGATGGCAAGGGCAGGGGGGAAGGGGGGGCACCTTTGATGAAGTGGGGACCATGGAGGCAGTGGCGCTGGGGGGAGGGGGGGAGTTGGACACAGCTGACGAGGTGTCAAAACAGGCATAGTGTTGGGACAGTCTTTGACAAAGGGCTTTGTCATCCTGACCCTTAGAAGCCTGAGGCCGATAGTTGGTGATTTGCCTCAGTCCTCTCCACACAGAAGCAGAGTCGTTAGCAGTGAGCTGTTGCTGGAATCTCTCAGAATACACAGATTTAGCTCTCCTCAGCTCTCTGCTAAACCGGTATTTGACCTCCCTGTAGCAGTCCCTGTCTCCACTTTTCAACGCTGCTTCCTTCTCCTTCCTGATCTGTCTGAGCTTAGCTGTGAACCAGGGCTTGTCGTTGGAGTAACTCACTCTGGTGCGCGATGGAAGAATGCTCTCCTCACAAAAGTGGATATATGAGGTCACAGTGTCCGTGTATTCATCCAGATCATGCGTGGCTCCTTTAAACATGCCCCAGTCAGTTATTTCCAAGCACGTGCTCAGCTCCTCCCCAGCTTCACTGGTCCATTTCTTCGTAGTGCTCACAACAGGTTTTGTGAGCTTCAGTCTCTGTCTGTATGTGGGAATCAGGTGGACCATCACGTGATCAGATAGTCCGAGCGCAGCGTGGGGAACAGCGCGATACGCATCCTTAACTGTAATGTAACAGTGATCCAGCGTGTTCTCTCCTCTGGTGGGGCATTTAATAAACTGTTTGTATCGGGGGAGTTCGTGGCTCAGGTTGCTTTGGTTAAAGTTGCCAATCACAATAACCAGAGAGTCTGGAAAAGTCCGCTCCGCTTGTTGAATGTGATCCGCGAGCGCGCGCTGAGCCTCGTGCACGTCCGCGTCGGGCGGGACGTAAACAGTGGCCAGGATGAATGAAGCAAACTCACGCGGGGATTAAAATGGCTTGCAGTTGATGAATAAATATTCCAGAGCGAGAGAACAGTGTTGGGAGATCACAGTTACATCGGCGCACCAGCTGCTGTTGATGTAGAAGCAGACTTCTCCGCCTGTGGTCTTGCCGGAGAGCCCCGAGTCTCGATCAGCACGAAACAGCTGAAATCCCTCGAGGAGGAGCGCGCTGTCTGGTATCTTTTCCTTGAGCCAGGTCTCAGTAAAGCAGAGGGCACACGAGGTGGAGAGGTCCTTAAATCGCATCAGCAGTCTCAGTTCATCTACCTTGTTATAGAGAGAATTGACTTTGGACAGAAATATTCCAGGCAAAGCCGTGCGTGTGCCTCTCCTGCGAAGCCGCACGAGAGTGCCCGCTTGTCTTCCTCTCTTTCGCCGTCTCACTTTTTGGGCTAAAAGGTGAACCAGATCGGCGGCAGGAGCCAAAAAAACTGGGAGTAGGTCCGTGGGAGTGAAAGTCCTGATATTTAGTAGCTCTTCACGGGTGTAAGAGCAGGCAGACACACAATTGACGAACAAAAACAAACAAAACAAAGCGCAGTGAAGCACCATGGCGACCACTGTGGGCGCCATCTTGGGTCATCCTTGACCCAAGGATGGTTGACCATCTTGGGTCAACCATAATTTAGCTAAAATATAGAAATGTTACACATTTATGAGGGCTGTTCATAAGAGATTTCCCCTGAGTCATCTTCCATGGACTGAGAAGACTCAACCTTGGCACATTTATTAGTCTTTCTCTGCATAGTTACCACCAAGGGTTACACATTTCTCCTATCGCTTTATGCAGCTGCGGAGACCTCACCTGTAGAAGTCTGCAGGCTGTGCCAGAAGCCACAACTTGACCATGGAAATCAGCATTTCATTGTCTTGGAATGGCTTGCCCTTCAAAAATGACTTCATTGTTGGAAAAAGGTGGAAGTCAATGGTGTAAGGTAGGGAGGGGAAGTGGGGTGAGGAAGGATTAAATAGCCGCAGGACTGTGCTTCCCTCTGGGCAACGTAAGTTGTGAACCCGGGCATTACCTTGCAGGAAGCGGACAACTTTGGTCAGCATGATTATTGCTTTTGAAGACCTTCTGCAATTTCTGCAGCAGTGAAGTGTAGTAAGTCCCGGTAATTGTGGTACCCTTTACCAAGCAATCCATCATCACTACTCCATGCTGGTCCCAAAAGACCGTGAGCATGACCTCGCCTGCCAAGGGTTGGACATGTGCCTTCTTCAGAGGTGGTGAGTCATAACACTTCCATTGCTTCAACTGGGCTTTAGTTTCTGTATCATAGGGATGGACGTATGTTTCATTCTATGTGATTAGTCTGTAAAAGAAGTCGTCTTGTTTTTTTTATTTTGGTACGTGGCCAAAAGAGCCTGACAGTATGTGACTTGTTCCTGCTTCTCAAGTTCATCCTGCCTATCATCAACAACTTCAACACATCTTTCAAGCAGATGAGAGCAAGATAGGCAGTCTCCTCCCTGAAATGGATCGTCTCTTGAGAAAACTATTGGTCAAATTTGTTCAAATGAAGTATGTAAAGGCGACCAATGACCTAAGAAGGCTGGATTTCCTGGACAGTGACCTGCAGCACTCTGAGGAGTTTATCGCCATTGGACTGGAAACCAGAGAAGCCCTACAAACCCATGAACTTGACCCAGGCACAGAGCTGAAGTTCTTTGAAGCAGTAAGAGGCTTCTATGAAGCTGTAGTGAGAAAGATGCTCACCAAGTTCCCCTTTTACGACAAAATTCTGCCACACCTCTCTGTCCTTGACCCCAGGAAAACAGAGTCCCTGACCTATGGCCCCATTGTAGAGCTTGCTGCTGCATTTTGCCCCACTGTTGATACACAAGAGCTCAAAGAAGAATGGGAGGACCTGCAACTGCTGCCAGAAAACACAGTGCCTCTACAAGACAAGGATGGCAAGCCTGTCTGTGTTAATGTCTACTGGGGTCAGGTGATGGCCTTGAAGACAGCCCTTGATGTGCCCCGCTTCCCCCAGCTCCTCAAAGTGTACTCAGCACTGCTTTGCCTTCCTCACAGCAATGCTGACAGTGAGAGGGCTTTCAGCATGGTCAGGAAAATTCACACCGACTTCAGAAAAAGTATGCTCCCAGAAACACTGACTTTTTTCATGCAAGTGAAAATGAATTGTGACACTCCATGCTTCAAGGTCAAGCCTTCAAAAGAAATGCTAGAGTCAGCAAAGGCTGCTTCTTGGAACTATAACAAGCAGCATCAGTGAACATTTTCTTGTTTCAAGTTCATCCAAGTGCATTAGTGTAACAAAGCTGACAATTAAAAACTCTTTAATTCCAAGTGTATATATCTAGCTGACGATTAAGAACTATATTCAGAATTATTCTTATTGTGTACTTTCAAATTAAGCAATCTACCTTGTGCTAATGTAAATTTGAAAAATATTGTTTTTTTATTTATTTTTATTTATTTATTATTAATATTATCATTTATTTATTTATTTATTTATTTTTTATTTTTTTTATTTATTTTTTTTGTGCTACTTGGCTTATTATTTTCACATTACCAAAAAGTTATGGCTCAAGATTGTGTCCATATACATGTACATTTGAATAAATATGTTTGAAATAGTTCATGTTGCAATTGTTGTTGTTTGGTTGGTTTTTGTTTGTTTGTTTTTTTGCTTCAGTTTTCTTTCATCTGCCGATAAATACAGTTTTTAAGTACTACTCAGTACAGGTGTGAAAGCCCCCCCCCCCCCAATAAGGGAGGCATGAGGTATGCCTTGACAGGTATGAGTATGTCATAGGAAGATCCCAAGGCACCCTTACAAAGAACATAAGAACTCTAGGGTCATCGTACGACAGAAAAGCACCTAATTTCTCAAGAGTATCTCAATGAATGCCTGGGTTATTTTTATTTCAGTCGTGTGTTTTAATTGTGTGTTCTATAACCATGTTTTATCTAATCCTTCTCTCTTACTTTATTGCGCGGTAGCCTGGTGGAGCACCTACAATTTTGTTGTACTTTACAGCTGTACAATGACAAAGCCTATTCTTTTAGAGGAGCTTGAAATAACGAGGCGATGTGATTCATAAACCAAAGTTTATTATCAGCTCCTCTAACAAGTCTCATCTAGGTGCAGCAGCAGAAGAAGTAAGAGAGCGAACACCTTCGGCTCTACGAACTTATACTCGCACATAACAAAAGACATGCATATCAAAAGCTGACATCCCTCACTATCTTAATCCCCTCTTTTGTCTTCGTACTCCTCCACCTGGCCCTGGGGGGTCAGGGCAACCCATCCGGTCTCCACCGCAGCGCCTGGGATGCTCTTTGATCTTCATTGGCGGTTGAGACCCTTTGTCCTGTTCTAAGGTGTGAAGTCGCTTTACATATGTAATCACTAAACACTCTCACATGCTTAAAGATATGTAGGTTATGGGATCTATGATTAATATAGCCCACAGCCCCCCCCCCCCCCAAATGACTAAGAAAAGGACAATAGAAAAATTCACAGTTTAAGATAATTATTATGACATACTAACTGCTACACCTCTTGACACAGAAGAAACTTTCCAGCAGCCATGCTCCTAAGAGAGTTCAGTGGTAATCATAACAGCATAGTAATATCACAAGTCAGTCCTAAACTGTTACAGCACAATTAGTGAACAACTGTTGAGTAGTTTGCATCAGTCTCTGTGCCGTCTGGGTTTTAATCTTCTCCCGAATCTGCTGTGGGTCCGCTTGGGCGTCCTGGTGGGACCTTCCTGTAAGGAATCTGCAGCTTGGGAAGGAGAGTGATTATTTGTTCCCTGCAGGGGGGCTGAGTCTTTTCTCTTGGGGGTTCTACCCCGCCGAGGTGCTCTCGCCAACCGTGCAGGCTCGTCTCTCAACAAGAAGGCAGGTTTAAGTCTGTCACTGCTGACTGTTTCTTTTCTATCCCCAAAATCAAGCACAAAATGCTTATCACCAGGTTCCAGCACTCTGAATGGCCCATCGTATGGTGGGCGGAAGGTTGGTTTTAAAGCTTCATGCCTAACAAAAACGAATTCAGCGTTTTTTAAAGCTTGGGGGACAAAAACCCGTGGAAAAGAGTGATGTGCCGGCCCGGGGAGAGAGTCCGGTCCGTTGCTGCCTACAAACCTCGGGGCTGGAAAATGCTCTGGCTCTGGGTTCTCTGGTAAAAATTCACCTGGGAGCCTGAGAAGTTGTGCAAAAACTAATTCTGCTATGGGAGGCGTCTAGATCCTCTTTGGGCGCAGCACGCAACCCCAATAAAACCCAGGGAAGTTTATTTACCCAATTTGTATCAGTTAGTGAGGCTCTGAGGGCGGCCTTTAAAGATCTGTGAAAACGCTCGCATAACCCATTAGCCTGAGGGTGATAAGCGGTGGTGCGGTGAATTGTTGGCCCTAAGCTGCTGGACATGGCTGACCAAAGCTCCGAGACAAATTGAGGCCCCCTATCGGACGTGATGTCTGATGGGACGCCACCCAGTTTGTCAAAAAAACGCGAGCGACTTCCTCCTCTGTGGTTGACGCCAGAGGGACTGCCTCTGGCCAGCGCGTGGTGCGGTCTATCATTGTTAACAGGTGTGTGAAACCTTGGAAGGAAGGTAGTGGTCCCACGAGGTCGACATGAATGTGGTCGAACCTTCTAGCAGGGATTTGAAAAGGCTCCAAAGGGGCTTTTGTGTGTTTGTGTACTTTGGCGCGCTGACAAGAAATGCAAGTCTTTGCCCATTCTTTTACGTTTTTGCGCAGGCCAGGCCACACAAACTTTTCGGCGACCATTTTAACTGAAGCGCGCACACCTGAGTGCGCGAGGGAGTGAATCGAGTCGAAAATACGGTGGCGCCATGCAGCTGGAACTAACGGGCGAGGTTGGCCGGTTGAGATGTCACATATTAGGGGGGGGCACACCGTTGCGTAGACCCCTTTTCTCCAGCCTTAACCCTGTTGGTCCAGACAGGAGTGCGTGCACGTCCGCGTCACTACTTTGTTCCTCTGCCATGGCTGCATAATCTATCCCTGCGTGGATTGGTGCTGCGTATGTGTCCGCGTTGGCGAAGAGTTCCGCGGCTGAGGTAGTATAATCTGTCTCCTCGCGCTCTGGCGATGTCACAGCGCAAGAGAGGCAGTCTGCTACCACGTTAAGTTTGCCTGCCACATGTCGAATGTCTGTGGTGAACTCTGAAATCGCAGCTAGCTGTCTTTGTTGCCTGCCTGACCACGGTTCGGAAATTTTAGCCATCGCAAAGGTGAGCGGTTTGTGGTCTACAAAAGCCGTAAAATGCCACCCCTCTAACCAGAACTGGAAGTGATGGATGGATAAATGGAGCGCTAGTAGCTCTCTGTCAAAAGTGCTGTATTTACGCTCAGTTTGGTTTAGCGATTTGCTGAAGAATGCCAAAGGTTGCCAGATTCCGCCGACGTGTTGTTCTACAACTGCCCCTATGGCCAGGTCTGAAGCATCTGTGGTTAGCGCAATGCGGGCTGAGGGATCGGGGTGAACCAACAATGTGGCATTAGCTAGGGCGCTTTTTACTTCCGCGAAGGCGCGTTCGCGCTCCGGGGTCCATTCGACCGCGTTGGAAGGTTTTTGTTTTCTGAGCGCGTCATATAGGGGCTGCATGAGCTGAGCTGCGTGGGGGAGGAAGCGGTTGTAAAAATTAACCATGCTCAAAAATTCCTGCAGCGATTTGACCGTTTGTGGCCGTGGGAAACTTTTTACTGCGTGAACTTTGTCTGGAAGTGGGACTGCCCCCTTCGGAGAAACTCTGTGTCCTAAAAAAATCAATTTGTGACACGCCAAATTTGCATTTGGCTGGATTGATTATTAACCCGTGCTCTTCTAGTCTCTGAAAAACCATAGTGAGATGCCGCTCGTGTTCTTCCTCAGACGAGCTGGCTACCAGCATATCGTCGAGGTAGACGAACACGAAAGGGAGGTCGCGTAATACTGCGTCCATCATCCGCTGAAAGGTTTGAGCAGCGCCTTTGAGGCCGAAAGGCATCCGCAAAAATTCAAAAAGACCGAAGGGGGTTATTACAGCTGTTTTAGAAATGTCGTCTGCTCGAACTGGGACTTGATGATAACCGCGGACCAGGTCTATTTTGGAAAAAATGCGTGCACCCGCCAGATGTAGTGAAAAGTCTTGAATGTGTGGAATTGGGTAGCGGTCATGCGCTGTCGCATTGTTTAATCTGCGGTAATCGCCGCACGGCCTCCGAGAACCGTCGGATTTCGGGACCATGTGAAGTGGTGACGCCCAGGGGCTTTTCGAGCATCTGATAATGCCTAATTTTTCAAGGGTGGTAAACTCGTCCCCAAGCTATGGCGAGCTTGGTCGCGTCTAAGCGCCGAGCTTTGGCGAAATACGGGTGGGCCCGTGTGGGAATAAAGTGTTCGACCCCCGTGTTCTAGCCACTGTGGCTGAGAAATTGGGAATTGGGAGTGCTGGAAATTGGGTGAGAGTTGATCACACTTACCTCTGCTGTGGTGACGCTAGCCCGCACGGGGTGGTGGAGAAAGTCGAGCTGAGCAGGAATAGAAGCAAAGGACAGTGCATTAACCAAGCGCCTGTTCGCTAGATCAACTAATAACCCATGTGCACACAAAAAATCTGCGCCCACAATGTCCTGCCGGCAGTATAAAGGGATTCAACATGGCAGATAAGTCTGATTATTTCTCCAGGACCTTATAAGTGGGCTAGGAAATATTTGGTTACACCTGTCTAAACAATGAGTTTTTAACTCCTTCTTTAAGGAGTCAACAGACTTGAGGAAGTGCAAGGACAGGGGAAGTGCATTCCAAAGCGTGATGCAGCGGCCTGGAAAGACCGATTTCCATGGCTTTAAATTTGGTCCTAGGGACCACCAGGATCCTCTGGTCTGAGGATCTTAGTGATTGTGTCGTTGCATATGGAGTCAAAAGGGCTGAGATGTATGAAGGGGCTTGGCCATTAAGAGCTCTAAAAGTCAGAACTAAAATCTTAAAATGAAATCTAAAGCAACTGGCAGCCAGTGAAGGAACAATAAAACAGGGAAATCTGTCCCTTTTCTTAGCCAGGGTTAAAAGCCGAGCTGCTGTGTTTTGCACAGTCTCAAGGTGGGCAACAGCAGTTTTATTAAAACACATAAAAACGGCATTACAATAATCTAAACGAGATGAGAAAAGCATGAATGGTCATTTCCAGTTCAGGTGTTGAGACCATTGGTCTAAGTTTTGCTATATTCCTCGGATGAAAAAAGCAATTTCTGACTAGTTGCCTACCATGGCAGTCCAGTGACATGGCATTGTCAAAAACAACACCCAGGTTGCTCAGGCTGGACTGGACAGAAGAGCCTAGGTGACCTAAGTGTTGCTTTATCAGAGGAATTTTACTGTCTGGAGCAATGATCAGTGTTTCTGTCTTGTTAAGATTTAATTGTAGGAAGTTAGGCTGCATGTCCACCAAAGGCATTTTTTGTCGCCCGACCGCCCTGAGCACTTTTTTTTCGGCATTTGTGCACGGCACTCTGGGGGGGGGGGGGGGGGAGCCTGTGCCCTGTATCCCAGCAGCAGCTTGTCACTCTCAGCTCAGCACTTCCACTTTCCTATGGCCAGAGTTTGTACTGATTTTTTTAATAGCAGTCTTTAAATAACAATGGACAGAAAATGTGTAATAGCAGCTCTGGATGTGAAATATGATGACATGGAAATCAGGAGTCTGAGTACAGACTAGTACTGGCGTCCTATGTCCCGCCCACATAGCAGTTCTGATTGGCTGCTTAGGTCTGACATTGACAAGCTTAGCTGCAGCCTCTGAAAAGTTGAAGTTTTTTCAACTCTGAGCGCCGCAACAAAAACCGCCACCGCTGAGAGCGTTTCTGCGCCAAGGGCGTGCAGCGCTGTAAATGCTGGTTTACTGCCCTCCCATCGAGTTTCCTAATTATCGACTGGTAGACAGCAAGCTAACACATGTGGTGCAGGTCTCAATGATGACAAGATGTTTCCTTTTATCTCGTTTATTGATGCTACACCACAAGGAACTCAACGTGATGTACACTCGTCTTTTTCTGGTCTTATATCCGTTTACATTCGTTCCTACATCCATGTAAAACTGCAACAAAGTAGACATATACACTCCGTCAATGATATGGTCACCATGTCTAGCTTAGCACATGTTAGCATTAGCTCTAACTTAGCTTGGTAACAATGTTGGCAACGGACTAGACAGTCACTTAAAATACACCAATGCAACCGTGCGGTTCTCATTGTAGCTGTTAACACTGTCAAACCATGTAGGATACTCACGGACTAATGATGTCCAAGGCGCCGATAGTTAAACAACATTCACAGCGTTCGTACATCAGGTGAAGCTCTGACTGGTCTCCTGTTATATCATTACTGCGCATGTGCAACACTTTGTGTATCAGTTCAAAACGATGCTTTCACTACACCACTAGAAGGAACCAAACTCACTTACATGAAATGCTGTGATGAGAACTGCTCAACTTCAATTTATAAAGGCAGAATACTCCCCGTCTGGTGCAATAACATTGTACCACTATTTAGCCTTACAACATTTCAAACAACAGTGATAACAATGTTAACCATATCATTATCTATTCCCATCCTGCCATCAGTAAAACCAATTCTGTAATTTGTCTCAGAAACACTTTAAACAGTCCCAATCTCTTATTATCTTCACCTCGCTTTTCGTCTTTATTGTCTTTTCGTGAAATGTCCTTTACAATCTGCCCCATGGCCAGTCATTCTGTGTGTTTGCTCATCCTTGAGCAACTAACATCTCCAACATTGATGTTCGTTTTCTCATCAGTCCATTTTCTTCGGCTCTGAAGAGTCACGAGATGCTTTTGCTCCATTGTTTTCCAAAACTGTCCGCAAGAGCTGCACTGTTTCCACTGACATGCATGAAGTTCTGGTGCAGCGAAAGTTCCCGATGGTGCTGTCAAGGGTTGTTTTTTTGGGTCAGTAGCATTGCTGGGGTCAGTAGCATTATGGTTGCCATTAAGGTGCTCAGTACCTCATGCGTGAGCCGTAGTTTGTTCTTGAGAAGTAGTGCATCCAAAATCCGCCTGGCAACTCCAATGAGTCTTTCCCAGGATCCACCCATGTGTGATGCATGAGGGGGGTTAAAAAACTATTTGCAACCCTTTTCTTGTAGGTAACTCGTTAATGCTGCGTCACTGCGCTCAATTCTCAGTTCCTTACATGCCCCGATAAGTTTGTGCCCCTATCAGATCACAGAAGCTGTGCGGGTCCCCGAATGGAGAAGAATCTTCTCAGAGCATTTATGAAACTGGAACGTTGACATTGATTCAATCAGTTCGATGTGCACAGCTCTTGTTGACATGCACGTGAAAAGTACAGCCCATCTGTTGCTGTCTGCGCTTCCTCCTCTTGTGCGTTGTGTTGTCACTGACCATGGACCAAATACGTCTAGACCAACGCTGGTGAACGGTGGCATTGGTGAGAGCCTGTCACTTGGTAAATCTGACATCTTTTGGATTTGCAATGTCTTTCTCAGTTTCCTGCAGGTCACGCAGTTGTGGATGGCAGAAGACACAAGACGTTTGCCACCTATGATCCAAAACCCAGATGCTCTAAGGGCTCCCTCTGTCATGTGTCGGCCTTGATGCGCTACCTTTTCATGGTAGTATCTGATTAAAAGAACAGCGATGTGATGTGAACGAGGGATAATGAGAGGGTGTTTTTCCTCTTTTGCCAGGTTTGCTGGTGCCAACCGTCCTCCGACTCTAAGCAGACCATCCTCTTCAATGATTGGGTTTAATTTTCTCAGCCAACTCTGTTTCGGCAGTGGATGTTTTGTTTCAACGCACTTGAACTCTTCCTTAAAAACTTCATGTTGCACTGTAGATATTATTAGGCATTTCGCTCGTGAAAGTTTGTTGATAGTGCACGCGCTGTTATAACGTTTCCACCCATTGTTTTTGGTTTGCCTGGACTTGCTCTTTTATGAAGCTGCGACACGAATGAGTGATCCAACTGTGCGGCACAGTTTCATCCAGTGTGAGAACCTTTCAAAGCGATGTGACCCCAAATGTCCAACAGACACCTTAGTAACGAATGTTTTTACATCAGGTCTGATTTCTGCATCTTCTTCTGGACTTATAGGTGAGGAAGGGTGTCAGATTGCTGTGGTTCTGCATTGGGTTAAGTCAAGAACAGAGGTCCTTGGAACCAGTTTGTGAACTTGAGTGCATCTGCCACGATGTATCTTGCGGCAGTGTCCGCTGGGCTGTCGCTGGTTGCTATGTAATACCACTGTGATGGAAGAGTTGACTTTCTGATGCGGGTTACACGGTTTACCACATATGTGTAGAACCTTTTTGTGTTGTTGTGTACGTATCCGAGAACAATCTTACTGTCTGTATAAAACCTGAAAGCATCATTGCAGTGTCTATCATCATCATCTCTGATCAGCTCGCACATCTCTAACAGCTAGACAGCTGCGCATAACCAAAGTCGAGGGATTGGTGTGGCTGGCAGGGCGTGGTGCTATTTTAGATTTACCTATAATGAACCCATGGAGTGCACTGACCTTCATTGTTGGTCATTCTCAGTGTAGTGCTACTGCTCCGATTACCAGAGGTTGATGCATCTGAGAAAATGCATAACTCTCTTTTTCGATACAGAAGGGCTGCAACAATGGCAGTAGCACCTTGTATCTGTAGGTCTTCTAGGTCTTTCAGGGAATCTTTCCATTTGTTCCATTCCTCTTCTCTCTCAGCGAGAAGTGGTTCATCCCAGTCGCCATGTTCTGTTGACAGTTCATGCAGGAGGTTCTTCCCCTGCATCGTGATAGGCGCCACAAACCCTAAAGGATCATACAGGCTGTTGACCATCGCTAAGACTCCCCTTCGTGTGTAGGGCTTCCTGTCGATGGACACCTGAACCATAAAACTGTCAGTTTCAAGATTCCAAAGCACCCCTAAACTGCGCTGTAGTGGGAGTTTGTCACGTTTGAGATCTAAGTCTTTTAAGTCCTTTGCTCTTTGATTCGCCGGAAAGGCTTCCATGACCCTGTAGTCATTAGATGCTATTTTGTGTAATTTGAGATTGGATTGTGCTAACATCTTTTGTGCGTTTGTCAGGATGTCAACAGCTTCTTCTGGTGTGGCTGTGGAGGCTAATCCATCATCTACATAGAAATGTCTCATTATGAACTGTGTTGTGTCATGTCCATGCTCTTTCTCACCTTCAGCTGCAGCACGTCTCATGCAGTAAATAGCCACGGCTGGAGAAGGGCTGTTGCCGAACACGTGCACTTTCATTCTGTAGTCTCTTACTTCTTTGTCGAGATCATTATCCTCATACCATAGGAACCTGAGGTAGTCTCTATGATCTTCTCTGACCACAAAACAGTAAAACATCTGTTGCACATCTACAGAAAATGCTATTAGCTCTTTCCTGAAACGTAGTAGGACACCCACAAGACTGTTGTTTAGGTCAGGTCCTCTTAATAGTACCTTATTTAGAGATACTCCTCCGAATTCCGCACTCGAGTCGAACACCACTCTCAGTTGGTTGGGTTTTTGGGGGTGATATATGCCAAACGACGGTAAGTACCAATGTTCTTTGTTCTTCTCTAAAGGAGGAGCAGCTTCTGCATGGTTGTTGTCCAGCATTTTTTGGACGAACTCTGTGTACTGTCTTTTCATTTCAGGTTTTCTGTCCAGTGTTTTCTGAGAAAATGAAGACGTTGCATGCCTGTTCTCTGTCGCTTGGAAGGTGGTGTCTGGGAGAACGAAATGTAGCGGTGCTACCCAGCTGTTCTCTGCATTTTGATGTACTTCTTTGTTCATGATGTCAATAAAAACCCGATCTTCTATTGACAGCGCTGGTTTATCGTCGTCCTTTGTTTTATCAAAGACCGTGTTTCCTAAGTGGTCTGTGTCTCTCTCACCCTGCAAGGCATATGGTAGTATGCTGTTGGGGCGTGAGGTAGAGCAACCTGAAACCTCTTTGACAAGAAATGTGTTTGGGGCATGGGCTAAGGAATGATGCACGTCCATTGTAGAGCACATGTGTCTTTAGCACGTTAACAGTCGAAGGCTTGTGTGTTGTCCCCAAACACGTTTCTCGCACAATAACCCATCCCAAAGTCCAAGCGCTGTGCATAGGGAGTGCTGTGGGGCCCATTTATTTGTTCTCTCACCTTGTGCACCTGTAGGATGTCTCTTCCCAGCAGTAGGAGGATGGGAGCATGTTCATCTACAGATGGAATCTTGTCTGCGACTTTTCTCAGGTGTGGATGCACAAGTGCGGCCTTTGGAGATGGAATCTCCCTCCTGTCAATCGGGGGATCATGTCGACACTCGATCAAGTTTGGAAGCTGGAGCTGTACTTTACCATCCATTGGTTCTATCACGAAGTTTGAAGCTCTCCGCCCCCAAACCGTAGTAGCTCCTGAACATGTTTTCAGTGTGTAAGGGTCGGAAGGTGCTCTAATGTTGAACAGCTGCAAAAACTCTGATTTAGCGAGTGATCTGTTGCTTTGTTCATCGAGCACTGCAATACATTTCTGGGTTTCCCTACTGCCGTCCTGCAGGGTAAACTACACAGCGCTAATTTTTGAGCAGGGATTGTGGTTTTCTGCCTTACCACAAACTTCGGTGCATCTAGACGTGACTTGTGCCTTCATAATCATGGGACTCCCCGCCATGATCCGTCTCAGCTTCCTGAGTTCCATGGGAGGAGGAGAGGGGGCCGGGATGTAATGCTGCTACATGTCTATCACTACCCGCAGTCAAAGCACTGGATTGACTGTTTACAGTCTTTTTGCCAGTGCTGAGTGGACCCACAACACTTAAAGCAGATGTGATTCTCTCTCAAGAACAGTTTGCGTTCTTCTATTGGTTTTGCTCTAAACGTTTTACATTTCTTTAATGGGTGTGGCTTTCTGTGTATGGGACATTGCTTATCTGGGCTTTCTGTTCTTTTATGTGCGTGGTTACCTTTAGCTGAGGGTGAAGCTGGTGGGAAGTCTGTTTTGTGGACACTGATGAGGTGCTTACTAGCGAACTTGGGGGCCTTTTCGACTCTGGTGTTCATGTGGGCCGGTGGAGAGAAACTGAAACTTGGTTCGTTTCTTATTTTGGCTTATTGTCTGACATAACTGGAAAAAAAGCTGAAAGGAGGAAAAGCGACTTTGTGTGTTTCTTTGTATTTGGCACCTGCTGCAATCCACTTCTCCTGTAGGCAGTAGGGCAGGTTTTCTCTACAACAGATTCACTCCACTGTAGGTATCCACCATCCTTTGCACATTCGATTTCCTGTAGAACATCGCCAAGTTCTCTCAGCTTGAGTGTGTCCTTTGTTGTTGATTTTGGGAAATGATCAAGTTTTTTTAACAGTGCATTTCTATTGCTTCAGGTGACCCATAACACTCTTCTAGCCTTTCCCAGACTAAGTTGAGGGCTACCTTTGGTTGAAGACATGTGCAGAGCGGATCCTCTTTGCTTGTTCTGCTGATTCTGTGCCGAGCCATTTTATCATCAAATCCAATTGCTCGTGGTGTGAGAGACTGAGTCTTGTATGGCGTTCTGGAAAGATGCCTTCCATGCCCAATAATACTCTGGGAGGTCATCAGACATTGAGTTGCTAGCTGTTAGCATGCGGCCTACATATCTCCCGAGGGAATACTCACACGTGATCTGCATTGTTGTTTATGCAAATCCGACGGCGAACGCTGGGACAGCGCGTGACGTCATCCATTCAGTAACCGGCAGGGCTGCAGACAGAACACCCAGATGCTCTTCTCCTCATCGTCAGGCGATTTCAACCATGTTTCACTATCTCCCATTCTACCCACGTTTACCCAGTATGTCACATGCCACACTAGAGACAATAAAACACTGGACTTATCCTACGCAAACACTAAGGAGGCGTACACCTCATTACAACTCCCCCCACTCGGGAGATCGGATCACAACTTGGTTCATCTCCGGCCGGTGTACAAACCCCTAGTGCACAGACAACCTCCGGCCATGCGCACAGTGGAATTATGGTCTGAGGAGGCAATGGACACTCTAAAGGGCTGTTTTGAAACCACTGCCTGGGAGCAGCTCTGCGATCCACATGGTGAGGACATCGATGGCCTCACTCACACCATCATGGACTACCTCAGCTTCTGTGTGGACAAAACCGTTCCCACCAAGACCATACGGTGTTGCTCAAACAACAAACCCTGGATCAACCCTGAGATAAAAACATTTCTGAGAGAGAAGAAGAGGATCTTCAGGTCGGGGAACAGGGAGATGCTGAAGTCCATACAGAGGGAGCTGAGGAGAAAGATCAGAGAAGGCAAGGACAGCTTCAGGAAGAAGATGGAGGACAAGCTGCAACAGAGCGACATCAGCGGGGTCTGGAGAAACCTTAAAACCATCTCTGGGCTCCAGAATACCTCCCCCCAGGCCACGGGGGGGGCAGGGAGTGGGAGAACAATCTGAATCTGTTTTTCAATAGGTTTGACCAACCGCCCTCCCCCCTGACTGCACAACAACCACTGCTGCCTCTAAAGACATCAAGTCCTGCTGCCCACACCCCACTCCACCAACACCCCCCCCACTCCCAACACAGAGCCCCCCAACCTGACCCTGACCAAGACCCAGGTGAGGACGGAGCTGAGGAAGATCAAGACGAGGAAGGCGTCGGGACCGGACAGCATCAGCGCAAAGCTCCTCAAGTCCTGTGCAGACCAGCTGTGTGGGATTGTGGAGCACATCTTCAACCTGAGCCTGAAGCTGGGGAGGGTACCACAGCTGTGGAAAACATCTTGTGTGGTACCTGTACCAAAAACTTCCCACCCCAAAAACCTGAACAGCTACAGACCGGTGGCCTTGACATCCCACATGATGAAGACCCTGGAGAGACTGCTCCTTGCTCACCTCCGACCCCTGGTGGGACCAGTGATGGATCCATTCCAGTTCGCCTACCAGCATGGCATTGGGGTGGAGGATGCGGTGATCTTCCTCCTTCACCATTCTCTGTCCCACCTGGAGAAGCCCGGGAATGGGGTGGAGGATCATGTTCTTTGACTTCTCCAGTGCTTTCAACACCATCCAATCGATGATCCTGAAGGACAAGCTGCTGTGCGCAGGGGTGGACCAGCACCTGTCATCATGGATCCTGGACTACCTCACGAACTGGCCTCAGTTTGTGAGAACCCGGGACTGTGTGTCCGACACGATCATTGGTAGCACGGGGGCCCCCCAGGGAACGGTTTTGGCTCCCTTCCTGTTCACCCTTTATACTGCGGACTTCTCACACAACACAACACAACACACTGCCATCTACAGAAGTTCTCTGATGACTCTGCGATCGTTGGCCTCATCTCCAATGGAGATGAAGCTGAGTACAGAGGGCTTATCAAGGACTTCATGGACTGGTGCCATCGGAACTGCCTCCAGATCAGCGCAAGGAAAACTAAGGAGCTGGTGGTGGACTGCCGCAGGCAAGGACAACCCCTCACAGCACCAGTAAATATACAGGGAACAGACATCGAGATGGTGACATCCTACAAGTACCTGGGTGTTCATCTGAACAATAAACTAGACTGGTCACACAATACTGACGCACTCTACAAGAAGGGACAGTGTAGGCTGTTCCTACTGAGGAGACTCAGGTGTTTTGGTGTACAAGGGGCGCTGCTGAAGACATTCTATGACAGCGTGGTGGCGTCAGCCATCATTTTTGGGAGTGGTGCTGCTGGGGCAGTGGGCATTACCGCAGCCGATAGGAAGAGACTGAACAAACATGACCAAGAAAGCTAGCTCTGTCCGTGGGGCAGAGCGCCTTGACCCATGGAGAGATAGGGAGAGAGAAGGACGGTGGCTAAACTGTCATCTCTGCTGGAGTCCGTATTCCACCCTACTATGCAGGACATACTGAATGCACTGAGGAGCACATTTAGCAGCAGACTACATCATCCCAGGTGCACAACCGAGAGATTTCGCAGTCCTTCCTACCAACGGCTGTCAGACTGTACAACCTAAGCAGGGGCTGCTCGCAGAGATAGCAAAAAGACGTAACATACCTAAATAGTTTTGAATGCAAAAGATGCAATAGACTTACACAATGGTCCCCTCCGGAATACACTAGGAAAATACCAGTCGCTATGGAGGGGTGAGAATATGTATGGGTACATAGTCATACCATGTAGGATAACTAAGTAGACGGTTGTGCTGTTTCATCCCTTCTAGCAGCAAATGCTCTGCACTGTGTGTGTTTATATATTTTCATATTTATTCCATCTAGCTACAATGCTCCGCACTGGGTGTGTTTATATATCTATTATTATTTTATTCCATCTAGCTACAGTGCTCCGCACTGGGTGTGTTTATATATCTATATATTTATTCCATCTAGCTGCAATGCTCCGTACTGTGTGTTTATATATCTACATATTTATTCCATCTAGCTACAATGCCCTGCACTGTGTTTATATACTTATATATTTATTCCATCCAGCTGTGTCTGTATATATATATATATATATATATATATATAGATATATATATATATATATATATATATATATATATATATATATTGTATACAGTATTAGCTGCTCTGTTTTTGTTTTTTTCTTGCCTTCTGATTGTTGCTCTGAGTGTTGCTATCCCTGTGCTGTTGCAATCCTGGAATTTCCCCATTGTGGGACAAATAAAGGCTTATCTTATCTTATCTTATCTTATCTTAAACTGTAGGAGTCCCGTGCTCAACATTTCCCGACGTGTGAGGTATTTGGTCAGATCCTGAATGCCTTGTGCTTCCGCGTAATGTGTTGCGGGGGCATAATAGGGTCGTAACGTTGGGGGATTAATCGTCTCTGTGGCTCCATGCTCCTCCTCAATGTTGACGCTGACCCTACTCTTAGCCATCTACAGCATTAGATGAGATGAATGGTACATTTGTGGCCAGTTCAAACTGTTTCACACTGGATCTAGAGGGGGTGGGCTGGATCAGTTTTAAATGGAGTTTCCTCAAAGCGCATATCAAGGTGTTTCTGTACATACTCGGATGTGCGTTGTGCTGAGCCAGCTGGCAAGTCCATTAATGCTTGACTGAATTCACTTCTTGCACATTGCTCTGCTTCTTCAAAGGCCGCAGCTTCAGCTTCTGCAGCTGCAACAGCCTTCTGGTGGTTCAGAATGTGCATATGTGCTTCAAAATTAGCTTTCTGTGGGATGAGGGCTGCTTCTTTCTCTGAATAAGCTAATTTAGCCCGTGCAGCATCTGCTTTAGCTCTAGCTTTTATGGCTGAGGAGGTAGCTGAAGAAGCCTTGCTTGACTTGGAGCTACATGAGTATAACGAGCTACCTTGTACAGCTGTAGCCAAGGGAGCTGTGTGTTCCGTCTCCATAACTTCACTTCTGAGATGGGGAGTTGGCTGGTGCTGCTTTCCTGCCCTGAGGCTCATTTGCTGCTTGTTGTTTGTTTATTGGGCCCGCCGCGCTGTAGTCCTTTTACTTTACTGCCCTCCCATCGACTTTCCTAATTATCGACTGGTAGACAGCAAGCTAACACGTGTGGTGCAGGTCTCAATGATGACAAGATGTTTCCTTTTATCTCGTTTATTGATGCTACACCACAAGGAACTCAACGTGATGTACACTCGTCTTTTTGTGGTCTTACATCCATTTACATTCGTTCCTACATCCGTGTAAAACTGCAACAAAGTAGACATATACACGCCGTCAATGATATGGTCACCATGTCTAGCTTAGCACATGTTAGCATTAGCTCTAACTTAGCTTGGTAACAATGTTGGCGACGGACTAGACAGTCGCTTAAAATACACCAATGCAACCGTGCGGTTCTCATTGTAGCTGTTAACACTGTCAAATCATGTAGGATATTCACGGACTAATGATGTCCAAGGCGCCGATAGTTAAATAACATTCACAGCGTTCGTACATCGGGTGAAGCGCTGACCGGTCTCCTGTTATATCATTACTGCGCATGTGCAACACTTTGTGTATCAGTTCAAAATGATGCTTTCACTGCACCACTAGAAGGAACCAAACTCACTTACATGAAATGCTGTGATGAGAACTGCTCAACTTTAATTTATAAAGGCAGAATTTTTTAAAATAAATGTTTGTGTTGAAGTGCTTTGGTTATTTAAAAAAACAAAAAAACAAAACATGCTAGTATAGCTCTGGTATAGCCACAGCTTATGTCCTGTCAAATTCTGAACTATGAAAAGTAACATATTTATAATACTGAAGCTGCGGCTTCAGCCATCACCCATTTCGGATAACTTACGTGGAATTGTATAATCAGAGGAGTCTTTGTCTAATTTGACCTTGTTGTTATATTATTCAGTTTCTTTTAACCTGTACTGTACTATCCGAAAAATAAATTCAAATAATAAGTCAAGTTTTAATACATTGTTCTCTAATTTTGATCTCCACTGTATATAAAAGAGATTCTGCGGTGTGGGGATGCATGTGGCAGAGACTTTGTCCCCCTACTAACTCAGAAACCACTTGACTGCAGGCTCTCATCTCTTGCATGGTGAAGTTGCAGTACCTGATGAGTGACCCTGACATGGTTTCACTGACCGCTTGGCCATAAAAGAGGTCAAAGGTGATTTTTTTTAATTTTTTAACCGACCTTTACCAGTGGAGGTGTATGCCGTGGGAAGAAACGCACACACCTGACACACTTGGATTCGGAGTTTAGGATCCACGGGTCTCTCTCCACAATGCAGACATCGTGGACTGACGGGGAGATGGAGGTAGAGGATTCCACTGGGTGCTGGGACACAAAAACTATGTACTTTTATCTCTATTCACTTTACTTTCTTCATCATCATAGCAGTCTGTCGGGGGCGACAATGACTGTTTCATTTAGGTCTGATCAGATTCCTCCATGCAGCTCTGTAATTCGCCTTCTGCTGCCAATAACTCCTGACCTTGTTAACCCGGGCGACGTCCGAGCCGGTATGAGTTGCTCTCTGACTGACCATTTCATGAAACTGCTTGCAAAGTATTTGAGTACCGCTAGCTTTTGCTGGACCAGCGACACATTCTTGGCAGATAGAGGTTATTATCAGTTGCAAGGACCGAGGCCAAGACAATTGACTTGACGTCCAGTATCTGTTGCAGTGACAGGACCAGAGGATATGTTTTGTTTATCTGCCTGCTCTTAGTGTAGTGCATGTCCAGCATGCATCGACTGGCAAAAGTCACCTCAGACTTTTGCGACAGGATGTGCTTAGCGGCCTGGATGTCCATCTCACCCCGTGTAACTGGGAGTGGTCCATCAAAGACCTGGGTTTACCCATGAGGCATTTTTCTCCCTCCAAGATGGTGCAGACATCGACTTCCCTCATCAAACATCTGTGTGGCACAAAAATAGCCACATCACCTGTAATACTGAACAAGAGTGGAATAATGCAACCTTCCTCTGCTGTCTGAAGTACCTCCAGTCAGAGGACACGAGCATCTTTAAACGCAGCGCAGTCTCCGACTACAGGACTAGGGTGGAGGATCTTCTCGCATTTCTTGGTTTCAATCTGCTTATATAACCCCCCAGAGGTGAATGCTGGGGGAGAAATCAAGTGCACCAGTTTTTCCCCCCTTGTCCTGTCAAGCAATTGGGTAAGCAGAAAAGAAATCTGCTTCCCTTATTGTGACAGATTTACTTTGCCAAAAGGAATTTCATACAGTACATACTGTATATACAGTGGTATGAAAAAGTGTTTGGCCCTTCCTGATTTCTCATTTTTTTGTGTTTGTTACACTTAAATGTTTCAGATCATCAAACAAATTTAAATATTAGATAAAGATAACACAAGTAAACACAAAATGCAGTTTTTAAATGAAGGTGTTTATTATTAAGGGGAAAAAAATCCAAACCTACATGGCCCTGTGTGAAAAAGTAATTGCCCTCTAAACCTAATAACTGGTTGAGCCACGAGGGTTTTCGAGCATGAACTGCCTTTTTAAGGTCATGCCACAGCATCTCAGTCAGATTCAGGTCAGGACTTTGACTAGCCTCTCCAAAGTCTTCATTTTTTGTTTTTCTTAAGCCATTCAGAGGTGGACTTGTTGGTGTGTTTTGGATCATTGTCCTGCTGCAGAACCCAAATGCGCTTCAGCTTGAGGGTCACAAACAGATGTGAAGACATTCTCCTTTGGGATTTTTGGTAGACAGTAGAAAGTCATGGTTCCATTTACCACAGCAAGTCTTGCTGATACGATCCGAGCGCCGATCTTGGTCCGCGCTTGGGTCATATGTCATTCTTTTCAGGCTTTGACAGCAGGGTTTTCCTCTCTGGCTCCCCGGGGCCCTTATTGTGACAGCGCCCGGTGGAACTTCCTGCTGTCAAGGCCGAACAGCTGTGCTGCATTCGGGGTCATTAGTGTCCGGCGTTAAAAGCGGATTGCTGAATGCACCCCGATGCAGCAGTCTGTGTTAATCATCCCGTCAGAAACTCCACTCATCTGATGCTTCGGGCGTTCCCCGGCTAAGACGCTTGTCTATTCGTCATCTTGAGTGTAAGTTTACCATGTTATAATCCTACCTTCATTATCGTGTGTTTTAGCCCACCGAGGCTCATTCCTTTGTTACGTTATGTTATCCTCTGTTCCCTTACCCTGAATAAACACCATTGCAAACTCACCGGTGACTTGTGGCGTCTTATGGTGGCTCGCGAGGGCCACCGTGACAGTAGACTGCTGCCACGACGCCTAAACAGAGGCGCCACACCGAGACGCCGTTCCCGGTGAGTTTGCAGTTGGGCTGCTCCTTCCTGTCTGGGTACCGTGCTGGAAGCATGCCGTCGCGGAGGGTTCACGCTCAGAGTCGGAGCGACGAGCTGGCGGACGCCCTCGAGTGCGTCGATGAAATCCTCATCGCCGCCTCCCTCCTCGACTTCCACAGTGACGTGCACCAGTACCTGGACCAAGCTGAGGACATTCTAAATCATCTCCCCCGCTTCGCTAATCACCCTGAAGTCAACGTGAGGAGAGATGATATCGCCGCACAGCGCGAGATACTCTGTGGGCTGGAGGGAAACCCCGGCAGGAAGCCGAAGAGGAGGCATCTCCGCTCCTCACGTCCGGATCCCGTTCCTGCCTCCACTCTGGTCCAGGAGTTCGATCCGCCCAGGGGTGATCTCCGCCGGAGAGTGTCGTTCATTTCGGGAATCCCCCGGAAGCGTCCAACTCACAGTGCTTCCAATCCTGGACCGAGTGGCGGCAGCTCGTTCCGCTGTTCATGCCTCTCCTATCATGGAAGCATGTGGCGGCGGCAGTTCAGACTGGTAAAGAGGAATCCGAGTTAAGTGACTTCCATGAGTTTGCCCGACCCTCCTCGCCTCTGTCTCCGCTCAGGAGCGGCAATTCCCGGACCTCACCTTTGCCCTTGCCCCTCTGCCAGAAACCGTCGTCACATCTACAATCAACCCTCAGCTTGAACCCCATCCGGATCCAGTTCCGGGTCGCCGCAGAGGCTCTACCTCCCACACAGCTGTTGCTCCGTGCCTCGTCAGAGGGGAATCCCCGCAGCCTCTCCCCCCGGGCCATCTTATACCTGCTGTCCGTCAGCGCTCCATGCCCGGCTCGTTTCGGCTGGTTGCCCCCTCCTCCTCGACGCCTTTCCGGCTGCTGAGTGTGCCTGGAGTCCTGTTTTGGTGAGCCCCGTCCCGGAACCTTCGTGAGCGGCTCCACCCTGTCCTCCCAGGGGGCCCTCTGTCACCATCTGGCGGGGAAAGGGAGGAGCAACGTCCGCTACAGCAGGCACCATCCTGCCTCCGGGAGACAGGCAAGTCCAAGTTCACTCATATCCTCTTCAATTTGTGATTTGCCTTGTCTGACTCTGGGTGGAGTTCGGGGTTCGCAGCCCCCCGAGCCTCCACCACCTGCTGCAGCTTTAATTGTTAATCCCGCTTCCTCAGGTCTCCCTCCGCTGAGTGGTCCTCGATGCCAGGCCAACGTCGCCGGATGAGGAGGGGGCCTGCGGTCTGGAGAGCCTGGTTCTGGTCCCACAGCCACGTCGTGGGCGGAGGAGGGAGAGCGGACTGCAGAGTGGAACCCTGCGCCCGACGAAGAAGCGTCCCCGGGTCTCCACGGACGAGCGGTTCGGTCCAGCGGGTCGAGGGTCTCCTGCCACCACGCCGTGAGGGTCATCGGTGCCGGAGGATCCTCAGGCTGCGGACACCATCCATGCCAGCTGCGGAGCCCGACGTAGCTGAGTGGGAGCCTGATGACGACCTCCTGCCATCTGAGCCCGGATCATCGGAGTCCTGGATGGCGTCGGAACCCGAGATCAGGCAAGTGCTCTGTGTTGTCTTTCTCTTTTCCATTTTAGAGCATTTTTGCCTGTCTCCTGGGGAAGCGAGCCGGGTGCATCCGCCCGCTGCATCCGCCCGCTGCATCCGAGCTTATCTCGCCGGGTTCTGGCACTGCCGGTGATCCTGATCCCGGTTCTTTTCTCTCTCCCGAGCCTTCTCCCAGGGTCGCTGGCGCGGAGCTGATTTCGTCCGCTGTGCCAGAGGTTCCGGGTTCGGGGTTGGAGGTCGGTACTGGTGCGGCACCGACCCAGTCTGGGTCCGACGCGGGTGCAACCGTGACCCAATCGGGGTCCGACGAGGGTGCAGTACCAGCAGAATCGAAGGTCGGTGAGGGAGCTGCAGATCCCCTGCCACCGGACACTGGACTTGCTCATCTTCTTCCTCATCTTTATCATCATCTTCATCATCCTCGTCGTCCAGATGATCACAGCTCATCTCCACCTGGGGCCGTTGGGGTTCCGAACACTTCGCCCGGCTCTCCTCGTCTTCCCCCTTTCCAGGGAGGCCATCCTCTACTTCCCCCCTACGGTCCTGGTGGCTGTGTGATGCAGGTCGGCCGCCTGGCGAGCTGTTTCGCCGCTTCGGGATTCTGGGGCAGCCACCCGACGGACTTTTCCACCTTTTTGGCGATCGGGCCCGGCCGCCAGAAACTGTATTTCCGGGCATGGGACTGGGGTAGGCCGCCTGAACTGTCCTTCTCCCCCCTGCCTGCTACATGGCCATTGGATGCTGGGCGGCCCCCCGAACTATCAGCCTCCATGCCTCAGAACCAGGACTGCAGTCATCCCGGGGTTTTTTCATCTTCATGTCTGTAACCTCTTGGGATGTGCGGGGCTCTTGTGTCTGTAGTTATGCATCACTCACTCTTCCCTTAGCCGGTGTTTTGTTCATTTTTTCCCTTTTCAAATGTCCATTCATTGTCTGTAGTAGTTGGTGTATTTTTGCCTCTGGAATTGGTTTTCTCTATTGTCATACCCTGTAGTTGTGTTATTTTTTCAATCTGCCTCGATCATGGTGTGTTTTTGTAATTGTTACTGTTCGCTGTGATTTTCTCCTGTGATCATCTTCTATGTTCTACCTTGGTCATGTTTGTGCATGGGAGTGTCATTTTTTTCTCCTCTCTGTCTGCCTACACGCTCCTGTTGCCATGGGTCTTTTTTGTCTTTTCTGGTTCGCTCCCTCCTGGCCTGCGCCCCTTCCGCCCACCCTAGGGGGGGTGGGGGGGTGGGGGGCTTGGGTGTTATTGGGCGTTCTGAGCCCGCCCTCGAGGGGGAGGTACTGATATGATCCGAGCACCGATCTCGTCCGCGCTCGGGTCATATGTCATCCTTTTCAGGCTTTGACAGCGGGGTTTTCCTCTCTGGCTCCCTGGGCCCTTATTGTGACAGCGCCCGGTGGAGCTTCCTGCTGTCAAGGCCGAACAGCTGTGCTGCATTCGGGGTCATTAGTGTCCGGCGTTAAAAGCGGACGCTGAATGCACCCCGATGCAGCAGTCTCTGTTAATCTCCCGTCAGAAACTCCACATTGTCTGACGCTTCGGGCATTCCCTGGCTCAGACGCTGTCTATTCGTCATCTTGAGTGTAAGTTTACCCTGTTATAATCCTACCTTCATTATCGTGTGTTTTAGCCCACCGAGGTTCATTCCTGTGTTACGTTATGTTGTCCTCTGTTCCCTTACCACCAGTGACTTGTGGCGTCTTATGGTGGCTCGCGAGGGCCCACCGTGGACACTTCCCAGGTCTGAAGAAGGAAAACAGCCCAGACCATTACACTACCACCACCATATTTTCTGATGTATGATGTTCCTTTTCTGAAATGCTGTGTTACTTTTATGCCGGATGTAATGGGACACGCACCTTCCAAAAAGTTCAACTTTTGTCTCATCAGTCCACAGAGTATATTCCCAAAAGTCTTGTGGATCATCAAGATCTTCTTGATGATCAACACTTCCTGTGTTGCTGGTTTGTCTGTGTGGCTTGCTCTGTGGTTAGCTCTTCTCATTCTCCTGAGGATTTTGCCTTATATTGTATTTTAATCACTTTTTTCCTTCTACTGTTAGCTCTCACTTCCGTTTATCAAGCCTCTTTCACCTGTGTGTGCACTCAGTGTCATCTAATCACCCTCTTTAGCCTTCTGTTCATCTTTCATCGGTATTTTTGTTAGCTTTGGGTTAGCCACTAGCTATGGCTACTAGCTCTCCTTCCCCTTCTCCTCTGGTGTGCTATCTGTGTCAGATGTTTAGCTACACCTCTGCCTCTTTTAGTGATAATGGTAAATGTAATAAATGTTGTCTTTTTGAGATGCTCGAGGTTGTCTGATTTGGAATCCCGGTCTGCTTCATTGAAACACCGTCTGTGCCAGTTAATCATGGACGGATGCCCCTTAGCTGCAGTGGAGCTCCCTAGCATAGGGCGGCCTGCTAGCGGTCCTCCGGTCCTCATCAGCAGCGAGGAGACTTGGTGGGTGACGTGAGAAGGAAGCCTAATCGCAGGGCCCCGGTTCATCACCAACCTGTTCATGTTTCTAATCGTTTTTCCCCGCTCAGCGACATCCCCGCTGAGGAAAAAACTGATCATTGGCGACTCTGTAGTCAGAAACATGAACCTAGAGACTCCAGCGGCCATAGTCAAATGCATTCCTGGGGCCAGAGCAGGCAACATCGAGTCAAATTTGAAAATGCTGGCTAAAAGTAACTGTAAATACTCCACAATTGTTATCCACGCCGGCATTAACAATGTCTGACTCCGGCAGTCAGAAGTCACAAAAACTTAATCGTGGAATCGGTGTGTGACTTTGCAAAAACAATGTCTGCCTCTATAGTATTCTCTGGGCCCCTCCCCAATCCTGACCAGTGATGACATGTTTAGCTGCTTGTCATCCTTCAACCGCTGGCTGTCCTGTGTAGTGTCCTGCAAACGATGTGGGCTACATAGACAACTGGAGCTCATTTTGGAGAAAATCTTGGTCTTATTAGATGAGACGGCGTCCATCCCACTTTGGATGGTGCGTCTCATTTATCTAACAATCTGGCATCATTTTTATCCAAATTTCCAAAGCATTGCCAACTCAGAGTTGGGACCAGGAAGCAGAGTCAGTCTTACACGCCTCTCTGCAGCACCTTCTCATCTGCCACCCCTCAACTTAGCCCCTGTCTTCGAATCAGAGGAATCACTGTCTGCTCCTTCCAAAGTAAATAAAAATATTATGTATAAAGCATCCCAAAGTGATTAAGCAAAAAGTTTGAAAAACTCAAATTAACACGAAGCCTCTAAATTGAATGATTTGGCCACTTCCCGGCAACACAGGGAGAACATGCAAACTCCACACAGATCACTGTTGGCCGGGGGCAGGGTTCGAACCCACGATCTCATGATCCCCGCGATCCCCCGAGCCGAGGTGTAAACTGTGCTGCCGCAGTGCTAACCACTACGCCACCGTGCAGCCCGGTGCACTGTGCGCACCGTGCAGTGTGAAGCTATAGACAGCTTGCTCCTTCTGTAATTGATAGCATGGTAGATAGTGTTACAGCTTCTCTGCATCAGACTCTAGACATGGTGGCCTCTTTAAAAAAGAAAAAGTCTAATCAAAGATTTCTAACTCCTTGGTTCAACACAGAAACTCGTAGCTTTAAACAGAAGACTTGTCAGATTAGAAAATGGTGCTCCACTAATTTAGATGAAATCTATTTAGCTTGAGAGAATCATCTTTTAATTTATAAAAAATCTCTGAGAAAAGCTAGAACGAGTTATTAGTCTGCCATTAATAGAAGAGAACAAGAATAATCCCAGGGTTACTTTTCAGCACTGTAGCCAGGCTGACAAAGAGTCAGGACTCTGTCAATCCTAGCATTCCCTTAGAGCTTACTAGTCAGGACTTTATGAACTTTTTCAATAATAAAATTTCATCCATCAGAGATAAAATCAATCAGATTCTTCCCACGTTAACTTAAATACAATAACTTCTACAACTCATTCAATTGATATCTATTTGGATGAGTTTACTCCAATTGACCTTTTAGAGTAAGACAAAATAATTTCCTCATCCAAGCCTTCAGCTTGTCTTTTAGACCCTATTCCTACCAGGTTATTTAAAGAAGTCTTCCCATTTATTGGTAGCTTTATTCTTCAAATAATCAATTCTTCATTAACTTTAGGCCATGTACCGCAGGCTTTTAAAACTGCTGTAATTAAACCCTTACTCAAAAAGCCAATGCTGCATCCAGGAGTTTTAGCTAACTATAGACCAATCTCTAATCTCCCTTTCATTTCAAAAATCTTAGAAAGCGTTGTTGCTACACAATTATTTGACCACTTGTAGGGAAATGATTTATTTGAAGAGTTTCAATCTGGGTTTAGAATCCATCATAGTGCTGAAACAGCCTTAGTGAAGGTCACTAATGACCTCCTTATTGCATCTGATAATGGACATGTTTCTGTACTTGTCCTTTGGGGGTGTAGATGGTCATCCCCAAAACAGAATTTCTGAGTGGCAGGACGATCACCAGTCCACTTTACTCCAATCATTTCAAAAATCTAACCAAGACAGCTCCCAAAATAAATTCTTTATGTTTCAAGTCTAAAGATTATGTTTTACATCAACTTAATTTTAGTCATCTCCCTCCTTTAGATGGAAATGTTTCTGAGTAAACCCAGTCCTGGATAAGGACTGCTGAAACTATAAAAAAAAGAAAAAAAACCAAGCAGCTCATTCTTCAACTTGACATATCCACATTAAGGAAACTGCAGTTTTGGGGAAACATTAACAAAAAATCTTAGGATGCAGATCCGTGTCTACAAATAATTGCCATTTAAATGGGATTTTCTCCCTTTGCCTTTCCTCTTCACGGCAAATGAGTACACTCTAACTGAAACGGATCTTCACAGGAAAATGTCCGGTTACTAGGTGAAAAAAAAAGTGCTTTGTATATTCACTCTAATTAAAAAAAACTATATCTGTATACACACTACATAGGATAGAATGTTAGTGTAACGCTAACCCCTGTGAAACAAAAATCATGGGTAGACACACTGCCTGAAGCAGAATCATTAGTGCAGTGACTTCTTAACATGCCGGTTTAAGTTTGTCTTTCTGGTTTTAGCCGACATAGGACAGTAGCAACTTCGGTTGTTAGTGACAGGCTACTATGTCCTGTGCAAAACGCATAATGCGTTGAAAAGATGATAAACTGAAGACTAAACAGGAAGGGATAACTACAATTAGGATCTGTCAAATAAGAGCATTCCCACCTATAAATATGCTGTGGCTATGTGTCAAACTCGCATATACAGTAAGAAAATAGCTGACATGTCTGTCTATGCATATTTTCTCCCGACGACCCCCCCAAGTCTATCAAAAAATGTTTGTCCCCTGTTTCCAGCACTCTGAATGGGCCATCGTAGGGTGGGCGCAATGGAGGGCGGTGGGCATCGTGCCTGACAAACACGAATGACGCGTTCTTCAAAGTTTTTGGCACAAAAGCGCGTGGAAAACAGTGGTGGGCCAGGCCCGGCAGCGTGCCTGTGTCTGCGCTATGCTGCAAACGCTGAGATGGACAGTTTTCCGGTGCAGGATTATCTGGCAAAAATTCCCCGGGCAGCCGCAGTGGCTGAGAAAAAACAAGCTCCGCCAGGGAAGCCTCCAAATCCTCTTTTGGTGGGGAGCGCAACCCCAATAAAACCCACGGCAACCGGTCTACCCAATTTGCATCCATCAGGGAAGCCTTGAGCGCTGCTTTCAGTGACCTATGAAAACGTTCGCATAACCTATTGGCCTGTGGGTTGTACGTGGTTGTGCGATGAACTGCAACACCCAGGCTACGGGCCATCACGGACCAGAGATTGGAAACAAACTGAGGGCCCCTATCGGACATGATGTCCGACGGGATTCCGAAACGTGCCACCCATGTTGTCAAAAAAGCGTGCGCCACGTCCTCGGACGTGGTTGCCGCCAGCGGGACTGCTTGTGGCCAGCGTGTGGTGCAGTTCACCACTGTCAGAAGGTGCGTGCACCCCTGCGATGGCGGGAGGGGGCCCACGAGGTCCACGTGAACGTGGTCAAACCTCTTAGTCGGTATATGAAACAGCTCCAAAGGAGCCTTCGGGTGTCTGTGTACTTTGGCTCGTTGGCATGCTACGCAGGCTGCAGCCCACTCTTTCACTTGTTTGCGCAGGCCTGGCCACACGAACTTCGCTCCCACCATTTTGACTGACGCGTGCACTACTGAGTGCGCCAGAGCATGAACTGACTCAAACACGCGGCGGCGCCAAGCGACTGGGACCACCGGGCGCGGGCGTCCCGTGGAGAGGTCGCAGATTAGGGGGGGCTTGCCGTCTTGCAGTACTCTGCTCTCCAGCCTTAACCCTGTTGGTCCAGAATGGAGAGCGCACACGTCCGTATTGCCAACCTGCTCTGCGGCCATGGCTGTATAATCTATCCCCATGCAGACCGGAGCCACTACTGCGCGTGAGAGGCAGTCCGCCACCACATTCAGTTTACCCGACACATGCTGAATATCGGTTGTAAACTCCAAGATTGCGGCCAGCTGTCTCTGCTGCCGGTCCGACCATGGTTCCGAAACCTTGGCCATCCCAATCGTTAGTGGCTTGTGGTCCACGAACGTGGTGAAGCTGCGCCCTTCCAGCCAGAACTGGAAGTGGCATATGGCCAGGTGGAGAGCCAGCAACTCTGTCGAACGCGCTGTATTTACGCTCACTGTCGCGCAAAGCCCTGCTGAAAAAAGCAAGCGGCTGCCAAGAACCGGCAACACGTTGCTCCACAACGGCCCCTATGGCCACGTCCGAGGCGTCGGTAGTGAGCGCTATCCGGGCCGCCAGGTCCAGGTGCGCCAACAGTGCGGCGTTTGCCAGGGCTATTTTAGTCTCAGAGAGCGCCTGCTCTCGCTCCGGAGTCCATTTGACTCTGTCCATGGGTTTCCGTCTCTTGAGCGAGGCGTACAATGACTGCATGAGTTGAGCTGTGCGGGGGAGGAACCGGTTATAAAAGTTAACCATCCCCAAAAATTCTTGCAGCACCCTGACCGTCTGAGGCCGGGGAAAATTTGCCACGGCGCGCACTTTGTTGGGCAAGGGTATTGCTCCCTCTGGTGAGACGCGGTGCCCCAAAAAATCAATCCCCGTCACGCTGAACTGGCATTTTGCCGGTTTAATTATTAACCTGTGCTCCTCCAGCCTCCGGAAAACCGTCCTGAGGTGGGTTATGTGTTCGTCCTCGGATGCACTGGCCACCAGGATATCATCCAGGTAGACAAACACAAACGGGAGATCGCGCAACACCGCATCCATCATGTGTTGGAATGTCTGTGCCACTCCTTTTAATCCAAAGGGCATGCGTAAAAACTCAAACAAGCCAAACGGAGTTGTTACCGCTGTTTTGGGTATGTCCTCCGCACACACTGGGACCTGGTGGTAACCGCAGACCAGGTCTATTTTAGAAAAAATGCGTGCTCCGGCGAGGTGAACGGAAAAATCCTGAATATGGGGAATCGGGTAGCGGTCGTGCGCTCTGGCGTTATTCAGTCTGCGGAAATCTCTGCACGGTCGGAACAATCCCTCGGCCTTAGGGACCATGTGTAGCGGGGATGCCCATGGGCTGTTCGATCGCCTGATGATGCCCAGCCTTTCCAGGTTGGCAAACTCCTCTCGTGCTATGGCCAGTTTAGCTGTGTCCAGGCACCGAGGTCGTGCAAAAACGGGCAGCCCGGTGGTGGTGATAAAGTGTTCCACCCCGTGTTTAGCAATAGCCGCCGAAAACGTCGGGACTGTGAGTGCTGGGAACTGAGTGAGCAGTGTGTGGAACTTACCGCCTGGAGCTGTGACGTTGGCTTGTGTTATTGGCCCGGCCCCTCGAGCTGTACAGGAGAGAAAAATCAAAAGACAGTGCATTAACCAGGCACCTGTTAGCAACATCGACTAGTAACCCATGTGCACACAGAAAATCAGCTCCCAGGATTGGGAAACTCAATGCCGCTATGACAAAAGTCCACTCGTACATACGGCTGTGTAGGGATAAAGTCAGTGTTCTCTCACCAAAAGTCTTAATGTCCGAGCCGTTCACTGCTACCAGCCTGGGGCCGCTAGCTCCTACTAGCCAGTTGGCGCAGGACGGCAGGATGATGCTCTTCTGGGCTCTGGTGTCTACGAGGAACCATCTCCCCGAGCGTGAGTCCGTCACATAGAGCAGCTTGCTCTCTTCACCGGCGGTCGCAGCTGCTACCAATTGCCCGCCTTGGCGTTTCCCGAGCGCATGAATTGGCATGGTGGCGCACATCTGCGTGCTTTCTCTCCAAAGTGGCGGTGGTAGAAGCAAAGCGCGTCTCTGTGGCACTTCCTGGCCTCCGCTGCCACTACCGTCGGCGGCTCCTTGCCTCTGCTGGTCGTCTCGCTGGGTTCCGACGCCACTGCGTTCACTGTGAGGGCTCTGGTGGTGAGGATGATCCAATCTGCCTCCTGGGCTCGCGCCCGGTAGTCACGTGCGGCCAGCAACGGCGAATTGGCAAGATCCGCTCTCGCCTCTGTTGGGAGGTTCCGGAGAAAAAGGTGGGCAAACAGAAAATGCCCGTCGTCCGGGCCCATCAATGCCAACATCTTCTCCATCAGTTCGACTGCCGACTCATCTGCTAACTCGGAGCGCCTGAGGAGCCTCTCTGCTCTCTCACAGTCTGAGAGCGTGTAGCGCCGGGTCAGCGCAGCCTTGAGAGCCCCGTATTTGTCGTGGGCTGGAGGCTGTTGGAGCAGGCTCGCTACTTGCTGAGATGTGCGAGCGTTCAGTGCTGCGACCACATAGTAATATTTGGTGTCGTTGTGGTGGAACCAAGACCGCGTGTTGTGCAGCCAAAAGTCCGGTAGTTTGACCGAAACCGCGCACGCGTTGCTGGGGGTTCCCGTCCGGGCCGTCTCTGGGATGCCTGCCGCGTCGCTGGGGCTTCCCATCTGGGCCGACTCCGGGGTTCTTGCCTCGTGTTCCATAATTCGTCAAGGGGTCACCAGTGTGGAGAGTGTAAATAATGAGACTGATTTATACAACAGACAACTTTATTCACTCTCACATCAGTCATACACAGAAAAAGCATGTCTCAATACACCAGGGGTTCTCCTTTTATACCAACCGCCCATCTCACATCTGCATGACATCTCACATCACAATACATTCATCCCTTCTCCCCCAACTCCTTCTTCTTGCTACCTCACCATAATCTCCATAGCTATTGTCCTTCTCTGTTTACCCTCTGCATCCAGTCTGAGATGATTAACCCAGTCTCTACAAGACTCAGATAATAAATAAAACGGAAGTAATGTAAGTTATTTATTCTTCCTGTGTGGCCCGGTACCAAATGACCCATGGACCGGTACCGGTCCAAGGGTTGGGGACCTCTGCATTATATGGAGTGAGAGAATGAAACAGCACTTGCCTGTTCTCCTGAGGACCGTAGGTGACTGCTATAGCGGACTTGGTTCTCCCCTTTCCCCTATGGATGGTGATGGAGGGCCCCCTGGGAAGACGAAGAGGAGCCACTCTCTCCGGACCGGAGACGGGTGGAGCCTGAGCTCGGAGCAGCTGGAGAGAGCGTCGAGGAGGAGGGAGGGGCAGCCGAGGCAGTCCAGGGACGACGAGCTGACGGAACAGCGGGGACCGATGACCTGGAGGCTGAGGCTGCTGTCTTTCCCTTCCGTCGTGATGCAGGGGCAACAGCTGGCTGGGAAGCAGAGTTCTCTCGACGGCCCGGAGTAGGATCCGGACAGGGATCTCGCAGAGGCTGATTGTCGATGAGGTGGTGACGTCTTCGGGCAGAGGGCGAGGCTAGGTTTAAATCTGGAAAGCGCCGCTGCTGCACAGAAACGGAATGCAGCAGCTCGGCGTACTCAGGAAAATCATAGAGTTCAGAATTGACCTCCACCAGTCTAACCGCCGCCACTACACTCTTCAGAATTTTACTGGGATGGGAGAAAGAGCGAACTTCAGCCACACAACCCCTGATGAGCTCAGCTGCCCATTGCGTCTCTTCATGGGGGGGTCCCGGCTGTCCTCTTCCTCTGCTGCAGATGGGAATGGCACTTTGGTGACGTGGACTCCTGGGCTGGATGGGTGACAGGAACCTGATCCCGAGGCGAGGAGCGGGGATGCCTCACCTTGGGCTTCCTGCTGGGATTCCTCTCCAGTCCATGGGTCTTCTCCCGAAGTGCCGTAATCTCCGCCATCCTCTTCCTGACCTCGGTGTGGTCGGCATGGCGAGGATTGTGCTTAATTGCTGCCTCGGCGAGGTCCAAGTACCAGCGTGGGCCATCGGAAGTGATGTTGCGACGAGCGTTGGAGAGGATGCCGTCTACCTCTATTAGGAACACGATGAGCTCATAGCCCAAGTTCAAGGAATAACCCTTCCCTGGCGACGCCATTTCCCCACCACGCTGGTACACGGAAAAAAAGGGGAAAAACTACAAGCCCCTCCCCCCCACATGACTGGCGTCTCATTTGGGCTGCGACCTACTGTCATGGAAGTCCCTTGTGGGGCATCATTGAAACATTATAGGCCAACCAGTGAGTTTGCATGTTTTATTAACGAAAAACACAATGAAAAAATAAACAGCCACGTGGGGCAAAAACACGAACAAAGACTAAGACACAAGATCGAAGACTCTGAGGTGGAATAACACTTACAGAGAACGAAGAATCAAAAAGGAGACTGGAGTCGGGCATAGGGAGTCCAGTCACGTACGCGGAGGAGCCCATACTGTTGTGTAGGTCGCAGCGAGGAGTAAGCCTCATCTGCTCCCTTAAATGATAACTCAGAACCAATCAGAAAAGGGGAATGTAATTAAATGAAATGACAAACAGCTGTCACAACGCGACTCGGCTTTGACAGCCGGGAGTCCTATCGTGCCGCTGTCAAAATAAGAGCCCAGATGAAGGCCACAATAACAAGGCTCGAAACGGGACGAAACGGGGAAAATACTGGACAACCCGAGCACGGATGGAATCGGCGCTCGGACCATAACATATACCTATCAATGAAGCCAGATGATAGTCATCAATTAGCCAAGTTAGAAGCCTGTCTTAAGGAAATCAAAGCTTGGATGACTTGTAATTTCCTGCTATTAAATTCAGATAAGACTGAAGTCATTCTTGTTGGTCCAAACAACCTTAGAAATACCTTTCCAAATCAAACTTTTAGTTTGGATGCGGTTACTCTTTTTCTTAGTAGCTCTGTAAGGAACCTTGGAGTTATTTTTGATCAAGATCTGTTTTTCAGTTTGCATATTAAATTTGTTTCTAAGACTGCCTTCTATCATTTGCATAATATTGCCAAGATTAGGAGCATCTTGTCTTAGAGTGATGCTGAGAAACTGATCCACGCTTTTGTTAGCTCTAGATTAGATTATTGTAACTCTTTATTATCAGATTGTCCTAAAACATCTTTAAAAAGTCTTCAGTTGATCCAAAATGCTGCAGCAAGAGTTTTAACAGGTACTAGAAAGAGAGAACATATCTCTCCGGTTCTGGCCTCCCTTCATTGGCTTCCCGTAGAGTTTAGAATTAAGTTTAAAATCCTTCTTCTTACTTACAAAGCTCTAAACAATCAGGCCCCTTTTTATTTAAAAGATCTGATACTCCCCTAGTATCCTAACAGAGCACTACACTCCCAAAATGCTGGATTACTTGTAATAACTAGAATCTCCAAAAGTACAATGGGAGGCAGAGCCTTCAGTTATCAAGCTCCTCTCCTGTGGAACCAGCTGCCAATCTGGATTTGGGAGTCAGACTCGATCTCTGTTTTTAAGAATAGGGTTAAAACCTTCCTTTTTGATAGAGCCTACAATTAGGGAGGGATGATGTGTCTCTGAACCCTCCCTTAGTTATGCTGCTAATACTTTTAGACAGCTGGGGTACCTGCAATAATGCACTGGGTTTCACTCCTTTCTTGACTCTCAATGAAATACATATTTTTTTTTTTTTTTGCTGGTCATTAACATCTGTTTGTTCTCTCCCATAGACTGAGTCCTCATCATGCTGTTTGCTCTCTACATGTCTATTCTTTTCATCTTCTCTATCCCCTCACCCCCCAGCCAGTCGCAGCAGATGACTTCCCCTCCCTGAGCCCGGTTCTGCTGGTGGTTTCTTCCTGTTAAAAGGGAGTTTTTTCCTCTCCACCGTCACCAAGCGTTTACTCACAGGGGATCGCTTGATTGCTGGGGTCTTTCTGCAGTTGTGGGGGTTTCCCCTACAGTTGAAAGTGCTATGAGATGACTGTTGTTGTGAAATGGCGCTATACAAATAAATTCAAATTCAAATTCAAACGTTTATTTCAAACTCAGGGTCCATATTAAATACAGAACTGAAACGAGTATAAAATAAATGGATAAATAAAAGTATATACAGATCAGCAGACACTCGGCGCTC
Source organism: Pholidichthys leucotaenia (assembly GCA_020510985.1). Lineage (NCBI taxonomy): Eukaryota > Metazoa > Chordata > Actinopteri > Cichliformes > Pholidichthyidae > Pholidichthys > Pholidichthys leucotaenia. Next base: position 371,140,031 of record CM035842.1, on the reverse strand, counting down.
TTGTAACAACAGTAACATACAGTAATGGGCTCAGTATAAGATGGAGCGCCACCACTTCCAAATGCTGGAGTGAAGTGTGAGTGACGAGTTGACAATTGCTGATATAAGATGATTGTTGCATGCCAGCAACCTTCTCATAAAACTGTAAACATTCTTACGTATCAACTCGCCGAAAGACGGAATATTCACGGACACAAACATCTTGCTTGCACTCGACCTTCGTGGTACAGCTAGCAATCTTCTTAGGGAGTTATTATATGCAATGCGGATTTTGTTCCTGACAGCAACATTGCTATTAAACCATAAAGGCGAGCAGTACATTGAGGTACAGAAGGTCTTGAACAGCATACATTTGACATCAGGATAACATCTGTGGAAATTTCGCAACAGTAAATTTGTTTGAGCATATAGTTTCCTGAGTTGCCTTAAATAAAGTTGAATTGAAATGAATTGAATGTTTTCTGGCAAAAGTGAGACGAGCCTTTATACCTTTATGTTTTCTGGCAAAACATAAAGGATAAGCTTTTATGTTCTTTTTGCTCAGCAGTGGTTTTCGTCTTGGAACTCTGCCACACAGGCCATTTTTGCCCAGTCTCTTTCTTATGGTGGAGTTATGATGAACACTGACCTTAACTGAGGCAAGTGAGGCCTGCAGTTCTTTGGATGTTGTTATGGAGTCTTTTGGGACCTCTTGGATGAGTTGTTGCTGCATTCTTGGGGTAATTTTTGTCGGCCGGCCACTCCTGGGAAGGTTCACCTCTGTTCCATGTTTTGCCATTTGTGGATAATCGCTCTCACTGTGGTTCGCTGGAGTCCCAAAGCTTTAGAAATGGCTTAATTGTAGAAGAGCTGGAAATAACGAGGCGGTTTTGTATCACAAAAGTAGAGTCTTTAATGAACAAACTCTTCTATCTTGTCTCATCTGGTGCAGAGCTTGGCAGAAGGCAAGAGACAGAACTCTGCTTCGCTCGCTGGTTAAATACAAGCACGCATAGCACCACTCATTGAAACAGCTGACGTCAGAGCCACTCATTGAAAAAGGTAACATCTCCCCGTTATCTTAATCCCCATTGTCCTGCCATCCCCTCTCCCTGTCTTGGGAGGTGATGGGAACTCCCCCTCTCACTTTAGGGGGGTAAAGGTGTCGAGTCTGTTGCCATGGCGTCCTGTGACTTCATGAGTCTTCACACGGCGGTGAGATTCCTTTGTTCTTTCAGAGGTGTGAAGTTCCTTTGTATATTCTGTCCCAAACATTTCCACATGCTCTAACAAATGTAGGTATGGAATATATGAGTGATATATACCACAGGCCCCCCAAACAACTATGAAGGAACACAGAAAGATTCACAGTCTAGGGTAATTACTAAGACATACTACGTGTTACAGCCGTTGCCACAGAAGAAACTTTCAAGCAGCCATGCTCCTAAGAGAGTTCAGTGAAAACATAACAGCATAGTATAATCATAAATCAGTCCTAAACTGTTGCGGCACAATTAGCGAAAATTTGCAGAGTGGTGTAATCAGTCCCTGTGTAGTCTGGGTTTCAATCTTCTCCCAAAGCTGCTGTAGGTCGGTTTAGGCGTCCTGCTGGGACCTTGTTGTGAGGAATCTGCAGTGTGGGAAGGAGAGAGATTATCTGTTCCCTGCCTGGGGGCTGAGACTTTTTCCTTGGGGGGTCTACCTCGCCGAGGTGCTCGAGCCAGCTGTGCGGGTTCGTCTCTCAACAAGAAGGCAGGTTTGAGTCTGTCAATGCTGACCGTTTCATTTCTATCCCCATAATCAAGCACAAAGTGTTTGTCACCATTTTCCAGCACTCTGTACGGGCCATCGTATACTGGGCGTGACGTTGGTTTTAGAGCTTCATGCTTAACAAAAACAAACTCAGCGTTTTTTAAAGTTTGAGGAACAAAAACTCGCGGAAAGGAGTGATGAGCTGGACCGTGGAGAGAGTCCGGACTGTTACTGCCTAAAAACCTTGGGACTGGGAGGTGCCCTGGTTCTGGGTTTTCTGGTAAAAATTCACCTGGGAGTCTGATAGGCTGAGCAAAGACTAATTAGTAGTAGATTAGTTTATTTGACAGGGACAGTGCAATAAACATAGACAATTAATCAAAGACAATCAATCTGATGTGTTGCACATAGAGTGTATAGCTATTAGCTAATTTGCAACTCTTGTCCCTGGAATTCTGCTGGGGAAGCGTCTAAATCCTCTTTAGGTGCCGCACGCAACCCCAATAAAACCCAGGGAAGTTTATTTACCCAATTTGTGTCCGTTAATGAGGCCCTGAGGGCGGCCTTTAAGGACCTGTGAAAACGCTCGCATAACCCATTAGCCTGAGGGTGATAAGCGGTGGTACGGTCAATTGTTGCCCCTAAACTGTTGGACATGGCTGACCAGAGCTCTGAGACAAATTGAGGCCCCCTATCTGACGTGATGTCTGATGGGACGCCGAAACGTGCCACCCAATTTGTTAGAAAAACGCGAGCGACTTCCTCCGCTGTAGTTGCCGCTAGAGGGACTGCCTCTGGCCAGCGTGTGGTGCGGTCTATCATTGTTAGCAGGTGTGTGAAACCCTGGGAGGAAGGCAGCGGCCCCACGAGGTCGACATGAATGTGGTCGAACCTTCTAGCAGGGATTGGAAAAGGCTCCAGAGGAGCTTTTGTGTGTTTGTGTACTTTGGCGCGCTGACAAGGAATGCAAGTTTTTGCCCATTCTTTTACGTTTTTGCGCAGGCCTGGCCACACAAACTTTTCGGCAACTATTTTGACCGAGGCGCGCACACCTGGGTGCGCGAGGGAGTGAATTGCGTCGAAAATGCGGCGGCGCCAAGCAGCTGGTACTAACGGGCGAGGTCGGCCGGTTGAAACATCGCATATTAGGGGGGGCACGCCGTCGCGCACCCCTTTTTCCTCCAGCCTTAACCCTGTTGGTCCAGACAGGAGCGCGCGCACGTCCGCATCACTACCTTGTTCTTCCGCCATGGCTGCATAATCTATCCCTTCATGGATAGGTGCTGCATATGTGTTTGCGTTAGAGAAAAGCTCAGCTGCTGAAGCAGTGTAATCTGTCTCCTCGTGCTCTGGCGGTGCCACAGCGCGAGAGAGACAGTCCGCTACTACGTTAAGTTTGCCCGCTACATGTCGAATGTCTGTGGTGAACTCTGAAATCGCAGCTAGCTGTCTTTGTTGTCTGCCCGACCAAGGTTCTGAAATTTTAGCCATAGCAAAAGTGAGCGGTTTATGGTCCACAAAAGCTGTGAAACTCCGCCCTTCTAACCAAAACTGGAAGTGGTGGATGGATAAATGGAGCGCCAGCAGCTCCCTGTCAAAAGTGCTGTATTTGCGTTCCGTCGGGTTTAGCGATTTGCTAAAAAATGCTAAAGGTTGCCAGACCCCCTTGACAAGTTGTTCTACAACTGCCCCTATGGCCAAGTCTGAAGCATCTGTGGTTAGAGCAATGCGGGCCGAGGGATCTGGATGGACTAACATTGTGGCGTTAGCTAGGGCGTTTTTAACTTCCGCAAAAGCGCGTTTGCGTTCCGGGGTCCATTCGACTGCGTTGGAAGCTTTCTTTTTTTTAAGCGCGTCATACAGGGGCTGCATGAGCTGAGCTGCATGAGGGAGGAAACGGTTGAAAAAATTAACCATCCCCAAAAATTCCTGTAGCGATTTGACCGTTTGGGGCCGTGGAAAACCTTCTATCGCATGAATTTTGTCTGGAAGCGGAGCTGCCCCTTTCGGGGAGACTCTGTGTCCCAAAAAATCAATTTGCGATATGCCGAATTTGCATTTGGCTGGATTAATTATTAATCCGTGCTCTTCTAGCCTCTGAAAAACGGTAGTGAGATGCTGCTCGTGCTCTTCCTCCGATGAGCTGGCTACCAGCATGTCGTCGAGGTAGACGAAAACAAAGGGGAGGTCGCGTAAGACTGCGTCCATCATACGTTGAAAAGTCTGAGCAGCACCTTTGAGGCCGAAAGGCATTCGCAGGAATTTAAAAAGGCCGAAAGGGGTTATAACCGCTGTTTTAGGAATGTCTTCAGCTCGGACTGGAACTTGGTGATAACCGCGGACTAAGTCTATCTTTGGAAAAATGCGCGCGCCTGCTAAATGCAGTGAAAAATCCTGTATATGAGGGATGGGGTAGCGGTCATGCGCTGTAGCGTTTTTTAATCTGCGGTAATCTCCACACGGTCTCCAAGAACCGTCGGATTTCGGAACCATGTGAAGTGGTGAAGCCCAAGGGCTCTTTGAACATCGGCAAATGCCTAATTTTTCAAGAGCTGCAAATTCGTCCCTTGCTATGTTGAGCTTGGCCGCGTCTAAGCGGCGAGCTTTGGCAAAAACGGGAGGTCCCGTTGTTGGAATGAAGTGTTTAACCCCGTGTTTGGCTACAGTGGCTGAAAATTTGGGGGTTGTGAGTGCTGGAAATTGGGTGAGGAGTTGCTCAAACTTACCTCCTGCCATGGTGACGTTGGCCTGCACAGGCGGTGGAGAGACTCGAGCTGAGCATGGAATAGAAGCAAAAGAGAGTGCATTAACCAGGCGCCTATTTGCAAGATCCACTAATAACCCGTGTGCACACAGAAAATCTGCGCCTAACAAGTTAAAGCTCACCGCTGCTACAACAAATGTCCATCTGTAGCTGCGGCCGTGGATGAGGAGGTGCAGGCTCTTTTCACCGAACGTGTCGATGTCCGAACCGTTGGCTGCCACTGCTCCATTGCCCTGGGTGCCCATGGCTCGATCTGCGTGGGAGGGCATGATGAAACTCAGCTGAGCTCCCGTGTCGATGAGGAACTGCTTGCCTGTGTGTCCATCCGTCACGTATAACAGCTTGTTTTTCTCGCCGAGAATCACTGCCGTTAACGGCCCTCGGCTTGGGCGTTTTCCCGACATCGTGAACTTGCAGGGGGGAACGCATTTGTGGGCTTTCTCGGCGAAGTGTTGGCGATAATAACAGACGTCGATCTGTTTGTTACGCTTGGGCCGCGCCGCTGTCACCGTGGGTTGTGGCTCTCCATGGCTCGGGGCGTCAGTTTTGAGGTCCGCGGATGCTGCTGTAGGTGTCCGCTCCTTGCAGGCGTTGACGAGCCGATAAGCCTCGCTGGCCAGTGTGCGGAAGTCTTGGTGGGTGTCGCACTTCATATTGGTGAGTGTCCCTCTCATGTGTGGTGGAAGCGTGCTGAGGAAAATAAACTGGAAAAGGAAATTGTCGTTGTCCTCCTCCTTAAGCTGCAGCAAATCCTCCATGAGGGCCTTCGGATTGCCCCCTTTGTGGCCGTAGATCGCCAGGATCCTCTCGGCTCTTTCCTCCGCTGGTGGGACATAGTTCGCCACGATGTTCGCCTTGAGCGTCTCATACTTGTCCCGGGCCGGTGGTCGCCGGATCAAGCTCCGCACACACCTCGAAGTGGCGGAGTCGAGCTTGGAGACGATATGGTAGAATTTTGTATCGTCTGCTGTGATGCCCGCCAGTATGAACTGGGCTTCAGCCTGTAGAAACCAAGAGGCGGGGTCTTCTTGCCAGAAGTCTGGCAGCTGGACAGCGACGGCGTTCGTGCACACCATCACTGTTGTGCCCGCCGGGTGAGAGTGCCTTGCCTCGGCTCTCACGGCGGTGCTGGAGCTCGGTTGAGCTCTTTCGGTACCTTCTGCCGGGGGGAACAGCTGTCTGTTTGTTCCCTCGTCTGCGTTGCCGCTGGCGTAAGTCAGATTCGCCGCGGATGAGTCGCTTGAAGAACGCCTCAGGTCCATACTCGCGTCAAGGTCACCAGTGTAGAAGAGCTGGAAATAACGAGGCGGTTTTGTATCACAAAAGTAGAGTCTTTAATGAACAAACTCTTCTATCTTGTCTCATCTGGTGCAAAGCTTGGCAGAAGGCAAGAGACAGAACTCTGCTTCGCTCGCTGGTTAAATACAAGCACGCATAGCACCACTCATTGAAACAGCTGACGTCAGAGCCACTCATTGAAAAAGGTAACATCTCCCCGTTATCTTAATCCCCATTGTCCTGCCATCCCCTCTCCCTGTCTTGGGAGGTGATGGGAACTCCCCCTCTCGCTTTAGGGGGGTAAAGGTGTCCAGTCTGTTGCCCTGGCGTCCTGTGAAGTCATGAGTCTTCACACTGCGGTGAGATTCCTTTGTTCTTTCAGAGGTGTGAAGTTCCTTTGTATATTCTGTCCCAAACATTTCCACATGCTCTAACAAATGTAGGTATGGAATATATGAGTGATATATACCACATAATAACCTTTTCCAGACTGATATTTGTCTAATATTTAAATGTGTTTGATGATATGAAACATTTGAGTGTGACAAACAAAAAAGAGAAATCAGGAAGGAGCAAACACTTTTTCACACCACTGTATGTACTGTATATTATTTATAGACTCCTCTTGTAATAACTTTTTTAATTTAAGTTTTTGTAAAGGGTATACATGTCATTACAGCATTGCATTGTTTACATTTTCATCACATATTCCCTTTTTTTGTTTTTTGACAAGATTGGAAAAAAAATTATTACCACACCCTTTTTTTAAGTGAAAGAAAAGAAAAATAATAAAAAAACAAAAGAGAAGAGAAGAAAAATAAAATAACATCTGAGTAGCATTGGAACAAAGAGAGGTGCCATTATTGAAATGGTATTTGTCAAAGATTAGATCTGATGGAAGACACATATGCGTTCCAGGGTTGCCAAAAGTTCAAGAACCCAACCATGTCCTGTCTCAGTGCAAATGTCAACTTTTCCATCAAATAAATGTCATGAATCACGTTAATCCAATCTTCAGGTGCAGGACAGTCTCTCGACAACCATTTTTTTGTTAGTGCTTTTTTACTTGCCAATATTAAAACATTGAATAAGTATTTTTCTCCTCGTCTTTCCAGTGATTCCGGTAGTAAACCCAAATACAAAGTTACAAAAGAAAAGGGAACTGTTACTTTGAATATTTTCTCCAATATTGTCTGTACATTAGTCCAATATTGGTGGATAACCGGGCATGACCCAAACACTTGAAAATGATTTGCAGTCTTTTCACCACACAAGCGCCAGCAATTCAACCCTTTACGAGTAAATTTGTGTTGTGCAGGAGTTCTGAAAAATCTTACCAAATTTTTCCATCCAAATTCTCTCCACAGCAGGGATGAGGTACTTTTCCATTGTTGTTTGTTTAGCTTTTCCCATATTTCCAATTGTAAAGTGAAATTCCCCTCTTTTTCCCATTTCTCTTTTATATATGATGTGTTGTCTCCTTTCAAATCTTGAAGACCACGGTATATTTTAGAAATGTATCTGATCCCTGGGATCCCTTTATATGCCATTAAGAAAACCTTCAGAACACCTGACTGGGCCCTTTCCAAATCCTCCTTTTTAAGTATTTTGTTTATGTGGTGTCTAAGCTGAAAGAACCTGTAAAGGTCTTGATTTATTAGACCTTGTTTTTTCAAATCTTCAAAACTTTTTAAAGTTTGCCCTTTAAAAAAATTGTAATATTTTATCAGTCCATTCGCTTTCCACTTTTTAAATCTAGTGTCTGTTTTATTCGGAGTAAAATCCTGATCATAGGAAATCCATCGCAATAATCGATAGGGTTCTTTAGTTTGATTCTCTCTGACTAGCTTAAACCACATTTTTAGCGGGGTCTCTATCCATGGGTTAGTGTTATTCAAATGTTTAGGTAAGTTTAGTGTTATAATTTTGTTGAGTTGTTTTGGGATATTGTTTCGGGATATTGACCCCCAGATATTTCATAGATTCCATCTCCCAGTTAGTTTTGAATTTGCTTTGTAAATATTGATTTAGGTTATAGTTGAATGTTAAAATTTGGGTTTTATGCATGTTCAATTCGTACCCCGAAAACTCTCCATACTCTGAAAAAACTGAGATTAATTCTGGAAAAGAGGTGTCCGGCTGCCCCAGGTATATTAAAATGTCATCAGCAAAGAGTGCTATTTTATGTTCCTTCTGACCAAGTGTAATACCTTGAATTTTTGGATTCTGTCTTATCCATTGGCTCAGAGGTTCTATGAAGATTGCAAAGAGCAGTGGAGACAAGGGGCAGCCCTGATGACATCCTCTTTCCAGTTCAAAAGATGATGATAATTTACCGTTAATCCTTATTTTAGCTGTTGGTTTTTTATATAATGCCTGGATAGTTCTAGTGAAGTTGTTATGAAAATTGAAACTGGACAAGATTCTATATAGGAAAGACAAGTCAACCGAATCAAATGCTTTTTCAGCATCTAATCCCAGTATGGCTGCGTTTAAATTATGTTTTTTTTATATGATGAATTATGAGTAAAGTGCGTCTAATGTTTTTTTGTGTCTGTCTTTGTCTTATAAAACCCGTTTGGTCAAAATGAATTAAATCTGTCAGTATATTTCCTAACCTTTTGGCAAGGATAGCGGTAAAAAGTTTATAGTCCTGATTTAACACACTGATTGGTCTGTAGTTGGAGCACTCTAGTTTATCCTTTTCAGGTTTAGGTATAACTGCAATGACCCCTTCTTTCCAGGAGGGGGGGATTTCCCCTGTGTGGAGGACATAGTTAAATGTTTTCAGGAGGAGAGGAGATAGTTGCTGTTTAAAAGTTTTGTACCACCTGCTGTATAACCATTTGCTTCTGGGGATTTGTTAGCTTTAAGTTTCATAATTGCTTTTTCTAATTCTTTAGGTTGTATTTCTGACAATAGTTTTTTATTTTGTGACTCAGTAAGTGGGGGAAGATTTAATGTATTTAGGAAGGCTTCAGATGTGTCTTTTTTGTGTTTTTTTGAGGGAGTACAAGTTCTTGTTGTAATTCTCAAAGCTTTTAAGAATTTCCTGAGTTCTAATTTTATTTCCATTGATACTGGGTCTCTGATTTTGCAGATTGCTCTCTCCGTTTGTTGTTTCCTCAATTTATAGGCTAGTAAATTTTTGATTATTTTGATTTTGTGTACTTTATTGATCCCCAGAGGGGAAATTGAGGGCATCCACCTGGATGGATGAAGCAGCCATGGTACGGCACTATCCCTTAACCATTCACACACACATTCACACCTAGGGCCACTTTAGAATCTCCAATTAACCTAACCTGTATGTTTTTTGGCCTGTGGGAGGAAACCGGAGAAATCCCGGAATAAACCCACGCAGATACGGGGAGAACATGCAAACTCCACACAGATCACTCTTGGTCAGGGGCTGGGATCGAACCAGGGATCCCATGGCCAAGGGTGAGTTGCTGTGCTGGTGCAGTGCTAACCACTGCTCCACCGCACCGCCCACTGGTAATTTTACCAATTTGCTACCTGTTTCATAATATTTTTGTTTCAGAAATGTAAGTTTCTTCTGGATTTCTGTTGTGTAGATCTCGTTTATTTGTTTTTTTATTTCCTTAATTTTGAGCCAGTCATTAGAATGAGTGTTGTCTTTGTGCTCTTTTTCTAGTTTCTTAAGTTCTGACTCTAATGTGATTAGTTTTTCTTGTCTCATTTTCTTTTGGATTGCCAGTTTTGCGATAAACTTTCCCCTTATTACAGCTTTGCATGCGTCCCACAGTATTAAAGGGGATACTCCCCCGTTTTCATTTTCTTCCAAATATCTGACTCCAATTCATCTTTCAGTGGTCTTTTCAGCACATTTGAATTTAACCTCCCAAAAAATGTATTATATGTGTGTTTTTGGATATTTAAGTCCATATAGATCGGACTGTGGTCAGAGAGATCCATCAGTCCTATTTTATATGTTTTTACTCCTCCAATTTCTCTATTAAACATAAAAAAATAGCCAATCCTTGAATATGATGAATGTGGTGCCGAGTAAAATGTATAATCTTTTACACTGGGGTTGAATTCGATCCATACGTCACAGATTCCCATTTCATTTAGTAGCATCCTAGTTTTTCTACTTTTATTTTGATTGGATTCAGTCTTAGATTGAAGTCTCCACCACATATCACTAAACCTTGGGCTTTAGTTATCATTAGGTTAAATACATTTTTATAAAATTTCCAGTTAGCCCCTGGAGGTGCATATACATTCAGCAGGGTGATATCTTCTCCCTCTAGCCGACCAGGTACCATGCTAAATCTCCCTTCTTTATCTTAGTGTTCTGAGTTTTTTTCAAATATAATTTTGGTTGAGATCAATGCCGCTACCCCCCTCCTCCTCCCTGACTTATATGAAGATGAAGAGATCAGTTTAAACCCTTGTCTATTAAGTTTAGTGTGTTCCAAGTCTGTTAGGTGGGTCTCTTGTAAAAATATTATTCCTGCTTTGGCTTTTTTCATTTTGCCTAGAATCTTGGATCTTTTAACTGGATTCAGGATCCCTTTTACATTACGAGATTATTTTGGTTGAACCCTGTTTCTCCATTGTATTGTCTTATTTAGTATAATAGTATAGTGGCCCTCTCTTATGCTACTCAAAAACTGAAAGAACATTAAGAACATAAAAAACATTAAGAACATAATATATAAAACTTTAAAACATAAAACTGTTAAAAGATCTTCCTGAACTGAGGTCTTTTTGTCACGACTCGCCGCTCATCAGCGGTGCCAGCTGTGCGCACACCTGCGCCTCGTCAGCGGCGAGGGATTTAAGCCGCCTTGCCCTGGGCTTCGGCCTGAAGCCGTCTGTTCTCTTCGGCATCTCTTGCTGCAAGGAATCCCCTTCACCAAGCAAGATACACGTAAGGATCTCTTACCTTTTCCTCCCAGCCTTCTCCCCTGTGCACAGGTGGATTTCCCGGCGGTGGACAACATTCTCCAGCCGTCATCTCCTCGCTGCTGCATCAGGCGCTCCAGGTCGCTGTCTACCGGGCTACGCCCTTGCTCAATGCCAGCCACCTGCCCAAACCAAGTAAGCCAGCTGTCATTGTCATATCGCCTGTGTTGGTGTGGTGCCCGTTACCCTTCTCCCTCTGCTTCTCCCATAGGGTTGTCCGGCTGAACGGCTTCCTGCCCCCGTGCCTGACGCAGACGCCATCACCAACACATACCCATCTCACAGATACGCACTCACACACACTTGTTGTTAATAAAGCTATTGAATCTACCCTGAGCCTGCGTGTGTGTCTCCTGAGCCGTGCATCATGTCACTTTTTAGCGACCTTAGAGGAGCCTTGATGGTGTGTTGGCTCTGAGGGAAATTCCTCAATCTTTGTTACGTGTTGAGGGCCTCTCTTACCCCTGTTAGTTGTCCCATGTTTTTAACGTTATTTTCAGATCCCAATCCGAACTTGTATGGATTTTTTTTTTTAATGCCTATACCCTATGAAATTATGTGCTACCTCCCACCATCATCACAGCAAACAATCACGGTAAAACAATATTTGTTAGTGTGGAGAGTTCATGTGGTTCATTGTCACATTTCTATTTTAACAAGTTTTTTTTTTTTAAGACTTATTTGTTTCTAATATTATGACTGTTCCATGAAATGTTTTACCATCTCATATTTGCTGATTCTGCATCTCCTTTAATGTTTGTTACCTTGTAGGAGGAGGGTTGGATGTGCATATTGACTAAAAATATCGTTACTCCCTCCTGAAAGCGTCCAGTTTTTCCTTATAGCCCTGATGCTGGGTTACCCACTGTTGGCCTGTGGATTTTGAGGGTCTCTGTGTGCACCACGTTTGAGCCTTGATTCTTTCGATCGGGTCTGCTGCAGGTTTATACACCGGTACCGGGAGCCCTCTTCTCACCATATCCCTGGTTGCTTCTTCCGCCGAGTTGTAGAGACACGTCTCTTTCCCGTAAAAAAACCCCTCAGCTTCGCCGGGAATGGGGTTTGAAAGCGCAGTTTCTTATCTCTTAGTACCTTTTTAGCTTCATTGTATTCCCAACGTTTTTTAAGGACCTCTGGGGCGTAGTCATGCTCCACAAAAACCTTTCTTTCTTGGTGCATAAATAGTTTTTTCTGCCAGTCCAGTCTCAAAACTTCTTCTTTTGTTCTGAAGTTGGAAAACTTCATCACCACCGATCGCAGGGGGGGGCGGGGGGGGTGAGATCCGCTGACGGCCTTGGGGCTAATGAATGATGCGCCCTTTCTATTTTCAAGTCGGTGGATTGGGGAATTTCCAACTTTTCCCTCAGTATGGTTTCCACGCATGCAGCCATTGTGGTGAAACCGTCCTCGACTCCTTCTTTCAGACCATGAATTCTTTTGTTGTCCCTTCTTAGTCTTCGTTGGTTAGCTTAGCCTCCAGTCTTGTCTGTAGTTTAAGTATTTCCAGCGTGGTTTCTTCCAGCTCTTTTATTCTTTCCTCTGCTTCCATGATTCGGTCCTCAGCCTGGTCCACTCTGTTGTTTGTCTTTTTTATTTTGTCTTTAAGTTCACGAAATTCGGCCTCACACTCTTGGCGAAATTTTCTTAATTCTTGAAATATCATTTTTAAGCTAACCGTGTTGCTAGCCTCATTTTGCTCCTCCATTTCTGAGTGGTTATTGTCTTCGAGGTCGGTTTCTACGGCTGATGCGTGTCTTGGTCTGGTAAATGTCGATCTCTTCTGTTTTCCTTTAGGCATAATAACTTTATCTTTTAATTTTCACTCTTCTACAAATCCGTTAAATCTGATTTTTATGGTATTTTCACGGATGGGATCTGGGAGCTTCAGCGTTAAGCGGCTACCACCATGATGTCCAGACCGGAAGTCTTGTATTAACTTTTAATATTTTATTTAAATTGTTTTACCCATGATGGACCCAGCGGGGGTGGGGGGTGGGAAAGGGAGGGGTGGGGAGGGAGATAAAAAGAGAGGAACAAACAGAGAAAACAAACAGACTGACACAACTGAAACAAAGAGCAGACAAACTGTTTCTTCTACTGAACAGGTCTCATTATGAGTCTGGTATCTGCAGTTGTAAAAGAATAGAGAGACGTGTGTGTGCATATGTGTGCATGCATGTGTATGAGGGCGTGCACAAAGTGAGTGCGTGAGTGGTTTGCCAGGAAACATGCAAAGAGGGTGGCGGGTCACAGCAACACCTCCCCTACCTTTCGTGGAAACCCTGAGCAAGCAAGACAGCGTCACCAACCCCCACAGAGCACAAACATCCTGAAGCCAGCAAGCCTCAGGACAGCTAGGCATCTGCCCCAGGAAGAATGGCCGAGGGAGGCCGGACCCCCAAGCGGCTGCCACGGCGCTCCCCGGACCTGCCAGCCCCCCCCCCCCCCCCCCCCCCCCCGCCCCAAGCAGGGCCAACACCAGCCCCCGGGCCTCAGGCGCCGGAAGACCCCCCCCCCTTCCCACCCACCCGTGCCAGAGACCAGACTCCCTGCCCACAGTGGGCTCACGCCCACCCCAGCACCTCCAACACACAGTCCGGGAGCCCCCAGGCCTCCACGCCCAAGGAAAGCGGCAGGAAGGCACGGGGGGCCAACCCCCCCAGTCCACGGGAGCCCACGTGGCCAGGAGGTGCCACCCCTCAGTCCAGCACCCCCCGACCAGCACATACACTCACTCTCATGCATTCATAGCATCATGCTCTCACATGCAACCACTGGCACTCACACGCACACACTCACTCACACTGTCACTCACCCTCTCCTTTACACAATTTTACCACAATCTTACACTCGCACTCCCACACTCAGACTCATTCACTCTCACCAACTTCCATACTTGTTCAGTCTTGCTCCCATTCCCACTCGCCCTCACAGTTGCTCGCACTCACACATGCTTCCTTCGACTCATGCTTACTCATATATACACTCTCATTCGCGCTCTGACTCACTCGCCTTTACTTGTGCCCTCTCTTACACACTCACTTACACTCATTCACCCTTAAAACTTGTGGCAGCCGTGGCACAGATGCAGTGGGCACAAACATGCACTAATGCCCAGCAGCAGTCAGAATGGCTGCCAGTGCGGTCCAGCAGCCGCACCCCAGCCAACCCGTTCCTGGGCAGCTGCGGCCACATAAGCAGCCCACCACCACCAACGCCCACCTGGAGTGAATGATCAGTGAACCCACCACAAGCACTCCGAGATGCCACCCGACATGCAAAGCGCCACACAAATCCGACCCACCACCACCATCACCATCACTACTCATCACTCCTTCACTCTCACTTACTCGCTTGCTCACTCACTCTTTTGCTCACACCTCTTCACTCACGATAGTGCCCAGGGATGATGACAACATGACAGGTCCCAGAACACAAGCCAGGCCCCAGGCCCCCGGCAGAAGGAAGGCAGCAGGGGTGGAGGAATGCATTTTCAGTGGCCCGACCGCCCTGAACCTCTTTTTTTTATGGCGCTTGTGCACTGCGCTCTGGAAAAAAAGTCTGTGCCTTGTATCCTAGCAACAGCTTGTCACTCCCAGCTCAGCACTTTTGCTTGTGATGATCTCGTGAGCGTGCTTCCCCTCCCCTCCTGTGTTTTTTTCCTCTGTCTGTCTCCCGGCTCCGCAGCTCATCAGAACACCTGCGTGAGTGGACGCACCTGTTGCTTTCTCGTTGCCAGTGTATAAAAGAACCAGTCTGTGAATGCACCTTCGCTGGACCATTGGTATTGCTGCCTACACTTAGGGCAAGTGATTTATACGTATCACTCAACTTGTGGTTAATCCCTTTCTCTTCTCCTCCTCAGGTTGTTGCCATTGTAGTGGTGTGTTTCCTGGATCTGTGCACACTCACCTTCCCCTCCACCATCCTGCCTGAATGTTCTCTACTCCACCAATCAGTCCTCTGCTCCGCTCCTTCCCATCTCCGTTCCCCACACCTGCTTCTCCCTCTGGCTCAATCCCTGCCAGCTCCTTCATTACTCCATGCTAGGTAATTACTGCTGGGTCCTCTGCTCATTACTGTAAGACTTTCCTTTGCCCGCAGTCTGTTTATCCCGTTTCTATTACTGTACTCTAACCAACTCTTTGTCTCTCTCCCTATAGGCTGTGTGTGATCTCCAGCATGCATCACTTTTTGTTCACTTTGTGTTATTAAATAAACCACATTGTATGTTCTCCCCTGTGTCTGTGTGCTTCTCCTGGTGATTGCTGCTTTGCATTTGAGCTTCAGGCTTAGCTAATTATCACAGCCCTTCTGAGGTGAGTAGTCTATGGTCAAAATTTTGTTTATTTTTACATCTACAGGTACATCTCAAAAAGTTAGAATATCATGAAAAAGTTGAATATTTTTGGTCACTCATTTCAGAAAATGAAACCCATATATTATATAGATTCATTACACAGAGAGTGATATATTTCAAGTGTTTATTTATTTTAATTTTGATGATTATGGCTTGCAGCCCATGAAAACCCCAAATTCAGTTTCTCAAAAAATTAGAATATTACATAAAATTAATTAAAAAAATATTTCTTAAATAGAAATGTTGGCCAACTGAAAAGTATGTCCATGTACACACTCAATACTTGGTCGGTGCTCCTTTTAGATTAATTACTGTATCAATGTGGCGTGGCATGGAGGTGATCAGCCTGTGGCACTGCTGAGGTGTTATGAAGGTCCAGGTTGCTTTGATAGTGACCTTCAGCTCATCTGCATTGTTGGGTCTGGTGTCTCTCATCTTCCTCTTGACAATACTCCATAGATTCTCTATGGGGTTTAGGTCAGGAGAGTTTGCTGGCCAGACAAACACAGTGATGCCATGGTCATTAATCCAGGTTTTGATACTTTTGGCAGTGTGTGGGGGGGTGCCAAGTCCTGCTGGAAAATGAAATCATCTTCTCCATAAAGCTTGTCAGCAAAGGGAAGCATGAAGTGCTCTTAAATTTCCTGGTAGATGACTGTACTGACTTTGGTCTTGATAAAACACAGTGGACAAACATCAGCAGATGACCTCTGTTCAGATAAAAGTAAATTTTGCATTTCATTTGGAAATGAAAGTCCCAGAGTCTGGAGAAAGAGTAGCGAGGCACAGAATCTACATTGCTTGAGGTTTAGTGAGAAGTTTCCACAGTCAGTGATGATTTGAGGAACCATGTCATCTGCTTCATGGCTTAATTTGAGTTTTACCAACTTTTTGCTTAATCACTTTGGGATGTTTATATATTACATTTTTATTTGCTTTGGAGGGAGCAGACAATGATTCTCTGATGGGGAAGACAGGGGCTAAGTTGAGGGGTGACGGATGAAGAGGAGTTGCAGAGAGGCGTGTAAGACTGTGACTCTGCTTCCTGGTCCCAACTCTGAGTTGTCAAGATTTTGGAAATTTGGATAAAAAAGATGCCAGATTGTTAGATAAATGAGACGCACCATCCAAAGTGGGATGGATGCTGTCTTGTCTCATAAGACCAGGTTTTCCCCAAAATGAGCTCCAATTGTCAATGTAGCCCACGTTGTTTGCAGGACACCATACAGACAGCCAGCGGTTGAAGGATGACGAGCGGCTAAACATGTCATCACTGGTCAGATTGGGGAGGGGCCCAGAGAATACTACAGAGTCTGACATTGTTTTTGCAAAGTCACACACCGATTCTACATTAAGTTTTGTGACTTCTGACTGCCGGAGACGGATGTCATTAATGCCAGTGTGAATAACAATTGTGGAGTATTTACAGTTACTTTTAGCCAGCATTTTCAAATTTGACTCGATGTCGCCTGCTCTGGCCCCAGGAATACATTTGACTATAGCCGCTGGAGTCTCTAGGTTCACGTTTCTGACTATAGAGTCACCAATGATCAGAGTTTTTTCCTCAGCGGGTGTGTCGCTGAGCGGGGAAAAATGATTAGAAATGTGAACAGGTTGTTGGTGTACAGGGGCTTTGCGACTAGGCTTCCTTCTCACCGTCACCCACCCAGTCTCCTCGCTGCTGAGGAGAACCGGAGGACCGTTAACAGGGCCTATGCTAGCTAGCTCCGCTGCAGTTAGGGGATGTCTATCGAGAGTAACTGGCGCAGACGGTGTTTCAATGCAGCGGAGCCAGGATTCCAAATCAGACAACCTCGCCTCGAGCGCCTCAAAAAGACAACATTTATTACATTTACCATTATCACTAAAAGAGGCAGAGGTGTAGCTAAACATCTGACAGAGAGAGCACACCAGAGGAGAAGGGGAAGGAGAGCTAGTAGCCATAGCTAGTGGCTAACCCGAAGCTAACAAAAACACCGATGAAAGGTGAACAGAATGCTAAAGAGGGTGATTAGGTGACATGGAGTGCGCACACAGGTGCAAGAGGCTTAATAAACAGAAGTGAGAACTAATGGTAGATGGAAAAAGGTGGTTAAAATACAATTAAAAGCAAAAACCTCAGGAGATTGAGGAGAGCAAACCACACGGACAGACAGCAATACAGGAAGTGACGATATGTTACCACAAGTGGCTTTTTTTCCAGGTGGCTACACATGGGATACTACCCTCGGTTGTGACCTGTTTTATAACCTGGGTTTTACCATCTGTGACAACCTTGGGCTCTGTTGGAATGCTGGTGTTGGGAGCGCAACGCACCTGGATGGGGACACAGCTGCTCCGAGTTTGAGACCGCAGGGTGAGGACAGCGAGAAGAAAAGGCAAACATCGGACAACTCCAGTATCGACGCCCTTTGTAGATGACAATTGACCACCTCGGAGCAGCAGGATGGAGAGTTCATGGTCCAGCAGCAGCCAGTGGGACGGCGACAAACGGGGAGCTTCCTGCTGCTGAGAGAGAGAAAATATCGCCACAACAGCAACGCAGTGTGCGGCGAAACTGATCGCTGCTCATGGTGCTGGATTGAGTTTGGTTCCGACAAGCTGGGCGCCTGGATCTGCAAGGGGTCTCGTCACCGCCGATGAGAATCACCTCACAGCTGGGGCCAGCCACTTTCCAACCTGCTGATGGATCGAGATGGCACACCAGCCATCTGTGAAGGGTGAGAACAGCTGGCCAGGAGCCGATCCAGCCAGTGTGGGACCCAGACTGGGACTTTACAGCAGGATCACCAAACCTGGCATGCTCAGCACCTCCAGGGCCGCACCCATGAGAGTTTTCCAGGGGGCCCCAACCTGTAATCTAAGCAGTGACTGTGTTTAGGACTGTTCAGCAAAGCACGACTGCTTCAAAGTGGTAGAATAATCCACGCAAAAAGTGAGAGCTTTTGTGAACTCTAGGTTCAACATGCTGGTAAAGTTCTGTTGTTTTTTTTTTGGAGGGGAGGTAGATGTTAGATATAGATATTTGGCAGACAAGTAGCACGGACGTGAGGACACAGGCAGGGTGATGCCATCACGCCGTGCCTACTTAGAGGGATTGTTGGTGGGAGTCATCCTCTTCGGCGCTCAGCCTCTAAGCCAACCACAGCCTGTCACAGCTTGTTATTAGCATATTAGCTACCTCACCCCAACAGGTGTACTGTCTTGACTTATTGTAATCATGTTCGGGTTCAGTGCAACTCCTGCCTCCGCAGTCCTATTATTTCAGACATAACACCGCAGTTTTTCCACCTCCCATTCATTGTGTATTGGAGACACAACGGAAAGCATTTGGGTCTGGACCGGTGAAAACCCGACTGCGGTGTGTCAAGTCACCCATGGGTTCCCCTACAGCTCATTTGCATAAACACTCTGATCGGTCATGATTTTTTTCCGCACAGTCATACACTGGAGGCAGCTCTCTTGTCCTGAACTTTTAAACCAGCAGTTTTTAATGTCAAATAATGACAGATTCATTAACAGAACCTACTATTTCTTGCACAAAGTGATATTAGAAACATTTTTTGCTGATTTGTTTTAAATATATGAAGACCAATGACGCCATATTGTCCGGTAGCAGCTGGGAGCTGAAGATCGCCCACAGACGGATCCATCAACCAATCCAGTGAACCAGCCAGCTGGAGGAGAAGATGGGGGGGGGGGGGGAGAGAAGCAGATCTGTATGTTACCTGTTGTTGTGAAGACATGGAGGAGAAATTAATAATTGCTGTTTCAGGCTACCTGATACTATATGACCAGTCCTTACCATCATATGGAAAAAACATACAAAGGAACGAGGCATGGAGAGCAGTGGAACATGGGCTCATCCAGCCGAAGCTCACAAACCAGGCGGTCAAATTCACCATACATTTTGTGGGTCTGTAGGATTGGGTAAACCCAAAACTGGCGGTGATGACAACAAAGTAATCCTCTTTTGTAGCACAAATATACCAGCACTATTAAAAACAGACATCAGTCTGCTCATGGTTAATAATGACTATTCCAGTATTTCCTGCCGCCTTGCTCTGACTCCACCTATCCAAAAACTTTACCGGCTCCATGCCCACACCCCCTGCCCGCACTTCACCAGTTCTGGTGATTGATTCCTTCTGAAAAAAAACAGACCAGTGGGCATGTAGCATCAGCGCTGTAAATGCTGGACTACATAGAAAACGAATAGAAAATAGTCACTCACAGTGGAAAAAAATGTGTTTGATGGACACGCCCCCTAAATCGAGACATATTCCCATTAAAATTTGTGTTCATAACGTTTTATATACATAGTTTACTTATATAACAATAAATACAACAAACCATTATCTGGATATCCTGTTATCACAATGGTGCCAATGTGACTACAGTATATTCAGTACCAATATGGCACCTCCATTCTTGTCAGAATGTTAGCCATGTTCCTTCTAGTCCATTACATGACCTCTGTGGTAAAATCAAACTAATTTACATTATTAACCCTACATAAACACCATGGGTGGCATTAGGCCTTTTTTAGTGGTGCTGTAGCACCCTTAAATTTAAACTCAGCACCCCTAAAAATTTGACTGACAAAATTGTGAAAAAAGTTTTAGTTCGTCTTTGACAAAGCTGAAATAACATCCAAAACATATTCAGTAGTTTGTCGTTTAAACTTTTTAAAAATGAAAATGAAAACACCCCCTGCCATGCAAATGGTATGACCCATCCTCTCATACATGTTCTCTCTCCTGCACCTGCATATGCTGGAACCCTGGCGCACACACACAGAGAGGTCCCTCCCTCCCTATTCCAACAGCGGGAAAAGTGAGGGGACAGGAGCTCTTCTACAGGCAACACACTCCTAATGTGTAACGCCAGCCTAAGCTGGAATTTTCTGCAACGTTATGAATAGTTTTTGGGTCTGTCTGAATTTATTCGGTAAGAATATGATGTATACCTGAAAACATTTAGGTTTCAAAGTACGTGAGGTTTTCACCTGGGGTGAGGGTTAGAAAATTGGCTATTAATAGGCTATAAATTGTCATATACTCTCCGGGCACTTCTTCATAGCACACGGAGGAGGAGAAAAAGGACGAATGGATTTAAGTGCGGGGTTACACCAAACACACATTTATTAACACAAAAGTGAATATACAAAAGACAAGACACCTACAGTTAATGTTTCCACAGAGGCTAGGGAGTCCTTCTGGACGCTCTACAGTCTACAGGGGGAGAAACCGGGGAAAGACGCACGTAGTAGTTACTCACAGAGCTGGAGCGGTTCAGTAGTCCAAATTTGCCCTGAGGGAAACAGTCCTTAGACGACGTGACGTTTTGATGGCGGAGCACAGCCATCTAACGTGTACAGTGGTCCAGTGGCGTTTGTCCAGCAAAGAGCTGCTTTAGTACAGACGCTGCTGGCATGGCAAATGGGGAACACCTGGGCGAGGTGCGGGGAAGGTGATTACCGGGGCGAACAGCTGACTGTCAGAGAAAGAGGGGGCGTGGCCGGACAGGCCAGAGTGGCAGCTAACATCAAACTGGAGGGTTTCCACGCAATATGGGCAGACCGGACACCAGACAGTGGGAAGGCAAGGGGCGGAGGAGTGATAATGTATGTCAATAACAGCTGGTGCAGACCGGGACATATCATTGTTAAACAACAACACTGCAACAAAGACATTGAGTTGCTAGCTGTTAGCATGCGGCCTACCTATCTCCCGAGGGAATACTCAAACGTAATCTGCATTGTTATTTATGCAAATCCGACGGCGAACGCGGGGACAGCGCGTGACGTCATTCACTCAGTAACTGGCAGGCTGCTGACAGAACACCCAGATGCTCTCCTCCTCATCTCAGGTGATTTCAACCATATTTCACTGTCCCCCATTCTGCCCACGTTCACCCAGTACGTCACATGCCACACTAGAGACAATAAAACACTGGACTTATTCTATGCAAACACTAAGGAGGCGAACACCTCATCACCACTCCCCCCACTCGGGAGATCGGATCACAACTTGGTTCATCTCCGGCCGGTGTACAAACCCCTAGTTCACAAACAACCTCCGGTCATGCGCACGGTGAAGTTATGGTCTGAGGAGGCAATGGATGCTCCCAAGGACTGTTTTGAAACCACTGCCTGGGAGCAGCTCTGTGATCCACATGGTGAGGACATTGATGGCCCCACTCACACCATCACGGACTACATCATCTTCTGTGTGAACAACACTGTACCCACCAAGACCATACGGTGTTGCTCAAACAACAAACCCTGGATCAACCCTGAGATTAAAACACTTCTGAGAGAGAAGAGGATCTTCAGGTCGGGGAACAGGGAGATGCTGAAGTCCGTACAAAGGGAGCTGAGGAGGAAGATCAGAGAAGGCAAGGACAGCTTCAGGAAGAAGATGGAGGACAAGCTGCAACAGAGCGACATCGGCGGGGTCTGGAGAAACCTTAAAACCATCTCTGGGCTCCAGAATACCTCCTCCCAGGCCACGGGGGGCAGGGAGTGGGCGAACAATCTGAACCTGTTTTTTAATAGGTTTGACCAACCGCTCTCCCCCCCCCCACGACTGCATAACAGCCACTGCTGCCTCTAAAGTCATCGAGACCTGCTGGCCACACCCCACTCCACCAACACCCCCCCACTCCCAGCCCCCAGCCCCCCAACCTGACCCTCACAAAGACCCAGGTGAGGACGGAGCTGAGGAAGATCAAGGCGAGGAAGGCCTCGGGACCGGACGGCATCAGTGCAAAGCTCCTCAAGTCCTGTGCAGACCAGCTGTGAGGGATTGTGAAGAACATCTTCAACCTGAGCCTGAAGCTGGGGAGGGTACCACAGTTGTGGAAAATATCTTGTGTGGTACCTGTACCAAAGACTTCCCACCCCAAAGACCTGAACAGCTACAGACCAGTGGCCCTGACGTCTCACATGATGAAGACCCTGGAGAGACTGCTCCTTGCTCACCTCCGCCCCCTGGTGGGACCAGCGATGGATCCACTCCAGCTCACCTACCAGTATGGCATTGGGGTGGAGGGAGGAGGTGCAGTGATCTTCCTTCTTCACCATTCCCTGTCCCACCTGGAAAAGCCCGGGAATGTGGTGAGGATCATGTTCTTTGACTTCTCCAGTGCTTTCAACACCATCCAACTGATGATCCTGAAGGACAAGCTGCTGCGCGCAGGGGTGGACCAGCACCTGTCATCATGGATCCTGGACTACCTCACAAACCGGCCACAGTTTGTGAGAACCCGGGATTGTGTGTCTGACACGATCATCGGTAGCACGGGGGCCCCCCCAGGGAATGGTTTTGGCTCCCTTCCTGTTCACCCTTTTTACTGCGGCCTTCTCACACAACACAACACACTGCCATCTACAGAAGTTCTCTGACGACTCTGCGATCGTCTGCCTCATCTCCAACGGAGATGAAGCTGAGTACAGAGGACTTATCCAGGACTTTGTGGACTGGTGCCATCGGAACTGCCTCCAGATCAACGCGAGGAAAACCAAGGAGCTGGTGGTGGACTGCCGCAGGCAAGGACAACCCCTCACAGCACCAGTAAACATACAGGGAACAGACATTGAGTTGGTGACATCCTACAAGTACCTGGGTGTTCATCTGAACAATAAACTAGACTGGTCACACAATACCGACACACTCTACAAGAAGGGACAGCGCAGGCTGTTCCTACTGAGGAGGCTCAGGTCTTTTGGTGTACAAGGGGCGCTGCTGAAGACTTTCTACGACACGGTGGTGGCATCAGCCATCACTTTTGGAGTGGTCTGCTGGGGCAGTAGAATTACAGCAGCCGATATGAAGAGACTGAACAAACTAATCAAGAAAGCTAGCTCTGTCCTGGGGCAACACCTTGACCCAGTGGAGGAGATAGGAGAGAGAAGGATGGTGGCTAAACTGTCATCTCTGCTGGAGTCCGAGTCCCACCCTATGCAGGACATACTGAACGCACTGAGGAGCTCATTTAGCAGTAGACTACATCATCCTAGGTGCACAACTGAGAGGTTTCGCAGGTCCTTCCTACCTATGGCTGTCAGACTTTATAACCTAAGCAGGACTGCTCACAGAGATAGCAAAAAAACGTGACAACCTAATAGTATTGAATGCAAAAGACGCAATAGACTTACACAAATGGTCCCCTCCAGTATACAACTAGGACAATATCAGTCGCTACGGAGGTTGACAATATGTATGGGTACATATTCATACCATGTAGGGTAACTAAATAGACGGTTATGCTGTTCATTCCATCTAGCTACAATGCGCCGCACTGTGTATATATATTTATATATTTATGTGTACATATGTATATTCACTGCTCTTATTTTCTTATCTTCTTAATTATTGCTCTGAGTGTTGCTATCCCTGTGCTGTTGCAATCCTGGAATTTCCCCATTGTGGGACTAATAAAGGCTTATCTTATCTTATCTTATCTTATCTTACAGGCAGAAACAGAAATGGAACACCACATAACAACACAACTGCCTGAGCCACCAGGAACAATCAGAACCGAGCCCACGAGAAACACGGGCTTGATTCATGACAGAGCCCCTCCTTCTAGGGGTGGATACCAGACACCCACGGTAACATCATAAGGAACCCCCCCCCCCCCCAACACCACCACCACCACTCCCCACAGGCACAACAATAACACACGAACCCGGGTGGGAGGTAGGGGGAATAGGAAAGGAGGGAACACAATATCCCGCCCAGGGTCCACAATTAACCCCCCCAAGTCCACGGGCGTAGGGCCTCAGGAGGCCGTCCAGAGTCCCAGGCCCAGCAGAAGGTCCGGTGGACGGCGTCCGGCGGCCTGCCGGAAAACGTGGACCACCTGACCCGGGGAGTCAATTCTTCTGGAGGCCGGCCAACGTTGTTCAGCCACCAGGGCCGAAGGGCTGAAGCAGGAGGTGGCCTGCCCGCCAGAAGGCTGACTGGTGGGTGACTGGACCAGGGAGAGGGAACCTCCACGGCGTCCTCAGGGTGGTCTGCAGTGGCACCCGCGGTGGCCCCCGACTGGGCCGGCTCCGCTGCACCCACTATGGACTCCAGCAGGAACCTAGCTGCACCCACAGTGACCTCTGGCTGAGGCTCTGCAGCACCCGCGGTGATCTCTGGCTGAGGTTCTGCAGCATCCCTGAACAACCAACCTGGATCTTCAGTGGCTCCGGATGTGGTTGACCGCTTTCCAGCGACCCTGAGAGGAAGCTCAGAGACCGGGGAGAGAAAGACATGGTCAGGAACACTGGCAGTGGTGGAGCCCGGTGAGGAGGGTTCAGGTGCAGCTGAGGGCTGCACCTGACTCTCCTCCCCAAGAGCCAGACAAGTTTGCTACAATTCAGGGGAAAGAGAAACAAATGAGACCACTTGCCTGTACTCGGGCTCCACTGCCGTCCAAGACTCCGATGCTGATGTCCTAGGTCCAGCCTCCAGAAGGCCCAGCTCGGTGGGTGGCTCTGCTGCCATGGCTCGTGCAGCAGGCGGGCTGGTGACTGCAGTCTTAGGTCCCCCAGGCGATCTCACCCACGTTGACGATTCATTCGATGTGGCAGCTGAGGGCTGCTCCACCCCTGACCCTGGCACTGGATCCTCCAGGGCCTCAGATCTCTCCTTTGTCTGGTGACTTGGCTCAGGAACCTGCGAGCTCACAGGAGCACACAGAGGGGACACCGAGAGGATCGGTGAGGAGATATAACATGCTGCTGGCACAGAGAGCTCAGGAGACTGCAGGACCTGAGTCTCTTGGCCAGGGAACAGGCAAAATTGTTCATTAATAATAGAAAAATGAGAAGGAACTTACCTGTTCTCCTGGTGTTTGATGTCTCCAGCGGTGTCAGAAGCACTTTTATCTCTCTCCATGTCCACGGTGGCCCTGGGCTCCTCTATATGCAGAGGAGGAACCTCCAAAACTGGCACAGAAGGAGAAGAGTCTGGAGAAAAACCTGCAACCCCCACATTGGCGGAGGTAAAAGTTGTGAGGGAGACGGATGCAGGCGACACCTTGGGAACAACCAGCGGCTCCGCAGCAGGATTCTCCTTCTCCTCAGCAGACAGAGCGGGCATCGATTCTGGAGAAGGAAGCTGAGCTGCTGCAGGCAAAGCTCGGGGCTTTCTACGGCGCACGCACCTCCTCTTAATATGGACCGGCTCCGGCGTCGATCCCAACGATGAAGACTCGGGCCCGGCCTCCCGGAAATCCGGCTCAGGCTCCCACTCCACTGCAACAGCCTCCACAGCAGGCGAGATGGTAGTATCAGTCCTATGCTCCTCCTGCAGCGGCTCCAACACTGGGGATTCCTCCGGCGTGGCTACAGGGGGACCTTTCCATGCTGGCTCCCGGAAGGGAACGTCCGGAACCAATGGCTCCTCCACTGTCTGGCGGCTCGGTTCCAAGACCGGCAGGCACTCAGGGATGAAGGGAGGAGACACAGAGGGAGTAGGGGATGAGTTCACAGCTGCAGCTGGAGGAGAGGACCCAGCGGACTGCTGAAACTGGGACTCTCCCTTGGGAGACAGACAAGGTTTAAAATAATTTAGTTCAATTAGATGAAAGGACCCTTGCCTGTCATCCCGGCGTATGATGTTCACAGCTGTAGCTGACTGGCCGTCACCCTTTTTCATATCCACGGCCATACTGGTCCTTTCCAACGGTGACGGGGAAGCACAATCTGATGCCGATGACTCCTCACACTCAAAATCAAAGGGGGAGACACGGAAAGGACAAGAAAAGGGTTTACCTCCACAGCTGGAGGAGAGAGCCCAGCGGACTGCTAGAGCTGAGCCTCTCTTCCGGGAGACAGGCAACGTTTATCATCATTACATAGAATTAAATGAGAAAACACTTGCCTGTTCTCCCAGTGCTCAATGTTGACAGCTGTGGGCAGCTGACAGTCATCCCCCCTCATGTCACTGGCTGTTTTGGCCCCTTCACACGGTAGCTGAGAAGCTGGCTCTGATGACGTGGAGGTGGGTGTAGCAGATGGAGGATTGGCGAAACCCTTATGGCAAGTCCTCCGGGAATGGCGGCGATGAGAGGAAGCAGGCGACATGTTCTCTGGTTCCTCCAGAGAAGGCCCCTCCTCCGTCCGGAGGGCATGGGGGGAACGGGAGAAACAGGGAGACAAACAAGATCGGCAGCTGACAATTCATCAGGAATCAGGCAAGCAGCTTCAGGTGTCATTAACAGTGACTGAATAAACACTTGCCTGAATTTCTGTGGTTCGATGACGTCAGCTGTCATCTCCGTGGTCGAGGCATGCTTGTCGTTCGGCTGGAGCTCCGACCTCCTCGGGGAATATTCCTCCAACCTCTCGGACAACTCCGGAAGAAGCCACAGTTTCACCTCCAGGAGGAGTTCTGTCTCCGCCAGAAGAACCTGTCTTCGTTCCTCCGGCTCCTCTGGGGATGGAGCGGACCACAGCTTGGGACGGGGAGGCAGGGCTGTCGTTGGCGAGGCTGGACCATTCTGTCATAAACTCTCCGTGCGCTTCTCCATAGCGCATGGAGGAGGAGAAAAAGGACGAATGGATTTAAGTGCAGGGTTACACCAAACACACATTTATTAACACAAAAGTGAATACACAAAAGACAAGACACCTACAGTTAATGTTTCCACAGAGGCTAGGGAGTCCTTCTGGACACTTTACAGTCTACAGGGGGAGACATCGGGGAAAGACGCACGCAGTAGTTACTCACAGAGCTGGAGCGGTTCAGTAGTCCAAATTTGCCCCGAGGGAAACAGCTCTTAGACGACGTGACGGTTAGACGGCGGAGTACAGCCATCTAACACGTACAATGGTCCAGCGGCATTTGTCCAGCAAAGAGCTGCTTTAGTACAGACGCCGCTTCCATGGCAAATGGGGAACACCTGGGCGAGGCATGGGGAAGGTGATTACTAGGGCGAACAGCTGACTGTCAGAGAAAGAGGGGGCGTGGCCGGACAGACCAGAGTGGCAGCTACAGGCAGAAACAGAAACAGAACACAGACATGAAAACAATGTGAAATCAAAACACAACACCATATAACAACCCAACTGCCTGAGCCACCAGGAACGATCAGAACCGAGCCCACGAGAAACACGGGCTTGGTTCATGACAATAAATGGCCTATAACAGAAAACACTGCATCTTTGCTCATTTTATTTTTGATTTTTAATTTATGAGGAAAACCTCACAAATTTATGAGAGTAAAATCTCAAATCTACAAGAAAAAAGCCCTAAATTAGCACTGAACACAAATTATGAGAAGAAGATGATTTAAGTGGAAAAAAAAATCTTTCAAATTTACAAGGAAAAAGTAGCAAATTTAGAATAAAACTGACATAAATTCAGGAGAAAAACCTCAATGTCCAGACTAAACTCACATCTCAGTAACTTCTTAAATTTTTTGGGGTAATTACACTTTTGAGTGATAATATACAAAGTAATGGTGTTGGACGATTAATTTTTTAAATCACGATTAATCTTTTGGAATGTTGGGTAAATCGTGGTTAATAATGTGTTAATTGTGTGTTTTTCCATACAGATACAGTGTACCTTATGTTGGTTACTTTTCAAGTTTGTCCAACTGTTATGAACATGGGAGTGGACAAATATGCTTGCTGTCTTCACCTCCAGGTTTATTAAAGCTCTCAACATATCCACAATGACAAAAACTATCCAGAATATTCTCCAGGCAAAAGTATTACTGCATGTACAAACAACAGAATGCCAGGGTTCAATAACACCACTGAACAACAACCAGCCAGCAGCCACAAAAGGAGCTTGCTCTTTCTCCCATAGCAAACATCCACCGCTTTTAAGCAGATCAACACAAAACCTTGTGTCACAATATACACAATTTCCCTTTTAGCAGAAAAATTGCAAACATAAATAAACAACTATCTCGCCAGTGATGACAGCCCACCATGCTGCAAAACCAGCGGGGGAGTGAATGGACATTACGAACACAGCTTGAACATTTTTTTAGACTGGTACTCAGTTGGACCCAAAGCTATGAGGATGACAACAGGCAAATTTCTGTCCATGTCAGCTGCTGAAGGTCAGCTATAACCTAGCATGTAGCTACTAGCCAGGTAGCTAGCTTTCACAGAAGAAGAACAACCTAAAATCCAGGCGAAGTTTTGGAGGAGGCTGTAACAATTATCCGGGTGAGAGCTCCAACAGATAACGTCGTAAACAAACATGACAGCACTTTGGAGATATCCATGGCTGTAATCCAGCTTGTTTGATTTAGCAATGTCTGCATGGTGCACACAGTGTCTGTGGCCAGAATGGCTTTGGTACAGAGAGCTGCTAGGCCAAAAAGTATTGTTTGTGCTTTCTACTGTTAACTACCGTTAACATCACAAAATTTGTTGCCGTTAAGGGGGGCAAAGCGTTAACGGGCGATTAACGCGATGATGCCAACACCACTAATACAAAGATAACCTACTTTTATTCATGTGCAGTTTCAGGCTACTCTGCCACCTAAATTAGAGTTTTTTTATTTCAAAATGTGAACATTTTTTATTTGAATTTGAAGAATTCACATAATCAGAATCAGAATCAGATTCATTGCCAATGTTCATGTAGTACACAAACTAGGAATTTGTCTCGGTGCCATGCTGCAACATTAAAAACATGATGCGATAAAGAGATAAACTAAAAAACTAAAGGACTAAAAACATGCAATAAGTGTAGAATAATAAGTAATAATAATAATAATAATAATAATAATAATAATAATAATAATGAGTAATACTAGTCAAGGCAGTTTTAAATAAATTAGCAAGTAGCAGATAATATGGGGTACCACAGTGCAGTCGATAATGCAACAGAAAAACAGTGATGAATGACATGAGTCTGGTTGAGCTGCTGTACATAGTGCACGAGAGTCAATAAGTCACTTAATGTTCAGCAGTCTGATGGCAGAGGGGAAAAAGCTGTTCATGTGCCGGGAGGTTTTAGTCTGAATGGACCGAAGTCTTCTACCTGAGGGGAGGGGGGCAAACAGTACGTGACCAGGGTGTGAAGGATCGGCTATGATCCGGCCAGCACGCCTCCGGGTCCTGGAGATGTACAGGTCCTGGAGAGATGGGAGCTTGCAGCCGATCACCTTCTCAGCAGTGCGCACGACGCGCTGCAGCCTTAGTCTGTCCCTGGCAGTGGCTCCTGCATACCACACAGTTATGGAGGAGGTGAGGATGGACTCGATGATGGCCGTGTAGAACTGCACTAACATCTTGGTGGGTAGCTTGAGCTTCCTCAGCTGCCGCAGAAAGAACATCCTCTGCTGGGCCTTTTTGATGAGGGAGCTGATGGTTGGCTCCCATTTGAGGTCCCGGGTGATGGTGGTGCCCAAGAAGCGGAAGGAATCTGCAATGGTGATGGGAGAGCCTGTGATGGTGAGGGGGGGCAGGGGGGGTTGTGACTTTCCTGAAGTCCACAATCATCTCCGCTGTCTTCAGAGCGTTCAGCTGCAGGTTGTTGTGGCTGCACCAGGACACCAGCTGGGCCACCTCTTTCCTGTAGACGGACTCGTCACCGTTGGAGATGAGCCCGATGAGGGTGGTGTCGTCCGCAAACTTAATCAGCTTAACAGACTGGTGGGAGGAGGTGCAGGAGTTGGTATAAAGGGAGAAGAGTAGGGGGGAAAGTTCACAGCCCTGGGGTGATCCAATGCTGATGCTAACAGAGTCCGAGACAGACTTCCCCAGCCGCACATGCTGCCTCCGGTCCGTCAGGAAGTCGGTGATCCACCTGCAGAGGGAGTCAGGCACATCGAGCAGGGACAGCTTGTCCTGGAGCAGAGCGGGGCGGATGGTGTTGAATGCAGAGCTGAAGTCCACAAACAGGATCCTGGCGTAGGTTCCCGGGGAGTCCAGGTGCTGCAGGATGGAGTGGAGGGCCAGGTTGACTGCATCGTCCACAGACCTGTTGGCACGGTAGGCAAACTGCAGCGGGTCCAGGAGGGGAGTGGTAATGGACTTGAGGTGAGACAGGACCAGGCGCTCAAAGGACTTCATGACTACAGAGGTGAGCGCTACAGGTCTGTAGTCGTTAAGTCCAGTAATCCGTGGCTTCTTGGGGACAGGGATGATGGTGGAGGATTTGAGGCAGGTCGGCACGTGGCATTGCTTAAGGGAGGTGTTAAAAATGTCTGTGAAGACTTCCGGGAAGATGGCGGAGAGACATAACACTTAAACAAAGAGCTCTCCCTAGCCGGATTAAAAATCATCGGTAAATGGCCAACTCGACATAAACGAATCAATAAACTAAGGGATGAAAACACGAAGGAACCGGGCACAAGGACAAAAACAGGGTAAAATTGAAGAATTCCTCTCCAACAACGCAGGAAAAACCGCTGTACGCAAAGCCCAAAAAAACGAGATGTCCACAGCAGTGAAAATGGAGGACGCCAGACTCGACAACATGAACGCTGGCATCGCCAGTTTGGGTGAAGAGTTGAGAGAATTCAAGCGACAGCTACAACAGGATTTAGCGGCTCTTAAGGAGGAACTGAAAAAAGAAATTAAGGAGGAAATCATGGACCTCCGAAGAGAAATGGAGCGTAAATTAACGGAAAACATGGAGGAGCTGCGCTCCCAGCGGGCGTGTATGACAGAAGCGCAGACCCGAATTTCGGAACTAGAAGATTGGAAAAGCGAGGCAAACGAACAACTACAGACCCTGACGACGCAAACGCAGAGGATGCAGGAGAAAATAAACGACTTGGAGAGCAGATCCCGACGAAGCAATATGCGCATCTTTGGAATTCCGGAGGGCATTGAAGGCAACTCGATGACAAAATTCATGGATCAGTTCTTAAAAAAAGAACTGGAAATACCCGGAGAAACGGATCTGCAGATTCAACGGGCGCACAGAACACCGGCACAGAACCCGAAAACAAACTCTCCACCCAGGTCAGTTGTGGTAAACTTTGTGAAATATGACATAAAGGAAAGAATCCTGACGCAAGCATGGAAAAAAAAGATACGAATCGGCGACAAACAGGTATTTTTTGACCATGACTACCCGACAGAAATCGTGCAGCAGCGGAAGAAATATGCCAATATTAAAAAAAACGCTGAAAGAGAAAAAAATTAGATTCCAAACGCCGCTAACGAAAATGAGGATTCATTGGGAGGAAGGCACAAGAACCTACAACACGGCCGAAGAGGCAGCGCGGGATATGATGGAGCGGGGCCTTGAGGTGAGCGTGCCGAAGGAGACGGCTGGAGCAGCGGCGGCCCTGAACGCACCACGACAGACGGAGTGGAGACGAGTGAACGGCGGAAGAAGGGGGAGAGACGTAGAGCAGCGGGCCCAGGACAAGCTACAAGGCTTTCAACTGAAAGCCTAGATCATAACAAAGATTAAGAAAGGCACAGAAGAAATGAAGGCCAAGAAGACAAGGTAAAAGAGAAACAGATGGCTAGGAGAGGTTTAAGTGATATTTGTTGGACATTTCTAGACTTATGACTATTACTTTGATAGTAATTAGAAGTCTAGGGAGGGCCCTTCACTCTGTGAAGACAAACCCCCCACCCACCAACAGGGACCAGTGGGCAGAAGAAAGGCCCAAAGTACGGAGGTCGAGTTTTTTTAATGTGTTTTTATATAAATATGTGTTATTTTCGTTGTTAAAGGGGCTAGGAGCACAAGTTAAAAAAATGGAAAAACATGAATATGGGTAAAAATCTTAAGATAATGACACTAAACGTGAATGGTCTGAACTCACCTGTTAAAAGGGAAAGAATAATAAGAAAATTCAAGAAGGAAAAAGCCGAAATTATATTTATGCAAGAGACACATTTGAGCAAGGCAGAACATGTGAAACTAAAGAGATTTGGCTATAAGAACTCCTACTACAGTTCATTTAAGGGAGGAGCAAAAAGGGGGGTTATGATACTAATCTCAAACAAAATACAATTTGAAAGTGAACAGGAAATCCAGGATAAAGAAGGCAGGTATGTAATAATAAAGGGAAGAATAGATGGTATGCAGATCACATTAGTGAACATCTATGCCCCACCAGAAAGTGACAAGGGTTTTTTTCAACAACTGTTTGATCTCATAGCAACACACAGTGAAGGAGTCCTAATTTGTGGAGGAGACTTAAATGCTGTCATGGATCATGAAGTTGACACAACAAGTGTTAAGAAGACAAAAAAACATGTAACAAAGTTCATAAGAACCTCACTGGCAGAAATGGGTATGGTAGACATATGGAGGGACCTACACCCACTCGAAAAAGACTATACACATTATTCAGCAGCCCATAAAGTACACTCTAGAATAGATTACTTCCTTATGAATGAAGGTGACAGACACAGGGTGAGAAATTGTTGGATTGGAGGGGCAGAAATATCAGATCATAATCCTATATACATGGAAATATATTTAAACAATAGAAAACGACAAACAACATGGAAACTTAACATAGGACTGTTAAATGATGAGAAAATGAAAGAAAGAATAAAAATAAACATAAACGAATATATCCAAGAGAATGACAATGAAGAAGTGGACCCAACAATACTATGGGACGCACTAAAAGCCGTGTTAAGGGGTAAATTAATTGTTGAAACAGGAAAAGCAAATAAGACTAAGCTGGAAGCGTATGAACAAAGATGTGAGAGACTAAGGGAATTAGAACGTAAACATCAAAGCACAAATGATCCAAAAATATATCAAGAAATTAAAGAAGAAAAAACAAAGATAAAAGAAACACAAATGGATGAAATTGAAAGGAAAAATAGATATCTAAAGCAAAAATATTATGAAACAGGGCCAAAAGCCACAAAACTGCTGGCAAAACGGTTAAGAAAACAACAAACAATGAATAATGTATACAAGATTAAAGACCCCACCACAAATAAAACCACAGTTAACCCAGAAAACATCGAAGAAATTTTCCATAATTTCTACCAAGAACTATACTCGCAACCTGAAGAAACAAATACTAAAGATATCAAAAAATTTCTAGACACATTGGACTTGCCATCAATAGGAAATCAACAAAATGAAAAACTAACAGCAGAAATAACAAC
This sequence comes from Pholidichthys leucotaenia, assembly GCA_020510985.1. Lineage (NCBI taxonomy): Eukaryota > Metazoa > Chordata > Actinopteri > Cichliformes > Pholidichthyidae > Pholidichthys > Pholidichthys leucotaenia. The sequence continues at coordinate 371,106,896 of CM035842.1, read as the reverse complement.
ACAAGAGATCAGAGATGTGATTAAGTCACTTAAAAAAGGTAAATCACCAGGTAGTGATGGATACCCATCTGAGTTTTATAAACTGTTTATAGAAGAACTCATGCCACAACTCCTAAAGTCATTTAATTGGACGCTGAACAACAACAAAATACCTCCAACATGGAACGAAGCAATCATTTCAGTTATTTTAAAACCAGGGAAAGATAAAGAATAATGCGGAAACTATAGACCAATCTCTTTATTAAATGTAGATTATAAAATATACACAACAATTATATGTAAACGAATAAAGACATTCTTGACGGAATTGATAAAAGATGATCAAACTGGATTCATAGAGGGACGCCAAACACATGACAATATCAGGAGAACAATACATATAATTAACCAAATACATAAAGAAAAGAAAAGCGCAGTAATAATGAGTTTAGACGCAGAAAAAGCATTTGACAGGGTTAACTGGAAATTCCTATATAGTGTACTGGAGCGCTTTGGATTTAACGAAAAATCAGTACAATGCATAAGGACGCTATATCAAGAACCTGTGGCAAGAATCAAGATAAACGGTAGCTTAACAGACAAAGTAAATATACAAAGATCAACTAGGCAGGGATGCTGCTTATCGCCCACCTTGTTTGCTCTGTTCATAGAACCATTGGCTCAAGCGATACGACAAAATAAGAAATTAAAAGGTGTAACAATAAAGGGGGCGGAACACAAGATTGGGCTATTTGCAGACGATATTATAGTTTACCTTGAACAACCAGATAAATCAATAATGGAAATGATGAACTTGATAGAAAATTTTGGAAAATTATCAGGATACAAGATAAACATAACAAAAACACAAGTACTGACATTCCACTATAACCCTCTAAACCAGATAACTGATAAGATCAAACTAAACTGGAAGCAAAAAGAAATAAAATACCTTGGAGTGAACATACCTAAAGACCTAAGCAAAATATATAAAGCAAACTATGATAGGTTGGAACAAGAAATAAAAAAAGATATTGATAGATGGTCAATCTTAAATATGGATCTGAATTCAAAAATTGAGACAGTCAAAATCAGCATACAACCTAGATTACTTTACCTCTTCCAGGCTATACCAACAGAGATTCCAGATGCCCAATTCTCAAAGTGGGACAGGATGATATCGAGATTTGTTTGGGGAGGTAAAAAACCAAGAGTGAAATATAAAACCCTCCAATTACCAAAAGAGAAAGGAGGCATGGGCCTACCGAGTCTAAAGGAATATTACTACTCAGCACAAATAAGATATATCATATGTTGGTGCGACGAGGGATATGAGGCAAAATGGAAAGAAATGGAAAAGGAAATTGAGGGACTCCCAGTACAAAGCATAATAGGGGATAAAGATGCATATAAGCAAATCAAACAAATAGACCCAATCACTAAATTTACTTTAGAACTGTGGTATAAAATAGTACAAAAATATAATATAAGGGAAGACATAAAACTATTGAAATGGGTAGCATTTGACAGTCAGTTTGAACCGGCAAAACAAGATAGGGGATACAAAAATCTGGTGAACAAGGGAATCACAGCATGGGGCAATATCGGAAAAAAAGATCTCGGGAGCTTTGTAAATATCAGGAGAAAATTTAAATTAGAAAGATCGGAATTTTTCAGATATCTGCAGATGAGAGATTACTATATGAAGAAGATTAGGCATAACCTCCAAACAGATGTGAACGAGATTATACAACTTATTTTAAGCTCATATGCAGGAAATAAAATAAGAATTATTTCAAAACTATATCAGAAACTTATGACAAACAATCATACAAGTAACTATATAAAGGAGAAATGGGAGAAAGAGCTCAATTTAAACATAACAGAAGAAAGCTGGCAGGAAATATGGAAAACACAACACACATCAACAAATTCAAGGGCATGGAGGGAATTTGGATGGAAAAACCTGATTCGCTTTTTCATTACACCACAGATTCAAGGAAAATATACAAATACCCAATCTTTATGCTGGAGGGGATGTGGGGCTCAAAATGCAGACCACTCACATATGTTTTGGAAATGCTACAAAATATCATCATTTTGGAAATCTATGCATGTGACAATACAGAGGATATTAGGATATAATATACCAATGAACTGTAACCTGATGTACTTATGTGATCTTAAAAAAGACAGTGTTATACAGGCTGAGGACAGATATCTAGTTAAAATCTTGTTGATTGCATGTAAAAAAACTATCACAAAAAAATGGCGATCAGAAGTTCTTCCTGACCAAGAACAATGGACTGACATTGTTGAGGACATACGTATGATGGAAAAACTAACATATCGACGAAGAATGCAAGAAGGAATATGGGAGAAAAAATGGCGGAAATGGACACACTACAAAGTGCAACAACGAGGCAGAAATTGAAAGAATAACCAAAGACACTGAAAAAAACCAGAAGAATTAAGAGATGGAAACTAAAAACTTGATGCTCCAACATTTGTCCCCCCCCCTTTTATTTTTTATTTTTTTTTATTTTTTATTTTTATTTTGTTTATTTTTTTTTATTTTTCCCTACCCTAACCCCTTTGTTTTTTAAATGTAGAATGTGATCTGAATGCATTATATATGATGAAAAATGAATAAAAATCTAAGTTACAAAAAAAATGTCTGTGAAGACAGGAGCCAGCTCTTTCGCACAGTGTCTCAGGGTGGAGGGAGACACACCGTCCGGCCCGGGGGCCTTGCGCGGGTTCAGTCTGGAGAACTGTCTGTGCATGTCCTGCTCACTGATGACAAGGGCAGGGGGGGAGGAGGAGGAGGGGGAGACCGCTTTTGATGAATTAGGGGCCGAGGAGGCAGTGGGGCTGGGTGGAGTGGGGGAGTTGGACACAGCTGACGAGGTGTCAAAACGGGCGTAATGTTGGGACAGTTTTTGACAAAGGGCTTTGTCATCCTGACCTTTAGAAGCCTGAGGCCGATAGTTGGTGATTTGCCTCAGTCCTCTCCACACAGAAGCCGAGTCATTAGCAGTGAACTGCTGCTGGAGTCTCTCAGAATACACAGATTTAGCTCTCTTCAGCTCTCTGTTAAACCGATATTTGACCTCTCTGTAGCAGTCCCTGTCTCCACTTTTCAATGCTGCTTCCTTCTCCTTCCTGATCTGTCTGAGCTTGGCAGTGAACCAGGGCTTATCATTAGAGTACCTCACCCTGGTGCGCGATGGGAGAATGCTCTCCTCACAAAAGTTGATATATGAGTTCACAGTGTCTGTGTACTCATTAAGATCATGTGTGGCTCCTTTAAACATGTCCCAGTCAGTTATTTCCATGCATGTGTTCAGTTTCTCTCCAGCTTCACTGGTCAATTTCTTCGTGGTGGTCACAACAGGTTTAGTGAGTTTCAGTCTCTGTCTGTATGTGGGGATGAGGTGGACCATCACGTGATCAGATAGTCCAAGCGCAGCGCGGGGAACAGCGCGATACGCGTCCTTAACTGTAGTGTAACAGTGATCTAGCGTGTTATTTCCTCTGGCTGGACATTTAATAAACTGTTTGTATCGAGGGAGCTCGTGACTCAGATTGCTCTGGTTAAAGTCGCCTACCACAATAATCAGAGAGTCTGGAAAAGTCCGCTCCGCATGTAGGATGTGATCTGCGAGCGCGCACTGAGCCTCGCGCGCGTCCGCGTCGGGAGGGGCGTACACAGCGATCAAAACGAATGATGCGAACTCCCGCGGGGAATAAAATGGCTTGCAGTTGATAGAGAGAAATTCTAGATCGGTAGAACAGTGTTGTGAAATCACCGTTACATCAGAGCACCAGCTGCTGTTAATGTAGAAGCAGACTCCACCTCCAATAGACTTACCGGAGAGCTCTGTGACGCGATCAGCACGAAACAGCTGAAATCCCTCGAGGCTGATCGCGCTGTCCGGTATGTTCCCTTTAAGCCAGGTCTCAGAGAAACAGATGACAGACAAGGAAGCGAGGTCCTTAAATCGCATCAGCAGTATTAATTCTTCTACCTTGTTCAAGAGAGAATTGGCATTGGATAGAAATACGCCAGGCAAGGCTGTTCGCGTGCCTCTCCTTCGCAGCCGAGCGAGAATCCCCCCTCGCTTTCCTCTTTTTCGCCGTCTTACTCTTTGAGCCAAAGAAAATAAATGACCTACTTTTTCTTATGATTATTTTTTTAATTATTTTTTAATTACAGGCTTTTTAAGAAACTTCATGAAATTTGAAACATTTTTGTTCATCGATTGATTTTTTTTTTCTTGAATTTATGACTTTTGCATCATAAGCTGGCATCTTTTTTCTTCCATCTTTGCATTTTTGCCTCAATAATTTTCCTTCCTCTTTCCATTGATTTTTTTTCCTTAATTTTTTTAAATTACTGCAGATGAGGGACTTCCGGGAAGATGGCGGAGAGACATAACACTTAAACAAAGAGCTCTCCCTAGCCGGATTAAAAATCATCGGTAAATGGCCAACTCGACATAAACGAATCAATAAACTAAGGGATGAAAACACGAAGGAGCCGGGCACAAGGACAAAAACAGGGTAAAATTGAAGAATTCCTCTCCAACAACGCAGGAAAAACCGCTGTACGCAAAGCCCAAAAAAACGAGATGTCCACAGCAGAGAAAATGGAGGACACCAGACTCGACAACATGAAAGCTGGCATCGCCAGTTTGGGTGAAGAGTTGAGAGAATTCAAGCGACAGCTACAACAGGATTTAGCGGCTCTTAAGGAGGAACTGAAAAAAGAAATTAAGGAGGAAATCATGGACCTCCGAAGAGAAATGGAGCGTAAATTAACGGAAAACATGGAGGAGCTGCGCTCCCAGCGGGCGTGTATGACAGAAGCGCAGACCCGAATTTCGGAACTAGAAGACTGGAAAAGCGAGGCAAACGAACAACTACAGACCCTGACGACGCAAACGCAGAGGATGCAGGAGAAAATAAACGACTTGGAGAGCAGATCCCGACGAAGCAATATGCGCATCTTTGGAATTCCGGAGGGCATTGAAGGCAACTCGATGACAAAATTCATGGATCAGTTCTTAAAAAAAGAACTGGAAATACCTGGAGAAACGGATCTGCAGATTCAACGGGCGCACAGAACACCGGCACAGAACCCGAAAACAAACTCTCCACCCAGGTCAGTTGTGGTAAACTTTGTGAAATATGACATAAAGGAAAGAATCCTGACGCAAGCATGGAAAAAAAAGATACGAATCGGCGACAAACAGGTATTTTTTGACCATGACTACCCGACAGAAATCGTGCAGCAGCGGAAGAAATATGCCAATATTAAAAAAACGCTGAAAGAGAAAAAAATTAGATTCCAAACGCCGCTAACGAAAATGAGGATTCATTGGGAGGAAGGCACAAGAACCTACAACACGGCCGAAGAGGCAGCGCGGGATATGATGGAGCGGGGCCTTGAGGTGAGCGTGCCGAAGGAGACGGCTGGAGCAGCGGCGGCCCTGAACGCACCACGACAGACGGAGTGGAGACGAGTGAACGGCGGAAGAAGGGGGAGAGACGTAGAGCAGCGGGCCCAGGACAAGCTACAAGGCTTTCAACTGAAAGCCTAGATCATAACAAAGATTAAGAAAGGCACAGAAGAAATGAAGGCCAAGAAGACAAGGTAAAAGAGAAACAGACGGCTAGGAGACGTTTAAGTGATATTGGTTGGACATTTCTAGACTTATGACTATTACTTTGATAGTAATTAGAAGTCTAGGGAGGGCCCTTCACTCTGTGAAGACAAACCCCCCACCCACCAACAGGGACCAGTGGGCAGAAGAAAGGCCCAAAGTACGGAGGTCGAGTTTTTTTAATGTGTTTTTATATAAATATGTGTTATTTTTGTTGTTAAAGGGGCTAGGAGCACAAGTTAAAAAAATGGAAAAACATGAATATGGGTAAAAATCTTAAGATAATGACACTAAACGTGAATGGTCTGAACTCACCTGTTAAAAGGGAAAGAATAATAAGAAAATTCAAGAAGGAAAAAGCTGAAATTATATTTATGCAAGAGACACATTTGAGCAAGGCAGAACATGTGAAACTAAAGAGATTTGGCTATAAGAACTCCTACTACAGTTCATTTAAGGGAGGAGCAAAAAGGGGGGTTATGATACTAATCTCAAACAAAATACAATTTGAAAGTGAACAGGAAATCCAGGATAAAGAAGGCAGGTATGTAATAATAAAGGGAAGAATAGATGGTATGCAGATCACATTAGTGAACATCTATGCCCCACCAGAAAGTGACAAGGGTTTTTTTCAACATCTGTTTGATCTCATAGCAACACACAGTGAAGGAGTCCTAATTTGTGGAGGAGACTTAAATGCTGTCATGGATCATGAAGTTGACACAACAAGTGTTAAGAAGACAAAAAAACATGTAACAAAGTTCATAAGAACCTCACTGGCAGAAATGGGTATGGTAGACATATGGAGGGACCTACACCCACTCGAAAAAGACTATACACATTATTCAGCAGCCCATAAAGTACACTCTAGAATAGATTACTTCCTTATGAATGAAGGTGACAGACACAGGGTGAGAAATTGTTGGATTGGAGGGGCAGAAATATCAGATCATAATCCTATATACATGGAAATATATTTAAACAATAGAAAACGTCAAACAACATGGAAACTTAACGTAGGACTGTTAAATGATGAGAAAATGAAAGAAAGAATAAAAATAAACATAAACGAATATATCCAAGAGAATGACAATGAAGAAGTGGACCCAACAATACTATGGGACGCACTAAAAGCCGTGTTAAGGGGTAAATTAATTGTTGAAACAGGAAAAGCAAATAAGACTAAACTGGAAGCGTATGAACAAAGATGTGAGAGACTGAGGGAATTAGAACGTAAACATCAAAGCACAAATGATCCAAAAATATATCAAGAAATTAAAGAAGAAAAAACAAAGATAAAAGAAACACAAATGGATGAAATTGAAAGGAAAAATAGATATCTAAAGCAAAAATATTATGAAACGGGGCCAAAAGCCACAAAACTGCTGGCAAAACGGTTAAGAAAACAACAAACAATGAATAATGTATACAAGATTAAAGACCCCACCACAAATAAAACCACAGTTAACCCAGAAAACATCGAAGAAATTTTCCATAATTTCTACCAAGAACTATACTCGCAACCTGAAGAAACAAATACTAAAGATATCAAAAAATTTCTAGACACATTGGACTTGCCATCAATAGGAAATCAACAAAATGAAAAACTAACAGCAGAAATAACAACACAAGAGATCAGAGATGTGATTAAGTCACTTAAAAATGGTAAATCACCAGGTAGTGATGGATACCCATCTGAGTTTTATAAACTGTTTATAGAAGAACTCACGCCACAACTCCTAAAGTCATTTAATTGGACGCTGAACAACAACAAAATACCTCCAACATGGAACGAAGCAATCATTTCAGTTATTTTAAAACCAGGGAAAGATAAAGAACAATGCGGAAACTATAGACCAATCTCTTTATTAAATGTAGATTATAAAATATACACAACAATTATATGTAAACGAATAAAGACATTCTTGACGGAATTGATAGAAGATGATCAAACTGGATTCATAGAGGGACGCCAAACACATGACAATATCAGGAGAACAATACATATAATTAACCAAATACATAAAGAAAAGAAAAGCGCAGTAATAATGAGTTTAGACGCAGAAAAAGCATTTGACAGGGTTAACTGGAAATTCCTATATAGTGTACTGGAGCGCTTTGGATTTAACGAAAAATCAGTACAATGCATAAGGACGCTATATCAAGAACCTGTGGCAAGAATCAAGATAAACGGTAGCTTAACAGACAAAGTAAATATACAAAGATCAACTAGGCAGGGATGCTGCTTATCGCCCACCTTGTTTGCTCTGTTCATAGAACCATTGGCTCAAGCGATACGACAAAATAAGAAATTAAAAGGTGTAACAATAAAGGGGGCGGAACACAAGATTGGGCTATTTGCAGACGATATTATAGTTTACCTTGAACAACCAGATAAATCAATAATGGAAATGATGAACTTGATAGAAAATTTTGGAAAATTATCAGGATACAAGATAAACATAACAAAAACACAAATACTGACATTCCACTATAACCCTCTAAACCAGATAACTGATAAGATCAAACTAAACTGGAAGCAAAAAGAAATAAAATACCTTGGAGTGAACATACCTAAAGACCTAAGCAAAATCTATAAAGCAAACTATGATAGGTTGGAACAAGAAATAAAAAAAGATATTGATAGATGGTCAATCTTAAATATGGATCTGAATTCAAAAATTGAGACAGTCAAAATCAGCATACAACCTAGATTACTTTACCTCTTCCAGGCTATACCAACAGAGATTCCAGATGCCCAATTCTCAAAGTGGGACAGGATGATATCGAGATTTATTTGGGGAGGTAAAAAACCAAGAGTGAAATATAAAACCCTCCAATTACCAAAAGAGAAAGGAGGCATGGGCCTACCGAGTCTAAAGGAATATTACTACTCAGCACAAATAAGATATATCATATGTTGGTGCGACGAGGGATATGAGGCAAAATGGAAAGAAATGGAAAAGGAAATTGAGGGACTCCCAGTACAAAGCATAATAGGGGATAAAGATGCATATAAGCAAATCAAACAAATAGACCCAATCACTAAATTTACTTTAGAACTGTGGTATAAAATAGTACAAAAATATAATATAAGGGAAGACATAAAACTATTGAAATGGGTAGCATTTGACAGTCAGTTTGAACCGGCAAAACAAGATGGGGGATACAAAAATCTGGTGAACAAGGGAATCACAGCATGGGGCAATATCGGAAAAAAAGATCTCGGGAGCTTTGTAAATATCAGGAGAAAATTTAAATTAGAAAGATCGGAATTTTTCAGATATCTGCAGATGAGAGATTACTATATGAAGAAGATTAGGCATAACCTCCAAACAGATGTGAACGAGATTATACAACTTATTTTAAGCTCATATGCAGGAAATAAAATAAGAATTATTTCAAAACTATATCAGAAACTTATGACAAACAATCATACAAGTAACTATATAAAGGAGAAATGGGAGAAAGAGCTCAATTTAAACATAACAGAAGAAAGCTGGCAGGAAATATGGAAAACACAACACACATCAACAAATTCAAGGGCATGGAGGGAATTTGGATGGAAAAACCTGATTCGCTTTTTCATTACACCACAGATTCAAGGAAAATATTCAAATACCCAATCTTTATGCTGGAGGGGATGTGGGGCTCAAAATGCAGACCACTCACATATGTTTTGGAAATGCTACAAAATATCATCATTTTGGAAATCTATGCATGTGACAATACAGAGGATATTAGGATATAATATACCAATGAACTGTAACCTGATGTACTTATGTGATCTTAAAAAAGACAGTGTTATACAGGCTGAGGACAGATATCTAGTTAAAATCTTGTTGATTGCATGTAAAAAAACTATCACAAAAAAATGGCGATCAGAAGTTCTTCCTGACCAAGAGCAATGGACTGACATTGTTGAGGACATACGTATGATGGAAAAACTAACATATCGACGAAGAATGCAAGAAGGAATATGGGAGAAAAAATGGCGGAAATGGACACACTACAAAGTGCAACAACGAGGCAGAAATTGAAAGAATAACCAAAGACACTGAAAAAACCAGAAGAATTAAGAGATGGAAACTAAAAACTTGATGCTCCAACATTTGTCCCCCCCCCCTTTTATTTTTTATTTTTATTTTGTTTATTTTTTTTTATTTTTCCCTACCCTAACCCCTTTGTTTTTTAAATGTAGAATGTGATCTGAATGCATTATATATGATGAAAAATGAATAAAAATCTAAGTTACAAAAAAAAAAATTACTGCAGATGAGCTACATTTCTCTTGTGATTTTCTGACTTTTGTCTCAACAATCTATTAATCTTCTTTTTCTTAATGAATTTATTAAATCTTTTAAATGGCTTCCTGCGTTTGCATTCTTAATGACTGTAATTGTACATATGTGAATTTTTTTCCTCTTAAATTAACAACTTTTGCCATGTCAAGTTTGCTTTTCTTGTAATTTTGCGTTTTTTTCCTCTCATGAATTTAGTACATATTTTAAATAAATGGCCATTTGTCCCTATGAATTGGTTTAACCACAGGGATTCACTTGTTAAGGGAAAAAGTGGGACAGTTCTGTCCTCTGTTAGACCATGATTGTGATGGTTGAATGTTGCTACTTAACAAATTGGACCAAAAATGCCAAGGCTGATTTTTTTGTCCCAGTCCAGCCCTGGCTAAGACAGCTAGTAGCAGACATTTTTCTTAAGTGGTTGCATTGTCAATCAACCACTGTTTGAATTCAAGAGAAAGAAGCTGTTGTTGTTTTGGTATAAGCAAAATATTAAAATCCAAGCTGTCACTGTTTTTATATATCATCACGCACCATGTTCACTAACTAGAAGCCAGGGAGGAGATGTATGAAAGATGATAACTCTAACAAAATAATGTGTGTGCGTGTGCGTGTGTGTGTGTGTGTGTGTGTGTGTGTGTGTGTGTGTGTGTGTGTGTGTGTGTGTGTGTGTGAAAAGGGTGTGTATGTGGCGGAGCTCACTGGGGGCTCAGCACCCCTAAAGCTCTGATCCTAGAACTGCCCCTGATAAACACATAAAGGCCCTATATAAACGTGCAGGAGTCATGAGCCATGAGATTCCTAAAGTTGGAATCTAAAATGGCTCACGCATTCAAAACGTTAAATAGATACACATGAAAAACAAACACTTTATTTCTTCCCCTCATTTTTCTTTTTTGTGGATTTGTTCATAAGATTGATTTCGTATTTCTTTGGATTCTATGAGAGCTTTAAAGTGCTGATGACACGTTTTTGACTTCCTCTAATTTTTCAACACATAATACAATATGATAAAATAGGTTGGTCTGTGCAGTTCTAAGACAAGCAGGCTTTTTTTCACGCGAATATCCGATGTTTTCATGAGCGCCATGTCACCAATTACATCAGTGGCTGGAAAACCCCGCTGCCATGTAGTTACGTCATCGGGAGAACACAGCGCTTGGCTGCTCGTTGTACATACAGGGTAGAAGCAGCTGAAAACATCGACGATGATTCCAGCACATGTAGTCTGGAATCGGTTTGTGTTGTCCAATCTTCAGACGATTATAGTTCCGAAGAATGGGATGATAATGAAGAATCTGGGGGCATCAGACCGTATAGGTTTGAGCCGTGCCAAGCGGGCATTGTGCCAAGCGAGTCACACTCAGAGAGTGACGGTGGACAGGCACACATGCCCACCGCAGCAGCAGTGACAAACACACGGCAGGGGAACACCAGCATTATTCTTTTGTTACAGATATTGCAACAAATTATTTGTTCATAAATATAATTTATTTAAACCAGATTTTTCAATAAAGTCATAACAGTGTATTCTCTGTGGCTCAGGCATTGGGTTTATTATGGATTATATTTTGAGTTCTTGTTGTTTTTGTTTTGTACATGTGTTTTATGTGTGTCTTGAGCCACTTTCAAGTGGGCGCTGTCCAAGATTCGCCGGTCTGAACACACGCGCCCTCTCTCTTTGACAGTCAGCTGTTCATGGTTTGTGTGCATCATCTGCCCTGTTGTCAGCCAGTCAATGTTACCACGCTATCACGTGTTGGCCGCTTCACACAGCCGTGGTTCTGTTGCACCCCTTGAAGCGATGTCGGCCCTGGGGCGCAACCGCGGTCAACACGTCTTCTCTCCATGTTCGCTGGGCGATGTCAGCCCCGAATGCCAACTGTAAGTGTTTCTTATTTTTGTGGGTCTTCACCTTTTTGGGAACTGTTGTCATCATTCTTTTTTTTGTAACTTTGATTTTTATTCATTTTTCATCATACATATTACATTCAGATCACAGTCTCGATATTTAAAAAAAAGGAGCTAGAGGAAGAAAAAAAAGGGGGGGGGGACAAATGTTGGAGCATCAAGCTTTTAGTTTCCATCTCTTAATTCTTCTGGTTTTCCCAGTGTCTTTGGTTATTCTTTCAATTTCTGTCTCGTTGTTGCACTTTGTAGTGTGTCCATTTCCACCATTTTTTTTTCATATTGTCCTTCTTGCATTCTTTGTCGATATGTTAGTTTTTCCATTAAACGTATATCCTCAACAATGTCAGTCCATTGCTCTTGGTCAGGAAGAACTTCTGATCGCCATTTTCTTGTGATTGTTTTTTTACATGCAATCAGCAAGATTTTAACTAGATATCTGTCCTCAGCCTGTATTACATTGTCTCTTTTAAGATCACATAAATACATCAAGTTACTGTTCATTGGTATATTATATCCTAATATCCTCTGTATTGTCACATGTATAGATTTCCAGAATGATGAGATTTTGCAGCATTTCCAAAACATATGTGAGTGGTCTGCATTTTGAGCCCCACAGCCCCTCCAGCATAAAGATTGGATATTTGTATATTTTCTTTGAATCTGTGGTGTAATGAAATAGCAAATCAGGTTTTTCCATCCAAATTCCCTCCATGCCCTTGAACTTGTTGATGTGTGTTGTGTTTTCCATATTTCTTGCCAGTTTTCTTCTGTTATGTTTAAATTGAGCTCTTTCTCCCATTTCTCCTTTATATAGTTACTTGAATGTTTGTTTGCCATAAGTTTCTGATATAGCTTTGAAATAATTCTTATTTTATTTCCTGCATATGAGCTTAAAATGAATTGTATAATCTCGCTCACATCTGTGTGGAGGTTATGCCTAATCTTCCTCATATAATAATCTCTCATCTGCAGATATCTAAACAATTCAGATTTTTCTAGTTTAAATTTTCTTCTCATGTTTACAAAACTCCCGAAATCTTTTTTCCGATATTGCCCCATGCTGTGATTCCCTTGTTCACCAGATTTTTGTATCCCCTATCTTGCTTTGCCGGTTCAAACTGACTGTCAAATGCTACCCATTTCAATAGTTTTATGTCCTCCTTTATATTATACTTTTGCACTATTTTATACCACAGTTCCAAAGTAAATTTAGTGATTGGGTCTATTTGTTTGATTTGCTTATATGCATCCTTATCTCCTATTATGCTTTGTACTGGGAGTCCCTCAATTTCCTTTTCCATTTCTTTCCATTTTGCCTCATATCCTCTGTCGCACCAACATATGATATATCTTATTTGTGCTGAGTAGTAATATTCCTTTAGACTCGGCAGACCCATGCCTCCTTTCTCTTTTGGTAATTGGAGAGTTTTATATTTCACTCTTGGCTTTTTACCTCCCCAAACAAATCTCGATATCATCCTGTCCCACTTTGAGAACTGGGCACCAGGAATCTCTGTTGGTAGAGCCTGGAAGAGGTAAAGCAGTCTAGGTTGTATGCTGATTTTGTCTTAATTTTTGAATTCAGATCCATATTTAAGATTGACCATCTATCAATATCTGTTTTTATTTCTTGTTCTAACCTATCATAATTTGCTTTATAGATTTTGCTTAAATCTTTAGGTATGTTCACTCCAAGGTATTTTATTTCTTTTTGTTTCCAGTTTAGTTTGATCTTATCAGTTATCTGGTTTAAAGGGTTATAGTGGAATGTCAGTATTTGTGTTTTTGTTATGTTTATCTTGTATCCTGATAATTTTCCAAAATTTTCTATCAAGTCCATCATTTCCATTATTGATTCATCTGGTTGTTCAAGGTAAACTATAATATCGTCTGCAAATAGCCCAATCTTGTGTTCCGTTCCCTTTATTGTTACACCTTTTAATTTCTTATTTTGTCGCATCGCTTGAGCCAGTGGCTCTATGAACAGAGCAAACAAGGTGGGCAATAGGCAGCATCCCTGCCTAGTTGATCTTTGTATATTTACTTTGTCTGTTAAGCTACCATTTATCTTCATTCTTGCCACAGGTTTTTGATAGTGTCTTTATGCATTGCACTGATTTTTCGTTAAATCCAAAGCATTCCAGCACATTATATAGGAACATCCAATTAACCCTATCAAATGCTTTTTCTGCGTCTAAACTCATTATTACTGCACTTTTCTTTTCTTTATGTATTTGATTAATTATGTGTAATGTTCTCCTGATATTGTCATGTGTTTGGCGTCTCTCTATGAAACCAGTTTGATCATCCTCTATCAATTCCGTCAAGAATGTCTTTATTCGTTTACATATAATTGTTGTATATATTTTATAATCCACATTTAATAAAGAGATTGGCCTATAGTTTCTGCATTGTTCCCTATCTTTCCCTGGCTTTAAAATAACTGAAATAATGGCTTCATTCCATGATGGAGGTATTTTGTTGTTGTTTAATGTCCAATTAAATGACTTTAGGAGCTGTGGTGTGAGTTCTTCTATAAACAGTTTATAAAATTCAGAGGGGTATCCATCACTACCTGGTGATTTACCATTTTTAAGTGACTTAATCACATCTTTAATCTCTTGTGTTGTTATTTCTGCTGTTAGCTTTTCATTTTGTTGGTTTCCTATTGATGGCAAGTCCAATGTGCATAGAAATTTTTTAATATCCTTAACATTTGTCTCTTCAGGTTGCGAGTATAGTTCTTGATAGAATTTATGGAATATTTCTTCGATGTTTTCTGAGGTAACTGTGGTTTTATTTGTGATGGGGTCCTTAATCTTATATACATTATTCACTGTTTGTTGTTTTCTTAACCATTTTGCCAGCAGTTTTGTGGCCTTTGGCCCCGTTTCATAATATTTTTGCTTTAAATATCTATTTTTCCTTTCGATTTCATCTATTTGTATTTCTTTTATCTTTATTTTTTCTTCCTTAATTTCTTGATATATTTTTGGGTCATTTGTGCTTTGATATTTACGTTCTAATTCCCTCAGTCTCTCACATCTTTGTTCATATGATTCCAGTTTAGACTTTTTTGCTTTTCCTGATTCAACAATTAATTTACCTCTTAACACGGCTTTTAGTGCGTCCCATAGTATTGTTGGGTCCACTTCCCCATTATCATTTTCCTCGATATACTCATTTATGTTTATCTTTATTCTTTCTTTCATTTTCTCATCATTTAATAGTCCTACATTAAGTTTCCATGTTGTTTGTTGTTTTCTATTGTTTAAATATATTGCCATGTACTGTATATAGGATTATGATCTGATATTTCTGCCCCTCCAATCCGACAGTTTCTCACCCTGTGTCTGTCGCCTTCATTCATAAGGAAGTAATCTATTCTAGAGTGTACTTTATGGACTGCTGAATAATGTGTATAGTCTTTTTCGAGTGGGTGCAGGTCCCTCCATATGTCTACCATACCCATTTCTGCCAGTGAGGTTCTTATGAATTTTGATACATGTTTTTTTGTCTTCTTAACACTTGTGTCAACTTCATGATCCATGACGGCATTTAAGTCTCCTCCACAAATTAGGACTCCTTCACTGTGTGTTGCTATGAGATCAAACAGTTGTTGAAAAAAACCCTTGTTACTTTCTGGTGGGGCATAGATGTTCACTAATGTGATCTGCATACCATCTATTCTTCCCTTTATTATTACATATCTGCCTTCTTTATCCTGGATTTCTTGTTCACATTCAAATTGTATTTTATTTGAAATTAGTATCATAACCCCCCTTTTAGTTCCTCCCTTAAATGAACTGTAGTAGGAGTTCTTATAGCCAAATCTCTTTAGTTTCTCATGTTCTGTCCTGTTCAAATGTGTCTCTTGTATAAATATAATTTCTGCTTTTTCCTTCTTGAATTTTCTTATTATTCTTTCCCTTTTAACAGGTGAGTTCAGACCATTCACGTTTAGTGTCATTATCTTAAGATTTTTAACCATATTCATGTTTTTCCATTTTTTTAACTTGTGCTCCTAACCCCTTTAATAACAAAACTAACACATATTTGTACAAAAACACATTAACGAATCTCGACCTCCGTACTTTGGGCCTTTCTTCTGCCCACTGGTCCCTGTTGGTGGGTGGGGGGATTGTCCTCACCGAGTGAGGGGCCCTCCCTAGACCTGTATTTACTATCCAAGTAATAGTCATTAGTCTAGAAATGTCCAACAAAAATCATTTAAACCTCTCCTAGCCGTTTGTTTCACTTTTACCTTGTCTTCTTGGCCTTCATTTCTTCTGTGTCCTTCTTAATCTTTGTTATAATCTAGGCTTTCCGTTGAAAGCCTTGCAGTTTTTCTTGGGCCCGGTGCGCCACGTCTGTCTCCCGCCTTCTGCTGCTCACTCGCCTCCACTCCGGCTGTCGCGATGTGTTCCGTGCCGCCGCTGCTCCAGCCGCTTCCTCCGGTACGCTCACCACAAAGCCTCGCTCCGTCATGTCCCGCGCTGCCTCTCTGGCCGTGCTGTAGGTTTTCACGCCGTCCTCCCAATGAGTTCTCATCTTCGTTAGCGGCGTTTGGAATCTAATTTTTTTCTCTTTCAGCGTTTTTTTAATGTTGGCATATTTCTTTCGCTGCTGCACAATTTCTGTCGGGTAGTCATGGTCAAAGAATATCTGTTTGTCGCCGACTCGTATCTTTTTTTTTCCCACGCTTGTGTCAGGATTCTTTCCTTTACTTCGTATTTTAGAAAGTTTACCGCAACTGACCTGGGTGCAGAGTTTGGATTCGGGTTCTGTGCCAATGCTCTGTGCGCTCGTTGGATCTGCAGGTCCTTTTCATCGGGCAGCTCAAGCTCTTTTTTTAAGAATTGATCCATGAATTTTGTCATCGAGTTGCCTTCAATGCCCTCCGGAATCCCGAAGATGCGTATATTGCTCCGTCTGGACCTGCTCTCCAGGTCGGTTATTTTTTCCTGCATCCTCTGTGTTTGTGCCATCAGGGTCTGCAGCTGCTCGCTTGCCTCGGTCCTCCAGTCTTCCAACTCTGATATTCGAGCCTGTGCTTCTGTCAAACACGTCCGTTGAGTGCGCAGTTCCTCCATGTTTTCAGCTAGCTTGCGTTCCATTTCTTTTCGGAGGCCCATAATTTCCTCCTTCATCTCTTTTTTCAGTTCTTCCTTAAGAGCCGTTAAATCCTGTTGGAGTTGTCGCTTGAAGTCTTTTATGTCTTTACTTATATTGGCGATGCCAGTGTTCATAATATCGAGTTTGGCGTCCTCCATTTTCTCTGCTGTAGTCACCTCGTTTTTTTGGGCCTCGTGTTCAGCGATTTCTCCTGCGTTGTTGAAGAGGGATTCTTTAGTTTTACCCTGCTTTTGTCCGTGTGCCCGGCTTCTTCGTGTTTTCATCCCTTGGTTTATTGTTCCATTTATGTCGAGTTGGCCATTTATCGAAGATTTTAAATCCGACTAGGGAGAGCTCTCTGTTTAAGCATTATGTCTCTCCGCCATCTTCCCGGAAGTCCCGTTGTCATCATTCTTATGTTCAATACATGTGCTGTGGTGAATTCTGCTCGTAAATCCCTTCATCATGACCCTCTGTGCACTCTTATGCAGGGCGGGGAGAGGGAGGATGAAATAACGAGGATTTGCAGGCAGGGTTCATCACAGCACATTTAATGCAGAAAGACAGACAGTTCTCTGAAAGGTGAAGACGTACAAGAAACAGACACACTTACTGATAGCGTTCAGGGGCAGACATCACCCAGCGAATGAATGAGAGGAGACATGTCTGCCACAGGTGCGCCCCAGAGGACATTGCTTCAAGGACGCACGAAAGCCACAGTGAACATGGAGTGACTAGCGTGTCGTGAAAGTGCTGAAAATACTGGCAGACAAACAGCACAGATGACAATACTATGGACCATTAGTGCATGACTGGCAAACGGCCGCGAAGTACATGCACTGCTGGTGATGGTGTGATGAGAAGCACCTGGGCGAGGGCCGGGAAACATGATCAGCAGGAGTTTGAATCAGCTGGTGATAATGAGAGAGGGGACATGCCCGGACCGGCAAGATGTCAGCATGGGATCACAGAAAGTAGGTCAAAGCTGCGCGTAAATCAATTAATCCTTCCCCTCCTTGTGCGCTCCTCCTGCATAAAAGCGGGAAACTTAATAACAGTTGGAGCTGAAGCGTGTGATGTGGTCTTTCATGGTTTGATGTTTATCTAAGCCTGTGCGACACAACGTGAAGGCACAGCCATAAAATTAAAACAAGAAACCAGAGAAACTGTGAGCTACAAAGCTGTTGTCATTCCAGTCAACAACACCGGTGTCCGCTCTCCCGTTTACATTATGGGGGTGCCGCCCTTAACTCGGTGGGCGGCTCCACAGTCCGGCTGCTGTTTTTTGATGATAACTAGTTTATGCAGGCGCGGATGTAAATGTTATATTGATCATTGACAATGACTTTTGGGTTTACACAACATCCTAAAAAATGTCAAAATTGTGTCATCAGCCCTTTAACTAGAGCATGTGGAACATCAGTGACATCAGTTTGTCCACCAGTCTATGACAGAAAAATAAAGCACCACACATTCGGACTAAGCTGATGGAAACACACTCCTGAATTATTTATGTAATCATAAGTAACATTTAACTGCTCTGAACATTGTCAAAGGATCCATCACAACATAATTCTCTGTTTCTGTTTGCCTAGTATATCAGCTTTACATTAGCTCTCCATTTCATTCATTTATCATCATCATCATCATGCCAGCAAGTTGTAAAATTAGAAGTGATTTTGGAGCCCAGGCATAAAGTTATACTGAGTAAAATGAAGGGGAGATTAGCTGAACCTTACAAGTGCCCATATGGTCTGTGTGTACGTGTTCCTCCCACCATGCTGAGTTATGGTTCTTCTCACCCCGCTGAATTATTGCTGTGTCACTTCCAATCAGGAATGTAATATTTCACATAAAGACAGAGAAGTTCCATATCCCTATATCTAAGTGCATTTGTTCGTCTGCCAGCTCTTAAAGCAAAACTCTTTGATTATATCGAGAGAATTAAGAGCACATTGTCTCTTAAAAATCACTTGGGAGAAAAAAAATAAAGCTTTCTTCATGTCCTACCAGGAAATACAGAAAAAATATCATCATTAGAGAACCTCTGTTTTTGATGCATTAAAAATGAATGCGTTTTGGGATGGTGGAATACAGGATTGCTGGGAGGAGTACAAACTAACAACAAAAAAATATTACAAGAAGAAAGTCAGGACTCTCTTTGCGATTGACACTTGCTGAGCAGACGTTTTCATTTTAATGGAGATGAAAGGATTGTGGTTTTTATTACAGTACTTTAAATGGAGTCAAATACATAGAAAGAAGAAAAGGAAAGATTGTGTGTGTCTGTAACTGGTTGAAAATTGCTGGACCTGCTCTGAGTTCGCTGCATCAGCATAACATTGACTTCCTGTACTGCATAATGGAGCAAAATTCATGGTCAATCAATTAAAATCATTTTCATTCTCCTCACTTTGTCTGCTTCACTAGACCACTTTGAATACCATTTTCAACTGTTTTGTCACAGGCTGTCAAAGAAAAAGGATGTGCTTACTATATGTGAAATGCTAAAGTTCAGTAGTTAGTCTTAGTGACAGCAGTTCAATAAGGAGATAGCAATTCAGAGGAACAACTGTCATTTAATAATTAGACTTACCTAGAAAAATATACTCTTGGACTTGATTCTGGCAAATCAATATAGCAGAGCAGTATCCCCAACAATTTCAGGAGTTAGGGCAAAGATACGGTGGTAGTGTAGATGGAAACTGGATGACGTTCTCCATTTCACAAAGACGATCTTAATAATTTCCTCATCCAAGCCTTCAACTTGTCTTTTTCCACCCTTTTCCTACCAGGATGTTTAAAGGAGTCTCCCCATTTATTGGTAGCCCTATTCTTCAAATATTCAGTTCTTCATTAACATTAGGCCATGTACCGCAGGCTTTTAAAACTGCTGTAATTAAACCTTTATTTAAAAAGCCAACACTGGACTTCCGGGAAGATGGCGGAGAGACATAACGCTTAAACAGAGAGCTCTCCCTAGCCGGATTAAAAATCATCGGTAAATGGCCAACTCGACATAAGCGGATCAATAAACTAAGGGATGAAAACACGAAGGAGCCGGGCACAAGGACAAAAGCAGAGTAAAATTAAAGAATTCCTCTTCAACAACGCAGGAGAAACCGCTGAACACGGGGCCCAAAAAAACGAGGTGACCGCAGCAGAGAAAATGGAAGACACAAAACTCGATACCATGAACACTGGCATCGCCAGTTTGGGTAAAGAGTTGAGAGACTTCAAACGGCAGCTACAACAGGATTTAGCGGCTCTTAAGGAGGAGCTGAAAAAAGAGATTAAGGAAGAAATTATGGGCCTCCAAAGAGAAATGGAGCGCAAGCTAGCAGAAAACATGGAGGAGCTGCGCTCCCAGCGGGCGTGTATGACAGAAGCGCAGGCCCGAATATCAGAGCTGGAAGATTGGAATAGCGAGGCAAGCGAACAGCTGCAGACCCTGACGGCACAAATGCAGAGGATGCAGGAGAAAGTAACCGACTTGGAGAGCAGGTCCAGACGGGGCAATATACGCATCTTCAGGATCCCGGAGGGCATTGAAGGCAACTCGATGACGAAATTCATGGATCAGTTCTTAAAAAAAGAGCTGGAACTGCCCAGCGAAGCGGATCTGCAGATTCAACGAGCGCACAGAGCCTCGGCACAGAACCCAAACCCACGCTCTACACCCAGGTCAGTTGTGGTAAACTTTCTGAAATATGATGTAAAGGAAAGAATCCTGACACGAGCGTGGAAAAAAAAGATACGAATCGGCGACAAGCAGATATTCTTTGATCATGACTACCCGGCGGAAATTGTGCAGCAGCGGAAGAAATATGCCAACATTAAAAAAACGCTGAAAGAAAAAAAAATTAGATTCCAAACGCCGCTAACGAAGATGAGGATTCATTGGGAGAACGGCGTAAGAACCTACAACACAGCCAGAGAGGCAGCGCAGGACATGATGGAGCGGGGCCTTGAGGTGTACGTGCCGGAGGAAACGGTAGGAGCAGCGGAGGCCCTGAACGCATCACGACAGCCGGAGTGGAGGCGAGTGAACGGCAAAAGACGGGGGGAGACGTGGCGCAGCGGGCCCAGGAAAGACTACAAGGCTTTCAACTGAAAGCCTAGATTATAACAAAGATTAAGAAAGACACAGAAGAAATGAAGGCCAAGAAGACAAGGTAAAAGAGAAACAGACGGCTAGGAGAGGTTTAAGTGATATTTGTTGGACATTTCTAGACTAATGACTATTTCTTGGATAGTAAATACAGGTCTAGGGAGGGCCCTACACTCGGTGAGGACAATCCCTCCACCCACCAACAGGGACCAGTGGGCAGAAGAAAGGCCCAAAGTACGGAGGTCGAGATTTTTTAATGTGTTTTTATATAAATATGTGTTATTTTTGTTGTTAAAGGGGCTAGGAGCACAAGTTAAAAAAATGGAAAAACATGATTATGGGTAAAAATCTTAAGATAATAACACTAAACGTGAATGGTCTGAACTCACCTGTTAAAAGGGAAAGAATAATAAGAAAATTCAAGAAAGAAAAAGCCGAAATTATATTTATGCAAGAGACACATTTGAGCAAGACAGAACATGTGAAACTAAAGAGATTTGGCTATAAGAACTCCTACTACAGTTCATTTAAGGGAGGAACTAAAAGGGGGGTTATGATACTAATCTCAAATAAAATACAATTTGAATGTGAACAGGAAATCCAGGATAAAGAAGGCAGGTATGTAATAATAAAGGGTAGCATAGATGGAATGCAGATCACATTAGTGAGCATCTATGCCCCACCAGAAAGTGACAAGGGTTTTTTTCAACATCTGTTTGATCTCATAGCAACACACAGTGAAGGAGTCCTAATTTGTGGAGGAGACTTAAATGCTGTCATGGATCATGAAATTGATACAACAAGTGTTAAGAAGACAAAAAAACATGTAACAAAATTCATAAGAACCTCACTGGCAGAAATGGGTATGGTAGACATTTGGAGGGACCTGCACCCACTCGAAAAAGACTATACACATTATTCAGCAGTCCATAAAGTACACTCTAGAATAGATTACTTCCTTATGAATGAAGATGACAGACACAGGGTGAGAAATTGTTGGATTGGAGGGGCAGAAATATCAGATCATAATCCTATATACACGGAAATAAATTTAAACAATAGAAAACGACAAACAACATGGAAACTTAATGTAGGACTGTTAAATGATGATAAAATGAAAGAAAGAATAAAAGTAAACATAAATGAATATATCCAAGAGAATGACAATGAAGAAGTGGACCCAACAATACTATGGGATGCACTAAAAGCCGTGTTAAGAGGTAAATTAATTGTTGAAACAGGAAAAGCAAATAAGACTAAACTGGAAGCATATGAACAAAGATGTGAGAGACTGAGGGAATTAGAACATAAACATCAAAGCACAAATGACCCAAAAATATATCAAGAAATTAAAGAAGAAAAAATAAAGATAAAAGAAACACAAATGGATGAAATTGAAAGGAAAAATAGATATCTAAAGCAAAAATATTATGAAACGGGACCAAAAGCCACAAAACTGCTGGCAAAACGGTTAAGAAAACAACAAACAATGAATAATGTATATAAGATTAAAGACCCCACCACAAATAAAACCACAGTTAACCCAGAAAACATCGAAGAAATATTCCATAATTTCTACCAAGAACTATACTCGCAACCTGAAGAAACAAATACTAAAGATATTAAAAAATTTCTATGCACATTGGACTTGCCATCAATAGGAAATCAACAAAATGAAAAGCTAACAGCAGAAATAACAACACAAGAGATTAGAGATGTGATTAAGTCACTTAAAAACGGTAAATCACCAGGTAGTGATGGATACCCATCTGAGTTTTATAAACTGTTTATAGAAGAACTCACGCCACAGCTTCTAAAGTCATTTAATTGGACGTTGAACAACAACAAAATACCTCCATCATGGAACGAAGCCATTATTTCAGTCATTTTAAAGCCAGGGAAAGATAGAGAACAATGCAGAAACTATAGGCCAATCTCTTTATTAAATGTGGATTATAAAATATATACAACAATTATATGTAAACGAATAAAGACATTCTTGACGGAATTGATAGAAGATGATCAAACCGGTTTCATAGAGGGACGCCAAACACATGACAATATCAGGAGAACAATACATATAATTAATCAAATACATAAAGAAAAGAAAAGTGCAGTAATAATGAGTTTAGACGCAGAAAAAGCATTTGACAGGGTTAACTGGAAATTCCTATATAGTGTGCTGGAACGCTTTGGATTTAACGAAAAATCAGTACAATGCATAAGGACGCTGTATAAAGAACCTGTGGCAAGAATCAAGATAAATGGTAGCTTAACAGACAAAGTAAATATACAAAGATCAACTAGGCAGGGATGCTGCTTATCGCCCACCTTGTTTGCTCTGTTCATAGAGCCACTGGCTCAAGTGATACAACAAAATAAGAAATTAAAAGGTGTAACAATAAAGGGGGCGGAACACAAGATTGGGCTATTTGCAGACGATATTATAGTTTACCTTGAACAACCAGATGAATCAATATTGGAAATGATGAACTTGATAGAAAATTTTGGAAAATTATCAGGATACAAGATAAACATAACAAAAACACAAATACTGACATTCCACTATAACCCTCTAAACCAGATAACTGATAAGATCAAACTAAACTGGAAACAAAAAGAAATAAAATACCTTGGAGTGAACATACCTAAAGATCTAAGCAAAATCTATAAAGCAAACTATGATAAGTTGGAACAAGAAATAAAAAAAGATATTGATAGATGGTCAATCTTAAATATGGATCTGAATTCAAAAATTGAGACAGTCAAAATCAGCATACAACCTAGATTACTTTACCTCTTCCAGGCTATACCAACAGAGATTCCAGATGCCCAATTCTCAAAGTGGGACAGGATGATATCGAGATTTGTTTGGGGAGGTAAAAAACCAAGAGTGAAATATAAAACTCTCCAGTTACCAAAAGAGAAAGGAGGCATGGGCCTACCGAGTCTAAAAGAATATTACTACTCAGCACAAATAAGATATATCATATGTTGGTGCGACGAGGGATATGAGGCAAAATGGAAAGAAATGGAAAAGGAAATTGAGGGACTCCCAGTACAAAGCATAATAGGAGATAAAGATGCATATAAGCAAATCAAACAAATAGACCCAATCACTAAATTTACTTTAGAACTGTGGTATAAAATAGTACAAAAGTATAATATAAAGGAAGACATAAAACTATTGAAATGGGTAGCATTTGACAGTCAGTTTGAACCGGCAAAACAAGATAGGGGATACAAAAATCTGGTGAACAAGGGAATCACAGCATGGGGCAATATCGGAAAAAAAGATCTCGGGAGCTTTGTAAACATCAGGAGAAAATTTAAACTAGAAAGATTGGAATTCTTCAGATATCTGCAGATGAGAGACTATTATATGAAGAAGATTAGGCATAACCTCCAAACAGATGTGAGCGAGATTATACAATTCATTTTAAGCTCATATACAGGAAATAAAACAAGAATTATTTCAAAGCTATATCAGAAACTTATGGCAAACAATCATTCAAGTAACTATATAAAGGAGAAATGGGAGAAAGAGCTCAATTTAAACATAACAGAAGAAAGCTGGCAGGAAATATGGAAAACACAACACACGTCAACAAATTCAAGAACATGGAGGGAATTTGGATGGAAAAACCTGATTCGCTTTTTCATTACACCACAGATTCAAGGAAAGTATACAAATACCCAATCTATATGCTGGAGGGGATGTGGGGCTCAAAATGCAGACCACTCGCATATGTTTTGGAAATGCTGCAAAATCTCATCATTCTGGAAATCTATACATGTGACAATACAGAGGATATTAGGATATAATATACCAATGAACTGTAACTTGATGTACCTATGTGATCTTAAAAGAGACAATGTCATACAGGCTGAGGACAGATATCTAGTTAAAATCTTGTTGATTGCATGTAAAAAAACAATCACAAAAAAATGGCGATCAGAAGTTCTTCCTGACCAAGAGCAATGGACTGACATTATTGAGGACATACGTATGATGGAAAAACTAACATATCGACAAAGAATGCAAGAAGGACTATGGGAAAAAAAATGGCGGAAATGGACACACTACAAAGTGCAACAACGAGACAGATATTGAAAGAATAACCAAAGACGCTGGAAAAACCAGAAGAATTAAGAGATGGAAACTAAAAACTTGATGCTCCAACATTTGTCCCCCCCCCCTTTTTTTTTTTTTTTTTCTCCTTTTTCTTTTTTACTCTAGCCCCTTTGTTTTTTTTAAATGTAGACTGTGATCTGAATGCAATATATATAATGAAAAATGAATAAAAATCTTAAGTTACAAAAAAAAAAAAGCCAACACTGGATCCAGGTGTTACAGCTACTTATAGACCAATCTCTAATCTGCCTTTCATTTCAAAAATTTTAGAAAGAGTTGTTGCTATGGAATTATTTGAAAAAATGCAGGGAAATGGTTTATTTGAAGAGTTTCAGTCTGGGTTTAGAATCCATCATTGTACTGAAACAGCTTCAGTGACGGTCACTAATGACCTCTGTATCACATCTGATAATGGACTTGTGTCTATACTTGTCCTTTTAAACCTTAGCGCAGCTTTTGATACTATTGATCATAATATTTTACTTGATAGATTAGAACACCATGTTGGACTTAATAGAACATCGTTGCAGTGGTTTAGATCTTATTTATCTGATAGGTTCCAGTTTGTTCATGTCAGTAATGAGTTTTCTTCAAACTCAAAGCTCAGTCATGGAGTACCACGGTGATCTGTACTAGACCCTATTCTTTTTAGCTTATATATGCTTCTGCTAGGCAACATTATTAGAAAGCACTGTATACATTTTCATTGTTATGCAGATGACACACAATTATACCTGTCAATGAAGCCAGATGATGGTAATCAGTTAGCCAAATTAGAGGCCTTTCTTAAGGAAATCAAAGCTTGGATGACTTGTAATTTCCTGCTATTGAATTCAGATAAGACTGAAGTCATTCTAGTTGGTCCAAAAAACCTTAGAAACACCTTTCCAAATCAAACTCTTAGTTTGGATGCGGTTACTCTTTCTTTTCATAGTTCTGTGAGGAACCTTGGAGTTATTTTTGATCAAGATCTGCTTTTTAATTCACATATTAAACTTGTTTCTAAGACTGCCTTCTATCATTTGCGTAATATTGCCAAGATTAGGAGCATCTTGTCTCAGAGTGATGCTGAGAAACTAATCCACACTTTTGTTAGCGCTAGATTAGATTTTTGTAACCCTTTATTATCAGGTTATCCTAAAATATCTTTAAAAAAAGTCTTCGGCTGATCCAGAATGCTGCAGCAAGAGTTTTAACAGGTACTAGAAAGAGAGATCATATCTCTCCGGTTCTGGCCTCCCTTCATTGGCTTCCCATAGAGTTTAGAATTAAGTTTAAAATCCTTCTTCTTACTTACAAATCTCTAAATAATCAGACCCCTTTTTATTTAAAAGATCTAATACTACCCTATTACCCTAACAGAGCACTACGCTCCCAAAATGCAGGATTACTTGTAACACCTAAAATCTCCAAAAGTACAATGGGAGGCAGAACCTTCAGTTATCAAGCTCCTCTCCTGTGGAACCAGCTGCCAATCTGAATTCAGGAGTCAGACTCGATCTCTGTTGTTAAGAATAGGGTTAAAACCTTCCTTTTTGATATAGCCTATAGTTAGGGAGGGATCTTGTGCCCCTGAACCCTCCCTTAAGCCTCTTTTCTACTAGTACCTACTCAGCCCTACTTGCCTTGACTCTACTCTGTTTGTATTGTTTTCCATTACCAGGTACTTTTTTTTGCACCAACTCCAGTAGGGTACCAACCGTGCTGAGTCGAGCTGAAAATGTGACGTCAACAGACTGCAGGCCACTTATTG
This sequence comes from Pholidichthys leucotaenia, assembly GCA_020510985.1. NCBI lineage: Eukaryota > Metazoa > Chordata > Actinopteri > Cichliformes > Pholidichthyidae > Pholidichthys > Pholidichthys leucotaenia. The sequence continues at coordinate 371,079,922 of CM035842.1, read as the reverse complement.
GTCAGGGTGTAACGTCATGAGAACGCCGTCTTCTGCAGAATCTACAACCGCGATTTGCAACAAATTCTTCAGCGAGTAAACGCGGTAGAGATGGCTTTGGAGAATACGATAGAGATGGCTTTGCAGGTTTTGCGGAAATCTACACCGTGGTCCAACAAAGAGGTGCGGACTTTTCTGTGCTTTGTGGCTGACGATAGAATCCAGAGAGAGTTAGATGGAGCGACCCGCAACGAAAAAGTTTACCAGGAGGTCTCTGAACAAATGGCAGCCCACGGATACAACCGGACAGTAAAACAATATAGGGAGAAGCTGAAGAAAATGAAAAGTGATTACCGGGCCATCTAGGATCACAATGGTCGAAGTGGGGTGAACAGAAAGGACTGGAAGTGGTTCAACCATGGACGCCATTTATGGCCATCAGCCGGCCAGCAATGGGAGGAAGATTGGGGTCAACCCGGCCACAGCCACGTCATTGTTGCAAACCAGGGTTGTGAGTATTTCGTGATATTGTGCATCTTTCGTTTATTTATCCTATTGGTGGCAAGCTCACCTTTTTGAGCAATAACAACACCGTTCTCTCCTGGCTAACGAGTATTAGCGAGGAGCGCTAGCTAGCTAGTAGCCAACTCTGCTGATTCGCGCTTGCTTTGTCTGAAGTGTTTGCTTGTGAGAGCAAAATGATGAAATATGCTAATCCTGGTTTAAAAGTTTTGTGTATGTGTTGCACTTTGGTGCTGTGCATTAAGTTGTGTGTATTTTCTTTCTCAAATCTGTTTCCACATGCCTGGGGTCCACCTCCCTCAGCATGAATCCCCCAGGCTCTCCTGCACCTATTGCAGCACCAGCATCGGAGCCGACACCGATACCAGCCCCATCACCAGCTCCATCAATGTCTGGCATGGCACGTTCAAGTGCTGGTAAGGCACACTTAACAAAAGATGAACACCCTGTTGTGTTTATGGATACAGGTCAAGTGGACCCCAGGATCCAAAATCTCAACATATACAAGTGCATTTTCAAACCAGTGATTTATAAAGTGATTTATATAATTACTGAAGCCTCATAATAGACCCACATACCTATTCTGTGGATTTTCCAAAAACAGAGTTGGATCAGTGTTGTCGTGCTGTTTCTTTTCCACCATAAATCCCTGGATTGAAAATGTACCTGTACATGTACAGAGTGGATCCTGGGGTGCTCACTTGTCAGGGGTCCACAACCTGGTCCCATTTTTAGCTGTGGTCGAGGAAGTACTGATATAATTCTTGTTTTTGAAAAACTGATGTAGCACATGAGCTCACTTTCAAATGTACTTGCAGTCAACGTGCTTCATTGAAATGATTCAAGTCAGCTGACTGTATTAACTCATTCAGATTTCTGAGGCCACAATAACAACAAATTATTTTAAACATGATCTGGTGCCTGCAAAATCTGCTCTACTGAGGCGCAGCAACATGACAATTGTGCTTAAATACAACAACGAAGCATTTTTGTCACATCCCACCACTGGCTTTCACAAGTGTATTTCTCTAATATATGTTTTGAACTTGCTTTAACTAACCACCATCCATTTCTGTCTTTTGTCTAGGCAAGAGGAAAAGGAGCCACCCCACAACAGACCTTGCCACTGTTTGCCCAGATGCATAGTGACGAGGTGTGGCTCCATGAATGGCAGCTGGAACACAGCGTGAACAGCACGGTGAAGCACTTGCACAGCACATGCAGACCATCAATCGGCTTGCCGATGACACACGTGAAGCAAGGGAGCAAGAAGTCACCTTCTGAAGGGAGGAAATGGCACAGACTGCTGTCTTCAATCAAGCTATCCTGGCTGAACTGGGCAAGCTTGTGAACACGATTAGTGGCTGGCGTGTGTGACCCTGTCTCCCCACCCCCACTGTTTTTTTTTTAACTTTTGTACATGCAAAGCAAAACAGTCTGTAATTGTGCTAATACCTGTAATAAACCAGTGAATGTGTTTGCATCATGATTGTGTTTTGTCTGTTACGACACTGATGGGAAACGAGTCAGCTACATACACATCCTCTCTTCTAACCAAATTCAGCTGCAAATCAGGTTGTGTGTCTGTAGTACATTACCAACTTTCTCCAAAGTTTTAGAAAAAAAAGGTTGCTAGACAATTTTATTGGAGTATATTATGGGGTCAAATAATTACTTAAACATCCTCTCTTCTGACCAAATTTTGCTGTACATCAGGTTATGTGTCTGTAGTACATTACCAATTTTCTCCAAAGTTTTAGAAAAAAAGAGTTGCTTGACAATTTTATTGGACTATACTATGGAGTCTAATTACTTAAACATCCTATAAAAGTCTATAGAGCAAGGTCAGGTTGTAGGTTGTGGGAGCAGTTTCTGACTAACAAAATCTTGTGATGCAGTGAATCATGACATTGTAGTTAAAAAAAATATTTAGACACATTTTGATAATCCAGCCGTGCTATGTTTCCATGTTATCTGTGTGTAATGGTAAATAATGAAAGATTTTTCTTAACCAAAATTCTACCTTTCTACCCTGGAAAATTGGCAGGAATGCTAAGGGGTTAAGAAAAAGTCAACAAAACATTTAGGTATTTCATAATAATGGGTTAGGGTTAAATGGGGTACAACATGTTTCAACACATGATTCATAATTCTGTTAACGGACTGTTTTAGCATTTAATCACTCTTACCTTCACAAATAACCCTTATAAACAACAGAGGAGACGCATCTGAAAAGGGTAGAAAGGGTAGCATCTGAAAAGGGTAGAAAATTTTATTTTCAAAATACAGAAGCTAGACTTGTGTAGGCACATTAATGGGAAGGCACTCACATTGTTTAGTCATTATTGCTACACAAGTACTGCATCAGAGCATCTTGTACATCTCTGCCCTGCTCCTCTACACCCTGTGCCACTGCCACCACCGGTTCACGTGCTGCAGCTGCTGTATCATCCCATGTAGTATCAAAAGTCTCCATGATTTTCACACAGATTATGCAGAGCACAACAAGTAAGCACCATAGTTTTCACCAGATGGATGTCACAGTCTTTTCAGAAGGCAGCACCACCTTCCCTTAGCCTGCCGAAAGCATTCTCCACAACCACCCGTACTGGATTGATGTTTTGGTTGAACATGTGCTGTTCTTCTGTCAGTCGTCCAGTGTCATAGAATGGATTCAAGAACCAGTTTTGCAAGGGATAAGCTGAGTCCCCGAGGATGTAGTAGCCCGCACTTACCACACCAATGTTCCTGATGTGAGGTGGGAAGAGGTTTCCCCGGCTGGCTAACTCCCACAGTGTGGACATTCTCAGAACCCTAGCATCATGCAAGCTTCCTGGAAGCCCAGCAAACACATTCCAGAACAGCCCCTTTCCATCACCAACACCTTGAAGGATTATGGAGTGCCAGCCTTTACGATTTAAGTAGTCAGTGTGATATTGCTGTGGTGCCATGATGGGTATGTGGGAGCCATCAATAGCACCAACACAGTGTTGTAGCTCCACCTGTTCTCTCTGTTTGCAGCGATTATTTTGCAACAAAGCAGCTATCTGAAACATACACACAGCATACATATTTTAATACCTTTAATAGCGATAATCTGGCACCATCACAATGTAGTACACAGGATTATAATGACTATAGCAAGCATTAGCATTCGTTAGCTTACCCTCCTCCTCGTCCTCATCCGTCTTTGAGTAGTTTGCATCCTCATGTTTGCAGCTTCGTATTCCGCTTCATATTCCACTATGGCATCCAAAATTCCCCTGTACTTTTCCACCGTGTTTTCTCTCAACGCATGTAGCCTTCTCTGGCTCTCCTGTTTGGCCTTTACTGTGACAAAAAGCCACAGAGCGAGCAGTACGTAAATCATCCCCTCGTAAGCCTCCATTTTGTGTGCTGCTTGTGTGTCGCGTGCGTTTACATCACGGGAGTGTTGCGCTGCCTTGCTGTAAAAAAAGTCCCACCCACCTCAGGCAGTACTCTGCAGTAATGGAAACAAAAGTGTGCTGAGCTGTGGAAAGCCAAGTCGAAGTGAGTAGGGCCAAACATGTACTAGTGGAAAAGGGCCATTAGTTATGCTGCTAATAGGTTTAGACAGCCGGGGGACCTCCAACAATGCACTGGGCTTCACTCCTTTCTTCACTCTCAATGAAATTTTTTTTCTGGTCATTACCATCTGTTTGTTCTCTCTCATAGATTGAGTCCCCGTTGTGCTGTTTGCTCACTACAATTCTGTTCTTTTCTTCTTCTTTGCTATCCCTTCAACCCCCAGCCAGTTGCAGCAAATGACTGCCCCTCCCTGAGCCTGGTTCTGCTGGAGGTTTCTTCCTGTTAAAAGGGAGTTTTTCCTCTCTACCGTCGCCAAGTGCTTGCTTACAAGGGATCGCCTGATTGCTGGGGTCTTTCTGCAATTGTGGGGGTTTCCCCTACAGTTGAAAGTGCTATGAGATGACTGTTGTTGTGAAATGGCGCTATATAAATAAAGTTGAATTGAATTGAATTGATCTTGGTCCGGGTTCCGCCGGACCGGTGGCGCCACATGAGTAGGCTGCCCATTGCAACAGCCTTTTTTTTAATCTTCCTTCTTCTTTCTACACCTTTCACTCTGTATATATATCACGGACGCACAGATCGCCCCGGGGGTCTCCCGGGTCGGCGGACGGAGCCACGGTTTGCAGCGGGAGACGCTACAGCGGGGAGGAGCTAGTGCTAGCTAGCGCTTGGCCGCCGCCCGGTGCTAATGGGAAACTCGACATACCGGGAGCTGTAGCGAAAACGACGCGGGTGCCGGGCTGGAGTTTAGGCGGCGTGCAAGAAATATAAGACAGAATAATAAAGAGCGATGGCAAGAACCAAGCAGACCGCCCGTAAAATCTACTGGAGGAAGAAGCCCCCCAGGAGACAGCTAGCCACCAGGGCTGCTCGGAGAAGCGCTCCGGCCACCGGCAGAGTGAAGAGGCCTCGCCGTCACAGGCCCGTGGCTCTGAGAGAGATCCGTTGCTGCCAGAAATCCACGGAGCTGCTCATCTGTAAGCTGCCCGTCCAGCGCCTGGTGAGGGAGATCGCTCAGGACTTCAAGACCGTCCTGCGTTTCCTGAGCTTCACCGTCATGGCTCTGCAGGAGACCAGCGAGGCCCACCTGGTGATCTCTTCTTCGCTAAGGGGGTCACCATCATGCCCAATGACTTCCAGCTGGCCCGCTGCATCCGCGGAGAGAGAGCTTAGACTTTCTGCTGCACATTCACCAACCAACCATAATGCTCTGCACTGTGTGTCTATATATATACATTTATAGTAATATGGACATATGTTTACTAGATGTTGTTTTTTCTTGCCTTCTGATTGTTGCTCTGAGTGTTGCTATCCCTGTGCTGTTGCAATCCTGGAATTTCCCCATTGTGGGACTAATAAAGGCTTATCTTATCTTATCTTATCTTATCTGATGGTGATCCCTTTTCTTTGGAGCTACTGGGATTTGGGAAGTGCCTGGCAAATACTTCTTTTTTTTTTTTTTGCTTGGGAAATTGAGCTAACCTTGGCAAGATCTGCTTGAAGTCAAAATGACTGTGCCCACTCCCAGCACATGAACGGAAGAGTAAAATGTAGGTTTTATTTGCACTTCTACTTTGTCTTTTGTCGTCACTTCTACACAGAGTATTAACCAACTTCGAAACATATCTTAAACAGCATTTTTACTGTATGCAAGTTACTCCATGCTTTCTTGTTTTCAGTGAGCAAGTGAGTACGGCAGATGGATTATGACATCTAATAGAGAACTGTGATATTGTGGAAAGTGTGAAATGAGGAGGCAAGGTTACAAGCAGACGAAGTTTATTACACTCTCCCATCAGTCATACACAAAAAGCATAGACAGCTAAGCACAGCTTCTCCTTTTATATCCACAGCTTGTCTCACATCTCCACGACACTTCACATCACAAGGCATGACATTTCACATCACAATACATTCACCCTTGACCCCCCACAGCACCTTCTTCCTGCCATACTCCCCATGATCTCCTTGCTATTGTCCACCTCTCTTTATTCTCTGCATCCTGAATGGGACGCTGTCTGCCGACTCACCCAAGGTCCAACACCTCCCCACCCCCACCCCCAGACAGAGTTTCAGTCCACATGCCTTTTGGGCTTCAGTCTCCTCCCATATCTGCTGTGACCAGGGTTTCTATGCTGGCGGGGGGCTGCTGGAAGTGTGTCTGACTGCGGGTGGGCCGTGGCGAGAGGGGGGGTGTTTTATGAAAATATTTAGACAGGTTCGTGAGGAGTCGGCACACAGGAATTCACACTGAGACAGACTGCTAGAATAAACTGTATCTTTTATTCCCCACAGAAAATCTCCTTCACACACAGAGAAATCATTGCATGTCACACATTTCCTTCACACAAGGATTAATGCATTTCATGTCATTTCATCAGCTCTTACCGTGATACAGATGACTGGGAGCCGCAGTCCGCAAAGAGCGTATGATTTCTCAGCTGGACGTTTTGCGCAAAAAAACTCACAGCAGACTCCCCGTATTGAGGGAAAGCCCCTGTTTTTAAAGGAAGGCTAGGTACAGAACAGAGTGGCCATCTCTGCTCCGAGCAAGCCCCCTCCCATCATAGAATTGCGTGGGGAGCAGGAAGGGCCAATTCCTGTTCTCAGGCAATTCTCTACCCGGCTCCCAAAACATACTGTGAACTGAACACCTGCTTCTTGCTTCATTGCACACACACACACGAGGAATAAAGGTCATGCCTTTGTTTCATAAGCATGCAACAGTGATTTAAGGAGTGAAAACTTGCTGTGCTAAGGAAAACAGTTTCTAAAAACAGGTCATGGTGTGCCTTAAGATAAATTCATCATGGGAAGAGAACTGGATTGTTAAAACATATTAAAATCAACTGAGAAACAAATCAGGGCACACATTAAAAACACATTTATATTACAGGGGGGGGAACTCCACTTTGCCCGTGTGGCTGTCCTTGGTGAATCGTTTGCCTGGGGAGCTCTCCGTGGGGTCTTCCACGACGAGGGACCCGAGCCAACAGCACTTGCTCGTCCGCCACCACAAAGGCAGGCTTAAGTCTGTCTATGCATATTTTCTCCCGACACCCTCCAAAATCTAACAAAAAATGCTTGTCCCCTGTTTCCAGCACTCTGAACGGGCCATCATAGGGTGAGCGCAATGGAGAGCGATGGGCATCCTGGCTGACGAACACGAACCCCGCATTCTTCAAAGTTTTCGGCAAGAAAGTGCGTGGAAAACAGTGATGGGCCAGGCCGGGCAGCATGCCTGTGTCTGCACTCTGTTGCAAACGCTGAGACGGGCAGTTGTCTGGTGCGGGATTATCTGGCAAAAATTCCCTGGGCAGGCGCAGTGGCTGAGAAAAAACCAGCTCTGCCGGGGAAGCCTCCAAATCCTCTTTTGGTGCGGAACGCAACCCCAATAAAACCCACGGCAACCGGTCTACCCAATTTGCATCCGTAAGCGAAGCCCTTAGCGCCGCTTTCAGTGACCTATGAAAACGCTCGCATAACCCATTGGCCTGTGGGTTGTACGCGGTTGTGCGATAAATTGCGACACCCAGGCTGCGGGCCATCGCAGACCACAGGTCGGAAACAAACTGAGGGCTCCTATCAGACGTGATGTCCGACGGGATTCCAAAACGCGCCACCCATGTTGTCAAAAAAGCGCGCGCCACATCCGCGGACGTGGTTGCCACCAGCGGGACTGCTTCTGGCCAGCGTGTGGTGCGGTCCACCACTGTCAGGAGGTGCATGCACCCCTGCGATGGCGGGAGGGGGCCCACGAGGTCCACGTGAACGTGGTCGAATCTTTTAGCCGGTATGCTAAATGGCTCCAAAGGAGACTTTGTGTGTCTGTGTACTTTGGCTCGTTGGCACGCTACACAGGCTGCAGCCCACTCTTTCACTTGTTTGCGCAGGCCTGGCCACACAAATTTAGCTCTCACCATTTTGACTGATGCGCGCACTCCTGGGTGTGCCAGAGCGTGAACTGACTCGAACGCGCGGCGGCGCCACGCAACCGGGACTACCAGGCGCGGGCGTCCCATGGAGACGTCGCAGATTGGGGGGGGGGGGGGGCTGCTGTCTTGCAGTACTGCTCTCCAGCCTTAACCCTGTTGGTCCAGACTGGAGCGCGCGCACGTCTGTATCGCCAACCTGCTCTGCGGCCATGGCTGTATAATCTATCCCTCCACAGACCGGGGCCACCACCACGCGCGAGAGGCAGTTCGCCACCACATTCAGTTTACCCGACACATGCTGAATATCGGTCGTAAACTCTGAGATCGCGGCCAGCTGCCTCTGCTGCTGGCCCGACCAAGGTTCAGAAACCTTGGCCATCGCGAACGTCAGTGGCTTGTGGTCTACAAACGCGGTGAAGTTGCGCCCTTCGAGCCAGAACTGGAAGTGGCGTATGGCCAGGTGGAGAGCCAGCAACTCGCTGTATTTACACTCACTGTTGCGCAAAGCCTTGCTGAAAAAAGCGAGCGGCTGCCAAGAACCGGCGACACGTTGCTCCACGACAGCCCCTATGGCAATGTCCGAGGCGTCGGTGGTGAGCGCTATCCGGGCCGCTGGGTCTGGGTGTGCCAACAGTGCGGCATTTGCCAGGGCTGCTTTAACCTTAGAGGACGCCTGCTCTCGCTCCGGAGTCCATTCGACTCCCTCTGTGGGTTTCTGTCTCTTGAGCGTGGCGAACAATGGCTGCATGAGTTGAGCTGCGTGGGGGAGGAAACGGTTATAAAAGTTAACCATCCTCAAAAATTCTTGCAGCGCCCTGACCGTCTGAGGCTGGGGAAAATTCGCTACAGCGCGCACCTTATCGGGCAAGGGTATCGCTCCCTCTGGTGAGACGCGGTGCCCCAGAAAATCAATCTGCGTCACGCCGAACTGGCACTTTACAGGGTTGATTATTAACCCGTGCTCCTCCAACCTCTGGAAAACCGTCCTGAGGTGGGTTACGTGTTCGTCCTCAGATGCATTGTCTACCAGGATATCATCCAGGTAGACAAACACACGGGAGATCGCGCAGCACCGCGTCCATCATGCGCTGGAACGTCTGTGCCACTTCTTTTAACCCAAATGGCATGCACAGGAACTCGAACAAGCCGAACGCAGTTATTACCACTGTTTTGGGTATGTCCTCCGCGCGCACTGGGACCTGGTGGTAACCGCGGACCAGGTCTATTTTAGAAAAAATGCATGCTCCGGCGAGGTGAACGGAAAAATCCTGAATGTGGGAATCGAGTAGTGGTCGTGTGCTGTGGCGTTATTCAACCTGCGGAAATCCCTGCACGGTCGCCACGACCCCTCAGCCTTAGGGACCATGTGTAGCGGGGACGCCCATGGGCTGTTCGAACTCCTGATGATGCCCAACCTTTTCAGGTTGGCAAACTCCTCGCGCGCTATGGCCAGTTTAGCTGCGTCCAAGCACCGAGGTCGTGCGAAAACGGGTGGCCCGGTGGTGGTTATAAAGTGCTCCACCCCGTGTTTAGCGGTGGCCGCCGAAAACGTCGGGACTGTGAGTGCTGGAAACTGAGTGAGCAGTGTGTGGAACTTACCGCCTGGAGCTGTGACGTTGACTTGTGTTACTGGCCCGGCCCCTCAAGCTGTACAGGGGAGAGAGTCAAAGGACAGTGCATTAACCAGGCACCTGTTAGCAACGTCAACCAGTAAACCATGCGCACAAAGAAAATCAGCCCCCAGGATATGGTAATTCAGTGTTGCTATGACAAAAGTCCACTCGTATGTACGGCCGTGTAGAGATAAGATCAGTGTTCTCTCACCAAAGGTCTTAATTTCCGAGCCGTTTGCTGCCAACAGCCCGGGGCTGCTAGGTCTTGCCAGCCGGTCTACATAGGTCGGCAGGATGATGCTCTTCTGTGCTCTGGTGTCCACGAGGAAATGCCTCCCTGAGCGCGCGTCCGTCATGTAGAGCAGCTTATTCTCTTCACCGGCGGTCACAGCTGCTACCGACTGCCCGCCTTGGCGTTTCCCGAGCGCTTGAACTGGCACGGTGGCGCACATCTGTGTGCGTTCTCTCCGAAGCGGCGGTGGTAGAAACAGAGCGGGTCTCTCTGGCGCCCCTTGGCCCCCGCTGCCGCTACCGTCGGTGGCTCCTCGCTTCCTCTGGTCGTCTCGCTGGGGTCCGACGCAGCCGCGTTGACTGTGAGGGCTCTGGTGGTAAGGATGATCCGGTCTGCCTCCTGGGCTAGTGCACTGTAGTCACGCATGGCCAGCGACGGCGAATTAGCCAGAACCGCTCTCGCCTTTGTTCGGAGATTCCGCAGGAAAAGGTGGGCAAACAGGAAATGCCCGTCGTCCGTGCCCATTAACGCCAACATCTTCTCCATCAGATCGACAGCTGAACCATCTCCCAACTCGGAATGCCTCAGGAGCCTCTCTGCTGTCTCGCAGTCCGAGAGCGTGTAGCGTCAGGTCAGCGCCATCTTGAGAGCTTCATATCTGTTGTGGGCTGGGGGCTGGTCGAGTAGGCTCGCTACCTGTTGGGCTGTGCGAGCGTCCAGCGCTGAAACCACGTAGTAAAACTTGGTTTCATCTGCCGTTATTCCCCAGAGGGCGAACTGAGCCTCGGTGTGGTGGAACCAAGAGCGCGGGTTGTGCTGCCAGAAGTCCAGTAACTTGACTGAAACAGCGCACGTGCTGCTGGGGGTTCCCATCCGGGCCGACTCCAGGGTTCCTGCCTCATGTTCCATCATACGTCCAGGGTCACCAGTGTGGAGAGTGTGAAATGAGGAGGCAAGGTTAGGAGCAGACAAAGTTTATTACACTCTCCCATCAGTCATACACAAAAAGCATAAACAGCTAAGCACAGCTTCTCCTTTTATATCCACAGCTCGTCTCACATCTCCATGGCGCTTCACATCACAAGACATGACATTTCACATCACAATACATTCACCCTTGACCCCCCACAGCTCCTTCTTCCTGCCAAACTCCCCATGATCTCCTTGCTATTGTCCACCTCTCTTTATTCTCTGCATCCTGACTGGGACGCTATCTGCCGACTCACCCAAGGTCCTACAATATCATCTAGTGTGATTTCCCAACCCAGTCTTTGTCTTGTTCAACTCCTGGCTAGATCCCAAGAGGCACGCCTTTGCTGTGCTGACCTAACCAGACAGCAATCATTTAGCATGGTCTAGTGGACTGAAAAGTATTTTTTTTTTATTACTCTTGTACCTAAATACAGTTGAAATCAAAAGTCTACATACATTGTATAAAAAGACACATAACCTTTTATTCTCACCAAAATTATTTCTATTCGCTAAATAATTTTTATATTTACTAAATATTTTTTTTTAGATATTTTCTTTATGACTTTCTTCAAAGTCAGAAGTTTACATACAGTGGTGTGAAAAAGTGTTTGCCCCCTTCCTGATTTCTCATTTTTTTTGTGTGCTTGTCACACAGATGTTTCAGATCATCAAACAAATTTAAATATTAGACAAAAATAAAACAAGTAAACACAAAATGCAATTTTTAAATGGTGTTTATTATTAAGGGTAAAAAAAAAAAATCCAAACCTACATGGCCCTGTGTGAAAATGTGACCCCTCCCCCAATTAAAATTACATTAAAATTAAATTAAATCACCCTTTATTGTCATTCAACTGTACAACCAATCATGTACAGTAGAACGAGATTGTGCTTTACCTATCTACTGTGTTAATCACACACACCCCAAGTGTAGAATCAGAGGGCCGCTGCCATGCAAGGCGCCGCCACAAATTTCCCTCCTCCATTCCATTATTGCTGAGCACCAAGCTGGATGGCAGGAAGTTCCACTTTTATATGGTCTTTGGCATGACCCGGCCGGGATTTGAACCCCTGCCTCCCGGGTGTGGGGCGGATGCTCTACCAACTGAGCCACCACTCCGGTATTACATTACATAAATTAACTGTGGTTTATGACATCTTTGGAAAGCTGAGTTCAATTTCTCTAGCCAAATCCAGGTCTGATTACTGCCACATCTGTTCTCAATCAAGAAATCACTTAAATAAGACCTGCCTGACAATGCAAATTAGACCAAAAGATCCTCAAAAGCTAGATATCGTGCTGTGATCCAAAGAAATTCAGAAACAAATGAGAAGCAAAGTAACTGAGATCTATCAGTCTGGAAAAGGTTATTAAGCCATTTCTAAAGCTTTGGGACTCCAGCAAACCACAGTGAGAGCCATTATCCACAAATGGCAAAAACATGGAACAGTGATGAACCTTCCCAGGAGTGGCCGGCCGACAAAAATTACCCCAGGAGCGCAGTGACGACTCATCCAAGAGGTCACAAAAGACCCCACAACAACATCCAAAGAACTGCAGGCCTCACTTGCCTCAGTTAAGGTCAGTGTTCATGACTCCACCATAAGAAAGAGACTGGGCAAAAATGGCCTGCATGGAAGAGTTCCAAGACAAAAACCATTGCTAAGCAAAAAGAACATAAAGGCTCATCTCAGTTTTGCCAGAAAACATCTTGATGATCCCCAAGACTTTTGGGAAAATACTCTGTGGACTGACGAGACAAAATTTGAACTTTTTGGAAGGTGTGTGTCCCATTATATCCAGCGTAAAAGTAACACAACATTTCAGAAAAGGAACATCATACCAACTGTAAAATATGGAGGACGTAGTGTGATGGACTGGGGCTGTTTTCCTTCTTCAGAACCGGGAAGACTTGCTGTAGTAAATGGAACCATGAATTCTGCTGTCTACCAAAAAATCCTGAAGGAGAATGTCAGGCCATCTGTTCGTGACCTCACGCTGAAGTGCACTTGGGTTCTGCAGCAGGACAATGATCTAAAACACACAAGCAAGTCCACCTCTGAATGGCTTAAGAAAAACAAAGTGAAGATTTTGGAGTGGCCTAGTCAAAGTCCTGACATGAATTCGATTGTGATGCTGTGGCATGACCTTAAAGAGGCAGTTCATGATTGAAAACCCTTCATTGTGGCTGAATTACAACAATTCTGCAAAGATGAATGGGCCACAATTCCTCCACAGCGCTGTAAAAGACTTGTTGCCAGTTATCGCAAATGCTTGATTGCAGTTGTTGCTGCTAAGGGTGGTCTAACCAATTATTAGATTTAGGGGGCAATCACTTTTTCACACAGGGCCATGTAGGTTTGGATTTTTTTTCCCCTTAACCTCTTGCGCTCCGTTGTACCACAGACGGGCAAGTCTCTGCATCCTAGAGTGCACGAGGGCGCTCTCGTGCGCTCTAGGACGCATGATGGAGATTGTGATGTAGGTGGTGTATGGCGTCTAAGCGCGCACTGAAAATAAAAGCTGCAGACACAGCCGCAAACAGATTAGTTCATCTGCTTGACCTCTCATTCGACTAATAAGAGCCTTGAATTGGGTTTCTGAAACCTTGAAGAACCAATGACTGAAAACTTGGCAAGAAGGACCCGCCTACCAACGCAGCGAGCCAATTGAAGCACAGAAGGTCGCTGAGCTGTTTTGTCTACAAAGGCTGGGTGAAGAGAGACTGCTTCAGCAGCCACAGGCAGTGCTTTATTATTTTTTTTTTAAAATTCCAGCAGAGTGTTTAGGATTCTCTTATATGGTCATCATAGACTGACGGAGGCCGACGACAAAGGTCGTAAATCATTCGCCAAAACCGCAATCATGGAATTATGTTTTGACCGGGTCGCGAGACCAGAACCACGAGCGGACCAGCGTCGTGTTCGTCTGACAATGAGGAAGAGAAGTTGGCCAGGACAATGTGGCTGTGAAGAGGTAAGGTGTTATAAGCCAAATTATTTTTTATCCCTGAAAATTGTAATCAAAAATGACTTTTGACTGATTGGTAAATTACAACTGTGCGGCGCACGATGTCCGAAGTGCGTGCACCACGTTACACGGTTCATTCGTCGCCTCCGGACCGTGAACGCCCGCTACAGAATCGTAGCGGCGGGGGGGGGGGGGGGGCGCGGTGACAGCGCTGCTGTGGCCACATCGCCACATCCGAGTGTAATCCATCATGTAGCGATGGCCGATCTCTGTCCTCTGTAGCGAGGGGGGGGGGACAACCCCCCCCCACACACACACAGACACAGCCCTGAGTGTCACCTTTCATTAGAGCCCAAACTGAGCTTCTACATTGAATCATTCAAAAGTTACAGACGTTTTTCCAAACTGTGCCATTTGGCACAATTTGGCACAGTTCCAAAACGCCTGGGAACAGCCTGAGAACAAAGCTGTGTAATATATTCATTTTTTGTGGTATTGCTATAAAATTTGGACCTCAGCTGGATAACACTTGGTTCTACATTTCTGTTGCATTTTCCAGCCCGGATCTGAAGCTGTGTGTTATTTGAAAGCATTTGTATCCAAAAAACCACCCAGGCCAAATTTATTTTCTTCAAGTTCACTATGTTTAGATGACTGTAACTCAGTGGCCGGAGCCCTTAGAGAGATCATGTTTTTTTTGCCAAAAAAATCAAAGTGTTTTCTTTTAAATGAGACCAACCCCATGAAGATGCTGCAAAGGGTTGAAGAACAGCTTTCGATTTACTTTGGGCACATTATTTTTTGGCATTTTTAGGAAAATTGACCGGAGTGCAAGGGGTTAGTAATAAACACCTTCATTTAAAAACTTCATTTTGTGTTTACTTGTGTTATTTTTGTCTAATATTTAAATTTTTTTGATCATCTGAAACATTTAAATGTGACAAACATACAAAAAAATGAGAAATCAGGAAGGGAGCAAACCCTTTTTCACACCACTGTACACTAAGATTACTATGCCTTTGAACAGTTTGGGAAAGCCCAGATGATGGTGTCATGGCTTTGAAAGCTTCTGTTAATTGACAACATCTAAGTTAATTGGAGGCACAACTGTGGATGTATTTTAAGGCGCAACTCAAACACACTGCTTCCTTGTGTGACATCATGGTAAAATCAAAAGAAATCAGCCAAGATATAGAGGAGAGAATTGCGGACCTCCACAAGTCTGGTTCATCCATGGGTACAATTTCCAGATGCCTGAAGGTGACATATTCATTTGCTTAAACAATTATACAAAAGTATAAACACCATGGAAATGTCCAGCCATCACAGCACTCAGGAAGTAGATGGGTTCTGTGTCCCAGAGATGAACATGTTTTAGTGCAAAATGTGCATATCAACTTAAGAACAAAAGCAAAAGACCTTGTGAAGATGCTAGCTGAAGCTGGTAAAAGAGTGTCATTATCTACAGTGAAATGAGTCCTGTTCCGACATGGGCTGAAAGGCCACTCGGTGAGGAAGAAGCCATTACTGCAAAAGCAACATAAAAAAGCCAGATTACAGTTTGCAAATGCACACAGGGACAAAGACCATAAGTTTTGGAGACATGTCCTGTGGTCTAATGAAACTAAAATTCAACTGTGTGGCACTTTGGCCAACCATGGTTGTTTTTAAATGTGCTATATAGATAAAGGTGACTTGACTTGGCCATAATGACCATCTTTACATTTGTAGGAAAAACGGGGAAGCTTGCAAGCCTGACAGGAAGGGATCCTGCCAGCTCCGTGTGCTTGTCTCTGTCTCTCTCCTCCCTGATTATCGCTCCCTGCATTCCTGATTACACCTGTGACCAGTTTGAATCACTCTTTATAAGGGAGCCTCTCTCATTGCTCTGCCTGGTCATATAGACTCTCAAACCAACCTTGTCATTGCCTTGCCTGCCCTGTAGAACTCTTGTCTTGCCTGCTGTGTTCTTGACCTTTGCTTGCTTTAGACCCTGTTGCCTGCCGGATGCCCTGGACATCTGCTTGCCTATGATTTGGACTTGCCTACAATATAGATTTGGATTACCTGGACTGTGCAATTTTCCCCACCACATTCCCCAAAATAAGTTGACTTACCACTGTGTACTTATATTGTCTTCTTCACCCCCTTCCCTCCTTCCAGGCCTGGCCAGCCTTGCTGCAGCTTTGCCCTGGAACACCTGCACCGCTTCCCCTGCACGGGTGTACGCCTTCACCATCTCCAACTTCCCAGCCAAGAAGATCAGCCTCCCTGGTTCAGCAGCGTTCCCCCAGTGGCATAAAACATACAGTATTATATTCTCTATCTAATCCATTATACTCACCCCTGTTCTGCACTCTCTTCCCAGGGTTGCCAGATCTTCAAGGCAAATCATTATTGCATCATTACTGCACAATTTTGTAAGCAAAAGATTATTGTCGCTTTACTCTTTGCCTCATCCGTGTTGCTCTTGAGTCTAAGCGTGTAAACCATAACAGTACTCGACCAGCAAATAGACAAAGAGACTAGGATGAGGCAATATTAGCTCATCTCAGCACCATCAAGCAGCGTTACAACCAAATTTCCCACTAGAACCAAGTCATGTTAAATGAAATGTTAAAGACGTCAGAGCATCTAGCTAAGTTAGAGGAGACAGTTCAGCTTTTTACCGCTGCCACTCTCACCTCTGTGCCCCCAGTTATAGCCCCCCCCGGCAGGTTACCAGGGTCGGTCCCCGCCATCCACCGTGCCATCCCATTATGGGGGTCAGTTCGGGGGGGGGGGGGGGGGTTCTTGTTCCAGTCTTGTTCCAGTGCCAACTTGTTTTTGACAGCCCACCAGGTGATTTTCCGTCTTACCGTAGTAAGATAGTAAGCTATTTAGTGGCTTGATGGGCCCAAGCTATTATTCAGGGACCAGCGTATCAAGCATTTTCCTATGAACAATTCACTGGTGAATTCTCTCGAGTTTTTGATCATACTGACCAGAAGGGGAGTGCGTCCACTAAGATAATGACCATCCACCAGGGGATGAGAACCGCGGTGGAACACGCCATTGAATTCCACATGCTTGTGGTTGAGGCGGGTCGGGACAACGTTGCACTACATGCAGCATTCACATACAGCTTAAACGCCACGGTCCGCGACAAGCTCGCTCGCCTTCGGGACGAGCCCAAGTCCCTAGACAAATTCATATCTCTGGTTATTAAACACGTTAACTGGCTGCAACAACGTTCTAAAGAGTGACAGCCCGGTCCTCACTCTGCCCCCCATCCCTGACCTACACCATTTACCGCTCCTCGCTCTTCTGCCTGCTAGCACCTCCTCTGATGCTCCTGAGCTGATGGTGGTGGGGTGGTCCAAACTCACCTATGCCGAACGGCAGCGGTGCTCCGAGGAGGGGCTATGCCTGTACTGTGGCCAAACTGGTCACACCACTGCCCAGTGTCCAGCAAAGTTAAAAGCTTAAGCCCGTCAGTCACTTTAGAGTACCTGACGGGCAGTACAGCAAATCCCTCACTCAAATGCTTATCTTTACCAATTCGTTTGTGGCTTGAGTCCGCCGAGTATGTTGGTTCTGCTTTAGTTGACTTTGGAGCCGAGCAAAGTTTCATCTCTTAGCACCTGGCGACCCAATTTAACATTCCTTGTTCTGATCTACCCCAACCCATACAAGTAGTGGGTCTCCCCAGCCAGCCCTTTTGCCGAATTGTTAAACAGACAGTCCCTCTCTCTCTGCTCACTTTGGGTAACCATCATGAACGCATAGCCTTTCTAGTTCTCCCCATGTCCACTTCCCCCATCGTCCTTGGATTCCTCTTGGATTCCTCATAACCCAGTTATTGACTGGAAGACGGGAAGCATAAGCTCATGAAGCTCATTCTGTATGTCCGCCTACCTCAGGTCCGCTGCCCGCTCCCAATCCATTCACATCCAGCCCACCACTCCTGAAGCACTCGATCTATCGCTGCTTCCCCCCGATTACCATGACCTGGCCCCTGTTTTTAGCAAGGCTAATGTCATGTATCTGAGCCTGTGCTCACACTCTCTATGTATTTTTGAGCATTTTTCTTCTGTTATTATTTTCTGGTCTGTTTCTGTTATCTTGGTTGTATGGCACAAGTCTCCTTCCTCATCTCCCAGACGCACCCACTATTCACTCACAGTTTCCAGTTGTGAGTGATTATGTTTTGGATACTGCTACTTCCCCTCCCACTGCTCTCAGTCTGCTCAGCTGGGACAAGTCATGCAATTAGTCCTCCTGCCTGCCTTAGCTCTCACACCTGCAGCTCATTTTGTTCCATGTATTTAAACTCTGCCTGTGCACTCTGTATTTGCAGCAGTCATGTTTGAATGTTACTGGGACTATCTACTCTGTTCCTCCCTCTACACTCGCGGGGCGATGTCGGCTCTGGAGTGCTTATCCTTGTCAGTTTTCCTCATTTATATTTTTGTTTGTCATGCACTGTTTGGATTCTGTTTTTGTTTATTAAATGTCACACCACAGTCCAGCGTGTGGATCTGTCTTTTTGTCCCAAAGGGGCCCATTCATGACAGCTAAGGCCCTGTCTCTGCCCCCTCATCACCCTTATGACTGCGCCATCAAGCTTCAACCGGCGGCTCGATAACCCTCCAGCCGCCTCTATAGCCTGTCCGCCCCAACAGGGAAGCTATCAATAAATATATCAAGGAATCAGTGAACACTGGCATTATTCGCCCCATGTCTTCTGCTGTTGGTGTGGGTTTCTTCTTCATGGGCTAAAAGGATGGCTCACTACGCTAATAATATCACCATTTTACCCCGAATTTAAAACACCCAAGCACAGTGTTGTAGCTCTTTGTGGCTCTGACTAGAATACGTCTGCTCTGAGGTAAATTTGATTATGTCCAACATATTTTAACAAAATGCAGCTGACTTTATTGCGGTGGAAACATTGATATATCTCAGAGCTTTAATTTGTTTACAGCGTTAGCATGTTAGCAGCAGAGCTAACTAATGGAGCTACTGTCCACGGAGCTACTGGCCACTTTTTAAGGTCATCTTCTCATCCCTCCATAGTCGTGGGATGTGGTATGATTATATTACTGTTTTTGAGGGGCAAAAGGCTGTGTTTCTGCATTTTTGATGCCAAAGTCATTGTTTTTTAACAAGGAAAAGTGTTCCATTTCAGTGACAACAATGCATTCTAAACTAGTACCAGAAGTTGCTACCATAATTCACGCAAGGCATCATGGGGCCTAGGAATAAGGTGGCTATAGCAAGCATGCTGAATGTGGGGGTACA
Organism: Pholidichthys leucotaenia; assembly: GCA_020510985.1. NCBI lineage: Eukaryota > Metazoa > Chordata > Actinopteri > Cichliformes > Pholidichthyidae > Pholidichthys > Pholidichthys leucotaenia. The sequence continues at coordinate 371,060,863 of CM035842.1, read as the reverse complement.
AGCACCTGTTTGAGCTGTTCATTAGCCCTTACATACTGCAAATATTTTATGCCTTCACAGATCACAAGAATTCCCTCATGGTAATTGTCTATACCAAATTTTGGACTATAGCTCTATTTAGAATAGAGCTAAATAGCCCATCTCCATCAATAAATGCATGATTAATCCTTAGTAAATGTTTCAGAGAATGGGGAGAGTGTATTTTTTTTTTGTAACTTAGATTTTTATTCATTTTTCATCATATATAATGCATTCAGATCACATTCTACATTTAAAAAACAAAGGGGTTAGGGTAGGGAAAAATAAAAAAAAAATAAACAAAATAAAAATAAAAATAAAAAAAAATAAAAAATAAAAGGGGGGGGGGACAAATGTTGGAGCATCAAGTTTTTAGTTTCCATCTCTTAATTCTTCTGGTTTTTTCAGTGTCTTTGGTTATTCTTTCAATTTCTGCCTCGTTGTTGCACTTTGTAGTGTGTCCATTTCCGCCATTTTTTCTCCCATATTCCTTCTTGCATTCTTCGTCGATATGTTAGTTTTTCCATCATACGTATGTCCTCAACAATGTCAGTCCATTGTTCTTGGTCAGGAAGAACTTCTGATCGCCATTTTTTTGTGATAGTTTTTTTACATGCAATCAACAAGATTTTAACTAGATATCTGTCCTCAGCCTGTATAACACTGTCTTTTTTAAGATCACATAAGTACATCAGGTTACAGTTCATTGGTATATTATATCCTAATATCCTCTGTATTGTCACATGCATAGATTTCCAAAATGATGATATTTTGTAGCATTTCCAAAACATATGTGAGTGGTCTGCATTTTGAGCCACATCCCCTCCAGCATAAAGATTGGGTATTTGTATATTTTCCTTGAATCTGTGGTGTAATGAAAAAGCGAATCAGGTTTTTCCATCCAAATTCCCTCCATGCCCTTGAATTTGTTGATGTGTGTTGTGTTTTCCATATTTCCTGCCAGCTTTCTTCTGTTATGTTTAAATTGAGCTCTTTCTCCCATTTCTCCTTTATATAGTTACTTGTATGATTGTTTGTCATAAGTTTCTGATATAGTTTTGAAATAATTCTTATTTTATTTCCTGCATATGAGCTTAAAATAAGTTGTATAATCTCGTTCACATCTGTTTGGAGGTTATGCCTAATCTTCTTCATATAGTAATCTCTCATCTGCAGATATCTGAAAAATTCCGATCTTTCTAATTTAAATTTTCTCCTGATATTTACAAAGCTCCCGAGATCTTTTTTTCCGATATTGCCCCATGCTGTGATTCCCTTGTTCACCAGATTTTTGTATCCCCCATCTTGTTTTGCCGGTTCAAACTGACTGTCAAATGCTACCCATTTCAATAGTTTTATGTCTTCCCTTATATTATATTTTTGTACTATTTTATACCACAGTTCTAAAGTAAATTTAGTGATTGGGTCTATTTGTTTGATTTGCTTATATGCATCTTTATCCCCTATTATGCTTTGTACTGGGAGTCCCTCAATTTCCTTTTCCATTTCTTTCCATTTTGCCTCATATCCCTCGTCGCACCAACATATGATATATCTTATTTGTGCTGAGTAGTAATATTCCTTTAGACTCGGTAGGCCCATGCCTCCTTTCTCTTTTGGTAATTGGAGGGTTTTATATTTCACTCTTGGTTTTTTACCTCCCCAAACAAATCTCGATATCATCCTGTCCCACTTTGAGAATTGGGCATCTGGAATCTCTGTTGGTATAGCCTGGAAGAGGTAAAGTAATCTAGGTTGTATGCTGATTTTGACTGTCTCAATTTTTGAATTCAGATCCATATTTAAGATTGACCATCTATCAATATCTTTTTTTTATTTCTTGTTCCAACCTATCATAGTTTGCTTTATATATTTTGCTTAGGTCTTTAGGTATGTTCACTCCAAGGTATTTTATTTCTTTTTGCTTCCAGTTTAGTTTGATCTTATCAGTTATCTGGTTTAGAGGGTTATAGTGGAATGTCAGTATTTGTGTTTTTGTTATGTTTATCTTGTATCCTGATAATTTTCCAAAATTTTCTATCAAGTTCATCATTTCCATTATTGATTTATCTGGTTGTTCAAGATAAACTATAATATCGTCTGCAAATAGCCCAATCTTGTGTTCCGCCCCCTTTATTGTTACACCTTTTAATTTCTTATTTTGTCGTATAGCTTGAGCCAATGGTTCTATGAACAGAGCAAACAAGGTGGGCGATAAGCAGCATCCCTGCCTAGTTGATCTTTGTATATTTACTTTGTCTGTTAAGCTACCGTTTATCTTGATTCTTGCCACAGGTTCTTGATATAGCGTCCTTATGCATTGTACTGATTTTTCGTTAAATCCAAAGCGCTCCAGTACACTATATAGGAATTTCCAGTTAACCCTGTCAAATGCTTTTTCTGCGTCTAAACTCATTATTACTGCGCTTTTCTTTTCTTTATGTATTTGGTTAATTATATGTATTGTTCTCCTGATATTGTCATGTGTTTGGCGTCCCTCTATGAATCCAGTTTGATCATCTTCTATCAATTCCGTCAAGAATGTCTTTATTCGTTTACATATAATTGTTGTGTATATTTTATAATCTACATTTAATAAAGAGATTGGTCTATAGTTTCCGCATTGTTCTTTATCTTTCCCTGGTTTTAAAATAACTGAAATGATTGCTTCGTTCCATGTTGGAGGTATTTTGTTGTTGTTCAGCGTCCAATTAAATGACTTTAGGAGTTGTGGCAAGAGTTCTTCTATAAACAGTTTATAAAACTCAGATGGGTATCCATCACTACCTGGTGATTTACCATTTTTAAGTGACTTAATCACATCTCTGATCTCTTGTGTTGTTATTTCTGCTGTTAGTTTTTCATTTTGTTGATTTCCTATTGATGGCAAGTCCAATGTGTCTAGAAATTTTTTGATATCTTTAGTATTTGTTTCTTCAGGTTGCGAGTATAGTTCTTGGTAGAAATTATGGAAAATTTCTTCGATGTTTTCTGGGTTAACTGTGGTTTTATTTGTGGTGGGGTCTTTAATCTTGTATACATTATTCATTGTTTGTTGTTTTCTTAACCGTTTTGCCAGCAGTTTTGTGGCTTTTGGTCCCATTTCATAATATTTTTGCTTTAGATATCTATTTTTCCTTTCAATTTCATCCATTTGTGTTTCTTTTATCTTTGTTTTTTCTTCTTTAATTTCTTGATATATTTTTGGATCATTTGTGCTTTGATGTTTACGTTCTAATTCCCTTAGTCTCTCACATCTTTGTTCATATGCTTCCAGTTTAGTCTTATTTGCTTTTCCTGTTTCAACAATTAATTTACCCCTTAACACGGCTTTTAGTGCGTCCCATAGTATTGTTGGGTCCACTTCTTCATTGTCATTCTCTTGGATATATTCGTTTATGTTTATTTTTATTCTTTCTTTCATTTTCTCATCATTTAACAGTCCTACGTTAAGTTTCCATGTTGTTTGTCGTTTTCTATTGTTTAAATATATTTCCATGTATATAGGATTATGATCTGATATTTCTGCCCCTCCAATCCAACAATTTCTCACCCTGTGTCTGTCACCTTCATTCATAAGGAAGTAATCTATTCTAGAGTGTACTTTATGGACTGCTGAATAATGTGTATAGTCTTTTTCGAGTGGGTGCAGGTCCCTCCATATGTCTACCATACCCATTTCTGCCAGTGAGGTTCTTATGAACTTTGTTACATGTTTTTTTGTCTTCTTAACACTTGTTGTGTCAACTTCATGATCCATGACAGCATTTAAGTCTCCTCCACAAATTAGGACTCCTTCACTGTGTGTTGCTATGAGATCAAACAGATGTTGAAAAAAACCCTTGTCACTTTCTGGTGGGGCATAGATGTTCACTAATGTGATCTGCATACCATCTATTCTTCCCTTTATTATTACATATCTGCCTTCTTTATCCTGGATTTCCTGTTCACTTTCAAATTGTATTTTGTTTGAGATTAGTATCATAACCCCCCTTTTTGCTCCTCCCTTAAATGAACTGTAGTAGGAGTTCTTATAGCCAAATCTCTTTAGTTTCACATGTTCTGCCTTGCTCAAATGTGTCTCTTGCATAAATATAATTTCAGCTTTTTCCTTCTTGAATTTTCTTATTATTCTTTCCCTTTTAACAGGTGAGTTCAGACCATTCACGTTTAGTGTCATTATCTTAAGATTTTTACCCATATTCATGTTTTTCCATTTTTTTAACTTGTGCTCCTAGCCCCTTTAACAACAAAAATAACACATATTTATATAAAAACACATTAAAAAAACTCGACCTCCGTACTTTGGGCCTTTCTTCTGCCCACTGGTCCCTGTTGGTGGGTGGGGGGTTTGTCTTCACAGAGTGAAGGGCCCTCCCTAGACCTGTATTTACTATCAAAGTAATAGTCATAAGTCTAGAAATGTCCAACAAATATCACTTAAACATCTCCTAGCCGTCTGTTTCTCTTTTACCTTGTCTTCTTGGCCTTCATTTCTTCTGTGCCTTTCTTAATCTTTGTTATGATCTAGGCTTTCAGTTGAAAGCCTTGTAGCTTGTCCTGGGCCCGCTGCTCTACGTCTCTCCCCCTTCTTCCGCCGTTCACTCGTCTCCACTCCGTCTGTCGTGGTGCGTTCAGGGCCGCCGCTGCTCCAGCCGTCTCCTTCGGCACGCTCACCTCAAGGCCCCGCTCCATCATATCCCGCGCTGCCTCTTCGGCCGTGTTGTAGGTTCTTGTGCCTTCCTCCCAATGAATCCTCATTTTCGTTAGCGGCGTTTGGAATCTAATTTTTTTCTCTTTCAGCGTTTTTTTAATATTGGCATATTTCTTCCGCTGCTGCATGATTTCTGTCGGGTAGTCATGGTCAAAAAATACCTGTTTGTCGCCGATTCGTATCTTTTTTTTCCATGCTTGCGTCAGGATTCTTTCCTTTATGTCATATTTCACAAAGTTTACCACAACTGACCTGGGTGGAGAGTTTGTTTTCGGGTTCTGTGCCGGTGTTCTGTGCGCCCGTTGAATCTGCAGATCCGTTTCTCCGGGTATTTCCAGTTCTTTTTTTAAGAACTGATCCATGAATTTTGTCATTGAGTTGCCTTCAATGCCCTCCGGAATTCCAAAGATGCGCATATTGCTTCGTCGGGATCTGCTCTCCAAGTCGTTTATTTTCTCCTGCATCCTCTGCGTTTGCGTCGTCAGGGTCTGTAGTTGTTCGTTTGCCTCGCTTTTCCAATCTTCTAGTTCCGAAATTCGGGTCTGCGCTTCTGTCATACACGCCCGCTGGGAGCGCAGCTCCTCCATGTTTTCCGTTAATTTACGCTCCATTTCTCTTCGGAGGTCCATGATTTCCTCCTTAATTTCTTTTTTCAGTTCCTCCTTAAGAGCCGCTAAATCCTGTTGTAGCTGTCGCTTGAATTCTCTCAACTCTTCACCCAAACTGGCGATGCCAGCGTTCATGTTGTCGAGTCTGGCGTCCTCCATTTTCTCTGCTGTGGACATCTCGTTTTTTTGGGCTTTGCGTACAGCGGTTTTTCCTGCGTTGTTGGAGAGGAATTCTTCAATTTTACCCTGTTTTTGTCCTTGTGCCCGGTTCCTTCGTGTTTTCATCCCTTGGTTTATTGATTCGTTTATGTCGAGTTGGCCATTTACCGATGATTTTTAATCCGGCTAGGGAGAGCTCTTTGTTTAAGTGTTATGTCTCTCCGCCATCTTCCCGGAAGTCGAGAGTGTATTTTTTAAGCTTTACAACACTCGTTTTTGGAGAAAAACATCTACATACAGGGTTACAAAAATAATTTTTTTGTAAGTTGTCTGTGTTTTTTTCAACTGATTTAAGATAATTTTGCACCGCTGAATCCGAAAATTACATCAGTTTCTCTCGATCAGGTCAAAAAAAAAATCTGATCTGACTAAATTGATTACATTTTTGTGACATTATCAGTTGATTTTTGTTAATATTTCTCATCTGAAATAGATTTTTAAGAGAAAAAAATCATTTTCTAACACACTTTATTGACTGTTACAAACTTCGATTACTGTAAATTGAATAGTAGACACTGATAAAGGTAAGTACATGTAAACTGAATGTTACATCATCATTGTTCAAAATTCAGAGCTTCAACTTCCGTTTATTAGAACCTCTAGAATGCTCAGCGGCAGAAATGTCTCTCTTCAGAGTCCAGCAGTAATCAGCCATCATGACAATGTCATAAATTGTCATGTCATAAACTGGTGCATGCAAACTCTTCAGAGTCTGAGAAATTTCAAGTAATAAAAAAGAAGTTTGCATCATATAAAGCGAAAATACCCGTATATGTAATAAACAAAAACGTAAAAAACAACATATGGCCATACTTCATAAAGTTCACCTGATTGAACAAAACCAATGTGATTTTTGGATTCAGCACATAAAAATTGTCCTAAATCAGCTAAAAAAAACTTAGACAATAAATTTGGTCTTGACCAGTGCTATCATCCATCCATCCATCCATCCATCTTCTACCGCTTTTCCGGAGGTCCGGGTTGCGGAGGCAGCAGTTCAAGCAGAGAAGCCCAGACTTCCCTCTCCCCAGCCACCTGCTCCAGCCCTTCAGAGGGGATACCAAGGCGTTCCCAGACCAGCTGGGAGACATAGTCTCTCCACCGAGTCCTGGGTCTGCCCCGGGGTCTCCTCCCAGTGGGACGTGCCTGAAACACCTCAAGTGGGAGGCGTCCAGGAGGCATCCTAATCAGATGCCCATACCACCTCAACTGACTCCTTTCAATGTGGAGGAGCAGCGGTTCTACTCTGAGCCTCTCCCGGATGACTGAGCTCCTCACCCTATCTCTGAGGGTGAGTCCAGCAATCCTACGGAGAAAGCTCATTTCAGCCGCTTGTATCCGCGATCTCGTTCTTTCGGTCATTACCCAAAGCTCGTGACCATAGGTGAGAGTAGGAACGTAGATTGACTGGTAAATCGACAGCTTTGCCTTAGAACTAAGCTCCCTCTTCACCACAACAGACCGGTACAACGTCCGCATCACTGCAGATGCTGCTCCAATCCGTCTGTCGATCTCTCGCTCCATTTTCCCCTCACTCGTGAACAAGACCCCAAGATACTTAAACTCCTCCACTTGGGGCAGGAGCCTGTCCCCAACCCGGAGAGGACAATCCACCTTTTTCCGGCTGAGGACCATGGACTCGGACTTGGAGGTGCTGGTTCTCATCCCAGCCGCTTCACACTCAGCGGCAAACCGTCCCAGCAAGAGCTGTAGGTCATTGCTGGATGAAGCCAACAGGACAACATCATCTGCAAACAACAGAGATGAGATCCTGTGGTCACCAAGCATGACACCCTCCATTCCCTGGCTGCGCCTAGAAATCCTGTCCATAAAAATTATGAACAGGACTGGTGACAAAGGGCAGCCCTGGCGGAGTCCAACTCTCACTGGGAATGACTCCGACCGAGTGTTGGCAATACGAACTAAACTCTCACAACGGTCATACAGAGACCGAATAGCTCGTAACAACAAGCCCGATACCCCATACTCCCGAAGAACCCCCCACAAAAATCCACGAGGGACGCGGTCAAATGCCTTCTCCAAGTCCACAAAACACATGTAAACTGGTTGGGCAAACTCCCACGAACCCTCAAGAATTCTCGAGAGGGTAAAGAGCTGGTCCGATGTGCCACGGCCAGGACGAAAACCACATTGCTCCTCCTGAATCCGAGGTTCGACCAACGGCCGGACTCTCCTCTCCAGTACCTTGGCATAAACCTTCCCAGGGAGGCTGAGGAGTGTGATCCCTCTAAAGTTGGAGCACACCCTCCGGTCCCCTTTTTTGAAGAGAGGAACCACCACCCCGGTTTGCCATGCCAAAGGCACTGCCCCCGACCGCCACGCAATGTTGCAGAGGCGTGTCAACCATGACAACCCAACAACATCCAGGGCCTTGAGGTACTCGGGGCGAATCTCGTCCACCCCCGGGGCCCGGCCACCAAGGAGATTTTTAACCACCTTGGCGACCTCAGCCCCTGTGATAGGCGAGTCATCCCCCTCGTCCCCAAACCCTGCTTCCTCTGTGGAAGGCGTGTCAGTGGGATTGAGGAGATCCTCGAAGTATTCCTTCCACCGCCCGACAATATCCCCAGTTGAAGTCAACAGTGTCCCATCCGCACCATACACAGTGTGGACGGGGAGCTGCTTTCCCCTCCTGAGCCGCCAAACAGTTTGCCAGAATCTCTTTGAAGCCGACCGAAAGTCTTGTTCCATGGCCTCACCGAACTCCTCCCATACCCGGGTTTTTGCTTCAGCAACCACCCGAGCTGCACTCCGCTTGGCCTGCCGGTACACCTCAGCTGCTTCGGGAGTCCCACAAGCCAACCAAGCTTGATAGGACTCCTTCTTCAGCTTAATGGCCCCCCTCACCACTGGTGTCCACCACTTGGTTCGGGGGTTGCCACCACGAGATGCACCGACCACCTTGCGGCCGCAGCTCTGAGCCGCCGCTTCAACAACAGAGGTGGAGAACATGGCCCATTCAGACTCCATGTCTCCAGACTCCCTCGGAATGTGGTTGAAGTTCTTCCGGAGGTGGGAGTTGAAGACCTCCCGGACAGGGGCCTCAGCCAGACGCTCCCAGCACACCCTCACTATACGTTTGGGTCTACCAGGTCTGAATGGCTTCCTCCCCTGCCATCGGATCCAACTCACCACCAGGTGGTGATCAGTTGACAGCTCTGCACCTCTCTTTACTCGGGTGTCCAAGACATACGGTCGCAGGTCTGATGATACGATAACAAAATCGATCATCGACCTGCGGCCTAGGGTGTCCTGGTGCCAGGTGCACATATGGACACCCTTATGCTTGAACATGGTGTTCGTTATGGACAGACTGTGGTTAGCACAGAAGTCCAATAACTGAACACCACTCGGGTTCAGATCGGGCAGGCCGTTCCTCCCAATCACCCCCCTTCAGGTTTCACTGTCGTTGCCCACGTGCGCATTGAAGTCCCCCAGTAGGACAATGGAGTCTCCAGGAGGAGCACCCTCCAGCACCCCAGTCACAGACTCCAAAAAGGGTGGGTACTCTGAAACATCATTTGGTGCATAGGCACAAATGATGGTCAGGACCCGTTTCCCAACCCGAAGGCGCAGGGAAGCAACCCTTTCGTCCACCGGGGAAAACTCCAATATAGAGGCAGCAAGGTGGGGCGATACAAGAATACCTACCCCTGCTCGTCGCCTCTCGCCCGGGGCAACTCCAGAAAAGGCCAAGCTCCAGCCCCTCTCCAGGAGACTGGTTCCAGAACCGGAGCTGTGTGTTGAGGTGAGGCCGACTATATCTAGCCGGTATCGCTCAATCTCGTACACCAGCTCAGGCTCCTTCCCCGCCAGAGAGGTGACATTCCACGTACCAAAAGCCAGTTTAGAAAGCTTGGGATCAGTCCGCCAAGGTCTCCGCCTTTGACTGCCACCTAATCCACATAGCACCGGACCTCCATGATCCCTCCTGCAGGTGGTGAACCTACTGGAGGGCGGACCCATGTAACTCCTTCGGGCTGAGCCCGGCCGGGTCCCATGGGTGGAAACCCGGCCACCAGACGCTAGCCTTCGAGCCCCTCCCCCAGGTCTGGCTCCAGGGTGGGGCCCCGGTAACCCCATACCGGGCGGGGTACACTGAATCCTTGATATACAATTTATCATGAGAGTCTGTTGGATCGTTCTTAGTCTGGCCCTTCACCCAGGACCAGTTTGTCTTGGGAGACCCTATCAGAGGCAAATTGCCCCGGACAACATAGCTCCTGGGATCACTGGGGCACGCAAACCCCCCCACCACGATAAGGTGACGATCCATGAGGGGGGTGCTATCATATCAGTGCTATCATACAGTATCATATCCTGTTTTACATAAGACATAAAAACAAAAGCCATCATGATTTGAACATATTTAACTGAAGTTGAAAATGGCATGAACATTCTGGAACTGTTGGAATTTATAATATAACCATGCTGAACCACTGGAACCATTAAACACTGTCCTCACTGCTATAACAGAAACCAATTTTCAGTATTAATCCAATATAATTCAACATTTACCACTTAAACACAAAACATTAAGTAATAAAATGCTTATTTCAAACTAGTCTCTGCATCTAAAGCAGTGGTAGGAAACTTTGCATGTGTGGAACTTGTACGTGTTTCCCACATTTGTAGCAGGCTGTCCCTGTTTTGTAGTCCTTTGTTGCAGGGCAGAACTTGCATCTCTTTCTCTTCTGTCCCCTTGTGTTGCCTTCTTTTGTGACTTTTTGATCAGGGCCAGGCTCAGATCACTACACTGCCCTTACCAATGCTGCTGAAGCTGCTGTATGGGGAAGGTGCTATCACTTTTGCATACAAGGAGTCACAACGGCCTTTACAATTTCTGCTTGTGCTTGCAGGTGCAGATCTTGTATCTTTGTCAAGGCACCCTCTGACCTCTGGGTGACTTCTATTCCTTATGTGTACCATATATAATCACTCCTATGCTGTTTTACTAATTCATTGTTTCAAGATTTCCTCACACCCCTTCAAAGATCAGTTGGTGTCTGTCTGTGCAGGAACCTGAGCAAATGTGGTGGGAGCACAGACAGTGTCAAGGTTCCCCTTGAATTCTATCATCACTGTCCCGTAAAAATACACACAAACTTTGCCCAAGCACTTGCACAGTTTCAAGATTCCCTAAGACCACCATTGTTCTTGATTTGACCCACATTGGTATATCTAAAATCCATCTCAATAGATACGGGTCAAATCTGACCTGAAAAAGCCTCAGTGTATGAAAATTTGTAGCACCCGTACAAAAGAATAAAATCTTCAAATATTTTCATTTTTGTGTATTTTTGTTATCAGAGTCATCAGATATCAGGCTAAAAGAATGATGTTTAAATGATTAGTGTTTAAATAATGAGAATACCTTGATGCAGATGACCATGAGCCTGATATTTACAAAACTCGGTTTCCTCCATTTCTTTCTTGTCTTAGTAGAATGGAGTTGAGGACAAGATTTTTTGTTTTTACTATTCTTCAGTGGCACAGGAAAAGTCTCTAGAGCCCGTTTCCCATTGACTAGCTTTTATCAGCGATGAGAACACATTGGCCCAACATTCCCTCCCAGGTCAAATGATTCTTCATTATGCATGTACAGTATTAATTGACTTCACCTCAAATAAGTTGCAATGCTAATATCACGCCCTTGTTAAGACATTAATTTATGCAATGACACAGGTATTAGCATCACCCTGTTATAGCATTGCACTGGTAGCTGAGGACTGAAGCAATTGAGCTTGGGACTGAGAAGCAAACATTATTGTGTTTGAGTTCTGTGCACAACAATTTTGTAGTTCAGATAATCACTGTATGCAACAGTGGCAAGAAAAGAAATGAAAAAAAAAATGTTGGCCACCATGTCACTGGCTTCAATCAAACATTGTTTTCATGATATTGCCAACATGATGACATCCAACTTCACACACTGCAGAAAAACAACAGAAGTGCAAATTTGTCTGATGGTGAGGATGCCCTTGACTGCCGAAACTTGGAAAGGGGTCAGCAGTAAATTGCTAGCAGGTTTACCTGCATTCACATTGGTACGAAATCAATTTGGGTGCACTTAACTGGTAATGGTCCACATCAGTGAATGAACAGAAGCATCCCCAGGCTGCTTCCTTTGTTGCTTCTCATTTTGGCTGTGGCATGTCACACTGATCTCTGGAAGTTTTTGTCTCTGCAGATGTTTTTAGATAAACCTTTCTAACAACTCTGTTATCAGTCTTCTGTTTATGCTCTTGTCCTGCAGAAAACAATACTACAGACAGATGTTAAAGTTACCCATTTCAGTCATTGCTAAGTCATAGCTTAACAGCAAAAGATTTGAAAGGTGACGAATACAGATTAGTGTTACAGCAGAAGTTGGTTATTAACTATATGAGGAAAACAATGGGCCTCATACAAGAACATGTTAGTATTAGGATGTGTAAATCACTCATATTTTGTTAGCAAGCAGTGCTAGTACTAACGAGCCAGTCCTGATTCAACTAACATTCGTATGTCCTCCAAATGTGTGTAAATTACAGAGACTTTATCACAGAGACAAAAAAAAAAAAAAAAAAGGGTTTTAAGTAATCAAGCCTACCAGCACTGACTCTCCCCCCGGATTTGAAATTGTACTCTTAAATTGTTTTTATGTGTGCCGTCTCTCTTATCTTTTTACCTTTTAAAGTTACTCCTGTCGTGATTTGTGCCTCGGTGGGACAGAGAGCAGGACTCATATGCATTGCAAGCATTTAACATAATTTATTAATGTAAAGGCAACTTGAAAGCTGAAACAAAAACTAAGCACGACTTGACAAACAGAAACTCACAGACTGGTATCCAGGCAAGGCAGACAGGAGCGTGTGTGAAACGCCAGACAGACAAATGACGCAGCACCCAACAGAGGCGCTGCATCCTTTTAATAACAGGTGCACTAATTGTGGGACACAAAACAACCGTGACTTATCAAGAAGAGAACAAAGCATGAAACGAACAGGACTATATAGTGGAAATAAACACATATGATGCAAACCCATTAATATGATAAATAAAATGACAAACAGGACCATGATAACTGAGAAAAAAACCCAGAAATCCCAGAAGAAGAAATTAAAGTGAGGATGTGGATTAGAGACCATGTCCAGGTGACAGTAAACATAAATCATTCAAGGAGAGAACATGGCGCCAACCCACGTCCTGACAACTCCCTGCTTGTCTCAGGGTCAACAGTTTCTGAAACCCGACCTGAATTGCTCTCTATATGTGCTGTTTTTCTTTTAATATCTTCCTGCCTGCCTCAGGGGCTACATATGGAAATTAGTTAGAACACTGTAATCTGGTACAGAGCATCTTCACCCTTTGTATGTTTTTTTTTCTGTACATGGTCCCTGACAACTAAACCAATAAACTAAACAACACGTGTAAAAATGGTGGAGTTCACCCATGTGTAAGTGAGTGGGTGTGCATGTGAAATGAAGTTTTGCATAATTGACACCAAAAAACTACCATATAAGGTCACGCTTTCCAGGTGGGGGTGGGGGTGGGGGTCTTGTATCGCTCTCATACCACCTGTACTCATGGTGCAGACAAACTACAATGGTGCAGAAAAGTGATTTAAAACTCAAATATCACAGCATCCCAACCTTTGGCCATAAACTGTATACAGCAGTAACACAGAACACACTTACAATCTAACTAAGGAGGAGATGCTCATTTTAAAATATTTAATATGTCCCATCAGCTGCATAGGCTGTTGGAAAATAAGAAGTCTGTTTTCTGTTTGTGTACCAAACTGATACACTAGGAACCCAAAATTCAATCTTGCATAGGGCCCCCCAAAACCATGAAACAGCACTGATGACACATTTCACATAAATTGACTGTACATCACATTTACAAGCATTTATTAACAGTTATTGCATGAGGCCCATTGTCTGAAAGAACATGTGAGGTTTTTTTTTGCTCATTATGTTCTGACACTCCAGTATTCTGCAGTTAAATGTTAACCACAACCTTTATTTATTTAGGTTGGATCTTTAAGACTGCAACAATTTTGTTATTCAGAATCAGAATACTTTATTAATCCCAGAGGGAAATTTCTGTTACAGTTACTCAATGCAAAAATAATAGCATTTAAAAATATGAAAGCAAAAAAATATTAAAATCAAGTAATGTGTATACAAGCACAAAGTAATTATGTACAGTGGTGTGAAAAAGTGTTTGCCCCCTTCCTGATTTCAGATTTTTTGTAAGTTTGTCACACTTAAATGTTTCAGATCATCAAACAAATTTAAATATTAGACAAAGAAAACACAAGCAAACACAAAATGCAGTTTTTAAATGAAGGTGTTTATTATTAAGGGGAAAAAAATCCAAACTTACATGACCCTGTGTGAAAAAGTGATTGCCCCCCCCCCCGAAACGTAATAAGTGGTTGGGCCACCCTTAGCAGCAACAACTGCAATCAAGCCCTTGCGATAACTGGCAATGAGTCTTTTACAGCACTGTGGAGGAATTTTTGTCATAATGCGCCCATCAGGGCAGGGGAAAAAGGCACCAAATGCTGGCCGTGAGTTTGCAAAATTAATTAAATGAACACAACAGAATAACAAAACAAAACTTGTGGAAAGGAAGAGACACAGGTCAGCAAAAAAGCCTAGCTAAGGCGAGAGTAATTGCTGGCTAAAACATGGAGACTAAGCTCAGGAAACAGGTCAGCAAAATAGCCCAGCTAAGGCGAGAGTAATCGCCGGCTAATCCTGGAGAAAAAACAGTTACACATGCAGCACAGAGACAGTGAACTTACGTGTTTGAGTTGTGAGAAGAAAGTAGGACGCTGCACCATACAATGGTGCCGAGCCCCTAAAAAAGGGATCAAAATTCATTAACAAAATAACCTTAACATGCATTTCCACACATCACAGTTTACAATGGCATAATAACTCCCGCTGCTGCAGCTTTAACCCACAGAGACCCAGCAGCTGATTACAAGATTTTATCACTCTGCAACTAACATTCAGTGAATCTGAGCCAACAGACAAAGAAGACAAAAAAAAAAAAAAACAACTTTACCGCGTACAGCCAGTGGTGGAGCCAGGAAATTTTCAGTGGGTGGCAAAGATGGATATCTGATCAGTTTGGGGTGGCCTAGAAATCTACTTCTATGGGGTGAGGGCTTGGATGGCCATCACCATGCGTAGAGCCAATCAGGTTAACCACTGCGTGCCAACATTGCCTGTTTTGAGCCAGTTCTCCTGCATTGTCAACAGCAACTTTGAGCTGTCAGAGGTCTCTCTCCACCACATCAAACCATCTGGTGCGTGACTTGCCTCGAGGTCTTTTCCACCCTGAAGCTCTGGGGTCAAACATGAGGATGGCTTTTGTCGGGTGTTCTGGTGGGAGGCTGAGGACATGGCCAAACCAGTGGCTACACCATTGTGTAATAAGGTGGGATGCTGCAGACTGATGTGTGCGGGCTTGGAGCGCATCATTAGAAGTGCGCTGGGGCCACCTGATGTTCTCGATGATTCTGAGGGCCCGCCTGTCAACCCATCCACTCTCGAGGCCAGAGTTTTATTCAGTGGCCATGTTTCTGACCCATAGAGTAGGATGGATAGGACTGACGCATTGTATATGCGGAGCTTTGTCTTTCGGGAGATTGAACAATGGCATCAGAGAGGTTTCCATAGTGCCTGCAGGGCCAATGCAGCGAGGCCACATCTGCGGTTGGTCTCTGATTTCATGGTCCTGTTGTTGGCCACTGTAGAGCCCAGATGCACAAAGGAATAACTGACAAACTTGACGGCATCATTCCTGAGCTGTAACGGGGGTGGGTCCTGTCCGTCGCTGACATGCATTAGCTTAGTCTTCATCCAGCTCACCTGAAGGCTCAGCTTTGTTGCCTCTTCTTGGTAGACAACTAGAGCATCTCTCAGCTGACTACAGGATGGGCTGAATAGGATGGTATCGCTGATTATTGTGGCTGGCGACTTTAATCAGTGCAATCTGAGCCACGATCTCCCCCGCTACAAACAGTTTATTAAATGCCCCACCAGAGGAATAAACACACTGGATCACTGTTACACCACAGTGAAAGACGCATATCGCGCTGTTCCTCGTGCTGCGCTGGGATTATCTGATCACGTGATGGTTCACCTCATTCCCACATACAGACAGAGATTGAAGCTCACTAAACCTGTTGTGAGCACTACGAAGATACGGACCAGTGATGCTGAGGAGAAGCTGGAAACGTGCATGGAAATATCTGACTGGGGCATGCTTAAAGGAGCCACGCATGATCTGGATGAGTACACGGACACTGTGAACTCATATATCCACTTTTGTGAAGAGAACATTCTTCCATCACGCACCAGGGTGAGTTACTCTAATGACAAACCCTGGTTCACAGCTAAGCTCAGACAGATCAGGAAGGAGAAGGAAGCAGCGCTGAAAAGTGGAGACAGGGACTGCTACAGGGAGGTTAAATACCGGTTTAACAGAGAGCTGAAGAGGGCTAAATCTCTATACTCAGAGAGACTCCAGCAGCAGTTCACTGCTAATGATTCGGCTTCCGTGTGGAGAGGACTGAGGCAAATCACCAACTATCGACCTAAGGCTCCTAAAGGTCAGGATGACAAAGCCCTTTGTCAGAGACTGTCCCAACACTATGCCCGTTTTGACACCTCGTCATCTGTGTCCAACTTCCCCCCTCCCTCCAGCTCCACAGCCTCCACATTCCCTACTTCATTTAAGGCACCCCCCCCTCCTCCCCCCCTCCCCTTATCATCAGTGAGCAGGATGTGCTCAAACAGTTCTCCAGACTGAACCCGCACAAGGCCCCCGGCCCAGACGGCGTGTCTCCCTCCACCCTGAGACTCTGTGCGAAACAGCTGGCTCCTGTATTCACAGACATTTTTAACACCTCCCTTAAGTTATGCCACGTGCCGTCCTGCCTCAAATCCTCCACCATCATCCCTGTCCCCAAGAAGCCACGGATCACTGGACTTAATGACTACAGACCTGTAGCGCTCACCTCTGTAGTCATGAAGTCCTTTGAGCGCCTGGTCCTGTCCCACCTCAAGTCCATCACCACCCCTCTCCTGGACCCGCTGCAGTTTGCCTACCGAGCCAACAGGTCTGTAGACGATGCAGTCAACCTGGCCCTCCACTCCATCCTGCAGCACCTGGACTCCCCGGGAACCTACGCCAGGATCCTGTTTGTGGACTTCAGCTCCGCATTCAACACCATCCGCCACGCTCTGCTCCGGGACAAGCTGTCCCTGCTCAACGTGCCTGACTCCCTCTGCAGGTGGATCATCGACTTCCTGACGGACCGGAGGCAGCATGTGCGGCTGGGAAAGACTGTCTCAGACTATACTAGCATCAGCACCGGATCACCCCAGGGCTGTGTACTTTCCCCCCTACTCTTCTCCCTTTACACCAACTCCTGCACCTCCAGCCACCAGTCTGTCAAGTTGATCAAGTTTGCGGACGACACCACCCTCATCGGGCTCATCTCCAACGGCGACGAGTCCGCCTACAGGAGAGAGGTGGCCCAGCTGGCGTCCTGGTGCAACAATAACAACCTGCAGCTGAACGCTCTGAAGACAGTGGATATGATTGTAGACTTCAGGAAAGTCACAACCCCTCTGCCCCCCCTCACCCTCTCAGGCTCTCCCATCACCACTGCTGATTCCTTCCGCTTCCTAGGCACTACCATCACCAGGGACCTCAAATGGGAGCTGACCATCAGCTCACTCATCAAAAAAGCCCAGCAGAGGATGTTCTTCCTGCGGCAGCTGAGGAAGCTCAAGCTACCCACCAAGATGTTAGTGCAGTTCTACACAGCCATCATCGAGTCCATCCTCACCACCTCCATAACCGTGTGGTACGCAGGAGCCACTGCCAGGGACAGACTAAGGCTGCAGCGCGTCGTGCGCACTGCTGAGAAGGTGATCGGCTGCAAGCTCCCATCTCTCCAGGATCTGTACATCTCCAGGACCCGGAGGCGTGCTGGCCGGATCATAGCCGATCCCTCACACCCTGGTCACGTACTGTTTGCCCCCCTCCCCTCTGGTAGAAGACTTCGGTCCATCCAGACTAAAACCTCCCGTCACATGAACAGCTTCTTCCCCTCTGCCATTAGACTGCTGAACACTAAGTGACTCTCGTGCACCATGTACAGCAGCTCAACCAGACTCATGTTAATCATCACTGTTTTCTTCCTGCATTACCGACTGCACTATATAGTTCTCCACAGTATCTGCTGCTGGCTAATATATATTTTAACTGTTGACCAGTATCACTTAATCTTATCCTACACTTTATTACATGTATAGTTTATTTCTCTTATCTTATCATGTTTAATGTTGCAGCACTGTACCGAGACAAATTCCTAGTTTGTGTACTACATGAACAATGGCAATAAACCTGATTCTGATTCTGATTCTGATCATCAGCATATTCAAGGTCAGCCAGATGGTAGTTAGCAAACTGCATGCCAGGGACCCACTCACAGACCTTGATCATCAGATAGTCTATGATACAATTAAAGAGATCAAGAGTGGCCACACAACCTTGTCGGACCCTGCTGTTGATGGGAAACCAGCAAGACTCCTTTTTGTTTACACGAACACAGCTCTCCAAGCTGCTGTAAAGCCGCTAAACAGGGCTACGATCTTGGGTGGGGCTTGGAGCATCTGCAGGATACTCCAAAGAGAAGTGTGGTCCATGGTGTCGAAGGCAGCCTGAAGATCTATTCAATTCAATTCAATTCAATTCAATTCAACTTTATTTATATAGCGCCATTTCACAACAACAGTCATCTCATAGCACTATCAACTGTAGGGGGAACCCCCACAGTTGCAGAAAGACCCCAGCAATCAGGCGATCCCCTGTGAGCAAGCATTTGGCGACGGTGGAGAGGAAAAACTCCCTTTTAACAGGAAGAAACCTCCAGCAGAACCAGGCTCAGGGAGGGGCAGTCATCTGCTGCGACCACTGGGGGGTGAGGGGATAGAGAAGAAGAAAGGAACAGACATGTAGAGAGCAAACAGCACGATGGGGACTCAATCTATGGGAGAGAACAAACAAATGTTAATGACCAGCAAAAAAAAAATATTTCATTGAGAGTGAGGAAAGGAGTGAGGCCCAGTGCATTACTGGAGGTCCCCCGGCTGACTAAACCTATTAGCAGCATAACTAAGGGAGGGTTCAGAAACACATGATCCCTCCCTAATTGTAGGCTATATCAAAAAGGTAGGTTTTAGCCCTATTCTTAAAAACAGAGATCGAGTCTGACTCCCGAATCCAGATTGGCAGCTGATTCCACAGGATAACTGAAGGCTCTGCCTCCCATTGTACTTTTGGAGATTCTAGGTATTACAAGTAATCCTGCATTTTGGGAGCATAGTGCTCTGTTAGGATAATACGGTAGTATCAGATCTTTTAAATAAAAAGGAGCCTGATTGTTTAGAGCTTTGTAAGTAAGAAGAAGGATTTTAAACTTAATTCTAAACTCTATGGGAAGCCAATGAAGGGAGGCCAGAACCGGAGAGATATGATCTCTCTTTCTAGTACCTGTTAAAACTCTTGCTGCAGCATTTTGGATCAGCTGAAGACTTTTTAAAGATGTTTTAGGACAGCCTGATAATAAAGAATTACAATAATCTAATCTCGAGCTAACAAAAGCGTGGATCAGTTTCTCAGCATCACTCTGAGACAAGATGCTCCTAATCTTGGCAATATTACGCAAATGATAGAAGGCAGTCTTAGAAACAAATTTAATATGTGAATTGAAGGACAAATCCTGATCAAAAATAACTCCAAGGTTCCTCACAGAGCTATTAAGAGAAAGAGTAACCGCATCCAAACTGAAAGTTTGATTTGGAATGGAATTTCTAAGATTTTTTGGACCAACAAGAATGACTTCAGTCTTATCTGAATTTAATAGCAGGAAATTACAAGTCATCCAAGCTTTGATTTCCTTAAGACAGGCTTCTAACTTGGCTAATTGATTACTATCATCTGGCTTCATTGACAGGTAAAATTGTGTGTCATCAGCATAACAATGAAAATGTACACAGTGCTTTCTAATAATGTTGCCTAACGGAAGCATATATAAACTAAAAAGAGTAGGGCCTAGCACAGATCCCTGTGGAACTCCATGACTGAGCTTTGAGTTGAAAGAAAACTCATTATTTACATGAACAAACTGGAACCTATCAGATAAATAAGATCTAAACCACTGCAACGAAGTTCCATTAAGTCCAACATAGTGTTCTAATCTATCAAGTAGAATATTATGATCGATAGTATCAAAAGCTGCACTAAGGTCTAAAAGGACAAGTACAGAAACTAGTCCATTATCAGATGCAATGAGGAGGTCGTTAGTGACCTTCGCTAAGGCTGTTTCAGTACTATGATGGATTCTAAACCCAGACTGAAACTCTTCAAGTAAACCATTTCCCTGTAGGTGGTCAAATAATTGCGTAGCAACAACTCTTTCTAAGATTTTTGAAATGAAAGGGAGATTAGAGATTGGTCTATAGTTAGCTAAAGCTCCTGGATCTAGCGTTGGCTTTTTGAGTAAGGGTTTAATTACAGCCGTTTTAAAAGCCTGCGGTACATGGCCTAAAGTTAATGAAGAATTGATTATATGAAGAATAAGGCTACCAATAAGTGGGAAGACTTCTTTAAATAACCTGGTAGGAATAGGGTCTAAAAGACAAGTTGAAGGTTTGGATGAGGAAACTATTTTGTCTAACTCACAAAGGTCGATTGGAGTAAACTCATCAAGACAGACATCAATAGAAGGAGTTGTAGTAGTTACAGTATTTAAGTTAACTGTGGGAAGAATCTGATTGATTTTATCTCTGATGGATGAAATTTTATTATTGAAAAAGTTCATAAAGTCCTGACTAGTAAGCTCTAAAGGAATGCTAGGATTGACAGAGTCCTGACTCTTTGTCAACCTGGCTACAGTACTGAAAAGAAACCTGGGGTTATTCTTGTTCTCTTCTATTAATTCAGAGTAATAACTCGTTCTAGCTTTTCTAAGAGATTTTTTATAAATTAAAAGATGATTTCTCCAAGCTAAATAGATTTCATCTAAATTAGTGGAGCGCCATTTTCTTTCTAATTGACGAGTCTTCTGTTTTAAGCTACGAGTTTCTGTGTTGAACCAAGGAGTTAGAAATCCCTGATTAGACTTTTTCTTTTTTAAGGGGGCCACCAAGTCTAGAGTCTGATGCAGAGAAGCTGAAACACTATCCACCATGTTATCAATTACAGAAGGAGCAAGCTGTCTATAGCTTATTTCCGTTGTGTTGACACATGGCATAGAGGAAACAATCTGCATAAATTTGGTAACAGCATCATCTGAGAGGCATCTACTGTAATAATATTTTTCTTTAGGAGCCAAATAGTCAGAAATAGTAAAATCAAAGGTTAACAGACAATGGTCTGACAATACAGGGTTATGAGGAGACACTACAAGATTTTCTATTTCTATGCCATATGTCAGAACAAGGTCCAATGTATGGTGGAGGTAATGAGTCGAATTTCCTACTTTCTGAGAAAACCCAATCGAGTCTAATATTGAATTAAATGCCACATTAAGGCAGTCACTATCTACATCCACATGTACATTAAAGTCCCCTACTATAATTATTCTATCAGATTTCAGCACTAAATCAGCTAAGAAATCAGCAAATTCGGATAAAAATTCTGAGTAGGTTGATGGGGGACGATAAACTATGGCAAATAAAATTGGGTTTAACCTAAAATTGCTAAAGTGCCCAATACTGAGGACCAGGCCCTCAAAGGAATTATAACATGTTTTTTGCTTTACATTAACTAGTAATTTGGAATGGTAAATTGTTGCTACTCCTCCTCCACGACCAGAATTTCTGGGATTTTGACAGTTTAAATAACCAGAGGGAGTTGATTCATTTAAACCAACATAATCCTCTTGCCCTAACCAAGTCTCTGTAAGGGAAATTAAATCAATCTGATGATCAATTAACAGATCATGGACTAACAGAGACTTGGGAGTTAGAGACCTAATACAGTGATCCCTCGCTACTTCGCGCTTCACCTTTCGCGCCCTCAGTGCATCGCGGATTTTTCAAAAATATTCATCAAAAATTCAAAATTGAGAAATAATGGGCGGGCGCTAGCAGAAGGCAGGGAGACTACATTAGACCATCAGGTATCAACACGGAGAGCCCGCACAACTCAAAAATCCACCTCTCTGTTCGCTGTTCTTGTGTTGGCTCGGCTCGGAAATCTCGCAAGCTGATTGGCCGAGATGTTTCACCCCGCAAGCTGATTGGCCGAGACGTTTCACCCACCTTCTCTCCCTGCCGAACGCCCATGCAGTGAAGGAAGACCGCATTCATTGCTCTTTATCGCTCGTGTCGAACTTTTTGTTATTCTCTTGTGCCATTTTGTGCGAAATAGTCTTCCCGTCGAGCCACTACGCCGCCTCCTGCAGCTTCTCCAGCTCTATCGAAAGCTGCCCTCGACGATCCTGCGCCTCTAGCACCTCATGATGAGGCGTCACCTGAGGAGCAGTAAAGCTCTCATTAACCTGTGCAGTAAATCATCTTCATCTTGAGTTACGTATCATGTTATAAGAATAAAAAAGTTCTAAAAACATATTTATGTACACTTTATTTACATCTACGTATGTATGTACACTTACACACACACACACACACACACACGTATCATATGAGAGAGAGAGTGAGAGAATGAACGTGCGTATTATTTATGGGTGACGTCATTAGGGGTGACGCTACTTCGCGGTTTTTCACTTTTCGCGGTCGGTTCTGGAACCCATTAACCGCAATAAGTGAGGGATCACTGTATTTAATAAACCACATTTAATTTTTAAATTATGAGGAGAAACAGAGGCCAATTCATTCAATTTAGAGGCTTTATGTTTAATTTGAGTTTTACCAATATTTTGCTTTATCACTTTGGGATGCTTATACATTATATTTTTATTTACTTTGGAGGGAGCAGACAACGATTCTCTGATGGGGAAGTCAGGGGCTAAGCTGAGGGGTGGCGGATGAAGAGGAGCTGCAGAGAGGCGTGTAAGACTGCAACTCTGCTTCCTGGTCCCAACTCTGAGTAGTCAGGGTTTTGGAAATTTGGATAAAAAAGATGCCAGATTGTTAGATAAATGAGAAGCACCATCCAAAGTGGGATGAATGCTGTCTCGTCTCATAAGACCAGGTTTTCCCCAAAAAGAGCTCCAATTGTCAATGTAGCCCACGTTATTTTTAGGACACCACACAGACAGCCAGCGGTTCAAGGATGACGAGCGGCTAAACATGTCATCACTGGTCAGATTGGGGAGGGGCCCAGAGAATACTACAGTGGCAGACATCGTTTTTGCAAAGTCACACACCGATTCTATATTAAGTTTCGTGACTTCCGACTGCTGGAGACGGATGTCATTAATGCCGGCGTGAATAACAATTGTGGAATATTTACAGTTACTTTTAGCCAGCATTTTCAAATTTGACTCGATGTCGCCTGCTCTGGCCCCAGGAATGCATTGGACTATGGCCGATGGAGTCTCTAGGTTCACGTTTCTGACTACAGAGTCGCCAATGATCAGAGTTTTTTCCTCAGTGGGTGTGTCGCTGAGCGGGGAAAAATGATTAGAAACGTGAACAGGTTGGTGGTGTACCGGGGCTTTGCGACTAGGCTTCCTTCTCACCGTCACCCACCCAGTCTCCTCGCTGCTGAGGAGAGCCGGGGAACCGCTGACAGGGGGGCCTAAGCTAGCTAGCTCCGCTGCAGCTAAGGGGCGTCCGTCGAGATTAACTGGCGCAGACGGTGTTTCAATGCAGCGGAGCCGGGATTCCAAATCAGACAACCTCGCCTCGAGCGCCTCAAAAAGACATTTATTACATTTACCGTTATCACTAAAAGAGGCAGAGGTGTAGCTAAACATCTGACAGAGAGAGCACACCAGAGGAGGAGAGGAAAGAGAGCTAGTAGCCATAGCTAGTGGCTAGCTAGTGGCTGGAGAGCAAACCACACAGGCAGACAGCAAAACAGGAAGTGACGATACGTTACCACAAGGAAGTGACGATCCCCGGAAGATCCGGAAGAGCATCTTGGAGCATCTGCAGGATACTCCAAAGAGAAGTGTGGTCCATGGTGTCGAAGGCAGCCTTAAGATCTATAAAGGCTATATAGAGATGGCGTTCCTTGTGGAATTCATAGGCCCTCTATTAATAGGTGAACAGCAGAGATGTAGTCTGAGGTTGAGCGGTTAGGCATGAAGTGTGCCTGCTGAGGGTGACATCCACCTCTGATGGCTGGAAGGGCACGACTGACGAGGATCCTGGTGAAGAGCTTACCAGGAATGGACAAAAGGGTGATGCCTCTGTGATTGCTGCAGACGAGTTTATCACCCTTTTCTTTCCAGAAGGGGAGGATGATGCCCCTGGTCCAGTCACCGGGGAGCTGCTCTGCCACCCAAACATGATTGATAATGTGGGTGAGCCACTGGATTGTGCAATTTTTTGTTGTTACTTTTAAACTTTCCTGCATAAATAATAATATAGTTGTTTAAATAAAATACAAATCTTGACATTGGGATTTACTGAGATACACTACTATGTTGTTACACTGAGACTATAAAGGAAAAAAATGATTTTAAATCAAAGTCTGATTTAATTATATAAACGTGAATCCAACATACATGTGTATGACAACCTAACAAGTTCAGACAGGTAAGGTCTGTTTGATTGAGGTTGACAGAAGTAAATTAATCACTGATGAAAGAATGAACAGTAACTGAAAAAACAGCATTACTGGTGCATCTCTGTAAATTACAGTAATAGTAATGTGAACAAGGTTTTTGCAATATAATTTAAAAAGAAAATGTTTTATTCAGTTTTGATCATGTGCACAGTTAAACACTTGGAGTCTTTTTTTTTTTCATTTGACTTTGATGATCATGGTTGTACAAACCTTAACACTTTCATGACATTTCCTACCAAACTAGATTACTGCTGTTATTACAAAGCCTGGTGTAATGTATAAAGCCATAACCAGTGTTGGGCAAATTACTAAAAAATAGTAAGTAGTTACAGTTACTAGTTACTTCTTTTCAAAAGTAACTGAGTTACTTTTGAGTTACTGCATGATTAAAGTAACTAGTTACTTGGAAAAGTAACTTTCACATTACTGTTAAATGCATACTTAAATCATCTAGCACACAGCAAGATCAAGGGCCCCTTGTTCTCATCAGAAAAAAGAAGAAAAGAAAAACTGATGAGAAAAAAAAGCTCATCTTACAGAGAAAAAATGTCTCAGATTTACACAAACTATTGTAATCAGTAGAAATTTACTAGAAATAAAGCTGTGAATTCACAGAGAAAATTTTGGACCCCCTGGTGGGCCGTTTGTGGCCCACGAGCCATATGTTTGACACCCCTGGACCAACCCATTAAAAATGCATATTTAGAGGATTTACTTCCATGAAATAGCTGCATATCACAACATCATGTAAATGAATGACATAAAATAAAATAGAAAGCACAGATAAATGAAAGGTCACTGCTAAGAAGAAGCTGTTCTTTACTGCAACAAATCACAGTCACTTTTTCTCTGTGCTTATGAAAACTTAAAATGCATTTAATGTGGACATTAAATGTGAGTTTCTTGCCAAAAAATACTCATGTTTAACCACAGAGGTAGGAGCTGGTAGGGGCTACTTACCGCTCGGACAACAGGAGATCAGGGCTCGATATGAGAAGTCGCCACTGCCACAGCATTTCTTTACCGGGTTGTGATGCGAACTGGGGCAGAATAGGAAACAGGACCATGGAGGAGACTGTGTGACGGCTGCGTCAGTTACGGTAGGGTCAGTTTATATTTATTTGCTTATTTATTTGCTTGCTTTTGCCTTTGGCATGACAACCTCCAGTGGCTTGAGGCCGATGGTGGCGCTTGGGATGGCAGTCCCTCCCATAGCCACCGAAACTGTGTATTCATCCCCAGTTGGCAGCTGATGAGGAGGATGTTGAGCAACTGCAAGTTGTATGATCGTCTATTTGAGCTAAAATAGCTATCCAAATTAATAAAACGACTAACGCATCTGATCAAATTTCAGTAACTGTAACGCATTACTGAATTTTTAAACAGTAATTTCATTACACAGCACGCTACTGCAAAAGTAGTGGCATTACAGTAACGTGTTATTTTGTAATGTGTTACTCCCAACACTGGTCATGACAGACCACTCAGCTATAATAATAAAAAAACGCAGAATCATTTACCAAAATGTAAAATGATTCTGCCTGGTTGAGTCTTACTGTAGTTAATTTTCCTGACAGAAAACATTCAAAAAGTTAATCTGACTCATGTTAATGTGCCTCAAAATGCATTAACATCATGTTAGTGTCTTAACATGAAACATTAGCTCACTTAACCATTAATATTTTGGCAGACACCATGCATAAAACGTGAGTTTGTGATCCATCTTTCCAGTTTTTCCTACCAGTGAGCTGCTGTTGTTGAGACTTTTTGTATTGACTAAATTACATAAGCAGACAAATGACTTAACACTACTGAAGGCATATCAACGTGACTTGCCCTCTGATATTATAGCTTACCTTTATCAATTTGTGAATCAAAGCACCATTTCCTGCAGCTGCTCTGTTTTCAAATGTGACCGCTGGCTACTGGATGTGTGCATGCATTTGTGAGGTCTGATGGGGCAGTGTAACTGTAAACAAAGGTTCCGCCCGAGGCGAATACAGTTCTGGCTGCTGTAGTTGATAAAGTGGCCAAGATTATGCCAAGGGTGGCCATGACACCCCCCCACCCCCACAGTTCCACCATTGGTGTAGGGCTGCCACACCAAGCTTGTTTTTTTTTTTTTTTTTTTTTTTTCCGCCACACTAAGCTGCACTGCTAAAGAAGTGTTTCAAAGCTGGTCAGCCCTTGAAGGTTCCCTACTGGCCTGGGGCTGTAAGTATTTGTCTGCCTTGTCTGCCGACACAGCGCCTCTGACTATTTGAAATTTTATTTTATTTATTTTAAAAAAAATGAGGGCTCACAGCTGTGCCCCCACAAAAGAGGGTGCCCTAGACAATGGCTTATATGGCCTATGCCTTGGATTGGCACTGATTGCAGATATTGAAGAACTTAAGCTGGCTCAAAAAATAGAGACGGCCGAGGCCCTTCCTATAAACTGCAGTGGGTGGTTTTTTTTTTTGCAAAATCCAGTTTAATGTCATTGTAAACACCCAGATACTTATAGTCCTCCACTGTCTATTCAAGGTGAGAAACCACTACTAATACACTGTGATTAGTGGGTAGAGTGTCAGCCCCCACAGCCACAAGGCTGTGGGTTCACAAACCGTGTCATACCAAAGACCATGTAAAATCCTTACCAAATCAAAAATGTGGACCATCACAAAATCAGAAGATAATATGCCAAAAGGGGAGCAGCCGAAGAAAGATTATCAGTTTCTTGTACAGCAGGAACACAGTGCAGAGTGGCTGCAGCCGCTATAGCTTTGATTACGTTGTTTAAAGTCAGCTGATGGTTGGTCTCTGAACTCATGCCAGCTTCTTGCCAAGATGTATTCTCG
The DNA here is from genome assembly GCA_020510985.1 of Pholidichthys leucotaenia. NCBI lineage: Eukaryota > Metazoa > Chordata > Actinopteri > Cichliformes > Pholidichthyidae > Pholidichthys > Pholidichthys leucotaenia. Next base: position 371,033,663 of record CM035842.1, on the reverse strand, counting down.
ATGTAAACTCAGTACATCAGACTGATGTTGACACAATAATGTGTACCGTTGGGGTTTTTAACCTATTTGTTTTGTCAAATTTAGCTTGCCATATTAAAACAGTAAAGTTATGCTTTCTGCTGGTGGTGGCCTTTTACACCTCTTTCAATTTTTCTTTCATTTTTTTGACTTCTTGTAGTTTTTTCACATAGCCTAAGAAATATGTAATCTATCATATTTGAACCATAACTGTATTTTCGTGTGACACTGAATGCCTTTGCATGTCGCCCCAAAGCAAATTTGTGCTCATGTCTGAAGGTTATACAGTAATTACTTGTTTAATTTATAAATGCATCTTCGAGTGAAGAGGAGCGGACACAAGAGGAGGCGAGTCACTTTGTTTTTATTAACTCCAAATTAAATGGAATTTTCCCTGTGGGTTGGAACTTCAATCTGTCCTGACTGATTAGTTGTGGAAACAAACTCAGTGAGCCGTGCAACAGATGACCAGCCGATCCCCTGGGCTAGATCCTTCATTTGAAGCGCACAGCTGTAGTGGTGCCGCATTGCTGTGTGCCCGGGTCTTATCTGTCAGGAGAATATTGACTGCATTACTCATTATCAGCCACAAGAGTCTCTGCTGGTAAATGCTCTTGGTGAAGTCAGGAATCAGAACCAATACTCAAGAGGATGTCTGGCCACGAAAAGAGGAGTCCAATGTTATATTGCTTTCCTCTCTAATTTTGTCTTGAATACCTAGTCTTTCATCACTCTATAGCTTTGAGCTTTTTAATCAACTCATCACCTTTCATTGCTCTTCTAGAGGTGGAAAGCAAGGCAAAGAGGTGACATCAACTTCAGAGCTTTCAAAAACCAATATCATACCCTACCAATGAGGATGCCTCTAAAGAAGAAAAATAATAACCACTTGAAGAAAGTGTAATATACTTTTAGAGCAAGAACTTATTCAGCAGTAGGAAATAGCCTTAACCTTACATTAAAAAATATATCTTTGAAATAATGCGATAAAAAAGTATTACCTCACCACTTATTTGAAAATGTGCAGTTAGTACCACACTTTGAAAGAGCATTAATACTCCTGGCCAGGAGCTGTTTGCAAAATGTAGCAAGAAGACTAAAGACACGAAAACCTGTCCAAATGTACTACTATAGTACTGTCCAGCTGTTTTCCGTACAACTAGAGCTAGCTGGTTAGAATAACAAACAAAACAAACAAGCAAAAAAAGCAGGTCTCATCGTCGCTATAAGAGTACGCCCCTAAATCTCCTGGGATCTAACTTGGGATACATTGCAAACTTTTCTGTATTTTACAAGTCTTTGATGAAATCCATTTTTTTTAGCTGTTAATAAAGACCAGACAAAACTACTACATCTCTTTCCTGTTTTTAAAGCCTGATTTCCCCAAAGACATGACTGAGCGTTCATCTTCTCTGGCCTGCTCTTTTACCTGGTGGACATAAAAAAATAAGAAGTCAAAGTCTGGGAAATGTTCCATGAAGTACCCTCAGGAATTTTAAACATAAACAGTGCAAGGTTTAGTTTCAGTTTCCTTTCATCCAGTTTGCTTTGTGTCTCTTGACTCTATCTAGTGCCTTTGTTTACTCCAAGAATGTATGATTTATTTGTGCCGCATATCCACCAAGGCATCACTGTCTTCCAAACAGCAGCGCTGAAAAAAACAAAGAAATAGCTTGAGAGGCATACAAATAAAAGGATAATGATGATCATACTTTAGTGGTTGTCAAATTATTGTTGAGAATGTTTTCAAAAAGGGAAATATAAAGGGTGCAATATAAATTTCAAAATAATTATGTTTTAATTTCTGGGTACAGGAACAAAGTTTTCAAACAAGGCTAAATCACAATACAGGCAATCACAAATCTTCACTATGTGACACATTGCGATGACATAATTTTATTAAATGCAGTTGTGATTGTGGTGTGATATGCAGTGCATCATAATATGTACTTGGCATTATTTTCAACAGTTATGATCACCAAACACAATTTGCAACAAAATTAATAAACCCCATCTTTTCATCAACAGTGAAGCTGGAACAAATTATGCTCTTAGAAATTTACCACCTACAAAATAAAATCTCATTGTATCATAACAGTATCACATCATAACCCAAGTACTGTATCATGAAGTCCCTCACAAATTCCCACCCCTACTGGGTCCCTGCAGAATTCTTTTCACGGTTCATAGTTCTAAATGGCTAGACCCCGTCTTATCTTAATGACCTGGTAGTACCATTTCATCCCAGTAACTGAGGGATATTCAGTTTCAATTCAGAGAGGTCGAGTCAGAAAAATTTCCTTGAGCAGAAGTCTGCAGAGTCATAATATCTTAATTACATTAGAATTTAGTGCCACATACGGTCTACTGAAGTAGCCTTGTCGGTGCCCCAGCATCTGTATGTAGTCATCAACTCTCAAATGAAGAAAGAAGGCTACAAATCAAAACATTTTCAACTACATTTATTCTCAGTGTAATATATAACTGGATTAGAAGTGATGATTAGGCTGCAAACAATGAACAATAATAAACAAAATAAATGTCCTGTCTCTTTTAGGTAAAATGTATTTGTTAAAAACAAAAACAAAAAACAAAAAACAAAAAACAAACAAACAAAAAACCCAGCTGTGACAGGTTACTAGCCATCTTAAAATGAAATACTCCAGTCTTAACAACTGAGCACTTCGAACATTTTCACACTGAAATGGGAGTGGGGAGGTTCTCCAATACTGATAATATTTTTTTATATTTCAAGTAAAACATATGTACTATGTGTTATGCTGTTTCTGAGTTATTGTTTATGTTGGACTTATTGTAATTAGGGCTGCACTTATTTTTCTCATGTGTTAATATGGTGTATTTTGAAAGTACTTCCTGTTTTGGTTTTGTTTAGTTCTATTTTTAGTGTCTTCCTGTCTTGTCCTTGGTTATGTTTTTACTACTTGTCTTTTTGGTGTGTTATTTAATCTCGTTAGTTGAGCCTCTTGTGTCCCGAACTGTTTCCCCTTGTGTAATTATGAGTTCTAGTATAAGTTAGTTTGTTTTTTGGCTGCTCCTTGTGTCAGTTCGTTTCATGGATGTTACGGATCTGTTTCCCTGTTCTCCTCAGTTCTCCTGGTCCTCAGTTTATTCTGGTTTGTTATTAGTTATCGTGTCTCAGTTATATGTTTTCTGGCATATGCCGAAGCCTTGGCTTTGAACTGTTCACTGCCTGCATCCTGGGTCCTCTCTTCATGCCCTGCCACAGATTGTAACAGTATTTGTTTTGTTTTGTTTTTTCCACAGTTTGTCATTTTTGTTTTTTTTCTTAAAAGCTACTTCTTTACCCAGAACAAATGGTTGTTAAGTTGTTGACCAGTGCAGGAATTGTTTAGTAATCCCAGTGGGACCCACTGTATTTGGACTCTTCGAGCCCCCCAACAAGGGTTTATTTTTTCGTTATCCTCAGTTTGAACTTTTCAGCAACAGTCTAAATTTTCTCAAATGCTATTTTATGTTTCACAGTGGTGTTTCACATTTCCACTTTTTATTATAAAGCTTGTATTCCCAGACTGAACTTGTGAACATATCAGAGTCTGTCCATTCCTAGTTAAATGTTATTTTCACTATCTGGTCAGGGCTTTTACAACAAACCATCTCAGATTTGTTCACTGTGACCCATGTGCAGTATTTCTCTGTCTGCTGTCTCTCTCCTCTGTTATAGATGAAGTGGCTGTGTTTCAGAGATTCAAAGATTTTATTTGTCATTACTACTATACGTACAGGACATACAGGAGAATTGAAATGGTAATTCACGCTCTCTTCAGTGGTGTGCACAATATATAAAAAGTAAAAGGAATAAGGCAAATAAGGCTGGAAAAACAACAACAACAGTCTATGTACAGTAATGCTACCGGTAGTGCAAATGCTGAAAAAAGATAGACCCAGACCTCCCACAGTGCAAATAAAGATAAACGATAGACAATGAAACTCAGCAATCCTATCTACAGAAAACTAAAACAATAATACTCATAGTTGCAAGTTCAGTGCACTAGTGTAGGTGCAGACAGTAACAGATAGGACTGCACATGATCAGTGTTGCAATGACAGACAGCAGCAGATATGGCATCTGTGCAAATGGTTGCAGTAAAGTGCAGAGACATACAGCAGCAAGTGTATTACTGTTGGTGTGCCAGTCTTTCTGTGTCAACAGCTGAGGTACAGTAGTAAATGTGCGGTTAGTGCATTACGGTCCGGGGGGGGGGGGGGGTGGACAGAATTCAGGGTCCTGATGGCCTGATGAACAAAGCAGTTTAGCAGTCTTGTGGAGCGGGTCTGGAGGTCCCGGTACCTTTTTCCCAAAGGGCAGGGGGCTGAAGAGGGAGTGTGAGGGGTGGCAGGTATCACCTGCAGTGTTGATGGCTCTGCGGGTGAGGCGGGTGAGGTAGATGTCCGGGGGGGGGGGGGGAGCAATGATCTTGCTTGCTACTTTCACTGTGTGCTGTAGTGTCTTCCGGCAGGAGGCAGTGCAGCTTCCATACCACACCGTGATGCAGCTGGGGAGGATGCTCTCAACAGTGCCCCTGTAGAATGAGCGCATAATGGGGGGTGGGACTTGTGCTCTCCTCAGAGATGTGCACCCCCAGGAACTTGGTGCTGCTCACCCTCTCCACAGCTGCACCATCGATGATCAGAGGGGGATGCTGTGTGTGTTCCCTCCTGAAGTCAACCACAATCTCCTTGGTTTTTCCCACCTTAAGAAAGACGCTATTGTCTTTACACCACTGGACCAGTTGGCTCATCTCATTTCAGTAGTTGGCCTCCTCATTGTTGATGATGAGGCCCACCACCGTTGTGTCATCCGCAAACTTGATAATGTGGTTGGTGCTGTAGGCTGGTAGACAGTCATGGGTCAACAGGGTGAAGAGCAGCTGGCTGAGCATGCACCCTTCTGGGGCCCGTGTGCTCAGTGTGATGGTCTTGGATGTGTTGCTGCCAACCCACACATTCTGTGGCCTCCCTGTGAGAAAGTCCAGCACCCAGTTACAGAAAGAGGTTTTGAGTTCTAACTGTCTGAGTTTTTGTATTACATGCTGAGGGATGATTGTGTTGAATGCTGAACTGACGTCCAAGAACAGCATTCGCACGTAGGAGTTCTTTGTGCCCAGGTGGGTGAGGGCTGGATGGAGAGCAGCAGTGATGGCACCTTCTGTGGATCTGTTTGACCTGTATGCGAACTGAGATGGGTCGTGAGAGGGAGGGAGGATGGACTTGATGTTCTGCATGACCAGCTGCTCGAAGCACTTTATAATGATGGGGGTCAGTGCTACGGGCTAGTAATCATAATAGCTGGATGAGATGGGCTTTTTTGGGACTGGTATTATGGTGACAGTTTTGAAACATGTGAGGACAACAGCTTGACTCAGGGAAACGTTGAAGATGTCGACCAGGACATTCTTGAACTTGACATAATGCACGGCTCAGGAGACGCACACACACAGGCTCAGAGTAGCTCAAATAGCTTTATTGACAACAGGGGTGTATGAATGTGTGTCTGCGAGATGTGAATGTGTTGGTGGCGGCGTCTGCTTCAGGCACAGAGGCAGGAGACCGTACAGCCGGACAACCCTATGGGAAAAGCACAGGGAGAAGGGTGACGGGCACACACCAACACAGGAGATATGCAAGCTGGAGAGGAGCTTACTTGAGAAGGGCAAATGACTGGCACAGCAAGGAACGAGGTCCGGTAGACAGCCACCTGGAGAGCCCGGTGCAGCAGCGAGGAATAGGCGATGGAGAGGAATTGTCCGCCACCGGGAAATCCACCTGTGCACAGGGGAGCAGACTTGGGGAAGAAAAGGTAAGTTCTTCTTACCGCTATACTTGCTGAGGATGAGACGAAACTCACAGCAATCCGTGATGAAGTCTGACGGCTTCAGGCCGAAGCCCAGGGCGAGGCGGCTTAAATCCCTCGCCGCTGATGATGTGCAGGTGTGTGTGCAGGTGGCGCCGCTTATCAGCGGCGCGGCGTGACAGTACTCCCCCCTCTAGCAGCGCCTCCTGGCGATGGCTTCTCTGGGTGCGCTCGGTGGAATTCAGCGATGAGCGATGGGTCTAACACAAACGACGAGGGTACCCACTGCCGATGTTCAGGCCCATAGCCCTCCCAGTCCACCAAGTACTGCAACCCACGACCCCGGCGCCGGGAGGTCCAGGATGAGGAGACAGGCCAGGCCGGATGGCCATCAATCATTCGGGGGCGCGGGTTGGCGCAGCAGGAGGAGGGCAAAGGGGGTCGGAGACTGCCAGCTTCACCTTGGACACGTGGAAGGTGGGGTGGATGCGGAGGGAGGGGGGAATAGCTACACGCACAGCCACCGGGTTGATGATCCTGGTGATGGGGTATGGGCCCATAAAACGCTGTGCCAGCTTCCTCCTCTCGCCCTTTAAAATCACATCCTGGGTCGACACGTAGACTTGCTGACCAACTCTGTACGCCGGGGCAGGTCTTCTGTGCCGGTCCGCCATGGCTCTGTTGCGCTCCGCCATTTGTAAAAGCGCATTGCGCGCTGACGCCCAGATGGAGCGGAACTGCCTGAGATGCGCCCGTACTGAGGGGACAGTTACCTCACTCTCCTGCGCCGGGAGCAGCGGGGGGTCGTAACCCAGGGATGCCTTAAAGGGGGACATCCCCGTAGCAGAAGAGCAGGCGGTGTTGTGGGCGTATTCAACCCAGGCGAGGTGGTTACTCCAGGACGTTGGTTTGGACGCCGTGACACAGCGGAGCGCAGCCTCCAGCTCCTTGTTGGTCCACTCACACTGCCCGTTAGTTTGGGGGTGATGGCCGGAGGAGAGGCTCACCTTGGCTCCCAGGCTCCCTTCTCACTTCCGCCCTCCCAAGAGAGCAGACGCTTTTTCTTCTCTCCTGCTGATTTTTTCCTCCCCTCCTGTTACTAGATCCCAGCTTGCTGTTGTCTGCCTGCGTCTAACTGCGACCGCCGAAAAGAAATTATGGAGTTAATAAGCTGGGCTTTGAACACAATTGACACTATTTTTTCAACAAGGAAAAGTGCTCCGGGGAAGCTGTCTGCCCCGCTGGAACGGCTCCAGTGGGCTATCTATGTGACACGGGTAAATGGAAAATGCTGTGTCTCTCTAATCTTTCTATCGAAGATATTGAAGATTTGTTTATCTTCGTAATCTTGGTGATTGGGATAATTCTGATTGGGACGGGAATTGTCTTGGTTTTACCGCAAATTGCTGAAGATGGATTCAACCTATCAAAATGCTGGCCAGGCGAGGTGCATCCAACAAATTGAGAAACTGGGAGAAGACCATGATAGCGACTACTGGAGAACTGTCTCGTAAGGTGGATTACATCATGGGTTCGCTCAGGTCTTTCCACGACGAATTCAAAGCTGCGCAATGAAGGATTAATGTACTGAATCTACAGAAGAAATACAAGTCTTCTCTGTGATCAGTCCTATTAGGGCATTATTATTCCCCATGAAAATTCCTCCTGGCTGTCTGCAGACTGTGTTTTTTTCAAAATCATGAGCACAAGGCCTTGGACAGCCAGCTGCAGCGCCAGATAAGACTGGGCGCCAGACAGACAAAACATCTTCTGCCAAGGGTCCTTGGGTCTCTCTTATTATCATCAACACTGCTCAACACCGCACACACATTGATTCATGAACTGATTAAAGATACTGTACACTGCTCTCTTGTGTCTTGTGAATTCTATTGTATGCTAATGCATGAGGGTTTTTTTCTGTGTAGTCAAAATTTGGCTCACATATGAGCGTTTATTCTGATTACTATGTTTTTTCTCTCTCCTATTGTGTTTTCCTCCCCCTCCTCTCCCCTCTTTACCTCCACTGTTGACAGGCGCCTTGTATGGCGACGCGTCATTGGATGCGCCTAACGTGCGCGTCTAATGTCAAGTCAAATTCCTTGTGTGTTTACTTGTAAATATACTTGGCAATAAAGCTGATTCTGATTCTGATTCTGATTCTGATTCAGGGCGTTGCAGAATGACCTCCAAACCTCTGAAGCAAATTGGGGCCCCCGGTCCGAGACCACGTCCACCGGAATCCCATGCAGCCTGACCACGTGCTGGATTAGGAGGTCCGCCGTCTCCAGGGCAGTTGGGAGACCTCGCAGGGGAACGAAGTGTGCCGCCTTGGAGAAGCGGTCCACGATGGTCAGGATGGTGTCGAAGGTGTTTGAGACAGGGAGTCCGGTGACGAAATCCAGGGCGATATGCGACCAGGGCCTGCCAGGGACGGGCAGAGGCTGGAGCAAACCCGCTGGAGGGGCATTTCCTGATTTGCTGGTGGCACACACTGGGCAGGCCCGGGCGTAGCGGGCAGCGTCCCTCCGCAGGCCCGGCCACCAGAAGGACCGCTGGAGGAGGTCAATCATCCGGGAGGAGCCAGGGTGGCAGGTGAGCTTGGATGTGTGCAACCAGTGGATGACCCCCCCCCGAACCGTGGATAGCACGAACAGCCTCCCCTCCGGTCCGCCGCCAGGGTCAGGTTCCACTTCCTGCGCCTTCCGGATCTTGCTCTCAATATCCCAGGTGACGGCTCCCACGACGCACGACCTGGGTAGGATGGAGTGGACCGTGTCCTCCGACTCCTCAGGGGCGAATTGCCTAGAGAGGGCATCGGGCAGGCCGTTCTTGGAGCCAGGCCAGAAGGTGATGTTGAACCGGAACCTGGCAAAGAACAGGGACCAACGCGCCTGGCGGGCGTTCAGACACTTGGCAGATCTCAGGTACTCCAAGTTCTTGTGGTCCGTCAGGACCACGAACGGCTGGTCTGCCCCCTCAGCCAATGACGCCACTCCTGCAGTGCGAGCTTGATGGCGAGGAGCTCTCTGTCCCCCACGTCGTAGTTGCATTCCGCCGGGGACAAGCGCCGGGAGAAGAAGGCGCAGGGCCGTTTGTCTCCATCATCTGGCGACCGCTGGGATAGGACCGCCCCCACTCCTGTGTCTGAAGCGTCCACTTCCACGATGCACTGCAGCGCAGGGTTGACTTGACTAAGGACCCGGGAGGAGGAGAACTCCGCCTTCAGCGCCTGAGAAGCAGCCGCGGCCTCTTCGGTCCACCGGAACGGGACCTTAGGGGACGTGAGGCGGGTCAGCGGGCCGACGATGGTGCCAAAATTAGGAACAAAGCGGCGGTAGAAATTTGCAAACCCAATAAATTGCTGCACCTGTTTTCTTGATGCAGGTGTGGGCCACTCCACCACCGCTTTCACCTTCCCTGGGTCCGGGCGCACCTGATCGTGGGAGATGATGAACCCGAGGAAGGATGTCGTCCTAGCGTAGAACTCGCATTTCTCAGCCTTCCCATACAGCCGATTCTCCAACAGTCTTTGAAGGACCTGCCTCACATGGACCCGGTGCTCGTCCCTGGATTTGGAGAAGATGAGAATGTCATCCAGGTAGACGAACACAAAAAGGCCAATGAAATCCCGGAGGACGTCATTAATGAGGCGCTGAAAGACGGCTGGAGCGTTGGTCAGCCCGAACGGCATCACAAGGTACTCAAAGTGGCCGTTCAGGGTACGGAAGGCTGTCTTCCACTCATCTCCCTCCCGGATCCGGACGAGGTGGTATGCGCTGCGTAGATCCAGCTTGGTAAACCAGGTCGCCTCCTGGAGGGAATGGAAGGCGGTGTCCATGAGGGGCAGGGTATAGCGATCCTTCTCCATGATGCCGTTAAGGGCGCGATAGTCGATGCACGGACGGAGGGAACCGTCCTTCTTGCCCACGAAGAAGAATCCTGCCCCCACGGGTGATGATGAGGGTCGGATTATCCCAGCACTCAGCGACTCCTTGAGGTAAGCGTTCATGGTCTCCTTCTCCGGCGCCGACAGGCTGTAGAGTCGCCCAGAGGGTAAGGGTGCCCCCGGGCGGATGTTTATAGCACAGTCGTAGGGTCTATGTGGAGGAAGAGACATCGCCTTGGACTTGCTGAATACCATACCCAGGTCGTGAAACTCAGATGGCACCAGGGACAGGTCCGGGGGTGCAGCGTCCGTGGATGATGGGGAAGAGGACGGAGAGCAAGCAGCGGACTGTAGACAGGTGCTCATGCAGAATGTACTCCATGCCGACACCCCGGCGGACTTCCAATCCAAAACGGGGTTGTGGAGGCGTAGCCAGGGATACCCCAGGATGACAGGCGACACAGAGTTGGGCAGGACATAGAAGGTTATCTCCTCCCGGTGGTTTCCAGAGATGATAACCGGAACGGGAATGGTCTGGTGTGTTACTCTCCCCAGGGAGGCACGGGAGAGGTTGACCAGGGAGACAGGGGTCTTTAGTGCCTGACAGCGAATGCCCAATCGGGTTGCCAGGCTTTGTGAAATAAAACTGCCCTCCGCGCCCGAATCCACCAGTGCGTGAGTGAGATGCCCAGTGGAGTTGTGACAAAAACGGACGGGCAGCTTCAGTTGGGTGAGGGGATTTAACCGATTGACATCCGCGAGGCCCCCTACAGTGACTCGCGGACCCCGCCGTTTGGCTTCTGTGGGCAAAGCTCTACCGTGTGTTGACTATCTCCGCAATACATGCAGAGATTTAACTCACGGCGGCGTTGTCTCTCCGCCGGGGAGAGCTTTGTCCAGCCCGTCACCATCGGCTCCGACTCCTCGGGGCGCGATGGTGGCGGCGTCGCCAGGGGGCGAGCTTGGGACAGGCGCGACGAGGCTCCACGAGGGCGAGAAGAAGACGACTTCCGTCCTGAGGAGCGCTCGCGCAGCCTGTTGTCCAAACTGATCGCTAGGGATGTTAGCTCCGCTAGAGTCTCCGGGATATCCCGCCCAGCCAGTGCATATCCGCTCAGATCATCGTTGAGACTGGCGGAGGGAAAAAGGCCACAGAGTGAGCGTTCCTGCCCAGCCAAATTCCTCCGCCGCTACCCGGAGTCGACCGCATAGTCCCGTCCAACCGGCTTCCCTGCTGGAGGGTCGTAGAAGCCGATCGACACCTCTGGACCGTCTCGGTATGAGAGTGGTCAAAGAACTCCAGGAAGCGTCTCACAAATTGGTCATACGTGAGGGTGGCATAACTGGGCCTCGCCATTACGGCGTAGGTCCAGGTTAATGCTCGCCCCTCTAGGAGATTCCCGATATAACCAATTCGGCTATGATCCGAGGGAAAGTCTCCGGGCACCCGGTGGAACACGGACTGACATTGCATTATGAACCCCCGCGCTCCGCCGAGCTTACCGCTAAAGCGGGCGGGGGTTGGAATGGGCGTGAGCCGAGTCGGTGCTGCCGGAGCCGGCTGGACGGCCACTGGAGCAGCAGGAACCGCGCCACCCTGACGAGCCGGGGGGAACGGCTGTTGGGGGTCCAAGCGGTCCAATCGGTTAGTTATATTCATCAATTGATTGAGGATCACCTGTTGCTAATAAGCTATCTGATCCACTCAAGCCTCGAGAGTGGTAAGCCGGTGCGCGAGCCCGCCGTCTGCCGAGCCACTCTGCTGAAGCCGTACTGACATAATGCACGGCTCAGGAGACGCACACACACAGGCTCAGAGTAGCCTCAAAAGCTTTATTGACACAGGGGTGTATGAATGTGTGTCTGCGAGATGTGAATGTGTTGGTGGCGGCGTCTGCTTCGGGCACAGAGGCAGGAGACAGTACAGCCGGACACCCTATGGGAAAAGCACAGGGAGAAGTGGTGACGGGCACACACCTACACAGGAGATATGCAAGCTGGAGAGGAGCTTACTTGAGAAGGGCAGATGACTGGCACAGCAAGGAACGAGGTCCGTAGACAGCCACCAGGAGAGCCCGGTGCAGCAGCGAGGAATAGGCATGGAGAGGAATTGTCCGCCGCCGGAAATCCACCTGTGCACAGGGAGAGCAGACTTGGGGAAGAAAAGGTAAGTTCTTCTTACCGCTATACTTGCTGAGGATGAGACGAAACTCACAGCAATCCGTGATGAAGTCTGACGGCTTCAGGCCCAGGGCGAGGCGGCTTAAATCCCTCGCCGCTGATGATGTGCAGGTGTGCGTGCAGGTGGCGCCGCTGATGAGGGCGCGGGCGTGGACAGAACTCCTCTGTTCAGTTCTTCAGAATGCAACCCGGTATGTTATCTGGTCCAGCTGCCTTGCGTGGGTTGATCCTGCAGAGGGTCCTCCTCACGCTAGCCGGATCCAGACGTATGGCCTGCTCAAGGAGGAGTGGTCTTCTGTGCTGATGTGCTGTTTTGTGCTTCAAAGCGGCCGAAGAAGTCATTTAAGTTGTTAAGCAGTGTGATGTCACTCGCACAGGTCTGAGGTGGAGGTTTATAGTTGGTAAGGGTCTGTATGCCATGCCAGAGGGAACGTGCATCTCTGGCGTTGCTGAAGTAGCTTGATATTTTCTTGCTGTACTGTCGTTTTGCCTCCTTGATGCCACGGGACAGGTTGGCCCTAGCTGTTGTCAGTCCTGCAGTGTCTCCGGCCTTGAAGACTGCGTCCCAAGCCCTCAGGAACCTGTGTACCTCTGCTGTCACCCATGGCTTTTGGTTGGCATGAACAGTGATGGTTTTGCAGTGAGTGACATCATCAGTGCATTTAGCTATGTATGCTACAACAACCTCAGTGTACTCCTCTAGGTTTGTGTGTCCATTGTGAGTGGCTGCGTGCTTGAAAGTATCCCAGTCTGTAGTGCTGAAGCAGTCTTTCAGAGCATCGGAGGCCACCTCTGGCCACACACGTACCTGCTTTGCTGTTGGTCTGATTCTTTTTGCTCTGGGTTTGTATGCTGGCCTTAACAAGATGGTGATCAGAGAGACCCAGGTGTGTGTGTGTGGGGGGGGGGGCTCTGTATGCTTTCTTATGAGTTGTTTACAGCAGGTCCAGCAAATTGTCTCCTCTTGTTGGAAAGTCTACATGTTGGTGTAGATTTGGTAGGAGGGCCTTTAAATCAGCATGGTTGATGTATCTTACTGTGATGAGGACTCTGTCGGGATGTGCCGTTTGTATCTCATTGATGGCCTGATAGAGTTCTCTTAGTGCTTTACTCCTCTCATCGATGGCAGTGAGTGGGGCATACACAGCGACTAGTAGGAAAGATGAAAATTCTCTCGGCATGTTAAAGGTCGGCACTGATGATCATAAATCTCTCACCAATGGAGAAGAGTGTTTGTCTACACAGTTGCATCACTGCACCAAGCATCACTGGATATACAATAGATCCCACTGCCTCGGGGTTTTCCTTCCTTCCGTGAACATTCTGTCACCATGGTAGAATGTTAGCCCTGCTAACTGAATGGCAGAGTCCAGTATATTGCCTTAACACGTTTCTGTAAAGTATAAAACACAGCAGTTTCCGCACATCACGCTGCGTATGTTCTCAGGAGCTGTATGTGGTCTGTTTTGTTGTCTCTGAGGAGCATACATTGACCAGAATGAGAGAAAGGTTCGGGAGTCTGTGTGGGTTAGCAGTTAGCTTTGTTTGGATACCTCCACGTTTACCTTTCTTTTGTCACTGCTCACACCATCTACGGCATCTCCATTTGGGATGAAACACAGCAGTTGAGTCCGGGGGTGTGGAGGTCTGGTGGAGGAGACCTAGGCCACGGAGTTCCTCTGTAACGCTCTGGTTCAGGACGTAATGTTTGGTCATATTCCTTATCTCCAGGAAGGCTGGGGTGGCAAACTGCAGCTTGTGCGCAGCATCATATACAGACATTAAACACATGAATATACACTTAGGTGTAATTTAAACAACACTAACTGCCACAAAACATGAAGAGAGAAGAGAGGCTGCTACATGTTCATGCACCACCTAGCGTTCCTGTCATGGTGTTTCTCCTGTCAAGGCTGCAAAGCAGCACAGACTTTAAATGCAACAGGCTGTGTTGGTGGCATCACCGTTTGAACAGGAAGTTGGATCTTGCACATGTGTACTCAGCGTGGACAGTCAACATGGTCAAAGAGTTTCGACTGCACTTGCACAACTTCTGAGGGCCCCCTTGGAGCCTTGCAAGCCGTAAAGTATGATTAAAGTTCATGTCACACAGGCCTCAGAAGGGCAAAGCATAAATCCAGCTTTATGCTACTATAGACTTAGAAAGCTGGGGGATCTCCTCTGATGCACTGGGCTTCTACTTCCTTTAAACTCGCTGCACCGTTTTTGAATATTTTTTTGCTGTTCATTACCATGTCATCGCTCTGTTCCCCATAAATTATAAGTCCCCCAGCATGCTGTTTTGTCCCCCTCCCCAACAAATGCAGCAGATGACTGCCCCCTCCATGGACCCCTGTTCTGCTAGAGTTTCTTCATGTTAAAAGGGGAGTTTTTTTTTCATCACTTTTGCAAAGTACTTGCTCACATGGGATCATTACCTCCGCCAAGGAGGTTATGTTTTCATCGGCGTTGGTTTGTCTGTCTGTCTGTCTGTTGTTTGTTTGTTAGCAGCATAACTCAAAAAGTTATGGACAGATTTTCATGTAAATTTTCACAGATTGTCAGAAATGGGGTATCCTACAGGATGATTAGATTTTGGTGGTGATCCGGATCACCGTCCACAAGAAAACCGCCATTATGGAAAATGCGATTGTCTGTGAATAACTACTGTACCACGAATCCCTATCATTGTCAATCCAATTGCTAGTCATATGTTTTCATGGTCAAGGAATCTGAAAACGTACACACAAACACTGTATGGGGGGAACTGTGGCGCTTGGTGGAGGTCTGCGCTCTCCGAGTGCTTTTCTAGTTTGATTAATGTTGTCTACCTTTCTGAGATTGCCATGGGATTATTTTTTAAGTGTCACTACATAATAAAACTGAACTGTTATGAATTATTCACATTTTTTCTTTTACTTGCATTTTTTTTCAGCCTCCACTGTATCTGAATTCTTCTCTCTCCTCACCTGTTTTAGTTTGCCTCTCTGGCTCTGCAACATTGTGACGCCTATTTTACAAGAGATGTTCAGGTTGTTCTTGCACAGCCAACTTCTTGTGTTATTTGTGCCTTCTGAACTGAACTGCTACGTGTACTTTTTCATACCAGTACAGCTGTTCCCAAGGACGACAAGCTAAGTGGCTTTAGACCTCTTTCCAAAGTTGGGTATTCTGCATGAAAACTATTTGACTCAATGGCCCCTGCAAAACCCACTTGAGCCCATTCCTCTAATGGAGGTTGGAAAAGGGAGTTCATCAACCTCCAGGAAAAAGAGCAGGCTTCCAAATTCAAGAGGTACTTGAATAATCGTACTGGCTCAATTTGTCCAGTTGGTTAAAATTGACAGAAATAATTAGCATTTCTTTCCTGAAATGTATCTAGTTCAGGCGTGGTGAATATGGAGCCTGGGACTGGCAACTGGGGGAAAATACAATGGCCAATGTGGACAAGATACTATTTATTCATATTTCCATTACTTTTTGTGCATACTAGTGCCACTCATGAAATAGAATATTATGATTCAACAATTTAATTCAAAAATCTAAGTCATAATCATCAAAATATAAAGCATAAAGGCTTTATGCTTTAAGCATATTACAAGATATCCAGCACTGTTAATCTTATATCTCGTATAATCATCATACACACCATCCATATTAATTGCAAGCTTGTTTTTTGGCTCGCTATGAACCAAATGTACAAACAGATAACTTGTCTTATGACATAAAAATTGTATCTTGAAAAGGGTCTAATGTAAATTCTGTGCCATGCACTCAATGTAATAAATTGGTGTGGTTTTTTTTTGTTTGTTTTTTTTTTCTTAAAGGGTGCTCTGGGGACTTTCAGACATGATCCACTATAGTGTTATTATAGTGGCACAAGAAAGAAGAATGAGAAATTGAGGAAACAGTCATATTTTTTTAATTTAACCTTTATTTAACCAGGCAGGTCAGTTGAGACCCAATTCTCATTTCCAATGATGTCCTTTTTAGAGATGCCGCTGCTTAATTCAGCAAGACAATGCCAAGCTACATTCTGCACATGCTACAACAGCATGGCTTCATTGTAAAAGGGTGCAGGTACTAGACTGGCCTGCATGCGGTCCATACTGTCTCCCATTGAAAATGTGCTGTGCATTCTGAAAGGACAAATAGGATAACAGAGACCCCGGACTATTAAGGAACTGAAGTCGTACATTAAGCAAGAATGGGAAAGAATTCCACCTGCAAAGCTTCAACAATTAGTGTCCTCAGTTCCTAAACCCTTATTGAGTGTTGTTAAAAGGAAAGGTGATGTAACACAGTGGTAAACATGCTCCAGTGCCACTTTTTTGGAACATGTTGCAGACATCAAATTCAAAATGAGTGAATGTTTGCAAAAAAATTATATATTGTGGTGGACCACAATACACAAAGCACTCCATCCAGGGACATTGGGGTTGATGGGATGATAGTTAAGGATGCTAATGGCGAAAGGTGAGAGAAGCTAAACAAAGAAAGATATGCCCCCCCCCCCCCCCCGCCGCGCCAGGTTCACACCTGAGGATGCAGGTGTCCGATTGTAG
This sequence comes from Pholidichthys leucotaenia, assembly GCA_020510985.1. Lineage (NCBI taxonomy): Eukaryota > Metazoa > Chordata > Actinopteri > Cichliformes > Pholidichthyidae > Pholidichthys > Pholidichthys leucotaenia. Next base: position 371,017,180 of record CM035842.1, on the reverse strand, counting down.
GGTAGCAAGACCTGCTCTGTGACGTGTTGTCAATGTCATGTTAATGTGTGTACATGTCTTGTCTGTATGTTAATGTGTTTACGCTGTGTGCCGGAGGCCGGAATAGAAGTGTATAAAAGAGTTCGCTCAGGCACTTAGAGAGTGACATGATTTTATGACCCAGTGACGAAACACAGACTCCAAATAGATTCAGTTAGGTTTATCAGCGTGAAAGTGAATGTTTGTGTGTGTGAATGTAGGCAGGAACAGCAGGGAACGGCCTGGCAACCCTAGGAACACACAGAGAGGGATAGTTTAGTGAAGGCCCACCGCTGGAGGTTGACAGTTACGCTTGAGGCTTACTGTGAGAAAAGATGGTGTTGGTTCCAGGTACAGCACGACGGCTACAGCCAGGAGGACAGTGTCTTCTGCTGAGAGTGCAGCTCCTACTGGTGAAGGACTAAGAAGTGGAGGTGTCGTGAAGGAGAGATAGGAATCTGCTGCCAAAGGGAAGAGAGGAGAGTCTGCCACCACGGGACTCCGCCTGTGCACAGGGGACTAGAAGACAAGGTAAGTGGATTGAATGGGCTTACGTGAGCAGCCGGAATGATTCCCAGACAACAGTGGAGGCAGGCTTGGGTCAAGGATGACGACAGGCTGTGGTAGAGTGTAGGAATGGCAGATGAAGCCCGTCTGGAGCACAGTGAGACGTCTCCCGCACTGCGGGCTTGGGCAGAGTGCAGAAATAGGCTGGGATGTAATGGAGAGCAGGTGTGTGTGCAGCTGGAGATAATGAGCAGAGCAGATCATGACAGTACTCCCCCCCTAATGAACGCCTCTCGGCAGTCGTTCCAGCCTACCTGGGTGCGCCTGGTGGAACTCCCTGATGAGGTCCTTATCCAACACACAGGAAGGACGTACCCAGGATCTGCACTCCGGACCGTAGCTCTCCCAGTCTACCAGGTATTGCAGGCCGCAACCCCAGCAATGGACGTCCAGGATGGCGGTCCCTCCCCATGCCGGGCTGCCGTTGATCATCCTCGGAGGAGGTGGAGACCTGGGAGGGGGACACAAAGGGCTGGAACACACAGGTTTCACTTGGGAGACGTGGAAGATGGGACATATGTGGAGGGAGGGGGGAAGAGCCAGCCGCACAAATACTGGGTTAATAATATGAGAGATAGCAAAGGGACCAATAAAGCGCTGCAACCATCTTCCTGCACCTCAGCCTTCAGATTGGATGTTCTTAGTAGACAACCAAACCTACTGACCCACCTGGTACAAGGGGGCTGGAGACCTGCGGCGGTTGGCCACAAGGAATTGTGTTCCGCCGTGCGGTGCAGCACAGCCCGGGTGCCCTCCACAGTCAGTGACAGCGTCTCTAGGTGCGCCCGAAACAGATGGCATGGCGATGTCACCCTCATCTTCAGGGAATAAGGGAGGGGTATACCCGATCGAGGCCTGGAAGGGGAACAGACCGATGGCTGAAGAAACCGTTGAGTTGTGGGCATACTCGATCCATGGCAGATGAGAGCTGAGCTGGTTGTGGCCACACATCGCAGCGCCACTTCCAACTCCTGATTGGTCCGTTTGCACTGGCCATTAGACTGAAGATGGTAACCAGACGACAGGCTCACCGTGGCCCCAAGGGCATTGCAGAATGACCTCCAAACCTGGGAGATAAAGTGGGGCCCCTGGTGGGAGACGATGTCCAGGGGGATCCCATGCAGTCTCACCACATGCTGAACCAGCAGGTCCGCTATCTCCCTGGCCGTAGGCAGCCCTTGAAGGGGGACAAAATGGGCCGCCTTGGAGAACCTGCCTACTATGGTGAGCACAACAGTGTGGTTGTTGGAAGGAGGGAGGCCAGTGATGAAATCCAGTGCCACATGGGACCAGGGCCTGCCGGGGACTGGGAGAGGATGAAGCAGCCCAGCTGGAGAAGACGATGAAGACTTGCCGGCGGTACACTGGGGACAAGCACGGACGTACTCCCCAACATCCTTTTGGAGAGAGAGCCACCAGAACGTTTGTCGCAGGAGCTCCTCCATGTGTCGTCTTCCTGGGTGACAGGCGAACTTAGAGGAATGAGCCCAATGGATAACTTCACCCCGGACGGCCGATGGAACAAACAGCTTACCCACTGGCCCCCCACCCGAGTCCATTTCAGTCTCTTGCGCCCTCCAGACCTTCTCCTTGATCCCCCACAAGAGGGCGCCCATGACACAGGAGGCAGGGAGGACGGGGTAATCCTCAGGATCCAAGACCTCAGTGGCGAATTGCCTGGAGAGGGCGTCCAGCTTGGTGTTCTTGGACCCGGGGCGGTACACGATAGTAAAGTCAAAACGCCCAAAAAACAAGGACCAGCGGGTCTGGCGGGCGTTCAGGCGTTTGGCTGTCCGAAGGTACTCCAGGTTCCTGTGGTCCGTCCAGACCACGATCGGCTGAGAGGACCCCTCCAGCCAATGGCGCCACTCCTCCAGCGCCAGTTTAACAGCCAGGAGCTCCCTGCCACCAATACTGTAATTGCGCTCCGCTGGGGACAATTGCCGGGAGAAGAAAGCGCACAGTCACACCTTACCATCCGCCGGGGAGCGCTGGGACAGGACGGCACCCACTCCAGAATCCAAGGCGTCCACCTCCACCAGACACTGAAGAGCAGGATCCACCTGCACCAGGATGGGGGACTCGGAGAACTGCTTCTTGAGGTCCGCAAAGGCCTCTGTCCAATGAAAGGGTACCTTGGTCGAAGTGAGGCGCATCAGAGGAAGGGCCAGGACGCTGTAGTTCTTGATGAAACGGCGGTAGAAATTTGCAAACCCCAGGAACTGCTGGAGCTGTTTCCTGGAGGAAGGGGTCGGCCACTCCACCACTGCCTTAACCTTGCCAGGGTCCGGGAGTATGTCCTTATGAGAGATGATAAACCCCAAAAAGGACGTCTTGGAGGCATGGAACTCGCATTTTTCAGCCTTGACATACAGTTGATTCTCCAACAGCCGCTGCGGCACTCGCCTCACATGCACCTGTTGTTCCTCTAGAGAATGGGAGAAGATTAAAATGTCATCCAGGTAGACAAACAAAAATACACCCAGGAAGTCCCTCAACACATCATTAATAATCCGCTGAAACACAGCAGGCGCATTGGTTAGACCGAAGGGCATCACCAGGTATTCAAAGTGACCACTAGGGGTCCGAAACCCTGTTTTCCACTCATCTCCTTGGCAGATCCGCACCAGATGGTAGACGTTGCGGAGATCCAGCTTGGTGAACCAAGACGCCCCCTGTAGAGAGTCAAACGCTGTGTTGAGCAAAGGAAGGGTGTATTTGTCTTTAATAGTGATGTTGTTCAGCTCCCTGAAATCAGTACATGGTCTCAATGAGCCGTCCTTCTTGCCCACACAAAGGAATCCCGCCCCCACTGCCGAAGAGGACGGACAGATAATGCCAGAACTCAATGATTCCTTAATATATGCTTCCATAGCTGCCCGCTCCGGGGGAGAGAGGCTGTACCACTGGCTAGACGGAAACGGAGCTCCAGGACAGAGGTTAACAGCACAATCATATGGCTGGTGGGGGGGGGAAGGGACAGGGCCTGGGTCTTACTAAAGATGACTCCAAGGTCATGATATTCGGGGGGGACTCTAGATAGGTCGGGAGGCGGGGCGGTGGGAGCCCCCAAGAGCATAGACGATGAGCAAGCGGCTGATTGGAGACAAAACGAACTCCAAGACTTAACACTACCTGTGCGCCAGTCAATTGAGGGATTATGGGCGCACAACCAGGGGAAACCAAGGATGACTGGGGTTGACGAAATGGGTAGTATGAAGAACTGTAACTCCTCCCGGTGATTTCCTGAGATAATGACGAATACTGGAGCAGTTTGCTGGGACACAACGGCCATAGGAGCTTTCGATAGTGCAATCAGCCGCAGCGGAGACTTAGAGGGGAACAGTGAAGCCCCAACCGGGTTGCCAGGTCCCTAGAAATAAAATTCTGCTCTGCTCCTGAGTCGATTAAGGCCTGTGTGGGAATTTCTTTATGTTTGTGTAGGAACCGAATGGGAAGAAGGAGTTTAGACAGGGGATTTGGCTGAGGTGAGTCCAAGAGTCCCCCTACTGCGACCCACGGACTCCCCCTTTTGGCCGAAGCAGACAAGATGCTACCTCATGCTCCTCTCTCCCACAATAGAGGCACAACCCTAACTCATGGCGGCGCTGTTTCTCCGCCGGAGACAACCTAGACTGTCCCACTACCGTAGGTTCCGACGTCTCAGAGGACTCAGAAGGTGGAAAGGCCAATAGGGAAGTTTGAGGGGCGTGACGGTACTGGGCACCTGAGCGACCATAGGATTTGCATTCCACTGCCTGTTCCCTCAGCCTGTTGTCTAAACTGATGGCTATGGAAATTAGCTCAGACAGCCTAGTTGGCTTCTCTAAGGGCACTAGCTCATCCCGAAGGCTAGGGCTGAGGGTCCTGATGAAAATGCTACAGAGAGAAGCATCCTCCCATCCCACCTCGGTAGCCGCTACCCGGAAATCAACAGCGTAATTGGCCACGGCCTTGGTACCCTGTCTCAAATTTATCAACTGAGAGGTAAGCACACTGTCCCGGTCCAGATGACCAAACACTTCGTTGAACTCTCCAATGAACTGGCCATAAGTCAAGCTAGCATAGTTAGCCCTAGCCATTACCGCATAAGACCAAGCTAGCGCTCGCTCCTCCAACAAGTTAATCATGTAGCCGATCTTACTATGGTCAGTCGTGAAATCCTCAGGTACCCGCTGGAAGACAACCTCACATTGCATGACAAAGCCCCTAGCTTCTCCTAGTTTGCCGCTAAAGCGGTTGGGGGTAGAAATGGGGGTTAGCCTAGCAGGGGGTCCCTGTTTGAGTTGGTTAGCTGGAATGCTAGTGGGAGCTGAGGAGCTACTGGGGACCGGTAAGGCCTGGGGGTTAGTTAGGCGGTCTAACCAGTCAGTGACATGAGCTAATTGAGTCAGTATGGTCTGTTGCTGGCAAGCCAGTTGATCTATTCAGATCTCCATGTGATTTATTCAGCGCACCAAAGAGCTGTCAGCTGGGTCGTTCTGGGGGAGATGTACTGACATGGTTTTATGACCCAGTGACGAAACACAGACTCCAAATAGATTGAGTTAGGTTTATTCAGCGTGAAAGTGAATGTTTGTGTGTGTGAATGTAGGCAGGAACTACAGGGAACAGAGCAGGACACCGTATCGCCTGACAACCCTAGGAACACACAGAGAGGGATAGTTAGTGAAGGCCACTGCTGGAGGTTGACAGTTACGCTGAGGCTTACTGTGAGAGAAGATGGTGTTGGTTCCAGATACAGCACAACGGCTACGGCCAGGAGGACAGTGTCTTCTGCTGAGAGTGCAGCTCCTACTGGTGAAGGACTAGGAAGTGGAGGTGTCATGAAGGAGAGGTAGGAATCCGCCGCCAAAGGGAAGAGAGGAGAGTCACGGGACTCCGCCTGTGCACAGGGGACTAGAAGACAAGGTAAAGGCACTTTTCCATTAGTCCAGCACACCTCGGCACGTCTTGATTCACTTCAACACGGTTCGGCACGCTTTTGTCTCCATTACAACCATGTTGAGCTGGGGTGGGTGGGATTTCTATAACAGCGAGGTGGCGCCACACTCCCGTGACGTAGAACACGCGACCCAAGCAAAACATAACACATATAGCTGTACAAGGCCACTCCTCGGTCTGCGGCTTTTTTCACCGTAAATGCCAAAAAGGACCGCCAGACAAGGGTACAGGCAGCGAGATGAAACACTCTGGAATAGTTCTGCAGCTTCTGGGAGAGCCAAAGGCGTGAGGATACAAACTAGGTCATATATGACGGTAAGCTAATGTTGCTAATGCTAGTTTGCTATAAGTACGTCGTACTACACTTTAATGTCTGCAAGTTATCGCTGTTAGGTACTAAAATATGTACGCTGTGTGTGTTTCAGATGGCTCTGTTGTGGGGAAATTACCGCTTCATTTGGTCTGGGCGTTCAGCACAGCCTGTCACGGATGTCATCAGCCTGTCACTGATGTCAGCACAGCTTCACAAACGATCAGTGGTTATAGAGCTTAAGAATGTCTGTAGAAACGTTTATTTCCTGTACAACAAATTGCTCTGATCTGCGTGAAAATCATGGAGAGACTGTTGAGACATCATGCACGTACCTGCTTCTGCAGCAGAGTCTGAGATGGTCATAGAAAAAAATGATCAGATGACACAACTTGATCACCATTTTAATAACTATATTAGCCACAAAATATATATTCAAAAAGTAAACATTACTGAGTTGGGTATAATAAGATATATTTGACAGTTATCATGCATTTTAGGCCAAAACAAACTTGATCTAGGATTAAAAGCAATTAAAATAATGCAGTCACAAGGTTACATGGAAAATACTTGATTTACTAGATACATGTACTGTAGAAATATATATTCTCTGCATCAACAATGTACTAGACATGCATTCATGCCCTATTGCACTGGGAATTGCACTGACAATAAACCTCTGAATTTTTTGCAGATGTCTTTTTTTATATGTGAAGGTTACCACCATGTGGCATAAATTAAATACTGAAAGATTGGAAAAGCTAAGAATAATCCAGCAGTTTGAGAAATCACTTTTGGTTTGGTGTAAGTCTGTCAACAGAATTATGAACCATAAAGCAGTTTGTGTTAAAATGTTAAATCCCATTAAACCTAATCCGGGGGCTTCCAATCATGTGTCATGGGGGGCCAAGACCCTGCAGGTTCTCTCTTCTACCCAGTCTCTTCAGCAGGTGTTCTCACTGATCAGTCAGTGGAAGAAGTTCAGTGGAATCTGCTGTTGAAGACACTGGTTGGAGGTAAAGCCTGCAGGGTCTTGGCCCTCCATGGCACATGATTAGACACCCCTGCCCAAACCCATTATGATGAAGAGCAGATGCTAATATGACCCAGAATTCCTCCATATACTGGTACTGTCACTAAAATATGCAGGGTCTTCTGTACAGTCTTCTAACAATACAGTCTTCAGTTAATAAAATAATTGTTTTGGTTACTTTTTTCTTAAAAATGAGCCATTATTTTCAAGGTCACCGATAAATCCTTTGTACAGTTGATGCTTTTCCCACCGGTGTCTTAACAGACAAAATAGAAAATCATGATGCGAACACATAAGTCACTAAATTGTTTATTACAATCAGCAGCAAATTCCAGATTATTCAGAATGTGCAAAATTCAAACTGTAAAAAAAAAACTGGAATGGTCACACACGGCAGCCACGCTGCCTCACTGAGAAGCAACTGGATCGGCCCATCATACTGGTCCTGGTTCAGCAGATCTTCAGCCTGCATCTCTGTAAATAGTGAGGCAAGGTCCAGTTGGGGTGACAGTTTCCCTCTTGCCTAGACAAAAGACAAATGGATGGTGGTTAATTAAAGCAAGTTTAAAACTTATTTGGGAAATACACTTGTTGCTAAAAGCCAGTGGTGGAGTGTGAATTAATGAATGAATCTTTATTTCTGATTGATTAAAAGTAAAGATTAAAAGAAAATAGAATAATATAACAAAGGGGAAAAAAATCTAACAAGGTCAAATTAAACAATAACTCCTCTGATTATACAGTTCAACATAGGTTATCTGAAATGGGTGATGGCTGAAGCTGCGGCTTATATTGACCACCCATATTCCATCCAAGAATTCAAAAGAAAAACAAAACAGGAGGGATTACAATTTAAATATGACAATAAAGTACTTTGTTGTCGTATTTAACCACAATTTTCATGTAGTTGCGCTTCAGTAGATTTTACAAGGGCTGCGTTACATTTAAAATCATCCCTTTTTACTGTGGCCTCAGCAATCAGAATGAATTAATACATTCACTTGAATGGAATCTAGTACTTTAACTGAAGTTGTGCATCACCGAGTATGGAGTCGGTCAGTCAAAATATGAAGTTTTTATCAATAAAAGTTTGTCTTGTCTGTAAAAGTGTAAAAGTGTCTCTTCTTGCCCTGGCTTCATGTGTGGGAGGTGTTTTGTACTAGCATTGCTAAAATATAAAAGGAAGCACTACAATTGGTCTCAAATATTTGTAATGTGTCCTGTTACTGCATGAGTTTATTGATGATAAACTATAAACTACACATATAAAGTAAATTATATTGATGACTGAACATCTCACATTTGCCAAAACATACAGTTATGAACATAACTCACAAAGGATCACACAAGTGATCTGACAAAAAAATAAATACATTAACAAGCGGTTTATTTTACAGTTGATGTGCCATATTCACACAATCAAATAAATCTCAGTTCAGTCCCTTTTATATTAAGTGGAAATTGTGCTACTTTGGTTTTGACACTTTACCTATAAAAGCAAAAGATTTCAGTACTTTCCACAGTGGCGAGGTCCGCTGTGGGCTGGCTGATTTCCTCCTGCCTAGATGAACGACAGAAATGGATGATGGTTAGTTTCAAGCAAGTTCAACACTTATACAGGCACATCTCAAAAATTAGAATACCATGAAAAAATTCAATATTTTTTTCACTCATTTCAGAAAGTGAAACCCATATATAGATTCATTACAGGGACAGTGATATATTGCAAGTGTTTATATTAATATTGATGATTACGGCTACAGCCTATATTAACCAACACCTCAGCGGCCAAAATTTATATTTAAAAACTATTTTTTAAAGTTAATTTTATGTAATATTCTAATTTTTTGCCAAATTGAATTTGGGGTTTTCAGGGGCTGTAAGCCATAATCATCAAAATTAAAATAAATAAACGCTTGAAATATATCACTCTGTGTAATGAATCTATATAATATACGGATTTCACTTTCTGAAATGAGTGACAAAAAATATTGAAGTTTTTCATGACATTCTAATTTTTGGAGATGTAACTGTATTAGGGAAATATACCTGTGAAATTCAGTGGTGGGATGTGACATGCTTCATTTCCCTGACAAGCACTGCAGGATCCACAGAATAGGTGTGTGTGTGTCCATTCTGATGCTTTAGAAAATTATATGAATGACTTCATAAATCACTGGTTTGAAAAAGCAATTTTTAATATGACGAGATTTCGGCTCGTGTGGTCCATTTCACCAGAATCCACAACAGGGAGGCTAACCCCTGGCATGTGGAAACACATTCTAGCATTAAATTGCACACAATTTAATGCGCAGCACCAAAGTGCAATACAAAACAAAAACCAGGACTTTAACCAGGATTAACATATTTCATCGTTTTGCTCTCACAAGCGAATATTTAGGAGAAAACAAGCGCGAATCAGCAGTTGGTACTAGCTAGCTACTAGCAAAAAAACGTTAGCTAAAACGAGTTAGCCAGCACAAAACGGCGCTGTATGGCTCAAAAAAAGTGAGCTTACCACCAACAGGATAAATAAGCAAACAGATGCACATTATTACAAATCACTCACCATCGATGGTTCTCTCACGATCGTCTTCAGCTTGCCCATAGTCAGGTTTCTATGCTGGCCAGCCATCTGTATGGGTCCAGGTCACTCCTCACTGTGGATCTGCCACCAAGCAGAGAAAACGCCGCACCTCTTCATTGGACCACGGTGTAGAGTTCTGCAAAACCTACAACGCTGTCTGTATTAATATCGTATTTACTCCGTGACCGAGTTAGTCCGTGAAATATTGCATATGGCGGTCGTGTATCAGAAGACGGCGAAGACGGTTGCTTTCGTGACGTTAAGACCTGACCAATCAGCGGCGACCAGTCTTTTAACGTCACAACACGGCACGACTCGGCACGACTGGACCCTGCCCTTGAGCGAGGCCGAGAATCGCTGCTGTTAAACCGTGTTGGGGCTAGTGGAAAGACTTACAAAGCGTGCTGAGCTGTCCCGTGGCGTGCTAATCCGTGCTAGTGGAAAAGGCCCTTAAGTGGATTGAATGGGCTTACGTGAGCAGCCAGAGTGATTCCCAGACAACGGTGGAGGCAGGCTTGGGTCAAGGACGACGACAGGCTGTGGTAGAGCATAGGAATGGGAGATGAAGCTCGTCTGGAGCACAGTGAGACATCTCCGCACTGCAGGCTTGGGCAGCGCGGCAGAAATAGGCCGGGACGTAATGGAGAGCAGGTGTGTGCGCAGCTGGAGATAATAAGCAGAGCAGATCATGACAGAGAGAGTTTTCTGTGTTTTATGTTGGAAGAGGAATAAAGTTTGTGTGTTATTCAGCTCACTGCCTCGTCTGCTTTAATCTTCCACAATATATAAAATTACAATTATAGTTATACTAACATTAGGTGGCCTGTCCATCACTTCCTTTTAGCCAACGTGAATGCCAACCACCTAAGTAAGCTAATACTAACAGATCAATGTAGCATCATGCCAAAAATATAACAAAATTAGCCAGAATGAGGCAAGCTATATATTCAAATGTGGATTAGTCAACTGGGTGCAAACAGGGATGTTTATTAGGGTGACTGAAATCTAAAGAAAATATGATAAACCACACTTAGTAACTAAACTTCTTGTAACAGTGTTAGCTACATGACAGAGAGCTGGGCTGGGAAATAATAAAGCAGTAGGTAGGTATCAAGGACAGCACTGGGCTGGATTTTCTATGTTAAGGACATGCCATGGTAAATCCGGAAGAGACAAAATGGCTAGTCAGACACAGAAACAATATAAATGTTGTATATTTTTAAGAGAAAATAGCATTTTTATATTCTTCCAAAATCATGTGACCAATAGACATATTTCAGAAAGTTAAAACCTGCAAAAACACAATTTTTCAGTCAATAGCCCTTTAAGTGACACATACTTTTGTTCAAATGTTATGGATAGACACGTCCCTTGTGAAAAAGGATCAAAACAACAGTGAACATCTTGGAGTTTGGACCCTGATCTGAAATTAGTTGTGCTTTTCACTTTCAGGTGGTGGCTGCTGGGTGGGGCACAGAGGTAAATTGATCCCAGATTTGATGGAAAAGTCGTCTGTTGTTCTGGGGTATCAATCCACTGTCACTTTTTGAAGATATAGAAACACTTTTTAGCATTCAAAAAGCAGCTCCCTCTGAGAGAACAGAGGAGTGCAAATAAGAGAATGGTTCATTTCTATGCCCCTGATGTAACACAAACGCACCCTATCAAAAAATTCCAGACAAAGGGAAAGCGAGAGTGCCTGGGGCGTCAATACACCCAATACCGTCCCTAAACTTGAACCAAGAAAGTACTGCCTATCTAATTGGCATCAATCTGAGACACAGACATCTTAATAATCAAAAACCCTTCCTTCAGTTGTTTTCTTTTCTGCAGCTGATGAGGGTGTTATTAAAGTCATTAATGTGAAACATTCAGGAAAACATGGTCTGACATGAACAAGGTATTTTATCGTCTCACTGCCAGCTATGCCAGTGCACTTTGTCGGCTACATCAAAAAGGTAGAAGAGATTGTCACCAGTGTATCCAATGCTCAGGTCTTTTTGTATTCATGTGATGACCCCCTGTAACATGAGGAATAAAGCAAAGAAAGATGAGAGGCTGATAAAAGTTTTGGGCTACCCCAAATTCCATCCAGATACTTTATAAACCTCAATGGCTCATATTGTTTATTTCCCATCAGGGTGACAAGATATAAGGAGAGAGAGTGAGAGAACTTTAATTTTGTGATCCTGATTCCCATGTATCCAACATTAAAATGGCACAATCTAAACCTCCCTGCACTGGATGTAGGCAAGCTTAATGGAGCTACAAATCTGGAGTGGATTGAGGGGCCCCAGACGGAGGGCTTAGGAGCAGCATGCCACCTCTGCTCCAAAGCCAGAAAGGTATTGATGCTAATAGGGCTGGGGCAGCCCCGCAGTCTACCACCTGCTCCAATACTCTCACCCCCCATAGCTGTTTACTTTTTCATTTGCCAGAGTCAGCTTTCCTCACATGCACCGCCGTATGAGAGATGATTATGAAGTCACAACTGCGGACATTGTAAAGAAAAAAAAAATAATGAAAGGAGGATAAATTCGGAGTTATTGTGCATTTTTCTCTGTGCATTGTATGTGAGTTGCTGTAATACTACTACTACTACTACTACTAATAATAATAATAATAATAATAATAATAATAAAAGGCATTTCAGGACATGTATGGTAGTTTATGTCACTTTTTTATAATACAATACAAAAATTTTAAAAGTAGTAGTAGATTAGTTTATTTGACAGGGACAGTGCAATAAACATAGACAATTAATCAAAGACAATCAATCTGATGTGTTGCACATAGAGTGTATAGCTATTAGCTAATTTGCAACTCTTGTCCCTGGATGGGCTTTAGAAAAAAGAATCAAGATAAAAAATATACACAATAACCACATACATCAATGCAGAAAAATTATAAATACACAATTATAAATATTATAAATATTATAAATACACAAATATAACAGCCTGACTCACATTTAACATAAATATTATAAATATTATAAATACACAAATATAACAGCCTGACTCACATTTAACACATATAACATAACTCACATTTGCCTATTTCAGGCCTTCCTCCCTCCGTCACTCACTATAAACAAACACATTTATTCCTTCCCTTCATTCACTCTCACTTTGCAGACAATTAATTCATACATGAGTACATTCTTGTTTATTTTTCAGCCAGTTTTTAACATTTTTAGTGAATGTTTTAAAGTCCGTTATTATTTTAATTTCATTTGGCATTGTGTTCCAGATGTGACTGCCCTTTATAGAGAAAGCTGTTTGTCCAAATGTGGTTCTGCGGTGGAATATTTTACAGTTATTGTTAACAGAACTCCTGGTGGCTCTGCTGCTGTCCTGTCTTTGGACGAAACCAGCAAGTGGCTCGGGTGCTGATTTATGGAAACATTTGAACGTTAATTTCAGAAGACAGAGGTCAATGAAGCTCTCAAAACTCAATAGGTTGTATTTTTTTAAAACATTACAGTGATGCCACCTAATGGGCTTTTTGTCCAAGATTTTTAGGGTTTGATTATATAATGAACCTATATGTCTTATTGTGGAAGGGGCTGCTTGAGCCCAGACTGTCAAACAGTATGATATATGAGAAAAAACCATAGAATGCATATACAGTGCAGCTGCTTCGTAAGGTATGTAATATCTAATTAATTTAAAGCAGTTCAGATTTTTTTTTACTGTTTTTGAAATTTTCTTTATATGAAGATTAAATTTGAGTTGAGGATCTAGTACAATGCCAAGGTATTTGAATTCTGTAGCTAAACTGATGTCATGATCATGTATATTAACTTTAAAATGTTGCAGGTTACATTTTTTGATTGAAAAGCACATTGAGACTGTTTTCTGAAGGTTCAGCAATAGATGGTTCTTGAGGAGCCACTCTTGGACATCAACCATACTTGTAGACAGTACATCTGCAGCCTGTGCTGGAGTCTTGGCAGCTGTGTAAATAACTGCATCATCTGCATAAAGTTGGCATGTTGCAGCTGAGCAGTGTAACGGCAAGTCATTAATAAAAATGCTGAAAAGTAAAGGACCAAGAATGGACCCTTGTGGGATACCCATGCGGTTGTTTAAAAATGAGGATTTATCCTGGTGAACTTTTACACACTGTTCTCTATTCTGGAGATAAGATGCAAACCATTCTAATGTATTTGGGGAGAAGTTAAAAGATACCATTTTGGATAAAAGCAAACTGTGGTTTACAGTATCGAAAGCCTTTTTGAGATCTAGAAAAACAGCTCCTACCACATTACCCCTGTCCAAGGACTGTTTGACGTTTTCAATAAGGCAACAATTTGCTGTTTCTGTTGAGTATCCTGGTCTAAAACCAAATTGATGTGGATGAAGAAGTTGACTGTCTTGTAAGTAGTCTATCAGCTGTGTAGCTACAACTTTTTCAAGAACCTTAGATAGGACTGGTAAAATAGAGATTGGGCGGTAATTGCATATATCGTCTTTACTGCCTGATTTATGAACTGGTATGACGACAGCTTTTTTCCAGCCAGATGGAAATGTACTAGACCTAATGGAGAGATTAATGAGATGAGTCAGTGGTTTGATTAATATTTTGCTGTGCATTTTGAGAAAGGAGGTGCTCATATTGTAGATATCATTAGTTTTTGAGTTTGACAGTGTTTTAACAATACCAGCAATTAACTTCTCATTTACCTCATCGATGTGAAAAGTATCTGTTGGAAGTATGGAATTTGTGTTGTTGAGCACATTTGGCAGCACAAAAATTTTTGTTAAGTCTTCCACAGAGCCCACAAAGTGTGAATTAAATTCATTTGCCAAAGTAGCCTTGTCACTGACGGTCTTGCCATTGATTCTAAGTTAAAATAGACTATAGTTGTAATAAACAATACATCGTGTCTGCTAATAGTTGTGACTACACAGACAATCATACCCAATAATCATATTAATACAAAATGTAATACACTACCAGAGCAACACTAAATAGCATTATACTGTACATCATCTGATAAACAAAGTGAAATAATAAAGTAAAAGACCTGCTTTTTACCTCAAGATTGAATGGATGCCTAAAGACTTCCAGTCCCCCGAATATAAGAGTAAAAATTCACAAACAATGTAAATATTTTTTCCAACATATTGAATGGTAAAGGAAGAAAGTGCATAAACCAACTTCTGGATGAATTAAGATGTACAAATATACATATAAACAACAATGGAATTTAAAAAAAGATGCAGAGATTTGGGTTCTAGTGTGTCAAGAGCTCTTCTACTGTAATTTGAAACTGTGATAAGATGTCACTGGTTTCTGTCCCTTCTTGTGACTTGCTGAATGAACTCTAACAACAACAAAAATAAAGAAACAATTTGCATTTGTCTTTTTGATTTATAACAACTTCATTTGAAATTATTGTAGCGTTAATCTCTTTGGCTCCAATCTATAAAATCACTCTTCACTTGGAAGAAATTGTTTCATCCAAAAAGATACAAAGAATACTTCATATAAAGAATTGTTTTTTTCACCTAAGCACCACAGCTTGAAAACACATTCCATGGTAAAAGGGATGATAAGGATCCCATTTCATGCCAGGAACGAATTAATCTGCAATCATAAATCCCAGAAATTCCTCTCCAGCCAGGCAGTTTTACGTTTCAAGAACTGTTTGAAACATTCCAGATACATATTGACCATATTCCACAGGTCTCCAGGAATTATCCTCAGCTCAACATTACCCCCTGGTGGACAACTCCAGAATATGTTCGCTGTTGCCTCTGCCAGCTGAACTGTGGTTACTGAATGAAATGACTTCCTTTTAACAAAAACTCTCAAATATTTTCAGAAGATTTTCTTTTTCAGGACACCCTGCAAAATCAAGCAGGACTCTGACATACCATTCTGGTTTGAAATGTTTTCATTCAGCATTGGTTTAAATGTATTGCATGTTTGAAAATGCTTAAACAGACCTTATTCTAATGCATGTTAATTATAGAAGGAAAAGTTTATGAAAGTGCGTGTTTAATGAATCAAGAATGAAAATTAGTCATGAATCACTTAAGTTAGTTTAGCTTACACACATAAAGTGAATTTTCATTTTCATCAAGATGTGTTTCATCCTATTTGAAAAGCTTACTCAAGTCATCTGACTGGTGCCACCCAATCACCAGCAAACCTCTGTTGGACAACACCCCCTTTCATTCTATTGGTCGTTTACAGACAAAGGACTGCTTTCTTATTGGACCAGAGTTCAATCAATTCTCCCGCGATGGGAAACAATTGATTCCCTTTCATGTCAGTCAAGTTTTTTATCCTTTGAAAGTGATCAGTTTAAGGAAGAAACACCCTAGTTCAGGCAGTAGTTCTTTCTCTAAGTTTGTAAAAAGTTGTCGTTGCGTCCTGTTCAGTTAAGTTCCTGCCTTGAATTCTCTTTTTCCTTTAAACGTCTGGGAAAAATACTTTTTTCTTCTGTTTTGAGCTCAAACTTTTCTTTTATATGGAGTGAAACTCCAAGTTCTCAGATGTTTTTTTTTCTCTCTATTTTATTCTGTTAAACTTTTTTCTATTGATTTTTCTTAACTCACTGTGTTTTAAAGTGGACTTTTCCCCCTCACAACTGGAAGCGGCTTTCGCCAATCACCACGACATCTGAAGAACTCAGATTTCATGGCTTAAATAATTTTTTAAAAGTTTTGTCCCTTTGGTTCTGTGCCTTTGATCAGACTGAACTATCTCATCAATTTATTTTGACCTGGGAGAGCCGCTGGAAAAACCCTCTCGTGTTGCCCACATGATATACTCTCATCATCATCACCAGATCTCAAATAAAGCTTCAGCAAAGGATCCAGCTGAAAGCCAATGCAAGGGTCATGTGAGCAAGATTCCTTTGTTTCATCTGCTGAGTAATGCAATGTCCATCACCTTAAAGTATATCATTATTTGTCTCAGCTTTAAAACTAGTTCATAACTCTGATCGGAGCTATAGAAGTAAAAGAGAAATAGTATCTCTCTTTTCATTAAATTTTGTTTGTACTTTTTAGAGTAACCCAGAATTTCTTTTTCCAAATAATCAGCTTTTATCATTTTCTTCATAAAATTTGTGTCCAATTTTCTTCATATTTTGGATACAGTTATTTCAGTCTCCATTTTCATCACAGTTACAAATTCATGCTAAGGTTTACTTGGTTCCACAAATGTGATTACACTCTTTTTGCTCAATAATCATTTACAAGTTGAATGTGATGCTTGATACTTGATCTTTTCACCTTACCAACAAGTCCGTTGAATGTAATGTCATTTAATCTGAGTCTGATCATTAAAACTGTAAAAGGTATATGGAAGTTTCTGTTGATTTCTCTTTCCTGTGTCTGTTTCTCCAGGAAATTCATGAATATTTGAGATTGATTGATTAAAGGTATGAAGATTAGTAATTAATAAATTGTCCAAGTTTTGGACTGGTGCCCCAAAAATGACAAACAACAAATTGGCCATACTCCTCTGGAAAAATAAGCATAAATCATAGTAAAATATAACATTACAACAAAGTTAGGTAGGCCTGGCAAATGCATTAAATATATAAAACCTTTGTAAACATTCCTTATATGTATTGAAAAGTGCAATACAACAGATTTTGAATACTCCCAAATACATCTTGAAGAAGTGTGACCACCTCAATATCTCAATCTTCATAAACATAACAGCAAAAGCCAAGTAGCATGTCATGGAACTTTCCAAGAGACTAAGTTGTACTGTATATGCAACTGAGTGGACGGGCAGTTACAAACCAGGGGATTTGAACACAAAACCTCTGGCTTCAGGGTCCAGCACTCTACCTGTGTTGCCAAGAGGGTCGACCTACTTGGCAAGCCAAGTAGAAATGCCTTTTTTTTTTAATTGACACTGCTACATATTTCACTCCAATTTTTTTTTTTTTTTGACACCAGCCCGATGT
The DNA here is from genome assembly GCA_020510985.1 of Pholidichthys leucotaenia. Taxonomy (NCBI): domain Eukaryota; kingdom Metazoa; phylum Chordata; class Actinopteri; order Cichliformes; family Pholidichthyidae; genus Pholidichthys; species Pholidichthys leucotaenia. The sequence goes on along the minus strand of CM035842.1, from coordinate 370,999,782 downwards.
CAGAGGTGCATTTAAGCTTTCAGGCTCCGTGGCCACCTTCTGACACTAGCAGGGATATGGAGAATGGAACTAATACACCGCCAGTAAGTCCTGCCAACAATGCCAAGTGTAACAGCAATTACCAAGTCCAAACAGGGGGTATGAACTCACAATCTCCGGCTTCAGAGTCCAGCACTCTACCTGTGTCGCCAAGAGGGTTGACCCACTTCGCAAGCCAAGTAGAAATGTTTTTTTTTTTTTTTAAATGACACTGCTACATATACATCATTCATTTCCAAAACACACACACAAAATTCATTCTCTATGGGCTAAAATTTCTTTAAACATCTTTGTTTTGTCAACTTTCAGGACAAGATTTGTTGAACATAAAGCGTAACACAAACTAACCTGAAAGAGAAACATTCTCATTTTATTATTTTGTTGCCTTTTCAGTTGACTTCCAAATACAAAGCAATGTCATGTGAGCAAAATGTAACAGAGTTCAGAAACAGGTGGAATCTTTATAAAATATTGGTTTTGAGACTCATGACTTTTGCACTGGCTCTCAGTCCATCAAAGTCAAGGAACAACTGCTGAACAACTTCAAATTTCTTGCAGTAGCTCAGGTTGAGAGCTTTGTTATGCCCATCAGCAAAGTACTGCACCTCGGGATATCCTTTCCCACCAGAACTTTTGTTCCCTCCACCACAATGGTTGCCATCCAGTGGTTGGATGGAGGGGTAGACCAGTCACCAATGATAGCAATTTTTTATCACTTGGAAGAAGAAGAAGAAGCCATCTCTGCTGTCACTCAATCCATACAGCCAATCATGTACAGTAGAACAAAATTACATTTCTCCTATCTACAATGTTAATCACATGTAGAATCAGAGGGGTCATTGTCATGCAAGACACTGCCACAAACAACTTCTCCTTCCCCCATTCTATTATGCTGAGCACCAAGCTAGAAAGCACCATTTTTATATGGTCTTTGGTATGACCCAGCCGGGACTTGAACTCCCAAGCTCTCAGTTGTGGGGCAGATGCTCTATCAACTAAGCCACCACTCCGGTACCTTACTGTTCAAGGCTGGCCTCGAATTCTTCATTGTCCTTGTAACGCAAAAACAAACAAACCAGTATAACATAGGTTAGTGTGGAAGAGATAATGGATTAGATGATTACTGCTCACTTTTAAGACTGCAGTTGTAGCATGCATCAGAATAATGAGGCCATTTTCTGGCGCCACATATTTGGCGTTTTATTTCTGAAACACAGAAACAGTAACACTGTCAGCATGAACGGTGAGTGATAGTAATTTGACGGCATCTTGCTTACAACTGCAGAACTGGATCCCTCAGCCCCTTAAGGTGGATTCACACTACAATGTTTGGACTGACTTTTACTGACGTTTTGGCAAGCGTCTGGCTCTGCTGGCAAAAGTTAATGAATGCTGGTGTTTGTTGGCAAATGCTGGCAAAAGTTGTGCTCTTTGAAAATTTTCAGCCTGCTGAAAATTTACCAACGTTTGGAAATACACTTTGATGAAAGTTGTGCTCATTTTGTAAAAGCGCGTGAGCACTGGGCTACGTTATGCAGAGTTTACCTAAGTCAGCCTAAGTTAAAGCTGGGTTCACTCTATAGTGTTTGGACCAACTTTTACAGACGGTTTGAAAAATCAGAGAACTACTCAGTGCAGATCAGCTGACATCAGCGTCAGGTGATGCTCATATAAAGATCAGTGTTTTTGGAGGCTTCCTGCTATTCTGGACCTGCTTCTGGAGTGAACACATGTCCCTTGGGCATACGTTTCAGTATTTATTTTCATTTTATATTCCTATGTAGTTACTTCTGCATATCCTTTTCCCCTATTCATTCATTTATTGATTTAAAAAAAATAATGCTATAGACTCTAACACTAAGTCCGCAATTAAAATGTGAATGTGGATGGAATAAAAAAAACTATTAATAAATCATCATATAAATAAAATGACGGGTGATGATATTTTGACTGTTACCACTCTCTCCATTAAAATAACATAAAATCCCATTAAATGTCATTTACTGTACTTTTTGACTCCACATCAGCACTGTTTGATTCCCACAATGGAAGTGAACCAATAAATCTTGGAGAGTGATTGTGCACGGAGCAGATAATTAAGAACAGTAAATTTCTCAATGAGGAGATCTTTTTTTTTTTTTTTTGGCTGTCACATTTTTGGGTGATTAAACATATACATATATGTATGTATGTATATATATGTATGTATATGTGTGTGTGTGTGTGTGTGTGTGTGTGTGTGTGTGTGTGTGTGTGTGTGTGTGTGTGTGTGTGGCAGGCAGAGATTAGACAGACTGAAAATTTCATAAAAAAACTTAATTTCACAGACAAAGAAAATGTTTTTTCAGTTTATTTCCAAACATCAGCAAATTTTCAGCGTGCTGAAAATTCTCCATGAATACAACTTTCGCCAGCATTTGCCAACAAACACCAACTATCATTAACTTTTATCAACTTTTGCCAGCAGAGCCAGACATTTGCTAAAACTTTAGTAAAAGCTGGTCCAAATGTTGTAGTGTGAATCCACTCCAAAAAGCAGGTCCAAAATGGCAGGAAGCCTCCACAAACGCTGATCTTTATATTAGCGTTGCCTGACGTTGATGTCAGCTGAACTGCGCTGAGTATTCCTTTACTTAAGTTAACCTGAGGTGGTTACTGCTACACATACGCTAGCCTAAGATGGCAAAAGTTTGACAACACTGAATGCAACGCTGGCAAATGATAGCAAAAGTTCATAAACATTTGTAAAAGTTTGTGGTGTATGCTCACAAATGTAATTTCACCAATGTTTGGACTGATTTCTCTGATTTTTCAAAACGTCAGTAAAAGTCGGTCCAAACGTTATAGTGTGAACCCAGCTTTAGTTCTGCCAGCTAGCACAACAATCTGCCATCTGTGGACTCACACTGCCATCTACTGACACGAACCAGTACTGCACTCCAGATATGCTCAGGCCAGGCTGTAGGCGCACAATGAAATCACTTCAACTAACATAAATCTAAGAATTTTATGGCTGGTCAATATTTTATTATATAAGTACACGCAAATTTATAGTTGTGGCATGATATAACCAAAATTGCGGCTTAATATAATTAAAATTGTGGCCTAATATAACTATACCGCCACACCCTCCACCACTTTCTTAAATGTCTCCTGATATTTGAATAAAACACCAAAATCTCAACTACCACTGAACATATGCAGTGGTGTGAAAAAGTGTTTGCACCCTTCCTGATTTCTCATTTTTTTGTATGTTTATCACATTTAAATGTTTCAGATCATCAAACAATTTGAATATTAGACAAAGATAACACAAGTAAACACAAAATGCAGTTTTTAAATGGTGTTTATTATTAATGGAAAATAAAGTCCAAACCTACATGGCCCTGTGTGAAAAAGTGATGGCCCCCTAAACCTATTAACTAGTTGGGCCACCCTTAGCAGCAACAACTGCAATCAAGTGCTTGTGATAACTGGCAGTGAGTCTTTTACAGCACTGTGGAGGAATTTTGGCCCACTCATCTTTGCAGAATTGTTGCAATTCAGCCACATTGGAGGGTTTTCGAGCATGAACCACCTTTTTAAGGTCATGCCACAGTATTTCAATCAGATTCAGGTCAGGACTTTGATTAGGCCACTCCAAAGTCTTCATTTTGCTTTTCTTAAGCCATTCAAAGGTGGGCTTGCTGGTGTGTTTTGGATCATTGTCCTGCTGCAGAACCCAAGTACACTTCAGCAAACAGATGGTCGGACATTCTCCTTCAGGATTTTTTGGTAGACAGCAGAATTCATGGTTCCATTTAGCACAGTAAGTCTTCCAAGTCCTGAAGCAGCAAAACAGCCCCAGACCATCACACTACCACCACCACCACATTTTACTGTTGGTATGATGTTCCTTTTCTGAAATGCTGTTACTTTTATGCCGGATGTAATGGGACACACACCTTCCAAAAAGTTCAACTTTTGTCTCGTCAGTCCACCGAGTATTTTCCCAAAAGTCTTGGGGATCATCAAGATGTTTTCTGGCAAAACTGAGACGAGCCTTTATGTTCATTTTGCTCAGCAGTGGTTTTCGTCTTGGAATTCTGGCATGCAGGCCATTTTTGCCCAGTCTCTTTCTTATGGTGGAGTCATGAACACTAACCTTAACTGAGGCAAGTGAGGCCTGTAGTTCTTTGGATGTTGTTGTGGGGTCTTTTGTGACCTCTTGGATGACTAACTAACTAACTAACTAACCTGCACTTATATAGCGCTTTTCTAGTCACAAAGACCACTCAAAGCACTTTCACTAGTACTAACCCTCTATTCTAAGGGCCTATAGGAAACAGATATCTTTCACTTCCGCCCTCCAAAGAGAGCAGTCCCATTTTTTCTCTGCTCCCGTTCCCTGTCTCTCCCTCCCTAACTGACTGGATCCCAGCTTGCTATTGTCTGTGTCTGCGTGTCTCTCTACTGCTGATTCATCCAACGAAAATTATGGATTTAATAAGATGGGCTTTGAACGCAATCGACACTGTGTTTTCAACGAGGAAATCAGGTCTGGGGGAGCCTATTTGTCCCGCAGGGACTGCTGTTGCGGGTTACATTAAGGATACAAGCAATTGGAAACTCTTGTGTCTGTGTGATCTTTCTATTGAAGATATTGAAGATTTATATCTATTCGGAGCAATGGTCACCGGAATTCTACTGATCGGCCTTGGGATTGTTCTGGTGCACCGCAAATTGAAGAAGATGGACAGAGCTTATCAAAAAGTGGACCCGGCGAAGCTCTCTCATCAATTCGACCAACTGGGCAGGACTCTGACAGCGGCCAATGGAGAACTGTACAGGAAAATGGAATACATCACGATTACGCTGAGAGCTGTTCACAACTCGATTTCAAAGCCTGGTATTGATGGATCTGGAGCACTGAATCCGTAAGAGAATGGAAAGTTTTTTCTCTGAAGTCAGTGCTATTCGACCTGTTTTTCGGCACCCTCAGCACTCAGTCCTCCTGATGATCAACAGTATAATTGTTTTCATAACATTGGCGGACAGTATCTGACTCTCAAGGACAGCTGTCTGGCTCAGACTATTCCATCTGCCGTGCTCAAGGACACGTGCCTTTGCCTTAGACACTAGTCATAACATCTGCTGAGAGAGAGACTATTGCTGTTCTCCTAACTGATTTGCACTGATTGCATCCAACACACATACAACTGACCCATTTATACTGACAAAGACATATTCATTCACTGCTCTTTCTGTGTCATTGTGTGGATTCTATTGTCTGCTAATTGTGCATTGAGAGTTTTTTTCTTGTAATCACAATATCGGTCATATAAATGAACTTTATTTTGATAAACAATGCTTTTTTCTCTCTCCTATTGTGTCCCCCCCCCCCCGCCTTCTATTCCCCTCCTGCTGACAGGCGCCTCCATGGCTTGCCGCGTCATTGGGAATGTCATCTATGATGTTTCCATTGTCAAGTCAAATTCCTCGTATATTTACCTGTTTATTTACTTGTAAATGTGCTTGGCAATAAACTTATTCTGATTCTGATTCTGAGATATCTAGGGACAATTTAGAACAACCAATTAACCTAACATGCATGTCTTTGGATTGTGGGAGGAAACCGGAGCCCCCGGAGTAAACCCATGCAGCACAGGGAGAACATGCAAACTCCATACAGAAAGGTTCCAACCCCTGCCAGCCTGGGGATTCGAACCAGGAACCTTCTAGCTGTAAGGCAACAGTGCTAACCACTGCAACAGTCGTCACTGTGTTCTTGGGGTAATTTTTGTCGGCCGGCCACTCCTGGGAAGGTTCACCACTGTTCCATGTTTTCACCATTTGTGGATAATGGCTCTCACTGTGGTTAGCTGGAGTCCCAAGCTTTAGAAATGGCTTTATAACCTTTTTTCCAGACTGACAGATCTCAATTATTTTGTTTCTCTGTTACTGAATTTCTTTTGATCGCACCATGATGTTTAGCTTTTGAGGATCTTTTGGGCTACTTCACTTTGTCAGGCAGATCCTATTTAAATGGTAAATGGTAAATGGCATTCACTTATATAGCGCTTTTATTTATTTAAGTGATTTCTTTATTGAGAACAGGTGTGGGAGTAATCAGGCCTGGGTGTGGCTAGAGAAATTGAACTCAGCTTTCCAAAGATGTCATAAACCACAGTTAATTTATGTTTTAAGAGGGGGGACAATCACTTTTTCACACAGGGCCATGTAGGTTTGGATTTTTTTTTACCCTTAATAATAAACACCTTCATTTAAAAACTGCATTTTGTGTTTACTTCTGTTATCTTTGTCTAATATTTAAATTTCTTTGATGATCTGAAACATTTAAGTTTGACAAACATACAAAAAATGAGAAATCAGGAAGGGGGCAAACACTTTTTCACACCACTATATATAAAATAACTTTATCAGGCATTTTTTTTAACCATACTGATACTGAAATGGATTCTTATTTTGTGTAGGCCAACCATAAGCATATCCACTTTTCTTAGAAATTATACTATCGAATGGAATTACTCTGAAAATATTTACAGTAGTTGACCGTTACACAAGACCATTGTGAGAGTCTGTTATAGGCTTTTGTGAACAGATTCACCAGAACATTTCTCAACCTGTGACAACACGCATCAGCGGCCAACACATACACATTTGTCACCTCAATCCCATATCTGCTCACTGACTGAATGCCATGCAGATGTATGCATACAATGTCCAATGTCCTCTAATAAAACAATATTTATCACTTTCCTGTAACTCACATGACCTGGATACAGTGTTTCTTCGTCCAGTCTGTTGATAGTCTCTTTGTTATGTGCTCCAGTTTTAAGGATCACAGTCCTTTTTTTTATCACACCATTATCTTTATCAGTGTTTCAGCATCACAGTACAGTCCATCTGTCATGTGTCAGAGTTTTTCCAGTCATAATGTCAGCTTAGTATGATAATGTCAGTGCCAAGATCTCCAAAGTTTCTGGGAACAGGTGGCTGCCAAAGATGTTGCTTTCATTGCCATTTTCCACATGCTGTGCATAACTGTCGTCTGTCATGTGGATGCAAGTTAAACAAGAAATCAATGGGCAGTCTGGGAGAATGTCCAAAGAGATGGTAATATGGAGAGAATCCAGTGGTTACAGTGGCGTGTGCAATTGTAGGCATGAACTACCTTCGCCAGGGAGCTCTTCCAGTCAGCCTTCTCTGAGTCGGTCAGGGTTCTGAGCATGGACAGGATGGATTTGTTGAATCTTTCAATTTGTCCATTGCCCTGCACATGGTATGGAGTGTGATCCCCAGATCCCACAGACTTTCTCCAATTCCGAAAAGAGCTCTTTCTCGAACTCCCTGCCTTGATCGTGGTGGATTCTTGGAAAACCAAACTTCAAGACAAAATCATGAAAAAATATTTTCCAACACAATCTTTTTGGACTTATTTTTCATAGCATAAGCAACAGCAAAATCTGGTGTAATGATCCATAACAACAAGAATGTACTCATACCCTTGTTTGCATTTTTCCAGGTGCAGAAAGTCTATTGACTCCAGCTCGGATGGATATGATGTCTTGATGGTCATGAGTGGTGCTCTGGTGACTTTCAATCAATCAATTCACAGACACTGGCCACAAAGTGTTTTACATCCTGTTGCATGTGGGGCCAATAGAATCTATCCCTGATTAGGCCAAGGGTCCTTTCTATGTCCACATGTCCCATTTCTTTGTGCACCTCGTGGAATACTGTGTGGTGAAGCTCCTTGGGTAGCATGAAGTGTTCTTTTCCCCCAGCTTTTCTGTGAAAGATGCCTTGCTAATTTAGATGAAGCTTTGTCCAGTGTCGTAACAAAAGCTTTACATCACCTGACTCTGTTTTCATAACTTGGGCAGGGGGCAGTTGTTTCTTTTCCTTATATTGAAGCACACATCCAATGACAGGATCTCTCTCTTAGCTTTGCCTGATGTCAACAGAGGACAGGAGCCTGTGTGTGGGCAGTGGTGTTGTGTCTGTTGCCAGTTGTATGGTCTCCGTACTTACATCTCTAGAAGCCAGGGTTCAGCAGCTGAATCCCCTACCTGAGCAGCAAACGAGCCCCTCCCGCTCAGTTCAGCCGACTCTCAGATCAGTGAATATTAGACAGTTGGAGCTCCAGTACAGCACTGAGTGATTCGATGTACAACTCTTTATAACGGATCTTTTTAGCTTGACTCGGCACATTTCAGTGAACTGTGGATCGCATCACGAATCTCCCTCTGAGGCTTTTGCTCTGCTACTGCAACGCGAGTCTTCTGTCTTCTTTTCCACACAGCCTGTGCACATAAGATAAGATAAGATAAGATAAGATAAGATAAGATAAGATAAGCCTTTATTAGTCCCACAATGGGGAAATTCCAGGATTGCAACAGCACAGGGATAGCAACACTCAGAGCAATAATTAAGAAGATACGGAAGATATAAATAAGAGCAGTGGATACATACACATAAATATATAAATATATATACAAAGTGCAGAGCATTGTAGCAAGATGGAATAAACAGCATAACCGTCTACTTAGTTATCCTACATAGTATGAATATGTACCCATACATATTGTCAACCTCCGTAGCGACCGATATTGTCCTAGTTCAGGGGTGTCCAACCATGTGCCATGGAGAGCCAAGACCCTGCAGGTTTTCTCTTCTACCCAGTCTCTTCAGCAGGTGTTTTCACTTATCAGCAATCAGTGGGAAGAAGTTCACTGAAATCTGCTGTTGAAGACACTGGTTGGAGGTAAAACCTGCAGGGTCTTGGCTCTCCATGGCACATGGTTGGACACCCCTGTCCTAGTTGTATATACTGGAGGGGACCATTGTGTAAGTCTACTGCATCTTTTGCATTCATTACTATTAGGTCGTCACATTTTTTTGCTATCTCTGCGAGCAGCCCTGCTTAGGTTATACAGTCTGACAGCCGTAGGTAGGAAGGACCTGCGAAACCTCTCGGTTGCGCACTTAGGATGATGTAGTCTGCTGCTAAATGAGCTCCTCAGTGCATTCAGTATGTCCTGAGGAGCTCATGTCCAGTATGTCCAGTGTCCTGCATAAGGTGGGACTCGGACTCCAGCAGAGATGACAGTTTAGCCACCATCCTTCTCTCTCCCATCTCCTCCACTGGGTCAAGGCGTTGCCCCAGGACAGAGCTAGCTTTCTTGATCAGTTTGTTCAGTCTCTTCCTATCGGCTGCTGTAATGCCACTGCCCTAGCAGACCACTCCAAAAGTGATGGCTGATGCCACAACCGTGTCATAGAATGTCTTCAGCAGCGCCCCTTGTACACCAAAAGACCTGAGTCTCCTCAGTAGGAACAGCCTGTGCTGTCCCTTCTTGTAGAGTGCGTCGGTATTGTGTGACCAGTCTAGTTTATTGTTCAAATGAACACTCAGGTACTTGTAGGATGTCACCATCTCAATGTCTGTTCCCTGTATGTTTACTGGTGCTGTGAGGGGTTGTCCTTGCCTGCGGCAGTCCACCACCAGCTCCTTAGTTTTCCTCGCGTTGGTCTGGAGGCAGTTCCGATGGCACCAGTCCATGAAGTCCTGGATAAGTCCTCTGTACTCAGCTTCATCTCCGTTAGAGATGAGGCCGACGATCGCAGAGTCGTCAGAGAACTTCTGTAGATGACAGTGTGTTGTGTTGTGTGAGAAGTCCGCAGTATAAAGGGTGAACAGGAAGGGAGCCAAAACCATTCCCTGGGGGGCCCCCGTGCTACCGATGAATGTGTCGGACACACAGTCCTGGGTTCTCACAAACTGTGGCCGGTTAGTGAGGTAGTCCAGGATCCATGATGACAGGTGCTGGTCCACCCCTGTGCACAGCAGCTTGTCCTTCAGGATCATCGGTTGGATGGTGTTGAAAGCACTGGAGAAGTCAAAGAACATGATCCTCACCGCATTCCCGGGCTTCTCAAGGTGGGACAGAGAACGGTGAAGGAGGAAAATCACTGCATCCTCCACCCCAATGCCATGCTGGTAGGCAAACTGGAGTGGATCCATCGCTGGTCCCACCAGGGGGCGGAGGTGAGCAAGGAGCAGTCTCTCCAGGGTCTTCATCATGTGGGACGTCAGGGCCACTGGTCTGTAGCTGTTCAGGTCTTTGGGGTGGGACGTCTTTGGTACAGGTACCACACAAGATGTTTTCCACAACTGTGGTACCCTCCCCAGCTTCAGGCTCAGGTTGAAGATGAGCTCCACAATCCCACACAGCTGATCTGCACAGGACTTGAGGAGCTTTGTGCTTATGCCGTCCGGTCCCGACGCCTTCCTCGCCTTGATCTTTCTCAGCTCCGTCCTCACCTGGGTCTTAGTGAGGGTCATGTTGGGGGGCTGTGTGTTGGGAGTGGGGGGGTGTTGGTGGAGTGGGGTGTGGGCAGCAGGACTCGATGTCTTTAGAGGCAGCAGTGGTTGTTGTGCAGTCGGGGGGGAGGGCGGTTGGTCAAACCTATTAAAAAACAGGTTCAGATTGTTCGCCAACTCCCTGTCCCCCGTGGCCTGGGGGGAGGTATTCTGGAGCCCAGAGATGGTTTTTGCAAAGGTGAGTAAAATGAAATGTGAAGATGAGTAAAAAGAAACATACTATGTATGTGCAGAATCTGTATTTTGATTGTGTTTGCTAATGTATTAACGTGGCCATATAATGAAGGGGTCAAATTATCGTACATTATGGGATTTTTAAAATTATTGATCATACATCATACAGAGGGAAAAATTATCATACACATATGATAATTATTGTATGTCTGGCAGCACTGTTTGCAAGCAACTTTGGAGAAAAACAAGCCCAAAGTCGCTTATAATAAGCAGACCCTATTATGCACTGGAAGCAATTTGGAATAACTTTTGGATACACTTGGAGAGGAATTAGGAAAGGTTAAACTGTGGTTTGATTCAAACAAATTAACGCTCAATTTAAGTAAGACAAAATTTATAGTCTTTAACAACCATCACAACAACTCAGTATCTAAACTCAGTGTAAATGGTGTAGAGATTGAAAGGGTATCTGAAACTAAATTTCTTGGAGTAATAATTGATAATAAACTGTGTTGGAAGTCACATATTAATTATATTAAAGGTAAAATATCCAAATCAATTGCAATACTGCACAGAGTGAAATATTTGCTGAATCAACCCACACTATATACAGTGGGGTCAAAAAGTATTTAGTCAGCCACCAATTGTGCAAGTTCTCCCACTTAAAAGATGAGAGAGGTCTCCAATTTTCATCATAGGTATACCTCAACTATGAGTGACAAAATAAGAAGAAAAAAAATCCAGAAAATCACATTGAAGGATTTTTAATGAATTAATTGGTAAATTCCTCGGTAAAATAAGTATTTGGTCAATAACAAAAGTTCATCTCAATACTTTGTTATTTACCCTTTGTTGGCAATGACAGAGGTCAAACGTTTTCTGTGAGTCTTCACAAGGTTTTCACACACTGTTGCTGGTATTTTGGCCCATTCCTCCATGCTGATCTCCTCTAGAGCAATGATGTTTTGGGGCTGTCACTGGGCAACACGGATTTTCAACTCCCTCCAAAGATTTTCTATGGGGTTGAGATCTGGAGACTGGCTAGGCCACTCCAGGACCTTGAAATGCTTCTTACGAAGCCACTCCTTCGTTGCCCGGGCAGTGTGTTTGGGATCATTGTCATGCTGAAAGACCCAGCCATGTTTCATCTTCAATGCCCTTGCTGATGGAAGGAGGTTTTCACTCAAAATCTCACAATACATGGCCCCATTCATTCTTTCCTTTCCATGGATCAGTTGTCCTGGTTCCTTTGCAGAAAAACAGCCCCAAAGTATGATGTTTCCACCCCCATGCTTCACAGTAGGTATGGTGTTCTTTCTCCTCCAAACATAACAAGTTGAGTTTTTATTGAAAAGTTCTATTTTGGTTTCATCTGACCATATGACATTCTCCCAATCCTCTTCTGGATCATCCAAATGCTCTCTAGCAAACTTCAGACGGGCCTGGACATGTACTGGCTTAAGCAGGGGGACACGTCTGGCACTGCAGGATTTGAGTCCCTGGCAGCGTAGTGTGTTACTGATGTAGCCTTTGTTACTTTGGTCCCAGCTCTCTGCAGGTCATTCACTAGGTCCCCTTGTGTGGTTCTGGGATTTTTGCTCACCATTCTCATGATCATTTTGACCTCATGGGGTGAGATCTTGCGTGGAGCCCCAGATCGAGGGAGATCATCAGTGGTCTTGTATGTCTTCCATTTTCTAACAATTGCTCCCACAGTTGATTTCTTCACACCAAGCTGCTTACCTATTGCAGATTCAGTCTTCCCAGCCTGGTGCAGGTCTACAATTTTGTTTCTGGTGTCCTTTGACAGCTCTTTGGTCTTGGCCATAGTGGAGTTTGGAGTCTGACTGTTTGAGGTTGTGGACAGATGTCTTTTATTCTGATAATGAGTTCAAACAGGTGCCATTAATACAGGTGATGAGTGGAGGACAGAGGAACCTCTTAAATAAGAAGTTACAGGTCTGTGAGAGCCAGAAATCTTGCTTGTTTGTAGGTGACCAAATACTTATTTTACCAAAGAATTTACCAATTAATTCATTAAAAATCCTTCAATGTGATTTTCTGGATTTTTTTTTTCTCATTTTGTCTCTCATAGTTGAGGTATACCTATGATGAAAATTGGAGACCTCTATCATCTTTTAAGTGGGAGAACTTGCACAGTTGGTGGCTGACTGAATACTTTTTTGCCCCACTGTACCTTGTATCATTCATTAATACTCCCATACATGACATATTGTACTGAAGTATGGGGAAATACATATAAAACAAACATATATCCAGTCTTTATGCTTCAGAAGAGAGCTATTAGAATAATAAACAAAGCAGCTTACAGGGAACCAACAAACCCACTTTTTCTTAAATTAAAAGCTCTCAAGCTGAAAGATCTGGTTGACTTTAAAACTGCAATAATGATGTTTAAAGTGAAGAATCTATCACTGCCTGCAAATATCCAAAAGTTGTTCCAAATAAGGGAGAAACAATATCATTTCAGAGGAGCATGTATATTTCAAAAACCTTCAGTGAGAACTACCACCAAGCAACACTGTGTTTCAGTGCAAGGAGTCAGATTATGGAACGATTTTGGACCTGAATTAAAATCATGTACAACGCTTGGACAATTTAAACAAAAACTAAAGGAAGAAATACTCCAAACATATATACAAGATGACATGTAAAATCACATAAGGATTGTCATATCCAGCCTGCGTTGTGTTGTAGCTTAGTTTTTTTTGTCACATTTGTCTTAGCTTCGTTCTGAATTGTAATCGCTCCTGTTTTGTTTTTTTCTTTTGAATTCTTGGATGGAACATGGGTGGGCAATATAAGCTGCGGCTTCAGCCATCACCCATTTCGGATAATTTATGTTGAACTGTATAATCAGAGGAGTTATTGTCTAATTTGACCTTGTTGGATTTTCTTTCCCCCTTTGTTATATTATTCAGTTTCTTTTAACCTATCCGAAATAAAGATTCATTCATTCACTTGGCAACACTAACTGAAGTTCTTCTTCTTCTTTGGGTAAGGCAGGCTAGGTGCATTAATGGTGTATTGCTGCCCTCCACAGTTAATACATCAGGTTGGCAGCTGTACCTTAAATTCTCCCCTACAACCCAGTTCTGTGTAGAAACTACAGCAGTGTTTTAACTTTACTCCAACTGTCCAGATTCATCAAAGTGTGCATGTTAAAAAAGCAGGCCTCTCAGCAGTTTCCTCCATTGTCTAGCATCCTTCTTACAGTGGATTATGATATGAGACACTGTTTCGCCATCAGGGTGTTTACCTGTCAGAGTCAGCCCACTCCTAAGCCCACAGTGCCCAAGCCTCAGCCTGGCTAAAACACTGAATCTTTCCTTTCACAAGTAAAAGGGTATTTTTGTTTCTCAAGATGTTTCTGCATGTCATAATAGTACCTTCCTCTCCCTTCATTTCCCATGCTTTTCCACACTGCTCTTTTGTTGATTTATTGATGTATTCCACAAATTCAGGAGGACCATACTGCAGAATGAATTTTATTTCTTTTGTACTCCCCTTTTTACAAGTCTGTCTGCCCCTTCATTCCACTCTACTCCCATATGCGCTGGTACCCACATAAAACCCACCTCAAGCCCTGCTCTGTGAAGTCTGAAAAACGTGAGATATACTTCTGTAAGTAGGTCTTGGTTTGGTTTGAAGAATCACTGCATATGACTGAATAGCTTTTATTCTGGTCTTCAACCCACCAAAGGGCCCATAAGACCACCACCATTTCTGCTGTGAATACTGACACGGTCAGGAATAAAAATACTACATGCCACCCTTCCATTCTCTGCGTCCTTTAATCCATCTGTATACAGTATATTTGTAAATATTAATAATTATAATAATTATTGACATGGGTCTGTGTTATGTCCACAAACCTGGTGATAAACTAGGCCGACAGAGATGTAGCACTGAACTGGGCTTTATTAATTACACTGGTCAACACCAAATTTATTGTCTAAGTTGTTTTTTAGCTGATTTAGGACAAGTTTGATGTGCTGAACCCAAAAATCACATTGGTTTTGCACAATCAGGTCAACTTTTTGAACTATGGCCACATGTTTTCTTATGTTTTTGTTTACATGTATGGGTATTTTCACTTTATATGATGCAAAATTCTTTTTTACTTCTTGAAATTCTCTGAATTTTGAACAATGATGACATAATGTTCAATTTACATGTACTTACCTTTATCATTGTCTACTATTCAATTTACATTACACCTGTACAACTGCTGTACTACTGCTTATAACTACATAAAAACCTGACCTGATCGAGAGAAACGGATGTCATTTTCGGATTCAGTGGTGCAAAATTGTCTTAAATCAGTTGAAAAAACACAGTTCTACACTACACAGATGTGTAGTGTAGAACACACTACACATGAGGCACCGCAATGGAGTAATCCAGGAACAACCAATGGAGGTGTGTCGAAGACTTGCTGTGGTAAATGGAACAATGAATTCTGCTGTCTACCAAGAAATCCTGAAGGAGAATATCCAGCCATCTGTTCATGACCTCAAGCTGAAGTGCACTTGGGTTCTGCAGCAGGACAATGATCCAAAACACACCAGCAAGTCCACCTCTGAATGGCTTGAGAAAAACAAAGTAAAGACTTTGGAGTAGCCTAGTCAAAGTCCTGACCTGAATCTGCTTGAGATGCTGTGGCATGACTTTAAAAAGGCGGTTCATGCTTGAAAACTGTCATGAACTGGGCCGGATGTCAGGCCCAGTTCTGTGACGCGGTGTTTGTTCACTCTTTTGTGTACTTTTATGTCTTATTTTCCATCAGGCGCTCTCAGGGAGCCTCTGGGGTCTGCTCGGCTCCCTGTCCTGCCAATCTGATCAGCTGTGTGTCATTAGCGCTGTAATTCTCTGTTCACGCACACACACACACACACACACACACACACATACATGCTTCCTTTCATTCTCACGCTCATGCACTCATCAACACGCATACACACACACCCATTCATCCTTACTCTCATGCTCACAGATGTTATTTCACACAGCTGTTTCCATTTTGTGCTGCCCACTCATTCTACACACTCACTCTCACTACTCACACCAACAATCTCCTTCCTCATTAGGGTTGGCATAATTTAGCCCTGCCTCTGCTGGAAGAGATTGACAGATCATTGTCTACTGTTGTTCTACAGTGGGTTAGTTCCTCCCTGTTTTAGCATTCCGTCACTCATGTCTAGATGCCCTGCCTGTTCCTTGATACCGCATCACACTGGGTGTCTTGATTATCTGTAACTGGTTGGTTTTGTTTCTTCTGGATTTACACTTGAATCTACTCGGACTGTTCCAGCCTGTGTGAGTACAAACTGTTCCACCCCTGCCATCCAGTCTCACCTGGTGGTTCTTTTCCCGGGCTCCTTATCTGTTCCTCTGCAACAGTCCCGTCTGCCTATGTCGTGGGACATATTTCCCTTTGTCTACTCACCAGTGTTTGTAGAGCATCCTGGAGGACTTCCTTGTTTATCCCGTTTAAACCCATCTGCTATTCTGAACTGTTTAGACATTCCCTGTTAATAAAGACACATAACTTACTCCTGCGTGTGGGTTTCAATTGTTTCCTCCATGCGCTGCGTAAAGGCGCATGGGGAATCATGACAAAAACCCCTCAATGTGGCTGAATTACAACAATTCTGCAAAGATGAGTGGGCCAAAATTCCTCCACAATGCTGTAAAAGACTCATTGCCAGTTATCGCAAATGCTTGATTGCAGCTGTTGCTGCTAAGGGTGGCCAAACCAGTTAATAGTGTAACGTCGGGGCCATGTTAAGGGGGGCAGGGATTACCCAGCATGCTTTGCCAGTTGAAAACGTTACTGTGTGTATGTATTAAATGTGTTATTACTGAGTTATACTGCTGGGTCATTATAACTGCGTTATAATGACCCAGCAGTGTTTAGCAGGATTAGGGCAAGATGTATTATGTGTGTGTAACCATGATTGAAACAGAGGTCTGGGAGAATGACCTCCCCTCCTCTGTGTGCTCAGAAGTAAGCTGGGGGTTGGTGGTGTGTAAATAAAGCCTGTTCATCACAACCATCTTGCTCCTCTTTCTTTGTGTGAACCTTGCAAACGTCACACTGGTGTCAGGAGTGGGGATGGAGCAAGATGAGGATCCAGGCGGAGGTCCAACGGCCGGAGCGGTTCATGGCTCGGCTGGGAACGGAGCGTAGAGCTGAGACGCCGGCACCCCTGGAGAGGCTCGCCGCGATGGACGGAGCAGCGGACCCGACGGGACTGAGCAGAGCAAATCAGCCCCGTTTCCCGCCCTTTTCAGGGCAGGACGGGCTGGCGATTCCAGAGCAATTAGGAGCAGCGATTGACCGGGAGATGGCCGTCCCATCCGTCCAGCAGCGGGCCAAGATTCCCCGCTACAACGGCGAGAACCTGTTGGATGACCACCTGGCCCAGGTCGAGTTGGCTGCCGCGCTGAACGACTGGTCATCGGAGGAAACCACCGTGCTAAGAGCGAGTGGGAGGAGGAGCTACGGCAGCGCGTGTGCGAAGGAGACAGCGGCGGCGACGCGAAGAAGGGGGGCTTCCGCTGCACAGAGCCAGGGTACTTCACACGGTACTGCCCCGCACACAGCGCACGACAAACTGGCCCCTCGCCAACGTTAAATTAGAGCGAGGTGGCATGGACGGAGAAAAAGCCGCCTCCTGCAGATGCTTCCTCCGGCGGTGACGTCACAAGAGGCCTTTGGAGTGCAGCAGCAGCGGAGCGAGCAGGACAGATCCGGTCTTTTCCCGGGCTCGGCAGGGGCTGGACGCCTGGACGCGGGCCAGCGGCCGCCTGGGAGGTCCTGGCAGCGGTGGGAGTCATGGGACTCCCGCTGCCAGAGGAGGAACTGTGCGTGTCCTACCGCCACCCGCAGATGCTTTCCCTTTCGGTGACGTCACGGAGGCCCTCGGCGCAGCAGCGACGCAGCGGAGCGAGCAGGACGGAGAGCCGGCCATTTTCCAGGCACGGCAAGGGCTGGACGCAAGGACGCGGGCCAGCGGCCGCCTGGGAGACCTGGCAGCGGTGGGAGTCGGCCAGAGCGGGCTTGGGACTCCCGCTGCCATGGAAGGGATTGTGCGTGGTCCTACAGAGGCTGTCAGATGTGTCCATCCGCCCGCTGGTGGCCAAACCGGGACCCTACCCCAACCAGATACTCCGACCGAGACTCAGATGGACACTGGATGGCCCGTGCATGCCGCCCCGGCACCGGGCTGACTCGCGTTGGATTTCTGAAAGTGGACTTTGAATTTTCTGAGGACAGAAACCAGTCCAGGGGGGGGGTGCAGTGTAACGTCGGGGCCATGTTAAGGGGGGCAGGGATTTCCCAGCATGCTTTGCCAGTTGAAAACGTTACTGTGTGTGTGTATTAAATGTGTTATTACTGAGTTATACTGCTGTCATTATAACTGCGTTATAATGACCCAGCAGTGTTTAGCAGGATTAGGGCAAGATGTATTATGTGTGTGTAACCATGATTGAAACAGAGGTCTGGGAGAATGACCTCCCCTCCTCTGTGTGCTCAGAAGTAAGCTGGGGGTTGGTGGTGTGTAAATAAAGCCTGTTCATCACAACCATCTTGCTCCTCTTTCTTTGTGTGAACCTTGCAAACGTCACAATAGGTTTAGGGGGCAAGCACTTTTCACACAGGGCCATGTAGGTTTGGATTTTTGTTTCCCTTAATAATAAACACCTTCATTTAAAAAACTGCATTTTGTGTTTACTTGTGTTATCGTTGTCTAATATTTAAATTTGTTTGATGAACTGAAATATCTAAGTGTGACAAACATACATAAAATGAGAAATCAGGAAGGGGGCAAACACTTTTTCACACCAATGTATATCAAGCTTCTTGATTACAGTTTGTGCAGCTGATCCATAAGCCATACACCCGTAATCACCAGCTGAACTTTTCATAGGTCTATATATCATGAACAGCATTTCTTTATTAGCCCCCCATACCTAGCAAGTTGAAGACACATAAGGGTATATGAAAACATGTGCTATACAATAACACAGAGTAGATGTCAAATTAACATGTACAATAAATGTAACTAAACATCCTAATGAACTAAGTTACAAATAACTTGAATGTAAACACAACATCTGTAAATAATCATGAACTTTAATAACATAATTGAAGTAAAGGTAAAACTTCGGGGATTTCCTTTAAAAGAGCCCTTCGGCCCCCCTTCTTTTCCCCACAACTGGTCCAGTCCAATTGGGATGAATATCCTGCTCCCCCAGTAGCCATTTACCTGGAACTCCATATAAAGGAAAAGGTGAGAGTTATTTCAACAAAATAGATAACTGACACATATGCAACTAAATTAGCAACCATATTCAATAAAGTCAGATATGAAAGATTTTGAAAGTAAAATGTCTGTTATGTTACAAATAATATAATACTAAGCAGATAAAATGTCGCTGGTGGAACAGCCACAGTAACTAATGCTATTTTGAAATAAATATTCTAAGAGGTTAGAAAGTGGCATACTTTACAAAAGTTCAACCATAAAGTGTTTACAGATTAAGAAAATTGATCAAGTGAAAAAAGATCATGATGGATCAAAAACAGTTGTTTTTACTCTCAGTAGTCGTGTATTTTCCACATGCTTTAATGCTTTCTGCTGTAGCAGCCAGAGAAGCCTTAAGAGTGTGAAATGAGGTAGATAGTGTTTATGGCCAAAGGGGCAAACTAAGAGCTTTTGCACATTCCAAGGTCTATTGTTATTGCAGCGTGTTGTTTTACACTCAATAGAGCAGGTAAGTGGCAGTAACTTGATGTTGTGGCACATGTACAATGCCAGCTAAGCCATTCAATACAGCATATCCCCAGTGCCCATGAGTGCAACATTTATGTGGCATTTGTGCAGATGAGACCAGAGCTCCCTTTACTGATGTGATGACTTGTTTTCTTGACCTCTCCCTCAACCGTGAGACTATTTCTCCTGTGGTCCAACTGCTTTTAGTGCTTTCACCTCCAGCGCTCTTACCCTATGAGCATTCAAAGTTTAATGGTTAAACTTTAAATGATGCATCATGTGAACTGAACCCAAGCAACCATGTTTTGCAGTGACGGAAAGTCATTTTAATTACAGGGAATCCTTCTCTGGGAGAATGAATGTGTGTTAGCAGGCACACAGCTTGTGAATTTAAATAATAATTGTGCATCAGACTGGAGCATCAATTAAAGACTATTGTATTGTCATGTTTAGCAGTAAACTAGGGAATAACATTCAGGTATATGATTTTTAAGCCCTGGTTCTGTTTTGGTTGCAATGCAGGACAAATGTATGGAATGCCAACAGGGTCAAAATCATAGGACTTGATTCTACAAACAATGATAACTTCTCATCCTCCTTGATCTCACAGCCGCATTCAACACTGTCAACTACAACATTCTCCTGCACTAGCTCCAGAACTTAATTGAAACGACAAGAACCATCCTCAAATGGTCTGGGTCCTATCTCTCAGGTAGAGCCGAGTATGTGGAACTGGGGGATGCTAAATTGTTGCCTCATATTGTCACCTGGGTTCCAAGGTTGTCATAGCCAGGAGCGGCACTGGGGTTAAGCTCCCAGTGCTCATAAAATGCTCCTTATGGCATGCGTCTCGAAAAGCCTCTGGCAACCAAGTCCAACTCCTAGCCTGCCCGTGTGGTTTAGTCTCTAAGCCCGGCGGAACTGCTTTTACTAATAGGAGAAGGGGTGAGGGCGGATCTCTGGCGCCTTAAAACCAGATGCTTCGGGCAGATGGTGGCTCGTCAACCTGGGAAGGTAGCCCATCTAGGGGAAGATAAACCCTGATTTCAAACCTCCGCTGCCTTGCGGCACACCCGGTCATGGGAAAGGCTTCGGGAGTCAACCCTGAGGAAAAATCCGAAGTCGGAGCCCCTAAGGCAGTTCTCTGTTGTGCTCAACATCGTTCTGGCAGCTCCTGCGACGGCGCTGGTGCCAAACTATAGCAGCCCTGCTGTTCCTTTGGATTCATCAGTGACGTGGAGAGGGGGGGACATGATGCATGGGTAACATCTTGTCCTCCATATCTTCCTGCCCAGGCTTGAATCCTACCAACGCCCAATGCTGGAAGGAAGAACACCGGTGCGCATCGGCCTGTTCAGCCACAGGCGGTGCTGTTCCAGCAGAGTAGACGTTTAGGATTCTCTTCCATGGTCATCATAGACCGACGGAGGCCGCCGCCGCCGATTGTCACCTGTGGGATCCCTCAGGGGTTGGTACTTGGGTCGACCCTTTTCACTATCTACATGCTCCCCCTAGACCACATCACCAGTAGGCATGAAATTTTATTCCATTTTATTCCATTGCTATGCTGATGACGTTCAACTCTATGTGAGATATGACCTGACCTCCCCCATGACCCACTGGCCCTCACCTTCTTTCTGGAGGAGATAAAGACATGGATGACTGACAGATTTCTCCAGTTTAACAGCTCCAAAAACAGAGGCTATCCTCATTGGCACCACTCACCTGTTCAGATCCTCCCCTATCAGCAGTATCTCACTATCTGGCCACATCACCCCCTTGCTTCCTCTGTTCATAATCTGGGGGTAAAATTTGACCCTCATTTGTCATTTGAAACTCACATCCAATACCTTTGCAAAGTCTCCTTTTTTCACCTCAAAAACATAGTTAAACTTCGCCCCTCCCTCTCCCTCCCCAATGCTGAAATGCTGGTTCACGCCTTTATCTCCTGCAGGCTGGACTACTGTAACACACTCCTCATCGGGATACCTGGCAGGAGCCTTTAAAAGCTCCAGTACATTCAGAACAGCGCTGCCAGGGTCCTGACAAGGGTGCGGAAACACAACCACATCACACTCTCCACTGGCTTCCTGTTCATCTCAGGATGGAATTTAAAATCTGCTTGTGTGACAGAGATCATCCTGCGCAGTTCGCCCCACACGGGACACGAACCCGCGACCTCTCAGTCAACTAACACAGTTCGAGCATGGGAGACACAGCACGATCGCGCTGAGCTAAAGGTCCGACCGGTAGCTCAGCGCTACCATCTGGGGCTCACAGCACCAGTTTGTAACTGAGGTCATCAGCGCAGTTCGCCCTACACAGGACACGAACCCGCGACCTCACAGTTAACTGGTCAGAGACACGCACAGCACGATCGTGCTGAGCTAAAGGTCCGACCGATAGCTCAGCGCTACCGATACTGTATGAGGCTTTGGGAGGGAGGTTTACTAACGTTCTACGCCGAACAGTACTAGTTGGCATCCGTTACACTTGCTTACCTATAATGTTTACATGGCAATGCACCAGGCTATCAGAAAGAACTCTTATCACCATACACTGCCATGAGACAGCTCTGCTCCAACAACAGCCATCTTTCAAGCAACTGGACCATGACTGTAGACTGCCTTCCCGGAATATCTGAGGATGCAACAATCTGTAGAGACTTAAAAAAACAAACAAACATTGTTTTTAATCCTTAAAACTAGTATCGGGCAACCCCTGAGCTTCCTGCTAAAAGAGGATGTGGTATCAGGCTAGTTATGGTATTGGCTTAGAGATTCTTACTGGGTGCTGTATTCTTTTTAGCCGGACAGCTCAAATGTAAACACATGATCATATTGGACCTAAAAAGAATGTCAATGAGTATTTTACAACTATAAACTTTTTTCAAGAAAATACAGATTTTCATTCTGAACCTTTCTAAACATTTTGTGGATGTATTATTTTGTGTTTTCTTAAAAATAAAGTCCATATGACCATTAAAGTTTGAGGGACATTTGAGAATGTCTGGTGAAGAGTAGCGAGACAAAAGCACAAACTACTTTTATTTGAGTGCATGACTTTGCATCAGTTCAAGGCCAGATGTCAGTATATCCTTGTGTAGCGTCGAACAAAAGCTCATAATTGAGCCACGGGAGACAAATAAGTCTGTCTCTAACATGTTCTAAAACTTTATTGAATTATGAGACATGAGGCTTTGGCTTGTGGCCAGCTAGCACTGACCATGAGAATAGACGAGTGTCTGTAAAGACTGGGAGCGTATCTCACTGAGACAGCGAATAACAATTTTGATACTGTAGCTACACATAACTTTTGCCCTCTTTGCACACCAAGCATTAGCTAGTGTCAGAACTAATAGGTAAACCCAAATCAGTTTGGCTTTACATTACACCTTTGCTCAAGAAAATGTTTCCACAGCTCCAATTCTTGTGAGATCAAAATGAGAAAATTTGGCTCCTCCCTGACTCTGTTGGTTTTCACACACTGAAGTTCTGTTGTTCACATAAATCACACAACACATATAAAAAAAAATCATTCTAGCATATGCTGTAGCTGTGTTTGGAGAGAGAATTTGGCCTCTACTGCAGGATCCCCATCTGCTGCATTGCAGCATCCTGGATCCAAGGTAGCTTACTTTAGCATTACAGATAATCCATACCTTCCACTGCACCTGTTGCATGTTGTTATACAGCTTGTATTCAAAAATAATCATGGTGTTTAGGCACTGTTTGCACACAGGTAATGAGGTTAAAAAGGCCATTGTGACCCAAATGGCCTTCCATACTCAAAAAGATCACTGACTTGACAGACCAATTGCAAGTGGTAGCATACAGCAGTTCAGGTGTGCACCACGGTGATCTGCACTGATGGGAAGAATACACATTACTCAGTATTCTTGAAGTCAGTTAAATTTGTCCATTTTTGCTAATGTTCTATCTTATCAAGCTGGTCTAGTGGGGTCTAGTAATCAACAGATTTCACTTCTTGGAACCATGTACTAAAGCAACACACCCACAGCTTTCCTGCCTTCCTTCCCATTGTTAACCCATGGCCTTAGGTTATGGCTTATGTTGCCTTGCACTGTGAGTTTGTTACCCGAGTTCTGTGCAAAGGGGACAAAGGGAAATTTTACAGGTTATAGCCCACAGACCAAGTTACCCTTATAAGTAAAAGCAGGGTGATCACAAATTAATTAATGAAGATAATAATAATAATAATAATAATAATGATGGGCGGCACGGTGGCGGAGTGGTTAGCACTGCGGCAGCACAGCAACTCACCCTTTGCCGGGGGATCCTGGGTTTGATCCCAGCCCCCGACCAACAATGATCTGTGTGGAGTTTGCATGTTCTCCCCATGTCTGCGTTGGTTTACTCCGGGATTTCTCCGGTTTCCTCCCACATGCCAAAAACATGGAAGTTAGGTTAATTGGCATCAAACTGGGGATTCTAAATTGTCCTTCGGTATGACCGTGAGAGTGAATGGTTGTTTGTCTCTCTGTGTTGGCCCTGCGATGGACTGGCGATCTGTCCAGGGTGTACCCTGCCTCTCGCCCAAAGATGCTGGGATAGGCTCCAGCCCTCCCGCGACCCAAAAAGGATTAAGTGGAAGAAGATGAATGAATGAATGAATGAATGAATGAATGAATGAATAATAATAATAAAAGACCAATAAATTGAATACATGGCTTTGTAGTATTTATGTCATGGTTCACGTATTTATATTTTTATCATTTGTAAAAATGTCCTTCTTTACAAATGAGCATTTTTTTTTCCCAGTATGTGCCTTACAAGCCCAGTAGACCACTGAACTGGCAACTCTGATGGCAAATATAGAGTTATTGGCCCCAGTGGGATTATGATGACTGCACTTTTTAATTATCATTTAATTACATTATAATTACATTTCTGTGTCAGTGTGACTTGGTAATTCTCCCAAAGGCTTTCAAGGTATATTGCTGGAAGCCTGCTCAGTCAGAAGGGAGCTGTGCTGAATAATCAGAATTAGGATACAGACACTTCCACTGGTTTTGCACAATGAAAAGGTAATGAAAGGGGGAAAAATGCAAGGAACTACAAAATATATGCCAGCATTTCAGACATGAAAAAGGACTTATACATTTAAGTTGATTTAAAGACTTAATGAAATTTGGGTGTCCTGTTATGCTCTGGGTTACTAATCCCATTGTTAAGGAGAGTTCACTGACCTTTTAACTCACCACTAAATCTATGAATAATGCTACAGGCCTAACTGAGCTTCTGTGAAAGATTGCAGATAAATCTCTATGAGAAAATAATAAAGTGCTTGTGTTTTGCATCTCATAACTTTACATCTCAGCCCTGAAATACCACCCACACAAACATAGCTGCACTGAGATTCAGTCATACAGAAGTGAGCTGAACAACCTCATATATGTGAACAGAATTCCATAAATTTCAGCAAACACACACTTTTAATATTTTTTCCAAAGTAGTTGCTTCAAATAAAACCAAAAGTCCTTTCACACAGTTCGTTTGATTTTTTCCCCTGCAGAATGCTCACATCTTTAGTTCAAACTAGCAGCTATAGCAGGATCACAGTTTGTGATGGGTGCACACAACACACATCAGTTAGAGGATGAGCTAGTTACTAGAGCACATCTTCTCAAATGACTGGATCCTCCAGCTGTGAGGATAATGTATGAACAGCCCAAGCTGAACTCAGTGCTTGGAGTACATATTCCCATAACACAGCTGTGCTTAGGATCGCAAGCTCAACAAGCAAATCTGGCCAAGATGTGCCACCTGCACCCACACGTGGATCCCACAGACACATTTTTCACACTCCTTCCAACATATGCGCCACACAGCTAGGGCTGAGTAAAATTACATTGGAAGTCATCCTTTGTCTGCATCCAAATGGCCAGTGGCTCAGAACAAAACCATTTTTAGAAACTTGGAAAAGGCTTTTACTTTCTAGTGTATAACAAACACTAAATAAATTCAAGGACAAATATGACACTAGATGTGAAAGTCGACTTTTTTTACACTACATTTGAACAAATATTTCGAAGCCTCTATTGCTTAAAATACCAATGTAAAGCTGAGTTTTTGGTGCACAATGACAGAATCAGCATTCACAATGGATTGGTATAAACTTTGCTTTCACCTTTTAATGTTCTTTTACCTACAGCAATCTGATTCTTCCTGGGGAAAAATTATTTGTCATGCAACAAATTGATCTCCGCATTAGAGCAGTATAAATAAGTACAACCTCAGTTCCAGTGAAGTTCGGATATTGTATAAAACGTAAATAAAAACAAAATACAATGAGTTAAAAATCCTTTCCAACCTGTATTCAACTGAATACACTAAAAAGACAAGATATTTAATGTTCAAACTGAAACTTTATTTACAGTATCTCACGAAAGTGAGTGCATCCCTCACATTTTTGTAAATATTTCATTATACCTTTTCATGGGACAACACTGAAGATTTGACACTTTGATACAATGTAAAGTAGTCAGTGTACAGCTTGCATAACAGTGTAAATTTGCTGTCCCCTCAAAATAACTCAACATACAGTCATTAATGTCTAAACCGCTGGCAACAAAAGTGAGTACACCCCTAAACGAAAATGTCCAAATTGTACCCAAACTGTCAATATTTTGTGTGGCCACCATTATTTTCCAGAACTGCCTTAACTCTCTTGGGCATGGAGTTCACTAGAGCTTCACAGGTTGCCACTGGAATCCTCTTCCACTCCTCCACGATGACATCACAGAGCTGGTGAATGTTAGAGACCTTGCACTCCTCCACCTTCTGTTTGAGGATGCCCCACAGATGGTCTATAGGGTTTAGGTCTG
Organism: Pholidichthys leucotaenia; assembly: GCA_020510985.1. NCBI lineage: Eukaryota > Metazoa > Chordata > Actinopteri > Cichliformes > Pholidichthyidae > Pholidichthys > Pholidichthys leucotaenia. The sequence continues at coordinate 370,973,531 of CM035842.1, read as the reverse complement.
GAGTCATGCTTGGCCAGTCCACCACCTTTACCCTCAGTTTCTTTAGCAAGGCAGTGGTCGTCTTGGAGGTGTGTTTGGGGTCGTTATCATGTTGGAATACTGCCTGTGGCCCAGTTTCCGAAGGGCGGGGCTCATGGTCTGCTTCAGTATGTCACAGTACATGTTGGCATTCATGGTTCCATCAGTGAACTCTAGCTCCCCAGTGCCGGCATCACTCATGCAGCCCCAAACCATGACACTCCCACCACCATGCTTGACTGTAGAGACACACTTGTCTTTGTAGACTGTAGACACACTTGTCTTTGTACTCCTCACCTGGTTGCCGCCACACACGCTTGACACCATCTGAACCAAATAAGTTTATCTTGGTCTCATCAGCGACTTTATAGTCAGAAACGTCAACCTAAAGACTCCAGCGGCCATAGTCAAATGCATTCCTGGGGCCAGAGCAGGCGACATCGAACCAAATTTGAAAATGCTGGCTAAAAGTTAACTGTAAACACTCCACAACTGTTACCTACGCCGGCATTAATGACATCCGACTCCGGCAGTCAGAAGTCACAAAACTTAATGTGGAATTGGTGTGTGACTTTGCAAAAACAATGTCTGCCTCTGTAGTATTCTCTGGGCCCCTTCCCAATCTGACCAGTGATGACATGTTTAGCTGCTTGTCATCCTTCAACTGCTGGCTGTCTGTGTGGTGTCCTGCAAACAATGTGGGCTACATAGACAATTGGAACTCATTTTTGGGGAAAACCTGGTCTTATTAGACGAGACAGCGTCCATCCCACTTTTGATGGTGCATCTCATTTATGGAACAATCTGGTATCATTTTTATCCAAATTTCCAAAACCTTGACAACTCAGAGTTGGGACCAGGAAGCAGAGTCGCAGTCTTACACGCCTCTCTGCAGCTCCTCTTCATCCGCCACCCCTCAACTTAGCCCCTGTCTTCCCTATCAGAGAATCACTGTCTGCTCCCTCCAAAGTAAATAAAAATACAATATATAATATGTGTATAATATGATGTGTTCTTAGCTCAGTTTCTAAGTATGGGTCTTTAGTTCCCTTTGCTCTTTGTGTTCTTAATTTTATTTTGTATTTATTTGTTTTAGCACCAGTGTTTCCTCAGGATGGTTGTTCCTTCACGTGGTGCCCTGGTGCCGAGCAATGTCTCTTTTACTTTATATGTATGTAAGAGAAGTAGGAGGTGATGTATGTGCCTGTGTGTGTTGTGTTTGTGTGTATGTTTATGGGACGGTTGGAAAAGGTGGGGCTGTATCATGTAAAATATGTAATTAAATGTGTCTATTGTTTTTATCTATGTAAAGCACTTTGTGCAGCATCTAATGTTTTAAAAGTGCTATACAAATAAAGTTTGATTGATTGATTGATTGATAAGCATCCCAAAGTGATTAAACAAAAAGTTGGTGAGGACTTCCGGGAAGATGGGGGAGAGACATAACGCTTAAACAGAGAGCTCTCCCTAGCCGGATTAAAAATCATCGGTAAATGGCCAACTCGACATAAGCGGATCAATAAACTAAGGGATGAAAACACGAAGGAGCCGGGCACAAGGACAAAAGCAGAGTAAAATTAAAGAATTCCTCTTCAACAACGCAGGAGAAACCGCTGAACACGGGGCCCAAAAAAACGAGGTGACCGCAGCAGAGAAAATGGAAGACACAAAACTCGATACCATGAACACTGGCATCGCCAGTTTGGGTAAAGAGTTGAGAGACTTCAAACGGCAGCTACAACAGGATTTAGCGGCTCTTAAGGAGGAGCTGAAAAAAGAGATTAAGGAAGAAATTATGGGCCTCCGAAGAGAAATGGAGCGCAAGCTAGCAGAAAACATGGAGGAGCTGCGCTCCCAGCGGGCGTGTATGACAGAAGCGCAGGCCCGAATATCAGAGCTGGAAGATTGGAATAGCGAGGCAAGCGAACAGCTGCAGACCCTGACGGCACAAATGCAGAGGATGCAGGAGAAAGTAACCGACTTGGAGAGCAGGTCCAGACGGGGCAATATACGCATCTTCGGGATCCCGGAGGGCATTGAAGGCAACTCGATGACGAAATTCATGGATCAGTTCTTAAAAAAAGAGCTGGAACTGCCCAGCGAAGCGGATCTGCAGATTCAACGAGCGCACAGAGCCTCGGCACAGAACCCGAACCCACGCTCTACACCCAGGTCAGTTGTGGTAAACTTTCTGAAATATGATGTAAAGGAAAGAATCCTGACACAAGCGTGGAAAAAAAAGATACGAATCGGCGACAAGCAGATATTCTTTGATCATGACTACCCGGCGGAAATTGTGCAGCAGCGGAAGAAATATGCCAACATTAAAAAAACGCTGAAAGAAAAAAAAATTAGATTCCAAACGGCGCTAACGAAGATGAGGATTCATTGGGAGAACGGCGTAAGAACCTACAACACAGCCAGAGAGGCAGCGCAGGACATGATGGAGCGGGGCCTTGAGGTGTACGTGCCAGAGGAAACGGTAGGAGCAGCGGAGGCCCTGAACGCATCACGACAGCCGGAGTGGAGGCGAGTGAACGGCAAAAGACGGGGGGAGACGTGGCGCAGCGGGCCCAGGAAAGACTACAAGGCTTTCAACTGAAAGCCTAGATTATAACAAAGATTAAGAAAGACACAGAAGAAATGAAGGCCAAGAAGACAAGGTAAAAGAGAAACAGACGGCTAGGAGAGGTTTAAGTGATATTTGTTGGACATTTCTAGACTAATGACTATTTCTTGGATAGTAAATACAGATCTAGGGAGGGCCCTACACTCGGTGAGGACAATCCCTCCACCCACCAACAGGGACCAGTGGGCAGAAGAAAGGCCCAAAGTACGGAGGTCGAGATTTTTTAATGTGTTTTTATATAAATATGTGTTATTTTTGTTGTTAAAGGGGCTAGGAGCACAAGTTAAAAAAATGGAAAAACATGATTATGGGTAAAAATCTTAAGATAATAACACTAAACGTGAATGGTCTGAACTCACCTGTTAAAAGGGAAAGAATAATAAGAAAATTCAAGAAAGAAAAAGCCGAAATTATATTTATGCAAGAGACACATTTGAGCAAGACAGAACATGTGAAACTAAAGAGATTTGGCTATAAGAACTCCTACTACAGTTCATTTAAGGGAGGAACTAAAAGGGGGGTTATGATACTAATCTCAAATAAAATACAATTTGAATGTGAACAGGAAATCCAGGATAAAGAAGGCAGGTATGTAATAATAAAGGGTAGCATAGATGGAATGCAGATCACATTAGTGAGCATCTATGCCCCACCAGAAAGTGACAAGGGTTTTTTTCAACATCTGTTTGATCTCATAGCAACACACAGTGAAGGAGTCCTAATTTGTGGAGGAGACTTAAATGCTGTCATGGATCATGAAATTGATACAACAAGTGTTAAGAAGACAAAAAAACATGTAACAAAATTCATAAGAACCTCACTGGCAGAAATGGGTATGGTAGACATTTGGAGGGACCTGCACCCACTCGAAAAAGACTATACACATTATTCAGCAGTCCATAAAGTACACTCTAGAATAGATTACTTCCTTATGAATGAAGATGACAGACACAGGGTGAGAAATTGTTGAATTGGAGGGGCAGAAATATCAGATCATAATCCTATATACATGGAAATAAATTTAAACAATAGAAAACGACAAACAACATGGAAACTTAATGTAGGACTGTTAAATGATGATAAAATGAAAGAAAGAATAAAAGTAAACATAAATGAATATATCCAAGAGAATGACAATGAAGAAGTGGACCCAACAATACTATGGGATGCACTAAAAGCCGTGTTAAGAGGTAAATTAATTGTTGAAACAGGAAAAGCAAATAAGACTAAACTGGAAGCGTATGAACAAAGATGTGAGAGACTGAGGGAATTAGAACATAAACATCAAAGCACAAATGACCCAAAAATATATCAAGAAATTAAAGAAGAAAAAATAAAGATAAAAGAAACACAAATGGATGAAATTGAAAGGAAAAATAGATATCTAAAGCAAAAATATTATGAAACGGGACCAAAAGCCACAAAACTGCTGGCAAAACGGTTAAGAAAACAACAAACAATGAATAATGTATATAAGATTAAAGACCCCCACCACAAATAAAACCACAGTTAACCCAGAAAACATCGAAGAAATATTCCATAATTTCTACCAAGAACTATACTCGCAACCTGAAGAAACAAATACTAAAGATATTAAAAAATTTCTATGCACATTGGACTTGCCATCAATAGGAAATCAACAAAATGAAAAGCTAACAGCAGAAATAACAACACAAGAGATTAGAGATGTGATTAAGTCACTTAAAAACGGTAAATCACCAGGTAGTGATGGATACCCCTCTGAGTTTTATAAACTGTTTATAGAAGAACTCACGCCACAGCTTCTAAAGTCATTTAATTGGACGTTGAACAACAACAAAATACCTCCATCATGGAACGAAGCCATTATTTCAGTCATTTTAAAGCCAGGGAAAGATAGAGAACAATGCGGAAACTATAGGCCAATCTCTTTATTAAATGTGGATTATAAAATATATACAACAATTATATGTAAACGAATAAAGACATTCTTGACGGAATTGATAGAAGATGATCAAACTGGTTTCATAGAGGGACGCCAAACACATGACAATATCAGGAGAACAATACATATAATTAATCAAATACATAAAGAAAAGAAAAGCGCAGTAATAATGAGTTTAGACGCAGAAAAAGCATTTGACAGGGTTAACTGGAAATTCCTATATAGTGTGCTGGAACGCTTTGGATTTAACGAAAAATCAGTACAATGCATAAGGACGCTGTATCAAGAACCTGTGGCAAGAATCAAGATAAACGGTAGCTTAACAGACAAAGTAAATATACAAAGATCAACTAGGCAGGGATGCTGCTTATCGCCCACCTTGTTTGCTCTGTTCATAGAGCCACTGGCTCAAGCGATACGACAAAATAAGAAATTAAAAGGTATAACAATAAAGGGGGCGGAACACAAGATTGGGCTATTTGCAGACGATATTATAGTTTACCTTGAACAACCAGATGAATCAATAATGGAAATGATGAACTTGATAGAAAATTTTGGAAAATTATCAGGATACAAGATAAACATAACAAAAACACAAATACTGACATTCCACTATAACCCTCTAAACCAGATAACTGATAAGATCAAACTAAACTGGAAACAAAAAGAAATAAAATACCTTGGAGTGAACATACCTAAAGATCTAAGCAAAATCTATAAAGCAAACTATGATAGGTTGGAACAAGAAATAAAAAAAGATATTGATAGATGGTCAATCTTAAATATGGATCTGAATTCAAAAATTGAGACAGTCAAAATCAGCATACAACCTAGATTACTTTACCTCTTCCAGGCTATACCAACAGAGATTCCAGATGCCCAATTCTCAAAGTGGGACAGGATGATATCGAGATTTGTTTGGGGAGGTAAAAAACCAAGAGTGAAATATAAAACTCTCCAGTTACCAAAAGAGAAAGGAGGCATGGGCCTACCGAGTCTAAAGGAATATTACTACTCAGCACAAATAAGATATATCATATGTTGGTGCGACGAGGGATATGAGGCAAAAGGGAAAGAAATGGAAAAGGAAATTGAGGGACTCCCAGTACAAAGCATAATAGGAGATAAAGATGCATATAAGCAAATCAAACAAATAGACCCAATCACTAAATTTACTTTAGAACTGTGGTATAAAATAGTACAAAAGTATAATATAAAGGAAGACATAAAACTATTGAAATGGGTAGCATTTGACAGTCAGTTTGAACCGGCAAAACAAGATAGGGGATACAAAAATCTGGTGAACAAGGGAATCACAGCATGGGGCAATATCGGAAAAAAAGATCTCGGGAGCTTTGTAAACATCAGGAGAAAATTTAAACTAGAAAGATCGGAATTCTTCAGATATCTGCAGATGAGAGACTATTATATGAAGAAGATTAGGCATAACCTCCAAACAGATGTGAGCGAGATTATACAATTCATTTTAAGCTCATATACAGGAAATAAAACAAGAATTATTTCAAAGCTATATCAGAAACTTATGGCAAACAATCATTCAAGTAACTATATAAAGGAGAAATGGGAGAAAGAGCTCAATTTAAACATAACAGAAGAAAGCTGGCAGGAAATATGGAAAACACAACACACGTCAACAAATTCAAGAACATGGAGGGAATTTGGATGGAAAAACCTGATTCGCTTTTTCATTACACCACAGATTCAAGGAAAGTATACAAATACCCAATCTATATGCTGGAGGGGATGTGGGGCTCAAAATGCAGACCACTCGCATATGTTTTGGAAATGCTGCAAAATCTCATCATTCTGGAAATCTATACATGTGACAATACAGAGGATATTAGGATATAATATACCAATGAACTGTAACTTGATGTACCTATGTGATCTTAAAAGAGACAATGTTATACAGGCTGAGGACAGATATCTAGTTAAAATCTTGTTGATTGCATGTAAAAAAACAATCACAAAAAAATGGCGATCAGAAGTTCTTCCTGACCAAGAGCAATGGACTGACATTATTGAAGACATACGTATGATGGAAAAACTAACATATCGACAAAGAATGCAAGAAGGACTATGGGAAAAAAAATGGCGGAAATGGACACACTACAAAGTGCAACAACGAGACAGATATTGAAAGAATAACCAAAGACGCTGGAAAAACCAGAAGAATTAAGAGATGGAAACTAAAAACTTGATGCTCCAACATTTGTCCCCCCCCCTTTTTTTTTTTTTCTCCTTTTTCTTTTTTACTCTAGCCCCTTTGTTTTTTTTAAATGTAGACTGTGATCTGAATGCAATATATATAATGAAAAATGAATAAAAATCTTAAGTTACAAAAAAAAAAAAAAACTCTTGCTGCAGCATCTTAAGGTGCTTTTTTTTAAAACCCAGTTATGTTACTAGCCTTAATTAGTTACATATTTCAAAAGTACCAATTACTTTTCCAGGCTTTTTCTACACCTGTCCCAAGACTCAAGGGGTGTTACTACCTTTAAACTCAAGATGAGCCAATAGTGTATCACTTTAAACGTTTGAAATGTTTTGTTCATTCCATTGTGAATAAAACAGTAGTTAATGAGATCTGCAAAACACTGCAGCCGTTTATAATTTTGATTTTACAGGCTGTCCCAACCTTTTGGAAATGGGGCTATATTACATCACTTATTTGCTTAAAAAAAAAACCTTGTATAGTTGTATGCTACTGTGTAAATGCCTTGAATAATGTTGCATGTCGTGCATCTGGAGCAAAGCCATTTCTGTAATTTCATTTTATGATGGCATAATGACAATGAAGGCATTCTAAATCATAGCTAGTTCTCATTCTAAAATAAGTGACTTTCACCAAGGCTCACAGCAGTAACTAGCAGCAGCTAGCATGGCTGTGGCAGCATGCTAACATTAGCTTTACGGAAATGGCTACATACGCTTCCCCCGGCGCAGTACAACAAATTCACAAAGAGTGCATTTGGGTTTATTTTTTTGCATGAGATGGTTTGGCTGTGTAGCGATGAAAACACATACTAAAGCCCAACCGGATTTGTTTTTGTCCTGGATTGACCGCCAGGTTTGGCTTTCTCTGGCCAGGTCGTCTCCGTCACTCTCCGTGTCCCGGGTCGAGTCGTACTCACAATCACAGTCGTCCTCCATTTCTACCCGGCAGACTATTGTATGACTAAATAGATATTGAATTGCGTTGCTCCTAAAAATCTTGGATGTCTCCAGTTATTCTTGCAAATTCATGTTTTAGTGGAGGACTCCGACCACATAGTCTCTCTCCGGTCCACCATATATAGTATAGTGTATATATATATATGTATATATATATATATATACAGTATATATACAGTATATATATATATATATATATATATATATATATATATATACTGTATATATACACACTACCGTTCAAAAGTTTGGGGTCACTTAGAAATTTCCTTATTTTTGAAAGAAAAGCACTTTTTTTCAATGAAGATAACTTTAAACTAATCAGAAATACACTCTATACATTGCTAATGTGGTAAATGACTATTCTAGCTGCAAATGTCTGGTTTTTGGTGCAATATCTACATAGGTGTATAGAGGCCCATTTCCAGCAACTATCACTCCAGTGTTCTAATGGTACAATGTGTTTGCTCATTGCGTCAGAAGGCTAATGGATGATTAGAAAACCCTTGTGCAATCATGTTAGGTCTGCAATGCTGTAATTGCTGCAAATGGAGGATTCTTTGACGAAAGCAAAGTTTGAAGGAAAAAATTATTATTTCAAATACAAATCATTATTTCTAACCTTGTCAATGTCTTGACTATATTTTCTATTCATTTTACAACTCATGGTGGCAAATAAGTGTGACTTTTCATGGAAAACACAAAATAATTGTCTGGGTGACCCCAAGCTTTTGAACGGTAGTGTATATATGTGTGTGTGTGTGTGTGTGTGTGTGTGTGTGTGTCATCATCATCATCATCATAGCAGTCTGTCGGGGGCGACAATGACTGTTTTATATTGTAACGTCGGGGCCGTGTTAAGGGGGGCAGGGATTTCCCCAGCATGTTTTGCCGGCAGAGAACGTTACTTTGTGTGTGTATTTAATGTGATTACTGAGTTATTATACTGCTGGGTCATTATAACTGCGTTATAATGACCCAGCAGTGTTTATAGGCAGGATTAGGGCAAGATGTATCGTGTGTGTGTAACCATGATTGAAACGGAGGTCTGGGAGGATGACCTCCCCTCCTGTCTGTGCTCAGTGGTGTGTTTTAATAAAGCTTGTTGTGTCACAACCAAAAAAAAAAAAAAAAAAAAGTTGGTAAAACTCAAATTAAATATGAAGTTTCTAAATTTAATGATTTGGCCTCTCTTCCTCCTCATTATTTAAAAATTAAATTTAGGTCTCTAACTCCCAAGTCTATGCTAGTCCATGATCTGTTAATTGATCATCAGATTGATTTAATATCCCTTACAGAGACTTGGTTAGGGCAAGAGGATTATGTTGGTTTAAATGAATCTACTCCCTCTGGTTATTTAAACTGTACAAAATCCCAGAAGTTTTGGTCATGGAGGAGGAGTAGCAGCAATTTACCATTCTAAATTACTAGTTAATGTAAAGCAAAAAACATGTTATAATTCCTTTGAGGGCCTGGTCCTCAGTATTGGGTATTTTAGCAATTTTAGGTTAAACCCAATTTTATTTGCCATAGTTTATCGTCCTCCCTCAGCCTACTCAGAGTTTTTATCTGAATTTGCCCAATTCTTAGCTGATTTAGTGCTGAAATCAGATAAAATAATTATAGTAGGGGTGTCACGGATGGCCCTCACAAGCCATCAATAAGACGCCACATATCAACCGGTGAGTTTGCACAGTTTATTAAAGGAAAGGATAAATGACAAAATAACGAGCCACGGAGGGCTAAAACACACTATAACGATAACCCAGGCTAAGACAAGGAAAAACAGACCCACAATGAAATACACTTACAATAATTGTTAAAGGGTAGTTAACGTTTGACCAGGGGAAGCTCGGCGAGGAACGCTCGACGATGTCAGACGAGGGGTTGTCTGACGAGACTGCAGCAACGTTCAGCCCTCAGCTGATCCCTTAAATAGGGCTCAGGATGGGACAGCTGATGGCAATCGCTAATGCAGCTCAGCTGTCAGAGAGCTCCGCTCTGACAGCCGGAAGCCCCTCCGAATGCTGTCACAATAAGAGCTTGGAGAGCCGTCGGGGACGCACACATCAGCTGGGAGGAAAATACTGCATGGCCCAAGCGTGGACGAAATCGCCACTTGAACCACGACAAGGGGACTTTAATATTCATGTAGATGTAGATAGTGATTGTCTTAATATGGCATTTAATTCAATATTAGACTCGATGGGGTTTTCTCAGAAAGTAGGAAATTCTACCCATTATCTCCACCACACGCTGGACCTTGTTCTGACATATGGTATAGAAATAGAAAATCTGGTAGTGTCTCCTCGTAACCCTGTACTGTCAGACTATTGTCTGTTAACCTTTGATTTTACTATTTCTGACTATTTGGTTATTAAAGAAAAATATTACTACAGTAGATGCTTCTCAGATGATGCTGTTGCCAAATTTATGCAGATTGTTTCCTCTATGCCATGTGTCAACACAACGGAAATAAGCTATAGACGGCTTGCTCCTTCTGTAATTGATAGCATGGTAGATAGTGTTTCAGCTTCTCTGCATCAGACTCTAAACATGGTGGCTCCTTTAAAAAAGAAAAACTCTAATCAGAAATTTCTAACTCCTTTGTTCAACACAGAAACTCGTAGCGTAAAACAGAAGACTCTTTAATTAGAAAGAAAATGGCTCTCCACTAATTTAGATGAAATCTATTTAGCTTGGAGAAATCATCTTTGAATTTATAAAAAATCTCTTAGAAAAGCTCGAACGAGTTATTATTCTGCATTAATAGAAGAGAACAAGAATAATCCGAGGTTTCTTTTCAGCCTGTAGCCAGGCTGATACAAGAGTCAGGACTCTGTCAATCCTAGCATTCCCTTAGAGCTTACTAGTCAGGACTTTATGAACTTTTTCAATAATAAAATTTTATCTATCAAAGATAAACTCAGACAGATCCTTCCCACCGTTAACTTAAATACAGTAACTATTACAACTCCTTCAATAGATATCTGTTTGGATGAGTTTACTCCAACTGACCTTTTAGTGATAGATAAAATAATTTCCTCATCTAAGCCTTCAACTTGTCTTTTAGACCCTATTCCTACCAGGTTATTTAAAAAAGTCTTCCCATTTATTGGTAGCTCTATTCTTCAAATAATCAATTCTTCATTAACATTAGGCCATGTACCGCAGGCTTTTAAAACTGCTGTAATTAAACTCTTACTCAAAAAGCCAACGCTTGATCCAGGAGTTTTAGCTAACTATAGACCAATCTCTAATCTCCCTTTCATTTCAAAAATCTTAGAAAGAGTTGTTGCTACGCAATTATTTGACCACTTGAAGGGAAATGGTTTATTTGAAGAGTTTCAATCTGGATTTAGATTCCATCAAAGTACTAAAACAGCTTTAGTGAAGGTCACTAATGACTTCCTAATCACATCTGATAATGGACTTGTTTCTGTACTTGTCCTTTTAGACCTTAGTGCAGCTTTTGATACTATCGATCATAATATTCTACTTGATAGATTAGAACACTATGTTGGACTTAATGGAACTTCATTGCAGTGGTTTAGATCTTATTTATCTGATAGGTTCCAGTTTGTTCATGTCAATAATGACTTTTCTTCCAACTCAAAGCTCAGTCATGGAGTTCCACAGGGATCTGTGCTAGGCCTTACTCTTTTTAGTTTATATATGTTCCGTTAGGCAACATTATTAGAAAGCACTGTATACATTTTCATCGTTATGCAGATGACACATAATTATACCTGTCAATGACGCCAGATGATAGTAATCAATTAGCCAAGTTAGAAGCCTGTCTAAAGGAAATCAAAGTTTGGATGACTTGTAATTCCCTGCTATTAAATTCAGATAAGACTGAAGTCATTCTTGTTGGTCCAAAAAAGCTTAGAAATACCTTTCCTAATCAAACTCTTAGTTTGGATGTGGTTACTCTTTCTCTGAATAGTTCTGTGAGTGTCATGATCTCCCTGTGCACTTTTCCACAGCGCACGGAGAAGGGGTGAAAGCACGAGGATTTACTCGCTGGGTGTACACCACACACACATTTATTAATCACCACAACTGGCAAACAGTTTCAGTGCAAATATTTCACAAGAGCTTAAGGAGTCCTCCAAGAGGCTTGACAGTCACAAGTGAGGATACCGGGGAACACACACACACAGAATTACTCACAAGACTGGAGCGGTCCGAGTAGTCCAAAAAAGCATCAAGAGAAACAGTCCGTTAATGACTTTGAGTATCATGCGGCGATTGACGACACCATGTCTAGTGCAATGACCCAGCAATGCTTGACTGGAAAAAGGCTCCTAAAGTACATGCATTGTTGGGTATGGTAAATTGGAGGCACCTGGGCAAGGCCCGGGAAAAATGATCAATCAGGCTGGGAACAGCTGATGGTGATCAGTGAGGGGGGCATGGTCGGACCGGCAGACTGTCAGTAGGCACACAACTGCTGACCCCAGAGCAGTGGCTATAGGCACGGTACACACTGGAAATGCATACTAAACATGCATGCACAACGGCCCCATGACCCACAGAGAGATCAGGACCGAGCCGGGGAAAACCAAGCCGGCTTGGTTCCTGACAGAACCCCCCCTTTAAGGGGTGGATTCCCAAACACCCAAGGTAACATCCCAGACCCCCCCCCCCCCCAAACAGGAACAAACAACACAAACCCGGGTAGGAGGGAGTGGGAACAGGAAAGGTGGGAACACAACACCCCACCCAGGGTCCACAATAGGCCCGCTAAGTCCAAAGGTGTGGATGTTCAGGAGGCCGCCCCGAGTCCCAGACCCAGCGGACAGACAGAGTCTGGTGGCCTGCCGGACTGCACGGGCCACCTGGCCTAGAACCCCAGTCTCTCAGGCGGTCGTCCAGCGCTGTAAAATCCCCAGGACTGGCAGTATGAAGCAGGAGGCAGTCTGCCCACTGGAAGACTCACAGGGGGGAGGCCGGACCGTAGCGAGGGAACCCCCACAGCGTCGGACGGAGACGAGAAGGGAGCCACGGCCTCCTCGGGCAGGCCCACAGCACCCTCAGTGGTCCCGGCTTGGGCCACAGCTGCTTCCATAATGGACCCCGACTGGGCTGGCCCTGCAGCACCCGCGGTGGACCCTGACTGGGCCAGCTCCTCTGCACCGGCGGTGACCTCCAGCTTAGGCTCTGTTGCACTGGTGGTGACCTCTGGCTGAGGCGCCGCTGAACCCACGGTGACCTCCAGCTGAGGCTCTGCTGCACCCGTGGTGAACTCCCCAGTGGGGGGGGTCATGCTCCCCTTGACCCCTGGCACTGATCCCTGATCCTCGGAGGCCTCTGGAGGGATCAGCTGCTCTCCAACGACCCTTTCAGGAGGCTCCAAACCCAGAGAGGGAGAAAGAGAGACTGGGTCAGGATTGCCGGCAGCGGCAGAGCTCGGTGAGGCGGTCCCAAGTCGGCCTGAGTCGGGCAGTGCGACATCGAACTATTGACATAATGGATCACACTTGCCTGAATTCAGGCTCCACCGCCGTCCAGGACTCCGGCAATTTAGGGTGTGCAGGTTCCTCAGGTCCATCGGATGCTACACCCCCATCAACCTCCTCCAGGACCACTGGGCCCACATCATCATGAGCTGGACCCTCCCGGGTCTCCGGTTCCTCTCCCCTCAAGTGATCTGGATCCGGTGCTGGCGAGCTCGCGGGGGTACACAGAAAGGGTTGGGTGAGGTCGGGTATGGGGGTACAATATGCTGCTGGGATGGAGCACTCACGGGGTTGCTCACCCCGAGTCTCCTCACCAGGAGGCAGGCAAACTTGTTCATTAAGCATAAAAGTTAAATGAGAAGTAACTTGCCTGTCCTCCCGACATGAGATGTCCTCGGCGGCCTCCAGGACATCTCCCCCTTCCGGGCTTTCCTCCTTGCACTGTGGCGGTGAGACCGGAGACCCTTTCCGGCGTGAGCTCCTCCTTCTCCTCTTCCTCCCGGATGGCTTGGGGACCAGATAGTCCGGGATGCGAAGCACCGTGCTGGGCAGTGAGTCTGTCATGCCAAGGAGCTCCGTCCTCTCCGGAGATTGAGCAGGCATGGGGGGTGTAACCCTCGCAGCCGGAGAAGCACGTCCTTGGGCCGCCTCCTCGTGGTGCTCCTCCCTCTCCTGATGCTCCTCCTCAACCTGGTTGTTGACCACGGCAAGCAGGTTCGACCACTCGTCGTCTGATGATGAGCCCAGGGGTTGACCAGTCGCAGGGGGTGGAACCTTTGCAGCGGGGAAAGGTGTCCTCGGACCTCCCTCTTGTGGTGCTCCTCCCTCTTGCGATGCTCCTCTTCGACCCGGCGGTTCAGCGCGGTGAGCAGGGTTGACCACTCCTCGTCCGTTGGTACTCTCAGGGACTAAGCAGGTGCCGGCCCGGGAGAAGAAGCAAGGAACTCCTTCGGCATGGCTGTAGGGGGCCTCTCCATGATGGCTCCGGGGCGGAATCCTCCAAAGCCACCGGCTCCTTTATTATCTGAAGGCGGTGACCTTGGGCCAACAGCCACTCTGGGAGGATTGGAGGAGACATGGAAAAGATAGGAAATAAATTAATTTCTGCAGATGCAGGAGAAGACCCAGTGGACTGCTATAACTGGGCCTCTCCGTCAGGAGACAGGCAGGGTTTATCATAATTGGTTTGAATGGAAAGAAAAAACACTTGCCTGTCATCCCGGTCTCAGATGTTTTCAGCTGCAGAAGACAGTCTGCCATCCCCCTCCAGGTCAGTCGCCGATTTGGCCCCTTCAAAGGACTGTGGAGGAGCCGGCTCCGATGATGCAGAAGTGGGTATAAACGGGACAACCCTGAAGGACCTCTCAGCGGCTGAAGAGGCAGTGGCTGACGAAGACGAGGAGGACTTCTCCCGGCATTCCAACGCAGGATGACACCGCTGTGGTGGAGCTAGGGTAACTGGAGCAGGAGCGGAGGGAATGCACCATTCCTCCGTGGAGTGCACCTCCATGTGCGCTGCGGTCCAAAGGGAGATGACTCCATCTTCAGTCCGGGGTACGAGCGCTGGAGCGCGGTTACGGAAGCCAGCAGTTCCGCGTACTGAGGGTACCTCCAGAGGCCAGGATGCGCCTCCAGGATTCCCATCGCTCCATAAATGCTCCACCAATCCCTCTCGGGTCCGCTGGCAGCAAGACACTCATCCACATAGCTCTGGATGAAGTCTGCTTCCCAGTCCTCCTCCAGGCTTGAAGACCCCGCTGCCAGTCCTCCCTTTCTTGGACGAGGTCGAAGAGCTGGGGACATGATGTGCTCCAAACACAGGTGGATGAAAGCAAAACAGTCTAAAATGAAAAAAAGGGTTGTGTGAGTATAACCCGCTAAATCCTTTTTATAACGGCTGGGTCATTCTGTCATGATCTCCCCATGCGCTTTTCCACAGCGCATGGAGGAGGGGTGAAAGGACGAGGATTTGCTCACTGGGTGTACACCACACACACATTTATTAATCACCACAACTGGCAAACAGTTTCAGTGCAAATATTTCGCAAGAGCTTAAGGAGTCCTCCAGGAAGCTTGACAGTCACAAGTGAGGATACCGGGGAGCACACACACACAGAATTACTCACAAGACTGGAGCGGTGCGAGTAGTCCAAAAAAGCATCAAGAGAAACAGTCCGTTAATGACTTTGGCTATCATGCAGCGATTGACGACCACATGTCTAGTGCAATGACCCAGCAATGAGTGACTGGAAAAAGGCTCCTAAAGTACACACATTGCTGGGTATGGTAAATTGGAGGCACCTGGGCAAGGCCCGGGAAAGGTGATCAACAGGGCTGGGAACAGCTGATGGTGATCAGTGAGGGAAACGTGGCCAGACCAGCAGACTGTCAGCAGGCACACAACTGCTGACCTCAGAGCAGTGGCTATGGGCATGGTACACACTGGAAATACATACTAAACATGCATGCACAACAGCCCCATGACCCACAGAGAGATCAGGACCGAGCCGGGGAAAACCAAGCCGGCTCGGTTCCTGACAGTAAGTAACCTTTGAGTTATTTTTGATTAAGATCTGTTTTTCAATTCACATATTAAATTCATTTCTAAGCCTGCCTTCTGTCATTTGCATAATATTGCCAAGATTAGGAGCATCTTGTCTCAAAGTGATGCTGAGAAACTGATCCATGCTTTTGTTAGCTCTAGATTAGATTATCGTAACTCTTTATTATCAGATTGTCCTAAAACATCTTTAAAAAGTCTTCAGTTGATCCAAAATGCTGCAGCAAGAGTTTTAACAGGTACTAGAAAGAGAGATCATATCTCTTGATAACTGAAGGCTTATCAAGCTCCTCTCCTGTGGAACCAGCTGCCAATCTGGATTCGGGAGTCAGACTCGATCTCTGTTTTTAAGAATAGGGTTAAAACCTTCCTTTTTGATATAGCCTACAATTAGGGAGGGATCATGTGTCTCTGAACCCTCCCTTAGTTATGCTGCTGATAGGTTTAGACAGCCGGGGGACCTCCAATAATGCACTGGGCTTCACTCCATTCTTCACTCTCAATAAAATATTTTTTCTGGTCATTAACATCTGTTTGTTCTCTTCCATAGATTGAGTCCCCATCGTGCCGTTTGCTCTCTACATGTCTGTTCTTTTCGTCTTCTCTATCCCCTCACCCCCCAGCCAGTCGCAGCAGATGACTGCCCCTCCCTGAGCCTGGTTCTGCTGGAGGTTTCTTCCTGTTAAAAGAGAGTTTTTCCTCTCTACCGTCGCCAAGCGCTTGCTCACAGGGGATCGCCTGATTGCTAGGGTCTTTCTGCAATTGTGGGGGTTTCCCCATCAGTTGATAGTGCTATGAGATGACTGTTGTTGTGAAATGGTGCTATATACATAAATAAAGTTGAATTGAATTGAATTGAATCAGACCACAGGACATGGTTCCAGTAATCCATGTCCTTAGTCTGCTTGTCTTCAGCAAACTGTTTGCGGGCTTTCTTGTGCATCATCTTTAAAAGGGGCTTCCTTCTGGGACAACAGCAATGTAGACCAATTTGATGCAGTGTGCGGCATATGGTCTGAGCACTGACAGGCTGACCTCCCACCCCTTCAACCTCTGCAGCAATGCTGGCAGCACTCATACATCTATTTTCAAAAGACAACCTCTAGATATGACACTGAACACATGCACTCAACTTCTTTGTTCGAACATGGGGAGGCCTGTTCTGAGTGGAACCTGTCCTGTTAAACCACTGTATGGTCTTCGCCACCATGCTGCAGCTCACTTTCAGGGTGCTGGCAATCTTCTTATAGCCTAGGAGGCCATCTTTATGTCGAGCAACAATTCTTTTTTTCAGATCGTCAGAGAGTTCTTTGCCATGAGGTGCCATGTTGAACTTCCAGTGACCACTATGAGACAGTGTGGGAGCAATAACACCAAATTTAACACACCTGCTCCCCATTCACACCTGAGACCTTGTAACACTAACAAGTCACATAACACCGGGGAGGGAAAATGGCTAACTGGGCACAATTTAGACATTTTCACTTAGGGGTGTACTCACTTTTGTTGCCAGCGGTTTAGACATTAATTGCTGTGTGTTGAGTTATTTTGAGGGGACAGCAAATTTACACTGTTATACAAGCTGTACACTGACTACTTTACATTGTATCAAAGTGTCATATCTTCAGTGTTGTCCCATGAAAAGATAATAAAATATTTACAAAAATGTGAGAGGTGTACTCACTTTTGTGAGATACTGTATTTATTTATTTACTGGCAAATATTCACTCATTTTGAATTTGATTCCTGCAGCACATTCCAAAAAAGCTGTGATGGGGGCAACAAAAGACTGGGAAAGTTGAGGAATACTCAAAAAGCACCTTTTTGGAACATTCCACAGGTGAACAGGTTAATTGGAAACAGGTGAGTGTCATGACTGGGTACAAAAGGAGCATGCCTGAAATGCTCAGTTGTTCACAAATAAGGATGGACCTAAGTTCATCACTTTGTGAATAACTGCGTGGGTGAATAATCCAACAGTTTAAGAATATTTCTTGAATTTCATGGAATTTATGGATTTTGTCATCTACAGTCCATAATAGCTTCGAAAGATTTAAAGATTCTGGAGATTCTGCACATAAGTAACAAGGCCAAAAACCAACACTGAATGTCCATGCCTTCGATCTCTCAGGCGGCACTGCAAGAAAAACTGACATCATTCTGTAAAGGATATTACCACGAGGGCTCAGGAACACTTCGGAAAACCATTGTCAGTTAACATAGTTTGTCACTACATCTACAAGTGCAAGTTAAAACTCTACCATGCAAAGTGAAAGCCATGTATCAACAACAGCCAGAAATGTCACCAGTTGCTCTGGGCCCAAACTCATCTTAGATGGACTGATGCAAAGTAGAAAAGTATGCTCTGGTCTGACAAGTCCACATTTCAGATCATCTTTGGAAATGTTGGATGTCATGTCTGCCAGGCTAAAGAGGAAATTGACCATCAAGATTGTTGTCAGTGCAAAGTTCTAAAGTCAGCATCTGTGATGGTATGGGGGTGTGTTAGTGCCCATTGTTATGTCGGTAAATCAGAGACTGGAGTCTGTTGTGCCATGCAGCAAATTCACTCTTTATTAGAGAAAACACCTATATACAGATGCATCACTGTCCAGGGCGGCTACGGCAAGTCCTAACGGCCACACACACACACCACACTCACTACACATCAGCAAAACACACACACATTTCAGATCCACCCCAATTTAGGACCCGAATTATGCACTTAGGGAAATAACGGTAAACAGTGATGGACTAACACATTCACCCAAAAAAACAATTAAGATTAACGTTTCTACACAAAAAAATCCCGTATCGCAACAACCATTCACATGCACACCATATGAACATATTTACAATACAGTTACTTATGTTACACCACAGTCCATGGGCAGCCAAGGATCAAACCGGCTCGGAGGCCCAGGGCAGCCCCACGGTATGCGCGCCCCTGGTCACCGCCTGCCCCCGGGATCAAAGCCGACCTCCCCGGCGACAATGTCCCTTCTCCTCAACCTTGACCGCTTCTCTCGTCTGGACCTGCAGTGCTGCTGCCCGGCATGCAGTCCCTCCGTGCCTGTCGGTCTGCTCCCGACCATCTTCGGAACCGCTGCAGCTGCAGCCATTGTAATTCTAAACACTCCGGCCCCCTGTGGCCATGCTCCAGGAAAAACTAACGCTCGCTCGTCGATATCACTCATTGACTCGGGCACCTCGTCGTAACGCCCAGCACCCTCGTCCAAGACACTTTGAGCTCTGGCACTGAGGTCCTGCCCAACCGCCGTGACGTCTGGCACCTCCTCTCTGTCGTCCGAGGCGCTCCGCTGCGCTGCCACTGTGCCCGACTGTTGCTGCTCTCTCCCGTGGCTCACAACATTACTCTTGTCAGCATCAATCTTCAACCCAGGTGCCTTGCCGTTACGCCCAGCACCTCCATCCAAGGTGCTCCACTGTGCTGCCTCTGTGCCCAGCTGTCGTTGCTGCTTCCCGGGATTTTCAGCATGCTTGCTCCCGCTCTCCCACTGCCTGGACTCCAGCTGCGGGGAAAACTCAATTGAGTCCAGTCACTGCTCTCCCTCTCTGCTGTTGCTGCTCACCGCGCCGCCAACATCACCAGCGCTATGGTCACGCACCGTGCTGAGCTCCTCGGCTGGCTCGCCGTCGTCTGTAAACAGGGGCTCTGGCTCCCCCTGGATACCCAGCTAGTAGCATGTAGCTTGATTTTGGTGTGCCATTAACTCAACCACCTCTTCATAATCATTTGCGTAGCCCAGCGTGCCCAAGATCCATTGTCCCTCCATTCCCAGGTTATGCACAAGCAACGTATGTGTCCTCAATTTCTCTATCCTTCCCAGGCCCAGTGCCACCATGTATATCCAAAAAGAGTCGTACCACCTAGGCCAGGGAACAGGTGGCTCGCCCGGGAGCTCCAAAAATGGCCAAATAGGGGGACCACACGCCTCCATGCCTCTAGTTTTATCTGCTTTCATCCTCATTGCCAAAATGTTATGTCGGTAAATCAGAGACTGGGGTTTGTTGTGCCATGCAGCAAACTCACTCTTTATTAGAGAGCACACAACTATATATAGATGCCGCAGCCCGCCTGACGTCACTGTCCAGGGTGGCTACGGCAAGCCCTAAGGGCCACACACACACCACACTCACTACACATCACCCATGTCATGGGTAACTTGCACATCCCTTAATGCATCATTAATGCTGAACGGTACATACAGGTTTTGGAGCAACATACTGTATGCTGTCATGTAAGCGACATCTTTTTCAGGGATGTACCTGCTTATTTCACTAAGACAATGGCAATCCACACTCTGCACATGTAACAACAGCATGGCTTCATAATAAAAGAGTGTAGGTGCTTGACTGGCCTGTCTGCAGTCCAGACCTGTCTACCATTGAAAATGTGTGGTGGCACAGTCTGAAGCGCAAAATATGACAATGTGGAGAGCGTGAAAAGATGAGGCTGAGTTTATTTCTCATTTCAGGTTTATTCACATTCACGTATCTCCAACATCCTCTCGAACAGAAAAGAGGCACATCCTCCCACATCTGTCCTTTTTATACCCGGGACATCAAAGTACAGAGTCACATTGTCCTTAAATCCCAAGACACAATATATCGTCCTCCAGGTCTTCTCCCCTCCACCTAAAACCCTGGTGGTCAGGAAATCTCTCAAGGCCACCTCTAAAGATCACATTTCGCACCCTCCTGTTATCCCCAGGAGACCCAGACTTATTGTTCATTCTGAGACGTGAGGCAACAGTAATATACATATGCAGCCTAAGCAACTCA
Organism: Pholidichthys leucotaenia; assembly: GCA_020510985.1. NCBI lineage: Eukaryota > Metazoa > Chordata > Actinopteri > Cichliformes > Pholidichthyidae > Pholidichthys > Pholidichthys leucotaenia. The sequence continues at coordinate 370,952,934 of CM035842.1, read as the reverse complement.
AATATGTGTGCCACAACAGAGATTCTGGACTGTTGAGCAACTGAAGTTGTTCATCAGGCAAGAATGGGAAAGAATTCCACCTGCAAAATGTTATGAGCTAGACTTTTTGTCCACACCTTCTGTTATTTTTTGAAATGTTTGCATAACTCTGTTATCATTAGTTTGTTGGGTTATCCTCATTTTCTTAGTTCAGTTTTCTAGTCTCTCCCATCACCCTCCCATTCCTCCAGCAACTCACGTGTGTTTTCATTTGACCCTAATTAGTTACCCAGCTGTCCTGTGTTAGTTAATTTCTGTGTCCCTGCATATACCCTCTGTTTTCATTTCTTCCCATGGCATCATTGCAGTATTTCCCTCTGGTCCTTTCTCATCATCTGTTTAGTATTATTTGCACATTTTGTGTTTGACAGCCCTTGAGTTGCATTTATTTTCTCCTGTGGGGGCACGGTGTGGGGGTTTTCTCCATCCAGAAAGGCAGGGGGAAACAGGATGACAATGGACCAAATGAGGAGGTGTCACTAGGGGGTATCAGACGGGGCTGTTCGGGCTATGTACCCCCCAGGGAGATTAAGAGCCGTGGTAGCCGCTCAGAGAAGAAGGGTGTGAAAGCAGCACCGGTGTATGTTATGTTAATGTGCCATGCATTCCTTTGTTAAACAACAATGTATGATGGTCGGAAGCTCCAGGTCTCCATGCATGGGAATAAAGATATAAAAGGGGAATGCACAGAGACCCGTTAGTGCAGTAGCGCTGTAGCGCTGTTTGCTGTTATGTCAGGGGTTTCAAACTCATTCCATGGAGGGCCAGGACCCAGCATGTTTACTTCCACCCAGTGTCTTCAGCAGGTGTTTTCACTGATCAGCAATCAGTGGGAAGAAATTCAGTGAAATCACCTGTTGAAGACACTGGGTGGTGGTAATACCTGCAGGGTCTTGGCCCTCCATGGAATGAGTTTGACACCCGTGTGTTATGTTGTTGGAGAAAGAATAAAGCCTTGTGTCATTCAGCTCATTGCCTCGCCTATTCCTTTCTCCACACTCCTATTATTAAACATCTTGCGCCGAAGTCCATTCCCGCCTGAAGGGGTTGTTTATTCCTGTTCTGCTGGAGGTTATATCTGACACAACGCTTCAAAAATTTAGTGTCCTCAGTTCCTAAATGCTTATTGAGAGTTGTTTACAGGAAAGGTGATGTAACTCAGTGGTAAACATGCCCCTGTCCCTGCTTTTTTGGAACATGTTGCAGGCATCAAATTCAAAATGATTGAATATTTGCATTAAAACAATAAAGTTTATCAGTTTGAACATTAAATATCTTGTCTTTGTAGTGTATTCTATTGAATATGCAGTACAATAGGTTGAAATGGATTTTTAATTAAATGATTGCATTCTGTTTTTCTTTACATTTTACGTAACGTCCCAGCTTCACTGCAATTGTGATTGTAAGTAGGAATTTGCATAGATATAGAGCAGGAAGCAGTCTATTCACTGAAAGGAGCTGTTGTAGTGATTATATCAGTCCATGATGTCCCTTTTCTGGTAGGAGGCAAAACAAATCTAATTCTTAACTCTACAAGCCAAGATTAGGTGTTATTCACAAATTCAGGTTTTTGTGACTGTGGCTTTAGTTGTGCTGGACTAAGAAAAGTTAGTGATGGTGCCTTTAAAGGTAAATTCAGAGTATTTTTCCAAGTATATTATTTAAAAAAAAATCACAACAGCAGCAGTACTGTTTGAACATATGGCATACAGGCATTAATATTTATCTGTTTGCAAGTACACACTGTATATGTTGGCCCTATTTTTCGCATGGGTATGTATATATAAACATCAACAAGCTCCTCATCTGTACCTTCTCACCCCCAAAAATGTGTGCACAGCGTCTACCGGGATCCAACAGAGTCAACAGAATCAGACAGACCTCCTCTCTGAGAATCTGCCTTGTCTGCTAATGCTTACAATTCCTTTCCTTCCTTCCTTTTGAACTGAATATCCAGCAAATGAAATGAACACACATCCCCAGTCGATGGGCTTCTATTTGAAAGCATGAGGCATTAAAGTAACGTTCTTTGCACTCCTCCCACACTCCAGGCTGAGAAGAAAAAATGACAAGATGAATCTCTCATGGGCTGCTATTCAAACGATACGATTTTAGAGAATGTACTTTATTCAAGTCAGCAGCATGAGTATACATTAACCACCAAAGAAATTTGTCAAAATGTTTTATATCCAAACTTTGTTTTCTGTTGTTTCTTCAATAATTGAACATGTCTGTAAAGCATGAATTCCCTGTTGATAAAGAATCATAAATGAATATTCCATTGCAATTATCTGTACTTAGAATTTAATTTGCACTTTCTCAAGATATAAAGTATACTGTATTTCTTTTAGAACCTGTATCTAGCATTATTTGGCAGCAAAGCAGGTAACTGTGGTGAATACATTCATATTTAAAAGACTATGTCTTCTGATCATATGGTAAATTTAATCTGAAGTACACATCTATTATGGCGCATACATTGGTTAAAAAAAATCGTTATTGTTCTGTATAATTTGCATTCAGTAGTGTGAAAGGTAGCAATACTCCTGCACGTCCTGCAGTCTTTTGTTTAAATGCTGCAGAAAATCAACAGCATGAAGCATAAGAAGGTAGCTGCTAATGCACATAGATATTGTTTACTGGCAGCTGTTGTAGTGAAGACCTCATCAAGACCAGAGTCTCCCAAGACCAAGATGAGACCAGAAAAAAACAAGATCAAGTCAAGATGAAGTCCTTCATATACAGTGGTCTCTGCCTGGCTTGGTCTTGACACTTGATGTAACATCACGGTGCACGGCTGCACGGTGGCGCAGTGGTTAGCACCGTGGCAGCACAGTTTTACCCTCGGCCGGGGGATCACGGGGATCATGAGATCGTGAGTTCGATCCCAGCCCCCGGCCAACAGTGATCTGTGTGGAGTTTGCATGTTCTCCCCGTGTTTGCGTGGGTTTACTCTGGGATTTCTCCGGTTTCCTCCCACATGCCAAAACATGCAGGTTAGGGAGTTAAGGGGCGCTTGCAGACGCAGCGACCGGCAGCTGGTGGCTTGTCACCGGACTGCAGAACAAATCTACCTACGGGTACAAAATAAGTCCAAAAAAAAAAAAAAAATCATGTAACATCTTAGGTAAGAACAAAGAGCAGAGGTTCCCTGGTGAGATAACAGGGAGGTGTGAAGGATGAATGCAGTGTGATCTTTTGTGTATCAGAAACTTCTAGAAGGATGGTAAAGGATTAAGGAAGTGAATGCAATGTGACCTTTTGTGTGTTAGAAGCTTCTGGAGGAATGCCATAGTATTTAAGAGAAGAGTCTTTGCTGAGATGTCATTCTGACTATGCTTCTGTGTGAGATGTGTAATAAACTGTCTGAGTCAAATCTGCCTCGTTATTTACACACTCCACACTGGATGATGATCTAATGCATGCATTTACACCACGCTTTGCATCTTGCACCAGGGCAGTCTATAGTTTTAGTCAGCGCATCGTCCGTTTTTAAATATGTGCCCTCGCCACCTAAATAGGGACTGAATGAAAGGAATTAGGAAAGCTGAAACTGTGGTTTGATTCAAACAAATTAACGCTCAATTTAAGCAAGACAAAATTTATAGTCTTTAACAACCATCACAACTACCCAGTACCCAAACTCAGTGTAAATGGTGTAGAGATTGAAAGGGTATCCGAAACTAAATTCCTTGGAGTAATAATTGATAACAAACTGTGTTGGAAGCCACATATTAATTATATAAAAGGTAAAGTATCCAAATCAATTGCAATATTACACAGAGTGAAAAATTTGCTGAATCAACCCACACTATACACCTTGTACCGTTCATTAATACTCCCATACATGACATATTGTAATGAAGTATGGGGAAATACATATAAAACAAACATATATCCACTCTTTATGCTTCAAAAGAGAGCTATTAGAATAATCAACAAAGCAGCTTACAGGGAACGAACAAACCCACTTTTTCTTAAACAAAAAACTCTCAAGTTGAAAGATCTGATTGACTTTAAAACTGCAATAATAATGTTCAAAGTGAAGAATCTATCACTGCCCGCAAATATCCAAAAGTTGTTCCAAACAAGGGAGAAACGATATCACTTCAGAGGAACATGTATATTTCAAAAGCCTACAGTGAGAACAACCACCAAGCAACACTGTATTTCAGTGCAAGGAGTCAGATTATGGAACGATTTTGGACCTGAATTAAAATCATGTACAAAGCTTGGACAATTTAAACAAAAACTAAAGGAAGAAATACTCCAAACATATTTACAAGACGACATGTAAACTCACATAAGGATTGACATTTCCAGCCTGTGTTGTGTTGTAGCTTAGTTTTTCTTTTTTTCTTTTTTTCTCTGTGACACTATGTCTTAGATTTGTTTTTGAATATTAACCGCTTAACTTAGACTAGCTCAGTTTTCTTTTTTCTCTCAGTCACATTTTGTCTTAGCCTTGTTTTAAATTGTAATCGCTCTTGTCTTGTTTTCTCTTTTTTCTCCTTTGAATTCTTGGATGGAATATGGGTGGGCAATATAAGCTGCGGCTTCAGCCATCACCCATTTCGGATAACTCACGTGGAATTGTATAGTAGAAGGAGTCTTTGTCTAATTTGACCTTGTTGTTATATTATACAGTTTCTTTTAACCTGTAATGTACTATCCGAAATAAATAAAATTCATTCATTCATTCATTCATTCATTCATTCAATGTGTGCACAGTTTGTGGTCATATTAGAGGACTCATTTTTAAGTGGGTGAGGCTTGGCATAAGGTTTGGCACATTGATATTATGTTGCATTCTCGATCAGTGTGTCTTTGATCAACAGAAAACAGGCCAAAAGTCAGTCATTATGAATTGCTATTTAAGCAGCATATTTAAAAGGTGTGCTCATGCACGTATGACTGTTCCTACACAGGGGCAAGAATTTCTCTATATTGTGGTGACCCACCACAATCTACATGGACATTCAATCTTCACACTCAGCCAGCCTGCACTAAGCAGACGACAATTTGCATATGGACAGAGAGCCCCTAGGAGGCAATCAGAACAATGACTATTGTTATACATCCCCGGATTAAGGAGAGGAAGTCTGGCGCCAGTTAATCACACGATTGATATGTATTGACTGATATGTACTGTATATCGATATGCAAATGTGCCATGCATTCTCTCTTGTCTGTATAAAAGAGCTTACTTTACATGCCTCACAGAGAGCACACACAGGACGCACACACACACAGCACACACAGCCACAGCGCACAGCGCTACAGTGTGTCTCATGATGGAGGAAATAAAACTCTGAAACCTTCCAGCTCGTAGCGTCTCGCCTGAACTTATTTGTTCCTCCACACTGGTGACCCTTGACGAAGAATGGAACACAAGGCGATCACCGCGGAGATGACCCCGACCGGGAAAGCCTCAGCACGCGTCATGGTGCACTTCTTGCCTGATCTTTTACCTCCACACTGGTGACCTGACGAGGGAGAATGACCGTCTGCTCCCTCTCACCGCGCTGCGGATCCCAGAGGTCCAGAGAATGCCTGCAACCTCTTCTTCCTCACCGGAGCGCAGCGCTGGGACCAAAACGCACCATGAACGACACATCAGGACTCCATTCCCCTCTCTGCAGAGCATCTACCACCACAGAGTCCAAAGGAGAGCTGCCGTCATCCTCCAGGACCCCACCCACCGCCAGCACAGAATATTCACACTTATACCCTCAGGCCAGTGGTACAGCAGTGTGAAATGCAGGACATCCAGACTAAAAAGCTCCTTCTTTCCCATTGCCATCAGACTCCTGAATAAATAACAACTCCGGACACAGCTTTACAAATAGGAATTCACACACTGGTTGTTAAATTTGCACATTGCTCACTTGCACAGTGTATATAGTCTCATGACCATATCATCTGTGCTACTAAATTATCATTGTACAGTCTACTGGGTATTATCATTACAGAGAAATTCTCACCCTGGGTGCTAATTTGTACATTGCTCATTTGCACATGGCTCATTTGCACTTTGTACATAGGCTTATGCCATCTCAGGTTCATATCATCTCTGATATCAATATACCATTGTCCATTATAGTCATCCAGTGAATTTTCAATTTTCATTCTTCTTTTTTCCTCTAGTTTAACTGCTTTAACTGTCCTAATTGCCTAATGTGTGTTTAATGTGTGTTATTAGTGTGTGTTATTAGTATTCATTAGTATTAGGCGTGTTATTACCTTATTGGTATTGATGTAAAGCTATTACCTTGGCATTCGTTCGGAGAGCAGAGTAAGAATTTTATTGCTCAGGAAATGTTGCATTTCTTAACTGTGCACACGACAATAAAGCCTTTGAATCTTGAATCTTAATTTATGTTTTAATTGGGGGCAATCACTTTTTCACACAGGGCCATGTATTTTGGATTTTTTTGTTTCCCTTAATAATAAACACTTTCATTTAAAAACTGCATTTTGTGTTTACTTGTGCTGTCTTTGTCTAATATTTAAATTTGTTTGATAACCTGAAACATTCAAGCGTCACAAACATACAAAACAATGAGAAATCAGGAAGGGGCAAACACTTTTTCACACTACTGTACGTTGCAGGGACTGGGATAGAAAGCCGTAAAAGTTGGCAGACACCCCCCCCCCCCCCAAAAAAAAAAAAAAAAAGAGGGACACCCTCGGTCAGCGAAAGCAACAGGAAGAGGAACACTCCATCTCCCTACGGGCCAGGAGTGACTTCCGTGCCACCTTTAATGAAAGTTTATGAAACTTTGCACAGGCATCATCCTTTTTTCCTGATGTTTCAAACCCATTCATGTCTGTGTGTTGTATTTGGGCACACTACATTAAACCATTCAGCTGATTTTTCAGCCCATTCTTACCCGTTTGTTCACTCTTAAATAACTAACTGGGCATCAACTGTGATTAATGTCTTCCTTATTACCAAGCAGCCTTACTACCATGTGCATTTTTGCTCACAGGGATGGGCCTTGGCCAGCACAAGTCCTATCTTAAACAAGCGGTCATGATCAGAGTTCACTTTAGATAATGTGTGTCTGTGCATTAAAGGTATGGGCAGGAGTGTTTTGGATTGAATTATCTAAAACAAACCTCTGGATAATTAGACTGGCATCTTCGAACCTTGTGCCTGTTAGAAAATTAATTTCTGCATTATTGTGATAAGGAAATTAACTTGGAAATGCCCATAAATGCATTTTGCATTACTGACCACTGACTGCATCCTTGTAATACGGCCCTATAAGTTCTTAATTTCTGCAACAGGTGGAGAGGCTGTCGTGCCTTCTTGTTGATAGAATCCATATGTTGTGAGAAAGAGAGACAAATGCCCAGCTCAGTACCAAGGTATTTAAAACACTCAACCTGCTCTACCAGTTGACCCTGGATGGTGAGCGGCTGAAACAGTGTTAAGTTCTGACAAATTCTCAGTAAATGTCTGGAGTAGGTTGTTGACAGCCTGCTGATATAAATTAAAATCAGTGGTGTCAGGTGAGCCACCAGGTCCATGTCATCTTCTTCTTCTCTCGGCTGCTCCCTTTAGGGGTCGCCACAGCGGATCATCTGCCTCCATCTCACCCTATCCCTTGCATTTTCTTCTGTAACACCAACAAATACCAGATAAATAAGTAACAAGTCTATGATGAACATAAACAGGAAAATGAGTAGGATGAAGAAACAATACAAGATATATGAAAACCAACAACGGACAAAATGACAGGAACCTAAGAACTCAAAATACAACAAATATACAAATAAGGAAAAAGACCGTATCCTCTCTGAAGAGCTGGAGCAGGTGGCTGGGGAGAGGGAAGTCTGGGCTTCTCTGCTTGAACTGCTGCCTCCGCGACCCAGACCTCCGGAAAAGCGGTAGAAGATGGATGGATGGAAAAAGACCATGACGCTGAGCGTGCCGGAATCCCCCGTGCTCAGATCATGACAAAGAGAACGTACATAGCCCTGTGGGAGACCTGTATTTAAAACCATTTTACTACATTTAAAACCATTTAAAAGCACCTATTGTGTCCTGTCAGATAAAAGTGTTTCAATAGCTTCCAGAGTCCATACTTTGACTGTTTTTAGTAATGACTTCACATGTTTTAAGTTTAGATCTGTATTTGGCCAGTAATAGAATGATGCTGTGGTCTGAACAGCCAAGGGCTGGGTGTGATTTTGAAATGTATGCTCCAGGTATGTTACAAAAACACACGTCCAATATATTCTGCATTCTAGTGGGAGTTGTGATATATTGTTCCAAGTTAGGCAGATGGGTAGTGATTTCACACCTGTTCAAATCTCCCAATAAAAACACAAGCTGTTCTCCAGTGTGATTGACGTCTCTGTGCTAACCGTCAGTAATATGCTCAGCAGCTAAACTAAAATTGGGTCCTGGTACATACAGTAAAATAACAGTGATTTGGGAGAATTCCCATGGAAGGTAGTGCGGTCTAGAAGATACAGTCATCAGTTCATAGTGCTTACAAGGCAAGGCAAGTTTATTTGCATAGCACATTTTGTGTACAAGACAATTCAAAGTGCTTTATATAAAAGCATTAAAGCATTACAGCAAGATGCAAAAGGAATACATAAGAATTTACAAGCAAACTATAAAGTAAATTAAAGAGAAACAAAAACAAGAATTTAAAAGCAAATTAAAAAGTAAATTAAAGAGAAAAACAAACAAGCTAAAATAGAATACGACTGAAATAAAAGTTGCAGTACATTGTAGGCTACTGAAAGGTCGTGACAAATAGGATAGTTTTTAACCTCGATTTAAAGCAGCTGGGAGGTTGAGCAGCCCTGATGCTTTCTGGGAGTTTGTTCCATATGTGAGGGTATAAAAACTAAATGCTGCCTCACCATGTTTGATTCTAACTCTGGGCATAAATAGTAGGCCTAACTCTGATGACCTGAGGGCTCTGGGTGGTTCATAATGGACAAGCACATCTGAAATGTATTTTGGCCCTAAACCATTTAGAGCTTTATAGACGAACAGCAGTATTTTGAAGTCTATTCTTTGACAGACAGGAAGCCAGTGTAAAGATCTGAGAACTGGAGTTACAGTATGTGATCCACTTTCTTGGTCTTAGAGAGGACTTGAGCTGCAGCATTCTGAACCAACTGCAGCTGTCTGATGGACTTTTTAAGGAGACCTGTGAGGACAGCATTATAGTAGTCCAGTTTTCTGACATGATAAATGCATGGACAAGTTTTTCTAGATCCAGCTGAGAGATCAGCCCTTTAATCCTCGCTATGTTCTTTAAGTTATAATAGGCTGACTTCACTACTGTCTTAATGTGGCTGTTAAAATTCAGGTCTGAGTCCAGAACCACACCCAGATTTCTGGCTTGGCTGTTGGTTTTTAGCATCACTGATTGAAGCCGAGTACTAACTTTGAGTCTTTCTTCTTTGGCTCCAGCATCTATTATTTCAGTTTTGTCTTTGTTTAACTGAAGAAAATTCTGGCACAAAACAGGAAAATCTGGCAATTCTTGCAAAATTCTGGCACATCCACTCTTTCTCTGACACAGCACTCTGTCTCGCTCACTGTGTAGTTTGTTGCCCACTGCCAGGATGTGACACTGTTGACAGCTATGCAGAGTCTTCCACCAATCGACTTCTGTGCTTTGGTTACATCTCTGTCCACCCAAATGGCATTCAAACTGTCCAGATTAAAATCCACATCATCTGAAAGCCATGTCTCCATGAAACAGAGAAGGCTGGTTCATTGATAGTCACTGTCAGACTTGACAAGTGTGGAAAGTTCTTCTGTTTTATTCTGGATCAATTGTACGTTTGTCAAGATAATTGCCAGTAGTGGTAATTGGCTGCCTCTCCTCCTTAGCCCGTTCCGTATCCCTCCTTTTTATCCTCTTTTCCTACGTCATGTTTGAGGTGTTTGTTGCCCTTGACAAAGTATCTCCAGAGGTAAGTTGTTGACGTGGAGGGATTCCCACGATGGTTCTGGCTGTGACCGGTTCAGCTGCAACGGGTAGTCCCGAGAGTAAGTAAGCCTACCTGGATAGGTGGTGAACGGATGCGCCAGTCACCAGCATAGTCAATTTGTGTGTGATTGACTGGTGATCAGAAGCCAGAGACAGGCCATATATAGCAGTGTTACTGTTAACATCCCAGTAAACCATTGAACAAAGTTAAACAAGCACTGCAAGTACTCAGAAACACTCAATATTTCATCCATGTCAGCAGTCGCTCCAATAAAGTAGTGTCCCCCATAAGCTGCATGAGTGCAAGCTTATCAAAATATTATACAACTGTGTTTTTTTTTTCCTTCCCCTTTGGATCCTTCTTTCCTCAGTCAGAAAACAGGAGGTTGTGGCATATATCACTCAGATATTCCATACCTACATTGGTTAGAGCCTGTGGAAATGTTTGGGACAACATATACAAAGGAACTTCACACCTCTGAAAGAACAAAGGAATCTCACCGCCGTGTGAAGACCCATGACGTCACAGGACGCCATGGCAACAGACTCGACACCTTCACCCCTGAGAGAGGAGAAGGTCTTCCCATCACCTCCCAAGGCGAAGGGAGGAGTTAACAGGACTAATGGGGGGATTTAGATAATGGGGATATTTTACCTTTTTAAATGAGTGGACTCTGACGTCAGCTGTTTCAATGAGTGGTGCCATGTATGCTTGTATTTAACCAGCGAGCAAAGCAGAGATCTCTCTCTTGCCTTCTGCTAAGCTCTGCACCTGTTGAGATTTGATAGAGCTATTCAATAAAAACCCTGTTTTTAATTCAAAGCCGCCTCGTTATTTCAGCTCCACTACACTGGTGACCCTTACGCGAGAATATGGACCGGAGGCGCTCTTCAAGCTGCTCATCCATGGTAGCTCTGGCACACGCCAGCGACGACACAGACGAGGGAACAAGCAGACAGCTGTTCCCCGCGGCAGAGGGCACTGAGAGAGCTCAACCGAGCTCCAACACCGCCACGAGAGCCGTAGAAACGCACTCTCACCCGGCGAACACGACAATGATGGTGTGCACGAACGCCGTCGCTGTCAAGCTGCCAGACTTCTGGAGAGAAGACCCTGCATCTTGGTTCCAGCAAGCCGAAGCCCAGTTTATACTGGCGGGTATCACAGCAGATGATACCAAATTTTATCACATCATCTCCAAGCTCGACTCTGCAACTTCGAAGTGTGTGCGGAGCTTGGTCCAGCAACCACCAACCCGGGACAAATATGAGATACTCAAGACGACCATCGTGGCGAATTATGTCCCATCAGCGGAGGAAAGAGCCGAGAGAATCCTGGCGGTCTACGGCCACAGAGGGGGCAATCCAAGGACCCTCATGGAGGATTTGCTACAACTCAAGGAGGAGGATAATGATAATTTTCTTCTCCAATTCCTTTTCCTCAGCACGCTACCACCGCATTTGAGAGGGACACTCGCCAGGATGAAGTGCAATAGCCATCAGGATTTCCGCACACTGGCCAACGAGGCTTACTGGCTCATCAACGCCTGCAGAGAACGGACACCCACAGCGGCATCCGCAGATCTGAGAACTGACACCCCGAGCCTTGGAGAGACTCAACCCACGGTGACAGCGGCGCGGCCCAAGCGCAACGAGCAGAACGACGTCTGCTATTATCACCACCGCTTCGCAGAGAAAGCCCGCAAATGCATTCCCCCCTGCAAGTTTACGAGGTCGGGGAAACGCCAAAGCCGAGGGCCATTAACAGCAGCAGTTCTCAGCGAGAAGAATAAGCTGTTATACGTGACAGATGGATACACAGGCAAGCAGTTCCTCATCGACACGGGAGCTCAGCTGAGTTTCGTCATGCCCTCCCACGCAGAGCGAACCATGGGCACCCGGGGCAACGGAGCAGTGGCAGCCAACGGCTCTGACATCGACACGTTCGGGGAAAAGAGCCTGCACCTCCTCATCCACGGCCGCAGCTATAGATGGACATTTGTTGTAGCAGCGGTGAGCTTTAACTTGTTAGGCGCAGATTTTCTGTGTGCACATGGGTTATTAGTGGATCTTGCAAATAGGCGCCTGGTTAATGCACTCTCTTTTGCTTCTATTCCATGCTCAGCTCGAGTTTCTCCACCACCTGTGCAGGCCAACGTCACTACGGCAGGAGGTAAGTTTGAGCAACTCCTCACCCAATTTCCAGCACTCACAACCCCCAAATTCTCAGCCACTGTAGCCAAACACGGGGTTAAACACTTCATTCCAACAAACGGACCTCCCGTTTTTGCCAAAGCTCGCCGCTTAGACGCGGCCAAGCTCAACATAGCAAGGGACGAATTTGCAGCTCTTGAAAAATTAGGCATTTGCCGACGTTCAAAGAGCCCTTGGGCCTCACCACTTCATATGGTCCCGAAATCCGACGGTTCTTGGAGACCGTGCGGAGATTACCGCAGGCTAAACAACGCTACAGCGCATGACCGCTACCCCATTCCTCACATTCAGGATTTTTCATTGCATTTAGCAGGTGCGCGCATTTTTTCAAAAATAGACTTAGTCCGCCGTTATCACCAGGTCCCAGTCCGAGCTGAAGATATTCCTAAAACAGCGGTTATAACCCCTTTCGGCCTTTTTGAATTTCTAAGAATGCCATTCGGCCTCAAAGGCGCGGCTCAAACTTTTCAACGGATGATGGACGCAGTCCTACGCGACCTACCCTTTGTTTTTGTCTACCTCGATGACATGCTGGTAGCCAGTTCATCCGAGGAAGAACATGAACAGCACCTCACTACCGTTTTTCAGAGGCTGGAAGAGCACGGACTTATAATCAATCCAGCCAAATGCAAATTCGGCATATCACAAATTGATTTTTTGGGACATAGGGTCTCCCCGGCAGGGGCAATTCCGCTTCCAGACAAAGTTTGTGCGATAGAAAGTTTTCCACGGCCTCAAACGGTTAAGTCGCTACAGGAATTTTTGGGGATGGTTAATTTTTACAACCGTTTCCTCCCCCACGCAGCTCAGCTCATGCAACCCCTATATGACGCGCTCAGAAAAAAGAAAGCTTCCAACGCGGTTGAATGGACCCCGGAGTGCGAACGCGCTTTCGCGGAAGTAAAAAGCGCCCTAGCTAACGCCACAATGTTAGCCCACCCAGATTCCTCAGCCCGCATTGCTCTAACCACAGATGCTTCAGACCTGGCTATAGGGGCAGTTGTAGAACAACTTGTCAGTGGGGTCTGGCAACCTTTAGCATTCTTTAGCAAATCGCTAAACCCTACTGAACGCAAATACAGCACTTTTGACAGAGAGCTGCTGGCGCTTCATTTGTCCATCCGCCACTTCCAGTTTTGGTTAGAAGGGCGGAGTTTCACGGCTTTTGTGGACCATAAGCCGCTCACTTTTGCTATGGCTAAAATTTCAGAACCATGGTCAGGCAGACAGCAAAGACAGCTAGCTGCGATTTCAGAGTTCACCACAGACATTCGACACGTAGCAGGCAAATTTAACGTAGTAGCTGACTGTCTCTCCCGTGCTGTGGCACCGCCAGAGCACGAGGAGACAGATTACACTGCTTCAGGAGCTGAGCTTTTCTCTAACGCAAACACATATGCAGCACCTATCCATGAAGGGATAGATTATGCAGCCATGGCGGAAGAGCAAGGTAGTGATGCGGACGTGCGCGCGCTCCTGTCTGGACCAACAGGGTTAAGGCTGGAGGAAAAAGGGTTGCGCGACGGCGTGCCCCCCCTAATATGCGATGTTTCAACCGGCCGACCTCGCCCGTTAGTACCAGCTGCTTGGCGCCGCCGCATTTTCGACGCAATTCACTCCCTCGCGCACCCAGGTGTGCGCGCCTCGGTCAAAATGGTTGCCGAAAAGTTTGTGTGGCCAGGCCTACGCAAAAACGTAAAAGAATGAGCAAAAACTTGCATTCCTTGTCAGCGCGCCAAAGTACACAAACACACTAAAGCCCCTCTGGAGCCTTTTCCAATTCCTGCTAGAAGGTTCGACCACATTCATGTCGACCTCGTGGGGCCGCTGCCTTCCTCCCAAGGTTTCACACACCTGCTAACAATGATAGACCGCACCACGCGCTGGCCAGAGGCAGTCCCGCTAGCGGTAACCACAGCGGAGGAAGTCGCTCGCGTTTTTCTAGCAAATTGGGTGGCACGTTTCGGCGTCCCATCAGACATCACGTCAGATAGGGGGCCTCAATTTGTCTCAGAGCTCTGGTCAGCCATGTCCAACAGTTTAGGGGCAACAATTCACCGTACCACCGCTTATCACCCTCAGGCTAATGGGTTATGCGAGCGTTTCCACAGGTCCTTAAAGGCCGCCCTCAGGGCCTCATTAACGGACACAAATTGGGTAAATAAACTTCCCTGGGTTTTATTGGGGTTGCGTGCGGCACCTAAAGAGGATTTAGACGCTTCCCCTGCAGAATTAGTCTTCGCTCAGCCTATCAGACTACCAGGTGAATTTTTACCAGAAAACCCGGAACCAGGACACCTCCCGGTCCCAAGGTTTTTAGGCAGTAACAGTCCGGACTTTCTCCACGGTCCAGCTCATCACTCCTTTCCACGAGTTTTTGTTCCTCAAACTTTAAAAAACGCTGAGTTTGTTTTTGTTAAGCATGAAGCTCTAAAACCAACGTTACGCCCAGTATACGATGGCCCGTATAGAGTGCTGGAAAATGGTGACAAACACTTTGTGGTTGATTATGGGGATAGAAATGAAACGGTTAGCATTGACAGACTCAAACCTGCCTTCTTGTTGAGAGACAGACCTGCACAGCTGGCCCGAGCACCTCGGTGAGGTAGACCCCCCAAGGAGAAAGTCTCAGCCCCCAGGCAGGGAACAGATAATCTCTCTCCTTCCCACACTGCAGATTCCTCACAACAAGGTCCCAGCAGGACGCCTAAACCAACCTACAGCAGCTTTGGGAGAAGATTGAAACCCAGACTACTCAGGGACTGATTACACCACTATGCAAATTTTCGCTAATTGTGCCGCAACAGTTTAGGACTGATTTATGATTATACTATGCCGTTATATTTTCACTGAACTCTCTTAGGAGCATGGCTGCTTGAAAGTTTCTTCTGTGGCAACAGCTGTAACACGTAGTATGTCTTAGTAATTACCCTAGACTGTGAATCTTTCTGTGTTCTTTCATAGTTGTTTGGGGGGCCTGTGGTATATATCACTCAGATATTCCATACCTACATTGGTTAGAGCCTGTGGAAATGTTTGGGACAACATATACAAAGGAACTTCACACCTCTGAAAGAACAAAGGAATCTCACCGCCGTGTGAAGACCCATGACGTCACAGGACGCCATGGCAACAGACTCGACACCTTCACCCCTGAGAGAGGAGAAGGTCTTCCCATCACCTCCCAAGGCGAAGGGAGGAGTTAACAGGACTAATGGGGGGATTTAGATAACGGGGATATTTTACCTTTTTAAATGAGTGGACTCTGACGTCAGCTGTTTCAATGAGTGGTGCCATGTATGCTTGTATTTAACCAGCGAGCAAAGCAGAGATCTCTCTCTTGCCTTCTGCTAAGCTCTGCACCTGTTGAGATTTGATAGAGGAGCTATTCAATAAAAACCCTGTTTTTAATTCAAAGCCGCTTCGTTATTTCAGCTCCACTACAAGGTGAGCTTTGAGAAAGGAACCACGATAATCATGTTTGGTGACATGTATAGTCCAAGACAATTGGGGATGTAGTCTACTAAGCGGTTTCACAAAAACTAAATATTACTCTCTTATTATATGACAACCGACAACTTTAGTTAAGTGGAAAATTATCTTTTAAATTGACAAACATCATATGTGTAACTCATGGCAAAATTCAATCAGGATCAAAACACCATTTCTCTCTTGCCATTCACTTCAATGGAAATTTTTTTTCCAATTTAAGGTCCCATATGCGGAAGTAGAAGAGGTTTGACCTAGGCTCTCTATTGCTGGCATGTGGATAAAATGCAGGTGGATTTGCCCACACAACGGCACCACATTTTAATGTTGTGGAAGTGTGAAATGACTACATGATCGGCTATGATAGGTTTGAGTGGATGGGAAACATCCACTCAAACCTATAGAGGCTGCTAGTGACTCTTCAGCCTCTGTTTGTTGTTGAGATGTAGTTTATATGGCATTCTGACCTTGACCTTTGGCCTTGTAATCCCAAAACCATACACAGAGGTCAGGGTGGCAGGGTGAATACAAAGTTTGGTGACCCTAACTCTACTCATTCTGTAGTGGCATATATATAGGGCATAGTTGAAGTTAACAGTGACCTTTGACCTTTTGACTCCAAACTCATAGTCAGAGGTCAAGGTCTCAGGGTGAATGTGTACCAAGTTCAGTGACTCTAGCTTTACTTGTTCAATAGTAATAGTGCATAGGGAATGCTAACATTGACCTTTAACCTTTTGACCCCAAACCCAAAGTCAGAAGACAGGGTGTAAGGCATCCAAGACTTGTCTTAGACATGGTGATATAGATTTGGAAGGGAAACATCATTCCTTTGTGTATTTTTTGCATTAGAAGATTTAGAGAAAACTGACCTCTGGGGTCAGAGGTCACCCAAATAAGAACTTGTCAGAGATTTTTCAGATACCAATTTTTTTCATTGGTTCCAAATGTGAAAAGCCCATGTCATTTCTTTCTCTAGTTATCGAGTTCACAAGGTTGGTGTTGCCGCCGCTACTGCCACCACCCAATGCCCATTAGGGTGAAAACAATACCCCTTCAGCCTTTAGAGGCTGAGGGGTGAAAACTGCATAGGTAGAATAAATATCCTGTCAAGCAATAAATAAATATATAAGCAAGCAGCCTTGTGTAGTCTTAATTGATGATATTTCATTTTACTTGGATGTCACTTTTTGCCGTATAGATATATGGTGAAATTGACATTTGTTGAAATACCACATTTTTATCAAAGAATGTCTGCCATGCAGCAATATAATAACAGATATATTGTGGTGACCCACCATAATCTACAGGGACATTCATCCTCACACTCAGAAGGTCCGGAAGAAGCAGAGGGCCATTCACATACGGACAGAGAGCCCCTGGGGGAACAACCAGAACAATGGATTATTGTTTATACATCCCCGGATTAAGGAGAAGACGTCCGGGTGCCAGGTGGTCAGGCTAATCATATGTATTGACTGATATGTATATCAATATGCTAATGTGCCATGCATTCTCTCTGTTTGTATAACATATAAAAGAGCTGACGATACATGCCTCAGCAACATGACACAACACAGCACACACAGCACAGCACAGTACAGCACTGTAGCACATAGCGCTACAAGTGCGTCTCATTATGTTGGAGGAAATAAAACTCTGCAACCTTCCAGCTCGTCATATCTCGCCTGAACTTATTCCTCCACACTGGTGACCCTTGACGAAGAATGGAACACGAGGCGAACACCCCGGAGATCACCCGGACGGGAAGCCCCAGCACACGTCATAGTGTGCCCCTCGCCTGATTTTTTACCTCCACACTGGTGACCTGACGAGAGAGAATGACCGTCTGCTCCCTCTCACCGCGCTGTGGACACAGAAGACCATAGAACACCTGCAACCTCTTCATCCTCACCGGAGCGCGCTCCCCGAAGCGGGCAGCGCTTGGACCGACACGCACCATGTACGGCGACACGAGCGAACCGAAGGAAGCAGCCTGAACGGGGAAGGACATCAGCGCCGACTGCGTTGATTTCCACCAAGCTTCCCGACCCTAATTCAGCTCGCGACAATGAAGCCCCGCACGCACACCGCAGGATTATGAGAACAGCACAACTGCCAGCTATGTGGTCACTGCGCCATGCGCGCGCCATGCACAGAGACGAACCGGCTCCACAGACTGATATATAGTCCTCTGCCGCTGTACATGCCCGAGAAACATGGCCGATCGCCACCCTCGGAACCTTCAGGACTGCTCAAGCACCTGAAGAAGACATGCAGCCCGCACACAGGACATTGTATAGGTTTCTCAGCCACGGCGCACACCGGGAGTTTAGCCGATTGCTGTCCCCGATGGCTTTAGGGCTGCGTCTGCACCTAAAGCCAAACCGCCAAGTTCCGCACACAGCTGCAGTTGTTTCACAGCCGCTACGCATCCTCGGTGAATTTGTCCGATCGCCTTCCCCACATCCTCACTGGATCGAGCCGCGAGAGGAGTCAGAGACTTAATTTTTTTCACAGCCGCTGTGGATCTCCGTCAGGTGTACTGGGAAAGTCCCTCACTATCGCGGATCCACACGCAATTTTTGTGCGGCCCACACACCTTTGACATCCCAGGCCGGCACTCACTTACTACCCCCACTCCCCCCCCCCTCCTCCACTGTGCTCTTCCCGCACCTCACTTCCTAAAGCTGGCCAATCGCTGTCTTGCTCCATTATGCACGAAGCGCACCGGCCCACGATCCATGGCCGTTCAACGTGCTGGAACCCGGAGCAGAGCACACTGTTTTTTTCCACCCCTCCCCCATCCCCCCATGGACTGACATGCCCTCCGACAGTTCTACCGGAGCTGGAGCCCAAACGACGGGATGGGGGTGGGGGGGTCACAGCCCCTTCTGAGTGTTCTGGGGGGAGCCATGGTGACCCACCACAATCTACAGGGACATTCATTCTCACAATCAGAAGGTCTGGATGAAGCAGAAGACCATTCACATATGGACAGAGAGCCCCTGGGGGGACAGCTAGAACAATGGACTATTGTTTATACATCCCCGGATTAAGGAGAAGACGTCTGGGCACCAGTTGGTTAGGCTAATCATATGTATTGACTGATATGTATATCAATATGCTAATGTGCCATGCATTCTGTCTGTTTGTATAACATATAAAAGAGCTGGCGATACATGCCTCAGCAACACGACACAACACAGCACACACAGCACAGCACAGTAGAGCACTGTAGCGCATAGCGCTACAAGTGAGTCTCATTATGTTGGAGGAAATAAAACTCTGCAACCTTCCAGCTCATCATATCTCGCCTGAACTTATTACTCCACAATGTAACCATTTGTTTGAGGAACCCTTGATGAAAAATCACAGAAAGAAAAAAGAAAAGGAAACTTCAGTTGGAGTTCCTTGTCTGGATAATTAATGCAGCTCTGCAATAAAATGTTTTGGTTTTTTGGCCTTAAAGGAATGCTGAAGAAGTAAGATGTGAGTTAACATACTGTGACGTTTGCAAGGGTTCACACAAAAAGACAATAGAGCAGATGGCTCTGATCAACCAGATTTATTTTGTACACCCCAACCCCCCAACTTGTAACTTAGTACACAGAGCCGGGGAGGTCATTCTCACAGACCTCTGTTTACATCACGGTTACACACACATGATACATCTTGCCCTAATCCTGCTAAACACTGCTGGGCCATTATAATGCAGTTATAATGACACAGCAGTCCACTTTCAGAAATCCAACACGAGTCAGCCCGGTGCCAGGGCGGCATGCACGGGCCATCTGAGTCTCGGTCAGAGCATCTGGTTGGGGTAGGGTTCCGGTTTGGCCATCAGCGGGCGGATGGACACATCTGACAGCCTCTGTAGGACCACGCACAGTCCCTTCCCTGGCAGCGGGAGTCCCAGGCCCGTGTAACGGATGCCAACTAGTACTGTTCGGCGTAGAACGTTAGTAAACCTCCCTCCCAAAGCCTCATACAGTATCGGTAGCGCTGAGCTATCGGTCGGACCTTTAGCTCAGCGCGATCGTGCTGTGTCTCCCATGCTCGAACTGTGTGTTAGTTGACTGAGAGGTCGCGGGTTCGTGTCCCGTGTGGGGCGAACTGCGCAGGATGATCTCTGTCACACTGGTGCCGTGAACCCGGCATGGGAGTGAGGTTTAGGGGGGAGAGTGTAACGGATGCCAACTAGTACTGTTCGGCGTAGAACGTTAGTAAACCTCCCTCCCAAAGCCTCATACAGTATCGGTAGCGCTGAGCTATCGGTCGGACCTTTAGCTCAGCGCGATCGTGCTGTGTCTCCCATGCTCGAACTGTGTGTTAGTTGACTGAGAGGTCGCGGGTTCGTGTCCCGTGTGGGGCGAACTGCGCAGGATGATCTCTGTCACACCCGCTCCGGCCGACTCCCACCGCTGCCAGTTGTCCCAGGCGGCCGCTGGCCCGCGTCCATGCGTCCAGCCCTTGCCGCGCCTGGAAAGTGGCCGCATCTTCGTCCTGCTCGCTCCGCTGCGTCGCTCCTGCGCCTCTGTGACGTCATCTGCCGGGGGAAGCATCTGCAGGAGGCGGCTTTTTCCCCGTCCATGCCACCTCGCTCTAATTTAGCGTCGGCGAGGGGCCAGTTTGTCGTGTGCTGTGTGCGGGGCGGTACCATGCCATGTACCCTGGCACTGTGCAGCGGAAGCCGTCCTTCCTCGCGTCGCCACGGCTGTTTCCTTCGTGCACGCGCTGCTGTGATCTGCCGTAGCTCCTCCTCCACTCGCTCTCAGCACGGTGGTTTCCTCTGATGATCAGCGCGGCAGCCAACTCGACCTGGGCCAGGCGGTCATCCAACAGGTTCTCGCCGTTGTAGCGGGGAATCTTGGCCCGCTGCTGGATGGATGGGACGGTCATCTCCCGGTAGATTGCCGCTCCTAATTGCTCTGGAATCGCCAGCCCGTCCTGCCCTGAAAAGGGCGGGAAACGGGGCTGGTTTGCTCTGCTCCATCCATCGCAGCGAAGCTCTCCAGGGACCAGCGTCTCTGCTCTATACTCCGTTCCCGGCTGAGCGATGAATCGCTCCGGCCGCTGTACCTCCGCCTGGATCCTCATCTCGCTCCATATCCCACTTCTGACACCAGTGTGACGTTTGCAAGGGTTCACACAAAAAGACAATGGAGCAGATGGCTCTGATCAACCAGATTTATTTTGTACACCCCAACCCCCCAACTTGTAACTTAGTACACAGAGCCGGGGAGGTCATTCTCACAGACCTCTGTTTACATCACGGTTACACACACATGATACATCTTGCCCTAATCCTGCTAAACACTGCTGGGCCATTATAATGCAGTTATAATGACACAGCAGTATAACTCAGAAGTAACACATTTAACACACACAGTAATGTTTCAAACTGGCAAAGCATGCTGGGAAATCCCTGGCTCCCTTAAAATGGCCCCGACGTTACAATACTGTAGAAATTTGATTTTTTTTTTTATTCTTACTACCCAGATAAGTAGCATACTATTGCTGATCTGAAACAAATGATGCACTTTCGAAACACATGATGTGGAAAGCTGGTATTTTGTGCTTTGAGCAGATCGTAGCTGTTTCACTTCAACCATGCTTCAAAATGCATCAGTTGTGTGTGTTTTGTGTACACGGTGGAATGCTTTGTGGAACATACAGGGTCCCAGAGAGTTGTGTTTATCAGCTGTTCACGTTCTATAGTAGTTTTAGAGAAGAACCAGCTACTAAACAAACAGCATGTTAAGGCTATAGCTATGGGAAAATTTAATTGAGGTTAGAGGGGTGATAGAGCGAGTATGTCTGCCTGTTTTTCCATTGTGCTTTCTTACAGTATATGTTCAGTTGTCTAGTAGATTTTCTCTCATTTAAAAAAAATGAGTGAATAGATAATAGATTTAATAATTTTTCAGCTATATACCAGGCATCATACCTAAAATGTGAATAATGGGATCATTCATAATTTTCCATTACATGCTTTTATATGTCATTTTCCTATACTTTTTTATTGTTACTTTTATGTTATACAGATTACTTACTCCCAAAAAGGCAATAAGCTGGTCACAATACAGAACTGCTTTGCTGATGTGAGAGTGTGAAAGACATTGCTATTATTCAGCAAATTGGGACAAAATGTAACCACTTCATTAGTGGCGTAAGGCACCTCCTTCATCAAGTACACCCACTGTGATGTGTCCCCTTTCCTGATATTAAGGATGCCGTTAGCAAATTGTTATAACCATGTTTCCTCCAACCCAGAAATATTTCCAGATCAGAGCTATCAAGAATACAGAGGGTTTTATATTTTTATTTCAGTGCACCTGAATGATGTCTTCTTTGTTTTCTTCAGAATACAAGGATTTTCTATTATATTAGTTTGTCTCTACACTGTTTCCCAGTTTCTTTTAAAGTCTATTTTAACAATTGTGCTCATGACTTTTGGTTCATTGTATAGCCAGAGGCCAAATAACATTATTGAACCTACAAAACACAAAGGCCTCTTAGATCAGCTTGGTTTAAGCTTTGATCTGCTCAAGGTCATGGGATGGTTAATTTTTTTGACATACTGACACATGGGCTTTATAACATTATTTATTCATCTGGAATATTTTGTACTTTTAAATCTTTCTGTTTTATCTGTTTTACTTATTTTACTTTGTTGTATTTGAATCTTCTCAATTACTTTGGAGTATTTCTGCCATTTATTTCTTTTTAACACCAAATACTCCCCAAAATAGGTGACATAAAGCAAGCTTTGCCTCAAGTTAGCTTTATTTTACTTCATTAGATTAAAGCTGATGTATTATAATAATAATAATAATAATAATAATAATAATAATAATAATAATAATAATAATAATAATAATAATAATAATGAAGAAGAAGAAGAAGAAGAAGAAGATTTTTGATTTTTACAAAAACACTTTATTTACAAATTTACAAGGACATCAAACTCAATAATAAAGTAAAAGTGCTACTAAGTACATACATAATTTTTAAAACATGCTGGACACATAAATCAGCCAAGTAAAAAATGTGCAACACACAGTTCATCCTCACATACACTACAAAGGACACCTTTATAACACCATATCTGCATAAAACCATCCAAGTTCCCAGTCATCTTAAAAAGGCTGAACTCCATTCTCAGTCTGGAATGGATGTTGCAGCACCACACTGAGGTTGGTTCTTGAACTGGTTTACCTTCTACTTTATTTCTTCTGCTTACATGTATTGCCAGCTTGGCTTCACCAGTGATAAAATTCGGCAGTTGCCACTATTCCTTACTTATTTTTTTGTATCCTGCACCATAAATAAATTGACCCACAGAAATTTTTTTCACCAAACAAATGAAAAACTTTTGTTAAAAGAGTGAAGAGCACTGTAAGCCTCTTACACTCACTAAAAACATGAAACACAGTTTCTCGGAGACTGCAGAAAGGGCACTGGTTTGAAACAGCAGGGTTAAGAACAGAAATAAAAGCATTTGAGGCAGTTGCTCAATGTAAAATTCTCCGCTGGAGATCAGCTGTCCTTTTTTTAATTGGAGGTTTGTACAGAGCTCTCCATTGTGGACTCATTCCTTCCCCAATCAGCTTCTCAGTCTGCATAGTGGGGGTCTGCTGTGCAGTCCTGTTCTCTTGATGACTTTAACACAATTGATATACAGCGTTTTTTTGTCAGCATTGTGCAAAGTCAGCTGTCTGGAGTTGTGTGTTTTTAACAAATATCCAGTTAGATGACCAAGATCGGGGCTCATGGAGATCTCTGGGAAAGGGTCACTATGGTTGGGTTCAGTGGCTTCTCTGCTGTGGTCCACCAGAAGCCATCTTTCCCTCACATCGAGCCTCTGCCTCCAAAATTCCAGGACCCTCTGAGCCACTCTGGCAGACCGGATACCCAGCCAGGCAGTCCGTTAGTGTTGGTCCTGCTGCATTCACCAGTTGTTGAAGAGTCACAGTCTTTGTTCTCAGGAGTGCTGCCATCAATCCAGGAGTGGTCTCAGTGCAGACATCCAACCTTGCTCCATGAATCAATGGCTACCTCCAGAGCCAAAAAAAAGAGAGTAATGTGGGGAGCATGAAATAACAAGACTGAATCATTTCTCAGTTCAGGTTTTAATGTCGTGTTCACATCCCCAGCTATCTCTCAAGAACAGAAGAGAGAGAGCTGAGTCAAAACCTTCTCTTTTATACAGTCAAGGACAAAGGAAGAATTACATATCACCGTCAAAACCCCCTATTGACAATAACTCTCCCCCCGCGCCCTTCAGTCCTCCGCCTGGGCTCCAGGAGGTCAGGAAGTCCTTTCAGCTCCTTATCGCCGTACCTCCGTCTTCTTGTTGTCATCCACAGGCGGTCCAGACATATTGTCCCCTCTAAGACGTGAGGTCAATCCACACATGCAATCACAAGCATCCCATAGTGCTTATACATATGTAGGTAAAAATACATGAGCTACAAGTAAGAGTTTTTACATCATTTAGCACTAAAAAGGTTCCAGGACTTAAAAACACTTCGATAAAATGGAGGCAACCCACTTAAATTTAAACATTTTGAATTAATTAAAAACAGAGCATAATCCAGTCCCAGATTACTCACACGCCTGAAGATGCAGCTGGCCATTTCTCTCCACATTAGATCTGCCAGCCCCGTCAGAAACCTCTGCACAAACTGTAACCTAAAGGTGGCAGGTCTGCTGGCCAGGTGTATGAGTCCCTGTTCCCCCTCCTCTCTGGGTAGAAACAGCACCTCCTGTGGCCCCCAACGCAAATAATCCCAGAGAGCATTCACAATTTTTGTCTGGATCTGGGACAGTAAACCTGATGGGGGATCTAGGCAGGTTAATCGATGCCAAAGCAGGAAGGCAACAAGGTTATTTAGCACAAGCACCCTCCCTCTGTAGGACATCTGAGGGAGCAGCCATCTAAACTTATTCATTTTGCCTTCAGTGTTCTAATCCACATTCTCCCAGTTCCTCTGGACCATGACATCAATACCAAGAAAACCCCCCAGGTATTTTATGCCATATATTTTCCATGCCATGTATCTATGGCATCTATCATTTGCGTAATATTGCCAAGATTAGGAGCATCTTGTCTCAGAGTGATGCTGAGAAACTGATCCACGCTTTTGTTAGCTCGAGATTAGATTATTGTAATTCTTTATTATCAGGCTGTCCTAAAACATCTTTAAAAAGTCTTCAGCTGATCCAAAATGCTGCAGCAAGAGTTTTAACAGGTACTAGAAAGAGAGATCATATCTCTCCGGTTCTGGCCTCCCTTCACTGGCTTCCCATAGAGTCTAGAATTAAGTTTAAAACCCTTCTTCTTACTTACAAAGCTCTAAACAATAAGGCTCCTTTTTATTTAAAAGATCTGATACTACCGTATTATCCTAACAGAACACTATGCTCCCAAAATGCAGGATTACTTGTAATACCTAGAATCTCCAAAAGTACAATGGGAGGCAGAGCCTTCAGTTATCAAGCTCCTCTCCTGTGGAACCAGCTGCCAATCTGGATTCGGGAGTCAGACTCGATCTCTGTTTTTAAGAATAGGGATAAAAACCTACCTTTTTGATATAGCCTACAGTTAGGGAGGGATCATGTGTTTCTGAACCCTCCCTTAGTTATGCTGCTAATAGGTTTAGTCAGCCAGGGGACCTCCAATAATGCACTGGGCCTCACTCCTTTCTTCACTCTCAATTAAATATTTTTTTTTGCTGGTCATTAACATCTGTTTATTCTCTCCCATAGATTGAGTCCCCATCGTGCTGTTTGCTCTCTACATGTCTGTTCTTTTCATCTTTTCTATCCCCTCACCCCCCAGCCAGTCGCAGCAGATGACTACCCCTCCCTGAGCCTGGTTCTGCAAGAGGTTTCTTCCTGTTAAAAGGGAGTTTTTCCTCTCCACCGTCGCCAAGTGCTTGCTCACAGGGGATCGCCTGATTGCTGGGGTCTTTCTGCAACTGTGGGGGTTCCCACTACAGTTGATAGTGCTATGAGATGACTGTTGTTGTGAAATGGCGCTATATAAATAAAGTTGAATTGAATTGAATTGAATTATTTTATTTTGTTTATTTTAACTATAAGTCCATATACATAGGAAGTTTTCAGTAACTTTAGATTTTTGCAGTAAGCCCAAGTGCAGTTCACAGATGGATTGGTGCATGACTTGGAGATGTACAAGGCAGACCTGAAGACAGCTATGAGCACAAAGGTAAGTGTTATGTCCGAATAACATGAGACTGGAGCCACTCTCAACTGAACATTGAACTGACTCTATTATCGAGAACAACACAGTATACACTCCAGCCATAGCCCGCCTGACGTCATTACCCCAACCCCCTCGGCTAGGCTATGGCAAGCCCCTAGAGTCAAATCTCACACAAAATCCCGCCCCCCAAAATGTCAAAGAACACCCCCCCGAAAAGAAAAAAACCCAAAACAAAACAAAAAACAAACAGTGTTGTCTCTTTCTTTTTTTTTCCAAACGGGCATCTGCCAAACGGGCATCTGGGTAGACTACCAGAACGCCCCACCATGTTGGAGGGGGTTATTCTGCTGCTTAGTCCCAACATGCATTAGCTAGTAGTGTCCTCAATACATAGTCTTCCAGGTACCTGGGCCTCTGATGAATTCTAGCTGGGTGTCCCCTAGGTGGGGACTTTGCACCAGGCCCCATCGGCTGCACCTGTGAGTTCTTACCACCCCAGTCCAACAAGTCCCACCTTACATCAGGTTGTCCTGCCGTAGCTCTAGTCCTCTGTTCCGGTGGCGACTTCCTGAGTCTACTGGAGTGCCACTGCGACTCATCCGCAAGTTTGAACGTTTCCTGGCCCCGTCGCCTTGTGATCTACAGGGGCTCCATCCAAAACGGCTGCAGCTTGTGCATGCTTTTAGGGTGTTTGATCCAAACTTGATCCTACACCTCCAGTCTGTGGGCTCTCGCCCTGTGCCTGCTGTCAAATTGTTGCTTCATCTTACGTTGTTGTGCAGCGACCCAGTCCCATGGAGAGTTCATACTCCTTGGAGGAGGAGTCGTGGGTGGTCTCAGTCGATCCAAAGGCAGATGTAGTTTGCACCCCAGTATGAGAGCCGCCGGGTAGCATCCTGTCATAGCATGGGTCGTTGCCCTGTAGTGGAGGGGTGCACTCTGGAGGGCATCTGGAAATATGAAGCCGTCTGCCAAGTGTGCTGTCAGTCTGTTTTTCAGGGTCTTGTTAAAACATTCAATGCTCCCATTGGCCTGGGGATGGTAGAACGTGGTTTTAATATGTTCCACGCCCCTAGCACTTAAGAACTCTTCAAACGCCCCAGAGGTGAACTGCGGGCCATTGTCAGTCGTGATTACATTCGGGACCCCCCACCTGGCGAACAGTGACGAGAGGAAACCTATAACCACATCCGTCATGACTGAATTAGTGGGTAACACCTCTGGCCACTTTGAGAACAGGCCGTAGACCACAAGCAGGAACCGGCTGTTCAGGGGTGCTGTATGTAGTTCACTGCAGTACGGGTACGACAACTGGCCGCAGGGGTGGAGGGGGTGGTCTGCCAGTCTTCCTGCTCTCCAAGCACAGAACAGTTTTTCACCATAGCTTCAATGTCCTTATCAATACCTGGCCATCAAACTGAATCCCTGCAGTGCTGTTTTACCCTGACCATGCCCAGGTGGCCCTCATGGAGCATCGTTAAGACACGTGGTCTCAGAGACACCGGGATTAGGGTGCAGTGTCCCCCTCGCCACACACACCTCATTCCAACAGCTTAGTTCATCTTTAAACCAGTGGAAGGGTGCCAGCCCACCCTGCACCTTCGCGGGCCAACCCTCCCTAATCACCAAGCACAGTTGTGACAGCACGGGGTCTTATTCCGATTCCGCCTAAAGTTCTTGGAGGGATACAATATCCCGGAGGGCCCCATGCAGTGCATTGACCAGATCCGCCTCCGTGGGCTCATCATCATTGTCATCGTCTGATTGTACTGTGTTGGCTGTGGCATGGACCAGGAGATCCTCCACTACGTTCTCCTTACCAGGAGTGAACTGGGTGGCAAAATTGTAGGCCCTCAGCCACTCCATCCACCTGTGGATCCGCAAAGGTCTGTGTCCTGAACCCGACGTCTCCAGTAATGTTGTCAACGCTCGGTGGTCCGTCTGTAGAGTGAAATGGCGCTCATAGAGGTAGATATGCCACCGCTCACACGCCCAGATGCAGGTGAGCATCTCCTCTCACACACGGTGTACTTTTGTTCAGCTGCTGAGAGAGACCTCGATGCGAACGCCATCGGGCACTTCGTACCGTCTTGTACCTGGGACATAACCGCCCCCACCACCGAGCCAGACGCGTCACAGGTCACAATGATTGTCCACTTTAGATCTACATGGGCCAACATTGGAGGGGAGGTGAGTTGAAATTTCAATTTAGCAGCTGCCGCTGAGCAGGCTGGGGTCACTTGGCATGGCACATCCTGTTTCAACAGGGCCTGGAGGGGTCCAATCATTTCCGAGTAGCGGGGAATAAGACGCCCATAAAAGTTCACCATACCCAAAAACTGTGCAGGTGTCGATGCAAGTGTTGATGGTTCTGGGAGGCGCAGGACCGCCTCCATGTTCGAATGCAGGGACCTCAGCCCCCCTCGCCATCAACCGGAACCCCACAAATTCGGAACACACCCATGTGGGTCACGAACGCTGTCAGGTTCCTGCTGGGTGGGTGGAGGGGCACCTGCAGATAACCCTGGCGAAGATCCAGCTTCGTGAATACCTTTGAACTGCTGAATGTGGCGGTGAGTTCCTCTGTCGTGAGGAGTGGGTACTTGTCTGGGACGATTGCTTTATTCACCATCCTAAGATCGATACACGGTCGGATGCCACCTGATTTTTTTCTTGGCCACCACGATATTTGAAATCCAGGTTGAAGCATCCACTCTCTCGATGATGCATTCTTCCAGCAGTTTGTTCAGCTCTGCCATGACATCATCCCGTAGGGTGAGGGGAAGCTGCCGTAGTGGTTGAATTTTCGGCTTCACACTTGGATCTATGAACGGGTGGTGGTGGAATGCGCTGATGCATCCCAGGCCTCTGAACAGCGCTGGCCAGTGGACATGCCATTCGGGGTACACTGTCAGTACCGTCGAGCCCTCTAGGTCCTTGATGGAGGATCCCAGTTCACAAAGTAGATCTATCCCTAGCAAGTCCACCCCCGGCGGGAAATTTGGAAAGTGAATGCGGGAACCGTCTTCAACCCACATTTCACTGAAAAATCGACCATGCCTGCCATTTCAATTTCTGCGTGGCTGTATCCAAACATTTTCACTGCTCCAGCGGGAAAAGTCTCTTCAAAGTAGCCATACTCAGTATAGACCTACCGGCCCCTGAGTCCACCATAAGCGGCATGTCGACTCCGTCGAGTTTTAGCATGTACCATTTCAACAGTCCCGTCTTCGTGCATGCCACACACACCTGTGTCATGTCTCTGGACTCCGCCGCCAATGACTCAGCGGTGATAGTGTAGGCCCTGTCCATGCCACAGTCCACCGCCTCCTGGAAATCCGCCCCAGAGAATTAGTTACCTTGCTAACGGCTGTGCTTGGCAGGAAAGCTTGGGTGGCTACATTCCCTTTAGCCAACACCGGCATACTCAGCTGAACTGTGGACTCAATCTGCCTGACCAGTTCGAAAACCTTTTCCAATGAGAGAGTAGCTTTAGTTAGCTTTAGCTTGCTTTTCAGCCAGACGTTGTTAGTACTGTGGGCTAGCTTATTCCGGACCAGCTCCTCCTCAATAGGCCCAAAGGCATATTCTCTTGCTAGGCTACGGGGATCCGTAATAAAGGACTGAGTTGACTCACCCGCTCGCTGTTAGTGGTCAAAAAACTCATATCTCCGTGCCGTGATGGTGGAATGGTCTCCAAAAACACAGTCCATTAATTCCAAACCGTCTTTCAGCGAGCCACTGCCACACAGCCCAAAAAATATCTGCTGGCCTTCCTCACCGAGGTAGTGGATGATTACGCTCCTCCGTCTCTCTTCATCAGCGCCACTCAGGCTGGTCACAGCCACATACACATCAAACGTCTACCTCCAGCAGACCCATGGTATAGCTGGTATGCCCGGGAGATTGTAAAAATGGAGGTGGTTCTCTGATACACGCTCCCATGGCTGATCCTCGTCGCCAAATGTTATGCCTGAATAACATGAGACCGTAGCCACTCTCAATTGAACACTGAACTGACTTTATTATTGAGAACAACACAATATACCCTCCAGCCGTAGCCCGCCTGACGTCATTACTCCAACCCCCTCGGCCAGGCTACGACAAGCCCCTAGAGTCAAATCTCACACATAACAGTATGTTTCTTTTTATTTCCTCTCTTGTTATGCTAAACATTGTTCTTTCCCTATACAACCAGATGAAATTAAAATGTGCAGCACTCTAAAAATATTTTTCAAAATGTACAGAAATTATATAATTTTCAAGTACTGTGAAAAATGTGTGAACTTGTCATTTGTTTCAATCTATATGAAACATTTATCAAATTGTTTACTTTGTTTTGATTATACAGACTAGCTTGTTATGATTATAGCTCTTCTGCTCAATCTGTTGTAATTCTGAATGTATTGTGGTGTACTTGCAGGCAGCTAGAAATGCTGGATGACATAGTTGCCTGTCATAACCAAAACTGTGTAAACCAGTGGTTCCATCAAGGATGTGGGACTCAGTCCAGCAGCAGCCCCACAACAGCTGTGGTTATACCTCATGTGCACATTAGAATACTATAGCACAAGTCTGGTTATATAGTATAACATTGCTGTGTGACACTGATGCATGTCATTTTATATTCCTGTATTTTTTTACGACAGGTTTTCCATAATCCTGGGCTGTTGTTTTTTTTTTCAATTGTGTGTTCTGTAACTGTTTTATCTAATCCTTACTTATATAGTTAATTGTGCAATAGCCTGGTGAAGCACCCACAATTTGGTTGTACTGTACAACTGTACAATGACAGTGAAGCCTATTCTATTCTATTCTTTTTGACTTGAAAGGGTTCCACATTTTACAAAGCTTTTGAAAAGTATTACAGCCAAAACGACCCATTTTGGACTGCACTTTGCACACATTCTGTACAGTGTTTCTCACAACTTAAGTTACACTCAGAATTTTGCACCTTATAAATAAAGAGCTGGAGTTTGTAAACCATTGTGTATTTTATTTTCAAATTGATACAAAGCAGTGAAAGACATTATGTCTGAAAGGTAAACGATACCAAAACATGTCAGTGTCTACATTCTAAAGCTATAGCTTTGTAACAACATTTGGACACATATTGGTCAAAGCACAGGTTGCAGCAACAATCTTATCCAGTAAAGACATGTCGTCGCCTTCACATGGTACCACAAAGGCCAGAAGTATAGTGTCATTCAGTATTGTATATTTGGAGCACATACACCCTATTACTCTCTCAGTTCAATTTAGTTTGTTTAAATAGCGCCAAATCCCAGCACAGGGTTATCTCAAGGCACTTTACAAAAGTATGGATTGAGGCTACCCTCTGGCATCAAGCTGGCTCTGGCCCCTGGTGAATGCATGTTGTCATATCCGGCTCTAGGGAGCCGGGCAATCAGAGCCAGGGACAAGCCAGTGAGTCGAGATGTTTTATTCTGGGTAAGGGATAAGGGATGAGGAGAGCACAGACACTCATACAGACGTACATTCTCAGGCTGCACAGCGCAGGGGTAGGTAGCTCGTACCGGACATGGGGGTAACAAGACGTGCATACTCACAGCGGGATACAAACACCGGAATGCTGCAAGGGGAGTTGAGGCTGACACCAGACGAAGGGGCTTCAGCCTAGCAGTGCTTATGTCGCAGCCCCGAATGATCGAAGCTGCTCCTCTTTATACTCATTAACAGCGCCCCAGCTGATGAGGATTAATTGGCCCCAGCCGTCCCGTGACACTGACAGCTGGGAACCAGCTGAGGCACTGCCCAATGAGAGGCAGGGATAAAAGGAGCATGGGCTGAGCGCCGAGCCGGCGTCTCACCCCATGGTGACACATGTATTTTCAGTGTGGCACCTACAAGGGCAATGCTTTCCTTAATATCAAATCCACTATCTGCCAATACTATCTCCTGGTGACAGCTTCTGAAGAAAGCCACAGTCCCATAATTTTTTTGTGCTGTACTACTGTACAATGACAGTAAAGCCTATTTTATTCTCCTCTGGCAAAAGTAAAATTTGGTTAAGCCTAAGGTGACACATGCTACAGTTCTGCTGTTCTTGCACATTTTCCACTGGAGCATCATCAGCCTGACAGATCTGTGCTGTTTCATCAGATGTTGTTTCCTCCATCTCAGCCAGAGGTGTGGTGTTACTTGTTGGTGATAAGGAAATATACTACTTTAGTTAATATATTTTGTAATCAAAAGAAATCCCAAGACACATTTTAGAAAGAAAAACATAGGCCAAAAAAAAAAAAGACTACTTGAATATAAAGGAGCTACACTGTCCATCTCAGTCACGAGGCCAGTGGTATTGGGGGTCTGTGTTGGGGGTTCACTTGCATGCCCTGCCGATTCTTTTTGTCATGATCTCGTCCTTCTGCATAAGCGGTTAAACCTGTCAGGAGTGGAAGCTTGAAGTTCTGTATGGCCAATCTTTACAGAAGGTACCCAGTCAGGATCACAGTCTAACATTTCATAAGGTGATCTCACTGTTAAAGCAAAGGAAACGGTAAGAAAATACTTTGGTGTAGAACAAATTAAACCCACTTACACACGTGTATAAGTGGTAACTTTTTCTAGCTACTCAGATATCGGAGTCTTTCTTTAGCTTAGCTTAGCTTTGTTTAGCTTAGCACTGCTAACGTAGGCTAAAAAGCTATGACCAAGCAAGTTTTAACCACTCAGCAACAACAACAGATTTATATACAGTAAATCATACTGTACCTTTATGAAAATGCTTTGAACACACCACCATCGATAAAGGAGTGTGGTTAAAAGTTATATTGGGTCTTCTCATTGCTGCAATCCAGGCCAGACGTCACCTCTTTCTAACATCCGAAACGTGGGCTGTGCTGTTCTTCTTCCATGCTGGAAAATGATCAAAGCCTATTCCGTGGTTCATCTTTTTTCCACGGTGGTTGTCAGAATGACTATAACAGTTTACAACACAGCTGGAGAGCCGTATACTTCTCTATATCTGCTACATTGACGTGATCTCAGGGAACTACCGAGGCCTTTTGTTCCCAGAATGCACTTGGTTAATTTTGTAAATGCTAAGTCACATTGGTGAGCCTAATTGGACTTACTTGTTTTTTGCAAACGAACTCTTCAAATGTGCAAACTCACAGATGGCGTCTGGTGTCTCCGGTAGCCCTTAAAAAGGGCGATTTGTGACAGTGGGTCATGATCAGATGAATGCGCGCCCTCCTCCCTTTCTGTGAAAGTTTCCCCGGCTCCGCAGGTAATCACTACACCTGCGTGAGTGTATGCACCTGCCATCTCCATCTAGCCAGTGCTTATAAGGATCCATCTGCGAAGGCTTCAGCACTGGCTCATTGGGTATACTGCCTGTTAAACAAGCAAACGAGTTGTATTTCTACCGTGAGGATTAATTGTCTAATTCTTCTTTATTCTCCTCTTCCCAGGTTGCTGCCATTTGTGTGGTGCATCTCCGGGGATCGTCATGCGCTCACCTGCTCCATCATCCTCATCTCTGCCTCAGCTGCCTGTTTCCACCCGGTCAGACACCACCCAGCTCCTCTCCTTCCCTACTCCCTGCCAGCCTCATCCTGCTTGTTCGTCTGTCCCTGCTGGGTTTCTCTGTCGGGTTCTCTGCTCAACACACATAAGTGGCATATTTGTCTTCACCACTTTCCGACCTCGTTCCTCCCACTAATCAGCTCTCGTCTCGTCTTTAACCAACCCAAGAAGATTAATAATGTAGGTTGTACCCAGAAGTCGCGGTCAGTCTGGCGACACTCCAGCGGGCGCTGCGTCATGCTGAACCCAGCGCTGCTTGCTTTACATGTGACCTCTGAATAAATGTTGCATCTTTGAATTGAAGAATTCTCCGACTTATTCTTGGATCTTTCAATCAAAGAATCGGGATTTTAACAGTGTTTTCTCTGGTGTGGCACCCTGCACGTGATCTGATCTTTCTATTGATATGACAGAGTGTGTATATTTAAAAATCCACTTTGACAGTCAAAAGTGGCTCCTCAAAAAACTGTATACCATTGGGTATTTGCTCATCTTTGTGCTTCATAATAATACATATACAAATAAATAATACAAAACTCAGCTTGGGGGCTGCCACAGCATGGCATTCTTTGTATTTCCATGTTATTTTGCTGGTTTTATTAGATAAAATAGGATTCTGGGAGCATATAAATATCATCATTGTTCAACAGTCCTCAGTCACTTTCCATCCAAAATGTCCTGGGGTCTTAATAGATGACATCCTTAGATAGTATCAAAGCAATTATTTGCAAACAGCATGACTTCTTTAGAATAAAAACCCAGCTATTTTGTATTCAAATGAGAGAGATGCTGCGGGGCGCTTGCAAACACATATTGTAAACATTAAAACAAAGCAGAAGTGACGGTGTGGAACAAAACACAGGATTAAGCTGAATAAATAAAGCCTCTTTAAATGAGAAATACTCAAAGCTCTACCACTTTTCCCGGTCCATATCTGTGTTTGAACTATTCCAAAAGGGTTTACTGAACACTTAGAATAGTTGGTGTATGAACGAAAATTAAGAGAATGGAAGACAGCAATGAAGAAAGGCAAATCCCATCCCACCCCTATATACCCCGATTAATTAGTTCCAAGTTTTCCATGAAAGTAATACACTGATAAAGCCAGGACAAACAGAAGCCAATTACTAGCATTTCCCCGTGAGCTCAGAGCTCCTGAACACCAGCAGCACTGATGGAAAACATTTAAGACTTGGTGCTGTGGGCTGATTGGGCAGGTGTTGAAGAGGTGGGGGTCACAACTGCTGCCTGGGAGCATACAGCACGTCTTTTCATTACCAAGCCAGGTATATACCCTCATTCAAGCTGTTTCCTTCGATGATGGGGGATGAGACCTTGTGTAAAAAAGCCATTTACAGCAGTAGATTGAATGGAACCTCGGGACCTGGACTGTGATTCAAGGACCGCAAAATAGCGATGGCCCATAAGAAAGAACACACCTTTTTTGCCACATGCCTTTACTCTGGTGTTTGGTATGTGCTGGAGATACAGTGAATATACCACAGACACCCTCTGACCTTAAATAATAGTATCTCTACAATAATTCTGATATTGGCATTCTTTTCAAAACACTCTAATAAAGAACTGATTAGCAATCGACTGGCCTGACACTGCATTAAACCAGAGCTCTGAAAGTTTCAGCTGTTCTCTGTCTGTGTCAGATTTCCTAAAGCCAGCAAAGTCTAAAAGAACAGATTTTATCTAGAAATGCTGTGGTTTTTAATGCTTGTTGTATAACAGATGAATTTCACAAATGTCATCTCTCTTAATTTAAAAAAAGCACATTCCTTCTTTTTCCCCCCACTTCATTATCTTTTCTTGTAAGCCATAATAATCACAATCTCACACTGCAATCAGCCTCTCTTCTCATTTAAAATCACCTTTTCTTCCTCCTGCTGGGTGGGCCCATTTTCCCCAGACATTACTCCCACAATGAACCTTTTTCCCTACTCTCATGGGAGGATGGGAAGATGTGTCACAAAGCGTGATTGTCTTGTTTCTGGAATTGAGAGTTGTAAACTTTGCTGTGCCCTAGGGATGTCAACAAAGACTAGATTGGTTTGCCACTGGATGGGGTTGTCATCGGCAGGGGGGGTAATTGACTGTCAATTAGCAACAGAGACAACGTCGTGAGAGTCAGCAGGAAGGCAGTAAATCATTACCTGCTGTCGGGCGGCCTTAGGTGCTCTGGTCTTCTCTTCATCCCCCCCCCCCACACTTCTTTGTTTCTTCCCCTCCATATGAAGTAAAATCTAAGTATCTGCTCTCTCACTCTCTCACACTGCCTCATGCCACTCTCCCTGATGACATTTACAGCATAAACAGTTCTGTTCCTACACCAAGGAATGATCACTTTAAAGGGGTCAAGACAACTAAGTGAATGGTCTCAGCTTTAAAGGGCTCCCCCTGCTACTATCTGATTTTTGTCACTCATTTTGCTTGGCTTAAAGGCCAGATTGTCTTAGCTCCATTCCCGGGTCACACACATTGACTTGTGTAGGTAGCTAATCCCTTTTATCTCATTGTTGACAGATCTAAGCATGCTCGTGGCACCAAGGAAGTTCCATTGAGCTGCTCGCTTTTGTCTGTTCTCACAAGCATAAATAAAAGCTGCAAAGGAGTCAGTGAGTTTAAAAGCTATTTCTGTCATGATCCTCTGCCACTCTAACCCCTCCTCTCCTTACTTCCCCCCTTCCCTTGCAAGTTTCTAGAGGGGTGTGGGCGCAGCAAACTGGAGAAGCACATGTGTTCACTATTTTCAGAGTTGTTGAAGCCGAGGTGACAATCAACGAGCAGCAGCAACCCCCCCGGGGGGGGGGGGGGGTCCTGAGATCTGAGGGACGGGGGGGTGGCAAGACGATTTTCAGAATCCTCCTTAGGTGATTACTGAGGTGACATGTCACTTTAATTGCGCCACAGTAAACGTCACAGGTCACACACAGGTCAGTGTGCACCAGTAGATTTCATCTGAACAGCTCAAAACACATTATGCTTACAGCCCAGGATATTATTTAAAAAAAATGAAACTGAAAGGGTTATGAAAAGTTAGAGTGCCAAGATAATAATCCTGTAAGTGATCTCCCATTATGCTGGACACAGATTCTATACATATTCTGTTTGCATTTGTGATATCCTACCGTGTAGCAATGATCACACTTGAGTTATTTCTTTGGCTAACTCTTGCCATTTATTCTGCAACACACACGACAAAAACTGAACATGGATTCTGCCCGGGGTTTTTACACTCTTGTTCTATTGTGTCCCCTTAGTAGTAGTGCTGAACAATACAGGTAGTTCCCCCTAGAGGCCTGTGCCAGTAATGTTTTATTTTAGACTTGCAGTCTACCACATCCCTCCCCTCTAGATTAAACTACCTTTAATTACACTAGCCAATTACGAGACATCCTGGAACTCCCATTTAACTCTAAACTCTCACAGTTACTGTTTAACTTCTTAAACACATGTGCCATACACATAATTTCTTTCTCTCTTTTTTTTTTTTTTCACATGTATAACACACATAACAGTCTAACTGGGGAATTGGTTTGACTACCGCATCCCAGTGAGGTTCCAGGACGCATTCTTGTCCTGTGGCTGGGGAACTCACTACTGACTAAGTATAGTCCTTCAAGTAGTCTGGAGCTTTCCTAGCTCGCTGAGATCTTCTCACGGCGGGTGAGCCAACTGCAGGTGAAGACTCAGACTGCTCCACTGTTTCGGCTGCTGCAGTGCTGCCCGTAGAATCTGCAGAGACGGGTACCTCAGGTATCACCTGAAGTGGTGGTTCGTTGATGCTCTCCTCAGAATGGTTGTCAGACAACACCTCTGGTGCCATCAGCAGGGGAATGGAGCTCCTACCACGAACTTGGTCGATGTGTCGCCTCACCACTTGTCCATGGCCTAATGTCACCTTGAATGACACAGGGCCTGTCTTTTCTGTTATTTCTCCTGGTACCCAGGCTGGTCCTGAGCCAAAGTTGCGGGTGTAGACCACGTCTCCTTCTCTCAGTATTCTCTCTCTAGCATGCATGTCATGATAACCTTTTTGTCTCTCTTGTTTGTCATGCACCTTGTTTCTGAAGTCTGGATGTATTAAGTCAAATGTTGACCTCAACTTCCTTCCACACAACAGCTCAGCTGGTGACTTGCCAGTTGTAGATTGGGGTGTTATTCGATAGCTGAACAGAGCTCGCGACATTCGAGTTTCAATAGAGTCTCCTGCCATCTTTTTCATGAGTGACTTGAACGTCTGCACGGCCCTCTCGGCTAAGCCATTAGAAGAAGGATGGTATGGCGCAGTCGTGATGTGACGTATGCCATTCTTTTCAGAAAACTCTTGGAACTGTTCACTCGTAAAACATGTACCGTTATCTGATACTATGATTTCAGGTATGCCATGTTGGCTGAAACTCTTTCTAAGACATTCAATGGTAACAGTAGAAGTAGAGCTACTCACAGAATATGCATCGATCCACTTTGAGTATGCGTCAACTATGATCAGGAACATTCTTCCCATCCATGGACCTGCGTAGTCAATGTGAATTCTTCTCCATGGTTTATCTGGAACTTCCCAGGGATGTAGTGAGGCTGCTGGAGGACTGTTCCTGTTCTCCTGGCATGCCGCACATGACTTCACAAGCGCCTCCACCTCTGCATCCATGTTGGGCCACCACATGTAACTCCTTGCCAACGCTTTCATGCGAGTGATGCCAGGGTGTGCTTGGTGTAGTTGTTGCAGTAAGGCATTCCGACCAGGTGGTGGAACAACCACACGTCCTCCCCACAGGATACAACCTTCCTGGGTGCTGAGCTCATCCTGTCGTCGGGCATAGGGAATGAACTCAGGACTGTTCATCTTCGGCCATCCTCGCAAGATGTATTCTCGCACTCTTGCTAGAACAGGGTCTTTGTCTGTCCACTTCTTTATTTGTTGTGCGTTCACCAGGGGCACGCCGATATCTTCAAACAATAGCACTCTCTCCTCCTCCTCAGGCGTGCTGTCTCTTCCTCCATCCAAGGGTA
This sequence comes from Pholidichthys leucotaenia, assembly GCA_020510985.1. NCBI lineage: Eukaryota > Metazoa > Chordata > Actinopteri > Cichliformes > Pholidichthyidae > Pholidichthys > Pholidichthys leucotaenia. The sequence goes on along the minus strand of CM035842.1, from coordinate 370,914,414 downwards.
GCCTACTCATCGCATCAGCATTCGTATGGTCCCGTCCGGCTTTGTAACTGATGGTGTACTCATACGCTGCTAATGTAACGGCCCATCTCTGAATTCTCTGAGATGTCATCTGGGGTATGGCTCTCATTTCACTGAACAGTGAAATTAGTGGCTTGTGGTCAGTCACTATAGCGAACTGTCTCCCGTACAGGTATTTGTGGAACTTTTTTACACCAAATACTACTGCAAGGCCCTCCTTGTCTAGCTGGGAGTAGTTTTTCTCAGCTGCACTAAGAGTTCTTGAGACGAACCCTATGGGTCTCTCTGAGCCATCCTCCATACGATGAGAGAGTACAGCTCCCACACCGTAGGGTGATGCGTCACACGCCAGGATGAGTGGTTTGTTTGAATCATAGTGCACTAACACACTACAGGATTGAAGTAGCGCTTTGGACTCTTCAAACGCCTTCTGCTGCTTGACCCCCCATGACCATTTTTCTTCCTTCTTAAGTAAGGTATGTAGTGGTGCCAGCAGCGTGGAGAGCTTTGGGAGGAACCTATGGTAATAGTTCAACAAGCCCAGGTAGGCTTTTAACTCAGTAACATTTTGTGGCTCAGGCGCCTCCGCAATGGCTTCCACTTTGTCTGTTAGAGGGTGTAGACCACTGGCGTTAATCTTGTGGCCTAGGAACACCACCTCTTTTCCCATGAACTCACACTTGCTTCTTTTCAACCTCAGACCGCTTTTCTCCAACCGTTGAAGCACTTCCTCCAGCGTTTTCAGATGTTCTTGTTCATTTGGTCCTGTACAAAGGATGTCATCCAAATAAATGGCAACATTCGGAATTCCACCTAGGATGCCCTCCATAGTTCTCTGGAATATAGCAGGACTGGAAGCTACTCCAAATGGTAAGCGTGTGTAGGTATATAAGCCTTTGTGTGTATTGATGGTTACATACTTTCTTGATTCTTCTTCCAGGACTACCTGTTGGTAAGCGTGACTCATGTCTAATTTCGTGAAGTGTCGGCCGCCATTTAGCTGTGCGAAGAGGTCCTCCACTTTAGGAATTGGATACTGATCCACCCGTGATGCTCGATTGACAGTGAGTTTGTAATCTCCACATATTCTAATGGAGCCATCCGGCTTTCTCACTGGAACTATGGGCGCCGCCCATTCTGCAACCTGCACTGGCTCAATGATCTTGTCATCCAGCAGCCTCTGTAGCTCGCTTTCGACCAGTGGCTTGACTGCATAGGGCACCGGTCGGGGTTTGCAGAATCGTGGTTGGGCCTCCTTGTCCACATTAATCTTTGCAGTGACACCTTTTAGCTGTCCTAAGCCTTCTTTGAACACCTCAGCGTGTCTTTCGAGGATCTCCTCCAGCTGCAATTTGGGCTGAGATTCCACCTTATTCACCAACTGATCAATCATGGCCAGTTCTTGTAGCCAACTTCGCCCTAGTAGATTTGGTCCTTCGCTCCCAACTACTACTACAGGTAAGTCCTTTTCTTTGTTTTTGTGTTGCACCTTCACTTGTGCCATGCCTAGCACGTCTAGCTTCTCTCCTGTGTATGTTTTTAATTTTAATGAACAGGGATTTAATTCTGCTGTGTCTGTTTTCTTCCACAGTTGTGTATATTGCTGTTTACTTAATATGGTTACTCCACAGCCTGTATCAACTTCAAATGTTACTTTCATTCCATTAACATTCATGGTACGCGTGATGGGCGCTACCTTGGTCAGCTCCTCTGACATGTTGTAAACTGTGTGAAAACCCATGTCTTCTGTATCACTTTCTCCCTCCCCTCTAAGTTGATTCGCTCGCTGTTCCTTTCCTGGGCCCTTGTTTTCATACTTTTGCCCTTTTACTGTTGCCTTCTGCACCTGTGCATTGCCCACCTTTGTTCTACATGCTTTCTTAATGTGCCCTCGCTTGCCACAATTATGACACAGCTCAGTGGCAAATTTGCACTCGGCGGCATTGTGCTGGCCTTTGCAGCGATAACAACTGGGGAATTTGCGCTGAGTTTTGTCAGTCGACACTTTGTGGACACCTACTTGGGTCTTAGGCACACGAACATGCGTTGCTGTGTCCTCTGTTAGCTTCCCTTGCATTTCTCTCACATCTTTAGATGCTGTTTCCATTGCTTGGCATAATTCCAAAGCTTTCGCAAAAGTGAGTTTTGTTTCAGATAAAAGTCGCCGTTGCATTCGGTCATCATTCACTCCACACACAAGTCTGTCTCTTAACATTTCTTCCAATGAGTCTTTGTAATCACAAAGCAGTGCTAATTTCCTCAATTCTGCCACATACTCTGCTATGGACTCAGTGTTCCTCCTTATGCGTGAATTAAATTTGAATCGTTGCACTATTTCACTCGGTTTGGGGCTGAAGTGCTTCTGAAGCTCAGCAGTAAGCTGGTCGTACGTTTTATCTTTCGGTAATGCAGGGCTTACTAAATTTCTCAACAAGCTGTAAGTAGTTGCACCAACTCCACTCAACAGTACAGCCTTCCGTTTGTCTGGCTCCTCAATATCATTAGCTTCGAAGAAAAAGTCCAACATTTCACTATATTCTTCCCATGACTGAGTCGAGTTATCAAAAGGGGTTACCGTTCCGATTACAGCCGCCATTGCTCGTCGTGGTGGGGAAACCTCGTTTTCCTCCTCTGAACTTGCACTCGAACTACTGGAGTCACTTGAGTTCGCCACACTTGCAATGTTCTCTGTTTCTCGCCGCTAATTTTTTTTTTTAATCCTCGTCGCCAATTGTGTGATATCCTACCGTGTAGCAATGATCACACTTGAGTTATTTCTTTGGCTAACTCTTGCCATTTATTCTGCAACACACACGACAAAAACTGAACATGGATTCTGCCCGGGGTTTTTACACTCTTGTTCTATTGTGTCCCCTTAGTAGTAGTGCTGAACAATACAGGTAGTTCCCCCTAGAGGCCTGTGCCAGTAATGTTTTATTTTAGACTTGCAGTCTACCACAGCATTCTTATGAAAAAATATGTTCAATGTAAAATCACATAAGGATTGTCATATCCAGCCTGTGTTGTGTTGTAGCTTAGTTTTTTTTTGTCACATTTTGTCTTAGCTTCATTCTGAATTGTAATCGCTCTTGTTTTGTTTTTTTTCTTTTGAATTCTTGGATGGAACATGGGTGGGCAATATAAGCTGCGGCTTCAGCCATCACCCATTTCGGATAACTTATGCTGAACTGTATAATCAGAGGAGTTATTGTCTAATTTGACCTTGTTGGATTTTCATTCCCCCTTTTTTATATTGTAACGTCGGGGCCATTTTAAGGGAGCCAGGGATTTCCCAGCATGCTTTGCCAGTTTGAAACGTTACTGTGTGTGTTAAATGAGTTATTTCTGAGTTATACTGCTGTGTCATTATAACTGCATTATAATGACCCAGCAGTGTTTAGCAGGATTAGGGCAAGATGTATCATGTGTGTGTAACCATGATTCAAACAGGGGTCTGTGAGAATGACCTCCCCTGCTCTGTGTACTAAGTGGCAGGTTGGGGGTTGGGGTGTGTGAAAAATAAATCAGGTTGATCACAGCCATCTGCTCCATTGTCTTTGTGTGAACCCTGCAAACGTCACACTGGTGTCAGGAGTGGGACATGGAGCAAGATGAGGATCCAGGCGGAAGTACAGCGGCCGGAGCGATTCATCGCTCAGCCGGGAACGGAGTATAGAGCTGAGACGCCGGCCCCTGGAGAGCTTCGCTGCGATGGACGGAGCAGAGCAAACCAGCCCCGTTTCCCGCCCTTTTCAGGGCAGGACGAGCTGGCGATTCCAGAGCAATTAGGAGCGGCAATCGACCGGGAGATGACGGTCCCATCCATCCAGCAGCGGGCCAAGATTCCCCGCTACAACGGCGAGAACCTGTCGGATGACCGCCTGGCCCAGGTCAAGTTAGCTGCCGCGCTGAGAGCGAGTGGAGGAGGAGCTACGGCAGATCACAGCAGCGCGTGCACGAAGGAAACAGCCGTGGCGAAGCGAGGAAGGACGGCTTCCGCTGCACAGAGCCAGGGTACATGGCATGATACTGCCCCGCACACAGCGCACGACAAACTGGCCCCTCGCCGACGTTAAATTAGAGCGAGGTGGCATGGACGGGGAAAAAGCCGCCTCCTGCAGATGCTTCCCCCGGCAGGTGACGTCACAGAGGCCTTTGGAGCACAGCAGCAGTGGAGCGAGCAGGACAGATCCGGTCTTTTCTCGGGATCGGCAGGGGCCGGGCGCCTGGACGCGGGCCAGCGGCCGACTGGGAGGTCCTGGCAGCGGTGGGAGTCATGGGACTCCCGCTGCCAGAGGAGGAACTGTGCGTGTCCTACCGCTACCCGATGCTTTTCCTTTCGGTGACGTCATGGAGGCCCTCGGCGCAGGAGCGACGCAGCGGAGCGAGCAGGACGAAGATGCGGCCACTTTCCAGGCGCGGCAAGGGCTGGACGCATGGACGCGGGCCAGCGGCCGCCTGGGAGATCTGGCAGCGGTGGGAGTCGGCCGGAGCGGGCCTGGGACTCCCGCTGCCAGGGAAGGGACTGTGCGTGGTCCTACAGAGGCTGTCAGATGTGTCCATCCGCCCGCTGATGGCCAAACCGGAACCCTACCCCAACCAGATGCTCTGACCGAGACTCAGATGGCCCGTGCATGCCGCCCTGGCACCGGGCTGACTCGCGTTGGATTTCTGAAAGTGGACTTTGAATTTTCTGGGGACAGAAACCAGTCCAGGGGGGGGCAGTGTAACGTCGGGGCCATTTTAAGGGAGCCAGGGATTTCCCAGCATGCTTTGCCAGTTTGAAACGTTACTGTGTGTATTAAATGAGTTATTTCTGAGTTATACTGCTGTGTCATAACTGCATTATAATGACCCAGCAGTGTTTAGCAGGATTAGGGCAAGATGTATCATGTGTGTGTAACCATGATTCAAACAGGGGTCTGTGAGAATGACCTCCCCTGCTCTGTGTACTAAGTGGCAGGTTGGGGGTTGGGGTGTGTGAAAAATAAATCAGGTTGATCACAGCCATCTGCTCCATTGTCTTTGTGTGAACCCTGCAAACGTCACAATATTATTCAGTTTCTTTTAACCTGTACTAGCCGAAATAAAGATTCATTCATTCATTCATTCATTCATTCAAAAAAATATGTTATGGTAAACTGTGCCCTTCAGAGGTAAAGTGGTCTATCCCACATTTTTAACCCCTACTCTCTTATTGTTGTGAATATGTGATTTAAATATATTTTCATATTTAAGTCACACCTTGAAGGTAATTATAGGGGTAACTTTTTAATGATATAGGTGTAACAGAGTCAGAATTTAGCCTTTTTGAATTTCTTTAAAATAGATGTGCTTTTCATTTTTACATAGGTTTTGGAGCCTCCTGGTGGTTTTATTTCGCAGCTGCATAGATAGTTTTCTTTGCACATGGCACTTACCCCAGCAGAAGAAAAGATTTTCACTGCTGGAGGTGAGTGCAATGTAATAGAGCTGTTGCTATATTTATACTTTAAATGTTGTTAAGCCATGCATACAAAGGTTTATATCTTGTAGAGTGGTCATGAGCATTACTACCATGTATTTACGAAGTTTCAGATTATTCTAAGTAAAAATAGTAACTTTATTGTCGAGTGAATGTGTGACCACGTTGAATGAACAGCTAGTCAGTTATTGCTAGCGCAGCATTCTTCTGTATGGTTTGCTGTCATTTCATTTTGTTAAGATATTCATTTTCTTTTACTGTCCGTGTGCAGATCGTGACATATGCAGCTGCAGACTGTTATTGTGTGCTTTTTCTGATACTTGACCAGGTAGGCTTTGCTTTATATGGTTTTTTTTTATTTTTTTTTTTTACATTTTTTTTTCTAAAGAAAAAAAGAGGAAAAGATTTTCACTGCTGGAGATCGTGACATATGCAGCTGCAGACTGTTATTGTGTGCTTTTTCTGATACTTGACCAGAATAAAGACAGCGTGAGCAACAAATCCCTGCCTGTGTACTTCCTGCACCAACACGAGCACGCAGAAAATCACCCACGTTACACTGGTGCCGTGATTCTGAGATCCAGATCAGCTTGATGCAGATCGCCGTGCCGAGGGAGCTGTGTGGATCGCGTGGACGTCCATGAATGCTGTTTGTGCTACTGCTTTGGTTGTAGTGAGGTACTCAGGACTGTAGGCCCGCTAAATAAATATTCTGGATTTATTTTCAGATTTGACATTTTGTTTTAATTGTTTTTTTTTAAATTTTTATTTGTTATTTTCTCTGTTTTCATGGTACAATGGCGAGCAAGTTTAAGCTTAGTGATGATACTGATGGTAAATTCTTCTCTTTTGGGAGAGGTATGGGTGTAATGGGAGGTCATTCTCGGCCAGGGGGGTTGGTTGGGATGGATCTGGGTGCTTCACCTGTGTTGCCTGCGAGAGATAGGGATTCAGGGTTAGGTCAGGACCTGTTGGGATCGCCTATGGGGCAGAGGTCACAGGGTGGGCCGCACCATTCAACGCTTAGTGGTGAGAATGACACATTGCATCAGCTTACTGATATGATCACGCGCCTTGGCTCACAGATAGGGGAGTCTATTGCAGCCTCACTCATGTCCAGTGGTGCTGCTAGTGGAGCTAGCCAGACCTGATGTTCCAGCACATCATGTAGGTGACACACAGCGCAGTGCACATAACTCACACACTCAGACTAGCGGCATTGTCAATGCGCTTGGTGAAAACACACCCATTAATGTCATAGTAAAAGCTGACAAAGAACCTGTTACTTTCAGGGGTGATAGTACTGACAAATACACAGTCATTGAATGGGTTGAGTTAATGAAATCATACTTAAGGAAACAGAAGTGTGATGTTTCATCGCAGACAGAAGTTGTAATGGGGAGGTTGATGGGGAAAGCCAGGGACGTAGTCAGAATTGGCTTGAGGAGCAATCTCTCACTTAACTCTTCATGCACACCAGATGTTATTTACAACATACTGACTCAGTACTTTAGCTGCACATCATCATGCCTGCCCCTACAAGACTTCTACTCGACTCTGCCCAATCAGAGGGAGAATCCTGTTGATTACTGGATACGCCTCAGCAAGGCAGCAGACATTGCTGAGGAGGGCTTAAAGCGCCAGGGTAGACATGCTGAGAATATGGGAGGAGAGATTGCCAAGATGTTCGTGAAGCACTGCCCAGATTCAGAATTTGCCTCTGTGTTTAAATACAAACAGATACATGAATGGACGACAATGGAGATACAGGGGAGGATTGATGAATATCAGAGGGAGTGGGTGTCTTCAGTGAAAGTGAATGTGCCTAAGAGTCATGCCACACCACTGATTTGCCAGGAGGTACACACAGAGACTCACGATGCATGTGTCACAGACACACCCAGTGCTAACCTTCCCTCCCCCTCAACTCTCGCTCTTGTGGGGGTGCCGTCTCTCTCTCCCTCACCTGCCTTGTCTCAGAACCAACAGCTGTCTCTCTCTCTCCAGCTCCTCAGGCCCACCAGCCGTATTCGATGCCTTTGACCCAGTGGCAGCCACAGCAGCAGCCACAGGCTCTCTCTTCTCTGCCGCAGTGCCAGCGACCACCCCTGCCTTCTGCACTGCAGAGCCAACTGCCGGCGAGTCAACAGTCTGGCAGTGATGTTATGCTCGGTGAGATGATGTCTATGCTCAGGGAGCTGCTAGCTAAATTGCAAACTGGAGATGGGAGGCATGCTGCACGACGTGGTGGTAGGCAAGTTCGGAACCAGGCCCAGCCTGAAACAAGCTGTCGCGTCTGCAATGACAAAAACCACACCACTGAGTCCCACTGCCGATTGAATCGTCTCTGTTTCACATGCTTCGGGCCCGGCCATGCACAGCGCTCATGCCCCACTAGATCTTCAGTCCGAGACAACGTACAGGGAAAACTAAGTGACCTGTGCGTTAAGGGGGGCCGTACGGGTCTTGTAGATAACTCCCACAATATTGATGCTGCCGTGCTATACAACAATGTTAAGAATTTGAATAAATCAGAGACTGTTAACGTTCAAAATACACAAAAGCTCAGGGGCAGTGATAGCCTATTTTACACTCCTGCTGTGGTCGCAGACAAAGTAACTCTTCGTGCCATGATGGATAGCGGCTCGATGGCCTGCTCACTGAGTGCTGTGGCACAGGAGAAGCTTATTGAAGCTGGGGCTTTTGACCTGGGCAGTGAGGAAGTGACTGATGTGGTCTTCATTGGATGTGGGGGTGTGCGTGTGAAACCTGAGTCAGTGGTGAATCTTGAGATGGTCGTGTATGGATGCAGAGTGTCAGTGCCCACTTTCGTTGTGGAGAATCAACAGGATGATTTGATCATTGGTTCTAATGTTATCAGACATTTGATTCGTCAGTTCAAGAGTCATGCAAGCTACTGGAAGGCTGTGTCGTCATCTGCTACAGGTGATCAAGAACGTGAGCAGTTTCTCTCTCTTCTCGCTGGCCTGGAGCGTTGGTCTGATGGCGATGTACCAGACAAGGTTGGCACAGTCAAGTGCAACAGAGCTGTCACTCTGCCGGCTGGCAGTGAATTTCTTGTATGGGGCACTCTTCCTAAGAATGTCAAGATATCCCCGGGCAGTACTGTCATGACTGAACCGACGTCCTCCCATTCCGCACCTAGGGGCATTATGGTTGCCAGAGTCATAACGCCTCTGTGGGGTGACAGATGGGTCCCTCTCAAGATCCTGAACATCTCAGACAGCCCTGTCACGCTGCGTAGGAATGCAAAGCTCGCTGATGTCTACACCTGCCTAGCACTGGAAGACATGGAGGTTCCAGAGCTCAAGTGTTCGTGCCAGGCCACATCGGTTGGGCCTGCTGAAGCATCAGTGGACACAGCGAATGCCGAGACTGTGCAGGAAAGACTGGAGCGTGTCGGCTTGAGTGACCTGGACCTTGAGTCATGTGACGTGTCTGCGGAATGGCGTACAAAGCTGGCTGATCTTGTGGCAAGATATGAGGATGTCTTCTCCCGCCATCACCTGGACTGTGGCAAGGCCAAGGGGTTTGTGCACCGTATTCGCCTTACTGATGATAGACCGTTCCGACTTCCTTACCGGCGTGTTCCACCTGCTGAATACCAAAAGCTCCATCAGGTCCTCAGTGAGATGGAAGAGAAAGAAATAATCAGGAAGTCTGCCAGCGAGTTTGCCTCACCTCTTGTCCTGGTGTGGAAGAAAAATGGTGACCTACGGGTGTGCACGGATTTCAGATGGCTCAACAAACGGACAGTGAAAGATGCACACCCCCTTCCACATCAAGCTGACTGCTTAGCTGCCCTGGGTGGGAATGCGTTCTTCAGTATGATGGACCTCACGTCTGGCTTTTACAATATGCCACTGCATGAAGAAGATCGTAAATATTCCGCGTTCACGACACCCATGGGCCTGTACGAGTACAACCGTCTCCCTCAGGGCCTGTGCAACAGCCCAGCCAGTTTCATGAGGATGATGACCAGCATATTCGGAGACCAGAGCTTTCTTAGCTTGCTGTGCTACTTAGATGACTTGTTGGTCTTTGCCCCGACTGAAGCATTGGCCCTTGAGAGACTAGAGCTGGTTTTCAGTCGCCTCCGTCTGCATAACCTGAAGTTAGCTCCGAAGAAGTGCTGGCTGCTCAGGAGGTCTGTGAATTTTCTGGGGCACATCATTGATGAGTCTGGTGTGTCCACAGATCCTGCAAAAGTGGAGACTATCAACAAGATGACTACTGCAGATTTGATGGAGCTTGACGGCGCAACCCCGTCCCAGTCACGAGTCAGGTCATTCTTAGGCATGGTGAACTATTACCAGCACTTTGTTCCCAACTACTCCACCATAGCAAAGCCTCTTTTCAATCTCCTGGCTGGCCAGAAGCAGAAGCGGAAGGGAAGACCACGTACAAAAAGCCCTGTTAAGTTCAGGAAGTTGACACCGGCTGATTGGATGCCAGATCACCAACAAGCTTTTGAGGATCTGAAGACAGCCTTGGTGACCTCCGTAGTTTTAGCGCACCCAGACTTCACTCGCCCCTTTGTATTGTCCACTGACGCTTCGCTAGATGGCCTAGGAGCGGTGCTATCGCAGATTCAGGAGGGTGACAGTGTGGCACGTCCAGTGGCTTTTGCCAGTAAATCTCTTTCACGAGCACAGAAGAAGTACCCCGCTCATCGTCTTGAATTCCTTGCATTGAAGTGGTCTGTGTGTGACAAGTTTAACCATTGGCTTAAGGGTCATATGTTCACTGTATGGACTGATAATAACCCCCTCACACACATCATGACCAAACCACGACTAGATGCCTGTGAGCAACGGTGGGTGGCAAAGCTGGCAGCTTACACATTCGATATCAAGTACATCCCTGGCTCCAAGAACACTGTGGCTGATGCACTGAGTCGTCGGCCGTTTGTGAATTCAGCTGTTGGAAGAAAGTTACTACAAGCTCGTTACAGTGAGCTCCTTGTGAAAGCAGTGCCTGTCTCCTCTGACTCCGTCCAAGAGGCCTTCAGACAGTCAAATGTCACTCAAAGGGACTTTGGCAGTGTGAGAGAGGACGAGCCTTATGCATCTGAGTGTGCGAAGAATCGACCGTTCTCTAGAGAGGAAGTCTCAGCCATCCTTGAGACACACAGTCTATGGGAGTCCGGTGCCAGGGTGCGAGCTGTCAGTGTCCTCCAGCAGCTCCCACAGCTAGTTCCCCCTGATGAAGACCCCCTGCCTGTGTTCACTGAGAGAGAACTACGTGAAGGACAGTTGAGTGATCCTGTCCTCTCCAGAGTGCTGTACTTTGTGGAACGTGGCCGACGGCCGTCCAGGAGAGAGAAGTGCAAGGAGCCTGTCATGGTAATCAGATACCTGAAGCACTGGGAGAAACTGACTACTTGCAATGGTATCCTCTACCGGGTGTCTAAAGACCAGCTGTCTGGGAAAAAGAGTTTCCAGTTCGTCGTCCCTGACTCATTCAGATCTGAGGTCCTGAAGGGCATCCATGATACGGCTGGTCATCATGGGCAGTTCAGGAGCCTGAGCCTGGCTCGCCAAAGATTCTTCTGGCCCCATATAGACCGGGATGTGAAGGAGTATGTCCACCAGTGTCCAAGGTGTGTCATTGGTAAGACCGCTGATCCGGAAGGAAGGGCGCCTCTCGAGAGTATAAAGACCTCTACACCTCTGGAAATTGTTTGTATAGACTTCTGGACTGCAGAGGACTCTAACAACAAGTCTGTAGACGTACTGGTGGTTACAGACCACTTCACCAGACTAGCACAGGCCTTTCCGTGTAGAGATCAGTCAGCCAAGCAAGTGGCAAAACAACTCTGGGAAAAGTACTTCTGCATTTTTGGATTTCCCGAGAGAATCCACTCAGACCAGGGTGCTTCATTCGAGAGTCAGCTGATCAGTGAGCTGTTGAAGGTTGCCGGTGTAAGAAAGTCCCGGACTACACCGTACCACCCAATGGGCAATGGTAGCGTGGAGCGCTTCAATAGAACACTGGGTAACATGATTCGTACCCTCTCACCTGATGCTAAACGGAACTGGCCCCGACATCTCCAGACTCTAACGTTCATGTATAACTGTACAGTGCATGAGACCACAGGCTACCCCCCCCTTCTACCTCATGTATGGTAGGGTTCCACGCCTGCCTGTTGACATCCTTTTCAAGAACATCCTAAAAGATCCTGAAATCAGTAGTTATGACCACTATGTAGTGTCCCTGACAAAGGACCTTCAAGAGGCCATGGCTATTGCTCAAGAACATGTCAACAAGGAGCAGAGTCGTCAGGCTGAGTTTTACAACCGTCGAGCAAAAGGGAAATTGATTGCTGTGGGCGACAGAGTCTTGGTGTCTAACAGGCGAGAGAGAGGGAAACGAAAGACAGCTGACAGATGGGAATCCACAATTTACACTGTTGTAGATGCCAACACCTCCACTCACACTTACCGGATCCAGAATCCTGAGACGGGACAGGAGAGGGTCGTCCATCGTAATTTGTTGATGCTGGTCAACTTCCTGCCAGTAGACGACACAGGTGTACTAGCTGACCCAGTTTCATCTTTGTCTTCTGCTCAGCTGTCAGACCAAAGTGACGAGAGTCATGGTTCCTTACCTGATAGTGTGAGTGAAAATTGTGTGGATCTGTGTTCTAGTCCGGGATCTCAGGGAACAAAGATGGGACACAAGCAAGGCGAGAGTGCGGTGCGTGACTCAGTTGCTGTACCGGAGTCTATGGACCCTGTGGGGAGGACTGTTGAGTGGATTGCTCAGTCACCATTCCTTGAACCATCCCAGGTGGAGTCATCTGATGTTGTGTGCAGAAGACCTGGCCTCTCTGTCTCTCAGAGTGACCCGGAGAAGTCTGTGAGAGACTGTCCGAGTGGCCTGTCCATTGCCTCTGATTTCAGTCCCGTGACTAACACTAACTCTAGTGGAGATGTTAGTCACATGGGTGGGCAGACTGCCAGTTGTGGGGTAGACGCACTCACATATACACAGACAGACGGACAGACTGTCATAACACAGACTGACAACACTAGTCACACACAGAGTGCTGTCACGGTAGCTTCTGTTACACAGCCTGAAAATCCCAGTGTATCTACACGGTTGAGGTCTAGGTTTGGACGCATTATAAAGCCAGTTGATAGACTGATTCAGACCATGTCCAGTCAAGAGATTACTCGCACACACCCATCCATGCAGGCCGTTTGTAGGTCAGTGTTACAAATTTTTCATGATTAGAAGTTTCTTTTACACACACGGTATATGTCAGCATGTGACATGGATAGTCATATAGTGAAAGTTTTTATTTTCTTGTTTTCCTAGTGGCTTTTGGTACACAGTGTAGATGGTTTGTGTGGGGTGTAGACGGCATCCTACTTCCAGAAGTTGGAAGTGAGTTTGGCGCCACTCTCTTTCCACTTCATCCTTTAGGGGATACTTTTAAAGTTGGAGTATGTGTAGCCATGTCATGTTTTCTTTTGACTTGCGGTGATCACAGCGCGTTGCACATCTGTAATTTTGGGCGAAATTCAGTGGGGGTGGGTGTAACAGAGTCAGAATTTAGCCTTTTTGAATTTCTTTAAAATAGATGTGCTTTTCATTTTTACATAGGTTTTGGAGCCTCCTGGTGGTTTTATTTCGCAGCTGCATAGATAGTTTTCTTTGCACACGGCACTTACCCCAGCAGAGGAAAAGATTTTCACTGCTGGAGGTGAGTGCAATGTAATAGAGCTGTTGCTATATTTATACTTTAAATGTTGTTAAGCCATGCATACAAAGGTTTATATCTTGTAGAGTGGTCATGAGCATTACTACCATGTATTTACGAAGTTTCAGATTATTCTAAGTAAAAATAGTAACTTTATTGTCGAGTGAATGTGTGACCACGTTGAATGAGCAGCTAGTTAGTTATTGCTAGCACAGCATTCTTCTGTATGGTTTGCTGTCATTTCATTTTGTTAAGATATTCATTTTCTTTTACTGTCCGTGTGCAGATCGTGACATATGCAGCTGCAGACAGTTATTGTGTGCTTTTTCTGATACTTGACCAGGTAGGCTTTGTTTTATATGGTTTTTTTTATATTTTTTTTTTACATTTTTTTTTCTAAAGAAAAAAAGAGGAAAAGATTTTCACTGCTGGAGATCGTGACATATGCAGCTGCAGACTGTTATTGTGTGCTTTTTCTGATACTTGACCAGAATAAAGACAGCGTGAGCAACAAATCCCTGCCTGTGTACTTCCTGCACCAACACGAGCACGCAGAAAACCACCCACGTTACATAGGCACACTGATTTTTTGAGAATATTTCAACTTTAGAGCTCATTTTCTCAAAATAATGGTTTTGTGGGATAGCCCACTTTACCTCTGAAGGGCACAACTGAAAAACAGGAATGAGGCAAAGCTATAGAGCTCTCTCTCTCTCTCTCTCTCTTTCTCTCTCTCTCTCTCTCTCCCTCTCTCTCTGAGTGGGCGTGGTCGTGAGTGCGAGCTGAGAGCGTGTGACAGCGTGAGTGATTTATCTCAAACTTTTCTCTATCATTTTGTGTTTAAGGGTTTTTTTCTGCTAAATAATCTTAATTTTTGTTGTTTTCTGTAGCTGGGGTGGGGTAGGCGTTCTGGGAGGGGGGTTTCTGCTGCCAGCTCTGCTGGTCAGCATGGTTTTGGAGCGAGGCTCCGGGTTCGAGAAGCTGACACGCCGGCATGCTGTCAAACTGACACCGGCTGTCAGCTGCTCAGTAGAGGAGTGTAGTCTGGCTGTGGGGGAACTGGTCGGTTATGAAAGCATTAGATCAGCTTCGAGAATGAATAGTGCCGTGGTGATTTTCCTTGATAGTGTTGAAAAAGTTAACCAGGTAGTGGAGAGCGGGGTTGTGATTAAAGACACACTGGTTCCTGTTCTGTCTCTGGTGAATCCTGCGAAGGGAATTACGATCTCAAACGTCCCACCATTTTTAAAGAATGAGCTGTTTGAGAAGGAGCTGTCGAGACACAGGCAGCTTTTGTCCCCCATTAAGCACATCCCTCTCGGTTGTAAGTCCCCGCGTTTAAAGCATGTCATGTCTTTTAGGCGGCAGGTGCTCATGATTTTAAAGAATAGCGAGGAAAGCCTCAACCTCGTATTTAAATACCGGATTGACGGCTTTGATTATACCATCCACGTCACCTCTGATAATATGAAGTGTTTTGGCTGCGGAATGGAGGGACATTTGATTCGATCATGCCCTCAGGGAGTGGGGGGTGATCACTCGGGGGAGGCCGCTAGTGCGGCCTCGGGGCCGTCTGGCGACGGAGCGGCTTTGCCGCTTTCCGAAGCTGACGGTGCTGCCGCGCCATTGGGCGCTTCAGCCAAGGCCGCGGGGCCGTCTGGCGGCCGCAGCCAGCCTGTCGATCATAAATGAAACAGCAACAAAAGTTAAAGCACATCGCAGGGCTGCTGCACAGACCAACATTGCGGACAAGGGTGAGATTACCGAGAGGGACCACGCTGAGGGTCAGACAGATGAGCCAAATGAGGCCCAGGTAGATGGTGGGACTAGAAAAATGAATATAAAAGCACAGCACAGGGTGAGCGAGAAGCAGGAAGAGACAGCTACCAGGGTGGCTGAGTCAGTGTTGGAGGATGAGGATGACATCGAAATAGATGAAGAGTTATGTAAAATCTCAATCAAGCGAAAGAATTTGGAAACCAAACAGCAGAGGAGCAAAGTAAAAAGGGTTGTCCAAGAAAGTTCTGAGGTTTCTCTATCTCAGCCAGATTCTTATGCTGGGTCTGAGATAGAGAGTGATGGTGAAAGCAGTGATGATGTGGCCAGTGGAGGCGGTTACCCCTTCACAAAAATACAGAAGTTTTTGCAGGACACTAAGGGATCCAGAATGGTTAAAGTTGAAAATTTTTTCCCTGATCTAAAACGTTTTGTTGACTCTGCTCGGGCCTACATGAAAAATAGGGGAGAGCTTGAGCAGGAAAGTTTTACTGATCAGGAGATCTACAGACTAAAAAAGCTTGTACTAAAAGTTAAGAACCAAATTGCCCAGGATGATTAGTCTTTTATCGCTCATTCTTTCTTTACTGTTTTTGTACTGGCTTTGCCCTCTTATACACATGTGTAGTTTTAATTTTGGCACACTCAACATCAATGGGGCAAGAGAAATGTCCAAGCGAGCGTGTGTTTTTACTCTTGCAGAATGCAAGAAAATTAATGTTCTGTTTGTTCAGGAGACTCATAGTTCTGAGGACAATGCTGCTGACTGGAGGAGGGAATTTCGAGGGGAAATTTTTCTTAGTCATAAAAGCAGCAGCAGTGGTGGAGTGGGTATTTTATTTTCTCGAGATTTTATTCCAATTTCTTATGACATTGATGAGATAATTGCAGGCCACATTTTAAAAGTTCGAGCTGTTTTTGAGAATGTGAAAGTTGTTTTTATAAATGTGTATGCTCCAACCGTAGGCACAGAAAGATTGGCCTTTTTAAATATTTTAGATGACACAATTAAAAATTGCAGTAATGATGACTTTTTATTTGTGGGAGGTGATTTTAATTGTACAGAAAATCCTCTTATGGATAGGAATCACCCAGAGCCACATGCTGCATCCAAGAGAGTTTTAAAAGGTCTCATAGAAGCTCATGATCTGTGTGATGTGTGGAGAAATTTTCATGGCAAGGCTAGACAGTACACATGGAGCCATAGAAAGGACAATATTCTGTCCTTAGCTAGACTGGATAGGGTTTACAGTTTTAAGCATCATTTTAGTATTTTTAAAAGTGCTTTTATAGTCCCTGTTGGCTTCACAGATCATTCCCTGGTTCAGTGTTGTGTTTTTATCAAGAATATAAAGTGCAGTAGTGCATACTGGCATTTTAACACGTCACTTTTATCGGATAACAGTTTTAAAACTGCTTTTATGTTTTTTTGGAGTAATTTTAAATTAACAAAATCAAATTTTAGTTCTTTGCAGCAGTGGTGGGATGTAGGGAAGAGCCAAATAAAGAATCTGTGCCTACAGTATACTTGCAATGTCTCTGGAGACTTGGCCAGGTCTGTCAGGGACCTGGAGAGAGAAGTAGTGGAGCTGCAGTCTTTGGCAGGCTCCACAGGAGAAAGAGGACATTTTGAGGCCCTCAATGGCAAAAAGTCTGTTTTAACTGACCTACTAGGTGTGGCTGCCAGGGGCGCTGTGGTACGCAGTAGGTTCCAGAACATCGCACTAATGGACGCTCCATCTCATTTTTTCTTTGGTCTGGAGAGGAAGAATGGTCAGAGGAGGATGATCCACTCTCTTAGCTCCGAGGACGGGCGGCCGATCCATCAGTCTGCGGAGATCCGTCGCTTTGCAGCTGCTTTCTACAAGGATCTCTTTAAGAAAGAATTTGTTGAGAATCCACATGCACTGAGTCATTTTTTGACGGACTTGCCAAAGGTGATGGCTAGCATGAATGCGGAGCTGGAGAGTGGGATCACTCTGCAAGAACTAGCAGTGGCTGTCCAGTCTCTTCAGTGTGGGAAAGCCCCAGGGATAGATGGTCTACCATCGGAGTTCTACAAGGCGTTCTGGTCTGAGATCTGTGAGGACTTACTGGAAGTACTGTCTGACAGTCTGCGGAAGGGTCACCTGCCCCTAAGTTGTAGGAGAGCAGTCCTCACCCTCCTTCCAAAGAAAGGCGACTTGAAAGACATTAAAAACTGGCGTCCGGTGGCCCTCCTCTGTACTGACTACAAAATTCTCTCCAAAGTGTTGGCTACCAGACTGAGGAAGGCGATGGAGCAGGTCATACATGTAGACCAGACCTACTGTGTACCTGGTAGGTTGGTTACAGACAACATTTTTTTAATTCGTGATGTTTTGGACCTCTCCAGCTCATTGGTCAAAGAACTTGGTCTTATTTCAATAGACCAAGAAAAGGCGTTTGACCGAGTTGAACATTCATACCTTTGGCAGACATTAGAGGCCTTTGGTTTCAGCTCAGGGTTCATCGCCAAGATCCAGGCTTTGTATAGAGACATTGAGAGTATTCTTAAGATTAATGGTGGTTTGAGTGCTCCTTTCAAAGTTGAGAGGGGTGTCCGACAGGGCTGCCCCCTCTCAGGTATGCTGTACTCTCTTGCCATTGAGCCCCTCCTTTGTAAACTAAGGCAAGGCCTCACTGGTTTTAAAGTCCCCAACTCTGACTCTATTTTTAAAGTGTTTGCCTATGCTGATGACGTTGTTGTTTTTACAAGAAATCAAAATGATGTAGACTACCTTTTAAGAACTGTCAATCTTTTTGGTGAGTGCTCCTCAGCGAGAGTGAATTGGGGTAAGAGTGAAGCTGTTGTGGTGTGGGGGAGACCACAAAAAATTGCCCTACCTGGTGGCCTCTCATGGACACAAGATGGTTTTAAATATCTTGGTGTGTTCTTAGGAAATCAGACTTTTACTGGGAAAAATTGGGAGTGTTTTTTAGAAAAAGTTGAAGGAAGACTAAAAAAATGGAAATGGATTCTACCAAACTTGTCCTTCAGAGGTTGTGTTTTAATCATTAACAACTTGATTGCTTCGATGCTGTGGCATCGACTGTCTTGTCTGGACCCTCCACCCAATTTGCTGGCCAGAGTGCGATCTATAGTCGTGGACTTTTTCTGGGACCGTCTTCACTGGGTTCCACAGAGCATCCTTTTTTTACCGAGGGAAGAAGGTGGTCAAGGGCTCATCCATCTGGCCAGCAGGGGGGCTGTCTTCCGCCTGCAGTTCATTCAGCGACTGCTGAGTGGCCCCCTCCACCTTGTGTGGAGACCTATTGCCAGGGCTGTCCTGGCTCGCTGTGGAGGGCTTGGACTAGAGGAGTCGCTGTTTTTAATGGACTTAAGGAGCCAAAAACTCCCAGAACTTCCCCAGTTTTACCAAAGTGCTTTTAAGATCTGGGGACTTTTTAAAAAGAACTCTCCCCAGGCTTCCTTGTCACCTTTCTGGCTTTTAAAGGAACCACTTGTGTTCGGGACCCGTTTTGATGTGGGCAATGCTTTAGGACCTTCTGTTTTAAAAAAGTTCATTTCTGCAAAGGTCACAACACTGGGACACTTGGTGGATTTATGTGGTCCTAGCTTGGGCAATGCTGTTGCCCTGTGCTCGGCTCTTGGCGTTTCTTCAGTCAGAACTATAATGAACTTGCTGAAAGATTGGAGAGACTGCCTGTCTGCAGAAGAACACTCTGCTATTGTTTTACACTGCAAAAACTCTGTGCAAACTGCTGATGAGCCTTTTCCTTTTACTAACTAACTAACTAACTAACCTGCACTTATATAGCGCTTTTCTAGTCACAAAGACCACTCAAAGCGCTTTCATTAATACTAACCCTCTATTCTAAGGGCCTAGTGTTTTATCTCCTGATTTTAAAGATGGCACTGGTGTGTTTTTAAACTCTGAACACATTAACATTTGTGACTCTCCTGGTAAAAAAATGTATGGAATTTTGGTGAAAGTTTTAAATGTGAATAAGTTAAAAGGTCGAGCTGATACACCATGGAGGAAACACTTGGGTTTGGGTTCAGAGGTGAGGCCTGCCTGGAGAGCACTCTATAAACCACCATTAACTAAGAAGGTTGGAGACCTACAGTGGCGAGTTTTACATGGTGCTGTGGCTGTAAATGCTTTTATCTCTATTTTAAACCCAAATGTTGTTGAGTTTTATCCTTTTTGTCCTCAGAAAGAGACTGTGTTTCATTGTTTTCTGGACTGTAACATACTGCAATTGTTGTTTGTTTTTTGGGGGAAGCTGTTTTATCTGTTTGGAGAAGTCTTTTCCCTGCAGATTTTTATCTTGGGCTTTCCATATAGGCAGAGAACTAAGAAAAAGAGTGAACTTTTAAATTTCATCCTGGGTCAGGCTAAAATGGCTATTTATGTTAGTAGGAAAAGAAAAATTGAACAAATGCTGAATTGTAACGTAAAAGACATGCTGATTGACATGATTAAGGCTCGAATAATGATTGATTACATGTCATTTGATGCAAAATGTTGAAACTTTTGAGGCTATGTGGTGCTTTAAGCACATCCTGTGTTGTGTTAAGGAGGGGAAAATTACCTATGGTATGGTCCTGATGTAAGAAGCAAGTTTTTGTTTTAGTTTTCCTGGTTTGGTTACTTGTGTCTTTGATTTCTTGTCAGTGAGTCATTTTACTTTTCCATTGCTTCTTTTAGTTGTTTTAGTTGTTGTGTTTTTCTGTTGAACTTGTGACAATAAAGGTGTGCTGAAAAATCAAAAAAAAAAATCTCTCTCTCTCTCTCTCTCTCTCTCTCTCTCTCTCTCTCTCTCTCTCTCTCTCTCTCTCTTTCTCTCTCTCTCTCCCTTTTTGGTCAGGTCTTTCACATGAGATGCACACCCAGACTCAACACCCACGCACGCTGTTGATAGCACATTCTAGAATGAAGCGGCGTGCGCAGTGGATGGCCTGTTCACGCCATAGTTAGATTAGCCAGTCAGATAGCTGCACGGTGGCGCAGTGGTTAGCGCTGCGGCAGCACAGTTTACCCTTGGCCGGGGGATTGTGGGGATCGTGGGATCGTGGGTTCGATCCCAGCCCCCGACCAACAGTGATCTGTGTGGAGTTTGCATGTTCTCCCCGTGTTGCATGGGTTTACTCCGGGATTTCTCCGGTTTCCTCCCACATGCCAAAAACATGCATGTTAGGTTAATTGGCTGTTCTAAATTGTCCCTAGATATCTGTTTCCTATAGGCCCTTAGAATAGAGGGTTAGTATTAATGAAAGCGCTTTGAGTGGTCTTTGTGACTAGAAAAGCGCTATATAAGTGCAGGTTAGTTAGTTAGATAGTCGCGCATAAGCCCATCCTATTGCACTGGGTTGGCCCCACCCGAGAAGATAACTGTAACCCAAATCCGGAAGTCGGGATCAGTCTGACGACGTTCCCAAGGGGACAGCATTGAACTGTAAAGCTGCTTGCTTTACATGTGACTTCTAAATAAATGTTCCATCTTTAAATTGAAGAAATCTCCGGCTTGTTCTTGGATCTTTCAATCAAAGAATCGGGTATTTTTTCTAACAAACATTGGTTAATACAGACCAAACAAAACACAGAGAGGCCAGCATGCCACCAGAAAGGCCGACATCTGGTGCGGGGGGAGGAGGAGGAGGAGGAAGAGAGCACCATAAAGGGCTCCATAAGCAGTCAAACTAGCCTTCCTCCAAATGTTGCAAGTATCGAGAGGAATATTCATTATAGATTCACGTGCATCATCAGAATCAGAATCAGAATCAGGTTTATTGCCATTGTTCATGTAGTACACAAACTAGGAATTTGTCTCGGTACAATGCTGCAACATTAAACATGATAAGAGAAATAAACTATACATGTAATAAAGTGTAGGATAAGATTAAGTGATACTGGTCAACAGTTAAAATATATATTAGCCAGCAGCAGATACTGTGGAGAACTATATAGTGCAGTCGGTAATGCAGGAAGAAAACAGTGATGATTGACATGAGTCTGGTTGAGCTGCTGTACATGGTGCACGAGAGTCAATAAGTCACTTAGTGTTCAGCAGTCTAATGGCAGAGGGGAAGAAGCTGTTCATGTGACGGGAGGTTTTAGTCTGGATGGACCGAAGTCTTCTACCAGAGGGGAGGGGGGCAAACAGTACGTGACCAGGGTGTGAGGGATCGGCTATGATCCGGCCAGCACGCCTCCGGGTCCTGGAGATGTACAGATCCTGGAGAGATGGGAGCTTGCAGCCGATCACCTTCTCAGCAGTGCGCACGACGCGCTGCAGCCTTAGTCTGTCCCTGGCAGTGGCTCCTGCGTACCACACGGTTATGGAGGTGGTGAGGATGGACTCGATGATGGCTGTGTAGAACTGCACTAACATCTTGGTGGGTAGCTTGAGCTTCCTCAGCTGCCGCAGGAAGAACATCCTCTGCTGGGCTTTTTTGATGAGTGAGCTGATGGTCAGCTCCCATTTGAGGTCCCTGGTGATGGTAGTGCCTAGGAAGCGGAAGGAATCAGCAGTGGTGATGGGAGAGCCTGAGAGGGTGAGGGGGGGCAGAGGAGTAGTGACTTTCCTGAAGTCTACAATCATCTCCACTGTCTTCAGAGCGTTCAGCTGCAGGTTGTTGTGGCTGCACCAGGACATCATTATCAATGAAGTACAACATCCGCAATGTGTGGCGTGCACTGAGGTGCTTGCACATGAGGGTTTAAAGCCCGTAAAAATGCTCAGACACTTGAAAACTAAGCACCCATCTCTTGCCGCTAAACAAGCAGATTTTTTCCGCCGAAAGGAGAGAGAATTGCAAGGCCAAAAGGAAGTCATAGCTAACTAAACATCATCCATAACCAAAGCTCAAAAGGCATCATATGAGGTGGCATATTTAATTGCAAAGGCAAAAAAGCCACACACAATCAGAGAAACCCTAATAAAACCTGCTGCTATTGTTATGAGTCGGACAATGCACGGGGATGAACAGGCGCGGGAGCTGGAAACAGTACCGCTGTCTGACAGGACCATATCCTGGCGCATCACGGATATGGCCCAGGATATAAAGTGTCAGCTGATCGACAGAGTGAAGAAAGGGAAATATGTTTTGCCATTAGATTAATCCACAGATATATCAAACTCAGCCCAGCGGCTTGTTTTCGTCAGATACAGTTTTGATGGAAAACTTAATGAGGACATGCTGTTTTGCACCTCGCAGGATGTAAAGTGCACAGGTGAGGACATTTTCACAAAATGACATTTTCACAAAACTTGACAACAAACTAAAAGAAGAGGTTACTTTCTTGGGATGAGCGCATCGGTGTGCGTACAGACGGTGCTGCAGCAATGCTGGGGAAAAAGAAAGGATTAAAAGCAAGAGTCTTACAAGTGGCACCCCATGTAAACTTTACGCACTGTATTATTCACAGAGAAGCTCTTGCAAGTAAAACGCTTGACCCAGATCTTAACTCTCTTGCTGTGTGATTTCTTGTGCCCCTAGTGGCACAGCGCGGCGCTGCGCCTGTCAACTGATGATGTGCAGAAACACTGCCCAGCTGTACTGAGGATTTGTACTGATCATGCCAGTTCACAAGGTGGCAGACACGTGTTGGAGGACTCATGGATGACACGTAATACACAAAAGAGGAAGAAATCCTTCTTCTTTTTCATCTTTGAGATTAAAAAACAAAATGTACGCTACCCATTGCTGGACATAGTGAAATCACAGACGGAGGAGCAAATTTGGGAGCATTTGCGCCACCTATGATTCTAAAAAGAGATTATTTAGCTTATGAAGGTAAATGTTCACATTTTCTTATAACAGAGGGAGCGCGATGCTGCCTGGTATTCACCTGCTGCCCCAGCGCCATGTGACTAGAGAACAATCAATCGCCCCGGTTGTATGTAGTCATATAAGATAAATTGTCACGGAATAAAAGCAAAATGGAGGTGGAATAATCAATAACAGTTTCTGGATGTGAAGGGGAAAAATAAACATGCATGCACAATGGCCCCATGACGCACAGAGAGATCAGGACCGGGCCGGGGAAAACCAAGCCGGCTCAGTTCCTGACAGAACCCCCCCATTTAAGGGGTGGATTCCCAGACACCCAAGGTAACATCCCAGACACCCCCCCCCCACCCCCAACAGGAACAAACAACACGAACCCGGGTGGGAGGTAGGGGGAACTGGAAAGGTGGGAACACAATACCCTGCCCAGGGTCCACAATAGGCCCTCTACGTCCAAAGGCATGGATGCTCTGGAGGCCGCCCCGAGTCCCAGACCCAGCGGGCAGTCCAGCGGACAGAGGCTGGTCTGGCCTAGAAACCCAGTCTCTCAGGCGGTCGGCCAGCGCTGTAAAGCCACCAGGACTGGCAGGATGAAGCACCAACTAGGCCACCACTCTTGTTGCATCATGACCATGCTAATTGGATAATACGCGGCATCACGACCAGTCAGTCACCACAGCACTTTGCAAACAAAAAAAAGAAGTGAAAAGTGACAAATTTGACAAGAAAGAAAGAATAGTGAAGATGCAATGCTTAAAAAACTATGCTATAATGTTGCCGTGATTGCGTACGTCTAAAGGATAATTCGGGGAATGCGGTATTGGAGACGCAGTGGGGGGAATGTGGTTCTTCGCAGGAAAGCAAGCCCAGCCTCCAGGTCAGCGATAGACGGGAGTCCCTTTGCAGGACCACAACTCGCCGCCACCAATGGTGCTCCTCTCGATGTGCTCTCCCAGCTATTTAAAAATTAAAAGTTTATAATAATACCACCATGATTGTGGAGCAGAATTCCCAGATCATCTGCATATCATATGCAGCCACATGCACGGTTTGACTAAACGACGACGTCACCAAACAGGACACAAAAATGTCCGAAATGAATAATTTTTATTCAAATATTTACTGACAAATGGGCAACACTGAAACAACAGTTGCAGCCAAACAGGTCGTTCTGCTATGTGTAATATCAGTGTTTTGTACTTATAATATTCGTAAAATGTGAAAGGATGCACTCTAACAGGGGTCTCAAATATTTCTAAACGTGTCCTGTTATCGTACTGCATGAGTTTATTGATGATAGACTATAAACTACACATATAAACTAAAACAATTATAATGATGACTGAACAACTCCCATTCTCCAAAGTGCAAGATACAGTATAGCATCTATGAATATAAGTCATAAAAGATCAGACAAATAAATGATCTGACAAAAAATAAAAAAGGGTTCTGAAACAGTCGCTAATATTGGAGGTCCCATTCATTTTCAATAATTCTGAAATTAATATTCACACATCAAATAAATCTTAGTGCCGTTCAGTCCCTTTTACAGTTGCCAGAGTCTAATGTGTGAGTGCCTACATACAGTATAGGCTACACCTCTTTGTATTCCACTTTCAAGCACAGCCTACATTTGGGCCTGTAAAGCCTAATTGGGCTATCTGCTTTCAGAAAAGAATACTTGCTTTCTACGGGCATGCACTAGTAAGAAAAACCAAAAACTAGTCCTTTATTCTGCTTTGTACCTGCCATGGAAATTCCAAAAAACGCTGCTATAATTGACTTCACAACATTATTGAGAGGGGCACACAGCTGGGAAAATGTCACTACCTCCTCCAGAAACTGCATCTTGATGTCAGCGGTTTTCAGTACTAAGCAAGTGCTGGATACACACTGTCCTGGAGATCTGTCACTCTGTCTCTGGTAAATGGCAGCCTCATTTACAAACACATTTCAAGAGTTTGTTTGCAAAAACATATAAGTCCAATTGTTTTAATAATGAGAAAAACAACTTTTCATCTGTTGGTTTATATGTGTTAGTATTTCCAATTCAGCTTCTAAGACATGGTCACTTGAAATATGAGTAGCTCAGACATAATAAAGCCCAGAATTGAACATCAACTCATTGTTATTTTTTGGCAAATTTTGCATACTTCTTGTTGCAAAAGATAAGTCCACGACACATACTTTTACAAAAACAGACATGTCCCAAAAACCATGCTAGTTTGTCTGGTGAGCGCATCACTGGTTCATGTGCTTCATCAAAATTATCCATATTTGACATAAAATGCAACAAAATTGTAAAAAAAAAAAAAAAAAAAACTGTCAGGGAAATCACACAGGTGAGCAGACCCAAGTAGGGGTCTCTGCAGAATGCTGCCGCAGCAGATAGACACATGACTGGCTGGTCTCAGCATCTAGACACATGACTGACTGATCCTGGCTGCACCACTGAGTCACATCACCCAAATACCGAGCGTTCATTTGCCGTGTGTGGAGTTATCTGGTTTTGTAAAAACCGGGTCCCGATGTTTATCGGCTTTTGAAAACAACCCATGAACTTTGTAGTGTATATAACAGCGGCTATAGCAGATTTTTAGAAAAAAAAAAAAACAATTTGAACTTCTGAAAGTAGGTAATGTGAACAGTTGGTTGTTGTACAGAGGGAAATTTTCTTGGAAGTGGCGTTTATCGGTTTTTGCAAACGAACTCTTCATTTATTCTCCCGGTAATGGTGGAATATCAATGTTTATTGGCTATTGGGACTAAGCATCAAATGAATTTATGGCCTGAGTTGAAAAATCTTTCTTGCGTGTATGCAAATTTGCATGTATCCGCGGCACCTGGAGCAAATGCTCATTCACTTTGTATGTAACCATGCCAAGTTTCACACTAAGTATAAACCAATTACAAGACTAAATTGCCTTTACTATGGCAATTTATGTGTAATGGCATGTGTCATTTTATAACATTTTTGATTTGTAGTGTACCGTGGGATTTTTTCAATGTAAAAAGAGTGCTGTGGTTGGTTGAAAAAAAATGGTTGAAAAACACTGCTATAAGGTCAGAAAGAGGTGACTGCTACCTTTGTTTGGTTATGTTATAATGGCTTATTAATGATGTACAAAGTGTTTTCTACTTATAAGCTATTTGTAAATTGTTTATTAGTATAATCTTATTGTAAAATTGTACCAAAAATAACTCTAATTCTTGTCTAGAGCTAAAACAGCAAGCCCAGCTTTTAAACAGTTATCACAAGCAGTAAGGATATACAAGTTAGTTTTCTGATAAATACTGTTTATTTGAATTTTATACCAGAAGAACGACAGGTAGTTGGCAAAATTAATAAAACAAAGATATCAAAGGCGTGAAACTCTGCATGGTTAGGGTGAGTTAAAGGAGTTGGCCATGTGAAACCTTCCAGCACTGTAGGAACACAAATCTTTGAAGGAAGAACCAGTAAGTTCAATGCACAGGAATGGAAGACGCTGCAAGTGGTAGCTGCAGGGGATGTTCCTCCTGAGCCAGGTGTATTGTTAAAGATAATGACAGCAGAACGTGTGTGCGTGTGTGTGCATTTGCACGTGTGGGTGGATGTGGGCTGGTGCATCATTCAAAGTGCTACTGTCTCCATGTCACGTTGCCAGTCACTGCATGCCACTGTAGGCACCATTTTGTCTGCAGAGCGAAAATGTAATGAAACACCCACTGAGATACTGTTAACTCAATCACACATGAGCACAATGAACAGAAGGAGGTCAGGACGACATTTGTCTGTAATGCTGTAATCTTTGAGGACCCATTAATGTGACAGTTGTCTCTTTCAAGCTACAAAAAAGTGGACAGATCCATCACTTCAAAACGTGTGCTATCATTCTTTACATTCCCTGGCAGGAAAATCCTCAGACAAAATTAGAATGACAGCATATCATAAGTGTTTGTGTAGTACTGCACAAGTGTGGTACTCAGTAGGGGATTTGAAGGAGGAGCGAGGGGAGGGATGCTATCCCCTTTGTTAGCAAAATAGCCAAAAGCATCCACTTTGTTAACCTGCATCTCCCCACCCCCATCTACATAAAAAATACATGGACATTTTTTTCGTTCAGACCCACCTGTCTGTTGGCTATAAATAGTTCCTCAACTACATGCTGTATATTCAGTTCTACAATATATCATAGTCATGGAGACATCAGAGATGCCAGTGAACCATGGATCAAAGGTGGGTACTAAGTTACATTTACAACATTTACTCACTTAGCTTTTTCACAAGGCTGTACTTTCATGACGTGTGGTTTTTGCATAATTTTCCTCAGACTAACACTTCTAAGCGGAACATGTCACAAATTTGTGAGACTATACAGTAGATGCAAATGCACAAGAAAATGTACAAGAAAAAGTTGCACATTTAATAGAAAAAAATTTCATAGTTGTGAGTATATAATTGTGAATTTGTGTGGAAAACATAATAAAATTTATCACAAAAAAGTATATTGTACGTGTATCACTTATACTTGAGTAAAGCCAGTTTTCCCTCAGTAGTTTTCCTTCAGCAGTTTTCCCTCAGACTGAAGGGCGTGGAAGCAACGCGTACGCCATTTCGGTCAAACTCCCAGACTTTTGGTTACACGACCCGAAGTCTTGGTTCCTTCACACTGAGGCCCAGTTCGCGCTCCGGGGAATAACGGCAGATGACACCAGATACTACTACGTAGTTGCAGTACTGGACGCATGCACAACCCAGCAGATGGCGAGCCTGCTCCAACAGCTCCCAGCCCGCGACAAATACGGTGCTCTCAAAACCACGCTGACCCAGCACTACACGCTCTCGGACTGTGAGAGAGTGGAGAGGCTCCTGATGCGCTCCTACTTGGGAGACAGGTCGGCAGTCGAATTGATGGAGAAGATGTTGGCGTTGATGGGCACAGATGACGGGCATTTCCTCTTTGCCCACCTTTACCTCCGGAACCTCCTGACAGCGGCCAGAGCGGTCCTTGCCAATTCGTTGCTGCTGGCCGCGCGCAACTACCGGGCTGTAGCCCAAGAGGCAGATCGGATCATTCTCACCACCAGAGCCCTCACAGTAAACGCGGCGGCGTCGGAACCCAGCGAGATGGCCAGCGGAAGTGAGGAGCCAGCAACGGTGGCTGCAGCGGAGGCCAAGAAGCACCGGAGAGACATGGTCTGTTACTGCCACCACCATTTTGGAGAGGACGCACGCCGATGCGTGCCACCGTGCCAATTCAAACGCTCAGGAAACACCAAAACTGGCAGTCAGTAGCAGCTGCGACCGCCGGTGAAGCAAACAAGCTGCTCTATGTGACACACTCAAGCTCGGGGAGACGGTTCCTCGTGGACTCCGGCTCCCAAAAGAGCCTCATCCTGCCGTCTTACGCTGACCGGCTGGCGGGAACTAGCGGCCCCGAACTGACGGCCGCAAATGGCTCAAACATAAAGACTTTTGGTGAACACTGACTGTATCCTTGCACGGCCGTACATACCAATGGACATTCGTCATAGCGGCATGCAGCTTCCCCATTTTAGGCGCTGACTTTTTGTGTGCACACGGACTACTAGTCAATGTTGCTAACAGACGCCTGATTAACGCAATGTCTTTTGATTCTCTCCCCTGTACAGCTCGAGGAGCTGGGCCCACAACACTAGCCAATGTCACAGTTCCAGGGGGTAAGTTTCACACACTACTCACTCAATTCCCAGCACTCGTGGTCCCGACGTTTTCGGCGACCATCACTAAACACGGGGTAGAGCACTTCAATACCACCACGGGGCCGCCCGTTTTCGCACGACCTCAGCGCCTGGACACAGCTAAACTGACCATAGCGCGCAAGGAGTTTGCCAACTTGGAAAAGATGGGCATCATCAGATGCTAAACAGCCCATGGGCATCCCCGCTACATATGGTTCCTAAGGCTGAGGGATCGTGGCGACCTTGCGGTAATTTCCACAGATTAAATACCGCCACAGTGCACGACCGCTACCCCATCCCGCATATTCAGGATTTTTCTGTTCACCTCACCGGGGGGCGTATGTTTTCCAAGATAGACCTGGTCCACGGTTATCACCAGGTCCCGGTGCGCACTGAGGACATACCTAAAATGGCAGTTATAACCCCATTTGGTCTTTTTGAGTTTTTACGCATGCCTTTCAGGTTAAAGGGCGTGGCGCAGACATTCCAATGCATGATGGATGCAGTATTGCGCAATCTGCCGTTTGTGTTTGTCTACCTGGACGACATCCTGGTGGCCAGCGCATCCGAGGACGAACACGTAGCCCACCTCAGGAGAGTTTTCCAGAGGTTGGAGGAGCACAGGTTAATAATCAAACCCAGCGAAGTGCCAGTTTGGGGTGACGGGAATTGATTTTTTGGGCCACCGCATCTCACCGGAGGGCACAATACCTTTGCCGGACAAGGTGCGCGCAGTGGCAAATTTTCCCCGGCCTCAGACGGTCAGGGCGCTGCAGGAGTTTTTGGGGATGGTTAACTTTTATAACCGTTTCCTCCCCCGTGCAGCCCAGCTCATGCAGCCATTGTACGCCGCACTTAAGAAACGGAAGCTGGTGGACAGAGTCGACTGGACTCCTGAGCGGGAGCAGGCATTTTCCGAGGTTAAAACAGCCCTGGCGAACGCCGCACTGCTGGCGCGCCTGGACCCGGCGGCTCGGATAGCGCTCACTATCGACGCCTCGGACATGGCCATAGGGGCCGTCGAGGAACAGCGCGTCGCCGGTTCTTGACAGCCGCTCGCCTTTTTTAGCAGGTCTTTGCACGACAGTGAGCATAAATACAACGCGTTCGACAGAGAGTTACTGGCTCTCCACCTGGCCATACGCCACTTCCAGTTCTGGCTGGAAGGGAGCACCTTCATTGCGTTCGTGGACTACAAGCCTCTAACGTACGTGATGGCCAAGGTTTCGGAACCATGGTCGGGCCGGCAGCAGAGACAGCTGGCCGCGATCTCGGAGTTTACAACCGACATTCAGCATGTGGCCGGTAAACTCAACGTGGTGGCGGACTGTCTCTCGCGTGCATTAGTGGCCCCAGTCTACGTGGGGATAGATTACACGGCCATGGCCGCTGAGCAGATCAGCGATGCAGACGTTTGCACGCTCCAGTCTGGACCAACAGGGTTAAGGCTGGAGAGCAGGGTACTGGAGGACGGGGGGCCCCCCCTAATCTGTGACGTCTCGTTTGGCGCCACCTCGTTTTTGAGTCGTTCACTCCCTGGCGCACCCAGGAGTGCGCGTGTCAGTCAAAATGTTGGGAGTGAAGTTCGTCTGGCCGAGCCTTCGCAAACAGGTGAAACAGTGGGTGGCAGCCTGCGTAGCGTGCCAACAAGCCAAAGTGCACAGGCACACAAAGGCCCCCTTGGAGCCGTTCCATATCCCGACTAAGAGGTTCGACCACGTTCACATGGACCTCATGGGTCCCCTCTCGCCATCGCAGGGGTTCACGCACCTCCTGACAGTGGTGGACCGCACCACACGCTGGCCCGAAACTGTCCCGCTAGCTTCCACCGCGTCCGCAGAAGTTGCACGTGCTTTTTTGACGATATGGGTGGCACGTTTCGGCGCCCCTTGGGACATCACGTCCGATCGGGGCCCGCAGTTTGTTTCCTACCTCTGGTCCACCATGGCCCGGAGCCTGGGCATCACAATTCATCGCATGACCGCGTACAATCCCCAGGCCAACGGGTTACGCGAGTGTTTCCATAGATCGCTTAAAGCAGTGCTCAGGGCTTCGCTTACGGATGCAAATTGGGTAGACCGATTGCTGTGGATTCTATTAGGGTTGCGTTCAGCGCCGAAGGAGGATTTGGCGGCCTCCCCAGCAGAGCTGGTTTTCTTCCAGCCGCTGCGGCTCCCTGGGGAATTTTTGCCAGATAACCCCGTGCCGAACACCGATCCGTCCCCATGTTCACGGCATAGCGCAGGGGCAGGGACGCTACCCGGCCCGGCCCACCACTGTTTTCCCCGCGCTTTTGTGCCAAAGGCCTTGAAGGACGCGTCGTTCATATTTGTCAGGCACGATGCCCACCGGACCCCATTGCACCCGCCCTACGATGGCCCGTTCAGCGTGCTGGAACCCGGGGACAAACATTTTGTGTTAGACTTGGGGGGTCACCGGGAGACAATCTGTATAGTAGGGATGTGATTTTTCCGCTAATTCGCGGAATTCCGCTTTTTTTATCTTCCAAAATAATTTAAAAAAAAAATTCCCTTAGTAATCCCCTAACGGCGCACCTGACTTGATGCTGATCGTCCTTAAAAAAAAAAAAAAAATCCCTTAGTAATCCCCTAACGACGAGCCTGATTGGCTGATGCTGATTGTCCTTGCAGTGACCAATGAACGCAGCTGTTTCTTATCTTAATCCTATTTTATTCTTAATCCTTTGTTTTCCTCGCTCTCCCATAGTGGACTTGCATTGCAGTGATGTCGGTGGTTGAACGTAAAGATGCTCCGAGAGTCAAAGAAATTGACAAGATCGTGAAAAACAAATTTCGCTGGGATTGGCTAGCAAAGGAGATTGCAACGGATGTTGGTAAGACAACTGTGACAAATTTATTTAGCGATTTCGTACGGAAAATCGACCGTGCTGGGAAGGCGATATGCACGTGGTGTAACGACACCACTGACTATGGTGGAAGAGGATTTAAGTCTCTCGAGAGTCATGCTAAGAGCAGAAAACATGCACAACAGGTGAAATCAAGGTCCACTAATTATTCAATTGCTGGAACTTTCGGTGTTCAGAAAAACCATCGAAACCATACGGCCTCCACCCTTTGTTAACGACACGATCGGACCCGGAAATCGAAAGGAAGGATCCACCCCAATAACCAGTGCCAGTTGCGGATAGAGTAGTGAATTTTGAGGTATGTGAAGATACATTTTTGTATACATGTCATCTAGTTAATATTTTCTTCATCTTGCCTGCTGAAGATGTTTTGGACTTTATTTAATAAATATTTTTAACGCCACACATACTTAGAATTACGTTTATGTTTGTGATTTTCTGTCTTCCCTAATTAATATCACATATATCAGATATGGATTAAAGTTGAGGAGAAAAAAATAGCAAAACAATTTAATTAGATTACTTTTATGATTCCAAACAGTTTGAAATTGACAGTGCACAGTGGACATTGACTAATAACTTGTGAATATTTCTAAGACTTAGATACATCAGTGATTTTGCAAAATCAACTGCTCAAGACTCAATGGAGATTGAAACTGATGATCTGAAATAAATGCTGAAATTATTAAAAGTAATGAATGGTATGTTGGAATTTTATTTCTATTATGGAATAGATAAAATTAACTGATTTTGATTTGATCAAGTGTTAAAGCATGTGATGGATAATGCTTGTTGGAATATTTTAGGAATGCTATCTTCTTGGAACATAAGTCAATATTATACAGTAATAAGTGGCATTCAGCTGTTTGTTTTATGTCATTTAAGCACAGTTCTGGTACTTAACCCCCCACCACCACCACCACCACCACCACCGGGGCTCTGATGCGTCAGATGCGTCCCCCAGATCAGTCACACGAGCATGCTGAAGGTGTCACCCCCCCCCCCCCCAATTGTCCCCCCACAGACGGACGCACCCCCAGGAACCCCCCACCGGCACAGCAGCGCCTTGGAGCCAAAAGATCCCCCATTACAGCAGCTATGGATGGAAGCTGAAGCCCAAAGGACATGAGGGTTAAGGCTCAG
This sequence comes from Pholidichthys leucotaenia, assembly GCA_020510985.1. Taxonomy (NCBI): domain Eukaryota; kingdom Metazoa; phylum Chordata; class Actinopteri; order Cichliformes; family Pholidichthyidae; genus Pholidichthys; species Pholidichthys leucotaenia. Next base: position 370,881,917 of record CM035842.1, on the reverse strand, counting down.
TCTGAGAGTCTGGGGGGGTGGGGGGGGGGAAGCCAGTTTTCCCTCAGTAATTTTCCTTTCAGCAGTTTTCCCTCAGACTGAAGGGCGTGGAAGATCAAAGGTGCTTGGGGACAAGGGGAGTTGTCATGGGGGGTTGATATGTCAATACAGCACCTTAGGAAGCGGGGGAGTGTTAAAATAAAAGAGAGTTCCTGCAACCTGTGCGGATTCTAGTGGATGTGAGAGGGAGAGAATAAAGTTTCATCTGCTCTGAACGCTCGGCCTGATTATTCATCCCTCCACAACTTAAACTATATTATCTGTTATAGTAAGTGTAATAACAGTGCAGTCACATGAGGAAAAAAAATAAGTAATAACAAAAAATAAGAAGGTTTGTGATTAATGCTTGTCAGCAGTCAGATTGTTTTTCTTACAGAGGTATAACTTTTTTCATAAATTCGGGACTTGGTTTGTTACATTTTTGACTTTTTAAATTTTAAGGCCCATATTACAAGGACACAGTCCATAATCAGTTGTCTCAGGTGCATGGGCTTTTTCAAGTTCCACCAGGCGCAAGGTGCAAAGAGGCTGGTCTAATTATTCATAGGTGTGTTTTGGATAATCCAATCCAAAGCACTCCTGCCCATCACTTTAATGCACAGAGGAGAAGAAGAAGAAGCAGCCAACCCTATTGTCATTCAGTCCATATTCAGTCCATATGTACAGCAGAACAAAATTACATTTCTCCTATCTACAGTGTTAATCACATCTAGAATCAGAGAGGCCGCTGCCATCACAAACAACTTTTTCTTCCCCCATTCTATTACACTGACCACCAAGCTAGAAAGTACCATTTATATGGTCTTTGGTATGACCCAGCCGGGACTTGAACCCCCAACCTCCTGGTTAGTGGGGCGGATGCGCTATCAACTAGGCCACCACTCCGGAGGCACATTATTCAGGTTCAGGTTCAGGTTCAGGTTCAGGTTACTTTATTTGTACCCGTAGGTAGATTTGTTTTGCAGTCTGGTGACATCCATATTTACAAGCCACTAATTACATTCAACATAGACACAAACACAGGCACACATCATACAAAATAAGTAAATATAAAATATGTACAATATATTTTATAGCTTGTTCAACTCTTTGACAGCAGCAGGGATAAAGCTGTTTTTGTAGCACTGGGTTTTGCTTTTTGGGACAGCAAACCTCCGTCTGGAGGGAAGAAGCTGAAAGTTGCAGTGCAAAGGGTGGGAGTCATCATTTAGAATCGAGTCAGCCATCCTCTGTACTTGTCTGGTGTACAGGGATGTCAGGCTCAGCTGTGACTCACCAAGCAAACGACTGGACCATCTAACTACCTGATCCAAGGATTTCCTCTGTTTCAGTTTTATCTGACCAAACCATGACATTAAAGAAAAGGATAAAACAGATTCAATAAAAGCCCGATAAAACATTGTCATTATGGTTCGGTCAATTTGGAAGCGTGCCAGTTTCCTCAAACAATGCAAATTTTGCTGACCCTTTTTGCACACCCTTTCACAGTTCACTTCAAAGTTTAATTTACTATCAGTAATCGTCCCAAGATATTTGTACGATTGTACACATTCAGTGGTCTGGCCTTTTAGTACGGTGACTTTGTGCCTGGGAGTTTTCCTCCTAAAGTCAATAATCATATCTTTCGTTTTTGTTGTATTCAGCTGCAGGTAGGAATCCTCACACCAGTGAACAAAGTCATCAACTACTGGGCCGTGGCCACTCTCACCATCCTGGAGTAGACTGACAATGACTGAGTCATCAGCATACTTTATAATGTGTCTGTTGTCATGTCTGCTCCGACACATGTTTGTGTACAGGATGAAGAGTAGTGGTGACAACACATACCCCTGAGGAGAGCCAGTAGAAGAGCACTTTAGGTCAGACAATGTACCATTGACCCTTACTCTCTGCGTCCTGTTGGTTAAGAAATCCAGAATCCAACCCACCAGATTATTGCTCAAATCAAATTGTTGCAGGAGCCTTTCAACTAACTCTGATCATGACCACTTGTTTAAAGCGTACCTGTGGTGGTCGTGAAAAAAAAAAAAATTATATTGAGCCCCTGTCTCACGTTCTAGTTCAAGTTCAAGTTTAAGTTCAAGTTCAAGTTCAAAGCAATGTGATATAAATCCATTGCTGATGTGCTGGTTCAGCTATGTCAGCAAAACATGGGTGCAGCCATACTAGCGGCTACATGGCCTGCCAGGACGCTTCCTGTGACGTAATATCGTTGGCACCGCGATCTGGATCAATATTGGCTGAGCCTGGAGTGCCCGGATGAGCAGTGGCTTTCGGGATATTCAAATTCAAATTCAAACGTTTATTTCAAACTCAGGGTTCATATTAAATGCAGAACTAAAACGAGTATAAAATAAATAAATAAATGCTTAAATTCAGCGGGTCGTCTCGTCTGATCTGAGGTCGTAACGGCCGCCAGACTGCCGATGATACTATATACAGAGCAGCAGACACTCGGCGTAACGGCCGCCAGACTGCCGATGATTCTACAGATCAGCAGACACTTGGCGCTCTTGTGACAACAAAAACATACAATGCGATATGGATATCACAACATGGCGGAATGTAAAGCCTTTGGATGTCTCAATAATAAGTGAAAAACAAAGATAAAAACTTCTTTTGTGTACCCAAACCCAGCTCACCTTGTCAGAAGATCGTAGCGGAAAAGTGATTGCGCAACCTCGGAGCAGGGCAGACGTTTCCTTTCAGACGAAATTGCGTTGTGTGTGAGGACCACTTCGTCACTTTCACCCTCAGAAGACCTTTCTGGCTCAAACCTGTAGCCATGTTGGACGAATTCTTCCTCAGAGTCCGACAATTCAGCCATAATAAAATAAAAACACTCACAACAGCACCCTAGTCGCTCATACAGACGGAGTATTGACTTTTCAGTAGCAACGTAATGATGTCACATCCGCATGTGTCATGGCTGCGCACAGAGTTTTCATTGGCTGGCCATGCCTGCGGTCGTATTTGCATATTTCTCTGGTGGTATATGGCTGGCAATAATTATTTAACCAAATAACGAATACTTTGCCTAATGTTTTCAAGTTGAATGCGTTTAGACGACCACCACAGGTACCCTTTAAGATAAGTTTTGTGCCGGCCAAGGGTATGCGTGTGAGCGAAAATGCCGGCGATAGTAATGCTAGTAATGCCCAGTTAGTTATTTTAGAGAGGACAAATGGGGAAGAGATAATGCTGGGCTGAAAAATTGAGCTGAATGGTTTAACAATGAGTACCATTGTGTGACATGCTTCATTCACGTACTTTAAAATAACTTTTAGAGTCCAGTAGAGAGCTCAGTTACAGTATTACTAAAGTTACTCCTGATGATTTTTTCTATTTTTTTTTTTTTATTTTTTTATTTAAGTTTTTGTAACGGGTATACAGGTCGTTACAGCAATGCAGTGTTTACATTTTCATCACATGTTCCCTTATTTTCTGATATCTGACAACATTGGAAGATTAATTCTTACAACACCCCTTTTTTTTTTTTTTTTAAAGTGAAAGAAAAAGTGAAATTAAAGAGAAAAAAAAACAAGAAACAAATAACAAAAAAAACCAAACAAACCAGTAAAAAACAAACAAAAAGAAAAAGTAAGTAAATAAAGATAAAAGAGCATCTGAGTAGCGTTGGAACAAAGAGCGGAACCATTATTGAAATGGTATTTGTCAAAGATTAGATCTAATGGAAGACACATATGCGGTCCAGGGTTGCCAAAAGTTCATGAACACATCCATGTCCTGTCTCAGTGCGAATGTCAACTTTTCCATCGAGTAAATGTCTTGGATCACGTTAGTCCAATCTTCAGGTGTAGGACAGTCCTTCAACATCCATTTTTTAGTTAGAGCTTTTTTGCTTGCCAATATTAAAACATTGAATAAGTATTTTTCTCCTCGTCTTTCCAGTGAGTCCGGTAGTAAACCCAAATACAAAGTTACAAAAGAAAAGGGAACTGTAATTTTGAATATTTTCCCCAATATTGTCTGTACCTTGGTCCAATATTGGTGGATAACTGGGCATGACCAAAACACATGAAAATGATTTGCAGTCTTTTCACCGCACAAGCGCCAACAGTTCAATCCCTTATGGGTAAATTTGTTTTGTGCAGGTGTTCTGAAAAATCTTGCCAAGTTTTTCCATCCAAATTCTCTCCACTGCAGGGATGAGGTACTTTTCCATTGCTGTTTATTTAGCTTTTCCCATATTTCCAGTTGTAAAGTGAAATTCCCCTCTTTTTCCCATCTCTCTTTTATATAAGATGTGTTGTCTCCTTTTAAGTCTTGAAGACCTTGGTATATTTTAGAAATGTATCTGATCCCTGGGATCCCTTTATATGCCATTAAGAAGACCTTCAGAACACCTGACTGGGCCCTTTCCAAAACCTCCTTTTTAAGTATATTGTTTATGTGGTGTCTAAGCTGGAAGAACCTGTAAAGGTCTTGATTTATTAGGCCTTGTTTTTTCAAATCTTCAAAACTTCTTAAGATTTGCCCTTTAAAAAAATCGTAATATTTTATCAGCCCTTTCTCCTTCCACTTTTTAAATCTGGTGTCTGTTTTATTAGGAGTAAAGTCCTGATCATAGGCGATCCATTGCAGAAGTCGATAGGGCTCTTTAGTTTGATTCTCTCTGACTATCTTAAACCAAATTTTTAGCGGGGTCTCTATCCACGGGTTAGTGTTATTCAAAAGCTTAGGTAAGACATTGTTCCCTATTATCGCCTGTAGGGGGATGTCACTTGTTATTTGGCATTCGATCTCCTTCCATTGTGCAGTGTAGACTGGGTTACATATCTCTACTAAAGTTTTAATTTGTGCAGCTTTAAAGTAGTCCCTGATATTTGGCAGCGCGAGCCCACCTTTGTCTTTGTTTAGCTGTAGGGTTCTATATCTGATTCTAGGTCTCTTGCCCTGCCATATGAATCTTGAGATCCTTCTGTCCAGCTCCTGCCATGTTTTTTTGGGAGGTTCTACCGGTATTGTTTGGAAAAGGTATAGAAGACGTGGAAGTATATTCATTTTGACTGCTTCAATTCTTTGTGCAGTACCCAAGAATGGTATCATATTCCATCTTGCTAGGTCAGATTTTATTTTTGTCACCAGTGGATCATAGTTTAGTGATATAATTTTGTTGAGTTGTTTCGGGATATTGACCCCCAGATATTTCATAGATTCCGACTCCCAGTTAGTTTTGAGTTTGCTTAGTGAATAATGATTTGGGTCATAGTTGAATGTTAAAACTTGGGTTTTATGCATATTTAATTTGTACCCCGATAAATCTCCATACTCTGAAAAAACTGAGGTTAGTTCTGGTAAAGAAGTGTCCGGCTGCCCTAGGTATATTAAAATGTCATCAGCAAAGAGTGCTATTTTATGTTCCTTCTGACCAAGTGTAATACCTTGAATTTTTTGGTTTTGTCTTATCCATTGGCTCAGAGGTTCTATGAAGATTGCAAAGAGCAGTGGAGACAGGGGGCAGCCCTGACGACATCCTCTTTCCAGTTCAAAAGATGATGATAAATTACCGTTAATCCTTATTTTAGCTGTTGGTTTTTTATATAATGCCTGTATAGTTCTAATGAAGTTATGAAAATTGAAACTGGATAAGATTCTATATAGAAAAGACCAGTCAACCGAATCGAATGCTTTTTCAGCATCTAATCCCAATATGACTGCATTTAAGTAATATTTTTTTATATGATGAATTATGTGTAAAGTGCGTCGAATGTTGTCTTGTGTCTGTCTTTGTCTTATAAAACCTGTTTGGTCTAAATGAATTAGGTCTGTCAGTATATTTTCTAACCTTTTGGCAAGGATAATGGTAAAAAGCTTATAGTCCTGATTTAGTACACTGATTGGTCTGTAGTTGGAGCACTCTAGTTTATCCTTTTCAGGTTTAGGTATAACTGCAATGACCCCTTCTCTCCAGGAGGGGGGGATTTCCCCTGTGTGGAGGACATAATTAAATGTTTTCAGGAGGAGAGGAGATAGTTGCTGTTTAAAGGTTTTGTACCACTCTGCTGTATAGCCATCAGCTCCTGGGGATTTGTTAGCTTTAAGTTTCATAATTGCTTTTTCCAATTCTTTAGGATGTATTTCTGACAGTAGTGTTTTATTTTGTGACTCCGTAAGTTGGGGAAGGTTTAATGTGTTTAGGAATGCCTCGGATGCGTTTTTATGTTTTTTGTGGGAGTATAAGTTCTTATAGTAATTCTCGAAGTTTTTAAGAATATCCTGAATTCTGAATTTTATTTCCTTTGATACTGGGTCTCTGATTTTGTAGATTGCTCTTTCTGTTTGATGTTTCCTCAATTTATAGGCTAGCAATTTTGCCGATTTACTGCCTGCTTCATAGTATTTTTGTTTCAGAAATGTAAGTTTCTTCTGGATTTCTATTGTGTAGATCTCATTTATTTGGTTTTTAATTTCCTTAATCTTGAGCGAGTCAGTAGAATGAGTGTTGCCTTTGTGTTCTTTTTCTAGGTTCCTAAGTTCTGACTCTAATGTGGATAGTTTTTCTTGTCTTAGTTTCTTTTGGGTTGCCAGTTTTGCAATAATCTTTCCTCTTATTACAGCTTTACATGCATCCCACAGTATTAAAGGGGATACTTCTCCATTATCGTTATCTTCCAAATATCTGAGAATATCTGATTCCAATTCATCTTTCAATGGTCCTTTCAGGACATTTGAATTTAACCTCCAAGAAAATGTATTATTTGTGTATTTTTGGATATTTAAGTCCATGTAGATCGGACTGTGGTCGGAGAGATCCATCAGTCCTATTTTACATGTTTTTACTCTTCCAATGTCTCTATTAAACATAAAAAAATAGTCAATCCTTGAGTAAGATGAATGTGGAGTTGAGTAAAATGTATAGTCTTTTACACTGGGGTTGAGTTCCCTCCACACGTCACAGATTCCCAATTCTTTTAGTAGCATCCGAGTCTTCCTGTTTTGGGTGTTATTTTGATGTGGGGAATTACCAGAAGCATCCCAGTATGGATTCAGTCTAAGATTGAAGTCCCCACCACATATCACTAAACCTTGAGCTTTAGTTATCATTAGGTCGAATACATTTTTATAAAATTTCCAGTTAGCCCCTGGGGGAGCATACACATTCAGCAGGGTGATATCTTCTCCCTCTAGCCGCCCAGTTACCAAACTGTATCTCCCTTCTTTATCTTTGTGTTCTGATTTTTTTTCAAATGTAATTTTGGTTGATATCAATGTCGCTACTCCCCTCCTCCTCCCTGATTTATATGAAGATGAAGAGATCATTTTAAACCCTTGTCTACTGAGTTTATTGTGTTCCACGTCTGTTAGGTGGGTTTCTTGTAAAAGTATTATTCCTGCTTTGTCTTTTTTCATTTTGCCTAGAATCTTGGATCTTTTAACTGGATTCAGGATTCCTTTTACATTATATGAAATTATTTTGGTTACACCCTGTTTCTCCATTGTGTTGTTTTGTTTAGTATAACTGTGTGGTGGCCCTCTTTTGTGCTACTCAGAAACTGAAAGAACATTAAAAACAAGAAAAACATTAAGAACATAGTGTAAAAAACTTTAAAACAAAAAGCTGTCATAAGAACTTCCTGAGCTGAGGTCTTTTTAAAGACCCTGTAAGAGCCTTGATGGAGTGAAGGCTCTGAGGGAAATTCCTCAAACTCTGTTACGTGTTGAGGGCCCTCTCTTACCACTGAAAGTAGTCCCATGCTTTTAACGTGAGTTTCAGAACCCAATCCAAACTTGTAATGATTTTTTTTTTTTCCTTTTATGCCTAAACCCTGTGAAATTGTGTGCACCCTCCCACTCCCATCACATCAAACATTCACGCAAAAACAGTATTTGTTAGTATGAGGAGAACATGTGGATTATTGTCACATTTCTATTTTAACAAGTTGTTTTTTTTTTTATTACAAAGACTTATTTGTTTCAAATAATATGATTGTTCCATGAAATGTTTTACCACATGCTGAATATGAATCTCCTTTAATGTTTGTTACCTTGTATGAGGGGGGTTGGATGTGCGGATTGATTCAAGAGAAAAAAAAAAAAAAAGGTCGCTATTCCAACCTGAAAATGGATAGTTTATCCGCGACGCTCTGGTGCTGGGTTTCCCGCTGCTGGTCCGTGGATTTTGAAGGTCTTTGTGTTGTCCATGTTTGCGTTTTGATCTTCTCACTCGGGTCTGCTGCGGGTTTAAATACCGTTACCGGGAGGCCTCTTTTCGCCATGTCAGCTGTTGCTTCTTCCGCCGAATTATAGAGACACGTTTCATCGCCGTAGAAGACCCTTAACTTCGCAGGAAATGGTGTCTGAAAGCGCAATTTCTTCTCTCTTAACACCTTTTTCGCGTCATTGTATTCCCTGCGCTTTTTAAGGACCTCCGGGGCGTAATCGTGTTCCACGTAGACTTTTCTCTCCTGGTGCATAAATCCTTTTTTCTGCCAGGCCAGTCTTACAACCTCTTGTTTTATTTTGAAATTGGAAAATCTTACCAACACCGAACGTGGGGGCGCTTCCGCCGCCGGCCTAGCGGCTAATGAACGATGTGCCTTTTCTATCTTCAAGTCGGTGGTTTGTGGAATATCCAATTTCTCTCTTAGTAAGGATTCCACGCATTCTGCCATTGAGTTAAAACCATTTTCGGTTCCTTCTATCAGACCATGAATTCTTATGTTGTCTCTTCTTTGTTTTCCTTCTTGGTCGGTTAGCTTAGCCTCTATAGCTGCTTGTCTTTTGCGTAGGTCTAGCACAGAATCTTCGAGCACTTTTATTCGATCCTCTGTTTCCAAGATTCGGTTCTCGGCCTGGTCCACTCTGCTGTTTGTCCTTTTCAATTCTTCTCTGAATTCCCGAAATTCGGCCGTAACATCTCGGCGAAATCGTCGTAGCTCCTCAAATAGTGATTTCAGGCTAACCCTTTTGTTAGCTATCACCAGTTCCTCGTCTTCTGAACGGAGATCTTCCAGTTCGGATTCTCCGGCCGATACGTGTCCTGGCCTGGAGAATTTCAGTTTCTTCTGTTTTCCTTTAGACATGATGATTTTGTCTTTTGATTTTCACTCCTCCAAAAATCCGTTAAGTTTGATTTTCAAGGTGTTATCCTGGATTGGGTCTGAGAACTTCAGTGTTAAGCTGCAGTCGCCATGGCGTCCAGACTGGAAGTCCTTCTATTTTTTTTTAAAGAAATACAAGCAATTTATTAAGCTGAGGAAGAACATGACATCTGTAATAATGTTTTTTTTTTATTATGCTGACTGAAATAGTTCTATCATTCATTCATTCATCTTCTTCCGCTTAATCCTTTTCGGGTCGCAGGGGGGCTGGAGCCTATCCCAGCATCTTTGGGCGAGAGGCAGGGTACACCCTGGACAGATCGCCAGTCCATCGCAGGGCCAACACAGAGAGACAGACAACCATTCACTCTCACAGTCATACCTAAGGACAATTTAGAATCCCCAGTTTGATGCCAATTAACCTAACGTGCATGTTTTTGGCATGTGGGAGGAAACCGGAGAAATCCCGGAGTAAACCCACACAGACATGGGGAGAACATGCAAACTCCACACAGATCACTGTTGGTCGGGGGCTGGGATCGAACCCAGGATCCCCCGGCCAAGGGTGAGTTGCTGTGCTGCCGCAGTGCTAACCACTCCGCCACCACGTCGCCCTGGTTCTATCATATCTGTAATAATAATCAGATTTTTATGGTGTTTTTCTTTCCTCTCATTTGTCTGTCTGAGGTCCACAGTGGTGAACCTGAGGGTCAGCAGTCAGAGCAGCTGTGAAGATAACAGCCTGGAAGCTAAATAAGAATATTGCATGTTTACTGTTTATAGAAGAAATTACTACTGTATTTCAATAAATTAATTTTTTGAAAAGGTTTTTGGCAAGATAATGTAAGAAACTCTCAATATTCATCACACATAAGCGTGAAACATTCCAAACCATTCTGATTTAATATTGATAATTATGGTTTTACTTTTGGAAATTTTAATATTTTTACCTATGGCAGGCAGCTGTGTAAACATAGATAGATAGATAGATAGCCTTTATTGTCATTATACAAACAAATGTACAATGAGATTTAAGCATCTCCTTCAGTGCAACATATGTAAAAGAGAAAAATAAAAAGCATAAAAACAATAAATTCCTGCAATAAATAATGTATAATGTGTACAATGTACGTAATCTAAGATAAAATAAGTCATATATACAATATAAAAATAAAAATATTAAAAAGACTGCACAGCATTCTGGACCGTAAATGTCAGTTACACAGTGATGTGTTTAGAGCTATACTGAGAGGGTCAGGGAGGGTTGGACTGAGAATTCAGAGCCATGATGGCTTTTGGAAAAAAACTGTTCTTAAGTCTATTTGTCCTGGCTCTGCTGAACCTGTAGAGCCTCCCTGAGGGCAGCAGGTCAAACAGGTCAGCTCCAGGGTAGTAGATGTCCTTGATGATGTATTGTGCTCTCCTAAGGCAGCGGGCTGTGTAAATGTCTGTCAGGGAGGGGAGAGGGTGGCCGATGATCTTCTGTGCTGCCTTTACTACCCTCTGCAACCTCTCCCTGTCTACCATAGTGCAATTCCCATACCACACTGTAATGCAGTATGTGAGCAGACTCTCAATGGATGAGCGATAGAAGGTCAGCAGCAGGGTGGAGTTGAGGTCGTACTTCCTGAGGACTCTCAGGAAGTGTAGCCGCTGCTGAGCCTTCTTAATAATTGCCGAGATGTTGTCTGTCCAGGAGATGTCAGAGGAGATAAGGACGCCGAGGTACCGGAATGTGTGGACCCTCTCCACACACTCGCCGTTAATGAAGAGGGGGGCTGGGTCGGTATTGGTCCTCCTGAAGTTGACAATGATTTCCTTGGTTTTCTTGGTGTTCAGAGTCAGGTTATTTTCTAAACACCAAGTTGCCAACTTCAGGATCTCCCCGTTATAGGCTGTCTCGTCCCCCCCAGAAATAAGTCCAACCACCGTGGTGTCATCAGCAAACTTCATGATGAGGTTGTTGTTGTAGGCTGGACGACAGTCATAGGTGTAGAGACAGTACAGGAGGGGGCTCAGCACACAGCCCTGTGGGGAGCCAGTACTCAACGTCCGTGTGGAGGAGAAGTAGGAGCCAAGTCTCACAGTCTGGGACCGGTTAGTGAGAAAGTTCTTTATCCAAGCACATGTGAGAGGTGGGAGACCAAGGGTGTTCAGTTTGGTGATTAGAATGTCCGGGATAATTGTATTGAAGGCCGAGCTGTAGTCCACGAAGAGCATTCGGACGTAGCTGTGCTGCCGCTCCAAGTGGGACAGTGCAAAATGGAGGGCTACGGTGATGGCATCTTCAGTGGATCGGTTTTCACGATATGCAAACTGGTAAGAATCAAGGTCCGGGGAAAGATGGCTCTTAATGTGCTGAAGAAGCAGTCTCTCGAAACACTTCATAATTACCGGGGTGAGGGCCACAGGACGGTAATCATTTAGGCTGGTGGTGGGAGACTTCTTTGGTACCGGAATGATTTTTTTTTTTTTTTTTAATGGCGCAGGAGGCAGGGCGGCCGTACCAGCAGCAACTCTCTCGTGTCTTTGTGTTTCTATCTGTTTATACCTGTATATAGTGTGTCTCTTATTAACCAGGGCTCTGTAGGAATACTCGGACTAAGACTGGACCAACTTTTCTCTCTTTTTTAGCCGGTCTTTTTTTCTAGTTTTCGTCACTTTTTCTCTTCCTCAGACAATGGAGATCAACAGAGGTGGGGGCGGACGCATTGTTTACACACGTGAACAGCTGATTGAGCTGAGGAGGCCGGAGCCTGGAGTGCTGCGGCCGGCAGTGAAGCCCCTCATCCCGGACGAGCTGAAGAAGAGACACCGCGGGCGAAGAGCTGGAGCGAAGGTGAGGAGGAGGAGGAGGAAGCATAAGCCGGCTGTACCGATGATCATCACCGGGAAAGTGCGTTCCATGGGAAACAAGACAGATGAGATCACAGCGCTGGTCAGGACACAAAAGGAGTATCGTGAGTGTAGTTTTATGTGTTTTAAGGTCCTGGAGAGACTGGTCTTAGCCCACCTGAGGCTGCAGGTGGAGATGTGGCTGGACCCTTTGCAGTTTGCATATCAGCCCCATTTAGGAGTTGAAGATGCTGTCATCTACCTGCTGCAACGAGCCCATCAGCACCTGGATGGTGGAGGAGATACTGTGAGAATCACTTTTTTTTGATTTCTCCAGTGCCTTTAACACCATCCAGCCACTGCTGCTGGGCGAGAAACTGCGGGGGATGGGGGTTGACAGCTCTGTGATCTCCTGGATTACCGACTACCTGACAGGCAGACCATAGTTTGTCAGGCTGGGCAGTGTCTTGTCTGGAGTGGTGGCTAGTGATACGGGAGTGCCACAGGGGACTGTGCTCTCTCCTTTTCTTTTTACCTTATACACCACGGACTTTCAGTGTAACACTGAGTCATGTCACCTGCAAAAATTCTCTGATGACTCAGCTGTTGTTGGGTGTATAAGAGGAGGAGAGGAGGGGGAGTACAGGGCACTGGTAGACAGATTTGTGGAGTGGACGGAACAGAATCACCTGAGGTTGAATGTCAGCAAGACCAGGGAGATGGTGATTGACTTCAGGAAGAGGAAGGCTCCTTCTCAGCCACTGCAGATTAGGGGGGAGGATGTGGGAGTGGTTGAAGACTACAAATATCTGGGTGTCAGGATCAGCAGCGGGTTGGACTGGAGATCCAACACCGATGCTGCGCACAAGAAGGGGATGAGCAGACTCTATTTCCTGAGAAAACTGAGATCCTTCAACGTGTGCAGCAGGATGCTGGAGCTTTTCTACCAGACTGTTGTCGCCAGCGCCATCTTCTTTGCTGCGGTCTGTTGGGGTAGCAGTATCAGGGCCAGAGATACCAACAGACTTGACAAGATTATCATGAGGGCTGGCTCTGTAATTGGTCTCAGACCGGAGACCTTTGAGACAGTGGTGGAGAGGAGAACACTAAATAAACTGCGATCCATCATGAACAATCCTGATCACCCCCTCCACCACACACTAGATAGACAGCGAAGCACTTTCTCCAGTAGACTACTGCAGCTTCGTTGTCGAACGGCCAGGTACAGGAAATCTTTCCTGCCACATGCAATTTCACTGTACAATAACTCACTATGATGTTGTATTCTGGTCATAGCTATGCTGCCACACTGCACCTTACAGACTAACTGGTACCTCACATTTCACTCTGTTCCTGATAGTCCTTCTTTGTGCAATGAGATGATTCATGTGTTTATACGGGTCATCATCATATATTAAGCTATGATGTATATAGGTTCCATAGTCGTGTTTCTTTTTTACTTTCCATGGGTAATCCCTTTGTCTGTCGTGTGTGTTTCTGTTGTTTGGCTGTCAACTGTCATGCTGCTGTTACACTGTAATTTCCCAGTTTGGGATCAATAAAGTACATCTATCTATCTATCTATCCATCTATCTATTATGGCAGATTTCAGACAGGACGGGATGACTGCCTGGGCCAGGGAGAGGTTGAAAATCCTGGTAAAGATGGAGGTGAGCTGGGAGGCACATGCTCTAAGCACCTTACCAGGAACTCCATCTGGGCCGGCAGCCTTCTTGGGGTTCACTGTCAGGAGCACCCGTCTGACGTCATGCTCACTGGGCTGAGGCTGGTGAGTGCTACTGTTGAGTTATTTCAAAGCGAGCAAAGAAGCTATTTAGCTCCTCTGCCAGCAGTGCACTCAGGTTCTCTGATGTTGTAGCACAGCCTCTGTAATTCGTGATGTTTTGAATTCCCTGCCACACCTCCCGTATGTTGTTACTAGACAAGTGGGACTCTATTCTCATCTTGTAGTCCGCTTTAGCTTTTTTAACTCCTCTTTTCAGATCGGCTAGAGTAGACCTATAAAGGTCTCTGTCACCTGATCTGAAGGCAGCATCACGGGCTCTGAGGAGTGTGCGGACCTGGCTGGTCATCCAGGGTTTCTGGTTATATATTAAATTCATAAAATCAGTTACTCCAGCATTTCTCGGTATGCTCCTAATTTTGTTCTTGTGCGTCTATATTTACCTCCTCCAAGGAGGTAATGTTTTTACAGGGGTTTGTCTGTCTGTCTGTCTGTCTGTCTGTCTGTTACCAACATAACTCAAAAAGTCATGGACGGATTTTGACGAAATTTTCAGGAAAGGTGTGTAATGGCACGGGGAACAGATGATTAGATTTTGGTGATGATCTGAGAGTGCATACCTCCACCAAGGGCTTTGTTTGTATTTGTGCAGCAGGATTACACAAAAACTACTGGATGGATTTGGATGAAATTTTCACCAGAAGTGGTTCTTGGCCTACAGAGGAACCCATTACATTTTGGTGATGATCTGGGAATGCATACCTCAGCCAAGGCTCTTCTCACAGTGTGTCAGCCACAATACTCCAAAACTGATGGACAGACTTTGATGACATTTTCAACACAAGTGGCTATAGGCCTACACACAAACCCATTACATTTTGGAGGTGCTCCATGAGAAACGGAAGGAGCCTTGGTGGAGGTATGCGCTCTATGAGTGATTTTCTAGTTTTTCTTTTTACGAGTTCCTTCACTAAAATGAGAGTGTACAGCCCTGGGATGAGACACACCTTGGGTGTGTTATAGCGGTGACATCTGTGTCATACCTGCGTAAATAAATACCAAGCATTTCAAAAACATGCATGGATGGCCTGAGGCAATACTTGGCTGTCCCATGCTACCATGCCACAAGCACCGAGGCATCAGCATCTATGGTGCTTTCAATGTATTTTGTTTTTATTTACATTTGACATACCATTCCGACTTCACCAGAACTAGGGTTGTATATACGTATATACAGCTCTTTGGTTGCCCAAGAAACAATCTGTGTTAGGGTGTGAGGCTGTGTCGGCACTTTTTTCTCTCCACTGCAGCTCTCTCTGTCTCTAATTAGGGGCAGTTGGGTTAATTGCCTCACCTGCAACTAATGCGGAGCTGCCTATTTAAGACGTGGTGTGACTGTAACTCATTGTGAGATCGTCAGACATCTTTCACGCTATCAGCCTCGCTCTTAAACTTGAAATTCATCCTGCCTTTTGACTGCCTGATTATCCTTGTGCATCTGCTTCCTCTTCCAGCTCCCTGTATTCCCAGACCTGCCTATTGCCTGTCCTTCCTGGAATTATGTACGTAAGGAGCAAATTGTCTCCTAATCCTTTTCAATGTTAAAAATACTGGGAGATTTGTGTAATACAACTAACTATTAAAAATGAATTAAAGGCTTTTTTTCAAATTTTCTGTAAAATGTAATTTTAAACAAATAATGAGGAATAAATTAGGACCCCCCCTCCCCATCTTTTTTAGGACACCCCACATTCATTCCCACTTACAATGGCTAAAATAAATGTTAAAAAAATGCAAATAAAAACAAAAACAAGGTTTGACATAGATATATGAACATTTCTTAATGAAGAACTGAAAATTTAACGGGGTGTCCTAATTGTTTCACATGACTCTATATGGGTCACCATCTATTCATCTATTATGTTTAAACGTTTTTAGTGGTTTTACTTTCCATGGATCATCCCTTTGTCTATTATGCTGTGTGTGCTACTGTCGTTTGGTTGTCTACTGTTATGCTTCTTTTACACTGTAGTTTCCCAGATTGGGATCAATAAAGTACATCTATCTATCTATCTATCTATCTATCTATCTATCTATCTATCTATCTATCTATCTATCTATCTATCTATCTATCTATCTATCTATCTATCTATTACCCTCTGCATTATCTTTGAATACCCCTGTTCTCCCCTCCCCACTATAGAAACCTACCAACCGCCCTGTCAGAGTGGGCTCCGTGCCCTCTGTGGGCACAGCTGTGATCAGTATTCCATCTCCTTTCCACACGAGGACCACCAAAGCCTCATTCCAGTCAGACGCCAGGTTCCCGCTGTCCTCTGTTGCCTACAGTTGTCTGGAGTGAACTCACACATGCTCCCACCATTTCCCACCAGCCAGCAAAAGATACTATTACCACTATTTCATCACTGCCCATTCATAACCCTTGCCCAAACTCATCCTGCTTCCCTTCTCTCCCCCATAGGGCTGTCAGCGCACGCACCTCACAAGCACCAGCACAAATAAACTTTAATTATCACTTGCCCTGTGCCTCTGAGTCTGCTCTGTGCCCTCTGGGTCATATTTGCAAAACATGTCAATCAGTGATTCCCCAGCAATCTGTCCTGGTCTCTCATCAATCATTCCTGGTCTCTCAGTCATCTGTCAAGGACCTTTCAAATTTGAATTTTTGATCACACAGTGATCTCCCAAATGTTTTCACAGAAACCATTTTTACAAGGCAAGCTTGTTGAGAATTTTTTGATCTCTCAATAGCTACCCAACAACTTCCATCCGTGTAAAGTGGCCCTTAGTTAACATGTCCAAAATGAGACTAGAAATAAGTGCTCTACTCCCATAGCTTTCCTTGAAGCATGTTGCCAGTTAATTTTGATCAACAACTCCTCTGCAACACCTGCTTGTAACAGCTCCAACCCTATTTAACAGTATTTTAGCATTTTAGTCACACTTTTGGCCATCAAGTTTTCTGCTACTGCTACTGGAGCGGCAGGAGCTGAGGAGGTAGAGCGGATCATCCACTAACCGGAGGGTTGGCGGTTCGAGTCCTGCTCTCCCCAGTCATCCTGCCGTTGTGTCCATGGGCAAGACACTTTACTCACCTTGGCTCCTGTGTCCATGACACTGGGTATAAATGTTTGGCAGTGGTCGGAGTGGCCGCTGGTACGGATTGGCAGCCACGTTTCTGTAAGTCTACCCCAGGGCAGCTGTGGCTACAGGAGTAGCTTATCAGTGTCTGTCTGGAGTGAATGAATAATGGACTCACTGTAAGCGCTTTGAGATGTCACTTGACATGTAAAGCACCATATAAATCTAATTCATGATTACTATGGCAAAAAAAGAAAAAAAAATGACTAAAGCAGATAACTTCTAACTCTTATAACCAGTGTGGATGAAAACCATGGATTTTGATATCAAGGACTGGCAAAGACCCACTGCACCACTCTGATCTAGTTGCTTTTCAGTTGTCCATTTATTTGTGTTTTATGCTCACCCTGTCCCACTTGGTCTTGAGAAACATAGCTTTTGAATTTCACAGACAGACATGACACTGCTTGGAGCACAACTGCTTATTAGGCAGGCAACCCTGAACACACACAAAGCCAAAGTAGAAGGGAAAGGGATTAGTTTTCACTTCGGCTAGAACATTTGCTTTGCCAAAGGCATTGGATATAAATGACTTTTTTTTTCTTTTTTGGTTGTGTGTGTCTCAGTGTCAGTCAGCTATATTTGAAATGCCAAAGATCTAATGCGTGTCCCCTTGTGGCAACCTTGTAGAATTATTGTAGGCAGTGCTGTTATAGCTAATCAAGACTGCTGTTGTTTTGAGAAGTAGAGTCCTGAAATATAGTTAGTATTTTTTATCATTTATACCCTTTAAAGTCATCTGACTCTGAATCATACAGAGTAAGGGTAAATGTAAAAAGACTTGGGGTATCCAAAGATTAGTATCCATGGAGGGATATGAATATTTCAAATATGTTGGCAAGGGACAGGATTTGCAGTGACAAAAACAGATTTTTATTTAATCGGTCATTTGTTGGTGCTGGAAATCTTGGCCTGGAATCTGCTGTCTTGACAGAGAGCCCAAAGCATTGGCTGTTGCCCAGTCATCTAAGCCATCATGGTTTCTATGCTTGTCGATTGCATCCAAAGGGCAAAATACTGTGATGCTTTTTAGTTTATACCCTTCTTTATAAAAAGTATTGTTCCAACAGACAAACAGCCTATAAAGAGCAAGGGAATACAACTCTTGGAAACAAAATGAGTTGTGTTTAAATCATCTGTTAATAAATTGTATTCCATGAAAGTTTTGTGTCTTGAAACAAAAGGTAAAATGATTAGGAGAAGTGTGTGGGACCAGGAGTTTCTACTCTTTTATGAGACCATTCTCCAAGAGAAAGCACCCTATATGGTTATTTTATGAGCAGGTATTACAACCTGTATGTATGTTTCTACATTAAGCAACCACAGGTGGTCTTACAAATAATAACTTGAATTAGTGTGGCTGAGAGTTCCAGTTACAATGGCTCTCTTTTATCAAACATGCATGAGATAGAAAATTGGTTATATGACAATTTCAATTAAAAGATTGGTATTTATCAATGTGGTGTGATCTTTGGATACACTATGACAGGGACAAGCTCATGCATGCAAGTTTTCAAGTCCCTGTGGACTTGGGGTGCAACAGAGAATTGTGTGGGAGAATTATCCCGCGACCCGAAAAGGATTAAGTGGAAGAAGATGAATGAATGAATGAATGAATGAATGAATGAATGAATGAATGAATGTGCAACCCTTCAAGATTCAAAGGCTTTATTATCATGTACACAGTTAAGAAATGCAACATTTCCTGAGTAATGGAATTCTTACTCTGCTCTCCAAACGAATGCCAAGGTAATAGTTACACATCAATACTAATAAGGTAATAACACACCTAATACTAATGAATACTAATAACACACACTAATAACACACATAAGGCAATTAGGACAACTTAAACACACCTTAATACTAAGTACTAATACAAATGAATACTAATAAAACATATTAGGCAATTAAGACAGTTAAAGCAGTTAAACTAGAGGAAACAAGAGGAATGAAAATTGAAAATTCACTGGATGACTATAATGGACAATGGTTTGTTAATATCAGAGATTATATGAACCTGGTATGGCATAAGCCTATGTACAGTGTGCAAATGAGCAATGTGTAAATGAGCAATGTACAAATTAGCACCCAGTGTGAGAATTTCTCTGTAATGATAATACCCAGAAGACTGTACAATGATAATTTTGCAGCAGAGATGATATGGACATGAGACGGGGTGAGACTATGTACACTGTGCAAGTGAGCAATGTGCAAATTTAGCAACCAGTGTGTGAATTCCTATTTGCAAAGCTGTGTCCGGAGTTTGTAGTGTATTCAAGAGTCTGATGGCAGTGGGAAAGGAGTTTTTTATTCTGGATGTCCTGCATTTCACACTTCTGTACCTCCGGCCTGAGGGTAGAAGTGTGAACATTCTGTGCTGGGGGTGGGATGGGGTCCTGGATGATGGCGGCAGCTCTCCTTTGGACTCTGCGGTGGTAGATGCTCTGCAGAGAGGGGAATGGAGTCCTGATGATTTTCTCCGCTGTCTTCACCACTCTCTGTAGGCGTTTGCGGTCCAGGGCAGTAGTGCTGCCGTACCACGGAGTGATGCAGTTGGTCAAGATGCTCTCAAGGATGCTGCTGTAGAAATTGTTGAGGATCTTGGGGAGCATGTCAAGCTTCTTCAGCCTCCTCAGAAAGTACAGCTGCTATTGAGCTCTCAATCAGCTCTGTGGTGTTGAGTGCCCACATAAGATCCTCGCTGATGTGGAGGCTCATGTATTTAAAGCTGCTGACCCTCTCCACCCCAAGCTTGTGGATGAATGGCAGCTGATGGGGTCTCCTCCTCCCTTTTCTCATGTCCACTATCATCTCCTTCGTCTTGTCCATGTTGAGGGTGAGGTTGTTGTCCTCACACCATGACACCAGGCTGGTCACCTCCCTCGTGTAGGATGCTTCATCACTACCAGTGATATGTTTGCCTTGTGTTATTTAGATGAGTGTTATAGCAATTTCTTTTTAAAGATTAAAGAAACTGATTTGCTCTGATCTGATTTGAGCACAACATCTAAAAATTGCAGCTATTTGTTGGGATGGAGAAAATGGAATTAAGCTTCTAGCTTCTGAATTTGGAAATATTTTTAGAGCGTTGTGATTGAGCACCAAACTGATAGCTTTTCAACTATATGTGTACTGCATATATGCACGACAGGAGGTTGTTTCCTTTGTGACTACCTAATGTGTTACATTGTGGAGAGTGTAAATAACGGAGGCAGATTTATGCAGCAGACGACTTTATTCACACTCACATCAGTCACACACAGAAAAAGCATATCTCAATACACCAGGGTCTCTCCTTTTATATCAACCACCCATCTCACATCTGCATGACATCTCGCATCACAATACATTCAACCCTTCTCCCCCCAACTACTTCTTCCTGCTACCTCACCATAATCTCTCTCATCTCCATACCTATTGTCCTTCTCTGTTTACCCTCTGCATCCAGTCTGAGATGATTAACCCAGCCTCTACAACATTAATATTCTATAATGGTATTTCTTTGACTAAGTTTGGTGTTTTGTAGCCTACACTATGGATTATCTAGTTACCTGCACTGGCAAACTCCACATCAGAGCAGGTACTGTGTGTACAGAAATGTGGTGGTGCTTTGCATCAGAATGAAAAACAAAAATGCTGAGCACGGAGGGGGGTTCTTCACATTGTTGTATTCCTGTTCATTTTTGTATTCTAGGTATTTGATAATCTGTTGTTTGATTGGGGTTCAGGTTTCTTTGTATTATCTCATCGTTTAGTTATTTTTCCCGTTGTAGTGTTGTCATTTATACATTTCTTTACTGTCTTGTTTTCCAGTTTATTTCCCAATGTTTATTATTTGTTCTCCGTCTAGTTGTCGTCTTGTAGAGGTATGTTTGATCCTGTGTTCTCTCTACTTCGGCTGCAGCTGTCGGTGAGCACTTCCGGGGTTTACTCTGGTCATGGGCAGTGCTCCTGTCAGCTGTCAGTCCTGTCTCCTTTCCGCTCATGTGACTCACAGTTGATTGGCAATCACTCTCGCTGCCTACTTACAGACAGCTTCTCTGCTTGCTAATCGCTGCGTCCTAAAATCCAGTTCAGATGTTGATTCCACGTCTGCTCTCATCCTGGTTCCTGCCTTGCCTTAGTTTTGTAAGTGTTTTTTGTTCCTTGTATACTTTGTGTTCTTTATTAAACTCGCACAACTCACAGTTTAACATCTGGGTCTTCGTTTCTGCCCCAAGGGGTAATTCATGACAAAAGGGACCCAAATCAGCCAAGGGAACTCTTCTATACACACAAGAAAAAAGTGTGGGAAATTATTTTCACCTCTTTGGTTCTGTATGTAATGCCACTTTTGATGCTGCCAAACATCACTACTTTATTATTTTCCACTTCTCTTATAATAATGCCATTTTACACTTTGGGGAAGTTACTCTTTTTTGCCATCATATACTGTGGTGTGTTGTAAATGCTGGGGTGAGGCCACCTAATACAGGGGCTAGGTGTTTAAATTAGAGAGATTTGTCAGAGACTGACCACATACACATACTTCATAAATACCATGGAACTTGTTCTATGATTATTTCTGCACAAGGATGTGCATTCATTCCTATGTACTTTTGATACGGTGGGGCAAAAAAGTATTTAGTCAGTCACCAATTGTGCAAGTTCTCCCACTTAAAAGATGAGAGAGGTCTCCAATTTTCATCATAGGTATACCTCAACTATGAGAGACAAAATGAGAAAAAAAAATCGAGAAAATCACATTGAAGGATTTTTAATGAATTAATTGGTAAATTCCTCAGTAAAATAAGTATTTGGTCACCTACAAACAAGCAAGATTTCTGGCTCTCACAGACCTGTAACTTCTTCTTTAAGAGGCTCCTCTGTCCTCCACTCGTTACCTGGATTAATGGCACCTGTTTGAACTCGTTATCAGTATAAAAGACACCTGTCCACAACCTCAAACAGTCAGACTCCAAACTCCGCTATGGCCAAGACCAAAGAGCTGTTAAAGGACACCAGAAATAAAATTGTAGATCTGCACCAGGCTGGGAAGACTGAATCTGCAATAGGTAAGCAGCTTGGTGTGAAGAAATCAACTGTGGGAGCAATTATTAGAAAATGGAAGACATACAAGACTACTGATAATCTCCCTCGATCTGGGGCTCTACGCAAGATCTCACCCCATGGGGTCAAAATGATCACGAGAACGATGAGCAAAAATCCCAGAACCACACGGGGGAACCTAGTGAATGACCTGCAGAGAGCTGGGACCAAAGTAACAAAGACTACATCAGAAACACACTACGCCGCCGGGGACTCAAATCCTGCAGTGCCAGACGTGTCCCCCTGCTTAAGTCAGTACATGTCCAGGCCCGTCTGAAGTTTGCTAGAGAACATTTGGATGATCCAGAAGAGGATTGGGAGAATGTCATATGGTCAAATGAAACCAAAATAGAACTTTTTGGTAAAAACTCAACTTGTCGTGTTTGGAGGAGAAAGAACACCATACCTACTGTGAAGCATGGGGGTGGAAACATCATACTTTGGGGCTGTTTTTCTGCAAAGGGACCAGGACGACTGATCCGTGTAAAGGAAAGAATGAATGGGGCCATGTATCGTGAGATTTTGAGTGAAAACCTCCTTCCACCAGCAAGGGCATTGAAGATGAAACGTGGCTGAGTCTTTCAGCATGACAATGATCCCAAACACACCGCCCGGGCAACGAAGGAGTGGCTTCGTAAGAAGCATTTCAAGGTCCTGGAGTGGCCTAGCCAGTCTCCAGATCTCAACCCCACAGAAAATCTTTGGAGGGAGTTGAAAGTCTGTGTTGCCCAGCGACAGCCCCAAAACATCATTGCTCTAGAGGAGATCTGCATGGAGGAATGGGCCAAAATACCAGCAACAGTGTGTGAAAACCTTGTGAAAACTTACAGAAAACGTTTGACCTCTGTCATTGCCAACAAAGGGTACATAACAAAGTACTGAGATGAACTTTTGTTATTGACCAAATACTTATTTTACCGAGGAATTTACTAATTAATTCATTAAAAATCCTTCAATGTGATTTTCTGGATTTTTTTTTTCTTATTTTGTCTCTCAAAGTTGAGGTATACCTATGATGAAAATTGGAGACCTCTCTCATCTTTTAAGTGGGAGAACTTGCACAATTGGTGGCTGACTAAATACTTTTTTACCCCACTGTAAATGAGGGCCATTGTCTGTAAACCAGATCCTCACCTTTTCCTAGGCCTAACCTAGTACTTTTTTGTGCTCAATCCTAAACATTATCCCAACCTCAGCCACCTTAATATTGTAACGTGCTGCTCGACATGGCGACGTCCCACCGGGAGATTCGAACTCACGCCTCCCGCTCCGGAGTCCCGCACCCTACCTGTGTCGCCAATAGGGTCAACCCACTTGGCAAGCCAAGTAGGGTGCTCATATTGAGTTCGCTACACTACTCCCCTCTGGTTCTCGACATCGTCCCGATGTCAGCGCCCCATTACTGCTTTGGACAGGAGATCCCACTTCTGACACCAGTGTAATGTGCTGCTCGACATGGCGACGTCCCACCGGGAGATTCGAACTCACGCCTCCCGCTCCGGAGTCCCGCACCCTACCTGTGTCGCCAATAGGGTCAACCCACTTGGCAAGCCAAGTAGGGTGCTCATATTGAGTTCGCTACACTATGTATATTTAGGACATAAAAGTGCAATGTGAAGCCCAAAATAACTTATAAATAATGAAGTCAAAGATGGCAGTAAGAAAAAGGCAAGATGGGTCTCCAAGATGGAAGAGTGGTTTTCAGTTTGTCTACTGCAGCTTTAATATGCCAACAAATGCGGTAGCATCACCATCTTTACCATAGTATATACGTACTGTCATATTTGGCTGTGGGAAATACATGACATATTTTTGCCTATCAGATGACATGTTGCACTGGTTACATGGCTGTACAGTGTTGCCCATGACATGCCAGTTACCAAATGTAACTTCTGTTTTGAATATGTATTTATCCTCTTGGCACAACTTGAAAATAAAGGAAATTGAATTACACAAGTTTTTCCCTAAATAATAATAATAATAATAATAATAATAATAATAATAATAATAATTGCACAGTAAACACACTATTTTTTCTCAGTAGTTTGTGTTGTAATATAATATTTAGCTAGCAGCCTATTTAGGATCTGTAGCAATAACAAAAATGATCAGATTTTTTCTGACAGAATAAATAATAGAGCTCATTGTAACTTTGGACAAAGTCAAGCAATTTGTGTTCCCCTTTTCACTATAGCCAGTAGGTCATAAACTTTTTTCGGACATGGACAAAATATAAATATATAAATATATAAAGTATATTAAACTAGACCACCAGAGTGGTGGTCTAGTTGATAGCGCAATGGCCCCACAACTGGGAGGTTGGGGGTTCAAGCCCCAGCCAGGTCATACCAAAGACCATATAAAAATGGTATTTCCCGCCTTCTAGCTTGGTGCTCAGCAAAATAAAATGGGGGAAGGAGAAGTTGTTTGTGGTGGCACCTTGCATGGAAGCGACCCCTCTGATTCTAGATGTGATTAACATTGTATGCAGGAGAAACAATTTTGTTCTACTGTACATGATTGGCTTTATGGATTGAATGACAATAGAGATGTCTTCTTCTATTTTCAAGAGGACAATAGTATCTGCAAATTTGTTTTCGTTCATTTTCTTTTTACCATATCTGCATTGTCACTGTCCGTAGGGCTGAGTCATATTGATGTAACCAAATCAAGAATAGAATATATGCAGGCTATTCAAGAGAGCTTTTAGGGCTGGAGACAAGGAGAAGCTGAGGGGAGTGCAGCATGAGCTGAGAGAGATGCTGAGGAGGTGCAAGGACAATTATAGGAGGAAGTTGGAAGATAAACTCAGGTAAAACAACACTGAAGATGTGTGGGAGGGAATGAAACAAATAACTGGGTGCAAGGGGAGAGTCGGGCAGCCATCTGGGAGCCAGGAGAGAGCTGAGGAACTGAATCTGTTTTTTAATAGGTTCAACTCACAGTCTGTCACCCCCAAAACACAGCCAGGCCCCCACCCATCCCTCCCCACCCACCCACCCTCCTGTGCAGAACCTCTCTCCACCCCCCCACCCCCTCCTCAGGGGACACCAGGACCCTCCATCACTTCATGGTGACTACAGACCAGGTGGAGAAACAGCTGGAGAGACTCCGTCAGTGGAAGGCAGCAGGCTCTGATGGCATCTCCGCCAGGACCCTGAGGACCTGTGCCAACCAACTAGCTCCGGTACTGAAACACCTATACAACCTGAGCCTGAGTCTGGAGAGAGTACCAGTGCTGTGGAAGACACCCTGCGTGGTTCCTGTCCCCAAGAAGTCATCTCCATCGGACCTGAATGACTATCAACCAGTTGCCCCCACATTTCATGTGATGAAGGTCCTGGAGAGACTGGTCTTAGCCCACCTGAGGCTGCAGGTGAAGACGTGGCTGGACCCTCTGCAGTTTGCATATCAGCCCCATTTAGGATTTGAAGATGCTGTCATCTACCTGCTGCAATGAGCACATCTGCACCTGGATGGTGGAGGAAATACTGTGAGAATCACTTTTTTTTTAATTTCTCCAGTGCCTTTACAGTAATACCATCCAGCCACTGCTGCTGGGTGAGAAGCTGCGGGTGATGGGGGTTGACAGCTCTGTGATCTCCTGGATTACTGACTACCTGACAGGCAGGCCACAGTTTGTCCAGCTGGGCAATGTCTTGTCTGGAGTGGTGGCTAGTGATACGGGAGCTCCACAGGGAATTGTGCTCTCTCCTTTTCTCTTTACTTTATACACCACTGACTTTCAGTACAACACAGAGTCATGTCACCTGCAGAAATTCTCTGACGACTCAGCTGTTGTGGGGTGTATAAGAGGAGGAGAGGAGGGGGAGTACAGGGCACTGGTAGACAGATTTGTGGAGTGAACGGAGCAGAATCACATGAGGTTGAATGTCAGCAAGACTAGAGAGATGGTGATTGACTTCAGGAAGAGGAAGATGCCTTCTCAGCCACTGCAGATTAGGGGGGGAGGATGTGGGAGTGGTTGAGGACTACAAATATCTGAGTGTCAGGATCAGTAGCGGGTTGGACTGGAGATCCAACCCTGATGCTGCGCACAAGAAGGGGATGAGCAGACTCTACTTCCTGAGGAAGCTGAGATCCTTCAACATATGCAGCAGGATGCTGGAGCTTTTCTACCAGACCGTTTTCGCCAGCACCATCTTCTTTGCTGCTGTCTGTTGGGGAAGCAGTATCAGGGCCAGAGACATCAACAGACTTGAATGAATGAATGAATCTTTATTCATTATCAAGATTATCAAGAGGGCTGGCTCTGTAATTGGTCTCAGACTGGAGACCTTTGAGACAGTAGTGGAGAGGAGAACACTAAATAAACTGCAATCCATCATGGACAATCCTGATCACCCCCTTCACCACACACTAGACAGACAGCGAAGCACTTTCTCCAGTAGACTACTACAGCTTCGCTGTCGAACGGCCAGGTACAGGAAATCTTTCCTGCCACATGCAATTTCACTGTACAATAACTCACTATGATGGTGTATTCTGGTCATAACAATGCTGCCACACTGCACCTTACAGTCTAACTGGCACCTCACATTTCACTTTGCTCCTGATAGTCCTTCTTTGTGCAATGGGATGATTCATGTGTTTATACGGGTCATCATATATGAAGCTATGATGTATATAGGTTTTATAGTCGTGTTAGTTTTACTTTCCATGGGTAATCCCTTTGTCTGTCATGTGTGTGTTTCTATTGTTTGGTTGTCTACTGTCATGCTGCTGTTACACTGTAATTTCCCAGTTTGGGATCAATTATGTGGGGTCACCCCCCACAGCCTACAGACTAGCAGAGCGCACAGCTGGAGCAATTAGCAGAACAATGACTGATATCAATAGGCAGCCTCTCTTTGTCTAGCTTCTTCCTGCCAGTAATCTGCTTTGATATGTGTGACTCAAATGCAGGTGTTCATGTTTCCTGTTCTGTTCTGTGATGCTAATGTGCCTTTCATGTATTGTCTGTAGTGGGGTATTTAAACTGCATATCGCTCTGTAACTCATTCTCTCTCTGACCACTGCTTCTGACGACACGCATTCTGTGTCTCCTCACGAGAGCCTGAGAGCTCGCTCTGGCGCGCCTGCACGGCGCTGGGGTGAGTTCCGTGATGGCAGTATGATTAATAAACTCCCTCAAAAACTCTCAGTTTGCTGCCTATTATTTCATGCTGCCACACTGGTGACCCCGAGAAAGAACACGCTGACGCCAACAAACGCAGCACCCGGCGGTGACTCCAACGATAAGTGAACGCAGCAACCTGACGCAAATAGACTGCCCTCCCTTCTGCTACAGGGAGATCTCGACGCAGAGCCATTACCAGGCGAACTCTCTGGAGCTCATCCACGACCAGGAAAGCTGCAGAAAGCGTCATTGTGCGATCCCCGCCTGAGATCTGCACATCCACACTGGGACCGGCCGAGGGACAAAGATCGTCTCCTCCCTCTCACCGCTCCAACACACCATGACCCGACACAGCGAACAACACCAGCAGCTTCAACAGGGATGACCATCGGCGCCGACGACGCTGATCTCCATCAAGCTCCCTGACCCTGACTCGCCTCTCAACAGCGGACCACCCATGCACCGAACCCCCGCGCACACACCGGGGGGTTACGAGGACAGCGCACCACGCACGGGACAATACCGGCTCCACACAGACCACCATCGTCATTCGCCGCTGCACACAGAACCTTCAGGGCTGCTCACACACCTGAAGCACGCACGCAGCTCGCTCACAGGATTTTCTAATGGTCTCAGCCACGGCGCACAAGGGAATTCAGCCGTCAGCTTTCCCCGAGGACGTTAGGACTGCGCGCGCACCTAAAGTCAACACGCCAAGTCCCTCACAGCTGCAGCTCCTTTTTTTCTTCATGGCCGCGAGAGGAGTCAGTGACTAATTTTTCTTCTTACAGCTGCTGTGGACCTCCGCACGTTCAACGGGACAGCCCCTCAACATCGTGGATCCACAGGCAATTTTTGAGCGGCCCAGACAAATTCGCCGTCCCGGGCCGGCACTTGCGACCCCCACCCCCCCCTCCCTCCACCGCCGCCTGCAGCGAGCTTTCCCAGCAGCTCGCTCCCAAAGCCGGACTATCGAGGCCTCAACTCCCCGCTGAGCCCTCTGGGGGGGAGTACTGTGGGCGACCCCCACAGCCTACGGACAAGCAGAGCGCACAGCTGGAGCAATTAGCAGAACAATGACTGATATCAATAGGCAACCTCTCTTTGTCTTGCTCCTTCCTGCCAGTAATCTGCTTTGATATGTGTGACTCAAATGCAGGTGTTCATGCTTCCTGTTCTGTTCTGTGATGCAAATGTGCCTTTCATGTATTGTCTGTAGTGGGGTATAAAAACTGCATATGCTCTGTAACTCTCTCTCTCTCTCACTGACTGCTCATCTGACTACACGCATTGCCTGTATCTGCTGAGGAGAGCCTCCGGGCTCGCTCCGGCGCGTATGCACGGCGCTGGAGTGAGTTCTCGTGATGGCGGTATGATTAATAAACTCCCTTAAAAACTCTCAGTTCGCCGCTTATTATTTCATGCCGCCACAAATGTCTGTCCGTCCGTCCGTCTATCTATCTATCTATCTATCTATCTATCTATCTATCTATCTATCTATCTATCTATCTATCTATCTATCTATCTATCTATCTATCTATCTATCTATCTATCTATCTGTCTGTCTGTCTATCTATCTATCTATTTCTTAATACTTTCAGTCATTGCAAAGGCTTGCAATCTGTCTATCTGTCTATCTATCTATTTCTTAATACTTTCAGTCATTGCAAAGGCTTCTCAAATCAGTCATTTTTCCATCCTCTAGATATTGATGTAAAAATGTTATTCACTCCATCTGCTTTGTTGCCTTCATTATTTTGCCCATCTTCCAGAAAAAGGTGATTGATTCAGTCATCCATCAGCTGCCTCCTACTAACTCTGAATAACTGTACGTTTCCAGATTTATTTGCACTTTTTCCTGTTTATGCTCTGTCCCCTCTTCCCCTTCCTTGTTTTGATAACTGTAAAATAAAAATTTGCTGAAGTGTCTTGGCCCCTGCGAGGGCATGGAAAAACATAAAATTAGTTCTGTCTCGCCTCTGCAACCCTTGCTTACAGACAAACTGACAAGTGCAGAGGCGAGATAAAAGTCAGTGAGAACATAAAATCCCTTGCTTTCACTGGATCCTGAAAGAGTGTCACTAAAAAAAAAATTACATTGCCTATACTCATGGAGAGGTATGTAGAGTCCTGGATGGAGCACAGCAGTGCAGCAGCATGCTGCTCTGAAAAGGGGAGATTTTTCTTTGTGTGAGCTGTTCTCAAATAGACCTGTTATTCACTCACTGCTCAAACAGCAGCAACCTGTATATCCGCCTGCAAAAGAATCTGCTGCACCAAGGTAAACTATGATGCTAAGGCTTTACTGAGGAACAGACTGTAAACATAAATGAAGAACTGCACAATATAATATCAAACCCTTTTTTTCATGTAAGTCGGAATTCTGTTGATGCAATGCACTTTGATTCAAACAACAACAAGCCATTGTTTCCAGAAATGTTTTACCTTACTTACAGGTGCAAAAAGCCATTCAGTTCCACAGTTTCTGCAATGTTTATTCAGCTGCTGGAGGAGATTTAATTTGCATATCTCCAGTCTATAGATCTTTTCAGCCATTTCTCATGAATAACTGACAAATGCAGCAGTCTTCTCATCAAAGTTATTCAGCAGGGACATGATTTTCTTCTCTTGGCAGAGGGTTCCACACCAAAAGAGATAACTTAAAAGCAAATTTAAATGTGGAGATTATCCAGTCTAAATGTATGGACTGGCAATGGAGAAAGGCTCAATGGATGTATTCAGTTGAGAGATGGGAGTTTATCAATGGCCAGTATGCTTTTGTGAAATATAGCTTTAACCTTAGGTGCTGCTATGGTAACAAAGCTAAAACAGCCTGAGGCTTGGCTAGTACTGTCATCTAACATGACAACACTTACGGAATGTAACATCTGCAGAACTGTCTTTTTAACTGCTTGGAGGCAGTGTCTTGTCATTAGGAAAAGGGTGCCCACTCTTCAGGCTCTCTTTCCCTGATTAATCTTGCATTACAAATTCACAAGGTAGGCCCGAAACCAGCACCTGCTCATTGTGCCTTTTTTTTTTTTTTTTTTTTTTTAAAGATAGTGCATGACTCACATAAGCTGAATGAACTTCATTGTCTAAAGTTTGCAATCTGTCGAAAAAAAACCCTTCAAACACCCCAAGCATTTTAATTTAAAAAACTTTTTCTTAGCAACTTGTTTTTTGAAATGACATAAATTGCTTCATTTTTCATAGTTGTAAGGAAATACCACCGGAGCACACACACCACACAGTCATGGCAAAACAGGAAGGCATTAATTTCCTATTAGAAATAAATTTAAAGGAATTCAAACTCACCACTGCTTTTTAAATACTGCTATAAAACTGTCTCCATCTGTGAGTGTTGGATGAAGTCCCTTGAGATCAATTATTTTTTGACATTTCATTATTCACCCGAAGCTCATTATCAAACACATAGCAGGGGTTTAGTTGCCTTTACACAGAACAACAGTGTGTGGGAAATCCAATTCTCATCTATTACACGACACAATTAACCAATAAAAGGTTTTTTTTTTTGTTTTTTTTTTTAGCATTTATTGCCCAAAAGTATAGCTCAAACTTCTATGATCATTCTTGTTCAGTTTTGATTTTCCCAATAGTTGTACTGAAGGCAAGACTCCTCTCAAAATGAAATATCAAAACTGTTGAAATTTAGTTGGAAAGTGTTTCTGCTTAAACACTATGATGTTTTCATTTTAGCTTGTTTTTTTAAAGGTTGAAAGCAGGGCAGCTGTGGGAATCTGTAAGGGCCAGAAACACCAAAGTTTATAGCCAGATTAGAAATTCAAAAGCAAGGTACTGTTATGTCTGGAAATTAGGGGACAGCAGAGGCGGTGGCTGTGCAGAACAGTGGCTTCACTGAACAGTAAGTTGGTAGCACCTTTATCATACAGTGTAGCTGTTATACTAGCTAACAGGGAGTACAGCCTGATCTAACCACTGAGGCGGGGCGCCAAAGAAGCCGAGCTGCCGCCAATGATCCCCTAATAAAGGCACGACGTGATGACGTCACACGTGTGTCCCTCGTCACATCCACGTGGTCTGTGGTAAGCTGGGGTTTCGCAACATCCCCCCCACCGCCCCACCAGGAAAACCAAAAAAACATTATGAGCACTTTTAAACTTTTAAACTCACAGCAACTTTTTTCAAAAAAACAGAACCTGGGTCACAGGGTGGACTGCCAGTAAAACCCTACACGGTCAAGTGTGTTATTGTGCCACTGTAATCAACTGTGCTCTGTCTAAACATTGCAAAACATTGTCACTGCTACAATTTAACTTCAGGGGCCTCAGACGAGCCTGCGGTGGGCGCGCCCCTGGAGGCGCTGGCTGCAGCGGACCTGACTGCCATCTGGGGCTTCACAACAGGTACTGCACTGACAGGTGGTGCTATAATAATCAGTTTTATGATTTTGGAAATATTTCAAGCACAGCTGGGTCTATACAGAGCGCTGAGACCAAGCTGATGCCTGCGCCCACTAAGGAGCATCCCCAGGCTTCTGCTGAGCAGATCCAGTGCCAGCAGGGAGCCGACTTCCTGTCTCCATGCCAGGCGAGCCACCTGCTTGGGTCATCTCGCTGGGGGGTCGCGGGACTGCACCAACCACCATGCCTGCTGCAGGGGCCACCGCAGCAGGGCCGGAGTTGGACCTCAAGAGGGCCAGGCCCGAGACGTCGCCATCTGGATCGACAGAGTCCTGGACAGCGGTGGAGCTTGAGCTCAGGCAACTGCTCTCCTTTGTTTTCATTGTTTCAGTTTTGGAGAGATCTTGTCGGGCTCTTGGTGGGGACAGCCAAGTGCAGCCATCAGCTACACCTGAGCTCACCTCACCAGGCTCTACTGCCGGCGGTAACCCTGACCTTGCCTCTTTGTCCATCCTATCAGAGTCCTTCCCCAGGGTCACCGAGGTTTGTCTGACTTTGTTAGAGATCTCCATGGGTCCAACCTCACCACCTGAGATCTTCGTGGGTCCAGGTCCTCCTGCTGAGGTCATCGTGGGTGCTCCGTCCCAGCCCGGGACCTCCGTAGGTGCTGCTTCCCCTCCGAATGAGGTCTTCACATATGCTCCGTCCCAGCCCGGGGCCTCCGAGGGTGCTGCTTCCCTGTCTGATGAGGTTGTCGTGGGTGCTCTGTCTCAGCGTGGGACCTCCGTGGGTGCAGCTCCTCCTCAGTCCAGGTCTCCGTGGGTGTTGTGTCCTAGTCGGGGACCGTCGTGGGTCCTGTGCCCCAGCCTGAAACCAACTTGGGTGCTGTGCTCCAGTGTGGGCACCGTGGGTGCAGCTCTGGCCCAGTCTGGGTCCACCAAGGGTGCAGCTCTGCTCCAGCCCAGAGCTACCGTGGATGCAGCTCTGTTTTTGCCTGGAGCCACCGTGGGTGCTGCGATGTCCCAGTCTGGGACCACCGAGGGTGCTACAGGCCAGTCCGAGGGAGTCGTGGTTCCCCCTCCTCTGCCAGACACCATCGTGGTGCCCTCTCCTCTGCCAGACGCCATCATGGTCCCCTCTCTTCTGCCAGATGCGGTCGTGGTTCCCTCTCCTCTGCCAGACGCCGTTGTGGTTCCCTTTCCTCCACCTGGCATCATCATGGATCTCCCTACTCCGCTGTCCTCTCCTTCATTGGGCTTTCCCATGGCACAGCCACCTTCTGGGCCACCCCTTCTTTTTAGGTGGCTGAAGAACCCTGGCTGACCACTTGACATATTGCAGCGTTGGGTTGGGTGGCTCATATTCTCTGGCAGGCCACCCAACTCTTACCACTTCACTGTCTGTCAGGCCTGGAACTTTGGCTGCTTTCTTGAACTGTTTAGTTCTTTGGCCTAGGGGAGCTAGGGGCCTGGTTTTGCCTGGTGTGAGTCCTGAGTGGGGTTTTGTCTTGTTCCCTGCTCTCCTGTTCCCCCCAACTCCCACCTGGGCAGGTTTGTTGTTTTTGGAGGGGGGGGGGTCATTTTCTTTTTTGATGTTACCCTTGGGTGTCTGGACTCCACCCCTTAAGGGGGGATAGGCTCTGTCACGAGATGGAGTGTGGTGTTTCACCGTGCTCAGGTTCTTTATTTATTGTTGTTCTTATCCTATGTTTTCTCAAGTTCATATATTTTTTCTCTGTGTGTCGTTTTTTTTTTATGTGTAGTCTCCGTGGTATGAGCTCTCCTCTTCAAGAAACTCCCTCCTCCATTTTCATCTTGTTTGTGCACTCAACTCAGTAATTAGGTCTCCTGCCCTCTCATGAGATCCACACCTGATGGCACTCATTGTGTTTGATTACCTGCCTTATTTAAAAATGCTTTTCCTACCACTCAGTTATCAGTGCCTCAAGGTTGTCTCCGTTGTTTGTCAACTCCGCTGGAACCCCTACCCTGTTCCGACATGCTTCCCTGTTTGTTACCCTCATCATTTCCCTGCACTCCTCAGTTGCTGTAAGTTTATTTTTGCTCACTGTTTGGACTTTATGTTCTCTTTAATAAATTGCACAACTAGCAGTTCAGTGTCTGTGTTTTCCTCTCTGCCCTGAAGGGGCAATTCATAACATGGCACTATAGTGTTGACCTTAAGTTCCAATCTATAAAATCATTCTTTGCGGAAGAAAAATTGTTTCAACTCAAAAGTCTGGTCATGAGCTGCTTCTATCACCCAAGAACCAGAACTGTATCACTATCCTACTTTTTTTTTTTTTTTTTTTTTTTCGGTTCCGGTTCCGCCGGACCGGCGGCGCCACACGAGTCGGCTGCCTGTTGCAACAGCCTTTTCTTTTTATCTTCCTTCTTCTTTCTACACCTTTCACTCTGTATATATATCACGGACGCACGGATCGCCCCGGGGGTCTCCCGGGTCGGCGGACGGAGCCACGGTTTGCAGCGGGAGACGTTACAGCGGGGAGGAGCTAGTGCTAGCTAGCACTTGGCCGCCGCCCGGTGCTAATGGGAAACTCGACATACCGGGAGCTGTAGCGAAAACGATGCGGGTGCCGGGCTGGAGTTTAGGCGGCGTGAAAGAAATATAAGACAGAATAATAAAGAGCGATGGCAAGAACCAAGCAGACCGCCCGTAAAATCTACTGGAGGAAGAAGCCCCCCCCCCAGGAGACAGCTAGCCACCAGGGCTGCTCGGAGAGGTGCTCTGGCCACCGGCAGAGTGAAGAGGCCTCACCGTCACAGGCCCGTGGCTCTGAGAGAGATCCGTCGCTGCCAGAAATCCACGGAGCTGCTCATCCGTAAGCTGCCCGTCCAGTGCCTGGTGAGGGAGATCGCTCAGGACTTCAAGACCGTCCTGCGTTTCCTGAGCTTCGCCGTCATGGCTCTGCAGGAGACCTGCGAGGCCCACCTGGTGGGTCTCTTCTTCGCTAAGGGGGTCACCATCATGCCCAAAGACTTCCAGCTGGCCCGCTGCATCCGCGGAGAGAGAGCTTAGACTTTATGCTGCACATTCACCAGCCATAATGCTCTGCACTGTGTGTCTATATATATACATTTATAGTAATATGGACATACTATGTTTACTAGATGTTGTTTTTTTCTTGCCTTCTGATTGTTGCTCTGAGTGTTGCTATCCCTATGCTGTTGCAATCCTGGAATTTCCCCATTGTGGGACTAATAAAGGCTTATCTTATCTTATCTTATCCATCAACCATAAAGGGGAAGTTAATCCCTCCTAAAGGACTTAGTCATTCTCCCTTTTCTGCTCTTTGGCAAAGGAATGTTTCAATTTACGGGTTTATGGTTGATATAATCAAGACTTGGGAGTCAAGATTCTCCAGTAAACAGCCAGACAGTTTCACAGTGCCATCTGGTAGACAAATCAGGAATATTTAGGTTTTTTTTCTTTGCAGTGGAAATTATGTATTATGGACAAAAAAATTAATTCATATTCTTTCTCTCAAGACAGTATCCGCTACTGAAGACATGGTTGAACTCTTGAGATGGACAATGTGGTTTCAAACGCTTTTATTTATATGATTTGATATGCTCTGCTTTATTTTCAGGAAGAAATTAATTTTTGCATGCTTACTATCACAAATTAATTATAGTTACAATGTATAGACATTGTATGTTCCCTTATTATTGAGTAGAATATCTTAGTCACTAAAGTTTAAGGAGTTTATACTTTATTCAGCAACATATGTGTCTTTAGGGGGGTCTCACTTCTCATATCAAATGTCTCTCCCCCTGTCCTCCTCTGTCTGTGACCCCCACCTCAGAAATCTGAACTGACCAATGGGCTCCCAAACCTATCTTCATTGCCTTTTTAGTCAGTTTATGACTTCTGCCAAACAAAGAAGCTCAAATGTGATTGGTTCAGCCCAGTTGTCATGAAGTTTAGAACCATCCTGCCACACCCGAGAAAAGCTTGCTTTTTGTTTCCTTTGTTTCAGTTTTGGGGTGTTGGTCAAGCTGTAAGGAGCAGACATCTCTGCTTTCCTATTTTTTTTTTTTTTTTCCTATCTTCAAGTAGGCCAGAGTCTCCCATGCTCTGCAAAAACAATTTTTTCTTTAAAGTTCACTTTTTCCTTATTTCAATCCTTTGCTTTAAATCACCATCTAAGAAGATTTTGTTTGATTTTTTCTAAGTTAAACCAACTCATTTAAACCACCAACATCGGAAGAAACAGATTTGTGATGTGTTTTTGCCTCAGACTGAATTTCTGATGGGACTTTGTACAATAAGCTAATTCTTTCTTCAGTGCATAACTAGCGTCATCACTGCTGAAGAACCAGCCTTTGTGATCTCGGGAGGAGGCCATAACCATGGTAAAGAGCCTGTCTGCCAGTCTTCTAACAGAACCCATGCTGGTCCAGTTGAAACAGAATCCAGTGGACTGCCTGCCACCTACTGGGACACAGTGATTCTGCTTGTTGACGGTCAGTTGTTTAACTTAAACTTTTTTTGTAACTTAAGATTTTTATTCATTTTTCATTATATATATTGCATTCAGATCACAGTCTACATTTAAAAAAACAAAGGGGCTAGAGTAAAAAAGAAAAAGAAAAAAAAAAGGGGGGGGGGACAAATGTTGGAGCATCAAGTTTTTAGTTTCCATCTCTTAATTCTTCTGGTTTTTCCAGCGTCTTTGGTTATTCTTTCAATATCTGTCTCGTTGTTGCACTTTGTAGTGTGTCCATTTCCGCCATTTTTTTCCCCATAGTCCTTCTTGCATTCTTTGTCGATATGTTAGTTTTTCCATCATACGTATGTCCTCAATAATGTCAGTCCATTGCTCTTGGTCAGGAAGAACTTCTGATCGCCATTTTTTTGTGATTGTTTTTTTACATGCAATCAACAAGATTTTAACTAGATATCTGTCCTCAGCCTGTATAACATTGTCTCTTTTAAGATCACATAGGTACATCAGGTTACAGTTCATTGGTATATTATATCCTAATATCCTCTGTATTGTCACATGTATAGATTTCCAGAATGATGAGATTTTGCAGCATTTCCAAAACATATGTGAGTGGTCTGCATTTTGAGCCCCACATCCCCTCCAGCATAAAGATTGGGTATTTGTATATTTTCCTTGAATCTGTGGTGTAATGAAGAAGCGAATCAGGTTTTTCCATCCAAATTCCCTCCATGTTCTTGAATTTGTTGATGTGTGTTGTGTTTTCCATATTTCCTGCCAGCTTTCTTCTGTTATGTTTAAATTGAGCTCTTTCTCCCATTTCTCCTTTATATAGTTACTTGAATGATTGTTTGCCATAAGTTTCTGATATAGCTTTGAAATAATTCTTGTTTTATTTCCTGTATATGAGCTTAAAATGAATTGTATAATCTCGCTCACATCTGTTTGGAGGTTATGCCTAATCTTCTTCATATAATAGTCTCTCATCTGCAGATATCTGAAGAATTCCGATCTTTCTAGTTTAAATTTTCTCCTGATGTTTACAAAGCTCCCGAGATCTTTTTTTCCGATATTGCCCCTTGCTGTGATTCCCTTGTTCACCAGATTTTTGTATCCCCTATCTTGTTTTGCCGGTTCAAACTGACTGTCAAATGCTACCCATTTCAATAGTTTTATGTCTTCCTTTATATTATACTTTTGTACTATTTTATACCACAGTTCTAAAGTAAATTTAGTGATTGGGTCTATTTGTTTGATTTGCTTATATGCATCTTTATCTCCTATTATGCTTTGTACTGGGAGTCCCTCAATTTCCTTTTCCATTTCTTTCCATTTTGCCTCATATCCCTCGTCGCACCAACATATGATATATCTTATTTGTGCTGAGTAGTAATATTCTTTTAGACTCGGTAGGCCCATGCCTCCTTTCTCTTTTGGTAACTGGAGAGTTTTATATTTCACTCTTGGTTTTTTACCTCCCCAAACAAATCTCGATATCATCCTGTCCCACTTTGAGAATTGGGCATCTGGAATCTCTGTTGGTAGAGCCTGGAAGAGGTAAAGTAATCTAGGTTGTATGCTGATTTTGACTGTCTCAATTTTTGAATTCAGATCCATATTTAAGATTGACCATCTATCAATATCTTTTTTTATTTCTTGTTCCAACCTATCATAGTTTGCTTTATAGATTTTGCTTAGATCTTTAGGTATGTTCACTCCAAGGTATTTTATTTCTTTTTGTTTCCAGTTTAGTTTGATCTTATCAGTTATCTGGTTTAGAGGGTTATAGTGGAATGTCAGTATTTGTGTTTTTTGTTATGTTTATCTTGTATCCTGATAATTTTCCAAAATTTTCTATCAAGTTCATCATTTCCATTATTGATTCATCTGGTTGTTCAAGGTAAACTATAATATCGTCTGCAAATAGCCCAATCTTGTGTTCCGCCCCCTTTATTGTTACACCTTTTAATTTCTTATTTTGTCGTATCGCTTGAGCCAGTGGCTCTATGAACAGAGCAAACAAGGTGGGTGATAAGCAGCATCCCTGCCTAGTTGATCTTTGTATATTTACTTTGTCTGTTAAGCTACCGTTTATCTTGATTCTTGCCACAGGTTCTTGATACAGCGTCCTTATGCATTGTACTGATTTTTCGTTAAATCCAAAGCGTTCCAGCACACTATATAGGAATTTCCAGTTAACCCTGTCAAATGCTTTTTCTGCGTCTAAACTCATTATTACTGCGCTTTTCTTTTCTTTATGTATTTGATTAATTATATGTATTGTTCTCCTGATATTGTCATGTGTTTGGCGTCCCTCTATGAAACCAGTTTGATCATCTTCTATCAATTCCGTCAAGAATGTCTTTATTCGTTTACATATAATTGTTGTATATATTTTATAATCCACATTTAATAAAGAGATTGGCCTATAGTTTCCGCATTGTTCTCTATCTTTCCCTGGCTTTAAAATGACTGAAATAATGGCTTCGTTCCATGATGGAGGTATTTTGTTGTTGTTCAACGTCCAATTAAATGACTTTAGAAGCTGTGGCGTGAGTTCTTCTATAAACAGTTTATAAAACTCAGACGGGTATCCATCACGTCATGATTTACCGTTTTTAAGTGACTTAATCACATCTCTAATCTCTTGTGTTGTTATTTCTGCTGTTAGCTTTTCATTTTGTTGATTTCCTATTGATGGCAAGTCCAATGTGCATAGAAATTTTTTAATATCTTTAGTATTTGTTTCTTCAGGTTGCGAGTATAGTTCTTGGTAGAAATTATGGAATATTTCTTCGATGTTTTCTGGGTTAACTGTGGTTTTATTTGTGGTGGGGGTCTTTAATCTTATATACATTATTCATTGTTTGTTGTTTTCTTAACCGTTTTGCCAGCAGTTTTGTGGCTTTTGGTCCCGTTTCATAATATTTTTGCTTTAGATATCTATTTTTCCTTTCAATTTCATCCATTTGTGTTTCTTTTATCTTTATTTTTTCTTCTTTAATTTCTTGATATATTTTTGGGTCATTTGTGCTTTGATGTTTATGTTCTAATTCCCTCAGTCTCTCACATCTTTGTTCATATGCTTCCAGTTTAGTCTTATTTGCTTTTCCTGTTTCAACAATTAATTTACCTCTTAACACGGCTTTTAGTGCATCCCATAGTATTGTTGGGTCCACTTCTTCATTGTCATTCTCTTGGATATATTCATTTATGTTTACTTTTATTCTTTCTTTCATTTTATCATCATTTAACAGTCCTACATTAAGTTTCCATGTTGTTTGTCGTTTTCTATTGTTTAAATTTATTTCCATGTATATAGGATTATGATCTGATATTTCTGCCCCTCCAATCCAACAATTTCTCACCCTGTGTCTGTCACCTTCATTCATAAGGAAGTAATCTATTCTAGAGTGTACTTTATGGACTGCTGAATAATGTGTATAGTCTTTTTCGAGTGGGTGCAGGTCCCTCCAAATGTCTACCATACCCATTTCTGCCAGTGAGGTTCTTATGAACTTTGTTACATGTTTTTTTGTCTTCTTAACACTTGTATCAATTTCATGATCCATGACAGCATTTAAGTCTCCTCCACAAATTAGGACTCCTTCACTGTGTGTTGCTATGAGATCAAACAGATGTTGAAAAAAACCCTTGTCACTTTCTGGTGGGGCATAGATGTTCACTAATGTGATCTGCATTCCATCTATTCTACCCTTTATTATTACATACCTGCCTTCTTTATCCTGGATTTCCTGTTCACATTCAAATTGTATTTTATTTGAGATTAGTATCATAACCCCCCTTTTAGTTCCTCCCTTAAATGAACTGTAGTAGGAGTTCTTATAGCCAAATCTCTTTAGTTTCACATGTTCTGTCTTGCTCAAATGTGTCTCTTGCATAAATATAATTTCGGCTTTTTCCTTCTTGAATTTTCTTATTATTCTTTCCCTTTTAACAGGTGAGTTCAGACCATTCACGTTTAGTGTTATTATCTTAAGATTTTTACCCATAATCATGTTTTTCCATTTTTTTAACTTGTGCTCCTAGCCCCTTTAAAAACAAAAATAACACATATTTATATAAAAACACATTAAAAAATCTCGACCTCCGTACTTTGGGCCTTTCTTCTTCCCACTGGTCCCTGTTGGTGGGTGGAGGGAATGTCCTCACCGAGTGTAGGGCCCTCCCTAGACCTGTATTTACTATCCAAGAAATAGTCATTAGTCTAGAAATGTCCAACAAATATCACTTAAACCTCTCCTAGCCGTCTGTTTCTCTTTTACCTTGTCTTCTTGGCCTTCATTTCTTCTGTGTCTTTCTTAATCTTTGTTATAATCTAGGCTTTCAGTTGAAAGCCTTGTAGTCTTTCCTGGGCCCGCTGCTCCACGTTTCCCCCCGTCTTTTGCCGTTCACTCGCCTCCACTCCGGCTGTCGTGATGCGTTCAGGGCCGCCGCTGCTCCTACCGTTTCCTCTGGCACGTACACCTCAAGGCCCCGCTCCATCATGTCCTGCGCTGCCTCTCTGGCTGTGTTGTATGTCCTCATGCCGTTCTCCCAATGAATCCTCATCTTCGTTAGCGGCGTTTGGAATCTAATTTTTTTTTCTTTCAGCGTTTTTTTTTAATGTTGGCATATTTCTTCCGCTGTTGCACAATTTCTGCCGGGTAGTCATGATCAAAGAATATCTGCTTGTCGCCGATTCGTATCTTTTTTTTCCACGCTCGTGTCAGGATTCTTTCCTTTACATCATATTTCAGAAAGTTTACCACAACTGACCTGGGTGTAGAGCGTGGGTTCGGGTTCTGTGTCGAGGCTCTGTGCGCTCGTTGAATCTGCAGATCCGCTTCGCTGGGCAGTTCCAGCTCTTTTTTTAAGAACTGATCCATGAATTTCGTCATCGAGTTGCCTTCAATGCCCTCCGGGATCCCGAAGATGCGTATATTGCCCCGTCTGGATCTGCTCTCCAAGTCGGTTACTTTCTCCTGCATCCTCTGCATTTGTGCCGTCAGGGTCTGCAGCTGTTCGCTTGCCTCGCTATTCCAATCTTCCAGCTCTGATATTCGGGCCTGCGCTTCTGTCATACACGCCCGCTGGGAGCGCAGCTCCTCCATGTTTTCTGCTAGCTTGCGCTCCATTTCTCTTCGGAGGCCCATAATTTCCTCCTTAATCTCTTTTTTCAGCTCCTCCTTAAGAGCCGCTAAATCCTGTTGTAGCTGCCGTTTGAAGTCTCTCAACTCTTTACCCAAACTGGCGATGCCAGTGTTCATGGTATCGAGTTTTGTGTCCTCCATTTTCTCTGCTGCAGTCACCTCGTTTTTTTGGGCCCCGTGTTCAGCGGTT
This sequence comes from Pholidichthys leucotaenia, assembly GCA_020510985.1. NCBI lineage: Eukaryota > Metazoa > Chordata > Actinopteri > Cichliformes > Pholidichthyidae > Pholidichthys > Pholidichthys leucotaenia. Next base: position 370,840,645 of record CM035842.1, on the reverse strand, counting down.
TCTCCTGCGTTGTTGAAGAGGAATTCTTTAATTTTACTCTGCTTTTGTCCTTGTGCCCGGCTCCTTCGTGTTTTCATCCCTTAGTTTATTGATCCGCTTATGTCGAGTTGGCCATTTACCGATGATTTTTAATCCGGCTAGGGAGAGCTCTCTGTTTAAGCGTTATGTCTCTCCGCCATCTTCCCGGAAGTCCGTTTAACTTAAACTTAACCTTTTAACTGTGAAGATTTCATGGAAAGATCGAGCACCCCTAGTGGCACAGTGCAGCACTGTGCCTATCAACTGATATGATGTGCAGAAACACTGCCCAGCTGTACTGAGGATTTGTACTAATTATGCCTGTTCACAAGGTGGCAGACACGTGTTGGCTGACACGGAATACATCAAAGAGCAAGAAATACTTCTTCTTCTTCTAAATCAAATCAAATCAAATCAAACTTTATTGTCATATTGCTGTACATACAACTGTAGTGCAGGCAAGATGAAATTGCGTTTCTCTCGGCATCCATATAAGAAGCAGCATGATTAAGACACACTCCCACATAGCTCCACCCCCCACCCCACCCCTACCCCCCCCATCCATTCACACATCCCTGAGACATACTTGGGGAAAAAGAATAACTAACTATAATATACAAAATGTCCATAGGTGCAGTAGTGTGTATGTGAGATTCCGGGTCAGCTGTTCAGCATCCTGACAGCTTGTGGGAGGAAGCTGTTGATCAGTCTGGTGGTTCTGCCTCTGATGCTCCGGAATCATTTACCAGATGGAAGAAGTGCTACTTCTTTTTGCCTTTCTACTTTTTCTACTGTGCTATTTGAAAACAAATATGGCCACTCTCTCTGGTAGTCCATCGATTCGATGATGACCATCTTCTTTATTTGTGAGTCTGCTGGTGTTTGAATAGTCCGATCGTGGATCTGCAGATTCGGTTACAGACCGGGCATGTGAAGGAGGTGCTGGGGGAGCAGGGGGGACTTGGCGAGCATGCCCTGCAGAGACCTACAGGAGGTGTGAAGTTGGTTGCTTAGGAGACGAGAAGTGGGAGAGAATGTCCCAGCAGGAGCCCCGGAGGCTAGAAGGATGAGAGAGACAATGAGACGCCAAGGAGCCTGTATGTTTGCTCAAGGACTGTGGGTTGGGGGTGTGTTATTTGATGTTGGGGGTTTTGTGTCTTTGGAGGGTATAAGAACTGTGAAGGATGATTGTTCCCCTTCTTTTGTTGAGATACTTGCTTGATAGAGGATGTAGACTCTCAATAAACCTTTCCTGAGAAATAAACTCAGTCTCGTTTGTGAAGGCATCCTCTACACTGAATTAATTAAAATAAGGCCTGAAAAGATGAAAGTGCGACGAAATCCAATCCATTTTTTTCTTTTTTCTTTTTTTTTTTAAAGTCAACTCGTTCAGCGAAATTCCCTGCAAGGTAAATTGAATTAACCAATATTTTCTTTTCCTCAAGTGTTCAGTGATGACGCCACTGGACATGCAACAGTAATGAAAATTACTGAGAGGAAATTGTTTGAAATAACAGCGCAAAGTTAAAATTGTGAGATTATTCTTGCATGAATAATCTGCAGAATTGCTGGAATAGTTACTGGAGTTTGGCTCATGACAAACCAGATTAAAGGGAGCCATCGTCCATTCTTTTAAAAAGTTGCTGGCAGAAACAAACCAGTAGAAGCGTGAAACAAAGCAAGGCATGGTCAGCAGGCTACATTCACATCCCAGTTGACCGAGTTGCCACATGTGCTTCCCATTCTGCTAGTGGGAGCTGCACATGTGCAGACTAAGCAGTGCAACTGCCATTTTATCATCCTGGCAGCCATTTTGGAGCTGAAGCAGTAACCGCCGCCAAGCAAAGTCACTGTGCCTCCTCCTCCTTGAGTGCAGGAGGAACTGCCGTCATCTTGTGGTCAACCATAAGAAATGCATCCTTTAATAAAATATCTAAAACTTTTAATCTGTTAAGCCGATTTCTAACCAAATCGAGCTTCCAAACTAACTTCAAAGCAATCCATATTATTCAGAATAACCTAAATTTAAAACCAATTTAAAGTTTCTATGCCAAAAGCAGCGAAAAAGAAACTTGTTGGCTGTTGAAGGTTTATTCTCATTTGGTAAATCACTTGCCCAACATAAATGAATACCAGAAGGATATGAAGCATACACTTTGTATTTAATCACTTATGTTAACCACACATTTTTTCAAATTCAAATTCAAATGTTTATTTCAAACTCAGGGTTCATATTAGGAGCAAAACTGAAACGAGTAGAAAATAGATAAATAAATAAATAAAAGTATATACAGATCAGCAGACACTCGGCGCTCTTGTAACAACAATAACATACAATAATGGGCTCAGTATAAAATGGAACGCCACCACTTCCAAATGCTGGAATGAAGTGTGAGTGACGAGTTGACAATTGCTGATATAAGATGATTGTTACATGCCAGCAACCTTCTCATAAAACTGTAAACATTCTTACGTAACAATTCGCCAAAAGACGGAATGTTCACAGACACAAACATTTTGCTTGCACTCGACCTTCGTGGTACATCTAACAACCTTCTTAGGGAGTTATTATATGCAATGCGGATTTTGTTCCTAACAGCAACATTGCTATTAAACCATAAAGGTGAGCAGTACATTGAGGTACAGAAGGTCTTGAACAACATACATTTGACATCAGGGGAACATCTATGGAAATTTCTCAACAGTAAATTTGTTTGAGCATACAGTTTCCTGAGATGCCTGTTACAATCAACATTGGTCTTATCAGATTCAATCCACACACCTAGGTATTTGACTTTTTCAACAAAGTTCAAGCTATTACCACAAAGTGGCATAACAGGATTCGACGTATTGACACCCTTTGGTTTGAAAGCCATACACATAGATTTAGTACAGTTGAACAAGATGTCATTTTTTTCACCAAATTTTTCACATACCGAAAGGAGATGTTGCATCGCTGCAGTAGACAAACTTAACAAACAGAGGTCATCAGCGTAGAAAATGTGATTTAGCAGTGCACCGTTAAAGGAGCCGCCCACATTAGTATTGTTCAACAGTACACTGAGATCATCAACATAGACATTAAACAACAAGGATGACAGTATACCACCTTGTTTAACACCGTTGGTCACATGAAATTTGGATGAGGTGACATTGCCCCATCTAACAACCATAGACTGCCTTCTGTACCAGTATAACAGGATGCTAACAATGTAAATAGGAATACCTCGATCGATCAATTTTCTGAACAAACACCAGTGGTTAATCCTGTCAAAAGCTTTGCTAGCATCTAGGAACGTAGCATAGACAGTAGTGGAATGGCTTCTGAAGTAGTCAACAAATTCATGGAGTAGATAAACAGCCTTGTCAGTTGAAAGAGCTGATTTGAAACCAAACTGATTGTCGTTTGTCCACAGATAATCCTCAGTTCTGTTCAGGAGTAAACCCTCTAACAGTTTAGATATAACATTTGCAATAGCTATAGGTCTGTAGCTGTTCATATCAGAAAGACTGGCACACTTGTTTTTCACCAAAGGAATAATAACAGAGTCCATCAACATATCTGGCATGTAACCATGAACAAACATACAGTTAAAGCACAATGACAACAGAATACACAAATTGAAATCAGCGTTGATGAGGCATTCACTGGTGAGACAGTCAGGGCCAGCTGATTTGCCTTTCTTGAGAACTTTGATCAGTGAATCAACTTCAACAGGAATAACAGCAGAAATATCAGAGGTATCAAACATGTCGTTATACAGACGAATATCGTGCATAACAGAATCCTTCATTGAAACATTCTTGACTGAGTTGAAAATAGCTTCATATTGACATTTCCACTTTTCAGCAATGTTAACGTCACCAGTCACACCATCAATAGTGTTTGATCTGACAGACCGGTGGGAGCTCAGCCTTCATTTGTTTCCAGAATTCTACAATGTTCAGATCACTCATGTGATTAGCTAGCTGGTCACATTTGATACTTTCTTCATTGCGCCTGCATGCTCGTAGAGCATATTTGAACCTAGCCCTGCAATTTTTCATGTTTTCAAATATTGGACCAGAACGTGGTTTGCTATTACTCCTCCACCACAAAAAAGCATCCCGAGCAGCTGTGTGAGCCTCGCTAACGACATCATTCCAGCCTGGGATGCTATATTGGGTGGCCACACTGTGACTAGGAATGCATTCACTCACACAGTAATTTAAAGCATCAATAATATCATTGTAGAACCTGTCGATATCGTCCCTGTGTGCCGCACAATTGTGGTCGTGACACCTGATGGCGTCCATAGGAGCACGGATGTTACAGAGTTTCCTACGAGTAAGTTTCTTATATCTGGACAGGTCTGACGCTGTGGCATCACGCCATTTGTATGTTCTACTGCCCGTTGTGGCTGAGGGAGCTTCCCGGAGGTCACTTACAGCACTAGATACCTCAATATCTATAGATAAAGGTACATGATCAGAACTCACATAGTCATACAGAACTTTGATATTGGACACGTTATTGTGGCCCGAGGATGTAGTCACACAGTGATCAAGCCATGATGTAGAGCCATGAGCCATGCTAACATGAGTAAAGGTATCACCTGGTAAGATAATCCTGTCCGAGATGTGTAGGGAGTAACTCTCACAAAAAGACACCAGTTCGTCTCCAAAACAACTTGAGCGTGCTGTGTTGGCGTTGAAGTCACCAACTGTGAACACATATGGAGTGGGAAAATCCTCAGTGATACGTTTAACAAGACTCAGGCAGTGAAGGTATTCATCCAAGTTTTCAACGTTGTCGCTGGGGAAATACACACAAAATATAAGACAGTGAAAGTCATCCAGGTTGACTTCAATATTTGTAATTCTTACGCACTCATAGGTTTTCACAACACAACTGTTCGCAAGAGACTTCCGCCATAGGATACCGACGCCACCATAGGGGCGACCTAAGATAACACGTTCTTCCGTGTCCATAAAAGAGACACCTTGTCCTATAAAGTCATCATGTAATCTGCTCAGAACAGATAATTCGTTTTTGAACAGCCAGTGTTCCTGCAACAACACAATGTCATGGTTATTACATAAACTGGAGATCTCATTAGTTGAAGTTTTTGCATTCTGGCAGTTGAATGAACATATTCTAAGGTTGGTCATACTACTGAATGAGTAAATGACAAACACAATAGTAACAAATTACATGCAGATCATTTCCTCACAAAGAACTGTCGAAGGTCTAGACCAGATGGCCACACATTTTTTTCAAGCAACTTCTTGCTGCAGCTGGCAGGACATGTAATCTTGAAGGAGGCATAACCATCATACTTGGTTTCTAGTTGCTCAATGTTGAGGTCATCTTTTAGTTTAACGTGAGTATTGATATGGGAGCGAACATGGTGGGGTCTGGTGGTGGGGTCGAGTCGACTGATGAAGACGTGGTGCTTCTTCTGACCGTGACCTTGACCCTGAAGACCGCCAGCCCTCCTACCAGACTTCGGTACTACTCGTAACTGAGTGGGGGCGTGACTTGTAGACGACCTGTAACTGGTTAGCGGCCTGCTTGGTTGTCGGTTGTTTGTCCGATGATTGGAGTGCATCGGCGTAGGACATCCTCATCTTCTTCGTCTTCTTGGCACGGCGACTCTCAACTTCCTTGAACTCCAACTCGCGTTCTTCAGCAGTAACAGCAACTGTGGTAGCTTTGGCAACCCCAGAAGGGCTGCTGCCGACAGCGTCATCAGAACAGGCCTCTGTGGGGGTGGTGGCCACGAGCGCATTCACACCGTCGGCCGTGACAGTAGAAGGAGAACCACGGGCTGCATTGGAGACCGAGGCGTGGTCGACAACTGGTACCACGGTTTCATCTTCGTTGGAGATGATGACATCACTCTGAGTACTGCCGGCCTCTTTCTCACCTTCCTCGTCCTCGCCTTCCTCGATCAGGATGACAGCTGGAGGGGGTGTGTTGCCGAGTTTGGACAATATTGCCGCCACGTCGATCTGGATAGCAGATATCGTTTTGAACACGGTGACTAAGCTCTCTCCAAGGGACATCACACGGCGCACATCGTTAGACAGCTTGGCAAGGTCAAACGACTCCAACGAAGCTGGTGGCAAAACCTTGAGATTCTGGGCAACGTATTGTGGCGCCTGCTGACCAGCCTCATTCAGCTTGTTGTAGATGTCGGAGATGTTGCCTTTCTTCCGGTTTGGGCCGGACCTCTTTATCATCCGCGATGATCCCTCAGGGCACTGCTCGAACAGCAGCTTCTTTGCACTTTCAACCTGGTTGTCGTCGTAGAAGTCGTCAACCCATTTCGCAAGATAGTCCATCGAGGCATTACCCATGTAGTTCTGCATAAAGCACAGCAGCTCACAGATGGGCATCTGACGTGGGAGTGCTGTAGTTGGCCCTTGCAGGGGATGGTCGTCACCATGGATGTCTAGAGCGTTCTCTGACTTTGGTCCATCCCATCTCTTTCATCCAGCAGACATTTCTGACAGTTATCTGACAGGATACTAACTTGTATAAAGCGCACCAACTTAAATTTATCAAGATAGCTTTGAAGCCCAACAGGAGAGTCGTTCAACGAGGCTGATCGTTAGGTTGGCGGGGCTAGCGTTAGCTAGCGTTAGTTAGGGCTAGCGTTAGCTTAGCATTAGCTTAGCATTAGCTTAGCATTAGCGTTAGCGTGATATAGACTGTAATTGCACTCATATGTGAATTAATACACGCGCGCCAATGGTTCCACCTTACTGCAGATCAGTTCGCCCTCCGGGGAATAACGGTAGACGACACCAGATTTTACTTCATCTCGTGCAGATGACCATTTGCCAGACCTCGTGATTACCTACTCAGTGCCGCTGTATCTCTGGGGGTAGCAGCAGTGGCGAGGATCAGTCTTTAAAAGTCGGAAACGGGGCGAAGCGGGGTCTGAGCTGCCAGAACCATCACCGGGTCAGTACTGGGTCCCAAGAGTATTCCCCACATTTGTTGGTGACCAACAAAAGTCCTTATTTTTGAAGGTTTTGCTTAAAATTCTCGGCTCGTAACAGTCATTGCAACTGCACCGGAAACTGCACCGGAAGTAGGTTCAACTTAAGGATTTGAATAAATGCCAATGTTTATTCAAAAGTGACCTTAAAGTGGTGTTAACCCTGTGCATTGTCATAACCCGAGTGTCGGTTCTGGCCACACTCGGGTCTCATATCTTTTTGTTCTCTGGCTTTGGCAGCTGAGGATTCCTTCCAGCTCCTCGGGCTCTTATTGTGAAGGCGCCCGGGGGAGCTCCCTGCTGTCAAAGTCAGCTGCTGCTCTGCTGTCATTAGCAGCAGCTGTGCCGCGTTGGGGTCATTAGCCACCAGAGATATAAGCGGGTGCTAAATGTCCTCCAACGCGGCAGTCTCTGTTATATCCTGTTATGTTCACCTGTATGTTCAGCCACGTTCCGTCGTGCTCCTGTTATTCTCCTTGCTCATCGTGGTTAATGGACTTGGGAATCCCCCGTTACCCGTCTGTTAACGGTCCCGTTGTAAGGTACGCTCCGTGTGACTGTATCTTTGTGATTATCTCGTCTGGCGCATCGGGTGGTCCCCGGCTCAGACTTCACCCAGCCACTGTATGTGTTCTGTGTGTGTTCATCCTTACTCTACAATAAATTACCACTGCAAACTCTCTGGTGACTGAGGCGTCTTGTGACGGTCCGTGAGGGCCGTCGTGACAGTAGACTGCCGCCTAACGTCCGGAGAGGAGGCGTTGTATCGAGACGCCATTCACCGTGCAGTTTGCAGTAGTGGACTGTTAATTCCTACCTGTCTGAGTGTCTGCAGCGGGGAGTATGTCGTCATCCAGGGGCCATTGTCGGCGCCTTGGCAGGCAGCAAGCGGAGGTTCTGAAGGAGGTAGACTACACCATCTTCACCGCTACGCTGTTGGACGCTCCCAGCGACATTGGCAGATACCTGGACCTAGCCGAGGAGATTCTGGATTCTCTTCCCCGCTTCACCAATCATCCAGAGGTAAGCGTGAGGAGAGATGACATCGCCACCCAGCGTGAGAGACTCCGAGGGCTGGAGGGAAATCCTGGCAGGAAGCTGAAGCGGAGGAGACGTTGCCCCTCGCTTCGGGATCCCGCTCCTGCCTCCATTCCGGCCCAGGAGTTCGCACCACCCGGAGGTCTTTTCCCATCGGGCATGTCGTCACTCGGGATTCCCCCAGAGAAGCTGTAGATGACAGCAGACAAGATCTGGGACCGGGTGGCTGCTGCTTGCTCCGCTAAGAATCCTCCAGCGTGTATGAAGCATGTGGTGGCGGCGGTCAGACTGGTGGAGAGGAATCCAGCGCTGCATGAGTTTCCTGAGTTCGCCGACTTGCTTGCCGCTGTTTCTGTGCAGGAACAGCGATTTCCGGACCTCACCTTTGCCTCTTCCCCAACAAGGAACCGTCGTCACTCCGGCTTCCAACCTCGGCTAGAGCCCCGTCTGGATGCTGTTCCGGGTCGCCGCAAGGGCTCAACCCCCCACACAGCTGTCACTCCTGCGCCTCGTCAGAGGGGAATCCCCGCAGCCTCGTCTTCTCCTGGGCCCTCGCCCACTGTCCCATCAGCGCTCCATGCCCGACTGACCCCGGCTGTCGCCCCCTCCTCCTCGTCGCCTATCCTGGCTGCTGTGTGTCACGAGAGCTCCGTTTCGGCGAGCTTCATCCCGGATCCGCCTCGAGTGGCCTCATCTTGTCTTCCCAGAGGGCCCTCTGTCGCCATCCAGCGGGGAAAGGAAGGAATGACGTCCCCCACAGCGGAGACCATCTTACCCTTAGGGGAAAGGCGAGTGCATGATAATTCCTCTTCTTTTGACATTGTCTTGCCTTGTCTGACTCCTAGGGGTGGAGTTCGGGGTATGCAGCCCCCCGAGCTCCCTCCACCCACTGTGGATGAAAGTAATAACCCTGCTTCCTCTGTGTCTCCCCCCGCTGAGCGGTCCTCGACGTCAGGCCAATGTCGCTGGATGAGGAGGGGGCCTGCGGTTCTGGAGAGCCTGGTTCCAGTTCCGCAGCCACGCCATGGGCGGAGGAGGAGAGCGGACTGCAGCGTGGAGCCATCGCCGATGAAGAAGCGTCCCCGGGGTTCCACGGAGGAGCGGTCCGGTCCAGCAGGGCAAGATTCTCCTGCCACCACGCCGTGCGGGCCACCGGCGTGGACATCGGTGCCGGAGGACTCTCTGGCTGCACGCACCATCATGCCAGCTGCGGAGCCCGACGCAGCTGAGTGGGAGCCTGAGGACGACCTCCTGACTTCTGAGCCCGGATCATCGCAGTCCTGGACGGCGTCAGAACCCGAGCTCAGGCAAGTGCTCTGTTTTATCTTTCTTCTTCACCTTTTAGAGCACTTTTGCCTGTCTCAAGGGGAGATGAGCCGGGTGCAGCCGCCCGCTGCGTCCGAGCTTATCTCGCCGGGTTCTGGCGCTGCCGGTGATCCTGATCCCGGGTTTTCTCTCTTGTGTGAGTCTTCTCCCAGGGTCGCCGGCGAGGGGCTGCTCTCGCCTGCTGCGCCAGAGGTTCCGGTTTCGGGGTTGGAGGTCAAGTCTGGTGCCATGCCGACCGGGTCCACCGGGAGTTCGGTTCCAGTCCAGTTGGGGTCCACCGGGAGTTCGGTTCCGGTCCAGTTGGGGTCCACCGGGAGTGCTGTTCCGGAGGCCCAATCGGGGTCCACCGTGGGTTTGGTTCTGGAGGCCCAATCGGGGTCCACCGTGGGTGCTGCACCAGCAGGTCCTAGGTTCGGTGAGGGAGCTGCAGATCCCCAGCCACCGGATGCTGGACAGGCTCGTTTTCTTCATCACCCTCATCTCCACAGTCATCCTCCTCGTCTCCCTGAGGAGCACTACCCATCTCCACCTGGGGCCGTTGGGGTCCCGAACGCTCCGCCCGGTTTCCCCTCATCTCCCCCCTTTTCTGCGGGATCACCGGCTGCTTCCTCCCAACGGTTCTGGTGGGCTGGTGTTGCGGGGCGGCCGCCTGAAGGGCTGTCTCGTTGGTTTGGTTCTCTGGGTCGGCCCCCCGACCTGTTTATCTTCCTGTGCGGCGACCTGCTCCGGCCGCCTGAAACTCTCTTCCCCCGAGCATGGGACTGGGGTAGGCCACCCGAACTGTCCTCTTTTCCCCTCCCTGTTCTGTGGCCTCTTGTTGCCGGACGACCCCCCCGAACCTTTTGCCCCCATCCCTCCGGGCCTGGACTGCGCCCTTTCCGGGTTCCTGATCTCGTCTGTGGGACTGTTGGGGTGTGTGTGTGGGGGGGGAGGGGGATTGTTTTGTGTTTTTGTGTCACTCTGTTTGCCAAAGGGTGTGTTGCCTATTTTGTACTTATTGTGGGTTTTTTTTTCTCCCTACCTTTGTAGCCTTGTTGGTTGTTTGTCTCTCTCCCTCCTGCCAGGCGCCCCATCCACCCACCCTAGGGGGGTGGGGGGGGGCTTGAGTGTTACTCAGGCCGCTCAGAGCTCGGCCTTGAGGGGGAGGTACTGTCATAACCCGAGTGTCGGTTCTGGCCACACTCGGGTCTCATATCTTTTTGTTCTCTGGCTTTGGCAGCTGAGGATTCCTTCCAGCTCCTCGGGCTCTTATTGTGAAGGCGCCCGGGGGAGCTCCCTGCTGTCAAAGTCAGCTGCTGCTCTGCTGTCATTAGCAGCAGCTGTGCCGCGTTGGGGTCATTAGCCACCAGAGATATAAGCGGGTGCTAAATGTCCTCCAACGCGGCAGTCTCTGTTATATCCTGTTATGTTCACCTGTATGTTAAGCCACGTTCCGTCGTGCTCCTGTTATTCTCCTTGCTCATCGTGGTTAATGGACTTGGGAATCCCCCGTTACCCGTCTGTTAACGGTCCCGTTGTAAGGTACGCTCTGTGTGACTGTATCTTTGTGATTATCTCGTCTGGCGCATCGGGTGGTCCCCGGCTCAGACTTCACCCAGCCACTGTATGTGTTCTGTGTGTGTTCATCCTTACTCTACAATAAATTACCACTGCAAACTCTCTGGTGACTGAGGCGTCTTGTGACGGTCCGTGAGGGCCGTCGTGACATGCATGCTGGTAAAAGATTTAGTGATTCACTGAATATTTGTCTTTTTTTTTTTTAAAATGGAAACCACATTAATCAGCTAACACTTAAAAGCCCTAAGTGTTATCTAAAGTCATGGTGTTAATCTTTGTTCATGTTTTTTTCTCCATAGGAAAAGGAAAGCATTAACCAACTCCTTACTTCTCACCAGGATTTAAAAGAGAAAAGTCAAAAGGTGGAAACATTTATTATTCTGTAAATTAAAACTTTATAGATAACAATCAAATATCAATATCAATATCAACTGGTCTGATAATAAGGAAAAACAGAAACTGAAAAGCCTCATGACTAAATTTAATTACAAACAAATGATCAAAGGACCCACCAGGATAACCAAACAATCGAGAACACTTATTGACATGGTATTCGCTAATAAACCAGAACGAATAACCAGAACCTATAATCTTGTAACTGGTCTCTCAGATCATAACATGGTTCTTGCTGTCAGAAAACTCACTAAAAAGCGACTACAGTATTTTGGAGGAGTCGATATTGACAAATCAAATTTTCTTATTCCCAAATCAAAAAATGAGGAGTTTGAACATTACTTAGAGAATCAAAATTGGGAGCAGCTCATGTCTATATATGAAGTAGATGATTGTTGTAGTTTTATAACTGCAACAATTACTAAGTCCATAGAAAAATTTACAAAGCAAATTAAAAGTAGACAACAGAAGATTAACCTACCATGGTTAAATAATGAAATAAGAAAACTTATGAAGAGGCGAGACTCTGCATTGAAAACATCATTAACCTCTAAACTGCAAAATGATCACCTTGTGTACAAAAGTTTAAGAAATAAAGTGGTACAAGAGCTGCGAAAATCAAAAGTATCTTATTACAATAAACTGATAGATCATGCAAAGGGTAACAACAGTTCCCTATGGAGGTATTTAAATAACTTAACTAATAAAAAAAATGTTCAGAAGGGGGTAAAGGAACTTAGAATCAATGGCAAGACCGTCAGTGACAAGGCTACATTGGCAAATGAATTTAATTCATATTTTGTGGGCTCTGTGGAAGACTTAACAAAAAACTTTGTGCCGCCAAATGTGCTCAACAACACAAATTCAATACTTCCAACAGATTCTTTTCACATCGATGAGGTAAATGAGGAGTTAATTGCTGGTATTGTCAAAACACTGTCAAACTCAAAAACTAATGATATCTACAACATGAGCACCTCCTTTCTCAAAACGCACAGCAAAATATTAATCAAACCACTGACTCATCTCATTAATCTCTCCATTAGGTCTAGTACATTTCCTTCTGGCTGGAAAAAAGCTGTCGTCATACCAGTTCATAAATCAGGCAGTAAAGACGATATATGCAATTACCGCCCAATCTCTATTTTACCAGTCCTGTCTAAGGTTCTTGAAAAAGTTGTAGCTACACAGCTGATAGACTGCTTACAAGACAGTCAACTTCTTCATCCACATCAATTTGGTTTTAGACCAGGATACTCAACAGAAACAGCAAATTGTTGCCTTATTGAAAATGTCAAACAGTCCTTGAACAGGGGTAATGTGGTAGGAGCTGTTTTTCTAGATCTCAAAAAGGCTTTCGATACTGTAAACCACAGTTTGCTTTTATCCAAAATGGTATCTTTTAACTTCTCTCCAGACACATTAGACTGGTTTGCATCTTATCTCCAGAATAGAGAACAGTGTGTAAAAGTTCACCAGGATAAATCCTCACTTTTAAACAACCGTATGGGTATCCCACAAGGGTCCATTCTTGGTCCTTTACTTTTCAGCATTTTTATTAATGACTTGCCACTACACTGCTCTGCTGCAACATGCCAACTTTATGCAGATGATGCAGTTATTTACACAGCTACCAAGACTCCAGCACAGGCTGCAGATGTGCTGTCTACAAGTATGGTTGATGTCCAAGAGTGGCTCCTCCAGAACCATCTATTGCTGAACCTTCAGAAAACAGTTTCAATGTGCTTTTCAATCAAAAAATATAACCTGCAATGTTTTAAAGTTAATATACATGATCATGACATCAGTTTAGTTACAGAATTCAAATACCTTGGCGTTGTACTAGATCCTCAACTCAAATTTAATCTTCATATAAAGAAAATTTCAAAAACAGTAAAAAAAAAATCTGAACTGCTTTAAATTAATTAGATATTACATACCTTACAAACCTGCTGTACTGTATATGCATTCTATGGTTTTTTCTCATATATCATACTGTTTGACAGTCTGGGCTCAAGCAGCCCCTTCCACAATAAGACATATAGGTTCATTATATAATCAAACCCTAAAAATCTTGGACAAAAAGCCCATTAGGTGGCATCACTGTAATATTTTAAAAAAATACAACCTATTGAGTTTTGAGAGTTTCATTGACCTCTGTTTACTGAAATTAACTTTCAAATGTTTCCATAAATCAGCACCTGAGCTACTTGCTGGTTTCATCCAAAGACAGGACAGCAGCAGAGCCACCAGGAGTTCTGTTAACAATAACTGTAAAATATTCCACCGCAGAACCACATTTGGACAAACAGCTTTCTCTATAAAGGGCAGTCACATCTGGAACACAATGCCAAATGAAATTAAAATAATAACAGACTTTAAAACATTCACTAAAAAGGTTAAAAACTGGCTGAAAAATAAACAAGAATGTACCCATGTATGAAATGATTGTCTGCAGGGTGAGAGTGAATGAAGGGAAGGAATGAATGTGTTTGTTTATAATGAGTGACAAAGGGAGGGAGGCCTGAAATAGGCAAATGCGTGTCAGGTTGTTATATTTGTGTATTTATAATATTTATAATATTTATAATTGTGTATTTATAATGTATTTATGTTTTTTGCATTGATGTAGGTGGTTATTGTGTATTCCTTTTTTTTTTTTTTCTTTTTACTTGTTTCTCCTTTCTAAAGCCCATCCAGGGACAAGAGTTGCAAATTAGCTAATAGCTATACACTCTGTTCAACACATTAGATTGATTGTCATTGATTAATTGTCTATGATTGTCTTTGATTAATTGTCTATGTTTATTGCACTGTCCCTGTCAAATAAACTAATCTACTACTACTACTATGTTTATTGCACTGTCCCTGTCAAATAAACAAATCTATCTATCTAAATAAATCACCATTAGCTTTAATCCTAAGAAATCCTTGGTAGCAAAATATACAAAACAATTCACTTGTAATCTGTAAATATTAAAACATTTAAAGCTTCAAGTTAAAATATGCTTTCACAATAAAGACAAAGTCAACCTCAACTTAAAAAGAAAGTGAATGCTTATAACCTTAAATCTTGAAAGCATTTAACCTTTTCTATTTTTGTTGTTTCCCTTTTGTAAATAAAATCATCACTTTAAAAGTGACATTCAGCAAAATTCCAAAGCTAGTTTTGATGACAATTCCAATGCTATGCTTTGAAAATTTAAGTAAAGACATCAATCCACAGAAATTTTAAAACTATAAATCAAAATACAGTTCAACAAACAAATAAATTAACACATCTTCATATTTCTACAATAATTCCAAAATTCTACCTCCCTTCTTACAAGCCTGTAAGTTGGAACAAGTTTTTAAAAGAGCTTATAACTACCACTAACATAAAATAACAATCAAGGTTAACCCTTGACTAACAAATTTAGCTACAATCAACAAGTTGATTTTTAAGCTAAATAGCAAACAACGGTAAAACATGGCGGGTCAACGAACAACTGACCGATTTACCGAACTGGATGACCTTCAAGCAACATTAGTAGAATGGACTTCTGATTTTATATCTAGCTTCACAACACGGGTCAAGAAAACACAGCCCGAAGATCTGAAGCAACTCACTGAAGAACTTTTGGATGATTACACAGAAAACTAACCAAAAGGAAAGAATCTCCCCAGCGTGTTGGAAAAGTTTGCGATAGCATTAGTCCCGAGATTAAAAGTAGCTGAAGCTAAAGCGTAATGTGCTGAGAATGAGCTAAGGAATCAACAGTCAACAACCTTCTCTCTCCAGGAAGAGAACAAATCATTAAGGAAGAAACTGGAACAATCTCAGAATGAAAATGACAATACTCAAGCTCAACTTGATTATGCGTTATGAGATTTGAACCAGGCAAAACCAGAATAGCGATGGTTGACTCATGACAACAACTTCCTTTGCCAAGAGAACAGTGAACTTGAAGATGCCCTTCAGGACACAAAGAAGGAACTCAGAAGAGTTGAAGGTCAACTTGAAAATGTGAAGTCTGACTGCAAGGAATGTCAACTGCTTCTACAGGAAGCACACCAAAATCTAAAAGATTTAAAAGATGAAGTGGAGGAACACCGACAACAAAAAGAAGCAAGACCACATTCACTTCCACGACCTCCAGAAACTCCGGCTGCTCCCCAACCGAGGCAACGAACCACGAACAGGTTGGGTAGGCCAAAAGGAGAATGCATCTCACCAGACCGGGACTTCCACCGCAAAATAGATTGCGAGAATACAGCATAGACTCTCAAGATGACAGATACACACAGCTTGTGAAATCATAATTTCATGTTCTGATGTGAACACGGACAAATGCGCCCCCCCCCGTTCCCCCCGTAAATGAAAGATGTGTGTCTGATGAGACATGTGTGTGTGTGTGTGTGTGTGTGTGTGTGTGTGTGTGTGTGTGTGTGTGTGTGTGTGTGTGTGTGAAGACGCGCAGCAGATAGACAGATAGGTAGGAGTTAGGCGTAGGAATATTGTCTGCATTTTTTTTCCAGAAAAACACAGACTCCAGTTGACAATACAGACTCACAGAATAAATAATTTATTTTTTCCCTTTCCGCTCAGTACCGAGTGGTTGGGGACCGTAGGGAGTTTTCAAATGAAGGCGCTGCAAATAATTTCCACATCTCTACTCTTTAACACACATTCAATGCAATTTAGCTGTTGTAATGGATATTGTGTTAAAGTCTGTACTGGCTGTTGCACAAATGAGTTTTTCTGTATAGCAGAAGTTTCTGCTTAATTTACAAATCACTGTAATAGGAAATATTTGACAATCCTGTGCTTTTCTTGTATTGTTATATAGAACATCACTGTAGTAAGCTGGAAAAACCATCTGCTTTAAAATTTTTAATTCTTTCCACAACTTGTAGTGCAAAAAACTCTCTCCAAACATCACAACTTTTATCTCAACTTTTAAAAAAAGCTCCCGCAAATTCAAGCTTTTTGGGCTGCAACAATCATAAAAACATCCCACAAAATTTCCCCTCTGGGGATCAATAAAGTATACTAAATCTAAAAAAATCTAAAAATCCTGGAGGGACTGATACACAACTCGGTTGGGCGTGTCACTAATCAAAGTCTTCATTGGTCCTATGACCTTGACACATCCAGTCTATGTGTCCAGACTTGACTCCATTCCATTGCTTGTCAGCAAAGACCTACTGAATCTCTTTGAGACACTGATTGACTTCAAAAATCTCAAACTATGGGCTCAAACTCAGCGCCCTTACCCATTCAACCTACCAAGGACAACTGAATCACAGTGCTTTGTTCTTAACACCTCAGACACACCGAGTCTTACACAACTAGCGCTGGTG
This sequence comes from Pholidichthys leucotaenia, assembly GCA_020510985.1. Lineage (NCBI taxonomy): Eukaryota > Metazoa > Chordata > Actinopteri > Cichliformes > Pholidichthyidae > Pholidichthys > Pholidichthys leucotaenia. The sequence continues at coordinate 370,823,981 of CM035842.1, read as the reverse complement.
GAACAACTGAAGCCGATCGAAAGCGACCACAAAAACCATGGTGAACACTGTCCTCAAGAAATCAAAGGTCACCTTCAAACACAAGGTCAAGACAAAGAATCGAATGACCTTGGGAACTCACTGGCCGAGCAGAAAGCTCCATATGGCCCCTTTTGTACCTTTGACTCAATGTTGGTGTCACCTTCTGAATCCCACCCACCCACCCCTGCAGCCTGCATAGTCACAGGAGCCACATCAACTGGCTCCCCGGACCCTCTGCAACCTAAGGGTTATGCATCGGTGGACCCAGCTTTTGGAAACGCTTAACGCGCATCTACTAAAGCCCGTGACCCTGTGGTCCATAAAACTTTCCAACACCAGTCGGACCCGACCGTACACGTGCTCCCCGCGACACATTTCTGTAAAATCCAAACATCGAAAATGCTTCCTGCTACGCGACCTTCTCTGCAGCTATGCAGTGGCACTTGTATTCACATGCCCTCTCACTCACCTGTTCCCAATCAGTTCTGCCCACGCATTCTCACACCGGCAATCTCTTTCCTCGTTAGCTTCTGGAGTATTTGTTTGCTGCTGCTGAGGAAGGAGATTGTCGGGGCATTCCCCTTCATACGTGGCAGCGTGTTCCTCTGTGTATGGTATTCACTCCCTGCTTTCAAAAGTCACTTACAGCTCCAGACCTGTAAGTGACTTTAGCCTTCTCTCCTCTGTTAGCAGCCCTGTGGCACTAGGCTGCTCGCCTTTCCTGTTTTTTGCCCAGCGCAGCACTGCAGCACTAGGCTCCATATTCACCAGGCTGTAGAGCATTCGGCAGGTGCCCTATATGTGTGGTGGTCAATTCCGTCATTACACCTCTCCATAATCTTGTGTGGTTTGATTGAACTGTATGTGGATCATTGGACTTGTTATTTTGTGAACTGAAATAAACTCGGCACTCTCTACTCCTGCAATTGGGTTTTTATTTTCTCCCTCATGCACCGTGTAATGGTGCACAGGGGTTCATGACAGAATGCCCTGACCGTAAAAAAACCCAGCGGAGTAGAGTTGTGGTTTTTTTTCCCTTCTCCTTTTTTCTTTCCTCGTACATGGACACGATGATTTGGACGGACGAGGAGCTGGAAGCCCAGGTGTTGCTGGAGGAGGCGATTTTTGCCTTTCAGTGGCATCGCAAGGACCGGGAGTGGGCGCGATTCATGCGGAGAATGTCAAGCGGCACCATCCTAACCTCCTGGCCATTCATAGGGTGGACGCCATCCTCTCCACCATCCTCCCCGCTCCTGACATAGAACCGGAGGATGCCTCTCCACGATCGGAGCCGGCCCCTCGCCAGGAGAGACACTCCCTCCTCGGATCCCCTTCATCTCCCGGGCCAGTGTCCACTCAGTCTGCGGACAAGAAGACAGAGATGGAGTTGGATAGGAAGCAGCGCTGGCTATCTATACTGGAGGAGGTTCTCTCCTGGATGCAGAGGTCCCGTCCCTCTCCGACAGTTCATCAGACTCGGGACACCGCGAGGAGGGTGATGGAGCGAGACAGCCTCTGGGATCACCCGGAGGTGATGGAGATCCTACGGGACATCTTCACCGCGCCACGTGAGGAATCGGCTGAGGATCTCCCAGTGCTCAAGCTCCTCACGGCCACTTCGCTCTTCTTTCCTGGGGATGCGGGGTCTCTCTGCATGGGTGACCCGCTTGCCGCCACGGTGCTCCACGTCCCGGTTACCTCATCCTCACGTCACCCAAGAGGAGGAGAGGGAGGAAGCCCTGCAGCACGAAGCCTCCAGTCCCGCAAACTGCAGCTTCGCCTTGCTGCTCCGAGCAATGCTCCGCCCCGTCACGAGAGGAGATTGAGGAACATAGGCCGGGCTCTCCTGGCTGAAATGGACTTCATCTTGAAGGTGAAGCTGTGGCTCCTCCCAGAGATGGCTGAAAGACTAAAAGAGCTTTCCCCAAGGGAGGAGGAGCCTCAACCCAATGAGGAACGCCAGGAGAGTAGAGAGGACACCTCAGAGGCCGCTGGAGACCTCCAGTGCCAGGAGAACAGGCAAGTTTCTTTTCATTTGAGTTCCACAGTCAATGATCAATGTTGCCTGCCTCCTGGCGAGGAGACTCGGGGTGTGCAGTCCTCTGAGTTCTCCACCCCAGCGGCATACAGTTCCTGGTCTCAATGACTCTTTTCTATGTGCCCCCACCAGCCCATCGGTCCTGGATCCAGGTCGCTCGGGGGAGGAGGATCCAGAGGACCAGGAGGGTTCAACCCATCGGCCAGCGAAGAAGTCGTCCACAGCCGCCACGCCAGAGGAACCAGAGGTGTGAAAGATGGCGCACGAGAGTTCCACTCCTGCTACCATCATCATGCTGGCTGCGGTGGCCGCTGCAGTGGAGTCATCCCCCGGACCGGACCTCCAGCTGATGGGACCCGGGGCATCGTCGTCTGAGTCCTGGATGGCTGTAGAGCTTAAGCACAGGGTCGCTGGAGAGGACCTGCCACCACCTGGGCTGCCCATTGATGACGAGGCAGATCCAGCTCCATAGAGGAGGCCGACGGAGATGAGGCACCTGATGGACCGGAGGAACCCGCGCACCCAAGATCGCCAGAGTCCTGGATGGCGGTGGAGCCAGAGTTCAGGCAAGTGTGCTCCATTATATCAGGAATTTCAATATTAATGTCACATTGCCCAACTCATGGTGAGGTGGACCCGGGGCAGCTCATAGTAGCCCTTGGGACCGCCGCTGCCGGCGACCCTGACCCGGTTTCTCTTTTTCTCCCTTCGGACTCGGAGCCTCCGGCTGGGGTCGCCAGAGAGCTGTTGGAGGCAACTGTGGATCAGGGTTCAACTCCTGAGGACGTGAGGAACATCACCTCCTCCCCTGGGGAGGCCACTGCGGGAGCAATGAGGCCCCCGATGGGGGTCACCGCAGATGCAACGGTGCTCCAATCAGAGCCCACCACGAATGCTGCAGAGCCTCAGCCAGAGGTCACTGCGGGTGCTGCAGATCCTCAGCCAGAGGTCACCGTGGGTGCTGCAGATCCTCAGCCGGATGTCACTGCGGGTGCAGCGGAGCCGGCCCAGTTGGGGTCCCCCGTGGGTGCAGCCACGTCCCAGGTCAGGACCATCGCGGGTGCAGCCGCATCCCAGACCAGGATCATCGCGGGTGCTACAGTGCCCCTGCTCCAATCCTCGAATGGCGGGGGGTGGGGTGGGGGAGCCTGTTCCTTGGCTTGGCTGCCGATGTTCCCAAGTATGGAGGCTGCCTCTCCGCCTTCCTCGCAGGTCCTGGTGGCTCCACCACACTGGTCGGCCACCCAAGGGACTTGGTTTATGGGTCGGGTGGTCCTTTGGCCCGGGCAAGCAGCCAGACCCTATCCCACGGGCCGCATGCTGGGCTTGGGACTCAGGCAGGCCACCCGATCTGCCACTCCTCCCGACACTGGGGGCCTGGGACTCTGGTCGACCCCCTGAACTTTGGACTTCTGGAGCGGGAGTTAGTGCTTCAGGTTGGGGGTTCATTAAGAGGGGTTGTTCTTTATTCTGTTTTTGTACTATTGTGTTTTCACTGGTTGCTTCCCTCCTAACCGGTTTTCCCCCACATCCCACCCTGGGTTGTTGTTTGTTGCCGGGGGGGAGGAGCTCCCTTGAGAGTGCTGTTTCCCTTTATTTTGGCTGATGGTACTGGGGTGTCTGGTCTCCACCCCTGGGGGGAGGGGGGGGCTGTCATGAATCCAGGTTTGGAGGCGAAACCCGGTTCTGACTTACTGTTATGATTTATCCTAGTTTCCTCCTGACAGCTCTGGCACGCCCCCTCCTCCTGTCAAGCACCATCAGCTGCTCTGTCACCGGTGCACACACACACATACACACACCCACATGCACACACACACATGCACATGCTCCATTCACTCTCATTCACTCACCTGTTCCCAATCAGTTCTGCCCACGCATTCTCACACCGGCAATCTCTTTCCTCATTAGCTTCTGGAGTATTTGTTTGCCGCTGCTGAGGAAGGAGATTGTCGGGGCATTCCCCTTCATACGTGGCAGCGTGTTCCTCTGTGTATGGTATTCACTCCCTGCGTTCAACTCAGCCTGACATTTTAAGAAGAATCCATTCCTTGGTGTTTCGGCTGGTCCTGCTTCTTTGACTCTTCCTCCAGACTGCACGGCTGGCCCCGGATTAGCTCCAGACCTGTAAGTGACTTTAGCCTTCTCTCCTCTGTTAGCAGCCCTGCGGCACTAGGCTGCTTGCCTTTCCTGTTTTTTGCCCAACGCAGCACTGCAGCACTAGGCTCCATATTCACCAGGCTGTAGAGCATTCGGCAGGTGCCCTGTATGTGTGGTGGTCAGTTCTGTCATTACACCTCTCGTTAATCTTGTGTGGTTTGATTGAACTGTATGTGGATCATTGGACTTGTTATTTTGTGAAGTGAAATAAACTTGGCACTGTCTACTCTTGCGATTGGGTTTTTCATTCTCTCCCTCTTGCGGCCTGTAATGGTGCACAGGGGTTCATGACATGTAGGGCACCAGTCCAGATAATGGGCAATTTTATTAACAATTCTTTATTTGTACCAATTATGAATCAGTCTAAAAAAAAAACAAAACAAAAAAAAAAAGCTTTTGAGTTCTTGTCTGCTTATAATCAAGAAGATGGACATGAAATCAAACAATAACTTCCATATGTCTTTCAATGGTTTAATAAGAAATGCCAGAATACATTAACACATTTGGATAACTTGAGACAGTGAATTCAACATGTATTATGAGCATTATAGACTATTACTGAGTTATTTATGAATCAAGCATTTTTGGAACCAAATAAAGTATAGTTTAACTTGGCGATATACTGGAAATTGGAAAACCATAAAATAGTACTGGTTAAGAAGAGTGGATGCAATTTTATGAAGAAAATGATGAGTAAACTATTTATAAAAAATAGAAAATTGGTGTTACTCTGAAAAGAATGTAAATTAATGAAAGGACAAAATGCATTTTGAAATTCTAATGGGAGTTTGCATGAAATTAAGTTTAAAGATCTTATATCAGGAATATTCTGAAGAATTAAGTTTAAATTAAACAACAGTTTAATTTGGCTTGTCAGCCAAGCAGAATCAGTGCATCCCAGTAGGTAGCAGGCAGTACACTGGATTCTGTTTCAACCGGACCAGCGTGGGTTCTGTTGGAAGATTGGCAGACAGGCTCCTTACCATGGTTATGGCCTCCTCCCGAGATCACAAAGGCTGGTTCTTCAGCAGGCTGGCTGTGGCCTTCTCTTATGCACTGAAGAAAGAATTGGTTTAATGTACAAAGACCCATCAGAAATTCAATTTGAGGCAAAAACACATTACAAATCTGCTTCTTCCGATGTTGGTGGTTTAAATGAGTTGGTTTAAGCTTAGAAAAAAATCAAACAAAATCTTCTTACACGGTAATTTAAAGCAAAGGATTAAAATAAGGAAAAACTGAACTTTAAAGAATTTTTTTTTTTTTTTTTCACAGAGCAAGGGAGGCTCTGGGCCTACTTGAAGATAGAAAAAAAAAAAAAAAATAAAAATAGGAGCGCAGAGATGTCTGCTCCTTACAGCTTGACCAATGCCCCCAAACTGAAACAAAGGAAACAAAAAAGAAAGCTTTTCTCGGGTGTGACGGGATGGTTCTAAACTTCATGACAACTGGGCTGAACCAATTACATTTGAGCTTCTTTGTTTGGCAGAAGACATAAATTGACTAAGAAGGCAATGAAGATAGGTTTGGGAGCCCATTGGTCAGTTCAGATTTCTGAGGTGGGGGTCTCCCACAGACAGAGGAGGAAAGGGGGAGAGACATTTGATATGAGAAGTGAGACCCCCCTAAAGACACACATGTTGCTGAATAAAGCATAAACTCCTTAAACTTTAGTGACTAAGATATTCTACTCAATAATAAGGGAACATACAATGTCTATACATTGTAACTATAATTGATTTGTGATAGTAAGCATGCAAAAATTAATTTCTTCCTGAAAATAAAGCAGAGCATATCAAATTATATAAATAAAAGCGTTTGAAACCACATTGTCCATCCCAAGAGTTCAACCATGTCTTCAGTAGCGGATACTGTCTTGAGAGAAAGAATATGAATTAATTTTTTTGTCCATAATACATAATTTCCACTGCAAAGACCAAAAAAAAAAAAAAAATATTCCTGATTTGTCTACCAGATGGCACTGTGAAACTGTCTGGTTGTTTACTGGAGAATCTTGACTCCCAAGTCTTGATTATATCAACCATAAACCCATCAATTGAAACATTCCTTTGCCAAAGAGCAGAAAAGGGAGAATGACTAAGTCCTGGAGGAGGGATTAACTTCCACTTTATGTCCGATGGATAATGCTACAGCTTTGGCTCTTGGTAGAAGTTCTTGATAGAAGCAGTTCATGACCAGACTTTTGAGTTGAAACATTTTTCTTCAGCAAAGAATGATTTTATAGATTGAAACTCAAGGTCAATGCTACAGCAACAACGATCGTTATCAGGTCAGGCGCAAATGAATTAAGACAAGCTTTTTTTGGATGTTGAATCGTGATGCATTTAGCAGAAGATTGACAACTGCAAAACTTAATAAGTCACCTTGCGCCAGTCATTTAAATACTCCCCTCCCTCAAATTTGCGCTTTGACATGACAACTCCCACAAATACATATGCAACAAAGCCAGGCACAAAATTAACATAGTCCAAGCCTATCCACAGCTAATTCTGCTCTGCTCTCTTTAATAAATCTCAACAGCTTATATCGGTCCATAACCAGGAAACGGGCGGGAAATATCTGTGCTGACCCATCACACCCCGGCCACAAACTGTTTGAACTTCTATCTTCTGGTCGTCGTTACAGATCACTGAAGGTCAAAACCACCCGTCACAGGAACAGTTTCTTTCCTCAAGCCATCACTCTGATGAACTCCTAACATTCACCTAGTCCTACCTGTTGCTGTACTCATGACTTTTCATCCATTCTTACATTGCACATAACTGTCACACTGCTTTTTACTTCATTCACATTATATCACTGAATCTGAGTTCACGTTGAAATACTGTGTGACTGTATATTTTTTCATATATTTCTGCAAGTGTGGTTAGCCTGAGTAAATAACTGCATATATTCCTGTATACTGTATATATATTTGCATCCTTTTATAGAAACATGGACAGACTGTAATTTACTGTACATACTCTGTTGTCATTGAATTCTTATTTAAATCTTATTTAAATCCTCCACCTGAACGAGAGCAAGTTTTTAGCCAAAGTCAAATTCCTTGTGTGTGTTGTGCATACTTGGCCAATAAAGCTGATTCTGATTCTGATTCAGTAGTTTTTTTAATGCCAAAACAGGGTTTTGCAATAGTGCATGTTAGTGTTTTAAATGCTGAAAATTTATAAGAAAAAAGGTAAATTAAGAAAGCCACAATGAAGAGGAAAAAACACTACTAACTGGAGACTTTAAAGTGAGTGCCCTTACTTACAATGCTGTGAAAAAGTATTTACCCCCTTCCTGATTTCTTATATTTTTGCATATTTGTCATACTTAAATGTTTCCAATCATCAAACTAATTTTAATATTAGACAAAGAGCACCATAGTAAATATAAAATGCGTTTTGTTTTTTTTATGATGATTTCATTTATTTAGGGAAATAAGCTATCCAAAACTCTCTGGCCCTATGTGAAAAAACAATTGCCCCCTAAACCTAATAACTGTTTGCGCCACCCTTGGTGGTAACAACTGCAATCAATTTATGATAGCTGGTATAGCTGTGTATTTGTGCATACATATGTTTAGACATAAAAGGGGTGTATTTGTGCATACGTATGTTAAACATAAGAGAGATGCTGACAGCACATATGTGGATTGACCTCACGACGAAGAGGACAGTAAGTCTGGACCACCTGCGGAGGACAGCAAGAGAGGACAGGGGTGCGAACGAAGGACTTCCTGACCTCCAGGACAGCAGGTAGAAGACGGAAGTCTGGAGGGGGGAGAAATGTCAATAAAGGGTTTTGACGGGGATATGTGGTCCCCCCTGTGTGTGGGAAGTCTGTATGAGAAAAGGTATACATGTGAAACTCTGATGTGGCTCATCCTCTTTTCTTCCTGCTTATTGGAGAGAGCAGGCTGGCGAAATGAATGTTTGAATAAACTGGAATAAAACACAATTCAGTCTCTTTATTCCACGCTCCCCACAGCTGGCACTGATCTTTTACACTGTTGTTGAGTAATTTTGGCCCACTCTTTTTGCAAAATTGTTTTAATTCCGCCACATTGAAGGGCTTGAGATTGAAGTCATAAACTGATGGCTGGACATTCTCCTTCAGAATTTTCTGGTAGAGAGCAGAATTCATGGTTCCATCAATTATGACAAGTCATCCAGGCCCTGAGACAACAAAGCAGCCCCAGACCATCACACTACCACCACCATGTTTGACTGTTGGTATTATGTTCTTTTTATGAAATGCTGTGTTAGTTTTACTCCAAATGTAACAGGATGCATACCTTCCGATAAGTTCACCTTTTGTCTTATCAGTCCACAGAATATTTTTTCCAAATGTCTTGGGGATCATCAAGATGTTTTTTTTTTTTTTTTTTTTTCAAATTTGAGATGGTTTTCACCTTTGCCCAGTCTCTTTCTTCTTGTTGAATCATGGACCAGTGTCAAAACTGAGACAAGTGAGGCCAGCAGTTCTTTAGATGTTGTCCTGGGATTTTGTTTCTCATCTGTTCTTGAATTTCTTTAGATTGCGGCATGATGTGTTGCATTTAGCCTACTTCCCATTGTCAGACAGGTTCTATTTAAGTGATTTCTAAATCCAAAAGGTTGGGCAGAAATCAGGCCTGGGTTTGGCTAGTGAAATTAAACATAGCTTGCCAAAAGATGTGGTTAATCACATTTATTTCATGGTGTAACAAGGGGGTTTAGTTCTTTTTCACATAGGGCCAGGTAGGTTTGGATAGCTTTTTCCCTTAATAAATTAAATCTTTTAAAAATTGTTTTGCATTTACTCAGGTTATCTTTGTATAATATTAAAATCTGTTTGAGGATCTAGAATCAAAAATCAAGAAGGGGACAAACACTTTTTTCCACAGCACTGTATAGCTGATATCATAAGATAATGCTATACGCTAAGACATGTTACAACACTGTACTCTGATTATGTAGCTTAAAATAAGAAATAAGTGGAAACAAATTAGCCCAGGCTCGTTCTCTCCCACAACAGTCTTTGGCACGGGCAAGAAATGATTAAAGAAATGAGAAGTGACTTGTTTAATCTCTCAGTGACTAGTCAAATTCAAATAAAAGCACATCTCATATACTGTAGCTGTCTGTGATGGTTTTATTTATAACTTTTGGCAATACACCCTTCCCTATAACTTCACACATGATTTGCTTTTAAATGAACGCATAAAATCCCCTTTGCACAAATCAAACAGAACACCAAAGAAAGAGTAAAATATGTTCCCGCTCACTGTCTTGTTTTCTCAATCACATGCATGTGCAACAGTGGGAAAAACAACAGGCTTCTTTTGATCTGTAGGCCTTATTAATTCAGTCTACTTGTGTATGCATCTGTTTAACATATCCCGATGAAAGGGGGGAAAAATGGAGCGTGGTCTTTATTTTGTTATATGTGTGCATTTTCCACCTTTGATGACTTGGGGAGCATCTCATCATGTCCTTTTGTGGTGCATCATGTTCACTGACAAAGACATCAGCGTGTGACTCACTCCGTACTCTCCTCCCCCTGTATTGCGAGCTCTTCCCCAGCTGGTGCTTCACTCACACCCACTGCTGTTGCATGTTCACCGGCACAGCAGAGCTGTATTTACCCTTCACAGAAGGATTCAACTATAAATTTAGCTCCCTAATAGGAGGGTTTTGTGCATAGTCAGTCACAAGAAGATTATTCTTTTTTTTTTTCTTCACAACAAGGGTGTTGGAAATAAAATGACAACATAGAAATTATTTGATTAAAAAAATCCGTCTTGCTTTAGGGAGAAATGAAACAGCCAAACAGAATTAAATATTGGTTTAAGCACTATGGTGTGTATTTACCATAAATCAGGAATTACAGTGAGCACCTTCAAGGGCCATCATTTTAATGAATAATGTTATGTCTGATATTACCTGCTGAACAGAAGAGGCAAGGTGACTTGGAACACAGCGTTATTTAGCTTTACTTACACTGACAGCTATTGACAGATCACGGGCTAAGCTCAGGCGAGAGAGGCTAATAAGATGGCTGAAGTGGCATTATATAGGGTGGGGTGGAGGTGCCACCTGGAGGTGCGTGTCCATCTTACATATCTCACATCCCCCGCCCCCTCCTTTAAAAATGTTCAAAACCACTCACTTAATTAAGACCCTCCCCAATTTGGGACCCAAATCACGCACTAATAAAAAAAAAAAAAACCCTAATGTCTCTAAAAGCATTCACAAAACAAAACCTAAAATAGGGAGGACGGGTGGACTGCCGTCCTGCCCACACGGTAAGGTGGATCATTCTGCCACCTGCTAGGGTAAATTAGAGTCCATTACTAACTAAAATTGCATGCTGTGCTCCTAAACTAGAACAAAAAAAGAAAAATAATCCCCTCTATAACTTTTTTTAAACAACAACAGAACTTCAGTATATACTATGTACTACCCAAGTGTTCAGGTAGAAAGGGCATAACTAGTATGGGGGCCCAGGGCACCCTCTCAGCCAATGCGCCCCTGGAAACAGCCAGTCTTCGTGGTGATGGTTGGCCCTTGGGACGCTAAAGCCACTCCTCCTCTCCATCAACCTCGTCCCATGTCCAGCCGCGTTTCCCGGGGCCTCCTCCCGGACACCGAAGCTGAGCCGTCAGAGAGCCTGAAGTGCACCTGGGGTTGTCGTCTGGCCCATCTTCACTGCGAGCGCTCCTCACCTCATACCCGGAACCAATCCAGGACCCTCAACAGGGCCCAGCTTGGCTTGACGGGATGTTGCTGACCCAGCCTATCCCTCGTGCTCATCGGTTTTGTCCCAACCTCTTCCAATGCTGGTGTAGCATGCGCCGTCATAGCTGCAGACCCTCTGTCCCATTGGGGCCAGACTCCAGAGACATCTGGGGCTAACCCATCGGCGCCACTCGCCAGCACAGGTGCCTCGTCATCCTGCTCGGTACTCCCCTCGACCGTTTCCCAAGCGCCGACACAGAGACCCTCCTGCGCTGGCCCTGAGCAAACTTGGTCCTGCTTGACCACCATGGCGTCCGGTAGTTCTTCATCCCACACCACATCTTCATCAGTCACTGGAATCGCAGGGTTCCACTGGCCACAGCCCGACCACTCCTCCACAGCGTTGTCTTTGATGGCGAAGCCCAGTCCGTAAAATAAATCGCAGCCCATGATGTCATCGCCCCGTGCTGTCACGTGGAATGTGAAGTCGAGCACCATCGCAGACTTGTACCGAGCAGTCAGCTCCAAAGTCCTGACCGTGTCCAGCCTTCCACCTCCATAACAGTACAACAGTGCTGGGTTTCCTCTAACTCTGTGGTGGGGGAAAAAACCTTTTCACCGTGGCCCAATTCACCAGGGAACTCTCCACTCCCGTGTCAATAAACAGCTGCACCTCCACATCGTCCAACCTCACCATGCAAAACGTGTACCTGTTCGTGTCTGGGGACACCGTGTGGATGGTTGTCTGGGGTGAGCAGAGCGATTTCTTCCGTGGGCTCTCCGATTTAAATTCACGGCACATCCTGGCAAAATGGTCCAAACGACCACATCTGTTACACCGTGCTCCTCTCACTGGGCAGTCCTTAGTGTTTTTCCAGTGCATTTTAGACCCACAACCCATACAGAGGGACTTTCCTGGGGCCGACCCCTGGTTTATAGCATTGGCTTCCATCTCCTCGCCGCCCCAGCTATCTTCACTGTCCAGGTCTGTGGCATTTGCCACGACAAGAGGCTCTAGCGGCTGCTGTGACTGGCCCCCGGTTTGCTCTAAAGCTAGCTTGTATGCGGCTTCCATTTGGTGCGCTAAGTTGACACCTCTGGCTAACGTGAGCTCATTTGGCGCCGTTAGTAGCCTAGCTCGCAATTTGGCTCTACAGGTATGCTCTGCCAGCTGGTCACGAATCATTTCCTCCTCCAAGGCTCCAAAATGGCACTCGCTAGCAAGCTGTCTCAAATCGGCGATAAACTGCTGGAACTGCTGGATGGGTTCACCTGCCCGTTGACGTCGCTGCCGAAAGTGGATCCTCCAGACCGTCACATTATCTGGGGTGTCGAAATTGCGAGCTAGCAGCTCTGCTACCTCTTCGTAGGTGTCCGCAGCACCGAGCGTTCGCAGGATCTGCTGGCCCTCTATGCCCAAATTGTGCACCAATAGCACCAGGGCTCTCTGCTTGTTGAGCTCCCCGAGACCCAGCGTGGCAACATAATTCTGAAAGGCCTCATACCACCTAGGCCAGGGCACTGGCGGTTCTCCGGGCACCTCGAGGAAAAGGCGGACAGGGACAATGCACGCCTCCATGGTTTAATCCGACGTCGCCAATGTCATGTCTGATATTACCTGCTGAACAGAAGAGGCGAGGTGACTTGGGACACAGCTTTACTTAGCTTTACTCACACTGACAGCTATTGACAGATCACCGGCTATGCTCAGGTAAGAGAGACTAATAAGATGGCCGATGTGGCCTTATATAGGGCAGGGCGAAGGCGCCACCTGGAGGTGCATGTCCATGTTACATATCTCACAAATAAATGTATGGGGTGTAGAAGATGCCTTACAAACGAGACTGAGTGTATTTTCTCAGGAAAGCTTTATTGGAAGTCACATCTTCTAACATCAAAGTTCTCAGCAGAAAAAGAGACAGATCCCACTTTCCTCACAGCTTTTATATCCCAGAGATACAAAACCCCCACATCACGTATCTCACACCTTCACCCTACATAAGTTTGGTAAACACATGAACCACAGTCCCTGAGACTTGCTGGCGCTTCTGTTCTCTTCTCCACCTCGGGGCTCCTGCTGGGACATTGTCTTCCACCTCCGTCTTCCTCCAGCACCCACCTCCTAGCCGAGGTCCCTGCTGGGGCATTGTTCTTATGGACGTTTGATCTGCAGGGTCTGCACCGACATGCCTACTGGAAGCATGTGGGGGGAGAGAGCGTACCATACAAGCATGCCATATATGTGCCTTAAATATGCACCATAGGGACTTCCGGGAAGATGGCGGAGAGACATAACACTTAAACAAAGAGCTCTCCCTAGCCGGATTAAAAATCATCGGTAAATGGCCAACTCGACATAAACGAATCAATAAACTAAGGGATGAAAACACGAAGGAACCGGGCACAAGGACAAAAACAGGGTAAAATTGAAGAATTCCTCTCCAACAACGCAGGAAAAACCGCTGTACGCAAAGCCCAAAAAAACGAGATGTCCACAGCAGAGAAAATGGAGGACACCAGACTCGACAACATGAACGCTGGCATCGCCAGTTTGGGTGAAGAGTTGAGAGAATTCAAGCGACAGCTACAACAGGATTTAGCGGCTCTTAAGGAGGAACTGAAAAAAGAAATTAAGGAGGAAATCATGGACCTCCGAAGAGAAATGGAGCGTAAATTAACGGAAAACATGGAGGAGCTGCGCTCCCAGCGGGCGTGTATGACAGAAGCGCAGACCCGAATTTCGGAACTAGAAGATTGGAAAAGCGAGGCAAACGAACAACTACAGACCCTGACGACGCAAACGCAGAGGATGCAGGAGAAAATAAACGACTTGGAGAGCAGATCCCGACGAAGCAATATGCGCATCTTTGGAATTCCGGAGGGCATTGAAGGCAACTCGATGACAAAATTCATGGATCAGTTCTTAAAAAAAGAACTGGAAATACCCGGAGAAACGGATCTGCAGATTCAACGGGCGCACAGAACACCGGCACAGAACCCGAAAACAAACTCTCCACCCAGGTCAGTTGTGGTAAACTTTGTGAAATATGACATAAAGGAAAGAATCCTGATGCAAGCATGGAAAAAAAAGATACGAATCGGCGACAAACAGGTATTTTTTGACCATGACTACCCGACAGAAATCGTGCAGCAGCGGAAGAAATATGCCAATATTAAAAAAACGCTGAAAGAGAAAAAAATTAGATTCCAAACGCCGCTAACGAAAATGAGGATTCATTGGGAGGAAGGCACAAGAACCTACAACACGGCCGAAGAGGCAGCGCGGGATATGATGGAGCGGGGCCTTGAGGTGAGCGTGCCGAAGGAGACGGCTGGAGCAGCGGCGGCCCTGAACGCACCACGACAGACGGAGTGGAGACGAGTGAACGGCGGAAGAAGGGGGAGAGACGTAGAGCAGCGGGCCCAGGACAAGCTACAAGGCTTTCAACTGAAAGCCTAGATCATAACAAAGATTAAGAAAGGCACAGAAGAAATGAAGGCCAAGAAGACAAGGTAAAAGAGAAACAGACGGCTAGGAGAGGTTTAAGTGATATTTGTTGGACATTTCTAGACTTATGACTATTACTTTGATAGTAATTAGAAGTCTAGGGAGGGCCCTTCACTCTGTGAACACAAACCCCCCACCCACCAACAGGGACCAGTGGGCAGAAGAAAGGCCCAAAGTACGGAGGTCGAGTTTTTTTAATGTGTTTTTATATAAATATGTGTTATTTTTGTTGTTAAAGGGGTTAGGAGCACAAGTTAAAAAAATGGAAAAACATGAATATGGGTAAAAATCTTAAGATAATGACACTAAACGTGAATGGTCTGAACTCACCTGTTAAAAGGGAAAGAATAATAAGAAAATTCAAGAAGGAAAAAGCTGAAATTATATTTATGCAAGAGACACATTTGAGCAAGGCAGAACATGTGAAACTAAAGAGATTTGGCTATAAGAACTCCTACTACAGTTCATTTAAGGGAGGAGCAAAAAGGGGGGTTATGATACTAATCTCAAACAAAATACAATTTGAAAGTGAACAGGAAATCCAGGATAAAGAAGGCAGGTATGTAATAATAAAGGGAAGAATAGATGGTATGCAGATCACATTAGTGGACATCTATGCCCCACCAGAAAGTGACAAGGGTTTTTTTCAACATCTGTTTGATCTCATAGCAACACACAGTGAAGGAGTCCTAATTTGTGGAGGAGACTTAAATGCTGTCATGGATCATGAAGTTGACACAACAAGTGTTAAGAAGACAAAAAAACATGTAACAAAGTTCATAAGAACCTCACTGGCAGAAATGGGTATGGTAGACATATGGAGGGACCTACACCCACTCGAAAAAGACTATACACATTATTCAGCAGCCCATAAAGTACACTCCTTATGAATGAAGGTGACAGACACAGGGTGAGAAATTGTTGGATTGGAGGGGCAGAAATATCAGATCATAATCCTATATACATGGAAATATATTTAAACAATAGAAAACGACAAACAACATGGAAACTTAACGTAGGACTGTTAAATGATGAGAAAATGAAAGAAAGAATAAAAATAAACATAAACGAATATATCCAAGAGAATGACAATGAAGAAGTGGACCCAACAATACTATGGGACGCACTAAAAGCCGTGTTAAGGGGTAAATTAATTGTTGAAACAGGAAAAGCAAATAAGACTAAACTGGAAGCGTATGAACAAAGATGTGAGAGACTGAGGGAATTAGAACGTAAACATCAAAGCACAAATGATCCAAAAATATATCAAGAAATTAAAGAAGAAAAAACAAAGATAAAAGAAACACAAATGGATGAAATTGAAAGGAAAAATAGATATCTAAAGCAAAAATATTATGAAACGGGGCCAAAAGCCACAAAACTGCTGGCAAAACGGTTAAGAAAACAACAAACAATGAATAATGTATACAAGATTAAAGACCCCACCACAAATAAAACCACAGTTAACCCAGAAAACATCGAAGAAATTTTCCATAATTTCTACCAAGAACTATACTCGCAACCTGAAGAAACAAATACTAAAGATATCAAAAAATTTCTAGACACATTGGACTTGCCATCAATAGGAAATCAACAAAATGAAAAACTAACAGCAGAAATAACAACACAAGAGATCAGAGATGTGATTAAGTCACTTAAAAACGGTAAATCACCAGGTAGTGATGGATACCCATCTGAGTTTTATAAACTGTTTATAGAAGAACTCACACCACAACTCCTAAAGTCATTTAATTGGACGCTGAACAACAACAAAATACCTCCAACATGGAACGAAGCAATCATTTCAGTTATTTTAAAACCAGGGAAAGATAAAGAACAATGCGGAAACTATAGACCAATCTCTTTATTAAATGTAGATTATAAAATATACACAACAATTATATGTAAACGAATAAAGACATTCTTGACGGAATTGATAGAAGATGATCAAACTGGATTCATAGAGGGACGCCAAACACATGACAATATCAGGAGAACAATACATATAATTAACCAAATACATAAAGAAAAGAAAAGCGCAGTAATAATGAGTTTAGACGCAGAAAAAGCATTTGACAGGGTTAACTGGAAATTCCTATATAGTGTACTGGAGCGCTTTGGATTTAACGAAAAATCAGTACAATGCATAAGGACGCTATATCAAGAACCTGTGGCAAGAATCAAGATAAACGGTAGCTTAACAGACAAAGTAAATATACAAAGATCAACTAGGCAGGGATGCTGCTTATCGCCCACCTTGTTTGCTCTGTTCATAGAACCATTGGCTCAAGCAATACGACAAAATAAGAAATTAAAAGGTGTAACAATAAAGGGGGCGGAACACAAGATTGGGCTATTTGCAGACGATATTATAGTTTACCTTGAACAACCAGATAAATCAATAATGGAAATGATGAACTTGATAGGAAATTTTGGAAAATTATCAGGATACAAGATAAACATAACAAAAACACAAATACTGACATTCCACTATAACCCTCTAAACCAGATAACTGATAAGATCAAACTAAACTGGAAGCAAAAAGAAATAAAATACCTTGGAGTGAACATACCTAAAGACCTAAGCAAAATATATAAAGCAAACTATGATAGGTTGGAACAAGAAATAAAAAAAGATATTGATAGATGGTCAATCTTAAATATGGATCTGAATTCAAAAATTGAGACAGTCAAAATCAGCATACAACCTAGATTACTTTACCTCTTCCAGGCTATACCAACAGAGATTCCAGATGCCCAATTCTCAAAGTGGGACAGGATTATATCGAGATTTGTTTGGGGAGGTAAAAAACCAAGAGTGAAATATAAAACCCTCCAATTACCAAAAGAGAAAGGAGGCATGGGCCTACCGAGTCTAAAGGAATATTACTACTCAGCACAAATAAGATATATCATATGTTGGTGCGACGAGAGATATGAGGCAAAATGGAAAGAAATGGAAAAGGAAATTGAGGGACTCCCAGTACAAAGCATAATAGGGGATAAAGATGCATATAAGCAAATCAAACAAATAGACCCAATCACTAAATTTACTTTAGAACTGTGGTATAAAATAGTACAAAAATATAATATAAGGGAAGACATAAAACTATTGAAATGGGTAGCATTTGACAGTCAGTTTGAACCGGCAAAACAAGATAGGGGATACAAAAATCTGGTGAACAAGGGAATCACAGCATGGGGCAATATCGGAAAAAAAGATCTCGGGAGCTTTGTAAATATCAGGAGAAAATTTAAATTAGAAAGATCGGAATTTTTCAGATATCTGCAGATGAGAGATTACTATATGAAGAAGATTAGGCATAACCTCCAAACAGATGTGAACGAGATTATACAACTTATTTTAAGCTCATATGCAGGAAATAAAATAAGAATTATTTCAAAACTATATCAGAAACTTATGACAAACAATCATACAAGTAACTATATAAAGGAGAAATGGGAGAAAGAGCTCAATTTAAACATAACAGAAGAAAGCTGGCAGGAAATATGGAAAACACAACACACATCAACAAATTCAAGGGCATGGAGGGAATTTGGATGGAAAAACCTGATTCGCTTTTTCATTACACCACAGATTCAAGGAAAATATACAAATACCCAATCTTTATGCTGGAGGGGATGTGGGGCTCAAAATGCAGACCACTCACATATGTTTTGGAAATGCTACAAAATATCATCATTTTGGAAATCTATGCATGTGACAATACAGAGGATATTAGGATATAATATACCAATGAACTGTAACCTGATGTACTTATGTGATCTTAAAAAAGACAGTGTTATACAGGCTGAGGACAGATATCTAGTTAAAATCTTGTTGATTGCATGTAAAAAAACTATCACAAAAAAATGGCGATCAGAAGTTCTTCCTGACCAAGAACAATGGACTGACATTGTTGAGGACATACGTATGATGGAAAAACTAACATATCGACGAAGAATGCAAGAAGGAATATGGGAGAAAAAATGGCGGAAATGGACACACTACAAAGTGCAACAACGAGGCAGAAATTGAAAGAATAACCAAAGACACTGAAAAAACCAGAAGAATTAAGAGATGGAAACTAAAAACTTGATGCTCCAACATTTGTCCCCCCCCCTTTTATTTTTTATTTTTTTTTATTTTTTATTTTTATTTTGTTTATTTTTTTTTATTTTTCCCTACCCTAACCCCTTTGTTTTTTAAATGTAGAATGTGATCTGAATGCATTATATATGATGAAAAATGAATAAAAATCTAAGTTACAAAAAAATATGCACCATAGGGTTTTTCCCTATACCTATATATTTTCCCTTTTACCCACCCTTTTTGGAGTCTGTGACTGGGGTGCTGGAGGGTGCTCCTCCTGGAGACTCCATTGTCCTACTGGGGGACTTCAATGCGCACGTGGGCAACGACAGTGAAACCTGGAGGGGGGTGATTGGGAGGAACGGCCTGCCCGATCTGAACCCGAGTGGTGTTCAGTTATTGGACTTCTGTGCTAACCACAGTCTGTCCATAACGAACACCATGTTCAAGCATAAGGGTGTCCATATGTGCACCTGGCACCAGGACACCCTAGGCCGCAGGTCGATGATCGATTTTGTTATCGTATCATCAGACCTGCGACCGTATGTCTTGGACACCCGAGTAAAGAGAGGTGCAGAGCTGTCAACTGATCACCACCTGGTGGTGAGTTGGATCCGATGGCAGGGGAGGAAGCCATTCAGACCTGGTAGACCCAAACGTATAGTGAGGGTGTGCTGGGAGCGTCTGGCTGAGGCCCCTGTCCGGGAGGTCTTCAACTCCCACCTCCGGAAGAACTTCAACCACATTCCGAGGGAGTCTGGAGACATGGAGTCTGAATGGGCCATGTTCTCCACCTCTGTTGTTGAAGCGGCGGCCCAGAGCTGCGGCCGCAAGGTGGTCGGTGCATCTCGTGGTGGCAACCCCCGAACCAAGTGGTGGACACCAGTGGTGAGGGGGGCCATTAAGCTGAAGAAGGAGTCCTATCAAGCTTGGTTGGCTTGTGGGACTCCCGAAGCAGCTGAGGTGTACCGGCAGGCCAAGCGGAGTGCAGCTCGGGTGGTTGCTGAAGCAAAAACCCGGGTATGGGAGGAGTTCGGTGAGGCCATGGAACAAGACTTTCGGTCGGCTTCAAAGAGATTCTGGCAAACTGTTCGGCGGCTCAGGAGGGGAAAACAGCTCCCCGTCCACACTGTGTATGGTGCGGATGGGACACTGTTGACTTCAACTGGGGATATCGTCGGGCGGTGGAAGGAATACTTCGAGGATCTCCTCAATCCCACTGATACGCCTTCCACAGAGGAAGCAGGGTTTGGGGACAAGGGGGATGACTCGCCTATCACAGGGGCTGAGGTCGCCAAGGTGGTTAAAAATCTCCTTGGTGGCCGGGCCCCGGGGGTGGACGAGATTCGCCCCGAGTACCTCAAGGCCCTGGATGTTGTTGGGCTGTCATGGTTGACACGCCTCTGCAACATTGCGTGGAGGTCGGGGGCAGTGCCTTTGGCATGGCAAACCGGGGTGGTGGTTCCTCTCTTCAAAAAAGGGGACCGGAGGGTGTGCTCCAACTTTAGAGGGATCACACTCCTCAGCCTCCCTGGGAAGGTCTATGCCAAGGTACTGGAGAGGAGAGTCCGGCCGTTGGTCGAACCTCGGATTCAGGAGGAGCAATGTGGTTTTCGTCCTGGCCGTGGCACATCGGACCAGCTCTTTACCCTCTCGAGAATTCTTGAGGGTTCGTGGGAGTTTGCCCAACCAGTTTACATGTGTTTTGTGGACTTGGAGAAGGCATTTGACCGCGTCCCTCGCGGATTTTTGTGGGGGGTGCTTCGGGAGTATGGGGTATCGGGCTTGTTGTTACGAGCTATTCGGTCTCTATACGACCGTTGTGAGAGTTTAGTTCGTATTGCCAACACTCGGTCGGAGTCATTCCCAGTGAGAGTTGGACTCCGCCAGGGCTGCCCTTTGTCACCGGTCCTGTTCATAATTTTTATGGACAGGATTTCTAGGCGCAGCCAGGGAATGGAGGGTGTCATACTTGGTGACCACAGGATCTCATCTCTGTTGTTTGCAGATGATGTTGTCCTGTTGGCTTCATCCAGCAATGACCTACAGCTCTTGCTGGGACGGTTTGCCGCTGAGTGTGAAGCGGCTGGGATGAGAATCAGCACCTCCAAGTCCGAGTCCATGGTCCTCAGCCGGAAAAAGGTGGATTGTCCTCTCCGGGTTGGGGACAGGCTCCTGCCCCAAGTGGAGGAGTTTAAGTATCTTGGGGTCTTGTTCACGAGTGAGGGGAAAATGGAGCGAGAGATCGACAGACGGATTGGAGCAGCATCTGCAGTGATGCGGACGTTGTACCGGTCTGTTGTGGTGAAGAGGGAGCTTAGTTCTAAGGCAAAGCTGTCGATTTACCAGTCAATCTACGTTCCTACTCTCACCTATGGTCACGAGCTTTGGGTAATGACCGAAAGAACGAGATCGCGGATACAAGCGGCTGAAATGAGCTTTCTCCGTAGGATTGCTGGACTCACCCTCAGAGATAGGGTGAGGAGCTCAGTCATCCGGGAGAGGCTCAGAGTAGAACCGCTGCTCCTCCACATTGAAAGGAGTCAGTTGAGGTGGTATGGGCATCTGATTAGGATGCCTCCTGGACGTCTCCCACTTGAGGTGTTTCAGGCACGTCCCACTGGGAGGAGACCCCGGGGCAGACCCAGGACTCGGTGGAGAGACTATGTCTCCCAGCTAGTCTGGGAACGCCTTGGTATCCCCTCTGAAGAGCTGGAGCAGGTGGCTGGGGAGAGGGAAGTCTGGGCTTCTCTGCTTGAACTGCTGCCTCCGCGACCCGGACCTCCGGAAAAGCGGTAGAAGATGGATGGATGGATGGATGGGTTTTTCTTAAAAGCAGATTATATAATATATAACCACATAACTACTTGAGGTTTTCTGTTGCAGATCCACACCATCTGCATACACCCTCTGGTGGTGAAGATTTTTTCAAGAAAATAGTCAGTGTAGATATTACAAATTCCAAAGGCTGTAACTTGAAACTGATAAGAGATAATGGCTTACTGTCAAGAAGAAAGAATGCGATGAGAATATGATGCAAAGTTTATGATAGGAGTAAATTTATGCATCTAATTGGCATAATGTGACGGCAGCCACATCAGATTACATAACTTTCGGTCAAAGTGGACTTTGGACATACAGTGCATCCAGAAAGTATTCAATTCAATTCAACTTTATTTATATAGCACCATTTCACAACAACAGTCATTTCATAGCACTTTCAACTGTAGGGGAAACCCCCACAATTGCAGAAAAACCCCAGCAATCAGGCGATCCCCTGTGAGCAAGCGCTTGGCCATGGTGGAGAGGAAAAACACCCTTTTAACAGGAAGAAACCTCTAGCAGAACCAGGCTCAGGGAGGGGCAGTCATCTGCTGCGACTGGCTGGGGGGTGAGGGGAAAGAGAAGATGAAAAGAACAGACATATAGAGAGCAAACATTAAAGGAGTGAAGCCAAGTACATTATTGGAGGTCCCCCGGCAGTCTAAATCTTTTAGCAGCAGAACTAAGGGAGGGTTTAGAGACACATGATCCCTCCCTAATCGTAGGCTATATCAAAAAGGTGTGGAGATTGTGTGGAAAGACGAGACTGATTTTATTTCTCAAGATCAGTTTTATTCAACACCACATTCTCCAACATCCAAAACGGGAAAGAGGAAGCATGCCCCCACCTCTGTCCCTTTTATACCCAGGACATCAAAGCACACAGTCACATTGTCTTTACATCCCAAAACACAATGCACCCCCCTTCAGGTCTACTGTCTGTCTCCACCTGAAATCCTGGTGGTCAGGAAATCCCTCACGGCCATCTCTCTTCATACAAAAGGCCAGACTTCGTGTCTGAGCTCAAGCTCAGAAGCAGAGATCAAGTCTGATTTCCGAATCCAGATTGGCAACTGGTTCCACAGGAAAGGAACTTGATAGCTAAAGGCTCTGCCTCCCATTGTACTTTTGGGGATTCTAGGTATTACAAGTAATCCATCATTTTAGGAGCATAGTGCTCTGTTAGGATGATAGGGTAGCATTAAATCTTTTAAATGAAAAGGGGCCTGGTTGTTTAGAGCTTTGTAAGTGAGAAGAAGGATTTTAAACGTAATTCTAAACTCTATGGGAAGCCAATGTATTCACAGCACTTCACTTTTTCCACATTTTGTTGTTACAGCCTTATTCCAAAAGGGATTAAATTAATTGTTTTCCTCAAAATTCTACACGCAATACCCCATAATGACAACGGGATTATTTTTTTTTTGAGATTTTTGCAAGTTTATTAAAAATAAAAAAACTAAGAACTCACATGTGCATCAGTATTCACAGACTTTGCCATGGAGCTCAAAATTAAGCTCAGGTGCATCCTGTTTCCACTGATCATCCATGAGATATTTCTACAGCTTAACCGGAGTCCCCCTGTGGCAAATTCAGTTCACTGGACATGATTTGAAAAGGCACACACCTGTCGATATAAGGTCCCACAGTTGACAGTGCATATCAGAGCACAAACCAATCATGAAGTCAAAGGAAATGTTTGTAGACCTCCGAGACAGGATTGTCTCGAGGCACAAATCTGAGGAAGGGTACAGAAAAATTTCTGTTGCTTTGAAGGTCCCAGTGAGCACAGTGGCCTCTATCATCCTTAAATGGAAGAAATTCGGAACCACCACAACTCTTCCTAGAGCTGGCCGGCCATCTAAACTAAGTGATCGGGGGAGAAGGGCCTCAGTCTGGGAGGTGACCAAGAACCCAATGGTCACTCTGTCAGAGCTGTCTGTGGAGAGAGGAGAACCTTCCAGAAGGACAACCATCTCTGCAGCAATCCACCAATCAGTTCTGTATGGTAGAGTGGCCAGACGGAAGCCACTCTTTATTAAAAGGCACATGGCAGCCCGCCTGGGGTTTGCTAAAAGGCACCTGAAGGACTCTCAGACCATGAGAAACTAAATTCTCTTGTCTGATGAGACAAAGATTGAACTCTTTGGCCTGAATGCCAGGCGTCATGTTTGGAGGAAACCAGGCACCGCTCATAACCACACCAATGGGGGTGGCAGCATCATGCTGTGGGGATGTTTGTCAGCAGCAGGAACTGGGAGACTAGTCAGGATAGAGGGAAAGATGAATGCAGCAATGTACAGAGACATCAATTTAATTCAATTCAACTTTATTTATATAGCGCCATTTCACAACAACAGTCATCTCATAGCACTATCAACTGTAGGGGGAACCCCCACAGTTGCAGAAAGACCCCAGCAATCAGGCGATCCCCTGTGAGCAAGCACTTGGCGAAGTTGGAGAGGAAAAACTCCCTTTTAACAGGAAGAAACCTCCAGCAGAACCAGGCTCAGGGAGGGGCAGTCATCTGCTGCGACTGGCTGGGGGGTGAGGGGATAGAGAAGATGAAAAGAACAGACATGTAGAGAGCAAACAGCACGATGGGGACTCAATCTATGGGAGAGAACAATCAAATGTTAATGACCAGCCAAAAAAATATTTCATTGAGAGTGAGGAAAGGAGTGAGGCCCAGTGCATTACTGGAGGTCCCCCGGCTGACTAAACCTATTAGCAGCATAACTAAGGGAGGGTTCAGAAACACATGATCCCTCCCTACTTGTAGGCTATATCAAAAAGGTAGGTTTTAGCCCTATTCTTAAAAACAGAGATCGAGTCTGACTCCCGAATCCAGGTTGGCAGCTGGTTCCACAGGAGAGGAGCTTGATAACTTGATAACTTGATAACATCCTGGATGAAAACCTGCTCCAGAGCACTCTTGACCTCAGACTGGGGCGACGGTTCATCTTTCAGCAGGACAACAACCCTAAGCACACAGCCAAGATATCAAAGGAGTGGCTTCAGGACAACTCTGAGAATGCCCTTGAGTGGCCCAGCAAGAGCCCAGACTGGAATCCAATTGAGCATCTCTGGAGAGATCTGAAAATGACTGTGCACAGACACTTCCCATCTAACCTGATGGTGCTTGACAGGTGCTGCAAAGAGGAATAGGTGAAACTTCCCAAAGATAGGTGTGCCAAGCTTGTGGCATCATATTCAAAAGGACTTGGGGCTGTCATTGCTGCTAAAGGTGTCATGACTCGCTCTAGGCCATCATCTGCTACAGCTGCGCACACACCTGCTCCCAATCACTCACGGGCCTTATAGCCTGCTCTGCCTGGAGTCTGGCACGGAGCCGTCTGTCTCCCTGACTGCAGAATTTCGACTCTCCTCCTCAAGCCTACGTCCAGGCCTCTTCACTCCTGACAAGGATCTCCTCATCCTGGCTTCATCCCTTTGAAGGATTCAGCCTCATCACCTCAAGTAAGCATTGTTGCTACTCACCTTTTCCAACCTCTTCCCCTGTGCACAGGTGGATTCCTCCGGCGGCGGAATCTGTTCCCCTCGGTGGTGGAACGTGCCTTCCTCACTCCAACGGGCCACCTGTCCAAAACCGGCGTGTGCAGCAGACGCTGTCTTCCTGGCTGTAGCCTCTTGGCCAACCTGAGCGTCCCTCTTCCACCTACAAAGTAAGTCCCAGTCATTACCTCGCACATTCATTGGAGAACTGCTCTAACATCTGTGCCTTTGTCTCATCATAGGGCTGCCAGGCTGAACGGCGCTCTGCTCTCCCCCGGCTACAACGTCACTGCTAACAGCCATCACCGCATACACTACACATACACGCACTCACACACTTACACAGTATTAATAAAGATTATTGAATCCACTTGGGCCTGTGTCTGTTCCCTGGGTCTGGTAAATATGTCAAAAGGTGCATCAGCAATGTATTGAGCAGTGTCTGTGAATACTTATGTACATGTGATTTCTTAGTTTTTTTATTTTTAATAAATTTGCAAAAATCTCATTTTTTTCACATTGTGATTATGGAGTATTCTGTGTTAAATTTTGAGGAAAAAAAAATGAACTTAATCCCTTTTGGAATCAGGCTGTAACATAAAAAAATGTGTAAAAAGTGAAGCGCTGTGAATACTTTCCGGATGCACTGTATTTACATAAAGGATGGTTTTGGTTTTTTGACTATCAGTATCAGTTTGTTTACATTCTACTGATTTTTTGGTTCTTATGTTTTTTTTTTTATTTAAGTTTTTGTAAAGGGTATACAGGTCATTACAGCATTGCATTGTTTCCATTTTCATCACATGTTTGCTTATTTTTTGCTATTTGACAGCATTGGTAGGATAGTTATTACAACACCCCCCCTTTTTTTTTAAAGTGAAAGAAAAAGTGAAATTAAGGAGAATTAAATAAAAACAAAAAACAAACAAACGAATAAACAAACAAACAGAACAGCAAAAAACAAACAAACAGAAAATTAAGTAATTAAAAGTAAAAGAGCATCTGAGTAGCCTTGGAACAAAGAGCGGGACCATTATTGAAATGGTATTTGTCAAAGATTAGATCTAATGGAAGACACATATGCGATCCAGGGTTGCCAAAAGTTCATGAACCCATCCATGTCCTGTCTCAGTGCGAATGTCAACTTTTCCATCGAGTAAATGTCTTGAATCATGTTAATCCAATCTTCAGGTGTAGGACAGTCCTTCAGCATCCATTTTTTAGTTAGGGCTTTTTTACTTGCCAATATTAAAACATTGAATAAGTATTTATCTCCTCGTCTTTCCAGTGAGTCCGGTAGTAAACCCAAATACATAGTTACAAAAGAAAAGGGAACTGTTATTTTGAATATTTTCCCCATTATTGTCTGTACGTTGGTCCAATATTGGTGGATAACTGGGCATGACCAAAACACATGAAAATGATTTGCAGTCTTTTCACCACACAGGCGCCAACAGTTCAGCCCCTTATGGGTAAATTTGTTTTGTGCAGGTGTTCTGAAAAATCTTACCAAGTTTTTCCATCCAAATTCTCTCCACTGCAGGGATGAGGTACTTTTCCATTGCTGTTTATTTAGCTTTTCCCATATTTCCAATTGTAAAGTGAAATTCCCCTCTTTTTCCCATCTCTCTTTTATATATGATGTGTTGTCTCCTTTTAAGTCTTGAAGACCTTGGTATATTTTAGAAATGTATCTGATCCCTGGGATCCCTTTATATGCCATTAAGAAGACCTTCAGAACACCTGACTGGGCTCTTTCCAAATCCTCCTTTTTAAGTATATTGTTTATGTGGTGTCTAAGCTGAAAGAACCTGTAAAGATCTTGATTTATTAGACCTTGTTTTTTCAAATCTTCAAAACTTCTTAAAGTTTGCCCCTTAAAAAAATCATAATATTTTATCAGCCCTTTCTCTTTCCACTCTTTAAATCTAGTGTCTGTTTAATTGGGGGTAAAGTCTTGATCATAGGCAATCCATTGCAGAAGTCGATAGGGCTCTTTAGCTTGATTCTCTCTGACTATCTTAAACCAAATTTTTAGCGGGGTCTCTATCCACGGGTTGGTGTTATTCAAGAGTTTAGTTAAGGCATTGTTCCCTATTATCGCCTGTAGGGGGATGTCACTTGTTATTTGGCATTCCATCTCCTTCCATTGTGCAGTGTAGACTGGGTTACATATCTCTACTAAAGTTTTAATTTGTGCAGCTATAAAATAGTCCCTGATATTTGGCAGCGCAAGCCCACCTTTGTCTTTGTTTAGCTGTAGGGTTCTATATCTGATTCTAGGTCTCTTACCCTGCCATATGAATCTTGAGATCCTTCTGTCCAGCTCCTGCCATGTTTTTTTGGGAGGTTCTACTGGTATTGTTTGGAAAAGGTATAGAAGACGTGGAAGTATATTCATTTTGACTGCTTCAACTCTTTGTGCAGTACCTAAGAATGGTATCGTATTCCATCTTGCTAGGTCAGATTTTATTTTTGTCACCAGTGGATCATAGTTTAGTGTTATAATTTTGTCGAGTTGTTTCGGGATATTGACCCCCAGATATTTCATAGATTCCAACTCCCAGTTAGTTTTGAGTTCCTTTAGTGAAAAATGATTTGGGTCATAGTTGAATGTTAAAACTTGGGTTTTATGCATGTTTAATTTGTACCCCGATAAATCTCCATAGTCTGAAAAAAAACTGAGATTAGTTCTGGTAGAGAAGTGTCTGGCTGCCCTAGGTATATTAAAATGTCATCAGCAAAGAGTGCTATTTTATGTTTCTTCTGACCAAGTGTAATACCTTGAATTTCTTGATTTTGTCTTATCCATTGGCTCAGAGGTTCTATGAAGATTGCAAAGAGCAGTGGAGACAGGGGGCAGCCTTGACGACATCCTCTTTCCAGCTCAAAAGATGATGATAAATTGCCGTTAATCCTTATTTTAGCTGTTGGTTTTTTATATAATGCCTGTATAGTTCTAATGAAGTTGTTATGAAAATTGAAACTGGATAAGATTCTATATAGGAAAGACCAGTCAACCGAATCGAATGCTTTTTCAGCATCTAATCCCAATATGACTGCATTTAAGTTATATTTTTTTATATGATGAATTATGTGTAAAGTGCGCCGAATGTTGTCTTGTGTCTGTCTTTGTCTTATAAAACCTGTTTGGTCTAAGTGAATTAAGTCTGTCAGTATGTTTTCTAACCTTTTGGCAAGGATAGTGGTAAAAAGCTTATAGTCCTGATTTAGTACACTGATTGGTCTGTAGTTGGAGCATTCTAGTTTATCCTTTTCAGGTTTAGGTATAACTGCAATGACCCCTTCTCTCCAGGAGGGGGGGATTTCCCCTGTGTGGAGGACGTAGTTAAATGTTTTCAGGAGGAGAGGAGATAGTTGCTGTTTAAAGGTTTTGTACCATTCTGCTGTATAGCCATCTGCTCCTGGGGATTTGTTAGCTTTAAGGTTCATAATTGCTTTTTCCAATTCTTTAGGTTGTATTTCTGACAGTAGGGTTTTATTTTGTGATTCCGTAAGTTGGGGAAGGTTTAATGTGTTTAGTAATGTCTCGGATGCGTTTTTATGTTTTTTGTGGGAGTATAAGTTCTTGCAGTAATTCTCGAAGCTTTTAAGAATATCCTGAATTCTGAATTTTATTTCCTTTGATACTGGGTCTCTGATTTTGTAGATTGCTCTTTCCGTTTGTTGTTTCCTCAATTTATAGGCTAGTAATTTTGCCAATTTACTGCCTGCTTCATAGTGTTTTTGTTTCAGAAATGTAAGTTTTTTCTGGATTTCTATTGTGTAGATCTCATTTATTTGATTTTTAATTTCTTTAATCTTGAGCGAGCCATTAGAATGAGTGTTGTCTTTGTGTTCTTTTTCTAGGTTCTTGAGTTCTGACTCTAGTGTGATTAGTTTTTCTTGTCTCAATTTCTTTTGGGTTGCCAGTTTTGCAATAATTTTTCCCCTTATTACAGCTTTGCACGCATCCCACAGTATTAAAGGAGATACTTCTCCATTATCGTTTTCTTCCAAATATCTGAGAATATCTGATTCCAATTCATCTTTCAGTGGTCCTTTCAGGACACTTGAATTCAACCTCCAGGAAAATGTATTATTTGTGTATTTTTGGATGTTTAAGTCCATATAGATCGGACTGTGGTCAGAGAGATCCATCAGTCCTATTTTACATGTTTTTACTCTTCCAATGTCTCTATTAAACATAAAAAAGTAATCAATCCTTGAGTAAGATGAATGTGGCGTTGAATAAAAAGTATAATCTTTTACATTGGGGTTGAATTCCCTCCATACGTCAGATTCCCATTTCTTTTAGTAGCATCCGAGTATTCTTACTTTGAGTGTTATTTTGATGTGAAGAATTACCTGTCGCATCCCAGTATGGATTCAGTCTTAGATTGAAGTCTCCACCACATATCACTAAACCTTGGGCTTTAGTTATCATTAGGTCGAATACATTTTTATAAAATTTCCATTTAGCCCCTGGTGGTGCATATACATTCAGCAGGGTGATATCTTCTCCCTCTAGCCGCCCAGTTACCAAACTGCACCTCCCTTCTTTATCTTTGTGTTCTGATTTTTTTTCAAATGTAATTTTGGTTGATATCAATGTCGCTACTCCCCTCCTCCTCCCTGATTTATATGAAGATGAAGAGATCATTTTAAACCCTTGTCTATTGAGTTTAGTGTGTTCCACGTCTGTTAGGTGGGTTTCTTGTAAAAATATTATTTCTGCTTTGTCTTTTTTCATTTTGCGTAGAATCTTGGATCTTTTAACTGGATTCAGGATCCCTTTTACATTATATGAGGCTATTTTGGTTACACCCTGTTTCTCCATTGTATTTTCTTATTTAGTATAACAGTGTGGTGGCCCTCTTTTTTGCTACTCAGAAACTGAAAGAACATTAAGAACATAAAAAACATTAAGAACATAGTGTACGAAACTTTAAAACAAAAAACTGTCAAAAAAACTTCCTGAGCTGGGGTCTCTTTAAAGACCCTGTAAAAGCCCTGATGGAGTGTAGGCTCTGAGGGAAATTCCTCAAACTCTGTTACGTGTTGAGGGCCCTCTCTTACCCCTGTAAGTTGTCCCATATTTTTAACGTGAATTTCAGATCCCAATCCGAATTTGTAATGATTTTTTTTTTTTTATGCCTATACCCTGAGATTGTGTGCACCCTCCCACCCCCATCACAGCAAACATTCACTCTAAAACAGTATTTGTTAGTATGGAGAGAACATGTGGGTCATTGTTACATTTCTATTTTAACATGATTTTTTTTTTTTCCCCCTTTAAATTAAGAAGACATTTGTTTCTAATGGTATAACTGCTCCATGAAAGGTTTTACCACATGCTGATTCTGCATCTCCTTTAATGTTTGTTACCTTGTAGGAGGGGGGGTGGAAGTGCAGAGTGACTGAAAAGAAAAAAAACCCCAAAAGGTCGCTATTCCTTCCTGGAACTGGAAAGCTTATCTTTGTAGCTCTGGGGCTGGGTTTCCCGCTGCTGGCCCATGGATTTTGAAGGTCTCTGAGTGGACCACGTTTGAGCTCTGATCTTCTCGTTCAGATCCGCTGCGGGTTTAAACACCGTTACCGGAAGTCCTCTTCTTGCCATGTCAGTTGTTGCTTCTTCCGCTGAGTTATAGAGACATGACTCTTCCCCGTAAAAGACCCTTAGCTTCGCCGGAAATGGCGTCTGAAAGCGTAGATTCTGTTCCCGTAAAACCTTTTTGGTGTCGTTATATTCCCGTCGTTTTTTAAGAACCTCCGGGGCGTAATCGTGTTCCACGAAGACTTTTCTCTCTTGGTGCATAAATCCTTTTTTCTGCCAAGCCCGTCTTACAACCTCTTGTTTTATTTTGAAATTGGCGAATCTTACCACCACAGAACGTGGGGGCGCTTCCGGGGCTGGCTTTGCGGCTGATGTACGATGGGCTTTTTCTATTTTCAAATCGGTGGTTTGTGGAATATCCAACTTCTCTCTCAATAAGGATTCCACGCATTCCGCCACTGTGTTGAAACTCTCTTCAGCTCCTTCTTTAAGACCGTGAATTCTGATGTTATCTCGTCTCTGTCTTCCTTCTTGGTCGGTTAGCTTAGCCTCCAGCCATGACTGTTTTCTGTGTAAATCCAGCACAGAATCTTCAAGCACTTTTACTCTTTCTTCAGCTTCCAAGATTCGGTTTTCGGCCTGGTCCATTCTGCTGTTCGCCTTTTTTAGATCTTCTCTGAATTCAAGAAATTCGGCCCGAAATCGTCGTATTTCGTCAAATAGCGATTTCAAGCTAATCCTTTTGTTAGCTAGGCCCAGGTCTTCGTCTTCTGAACGGAGGTCCTCTGGTTCCGATTCTACGGCCGCTGTGCGTCCTGACCTGGGGAATGTCAGTTTCTTCTGCTTGTGGTTAGGCATGGTGTTATTGTCTTTTGATTTTTAATCTTCCAAAAATCCGTTAGGTCTGATTTTGAAGTTGTTTTCCTTGGATTGAGTCTGGGAGTTTCAGCGTTAGGTTGCTATCACCATGGCGTCCAGACCGGAAGTGGTTGGTTCTTATGTTTTAAAAATAAGATAGCAAAAAACAAAAAAAAAACAAAAAAAACAAAAACAAACATCAGACCGACTGCTCGTCATGTGTCGTCATACGTCCGTGTGCTCCTCCGTATGCTCACCCCAGTCCTTATTTTGTCTTCTGTCAGTCATTTTCGCTTCTCCCACATCCAGAAACAGTCACATTTATCTTCTGATTTACTCCACCTCGATTTCAGTTAGATTACCCCACGGAACCGGCAGTATTGTCCTCTCTGCCACGTGCAGCTTCGTCAGTGACAGACGAAAAGTGTTCCACTTCAGTCCATCTTGTGCTGTCCATAAGGTAAATATTTCCCTTCAGAAGCTAAATAATCCCTTTTAGAATCACAGTTGGCAAAATTTGGAGCAAATGCTTCCTCTGTGGAAATATATGTTGTGCAATTGTTTATACAGCTCTTCTTCTCCGCCTCGGAAGTGATATCAGATTTGATGCGGTTCTGGTTTGCTGATCTCGGTCCTCCTGTGCAGACCAGTAAGCTATATGTGTCTGCCATCTAGTGATGTGAAATGCTTTGTACATCTGTTTTTTTTTTTTTTTTTCATACTTTTTGGCCAATCCCGTGACAGGCGCAGCTCTGCAACACCAGCCACAGGAGAGGCAGATCATGTAATCGAATGACAACATAGAAATTATTTGATTAAAGAAATCCCAATCTTGCTTTAGGGAGAAATGAAACAGCCAAACAGAATTAAAATATTGGTTTAAGCACTATGCTGTGTATTTACCATAAATCAGGAATTACAGTGAGCACCTTCAAGGGCCATCAGTTTAATGAATAAATGTATGGGTTTTTCTTAAAAGCAGGTTATATGACCACATAACTCAGTTATAAAGGGGGTGCACAAGCCAGTGTAGGCCTACTCTTAGGGCTGGTACCAATCCCCGATAAAAAGGGAGGGTTGCGCGGCAGGGGTGGGTGGGTGCTGCGTCAGCCCCTTGGTGGCTCGGCCTCCCTCGGCTGTCCCTCCTGGGACAGATGCCTGGCTGTCCTGGGGCTTGATGGCCTCAGGACATTTGTGCTCTGTGGGGGTTGGTGGTGCTGCCTTGCTTGCGCAGGGTTTCCGGGGGGGCATTCCTGCGACCTGCTGCCCTCTTTTTATGTTTCCTGGCAAACCACTCACACACACACACTTACTTTGCACGTGCTCGCACGCACACAAACACATACATGCGTCTCTTCTTTAACAGGTGCAGATACCAGACTCATGGTGAGACCTTTTCAGTAGAAGAAACAGTTTGTCTTCTGCTTGTTTCAGTTGTGTTAGTCTGTTTGTCTTCTCTGTTTGTTCTTCTCCCTTTTCTTTCCCCCTCACCACCCCTCCTTTCCTCATTCCCTCATTCCCCCCCATCGGGTCCTTCATGGGTAAAACTATTTAAATAAAGTATTAAAAGCTATTACAAGAAGAGTTTATAAATAATATGCAGTACATATACATATGGCAACACTTAGAGGTGATGTTGGGAGACTGAAAATGATGTGACAATTATTGTACACACCAGGGACACATGATGAATAAACATCCAAGTGTGCCCAATTAGATGAGTGGATATAAAAGCAAGTGCAAAGAAGTGCAGAAAATGCCCCAGGATA
Organism: Pholidichthys leucotaenia; assembly: GCA_020510985.1. NCBI lineage: Eukaryota > Metazoa > Chordata > Actinopteri > Cichliformes > Pholidichthyidae > Pholidichthys > Pholidichthys leucotaenia. The sequence goes on along the minus strand of CM035842.1, from coordinate 370,790,913 downwards.
TTGTAAATGGCACAGTGAGAAGAGAACGGGTATTTTATAGACAGAGAAGATTTCCTGGCTAAGGATGATGACTGGCTTGTCAGCTGGTTTAGGTTTCCATGGGCAGTCCTTGTGGAACGTGCCTGTGTACCCCAAATATCACCCTGTCTTCAAGGCTTTATTCAATTTGGTGATTTGAGTAAGTGACTTTCTTTTTGTGCTGATTAAACTACAGTTTCACAGCATTCTACCAAGCCCCCAATTGCTTCTGTATGTACAGTAGTTATGTCAATAAACACATGCGTAAAGTTTGAAATGCAAAAATCTCACCCGTTCTCCAGCGCACTTCAATCATTTAGTTTTGTGTGTAATCCATGTAAGTTGTGTATAACTATAAAGGATGAGATTTGCATTTTGGACATAAAATATGTACTTGCCGAGTCTAGTATGATCTGCTTTCAACTGACAGGTGACCGTAACTACCCACTAAATAGGTTCATATTGTTTCCTTTTCGTGACTGTTTTCCTTTAATTCAACCAGCTGATCAACCCAGCTAGTCACAAATTGATTGATTGACTTATTGATTTATTCATCGTTTAAAATAACATTGTATAAAAGATACAACATACATTTAAAAACAACTGGATGACACAAGAAAGTGCGCACTGTGGAGGATGAAATCAGACGAGACAGCGAGATGGACGACATACAAACTTTATTCAATCCTCCAACACAGAAAATAGAATATCATGTCCCTGGGTCTGTGGGCGCTAACTTTTATACCTCTTTATTCCCACCTCTCAGACATGGGGATAAAAGATGTGACACACAGTACACAAAGCATGTCTGGCACATCAACATACAGAACACAGAGTGCTACTTATTATCATTTATCGCTCTCCTGCATATTCCGGTGTGACTCCTGTCACCGCTGGGGTTGACAGCTCCCTTTTGTTACATCTAAAACCCTTCTGTCCTTTTATCCATCTCTCCCCCCGACCCCCGGCTCTGGGTGGAGAGCTTCCATCTCTGTGCCCCCACACAGTACCCGCCCCCCCCACCGAACACCCAGAAAGGGACCTAATCCATCGGTTCTTTGGGCTTGAGCCAGCGCCCGTAGCAGCTGTAGCGAGGAACCAGCTGTCTGGTCGAAGTGCCATCCTGGCGAGGTGTGTGGGAGGGAACATTGGTCTGTGGAGGGGAAGAGGGTGGGGAGGGACAGAGTTAGTTTCACGAGTACAGTTCTCTGCCGGGGGACAACCAACTTACGGAAGCACTGTAGGTGGGCGTCCATGCCGGGGAGCTTGAGCCAGCACCACCTGTTTGTCTGCCAACACATAAGCAGGCTTAAGCCTGTCAATGCAGACGGTTTCCTTACGCCCCTCCAAGTCTAACACAAAATGCTTTGCCCCAGTTTCCAGCACTGTGAACGGGCCATCAGCGGTGGATGCAGTGGGGTTCTGTGTACATTGTGCCTGACAAAAACAAACTTGATGCTCTGTAAGCTCTTTGGCACAAAGGTGTGGGGAAAACAATGGTGTACCGGGCCCGGCACATTAGCAGGTTCAGGTTCAGGTTACTTTATTTGTACCCGTAGGTAGATTTGTTTTGCAGTCAAGTGACATCCATATTTACAAGCCACAAATTACATTCAACATAGACACAAACACAGGCGCATATGAAGCTGACTATAAACATGATAAGAATACTCAAGGCTCCATCAATCAGGGTATAAAAAGACAAAGAGATGGGGGAAAAACCAGGGGTAAGAGAGAAGGGTCATATTAGAAGTTAAAAACTAGTCAAAGAGGTTAAAAACTCGAAGGTCTAAAACCCAATAAAATATTTAGAACCCAAGTGACATCCTACAAAAATAAGTAAATATAAAATGGAGTTAATAAATAGGTACCTAAATTATGTGCAATATATTTTTACAGCTTGTTCAACTCTTTGACAGCAGCAGGGACAAAGCTGTTTTTGTAGCGCTGGGTTCTACTTTTTGGGACAGCAAACCTCCGTCTTGAGGGAAAAAGCTGAAAGTGGCAGTGCAAAGGGTGGGAGTCATCATTTAAAATGGAGGTAGCCATCCTCTGTACTTGTCTGGCGTACAGGGATGTCAGGCTCAGCTGTGGCTCACCAAGCAAACGACTGGACCATCTAACTACCTGATCCAAGGATTTCCTCTGTTTCAGTTTTATCTGACCAAACCATGACACTAAAGAAAAGGATAAAACAGATTCAATAAAAGCCCAATAAAACATTGTCATTATGGTTCGGTCAACTTGGAAGCGTGCAAATTTTCTCAAGCAATGCAAATGTTGCTGACCCTTTTTGCACACCCTTTCACAGTTCTCTTCAAAGTTTAAATTACTATCAATAATCGTCCCAAGATATTTGTAGGATTGTACACATTCGGTGGTCTGGCCTTTTAGTACGGTGACTTTGTGCCTGGGATTTTTCCTCCTAAAGTCAATAATCATGTCTTTAGTTTTTGTCGTATTCAGCTGATCCGTCACCTAACTCTGAGTGCGTTAGGAGTTTCTCTGCTCTCTCACTGTCCAACAGGGTATAACACTGAAGTGGCATCTGCTTGAGTGCGTCATATTTCCCCTGGGCCGACAGTTCCTGGAGCAGGCTCATCACTTGCTGTGTGGCGCGCACATCCAGCACAGTGACCACATGATAATATTTGGTGTCCATTGTGATCCCGAGGAGTGCAAATTAGGCTTCCACATGTAAAAACCAAGTGGTCGGATTGTGGAGCCAAAAGTCCGGGAGCCTGACTGTGACAGAGCATGCTGCGCTGTGCTTGGCTCGTTCTCCATTGCACGTCTTAAGGTCACCAATGTGGAGGATGAAATCAGATGAGACAGCAAGCTAGACGACACACAAACTTTATTCAATCCTCCAACACAGAAAACAGAATATCATGTCCCTGGGTCTGTGGGCGCTAACCTTTATACCTCTTTATTTCCGCCTCACAGATGCAGGGATAAAAGACATTACACAAAGTACACAAAGTATGTCTGGCATATCAACATACAGAATACAGAGTGCTACTTATTATCGTCTGTCGCTCCCCTGCAAACTCCAGTGTGACTCCTGTCACTGCAGGGGTTGACGGCTCCCTTTTGTTACATCTAAAACCCTTCTGTCCTTTTATCCATCTCTCCCCCCAACCTCTGGCTCTGGGTGCAGAACTCCCTACTCTGAGCCCCCACAGCACACTTATGGCCCTTTTCCACTATTGTCAGTTTGGCCCGGTACAGTATGGTACAGTTCAGTTCAGTTCGGTCCGCTTGTATTTCCATTACACCAGAGTACCACTTGATGTGGGTGGGATTTGTTACAGGGAGGCGGCGCAACCCTCCCGTTACGTAAACCAGGCGACCCAGGCAAAACACAAGATGGCAGAATATGAGGTGACTGCGGTGTCTGTTTTTTTTTTTTTTTTTTCCAGAGTAAAGGCAAAAAAGGTACAGCAAAAGGAGAGCAGAAGGCCATAGATGGCGAGATGACACACTCCGGAAAAGTACTGGAGTGTTTAGGAAGCCATATAGAGCAGTATAAAAGAGAAGACATGAGGATACGAACTACATCACATATTAAGGTAAGCTAATGATTGCTAATGCTACTTTGCTTTAAGTCCACGGTACTACATTGTAATGTCGGCAAGTTATCGCTACTAGGTACTAAAATATGTATTCTCTGTGTGTGTGTTTTAGATTGCTCTCTTGTGGCAAAATTATCTCTTCAAACCGTTGGTCTGGGCGTTCAACACAGGCTCCCAGTGATGAGATATCACCCTGGCTTCACGAATCATATTGTAGTTGCCATATTGTAGTTATGGGTACATTAAGTTACATTGAGTTAGTTATTTCCATTGTGGTCCCTAAAAGAGGTCACTGCTGGTCTCACACCTGCAACCTTCTGCTTTGAAATCTGGCACTTAACCACTGAGCTATACACACTCCAGATTACAGTGATCAGCTGACGCTCCTGAGGATGACTGCGGATGTCAGTCTAAATATGTCAAAGGTAAAAAAACATCTGCTTCTTATCCCTGTCTGAATAAAGGAAACGATAAACTGATCTTATAAGGTTGTGAGCAGGCTATTGAATTACTTGTATCCAGTGCTAATGCACTTTGGACAGCATACCAAACAGAATGTTTTACGTGCCTCTACCTCATTCAAGAGCATCTCCAACTCACATTCCATGAAATTCCATTAAATCCATTATTTTCAATCGTGGATACAGGAGAATCAAACATGCTGGGCTTGTATTTATCTATTTGCATACCTATTTGCATCTAATTGCATATGTGCAGATGTGCGTTCAGTTTCAAGTAGATTGGAATGTACAAAGGAAATGTGCTTGGATTCCTGCATGCAGATCGTTTCATACATCTGAATTTTTTTTTTTTTGTTTTGCTTACGGCATTTTCTTGATTTAAACATACGTCATCTTTCAGTAGGAAATCCACGCAAGTCTTTGTACATGAGGCCCCAGGTCCTACTGTTCATTAATGCTCCAATTAGTGCAGGCAAAGCAGTCTTGTAGCTGGAGAAGAGCGTTTTCAGGCCAGGTTTTAATTGTTTGATTGGTTGGGGGGGAACTCTTCCTAAGGGGGGTGTAGCAGGAATCAGTAACAGAGAGAGATGGTCTGATTGTCCAAGGTGGGGGAGGGGGGTGGCTCTGTAGGTGTGCTTAATGTTGCTATAAACAAAGGGGGATGAGTCCAACTACAGAGATGAGATTCAGAGACTTGCAGTGGTGCGACACAAATAACCTGCAATTAAATGTTAACAAAATAAATTAACTCATCCTGGATTTTAGAAGGAAAAACAAAGAAGATCCAACACCGCTGTGGATAAATGGAGCATGTGTGGAACAGGTTCACTCTTTCACGTACCTGGGGCTTCATATATCAAATAATATCACCTGGACAATCAAACCTGTAGAAATCACAAAAAAGGCACTGCAGCATCTCTATTTCCTCAGGTGGCTGAGGAGAAACAAACTGGAGGAGAGGCTGCTTGTGACTTTTTATCGATGGGCTATTGAAAGCATTATAACTTACAACATTACAGTGTGGTTTGCAGGTAGCACAGCTGCAGAGAATAAATCACTGCAGCGGATCATTCGTACAACAGAAAAGATCATCAGCTGCTCATTACCCTCTTTATATGACATTGCCACTGCTTCCTACCTCAAAAGAGCCTCCATCATTTCAAAAGATTCTACACACCCTGGAAATAGACTGTTTCAACTGATGCCATCAGGCAGACATTATCGGTCCATCAAAGCTCATACATCCAGATTTAGGAACAGTTTCTTCCCTCAGGCTATTGTTGCACCAAACTTTAAATAACTATTATTTATGCTCATCTTGCATCATTTGTATCATGTCATTCTAACCTTTATTCTTATTTGCAGGTCTGCAGGTTATTTTCAGGGTTTTTAACTATTATAAATTGTGTGTGGATGCAATTTATTATGCTCATCTTGCATTATTTGTATCATGTTATTCTAACTTTTATTTTATTTGCAAGTCGGAAGGTTATTTATTTTTTTTAGGGTTTTAACCACTACAGATTGTGTGTGGCTGTGATTTATTATTTATTGTGTGTTATGCTGACATGCACCTAAGGAGTAGCATCTCCAATTTTGTTGTATTGAATACAATGACAATAAAGGCTTGATTTGATTTGGACTTGACTTGGGTGAGAGGATACATGTTAAGCATTGTCAATGCTGTAGCTCTCCCCCTTCATCTCACTGCATGTAGTTATTTTCACAACCACTAGAGGGCTCTTTTCAAAGCCGCAACTAAACTCAAAAATGTTTGGAAACATTTCTCCCTTTAGTAATACCAAATTGTATTGTATTTTATATCATTGGAAAGCCTGATTAATCACCTTTACAATGAGGTACAACTTGTAAGGATCGTGCATTTGTGGAATGAGCAACACAAGTAAACGTATGGGAAGCTCCCTCCCCCCGATATAAAATACAGTAAGAATTGGTATTACTAAAGGAGAGAAATAATTGACTGAAATAATGTTTCTGAACTTTTTTGAGGAGTTTATGAGCCATCAGTACTGTTGACAAACTGCTTTATATGGCTGTTTTCTCTTGGCAGACAGGGTCTTACAAAAGCATCTTAGTCTTTGTCTGGTGATTACGCATGACAAAAACTTGAGGACCACTGATCAAAAAGAATCACTATACACTAAAATATCCAGTCTAGGAAATGAGTTTGTTTATGTGTTTATCAAGTGGAGTGCGCCACTGGAGTTCAATAACCATGATAGTGATGGCATGAAGGAAGGAGTATATTCATGCAGCAATGCTGCAGCTACTGATTTCTGAGCAGCTCCTCCATCTCTCTCTGACAAAACCACCTACACACCATGACTCAGTCTGCCTTTGCTTGGGATTTAGGAACTCAAACAACTCAGTTAATCAGCCAATTCTCTCCGGTTGTGGGGGGTTCTCAGAGATAAATCTAACTATAGAGCATAATGTCAAGAAAATCACTGAGAAACAAGCTTCTTGCTTTTAAGAAAGGTCATCTTTTTCGATTTATTAGTCATTACAACTGATCATGTCTTTATTTGCAGTATGTACATTTTGCCATCACACAAGATTGTAAAAAAACAAAACAAAACAAAATAATAAATGTAACAAAAACGCTGTCATCTTTAACATAAGTCTACATCACAAAGAGATCATTATCGCCCCAGCGTTACAAAAACACATTCAGCAAACGTCTCTGTGTCGATGTGCAGCTCATCACAATAAGAAGAAATAGCAACAGCATTTAAAACCCACATTGCACAACACCAGGTCGCCAAAGAAGCCAGATAAGAACTACAGTTATTTGTATGACAAGCTACGCAACAAAAAGTATGCTCATTATCAGTGGTAAAACTGCCAGAGGGATGATTGCAGACTCACGCTACAGGTACAGTGGTGATTGTAATGTGTGCATACAGGACTTCATGGGTTACTTCTGGGATGAGTGGTCAGAAGGTCATAAAGACTAAACACATACAGTATAATTACTGACTCTTCAGCACAAAGTGGAGTTCAGGGCTCCAAACAAATCCCTGAATCATGCTGCATTACTCTCATTGTGATCTACTTCTTACTGGGTTTAATCACACGATAAGTCAACACAAAGTGAACAGAGGATTAGTAGCAGTAGATAAAATGAAGGAAAGCAAACTGGGTTTTTTCCCATCTTGACAAATGTGGGTAGAATATTCGCTCTTCATTAGCACGACAGAAGCGACTGGAAAACTTCACAGCGCCACGGATGTGTAAATGGAAATGTTTACTTGCAGAGTTTGACAGCAACCAGTGACACCCAAAGTGGCTTATTAGTGAAATTAATGTGATTGTGCTTTTTTTAGGGCTATGCTCCAGAGGATACCCATTCCTTCAGCAAAAGCCATTACGGGGAGCTAATTGTGCACCATAACTGTCAGGTATGACTAATGTGGGACCTGTGCAGTGTAGCTAAGTGTATAATGTCAACACTTGAGGCGTCGCTGCTTAAAATAGTATCTGACTGGCTTATATAAAACAAGAACTCAACTAAAATATCAGTAATCCATTTACCCTTTGCATGAAATACTGCAATTTTATCTGGTGAGTATAAGGATCTAATAATTTTTTAAGAAAAAAATAATTACTGCAATACATTGTTTTACTGAGTAATGTTGGAACAAATACAGCATGTGGAAAAAACTCCAAGTTTACAGTTCAATCATTTTTAATTTTACTGTTTTCTTTTAGTTCCAGTCCCTCCAGGATTTCGGGAGCTGTTTTTATAATTGCTGCGGCCCAAAAAGTCTGAATTTTAGTGGCTTTTTCCATAATTTACTGTGATCCTATTCAATATAACACCACAAGAAAAGAATGGAATTGCCAACAATTTCCTATTAAACAGTAATTTACTTGTAAATAAAGAAAAAACTTGTAATATACAGCAAATCTAGAACTCTGCACAATTAAGTGACAGTTTATTGCTCAGTAAATTTGTCATAAGAATTCCCAACATTGTATTCATGCTGAGAAATTAATTAAAAAAGATGACTAAAAGAATTAGCCATTACAACAGCTAAATTGCAATTAATGCATGTTAGGGCGGTGGTCTCCAACCACTGGTACTGGTCCATGGACCACTTGGTAGTGGGTTGCAGAGAAAAAAATAATTAATTTATTCTGTTCTTCTATATTGAGTATCAAAGTCTGTTTTATTTTGAAAAGGAAAAAACGACAACCAAAACACAAAAAAACAGAGGAGCCTGTGGAACTTAACGGTGTGGGATAGCTTACAGGTGAGTTTTTCCCTTTTGGAAATTGTTGGGCACAGTCTTTAGCGTTGATTTTAATGAGAGATTTTATCATCACATGTCTGTATTGTGGGCTCATATGTGGTTTCCATATGCTTCACATGCTTGTTACTGTATGCTTATTGTTTACTGCAGAGGAACAAAGGTCTGAACCTCCTAGGGGTTGCAGGAGGATGTGAAGTCTGGCCTTTTGTACGCAGGGAGACGGCCATGAAGGATTTCCTGACCACCAGGACTGCAAGGGGAGACCACCAAGACTTCAGGTGGAGACAGGAGACCTGAAGGGGGGCGCGTTGTGATTTGGGATGTAAAGACAATGCGACTGTTGACTTTGATGTCCTGGGGTATAAAGGGGCAGCTGTGGGGGCATGTCTTTCTCTTTTCTGTTTTTGGATGTTGGAGAATGTGTTGTGAATAAAACTGATTTTGAATAATAAACTCAGCCTCGTCTTTCCACACAATCTCCACACTATCTCCATGGACAATGTTGCAAAGTTGGGCAGTACTTGTGGGGATTGGTTGAATTTGTGTGAACTGGTACAATGACGTTGCAAAATCCTGGAGGGACTGTATTTTACTTTATCTTGCATAAACAAGTTCCTAATCCGGTCAGTAAGTGAACAAAGTTAAATTCATAACTATAACACTGATTCTTGGTTCTTAAAGTTGCATTAGGTAGAAATTGGAGAAAATAGGAAAAACTGCCTAAAATTGGCAGCCCTCACTTCTTTACCTGTCCTTTACAGAAGTGAATGTCTTTGACAAATGTCAGCATTTGTAGAGTAGTCAAAAGCAAAGCCTTTGGCTGACAAGCCCTGTGACCGGGCAAAGAAAAGCCACGCATGTGAAACTTTCTGCAGGCTGAACTCTGAATCCAGAGGAGATGCTGTGGTGTGGCTGTCCTGTCAGACCAATTGCATTACAAACTGCTATATGGTGATAGCTGATTTATCGTGAAATTTAAACAAAATTATTCTTCCTACTGTAAATACAGCTCTCAAGGATATTATGGCTTGCATTTATTTGACATTATCGGTTTTACTTAAACCGTCCTCAAGTGGCTCATGCTTCATTTCATGTCATGTCACTAAATGCAGCATTCCGGACACACTGGATTTCTGACCGGCCCATCCCTTCACATTTGTGCTTAACTTCAAAGGCTATAAAGTGACATTCCTGAAAGCAAGATTAACAAAGAGGCCTCTAGACAGTAGGGAACACAAACAGTGAAAACAAAGCACATCTTCGTGTATGTAGGCAAGCCATATCGGCATGAACAGATTTCTCAGAGTTCATGGAAATTTAAGAACAGACAATTCTCAGCATTAAAGTACAGGCCTGAGGCTCCATTGAAATTCTTGCAATTTAAGTCAATGCATACATGTTAATGAGAGAGAAACAAAACATGTTCCCAGTCAGAATTAATCTTTTTTTTTTTTTTTTTTAAATTGGTTTAATTTATTTATTGGTAAACGTTTTGTTTTATTTAATGGTATATCTATGAAAGAAAGCCCTCCTTTGTCACAATCTAGGAAACTGTGACTGATTCATGTTTAATCTTTTGCAGAGGAGCAGTCAGCTCAGAGACAGATGTAGCCGTGGTGTTGTGAGTTGATGAGGGCAGATCAGTCTTTTAAAGACAGTTCAGTGGGTTAAACTGATGTGACGGGGCATAAAACTCAGCAGAGTGACTCCAATTTCAACAGCAGCTCACATAATAACAGTAAAAAGTTCATTTTTGAAGGACTTTTGTTGACTTTTAACCTTCCTCAACCTCCATTCTTCAGTAATTTCTTGAGTTCAGCAAGTTATTGACTCAGTTTACTTTCCTCATCAAAGTTTGTGTGGGAGTTTTGGATTAAAAAAAAAGAGAGAGAGAGACAGCCAAAAGAGGATAAAGCCAACATGGATTTAAGCCACTGGGGTGCAAACTGAGCTCCAAACGTGGAATACTTCATTATGCAAACCCTCCGTCTCCACTGTTTCTTTCTATTCACAGTCTCCATCTTCTTGCCCTCCAGCTTGACCTCTCTCCAGTCACCGCTGCAAATCTTGGCTGACAGAGGGCCTGTAGGGAGAAAAATCTGGAAAGAATGGAAGGTGGAACAAATAATTAAAAAAAAAAAAAGAATAAAAAAATAAAAAGCCGTATATCCCAGAAAAACTTTCCTCAAAGTCTGCAGGCATCATGACATTCCCCAGAGGAGGCTGTTCTCTCCCTGGAATCCCTGGAGGGGTTTGGAAGAAAGGTGCAGCTGCTATATGTGTCCTGGTTTAGAAAGGTAGGCAATAAGAGCTACCACCACCCCTACATACACGCCAGTGCCTATAGTGATGGAGAGGGCAGCAAGGAACAACGCCCTTCGGGAGGCGATGTTGGCCAGCGGGAAGTCACCTTTGTTTACCGCTTTGGTGGTCTGTAAAAGAGCAAATACAGAAAAGTAGGAAGTTAGGAGCAAGCAACTGTCTGCAGTATCGTCTAGAAAAAGTGTGGAGCATTGACAATAAAAAACACAACTCATTACCGTTTAATGTTTCTGTGTCACTGGGGGGAGAAAGGCTAATGGAATTGGGGAATGGGCGTATTGACCGGGTAGCTAAACCGTTGAGAACTTCTCATGCATGCTAGGACTAAAAATGGCAATTAGTGTTAAAATGTCAAGGACTGGAGATCATGGTCATCTGAACTTCCCACACTGAATGATAAACAACATTTAAGAAAAGATTATTTATCACAATTTGCCTTTTAATTAAGAGAAATGTCACAAAAGCAGCTATTGTGTGCTAAAAAGCAGTGCATGTACAGTACACTACTCACAAAAAGTTAGGGATATTCAGCTTTCAGGTGAAATTTGAGGATGCACCTATAATGCACGATAACTTTTATAGATGAACTTAATTTGACCTTCTGTAACCTTTTGAATGCATATGTCCAACTGTTCAGTGTTTCAGTACTTTTTGCATAACTTTCTGTTCTCTAACAACATGCTTAATGGCAAAATTCACAACAGGTGTTTCATCCATGAACCAACCATCAAATTTTCTAGTTCAATTGGAATTGGTATTCAAACAGTCCTCTTCATCATACTGTTCACATTTTGACATCATCAGACCAAGACGACACCTAACAATTGATCAACAGTACCTCTCCATTGCGAGGCTTCAGACAGGATGTTCTCAGAGGGAAGTGGCCATTGAGCTTAGAGTGTCACAGAGTATCATCAGCAGGTTGCAACAGAGATACTGGAAGAGTCACAGAAAGGCATAGAAATGGACGTCCGTTGGCCACATCCCACGCTGATGACCGCTTCATTATGAACAGTGTCCTGCGGAACCGGATGATGAATGCCACTCAACTCCAGGCACATTTAAGGAAGGTGACAGGCACTCAAAGCCCTTTTTTTACTAGTACCTACTCAGCCCAAGTCGCCTCGACTCTACTTGGTTTGAAGGGTTTTCCATTAGTACCTAGTACCTGGTACTAGGTACTGTTTCCGTACCTACTCCTTTCAGGTTCCAAGCAAGCTGAGTCGAACTGAAAATGTGACATCAACAGATTGCAGGCCACTGACTGACCAGGGCATAACGTCAGAGTCATGAGACTGCGACTTCTTCACAAGCAGCAAATCCACCATTAAAATCACTGACAGCGAGCATGCGTGAGTGTAATCAGCAAGTTAAATGGCTACACACACATCAACACCGTGGTCCAACGACGAGGTGCAGACTTTTCTGTGCTTGGTGACTGATGAAAGAATCCAGAGGGAACTAGATGGAGCAACCCAAAACAAATTCACGGCCACCGACCGGCGAAGGCAGACGGGAGGCAAAGAGATGTCGACTCAACCACGGACGTGATAGAGGATGATCAGTGACGTGATATGCTTTGATATTATGCATCTTTTATGTTATTTATCCCAGTGGTGACAAGCTCACATTGAACAAACAATACCACTGTCTCTTGTATGCAGACAATGAGCTAGCTAGTTAGCCATTAACGCTGACTCTGTGCTCTGCTTGTATTTTGCACTTGTGTCAACATCTGATGAAATAAGCTGGTGTTAATCCTGGTTAAAAAAGTTGTTTTTTTACATGCTGCACTTTCGTGGTGTGCATGTACTTAAGTTGTGTGTGCATTTTTGTTCTAGAATCCCACCAGCATCTACTTTGACACCGGTACCAACTCCGACACTGGCAACATCTAGTACGACACAGTAACGTGGTATGAAGAAAAGTTTCACACCCTGTTGTTTTTAGCAGTGGTGGAGGAAGTACTTGTCATGATCTGGACATTATTTCCAACCGTGTCCACACTTTATGTTTCATTTTTGAGTTCATTGTGTTTATTCCCCATTAGGACTAGTCCTTGAGTTTGTGTATGTCTTTGGCTACGTTCACACTGCAGGTCTTAATGCTCAATTCCGAGTTTTTGCCGAGATCTGATTTTTTTTTTGTGTGTGGGCGTTTGCATTATAATTTAAATGTGACCCCCATCAGACTCCAGTGTGAATGGTCTACAGCTATGAAGTGACCCGCATGCGCAGAAGAAAATGTAACGTCAGACATAGCGTTGTGTTTACGGAAGTAAATGTGAGCCCTGAACAATTGAGGGGGGACAGAACTTCTTCACCTTGATGCAGCTCAGCAAAATAAAATGTTAAAATCATTCAGAAATGATTATGCACAAAATAAATGAGACCAGCTTCCTTCCTCTACACGCCAGATGACTGTGATCAGCTCTGCTTTAACAGAACTGATCAATTAAACAGCTCTCTTGAAAATGAGACCCCGTGTCTCAATGGGATTACCTGTATAAATATGGTTAATAATAAATAATCCTAACGATTACAATAGGGCTCTTGCCATAATGAACAGCATGGCTAGTACCAGTGGCATAACACTGGTCCTGCACAGAAAAGAGAAGCCGCCACAGACTCCCCTCTCCTGGACTGTGTATTTTCATATCCCCCTATCTGGCCATTCCACTCCACAGTCATGTCGGTATTAACTTTACAATATAGATATTACAGCAGCCAGTACTCACAGTGTGCTGTTTACAGGAAAAATGGAATTTGCAGCATCCAGTAAATGTGCTGTGACTGTGTGCCTGCTTGTCTAATGGTTTCAGCCCCGAACTCCCCCCCCCCCCAAATTTTTTTTTAAGTTATTGTGCAGTTGGAGCTGACAAAATTACAATCCAGTGATAAAGGGAAGAAGATTGGTTAAGAGAGCACAAATCAGCTGTGTCTGCCATGCTTGCTGCATCCTCCACCACAGAGGTGTAGTGTCTGTCTCATTTCAGTGAGGACAAAGTCAGATGAAATGCGACATGATCGTTCAGACTGAGGTCACTTTGGAAAATATCAGATACATACAGTGCATCCGGAAAGTGTTCATAGCGCTTCACTTTTTCCACATTTTGTTATGTTACAGCCTTTTTCCAAAAGGGATTAAATTCATTTTTCCTCAAAATTTTACACACAATACCTCATAATGACAATGTGAATTTTTTATTTTTGAGATTTTTGCAAATTTATTAAAAATAAAAAAAAACAACTAAGAAATCATATGTACATAAGTATTCACAGCCTTTGCTATGAAGCTCAAAATTGAGCTCAGGTGCATCTTGTTTCCACTGATCATCCTTGAGATGTTTCTGCAGCTTAATTGGAGTCCACCTGTGGTAAATTCAGTTGACTGGACATATTTGGAAAGGCACACACCTGTCGATATAAGGTCCCACAGTTGACATTACATGTCAGAGCACAAACCAAGCATGAAGTCAAAGAAATTGTCTGTAGACCTCCGAGACAGGATTGTCTCGAGGCACAAATCTGGGGAAGGGTACAGAAAAAATTTCTGCTGCTTTGAAGGTCCCAATGAGCACAGCGGCCTCCATCATCCGTAAATGAAAGAAATTCAGAACCACCAGGACTCTTCCTAGAGCTGGCCGGCTTTCTAAATTGAGCTATTGGGGGAGAAGGGCTTTAGTCAGGGAGGTGACCAAGAACCCGATGGTCACTCTGTCAGAGCTCCAGTGTTCCTCTGTGGAGAGAGAAGAACCTTCTAGAAGGACAACCATCTCTGCAGCAATCCACCAATCAAGCCTGTATGGTAGAGTGGCCAGACGGAAGCCACTCCTTAGTAAAAGGCACATGGCAGCCTGCCTGGAGTTTGCCAAAAGGCACCTGAAGGACTCTTAGACCATGAGAAACTAAATTTTCTTGTCTGATGAGACAAAGATTGAACTCTTTGGTGTGAATGCCAGGTGTCATGTTTGGAGGAAACCAGGCACTGATCATAACCATGCCAACGGTGGTGGCAGCATCATGTTGTGGGGATGTTTTTCAGCGGCAGGAACTGGGAGACTAGTCAGGATAGAGGAAAAGATGAATGCTGCAATATACAGAGACACCCTGGATGAAAACCTGCTCCAGAGCGCTCTTGACCTCAGACTGGGGCGATGGTTCATCTTTCAGCAGGACAACAACCCTAAGCACACAGCCAAGATATCGAAGGAGTGGCTTCAGGACAACTCTGTGAATGTCCTTGAGTGGCCCAGCCAGAGCCCAGACTTGAATCCAATTGAACATCTCTAGAAGGATCTGCAAATGGCTGTGCATTGATGCTTCCCATCCAACCTGATGGAGCTTGAGAGATGCAGCAAGGAGGAATGGGCAAAACTGCCTAAAGATAGGTGTGCCAAGCTTGTGGCATCATATTCAAACAGACTTGAGGCTGTAATTGCTGCAAAGGGTGCACCAACAAAGTATTGAGCAATGGCTGTGAATACTTACGTACATGTGATTTCTTCATTTTTTTAAATTTTTAATAAATTTGCAAAAACCTCAAAAATGCTTTTTGCACATTGTCATTTCGGGGTATTGTGTGTAGAATTTTGAGGAAAAAAAATAATTTAATCCCTTTTGGAATAAGGCTGTAACATAACAAAATGTGGAAAAAGTGAAGCGCTGTGAATACTTTCCAGATGCACTGTATCCGAATTTGGACCACATGAATGAACGAATGAATCTTTATTTCGGATAGATTAAAAATAAAGA
Source organism: Pholidichthys leucotaenia (assembly GCA_020510985.1). NCBI lineage: Eukaryota > Metazoa > Chordata > Actinopteri > Cichliformes > Pholidichthyidae > Pholidichthys > Pholidichthys leucotaenia. The sequence continues at coordinate 370,775,506 of CM035842.1, read as the reverse complement.
TTAAAAGAAAGGAACAGAATAATGTAACAAAGGGGAAAGCAAAAAAAAAAAACAAAAACATATTACAAGGTCAAATTAAACAATAACTCCTGATTATACAGTTCAACATAAGTTATCCAAAATGGGTGATGGCTGAAGCCGCAGCTTATATTGCCCACCCATATCCCATCCAAGAAATCAAAAGAAAAACAAAACAAGAGTGATTACAATTCAGAACAAAGCTAAGACAAAACGTGACAAAAATCTAAGCAACAACACAACACAGACTGAATATGATAATCCTTATGTGATTTTACATGTCATCTTGTATGTACATATGAAAGTAGCCTGGGTCTGGTGTGAAAAAAAATCGGATATATGCTGTTCAGGCTGTCATTAAAAAAAAAATCAGATATAGATCACATTTGTGCAAAAAAAATCAGAATTGAGCATTAATGTCATGGACGGCGAGAGCGTGCCCCCTCCTTTCCGTTCATCTCTCCGCTGCTCATCATCACACCTGAGGGAGAAGACACACCTGTACCCTCTCATCAGCCAGCGTACTTAAGGAGGCATCCTTCTGTGACTCAACGCTGGCTCATCTGGATATACTGCCGCTGAAAGACAGCAAGTCATCATAACATTGGTACAAGAAGTTATTAACCTGTGTGATTTTTGCATTGTGCAGGTTGCTGCCATCGTGCGGGTTTGTCACTGAGGGCTGCGCGCGCTCTGCTGCCACTTCTTCTCCCACAACAGTAACCTCCACCTGGTCAGGCTCCACCAGCAGTCCCCTACCCTGTTGGTTCGTCTAGTCCCCACTGGAGTCCTGCCGGCGCTCCCTTGGAGCCCACGTAAGTGGTAATTTGGCTCCCCCATTTTCCCTTACTCCATTCCTCTGCTTACAGCTCTCGTTTTCTCTCCACAGGCCTGTTATTTTTTTTTTCTTCCTTCCAGGCCTGTTATTCTGGTGAATGACTGTTCTGTAGCAGTGCGGTTTTTGCTGTTTAATAAAACATTCAAACGTGTGGACTGTTTGATTGTCTCTGTCGCTGCACCTTGCACGTGGGCTGAATTATCTAATCAGTCATGACAATTAAGACCTGCAGTGTGAATGTAACCTTAGTTTACCAGTAACTGGTCTTCCTCATGTGTGACTGTTTGGCCTGTGATTGTCTCCACTGCGTCAGTTAATTGTCAGTTACCCTTGATATGTTGGTTTGTCTCTGAGTTGTTTGTGGCATTACTGCAGTATTTCCCTCCGGTCCTTCTTCATCGTTAGTTTACTAGTTAATTGTCAGTGTTCAGCTTAATCAGCTCTCTTTGTGTTTAACCTGTTGAACTCTGGTCAATTTCCCTAAAAACGCCTAAAAATAACATGCCCAAAGTAAATCAAAAGCTGTTCTTCAACCCTTTGCAGCATCTTCATGGGGTTGGTCTCATTTAAAAGAAAACACTCTGAATTTTTTGGCAAAACAGTCATAATCTCTCTAAGTGCTCTGCCACTGAGTAACAATCATCTAAACATACTGAATTTGAAGAAAATAAAGTTCGCCTGGGTGTTTTTTTTTTTTTTTTTTTTTAGATGCAAATGCTTGCAAATAACATACAGCTGTGTGAAACTTGCTGGAAACAAATGTAGAACCAAGTGTTTTCAAGCTCAGGTCAAAATTTTGTAACAATACCACAAAAAATGAATATATTACACAGCTTTTTTCTCAGGTTGTAACAAGGCCAAATGGCACAGTTTGGAAAGCTATGTTCCAGAGTTCACTATCTCAGCAGTTTGCACAGTAAAACCAAGGGGTAACAACCCAGACATACTGTACACAGCACAGTTCCTGTTTTTTTTTTTTACAGGCAAAAATAGCCTACAGTGTAAGAAAAATTAATAAATTTCACTCAAGTATACACAAAAACAACTCTCCCCCCTCCAATTTTTCCAGAGTTCACTATCTCACCAGTTTACACAGATACAGGTCAACTGGACCCCTGACCAAGTGCGCACCCCAAGTGGACCACGGAATCCAATCTGTACATATACAGGTACATTCTCCATCCAGTGATTTATAAATGCTGCCCCAGATGAAAACCAGTCTGTGGGACTATAATGTTCTGAATGATGCTTTAGAAAATTATGAATCACTTTGTAAATCATTGGATTGAAAATGTACAGATTGAATACCGGTGTCCACCTGGGGTGCTCACAATAGTGTGCTCACATGGTCAAGGCTCCATTTCACTAGATCACGTTTACACAGTAAAACAAAGGCATAATAACCCAGACATACACAGCACAGTTCCTTTTTTTTACAGGAAAAAATAGCCTACAGTGAAATAAAAATTATACTAAAAAATTAAATTTTTCTGCAATATACACAGTAACCAATAACCCCCCCCCACGGCGCACACAAAAACGTCGCCATGCGGGACCCTTGTAATTACCGTGATTGGTCAAAAGTTATTTTTATTAGTATTTTTATCGATAAAGAATAACTTAGATTATAAGACTTACCTGTCCACAACCGCACTGTCGCTGGTATTGTCCACTGGCGTGTGACGATCGTCAGCTATTCCGTTGATCAATGGAAACCTCCATTATTTACGTCGTCTAGGTCACCCGACCCGGTCAAGCCATCGACGTTTTCATGCATGCCCTTTCGGTTTATTTTGTGAACCATTTTTCAAAACAAGTAAAATAATGGCTAATCTTACCCTGACCCTTCTGCACAGTATCACAAAGGACTGCGCATCACACAGCGGCGGAGTCAAAAAAGATTTTACGCACGAGAACGCATGATATTTTACCGGAAATATAAACACTGACCTAGGCATGTAGGATGTCACTGAAGTCAGAAATTGACTGGCTAAACGACATGTCCATCGTCAGATTACTCGGCTTCAATTGGCTCGTTGTATTCGCGGTCGTTGATGGGCAAATACTTCTTGCTAGGTTTACGATCATTGGTTATTCAAGGTTTAAAAACCCAAATCAAGGCTCTTGTTGGTCGAATAAGATGTCAATCTCATTCTAAACCAATCAAACACTCCTTTGGCTTTCTGTTTACAGCTGTGTCTGTACTCGAAGACCGGAAATACAGCTTTTTTTTTCTGTGCGCACTGAGACGCACTAAGACGGACAGACATGACCGCCCACGGAATCTCCCAAGTTCAACGGGTTAATAGCTCAAGCTGCATTTTTTAGTGTTTTGCAATAAACCATCTTGCACTGAAGTCTGTCCCGCCTGAAGGAGAGAGTTATTCTCTCCTGCTGGAAGTTTGTACCTGATAGTACTCAAATTCTTTGCTTTTTAAGTTAAAGTACAGATAAAGGGCCAAAACTGAAGTAGCATAATTTCCACTTAAGTAAAAGTATTAAAGAACTCTCTTCTGAATGTACTTGAAATATAATAGTTAAAGTACTGGATTCAATTCAACTGAATGTCAACTCATTGTGATTGCTGAGGCCACAGTAAAAACAAATGATTTCAAACATAACCCAGCCCCTGCAAAATCTACTTTACTCAAGCGCAGCTACGTGAAAATTGTGCTTGTGCAACAACGAAGCACTTTTTCATCACATTCCACCACTGGTTTTTAACAACAAGTGCATTTCCCAAATATATGTTTTAAACTTGCTTTGCTTAACCACCACCCACTTCTGTCTTTTGTCTAGACAAGAGGAAAACGATCCACCCCTAACTGGACCTTACGTCACTATTTACAGAGATGCAGACTGAACCGGGACCAGCGTGAGCAGCACATCCAGTTGCTTCTCAGTGAGGCACATGAGGCAAGGGAGCATGAAACTACCTTGCGAAGGAAGTTGATGGCTCAGAATGCTGCCTTCAATCAAGCATTCCTTGGTGTGCTGGGCAGCCTTGCAAATTTGATGAGTGGCCGGCGTGTGTGTCCCATTTCAAGTTTTTTTTTAGAGTTTGGATTTTCCACATTCTAAACAATCTGGATTTTGCTGCTGATTGTAGTAAGCAATTTAGTGACTTATGTGATTGCATCATGATTTTCTGTCTTCTATGTTAAGACACCAGTGGGAAAAGAGTCAACAGTACAAACATTTATCAGTGACATTGAAAATAATGTCTCATTTTTAAGAAAAAGTAACCAAAAACAATTATTTTATTTACTGAAGACTGTATTGTTGGATGTGACAGTGCAGAAGATACTGCACACTTTAGTGATAGTACCAGTATATCAAGGAATTCTGTGCCATATTAGCATCTGCATTTCCTAATAATGGGTTAGGATTTAATGGGATTTAACATGTTTTAACTAGTGGTGTTGGCGTTATTAACTAGTGGTGTTGGCGTTATTGCGTTAATCGCTCGTTAACGCTTTTCCCCCATTAACGGCGACAAATTTTGTGATTGCAGTTAATGGCAGAAAGCGCAAACAGTACTTTTTGGCCTAGCGGCTCTCCGTACCAAAGCTGTTGTGGCCACAGAAACTGTGCGCATCATGCAGACATTGCAAAGTCAAACAAGCTGGATAATACAGCCATGGAAATCCCCAAAGTGCTGTCATGTTTAAGTTTACAACATTATCTGTCGGAGCGCTCCCCTGGATAATTGTTACAGCCTCCTCCAAAACTTTGCCTGGATGTTGGGTTGTTCTTCTTCTGTGGAAGCTGGCTAGTAGTTACATGCTAGGTTATAGCTGACCTCCAGCAGCTGACGTGGACAGAAATTCACCTGTTTTCATCCTCATAGCTTTGGGTCCAACTGTTGGTGAGTACCAGTCTAAAAAAATTCTCGAACTGTGTTCATAATGTCCATTCACTCCCCCACTGTTTTCGCAGCACGGTGGGGTGTCATCACAGGCAAGACAGTTGTTTGTTCATGTTTGCAATTTTTCTGCTAAAAGGGAAATTGTTGTGACACACGAGGTTTTGTGTTGAGCTGCTTAAAAGCGGTGGATGCTTGCTATGGGAGAAAGAGCAAGCTCCTTTTGTGGCTGCTGGCTGGTTGTTGTTCAGTGATGTTACTGAGCCCTGGCATTCTGTTGTTTGCACATGCAGTAATACTTTTGAGAATTTTCTGGAGAATATTCTGGATAGTTTTTGTCATTTTGGATATGTTGAGAGCTTTAAAAAACCTGAAGGTGAAGACAGCAAGCATATTTGTCCACTCCCATGATCATAACAGAATGACAAACTTGAAAAATTACTGACTTAAGGTACACTGTATTTGCATGGAAAAACATGCGATTAACACATTATCAATTGCAATTAACTCAACATTCCAAAAGATTAATCGCAATTAAAAATTTTAATCATCCAACGCCACTAGTTTTAACACAAACTACTTGATTGTTCATAATTCTGTTGACAGACTTACACCAAACCAAAAGTGATTTCTCAAACCACTGGATTATTCTTAGACAGCTTTTCCAATCTTTTAGCATTTACTGTAATTTATGTCAATTGGTAACCTTCACAAATAAAACAAACAAACGGTACATATCTGCAAAAGGGACAAAAGTTTATTGTCAAAATTCCCACTGCAATACTAAATGAGTACATGTATAGTACATTGTAGATGCAGAGAATATATATTTATACATTATCTACATGTATACATCCAGTAAATCCATGTATTGCTCCATGTAACCTTGTTACTGCATTATTTTAATTGTTTTTAATCCTAATTCAAGGTTGTTTTGGTTTAAAAATGCATCATAATCGATAAATATATCTTATAATACCTAGCTCAGTACTGTTTATCTGTTGAAATATACATTTTTATGGCTAATATAACACCATAACTACAATATGGCACCTGGCAATCAATTTTTGGCAGCTGATCACTTTTTGGCACGACACCACCACAGGTTCGAGCGCTGTTTGAGCAGGTACCTCCCATGAAGTCTCAAAAGTCTCTCCATGATTTTCACACAGATCAGAGCAATTTGTTGCACAGGAAGCTAAACATTTCTATAGACATTCTGAAGTTCTGCAACCACTACGAGTTCTTGAAGCTGGGAACAGTGACATCCTACTACTGGGAGGCTCGGTTGAACACCCAGACCGATGGCTTGAAGTGATAATTTTGCTACAAGAGAGACATCTGTAACACACACACAGCATACATATTTTAATAGCTAGTAGCGGTAACTTGCCGTGATGTACAATGTAGTACTGTATGGGGGACTTATTAATGACTGTAGCAAACTAGCATTAGCAAGCATTAGCTTACCCACATACGTGATCTAGTTCGTATCCTCATGTCTCCGGCTTTATACTGCTCCATGGCTTCCCAAACTCTCCAGTACTTTTCCAGAGTGTTTTGCCTCACTGCCTGCAGCCTTCTCTGGCTCTCCTTTTTTACCTTTACTCTGACAAAAAGTCGTATAGAACGAGCAGCAGGTACACTATCGCCTCGATATCCATCTTGTGTTTTGCTTGTGTCACATACAAATGATATCATGGGAGTGTCGGGCCACCTTGCTGTAAAGATCCCACCCACTTCAAGTGGTACTCACTTGTAATGGAAAACGAACAACACTGTGTTGGGCCAAGTAGAGTCGAGGCAAGTCGGGCTGAATAGGTGCTCGTGGAAAAGGGCCACATGTGTCATATCAGACCATTGAAAACCGTTTACATTAGCATGGTGTGCGTGCTAGATGACCTGCAAGGGTACCTGACTAAACCCTGAGGCACAGGCGTCATCATTTTGCATGGGCCAGGGAGCATTTATAGTGGTGTGAAAAAGTGTTTGCCCCCTTCCTGATTTCTCATTTTTTTGTATGTTTGTCACACTTAAATGTTTCAGATCATCAAAAAAATTTAAATATTAGACAAAGATAATGCAAGTAAACACAAAATGCAGTTTTTAAATGAACGTGTTTATTATTAAGGGAAAAAAAAAATCCAAACCTACATGGCCGTGTATGAAAAAGTGATTGTCCCCTAAATCTAATAACTGGTTGGGCCACCTGCAATCAAGTGTTCGCGGTAACTGGCAATGAGTCTTTTACAGCGCTGTGGAGGAATTTTGGCCCACTCATCTTTGCAGAATTGTTGTAATTCAGCCACATTGTAGGGTTTTCGAGCATGAACTGTCTTTTTAAGGTCATGCCACAGCATCTCAGTGGGATTCAGGTCAGGACTTTGACTAAGCCACTCCAAAGTCTTCATTTTGTTTTTCTTAAGCCAATCAGAGGTGGACTTGCTGGTGTGTTTTGGAACATTGTCCTGCTGCAGAATCCAAGTGCGCTTCAGCTTGAGGTCACGAACAGATGGCCGGACATTCTCCTTCAGGATTTTTTGGTAGACAGTAGAATTCATGGTTCCATTTACCACAGCAAGTCTTCCAGGTCCTGAAGCAGCAAAACAGCCCCAGATCATCACACTACCACCACCATATTTTACTGTTGGTATTATGTCCCTTTTCTGAAATGCCGTGTTACTTTTACGCCAGATGTAATGGGACACACACCTCTTGGATGAATCCTTGCTGTGCTCTTGGGGTAATTTTGGTCGGCCGGCCACTCCTGGGAAGGTTCACCACTGTTCTATGTTTTTGCTATTTGTGGAAAATAACTCTCACTGTGGTTCACTGGAGTCCCAAAGCTTGAGAAATGGCTTTGTAACCTTTTCCAGACAGATATCTCAATTACTTTGTTTCTCATTTGTTCCTGAATTTCTTTGGATCGTAACATGATGTCTAGCTTTTGAGGATCTTTTGGTCTACTTGACTTTGTCAGACAAGTCCTATTTAAGTGATTTTGTGATTGAGAACAGGTGTGGCAGTAATCAGGTCTGGGTGTAGCTAGAGAAATTGAACTCAGCTTTCCAAAGATGTGATAAACCACAGTTAATGCCATGCTGATGCCATCACAACACGGTGGTGGCATCAGCCATCACTTTTGGAGTGGTCTGCTGGGGCAGTGGCATTACAGCAGCCGATAGGAAGAGACTGAACAAACTGATCAAGAAAGCTAGCTCTGTCCTGGGGCAACACCTTGACCCAGTGGAGGAGATAGGAGAGAGAAGGATGGTGGCTTAACTGTCATCTCTGCTGGAGTCCGAGTCCCACCCTATGCAGGACATACTGAACGCACTGAGGAGCTCATTTAGCAGCAGACTACATTATCCTAGGTGCGCAACCGAGAGGTTTCGCAGGTCCTTCCTACCTACGGCTGTCAGACTGTATAACCTAAGCAGGGTTGCTCGCAGAGATAGCAAAAAAACGTGACAACCTAATAGTATTGAATGCAAAAGACGCAATAGACTTACACAATGGTCCCCTCCAGTATACAACTAGGAAAATACCGGTCACTACGGAGGGTGACAATATGTATGGGTACATAATCATACCATGTAGGTTAACTAAGTAGACAGTTATGCTGTTCATTCCATCTAGCTACAATGCTCCGCACTGTGTGTTTATATATTTATATATTTATTTATTCCATCTAGCTACAATACTCTGCACTGTGTGTTTATATATTTATATATTTATTTATTCCATCTAGCTACAATGCTCCGCACTGTGTGTTTATATATTTATATATTTATTCCATCTAGTTACAATGCTCCGCACTGTGTGTTTATATATTTATATATTTATATGTACATATGTACGTATATTCGCTGCTCTTGTTTTTTTTCTTGTCTTCTGATTGCTGCTCTGAGTGTTGCCATCCCTGTGCTGTTGCAATCCTGGAATTTCCCCATTGTGGGACTAATAAAGGCTTATCCTATCTTATCTTAAGTTATGTTTTAATGGGGGGGGGGTCACTTTTTCACACAGGGCCAAGTAGGTTTGGATTTTTTTTACCCTTAATAACAAACACCTTCATTTAAAAACTGCATTTTGTGTTTACTTGCGTTATCTTTGTCTAATATTTAAATTTGTTTGATGATCTGAAACATTTAAGTGTGACAAACATACAAAAAAATGAGAAATCAGGAAGGGGGCGAACATTTTTTCACACCACTGTATGCTGGACAAGGGACCAGTGGGCCTCAGTGCTGTTCTCTGATGAAATTCAAGTCACGCTGAGCAGAAATGATGGCCGCCAACAATGTTGGAGATGTCAAGGAGAGCGCTATGCATGAGTCACTGTTGTCACCAGACGAGCCTTTGATGGTGGTGGTGTTACAGTCTGGGCAGGTGTGTCTAGTCAATACAGAACTGCCCTACACCTTGTGAATGGTACAGTGACAAGCCGATACCACCTGCATTACATCATTAATCCAGTCATTGTGCCCCTGCATGAACAACACAGGGCTAATTTCATCTTCCTGGATGATAATGCTCCAGCTCATCAATGTTGCATCATTAGGGAATGGCTGCTGGAGGCTGGGGTACCTCAAATGGAGTGGCCTGCACTTTCTCCAGACCTGAATCCAATAGAAAGCCTATGGGATCAGCTGAATCACTGTGTAGAGGCTCATAACCCTGGAACCCACAACCTCAATGACCTGAAGGCCAACCTTCAACAAGAGTGGAATGCCATGCCTCAGGAGACAATAATTTGAGTTGTGAACAGCATGAGACATCGTTATCAAGCTGTAATTGATGCTCAAGGGCACATGACAAGTTATTGAGACTTTTACATTTTTTGTTGTGGTGTACCCACCACTGTTGTTGGCTTTTGTTTCAATAAATTATTTGAGATGAGGAAATCACCATTGCATGTTTCTACTTAAATGACCTACTTTCACAATATAATATCTCTGTAGCGTGTACTTTTTACATTTTCCATAAATTTCACCCAAAAGCCAAATATCCTTAGCTTTTTGTGAATAGTGTATGTATCACAATTACTCTCTTTTTATTATCCCAAGAAGCTTCTACTGCCAAGAATCTGTTACCATAGTGCCCATTCACAATCCAAATATGTCGGTCTTTTCAGTGAAATTATCCTTGATATTTTCATTTAAATATAATGGTGGTTCAGGTTAAATAGATAATAAGCAATCTTTTTTCCTCTCTGACATGATCCCTTGTGTGTAAAATAAGATATTACAAATGAAGAAAAGAAAAACACAACCCTGTCTGCCTCACAATCATAGCTTGAATCAGCAATGCCAACAATAATGCAAGAGTCGCTGATTTCTTGCAGATTTCTTGTGCTCTCGGCCCTTTTCAACTGCTATCTCTGTCCTGTGATGACACGGGAATTGGTATTGCTTGAAACGGACAACACAGATGTTGAATCTGTTTTCTTTTCTTCTTGGGGGAAATAGAAGCCATATCACAACAAAAATTTTAAAGTAACATTTGACACAAGCAGGATAAGCGTGATGGCAAAAACCAGTATTTACTTAAAGTTAATGTTTTAGTGATATGCTATCTTCACCAAGTGCACACACGATCACACTACAGAGCTACACATTACACAATAGCACTCTGAGGTGAGTGCAATATCCCCACCTCTGTTTTCTTTGAAGATCCCAATATGTCACTGAAGTAGAGCAGTTTTAAACTTTTCCATATAATTACTGCGGCAGAACCAAATTATGATAAGCCTATCATCCATGAATATACAACAAAAATAGTTGTATACAATGAATAGTTGTAGGTCAGGATCCCAAGGTGAACCTGTGTAGTAAGTTTGGTTTTACTCATTCTACAGTAATAGGTCACAGAGGATGCTAACCTTTGACTTTCTGACCTCAAATCCATAGCCAGAGGTCTGGATCTAAGAGTGAACCTATGTACCAAGGTTGGTGACCACAGCTTTACTAGCTCTATAGTAATGGTGCAAAGGGACTGCTAATGTTGACCTCTGACCTCTTGACCCCAAACCCATAGCTGTAGGTGGCCGACTATTGATCGGAGGATCAGTGGTTCGATTTCCGCTCTGTCTGCAGTCTGCATGTTGAAGTGCCCTTGAGCAAGACACTGAACCCCCAGTTGCTCCTGGTAGGTCAGGCCAGCGCCTGTGCATGGCAGCTGTTGTTCTGTTTTTGTTGCATTAGTCTCTCTTATGTTCAGTTTAGTTTAGTACATTTCCAGCCCTCGTGCTGCATTTTGTTTTGTAGTTTACCCAGTATTTAAGTTTGCTTGTTTTCATTGTTAATAAATCCTGCATCATTGCCTGCAACTTTGGATCCGTATAACAGTGCTGGAAAGGTTAATGCTTTTCTGAAGTCATCAGATAACTGCTGTTTCTGTCTGTTCTTTTTTAGTTACAAAATAGCATACTTGTTTTTCGTGCTTCTAAAAAGAAAACCACAGGCTGTTAAACCACACAGATGAGAGAGTTGGTTAAACTACAGCACTAAAGTTTTCAGTTTCAAAACAGTGAGCAAGGAGATGTTATAAATCAGGAAACAGCAGAGTTGGAAATAATTGGATGTTGTTCCACCTTACAAACAACCTCATTTAGGTTACATGTAAAATCACATAGTCTGCTTTAAAGCCAACATGAAAATATTTTTGGTGTATATAAATAGCTTGGTTATGAACTTTTTTCACATTTCACATTACACCCTGGAGGGCTGTAATAAAAATCGAGAAAGTGTAAACCCAAATGGCTGCTGGCCCACATGCCCTTTAGCGATCTATTTAGACTTTTGTACCTTGGAGGGAATTAGAGGGAAAATACTTTGATTTTCATTTTCTCTTTTCATTCGCTATACTGAATGACAGTCACAGCCTAAGGTGAAAACTCCATATTATAAAGATCTACACCGCTACTGTATGATTTTTTTTTTCATTTTCTGTCACTCTCTTCCCTGACCAGATTTAATTACAAAACTACACATAAATATCTATTAGCTTTTTTTTTTTATCCTGTTGATGAAATTTACCAGTTCAACATGTTGCAGAATCACAATCATAATTACTTTTTTTAAATTATGCCTCACACACAATCTGAAACTAAGCAAATCCAGTTTTGGGATGTACTGTAGTATGTGAATGTGTAAAATGACCTTCTTGAATTCATTTTAATAATTATGTATGTGTTTTGCCTGAGCACGAGGAAGTTTGCCTGAGGGTCCATCGTGCTGAATCCAACAACTTTTTTGCTTTCATTTAAAGGTTATGCGCAGCTCATGGTACTTGAGGCCCTGTCTTTTATTCACAAGTGAAGTGAAGAGGGACCGTGGCTGCTAGTGGTGTCTACAGTGATTTGGAGTATGAATAACGGTGACAGGAAGCAGAGAAAAAAACAAAAACACCAAAGCCTACCTCCATCATACACTTGTTTTGACCTTCAGCTCTGCTCAAATGCTCTGAGTGATTCATGTGTTTTATTGCCAAAACACTTAGCCTTGTCATCATAACCATTTTTTTTACATCAGGTTATTACAACTGCTCATTCAGAGAAGTGTTCAGGTGGGATGAAATGGGGCACAAAGTTAGAGTTTTTACAAGTCTCAAATACATGTGACTAACAGTTTTATTTCACACAAATCTCGTCCATGTGCTTTTAGATATATCCTTGTTTATATGATTTAATAGGTTTTATTTTGTATTATATTACATGCTTGTAGTGGACAAATTAAAATATACTGTAAGTTCAAGAAACGTTTTACTGGGGAAAGTTGTTAAATATACAGTGCAACCGGAAAGTCTTCACAGCGTTCACTTTTTCCACATTTTGTTATGTTACAGCCTTATTCCAAAATTGATTGAATTATTTTTTTCCTCAAATTTCTACACATAATACCCCATAATGACAATGTGAAAAAGTTTTTTTTTTTTTGAGATTTTTGCAAATTTATTAACACAAAATAAAGAACACTAACATCAATACAGGAGCAAAGCGAGGGCGGAATCTGACGCTATCGAATAAACACTCACAAGTGATGAAGCAAAGATGGATCAAATACAGAAAGAAGACTGGAGCCGGGGATAGGGTCTCCAGTCCTGGTTGACGCAGGTCGCAGCGAGGAGTGAGCCTCAGCTGCTCCCTTAAATACTGATAACAAAAGCAAAGAACCAAACAGGAAAGGGGGAAAAACGTAATTACCAAAATCAAGATCAGCTGTGACAGTGCCGGCTCGGCTTTGACAGCCGGAAGTTCGGCCATCAAGTTCGGCTGTCACAATAAAAGCCCTGGGAGAACAATAATAACCAGCAGAAATAAACGGGAGAAAGAGAGGGAGAATATTGAGTGGCCCAGACGCGGACAACCTCAGCGCTCGGCCCACCACACATTGTACTTCTTTCTACAGTTTTTATCCAAACTGTTAACAAAATGCATACATTTTCACACCATGCTTTATATCCGAAATAAAATGCAGTGTATCAGTCCACACAGATAAAGACATCACACTGCTTACTAAATATGGCTGAAATCAAAATATTTGCATACAACAGAGGGAAAGGTGCACAAACTCATGGTGGAATTTTGAAGACATACCTTACTGAGATAGGCTAGACAGTCATGTGAAAAAATTAGGACACCCTGTATAAGCCTGTTTTTTTTAACATATTTGGACATATTTTTTTTTGTTTTTTTTTTTTTGTTACTTATTTGTACCCGTAGGTAGATTTGGTTTGCAGTCTGGTGACAAGCCACCGGCTGCCGGTCGCTGCGTGCGCGAGCGCCCTAAACCTACATGTTTTTGGTATGCGGGAGGAAACCGGAGAAATCCCGGAGTAAACCCACACAACACGGGGAGAACATGCAAACTCCACACAGCTCACTGTTGGTCGGGGGCTGGGATCGAACCCACGATCTCATGATTCCCGCGATCCCCCGGCCGAGGGTAAAACTGTGCTGCCACAGTGCTAAACCACTGCGCCACCGTGCAGCCATATGGATATTTAATATCAATGCTAAAAATACTGGGAGATTCATGTAATACAACTAAATAATTAAAAATGAATTAAATACTTTTTTCAAATTTTCTGTAAAATGCGATTCTAAACAAATAGTAGGAATAAATCAGGACACCTCCCCCATCATTTTTAGGACCCCCCCCCCCATTCATTCCCAATTAAAATGGCTAAAATAAATGTTAAAAATGCAAATTTAAAAAAAACAAGGTTAGACATAGATATGTGAACATTTCTAAATAAAGAACTAAATATTTAAAGAGTAGGTCCAAATTTTTTCACGTTACTGTATCTAACAAATTAAAATTTTAAACACATATTGTGATGATAAGAAATTGTTCATTTGATCATACCTAAAAAAAAATACGCCTTTTTTACATAATGGTGTATAACATATTAACTTGACAGTAATCCACAATACCATATAGTAGTTACACTGTAACAATGTACCCCTGGTCTCACTGTAACAACTTGCCCCCCTCATCACCATTTAATTTAGACACCTACCAAGAAGGAACCCTGTTCTACTTAAGGGCTGTTCAGAGTCCCTCTGAGGGGAAAATGTTTGAGTTCTGTAGACTGTGTTTGTGTGCACGTTAATATTCAGAGTTGCTTTTGAGCAACCGCAGGTACTGTTCAGCAGCCACGTTTCACACATACGCAGTGAAAATAATCTGCAGTTCTCGTGCCCATACTGTTGGCGGCAGCCAAGAGCCACCAAACGTTTTAACAGCTGCAATTGAAACACAAAAGAAGAGCTCGGTGGAGGAGTCTAAAATTAGAAAGGCCACGCATGCGAAATGAGGGCAAGACGGGGCTGTAACTATTACGTATGGCTCTTGCGAGTCATAAATGAGAGCCAAGGGCTGACCGGTGAGTTTGCGTTGTTTATTGACAATAAGGAAAAGGAACAAAGGAACAGGGCCTCATGGGGCCAAAACACAAACGATCATACAAAGGTACACACTTACAAACGATGATGAATGACGAAAGGGGGGCTGGCGCCGGACGAAGGGGTTCCAGCCTTACCCACGCCGGAGAAGAGCGTGGATAATAGAGCGAGGTCACAGCCCTGAATAATCAGGACTGCTCCCTTTTATAGTAGTTGACAGCGCCTCAGCTGATGAGAGGTAATTGGCCTCCAGCCGTCCCATAGAGCTTGACAGCTGGAGGCCCGCTGAGACGCTGTCAGAGTAAGAGCCGGGCTGCGGAGGAATATGGTCTGAGCATGGATGGAATCAGCGCCCAGACCATGTGACATGACCCCACCCTCAAGGCCGGGCTCTGAACAGCAAGTAACACCCAAGCCCTCCCCCACCTAGGGTGGGCGGATGGGGCGCAGGCCAGGAGGGCGTGAATGGGAAAAGAGAGAAAAAAAACCCTCAACGTTAGCAGGGAACAAATGAAGCAATTACAGAGTATGGGGAAGAAGAACACACAATACTCCATAACAGGCTAACAATATGCGGACGGAAGGAAAAAAAAACCACTACATAGGCAGGGGACAAACGAGGCAATTACAGAGTATGGGAGAAGGGAAGAAAAAAAAAGAAAACCACAATACTCCATGAAATGCCATAACAATATGTAGACGGACCCAAAGAAAAACAACCCAGGAGACCTTAAAAGGAGCGCAGAAGCTCCTAAGGCGAAATCCACCAGATGCAGGACAACCCTCAACAGGAGGGGGAGGAAAAAAAGCACGCTAACCGTGATACGACTACAAGAAATTACATAACTGCACCCTCACAATATCACAAAGGACTAGGCACAGCAGAAATAATTCAGTTCGGGGGGTCTCCCCGCACCCAGCGTCCAAGCCGCCAACAGGGGTGATGGGAAGTGTTCAGGCGGCCTACTCGAATCCCAGGCCAGGAAAAACAGTATCTCGGGCGGCTGGACCAGACCGCCGGACAGAGAGTCCAATGGGTCGGGTGGCCGAACCAAAGAGCCGAATGGGTACGGCAGTCCCTCTGGCGGCTGACCCGCATCGCTCAGCCACCAGGCCCGTAGGGGAGAGAAAGGCAACGGCTTCCCTGTGGAGAGAGATAGTGAGGGCGAGCTGGGCCGACAGAGAGAGGTCCATATGGGCCCTGGTGGAGAGAGCTTGGGGGGATAATGAGGGTGACTATGATGACTATGGTGAAGAGGGGGATGAAGATGATGATGAGCCGGTCCAGTGTCCGATGGCAGGGGATCTGCAGCTCCCTCACCGAACCTGGATGCCACTGGTGCTGCCGCACCAGAACCGACCTCCAGCCCTGAACCTGGAACCTCTGGAACAGCGGGCGAAAGCAGCTCCTCGCCGGCGACCCTAGGAGAAGGCTCAGGAGAGAAAGAAGAACCGGGATAAGGATAACCGGCAGCTCCAGAACCCGGCGAGATAAGCTCAGACGCAGCGGGCGGCTGCTCCCGGCTCATCTCCCCTAGAGACAGGCTAAAATGCTCTAAAATATGAAGGAGGAAGACAAAGCAGAGCACTTGCCTGATCTCGGGTTCTGACGCCGTCCAGGACTGCGAAGATCCGGGTTCAGACGGCAGGAGGTCGTCATCAGGCTCCCACTCAGCTGCGTCGGGCACCGCAGCTGGCATGATGTTGTGCGCAGCTTGAGAATCCTCCGGCACCGATGCCCACGCCGATGGTCCACACAGCGTGGTGGCAGGAGAATCTCGATCCGCTGGACCGGACCGCTCCTCCGTGGAGACCCGGGGACGCTTCCTCGTCGGCGCAGGTTCCACGCTGCAGTCCGCTGTCCTCCTCCGCCCATGGCGTAGCTGCGGAACCGGAACCAGGCTCTCCAGAACCGCAGGCCCCCTCCTCATCCAGCGACGTTGGCCTGGCGTCGAGGACCACTCAGCGGAGGGAGACACAGAGGATGCGGGGTTAATAATTACAGCCACAGCGGGTGGTGGGAGCTCAGGGAGCTGCGAACTCCAAACTCCACCTCCAGGAGTCTGACAGAGCAAATCACAAGGAGAGTATGAATGAACTTGGACTTGCCTGTCTCCTGGAGGCTGAGTGGTGACCGCTGTGGCGGACGTTGCTCCTCCCTTTCCCCGCCGGACGGTGATAGAGGACCCCCTGGGAGGACGACGGGGAGCCGCTCGAGATGGTTCCGGGACGGAGCTCGCCAAGTCAGGCCTCTGAGTACACACAGCGGCTGGGGAATGCGTCGAGGAGGAGGGGGCGACAGCCGAGACGAGCCGGGCACAGAGTGCTGATGTAACAGCAGGAGAAGATGGCTCGGGGGACGAAGCTGCGGGGTTTCCCCTCTGACGAGGCGCAGGAGTGACAGCTGTGTGGGGAATTGAGCCCTTGCTGCGACCCGGAACTGGATCCGGACAGGATTCGTGCTGAGGTGGACAGCCGGTGTGACGACGGTTACTTGCAGGGGGCGAGGCGAAGGTGAGATCCGGGAATCGCCGTTCCTGTGCAGAAACAGAGGCGAGCAGGTCAGCAAACTCAGGGAACTCACGCAACTCTGGATTCCTCTCCACTATTCTAACTGCCGCCGTCACATGCTTAATAATGACAGATGGATGAACCGCGGAGCGAGCAGCAGCCACTCGGTCTCGGATCTTGATAGCTGCCAGCTGCAGCTTCTCCGGGGGATTCCCGAGTGACGTCATGCCTGATGGGAAAAGACCTCTGGATGGTGCAAACTCCTGGGCCAGAACGGAGGCAGGAGTGGGATCCCGAAGCGAGGGGTGACGACTCCTTCTCTTCGGCTTCCTGCCGGGATTTACCTCCAGCCCATGGAGTATCTCACGTTGTGAAGCGATGTCATTTCTCCTGGTGCAGACCTCAGGGTGGTTGGTGTAGCGAGGAAGATTGTCCAGGAGAACCTCAGCGTAGTCTAGGTGCCAGCGTATGTCGTTGGGATTGTCGTAGAGGGTGGCTGTGAAGAGCGTCCCATCGACATACTCCAGGGTGGTCGCTAGCTCATTACCCAGGCGCCGAACACGGCTCCTGGGAGACGGCATGCTCCCAGAGTTGACACCCAGACAGGGAAGAACAAAGTCCAATTTAGCAAACTCACGGCCACCGGCAACTCGCTGGCTGTGACCTACTGTTATGTATGGCTCTTGGGAGCCATAAATGAGAGCCAAGGGCTGACCGGTGGGTTTGCGTTGTTTATTGACAATAAGGAAAAGGAACAAAGGAACAGGGCCTCGTGGGGCCAAAACACAAACGATCATACAAAGGTACACACTTACAAATGATGATGAATGACGAAAGGGGGGCTGGCGCCGGACGAAGGGATTCCAGCCTTACCCATGCCGGAGAAGAGCATGGATAATAGAGCGGGGTCACAGCCCTGAATAATCAGGACTGCTCCCTTTTATAGTAGTTGACAGCGCCTCAGCTGATGAGAGGTAATTGGCCTCCAGCCGTCCCATAGAGCTTGACAGCTGGAGGCCCGCTGAGACGCTGTCAGAGTAAGAGCCGGGCTGAGGAGGAATATGGTCTGAGCGTGGATGGAATCGGCGCCCAGACCATGTGACAGTAACAGCCTGCCCCATGTAACTTTTTCGCTTGACTTACCCAACCTGGTCCCATGTCTCCTACCAGTTATTTTTAGTGAGTTCTGTCTTTCTGTAGAGCTAACTGAAGGACAGCCTAAGGCAGATACGTACAGGAATTTTCCACACAAATCAAAAACACAATCAAGCCCCTCCAAGACATAAATCAATTGTTTAATAGAAACAACAACTGCTAAGTTATTGTTGGTACAGGATATCCAGCGCCTGTACAATCAAGTAGCACCAAATGTGGGCCCCTCTCCACATAAACATTGAATTATAATTCACACACACACACACGCACGCACGCCCGCACACACACACACACACACACACACCCATCCCCACATGGGTAATTTCTTCACCCATTATCCCAGGCAGACACCCCGGTATACAACTGTAGCACAAGTTAGGTCCACAATTAATCAGACATTATTCCTGTGAAAGTTTGGCTTTACTGGGGCTTCTGACATGTTTCGGAACCCAGTAAGCAGACACAGACTCAAAAGCAAACTCAGTTATATTTATTGTGTAATGAGTGTGTGCATGTATGTGTAAATGTAGCAGCCGGGGCAAGCAGAGCACCGTACAGCCTTGCAACCCTATGGAGGCACAGAGACAAGGAGGACTAGTGTCAAGACTCAGGAGGGATTGTACAGTTATGTTCAGGTCTTACTGTCAATGACATGGTGAGCAGCTCAGGCTTGGCCCCGAAGGCTCCGGCCAGGGAGACAGCGTCTACATGAGCTTTTCTAGGGGGGCTAGCTCATCCCTCAGGCTAGGGCTAAGACTTCGGACAAAGATGCTGCAAAGAGACCTCTGTGACTACCACCCAGAAGTCTACAGCGTAGTCGGCTACAGATTTGCTCCCTTGCCTCAAGCTAAGTAGCCGGGAAGTAAGCACGCTATTGCGGTCGGAGTGGTCAAAGACCTCGTTAAACTCACTGACAAACTGGTCATAAGTCAAAGTAGCATAATCAGCCCAGGCCATCACAGCGTAGGCCCAGGCTAATGCCCGCCTCTCTAGAAGATTAACTACATAGCCTATGCGGCTGTGACTGGTGGGAAAATCCCCTGGCACCCGCTGAAAGACTATCCCACATTGCAGTAGAAATCCCCTATACTCCCCTAGCTTACCGGTAAAGCGAGTGGGTGTGGGAATTAGTGTCAGCCGAGATGATGGAGATGGATCAGGTTGGGAGCTAGCGGGGGCAGTAGAGCTACCTGAAGCCGGAGGAAAGGGCTGGGGACCAGACAGGTGATCCAAATGGGAATTAATCTGGACCAGGTGGGTGAGTATAAACTGTTTTTGATGTGATAACTGATCTACTCGAGCCTCTAAGATATTAACCTTGTGCACTAGCGCACTGTCTGCTGGGTCATTCTGACAGAGTCGTACTGGCATGTTTCGGGACTCAGTAAGCAGACACAGACTCAAAAGTAAACTCAATTATATTTATTGTGTAATGAGTGTGTGCATGTGTGCGTGTATGTGTAAATGTAGCAGTCAGGGTGAGCAGAGCACCATACAGCCTGGCAACCCTATGGAGGAGCAGAGACAAGGAGGATTAGCGTCAAAACTCAAGAGGGATTGTACAGTTATGTTCAGGTCTTACTGTCGATGAGATGGTGAGCAGTTCAGGCTTGGCCCCGAAGGCTCCGGCCAGGGAGACAGCGTCTACAGGCCCGGTTGTGAGTGAAGACAATGGAGGAGTTGTAGAGGTGTAGTGTGGGCTTGGTTCGCCGCCAGGAGGGAGAAGTCTGCCGCCACGGATTTCCGCCTGTGCACAGAGGAGCAGAGCGTAGAATAGTGATGTAGGAGAAGATGGCTTACTTGTCGTTGGGGAATGAGCACTCCCAGACAAACGACGAGGGAAAACAGGCTTCTCTGGAGAACGACGATGAAGAGGAGGAATCTCTGGAGGACTACGATGAAGAGAAGGAAACTCTGGAAGTAGACAAAGCGGTGTACTGGTCTCATCAGACCAGGCAGAAAGATGACTTAAATAGCTCTGTTGATGAGAGAGAGCAGGTGTGCATGCAGCTGTGGAGAATCAGGTAGCAGGCAGGCAGAGCGGATCATCACAGCTTCCCTTTCTCACCAATTCTATTGTTCTATTTATTTGGGGGGAGAATTTGTAGCCACAGCCAAGGAGAGCGAGATTTTGTTTACTTTGGCCTCAGAATCTCGTTTAGCTGAAGTTGGTTAGAGATGCAAGCATCTGATTTGCATAAAGTAGAGAGAACCGCAACTTTGTGCAAATGAAGGAGAAGGTGACAAGCCACCTTTTTTTGAAATATACCTGAAGGCATTAAAAAGCATTCTGCATAGTCAGCGAATGAGAAACAAAAAAAGGAATGCCCAGGTCATGTCATCATCATCATCATCATCATCATCATCATCATCATCATCATCATCATCATCATCTGCAGGCATTCATTCTCTCATCAGGAGTCTTCTCAGTTTATCTGTTTCTAACATTTCATTCTGACATCAATACAAGTTCCTTCAGCCCTTGTAGTGGATCTGTTACAGCGCTTTCCTTGACCATCACATTCCTTACAATGATCACACCACAATATTCCCATCCATGATATATTCCCAGCACAAATTGGTTGAAAAAAACATTGAAAAGATGGCTTTGTCAACCGTCTAAAAACATCCGGATTTGGTTGAAAAGTGAAAGATAAAAAGCCGTCTTTTTAAGGTCGTTGAAAAGGTGTCTTCATATAGACACCTCTGTATGGTCTAAATTCACCTTAAGTGTGTTGTCACCTGATCCTTTTTGAATTGTGTGGGGCAGGGCACCCACACCAGCATCTCTGGGCACAAGTCAGAGAACATCCTGGACAAATCAGCAGTCCATCACAGCACCTGGTGCCATTCCTAAGCAGTACTCCCATCCAAGTACTAACCAAACTAAATGCTACTTAGCTTTCAAGATCAAACAAGAACAGGGGTGTCTGGGGACACCCACAGCCCAAGGTAGAAATGTCAATAAAAAGACACAACATAGAAATATGTAGCATGTACTTGTATTCATACAGTACTTTTTAAGTAAACAGCACAAACACTGATTTCAGATTGTTCCAGATATTACGTAACCAAATGTCAAACTTAAAAAAAAACCAAAACTGTTAAAATCTGCATTTTTTATAAAGCGCTTCTAACAAAGACTCCCAGTGGTTGTAAAAGTGTATTTGACTTTTGAGAGACAGACCCTCACCACCATCACCAAATGCCAAAAACTATTCTGGGGATAAAGTTGGACCAAATCCTGTGGAATAAACAGCCTAATTATTGGACTATTTTTCACCCAGTTTTCAACAACTTTTTTTTTCTGATTAAATATGGTTTGTGGTAGATGGACTTAACACAGCCCAATTTTCAACATCTATTTGTGAGCTAAATAAAGGCTTGGACCCAGGGACTTGATTAAGCCCAAAATACAATGTCTAAATAACGACTTGTGCTGGGGAAAAAAAATTGTAATGCACACCTGTGGGATTAACAGAGGCTTAATACTCAAATACTTTGCAAGCAGATTCATGAAATGGTCAATCAGAAAGCAACTCATACCGGCTCGGACGTTGCCCGGGCTTACAAGGTCCGCGCTGATCTGTTCATACTCCGACAGGCAGCGAAAAGTAAGCTAGGAGCAGGAAGACAAAAGAAGAGGAAAACAGCAGCCTTGTGTGTAGCACAATGGAACGTACGCACTCTGTTGGACAGAACAACATCACAGCGCCCAGAAAGACAGACCGCGCGTGTGGCCCTGGAAATGAACACATACAATGTAGACATAGCTGCACTTAGTGAAACAAGATTGCCTGGATATGACAGCTTGGAAGACCATGGGTACATCTTCTTTTGGAGTGGGAGATCAACTCAAGAAAGGAGAAAAGCAGGAGTGGGCTTTGCAGTTAGAAAGGAGATAGCAGCAATGCTTGATGAGGAATCGGTGCCAATCAACGACAGGATAATGACTATGAGATTCCCACTACAGCGGAAGATGTATGCCACACTCATCAGTGTATATGCCCCAACAATGACCAACACAGAGGAGGTGAAGGAAGAGTTCTACAGTGATTTATGTGAGACTATCAGGCGTGTACCAACTGATGACAGGCTGATACTCGTTGGAGATTTTAATGCCAGAGTTGGTTCGGACACTGAGAAATGGAAAGGACTGCTAGGCAGTCATAGAGTAGGCAAGTGCAATGCTAATGGAGAACTTCTACTTGCACTATGTTCAGAGTACAACCTTGTGATAACCAACACTCTATTTAAGCACAAGGACACACACAAGAAGACATGGAAGCACCCAAGATCCAAGCACTGGCACTTATTAGACTACATCATAGTCAGGCAGAGAGACAGAAGGGATGTATTGGACACCAGAGCAATGAGAGATGCGGACTGTGGCACTGATCATATTATGCTGAGATCTAGATAAAGGATTTGGAGATGAAAACAGCACTGCAGGACGGGTGCAAAGCCACCACGGAAGCTAAACACTAGTGCACTGAAAGGCCAAAAGAAGCAGGAAGAACTTACACAAGAAATGGATGAAAACTTGAAAGACTGGGGTAGCAACAACTCAGAGAATGACATAGAAGAAAAATGGGCAACATTGAAGGATACGGTGTATCAGACTGCGAGTGATGTATTAGGCTACCCTGAGAGGAAACATCAAGATTGGTTTGATGAGCATGATGAACACCTGAAGAAACTACTAGAAGCGAGGAATACAGCTACGCAGGAAAACCTACAGTGTAGCACAAGGTCGAAGAAGAAGAAGAAATACTCAAAGGCTCAGAGTGAGCTACAGAAGTACACCAGAGAGATGAAGTCCAACTGGTGGGATGAAAAGGCGGAGAAACTTCAAACTGCAGCAGACAGGAAGGACATGAAAACATTCTTCACAGGTTCGAGAGAAATCTACGGCCCTAAACTAACAGGATTGATCCAACTAAAGGCTATGGATGGTGAAACGGTTTTACAGGAGAAAGACAAGATCCTGGACAGATTTGCAGACCACTTTGACCAACTACAAAACAACCCTGGAGATCTCACTGAAGAGGCTAAAGAAGCTCTAGTGTAGCGACCAGCTGTATCAAGTCTGGATGAACCACCAAATTTTGATGAACTAATGGCAGCTATCAGGACAACACAGGGTGGTAAAGCTCCAGGAAGGGATGGAATTCCAGCAGAAGTGTGGAAATTTGATGGTGTTCAGCTGACCAACTGCCTGCACAAGCTCATCCAAGAGATACGGGATGCCCAGAAAGTACCTCAAGACTGGAAGGATGCAAGTATTGTGCCTTTGTTCAAGAAAGGTGACAGGAAGGATTGTGGAAATTACCGAGGTATATCACTGCTAGCCACTGTTGGTAAGATTCTCTCACGTGTACTACTTAACAGACTCAGTGAACACATCTCGCAGAATGTACTACCGGAAACCCAGTGCGGCTTTAGAAGTGGAAGAAGCACAATGGACATGATTTCCTGCTTGAAACAGGTTCAAGAAAAGTGTATTGAACAGAACATGCCACTTTATGTAGTCTTCATAGACTTCAGTAAATGCCTTCGATACTGCTTTGTGACAAGGACTTTGGCATGTACTCAAGAAATATGGTTGTACAGAGAAGTTTGTCAGCATGATCGAGGCACTCCATACAGGTATGCAAGCAAACGTGGCAATGAGTGGTTCAGTATCTAAAGACTTTTCAGTAAGCAACGGGGTGAAACAAGGGTGTGTGCTGGCACCTACACTCTTCTCGCTATATCTGGCAGCTATGCTTGAGGTGGCCTTCAAAGACACTTCAGAAGGAGTATACATTCAAACAAGGAAAGAAGCAGACTTGTTCAATGTGGCACAGTTTAAAGCCAAGAGTAAGACATCGATAAAGGTAGTAAGAGAAATGCTCTTTGCCGACGACAGTGCTCTAGTTGCACACAGCGTGGAAGATATGCAATCTTTAGTGGAGAAATTTGCAAGAGTAGCTAGCCAATTCAGCCTCCAAATCAACATCAAGAAGACAGAGTGCCTTTATCAACCACCAAAGTTCCAATTATCAACATTACTACCAGAAGTGATCAGCATTGGTACAGAGCCACTAGTCAAGTGCAAGACTTTCAAGTACTGTACTGTTTCAGAGAATGCTAGGCTGGAGGACGAACTATCTCTCAGAATGGGAAGAGCGAGCGCTGTGTTTTGAAACCTGAGGGAGAGACTGTGGAACAATCGACATGTGTCTAGCTGTGTGAAATGCAAAGTGTGCAGAGCGACAGTACTGGCTACTCTATTGTACGGTGCTGAAACTTGGACTGTCTACAGAGTGCAGGTGAAGAAACTCCATGCGTATGTGATGAGACACCTTCGAGCCATAATGAACATCTCATGGAAAGACAAGATAACCAACATAGAAGTGTTGAAATGAGCTGGTCTACCATCAATGGAGGACATGCTAATATAGATGAACCTGAGATGGCTCAGACATGTTGAAAGGATGGACCACCAGTGTCTCCCTCGGCAGTTACTCTACTCACAGTTATGCGAGGGCAAACGCAATCAGGGTAGACCAAGGCTCAGATTTAAAGACACTGTAAAAAGAAACTTGAAGAAGTTGGACATAGACAGGAGTTCCTGGCAGCGGAAGGCTAAGGACAGAGCTGTGTGGAGGAATGTGATCAGACCTAAATGAAACAGTCATTGTCGCCCACGACAGTCTGCTATGATGATGATGCTATGATGATTGTTTTAACCAGGAGGTCCCATTGAGATCACAGATCTCTTTTGCAAGGGAGACCTGGTCAAGGTAGCAGCCTTACAGAATCAAAACAAAGTGAAACAACTTACAGTAGTGTAAAAAGTGTTTGCCCCCTTCCTGATTTCTCATTTTTTTGTATGTTTGTCACACAAAAGTTTCAGATAATCAAACAAATTTAAATATTAGACAAAATAACACAAGTGAACACAAAATGCAGTTTTTAAATGAAGATGTTTATTATTAAGGGAAAAAATCCACATCTATATGCCTCTGTGTGAAAATGTGATTGCCCCCTAAACCAGATAACTGGTTGGTCCACCCTTAGCAGCTCCAACTGCAATCAAGCATCTGCAATAACTGGCAATGAGTCTTTTACAGCACAGTGGAGGAATTTTGGCCCACTCAATATTTGCAGAATTGTTGTAATTCAGCCACATTGCAGGGTTTTCGAGCACAGAATGTCATAACCTTGGACTCAGGGAACACACGCACACGGGCTCGGGAAGATTTATTGCTTTTATTTACAGACAAGGGTGTATGAGTGCGTGAGTGGGAATGGAGATGTGGTGTGGGCGGACACCGTGCCAGGTGCGCGGAACAGCTCGCCGTTCGACCAGGTAACCCTGAGGGGAGAGCAGAGCAGGAGGTTAGATGTAGCCGACCACACCGTGGGAATAATCTGTTACGTTTGCTCACGTGCAGGGGAATGTGTGGCTGGCGTTGGCTTGACAGCTGTGTCCTGGAAGACAGCGCGGCTGTGCGCCCTTGACGCGTCGGAGCCATGCAGGCGGAGATGAGGCGAGGAGGAGGAAAAGCCGCCGCCTGGGAATCCACCTGTGCACAGGGGAAGGACTGAAGAGAAGGTAAGGGAATGATGAGTTGCTTACGTGTAGAGAGCGATGACGGTAGAGACCGGATCTGTCGCCGTGAAGAGGAGTAGATGCGAAGACGACTCCAGGCCGAAGCAGAGGGCAGAGGGGAAGATATAGCTCACCGCCGATGAGGCGCAGGTGTGCGCGCAGCTGGTGATAATGATTGGCGAGAGCCAGGTGTAACAGTACTCCCCCCCCGAGCAGCGTCTCCCGGCGCTGGCTTACCTGGGTATGTCCGATGGAACTCCGTGATGAGACTGTCGTCCAGCACCCAGGATGGCAGCACCCAGGACCTGTGCTCCGGGCCATATCCCTCCCAGTCCACCAGGTACTGGAGACCGCGACCACGGCGGCGGGAGTCCAGGATGGCCGAGACACTCCAAGCAGGATCTCCATCAAGCAACCTGGGGGGAGGAGGGGTCTTGGGGGGAGGACAGAGAGGGTCAGTCAGCACAGGTTTAACACGAGACACATGGAAGGTAGGATGGACCCGGAGGGAGGGGGGGAGGGCCAAGCGCACAGCCACCGGGTTAACGACCTTGGTGATGGTATACGGCCCAATGAACCGTTGCGCCAGCTTCCTCTTCTCCGCCTTCAACTTGATGTCTTTGGTTGACAGCCAAACGCGCTGACCCACCTGGTACTCAGGAGCGGCCCTCCTGTGGCGATTGGCGAAGCGAGAGTTGCGCTCTGCTGTGCGTAACAGAGCCTGGCGCGTACTAGTCCAAATGTGCCGGCAGCGCCTTACATGAGCCTGGACCGATGGAACCGCCACCTCCTTCTCCTCCTCCGGGAACAGCGGCGGATCGTACCCCAAGGACGCCCGGAACGGGGACATGCCGGTGGCCGAGGAAAGGGTGGAGTTGTGAGCGTACTCGATCCAGGGCAGGCAGGTGCTCCAGGAGGACGGATTGGACGAGGTGACGCAGCGCAGGGGTGCCTCCAGCTCCTGGTTTGTGCGCTCACACTGGCCGTTGGTCTGGGGATGGTGGCCAGAGGACATGCTCACCGTGGCCCCCAGCGCGCTGCAGAAGGCGCCCCATACGTTGGAAACAAACTGGGGACCCCGATCCGAGACCACGTCCAACGGGATCCCATGCAGCCTCACCACATGCTGAGTCAGCAGCTCGGCCGTCTCCCGTGCCGAGGGGAGCCCACGGAGAGGCACAAAGTGGGCCGCCTTGGAGAACCGGTCGACAATAGTCAAGATGGTTTCGTAGGAATTAGACTTAGGGAGGCCGGTAACAAAATCCAAGGTCACATGGGACCACGGTCTCCCAGGAACTGGTAACGGGTGGAGAAGACCCGCTGGAGGGGAAGTGGAGGTCTTACCCACGGTGCACTGAGGACAGGCACGGACGTAGTTGGAGACGTCACCTCTGAGACCCGGCCACCAGAAGGACCGCTGAATAAGTTCCACCAGCTGAGAAGTACCAGGATGGCAAGCGAACTTGGATGTGTGGGCCCAATGGATGACGTCGCCCCGAACCGATGATGGGACGAACAACCTCCCGACTGGGCCGCCACCAGGATCAGGCTCCGCTTCTTGTGCCTTTCGGACTTTGGCCTTTATTCCCCATGCGACAGCTCCCACCACACACGAGGATGGGAGGATGATATGCTCACGGTCCGCCGGTTCCTCGGGTTTGAACTGCCTGGAGAGCGCGTCTGGTTTGCCGTTCTTAGATCCAGGCCGGTAGGTGATGGTGAACCTGAAGCGACCAAAGAACAGCGACCAACGCGCCTGGCGGGCATTCAGGCGCTTGGCCGTCCTCAGGTACTCCAGGTTTTTGTGGTCGGTCCAGACCACGAATGGCTGAGAAGCCCCCTCCAGCCAATGGCGCCACTCCTGAATTGCCAGCTTCACCGCTAGGAGCTCCCGATCCCCGATGTCATAGTTCCGTTCAGCGGGGGAGAGACGATGAGAGAAGAAGGCGCAGGGGCGTACCTGCCCATCCACTGGCGAGCGCTGGGAAAGCACTGCTCCCACCCCTGTGTCAGATGCGTCCACCTCGACCATGCACTGGAGAGCGGGGTCCACCTGGGTGAGGACCTGGGAGGAAGCGAACTCCGTCTTCAGGGCCCTGAAGGCTGAGGCAGCCTCTTCGTTCCACCTGAACGGCACCTTGGGGGAGGTGAGGCGGGTCAGGGGGGTGGAGATGGCGCTGTACTTGGGTACGAAGCGGCAGTAGAAATTAGCAAAGCCTAGGAACTGTTGCACCTGCTTCCTAGAAGAGGGGGTAGGCCACTCCACCACTGCTTTAACCTTAGCTGGGTCGGGGAGGACCTGATTATGAGCAATTACAAACCCCAAAAAGGAAGTCTGGTTGGTGAAAAATTCACATTTCTCTGCCTTTACATACAACCTGTTCTCCAGGAGACGCTGAAGGACCCGCCTCACGTGGACCTGGTGTTCCTCCCTGGACCAGGAGAAGATCAGAATGTCGTCCAGGTACACAAACACGAAGACCCCCAGGAAATCTCGAAGAACGTCGTTAATTAGCCGTTGGAAGACGGCCGGAGCGTTGGTAAGCCCAAACGGCATAACCAGGTACTCGAAATGGCCGCTGGGCGTCCGGAACCCCGTCTTCCATTTGTCGCCCTCCCGGATCCGTACAAGATGGTAGGCGCTGCGCAGGTCGAGCTTGGTAAACCAGGTGGCCCCCTGGAGGGAGTCGAAGGCCGAGTCCATCAGGGGCAGCGTGTACTTGTCTCTGATGGTGATGTCATTCAGCGCCCGGAAGTCAATACACGGGCGCAGGGACCTGTCCTTCTTCCCCACAAAGAAGAACCCAGCACCAACCGGGGACGAGGATGGTCGGATAATGCCTGCGCTGAGCGACTCCTTGATGTAGACATCCATGGCCTCATGCTCCGGGGCAGACAGGCTGTAGAGGCGACCAGATGGTAACGGCGCCCCCGGGTGGAGGTTTATGGCGCAGTCGTAGGGACGGTGGGGGGGGGGGGGAAGAGACAGTGCTTTAGTTTTACTGAATACCTGTCCGAGATCATGGAACTCAGGAGGCACCAGGGATAAGTCCGAAGGCGGGGAGTCCGGCGTCGGGTGCGGCACTGAGGGGGCACAGGCGGCAGACTGGAGACAGGAGCTCATACAGAACGTGCTCCAGGAGAGAACGCTGCTGGACTGCCAGTCTAGGACGGGGTTGTGGAGCCGCAGCCAGGGGTAACCCAAGATGACAGGAGAAGACGAGGTGGGTAGCACGATCAGGCTGAGGTCCTCCCTGTGATTGCCGGAGATGATCACCGGGACCGGTTTAGTCTTATGGGTAGCAGTCACTAAGGGCGAGTGAGCAAGGGTAACTAATTTCAAGGGAGATGACAGGGCTTGGCAGGGGATGCCCAAGCGGGTTACCAGGCCTTGTGAAATAAAATTTTGTTCCGCCCCTGAGTCCACTAGTGCGTGTGTGGCGTGCGCAGTGGAGTTGTGGCAAAACCTAACCGGGAGGATGCATTTGGTGAGGGTGCTTGAACGGGAGGCGTCCGCGAGACCCCCAAGAGCGACTCGCGGAAGTTCCCCTTTTGGCCGAACCGGGCAATTCTCCACTGAGTGCTGATCCCCTCTGCAATACATGCAGAGAGACAGCTCTCGGCGGCGCTGTCGTTCCGCAGGAGAAAGCCTGGCCCTACCCACCTGCATTGCCTCCGGGGCATCGGCGGACCCAGGAGCGGGAACCACCAGGGGGCAAGACTGAGGAACCTGGGTGGAAACTTCGCCAGAGCAACCGGAAGTGCGGCGCTCGGCGGCCCGCTCTCTCAGCCTGTTGTCAATACTAATGGCTAAGGATGTTAAATCAGCTAATTTGTCCAGCAGCTCCCGGGAGGCCAGCTCGTCCCGCAGGGAGGAGTTCAGACTGCGAGCGAAGAGGCCACAGAGCGCCGCTTCACCCCAACCAACTTCCTCCGCTGCCACCCGGAAGTCGACAGCGTAGTCGGCGGCAGACCGGCTACCCTGACGAAGGTTTAACAACCGGGCGCCACAGGTGTTATCGTGAGCGGGATGGTAAAACACCTCCTTAAACTGTCGCACGAATTGGGCATAGGTCAGGCTCGCGTAGCTGGGTCTTGCCATGACGGCATAGGCTCAAGCTAACGCTCGCCCTCCCAGAAGGTTAGCTACGTACCCAATTCGGCTGTGATCGGACGGAAAGTCTCCGGGGACACGCTCAAACACCGACTCACACTGCAGGAGGAACCCCCTCGCCTCACCAGGTCGCCCGGTGAAGCACGCTGGGGTTGGGATTGGTGTGAGTTGGGTCAGCGGGCCCACACTACCGAGACTTACCGAGGAGGAGATGGAAGCTGATCCGCCGGAAGGTGCCGGAGGAGCCAAGCGGCTCATTCGCTGGACAATTTGGGTAAGCTGATTGTCAATTGTCTGTTGCTGTTGAGCAATTAAATCAACCCGAGCCTGTAGGTTGGAAAAGCGGCGTGCCAGCCCGCTGTCCGCTGAGTCTCTTTGCTGGAGCCGTACTGTCATAACCTTGGACTCAGGGAACACACGCACACGGGCTCGGGAAGATTTAATGCTTTTATTTACAGACAAGGGTGTATGAGTGCGTGAGTGGGAATGGAGATGTGGTGTGGGCGGACACCGTGCCAGGTGCGCGGAACAGCTCGCCGTTCGACCAGGTAACCCTGAGGGGAGAGCAGAGCAGGAGGTTAGATGTAGCCGACCACACCGTGGGAATAATCTGTTACGTTTGCTCACGTGCAGGGGAATGCGTGGCTGGCGTTGGCTTGACAGCTGTGTCCTGGAAGACAGCGCGGCTGTGCGCCCTTGACGCGTCGGAGCCATGCAGGCGGAGATGAGGCGAGGAGGAGGAAAAGCCGCCGCCTGGGAATCCACCTGTGCACAGGGGAAGGACTGAAGAGAAGGTAAGGGAATGATGAGTTGCTTACGTGTAGAGAGCGATGACGGTAGAGACCGGATCTGTCGCCGTGAAGAGGAGTAGATGCGAAGACGACTCCAGGCCGAAGCAGAGGGCAGAGGGGAAGATATATCTCACCGCCGATGAGGCACAGGTGTGCGCGCAGCTGGTGATAATGATCGGCGAGAGCCAGGTGAACCACAGAACACCTTTTTTAATGTCATGCCACTGATCAAGATCATTATCCTGTTGTAGAATCCAAGTGCGCTTAAACTTGAGGTCACGAACAGATGGCCGGACATTCTCCTTCAGGATTTTTTGGTAGACAGTAGAATTCATGGTTCCATGACATGTAATCACAAAACACTGTAAAATAAAATGGAATAAAAGGAAGTTGATAGATAAAAATAATTTTAAAAATACAAAAACAAGTTAAAACACAAGATTAAAATAATTTAAAAATATCAGGCTCAGTGTTTCCTCTGGCTTAAAGACCTTGGCGTGGTGGCAACATATTTTTCCGGGGGGGGGGGGGTAGAGAACACATATGTATGAATATGTTAATTTTATACTATTTATTTCTTTTTTTAATTTTGCATATAATAAATACATCAGATTTATATAGCGCTTTATCACAGACACTCAAAGACGCTTTTTACAGATACATTATTCATTCCGGACAGATAATGGTAGTGGCAAGCTACTACTGTAGCTACAGCTGCTCTGGGGTAGGCTGATGGAAATGTGGCTGCCAATCTGGGCCAACGGCCTCTCCGGCCACCACCAAACATTTATACCCAGTGTTATGGACACTGGAGGCAAGGTGGGTAAAGTGTCTTGCCCAGGGACACAACGGCAGGATATCTGGGGAGAGCGGGACTCGAACCGCCACCCATCCGGTTATTGGATGACCCGCTCGGCCTCCTGAGCCACTGCCATGCATATGGCACTTAGAATTTGAAGTATCGTACAACCAAGGCTTGAATGCTGGAATATTGGGCCATTTGGGGTCCCACCCAGACGTCCTGTATTTGGACTTTTTACTGGTGTCATCCTTCTCTCCTTCCTCTGCTCTCACCTCTCCTGGACCGTCTGCCTGAAAACCTTCCTCTCCTTGGCACCTCTCTTCTGTCTAAACTTGCCCTTTCTGAGCTCTAATTCAGGTTCTCTCTCTGTCTATGGTGGTATACAAACAGGTTAGAAAATATCAAGTGCCATGTAAATTAAAGGAGACACTGAGTCTGTACTTGTCACTGAGTCTGTACTTGTCCTTTTAGACCTTAGTGCAGCTTTTGATACTATCGATCATAATATTCTACTTCAGGGGTCACCAACCTTTTTGAAACCAAGAGCTACTCCATGGGTATCGAGTCATGTGAAGGGCACCAACTTGACACACTCCTCTAAAATAACACATTATATATATATATATATTTCTATATATATACATATATATACAGTATATATACATAAATAAATAATTATCAATAACTTAGAGTGGGTAACAGACAAGATCAATATTCAACACTTTATTTTTATTAGTTCAGATGATCACTTCTACATTTCATTAAAAAAATGTCCAGTTTTCACCAGTCCCTTTTAACCATAAAAAACTAAACCCTTTTAATTCATGAACTATGTTGAACCATGTTTGAAAAAGTTATGCAACATTTAAGAAAAATCAACTTTCATATTAAATAAATCTTATCACATTTTTAACTGAATAAATCTGCTGCAATTCTGCTCAAAATCTGTTACATTTAATAAACGCACTTTTGTGTGTTCTTCTTCACTGGAATTATATCCATACAGTTCTTGCCAAGAATCATGCTGGAGTAATAACCAGCACCGCGGCAGCAGTTTACTCTCGGCCGCAGGATCGCGGGGATCGTGGGTTCGATCCCTGCCCCCGGCCAACAGTGATCTGTGTGGAGTTTGCATGTTCTCCTCGTGTTTGCGTGGATTTCCTCCCACATGCCAAAAACATGCAGGTTAGGGAGTTAAGGGGCGCTTGCGCACGCAGCAACCGGCAGCTGGTGGCTTGTCACCGGACTGCAGAACAAATCTACCTACGGGTACATAAAAAAAAAAAAAAGAGTGGGCAGCAGTTTCATGACGCGTATTGAAGTTTTTGTTTTTTTTTCCAAAACTTTATTGAGAACAAGGTCCACATAGTGCCGCTTCGCCATCGCCCCGCAAATGAAACACACGCAGCTTCCTTTCACGGTAGTAAAAAAGAACTCTTCCTCCCGCTCACTTTGAAAATGATAAATTTTCTGTCTTTTTTTTTGCCATGTTTTTGGGCTAGGAAACTGCACTCCGTTGACCATCTTCACTGCCCGCTAGCTTACTCTCCACAAGCGCGAAGGTTTTGTCATGCGCACAATACTGACCTTTGAACTAGGTCAGATTTCACCTTAACTTTACGTATAATAAACATATTTTCATTTTTTTTTATTTTTAAGACATTGCCATTTTAAAATCTATATAAATGCAAGTGTGATTTTAAAAAATAGCGGCAGAAAAAATTACATCTTAGACGCAGCTCACTTGCGAGTTGTGCTATTTTTAGAACAGGCCTGCGGGCGACTCATGTGGTCCCTGCGGGCGACATGGTGCCCGCGGGCACCGCGTTGGTGACCCCTGTTCTACTTGATAGATTAGAACACTATGTTGGACTTAATGGAACTTCGTTGCAGTGGTTTAGATCTTATTTATCTGATAGGTTCCAGTTTGTTCATGTAAATAATGAGTTTTCTTTCAACTCAAAGCTTAGTCATGGAGTTCCACAGGGATCTGTGCTAGGCCCTACTCTTTTTAGTTTATATATGCTTCCGTTAGGCAACATTATTAGAAAGCACTGTAAACATTTTCATTGTTATGCAGATGACAGACAATTATACCTGTCAATGAAGCCAGATGATAGTAATCAATTAGCCAAGTTAGAAGCCTGTCTTTAGGAAATCAAAGCTTGGATGACTTGTAATTTCCTGCTATTAAATTCAGATAAGACTGAAGTCATTCTTGTTGGTCCAAAAAACCTTAGAAATTCCTTTCCAAATCAAACTTTCAGTTTGGATGCGGTTACTCTTTCTCTTAATAGCTCTGTGAGGAACCTTGGAATTATTTTTGATCAAGATCTGTCCTTCAATTCACATATTAAATTTGTTTCTAAGACTGCCTTCTATCATTTGCGTAATATTGCCAAGATTAGGAGCATTTTGTCTCAGAGTGATGCTGAGAAACTGATCCACGCTTTTGTTAGCTCGAGATTAGATTATTGTAATTCTTTATTATCAGGCTGTCCTAAAACATCTTTAAAAAGTCTTCAGCTGATCCAAAATGCTGCAGCAAGAGTTTTAACAGGTACTAGAAAGAGAGCTCATATCTCTACGGTTCTGGACTCCCTTCATTGGCTTCCCATAGAGTTTAGAATTAAGTTTAAAATCCTTCTTCTTACTTACAAAGCTCTAAACAATCAGGGTCCTTTTTATTTAAAAGATCTGATACTACCGTATTATCCTAACAGAGCACTACGCTCCCAAAATGCAGGATTACTTGTAATACCTAGAATCTCCAAAAGTACAATGGGAGGCAGAGCCTTCAGTTATCAAGCTCCTCTCCTGTGGAACCAGCTACCAATCTGGATTCGGGAGTCAGACTCGATCTCTGTTTTTAAGAATAGGGCTAAAACCTACCTTTTTGATATAGCCTACAATTAGGGAGGGATCATGTGTTTCTGAACCCTCCCTTAGTTATGCTGCTAATAGGTTTAGTCAGCCGGGGGAC
This sequence comes from Pholidichthys leucotaenia, assembly GCA_020510985.1. Taxonomy (NCBI): domain Eukaryota; kingdom Metazoa; phylum Chordata; class Actinopteri; order Cichliformes; family Pholidichthyidae; genus Pholidichthys; species Pholidichthys leucotaenia. The sequence goes on along the minus strand of CM035842.1, from coordinate 370,740,919 downwards.
CTCCAGTAATGCACTGGGCCTCACTCCTTTCCTCACTCTCAATGAAATATTTTTTTTTGCTGGTCATTAACATTTGTTTGTTCTCTCCCACAGATTGAGTCCCCATCATGCTGTTTGCTCTCTACATGTCTGTTCTTTTCATCTTCTCTATCCCCTCACCCCCCAGCCAGTCGCAGCAGATGACTGCCCCTCCCTGAGCCTGGTTCTGCTGGAGGTTTCTTCCTGTTAAAAGGGAGTTTTTCCTCTCCACCGTCGCCAAGTGCTTGCTCACAGGGGATCGCCTGATTGCTGGGGTCTTTCTGCAACTGTGGGGGTTCCCCCTACAGTTGATAGTGCTATGAGATGACTGTTGTTGTGAAATGGCGCTATATAAATAAAGTTGAATTGAATTGAATTGAACCAAAAATTTCTAGTTAAGGGTACATATAGCACCCACTTAAAACTTGAGTAATGACTTCAGTCTTGAAGGTTTGAGGTTTTTTTCCAAAATTTATAACAAATTTTCTTATAGTTTTCTACTTTCCTCTGTAAATTTATCTAAATTTGAAACCATTTTCCTCAAATTTGTAATTTGTAATTTCCTCTTGTAAAATTGACTTTTCTTGTACATTTGAAACTTTATTATAAATTTGTGGATTATTTTATGGCTTATTTTTGTCTGTTTTTTAAAATAAAATTACTGTTAGTTGAAACAGACTGTGGTATTTTTTTTTTTTACTTTTTCCTTAAAACAATTTATATTTTGACCATAACTTTGCAGTCAGAACAGAACAATAATTTAACTCTCATTACAAAGAAAAAAATATTAATAACATTGTATTCAATGATTTAAATTAACTTAAATGGCCAAGGATGTCGTAATTTCTGTTATAATATTTCTATATATTTATAGTTTTTTTTAGAAATCTCCTCACCACCAAGAAAATCCTCCTTTATTTTGAAATCCAAATGCTGGCACTTTTAGTTTGTCTGAAGGCTGCTGACGGATTAAAGTCAATGACTTCTAACTAACTAACTAACCTGCACTTATATAGCGCTTTTCTAGTCACAAAGACCACTCAAAGCGCTTTCATTAATACTAACCCTCTATTCTAAGGGCCTATAGGAAACAGATATCTAGGGACAATTTAGAACAGCCAATTAACCTAACATGCATGTTTTTGGCATGTGGGAGGAAACCGGAGAAATCCCGGAGTAAACCCACTTCGTGAATTTCGGTCATCTTAACTTGCCAGGTACATAATTGGGAACATAACTTAATATTGTAGTGGCTGGTAAAATATCATCCAGCAATGACCTACAGCTCTTGCTGGGACGGTTTGCCACTGAGTGTGAAGCGGCTGGGATGAGAATCAGCACCTCCAAGTCCGAGTCCATGGTCCTCAGCCGGAAAAAGGTGGATTGTCCTCTCCGGGTTGGGGACAGGCTCCTGCCCCAAGTGGAGGAGTTTAAGTATCTTGGGGTCTTGTTCACGAGTGAGGGGAGAATGGAGCGAGAGATCGACAGACGGATTGGAGCAGCATCTGCAGTGATGCGGACGTTGTACCGGTCTGTTGTGGTGAAGAGGGAGCTTAGTTCTAAGGCAAAGCTGTCAATTTATCAGTCAATCTACGTTCCTACTCTCACCTATGGTCACGAGCTTTGGGTAATGACCGAAAGAACGAGATCGCGGATACAAGCGGCTGAAATGAGCTTTCTCCGTAGGATTGCTGGACTCACCCTCAGAGATAGGGTGAGGAGCTCAGTCATCCGGGAGAGGCTCAGAGTAGAACCGCTGCTCCTCCACATTGAAAGGAGTCAGTTGAGGTGGTATGGGCAACTGATTAGGATGCCTCCTGGACGCCTCCCACTTGAGGTGTTTCAGGCACGTCCCACTGGGAGGAGACCCCGGGGCAGACCCAGGACTTGGTGGAGAGACTATGTCTCCCAGCTGGTCTGGGAACGCCTTGGTATCCCCTCTGAAGAGCTGGAGCAGGTGGCTGGGGAGAGGGAAGTCTGGGCTTCTCTGCTTGAACTGCTGCCTCCGCGACCCGGACCTCCGGAAAAGCGGTAGAAGATGGATGGATGGATGGTAAAATATATCCTCAGCAATACAGTAGTCCCCCTTGCCTTTCCCTTCATATGAAGCCGGCTGCATTTGAATTCTAACCACATCTCTTAGCTACACGACTCTTCCGTTACTGCACCCGTTTCCAGCGGGTTAAAACCATGATAAATGCCTCCAGTGCATACATACTTCTTCTGATTTTTTTTTCCGGTTTAAAGTACTTTAATAAACTCATGCTTCTGTCGGACAGTCAAGCCTTATTCATGCTGCATTTCCCCTCTAGTCCACCTTGGTCCGTGTATGCTTTGGACGAGCCCGGCACGCACGCAGCACTGTACATGCTTACTTTTTTCATCTACCCAGGCCAAGCGGTTGACGCATGCACACAACCATCATTTGTAGTTTCACTCCTGCCCGATAGGTAGCGCCAAGGCGCTGACATGCCAGTATTTTCACCAATGAAGAAATGGCGAACTTCTTCACAAAGTTTCTCTTCAAATAGAGTCAATTTCTGCTGTTTGACTTCCCGGTTTTCACTCGTTTTCCACGAAGATGCTGCTGCCACTAGCGAGACACTGCCTGCTGACTGACTGGAAAGCTCACGTGGGCGGGGCGCTTCTAAACTCTGCGCAGATGATGGCCATATGCGTTGTTTATGTGTGCGCTTGTGGAAAGTCATTGCTTCATATATTTTTCTTAAATTCATATCTCCTTCTTGGTGTGGTGGTAATTTTTCTGGCGAGGTGGGCCGTCACTGACAAATGTTACCAGAGGAAACCCTGCAGACTGTTACGTACCCCCCACCCCATAGAGAATTAGTCAGTGGTACAGTCCCTGACAGCTAAAGCTGGATTCATGCTGCACCTCTGCTGTCCACATACGTGTAACCGAAAACCACCAAATTTCGTAACTCGTGTAACGAAATTTATTTCATTGTCTCCACTTCACTAGTGTCTGAGGCACTCGATCGCGGACAACTGCGTGCAGCCCAAATTTTGTGACCGCGCCACATGCCCACGACCTGAATGCATTGAAAAGCGCATGTGCAAGACTGAACGTACTATTCACAAGGTGGCGATATCGGCACTACATACCAAGACAAAGTAGATGAAGAAGACAACGAGGAAGTGGAAGATGAGAATAAACATACATGAATCATACATAAATACTTCAGCAGCAGCAGCAGCAGCAGCATCTTCGTGGAAAAGGAGTGAAAACTGGGAAGTCAAGCAGCAGAAAGCAATCAGCGTTTCTTCGTTGGTGAAAATTCTGGTGCATCAACGCACTGGCGCTACCTATCAGGTGGGAATGAAACTACAAATGATGGTTGTGTGCATGTGTCAACCGCTTGGCCTGGGTATATGAAAAAAGTGAGCATGAACAGCGTTGCGTGTCCAAAGCGCACGCGGACCAAACCGGACTTGAGGGGAAATGCAGCATGAATAAAGCTTTAGAGTACACCTCCGCTACTAGCCCAATGCTAACGAGGAATTCCTCTTTGGCTTGGTGGTAGAGTAAGAGGTTTCTGATGATGGGATCTTGGGTTTGAATCTCGGCCTGGGACATTAGGAGGTATATGTCTAACTTGCCTGAGGGCAAAAGTGACTTTGGTCTGTCCACTTTACTGAGGGTCAAAACAGACTTGGTGATCCCAGGTTGAAATAGGCAATTCTGGCTTTGTCCCAGAAAGTGGGTCATAACAAGACTTACCATTAAAAAGTAGTTGAACTGAAACTCAACGAAAAGCCTCATTAAACAAAAAAAGTTTTCAGTTGATTTTTAAAAGAGTCCAGAGAGTCAGATAAATGTAGCTGGAGTGGGAGTCTACTCCAAACACTGTCCACCACCCTCCCTGTGTGCAGAGACGTGTCTCTGTGGAAAATGAATCCCCGAGAATAATTTATTATACAGTATGAAAGAGATGTCAACAGTTCTACTTTGGGACATGATTTGAGGTTGAGTAAGTTGAAAAAATTTAAAGTATATGGTATTGTGACACTTGATATTGCGATTATCGTTGAATTGCGATGGGATTGTATCGTGACTCAAGTATCGCGAGCCGAATCGAATCGTGAGGTCCCTCACGATTTCCACCCCCAGAAAGTGTGTTGTAAGTTTCAACAATACTTCTGAAAACCATCTTCAATTGTGGAACACAAAGACAGCCACAACGGATTAGAGCCAGAGAGAGAATGAAATAATCTTTGGAGAAATACCTTGAAAGGTCAAGAAGCAAATCCAAATAAATGGCATGCATCATATATCAATACAGTAATTATTGAAACAAAAACACCATTACTGGGGGAGTAATTTGTTATCAAAACCAGACAAAGCACTTTGTCCTTCAAGAAATAATTACCACCCTCAAAGATTTTAGGGAGACTGAAATAAATGCAGCAGTGAACAGTTTCCCGACAAGGAGGGAACTTGTTTTATTACTGTGGCGAAGAAATGCGTTGCCTACATTGATACTCATAAAATTGTATGTGAATGTATGTTTTCATACACTTCCATTAGCTTTAAACATCTTTAGAGTGGAAAGGGCATCTAACATACGTATAACAAGTCTTCTGTTTGTGAGAAAGAGCCTATCAAGGTTAAGAGGAGTGGTGGGGGAGGGTCTGTGTTATGGCTTGGAGAACTAAGTTTCAATAGCTTATTTTAGATGGTGGATAATCCAATAAATAAGAATCAAGAATACAAGAATCAAAACAGGGACATAGAAATAAATACAATCACTCCCTTTAAGTGAGATAAAGATTAAAAGTCAGTTATAATTAATAAAGAGATGATACAAGTGTCCACAAGGACAAAAAAAATCCATCAGAGTAGTAGATGATCCTTGAATAACACAAAGTTTATGTCAATGAGAGGATTTTTCCTTGACTACCCTTGAGAAGAAAAACGTAAAAAAAAGAAGCATGCAAGGCTTTATCCCGACAACCTTGACAAAATGATTGAATTGTGGTGTCATAGAGAAGAGATGATAGCATCTAAGCCTTAACTGCGTTCAGGCTCAAACTGAGCTGCACTCCAGGAGTCAATTCAGCACCCGTCACAGGTTATTCTTTCCAATAAACAACAGAAAATACCCTAAATCTTTTTTCCTCTCTGTATATCTGCCCCCCCACACACACATGCAGGCACACACACAAACAGATAAAGTGTTTCACAACAATTAGCTAATTCATTCTCATTCTTTACGATGACTTGCATGCCATATGATGACTTCAGGGAAATCTCATTTGCATAATCATGAAAGGAATTTCTGATGCTCCTCAAGCCTGCGTTTTCAGGCGCAGATGTCTTTGAGCTACGAGAAAAATTTATCAGCGTCTCAAAACAAAACACTCACCCAATTAGTGGCAATAATTGAAACTCAGCTCTACTTCCCAATCAAATGCTCCAAGCTAATTTCCCTCAAACATTCAGGTATTGCAGTGAGGCCGTTAAAACAGAATCTTGAAACTCTGCATCCCAATTTACAATAAAGAGCCCAAGACTACAGCTGCTGTTTCTGGCAAACAGCGTGGCCGCACTTTGAAGCAGCACACGAATGCTCATCCATTTGTGTGCTCGTGGACAACATGACTCAACTCCTCTCCTTATGAAACCAGCTGCTCTCTATTTGGCTACGTCTGACCTTCCCACAGAACAAAACCAGTATTGATCCACCATCCACAGACTATTACAATTGCTAACCTATTTGTTTGTAAATGTCCACAGAGTAAATGGCAACACTGATTGCCTAGCATCTCTTTTTTCTGGCTCATTTTGTTGCCCTCGCCAATCATCTGGTGAATCTGCTGACAATGACATGCAAAGGCAGAAGGCAGCAACAACAAAACCAGTAAAAATTTAGGGCAAGAAAATGTTAGCTAAACTGTGCTATCACATCAGATTACAAGTGAATGATAATTAACTTGATTATGTTGAGTCAAATTTATCTGAAACCAGTTTTCCAACATAATGTTATAGCAGTACAGCTGCTCTCCATTCATTTAACTGAACATGGAACAAGGTCATGTCACAAACCACCATGGGGTCCATTGAAATAGGCAAAGACGAGATTACTAAGACCTTGGCAAACCACTGGAAACAATATTCTTTCCAGGAGGGGGTGTCAAGTGCGGTTTGAGTTTGTCACAAAAATTGGCTTAAAAATTAGAAAAAATAAAACAAAAAACGCCTCCCCCTGCAGCATCAACCTCTCTAGATTTTATAGTCCACTTTCTTCCTTCCAGTAGTTCACCTGCAGAGCTGTGTTATTGTTACTTTTTACTCACAATGATGAGATGTCTCACATGCCCAATTAAATTTTACTATATTTTCTGACATTAGAATACCTTCTACCTTCAAATTTAAAAGCTTTTTAGAGAAATGTCAAACACATTGGGCTATATTATGACGATCTATTTAACAGCCTATTGTCTGAGGTGCAAAATGCATTTATGGCCGTGTCCAAGTCTATTTCACTGTTACAGCAACATAAAAACAAGTTTTGCACCAGTCAGGAGGTGCAAAGAGGCTGTTCTAATGCTCTTAAATATTCAGAGATGTGTTTTGGACATAACATGTAATAAACCAATCACTGTCTTTGCTCTCGTTCCCTTTAATAAACAGGGGCACAAAATCTAAGGCGTACTACTGACACCATTTAAGTGGGAATACAACTCCAATTTGCACTGGGACAATGTGGGCTCGTTCACAAAGTGAAAATACATTTAACGACCATCCACAGCCCTGCTCACAATGAGGATCACTGTTCTTAAAATAGGCTTTAATCAATACAGTGTAATTTATTGGGTTTACCAAGTAAAATCAACACGACCCAAGATCTGCTACGGGAATAACCAAGTTAGTCTTCAATTTACAAAGACTGATTAATGATAATTATGCACTGATGGGAGCTGTGCCATTCAGAGGTTATGCAGGTCTTTCTCTTTGTCCTTGATTTTGATGGACAGAGGTGTTTAAATCCCTTCAGTTATTATCACAGGAAATGAGAGCCCCACCCCCCCCATCACCCGAAGTCCTCTGTGAAATCACGGAAGAGCAGGCGTTCCTCAAGCGCAGATCTCGTCCTCAGGTCCGTTAATGTTGCCCTCCTCTGCTGAATGCAAGATAGTTGTATTTTTTTTTTTCCACAATATCTTTATTGAACCTTTTTTTTTTTTAACAAACATGATACAAACAATCAAACACTAACACTAAAGTACTACAAAAAAAAAAAATTCACTAAAAACACCAACAACCACCAACAAAATCAAGTCTTCAACAATGCTCCTCTGTTTAGTCTAGACAATCCAATACATAAGTATACATATTATGTTCACCAGTTTGGAATTTACAAGGTCCACACACATCATTCACCTTCTTCTTCAAGAGTTATGTTTAAATTTTTTACATAATCAATAAAAGGTCTCCATATATTCTCAAACACAATTTCCTTTGATTTCAGTATATATGTTATTCTTTCTAATGGAAGGTTTGTTAACATCTGTCTTAACCACTGAGTCACATCTGGTCTATGAGTCTTTTTCCATAATAGTGCAATACATTTTTTGGCATTAAGCAAACTGAGGTCTATGAATGTTCTTTCACTTTTATTAAAATTATGCTTTTCTGGGTACAGACCCAACAAAAACAGTTTAGGATTCAATATGATTTGTTTTGAGATTATTTTTTCAATTGTTACCCTCACCTCTTCCCAAAACATTCTTATTAATCTACATTCCCATAAACAATGAAATAGGGTTCCTTTACTTTCCATGCATTTTGTGCATGTATCTGGTATATTTTTGTTATATCTATTTAACTTCTCCGGTGTAACATACATCCGCATTAACCATTTGAAATGTATCAATTTAAGGCGTGCATTTATTGATTTGGTTTGAGCTTCTGTACAAGCCAATTCCCATTGTTCCTCTGAAATTTCAATTTGCAGATCTTCTTTCCAATAGTTTAATCTTTTCAGTGAATTTTCACTTGAAGATAGTGTCAATGAGTTATAAAACTCTGAAATAATACCCTTTCTTTTACTATCTTTCATCATCATTTTTTCCAAGGATGAATAAATAGGTCGAGTGAGAGCTTTATTTTGATTTGATCGAATAAAGTTTCTAAGTTGAAGATATTTAAAAAAATGTGTTCTATTGAGATTAAATTTGATCCTCAGCTCTTCAAAAGACATTATGTTGTCTGCACATGGCAAATATAAATCCTGAATCTTTTGTATCCCTTTTAAATTCCATACTTTAAATACAGCGTCCGCTCTCCCTGGTTTAAAATATTGATTACCCCATATTGGACTAAATTGTGACAATAACTGTGGTTCTTTTAAATAGTTTTTAGCTTCACACCATATTTTGATCATATGCTTTACAAATGGATTTTTAACTTGTTTTTGTAATTTTTTTGCCGAATCTGAGTATATGAATATGGGAAGAGGTAAAGGTAAATTGTATGATTCCATTTCAGTCCAGTGAGGGAGATCATTTGATGAAAAATAATATGTCATAGACCTCAGTTGTGCCGACCAATAATACAACATAAAATTTGGACATTTCAGACCTCCACGATCAAATGGTAAATATAATAGAGACAAACGTAATCTAGCCCTCCTGTTGTTCCATATAAATTCCACTAACTTTTTTTTTTATTCTTGAGAATAGATCTAAAGGTGGTGATAAGGGAATGTATTGAAATAAATAAAGTATTTTAGGTAAAATATTACTTTTAAGTATATTGATTCTCCCGATCATCGACATTGGTAGTGACATCCATCTCTGAGTTAACTCATTGATATCTGACATTAAGGCTTCATAGTTGACACTGGCGACTGATTCTAGCTTAGGCATAATTTGGATTCCTAAATATTTAAACTTGTTTTAAACTCCTAAATTTAAACTATTTACAACATTGAATTGATTTACCTCAGGGGCTGGGTAATTTCTCTGGGTCTCATTTAGCATTAATATTGAAGATTTAGTTTTATTTATTTTATATCCTGATATTTCCCCAAAATTCATTATTAAATTCAACAAGGTTGGAATTGATTTTTTTAGATTCGACATAAACAAAATTATATCATCGGCGTACAGGGAGATTTTATGTTCTGTTGGTCCAACTTTAATTCCATATATTTGTGAATGTAAACATATCGCTATCGCTAAAGGTTCAATTGCCATAGTAAACAGTAAAGGTGAAAGTGGACAGCCTTGTCGACATCCTCTATTGATTTTTATTGGTTTTGAAATATTGTTATTTGTTAGGATTTCTGCTGTAGCATTATTGTATATTATTTGAACCCATTTTATGAAATTATTTCCAAGTCCAAACCTTTGTAGGACTTCAAAAAGAAAGGGCCATTCAACTCTATCAAAGGCCTTTTCGGCGTCCAATGATAGGAGAGCTGTATCCGGTGCTTCTTTATTAAAATAAATAATATTAAATAGTCTTCTTACATTATGGAAGCCTTGTCTACCCTTTATAAAGCCATTCTGATCTCGATTAATAATATTTGGTAAAATTTCTTGTATTCGTCTTGCTAAAATTTTACAGATTATCTTAAGGTCGGCGTTTAATAGGCTTATTGGTCTCATATTTTCACATTTATTAGAGGGCTTACCTGGTTTTGGCAGCAGTATAATTAAGGCATTATTTATGTATGATGGTAAATTATTATTTTGAAATGCTTCTAAAACCATTTCCAAAAAAGGTTTTATTAATTTATTCTTAAATTTTTTATAAAGGTCAACTGGAAGACCATCTGGTCCTGCACTTTTTCCTGATTTCATATTATCAATGGCTAGCCCAACTTCTTCTTGACTAATTTTAGACTCCAATATCTCCCTGTTTTCATTTGGAATACACGGTATAGATAGTTCGTTCAAAAACCCATTTAGTTTTGTTAAATCAGGTTCATTTTTGGTATCATATAATTTTTCATAGTAATCTCTAAAGGCTCTATTAATTTCTAAAGGATCTATAATTACCTGTCCATTACTTATAATACTAGTAATTGGTGTTTTAATTTCCAATTGTTTAATCTGCCATGCTAATAATTTTCCAGATTTTTCACCTTGTTCATAAAAAGATTGTTTCAATCTTAGAAGACTCGAGGCAGCTCTATTCGCTGATTTTTTGTCGTATTCAGCTCTCAAAATCAGTAATTCATTCTCCAACCTTGGGTCACTTCCTGCATACACTTTTTCCTGAAGACTTTTTATTTTATGTTCCAATTTAGCTCTCTCCTCTCGAGTCTTCTTAGATTTTGATCCTGTATAACTAATAATATGTCCCCTAATAAAAGCTTTGAAAGCCTCCCACTTTACACATGCTGATGTTTGTGTAGTATTGATGTCAAAGAACTCGTCTATCTGTTTTTCTATATACTTGACAAATTCCTCATCCTGAAGCCATTTATGCTGAAATTGCCATCTACCTGATTCCTTTGTCAATTTTTTATCTACATATATTAGACAACAGGGTGCATGATCAGAGATCACGATGTTATCATAAAAGCAGTTTTGAATCTTGGACCTTAATTCTGTGGAAATCAAAAAATAGTCAATACGTGAGAATGTCTTGTAGGTACTGGAATAACAAGAATAGGCTTTAACTTGTGGTTTCATTTCTCTCCATATATCTAACAATCTCAATTCTTTCATAAAATGATTAATAGTCATCCTACATCCAATGTGCGTACAATCCAGTCCTGTTGATCTATCCACACCTGGATTCAATGTACAATTAAAATCCCCTGCTATTATATGTTGCCCTGTAAGTGATGATAAGATGAGAAATAAATTAGCAAAGAACTTCTGATCATCTATATTGGGACCATATAAGTTCACAAGATTTATATTTTCTAATAGCAAAGAACCTTGAATGATTACATATCTTCCAAATTTGTCTCCAATTACATTTTTCACTTGAAAAGGAACTGATTTATGTATGAGAGTCATAACTCCCCTGGCTCGGGATGAAAATGAAGAGGTGAATACACTTCCCTGCCATCTACTCCTAATTCTTTTAACATCCTCCTCTATCAGATGAGTTTCTTGTAAAAACACAATTCTTGAACCCATGTCCTTTATTTTATTCATAACTTGTTTAAGTTTTTTTAAATTTTGTAGACCTCTGCAATTCCATGAAGTTAAATTAAGATTAACACTTTGGTCCATGATCAATAGAGAGTTTGGGATTACCTTGCAGTGTAAACATGCTCATACAGAGAAGCAAAAACATGAGTGGTTGAACATTCATCCTACAAACTACACACAAACAAATTTCCCCTTCCCACACTTGTGGCAAACCCCCCAAAATCAAAAGAAAAATTCTGTCTCCCGATATAGCCATCGACCGCTCCACACCCACGGGGAACAGCCTAAGCCACTCCTTCTTCATCCTCCCAATCACCCTAACTCTACTGCTTTTAATGACGTAACATTAACTCTCCTCTGTAGTTTTCCAACTTAACTCCAAAATTTTTAACAACTTTGTACATCATAGTTTTTTTTTTTTTGTTTTGTTTTTGTTTTGTTTTTTTAATATATAAAACAATCTATATTTTGGAAACTTACTATTTACTTCAAGTCAGTCAGATGCCTGTGCAAATGCTTAATTATTCTACCTTATATTTTGTTCATGCTTAGCTCCCACCAGTCTCTTCTTCTTCTTTGATCTTCTTGATGAACTCCTGCGCCTCCTCTGGGGTCTTGAAGATGTGGGTTCTGCCCTCATACGTGGTCAGCAGTCTCGCAGGATAGATTACACCATGACGAATCCCAAGGTTGCGCAGCTCCTTACGTACGGGATCAAACTGCTTCCTCAATTGCTGGATTCCTGTGGCCAAATCTGGGTAGAACCGCACCTGCTGGTCCTGGTGTTTAATCTCTCCTTTAGCACGTGCAGCGTTGAAGATCTTCATCCTGTCTCTGTTGCTAAGAAACTTCATAATTAAGGTCCTCGGCGGTCCCTTATCTCTCCGTGGGCCAATACGATGTGCTTTTTCCAGAACCACTGCTGATTGCAACTCCTCGCTGCCCAGCACCTCCGGAATCCACTTTTCCAGAAAGGAACATACGTCCCGACCTTCTGATTCCTCTGGAAGACCCACCAGCCTCAAATTATTCTGTCTCGACCGAGATTCCAAATCCAAAATATTATCTTCCAGAGATTTATTTTTTTTTTCCAAAGTGCGCACCTTTAATTGAAGACGGGTGACGTCATCTTCAGCACTAGCGAGACGGAGCTCCATCTGCGCCGTTCGTTCTACACAGTCACCCAATTCCTTTCTTATTCCTTCCAACGCTGTCATAATCCCATCAAATCTAGAGGAAAAGTCCGCTCTCATTGATCTCATGGCAGCCATCAGCGCATCTGCGCCATTCCCCGCAGATATCACACCGTTGCCAGCCTCCTCCGCCATATATGGAGTTTTGTTTGCTGCGTCACAGACCTGAAAGTCCGTTAATTTGGACTGTTTCGGCGGCTCGCTTTTTCCTTTTCCTGGTTTTCCAGCCTTAGGCTTCGCCGACATATCCTCGCCCAAATGCTGGGATACGTTCTGTCCCAAATGAGAGAGTTATTTGCCGATTTTTTTTCTCCAGGAGCAGAGCAGAGCGAGACACGTCCGTCCTACGTGGCAGCCATAACCGGAAGTCAAGATAGTTGTATTTTTACTTAAAAAAGTCAGAATATCCATGGACAAGATCAAGTAAAGCCTGCTTCTACTTCCGTTAAAAGAAGGACAGTGAACAAGAAGAAACATAATAAAAAAACTGTTATAAATGAGATAATGATGGATGGAATGTTGGCAGTGCACACTTTGATGTTTCAGTGGATTGTAGAATCCCAGTTGGCCAGCTCTACTCCAGCTGTGGGTCATGGCTGTTTCCCGATGAAGGGAACACTGGTCCTGCTGTGCAACAGCACAGTAAAATCCGGTGGTTAAATAAAAAAAGTGAACCACATTTTAATCACTTAAGGAAAGAATAAATAAAGATCAATACTTGATGTGTGTACTTGTCTGCAAGTTTAATAACTGAAAATGTAAAAGAGGAAAAAAAGCCATTCAATCTTTTTTTTCATGTGAAAATTAAAATGACAGGAATTATAACAGGTTTTTACAAAATTAATCCAACAAAATAACAGAAACTGAGAAATTCTAGCCCCAGCATGGGAACAGGCATACATGTGTGCTGACACCTTTTAAACACGCTGCTTAAAGAGTGGCTGATAATGCATCAAAGGCACATTGCCAGAGAATGTACCAGAATGGGAACGTGCTGAACTTAGCACCGAGCTTCACCCACTTTTAACGAGTCCCATCCTACCAGCTCAATCTGTACACACCGTTAGTTGTTATTTAGGTGGCTAGGGTGCATAGTGGAAAAACAGACAGAAACTAACAAAAGCACTGACTCAAGGTGCGAAGCATGGCACAAATGCCCACTTTCAATCATCATAACAGGGCCCATTGAGGTGATGTAACTCAACCTAAGGTGGCCCAGAGAGCTCAATACACTGCAGCTTAAAGCCACATTCACATGGCCACTGTTTGGTCCTGACTAAAGGACCAAAGGGTGTATTTCGTGGATAGTGTGGTTCATTTGGCACCGTCTGAATGTGCCTGAAATCTGGTGCAGCACCAAACAAGCGAACTCTGGTCCCCCTGAAAACAGGGATGGCAACAGGAAATTCTGATTTCAGCTGAAATCTAATTTGGTCGATTGACTTATGGGGGGGGGCGGGGGGGGGGGCGCAGCCCCCCTGAAGCTGGGAGATTTTCAGTAAAACAGAAGTAATTTAGACTGAAAAAAATGATAAAAAAAATGAAATACTAGACTTAGATAAATCATTAAATTTAATGAAAAGTTAACTTACTTTTTCTTCAATGTTGTCTCACTGTCTTTAGTCCAACATATTTAACAGTTCTATAAGAGTTTATTACACTATTTACACTGGTCACCAAGTCACTTCTAATGTGAAACTTTTTTCCTTTTGGCAGCAAGCTGTGTCAGTCTCTGAACTTTGAACTTCATCTCCTTTTCTGGTTTCTTCAGAAACTGTCCGAGTGTATCTGTTACCTCGTCGAACTTTGAGCCAATTTTCACCTTTACCGTCACTTTTCTCTCAAGCCAATTCCATCGGAACTTATTTTTGACACTTTTGTCTATTTCTAGCACTGATGACTCCTGATCCTTCGATAAAAATCTCATAATTCCGCTGAAAACAATACCGAAAGCTCAGAATTCCAACATGAACCAGGGATGTGATTTGGGGTTGGGGAAATTATCTGAAAATTTAGCAGGGGGTCTGGGGGACGCAGTCCCCCAGCGGGGTCTGGGGTGAAGCCCCCAGAAGCTCCTGGGTTTTTATGATTTTTAAGTACCAGAACTGTGCTTAAATGACATAAAACAAACAGCTGAATGCCACTTATTACTGTATAACATTGACTTATGTTCCAAGAAGATAGCATTCCTAAAATATTCCAACAAGCATTAGCCATCACATGCTTTAATACTTGATCAAATCAAAATCAGTTAATTTTATCTATTCCATAATAGAAATAAAATTCCAACATACCATTACTTTTTATAATTTCAGCATTCATTAGGACATACCTCCGAATGTACCTGTCTATCGGCAAGAGGTGTTAATGGAGCAGACTCGTTGTTTGGTTCAGCCAAAGTCCCCCAGTGTGTAACATCTTTGACTGCTTTATCCACCATCAAAGATTGTTTCAAAAACGCCGATCCCAAAGAATAGTTGCTCCGCCGAATGGCAAGGTAGTGGGCATGTTTCTTCACTTTTGATGCGTGGTCTGACAGTGCCACACATCCACGTGATCCATAGTTAATCAACTCTTTACAATACACGCAAAAAGCTTTTCCTGCCACATCTGGTTTCTTCAGAAATTGTCCGAGTGTTTCTGTTACCTCGTCAAACTTTGAGCCAATTTTCACCTTTACTGTCACTTTTCTCTCAAGCCAATTCCATCGGAATTTATTTTTGATACTTTTGTCTATTTCTACCACTGATGACTCCTGATCCTTCGATAAAAATCTCATAATTCCGCTGAAAACATTACCAAAAGCTCAGAATTCCAACACGAACACACCGCCATGAATTTTTGACAAAGCATACAACGAGCCATTTGATTGGTCCAAATTTGCAATTATCCAATCGCAGGGCCTTTTACACATAACATCCGGGTTATCGCGGGAGACTCACCCGGGGAAGCGCCGAGCGCTGATGTAATTGTGTTGATTTTCGCTAAAATCGGTGACAATAAGGTACCTTACCCCCGCCAAAATTCTCAACGGATTTAGACCATTCACAGGAATGATCAATTTGAAAATAAATTGGCGGAATTCCAACACGAACACACCGCCATGAATTTTTGACAAAGCAACAATGAACCATTTGATTGGTCCAATCATTTGCAACTATCCAATCGCAGGGCCATTTACAGCAGTAGCATGAGTACATAACATCCGGGTTATCGCGGGAGACTGTCACTCGGGGAAGCACCGAGTGCTTATGTAATCGTGTTGATTTTCGCTAAAATCATAAATCGGTGGAAATCCGCGGATCGGCGGAAAATTGCCATCCCTGTGAAAAGGGGAGGTGTCTTGGTTTGCTTGCAAATGGAGTCTAATGCGCTTAGCTTGCCATGTGAATGCAAACGGAGTATCCAGCGGACCAAAGGGCGGACGTGCCCCTCTGCGTTTGTGTAACCACAGCAACACACAGTGAGGAGAGGAAGTGACATTTACTGTAAAGGTACCTTCACATCAAACACAAGCGGGCAAATTTTCATTGAAGCACGATTACATTATAACTCAATGTAAATACATGAAAACACATTGATTGATTGATTTTATTTATTTGAACATCAAGACAAAAAAATTTAAAACAAGAAGTCAAAACCAAAAAAAAAATAAATAAATAAATAAACATAAAAAATGTCCTTGTTCAGAAGGAGTGGGAAGAAGCCAACGCTTATATAGTCCCACCCCTTCTCCATACCCAATAAATTATAATATCATTCTAGTCATTATCCATCCTATATTTACATTCATTATACAATACCATAATATATAATGCATCTTATAATTAAATTATGCAATAGAAATAATACAACAATAATAGTTTATAGTGACAATAATACCAATATCTAATAATAATTGTAATATTAATAAGTAAATACTTCTGGTATGTTTAATATAATTATAGACAATATTATCATCATCATAATCACCATATATACCACCATATACCTTCACATGGCTTACAATACCTAGGTGCAATAAGTAACCATATAATAATAATAATAATAATAATAATAATAATAATAATAATAATAATAATAGGTAGCCATATAGTAGTTTCAATAATAATAATAATAATAATAATAATAATAATAATAATAATAATACCACCTGGCTTATATAATACTTCAAATAATTCCATCCTAAACAACAATCATAATACTATAATACCGCTGTAATATTCTAGTAATAATGATATCGATAATAATAGTACTCAGCACATATATTCAACAATAACTCGGCATATATATATATATATATATATATATATATATATATATACAGTGGGGCAAAAAAGTCCGATGTGCCACGGCCAGGACGAAAACCACATTGCTCCTCCTGAATCCGAGGTTCGACCAACGGCCGGACTCTCCTCTCCAGTACCTTGGCATAGACCTTCCCAGGGAGGCTGAGGAGTGTGATCCCTCTAAAGTTGGAGCACACCCTCCGGTCCCCTTTTTTGAAGAGAGGAACCACCACCCCGGTTTGCCATGCCAAAGGCACTGCCCCCGACCTCCACGCAATGATGCAGAGGCGTGTCAACCATGACAACCCAACAACATCCAGGGCCTTGAGGTACTCGGGGCGAATCTAATCTTCATAATTTTTATGGACAGGATTTCTAGGCGCAGCCAGGGAATGGAGGGTGTCATGCTTGGTGACCACAGGATCTCATCTCTGTTGTTTGCAGATGATGTTGTCCTGTTGGCTTCATCCAGCAATGACCTACAGCTCTTGCTGGGACGGTTTGCCGCTGAGTGTGAAGCGGCTGGGATGAGAATCAGCACCTCCAAGTCCGAGTCCATGGTCCTCAGCCGGAAAAAGGTGGATTGTCCTCTCCGGGTTGGGGACAGGCTCCTGCCCCAAGTGGAGGAGTTTAAGTATCTTGGGGTCTTGTTCACGAGTGAGGGGAAAATGGAGCGAGAGATCGACAGACGGATTGGAGCAGCATCTGCAGTGATGCGGACGTTGTACCGGTCTGTTGTGGTGAAGAGGGAGCTTAGTTCTAAGGCAAAGCTGTCAATTTACCAGTCAATCTACGTTCCTACTCTCACCTATGGTCACGAGCTTTGGGTAATGACCGAAAGAACGAGATCGCGGATACAAGCGGCTGAAATGAGCTTTCTCCGTAGGATTGCTGGACTCACCCTCAGAGCTAGGGTGAGGAGCTCAGTCATCCGGGAGAGGCTCAGAGTAGAACCGCTGCTCCTCCACATTGAAAGGAGTCAGTTGAGGTGGTATGGGCATCTGATTAGGATGCCTCCTGGACGCCTCCCACTTGAGGTGTTTCAGGCACGTCCCACTGGGAGGAGACCCCGGGGCAGACCCAGGACTCGGTGGAGAGACTATGTCTCCCAGCTAGTCTGGGAACGCCTTGGTGTCCCCTCTGAAGAGCTGGAGCAGGTGGCTGGGGAGAGGGAAGTCTGGGCTTCTCTGCTTGAACTGCTGCCTCCGCGACCCGGACCTCCGGAAAAGCGGTAGAAGATGGATGGATGGATGGATGGATGGGGCAAAAAAGTATTTAGTCAGCCACCAATTGTGCAAGTTCTCCCACTTAAAAGATAAGAGAGGTCTCCAATTTTCATCATAGGTAAACCTCAACTATGAGAGACAAAATGAGAAAAAAAATCCAGAAAATCACATTGAAGGATTTTTAATGAATTAATTGGTAAATTCCTCAGTAAAATAAGTATTTGGTCACCTACAAACAAGCAAGATTTCTGGCTCTCACAGACCTGTAACTTCTTCTTTAAGAGGCTCCTCTGTCCTCCACTCGTTACCTGTATTAATGGCACCTGTTTGAACGTGTTATCAGTATAAAAGACACCTGTCCACAACCTCAAACAGTCAGACTCCAAACTCCACTATGGCCAAGACCAAACAGCTGTCAAAGGACACCAGAAACAAAATTGTAGACCTGCACCAGGCTGGGAAGATTGAATCTGCAATAGGTAAGCAGCTTGGTGTGAAGGAATCAACTGTGGGAGCAATTATTAGAAAATGGAAGACATACAAGACCACTGATTATCTCCCTCGATCTGGGGCTCCACGCAAGATTTCACCCCGTGGGGTCAAAATTATCACGGGAACGGTGAGCAAAAATCCCAGAACCACATGGGGGGACCTAGTGAATGACCTGCAGAGAGCTGGGACCAAAGTAACAAAGGCTACATCAGAAACACACTACGCCACCAGGGACTCAAATCCTGTAGTGCCAGACGTGTCCCCCTGCTTAAGCCAGTACATGCCCAAGCCCGTCTGAAGTTTGCTAGAGAGCATTTGGATGATCCAGAAGAGGATTGGGAGAATGTCATATGGTCAGATGAAACCAAAACAGAACTTTTTGGTAAAAACTCAACTTGTCGTGTTTGGAGGAGAAAGAACACCATACCTGCTGTGAAGCATGGGGGTGGAAACATCATACTTTGGGGCTGTTTTTCTGCAAAGGGGCCAGGACGACTGATCCGTGTAAAGGAAAGAATGAATGGGGCCATGTATCGTGAGATTTTGAGTGAAAACCTCCTTCCACCAGCAAGGGCATTGAAGATGAAACGTGGCTGGGTCTTTCAGCATGACAATGATCCCAAACACACCGCCCAGGCAATGAAGGAGTGGCTTCGTAAGAAGCATTTCAAGGTCCTGGAGTGGCCTAGCCAGTCTCCAGATCTCAACCCCACAGAAAATCTTTGGAGGGAGTTGAAAGTCTGTGTTGCCCAGCGACAGCCCCAAAACATCATTGCTCTAGAGGAGATCTGCATGGAGGAATGGGCCAAAATACCAGCAACAGCATGTGAAAACCTTGTGAAGACTTACAGAAAACGTTTGACCTCTGTCATTGCTAACAAAGGGTATATAACAAAGTATTGAGATGAACTTTTGTTATTGACCAAATACTTATTTTACCAAGGAATTTACCAATTAATTCATTAAAAATCCTTCAATGTGATTTTCTGGATTTTTTTTCCTTGTTTTGTCTCTCATAGCTGAGGTATACCTATGATGAAAATTGGAGACCTCTCTTATCTTTTAAGTGGGAGAACTTGCACAATTGGTGGCTGACTAAATACTTTTTTGCCCCACTGTATATATATATATATATATATATATATATATATATATATATATATATATATATACACACACATACACACACACACACACACACACACACACACACACATATATATATATATATACACACTACCGTTCAAAAGTTTGGGGTCACCCAGACAATTATTTTGTGTTTTCCATGAAAAGTCACACTTATGTACCACCATGAGTTGTAAAATGAATAGAAAATCTAGTCAAGACATTGACAAGTTTAGAAATAATGATTTGTATTTGAAATAATAATTTTTTCCTTCAAACTTTGCTTTCGTCAAAGAATCCTCCATTTGCAGCAATTACAGCATTGCAGACCTAACATGATTGCACAAGGGTTTTCTAATCATTCATTAGCCTTCTGACGCAATGAGCAAACACACTGTACCATTAGAACAATGGTACAATGGGCTGCACGGTGGCGCAGTGGTTAGCACTGCGGCGGCACAGTTTACCCTTGGCCGGGGGATTGTGGGGATCGTGGGATCGTTGGTTCGATCCCAGCCCCCGACCAACAGTGATCTGTGTGGAGTTTGCATGTTCTCCCCGTGTTGCGTGGGTTTACTCCGGGATTTCTCCGGTTTCCTCCCACATGCCAAAGACATGCATGTTAGGTTAATTGGCTGTTCTAAATTGTCCCTAGATAAGTGTTTCCTATAGGCCCTTAGAATAGAGGGTTAGTATTAATGAAAGCGCTTTGAGTGGTCTTTGTGACTAGAAAAGCGCTATATAAGTGCAGGTTAGTTAGTTAGTAGTTAGTTAGAACACTGGAGTGATAGTTGCTGGAAATGGGCCTCTATATACCTATCTAGATATTGCACCAAAAACCAGACATTTGCAGCTAGAATAGTCATTTACCACATTAGCAATGCATAGAGTGTATTTCTGATTAGTTTAAAGTTATCTTCATTGAAAAAAAGTGCTTTTCTTTCAAAAATAAGGAAATTTCTAAGTGACCCCAAACTTTTGAACGGTAGTGTATATATATATATATATATATATATATATATATGCCTGTGTTTCTCCCCCAACCCATTCCACAATTTTACCCCACACACAGACACATAAAAAACTTTTCCTCGTAGATCTTACTAGGTGCATTTTAAATTTTGTATTCCCTGTAAATTGTATTTCCCTTCTCTCTCACAAAAAAGATTTTGTATATTGTGTGGCAAAAAGTTTTTCCTGACTTTAAACATTAACTGTGCTGTATAATAATCAACCAGATCCTGTAATTTCAATAACTTTGACTGTAAAAACAATCAATTAGTATGTCCAAGATACCCGACTTTGTGTCTAACACAGACTGCCCTTTTTTGTAATATTATCAATGAATTAAGTGTACTTTTATAATTGTTAGACTTTTTTTGTTGTACTTTTATAATTAATTACCTCAGACCTCTATACAGTAGGTCAAGTATGGAAGTACTAATGAGCAATACAAGATATGAAGCGATTTGTAATCTAGGACTTGCTTGATTTTATTTATAATTGCGATATCTTTTGCGACTTTGTTTTGTATGTATCTGACGTGTGGTTTCCAACTAATTTTATCATCCAGTACCACACCCAGAAATTTGATCTCCTTAACATTTTCAATATTTATATTAGCTACATGAATATGTATATCTTCTTTATTTTTACAATTACCAAATATCATTACCTTAGTTTTATCTATATTTAGTGATAATTTATTACTATCCATCCATTTTTTAAGCTTATTTAATTCATTATTTAGAGTATGGATTAGTTCCTTATAATTATTTCCAGAATAAAATATATTAGTATCATCAGCAAATAATATTATTTTTAATAATTTAGAAACTTGGAATATATCATTTATATATACAGTATATATATATATACAGTATATATATATATATATATATATATATATATATATATATATATATATATATATATATATATATATATATATATATATATATATATATATATATATTTTTTTTTTAATTTATTTATTTATTTTTTTTCTCTCCCGGCGCCACACGAGTCGGCTGCCTTTTGCAACAGCGGCTCGATTCCGAGTCTTTTTCCCTTCCTCTCTCTTTTTGATCCGTCTTTTTTTCACTCCATTTATATTACGGACACACAGATCGTCCCAAATGTCTCCTGAGCCGGTGGACGGAGCCACTGTTTATAGCAGGATACGATACAGCAGGGAAGAGCTGCTAGCATTCAACCGCCACCCGGTCCCATTGGAAAAACTCGACATACCGAGAGAACTGAGGCGAAAATGCCGCGGCTGCCGGGCTGGAGTAAGGCGGAGGACAAAAAATATAAGGTACAGACCCTCCCTTCCATCTGTTGTCATGGGAAATGTACGCTCTATACTGGGAAAGGTAGATGAGCTAGCGGCTATCTGCCATTATGATAGCACATATCGGGAGTGCTCTCTCCTTTTGTTTTCTGAGACGTGGCTAACTGAACTAGCAGCAGATGCTAACATTGAGCTGGAGGGTTTCCACATGATACAGGCTGACCGAACACCAGACAGTGGCAAAGCAAGGGGCGGTGGAGTGATAATGTATGTTAACAACAACTGGTGCAGACCGGGACATATCACTGTTAAACAACGACACTGCAGCAAAGACATTGAGTTGCTAGCTGTTATCATGAGGCCTACATATCTCCCGAGAGAACACTCACACGTGATCTGCATTGTTGTTTATGCAAATCCGACGGCGAACGCTGGGACAGCGCGTGACGCCATCCATTCAGTAACCAGCAGGCTGCAGACAGAACACCCAGATGCTCTTCTCCTCATCTCAGGCGATTTCAACCATGTTTCACTGTCTCCCATTCTACCCACGTTCACCCAGTATGTCACATGCCACACTAGAGACAATAAAACACTGGACTTATTCTACGCAAACACTAAGGAGGCGTACACCTCATCACAACTCCCCCCACTCGGGAGATCGGATCACAACTTGGTTCATCTCCGGCCGGTGTACAAACCCCTAGTGCACAGACAACGTCCGGCCATGCGCACAGTGGAGTTATGGTCTGAGGAGACAATGGACACTCTAAAAGGTTGTTTTGAAGCCACCGCCTGGAAGCAGCTCTGCGATCCACATGGTGAGGACATCGATGGCCTCATTCACACCTTCACGGGCTACCTCAGCTTCTGTGTGGACAAATCCGTTCCCACCAAGACCATACGGTGTTGCTCAAACAACAAACCCTGGATCAACCCTGAGATTAAAACACTTCTGAGAGAGAAGAAGAGGATCTTCAGGTCAGGGAACAGGGAGATGTTGAAGTCCGTACAGAGGGAGCTGAGGAGAAAGATCAGAGAAGGCAAGGACAGCTTCAGGAAGAAGATGGAGGACAAGTTGCAACAGAGCGACATCAGCGGGGTCTGAAGAAACCTCAAAACCATCTCTGGGCTCCAGAATACCTCCCCCCAGGCCACGGGGGGCAGGGAGTGGGCAAACAACCTGAATCTGTTTTTCAACAGGTTTGACCAACCGCCCTCCCCCCTGACTGCACAACAACCACTGCTGCCTCTAAAGAAATCAAGTCCTGCTGCCCACTCCCCACTCCACCAACACCCCTCCACTCCCAACACACAGCCCCCCATCCTGACCCTGACCAGGACCCAGGTGAGGACGGAGCTGAGGAAGATAAAGGCGAGGAAGGCGTCGGGACCGGACGGCATCAGCGCAAAGCTCCTCAAGTCCTGTGCAGACCAGCTGTGTGGGATTGTGACGTACATCTTCAACCTGAGCCTGAAGCTGGGGAGGGTACCACAGCTGTGGAAAACATCTTGTGTGGTACCTGTACCAAAAACTTCCCACCCCAAAGACCTGAACAGCTACAGACCGGTGGCCTTGACGTCCCACTTGATGAAGACCCTGGAGAGACTGCTCCTTGCTCACCTCCGCCCCCTGGTGGAACCAGCGATGGATCCACTCCAGTTCGCCTACCAGCATGGCATTGGGGTGGAGGATGCGGTGATCTTCCTCCTTCACCGTTCTCTGTCCCACCTGGAGAAGCCCGGGAATATGGTGAGGATCATGTTCTTTGACTTCTCCAGTGCTTTCAACACCATCCAACTGATGATCCTGAAGGACAAGCTGCTGTGCACAGGGGTGGACCAGCACCTGTCATCATGGATCCTGGACTACCTCACGAACCGGCCTCAGTTTGTGAGAACCCGGGACTGTGTGTCCGACACGATCATCAGTAGCACGGGGGCCCCCCAGGGAACGGTGCTGGCTCCCTTCCTGTTCACTCTTTATACTGCGGACTTCTCACACAACACAACACACTGCCATCTACAGAAGTTCTCTGATGACTCTGCGATCGTTGGCCTCATCTCCAATGGAGATGAAGCTGAGTACAGAGGGCTTATCCAGGACTTCGTGGACTGGTGCCATCGGAACTGCCTCCAGATCAACGCAAGGAAAACTAAGGAGCTGGTGGTGGACTGCCGCAGGCATGGGCAGCCCCTCACAGCACCAGTAAATATACAGGGAACAGACATCGAGATGGTGACATCCTATAAGTACCTGGGTGTTCATCTGAACAATAAACTAGACTGGTCACACAATACTGACGCACTCTACAAGAAGGGACAGCGCAGGCTGTTCCTGCTGAGGAGACTCAGGTCTTTTGGTGTACAAGGGGCGCTGCTGAAGACATTCTATGACACGGTTGTGGCATCAGCCATCACTTCTGGAGTGGTCTGCTGGGGCAGTGGCATTACTGCAGCTGATAGGAAGAGACTGAACAAACTGATTAAGAAAGCTAGCTCTGTCCTGGGGCAGCGCCTTGATCCGGTGGAGGAGATAGGAGAGAGAAGGACAGTGGCTAAACTGTCATCTCTGCTGGAGTCCGAGTTCCACCCTATGCAGGACATACTGAATGCACTGAGGAGCTCATTTAGCAGCAGACTACATCATCCCAGGTGCACAACTGAGAGGTTTCGTAGGTCCTTCCTACCAACGGCTGTCAGACTGTACAACCTAAGCAGGGCTGCTCGCAGAGATAGCAAAAAGACGTAACAAACTAATAGTTTTTTGAATGCAAAAGATGCAATAGACTTACACAATGGTCCCCTCCAGCATACAACTAGGAAAATACCGGTCGCTATGGAGGGTGAGAATATGTATGGGCACATAATCATACCATGTAGGATAACTAAGTAGATGGTTATGCTGTTTCATCCCATCTAGCAACAATGCTCTGCACTGTGTGTGTTTATATATTTACATATTTATTCCATCTAGCTACAATGCTCAGCACTGGGTGTGTTTATATTTATATATCTATATATTTATTCCATCTAGCTACAATGCTCCGCACTGTGTTTTTATATATCTACATATTATTCCATCTAGCTACATTGCTCCGCACTGTGTGTGTTTATATACTTACATATTTATTCCACCTAGCTGCAATGCTCCATACTGTGGGTGTTTATATATTTACATATTTATTCCATCTAGCTACAATGCTCTGCACTGTGTGTTTATATATTCATATATTTATTCCATCCAGCTACAATGCTCTGCACTGTGTGTCTGTGTGTGTGTGTATATATATATATTTTATAGTAATATGTACATATGTATATTAGCTGCTCTTGCTTGCTTGTTTTTTTTTTTTTTTCTTGCCTTCTGATTGTTGCTCTGAGTGTTGCTATCCCTGTGCTGTTGCAATCCTGGAATTCCCCCGTTGTGGGACTAATAAAGGCTTATCTTATCTTATCTTATCTTATCTTATCTTATATGGTAAATAATTTGGGGCCCAATACTGACCCCTGGTGGACCCCACAGGCAATTCCCTTAAATCCAGAAAGATATTCTCCCATCTTCACAAACTGTTGTCTCTCAGATAAATAACTTGTAACGCAATTCAGTGCCACTCCCCTAACACCATATAACTGCAGATTATCAAGAAGTATTGAATGATTTATTGTGTCAAATGCTTTTCTAAAATCTATAAATACACCAATTGCATATTTAATGCATTTATTATTTCCTCTATTGCTTCCATTATTGCCAATGATTTTGTACTCTTTGCTCTAAATCCATATTGATTCTGATTAAGCAGATCATGTTAATTTAAAAAGTTTTCTAATCTGTTGTTGAAAAGTTTTTCCAGAATCTTTGAAAATTGTGGAAGGAGCGATACTGGTCTGTAGTTTGTGTAGTGGTGTTTATTTCCTTGCTTGAATAATGGCATTACTTTTGCTATTTTCATTTTCTGCGGGAATGAGCCAGTTTGAAATGATAGATTACAAATATATGTAAATGGTTTTAATATGCCATCAACAGTTCTTTTTACTAGTGCCATATCAATACCATCACAATTAGTAGATCGTTTTTTTTTACACTTTTCAACAACAGATTTTACCTCTTGTTCAGCCACCGCTGAGATAAAGATTGACAGAGGGTTATTTCTAATAACCCTTATTAGAGGGTTATTTCTTTCACTCACGGTGTCTCTACCTTCGTTTGTAATTTTTGCTGCCAACTCTTGTCCAACATTTACAAAAAAATTATTCATTCTATTTACTACCATGTTCTTATCATAATTATCACCACAATTATCAGTAAAATACTCTGGATATATTGTTTTCTTAGTTCCATTTTTCCTTAATTTATTTAATATATCCCAAACTCCTTTTATATATTCTTATTTTCATTTAACATTTAACTATAGTATAATTTTTTACTAGTTCGTATTATTTCAGTTAATTTATTTTTATATGTTTTATATCTTTTTCAGATTCTTTAGTTCTTAATTTAATGAAATTTTTATAGAGATAATTTTTCTTTTTACAAGCATTTTGTAGCCCCCTGGTTAACCATGGGCAATTTTTGTATTTATACTTTTTATTAATTTCTTTAATTGGACAGTTTTTATCATATAATGATTTAAATATATCAATAAATTTATCATATGCCAAGTAAACTTCTTTCTCTCTATACACCACATCCCAATTCTGTAACATTAAGTCATCTTTTAAAGCATTGATTGTATCTTCCGTTTGTATTCTTTTATAAATAACACAGGGTTACAAATATAATATTTTTGTAAGTTGTCTGTGTTTTTTCAACTGATTTAAGACAATTTTGCACCGCTGAATCCGAAAATGACATCTGTTTTTCTCGATCGGGTGCTAATTAAAAACCTGTACTTACTGAGTACTTACTTAGTACTATGTATGTACTTACCTTTATAGAAGGGTAAGTACATGTAAATTGAATGTTACATCATCATTGTTCAAAATTCAGAGAATTTCAAGACATAAAAAAGAATTTTGCATCATATAAAGCAAAAATACCCGTACATGTAAACAAAAACGTATAAAACAACATGTGGCTATAATTCAAAAAGTAGACCTGATTGAGCAAAACCAATGTGATTTTTGGATTCAGCACATCAAAATTGTCCTAAATCAGCTAAAAAAAACTTAGACAATTAAATTTGGGGTTGACCAGTGTAATCTTTTAACATATTATTCTTACTCTCATTAACCCCACAATTAACATCTAAAGAAACAAATACAGGCATGTGGTCGCTAATGTCATTTATTACTCTACCACTCACCATATTATATTCAATAACATTGGTAAAAATGTTGTCTATCAAGGTAGCACAGTGTGTTGTTATTCTCGTAGGTTTTGTAATCTTTGGAAATAAGGTTAAGCTATGAAAGCGCTTTGAGTGGTCTTTGTGACTAGAAAAGCGCTATATAAGTGCAGGTTAGTTAGTTAGTTAGCTATACATTGTATCTAAGAAATCTTCAGTTGGTTTATGTTGTTTTGTTTTCATTAAATCTATATTAAAGTCACCACAAATAAAGATATATTTTTGTCTTATTTTTGTATCCATCTTTTCCATACCATTTCTAAATTTTTCCATATCATATCCCGTTGCTCTATATATACACAACTTACTATTATTTTCCATCGTAATTTCAATTGTAAAATATTCCATAATTTCATTCACTGTTGATGTCATGCTGTCCACTTTTTTACTTTTTAAATTTCTATCCACATACAGTGCTACCCCACCACCACTTTTACATTTCCTATTTTGTGTGTACATCTCATATCCCTGTAGTTCAAAATTTACATCTTTTCTTCATTAATTCATGTTTCAGTTATTGCTATAATCCTAAATGGGGTGCTAAATTGATTTAAAAACTCCTTAATACTATCAAAGTTGGCATGGAGACTCCTACTATTAATACAGTATGTATTATTGTCAATGTCTGATCCAAGTTCATATTTCATATTAACAGATCTCAAAAAAAGGGTGGTGGTGTTGCACTGTATATTGATGACCTGTATAGGTGTAAGCTTGTAAATGGAATGTCCTTTGCACTACCAGGGATCTTGGAATGTGTTACTGTTGAGATTGACCAAGATAAAACAAAAAATCTAATTATAAGTTGTATATATAGAACGCCAGGAACTTGCATTGAGACATTCAGAGATAAATTAGTCGAGCTGTACAATAATATTACTAGTAAGAAAATGGTAGCAATTTGTGGAGATTTCAATATTGATTTACTGAATCCACGTCAACAAAATGTAATTACAGAGTTCATGAACTCTATGTACAGCATGAGTCTATATCCCACAATAACTCATCCCAGTAGAATCACAGCTCACACTGCTACACTTATTGACAACCTGTTTGTCAATGTTATTGATAAGAAAATAGAAAGTGGATTATTGATAAATGATATAAGTGACCACTTGCCAACCTTTGCACTTATCCATGGCCACACGGGGGCCAATACAGAAAAAATTTCAACATCGTTCAGATACAAATCACCAAATGCAATCAGTTCTTTTAAAGAGGACTTGCTGAAGCAAGACTAGACAGAAGTCTATGTATCAGATGTAAATGAAGCCTATGACACATTTATAATTTATAATATATATGAAGCAGAGCAGCGGTATAAAACATACAAAAATAAGTTAACATATATAATAAGATGTAGTAAGAGAGACTATTACAGTAAAGAACTGGAGAAAAACAAAGACAATATTAAAAATACATGGACAATACTTAACAGTATCCTTGGAAATAAAAGCAGAAATACAAGCAACCCAACTAATATTCCAAAAAATAATAAAACGACTCAGAGTGTGAATGTAGCTTCACCTGCAGATGAATTTAATAACTTTTTTGTTAACATTGGTCCTAATTTGGCTCGAGAAATACCCACTACAGTGCCTACAGGTGATACAATATGCAATAACACTGCTGTAAAAGACTCCATTTTCATAAAGAATACAGATGAAAGAGAGGTCATTGAAATTGTCAAATTGTTTAAAAGTAAAACATCTACGGACTGTGATGGTATTGACATGCTGACATAACGTTCGGCTCAGGAGACGCACACACACAGGCTCAGAGTAGTTCAAACCGTTTATTAACAACAGGGATGTTTGGGTGCGTGTCTGCGGAATGTTAATGTGTTGGTGGTGGCGTCTGCTTCGGACCCAGAGGCAGGAGACCGTTCAGCCGGCAACCCTATGGGAGAAATTAGACACAGGGTGATGAGCACACACCAACACAGGAGGAGAATAGGCGAGGGAGAGAAGCTTACTTGTTTAGGACAGATGACTGGCGCTTCAAGGATGGAAGCCTGGGAGACAGCCACCTGCAGGGCTCGGTGCAGCAGCGAGGAGAGACGAGGGACGGGATTGTCCGCCGCCGAGGAATCCACCTGTGCACAGGGGAGCAGACTGGAAAGATGAGGTAAGTGATCTTCTTACCGGTAACGAGGATGCTGAAGAGAATGTGGTAGAAGCCCATGGAAGGGAAATGAAGTCTACGGCTTCAGACCGAAGCTCAGGGCGAGGCGGCTTATATCCCTCGCCGCTGATGACTGACAGGTGTGTGAGCAGGTGGCGCCGTTGATGAGCGGCGCGGCGTGACAGTACTCCCCCCTCTAGCAGCGCCTCCTGGCGATGGCTTATCCGGGTGCGCTCGGTGGAAGTCCGCGATGAGCGATGGGTCCAACACAAACGACGGGGGTACCCACTGTCGATGCTCGGGCCCATAGCCCTCCCAGTCCACCAAGTATTGCAACCCACGACCCCGGCGCCGGGAGTCCAGGATGGAGGAGACGGACCAGGCCGGATGGCCACCAACCATCCGGGGTGCGGGTTGCGCTGCAGGAGGAGGGCAAAGGGGGTCGGTAACTGCCAGCTTCACCTTCGACACGTGGAAAGTGGGATGGATGCGGAGGGAGGGGGGAATAGCCACGCGCACAGCCACCGGGTTGATGATCCGGGAGATGGGAAAGGGACCCATGAAGCGCTGTGCCAGCTTTCTCCTCTCGCCTTTTAGGGTGACGTCCTGGGTGGAAACGTAGACAAGTTGCCCAACTCTGTACGCCGGGGCAGGTCTTCTACGCCGGTCCGCCACGGTCCTGTTGCGCTCCGCTGTGCGTAAAAGCGCATGACGCGCGGCGGCCCAGATGGAGCGGAACTGCCTCAGGTGCGCCCTAACTGACGGGACAGTTACCTCGCTCTCCTGCGCTGGAAGCAGCGGGGGGTCGTAACCCAGGGACGCCTTGAAGGGGGACATCCCCGTTGCAGAAGAGCAGGCGGTGTTGTGGGCGTACTCCACCCAGGCGAGATGGTTGCTCCATGACGTCGGCTTGGATCTTGCAACACAGCGGAGCGCAGCCTCCAGCTCCTGATTGGTCCTCTCACACTGCCCGTTAGACTGGGGGTGATGGCCGGAGGAGAGGCTCACCTTGGCTCCGATGGCGTTGCAAAAGGACCTCCAAACCTCGGATGAAAATTGGGGACCCCGGTCCGAGACCACATCCACCGGAATCCCGTGCAGCCTGACCACGTGTTGGACGAGGAGGCCCGTCGTCTCCAGGGCGGTAGGAAGACCTCGCAGGGGGACGAAGTGTGCCGCCTTGGAGAAACGGTCTACGATGGTCAGGATGGTGTTAAAGGAGTTGGAAACGGGGAGTCCGGTGACGAAATCCAGTGCGATGTGCGACCAGGACCTGCCGGGGACGGGCAGAGGCTGGAGCAGACCCGCTGGAGGGGCATTTCCTGATTTGCTGGTGGCACAGACTGGGCAAGCCCGGGCGTAGCGGGCTGCATCCCTCCGCAGGCCTGGCCACCAAAAAGACCGTTGGAGGAGGCTGATCATCCGGGAGGTGCCGGGATGACAGGTGAGCCGGGAGGTGTGGAGCCAGTGGATGACCTCTCCTCGGACCGCAGATGGGACGAACAGTCTTCCCTCCGGTCCGCCGCCAGGATCAGGTTCCACCTCCTGTGCCTTCCGGATCTTGGTCTCGATATCCCACGAGATGGCTCCCACGACACACGACCTGGGCAGGATGGAGTGGGGCGTCTCCTCCGATTCCACGGGAGTGAACTGCCTAGAGAGGGCGTCAGGCAGGCCGTTCTTAGAGCCAGGCCTGATGGTGATAGAAAATTGGAACCTGGCGAAGAACAGAGACCAGCGCGCCTGGTGGGCGTTCAGGCGCTTGGCAGATCGTAAATATTCCAAGTTCTTGTGGTCCGTGAGGACCACAAACGGCAGGTTCGCCCCCTCTAGCCAGTGGCGCCACTCCTGCAGGGCGAGCTTGATGGCCAAGAGCTCTCTGTCCCCCACATCGTAGTTCCTCTCCGCCGGGGACAAGCGCCGGGAGAAGAAGGCGCACGGTCGTTTGGCGCCATCGTCCGGCGACCGCTGGGACAGCACTGCTCCCACTCCCGTGTCCGAGGCGTCCACCTCAACGATGCACTGCAGCGCGGGGTCGACCTGGCGAAGGACCCGGGAGGAGGAGAACTCCGCCTTCAGCGCCTTAAAGGCGGCAGCGACCTCTTCGGTCCACCGGAACGGGACCTTCGGGGACGTGAGGCGGGTCAGTGGCCCAACGATGGAGCTGAAGTTGGGGACAAAGCGGCGGTAGAAATTGGCGAAGCCAACGAACTGTTGCACCTGCTTCCGAGATGCAGGTGTAGGCCACTCCACCACCGCTTTCACCTTCTCTGGGTCTGGGAGCACCTTGTCGTGGGCGATGATAAACCCCAGGAAGGACGTAGTTCTGGCGTAAAATTCACATTTTTCTGCCTTCACGTACAGACGATTCTCCAGCAGTCTTTGGAGGACCCGCCTCACGTGGACCTGGTGCTCGTCCCTGGACTTGGAGAAGATGAGAATATCGTCCAGGTAGACGAACACGAAAAGGCAAATAAAGTCCCGGAGGACGTCATTTATAAGGCGCTGAAAGACGGCTGGAGCGTTGGTCAACCCGAACGGCATGACCAGGTACTCAAAGTGGCCGTTCGGGGTACGGAAGGCTGTCTTCCACTCATCTCCCTCCCGGATCCGGACGAGGTGGTAAGCGCTGCGTAGATCCAGCTTGGTGAACCAGGTCGCCCCCTGGAGGGAGTGGAAGGCAGTGTCCATGAGGGGCAGGGTGTAACGGTCCTTCTCCGTGATATCATTGAGGGCCCGGTAGTCGATGCAAGGGTGGAGGGACCCATCCTTTTTTCCCACGAAGAAGAACCCTGCCCCCACGGGTGACGATGATGGGCGGATTATCCCAGCGTTTAATGACTCCTTCAGATATGTGTTCATCGTCTCCTTCTCCGGCGCTGACAGGCTGTAGAGCCGACCAGAAGGTAACGGAGCCCCCTGGTGGAGGTTGATGGCACAGTCGTAGGGCCGATGAGGGGGAAGAGACATAGCTTTCGCTTTACTGAACACCATACCCAGGTCGTGAAACTCCGGAGGCACCAGGGACAGGTCCGGGGGTGCAGCGTCCGTTGCGGGGGGAGGAGCGGACGGCAAGCAGGCAGCGGACTGGAGGCAGGTGCCCAGGCAGAATGTACTCCATGCCGATACCCCAGCTGATCTCCAATCCAGGACCGGGTTGTGAAGACGGAGCCAGGGATACCCCAGGATGACGGGCGACACAGAGTTGGGGAGGACGTAGAAGGTCATCTCCTCCCGGTGGTTTCCCGAGATGATGACCGGTACGGGGACAGTTTGATGTGTCACTCTCCCAAGGGAGGCACGGGAGAGGTGGACTAGGGAGATGGGAGTGTTGAGTGCCTGGCAGCGGATGCCCAATCGGGTTGCCAGGCTTTGTGAAATGAAGCTGCCTCCTGCACCCAAATCCACCAGTGCGTTGGTGAGGTGCCCAGTGGGGTTATGGCAGAAACGGATGGGCAGCTTCAATTGGGTGAGTGATCCTAACCGATTGACGTCCGCGAGGCCCCCAACAGTGACTCGTGGACCCCACCGACTGGCTTTCCGTGGACAACGCTCCACGGTGTGTTTGTCGCCTCCGCAATACATGCAGAGACCCAACTCACGGCGGCGTTGTTTCTCCACAGGGGAAAGTTTGGTCCAGCCCGTCACCATCGGCTCCGACTCCTCGGGGCACGATGCTGGCGGTGCCGCCAGGGGGCGAGCTTGGAACAGGTGCGGCGAGGCTCCACGAGGGCGAGAAGAAGAAGACTTCCGCCCCGAGGAGCGCTCGCGCAGCCTGTTATCCAAACTTACCGCTAAGGACGTCAGCTCCGCTAGCGTCCCAGGGATATCCCGACCAGCCAGTTCATCCCTCAGATCACTATTGAGGCTGCGGAGGAACAGGCCACAGAGGGAGCGTTCCTCCCAGCCCAATTCCTCCGCCGCTACCCGGAAGTTGACCGAGTGGTCCGCTGCCGACCGGCTTCCCTGCTGGAGAGCGAGAAGCCGATCGACCTGGACCGTCTCGGTTTGAGAATGGTCAAAGACCTCCAGAAAGCACCTCACGAATTGGTCATAGGTGAGGGTGGCATAACTGGGCCTCGCCATTACGGCGTAGGTCCAAGTTAACGCACGCCCCTCCAGAAGATTCCCTATGTAACCAATTCGGCTGTGATCCGAGGGAAAATCTCCGGGCACACGGTGGAACACGGACTCACACTGCATAATGAACCCCCGCGCTCCGCCGAGCTTACCGCTAAAGCGGGCGGGGGTCGGAATCGGTGTGAGCCGAACCGGTGCCACTGGAGCCGGCTGGACGGCCGCTGGAACAGCAGGAGCCGCGCCACCCTGGCGAGTCGGGGGGAACGGCTGTTGGGGGTCCAAGCGGTTCAATCGGTTAGTTAATTCTAATAATTGATTAAGTACCATCTGTTGCTGATAAACAATCTGATCCACCCGAGCCTCGAGGATGGTAAACCGGTGTGCGAGCCCGCCGTCTGCCGAGCCGCTCTGCTGAAGCCGTACTGACATAACGTTCGGCTCAGGAGACGCACACACACAGGCTCAGAGTAGTTCAAACCGTTTATTAACAACAGGGATGTTTGGGTGCGTGTCTGCGGAATGTTAATGTGTTGGTGGTGGCGTCTGCTTCGGACCCAGAGGCAGGAGACCGTTCAGCCGGCAACCCTATGGGAGAAATTAGACACAGGGTGATGAGCACACACCAACACAGGAGGAGAATAGGCGAGGGAGAGAAGCTTACTTGTTTAGGACAGATGACTGGCGCTTCAAGGATGGAAGCCCGGGAGACAGCCACCTGCAGGGCTCGGTGCAGCAGCGAGGAGAGATGAGGGACGGGATTGTCCGCCGCCGAGGAATCCACCTGTGCACAGCAGACTGGAAAGATGAGGTAAGTGATCTTCTTACCGGTAACGAGGATGCTGAAGAGAATGTGGTAGAAGCCCATGGAAGGGAAATGAAGTCTACGGCTTCAGACCGAAGCTCAGGGCGAGGCGGCTTATATCCCTCGCCGCTGATGACTGACAGGTGTGTGAGCAGGTGGCGCCGTTGATGAGCGGCGCGGCGTGACACATGCTCTTAGTCAAAACTATTATTGAATGCCTAGTAAAACCACTGACGTATATCTATAACCTGTCTCTCCAAACAGGTATATTTCCCAATGCAATGAAAATAGCTAAAGTAATTCCGATATACAAGACGGGTGACAGAGGGGAATTCTCAAACTATAGACCAATTTCACTATTACCGCAATTTTCCAAGATACTTGAAAAAATATTCTATGAGAGAATTGACAACTTCATACTGAAGAATAATTTACTGTGTGAGCAGCAATATGGGTTCAGACACAAGAGGACAACTGCATATGCTCTAATGGAATTTATAGAAAAAATATCAACAGCCATTGAAAATAAAGAGTATTCAGTTGGAGTATTCCTGGATCTTAAAAAAGCATTTGATACAGTGGATCATAATTTATTATTAAAGAAACTACAGAATTGTGGTATTAGAGGGGTAGCACTGTCCTGGTTAAGTAGTTACTTAAAGAATAGATATCAGTATGTACTGTATGTGTTAGTAACAAAAACTCACAGTTACTGAAGGTTACTTGTGGAGTCCCACAGGATTCAGTTTTGGGGCCATTACTATTCAATATGTATATAAATGATATATGTAAAGTTTCAGAAAAAATGGACTTAATATTGTTTGCCGATGACACTAATCTATTATGCAGTGGAAACAATTTGGAACAACTTCTGGATACACTCGGAAAGGAATTAGGAAAGCTTAAACTGTGGTTTGACTCAAACAAATTAACGCTCAATTTAAGTAAGACAAAATTTATAGTCTTTAACAACCATCACAACAACCCAGTACCTAAACTCAGTGTAAATGGTGTAGAGATTGAAAGGGTATCTGAAACTAAATTTCTTGGAGTAATAATTAATAATAAACTGTGTTGGAAGTCACATATTAACTATATCAAAGGTAAAGTATCCAAATCAATTGCAATATTACACAGAGTGAAATATTTGCTGAATCAACCCACACTATACACCTTGTATCATTCATTAATACTCCCATACATGACATATTGTAATGAAGTATGGGGAAATACATATAAAACAAACATATATCCACTCTTTATGCTTCAAAAGAGAGCTATTAGAATAATAAACAAAGCAGCTTACAGGGAACCAACAAATCCACTTTTTCTTAAACTAAAAGCTCTCAAGTTGAAAGATCTGGTAGACTTTAAAACCGCAATAATAATGTTTAAAGTGAAGAATTTATCACTGCCCGCAAATATCCAAAAGTTGTTCCAAATAAGGGAGAAACAATATCACTTCAGAGGAACATGTATATTTCAAAAGCCTTCAGTGAGAACTACCACCAAGCAACACTGTATTTCAGTGCAAGGAGTCAGATTATGGAACGATTTTGGACCTGAATTAAAATCATGTACAACACTTGGACAATTTAAGCAAAAACTAAAGGAAGAAATACTCCAAACATATATACAAGATGACATGTAAAATCACATAAGGATTGTCATATCCAGTCTGTGCTGTGTTGTTGCCTAGTTTTTTTTTTTTTTCTTTTTTTTCTGTCACACTTGGTCTTAGCTTTGTTCTGAATTGTAATCGCTCTTGTTTTGTTTTTTCTTTTGAATTCTTGGATGGAATATGGGTGGGCAATATAAGCTGCGGCTTCAGCCATCACCCATTTCGGATAACTTTTGTTGAACTGTATAATCAGAGGAGTTATTGCCTAATTTGACCTTGTTGGATTTTATTTCCCCCCTTTTGCTATGCTATTCAGTTCCTTTTAACCTGTACTATCTGAAATAAAGATTCATTCATTCATTCATTCATTCATTCAAGTTCATAATTCCATTTAATTGTTGTTCATCATAATAAGTACACTTATTGTTAATATGATTAAAGTAGTTGTTATCTGGGTCAATATCACCTAAAATATCTTGTGGTTGTGGTTCAGTATCTACAAAGGTTTCAGCTTCAATTTGACCTAATACACTTCAATTATTAAATGAGGAAGGATGATTGGTTAACGTGCTAATCATAAGTTGTGTCAATAATGTACACCCCACTCACCTGAAAAAGTTGTCCCTTTTGAAAACTCCATGTGTGTCCATGTGTGTTCCCTGGCAACACGTCCGTGGTAGGAATCCATGGGAAAATAAATCCAACATCCTGATTCAACTGAAGAGCTCATGGTTTCTTCAGCCTCCGTTTTGGGCAGAAAATATCAATAAAGTCAACCACGCGGATCCAAGAAATACTTTTACCGGAGAAAAGCAAGGAGAAAAGTTTTAAAAAAATGTCCCTTGGACTTGGAGTAGTGATGAGTGAGGCGTGAGATGCAGGCTCTGATAGATATTTGGTCTGAGAACCAGATGTCTCAGCTGCTTGTTGCTACACACAAGAATACCAATGCTTTTAAAACGTTTAGCGACATAATGGCGGCACGGGGGGGTTTATACAGACAGCGGAGCTTTTCATTTTTATTAGTTTGTGGTGCATAAACACCTTACTGAAGGGAACGGTGTTATGCTGAGAATTGCTCGCTTGCGGAGAATTGCATCCCATCGCTGAATAAACATAATTTAAAGATAATTTACAAGAGGTAATAGCAATTTTTACTTCTAAAAATGTATAATGGGTACTTCTAAAAATGCACAAATGGCTACAAGCCTGGCCGTAGTGTTATATTTTTTAGTTTTGGTGCATGGGATGCAATTCTTGGCAAGTGAGCAATTCTCGGCATAACACCAGTCCTGGCCAATCGATGAGCCGGATTTCTCTTCTTCACCGAGATTTTTTCTTCCTGGACAGTGGTGGCTTTGGCTACAGCGCCACAAACGAGCAGCTGTTGTAACTGACGTTGTCCAAGCAATTTGGTCCGCCTGAGTGAAGTGCTGTGTGAATGCAAACCAAACCAAAAGAAGGTGTGAAAATTCTCGCCATCCCCCGCCAACTCGAACCGAGACTCCCGGACTATCCTGGTGTGAATACAGCCTAAGAAAACAACTTACAAAGAGACAAAACAAAATCAAATTCATACACAGGTGCTCTGCATTTGTCCATTTGGAACACTTGCAAAAAGAGAAATCCAAGGTGAAAACTCAACACAACAGAAGCAACTCTCTGGACACAATAAAGTGTCTTTGTAAGCTGACAAGGTGTCTGATTTTAGCCTTTTGCTTTATCTGCAAAGGTGGCAGTAAAAAAACAAAACTTTTCTGTGTTTCAACAGATGGTGGATTTGCAGGTTAATGGCAGATGACTAAGGTCATATTAGCAGGTGTCTACAGTGTGCAGTCCATCACCAAAGTCGCTTCTGTTGTGCTGTGGATATTCGTGATGGATTTCTCTATCTGTACATGTTGTGACTTTGACATGCTGCCATTGTGATGATTTTTTTTTTTACCTCCGCCGAGGTGGTAATGTTGGTTGGCTTGTCTGTGTGTCAGCAACATTACTCAAAAAGTTATGAAGAGATTTTGATAAAATTTTCAGGAAATGTGTGTAATGACACAGGGTGTGGTCTATATTAATCATATATCCCATAACCTACATATGTATAAGCATGTGAGAATGTTTGGTGATTACATATGTAAAGCGACTTCACACCTCAGAACAGGACAAAGGGTCTCAACCGCCAGTGAAGATCAAAGAGCATCCGAGGCACTGCGGTGGAGACCAGATAGGTCGCCCTGACCTCCCAGGGCCAGGTGGAGGGGTACGGAGACAAAGGAGGGGAATTAAGTTAATGGGGGATGTCAGCTTTGATATGCATGTCTTTTGTTGTGTGTGAGTATAAGTACACAGAGCCGAATGTGTTCGCTCTCTTACTTCTTCTGCTGCTGCACAAGATGAGACTTGTTAGAGGAGCGAAGCTGATAATAAACTTTGGTTTATAAGTCACATCGCCTCGTTATTCCAAGCTCTTCTACACTGGTGACCCTGACGCGAGGATGGACCAGAGGTGTTCCCCCGCGATCGACTCATCTGTGGCGACCCAGGCAGACGCCGGCGCCCATGCAGACAGGGGAACAGATAGACGACGTTCCCCCACGGCAGAAGTGACAGAGAGGGCTCAACCGAGCACCAGCGCCGCTGCGAGAGCCGAAGGAAGGCACTCTCACCCTGCGGACACATCAGGGACGGCCCACACAAACGCCGTCACCGTCAAGCTGCCGGACTTCTGGCAGGAAGACCCGACCTCTTGGTTTCAGCAAGCTGAAGCCCAGTTTGCACTTGCGGGCGTAACGGCTGACGATACAAAGTTTTATCACATCATCGCCAAACTCGACGCCGCCACTTCGAGATGTGTGCGGAGCATAATCCAGCGGCCGCCGGCCCAGGACAAATATAGAGAACTGAAAGCAACCATCGTGGCGAATTTCGTCCCCTCTGCCGAGGAGAGAGCCGAGAGGATCCTGGAGGTCTACGGCCACAGAGGATGCAGACCCAAGGCCCTCATGGAGGACTTGCTGCAGCTCAAAGAAGAGGACAATGACAACTTCCTCTTCCAATTTATATTTCTCAGTACGCTGCCGCCACACATGAGAGGGACACTTGCCAACATGCGATGCAGCACCCAGCAAGACTTCCGCACGCTGGCTCGCGAAGCGCAGCGACTCGTCAACGCCTGCAGGGAACAGACACCCACAGCAGCATCCGCAGACCTCAACGCCGATGTCCGGAGCCACGGGGAGCCACAAACCACTGAGCAGAATCCGCCCGCCATGGCAGCGACACGGCCAAGACGTAACAGATGGAGCGACGTCTGTTATTACCACCACCGCTTCGCCGAGAAGGCTTACAAATGCTTTCCCCCCTGCAAATTCACGATTTCGGGAAAACGCCAAAGCCAAGAACTGTTAACAGCGGCAGTTCTCGGCGAAAAAAGCAAGCTTCTATATGTGACGGACGGACACACCGGCAAGCAGTTCCTCATTGACACAGGAGCTCAACTGAGTTTTATCATGCCCTCCCAAGCAGACCGGGCCATGGGCCCCCGGGGCAATGGAGCGGTGGCAGCCAACGGCTCCATCATCGACACTTTTGGCGAAAGGAACCTGCCCCTCCGCATCCATGGCCGCAACTACAGATGGACATTTGTTGTAGCGGTGGTGAGTTTTAACTTGTTGGGCGCAGATTTTTTGTGTGCACATGGGTTATTAGTCGATCTAGCGAACAGACGCTTGGTTAATGCACTGTCCTTTGCTTCTATTCCCTGCTCAGCTCGAGTTTCTCCACCACCCGTGCAGGCCAGCGTCACTACAGCAGGAGGTAAGTTTGATCAACTCCTCACCCAATTTCCAGCACTCACAATTCCCAAATTCTCAGCTACAGTGGCTAAGCACGGGGTCGAACACTTTATTCCCACAACGGGCCCACCCGTATTCGCCAAAGCTCGGCGCTTAGACGCGACCAAGCTCGCCATAGCTCGGGACGAGTTTACCACCCTTGAAAAACTAGGCATTATCAGGCGCTCAAAAAGCCCCTGGGCGTCACCGCTTTACATGGTCCCGAAATCCGACGGTTCTTGGAGACCGTGCGGCGATTACCGCAGATTAAACAATGCGACAGCTCATGACCGCTACCCAATTCCTCACATCCAAGATTTTTCACTACACCTGGCGGGCGCGCGCATTTTTTCAAAAATAGACCTGGTCCGCGGCTATCATCAAGTCCCCGTTCGAGCAGAAGACATTCCTAAAACAGCTGTAATAACCCCCTTCGGTCTTTTTGAATTTTTGCGGATGCCTTTTGGCCTCAAAGGTGCTGCTCAAACCTTTCAGCGGATGATGGACGCAGTATTACGCAACCTCCCTTTCGTGTTCGTCTACCTCGACGATATGCTGGTAGCCAGCCCGTCTGAGGAAGAACACGAACAGCATCTCACTATGGTTTTTCAGAGACTAGAAGAGCACGGGTTAATAATCAATCCAGCCAAATGCAAATTTGGGCGTGTCACAAATTGATTTTTTGGGACACAGAGTTTCACCGAAGGGGGCAGTCCCACTGCCAGACAAAGTTCACGCAGTAAAAAATTTCCCACGGCCACAAACGGTCAAATCGCTGCAAGAATTTTTGGGAATGGTTAATTTTTACAACCGTTTCCTCCCCCGCGCAGCTCAGCTCATGCAGCCCCTATATGACGCGCTCAGAAAGCAAAAACCTTCCAACGCGGTCGAATGGACCCCGGAGCGCGAACACGCCTTCGCGGAAGTAAAAACTGCCCTAGCTAATGCCACATTGTGTTCACCCTGATCCCTCGGCCCGCATTGCGCTAACCACAGATGCTTCAGACCTGGCCATAGGGGCGGTTGTAGAACAACACGTAGGCGGAACCTGGCAACCTTTGGCATTTTTCAGCAAATCGCTAAACCAAACTGAGCGTAAATACAGCACCTTTGACAGGGAGCTGCTAGCGCTTCATTTATCCATCCGCCACTTCCAGTTCTGGTTGGAGGGGCGGTGCTTCACGGTTTTTGTAGACCACAAACCGCTCACCTTTGCGATGGCTAAAATTTCTGAAACGTGGTCAGGCAGACAACAAAGACAGCTAGCTGCTATTTCAGAGTTCACCACAGACATTCGACATGTGGCAGGCAAACTTAACGTGGTAGCAGACTGCCTCTCTCGCGCTGTGACATCGCCAGAGCGCGAGGAGACAGATTATACTACCTCAGCCACAGAACTCTTCGCCAACGCGGACACATACGCAGCCCCAATCCACGTAGGGATAGATTATGCAGCCATGGCGGCGGAGCAAAGTAGTGACGCGGACGTGCGACGGCGTGCCCCCCCTAATATGCGACATCTCAACCGGCTGACCTCACCCGGTAGTCCCAGCTGCATGGCGCCGCCGTATTTTTGACTCAATTTGCGCACCCAGGTGTACGCGCTTCAGTTAAAATGGTCGCCAAAAAGTTTGTGTGGCCTGGCCTGCGCAAAAACGTAAAAGAATGGGCAAAGACTTGCATTTCTTGTCAGCGCGCCAAAATACACAAACACACAAAAGCCCCTCTAGAACCTTTTCGAATCCCTGCTAGAAGGTTCGACCACGTTCATGTCGACCTCGTGGGACCACTACCTTCCTCCCAAGGTTTCACACATCTGTTAACAATGATAGACCGCACTACGCGCTGGCCTGAGGCGGTCCCTCTGGCATCAACCACAGCGGAGGAAGTCGCTCGCGTTTTTTTGACAAACTGGGTGGCACGTTTCGGCGTCCCATCGGACATCACGTCCGATAAGGGGCCTCAATTTGTCTCGGAGCTTTGGTCAGCCATGGCCAGCAGCTTAGGAGCGACAATTCACCGCACCACTGCTTATCACCCTCAGGCTAATGGGTTTTGCGAGCGTTTTCACAGATCTTTAAAGGCCGCCCTCAGAGCCTCACTAACGGATACAAATTGGGTAAATAAACTTCCTTGGGTTTTATTGGGGTTGCGTGCTGCACCTAAAGAGGATCTAGACGCCTCCCCAGCAGAATTAGTTTTTGCACAACCTCTCAGGCTCCCAGGTGAATTTTTACCAGAGAACCCAGAGCCAGGGCATCTTCCAGCCACGAGGTTTTTAGGCAGCAACGGACCGGACTCTCTCCCCGGACCGGCACATCACTCTTTTCCACGGGTTTTTGTCCCCCAAGCTTTAAAAAACGCTGAATTCGTTTTTGTTAGGCATGAAGCTTTAAAACCAACCTTCCGCCCACCATACGATGGACCATTCAGAGTGCTGGAACCTGGTGATAAGCATTTTGTGCTTGATTTTGGGGACAGAAAAGAAACAGTCAGCATTGACAGACTTAAACCTGCCTTCTTGTTGAGAGACGAGCCTGCACGGTTGGCGAGAGCACCTCGGCGGGGTAGACCCCCCAAGAGAAGAGACTCAGCCCCCCTGCAGGGAACAAATAATCACTCTCCTTCCCAAGCTGCAGATTCCTTACAGGAAGGTCCCACCAGGACGCCCAAGCGGACCCACAGCAGATTCGGGAGAAGATTAAAACCCAGACGGCACAGAGACTGATGCAAACTACTCAACAGTTGTTCACTAATTGTGCTGTAACAGTTTAGGACTGACTTGTGATATTACTATGCTGTTATGATTACCACTGAATTCTCTACAGGAGCATAGCTGCTGGAAAGTTTCTTCTTTGTCAAGAGGTGTAGCAGTTAGTATGTCATAATAATTATCTTAAACTGTGAATTTTTCTATTGTCCTTTTCTTAGTCGTTTGGGGGGGGGGGGGAACAGATGATTAGAGCTTGGTGACGGTCTGAGAGTGCATACCTCCACAAAGGCTTTGCTTGTATTTGTGCAGCAGGATTACACAAAAACTATCTGATGGATTTGGATGAAATTTTCACCAGAGGTGGCGCTAGGCCTACAGACGAACTCGTTACATTTTGGAAGTGATCCATGAGGGATGGAAGGAGCCTTGGCGGAGATATGTGCTCTCTGAGTGCTTTTCTCGTGCTCCCTTTTTATTTTAAATACTGCATTTACAGTTTTCCACTGGGCCACCGTGCTAATCCCACAAAATATCCTGAT
Organism: Pholidichthys leucotaenia; assembly: GCA_020510985.1. Classification (NCBI taxonomy): domain Eukaryota; kingdom Metazoa; phylum Chordata; class Actinopteri; order Cichliformes; family Pholidichthyidae; genus Pholidichthys; species Pholidichthys leucotaenia. Next base: position 370,698,090 of record CM035842.1, on the reverse strand, counting down.
ACTGAGGTTTGGGTAAATACACAGAATATATAGCTTTTTTACATCTGTTTTTGTTTGTTTCTTGTTCATTAAAAAAGAGTTTACGGTTTTACAGATCATGTCTTTCTGTATTTTCTTTTCTCTTGAATAGGCCCAGACTTCGACTGGTTTTCTGTGAAAGCTTTTTTTTTTTTTTTTTTTTTTTGTTACTTATTTGTACCCGTAGGTAGACTTGGTTTGCAGTCTGGTGACAAGCCACCGGCTGCTGGTCGCTGCGTGCGCGAGCGCCCTAAACCTACATGTTTTTGGTGTGCGGGAGGAAACCGGAGAAATCCCGGAGTAAACCCGCGCAACACGGGGAGAACATGCAAACTCCACACAGCTCACTGTTGGTCGGGGGCTGGGATCGAACCCATGATCTCATGATCCCCGCGGTCCCCCGGCCGAGGGTAAAACTGTGCTGCCACAGTGCTAAACCACTGCGCCACCGTGCAGCCCAAAAGCTTGTCCAATATCCTCTCACAAACGTCTACAGAATAAGATCATTTACTTGAAGCGTTTCTTCAAAAATGGCATAAAATGAAGCCCAGTGAGGAGGGTTATTGAGTGATAAAACGAAGCGATCTCAAACTTCCTCCGTATCTTTGAAATCCCAACGGTTCTTCTAGAAAGTACCTTGTAAAGAAGGGAGACTGGCAGAAAAATCATCCCTCCCTAAACCCAGCCATTACTTCCCCATAATTACCCAGGAAGAATCAAATTAGCTCCTGACAAGATAATTCACTGACTGGCGTCGGCTACTTGCGCCCACAGATAAGACGGCTAAACGCTCAAGCTTTTGATAAGAATTTATGGTCAGAGGCAATTTACTGAAATGCTTGGCTGCCTGCAGAATGTGTGTGTGTGTGTGTGTTTGTTTACACATGTAAACACACACCCAATGTGTGCATGTGCTACTGATGGCCCTTTAAAGTGTTTGCCTCTATTATGTCGATGATGCACAGGATGGACTTAATTAGCAGCAGAACGAGCAGCGCTTTGTCTGACGCAGTGCCGGTCGAGTTATTTCCTACAGAACTGAAAAGAGGGAGGAAGTCCTGTTTGGATCTGTTAGACATAAGTAATGTGCTACTTGCTGATGTTTATTGATAGAACACATGAGCAAACACTTCAAAATTAACCGCCTTGTCATAACTTGATTGATTATATCCTAAAATCACAGCCCAACACTCAATAGAAACTGGTTGTCGCGGGTATAGCATACCTTTCTAGCAGTCTACAGATAAACAGGGATCCGGTAAACATTTGGCACCAAAACACAAGGTGAGTTTTTGCACCTTAAAAATGCCCCACACCGGTGTGCCCACATGACAATGTGTGGGAGCTCATCATCTTTAAGATGTCAACACACCTTTAATTGGCTTCGTCTTCGACCTTTCTGAAAACCTGACTAGTTCAAAGATCTCTCATCTTATTTTGAGCACTTCTTTTCTTGGCGTTTACAAAGAGAACCTTGAAAGTGATTCATGGACTCTTCCTAACAGAGACTCTCAGCCTGTTTACAGAGCGTCAAGCAGCCATTACAGATTGGCCTTGAGTTACTGATGATGCACAGCTCAGTAAAAACTGGCCTTGCAGTAAGAGAGTCAGCTGTCAGTCCTTTTTTTTTCCAAGAGTGACAGACTTTAATTTTTTTGGTCATGAGTCATACATAGAGATGTGAATGTGCATATGTGCCCGTGTGTCTGTGAGCTGCTGTTTGTGTGTCAGCAAGGAGAAGAATGTTGGACCTTGACAAGCAGGTGCTGCATCGTTCATGTGCAGCAGAGCACAGCTTTGTAAGTGTGTGTACATAGCATGTCAGTGTTCGTGTGTGTGTGTGTGTGTGTGTGCACTCACCCCCTGTGAGAAATAAAAGGCAGCAATCCCCAAAGGCCAGAAACAGCAGAGCATGGAGAATATGGCGAGGCCAAGGTGATCTCGTGGAGGTACGACTATGAAGTTGTCTTCACTCTCACTGTCGCTGGAGCAGTCCGTCTGCACAGAGAACGGCGGTTATGAAGAAAACACAAGGCCACTTTGCGCCCCGCACAAATGAAACAATTTTTTGAATGCGATGAGCAGTGGTTCTCAAAGAATGCTGTGCTGCCTTTTATTTTATTTATAGTATTGTAGCCTACCAGCAACAGTATAATAGAAATCTTAAAAAGGAGCCAATCTGCTACAATCTATCAGACCCATAGACTGTATGTAAATATGGTCAGCACGAGCGTGCTCCAAAAGTGAAGTCTGCACATTTCTGTTGCCCTCTGGTGGCTGGCTGCAGTCAGACAATAAGTCCCGCCTTCCTCCATTATTGTGTGTGGCACTTTGCTAAACTGACAACTAAAAATACTAATTGATTTTTTCCCCCAAGATATAGCTTATGCCTTTGTGGGTAGTTCTTATACACATTTACCCATGGGTGGAGATCGTTGAAAGATCAGTGAGTGAAGACCAAATGGCTAGATATCTAAATGATCTTCCAGTAATCTCTCAGCGATCTCCAAGATCTCTCAAATTTTTCCACCCTGAATGAAGAGATGGCTTAGAGATCAGTGAGGGATCACTAAAGGTTTGATCAAAAACCAACAGAGTTCATTGAAAGATTGCTGAGAGATCATTGGGAGATTGATGAGATTGTTGACTGCTCATAGGGATCACTGAGGATCCTTGAGCGATCACTTCCCTTTGGAGATCGTTGAGAGATTTGGGAGAATTTGAATTTGAGAGATTTGAATCAAAACAATCTCTAAACTGCGGAGACCGTAGAGACTGCTGGAAGATCATTAAGAGATCTTGGCGATTGCTGACAAATCACTGAAAGATCGTTGAGAGATCTGGCCATTTTTTCATCATTCAGTTATCTCCACCCCGTGTAAAGGAAGTAGAAGAGCACTAGAAACCTCTCAGATATATACTATATATACCTCTTTGGTCACCCAGCAAATTCACAATGATCTCTCAGCAATCTATCCAGGTCTCTCAAGATAATTAGTTATTTGATGTTATGAAAACGGGGGTGTGGTCCCAATTAACTGTGTTTGAGGGAGCTGCCTGTGGGCTGCTGGCGGTGTTCACCATCCATATCATCACTCACCATTGTCTTGGCCCTCATAAATATAGGCAGATTAAATCTTTATAATATTTTGTGGCATCTAAATTGAGGCGGCTGATTTTACCATAAAAAAAAACAGACCCCTTCTGTCACACAATGTGTCCTTGTGTGAGCATTTTCAGTTGAGAGGGCGGTTGATGAATCTGAAAAAAGGGGGGGGGGGAAAAGGCATTTGTGAAATGGGAAACAAAACACGTCACTGCACGCGGGATCATTTGCCTCCACGTAATATCACCGCTCACATTTATGGACTTTTTGTGACGGACCATTAGTTTCTCATTAGTTTTAAGATATGCAGATTCCCACATTTTGGCATCCAAACAACAGATGGCATCAAAAAAGCTACGGTTGAAAGTGCAGCCCATTTCAGATGTGAGATAGTTATGAATCAAAGACACCTCCTCCCTAAAGCTTTATGAAACTATTTCACGCTCCATGCAGCATTCCTCACATTGAACCGCAGTGCCTTCAGCCAGACGGAGGAGACAGCCTTGTATCTGCATACTGTTGAGGGGCCGCACAGTCTCAGGCGCCCAAAATATCTGCACATTTTTAAAACGGGCATAAGGCATTCGGGCCACAAATACAAACAGAAAAGAAGCCGCAGATTGAGGCCACAGTTTCTATATGAGCCATTAAGCTGCGTCCTCGCCCACATTATCCCATTTGAGGGATGATCCGGCATGGGGGCGGAACATGGGAAATAAATGGAAAAAGAAATCACAGCTCACAATATATTGTGTTGAAGAAATTGTGTTCAGTATATCGGTGAGTATTTCAATCAGAGAGATGGGCGAAGGAAGATGGAGTAGAAAGCAGATGAGTGAAATCTTTTAAGATGGTAATCTGACAGAGAGACTGCCTCTACCACCCGGAGGCTTATTCATCTTTTTCATCACACAATCAAATGCGCAGTGATTGCATAGTTTGGATCATAATTTCCTATTTTTTTTTTTAGAAAGAAAACAAAAGACAGTTTTTATACACTGTTTTATACTGTTTTGAGCTAACAAAGGGTATGGACTACCTGTATTAAACTTGATTAATTATAATTACACAGGCTGAATTCTTCTCCTTCCCGCTGCTCCCTTTATGGGTCGCCACGGCAGATCATCTGCCTCCATCTCACCCTATCCCTCACACCAACCCTCTCCATGTCCTCCTTCACTACATCCATGAATCTTCTCTGTGGTCTTCCTCTTTTCCTCCTGCCTGGCAGCTCCATCTTCATCATCCGTTGTCCAATATATCCACTATCCCTCCTCTGCACATGTCCAAACCATCTCAGCCTTGCCTCTCTTACTTTGTCTCCAAACCGCTCAACGTGAGCTGTCCCTCTGATATATTCATTTCTAATCTTCTCCCTCCTAGTCACTCCCAGTGGGAATCTTAGCATCTTCAACTCTGTCACCTCCAGTTCTGCCTCTTTTTGTCAGCGCCACCATTGCCAATCCTTCAATCATAGCAGGTCTTACTATCATCTTGTAACGCTTTCCCTTCACTCTTGCTGCTGTCCTTCTGTCATAAAACACCTCTGACCACTGTTGTGCACTGTCCATTGTTTTGGATGGCTGACCCCAGGTATTTAAACTCATCTACCTTACCTCTACTCCATGCATCTTCACCATTGCACCTGCCTCCCTCTCATTCACACTCATGTATTTCATCTTGCGTTGACTGACTTTCATTCCTCTCCTCTCCAGAGCATACCTCCACCTCTCCAGGTTCTCTTCCACCTGCTCCCTATTCTCACTACAGATCACAATATCATCTGCCAACATCATGGGCCACGGAGACTCCTGTCTGACCTCGTCTGTCAGCCTGTCCATCCCCCTGGCAAACAAGAAGGGGCTCAGAGCAGATCCTCCTCCACTCCTATAGCACCCCTCACCACCATCTCGCTGTTCTTATACATGTATTGCACCACCCTCACATACTTCTCTGCCACTCCTGACTGTAGTACACTTTGTTGGCATGAAACCATACTGCCGCTCACTGATTGTCACGTCACTTCTTAACCTGGCTTCAACAACTCTTTCACATAGCTTCATGGTGTGGCTAATCATACTTAAAATGATAATAGTATTATCATATCAGTAGGACAGGAAGAGCAAATACAGTGTAAAAAAATAATCCTTATCCATATTTCAAACTATTATTGTGCTGAGATTTTGCTTTATTTTGAAATCACCTTCTTTCATCCATTTCTTCTGTTTCCTCCTGATTTTTCTGCATCACCTGCTTCCAACCAACCAAAAGCTTACGTTCGTATCAGTCGTTCACCAGCTGCCTGCACTGTCTTGTTTCTTGATCTGTGCCATCCTCACAGATTACATTTTGGGTTCTTTATATATAATTGGACCAATTCATACAGCAGCTAATAAGTTATACTGTACATTTATTTCAAAGTACACGCTCTTTGTGCAATCTGCGAATAAAGAAAAATGCACACTGGGGCTTAATAGCTTTTTTTTTGATGATGAATTACTTAAATCAGCTTGTTTTCTTTTTTATTAAAAACGCCTAACTGTCTTCAGCTCTGTGCTTTTATGTTTAATTCAATAAGTACAGCGCTGTTGTGTTTGTTTTGTATTAAAAGTTGAAAGCTTTAAATGGCTGAGAGCTTTGGGAATGCACTTGCTTTGAGGGTGAAACTGTTTTCTATTAATTTCTATAAGGCGCATCCCCTAGGTATGTTGCCTGATAAATGATGGCTATTAAGAGGGTGGGTGGTGAATATTTGTGGGGATGCTCCTATAAATGGCAGGAGTAATACTGGAATAATGTTCTCTAAAAATAGATATAGTGTAATAAAAAAGATCTTAAAAAAAAGATAAAGTGATTGTACAAGAAAAAAAAACAATTAATTTGTGTGGGCACTGAGATGCCATGCTGTGCTAGGAAAAATGTATAAATGAGTCCCTTACCTACTTGGTCAATACAGTTTCAGTCTCTCCATAATGATATGCTGAGGTAAAAAAGGTCATAACACATAAGCATAATGCAGCTTACACTGCATACAATGTCACTCTGCCATCGTGGCCTTAAGCAAGCGCCATGGTGCAATCTCTGCAAAACCAGCCATGCTCTATGCTTTGCCTTAGAGCTCACTGACTATATCTGCACAGCCTTCTGGCTGTTTGGAGCATGAAAATACACATCATCCAGGGATCCTTTTGGCTCAGGTTTCAAGGGAGAGAGAAGTCTGAGAAGCAGGGGGAAGTCAGGTAAGGAAGGAATTGAGTTGGCTGGCTGGAGATGGAAAAGGCCTGTAGATGTGAGTATAATAAGGTTATTAATCTAAAAAAAGACATAGAGCCAGCCTCTTTAAACCTATCACAGATTTTCAGAGTGCTGTGACATTATCATTTTCCCTAAATTCATGTTATCCTATAAAAAAAAAATCAAACTTTTTGGCACCAGTGCAAAGCAACCTACACACCACAAGCTACAGTATGACCTTTAAACTGACTCAAGAGCTTAACTTTAAAGGTGAAATATGCAGCAATTACTGGTATTTCCATCTTCAGGTTTTACAATTTCAGTCTGGCTATAACATTTTCAGTGTGATGTGTGCTCTTTTAGCGATTGTGGGTGTGGTGTTATAATGGGGAAAACCATTGCTGAATCTAAAGCTGGATTCACACTACAATGTTTGGACTGACTTTTACTGACATTTTGGCAAACATCTGGCAATGCTGGCAAAAGTTGGTAACAGTTAATGATAGTTGGTGTTTGTTGGCGAACGCTGGCGAAAGTTGTATTCTTTGAAAATTTTTAGTATGCTTAAAATTTACTGACATTTGAAAATAAATGTTGGTGAAAGCTGTGCTCACTTTGTAAAAGTTCCTGAGTGCTGGGTTAAGCTGTGCAGAGCTCGCCCAAGTTGGCGTAAATTAAGCTTCATTGGCAAACGTCGACTGAAATGCTGGCAGAAGCAGATGTTTTTAGACCGAAACTCACAAACATGCACGGACACAAGGGAAATGCCAAAGAAGTGTTGCTGTCCATGGTGCTGGAGTGCCAAAAAGTGAGCAAAGGGGGAATTAAAAAAAAAAAGAAAATATATAATCCCACCAAAATATGTCAGCCCCCCCCCCCCAAAAAAAAAGAAATCTCATCGCGAAATTTACTGTTCTTAATTTTCTGCTCCGTGTGTAATTGGTCTCCAGGATTTATTGGCTCGGCTTCCATTGTTAACCTCATTCACTGTCATTCTTTTAAAAGAATGATTCAAAATGAAAATATCCTGACAGTTGTTGTGAATTAAATCTACAATTTTGCATTCACCAAAGCAGATTAATAAAACTCAGGCCGAGATGAAGGGCTCGCTCTTTCTTGGTTTAAAAGAGAAGCTCGGGTGAACAATAATATAACTGGAGGAAATTTTACAGTTCTCAAACTCATGGACAAAGACAGAGACTGGCATCATCTCTGAAGTGTAGTGGACAGCTCTCATCCATGGCCAAGCAAGGCTGTGGAGTAGGGATGCAAGTTATCAATTAATTCATTAACTGATAATTGATTTACTTTATCGATCGATTACCGATTAATTGATAAGCGGCGTTCTTCCTGAGAATCTGAATTTCCGTCGGTATAATACAGTCTATCTTTAACATATAAAAAGTTGCTGTTTTTGATATACTGAATAAAACATGAACATCATATTCCTCAGTGATTTATTGTACCATTTGCATTTTTTTTTTACTACAGACAATGGCTTTTTTTGTAGTTTAACAAATTTTGTACTGTATAGTGTGTACTATGTGCTGGTACATCTCAGTAAATTACAAATGTCATGATTTTTTATTTATTTTAAAAACTACCAATATCATAAAATGTATCTTTTTCAGTTATATTAAAAAAAACCTTTCATGTTCTAATTTACTGAGATGCACTGGTAGACTGTTTTAACAGGAAAATAAATTGTGAGCTGCTTCAACTGTTGCATGTTAAACATTATCACAGTACCGCGGCAATCCAGGCAAACCCAGTACAATCTGGGCTCCCGCTGTTGTTTGTTACCTCAGTGGTGACTTGCATCCGGTCTGCTTTCCCGTCTAGCAGCAGGTTGAAGGGAGGAGAAAGAGCAAGCTCCATTTGTGGCTGCTGGCTGCAGCCACAGCCGCCACGAGTTTTAATGGGTGCAGAAGGGGAGGCAGCAGGGATGGGTTTTTGCACTCGTGTAGCTTGCTGCAGTCTGTTTTTCTGCCCTGTTGGTTTGATGGGTGAACATTGGAACGTGCCATTGGAAGTTGTTGTGGCTCTCCATTGTAACCCGAAAGGGCAAGTTTTTTCGCTCTGCACAGCGCATATGTGCTCTGGGGGCTTAGCGTCTTCTTCTGCTTTTTTGGTTGAAATGCAGCAGTGGGTGACTGTGTGTGCCCCCGCCTGGATGGCAAAGCCACTACATTTCATAGCATAAGCTCCCATTGAAAGCGACTGCTGAGTTATCAATTAATTCACAACTAATTTAATTTAGTTGACTAAATTCTTATCAACAATTAATCAAAAGTCAATTAATCATTAACATCCCTACTATGGAGTTAAAAAGCTCCTTTAAAGATAGTAAAAGTTAGTGTGCGCTGGATTAAAAAAAGTCTGCTCACAAATGTAATTTCACCCACGTTTGGACTAATTTCTCTGATTTTTCAAAACATCTGTAAAAGTCGGTCCAAACATTATAGTGTGAACTCAGCTTAATGCACATCATAATGTCTAAACGAAAAAATAAAATGTTAGATTTTTTCCTTTGGTGTTTTTCATGAGGCAATGATGATTACCAGTCATTTCAACATCATATTCCTTTAATCTGAGACACTGACCACTGCAACCGGCAAAAATAATACTACATGTTTGCATAAACAACATCAAGTTTGGCCCTCCTTGAAAAACTAAGACCTGAATACTAAAAGGCAGTGGCAATAAAATGGTGACTCATGAAAATAGTTATTCTTCTGATTATTTCTAACAATTCATTTTCAAAGGTAAAAAAACAAAACAAAACAAAACATGCACACAGTTCAGCACAACCCTGAAAAACTGCCTCACACTCCTCTTTGCTCTGTGTATGCATGTGTATCTGACATGCAGATCAGCAGACCAGGAGGCAAAACGACAGTACAGCAAGAAAATATTCACCCACTTCAGCAACACCAGAGATGCATGTTCTGTCTGGCGTGGCATACAGACCCTCACCAACTACAAACCTCCACCCCAGACCTGTATGTTTGACACCACACTGCTCAACAACCTAAACAAACTTTTTCAGCTGCTATATGAAGCACAAAACAGCACATCAGCACAGAAGACCACTCCTCCTCCGGACGAGCAGGCCATGAGTCTGGATCCAGCTAGCGTGAAGAGGACCCTCTGCAGGATCAACCCACGCAAGGCAGCTAGTCCAGACAACATACCGGGTCGTGTCCTGAAGGACTGTGCAGAAGACCTCAAGAATGTCCTGGCCGACATCTTCAACATCTTTCTAACTCAAGCTATTGTCCCCACATGTTTCAAAACTGTCACCATAATACCAGTCCCAAAGAAGCCCGAACCCTCCAGCTACAATGATTACTGGCCCGTAACACTGACCTCCATTAATGAAGTGCTTTGAGTGGCTAGTCATGCAGAACATCAAGTCCATCCTGCCTTTCTCCCACGACCCATCTCAGTTTGCATACAGGTCAAACAGATCCACAAAAGATGTCATCACTGCTGCTCTCCATCCAGCCCTCACCCACCTGGACTCAAAAAACTCCTACGTGCGAATGCTGTTCTTGGACTTCAGTTCAGCATTCAACACAATCATCCCCCAGAACCTAATACAAAAACTCAGACACTTGGGACTCAAAACCTCTCTCTGTAACTAGGTGCTGGACTTTCTCACAGGAAGGCCACAGAACGTGCGGGTTGGCAGCAACACCTCCCAGACCATCACACTGAGCTCAGGGGCCCCACAAGGGTGCGTGCTCAACCCACTTCTCTTCACCCTGCTGACCCACGACTGCGTACCAGCCTATAACACCAACCACATCATCGTTTGCAGACAACACGACGGTGGTGGGCCTCATCACCCACAACGAGGAGGCCAACTACAGAAATGAGGTGAGCCAACTGGTCCAGTGGTGCAGAGACAATAACCTCTCCCTGAATGTGGGAAAAACCAACGAGATTGTGGTTGACTTCAGGAGGGGTTACACACAGCACCCCCCTCTGATCATCGATGGTGCAGCTGTTGAGAGGGTGAGCAGCACCAAGTTCCTGGGGGTGCACATCTCTGAGTACCTCTCCTGGTCCAACAACACCACATCACTGGCCAAGAAGGCTCAAACTCACCTCCATTTCCTCCGCAAACTGAGGAGAGCATGAGTCCCACCCCCAATCATATTGTGGTGGCATGAAATAATAAGCAGCGAACTGAGAGTTTTTAAGGGAGTTTATTAATCATACCACTATCACAACACCCACTCCAACGCCGTGCAGGCGCGCCGGAGAGGGCCCGGAGGCTCTCGTCAGGAGACACGGAATGCGTGTGTCAGAAGCAGTGGTCAGAGAGCTGTGAGAGAGAGTTACAGAGCAATGCAGTTTTTATACCCAGTTACAGACAATACATGAAAGGCATGGGACATTTGCATCACACTGAGAGCAGGAAGCATGAACGTTTGCATTTGAGTCATACATATCAACAGCGGAACTGGCAGGAAGAAGCTAGACAAAGAGTGGCTGCCTATTGATCTCTGTCATTGTTCTGCTAATTGCTCCAGCTGTGCGCTCTGCTTGTCCATAGGCTGTGAGGGTTACCCACAATATATTCTTTTCACCAGCTGCATCACGGTATGGTACAGAAGCTGTACCACCTCCTGCCGGAAGACACTACAACACACAGTGAAAACAGCCAGCAAGATCATTGGTGCCCTTCCGCCCCCCCCCAAAGACATCTACCTCACCCACCTCACTTGCAGAGCCATCAAAATCGCAGGTGACACCTCCCACCCCTCACACTCCCTCTTTAGCCCCCTGCCCTCGGGGAAAAGGTACTAAAGCCTCCAAACATGCTCCACAATGACATAACGCACGGCTCAGGAGACGCACACACACAGGCTTAGAGTAGTTCAAAGAGTTTATTAACAGCAGGAGTGAATGAGTGCGTGTCTGCGGGATGTAAATGTGTTGGTGATGGTGTCTGCTCCAGGCACAGAGGCAGGTGACCGTACAGCCGAGCAACCCTATGGAGAGAGCACAGGGAGAGGGTGACGGGCATACACCAACACAGGAGGGATTTATGGCGAGAGAAGGACTTACTTGGTGGGTCAGGACAGCTGGCACAACAAGGGGGCGAAGCCCGGAAGACAGCCACCTGGAGAGCTCCGTACAGCAGCGAGGATTGGGCGATGGAGAGGAGATGTCCGCCGCTGGGGAATCCACCTGTGCACAGGGGAGAAGACTGAAGAAAAGAGGTAAGCGATCTTCTTACCAAAATGGTGACGCTGAAGGGAAGTATGCTCACAACAGTGAGGGACGAAGTCTGACGGCTTCAGGCCGAGCCTCCGGGCGAGACGGCCTTTATCCCTCGCCGCTGATGATTGTCAGGTGCGTGAGCAGGTGGCGCCGCTGATGAATGGCGCGGCGTGACAGTACTCCCCCCTCTAGCAGCGCCTCCTGGCGATGGCTTATCCGGGTGCGCTCGGTGGAAGTCCGCGATGAGCGATGGGTCCAACACAAACGACGGGGGCACCCATTGTCGATGCTCGGGCCCATAGCCCTCCCAGTCCACCAGGTATTGCAACCCACGACCTCGGCGCCGGGAGTCCAGGATGGAGGAGACGGACCAGGCCGGATGGCCACCAATCATCCGGGGCGCGGGTTGCGCTGCAGGAGGAGGGCAAAGGGGGTCAGTGACTGCCAGTTTCACCTTCGACACATGGAAAGTGGAATGGATGGGATGCGGAGGGAGGGGGGAATAGCCACGCGCACAGCCACCGGGTTGATGATCCGGGTGATGGGAAAGGGACCCATGAATCGCTGTGCCAGCTTCCTCCTCTCGCCTTTTAATGTGACGTCCTGGGTAGACACATACACGAGTTGCCCAACTCTGTACGCCGGGGCAGGTCTTCTGTGCCGGTCCGCCACGGTCCTGTTGCGCTCCGCTGTGCGTAAAAGCGCATGACGCGCGGCAGCCCAGGTGGAGCGGAACTGCCTAAGGTGCGCCCTAACAGAGGGGACAGTTACCTCGCTCTCCTGCGCTGGAAACAGCGGGGGGTCGTAACCCAGGGACGCCTTGAAGGGGGACATCCCCGTTGCAGAAGAGCGGGCGGTGTTGTGGGCATACTCCACCCAGGCGAGATGGTTGCTCCAGGACGTCGGCTTGGATCTAGTAACACAGCGGAGCGCAGCCTCCAGCTCCTTATTGGTCCTCTCACACTGCCCGTTAGACTGGGGGTGATGGCCGGAGGAGAGGCTCACCTTGGCTCCGATGGCGTTACAAAAGGATCTCCAAACCTCGGATGAAAATTGGGGACCCCGGTCCGAGACCACGTCCACCGGAATCCCGTGCAGCCTGACCACGTGTTGGACGAGGAGGCCCGCCGTCTCCAGGGCAGTAGGGAGACCTCGCAGGGGGATGAAGTGCGCCGCCTTGGAGAAACGGTCCACGATGGTCAGGACGGTGTCAAATGAGTTGGAAACGGGGAGTCCGGTGACGAAGTCCAGTGCGATGTGCGACCAGGGCCTGCCGGGGACGGGCAGAGGCTGGAGCAGACCCGCTGGGGGGGCATTTCCCGACTTGCTGGTGGCACAGATTGGGCAAGCCCGGGCGTAGCGGGCTGCATCCCTCCGCAGGCCTGGCCACCAAAAGGACCGTTGGAGGAGGCTGATCATCCGAGAGGTGCCGGGATGACAGGTGAGCCGGGAGGTGTGGAGCCAGTGGATGACCTCTCCTCGGGCCGCAGATGGGACGAACAGTCTTCCCTCCGGTCCGCCGCCAGGATCAGGTTCCACCTCCTGCGCCTTCCGGATCTTGTCTTCAATGTCCCAAGAGATGGCACCGAGGACGCACGACCTGGGCAGGATAGTGTGGGGCGTCTCCTCAGCCTCCACGGGGGTGAACTGCCTAGAGAGGGCGTCAGGCAGGCCGTTTTTGGAGCCCGGCCTGAAGGTGATTGAGAAGCTTAACCTGGCGAAGAACAAAGACCAGCGCGCCTGGCGGGCATTCAGGCGCTTGGCAGATCGTAAGTATTCTAAGTTCTTGTGGTCCGTCAGGACCACAAACGGCAGGTCCGCCCCCTCTAGCCAGTGGCGCCACTCCTGTAAGGCGAGTTTAATGGTCAGGAGCTCTCTGTCCCCCACATCGTAGTTCCTCTCCGCCGGGGACAGGCGCCGGGAGAAGAAGGTGCACGGCCGTTTGGCGCCATCGTCAGGTGACCGCTGGGATAACACTGCTCCCACTCCCGTGTCCGATGCGTCCACCTCCACAATGCACTGCAGCGCGAGGTCGACCTGGCGAAGGACCCGGGAGGAGGAGAACTCCGCCTTCAGCGCCCTAAAGGCAGCAGCGACCTCTTCAGTCCACCGGAACGGGACCTTCGGGGACGTGAGGCGGGTCAGCGGTCCGACGATTGAGCTGAAATTTGGGACAAAGCGGCGGTAAAAATTGGCGAAGCCAACAAACTGTTGCACCTGCTTCCGGGATGCGGGAGTAGGCCACTCCACCACCGCCTTCACCTTCTCTGGGTCTGGGAGCACCTGGTCTTGAGCGATGATGAATCCCAGGAAGGATGTGGTCCTAGCGTAGAATTCGCATTTCTCAGCCTTCACGTACAGACGATTCTCCAGCAGTCTTTGGAGGACCCGGCTCACATGGACCTGGTGCTCGTCCCTGGACCTGGAGAAGATAAGGATGTCATCCAGGTAGACGAACACAAAAAGGCCGATGAAATCCCGGAGGACGTCATTAATGAGGCGCTGAAAGACGGCAGGAGCGTTGGTCAGCCCGAACGGCATGACGAGATACTCAAAGTGGCCGTTCGGGGTACGGAAGGCTGTCTTCCATTCATCTCCCTCCCGGATCCGGACGAGGTGGTAAGCGCTGCGTAAATCCAGCTTGGTAAACCAGGTCGCCCCCTGGAGGGAGTGAAAGGCAGTGTCCATGAGGGGCAGGGTGTAACGGTCCCTCTCAGTGATGTCATTTAGCGCTCGGTAGTCTATGCAGGGGCGGAGGGATCCGTCCTTTTTCCCGACAAAGAAAAACCCTGCCCCCACGGGTGACGACGATGGGCGAATAATCCCAGCGCTCAGTGATTCCTTCAGGTATGTATTCATGGTCTCCTTCTCCGGCGCCGACAGGCTGTAGAGCCGACCAGATGGCAGGGGAGCCCCCTGGCGGAGGTTGATGGTACAGTCATATGGTCGATGCGGGGGAAGAGACATAGCTTTCGATTTGCTAAATACCATACCCAGGTCGTGAAATTCTGGAGGCACCAGTGACAGGTCCGGAGGTGCTGTATCCACCACAGGGGGAGCCGCGGATGGGGAGCAGGCAGCGGACTGAAGGCAGGTGCCCATACAGAAGGTACTCCATGCCGATACCCCAGCGGACCTCCAGTCCAGGACAGGGTTGTGGAGGCGTAGCCAGGGATACCCCAGGATGACGGGCGACACAGAGTTGGGCAGGACGTAAAATACCATCTCCTCCCGGTGGTTCCCTGAGATGATGACTGGGACAGGCATGGTTTGGTGAGAAACTCTCCCAAGGAAGGCACGGGAGAGATGGACCAGGGAGATGGGGTGTTTTAATGCCTGACAGCGGATGCCCAATCGGGTTGCCAGGCCTTGTGAAATGAAGCTGCCCTCTGCGCCCGAATCCACCAGTGCGTGGGTGAGGTGCCCAGTGGGATTGTGGCAAAAACGGATGGGCAGCTTTAATTGAGTGAGAGTGTCTAACCGGTTGGGATCCGCGAGGCTCCCTACAGCGATTCGCGGACCCCGCCGACTGGCTTTCCGCAGGCAACGCTCCACAGTGTGTTGGTCACCTCCGCAATACATGCAGAGGCCCAACTCACGGCGGCGTTGTTTCTCCGCAGGGGAAAGCTTGGTCCAGCCCGTCACCATCGGCTCCGACTCCTCGGGGCACGATGCTGGCGGCGCCGCCAGGGGGCGAGCTTGGAACAGGTGCGGCGAGACTCCACGAGGGCGAGAAGAAGAAGACCTCCGCCCCGAGGAACGCTCGCGTAACCTGTTATCCAAACTTATCGCTAAGGATGTCAGCTCCGCTAGCGTCCCAGGGATATCCCGTCCAGCCAGTTCATCCCTCAGATCACTATTGAGGCTGCGGAGGAACAGGCCACAGAGGGAGCGTTCCTCCCAGCCCAATTCCTCCGCCGCTACCCGGAAGTCGACCGAGTAGTCCGCTGCCGACCGGCCTCCCTGCTGGAGAGCGAGAAGCCGATCGACCTGGACCGTCTCGGTTTGAGAATGGTCAAAGACCTCCAGAAAGCGCCTCACGAACTGGTCATAGGTGAGGGTGGCATAACTGGGCCTCGCCATTACGGCGTAGGTCCAAGTTAACGCACGCCCCTCCAGAAGATTCCCTATGTAACCAATCCGACTGTGATCCGAGGGAAAATCTCCGGGCACACGGTGGAACACGGACTCACACTGCATAATGAACCCCCGCGCTCCGCCGAGCTTACCGCTAAAGCGGGCGGGGGTCGGAATCGGTGTGAGCCGAACCGGTGCCACTGGAGCCGGCTGGACGGCCGCTGGAACAGCAGGAGCCGCGCCACCCTGACGAGCCGGGGGAACGGCTGTTGAGGATCTAAGCGGCCCAACCGGTTAGTTAAGTTTAATAATTGATTCAGAATAACCTGCTGTTGATAAGCAATCTGATCCACTCTAGCCTCGAGAGTGGTAAACCGGTGTGCGAGCCCGCCGTCCGCCGAGCCGCTCTGCTGAAGCCGTACTGACATAACGCACGGCTCAGGAGACGCACACACACAGGCTTAGAGTAGTTCAAAGAGTTTATTAACAGCAGGAGTGAATGAGTGCGTGTCTGCGGGATGTAAATGTGTTGGTGATGGTGTCTGCTCCAGGCACAGAGGCAGGTGACCGTACAGCCGAGCAACCCTATGGAGAGAGCACAGGGAGAGGGTGACGGGCATACACCAACACAGGAGGGATTTATGGCGAGAGAAGGACTTACTTGGTGGGTCAGGACAGCTGGCACAACAAGGGGGCGAAGCCCGGAAGACAGCCACCTGGAGAGCTCCGTACAGCAGCGAGGATTGGGCGATGGAGAGGAGATGTCCGCCGCTGGGGAATCCACCCGTGCACAGGGGAGAAGACTGAAGAAAAGAGGTAAGCGATCTTCTTACCAAAATGGTGACGCTGAAGGGAAGTATGCTCACAACGGTGAGGGACGAAGTCTGACGGCTTCAGGCCGAGCCTCCGGGCGAGACGGCCTTTATCCCTCGCCGCTGATGATTGTCAGGTGCGTGAGCAGGTGGCGCCGCTGATGAATGGCGCGGCGTGACACACAAGACTGCTTAACAGCTTCGTTCATCAGGCCATCAGGACCCTGAACTCTGTCCACTGCCCCCCCCACCACCACCACCTTCCTGGACTGTAACACAATCACAAGCACAATAACTACCTCAGCTGTTGGCACAAAAAGACTGGCACACCAACAGTAATACATTTGCTGCTGTATGTCTCTGCACTTTTACCGCAACCATGTGCACAAATGCCATATCTGCTGCCGTCTGTCTGTCATTGCAATACTGATCATGTGCAGTCCTATCTGTTACTGTCTGCACCTACACTGTCACATTGAACTGCAACTATGGGTACTACATCCCTAGTTTTCTGTATATAGGATTGCTAGGTTTTATCATTGTTAATCGTTTATCTCTATTTGCACTATGGGAGGTCTGGGTCTATCTTTTGTCGCCATTTGCACTACAGGTTGCATTACTGTACACAGACTGCTGTTGTTGTTTTCTTTTTTCCAGCCTTATTCCTTTTGTCTTTTTATATTGTGCACACCACTGAAGGGAGAGAGAAACACCATTTCAATTCTCCTGTATGTCCTGTACGTACAGTAGTATTGACAAATAAAATCTTTGAATCTTTGAGTCTTGAATCTTTGTGTGACCATGACAAAAAACACAGAGAAGATGAAACAGAAACCATGACGAAACTTGGTGTCTTTGATTTTTTGTTTGTTTGTTTGTTTGTTTTATATTCTTGACTGGCTCCCTATGTGCTGTCAGTGGCTGGGTGCTACACCTGCTCTGATAGCAGCCCAAAAATAGTCCATACACAGAAGCGTAATAAGAGGCTGAGGGCAAGGTCTCCAAACACAACTCCACAGTTGTAAGACATAAATTAGTGATGGTTGATTGAGAGCATTATTGTGTGAGTCTATACATTATTTCATTGGCCAATTCTGCATTATTACTCTTAACTTAAATGGTAGTTCATTAAAGATTTCCCCTGACTCATTTTCTATGGACTGAGAGAAACCAAACTTCCCACGGTTATTAGTCTTTCTCCACATAGATACCACCAAGGATCACACACTTCTCCCATCGCTTTATGCAGTTGTGGAGACCTCACCTGTAGAAGCCTGGAGGTTGCATCAGAAGCCACGACTTCACCTCAGAAATCAGCAGTTCATCGTCTTGGAAGTGCTTGCCCTTCAAAAAATGACTCCATGGTTGGAAAGCGGTGGAAGTCAGACAGTGCGAGATCAGGAGAATAAGGAGGATGAGGAAGGATTTCATGAACCAGTGTTCGTCTTCTGCAATTTCTGCAGCAGTGAAGCATAGTAAGTCCCGCTAATTGTGGTACCTTTTACCAGGAAATCCATCATCAATACTCCATGCTGGTCCCAAAAGACCTTGACCACATGACCTTGCCTGTCAAGGGTTGGACACGTGCCTGATTCAGAGGTGGTGAGTCATCATGCTTCCATTGATTCCACTGGGCTTTAGTTTCTGGATTCTGGATGATAGTGATGGATGAATGTTTCGTCCTATGTGATTAGTGTATGGAAGAAGTCCGCCTGGTTTTCTTGGCACATGGCCAAAAGAGCCTGAGAGCATGTGACTTGTTCCTGCTTCTGGAAAGGTGTGAGTAACCGGGGAAACGATCGTGCAGACAACTTCCACATGAGCAAATGGGCATGGAGGTTACTGACATACTGGGCTCTAAAATGGTGGTCTCCACTTACCAGAAGGTGTCTCCATCACCGTGGCCACCCAGGAATAGGTGCTGCTTCCACCAAGGTCCAACCACACTTGAACTGTCGATGCCAGTGCTTCACTACGCCACACGATGGGGCATCCTCCCTATATGTCTCCAGTGGTGTGTGTCCTCTCAAGTACAGGAACCTGATAACTGCTCTGCATTCAACTGGCTCCCTTATCACACCTTCCTCCATCTTAGCACCTGTAAAAGAGAAGCTCTTAGGAGTTCAGAGCAGTAAATTACCATGTGACCTATAGAGACATGTATTTTCATACAAGTGCAATTTCTGTCTCCTACAATAACTGGAAGTGGGTCAGGGGAAATCTTTGATGAGAAGAACCTCGTGTGCGTGTTTTTGGTGCATTGTCAGTTGTTTACCTCCACTGTGAATACACTACTGTATGTGCATGCAGAGGCTGCAATCAGAGCACAGAGATGTCCTTTGGGGTGTAAATCCTGTCAACATGACACAATGAATTGCCAGGTAACAAACAACTAATTGATGATGCCACCCATCTGCCATGACAGCATAACCAATGATAACCAGTAATTTCCACAACAGGGAATGTGCTCCTGCACATGCTTGGCACTGTATTTTCTACCACCCAAACCTGAACCTGATTTTGTAGCTTGTGACAGAAACCCTGGTGGTTTTCTTTAATTTTATTTGTAAAGCATACTGTGTACTATGTAAAATGCAAAACAAATGTTAATAGAATAGAACAGAATAGCTTTTTATTGTCATTGCACAATACAAGCACAACAAAATTAAGGTGCATCTCCAGTCTCTGGTTAATAACATACACACTCAGATACATCACATACCCATCAATGCTAAATAGATACAAATAATGACATAGTAAAAATACAATAAAATGCAATAAAATAAGGCAACAATAAAATAAAGACTAAGGTTACATATATTTACACTGTATATAAAATACACAGTAGAAAGGGCAGCAGTGAAATAAGGCCGAGATTATTTGCATAAATGTAATGTTGCACTAAAAGTAATACATTTTTGCACAGGAAATGATTGTAAGATTTTATGGAATTTTACCAAAACGTGATTACAGTTTATGCATATCCAATGTTCTAACGGTCCAGGGAAAAAAGGCTATTTGACATCCTGGCTGTGCGAGTTTTGATCGACCTATACTGTCTACCAGAAGGGAGCAGGTTGAACAGGTGGTGGATTGGATGGAAGGGATCGGACAGGACGGCTTTAGATTTTCAGAGGCAACAGGAGGTGGTGATCTCCTCCAGCTGGAGGAGGGGACAGTCAATGATTTTCTGTGCTGTATTGCTCACCCACTGGACAGCCTTCCCATCTGCAGCCGAACTGCCCGCAAACCACACTGTAATACAGTATGTGAGTACACTCTCGATGGTCGTGTGGTAGAAGGACACCAGTAGCTTCTTTTCCAGTCTGTTCTTTCTCAAGATCCTTAGAAAATGAAGTCACTGCTGGGCCTTCTTTAAAACAGCTGTGGGATTTGTGGACTAGGTAAGCTGCTCTGAGATGAAGCTACCCAAGAACCTGAAGGATGTCACTCTCTCCACCTGATCTCCATTAATAAAGACAGGAGCATAGCACCCCCCCTCTCCCCATTACCCAAGAAGTTGATCATGGCCTCTTTAGTATTTGTGCTGTTCAAGAGCAGAATGTTGGCCTTGCACCACTCTGCCAGAAGATGGACCTCCTCCCTGTAAGCAGTCTCATCACCTCTTGATGTAAGCCCTATCACTGCGGTGTCATCTGCAGACTTAATAATATTGTTGGTGGAACGATGGGGGTCATAATTGTAGATGTATAGGGTATACAGAAGTGGGCTCAGCATGCAGCCCTGTGGTGAGCCTGTGCTGAGTGTGAGAGGGGAGGAAAGGTAGGAGCCCAGCTTCACACGTTGTGGCCTGTTTGAGAGGAAGTTCTTAATCCCGGCACAGGTGGAGGATGGGAGATGTAGGGAGGTGTGCCGCAGAACCAGACTCTCGAAGTACTTCATCACCACTGATGTGAGAGCAATGGGCCTGTAGTTACTGGTGTCTTTGGGATTGGAATGGTGATGGCTATTTTTAGCCTGGTTGGGACGACGGCTTGAGACAAGGAGAGATTAAAAATAGTGGTGAGGATCTCTGAGAGCTGGTCAGCACAGGTAGCAAGTATTCTACCAGGTATACCATCAGGTCCGGCAGTGCTGATAATGCTAGTAAATCTTATATTACAGTGAAATAAAGTGAGACATACATCCCATTAGTGTTTTAAAACCACATCACATTTGACCATACAGACATACGTATACACCCGTTGGCCATTTTAATAGGTGCACCTGTTCAACTGTTTGTTAATGGAAATGTTTATTCAGGCAATCACATGGCAGCAACTCACTGGATTTAGATATATAGACATGATCAAGATAAACTGCTGAAGCTGAAATAAACATCAGAATGTGGAGGAAAGGTGATTTAGGTGAGTTTGAGTGTTGTATGGTGGTGTGCCAAATAAGCTGGTCCGAGTGTTACAGGAACTGCCGATCTACTCAAATTTTCAAGCACAACCATCTCTAAGGTCAACAGAGAATGGTCTAAAAAAGATAAAATGTAATGTGAGCAGCATTTCTCTAGGTCCAAATTCTTTGTTGATGATAGAGATCAGAGGAGAATGGCCAGATTAGTTCAAGTTCATTACACTCATTACAACCAAGGGATACAGAAGAACCTCTCTTAAGGCACAATGCATTGACCCTTGAAGAAAATGGGCTACAGCCGCAGAAGACCTCAACTGGTGCAGCTACTGTCAGCCAAGAACAAGAGACTGAGGCGACAGTTCACACAGGCTCACTGAAATTGGACAACAGAAGACTGGACAAACATTGCCTCATCTGAGTCCCAATTTTTGCTCCAACAGTTAAGGTCAGAATTTTTTGTAAGCAACATGGAAGAATGGATGTATGCATGCAGCATCATAGATATGCAGCTAACAAATCTGCAGGACCTGGGTGATGCTAGCATGTCCACATAGACCGAGAGCTTAATTTGTGCTGGATATTGCAGGATCTTGTTCCGGCACCTCCCACAATGGGATCGGAACCTTTTCAGTGGGATCCAGCACCTCTTATTTCACTATATAAAATGTATACTATATAAAATAAATAGGTTTTGTCTATTAATTAATATTATCTATTATTAGTCTTTATTTGTTGCACAAAAATCAATTGTTTACCTATTTTATTTGGATTTTAAATTGGATTTTAGCAAGGTGGTGGGGAGGAGGCGCTGAGTGCTTCAGGTAACAAAAGGTGTGGATTGAATTAGCTCCTAGCATCAAGGAGGAAGCTTAATTGCTGAAAGACAGGCAACTTTATGGGATTTCTTTAAACCAGCTGAACAGTCAGAATCTAAGAAGGGGAAATCTTTTGGTGGATATGAATAAACAGTGGCTAGCCCTGTTGAGACAGGACAGATTACAGTGCCAAGGTAGGAGCGGTGTTACTAGCCCAGCAGTGCCTGTTGTTAGCAGAGAATCATGTAGAATGGTGATGGTGAATTTATCCCTGATGGACTGAAGGATCTCTGAACTGATGCTGTGTTCTGACTGAACTGATGCCTTATCGGCCTTCTGTCTCCATTCCATATATGAAGTCATGGATTGCAAGAGGACACAAAATGGAGACACTAAGACGAATAAAGAAACAAATAGAAGAAATTAAGTTGAGGATTGTGTGGATAATTTATGGCCTGATATGGGTAAATAAGCATAAAAGAATATCATAAATATCTATAAATATTGTACTGTAGCATACATTTATGCTCCATATGCTGTTGTGTAGTGTGTGAGTTTTTTTTAGTTTTTGTCAGGTCAGGCATTGGCTTGCTTGCTACTGGATAACCATGAAAACCGGTACTACCTGTCTCATGGGTCAGGCCGTCGGCAACACAACCGGCATCCCCACCCTTCTGAGGGCGTGGAGGGTGAAACAGGGCATCCTGGCAGAACTAAAAACAATATCTGCCACAGGTCTGTGGTGGACCACTCCCAGTTACACAGGGTGAGACTGGACACCCTGGCAGATAAACACATCTGTCGCAAGGTCTGTGGTGGACTGTGCCAGTCAGTGCATTGTGACATGCACTACACAAAGAGCAGAGATAAACAAACCTATCATGTGGTCAGTCACTGCAACAGATACTGGAGTCAGTTTGTCTTGGCTTGTCCTTGACACTGATAATACCTTTATCTGCCAAGAATGTGCTGCTAGTCCAGCAAAAGCTAGCAGTGCTCAAATACTTTGCAGGCAGTTTCATGAAATGGTCAATCAGAAAGCAACTCATACCGGCTTGGACGTCGCCTGGGCTTACAAGGTCTGCGCTGATCTGTTCACACTCCGACAGGCAGCGAAAAGTAAGCTAGGAGCAGGAAGACAAAGGAAGAGGAAAACAGCAGCCTTGTGTGTAGCACAATGGAATGTACGCACTCTGTTGGACAGAACAACATCACAGTGCCCGGAAAGACAGACCGCACGTGTGGCCCTGGAAATGAACACGTACAATGTAGACATAGCTGCACTTAGTGAAACAAGATTGCCTGGATATGACAGCTTGGAAGACCATGGGTACATCTTCTTTTGGAGTGGGAGATCAACTCAAGAAAGGAGAGAAGCAGGAGTGGGCTTTGCAGTTAGAAAGGAGATAGCAGCAATGCTTGATGAGGAACCGGTGCCAATCAATGACAGGATAATGACTATGAGACTCCCACTACAGCGGAAGATGTATGCCACACTCATCAGTGTATATGCCGCAACAAAGACCAACACAGAGGAGGTGAAGGAAGAGTTATACAGTGATTTACGTGAGACTATCAGGCGTGTACCAACTGATGACAGGCTGATACTCGTTGGAGATTTTAATGCCAGAGTTGGTTCGGACACTGAGAAATGGAAAGGAGTGCTAGGCAGTCATGGAGTAGGCAAGTGCAATGCTAATGGAGAACTTCTACTGGCACTATGTTCACAGTACAACCTTGTAATAACCAACACTCTATTTAAGCACAAGGACACACACAAGAAGACATGGATGCACCCAAGATCCAAGCACTGGCACTTATTAGACTACATCATAGTCAGGTAGAGACATAAGGGATGTATTGGACACCAGAGCAATGAGAGGTGCGGAATGTGGTACTGATCATGTTATGCTGAGATCTAGATTAAGGATTTGCAGATGAAAACAGCACTGCAGGACGGGTGCGAAGCCACCACGGAAGCTAAACACTAGTGCACTGAAAGGCCAAAAGAAGCAGGAAGAACTTACACAGGAAATGGATGAAAACTTGAAAGACTGGGACAGCAACAACTCAGAGAATGACATAGAAGAGAAATGGGCAACATTGAAGGATACGGTGTATCAGACTGCGAGTGATGTATTAGGTTACCCTGAGATTAAACATCAAGACTGGTTTGATGAACATGATGAACACCTGAAAAAACTACTAGAAGCGAGGAATACAACTAGGCAGGAAAACCTACAGTGTAACACAAGGTCGAAGAAGAAGAAATACTCAAAGGCTCAGAGTGAGCTACAGGAGTACACAGAGATGAAGTCCAACTGGTGGGATGAAAAAGCAGAGAAACTTCAAACTGCAGCAGACAGAAATACATGAAAACATTCTTCACAGGTTTGAGAGAAATCTACAGCCCTAAACCAAGAGGATTGATCCAACTAAAGGCTATGGATGGTGAAACGGTTTTGCAGGAGAAAAACAAGATCCTGGACAGATTTGCAGACCACTTTGACCAACTACTAAACAACCCTGGAGAGCTCACTGAACAGGCTAAAGAAGCTCTAGTGCAGCGACCAGCTGTATCAAGTCTGGATGAACCACCAAATTTTGATGAACTAATGGCAGCTATCAGGACAGCACAGGATGGTAAAGCTCCAGGAAGGGATGGAATTCCAGCAGAAGTGTGGAAATTTGGTGGTGTTCAGCTGACCAACTGCCTGCACAAGCTCATCTAAGAGATATGGGGTGCCCAGAAAGTACCTCAAGACTGGAAGGATGCAAGTATTAAGATAAGATAAGATAAGATAAGCCTTTATTAGTCCCACAACGGGGAAATTCCAGGATTGCAACAGCACAGGGATAGCAACACTCAGAGCAACAATCAGAAGGCAAGAAAAAAAAAAAAAACAAAACAAAAAAAAAAAAAAAAAAAAAACCAAGCAAGAGCAGCTAATATACATATGTACGTATTACTATAAAATATATATATATACACACACACACAGACACACAGTGCAGAGCATTGTAGCTGGATGGAATAAATATATGAATATATGAACACACAGTGCAGAGCATTGTAGCTAGATGGAATAAATATGTAAATATATAAACACCCACAGTACGGAGCATTGCAGCTAGGTGGAATAAATATGCAAGTATATAAACACACACAGTGCGGAGCAATGTAGCTAGATGGAATAATATGTAGATATATAAATATATAAACACACCCAGTGCTGAGCATTGTAGCTAGATGGAATAAATATGTAAATATATAAACACACACAGTGCAGAGCATTGTTGCTAGATGGAATGAAACAGCATAACCGTCTACTTAGTTATCCTACATGGTATGATTATGTGCCCATACATATTCTCACCCTCCATAGCAACCGGTAAGTTCCTAGTTGTATGCCGGAGGGGACCATTGTGTAAGTCTATTGCATCTTTTGCATTCAAAAAACTATTAGTTTGTTACGTCTTTTTGCTATCTCTGCGAGCAGCCCTGCTTAGGTTGTACAGTCTGACAGCCGTTGGTAGGAAGGACCTACGAAACCTCTCGGTTGTGCACCTGGGATGATGTAGTCTGCTGCTAAATGAGCTCCTCAGTGCATTCAGTATGTCCTGCATAGGGTGGAACTCGGACTCCAGCAGAGATGACAGTTTAGCCACCGTCCTTCTCTCTCCTATCTCCTCCATCGGATCAAGGCGCTGCCCCAGGACAGAGCTAGCTTTCTTAATCAGTTTGTTCAGTCTCTTCCTATCGGCTGCAGTAATGCCACTGCCCCAGCAGACCACTCCAAAAGTGATGGCTGATGCCACCACCGTGTCATAGAATGACTTCAGCAGCGCCCCTTGTACACCAAAAGACCTGAGTCTCCTCAGCAGGAACAGCCTGCGCTGTCCCTTCTTGTAGAGTGCATCAGTATTGTGTGACCAGTCTAGTTTATTGTTCAGATGAATACCCAGGTACTTATAGGATGTCACCATCTCGATGTCTGTTCCCTGTATATTTACTGGTACTGTGAGGGGCTGCCCATGCCTGCGGCAGTCCACCACCAGCTCCTTAGTTTTCCTCGCGTTGATCTGGAGGCAGTTCCGATGGCACCAGTCCACGAAGTCCTGGATAAGCCCTCTGTACTCAGCTTCATCTCCATTGGAGATGAGGCCAACGATCGCAGAGTCATCAGAGAACTTCTGTAGATGGCAGTGTGTTGTGTTGTGTGAGAAGTCCGCAGTATAAAGAGTGAACAGGAAGGGAGCCAGCACCGTTCCCTGGGGGGCCCCCGTGCTACTGATGATCGTGTCGGACACACAGTCCCGGGTTCTCACAAACTGAGGCCGGTTCGTGAGGTAGTCCAGGATCCATGACGACAGGTGCTGGTCCACCCCTGCGCGCAGCAGCTTGTCCTTCAGGATCATCGGTTGGATGGTGTTGAAAGCACTGGAGAAGTCAAAGAACATGATCCTCACCATATTCCCGGGCTTCTCCAGGTGGGACAGAGAACGGTGAAGGAGGAAGATCACCGCATCCTCCACCCCAATGCCATGCTGGTAGGCGAACTGGAGTGGATCCATCGCTGGTTCCACCAGGGGGCGGAGGTGAGCAAGGAGCAGTCTCTCCAGGGTCTTCATCAAGTGGGACGTCAAGGCCACCGGTCTGTAGCTGTTCAGGTCTTTGGGGTGGGAAGTTTTTGGTACAGGTACCACACAAGATGTTTTCCACAGCTGTGGTACCCTCCCCAGTTTCAGGCTCATGTTGAAGATATACGTCACAATCCCACACAGCTGGTCTGCACAGGACTTGAGGAGCTTTGCGCTGATGCCGTCCGGTCCCGGCGCCTTCCTCGCCTTGATCTTCCTCAGCTCCGTCCTCACCTGGGTCCTGGTCAGGGTCAGGATGGGGGGCTGTGTGTTGGGAGTGGGGGGGTGTTGGTGGAGTGGGGAGTGGGCAGCAGGACTTGATTTCTTTAGAGGCAGCAGTGGTTGTTGTGCAGTCAGGGGGGAGGGCGGTTGGTCAAATCTATTGAAAAACAGATTCAGGTTGTTCGCCCACTCCCTGCCCCCTGTGGCCTGGGGGGAGGTATTCTGGAGCCCAGAGATGGTTTTGAGGTTTCTCCAGACCCCGCTGATGTCGCTCTGTTGCAGCTTGTCCTCCATCTTCTTCCTGAAGCTGTCCTTGCCTTCTCTGATCTTTCTCCTCAGCTCCCTCTGTACGGACTTCAGCATCCCCCTGTTCCCTGACCTGAAGATCCTCTTCTTCTCTCTCAGAAGTGTTTTTATCTCAGGGTTGATCCAGGGTTTGTTGTTTGAGTGACGCCGTATGGTCTTGGTGGGAACGGATTTGTCCACACAGAAGCTGAGGTAGCCCGTGAAGGTGTGAATGAGGCCATCGATGTCCTCACCATGTGGATCGCAGAGCTGCTTCCAGGCGGTGGCTTCAAAACAGCCCTTTAGGGTGTCCATTGTCTCCTCAGACCATAACTCCACAGTGTGCATGGCCGGAGGTTGTCTGTGCACTAGGGGTTTGTACACCGGCCGGAGATGAACCAAGTTGTGATCCGATCTCCCGAGTGGGGGGAGTTGTGATGAGGTGTACGCCTCCTTAGTGTTTGCGTAGAATAAATCCAGTGTTTTATTGTCTCTAGTGTGGCATGTGACATACTGGGTGAACGTGGGTAGAATGGGAGACAGTGAAACATGGTTGAAATCGCCTGAGATGAGGAGAAGAGCATCTGGGTGTTCTGTCTGCAGCCTGCTGGTTACTGAATGGATGACGTCACGTGCTGTCCCAGCGTTCGCCGTCGGATTTGCATAAACAACAATGCAGATCACGTGTGAGTGTTCTCTCGGGAGATATGTAGGCCTCATGCTAACAGCTAGCAACTCAATGTCTTTGCTGCAGTGTCGTTGTTTAACAGTGATATGTCCCGGTCTGCACCAGTTGTTGTTAACATACATTATCACTCCACCGCCCCTAGCCTTGCCACTGTCTGGTGTTCGGTCAGCTCGTATCATGTGAAAACCCTCCAGCTCAATGTTAGCATCTGCTGCTAGTTCAGTTAGCCACGTCTCAGTAAACAAAAGGAGAGAGCACTCCCGGTATGTGCTATCATAACGGGAGATAGCCGCTAGCTCATCTAACTTTCCCAGTATCGACCGTACATTTCCCATGACAACAGATGGAAGGGAGGGTCTGTACCTTATATTTTTTGTCCTCCGCCTTACTCCAGCCCGGCAGCCGCGGCGTTTTCGCCTCAGTTCTCTCGGTATGTCGAGTTTTTCCAATGGGACCGGGTGGCGGTTGAATGCTAGCAGCTGTTCTCTGCTGTATCGTATCCTGCTATAAACAGTGGCTCCGTCCACCGGCTCAGGAGACATTTAGGACGATCTGTGTGTCCGTGATATAAGTGGGGTGAAAAAAAAAGACGGATCAAAAGAGAGAGGAAGGGGAAAAGACTCGGAATCGAGCCGCTGTTGCAAAAGGCAGCCGACTGGTGTGGCGCCGAGAGAAAAAAAAAAAAAAAAAAAAAAAAAAAAAATTGTGCCTATTGTGCCTTTGTTCAAGAAAGGTGACAGGAAAGATTGTGGAAATTACCGAGGTATATCACTGCTAGCCACTGTTGGTAAGATTCTCTCACGTGTACTACTTAACAGACTCAGCGAACACATCTCGCAGAATGTACTACCGGAAACCCAGTGCGGCTTTAGAAGTGGAAGAAGGACAATGGACTTGATTTTCTCCTTGAATCGAACAGAACATACCACTTTATGTAGTCTTCATAGACTTCAGTAAAGCCTTCGATACTGTTTCATGACAAGGACTTTGGCAGGTACTCAAGAAATATGGTTGTACAGAGAAGTTTGTCAGCATGATCGAGGCACTCCATACAGGTATGCAAGCAAACGTGGCAATGAGTGGTTCAGTATCTAAAGACTTTTCAGTAAGCAACGGGGTGAAACAAGGGTGTGTGCTGGCACCTACACTCTTCTTGCTATATCTGGCAGCCATGCTTGAGGTGGCCTTCAAAGACACTTCAGAAGGAGTATGCATTCAAGCAAGGAAAGAAGCAGACTAGTTCAATGTGGCACAGTTTAAAGCCAAGAGTAAGACATCGATAAAGGTAGTAAGAGGAATGCTCTTTGCCGACGACAGTGCTCTAGTTGCACACAGCGTGGAAGATATGCAATCTTTAGCGAATAAATTTGCAAGATCAGCTAGCCAATTAAGCCTCCAAATCAACATCAAGAAGACAGTGCCTTTATCAACCACCAAAGTTCTAGTTATCAACATCACTACCAGAAGAGATCAGCATTGGTACAGAGCCACTAGTCAAGTGCAAAACTTACAAGTACCTAGGGAGTACTGTTTAAGAGAATGCTAGGCTGGAGGATGAACTATCTCTCAGAATGGGAAGAGCAAGCGCTGTGTTTGGAAACTTGAGGGAGAGACTGTGGAACAATCGACATGTGTCTATCTGTGTGAAATGCAAAGTGTGCAGAGTGACAGTACTGGCTACTCTATTGTACGGTGCTGAAACTTGGACTGTCTACAGAGTGCATGTTGAGCTGAGCTGCAGGCCACACCCTCTCTGCCTGAGTGCTTTAGATCTGGGTGTGCTTCCCAGCCTGAGGGAAGTTGGTTGGTTGCACCAGGTGGGAAGGATCTGGTGATTAAGGGAGTTTGGAGGTAGTTACTCACAGGGCACTGGAGAGTAAGCAGTGTGTGAGAGAAATGGTTGGAGAATATGGACTTTGGAAAAGACTGCAGGATTAAAGCTTGTTTCAAGCAAGGAAGAAGGAGCCGGTGAGCATCCATTTGTGATATGTCTTTGTAGCTGCATTTGGAAAGTCATTTGATCAAGTTTAGGTTAAATGTGATGTGTTAAAAAATTGTGTTTGAAATGTAAGTTAAAATGTCATATATTTATAAAATCATGTGGGTTTAAAAGTATAGTTAAAATGGAGTGTATTTTAAGAGTTAAAAGTTAAAAACTGCTAAAGTTGTAAGGTTAAAAATCATTATTGAACAGTGTTTTAAGATGTATTTAGTATTTGGGGTTCTTTAGATGTGAGTATTTTCTACTTATTTCAAGATTGGGTTTTAGTAATTTAAAAATTGAGTATTTGATTTTGGGTTATGTTGATTTATTATGGGTTCTTGGGTTACATTTTCCTTGACCCTCTATTTGTGTTGTATTTAAAGGTTTTTCACCTGTGCTTGGCCTGTGCTTGGCCTTGATGACTTTTCAAAAATAAAAGGAAAGAAAAGGAAAAAGTTGAGTCTTGGTCACTGAATGACTTCCAGTTCTATCTTCCGAAGCAAGCTTCCCGTTCAAGTGGGGAAAACTGCTGGTCAAACCGCACAAGAGTGAGGGCCACTTGAAAGTGAAAAACCGCTGTAGAGACTGGAACAGAGAAACCTGAACAGCAACCGGCCAGGCCTGGAAGTCCAGAGGCCTGGTAACACACTGAACAGCACCTTACTCAATCCTGTCGGAAAAGAAGATGGCTGACTCAAAGTCACTGGAGCAGCTTAAAGCCAACAAGACAGCTGTGAAGCGGCAATTTTCTCGGTTGGCCAACAACATTGTCCGAATGCACGCCATAATGTCTAAGGAGGGGCTCAGAGGCAGTTTCAAAAAGCTCATAAATGAGGCCAACAAAGTCATGGAAGACAATGATGATGTGGAGGCCCAGTACCTTGCAGAGGCGGAGCTGGATGCAGATCCTGAAGATGTTTCTGGGTTGAGCGAGCAGCAAAAGGCCGATATTGGGAAAATTGCAAGTGAGCGTGAGATGGAACTGAAAGAGCAGAAGGACCTCATCCAAAAGGCACTTTGGGCCAAATTTGTAGAGGAGGAACTGATGATAGCGGTAAAAGCTGCAGAGGAGAAGGTAAAGAGTGTCATTTCCTTTGAACCCAGCGGAAATAAGGAGGCCTTTGACTTCATGTTTGATTACATGGAAAGTCTGGTTAAGAGGGCAAAAGAGCTATACAAACAGTGTAAGTGTTGGGCCCCTCCTGCTGAGCAGAAAGACTTCCAGCTGCATGTACGGGAGCTTGAGCAGTTCATTCTTAAGTTGGTGTCAAGAAAAGCAAAGTTTATTCAAGCAAAGGCTAAAGAAGACGCCGAAAGAGTTTTGAGTGCAGCTTCCATCTACTACCCAACATCAGCCATTAGACTGAAGCCAATCTGCCTCCCCAAGTTTACTGGCATCAGGCGAGACTTTCATTGCTGGAAAAGAGACTGGGAGGCCCTTCGGAGGCAAGGAGAACCCACTGGGTCAAAGGAGGTCAAAAAGTTCCAGCTTCTTGACAGTTTGGATGAGAAATTAATGAGAGCTCTTCGACTGATGACCTACAGTACAGCAGACAACATCTTTCGTGTCCTGGAGAACCGGTTTGGAAGCCAAACTGCAATCACTATTGAAATAGTTGAGGAGCTCCAGAGACTTCCAGCTGCCAAAAGTCACCAGCCCAGGAAAATTGCTGAGCTCATCCAAGCTGTTGAGAAAGCCCTTGAAGACCTGAGTGACCTTGGCTACACTGGTGCTTTAAAAAAAACCCTCTGGTGACAAAGTCAGTTGAAAGCAAGCTTCCTGATGTGTTGAAGAAAGAGTGGCTTCTCTATGCAGCTGAGAGGATCAGTGCCAAACCAGAGAAGCACACTTTGACAGTCTTCTGGCCTTCCTCAAGAGTCAAGAGAGCATCAATGAACAGCTGGATCAGTTGAGGGATGAAGAACTGCCAAGGAAAGAAATCCAACCTGAGCAAAGGCAAGCCAGAACCAGAGCCTCAAACCAGTTAAGTAGCCATCTCTCAGGATGCGTCGTCTGTGGGGACATCAAGCATAAGAAAAAGCTGTACTTCTGCAAAAAGTTCCGTGTGCTCAAGTTCACAGAGAAGAAGGATGCAGTGCAAAAGCTGGGAGCCTGCTGGAAATGTCTGGAGGTCCATGATGATGACAATCACTGCAAGACTTCATTCCTGTGCAAAAATCCTGAGTGTGAGGGCAAGAGAGCCACAGACCATCACTACTATCTGTATCCCAATGCTGGAGCATCCAGAGGCAGCATGGCCCAGAGGACGAGCAAAGGCAGTACAGTGGGAGGTGGCAATAAGAGGAATTACACAGAGGCCCCAGGAAGAATTCTTCAGAAAGCTCTCACCTGAATTAGCCCAACAATGCCGGGATGCATTCTGCAACACAGCAGCGAGCACCTCCCATGTCGCAAAGAGTCACTCAAGTCTTCTGGCAGAGAGCGGCCTAGCGGAGTGGCCTGTCATCATGATGCTGCTGGAGGTAACAGCTAATGCTGGGCAGAAAATTGGGACCTTAATCCACTTAGCTTCTGACACCAATTATATCACCCATGAGGCAGCAGGTCGGCTTAATCTTAGAAGTGAAGACATCACGATTGTGGTCCATGGTGTAGGAGGCATGAAAATTTATGTTAATACAAAGCGGTACCTCCTGAAAATTCATATTAACACCTCAAGAGGTATTCTCATGTCCCACCAGCTGATTTGCTATGGCTTAGACAGCACTGTAGATATCCACAGACATGTGTCAGCCAAAAAACTGCAAGAGTTCTTCCCAGATGTCCCGCTCAGTGACCTGGTAAGACCAAGAGAGATCCAGCTCCTTGTAAGTCACAAGGAGGGTCAGCTGGCTCTGCAGAAGATTCGCACAGTGGGGGACCAATGGGAAAGACAGTTGCAGGCACTCATCCTGAGCTGTTTGAAGAGGTCACTGTGTCAGCCTACACATCAAGAACGTACTTCGCGAGGTCTATGAGAACTGCTGCTGTAAAGTATGAAGAACATACCTGTACAGTCCCCATTTATCCTCCACAAAGCCAGCAAGCCTCAATTGCCGTCCAACCTCATCAATCTAGTTGTGCAGCTACTACTTCCAACTTCCTCGAGTGGTGGAAATGGGATAGTATTGGCGCTGGTTGCGTCCCGAGATGTGGGGGCTGTCGCTGTGGGAACTGCCAGCCAGGTGGCAAGAAAATGACCCTCACTGAAGAAAGGGAGCTGGAGGTGGTAAAGAGTGGCCTCACTGGCACGCCAAGTACCCCTGGGTAAAAGATCCAGCCTCATTACCAAACAACAGGAGTGCAGTTGAGGTCACATTCTTCAGGACTGAGAGGCAGCTGGCTAGGGAGCCAGAGTGGAAGGCTGCCTATACTGCGCAAATTCATGAGATGGTCGAGCGCCGGGCTGCAATGAAGTTGCCTAAAGATGTCCTTTATGCATGGACTGGTCCAGTATGGTGCATCAGCCACCTCATCGCACCCAACCCACACTCCGTTACAACTCCGGTGAGACTGGTCTGGAACAGTAGTCAAAAGTGCAGAGGAGTGAGTCTCAATGATCTCCTGCTAAAAGGCCCAGACGTCCTCAATTCCATCCGTGCTGTGCTTCTCAAATTCCGGAGGGGAGCTTTTGCTGCTTTGGGAGACATAAAGAAAATGTACAATTCAGTGTGGCTTGAAGACCAAGAGGTGCATTTTCATAGGTTCCTGTGGCGTGGCTCTGAAGAGGAGGAGCTGGGTGAATATGCAGTCATGAGAGTTAACATTGGAGATAAGCCAGCAGGTTGTATTGCTCAACTCACCATGAGAGAGACGGCTAATCTTCCTCAGTTCAGCCATCTTGAGGAAGAGCGTCAAGTGCTGCAGGAGGACAGCTATGTCGATGATTTGTTAACCTCTCATGACAACTTAGACTAGCTCAAAGTCATTACAGAAAATGTAGAGCAGATCCTGAAAGCAGAAGGGTTCGAGTTGAAGCCGTGGGTCTTCTCTGGCCAAAGTAGGAGGGAGTCTGCTGGAAAACAGGAACAGGTGGCTATTCCAAAGACTGTGATCCTGCCGAATCAGCTCAAAGAGGAGGACAATAAAGCTCTTGGCCTTGGCTACTCCCTGGAGGATGATAAGCTTTATGTCATGGTTGGGATAAATTTCTCAAAGAGGAAGAGGAAAATGAGACTCGGCCAGGACCTTCAATTGGAGCAGGTGAGAGCCCAGACGCCAGACCCACTGACACAACGAGAGTTACTCAGCCAAGTTTCTGGACTGTATGACCCGATTGGTCTGACGACGCCTGTAAAGCAGAAAGGGACCATTTTGGTTCGGCGAGCATCAAAGATACTTGGGACCTTGCGCTATCAGGAAAGCTCAGAGAAGATGCCATCAGCCTCCTTTTTTTTTTTTTGTTACTTATTTGTACCCGTAGGTAGATTTGGTTTGCAGTCTGGTGACAAGCCACCAGCTGCCGGTCGCTGCGTGTGCGAGCGCCCTAAACCTACATGTTTTTGGTATGCGGGAGGAAACTGGAGAAATCCCGGAGTAAACCCACGCAACACGGGGAGAACATGCAAACTCCACTCAGCTCACTGTTGGACGGGGGCTGGGATCGAACCCACGATCTCATGATCCCCGCGATCCCCCGGCCAAGGGTAAACTGTGCTGCTGCAGTGCTAAACCACTGCGCCACCGTGCAGCCGAAGAATATGCCCAGCTGAGTAAGGTCAAGTTTCACAGAGCTCTGACGCCAGTGGGCGCATCGGCTGAACCTAATGCAATCACCTTCTCTGATGACAGCGAGCATGCTTATGGTGCCGTCCTGTATCTGCGGTGGGCCTGTGACCAAGGTTGTATGGTAAGGCTGGTGGAGTCTAAAGCAAAACTAACTCCCTTAGACCACAAGGGGGAAGTAGTCAAGGCAGAGCTTTGTGGAGCAGTATTTGCCGCCCAGTTGAAGAAGTACTTTGAGCAACATAGCCAAATTCAAGTCAAGCAATGATATCACTTTGTTGACAGCCAAACAGTCCTTGGTGCAATTCAACGTGAGAGCTATGGCTTTCAGACCTTTTTTGCCAACAGGATTGGAGAAATCCAAAGCAGCACGCAACTTCAGGATTGGTGGTGGATCCCTGGACCACTGAACATTGCTGATATCATCACGCGCGGGGCTGGTCCAAAACATTTGGATGAAAATTCACCAGGGCAGCAAGGACTACAGTTCCTGAGTCTGCCAGCTGATGAGTGGCCAATTAAGTCTGCAAAGGATGTATCAGTCTCTGCCAGAGAGACTGTTGGAAAAATGCAGAAGAAATCATTTGTTGCCGCACTCACAAGAGCTCAGGTGAAGAAAGAGCCACCAGATCCAGAGCATCGGAGGCCACCTGCTGGTGCTGCCGTCCGAAACCTGATGGATGAAGGACGGTTCAGTAATTTGGCTCACCTGGTTAAGACAGTCGCTCGGGTCAGGAGGGCAGCAAAATGCTTTGCAGCTAAAAATAAGATCCTGGGAACCCCAAAGTGGGAGGTGGTTTCATCAGCTGGAGTCATCACTGCAACGGAGCGCCAAGATGCTTTAAGAGACCTTTTCCTTACTGCACAAGAGGGTGTGATTTTTCCAACTACCACAATAGACCGGCTGGTAGTCTTCAAAGAGGAAGAAACTGGGCTACTGGTTTGTGGTGGAAGAGTCCAGGCTTTTAATGAAGACACAGTTGGTGTCCCCCTCATACCTTACAGTGCCTGGGTTGCAACTCTTGGTTCGTGAAGCTCACAGCAAGGGTCATGAGGGAGTGGCTGCAACTCTATTGAAGGTGAGAAAGAGAGCATGCGTCCATGAGCAATGGATGAAGAATTGCTCAAAAAGTCATTGAAAACTGTGTGATTTGTAAAAAAGCCAGAGCTAGAAGATGCCAGAGAGTGATGGGTGGTCTGCCTCAAGAGAGAACTGGGCCAGCATCCCCATTTGAGTTCACAGCAGTTGACCTGTTTGGACCTTATCTGGTCAAAGATGATGTGAGGAAGAGAGTCACAATGAAGGTTTATGGAGTCATATTCTGCTGTATGGCCAGTAGAGCATTTCACACAGAGCTGGCCAACACCATGTCGACTGAAAGCTTTCTGATGGCTTATCAGAGGATTACAGCAATTCGAGGGCATCCTAAGAAGATTTGGTCCGATCCAGGGACCAATTTTGTTGGTGCCAAGCCTGTTCTGAAAGAGTTGTATCAGTTTTTGGATGGCCTCAACAGGTCTGCTGTGGAGGAGACTTCAGCTCAAAATGGAACCGACTGGCATTGGAAAATCCAGCCAGCTTATTCACCTCATCCAAATGGCTCTGCTGAAACAGCTGTTCGGATTGTGAAGAAGGCATTCCAGAGGCTGGGAAGAGACTCAGGGCTCAGTTACAGCAAACTTCAGACAACACTTCAGCTAGCTGCTAATCTTTCTAATTAGCATCCCATTGAAGGCAAAGTGCAGAGCCATGAAGATACCATGAGGTACATTACACCCAATACACTTCTGTTGGGATGAGCATCATCAAGTGGTGACTGGAAAACATTCAACTTCGCAAGCTATCCCTATAAGAGACTTCAGGAAATGCAGCGCCAGGTAAATAAATTTTGGAGGTCCTGGAGCCAACTTGCCAGTCCTAATCTCTTCGTGAGGAGTAAATGGCACACCACACAGAGGAACGTTGCAGTTGGAGATATTGTTTGGCTGTGTGACCAGAATGCACTGAGGGGTCATTTTAAGCTTGGGAGAGTCATCAGTGTCAACCCAGACCCCAGAGGCATTGTACGAGATGTGAATGTTAGAGTTGTGGCAAGCTCCTGTCTTCCTGAGGTGAGGCCTTCAACATCAGCATCCAAGCATCCTGCCTCCAGCATTCGGAGGGACCTTCAGTCCATAATTCTTCACCGGGACGTCTGACGTTTGGTGGTCCTGCTGCCAGTGGAGGAGCAGGCAGGAGGCCCAGGAGGAAATCTCTGACCACAAGTTTACTGTGTGCGATCTTTCCAGCGGTTTCCGTGGGAAGATCGAGTGGGAGGTGTTGAGCTGAGCTGCAGCCCACACCCTCTCTGCCTGAGTGCTTTAGATCTGGGTGTGCTTCCCAGCCTGAGGGCAGTTGGTTGATTGCACCAGGTGGGAAGGATCTGGTGATTAAGGGAGTTTGGAGGTAGTTACTCACAGGGCACTGGAGAGTAAGCAGTGTGTGAGAGAAATGGTTGGAGAAAATGGACTTTGGAAAAGACTGCAGGATTAAAGCTTGTTTCAAGCAAGGAAGAAGGAGCCGGTGAGCATCCATTTGTGATATGTCTTTGTAGCTGCATTTGGAAAGTCATTTGATCAAGTTTAGGTTAAATGTGATGTGTTAAAAAAATGTGTTTGAAATGTAAGTTAAAATGTCATTTATTTATAAAATCATGTGGGTTTAAAAGTATAGTTAAAATGGAGTGTATTTTAAGAGTTAAAAGTTAAAAGCTGCTAAAGTTGTAAGGTTAAAAATCATTATTGAACAGTGTTTTAAGATGTATTTAGTATTTGGGGTGCTATAGAAGTGAGTATTTTCTACTTATTTCAAGATTGGGTTTTAGTAATTTAAAAATTGAGTATTTGATTTTGGGTTATGTTGATTTATTATGGGTTCTTAGGTTACATTTTTCCTTGACCCTCTATTTGTGTTGTATTTAAAGGTTTTTCACCTGTGCTTGGCCTTGATGACTTTTCAAAAATAAAAGGAAAGAAAAGGAAAAAGTTGAGTCTTGGTCACTGACTGACCTCCAGTTCTATCTTCCGAAGCAAGCTTCCCGTTCAAGTGGGGGCAACTGCTGGTCAAACCTCACAAGAGTGAGGGCCACTTGAAGGTGCAGGTGAAAAAACTCCATGCGTACATGATGAGACACCTTCGAGGCATAATGAACATCTCATGGAAAGACAAGATAACCAACATAGAAGTGTTGAAACGAGCTGGTCTACCATCAATGGAGGACATGCTAATACAGATGAACCTGAGATGGCTCGGACATGTTGAGAGGATGGACCACCAGCGTCTCCCTCAGCAGTTACTCTACTCACAGTTATGCGAGGGCAAACGCAATCAGGGTAGACCAAGGCTCAGATTTAAAGACACTATAAAAAGAAACCTGAAGAAGTTGGACATAGACAGGAGTTCCTGGCAGCGGAAGGCTAAGGACAGAGCTGTGTGGAGGAATGTGATCAGACCTAAATGAAACAGTCATTGTCACCCATGACAGACTGCTATGATGATGATGAGTGTGTGAGCCTGCCCAATTAATTTTTTCTTCTTTATGTGTTTTTCTTCCTTCTTCACCGCAACAGACTGGTACAATGTCTGCATTATTGCAGAGACTGCTCCGATCCATCTGTCAATCTCTTGCTCCATTCTCCCCTCACTCGTGAATGAGACTCCAAGATACTTAAACTCCTCCAGTTGGGGCAGTCCCCAACCCGGACAGGACAATCCACCTTTTGGACCATGGACTCAAACTTGGTGTCATGGTCTGCTCTGCTCATCATTCCCAGCTGTGCACACACCTGGTCTTCATCACGCCATGGCCTATTTCTACCACGCTGCCTGAACCTGCAGCGCGGAGATGTGTCATTGCGCTCCAGACGAGCTTCATCGCCAAACTCCACAGTCCGTCGTAGTCTCAGCCCAAGTCTGCTGCCACCGTCGCCGGAGAATTCCTTCAGCTGCTCACGTAAGCTACAACTTTCAACTCACCTTGGCTTCCAGTCCCCTGTGCACAGGCGGAGTTCCGTGGCGGTGGAATTTTTCTCTTTCCTCCTTGGCGGCGGATTCCTTCCTCTCCTCCACCACGCCAACACTCCCTCGACACTCACCTGCAGGAGCTGCACTCTCTACAGAAGGCACTGTCTTCCTGGCCGCAGCCGTCGTGCTGAACCTAGGAATCTCATCATCTGCTCTCACAGTAAGCCACAGTGTAACTGTCTACCTCCAGCAGTGGCTCTCATTGACCAATCCTCTTTGTGTGTCTCTGTCCCCTGCAGTTCCTGCCTGCACTTACACACACCAACACACTATTCTGTTGTTAATAAACCTAATTGTATCTATTCGGAGTCTGTGTTTTGTCACTGGGTCACTAAACCATGTTACTTGGAGGTGCTGAATCTCATCTCAGCCACTTCACACTCAGTAGCAAACCGTCCCAGCAAGGCCTGTAGGTCAATGGTTGATGAAGCCAACAGGACAACAACAAGAGAAGAGAACAGATCCTGTGGTCACCAAGCATGACACCCTCTGATCCTTGGCTGCGCCTAGATATCCTGTCCATAAAAATTAAAAACAGGATCAGTGACAAAGGGCAGCCCTGGTGGAGTCCAACTCTTATTTGGCACACAATACTGATGCACTCTACAAGAAGGGACAGCGCAGGCTGTTCCTACTGAGGAGACTCAGGTCTTTTGGTGTACAAGGGGCGCTGCTAAAGACATTCTATGACACGGTGGTGGCATCAGCCATCACTTTTGGAGTGGTCTGCAGGGGCAGTGGTATTACAGCAGTCGATAGGAAGAGACTGAACAAACTGATCAAGAAAGCTAGTTCTGTCCTGGGGCAGCGCCTTGACCCAGTGGAGGAGATGGGAGAGAGAAGGATGGTGGCTAAACTGTCATCTCTGCTGGAGTCTGAGTTCCACCCTATGCAGGACATACTGAATGCACTGAGGAGCTCATTTAGCAGCAGACTACATCATCCTATGTGCACAACCGAGAGGTTTCGCAGGTCCTTCCTACCTACGGCTGTCAGACTGTACAACCTAAGCAGGGCTGCTCGCAGAGATAGCAAAAAGACGTGACAACCTAATAGTATTGAATGCAAAAGACGCAATAGACTTACACAATAGTCCCCTCCGGTATACAACTAGGAAAATACCGGTCGCTATGGAGGGTGAGAATATGTATGGGTACATAATCATACCATGTAGGATAACTAAGTAGATGGTTGTGCTGTTTCATTCCATCTAGCTACAATGCTCCGCACTGTGTGGGTTTATATATTTATATATTTATTCCATCTAGCAACAATGCTCCACGCTGTGTGTGTTTATATATTTACATATTTATTCCATCTAGCTACAATGCTCTGCACTGTGTGTTTATATATTTATATATTTATTCCATCTAGCAACAATGCTCCACACGCAGAGGTTGTTTTTTCTGCGTCAGCTCAAGAAGTTTGATTTGCCTCAGGAGCTGCTGGTTGTCTTCTACACCGCCATCATCCAATCTGTCCTCTGCTTTTCCATCACTGTCTGGTTTGGATCTGCCACTAAACAGGACAAGACCAGACTGCAGCGGATCATTAAGTCTGCGGAGAGGATCATTGGTACTGACCTACCCTCCATTGAGAACTTATATCGGTCCATAACCAGGAAACGGGCGGGAAACATCTGTGCTGACCCGTCACACCCCGGCCACAAACTGTTTGAACTTCTATCTTCTGGTCGTCGTTACAGATCACTGAAGGTCAAAACCACCCGTCACAGGAACAGTTTCTTTCCTCAAGCCATCACTCTGATGAACTCCTAACATTCACCTAGTCCTACCTGTTGCTGTACTCATGACTTTTCATCCATTATTACATTGCACATAACTCTCACACTGCTTTTTACTTCATTCACATTATATCACTGAATCTGAGTTCACATTGAAATACTGTGTGACTGTATATTTTTTCATATATTTCTGCAAAGTGTGGTTAGTCTGAGTAAATAACTGCATATATTCCTGTATATATTTGCATCCTTTTATAGAAACGTGGACAGACTGTAATTTACTGTACATACTCTGTTGTCATTGAATCCTTATTTAAATCCTCCACCTGAACAATGAGAGCAAGTTTTTAGCCAAAGTCAAATTCCTTGTATGTGTTGTGCATACTTGGCCAATAAAGCTGATTCTAATTCTGATTCTGATTCTGACTGTGTGTGTTTATATATTTACATATTTATTCCAGGGCCAGGGCTGCCCTTTGTCACCGATCCTGTTCATAATTTTTATGGACAGGATTTCTAGGCGCAGCCAGGGAATGGAGGGTGTCATGCTTGGTGACCACAGGATCTCATCTCTGTTGTTTACAGATGATGTTGTCCTGTTGGCTTCATCCAGCAATGACCTACAGCTCTTGCTGGGACGGTTTGCCGCTGAGTGTGAAGCGGCTGGGATGAGAATCAGCACCTCCAAGTCCGAGTCCATGGTCCTCAGCCAGAAAAAGGTGGATTGTCCTCTCTGGGTTGGGGACAGGCTCCTGCCCCAAGTGGAGGAGTTTAAGTATCTTGGGGTCTTGTTCACGAGTGAGGGGAGAATGGAGCGAGAGATCGACAGACGGATTGGAGCAGCATCTGCAGTGATGCGGACGTTGTACCGGTCTGTTGTGGTGAAGAGGGAGCTTAGTTCTAAGGCAAAGCTGTCGATTTACCAGTCAATCTACGTTCCTACTCTCACCTATGGTCACGAGCTTTGGGTAATGACCGAAAGAACGAGATCGCGGATACAAGCGGCTGAAATGAGCTTTCTCCGTAGGATTGCTGGACTCACCCTCAGAGATAGGGTGAGGAGCTCAGTCATCCGAGAGAGGCTCAGAGTAGAACCGCTGCTCCTCCACATTGAAAGGAGTCAGTTGAGGTGGTACGGGCATCTGATTAGGATGCCTCCTGGACGCCTCCCACTTGAGGTGTTTCAGGCACGTCCCACTGGGAGGAGACCCCGGGGCAGACCCAGGACTCGGTGGAGAGACTATGTCTCCCAGCTGGTCTGGGAACGCCTTGGTATCCCCTCTGAAGAGCTGGAGCAGGTGGTTGGGGAGAGGAAAGTCTGGGCTTCTCTGCTTGAACTGCTGCCTCCGCGACCCGGACCTCCGGAAAAGCGGTAGAAGATGGATGGATGGATGGATATTTATTCCATCTAGCTACAATGCTCTGCACTGTGTGTGTTTATATATCTACATTGTGGGTCACCCTCACAGCCTACGGACAAGCAGAGTGCTCAGCTGGAGCAATTAGCAGAACAGTGAAATGTATGGACTGGTATCAATAGGTGGAGAGGAATTCCGGCCAGTAATCCTGCTATTGATATGTGTGTCTCTAATGCAAATGTCCTTGCCTTCCTGCCGTTTACTGTGATGCTAATGTGCCATGCATGCATTGTCTAGCAGGGTATATAAAGTCAACCATATCGCTTGCTCTGTCTCTTTTACTCTTTTGCTGACTAGATACACAGGGCTCGCTCCAGCGCACTGCCACCACGCTGGGCAGCTCTCGTGATGAAGGATGAATAAAAAACCCTTTTAAACTTCAGTTCGCCGTGCCTTATTTTACCATCTGCCACACTGGTGACCCCGTCCGAAGACAAGAACATGTTGATTTCCACGCTGGGACCGGCCGAGGGACAAAGATCGTCTACTCCCTCTCACCGCTCCTCCGCACCCACACCAGCGCACACGCGCCTCGTCCTCTCTCCATGACGGCGACCTCCAGGGCCGAACGGAGAACGCAGCGCGTGGACCAAAACACACCATGATCCGGCACGAGCGAACGACAGCAACAGCCCGAACAGGGAGGACCATCGGCGCCGACGACGTTGATCTCCATCAAGCTCCCTGACCCTGATTCGCCTTGCGACAGCGGACCTGCCATGCACAGAAGCCCCGCATCAGAACAGCGCAGCTGGAAGGTACGTGGCCGTAGTGCGTGCTGCGCACCAGGGACAAGCTGGCTCTACGGACTTATACATCATCCCCCGCTGCTGCGCACACGGCTCTTCAGGGCTGCTCACACACCTGAAGCACACACGCAGCCCGCACACAGGATTTTGTATGGGTCTCAGCCACGGCGCACGATGGGAATTCAGCCGCCTGCTGTCTCTGAAGGCTTTAGGGCTGCACCCACACCTAAAGCCGAACCGCCAAGCCCTTCACACAGCTTCAGCTTTTGTTTTTTCTTCATGGCCGGACTGAATCGCGAGTGGAGTCAGAGACAAATGTTCTTCTCACAGCCGCTGTGGATCTCTGCCACGTTCAACGGGACAGCCCCTCAACATCGTGGATCCATATGCAATTTTTACGCGGCCCAGACAACTTCGCCGTCCCGGGCCGGCACTTGCTACCCCCGCCCCCCTCCCTCCACCTCCTCGGCACAGAGCCTTCCCCGCAGCTCGCTTCCAAAGCCGGACTATCGAGGCCTCAGCCCCCGGCTGAGCCCTCTGTGGGGGGAGTGTGTGGGTCACCCCCACAGCCTACGGACAAGCAGAGTGCTCAGCTGGAGCAATTAGCAGAACAGTGAAATGTATGGACAGGTATTAATAGGTGGAGAGGAATTCTGGCCAGTAATCCTGCTATTGATATGTGTGTCTCTAATGCAAATGTCCTTGCCTTCCTGCCGTTTACTGTGATGCTAATGTGCCATGCATGCATTATCTAGCTGGGTATATAAAGTCAACCATATCGCTTGCTCTGTCTCTTTTACTCTTTTGCTGACTAGATACACAGTGCTCGCTCCAGTGCACTGCCACCGCGCTGGGCAGCTCTTGTGATGGAGGATGAATAAAAAACCCTTTTAAACTTCAGTTTGCCGTGCCTTATTTTACCATCCGCCACAACATATTTATTCCATCTAGTTACAATACTCCGCACTGTGTGTTTATATACTCATATATTTATTCCATCCAGCTACAATGCTCCGCACTGTTTATATATTTATATATCTATCCCATCTAGCTACAATGCTCCGCACTGTGTGTCTATATATATATATATACAGTATATATATATTTATATTTATATGTACATATGTATACTCGCTGCTCTTGTTTTTTCTCTTGCCTTCTGATTGTTGCTCTGAGTGTTGCTGTCCCTGTGCTGTTGCAATCCTGGAATTTCCCCATTGTGGGACTAATAAAGGCTTATCTTATCTTATCTTATCTTATTTAAAATGAGTTTGACTGGGTATTGGCAATATGAACCAAACTCTCGCAACGGTTGTATGGGAACTGGATAGCTCGTAGAAACAAGCCCGATACCCCACACTCCCACAGCACCCCTCACAAGAGACCACAAGAGATGCAATCGAATGCTTTCTCCAAGTCCACAAAACACATGTAGACTGGTTGGGCAAACCTCCATGAACCCTCAAGGATTCTCGAGAGGGTAAAGAGTTGGTCCGATGTGGCATGGCCAGGACGAAAACCACATTGCTTCTCCTGGATCCGTGATTGACCAGTGGTCGGACTCTCCTCTCTAGTACCCTGGCATAGACCTTCCAAGGGAGGCTGAGAAGTGTGATCCCCCTAAAGTTGGAACACACCCTCCAGTCCCCCATTTTTTAAAAGAGGAACCACCAAAGGCACTGTCCCCCACCTCCATGCAACATTGCAGAGGTGTGTAAACCATGACAGCCCTACAACATCCAGGGTTTTGAGGTACTAAGGGCAAATCTCATCTACCCCTGGGGCCCGACCACCAAAGAGTTTTTTAATCACTTCGGCGACTTGAGTTCCTGTGATGGGTGAGTTGCCCCCCTCGTCCTCAAGCCCTGCTTCCTCTGTG
The DNA here is from genome assembly GCA_020510985.1 of Pholidichthys leucotaenia. Lineage (NCBI taxonomy): Eukaryota > Metazoa > Chordata > Actinopteri > Cichliformes > Pholidichthyidae > Pholidichthys > Pholidichthys leucotaenia. The sequence goes on along the minus strand of CM035842.1, from coordinate 370,654,029 downwards.
GAAGGCATGTTAATGGGATTGAGGAGATCCTCAATGTATTACTTCCATCGCTTGAAGATGTCTCCAGTCGAAATCAGCAGCACCCCATCCGCACCATTCACAGTGTGGAGAGGTTGCTGTTTCCCCTCCTGAGCCACTGAACATTTTGACAGAATCTCTTCAAGGCCAAAAGAAAGTCTTGTTCCATGGCCTCACCAAACTCCTCCTTCACCTGAGTTTTTGCTTCAGCAACCACCCGAGCTGCACTCTGCTTGGCCTGCTGATACACCTCAAGCTGCTTCAGGAGTCCCACAAGACAACCAAGCTCGAAGAAGGACTCCTTCTTCAGCTTGATGGCCCTCCTCTCCACTGGTGTCCACCATTTGGTTCAGGGGTTGCCATCACGAGATGCATCAACAACCTTGCATCAACAACCTTACAGCCACAGCTCTGGGCAGCTGCTTCAACAATGGAGGTGGAGAACATGACCCATTCAGACTTCATGTCTCCAAACTCCCTTGGAATGTGGTTGAAGTTCTTCTGGAGAAGGGAGTTGAAGACCTCCCGGACAGGGGGCTCTGTCAGATGTTCCCAGCACACCTTCACTATGCATTTAGGTCTACCGGTTCTGAGTGGTGTCCTCCCCTGCCATATGATCCAACTCACCACCAGGTGGTGATCAGTTGACAGCTCTGCACCTCTCTTTACCTGAGTGTCCAAGACATGTGGTCGCAGGTCACAGGTCGATAACAAAATCGATCATCGACCTGTGACCTAGGGTATCCTGGTGCCAGGTACACATATGGACACCCTTATGCTTGAACATGGTGTTTGTTATGGACAAACTGTGGTTGGCACAGAAGTCCAATAACTGAACACCACTCAGGTTCAGATCGGGCAGATTGTTCCTACCAATCACAACCCTCCCTGTTTCACTGTCATTGCCCAGCACCCCAGTCAGAGACTCCAAAAAGAGTGGGTACCCTGAATCATCATTTGGTGCATAGGCACAAATGATGGTCAGGACCCATTTCCAAATCTGAAGGCTCAGGAAAACTACCCTTTCATCCACCGGGAAGAACTCCAATGTCGAGGCAGCAAGGCGGGGGAATACAAGAATGCCTACCCCTGCCCGTCGCCTTTCACTTGGGGCAACTCCAGGGTAGGCTAAGCTCCAACCCCTCTCCAGGAAACTGGTTCCAGAAACTGAGGTAAGCCCAACTATATCTAGCCGATGTCTCTCGACCTCGTGCACCATCTCCCGCTCCTCCCCCACCAGAGAGGTGATGTTCCAAGTCCCAAAAGCCAGTTTCAAAAGCCGGGGATAAGACCACGAAGGTCTCTGCCTTCACTTACCACCTGATCTGCATAGCACCAGACCAGGGAGAGGGACTAGTGAAGAGGGAGCTCAGCTCTAAAGCAAAGCTGTCGATTTAAAGGTCAATCTATGTTTCTATCATCACTTATGGTCATGAGCTTTGGGTAATGACCGAAAGAATGAGATTGCGGATACAAGCGGCTGAAATGAGCTTTCGCCGTAGGACTGCTGGACTCAGCCTCAGAGATAGGATGAGGGGCTCAGTCATCCGGGAGAGCTTCAGAGTAGAACCACTGCTCCTCTACATTGAAAGGCGCAAGTTGAGATGGTTTGGGCATCTGATCAGGATGTCTCCTGGACGCGTCCTACTTGAGGTGTTTCAGGTACATCCCACTGGGAGGAGACCCCGGGGCAGACACAGAACATGCTGGAGAGACTATGTCTCCCAGTTGGTCTGGGAACGTCTTGGTATCCTCTCTGAAGAGCTGGAGCAGGTGGCCGGGGAGAGGGAAGTCTTGGCTTCTCTGCTTGAGCTGCTGTCTCAGCGACCCGAACCTCTGGAAAAGCAATAGAAGATGGATGGATGGATGGATGTGTTTTTCTTCGTGCGTTGAGTCTTTTTTTTTAAATCAGTACTGGGCTGTGGTGGTGGGGGTATTATATAATTTGGATTTTATAATACAAAGTAATGTCCATTTTTTCATCATTTGTAATTAACCTTTCAAATAAAAATATCTGTGCATATATTAAAATTAAAGTGGCATTTTTTAATTTATTGTTTTTATCTGTATATGTGTTGTTTTCTTTAAGCTTTTAAAACTTCAAGGGTCATTATTTGAAGACTGTCCTCTTAAGTTTGATCCCTCATGCTTGAATGAATGTAGTTGTTCACACTGACATACATGCTATAGGATATAACACATCCAGTACAGTTGCTCAGTCCATAAAAACAGAGTGATCCAAGATTACATGTTGTGAAACAAAACATTGAAGAAATGCAGCCAGCGGTTAAGATTACATATATTAAATCAATGTTGCAAAGGTAAGTGTAAACAAATAGAAATGTCGCAAGAAAAAGCCTTTTATTGTTTGGTTGATTGCACAACTATATTTCTCTCTATATATATGGCGTTAAAAGGTCAAATACACAAAATCAAATTTCTGCCCCCTTATACCCCTGATAAAGGATATGATTTGTTTTAAATGGCAAATATTATGAACTTCCCTAATGATGTTTGGTACTCAGAGTGTCTTTTTCAAAAAGGACATTTTCAGAATAAATTTAGTTTTTGAAAAGAAAAGACACAGAAGTCAATATGATCTGTGGCGACTTAATCCTCCCTTAAGCTCCATAATATGTTTTTTTTATTCCCACAAGAGACTTTGCTATGCATAAATGTGATCCTCAAAACTCAACATGACATGACATTTCAGTTACACTGTCACAAATGTGTCTTACCATGTCACATCATGGAATATTTCAAGAAATGATTCAGTTTTTCTTTTACTCTTGAATTTTTGTTTGCAACACAATCACGATTAAAGGCAGGCGGCCTAAATTCCTGCAGAGATGAGAAACAACTTTGTTTTCAAATCTCACAGCCCACATAGACCACCGCCCCCTAATGATTTCTCTCAAGCTACTTCTCCAGAAAACAGGAATGCACACTGCCTACAAATACAGGCAGCAGTTACAAGAGAGTGGAGCACACTTTGGACCATCTGAAAGTAAAAATGTCCTCTTCACCTTCCTTGCTTTGAATAATACACATTGAATGTGGGTTGAGTATGCATTGCACTCCATATTAAGAACGTAAATACAGACAGGCTGGTTTACCGATCAACTGGCACAATCAGTCTTGGGTGATCGGAGGAATGTTTCTCAAAATCCTTCCCTCCCAAGACCATTTCTCTGTCTGCCTGTCTAGATATCTAGAACATATAAACAGAACCTTGGATTCCATTCAGGGTGTGATCACAAAAAGGTGTGTTGCAGTCACAAGGAGTTGTATTGCCTGTGTTGTTGTTTTTCTCGTCATTCCTCCGTGTCAACAACGTCTCCGTTGTTGACAAGCGTGCAATTTAGAGTAGTGTAATGAGGCTACAGCCAGGCAACACTAGACGTCACATTAGGTATTCAGATCATGCTGTGTAAACAGGTTGAAATGCGTGATCAAAACTGTGTTGTGGAGCAAAGAAATCAGTGACTAGATCTGACATAAAACCCCCAAAATTCTTGTCTTGAGAAACCTGAACAGCTCTTGTTTATTGTTAGAAAATCATGTTTTGCTGAAAATTATTCCCTATTTTTCCTCATTTCCCATTATTTCACTGCAATCAAAGAAGAAACTGTCAGTGCAAAAGTTATGATTTCATTTAAAAAACACAAGACAAAGAAAAAAATAGCAGTTAACATTCCAACCCTAAGACAAAAAAGGTCCTAAAGCTTCAGTCTGCTACTGAAGCAGCATGGTAGTATGAAACAATCTAAATATTCGTTCAACAAAAGCAAATCTAAAGTTTTAAAACAAACAAAAAAAAATCATGTTTTTTTCCAGATAAGAACCGCCACTCTGACTGAGACAGCAGTTGCTCTGCAGTAAAGAAAGCAGCTTGCATCTATAATTTAGTAGGTAATTGATTTACTGCTGCCTTTAGACGAATAATATAGCATATGGCAAGACTGTATTATATATTCACATCCATCTTGAAAATGTCTACTCAAAGCCATCACAACAAGACAGAAGCAAACTGTATATAAAGCAGAATATTCCGTGGGTGTTTCAACTCTTCCCCAGACAAGAATATTAAAAAAAGAATACTTTCTTCTCTTTTTTCTTCTGTTTTTTTGTTAAAAAATGAAATCCATCTAAATCCACCCGACTATCATTACAGGTTTGTCCCCAAAAGCACAGCTCTGATTTGCAACATGCAATCATTCCCAAAGGGCTGATATTACTCAAAACTCATTGCATTATGGAAGCATCTTTCTCATTATACACTTTTTAATACTCTGAGCCACCATTCAGGCAAGGATTAAAGAAGCACCAGTGAGGTCTGGGAAATCGACCACACTGCGCTATTCCATTACTCTTTCAGCAGTAATTCAATCTAATTCAGTTTCTTATTCTATAATTAATTGCCATCTATTAATTAGGGAAGACCAACTGATTGCTGCTGGTAACCCCCACCATTGTTATGTTTCCAGAAAGTCTGAATTTTGAAGAAAATAGATAAAGTAACAGAGAAAAAACAATTTCTAGAAAGAGACTGAAGATTGACTATCCTGGAAGTTGTGATTTCACAGTTTCATTTATTTACTTATCAGTCTGTGTTAGGTACAATTTTAACATTTTAAGACTTAAATTACAATTGTGAACTACATATTCACAATTGAATGCTAAAACAAGTATTCAGTGTACCCCACCCGGTATGGGGTTACTGGGGCCCGACCCTGGAGACAGGCCTGGGGGAGGGGCTTGATGGCTAGCGCCTGGTGGCCGGGTTTCAGCCCATGGGACCCGGCCAGACTCAGCCCGAAGAAGCTACATGGGTCCGCCCTCCAGTGGGCTCACCACCTGCAGGAGGGACCATGGGGGTCTGGTGCTATGTGGCTCAGGTGGCGGTTGAAGGTAGAGACCTTGGCGGTCTGATCCCAGGCTTCCTAAACAGGCTTTTGGGACGTGGAATGTCACCTCTCTGGTGGGGAAGGAGCCTGAGCTGGTGCATGAGGTTGAGAGATACCAGCTAGATATAGTTGGCCTCACCTCAACACACAGCTCCGGTTCTGGAACCAGTCTCCTGAAGAAGGGCTGGAGCTTGGCCTACCCTGAAGTTGCCCCAGGCAAGAGGTGGCGAGCAGGGGTGGGTATTCTGGTATCCCCCCACCTTGTGGCTTCTATATTGGAGTTTTCCCCGGTGGATGAAAGGGTTGTTTCCCTGCACCTTTGGGTTGGGAAATGGGTCCTGACCATCATTTGTGCCTATGCACCAAATGATGGTTCAGAGTATCCACCCTTTTTGAAGACTCTGACTGGGGTGCTGGAGGGTGCTCCTGCTGGAGACTCCATTGTCCTACTGGGGGACTTCAATGTGCACGTGGCAATGACAGTGAAACCTGGAGGGGGGTGACTGGGAGGAACGGCCTGCCCGACGGAATTACATATTAGAAAGACACATTTTCTAGCTTTCAATGCTGCTACAAGGGCTGTTCACTAAACATTTCCCCTGAACCACTTCCTGTTATTGAAGGATGCTGAACTTGCACATGTATAATAAATACATAGGTCACATGGTAATTTGCAGCTCCGAGCTCTTAAGAGTTTCTCTTTTACAGGTGCAAAGGTGGAGTAAGGTGTTACAATGGAGGCAGTTGAATACAGAGCGGTCATCAGGTGCCTGTATTTGAGAGGCTACACACCACTTCATCACATGAAGTCCATCGTATGACATAGTCAAGCACTGGCATCAACAGTTCAAGAGCGGTTGGACATCGGTGGAAATGGCATCCATTGTTAGGTGACCACAGTGCGCCACTGATGAAGACACCGTCCGGCAAGTCGAGGCCACCATTTCTGAGGATTGCCACATAGCCGGTCGGCAACTAGCTCAAGTGGAGTCTATGGAAAAAATCATTCATGCCCATTTCCACTTGCAGTAGCTGTCTGCAATGATGGATTCCTCAATTGCTCACACCCTTCCAGAAAAAAGGAATGAGTCATACTCCAAGAAAATCAGAAGTACCTTGACAGACTAACTGCGTACGATGAAACAAGGGTCCATCACAATGATCCAGAGACTAAAGCCCAGTTGAAGTAATAGTAGCATTATTACTCACCACTTCCAAAGAAGGCATGTGTCTAACTCCAAGTAGGCAAGGTCATGCTCATAGTTTTTTGGGCCCAGCATGGAATTTTGATGATGGATACCACAATTACCAGGACTTACTACACTTGAAGGCCATCAAAATGAATAGGCGTGGCATATTGACCAAAGATGTCTGAATGCTGACTCATGAAATCCTTCCTCATACTTGTCACACCATCTGACTTCCACATCTTTCCAACCATGAAGTCATTTTTGAAGGGCAAGTGCTTCCAAGACAATGAAACACTGATTTCTGAGGTCAAGTCGTGGCTTCTCATGCAACTTGCAGACTTCTACAGGTGAGGTCTCCACAGCTGCATAAAGCAATGGGGGAAGAGAAAGACTAATAACTATGCCAAGTTTTGCTCCTCTCAGTTTATGGGAAATGTATTAGGGGAAACCTTTAATGGGCAGCCCTTATACATCTTCCCTTAACTTCAAGAATTTTCATAAAAGTAAAAGGAAGTTTAGACTGAAATTAGAGCATCAATGACCATAAACTTACTTCAAAAATACAAACAGAAATTATCCAGCAGTAGAAAAAATCCTGATAGTTTTGCTTAAATGGAAAAAGTGACACTGCCAAGGACATTTGTGCTCAAACAGCACAGATATGTTTTCTGATGTAAAATATTCAGACAAACACTTATGTTTAAGGGACTGTCCATAAAGTATAACTTATAAGATGATTCCTCTTATTTCTTTTTATTTTCAACTATGTTATTAGCCCTTTCAAGTGTAAGTTTGCCCTTTAATTTTTCCTTTGAACCCAATTCCCAGCTGTCCAAATGACTATTTCCATAGCATATAGTGCTACATATTGCCACATACTGAAGAAGGGAAAGAGGGCACATGAAACAATTATTGAAATGCAGTGAATCAGACTGAAAGCCACTTTTAATATCCAAACATCCCAGGGAGCAAAAGATATCAAATTGCCACCTGTGTTGGTCTGCATGTTTTCACTGAGCGTGACTTTATTTTGCATCAGCCAGAATGTTAAAGGCATGCCATTGTGACCATTTGCTGAATTTCAGCCATTCTTGCTGCAGTTATTAAACAGATAAATTGGCAGAACAGCATGAGCTTAGTCAAGAATTTTCAAGCCTTGTGAAATTTACTTGGACTGGAATGTCCAGTTCCTTACAAAACAGGGTTGTTGTTTCATCAGGTTCAAATATTCTAATTTCTCATGTTCTCACACACAGTGGAAATGGGCCAAAACCCTGGAATTCTGATCAGAAATTTTTGAGCTATTATTTCAATATTGTTTGTTTAGACATAAGATTGAATTAGTCACCTTTCCAAATGATAGTGGGCAGAAAATAATGGGGAAAAGGGAACAAGAAATGCTTCACATCTCCAAGAAACGTTATACTGTGAAAGCATTTGCATTTGTCTCCATGACTTAATAATACTGTAATGTTATAATGTTAAACATGCCACAGTTTCCATCAGATACATACTATGAATTATCTGTTAGACAGGAGACACTTCAACTTACGTTAATTTAAAATCTGCTGAATCCTTTATCTCTACTAAAGCTCTAAATTATTTCAGTGGAATACATGATCGGGTCCTGATTCTTGAACCTTTCAGAAAAGGAGCAATATGCATGCAGTGAACTGGAAACTGGCTACATTCTCAATTTAATTAGGACATAAGCACTCCCAGCAGCTCTGATTAAGTAATGATGGATAACCTATCCAATCAAACCAGAGGGAGGCACAGGCCCTGCACTGAATTTTGAAACTGAATGCTATTGCTCCCAGAGCCGTGCCAAGGTTTATCATTATAACACATGTTGGAAAAATAGCACACATGGAAGCACCAAGAAAAACATTTTATTTCAAGTATTTCTTCTACATGGGTAGCCAGGTACCACATGTTCAAATTATAGTCTGACAATGAAAGGTATTGATAAATTGCAAATTGTATGCACAGAAGATGGTGCAACAGATGGCAGCTACATTGAAATTGTGTGGGCCTATTCATAGCTCTAGTGCTAGCTTTATGCAGGTAAAAAATCTTTGAAGATTTTATTGGAACACAGAACACATGCATGAGGATAAGATCAAAGACTGGCTCTGGGGGCATTGTCATTATACTGTATTTATTTATTAGTTTTAAGTAAACCCAGTTTTCTAATCATTGTTATTCCCTTTATTCTGGTATACCCTAAACTAGTCAGCTACTAATCTGTAAAGAACTGAAAATGATCATCAGTCATCAATAGTTCCCTATTTCAGAGAAACAGCTATGCATCTGGGACGGTAGCATAAACAATAAAATCTCCATGAGACATTTTGGTTTTTTTTTAAATTTTATTTCTGACAGTGAAATTGATCAAAGCATATTCCCTTAGATGAAACCATAACAAATCTTACACTTAAATGTGAGTTAGCTAAAAAAAATGCCAAGCTGTTGCTTGTTTTGTTGTCATACTAATGTCGTCGTCAATAGACGATTTGACTTAAAAATGCTTTGATTCAATTTCAGGATGTGTGGTAGTGAGGGACGTAAAGGTAGGACATTACAGTTTGTTTAAAGGTAGCTATACTTATGCTTAGGCAGCTCAAATCAGACCAGACTATCAATGATGAGGTAACTCATCATGGCCAGATGAAACCACCATGACAGTGCCCGGATCTCTGGACATTTGAACTTGGCCTTGAGCACAACCTGGATGCAGATCCACCTGAGGATCATTGGGAGTGAGTTTAGGGACCATCAGGGCAACAACCTCGAAAGAGTGCTGATTTTTTTCTAAAATCGCGCAAATGTCTAGATCTCCTGAACTTTCACCTTGGCCTTGACCTTGAGCAGACAAACAGACAACGGATGCAGCACCATCACACTGCACTGTGTCGCATCACCTCAGGCCTCCAAAACAATAATAAAGGGAGGGGTAATTTAGGGCCAGTAATGGGTTGGTAAGTAAGTATGTAAGCAAGTTAAGTAAGTAAATAAATAAATATATCAAACAGGCGATGCCAACAGGGGACTGTAATCATGCTTCACTACAAAAGTCATCAACAACTGACATAACCACATGGGCAAGAAATTACTTTGTCAAACCTATGTTAAACATTATAATGGGACATCACAGCCACACATTCCACTGAAATCTTTACTGTGCAAAGAAACAATCCTTACATCAACCATACCCAGCAGCGCTGAATTGTCTGGGTTCTCTAATGCATCTGGGATGGGCTAAAATATAATGGAAATGTGTATTGTGGTCAGACAGTCAGTATGTTAGGTCTTTATTGAAAGAAATGGGTGTGTTGCAGATCCTTGCTATCAGTAAACAAATCCATAAGTTATGATCTGTCATGGTATGGGATTGTATCAGTACTCTTAGCAAAGATCATTTACACTTCTGCAATGGCAGCATTAATGCAGGTGAGTACAATCACAGCGTAGAGCACCAAAGCTCACTTCAGGAAGACATCTTTTCCAGGGAGACCCATGCATTTTTCAACAAAACAATGCCAAACTATATTTTCCACACATATCAAAGGCTATGAAAGAAAAAGGAATGGGTACTGGATTGGCCTGCCAGAAGTTCTGACCTGTCCCCAACAGAGTGCCGTTGCACACCTTAAGATGTGTTTGGAGGAAGAATGGGACAAATTAAACCCTGAAACACTTCATCACATCGTCTTCTCTGTGCCAAAACTTCTTAACTGGGATAAGAAGTAATAGCAGCATTACAACGTCTTAAAAAACTATCCCACTTTTTGGGGGAATGTGTTGCAGACCCGAAAAATCAGAAATTGATGTATAATAAATAATAATTGTCGTGAATCGCCCTTTTCAAGGGCTATTGAAGGACACCAAACGCACACTGTGGTTTCTGCACATTTATTAACATAAAGACAGACACGAACGCTAACATACAAACACCAGATAATAAAGCGCTGGAGGAGAGTGGGGCTCAATGTCACAGGGGGACAGAAGCCGGGAATGCTGAGCAAAGGGGCAGAATCCAGCCAGAGCACTCCCGAAGACAGCGGGGCTAACGGCTAGAAATAAAAAGGTAAAACTAACCTGGATGGAGCTCTCCTCTCTCCTCGACAGCGGGACCCAAACATACTCTGTGACTTGTTCAGCTCCTGAGGACGGGTAGCAGTGGTAGAAGGACACGACAACAGAGAGAGGTTGCCGTGCCCGTTTATACGTTACATAATAGGTGACAGGTGTGGATGCATGAGTGGAGAAAATAACAGAATGAATGACAGGTGTGCAGCTCCAAACGGTTTGACAGCCGGAAGCTGCACATGTTATGATTCCCCGTGCGATACTACGCAGCGCACAGAAGAAGAAATGAAAAACCCACTTGATGAGTAGAACGTGCACTTTATTGACCATAAACCACCAAAATAACCAGTCCAGCTACAGTCACAATTACTAACGGATGGTTGCAATGATGGCGATTATAAGGCTACCAGACATACAGGGAAGTCACCTGGATGTTCAACAGCCTGAGGGAGAGAATGCCTAGTGCCGGCGTAGGCAGACGGCACAAGGAGAAAGGCAAACGTGAACTTACAGCTGGAACAATCTGGGGCTGTCCGTGCAGTCCGGTGGATGAGGGTGAGGCAGGGTCAGCCGCTAACACCAAGGAAATAAACCATGGCGACGTCAGGCTGAATGAACACGTAGGTAGTTGAACACATATACATGGAGGGACACGCTGTCATGTATGAGGCTGAATGCTCCAACGGTCTCTTCCTAGTAACGCAGCGTTTATGTAATAATGATACTAATGAGGGAAGAGACCGCCGGTGTGAGGAAGCATGGGCTGAACATAATAAATCCCAGGTGTGCATAAGTGAGTGTCTGAGCATGTGAATGGGAATGAATGGAGTGTGTGTGTATATGTGTGAAAACACCCAATAACGAGGCACAGCTGATGGCACTGACAGGAGGAGTGGGCATGCCCGAGCTGTCAGGGAGCGAAGGCCCAAAAGCTCCCTGAAGTGCCTGATGGAAAATAGAGCAAAATAACCGTAAGTCAGAACTGGGTTTGGAACCACCAAACCCAGGTTCATGACAGCACAGCGCTGTCAAAATAAAACAAACCGGCAGCCATAATGAAACAGCAACAAAACAATCCCAAAATTTAAACATAACTGCAAATACAAAATGACAATAACTGGACAAGATAAACAAATGGACAGAAAAGGACAAAACTTAAGACTGGGCATGGCGCCCACCCGTGCCCAGGACCATGACAAAAAATAAAATGGACAAGACTGTCACAACGGCCCTCACGGACCGTCACAAGACGCCTCAGTCACCAGTGAGTTTGCAGTGATGTTTATTTACAGTGCAGGTTTAGACAGGCATAGGAATATATATAGTGAACAGGTGACGCCTGAGCCGGGGAGCACCCGATGCACCAGACGAGATAATAATTAAGGTAAAGTTACAACAAGCGTACCTTAACGACGGGACTGTTAACAGGCGGGTAACAGGGGATTCCCAAGTCCGTTAACCATGATGAGCAAGAATAACAGGAACACAACAGAATATAACAGAAGATAACAGGATATAACAGAGACTGCCGCGCTGGAGGACATTTAGCACCCGCTTATATCTGGTGGCTAATGACCCCAACGCGGCACAGCTGCTGCTAATGACAGCAGAGCAGCAGCTGACTTTGACAGCAGGGAGCTCCCCCGGGCGCCTTCACAATAAGAGCCCGAGGAGCTGGAAGGAACCCTCAGCTGCCAAAGCCAAGGAACAAAAAGATATGAGGCCCGAGTGTGGCCAGAACCGACACTCGGGTTATGACAGTACCTCCCCCTCAAGGCCGAGCTCTGAGCGGCCAGAGTAACACCCCAGCCCCCCCCCCCACCCCCCTAGGGTGGGTGGATGGGGTGCTGGCAGGAGGGAGAGAGACAAACAACCAACAAGGCTATAGAAAAAAAAACCCATAATCCCGGGTAACAAGAACAAAACCACAATAAGTATAAAATAGGCAACACACCCTTGGGCAAACAGAGTGACACAAAAACAAAACAATCCCCCCCCCCCCACAAACACCCCAACAGTCCCACAGACGATATCAGGAGCCCGGAAAGGGCGCAGTCCAGGCCCGGAGGGATGGGGCAGAAGGTTCGGGGGGTTCATCCGGCAACAAGAGGCCACAGAACAGGGAGGGGAAAAGAGGACAGTTCGGGCGGCCTACCCCAGTCCCATGCTCGGGGGAAGAGAGTTTCAGGCGGCCGGAGCAGGTCGCCGCACAGGAAGATAAACAGGTCGGGGGGCCGGCCCAGAGAACCCAACCAACGAGACAGCCCTTCAGGCGGCCGCCCCGCAACACCAGCCCACCAGAACCGTTGGGAGGAAGCAGCCGGTGATCCCGCAGAAAAGGGGGGAGATGAGGGGAAACCGGGCGGAGCGTTCGGGACCCCAACGGCCCCAGGTGGAGATGGGTAGTGCTCCTCAGGGTGACGAGGAGGATGACTGTGGAGAAGAGGGTGATGAAGAAAACGAGCCTGTCCAGCATCCGGTGGCTGGGGATCTGCAGCTCCCTCACCGAACCTAGGACCTGCTGGTGCAGCACCCACGGTGGACCCCGATTGGGCCTCCGGAACCAAACCCACGGTGGACCCCGATTGGGCCTCCGGAACCAAACCCACGGTGGACCCCAACTGGACCGGAACCGAACTCCCAGTGGACCCCAACTGGACCAGAACAGCACTCCCGGTGGACCCGGTCGGCGTGGCACCAGACTCGACCTCCAACCCCAAAACCGGAACCTCTGGCGCAGCAGGCGAGAGCAGCCCCTCGCCGGCGACCCCGAGCTCGGGTTCTGACACCGTCCAGGACTGCGATGATCCGGGCTCAGAAGTCAGGAGGTCGTCCTCAGGCTCCCACTCAGCTGCGTCGGGCTCCGCAGCTGGCATGATTGTGCGTGCAGCTAGAGAGTCCTCCAGCACCGATGTCCACGCCGGTGGCCCGCACGGCGTGGTGGCAGGAGAATCTCGCCCTGCTGGACTGGACCGCTCCTCCGTGGAACCCCGGGGACGCTTCTTCATCGGCGATGGCTCCACGCTGCAGTCCGCTCTCCTCCTCCGCCCATGGCGTGGCTGCGGAACCGGAACCGGGCTCTCCAGAACCGCAGGCCCCCTCCTCATCCAGCAACGTTGGCCTGACGTCGAGGACCGCTCAGCGGAGGGAGACACAGAGGAAGCAGGGTTAATATTTTCATCCACAGCGGGTGGAGGGAGCTCGGGGGGCTGCATACCCCGAACTCCACCCCTAGGAGTCAGACAAGGCAAAACAATGTCAAAAGAAGAGAAATTATCATGCACTTGCCTTTCCCCTAAGGGTAAGATAGTCTCCGCTGTGGGGGACGTCATTCCTTCCTTTCCCCGCTGGATGGCGACAGAGGGCCCTCTGGGAAGACGAGACGAGGCCACTCGAGGCGGATCCGGGATGAAGCTCGCCGAAACGGAGCTCTCGTGACACACAGCAGCCAGGATAGGCGACGAGGAGGAGGGGGCGACAGCCGGGGTCAGTCGGGCATGGAGCGCTGACGGAACAGCAGGCGAGGGCCCGGGAGAAGACGAGGCTGCGGGGATTCCCCTCTGACGAGGCGCAGGAGTGACAGCTGTGTGGGGGGTTAAGCCCTTGCGGCGACCCGGAACAGCATCCAGACGGGGGTCTAGCCGAGGTTGGAAGCCGGATTGACGACGGTTCCTTGTAGGGGGTGAGGCGAAGGTGAGGTCCGGAAATCGCCGTTCCTGAGCAGAAACGGCGGCAAGCAAGTCAGCAAACTCAGGAAACTCACGCAGCGCTGGATTCCTCTCCACCAGTCTGACCGCCGCCACCACATGCTTCATACACGCCGGAGGATTCTCAGCGGAGCAAGCAGCTGCCACCCGGTCCCAGATCTTGTCTGCTGTCATCTGCAGCTTCTCTGGGGGAATCCCGAGTGACGACATGCCCGATGGGAAAAGACCTCCGGATGGTGCGAACTCCCGGGCCGGAACAGAGGCAGGAGCGGGATCCCGGAGCGAGGGGCGACGTCTCCTCCGCTTCAGCTTCCTGCCAGGATTTCCCTCCAGCCCTCGGAGAATCTCACGCTGGGCGGCGATGTCATCTCTCCTCACGCTTACCTCTGGATGATTAGTGAAGCGGGGGAGAGAATCCAGAATTTCCTCGGCTAGGTCCAGGTACCAGGGCACTTCGTTGTTGTATTCGAGGAGGGAGGCGGCGACAAGGACTCTGTCCACACGCTCGAGGGTGTCAGCGAGGACAGCGTCCTGCCTCCGAGCACGAGACCTCCACGATGGCATGCTTCAACACGGCACCCAGACAGGTAGGAACACACAGTCCACTACTGCAAACTTCACGGTGAATGGCGTCTCGAAACAACGCCTCCTCTCCGGGCGTTAGGCGGCAGTCTACTGTCACAACGGCCCTCACGGACCGTCACAAGACGCCTCAGTCACCAGTGAGTTTGCAGTGATGTTTATTTACAGTGCAGGTTTAGACAGGCATAGGAATATATATAGTGAACAGGTGACGCCTGAGCCGGGGAGCACCCGATGCACCAGACGAGATAATAATTAAGGTAAAGTTACAACAAGCGTACCTTAACGACGGGACTGTTAACAGGCGGGTAACAGGGGATTCCCAAGTCCGTTAACCATGATGAGCAAGAATAACAGGAACACAACAGAATATAACAGAAGATAACAGGATATAACAGAGACTGCCGCGCTGGAGGACATTTAGCACCCGCTTATATCTGGTGGCTAATGACCCCAACGCGGCACAGCTGCTGCTAATGACAGCAGAGCAGCAGCTGACTTTGACAGCAGGGAGCTCCCCCGGGCGCCTTCACAATAAGAGCCCGAGGAGCTGGAAGGAACCCTCAGCTGCCAAAGCCAAGGAACAAAAAGATATGAGGCCCGAGTGTGGCCAGAACCGACACTCGGGTTATGACAAAGACAAAACATGAATACTGTATATATTGTGTTAATACTGTCTCAAATTTGGTAAAAGTAAAAGTGCATTTAAATTACATTTTCCACAACACCAAAACATTTTTTTGATTTGAGTATATGAGTTATATGCCGCCAGTGGCAGCAGCCTCCCATGGTTGTTTGCAGATGGTCCTCTATCAATACTGGCATACAGTTTTGTTTTGTTTTTTTTTCCATCTTCTGCTCACTTTCATTAAAGTTCAGTATATCACAACACTTTGTTGTTGTACCTTAATAATTATGTTGTCAGGGAGCTGACGAGCTATAATTTGTCTACAATTCATTAGTTAACCATCAACACAGCAGTGCCGACAACTTGTACCAAATTACTGTTACATGCTCCTGAAATCTCCTGACAGCATAATTACCAAATGCACTTTATTTCTTCTGTGTGATCTGCTAACAAAAAGCATTTAAAATTGGTGACTATGGAAACAATCTAACACATCTAACACACGTCATACCTGTATGGAAAAGTTTTCAAAACGCAGAAGCAAAAAGGATAGAGCTTTAAAAAAAAAAAAAAAAAGTGTCTGTGTGAATGTCGACAAGGAATCGCCTGACAGTGAACAGTAAGACTAGTAGGGAGGCAGAGACAAAGCAGGGTTCATTTGGCAGACCTCCTGTTGTTGAGGCTGATAAGAAGAGGCAGTCGGGGTTTCCTCGGTTGCCTGGCTGACACTTTCAACATGTGAGGCGTTTTCTGAAGGCAAAACTCTCACTTTTGAAGTTCTACATCAAGGTCAAAGTGAAGACCGCGACCTTGCAGCTGTTGCAGGCTCAGAGCCTTTTTTAATGGGGCACCTACAAAAACGTGGGCCGTTTATACAGTAGATGGTCAGATTTCTATCTGCACTTGTTTTTCTTTTCTCAAATGCTTCTCATAAAACAAGGTAAAAAGAAAATAAAAAAAACAGTAAGAGTAATTTTCTAAATAGAAATGTAAGCCATAAAAAGGCTTTTGAACTGAGACAGTCACAAATAAGCTGTTTGAGAGCTTAAAATTCAATATTTTCATGAGTAAATATGAAATATAACTGTTCTGAAAGTGATTACAAAGAACAAATTATTAGGTAAAATAGACCATTAAAAGCTTTGCACATCCAGTTTCTTACTTGAAGAGGCACTTTACATGTTTTTCTTTAAGACATTCTCCTTATGCACTTTGATAAATGGAAATATTGCAGTTCCTTCATTCCACTGCAGAATTTTCTGTCTTTGTTTGGTTTGACTTTAGGGAGAAACAGAAAAAAAAAAAACAAGCTCCATCTACAATCCATTAATAGAGTTTTCATTTATGTAATACATTGCTTCTCAAGAATACACACAGTAATTGATATCAATAAAAGATCCCAAAGGACAGTCAGAGAACTCATCCTCCATGGCCCTATGCTACGATTAGAAAAAAGGAAAATCCTTTGCAAGTGCTCGACTTAACTTATAGATTTAATAAAATTTGACAGGGTTATTTTTGTGTGATTAGTTTGACAGACTAAAACAAACAGGAAAAATGACACTGAAAACATTTCTCTGCCTTTGGGTTTCCCTTTGAGGAGGAATAATTAATATGATCACTACATGCAAACTGGGTATTTTTCTAGAATCAGCTAGTATTAAGGTAATTGAAGATTTATTAACACAATATTTATCTTTTTTCACAATTTTCACAGCTGTAGGCAACGTGTATCAACATTTATTTCCATAACTGTGCAGTGAAATCATCAATAATCACCTTTCTCTTCCATACTGATGACTGTAAAGCTGCTGCTGGGAGGGTTTGTAGATTGATGCAATACATCACTGGCTCAAGCACTATAAATAGCCACAGCTGCATTTAACAGTCTTCCATAACGCCAGCTGCTCTGCTGGTGGAGAACCTTGCCAGTGACACACAATTAGTTAAACTGCTCTTCTTCTCATTGGCAGAGTTGATGAGAAGTGAAGCATGCACAAGTCTTGATTCAATATTGAATTGTCTATATCAGTGGCAAACTGTTGTAGTGAAAAAGAAGTTCGTTCATCTGTGTCCAGCTGCATGCTGCACATGTCAGATTAATGATAGCAACTACTCTTATTTGAAGAGCTGCCCCAAATAGCTGACTAACTTTTAACCAACAAAAATAATCCTAATAACTGGTCGGATAGTCCAGATGGATGCATGGGTTGATTCACAGACATTTATACCTTCAACACTTACTATGATGCCGAGGACATCATAGCATGATGCAATTTCCTTTTTAGCAGCAGAGTCACATTCTAATGCACTAGAACCACACACTAGCTATGTCGGGCCCATTGTGTGTTTTGGAATTTCCGTAGCTTTCATAGCACTGTGGGCATAGAGTGGTGTGAAAAAGTGTTTGCCCCCTTCCTGATTTCTTTTTTGTACGTTTGTCACACTTAAATGTTTCAGATCATCAAACAAATTTAAATATTAGACAAAGATAACACAAGTAAACACAAAATGCAGTTTTTAAATGAAGATGTTTATTATTAAGGGAAAAAAAAAATCCAAACCTACATGCCCTTGTATGAAAAAGTGATCCCCCCCCTTCCCCCCGGTTAAAACATAAATTAACTGTGGTTTATCACATCTTTGGAAAGCTGAGTTCAATTTCTCTAGCCACACCCAGGCCTGATTACTGCTACACCTGTTCCCAATCAAGAAATCACTTATATAGGACCTGTGAAGTAGACAAAAAGATCCTCAAAAGCTAGACTTCATGCTATGATCCAAAGAAATTCAGAAACAAATGAGAAACAAAGTAACTGAGATCTATCAATCTGGAAAAGGTTATAAAGCCATTTCTAAAGCTTTGGGACTCCAGCGAACCACAGTGAGAGCCATTATCCACAAATGGCGAAAACATGGAACAGTGGTGAACCTTCCCAGGAGTGGCCGGCCAACCAAAATTACCCCAGGAGCGCAGCGACAACTCATCCAAGAGGTCACAAAAGACCCCACAATAACATCCAAAGAATTGCAGGCCTCACTTGCCTCAGTTAAAGTCAGTGTTCACCACTGCTGAGCAAAAATAACATAAAGGCTTGTCTCAGTTTTGCCAGAAAACATCTTGATGATCTCCAAGACTTTGGGGAAAATACTCTGTGGACAAACGAGACAAAAGTTGAACTTTTTGGAAGGTGTGTGTCCCATTACATACGGTGTAAAGGTAACACAGCATTTCAGAAAAGGGACATAATACCAACAGTTAAATATGGTGGTGGTAGTGTGATGGTCTGGGGCTGTTTTGCTGCTTCATGACCTGGAAGACTGGCTGTGGTAAATGGAACCATGAATTCTGCTGTCTACCAAAAAATCCTGAAGGAGAATGTCCGGCCATCTGTTCGTGACCTCAAGCTGAAGCACAGTTGGGTTCTGCAGCAGGACAATGATCCAAAACACACCACCAAGTCCACCTTTGAATGGCTTAAGAAAAACAAAATGAAGACTTTGGAGTGGCCTAGTCAAAGTCCTGACCTGAATCCAACTGAGATGCTGTGGCATGATCTTAAAAAGGTGGTTCATGCTCGAAAACCCTCCAATGTGGCTGAATTACAACAATTCTGCAAAGATGAGTGGGCCAAAATTCCTCCACACGCTGTAAAAGACTCATTGCCAGTTATCGCAAACACCTGACTGCAGTTGTTGCTGCTAAGGGTGGCCCAACCAGTTATTAGGTATTGGGGGAAATCACTTTTTCACACAGGGCCAGGAAGGTTTGGATTCCCCCCCCCCCTTAATAATAAACATCTTCATTTAAAAACTACATTTTGTGTTTACTTGTGTTATCTTTGTCTAATATTTAAATTAGTTTGATGATCTGAAACATCTAAGTGTGACAAACATACAAAAAAATGAGAAATCAGGAAGGGGCAAACACTTTTTCACATCACTATATGGTTTTGTTTAGATACTGTAGAATAGAGCACTGACATGAAAGTCTATATTCTGATGACTTTTTGTGCCATTAACTGTTCTGTAGCCAGTGCTAACTAATTAGCCTACATGTGATCAAATGCAATCTGTTTACAGAATACACATTTTAGGACAGGTGAAAATGCAATTGTTACTCTGGCAAAAGACGGAGGGCACTTTCCCTGACATTGTGGACAAACTCTTCATTGTGCACCACGTGAGAAGACTGAGAACCAAGGACAATAGATGGTGGTGGTGAGTCAGACCGACAAAAACAAAGGAAAACCAGCCAAAACAAACAAACACACAAAAAGCTTCTTTACCAGAGTTTAGCACATTAAGAGGGAACTCATCTCTTTGAGTGCACAGATTAAATTATATTTTAAGGGCTCTTTGTAACTTAAGGTATTTTGTTACTTAAGGATCTTTTTCATTTACTGATGTTGCAAAACTATTGTTTATATTTCAGTTAAATGGACATGTGTGTCATAAAAGTGCAACATATGCGAGTAGTCGACTAATGACTTTAAATTGAGACTACTGGTCTCCTAGGAAAATCTTTAGCTGGGGGCAGCTCTACGTATTTCATTTTCAAGTTTACGTTAACCAGACAATATAAATAAAGATCACACTGACACATGGGAGCATTTGTGGTGGCTCGGAAATGGGCCAGTGTTTAGAGGAAATAGTGAGAGTAAAGCAAGGATGTTAATTAAAGGCAACTTACTGATAAAACATGCTGATAACAAGGGACATTTAAGACTTGAACAACTGAGCAGAAAGGAGTTTGTGACTAACGCTGACTCCGTGTCTGCTTTTAATACCTTGTAGTTCCATTTCAGGTAGGATACTACATTGGGCTGATATGAATTTGCCTGTGATTTTCCAGGAACAGTCTGAGCTAGCATGACACACATGGCAGCTGACAGCCAAAAGTCTCCTGCTTACAGTTTTAAAGAGAATAGACAAGTAGCAAACAACTGATCAGCAAATAACGTGGGTAAAAATGTAATGAGGCATGCAGCAGTAAACATGTTGAATTTCCTATGACTTAGTAGCTGCACGGATTCCGTCTCAGCAGCATATTCAAAGCAATACCTGACAAGACATCACCAGTACTTATCACATTAAAAGGGGGAGTGCACTAGCTTAGGCAAGGAACTGTGTAAAGTGACAAGTCAAGCGTCTGCTTGAACCCTTGGTCACTCTTACACATACTGGTTATTTTATCTGTTTTTATTTATTTTACCTACTCCGTTTTAAATTTTTATCTCTTTCATTGATAGTAACTCTTTATTTAGTGATATTAACTTTTTAAACTGGAGCTACAACTTTATTGATCAGCTACATTGATCATACGTCTCCCAACGGCTGGACCGTTTATGTTTTTAGACAAAAATGGACATGACAGTGCCTGGGGGTGATAAAATTCTATTGCAGAAAGCACAAAAGAAAATTGCTGACCTTGAGGAGGATATCTGATGACTCTCTGATGAACTGTAGCAGAAAAACCCGCTCCTCTTCAACTTCACCCTATGTTTTCCTCTACTGTCACAGACGATGAGTCTTTTAGTGGCCCAGGAGTCCAAAAAAAATGGCCTTTAGTGACTCAGCCCTCCCAGACACAGTCGCCTGGGACCCCTCCGCCTGTCCACGGCCCTCCTCCTGCTCAGTGCCAAATCAGATGGCCTGGTCTGAGGTGATGGTCTGGGGTAGGAAAAGCGCCTCAGACGCGTCAACCACCAGCCCTCTTCTGCCCGTCTCCAGCCGCTATGAGGCTCTGGCAACGGCTGATAATTCACCTTCCACCAACGCTCCAGCTTCACCGGTTCCAGTTCGCCCGGGCTCCGCTCGGCGCGCGGCCCCCGCTGACGTCACACCCGTCCCTTCGTTGGGAGACCCGGCGGCCTTTCCTCTGCTGAGGGCTGACAGCAGTGGGGTGGCTGACATGGCCCCAGCTGAGCCACAGCGGCTCCAGCCCCGTTCTGGAGAGTCCTGTGCCCAACGTATGATCCTGAGGGAGGCTGTTCTCTGGCACTCCGGGAGGCCACACTGCACGGAGCAGTTGGGGAATCCCTCCTCCGGTTCTGATGCCGTTTTGCTGCCCTGCTCGTTGGCTGGTGAGGTAAGGGGCCCTATGTACCTGTCCCAACGACGGGCCCCCTACTCTGCCGGCACCTCACTGTACTGACTCTCGCCAAGGGACCCTGCAACCAGTCACCGACGATCGAGTCACCACGATCATCGGTGACTCCATCATAAGGCAAATCAGGTATTTTAACTCTATCACTCACTGTTTCCCAGGAGCTACTGTCCCCGACCTGTTAGAAAAGCTCCCGGATCTGCTGCAGTCACAACCTCCATCCATTACATGGATTATTATTTACATAGGGACCAACGACACCACCCACAGACAGTCTGAAATCACTAAAAATGATTTCTGCAAACTTTTTAATATTTTATCAAACAGCAGAAAGTCTGTTTTTATTTCTGGCCCCATTCCCACACTGTGCCGTGGATCGACCATTTTTGGCCATGTTCTTGCCCTCTCAACTTGGCTCAAGTCCACCTGCAGCAGCAACAACATTAACATTAATTTTATTGACAATTTTAACTTGTTTTGTGGCCGCCACACTCTCTATAAATCTGACGGCATACATTTAAATGCATCAGGAAGCCGGCTTTTAGCAGCAAACCTGATGCGTGTCATTCAGACCACAACATACAATTGACTGTTTACATCCCATGACCCCTCCCCTCCGGATCCACTCACATTTCTGACCCCCAGGAAGACTATCCGGCACCAGTCCCGTTTTTGTCAGCCTCCACCATCTGGTCTGGAAATTCATTCACTACCCACCTTCCCCATGAGGACATTGATCACGGACAGACCTCCATCCATAAAACACACAGTTCACAAGAACTCACGTCCACGCTGCCTACGTTCTGTGGCTCAGTCTCCTAACAATAATCCACAGAAAACAAATTACCCACCCATAAATAACTCACCACCTACCCTAAATATGGCTCTTTTAAATATACTGCTGTTGGTCACTTGCAAACAAGACTTTATCATCAATGACCTGATTTTAGAAAATGAGACTGACTGTTTATTTTTAACGGAGACGTGGCTTGGCACGGATGCACCAGCGGTTCTCACTGAGGCCTCCCCACCAAATTTTAGTTCAGTTTTTTCCATAAGAAAGGGCAAGAAGGGTGGGGGTACTGCTTCTATTTTTCCTTCCTCACTTGCAGTAAAGTAAATTTTACCTGATCAATCTACCACATTTGAGCACCACGCTTTTGTCTTTAGCAGCCCCGCAATTTTATGCGTAACAGTTTACAGACCACCCAAATACTGCTCTGTTTTTATTAATGAGTTCTGAGTTTTTATCCATAATCCACTCCTCATATAATTTTATTCTCATTTCTGGTGATTTTAATCTACACATTGATAAGCAGGGCGACCTTATGTCAGAAGATTTTAATGACCTGCTCACATCCATGAGTTTTACTCAACATGTTATGTAGCCAACTCACCACAGGGGACGCACTCTGGATCTTGTTATTAACCATGGCCTGCCCACAAGTGTGTCCTCTGTTGTTAACTTGGCTGTACCTGACCATTACTGTGTGTTTTTTAACATCACTTTTTTATGCAACGGGAGACCTCGGTGTGAACTGTGAGGAAGCGCCATCTGACACCTGAAGTGGCTGCTGATTTTATCAAACTCTTATGCAACACTCCCCCAGTTATTTCATCTGCATTGTGTGATTTTATTGTTGATAATTTTAACAGTAAATTAAGATCAACCATTGACAGAGTTTCCCCAATAGTCACAAGGACAGTTAGGAATAAGCCAAAGCCTCCATGGAGAAATAACAAAATTCAAAAACTGAAAAGAGAGTGCAGGATGGCTGAGAGGAAATGGAGGAAAAACAAATTAACTATCAATTACCAAGTCACAACCCATAACAATAACCCTAAAGTCCTTTTTGCAACCATTGATCACTTAATCAACCGTTTTTCTGCATTCCCCATGCACTTGTGTTCTGACTGGGGTGGACTCTGAACCTTCGGTTGGTCAGCAGGGTTTTTATAATTGCTGTTGCCCAAGCAGGGATCGCCTTTATAAGTTTCAGGAGGAGGCCTTTGTGCCAGACCGTATCATAGGCGGCTGTAAGATCGAGAAACACAGCCCCTGTCTTCAGTCTGCTCTCGAAGCCATTTTCAATGAAGGTGGTTAGGGCCAGTACTTGTTCTCCTGTACTGCGGTCCTTGCGGAAACCTGCTTGATCCACACTTAGAATATCCTCTATTTCTGGGGAAATGCGTTGCAGTATTAGGCACTCCATGATTTTGTAGGGAACGCTGAGTAGGGAGATTGGGCGGTAGCTTGCTGTGCTCACGGAAGATCTTGCTAAACTGGACCAGTTCTGCAAAATCTGGCGCCTAAAACCAAGCCCAGCAAAAACCGTCTCCAGTGTATTTCATCTCCACAATGCAAAAGCTGCCAGAGAACTAAACATCCACCTGAGCGGACTCAAGCTTAAGCATGCCCCAAATCCAACTTATCTTGGAGTGACCCTTGATAGGACCTTATCCTTCAAGGAACATCTAAAGGGGACGGCTGCTAAGGTGAAAGTACGAAACAACCTGCTCTGCAAGCTCGCTGGTGCAAAATGGGGGGCGGCAGTCTCCACCCTGCGCACCTCAGCACTGGCCCTTTCATACTCTGTAGCAGAATATTGTGCCCCTGTCTGGTCCAGGTCATCTTACACACACCATGTAGACACCCAGCTCAACTCAACCATGAGAATTATAACTGGAACAATCCGCTCAACACCACTCCCCTGGCTCTCTGGACTGTCAAACATAGCCCCTCCACACATCCGGCGAGCAGCATTAACTCAAAGGATGCTCCAAAAAGTTAAAGATTTTCCTCACTTACCAATCCATGCAGATATCTACACCCCACCCACTGCCCGACTTTCATCCAGACGGCCGATTTGGAAAAACCCTCCCCCAGCTGACTTTACCATCCAGACAGCTTGGCAAGAGGAATGGGAGACCAAGGAGGTCCCAAACAAACAGCTGGTGATAACCCCCAACCAACAGGTCCCAGGCACCAACCTCCCAAGGAGATAGTGGTCTACACTCAATCGCTTCAGGACTGGACATGGCCCCTGCTTGGCCAGCCTTCACAGATGGGGCAGTAGCCCTAGCCCACTGTGCGCATGTGGAGAGGAGCAAACTATGGAACACATCATAGAGGCTTGCCCGCTCCAAAGACTGGAAGGAGGATTACACACCCTCCATACAGCAAACCAGGAGGCAACTGCTTGGCTTAAGGACTTTGCATTCGCTAAATAAATAAATAATAACTTAATCAACCCAGATTTTAATAAAAACACAAACCTGCCATCCGACTCTCTGAGTGAGAGTTTTGCAGACCACTTCAGGTGCAAGGTTGATTCTATTAGCTCCAACATTTTATCTGACCAGAAGACTACTTTTAATGGAATCTTGGACTCACCTTTAGCTGAGGAAACGCTGGACTGTTTTGCCCTGGTTGATGCTAAGATGCTTGGTAGAGTTTTCTCCCAGGTAAACTTGACCTCCTGCTTTTTAGATCTGATTCCCACATTACTTTTTAAAACATTTTATGGATTCTTCGAACATGAGATTTTAAACATTGTAAATTGCTCTCTTCAGACTGGTGTTTTCCCTGCTGCCTTTAAAACGGCTGTGGTGAAGCCCTTTTTGAAGAAGAGTAATCGACCTGTATCCAACTTATCGTTTTTAAGTAAAGTTTTTAAAAAAATTGTTTTTATCCAGTTAAACAACTTTCTTATTTACCACAACATTTTTGAGAAATTTCAATCTGGTTTTAGGACAAACCACAGTACCGAGACAACCCTTTTAAAAATCGTTAATGATATCAGGTATAACATGGACTCCCACAAACTGTCAGTCCTGGTTCTGCTGGATCTCAGCGCTGCCTTTGATACAGTAGATCAACACATTTTATTAAGCAGACTCAAACACCTGGTGGGCCTCTTAGGTACTGTTCTTGAATAGTTTCATTCCTATCTCACAGATCGCCGCTATTTTGTAAGTATGGATACATGTTCTTCGGCAATCCATGAAATCAAGTGTGGGCACCCCGAGGTTTAATTTTAGGGCCAATACTTTTTAATCTTTATATATTACCACTTGGGGATGTTATCAGGAGACATGGCATCAATTTTCATAGCTATGTTGATGATACTCAGCTGTACATTGCCACATCTCCTGATGACACAAAACCAATTAATGCCCTTTTGAACTGTATTTTAAATACAGATGGCACAGAACTTCCCGCAGCTTAACCAGGACAAAAGATAAGTTTTAATCTCTGGTCCTGAAGACAAGAGAGAGCAACTTCTACCAAAATTGCTAGGTCTAAAACCTACACATTGTGTCAAGAACTTGGGCATTCTTTTAGACTCTGACTTTAATTTTATTTCACACATTAAAAATGTAACAAAAATCGGATTTTACCATCTTAGGAATATAGCCAAAGTCTGCCCTTTTCTCTCTCTTGCCAGCACGGAGGTCTTGATGCATGCTTTTATTACTAGTCGTATAGACTATTGTAATGCCTTGCTCTCTGGTCTTCTTCAAAAAAGAATATCATATGTCCAACTGTTCCAAAATTCAGCAGCCCAAGTGTTAATGAAGACCAAGGGGCGGGTGCATATTACACCAGTTTTAGAATTGCTGCATTGGCTCCCTGTGCGTTTTAGGATTGATTTTAAGGTTCTCTTAGTAGTTTTTAAATGCCTCAGTGGTTTTGGGCCTTCTTATCTATCTGAGCTGCTTTTATCTTATGAGCCCTCGCAAACCCTGAGGTCCTCTGGTACTGGCCTTTTAATGGTTCCCAAAGCCATGACCAGGACCTTTGGTGAAGCTTCCTTTCACTACTACGATCCTCGTCTGTGGAACAGCCTGCCAGAGAGCCTCAGGGCTGCAGAGTCAATAGATGTTTTTAAGAACAGGCTCAAGACCCATCTTTTTAATTTGGCTTTTAATAAACCTGTTTAACTATTAGTGAAGTAGTCATTTATGCTCCATTGTTTTACGTTCTTCTTGACGCCATTTGTTCTTAGATTTTCTCATCGTCTTATTGATGTGTTTAGTTCAGTTTTTAAGTATGGTTTTTTTGTTCCTGTTTTTATGTGTTCTTAGTTCTTTTTGTACCTTTTTAAATTTTGGCTTTTAACAAACCATTTAACTATTATTGAAGTAGTCATTTATGTTCCATTGTTTTACATTCTTCTTACCTCCATTTGCTTGTAGATTTTCTTATTTTGATGTGTTCTTAGCTCAGTTTCTAAGTATGGGTTTTTAGTTCCCATTCTGTGTTCTTAGTTTTATTTTGTATTTATGTATTTTAGCTCCAGTGTTTCCTCAGTGGGGTCCCTCATGCTGGATGCTGCCTGGCCCATCTGCAGGGGTGTTGGTCTCGTGGGTCACTCTAGCTTGGGTGGGTGGGGGCTTTATACCACTGCCTACAGCTGTGGTGTGGGCCCCGGCCTATCCTGGTTGGGGCGGTCTTTGTGGCGCCCTCTGTGGTTACTGGCTGTGTGGTATCCCGGCAAGGGGGGCTCCACAGGATGGTTGCTCCTTCACGTGGTGCCTCAGTGCAGAGCAATGTCTCTTTTATTTTATATGTGTGTAAGAGAAGTAGGGGATGATGTATGTGCCCGTGTGTGTTGTGTCTGTGGGTATGTTCATGGGAGGGTTGGAAGGGGTAGGGATGTATCATGTAAAATATGTAACTAAATGTGTCTACTGTTTTTATCTATGTAAAGCACTTTGCGCAGCATCTAATGTTTAAAAAGTGCTATACTGTGGTGACCCAGCACACTGCGAACGGACATTATCTGACATCCATCAGGGCAGGAGGAAGGGCAGGACAACAGTCATATGGACAAAGAGCCCCGGGGGGCAATCAGACTGGACTGTTAAGTATGCGCCCCATGAAGACAGAGACCAAAAGCAGCGGTCAAAGCGGCGCCAGTTGATGTCATGCTAATGATGTGTATTGACTGACAATCATTATGTTAATGGGCCATGCATTCTCTCTGTATAACATGCATAAAAGAGCTTGTTACACATGCCTTATGAGCGCAGTAGTTCACACGAGCTACGAAGCATGTCTCAGTATGCTGGAGTAATAAAACCTTGTGCCCTTCCAGCTCGTTGCGTCTCGCCTGTTCTATTACCTCCACACTGGTGGCCCTGGACGTGACATGGAGCGTCTCAACCATTCCATTTTCTCCACACTGGTGACCCTGGACGTGCATGGAACATCTCTCCATTTCGCCTTGCATTGGTGACGTGACATGGAATGGACTATCTCTCCCTTTCGCCGCGCTGTGGACTCCCTCTTCATCCACACCAGAGCGCACTCGCCGGAGCGGGCGGCACTGGGACTGCAACGCACCATGATCAGCAAAACGAGCAAACCGAAGGAAACAGCCTGGAAGGAGAAGACCTGCGCCATCTGCGTGGTTTCTGTACAACTCCCTGACCCTAGCTTCACCTCCTGACAGTGGAGTTTCGATGCATAGATGACCTGTGCGCACACCGCAGGATTACATGGAGCACACCCGACAACTACGTGGCCCCTGCGCCAGAGCGCGCGCCATGTACCAGGGACAAGCATGGCTCCAAGAACTGATAAAGGTCCTCGGCCGCTGCACAATCCTGGGGAACACGGCCGATCGCCACCCTCGGACCCTTTGGGCTTCGCACATCGCACCTAAAGGAGTCGGCAGCTCACTCACAGGACTTAAATTGGTTTCTTCACAGCCGCTATGCATCCTCAGGGAATTGGGCCGATCGCCTTCCCCAGATCCTTGCAGGACAGAGTCCCACACGAGCCCACTGAATTTATTTATTTTTTTTCACAGCAGCCGCAGATCACCGGAGGGTTTACTGGAAAGTTTTTCGCCCGAGCCTGATCCGCACGCAATTTTTGCGCGGCCCAGACACTTTTGACGTCCCGGGCCAGCACTGTATTGATTCCCACCCACCTCCCCCTCGTCCTCCACATCGCTATCCCCGCACCTCTGCCCCAGAGACCTGCCGATCGCCAGCTTCGTTCCTTCAGCGCGACGCGCACCAGCCCCGTGCACCCACAATCCACGGCTATTCAACGTGTTGCAACTCAGAGCGGAGCAAACTATTTTTCACTCCTCCCCCGTTTCCCCCACGGACTGACATGCCCTCCGACACTCCTCTACAGCAGGACAGCTCTACCGGAGCGGCAACCTCCATGGGCACCGACTGGAGCCCAAACGACCGGGGGGGGGGGGGGGGGAGGTCACAGCCCCTTCTGAGTGTTCGGGGGGGGGCTGTGTGGTGACCCAGCACACTGCAGACGGACATTATCTCACACCCATCAGGGCAGGAGGAAGGGCAGGACAATAGTCATACAGACAAAGAGCCCCAGGGGGCAATCGGACTGGACTGTTAAGTATGCGCCCCATGAGGACAGAGACCAGAAGCAGCAGTCAAAGCGGCACTAGCTGATGTCATGCTAATGATGTGTATTGACTGACAATCATTATGCTAATATGCTATGCATTCTCTCTGTCTGTATAACATGTATAAAAGAGCTTGTTACACATGCCTCAGGAGCGCAGTAGTTCACACGAGCTACAAAGCGTAAAACCTTGTGCCCTTCCAGCTCATTGCCTCTCACCTGTTCTATTACCTCCACAATACAAATTAAGTTTGATTGATTGATTGATTGAAGTGTATTGCATTTCCTTTAAATTCTTACAGGTCTGCATAACCGGATCATCAAATCTTAATGATTTACTTTTTTTGAGTCCAGAGGATCAATACAATGACTTTGGCATATGATGCTAATACCTGCAGAATTAAAACTAACCAGCAAGGATGCAAGCTTTCTGGCAGCACATTTACTAAACATCCATCACAGGAATACAAACAAGGGAGTCAGTCAGACAGCATCTCGAGGGGACTGATGATTTCAGACTGTCATTATAAGACAGCCATGATCTGCGGTTGCAGAGTAGCGATAAAACAGGGCAGAGAAATGAGATTGTTAAGACTTTGAGCTTCGTGGTCAGGAGGAGCTGATAAATCAGTAATCATACGCTTTCCAATTGAATTTAATTTAGGCTAAGGGCATAAATTAACTACAAAACTGAAGGCAGGGAACCACACACAGTGAGACCAAGACTCCACAACATCACAGGCAGAGTACAGCAGGATGCAAGGAAACTAAAAAAACATGTCAGAGAAAAACTTTCATAATAAAACTTCACCTTATATAAGTGTTAAATTCCTTCAGCGAAAACAATGAAGGAAGTTGCAGTAAGAGATCACACTTAAAAGAAAAATATACTGCTCAAAAAAATAAAGGGAACACTTTGAAAACACATCAGATTTTAATGGGAAAAAATAAGCTGGATATCAAAATTGTGGCAGGCTAGTCCAGCTTACTCAGATTAAAGGAACACTTTTTAATCTGAGTAAGCTGGACTAGCCTGCCATAATTTCGATATCCAGCTTATTTTTTCCCATTGAAATCTAATGTGTTTTCAAATTGTTCCCTTTATTTTTTTGAGCAGTATAGTTAGCATGACATTTGACTTAGCCCACACTGAAAGCATTTACAAACCACAGAAAAATAAGAGAAGATAAAGAAGAAAGAGGCCATTGTAAGATACCTTTTCAGAAATATAGCCATAAGCGGTGATCATCGGGTTCCAAGCAGACTTCAAAGTCTTGTTTTGTTTAACAGCACTTAAAACATAAGGTCTGCTACAGATTTGATTTTTTTGATTTTGATTTGTGATTTTGTGTACTTTATTGATCCCCAGAGGGGAAATTCAGGGCATCCACCTGAATGGATGAAGCAGCCACGGTACAGCGCTATCCCTTCACCATTCACACACACATTCACACTTAGGGCTACTTTAGAGTCTCCAATTAACCTAAACTGCATGTTTTTAGATTAGTTTTTAAAGCAGCACTATGTAACTGTCTTGTTCCTTGTAGGAATACTGAAAAGGCCACAACCACAGGAACCACAACCCCAGTCCCAACAGCCAACCACATGGGTTGTTTGTTGTTGGTGGCTAAAGTTGTGCCCTGTGATTCGCTGCAGGGACTGAGGACACAGCCACCAAAGCTGCTGTCCCCTCTGTGACCCCCGCCCCCCCCCAAAAAAGTAGGGTACACCCCAGACAGATTGCCAGACTACATACCTGTCAAGTGATATGGTTTCGCCGTATTTTAATACGGGAAAAATGCAATTTTAGCAAATACAGGCGTATTGTCATTTCTGTATGCCAAAAAGAAAAATATACAGGAAAAAAAATTATTGAGAGTGTGGAGGAACACCTCGTGTGTGACCCCCACAGCGTACGGGGCTGGCAGAGCGCTCAGCGTGAGCAATTATCACAACAGTGAGAGGTGTGGACTGATCATTATGCAAATGCGCCTCGCACCTTCTTTTGTCCTGCGGCTCCGGAACAGAGAGGAATCCCAGCACCAGTAATGCTGCGCCTGATATGTGTGACTCTAATGCAAATGTCCATGCTTTCCTGCTGTATACTGTGATGCTAATGTGCCATGCATGCATTGTCTGTAGCCGGGTATATAAATTGACCGTCTGCATGAAGCACCCTTTTAAACTTCAGTTCGCCGTGTCCACCTGCACTTATTTCGATCCTCCACAAGCGCACCTAAGCAGTGTTTTTGTGATTTTCAAAATGGCTTCATGCAGCGCGCTGCTGGCGAAGAAAACAAAGCTTGAAGAAAAGGGAAATCGAGGGACTGGACGTCACTGAAAAGAATGGGAGAGTCCTAGCTTTGAGAAGGGAAAATACGCTGGATGGCTAAAGGCTTCTCCAGAGGGCCCTACACACTCCTTCTGTGTTCCATGTAGGAAGAGCATAAAAGTGACTGCATCAGGGATTTTCGACCTGAAGTTGCACTTCGCTACACAGGGCCACAAAAACTGTGTAGCCTAATCAAAAACATATCGATCGATGGATGAACATTTTCAGCCAGTGAGAGAACCGACGCCTTCCAAATCCAATGCATCACTAGCAGAAGTGATGTTTTGTCATTTTGTGGCAGAGCACAATCTACCCCCATTGGTGGCAGATCACTTCAGTGATTTGGTGCCAACATTGTTTCCTGACAGCAAGAGCGCTCAAGACTTTGCTTGCAAAAGAACCAAAACGACCATGATCATCAAAGAGAGCCTGGCGCCTGCCTACACAGAAAAAGTCATAGAAGCATGCAGGAAGGGACCTTTCTCAATCATGGTCGATGAGAGCAATGACAAGAACACCGAAAAGCGTCTCGTCATCCTTGCAAGAATTTTTGATGGGGAGATGTCCCAGACCAGGCTGCTGGACATGCCCATTCCAGCATCGGGAAAAGCCACCGACATTTTTGTGGAAATTGACAACTTCATGAGGTACGAAATGGATTTTTTTTTTTTTTTTTTTTGCTTGCATACAGACCACTTTTGACCAAATTCTTTTATTTTTTATTTATTATTTATTTATTTATTTATTTATTTATTTATTTTTAGATTGCACAATATTCCATGGGAGAATGTTGTGGGCTTTGCTTCGGACAATTGCAACACGGTGGTGGGTCGAGACAATTCTGTCCTTTCCAGACTGAAGAAGAAATCTCCAAATGTTTTCAGGTATGGGCAGTATTATTCACCTTCAAATATTACCTAAATATAACAAAAAAAAATGCTTTAAAATCTTAACAAACATGCTTAGAGGTAGCCCAAATCCCCTATAGTGTACTGTTATTTTGTATCTTGGAACTTTGCTTTACATCTGAATGTATAGCATTATATTGAAAGGGCTGAATAAGATTGATATTTTCATTGTTATTATTATTAACACAATTTCAAAAAGAATTATTTCTGATACTTATGAAAAAAAAATCCATTCTGCTTTTGTTTCAGCATTGGCTTTTTTTTTTTTTTTTTTTGGTTCAGTTTTCTTTCATCTGCCGATAAATACAGTTTTTAAGTACTCAGTACAGGTGTGAAAGCCCCCCCAATAAGGGAGGCATGAGGTCAGTACAGGTGTGAAAGCCCCCCCAATAAGGGAGGCATGAAGTATGCCTTGACAGGTATGAGACTGTTGCAGACAACAGGTACGGTGGTGTGAAAAAGTGTTTGCCCCCTTCGTGATTTCTCATTTTTTTGTATGTTTGTCACACTAAAATGTTTCAGATCATCAAACAAATTTAAATATTAGACAAAGATAACACAAGTAAACACAAAATACAGTTTTTAAATGAAGGTGTTTATTATTAAGGGTAAAAGAAAATCCAAACCTATAAGGCCCTGTGTGAAAAAGTGATCCCCCCCCCATCCCCGTTTAAACATAAATTAACTGTGGTTTATCACATTTTTGGAAAGTTGAGTTCAATTTCTCTAGCCACACCCAGGCCTGATTACTGCCACACCTGTTCCCAATCGAGAAATCACTTAAACAGGACCTGCCTCACAAAGTGAAGTAGACCAAAAGATCCTCAGAAGCTAGACTTCATGCTGTGATCCAAAGAAATTCCGGAACAAATGAGAAACAAAGTAATTGAGATCTATCAGTCTGGAAAAGGTTATAAAGCCATTTCTAAACCTTTGGGACTCCAGCGAACCACAGTGAGAGCCATTATCCACAAATAGCAAAAACATGGAACAGTGGTGAACCTTCCCAGGAGTGGCCGGCTGACCAAAATTACCACAAGAGCAAAGAGACGACTCATCCAAGAGGTCACAAAAGACCCCAAAACAACATCCAAAGAACTGCAGGCCTCACTTGCTTCAGTTAAGGTCAGTGTTCATGACTCCACCATAGGAAAGAGACAAAATGGCCTGCAGGCATGTCACAGTTCCAAGAAGAAAACCACTGCAGAGCAAAAAAACAAAAAACAAAACATAAAGCCTCGTCTCAATTTTGCCAGAAAACATCTTGATAATCTCCAAGACTTTTGGGAAAATACTGTGTGGACTGATGAAACAAACGTTGAACTTTTTGGAAGGTGTGTGTCCCATTACATCTGACATAAAAGTAATGCAGCATTTCAGAAAAGGAGCATCATACCAACAGTAAAATATGGTGGTGGTAGTGTGATGATCTGGGGCTGTTTTACTGCTTCATGACCTGGAAGACTTGCTGTGGTAAATGGAACCCATGAATTCTGCTGTCTACCAAAAAATCCTGAAAGAGAGTGTCCTGGTGACAAACCCCAACCAACAGGTCCCGGGCACCAACCTCCCAAGGGGACAGTGGTCTACACTTAATCGCTTCAGGACTGGACATGGCCCCTGCTTGGCCAGCCTTCACAGATGGGGCAGTAGCCCCAGCCCACTGTGCGCATGTGGAGAGGAGAAAACAATGGAACACATCATAGAGGCTTGCCCGCTCCAAAGACTGGAAGGAGGATTACACACCCTCCATACAGCAAACCAGGAGGCAACTGCTTGGCTTAAGGACTTTGCATTCGCTAAATAAATAATAATCATTTTTTCACACAGGGCCATGTAGGTTTGAAATTTTTTACCATTAATAATAAACACCTTCATTTAAAAACTGCATTTTGTGTTAACTTTTGTTGTCTTTGTCTAATATTTAAATTTGTTTGATGATCTGAAACATTTAAGTGTGACAAACATACAAAAAAAATGAGAAATCAGGAAGGGGACAAGCCATTTTTCACACCACTGTATGTCACACTTCTAAAGAACATAACACATTACTGAGAGGATTTGAACCCACAGCTTTGGGGTGATAGATAAGCATCTTAAGCACTACACCACACAAGTGTTCTAGGGCAAACACTGACTTCCTCACACACTGACAAAATATTCCATTGCCAAGACAGGCATTTTATAAACATGATTTTTGGAATATTAACTCCGTCGGCCTCCGTCGGTCTATGATGACCATGGAAGAGAATCCTAAATGTCTACTCTGCTGGAACAGCACCGCCTGTGGCTGAACAGGCCGATGCGCGAATGGCAGTCCCTGTCACACAGGTCGCACTTGTGGGTGGTCTCTGTGCTGCTGGAGCTGTGGCGGTTCTTCCTGCGGGTCCTTTTTTCATCTGCTGCAGCAGTCAGTCTCTCTTCACCCGCCTTGAGCTGTCTGGTCAGGGTGCCTCTCCATTTGGAGCGGTCCGTTGCAAGGTCCTCCCAGCGCTCTGTGTTGATCTCCAGGGCCTTCATGTCTCTCTTGCAGACGTCTCTAAAGCGCAGCTGTGGGCGGCCAACATCTCTCCTGCCAGTCACCAGTTCTCCGTAGAGGACGTCTTTGGGGATTCTGCCATCCTCCATACGGTGAACGTGGCCTAGCCAGCGGAGCCTGCGCTGCCTGAGTAGAGTGAACATGGAGGGAAGGCCGGCGCGGGACAGAACTTCTGTGTTGGGCACTTTGTCCTGCCAGGATATGTCCCGGATACGGCGAATGCAGCGCAAGTGGAAGGAGTTCAGTCTCTTTTCCTGCCGGGCGTATGTTGTCCACGTCTCACTCCCATAGAGCAGTGTGCTGATGACGCAGGCGTTGTACACTGCCATCTTCGTCTTGACAGAGTTTGGGATTCTCCCACACTCGTGTGGTGAGGTGAGCGAGTGTGGAGGCTGATTTTCCAATCCTCTTGTCGATCTTTGTATCAAGGGAGAGGTTGCTGCTGATCGTGGACCCCAGGTACGTGAACTGATTCACGACCTCCAGCTCGTAGTCATCGATGGTGATGGTTGGTGGTGCTTTCGTGCCTTGCGCCAAGACATTAGTATTCTTCAGGCTGATGGTAAGCCCGAAGTCCTTGCATGCCTGGGAGAAGCGGTCCATCAGGGTCTGAAGCTCCTGCTGTGTGTGGGTCGCGACTGCAGTATCATCTGCGAACAGCATGTCTCTGATTACAGCCTCGTATACTTTGGTTCTGGCTTTCAGGCGGGCGAGGTTGAAAAGCCTGCCGTCAGATCTTGTGTGCAGGTAGATTCCCTCTGTTGCTGTGCTGAAGGCATGCCTCAGGAGCATAGCAAAGAAAATCCCAAAGAGGGTTGGCGCAAGTACACAGCCCTGTTTCACTCTGCTGCGTATGTTTAATGGCTCTGAGACGTTGCCGTCGTGCTGCACCATCCCCTGCATGTTGGTGTGAAACGATTCGATGAGGCTTTGCAACTTTGGTGGGCATCTTATCTTTGGCAGGATCTTGAAAAGGCCCTCTCTGCTGACCAGATCGAACGCTTTGGTGAGGTCGATGAAGGCGACGTACAGGGGCATGTTCTGTTCTCTGCATTTCTCCTGGAGTTGGCGGATGGAGAATATCATGTCTACCGTCGATCGCTCAGCGCGGAAGCCACACTGAGACTCGGGGTAGACACGTTCGGCAAGCTTCTGTAGACGAACGAGAACAACTTGTGCGTAGACTTTGCCAACAACGCTGAGGAGGGAGATGCCCCTGTAGTTGTTGCAGTCGCTTCTCTCCCCTTTGTTTTTGTAGAGGGTGATGATCTTGGCGTCCCTCATGCCCTGTGGTACGGCACCTTCCTTCCAGCACTGGCAGAGGATGTCATGCAATGGCAGCAGTAGGGCGGTCTTGCAGTGCTTGATCAGGTCGGGGGTATGCCGTCGTTGCCGGGTGCCTTGCCAGCAGCCAAGCTATCAGTGGCCTTGCTGAGTTCGTCGATGGTTGGCTCGGCGTCAAGTTCGTCCATGGATGGCAGGCAATCGATGGCATCAAGGGCTGACAGTGTCACGGTGTTCTGTCTGGAGTAGAGGTCGGAGTAGTGTTCCACCCATCTCTCCATCTGCTTGCTCTTTTCTGTGATCATCTCCCCAGTGGAGGATTTGAGGGGGGCCGTCTTGCTGTGAGCCGGACCAAGTACTTTCTTGATGCCATCGTACATACCACGGATGTTCCCTGTTATGGTAGCGGTTTGAATGTCTTGGCTAAGCTGAGTCCAGTACTCGTTGGAACAGCGCCGAGCATTCTGCTGAACTCTGCTTCTCGCAGCCCTGAGAATCTGGAGATTCTTCTCGTTTGGGTACTTCTTGTACTTGGCAAGAGCTGAGCGCTTGGCTTCAATGACGGGGGTCATCTCGGTCAACTTGGCATCAAACCAGTCCTGTGACTTCGAGGTCTTCCTCTCAAAGGTAGCCAAGGCTGTGCGGTGGATGGTGTTTTGCAGCTCTTCCCACTTCTGCTTTGCAGATTCTCCTTCTTGTGGTACACCAAGTTCCTTCTCAAAGGTGGAGGCAAACCGCTCAACAAGTTTTGGTTGGGCCATCTTGCTGGTGTCAATCCGTGCCTTTCCAGGCTGTCTAGCACAATGGAATTTCTTCAGCTGCAGCTTGACCTTGCAACACACCAATGAATGGTCTGTGTCGCAATCTGCACTCTGGAACGAACGGGTGATTAGCATGTTCTTCAGTGAGGTGCGCCTGGTCAGGATCAAGTCCAGCTGGTGCCAGTGCTTTGAGCGCGGATGTCACCAGGAAACCTTGTGTTGGGGCTTGATCTTGAAGAACGAGTTTGTGATGCACAGATTGTGATAAGTGCAGAACTTGAACAGCCGCTGTCCGTTGTCGTTCATTCTGCGCACGCCAAATGGTCCAAGACAGTTGGGCCAGGAGTCGTAGTCAGCACCCACTCTGGCATTGAAGTCTCCAAGGAGAATGAGTTGTTCAGAGTTGGGAATGATCCTGACAGTTGTTGCGAGATTCTCGTAGAACTCGTCTTTTGCCTCTGGTGTGGCTGTCAGTGTTGGGGCATACACACTGACGAGGGTGACTGGGCCTTGAGTGGTGTTGAGGTGGAGGGTGAGGAGTCGTGCAGAGCCATTGCTGCCCGGTTCCACCATCTTCAGCAAGGTGTTCTTCACTGCGAAGCCCACTCCATGTTCCCTGTGTTCGTCACTACTCTTTCCCTGCCAGTAGAACGTGTAGTCCTTCTCTCTCAGTGTGCCTGCGTCAGCCAACCATGTTTCCTGGAGAGTGGCGATATCCACTTCCAGTCTCTTGAGCTCATTATTGATGATGGCAGTCTTCCTGGTGTCGTTGATGTCCTTGAGGTTAGCAGCGAGTCCTGTCATCATAGTGCGGACATTCCAAGTTCCCAGTTTTAGAGTTGGTCTCTTTTTTTTTTTTGTCTTGCCTGGTGCGAAAGTTCTCAGCCTGCCATTCGGACTTCTCCTCATCCCCATGCACCCAATGAGGAAAGCAGGCTGTGGCGGGACAACACCTTATTGGCTGGGGGCTGCCCAGCTTGAGGCGGGCGGTAGCTGTCCAGTGAGATTCGATGATCCCTCCCACCATCGGGAACAACCCCTGGTGCCGCGCTCTACGCCAATTGAGCGGTGGCTTATAACCAGTAACTGTCATTCCCCGTGTTTTGTCTACGCCAAAGGTGAAGCTGGAGTGTCCTCTCCAGTGATCCGGAGTTCTACCTTCCAGCGTTGGGCGTTGGTAGGATTCAAGCCTGGGCAGGAAGATATGGAGGACAAGATGTTGCCCGTGCAGCATGTCCCCCCTCTCCACGTCACTGATGAATCCAAAAGAACAGCAGGGCTGCTACAGTTTGGCACCAGCGCCATCGCAGGAGCTGCCAGAACGATATTGAGCACAACAGAGAACTGCCTTAGGGACTCCGACTCCGGATTTTTCCTCAGGGTTGACTCCCGAAGCCTTTCCCGTGACCGGTTGTGCCACAAGGCAGCAGAGGTTTGAAATCAGGGTTTACCTTCCCCTAGATGGGCTACCTTCCCAGGTTGATGAGCCACCATCTACCCGAAGCATCTGGTTTTAAGGTGCCAGAGATCCGCCCTCGCCCCTTCTCCTATTAGTAAAAGCAGTTCCGCCGGGCTTAGAGACTAAACCACACGGGCAGGCTAGGAGTTGGACTTAGTTGTCAGAGGCTTTTCAAGACGCACGCCATAAGGAGCATTTTATAAGCACTGGGAGCTTAACCCCAGTGCCGCTCCTGGCTATGACAACCTTGGAACCAATATTAACTGAATTGCATTAAATCTGGTGTTTTGCTGAAGAATGCTGTTGTGATTGTCCGTGTTAAGTTTCATCAAATTTGATTCAGTATCTTAGAAGTTAAACCCAAAAATACACAGCAAAGAGAAACTGTAAAACTTGATTGACCTAGAAAATCAAAAAAGGATTGACATTTTTAATTTTAACAACTTTTCATTATCAAGGTCTGTAGATGATCTCTGCTTCATTTCAAGCAATTTGGATGAATGGCCTAGAAGGAGTTCATTTTGAGTTCACTTGCAAGTTTTTGAAAATATGGTGCAGAAAACTTAATTTTTAGAGCAGACCAGTAAAGAAAAGTTGTGGAAGATTTAACAGAATAGAATGATGAAAGAATTTTTAGTCTAGGCCGTGCCGTTCTTGAGATATTTACAAAAATATAAAATGGTTTATTATAGCGCCACCTATGTACACAGCGCCTTGATTTTTTGGTCTCTAAGTAGTGAGGAGAGTTTTTGATCACATTGTAAAATTTCAAGGTTCTACATATTACTGTTTTTACTCCCCACGCACTTTTATCGAAGAAGAAGAAGAAGAAGAAGAATGCTGTGTTCGAAATGTTCATTCTTTCCCCATATAGTGCACTATATAGTGAATCAGCCACTTTGTAGTGCTGTTCGAAATTTTAACTGAAAATTTCATTCACTATATAGTACACTCAAAATATCCCACAATGTATTTTGAAAAGTAGTGTACAAAGGATGGTCACTACATTAGCCAATATATCCCATAATGCAATGCACAGCCAACAGAGCAGTGAGAGGAGAGCTTCACGTCACAACATAAACTACCTCAAAGTATTTATATTTATTATTTCAGCAAAAACTATTTGATTTAATACACATTTACTACAAATTACAGGCAGGTATTCATTTTTGACCACCGTTAGTCTGTTACGTTTTACTGTCTCAACATGACGTCATTAACCACGATGCAAAAACAAGCCCAGTAGTGTCGGAAAGTTGATAATTCTATTGTTATATTGAGTTTACTATATAGTCCACTACATCTAAATTCACTGTATAGTGAGTAGGGAGTGAGTGAGTGAACATTCCGAACACAGCAGAGAAGAAGAAGAAGAAAAAGAAGAACAAGAGTTTAGTTTCTATTTTGTGCCTCTATCAAAAATTAAAAACAAGGTAAATAACATCATCTTATAAAAGTGAACATCAAACTTTCAGTCAAAAAAAACCCATTTTAAAGCACAAAATGAAAAGGGAGTATACTGAAGCAAAGCTTATTTAATGCTACCCCTTTTGCTCATTAAAGTGATAATGACAAAACATAACAAAAACTGAAAAAGAAGTCATCAATATGGAAATTTATGTAAATAAAGTGATTCTTTATAAATTAAGCAGATTTATATTTCTCTATTAAATTGAGCTTCAAAATCCTCCTGAACATAACAAGTATGGTTCATGTTTTCAAACCCTCTGCACAATTCCCTAGTTTCACCTCAAGTGAACTCCATTAATTCCTTAAATTTCAATAAATTCAATTTTATAAATAGATGATTATTTGGTTCTCTGAAATATTCTCCA
This sequence comes from Pholidichthys leucotaenia, assembly GCA_020510985.1. NCBI lineage: Eukaryota > Metazoa > Chordata > Actinopteri > Cichliformes > Pholidichthyidae > Pholidichthys > Pholidichthys leucotaenia. The sequence goes on along the minus strand of CM035842.1, from coordinate 370,614,285 downwards.
CTTAGATTCCCAGAGCAATAGGTTTCCCACAGCACAGCTGCCTGGAACCCAAATAAAATGGTCCATGCCATTTTTCAAACTGGGCAGGAGAACCGTCAGCTATCACCAAATTACATTTTAACTATTTTTTTTTTAAATTTTGTGGAAAATTTGCATTTATGGACAAATAGACAGAAAAGGAAACTAGAATTGCACTCAACAGAGATGCAGACCCATGTTTTACAGCAGTATCCCTGTTGGAATGTCATACAGTAGGGAAAACCCTTGCTTGACTTTCTGCTTCAATTCTGATGGGATGCCATGACCTATTTTCAGACCTTACAGTTCTTCAACGTCAAATGCAAGGCCAAGGTCATTGGACATTCAAGAAACATCCCAGACCACCTTCTAGGATGTGTTAAAATGTGATGGTTCTGTCATTATAAAGTCACTATAGGCCCAAACTGATTTTGATCTTTTATGACCCTGTGACCCTGACCTTTTGATCCTAATAACATAGCCAAACACGGTACTCCTGTGATCAGCCTGTCTGCCAAGATTGGGCACCCTAGTATCATTTCCTCTTAAGTTAGAGCATAGATGTGCAGACAGACAGATGGACAGATAGTTTTAATGGGGAATTGCCCACTTTGGTCTTCTGTGGTCACCCTAGCCTCATTTATGGTAAAATTATAAACCATAATGTATATTTACCCTTTCGATGAAATGACCTATTTTCAGATCTTACCGATCTTCGAGGTCAAAAGCAAGGACAAGGTCACTGGACATTCAAGAGGTGTCCCAGACCCCATTCTAGCTCGTGTTGAAATTTGGTGGTTCTATCTGTTATAATAAAGTCACTATAAGCCAAAACTGATATTGATTTTGACCTTTTATGACCCTGTAACTTTGACCTTTGACCTTTTGATCTTAGATCTTAGCCAAACGTGTTACTCCCATGGTCAACCTGTGTGCCAAGTTTGGTCACCCTGGCATCATATTTTTCTGACGTTTGTTTCTGAAGTAAAGTCTTTAGTTGCTTTCTAGCATCATAAAGAAGTCACAGCTATGCTGTTATCAAGTTTCCCTGAGGATTATGATGATTATGGATTATTCATCAAGTAGATTCAGTCTCATTGGTTAAAAAACACCAGAGACAAACTGTTGTTGAAATGTGGGGCTGAGTCAGGCAAAAGCCATCTCACCTTGCTGATCCCTTTATTAAATCAATACAGTGTGATGGGGACGCTGCATATTAAAAGACAAACAAGATGAAGGATTTAAAAACTCTAAACTTAAATTAAAAAGTTGTGGTAAAGAGAACAGTAGTTCTTATTGGAAAGGTCATGAAAACAGGTTTTATTTATCAGTGACTTTTCGTCATTCTGTCTAAGCTCTGGCGTTTCCTTATGGGGGCCCTCCCGTGGGGACTGTGCTTGTTTCCTGGCTGCGGGGCGCTGGCCTGTGATTGCCCTGGTCTGCCCGGCTGAGGGGCAGCTGCGGTGCCTTGCCTGCAGTGTCGACCCCCCGGGTTGGTCTTGGGTGGTCTCAGAGTTAATGTTCCTGTAGCGGCGAACTTGGCACTTTCCCTGCTGGTGATCGCTCCCTAGTGATGGTGCTTCCACACTTGGATCCTCGGTGCCCAGCCTTAAGCCTTAAGCCATAAGTTTTACACTGATGAACATTTCTTTGTGTGTGTATGTTTGTGTCTATGTGTGTGTGTGTGTGTGGGGGGGGGAATTGTGTTTCAGTGTGTGAAGCACTTTGCGTTGCATCTTTTTGTATGAAAAGTGCTACATAAATAAAGCTTTGATTGATTGATTGAAATTAACTGTAAACGCTAGGGCTGCCACAATAACCGCAATTATGTAGTAACATAATTGCGAGATGGGGCCCCGAGATGGGGGCGTTACCCCGCCCCCATCTCGGCCGTTCTGATCACATGTCCGTGATGCTGGTTCCTGCCTACAAACCTTTATTGAAGCGCAGCAGGCCAGCAGTGAAACAAATCAGGATTTTGCCAGAGAGTGCAACCTCTGCACTGCAAGACTGTTTTCATCACACAGACTGGAGGATCTTCAAAATAGCAGCCTCCCAGGAAGACAGGACAGATGTGGAGGAGTATGCTGATTCGGTCACCAGCTACATCGCGAAGTGCACAGAGGATGTCACTACAGTGAAGACCATCACTGTGCAGGGTAATCATAAGCCCTGGATGACTGCAGAGGTGCGCTCGCTGCTTAAAGCCAGAGATGCAGTGTTCAGAGCGAAGGACAGGATTGCCCTCCGCTCAGCCAGGTCTGCGCTTTCAAAGGGAATTAAGGTGGCAAAGCGCGCCTATGCGGAGAAAATCCAGGGACACCTCTGTGACACTAGGAACACCAAGCAGATGTGGCAGGGAGTTCGGACACTGACGGGCTTTAAGTCTAGGCAGGGGGTCGATGATGACGACGCTTCGCTTCCAGACAGGCTTAACGACTTCTTTGCACGTTTTGAAGCATCAAACTCGACAATCAGAGGGAGGGCCGGCCCACTCCCACCATCGGTCGGACCAGCTTTTACCATTAACACAGCGGACACACGGAGGACCCTATCCAGAATCAACCCACGCAAAGCTGCAGGTCCAGACAACATTCCGGGACGTGTGCTCCGAGACTGCGCGAGCGAGTTGGCGGATGTCCTGACTGACATTTATAACATCTCCCTGAGTCAGGCCATCGTTCCCAGATGCTTCAAGACCTCTATCATTGTACCGGTGGCAAAGAAACCAGTGGTGTCATGTTTGAATGACTATCGTCCTGTTGCACTTACACCAATTGTGATGAAGTGTTTTGAACGGCTTGTCAAACCACACATCACAGCCTGCCTCCCTGCATCACACGACCCGCTCCAGTTTGCATATCGTTCAAACCGCTCCACGGAGGATGCTATAGTCACCACCCTACACTCTGTCATCACCCACCTGGACCAGAAAGACACCTACGCCAGACTCCTGTACATTGATTTCAGTTCAGCATTCAACACCATTATTCCCCAGAGACTGATAGAGAAATTACTCCTTCTCGGTCTGAACACCGCCACATGTCTCTGGATCCTTGATTTCCTGACTGAGAGACCTCAGTCTGTCCGGGTTGGAAACAACATCTCCAACTCTGTCACGCTGAGTACCGGAACCCCTCAAGGCTGTGTACTCAGTCCACTGTTGTTTACACTTCTAACACATGACTGTGTATCCAAACACGAGGGGAACCAGATTATTAAGTTTGCAGATGACACCACGGTGGTGGGACTTATTCAGAGGGATGAGGAATCAATGTACAGGGAAGAAGTGAGAGACCTGGAGGGCTGGTGCAGGGAGAACAATCTGGTGCTCAACGTGGACAAAACGAAGGAGATGATTATCGACTTCCGGCGGTCACAGCCTGAGCACGTCCCCCTCAGCATCGGCGGCCGTTTAGTGGAGAGAGTAGAGAACATCAAGTTCCTCGGAGTGCAGATCTCGCAGGACCTGACCTGGAGCAAGAATTCCTTGGAGATCAGGAAGCGAGCTCAGCAGAGACTACACTTCTTGAGGAAACTCAAACAGGCCTCTCTCCCCATCTGCATCCTCAGGACCTTCTACAGAGGTGTGGTGGAGAGTGTTCTGACGTACTGCATTGCTACATGGTACTCCAGCTGCAGTATGTCAGACAAAAAAGCCCTGCAGAGGATAGTCAAGGGGGCGGAGAGGGTAATTGGAGTCTCCCTCCCCTCTGTCCAAGAACTTTTTCAGAACCGTTGTAGGAGCAGGGCACTGAACATTGTCAAGGACCATTCTCACCCTCTGCATAAACACTTTGAACTTCTTCCATCTGGTAAACGATTCCGGAGCATCAGAGGCAGAACCACCAGACTGATCAACAGCTTCCTCCCACAAGCTGTCAGGATGCTGAACAGCTGACCCGGAATCTCACATACACACTACTGCACCTATGGACATTTTGTATATTATAGTTAGTTATTCTTTTTCCCCAAGTATGTCTCAGGGATGTGTGAATGGATGGGGGGGTGGGAGCTATGTGGGAGTGTGTCTTAATCATGCTGCTTCTTATATGGATGCCGAGAGAAACGCAATTTCATCTTGCCTGCACTACAGTTGTATGTACAGCAATATGACAATAAAGTTTGATTTGATTTTGATTTGATTTGATTTGATTTGATTTGATTTGACATGCTATGGACAAGCCTACCGCGGAGGATAACGAGCAACCGCAACAACCGCGGTGTTCACTTTTTTTGTATATGTGGCTAAATCTTGTTGTTCACTTATGTGCCCCTACTGATTATTAAATAAATTGTGAAATGTTAAATGTATTTTTATTGCCAACAGCATGTTTGCACCTGGTGCACTGGCGGCGGCAGCACCGTGTAGGGCACTCTCTCTCCAGATGGACTCCAGCAGGCAGTTAGTGGCAGAGGCGTTTGGCCGAATTGCTAAACATAGCCATGACAGTGAGCACCGAAAGGGAAAGAAGCATGTTATTTCCTTCTGAGTGGAGTGTTTATGATCCTGACAGTTGAGCTCCAACAGCGAAACAACTACTGCTTAGTGTATTGCTTGTTTGAATGTGATTTTCTGGACAGCGGCAAAAATCAAGGAGACAAGAGCCACGAAGGGTCCTGTACGGAGGCTGTCCTGCTTAAATAAGCTGGATGTTGCTGCAGTCTCCAGTCCATACACCCTGTAGTTGAAGTACTGGAATTACCACCACTGCTTTATGAAAATAACCGACTTTTTATTTATTTATTTTTTACAGAATTAGCAGTTCATGCCTAGGAAGACAGGAGCTCCGCACAATTGTCACACACGCACATAAAGTTGAGAGTGGAGCTGCAGTGAGTTATTCACAGCTTCCATCGTTTACCACATACAGTAAGTTATGAACCCTGTTTAAATTACGAGACCAGAGGGTCCTAAAAACATTTGCAATAATACCACATATCGTGGTGCTGAGCTATCCACCGTCACTGCAGAGGCAATTCCGCCACTGTGACAGCCCTAGTAAAAGCTACTGTATAACTACCTTCTTGTTTTTCTTCTACTTTCAGCTGCTCTCTTTAGGGGTCACCACAGTGGATCATCTGAATCCATCTTGCCCAATCCCTTGCATCCTGTTCTTTCAACAGTTTCCATGTCCTCCTTCACTACATTCATCAGTCTTCTCTGTACTGTGGATTTCATCTTTTCCTTGTGCCTGGCATCTCCATCTTCAACATCCTTTCTCCAATATATCCATTGTCCCTCCTCTGCACATGTCCAAACCATCTCATCTTTGTCTCTCCAAACCACTCATCCTGACCTGTCCCTCTGATATCCTTTTTTCTAATCCTGTTCCTCCTAGTCACTCCTAATGAGAATCTTAGTATATTCAATTCTACCACCTTAAGCTCGGCCTCCTGTCTTTTTGTCAGTGCCACTGTCTCCAAACCATGCACCATGCAGGTCTCACTACCATCTTGTAAATCTTCCCTTTCACTCTAGCTGCTATCCTTCTGTCACAAATTACCCCTGACACTCGTCTGCACCCACTCCACCATCCCTGAACTCTCTTCTTCCCCTCTCTTGTGCACTGACCATTGTTTTGACTGATCATACACCTTCACTACCTCTACTCCTTGCATCTCCACCATTATGTGTGTCTCCTTCTCATTTACACACATGTATTCTGTCTTGCTTCTACTGCACACCTCCACCTCTCCAGGTTATCTTCCACCTGCTCCCTTCTCTCACTATGGCTCACAGTGTCATCAGCAAACATCATGGTCCACAGAGAACCCCACCTGACCTTGTTTATCAGCCTGTCCATCACCAAAGCAAACAAGAAGGAGCTCAGAGCCAATTTCTTTTTTTTATTTAAGTTTTTGTAAAGGGTATACATGTCATTACAGCATTGCATTGTTTACAATTTCATCACATATTCGCTTTTTTTTTGTTTTTTTTGACAAGATTGAAAAAAAAATATTACAACACCCTTTTTTTTAAGTGAAAGAAAAGAAAAATTAAAAAAAACAAAAGAGAAGAGAAGAAAAATAAAATAACATCTGAGTAGCATTGGAACAAAGAGAGGTGCCATTATTGAAATGGTGTTTGTCAAAGATTAGATCTGATAGAAGACACATATGTGTTCCAGGGTTGCCAAAAGTTCAAGAACCCAACCATGTCCTGTCTCAGTGCAAATGTCAACTTTTCCATCAAATAAATGTCATGAATCACGTTAATCCAATCTTCAGGTGCAGGACAATCTCTCGACAACCATTTTTTTGTTAGTGCTTTTTTACTTGCCAATATTAAAACATTGAATAAGTATTTTTCTCCTCGTCCTTCCAGTGATTCCGATAGTAAACCCAAATACAAAGTTACAAAAGAAAAGGGAACTGTTACTTTGAATGTTTTCCCCAATATTGTCTGTACATTAGTCCAATATTGGTGGATAACTGGGCATGACCAAAACACATGAAAATGATTTGCAGTCTTTTCACCACACAAGCGCCAACAATTCAACTCTTAACGAGTAAATTTGTTTTGTGCAGGTGTTCTGAAAAATCTTACCAAATTTTTCCATCCAAATTCTCTTCACAGCAGGGATGAGGTACTTTTCCACTGTTGTTTGTTTAGTTTCTCCCATATTTCCAGTTGTAAAGTGAAATTCCCCTCTTTTTCCCATTTCTCTTTTATATATGATGTGTCGTCTCCTTTAAAATCTTGAAGACCATGGTATATTTTAGAAATGTATCTGATCCCTGGGATCCCTTTATATGCCATTAAGAAAACCTTCAGAACACCTGACTGGGCCCTTTCCAAATCCTCCTTTTTAAGTATTTTGTTTATGTGGTGTCTAAGTTGAAAGAACCTGTAAAGATCTTGATTTATTAGACCTTGTTTTTTCAAATATTCAAAACTTTTTAAAGTTTGCCCTTTAAAAAAATTGTAATATTTTATCAGTCCGTTCTCTTTCCACTTTTTAAATCTAGTGTCTGTTTTATTAGGAGTAAAATCCTGCTCATAGGAAATCCATTGCAATAATCGATAGAGTTCTTTAGTTTGATTCTCTCTGACTATCTTAAACCAAATTTTTAGCAGGGTCTCTATCCACGGGTTAGTGTAATTCAAATGTTTAGGTAAGGCAATATTCCCTATTATCGCCTGTAGGGGAATGTCACTTATTATTTGGCATTCTATCTACTTCCATTGTGCAGTGTAGAATGGGTTACATATCTCTACTAAAGTTTTAATTTGCATGGCTTTAAAACAGTCCTTGATATTTGGCAGCGCGAGCCCACCTATGTCTTAGCTGTAGGCTTAGCTGTAGGGTTCTATACCTGATTCTTGGTCTCTTGCCCTGCCATATGAATCTTGAGATCCTTCTGTCCAGTTCTTGCCATGTTTTTTTTGGGAGGTTCTACCGGTATTGTTTGGAAAAGGTATAGAAGACGTGGAAGTATATTCATTTCGACTGCTTCAATTCTTTGTGCAGTACCTAAGAATGGTATCATATTCCATCTTGCTAGATCAGATTTTATTTTTGCCATCAGTGGATCATAGTTTAGTGTTATAATTTTGTTGAGTTGTTTCAGGATATTGACCCCCAGATATTTCATAGATTCCATCTCCCAATTAGTTTTGAATTTGCTTAGTAAATATTGATTTGGGTTATAGTTGAATGTTAAAATTTGGGTTTTATGCATGTTCAATTTGTACCCCGAAAACTCTCCATGCTCTGAAAAAACTGAGATTAATTCTGGAAAAGAAGTGTCCGGCTGCCCCAGGTATATTAAAATGTCATCAGCAAAGAGTGCTATTTTATGTTCCGTCTGACCAAGTGTAATACCGTGAATTTTTTGATTCTGTCTTATCCATTGGCACAGAGGTTCTATGAAGATCGCAAAGAGCAGTGGAGACAAGGGGCAGCCCTGACGACATCCTCTCTCCAGTTCAAAAGATGATGATAATTTACCGTTAATCCTTATTTTAGCTGTTGGTTTTTTATATAATGCCTGGATAGTTCTAATGAAGTTGTTATGAAAATTGAAACTGGACAAGCTTCTATATAGGAAAGACCAGTCAACCGAATCAAATGCTTTTTCATCATCTAATCCCAGTATGGCTGCATTTAAATTATATTTTTTTTATATGATGAATTATGTGTAAAGTGCGTCTAATGTTATCTTGTGTCTGTCTTTGTCTTATAAAACCCGTTTGGTAAAAATTAATTAAATCTGTCAGTATATTTTCTAACCTTCTGGCAAGGATAGCGGTAAAAAGTTTATAGTCCTGATTTAACACACCGACTGGTCTGTAGTTGGAGCAGTCTAGTTTATCCTTTTCAGGTTTAGGTATGACTGCAATGACCTCTTCTCTCCAGGAGGGGGGGATATCTTCTGTGTGGAGGACATAGTTAAATGTTTTCAGGAGGCGAGGAGATTGTTGCTGTTTAAAAGTTTTGTACCACTCTGCTGTATAACCATCTGCTCCTGGGGATTTGTTAGCTTTAAGTTTCATAATTGCTTTTTCTAATTCGTTAGGTTGTATTTCTGCCAATAGTTTTTTTATTTTGTGACTTAGTAAGTTGGGGAAGATTTAATGTATTTAGGAAGGCTTCGGATGTGTCTTTTTTGTGTTTTTTGAGGGAGTACAAGTTCTTGTAGTAATTCTCGAAGCTTTTAAGAATTTCCTGAATTCTAATTTTTATTTCCTTTGATACTGGGTCTCTGATTTTGTAGATTGCTCTCTCCGTTTGTTGTTTCCTCAATTTATAGGCTAGTAATTTTGCTGATTTGCTACCTGTTTCATAAAATTGTTGTTTCAGAAATGCAAGTTTCTTCTGGATTTCTGTTGTGTAGATCTTATTTATTTGTTTTTTTTATTTCCTTAATTTTGAGCAAGTCATTAGAATGAGTGTTGTCTTTGTGCTCTTTTTCTAGTTTCTTAAGTTCTGACTCTAATGTGATTAGTTTTTCTTGTCTCGATTTCTTTTGGAGTGCCATTTTTGCAGTAATCTTTCCCCTTATTACAGCTTTGCATGTGTCCCACAGTATTAAAGGGGATACTTCCCCGTTATCATTTTCTTCCAAATATCTGAGAATATCTGACTCCAATTCATCTTTCAGTGGTCCTTTAAGCCCATTTGAATTTAACCTCCAAGAAAATGTATTATTTGTGAAGAGGATGATAAAATAAAGGCAGCGTTGGATTTTTAAATAGCTTTATTATCACCCGCCTTCATCAGAACTCGGCTGCAGCCCATGGCTTGAGCAGGCTGCAGCTTCGTTCCTCCAGCTCTCAAAGAGGAGAGGAGGCACACAGTGTGTGTGTCTCGCAGCAGATGCAGGAGTGAAAAAGAGAGGCAGATTTACAGCACAGTGCAGCATATATACTCAACTCAGACAATACATCAAAGACATTCACAGCGGTCAATCTGGGCATTTGCATATCAGAGGTACAGACAGGATGCATGAACACAATGCATGGATGACACTTTAACCTCACAGCTGTAAACGCAGCATGCAGCGGAAAAAACCCAGGAGTGCGAGCTGACTGTCTCTGTGTTCTGTCTCTGTGCTGTGGGGGTTGAATCAACCCGCTACAATTTGTGTATTTTTGGATATTTAAGTCCATATAGATCGGACTGTGGTCAGAGAGATCCATCAGTCCTATTTTACATGTTTTTACTCTTCCAATGTCTCTATTAAACATTAAAAAAAAGTCAATCCTTGAATATGATGAATGTGGTGCTGAGTAAAATGTATAATCTTTTACACTGGGGTTGAATTCCCTCCACACGTCACAGATTGTCATTTCATTTAGTAGCATCCTAGTTTTTCTACATTGAGTGTTACTTTGATGTGGAGAATTACCTGATGCATCCCAGTATGGATTCAATCTTAGATTGAAGTCTCCACCACATATCACTAAACCTTGGGCTTTAGTTATCATTAGGTCAAATACATTTTTATAAAATTTCCAGTTAGCCCCTGGAGGTGCATATACATTCAGCAGGGTGGTATCTTCTCCCTCTAGCCGACCAAGTATCATGCTAAATCTCCCTTCTTTAACTTTGTGTTCTGAGTTTTTTCAAATATAATTTTGGTTGAGATCAATGTCGCTACCCCCCCTTCCTGACTTATATGAAGATGAAGAGATCAGTTTAAACCCTTGTCTATTAAGTTTAGTGTGCTCCAAGTCTGTTAGGTGGGTCTCTTGTAAAAAATATTATTCCTGTTTTGTCTTTTTTTCATTTTGCCTAGAATCTTGGATCTTTTAACTAGATTCAGGATCCCTTTTAAATTATATGAGATTATTTTGGTTGAACCCTGTTTCTCCATTGTATTGTCTTATTTAGTATAATAGTATAGTGGCCCTCTCTTATGCTACTCAAAAACTGAAAGAACATTAAGAACATAAAAAACATTAAGAACATAATATATAAAACTTTAAAACATAAAACTGTCAAAAGATCTTCCTGAACTGAGGTCTTTTTAGTGACCTTAGAGGAGCCTTGTTGGTGTGTTGGCTCTGAGGGAAATTCCTCAAACTTTGTTACGTGTTGAGGGCCCTCTCTTACCCGTGTAAGTTGTCCCATGTTTTTAACGTGACTTTCAGATCCCAATCCGAACTTATATAGATTTTTTTTTTTTTTATGCCTATACCCTATGAATTTATGTGCTACCTCCCACCACCATCACAGCAAACAATCACAGTAATACAATATTTGTTAGTGTGGAGAGTTCATGTGGTTCATTGTCACATTTCTCTTTTAACAAGTTTTTTTTTTTTTTAAGACTTATTTGTTTCTAATATTATGACTGTTCCATGGAATGTTTTACCACCTCATATTTGCTGATTCTGCATCTCCTTTAATGTTTGTTACCTTGTAGGAGGAGGGTTGGATGTGCATATTGACTAAAAATATTGTTATTCCCTCCTGAAAGCGTCCAGTTTTTCCTTATAGTCCTGGCACTGGGTTTCCCGCTGTTGGCCCATGGATTTTGATGGTCTCTGTGTGCACCACGTTTGAGCCTTGATTCTTTCGATCGGGTCTGCTGCGGGTTTATACACCGGTACCGGGAGCCCTCTTCTCACCATATCCCTGGTTGCTTCTTCCGCCGAGTTGTAGAGACACGTCTCTTCCCTGCAAAAAACCCTCAGCTTCGCCAGGAATGGGGTTTGAAAGCACAGTTTCTTCTCTCTTAGTACCTTTTTAGCGTCATTGTATTCCTGACGTTTTTTAAGGACCTCCGGGACGTAGTCATGCTCCACAAAAACCTTTCTTTCTTGGTGCATAAATCCTTTTTTCTGCCAGGCCTGTCTCAAAACCTCTTCTTTTGTTCTGGAGTTGGAAAACTTCACCACCACCGATCGCGGGGGGGCTTCCGCCGACGGCCTTGGGGCTAATGAACGGTGCGCCCTTTCTATTTTCAAGTCGGTGGATTGGGGAATTTCCAACTTTTCCCTCAGTATGGTTTCCACGCATGCAGCCATTGTGGTGAAACCGTCCTCGACTCCTTCTTTCAGACCATGAATTCTTATGTTGTCCCTTCTTAGTCTTCCTTCCAGGTCGGTTAGCTTAGCCTCCAGTCTTGTCTGTAGTTTAAGTAATTCCAGCGTGGTTTCTTCCAGCCCTTTTATTCTTTCCTCTGCTTCCATGATTCGGTCCTCAGCCTGGTCCACTCTGTTGTTTGTCTTTTTTATTCCGTCTTTAAGTTCACGAAATTCTGCCCCACATTCTTGGCAAAATTCTCTTAATTCTTGAAGTATCGTTTTTAAGCTAGCAATGTTGTTAGCCTCGTTTTGCTCCTCCATTTCCGAGTGGTTACTGTCTTTGAGGTCGGTTTCTCCGGCTGATGCGTGTCTTGGTCTCGTAAATGTTGATCTCTTCTGTTTTCCTTTAAGCATAATAACTTTATCTTTTGATTTCACTCTTCCACAGATCCGTTAAATCTGATTTTTATGGTATTTTCACGGATGGGATCTGGGCGCTTCAGCGGCACTCATCCCACTGAGGAGGAAGGACAGTCTCCTATCTTTCATCGTGTCTCAACCCCCGCCCCCCCCCCAAAATAGTTAAAAAAAAATCCTCTAAATAATAATTAAAAAAAAAACCAAGCTAAAAACTCCAAATCCTCCCACTTCGTAACTGTATTTAGCACTTGCTAGTGTTGCTAACAGAATCTCCACTCAGCAATGAAGCTGATTACATCCTATTATTTGATTGGGGTGATTCAAATGATTCAAATGATTTACCAGTACTATATCACTTATACCAAAGGTGCACAAAAACTGCAATGATGCATAAAAGTTATCTAAAAAAGTTTTTTTTTTTTTTATGTAGTGTCTTTGAGTGCCTTGGAAAGCGCTAGACAAATAAAATGCACTATCATTATTATTATTATTAAAACTCAAATATCACAGCATCCAAACCTTGTACATATGTACAACAGTAACATAGAGTACACTTAGTCTAACTAATGAGATGATACCTATTTTTCAACATTTAACATGCCCCATCTCGCTCTGTGTGTGTGTGTGTGTGTGTGTACAGAGAGAGAGAGAGAGAGAGAGAGAGAGAGAGAGAGAGAGAGAGAGAGAGAGCGAGAGAGAGAGAGAGAGAGAGAGCTCTATATTGTTTTGTTTATTTCATAAAACTGGCAGCAAGAGGCTGAAAAACAGGGAAAACTTGGTTTCCCTTTGCTTCCAGGAGAAACACCTGAACACCAATGAACACAGTGTTACCATCAGCAAGGAAAGAGTTCACAAGATTATAAAACTACAGGTCAAATGACACCAGAAGTGATTAAATCCATACATTTGTCTGTCTGACAACATGAACTAATTTCTTTAGACATTGCTTTTTAATAATGCTGCGAATACAATTTACCATTTTGCATACCACAGTAAGCATGCAAACATTTAGAGTGGTGCATTTTATGACATTTCATCATCAACAACACCCCTACCAGGTGTCAGTGATTCAAACTGACATTTCCACAAGAGGCTGATCCAACTCACATCACTGCAATACTGAACCCATAATTAATGTAAACACAAGCATTATCACCTTACTGCAAATGCCACCTTTTTCCACAAAGCTCAGAGCTTAAAGCTTTTCTATTAAGCTGTACACAACTGCAAAGAAACTGGCAGTCTAAATTATACCAGAGAATTGCCTGCAATTAGCAATGTTCTTTACTGTCATTATACTCCCAGTTCCAAATAATACTTGCAACTGAAACAAACCTTTCTTCTTCATTGTACCTCGCTTATACAGCAAAAAGACTAAAATCATTTCTACTTATTTTGATCAAGTGTTTTCTAGTGCATTTTCTGTGGATAAAAATACTTTTCAGCACTCATCTCACAGAACACTGATGAAAATGATTGGTAGCACATTACACACAGACAATATTTTTATACAAAGGGAAGATCTTGTTGCTTCACTGTTAAACAAATTCAGTGATGCAAATTGTAATAAGCAAAACAAAGTATTTATACATTTAAAAAAAATAATAATATAAGAGCAGCGCAGTGGTGGAGTGGTCAGCACTGCGGCAGCACAGCAACTCACCCTTGGCCGGGGGATCCCGGGTTCGATCTCAGCCCCTGACCAACAGTGATCTGTGTGGAGTTTGCATGTTCTCCCCATGTCTGCATGGATTTCTCCGGTTTCTTCCCACATGCCAAAAACACGCAAGTTAGGTTAATTGGCATCAACTGGGGATTCTAAAGTGTCCTTAGGTATGACTGTGAGAGTGAATGGTTGTCTGTCTCTCTGTGTTGGCCCTGCGATGGACTGGCGATCTGTCCAGGGTGGACCCTGCCTCTCGCCCAAAGATGCTGGGATAGGCTCCAGCCCCCCGCGACCCAAAAAGGATTAAGTGGAAGAAGATGGATGGATAATAATAATATAAAAAAGAATAATATAAATTCTAATCATTCCAAAACATTTGGTAGAACTGCTTATATTCATCCACTCAGTGCCTTACATATTCTGGATAATTGTTGCTTGAAATCAAAACTTTATGTGCAAAGCACCAAATCATGACAACAGCCATGTTAAAATCATTTTGTTAAAAGTTTAAAAATAAGTTTAAACCATAGACTTACACGTGTAAAAAATGTAACATTGTGATTTAATTCAAGAATCTATGAGCTGCAATAACAACTAGAAAAGCACTCGGAGAGCGCAGACCTCCGCCAAGCGCCACAGTTCCCCCCATACAGTGTTTGTGTGTACGTTTTCAGATTCCTTGACCATGAAAACATATGACTAGCAATTGGATTCACAATGATAGGATTAGTGGTTCAGTAGTTATTGACGAAAATGTCATTTTCTGTAATGGCGGTTTTCTTCTGGACGGTGATCCGGATCACCACCAAAATGTAATCATCTGTAGGATACCCCATTTCTGACAATCTGTGAAAATTTCATGAAAATCCGTCCATAACTTTTTGAGTTATCTTGCTAACAAACAGACAGACAAACCAACGCCGATGAAAACATAACCTCCTTGGCGGAGGTAAAAATTAGAAACAAAACCTTGGAATATTTCAGTTTTCATGTGCAGTACATAAGTTCCAAAATGCAAAACCCAAACTTTTTCCTTTATCTTTTATAAGTGTTTCCAAACATGATCACCACTCAGCTCAACGATGTGTCTGAACCTCTTGGATTGATGCATTTAGAAAGATAAATTTGACCACTACAGCTCTGTTAACATGTTGCTCATGTTAAACCATACATACACCGCTTTAAATGTCTGGATATACAGTTTGGGTTTAATGAGGGACACTATGTAACTATGTAAAGTTAATTCTGTTTTTTTTTTTTTTTTTTTTTTTTTTAAAAATATAGACAATTGAATTTAGCTACTTGATGGAGAAGACTAACAGTCCAGCGAGAGCTCTAAGAGGACATTGTATTACTATATTAGGGGCTTTTTTTAGCCTTTACACTACATCTTACAAGAGTTGTTTCAATTATTATGTACAGTATATCACTGTTTCTGTTTATCAGACAAAACGGTAACAGATGTTCATTTTCTACCTTGACATGCAGTCTTCCTCAGAAGCATCAGCTGACTGCTGTGACATGTATCAGCTGTTTTTTTTTCTAGACGTGACCAGCCTGCAGACATCAGTCGAAGCATGTCATGGTAGAAAAACCCCCGATCATTTCCTACCTTTTTGTTTGATAAAAAGAAACTGTAAAATAATAAGTTCCATGAGATGAAAGAGACTTATAGGGAGGATGCTCCATCATATTGCATAGTCAAGCACTGGCATTGACAGTTCAAGTGTGGTCTGACATCGATGGAAACATGTGGAAGTTCCCGCATTCCCCGGTTGCTCACACCATTCCAGAAGCAAAAATGAGTCATGTGCAAACAAAATCAGAAGGACTTCTTCAACAGAGTAATCGTGCAGAATGAAACATGGCTCCATCACTATGATCCAAAGACTGAAGCCCAGTCGAAGCAATGGACGCATTATGACTCACCACCTCCAAAAAATGCACGTGTCCAGCCCTTTGGCAGCAAGGTCATGGTCATGGCCTTTTGAGACCAGCATGGAGTATTGATGATGGATTTTCTGGTAAAAGGTACCACAGTTACCGGGACTTACTATGCGTTACTGCTGCAGAAATTGCAAAAGGCCATCAAAACCGAGAGACATGACACGGTGGCCAAAGTTGTCCTCCTCCTACATGGCAATGTCCCAGTTCACAACATGTACACTACCGTTCAAAAGTTTGGGGTCACCCAGACAATTATTTTGTGTTTTCCATGAAAAGTCACACTTATGTACCACCATGAGTTGTAAAATGAATAGAAAATATAGTCAAGACATTGACAAGTTTAGAAATAATGATTTGTATTTGAAATAATAATTTTTTCCTTCAAACTTTGCTTTCGTCAAAGAATCCTCCATTTGCAGCAATTACAGCATTGCAGACCTAACATGATTGCACAAGGGTTTTCTAATCATTCATTAGCCTTCTGACGCAATGAGCAAACACACTGTACCATTAGAACACTGGAGTGATAGTTGCTGGAAATGGGCCTCTATATACCTATCTAGATATTGCACCAAAAACCAGACATTTGCAGCTAGAATAGTCATTTACCACATTAGCAATGTATAGAGTGTATTTCTGATTAGTTTAAAGTTATCTTCATTGAAAAAAAGTGCTTTTCTTTCAAAAATAAGGAAATTTCTAAGTGACCCCAAACTTTTGAACGGTAGTGTATGTTGGCCAAACAGAAGCATGGTCCTATGGCTATGAAATCCTTCCTCAACCCTTACTCTTCAGACCTCACACCATCTGAAAGTTGTCTCTTTCCAACCATGAAATCATTTTTGAAGGGCAACCACTTCCAAGATGACAAAATGCTGATTTCCAAGGTCTAGTCATAGATTCAGAGTTCTTCAGATGAGATCAACAAAGCTGCATAAAGCGATGGGGGAAGTGTGTGACCCTTGGTGGTACCTATGTAGAGAAAGACTAATAACTGTGCCAAGTCTGGTTCCTCTCAGTCCATGGGAAATGAGTCAGGGGAAATCTTTAATGAACAGAATATAACTGTGACTTGGAGCAACGTTAGATTCAGGCACATATTTTTGTCTCTATCGAGTCATTAGGGTGCTAACAAGCCCATTATCCATGTTTACTGCCTGAATTATAATAAAACTTAGGATAAAAATAGTTGCATCTCTTTCTGCACTAGTTTAAATTTTAGTTCGATAATGATTACAATCTTCTAATGCAGTACTTTAAATGCAAAACTCCAACCAGCCTATGCATGTCAGCAGAAGGGCTTCCTTGTTTGAAGTCTACATTTTGATAAACTGTGAGCAGAGTGGTAGAGACGACACGCAGTTCTTGGTGTTCATGATCTCCTGATGGGAGGCTACATAATGAGCCCCACTGTGTATTTTGCTTTTTACATCTCAAAATGAGCCCTGGCACCCGGTGATGCTTTTCTTCTGCACTCATTGGTCTTTCAACAGAATGTGTGTGGTAAAATATGTTAATGTGTTCGCTTAACCTTTGAGTGGGTACAAAAGGAGCCTCTAGAAGTTTAAACACAGATATTCATTCTAGGTCATGTGTTTTTGCGGGTGCAACTCTACAAATGGAGAAGCACAACAGAATAATCTCTCACATCACAAAATTGGCAAGCTCATAACTGTGTGCCGTTTTACTCATTTTATTTCCCAAGGATGACTGAGATGAGAAAGTTCAAGGTTGTTGTTAATAGTTTGGTATTTTTATCTTGTGACTCCCAGACATACAATATGTACATTTATAATGTTGTACTTTAGAAGCTCCATGTTTCTCACAAAAGTCCTGGTTCATTCTAGAGGAGTTAAGTGTGTGGCAGCGAGTCCATTGGGCGCTGCAGGACTAGACGACTCCAAACACCCTATTCCGCCAGTCCAATCCTCTAAATCCTTTGGAGTGCTTTGTGCCATTGGTCATGGCAGTTGAGAGTGAAAATACTGTGGCTAATGCTGCAGGACTGTAGCACCTAAAATTCCCGTGTGAGGCAGGCGGGCACGGGTGATTTATTATTATCTAATGATGAAGTTTACAAGAGCGGGGAATTGTGGGCAAGGTCAGTGGATTAAATGGGATTTGTGCTTAGTCAAATTTTGTGTCTGATCCCGGAGCTGAGCCCAGTATCCTTTGGTGTGGTGACACAAGTGTGCACCTACCAAAGGAATACAAGCAAGCTCAATTAACACAGATGGACCGCGTGCCTGCAAGCTTGTATTAGTCAGCCTGTCAGTCTGTTACGGATTTCTTTCCTAAAATACCAGCTTTACACTGACAGGGCTTTTTTTATTTACATATATATATTACTGCTGGAGAAATTAAGCAGTGTTAGTTCAGGCAGTTCATAGGTGAAGCCTATGAACTGCCTGATTCCCTTACCCACCTCTACTATTGAATGCACATAGGAATCACTATTTAAGAAAATTCAGCAACCTGCTGCAAATCTGCAAGCCACTCTGCAACACAGCTCCATTGCAGCTACTTCTGATTATGCTGCCTCTCACTTCTGTTATCATGGGAGTAGAGGTGCAAGTTATCGATTAATCCATTAATCATTAGTTGATTCACCTTATCGATTGATTAACGATTAATTGATAAGAAGCAATTTTCCTGAGAATCTGAATTTCCCTTAGTACAATACGGTCTTTCTACTGCCTCAGGGACAACAGATGGAAATTAGTGAAAACACTATAATCTGGTACAGAGCATCTTTAACCTGTGTTTATTTTTTTTTCAGTACATGGTCCATGTAAAAAGTTATTGACTGTTTTTGATATACTGAATAAAACATGAATTTCCTATTCCTCAATAATTTTTTGTACCATTTACATTTTTTTAAAACAGACAATTGCATTTTTTGTAGTTTACCAAATTTTGTACTGCATAGTGTGTATAATGTGCTAGTACATCTCAGTAAATTACAAATGTCATGATTTTTTATTGATTTTAAAACACTATTATCAATATAAAATGTATATTTTTAGTTATATTACAAAAAAATAACTTTCACATTCTAATTTACTGACATGCACTGGCAGACTGTTTTAACAGGAAAACAAATTGTGAGATGCTTCATTTGTTGCATGTTAAACATCACAGTACCCCGCCAATCCAGGCAAACCCAGAACAATCTGGACTCCCTCTGTTGTTTGTTACCTCACTGGGAGCTTGAGTCTGGTCTGCTTTCCTGTCTAGCGGCAGGTTTTCATCCCTTGGTTTATTGATCCATTTATGTCGAGTTGGCCATTTACCAAAGATTTTTAATCCGACTAGGGAGAGCTCTCTGTTTAAGCGTTATGTCTCTCCGCCATCTTCCCGGAAGTCCTGTCTAGCGGCAGGTTAAAGGCAACAGAGATGGGTTTTTGCACTTGTGTAATCTTTTTCCTTGTTCCAGTCCCTTTCTCCACCGTTTTTTTCACTCTGCACAGTGCATGCGCTCTGGGGGGCTTGGCATCTTCTTCTGCTTTTTCTTTAGTTTCGGTGAATTGGGAATTGGTTTTGGTTGAAAGGTGGCAGTGGGTGACTGCATGCGCCCCCACCTGGATGGCAACGCCACTACATTTAATAGAATAAGCTCCCACTGAAAAGGACTGCTGAGTTATCAATTAATTGACAACTAATTTAATTTAGTCGACTAAATTCTAATCGAAAGTCAATTAATCATTAACATCCCTACATGGGAGTCTCTTTTGTTCTGTGTTGCTCCACATGGATGGGCAGGGAGGTCCTAGAATACAGCTATGTATGCCACAGAATACTCGTTTATTTCAGGCAGGACGAATAGCTTGTTTGACGGCACTAGACCTGACAGAGCTGCAGGGTTTCTAGTTTCTCACTTAATCCAACTCACGCACTTTTTTTCCCCCCTTACCTCATATTCCACATACTCCTCCTCCTCAACTTCATAGGAAACGGTTTGGATCTTCACATGTTCGCCATCCTCCAGCAGCTTCGCCTGAGGGTCCTCGGTGCCAGGCGTTTCTGCCCCCGCTGTGCTGGACCCCTCCTTTGATTTCTTCTCTGTGAAGGTGGTTTCACAGCACTCACTTCTGTATTCCTTAGCCTTGATGCTGCCGCTGTCCTCCTTGTACAGGATGAAGTTTGGCCTGTAGAAGGCCTCTACTGCCAGATGCAGGGAGGTGGCATCTAAGAACTGCTGAGATTTTATCTTGCCGTTGGCACTGTAACCTCCTCCGCTCACTACGTTTCCAATATTCACTTTTCCTCCTCCATCTTCACCTCCCCCACCACCTCCTCCACCGGCAAAGTAATTAATAATGTTTTCCTGGTACTGGTTATTAGGGAACTCTCCGCCATACCCGTTAACCATGTGCTTACTGTTTTTGTCGAGTAATGGGTTTTGGAGTTCACTGAGATTTTCCATGTCAGAAATAGGTGAAAGCTTCTCAATGATACCAGGGGGACGGAGGCACGATGGGGGAAACCGACTCCTCAGTGGCTGTAGTTTGTCAGTGAAGGAGTTAATGTCACCGAGCCCTCTGGGATCTGCAAATGACACAAATATCAAACAGAGAAAGGGAACGTTTTAGACTCAAGGGGAATTTTTGAAGGGCAATCTTAAGTGACATCTTCAGACAGGATACAGTTTCACCCAAACTGGCTCACATTTGATCAAAGTTGACTGTCGTTTTTTTTTTTTTTTTTCAGTAGCAACAACTTTCACAGCATTACACTTGTCAAGAGCTGCACTTCCCAGACGGCTCAATTAAGTTTCATTTGCTTTCTCGCTCTAGTCACACCCATACATATTAACACATGTGAATATTTGTTTCAACTTAAAATACTATAGACCAAAGTATTCTGCTTGTCTGTACACATAATTCTACTGCTACAACCGGAGTGGTGGCCTCGGTAGAGCATCCGCCCCAAACCCGGGATGCCTGGGTTCATATCCTGGCCAGGTCATGCCGAAGACCATATAAAAGTAGAACTTCTTGCCATCCAGCTTGGTGCTCAGCAATAATGGAATGGAGGAGGGAAATTTGTGGCGGTGCCTTGCATGGCAGCGACCCCTCTGATTCTAGATGTGATTCACATTGTAGATAAGAGAAATGTAATTTTGTTCTACTGTACATGATTTGCTGTATGAACTGAATGACAATGAAGTTGGCTTTACCTTTAATGTCGAGGTGCTTCATTCACTGATATTATCAGATATGAAAATGTCACAAAAGTTCCCTTCTGAACAGAGCTTTCACTAATTATACTCAAACTAGTTTGGCATTTGTTGTACTTTTTCTTTTATTTTGATCTCTTTTTAAGTGAACTGATGAACAGACTGTGGGTCAGTTCTTTTTGTGTTTTATTTTTTTTTTGTCAGTGACACCAGGCTATATCGACAGATCAGAACAAACATGCTGGATATTTTACAAATTGTTTTATGAACTATAATCAGGTGTCTGGTGTGTGGCCGTGTCTTAACCAAGACACAGATGACACAACTCTCATCAGTGTGTACTGATGATCATCCATTTTTAAGCGCTTCAAACTTTATTTGTTCGTGCAGCAAATCTTGGATCATGTCTTTTTTTTTTTGGTAAGTGCATTAAATTACACTGTATTATCGTAAGCCTTTTCAACAACTAGTGAGTCAGTCTCTGATACACTCCATTGTGTGTCAGAATCTCATCCATTATCACACTCTCCATACACACACACACACACACACACACACACACACACACACACATATTTATTTGCCAGTGTGTAGGTTTATATGCATCTATAGGCCTAGTGTGCACAAGAACAGGAGTGACCGAGACCAAGTGAAGAGACTTGCACCTGTGTGCAGTCAGTCGCCCCTGCCGTGCTTCCCGGGAGCCGTCACCCATGCCTATTCTCGTCTGTGTGGCTCCAGAGTGCATTGGACCAGGGCCCCTGCAGGTCTGTCGCCATCTCCGCTGTAGCTCCCTCTTGCCCTTCTTTCTTACTTTTATTCATTCTCCTGATAATGTTCTTGACAGCACTGACACTCATATCTGATATCTCTTCATATAGAGGGTGTTCTTATAATGCTGAGATTTCATCCTTTTCTTAAATTAAAGTGACTACTTGCCTGCTCCACTAGGGTCATTAACTCCCCTGGAACGAATTTCCTCTTGTGATTGAGAGTAAGTTTTTGAATATTTAAGGTCGAAACATAAAGTGAGACATGCAAAATTCCTCCTCCACAAGTTTAAACTTGTGGTCTGAGGTGCATTTTTTTTCTTAGTAAGGGCCCCTTTACACAGCACAGAGATTATTGGGAGACCACTGAGAGCTCAAAAATTCACCTGATCTCTCAACAATCTCCATCTGTGTAAATGCTTGGGAGATTGTTGTAGGACTTTTATGGTGATCAATAGAGATCTTTGAAAGATTCTTAAGAATATTTTAACCCTGTCCAAAGCAATCTCTCAACTGTGGAGATCGTGGAGATCACTGAGAGATCATTGAGTCATCTTGGTGATCACTCAGAGATCAACGAAAGATCATTAAGGAATCTGGTCATTTTTTTCCTGTATCAGTTATCTCTCAACGATCTCCACCCCTGTGTAAATGGAGTAGAAGAGCACCAGGAACCTCTGACTGCCAAACAAACTCTCAATGATCCCTCAGCGATCTCTCCTGGTCTCTCAGTGATCAATTTTCAATGTCACCTGCATTTTCACTCTGTGTATGAGCATGTCAGTTTCCCTGTTGCAAGACCAATCTGTACCTCACAGGTGAATGCACTATTATAATAGCAATCAATCACCCTTGGATCTGTTAGCGACATACTCCAATGGACATAAATCGCCTTAAAAACAAATCTACATTGTCTAAAATTGTATCTTATGCCAGTTTAACTCAACAAAAAAAAAAATAAAATCTTTCATTGTCTGACAATTCAATTCAGCTTTATTTATAATGCGCTACATCACAACAAAAGCCGTCTCGTGGTGTGTCACAGATGATGACAGTTGCTTGTGGGAATTTTTGCCCTTTTCCTCCTTCAAATGCCAGGATCTAATGAGGCCCACCCACCAGGACACAGAAGTCTGCAAGCTGGCAAATTTGAACAGCCAGCTCTTGGTCCTGATTGGTCCACCTGTTATAGTGACATCACTAAAATGCTCCATCTAAACTTGCCTTTTTCCAAGGGGAGGAGCTTAACTGAACTTTCACAGCGGAAAAAACAGATGTGACACATAAGAGTAATTGAGCTCTTGATATGTCTTGTAAGTCATAAAAAAACACATTACAGACATGTTAACAAGAACGAAACTAAATTTTTAGTGGAGTGTCACTTTATAGACGAGGAAAGGAACCATTCTGATTGGGTTATTGCATGTTAGGCCCAAAACACACCTCTGAATAATTGTGAGTGTTAGGACAAACCTTTAGCATTTTTCACCAGCACAAAGTCTGTTTTTTTCCCCCACTGTGGTAATAGCAAAATAGACTTGGATGCAGCCATGCACAGCATTAACTCTTTTCCTCAGTAATGCGCCCATAAAGCCGAATGGTTGCCGACTTGCTTACATAAGAAAGCATACATTTACTTCTGAATATACAGCAGAGAACAGCCTTCAAGACACAATACCTATTCAGGCTAAGGATAATCATAGTGCTTCCGATAGTCAACAAATTACTTGATGCTTGATTAACAGCCCCAGCTGTACAATTAAGCTTTTATAAACACTTAATTATCAAAGCAATTTAAAACCAAATTGTGAACTTCTATCTGACCGAGCTACTTCTACACGGCAAAACTGACTCATAATTTTCTGCCTCTCAGTTTTCACCCTTAACCCATGTTTGATTAATCTGTGTTTAAAATAGAAATGCCAAAGGAAGATTATTTCTCCTAGTCCCGACCTTAATCATGTATGGGTGGCTTAATGGTGCATCTCCGAATGCTTACGGGTAATGTATTTCCAGTAGAAGACAACAAGATTACACACAGTCAAAAACAGAATTGTGATGATGAGATAAGGATAATAATAGTCTGTTGGTTCAAAGGTTAATAACATTGTACGAGATTCATAGGTTCTTGGATGATTAATTGCGGCCATAAACCTCTGTGGTTTCATTTTGGAAAAGCTCATATTTGATGCTGGCTATTCTTTGTACTTTAGAGGAGTTGCTCAATAGCCGAAATGTGAAATTATTTAGATCTTTTTTAATAGTTTCTTCTGAAATACTCTGCTTCTTGATTAAGAATCATTAAAGTGATATTGTGTTGTCAGTCTCTCTATATTCAGTCATTATTGTGCTGTCCTGTAAGGGGTTAATTCTTTCCATTCTTGTCTCTTTACTGAGTAGTCATCACTTCTTTCTTGGATTTTCCTGACTCTCCTTCTATATTTACTTTTTACTTTTTCTTTCTTCCCTTCCCCCCCCCCCCCCCGATGTAGGATTTTTGTTTGAGAGCTTTTCATGTTTTCTGCTCCATGAATAAAACACGAGCCCCATACTCCCACATTTCCTGAAGCCCTGTAAGTACTGGACAGCAGGCAAAGTTTTCATGGTTCCTCCCTGCTGGACCTCCTGCTTCTGAATGTGCTGACACTGTTGTTCCACACCGTTGCTCCTTTTAGTCCACACATAGCTCCGGGGATCACGCACT
Organism: Pholidichthys leucotaenia; assembly: GCA_020510985.1. Classification (NCBI taxonomy): domain Eukaryota; kingdom Metazoa; phylum Chordata; class Actinopteri; order Cichliformes; family Pholidichthyidae; genus Pholidichthys; species Pholidichthys leucotaenia. The sequence continues at coordinate 370,590,102 of CM035842.1, read as the reverse complement.
CGGTGCAGTTCCTCAGTTCGTTGAGTAAAAGTGAGCACAAAAGATGAGCAGGTGCTGCGATAGCTACTTTGGATGCTGATCCGGTGCGTTATCAAACTGGTCTTTAAACAGCAGGATGCTCTCCGACCCCTACTTAAATCCCGTGGTGGTATCAGCTTTACTGAAGTGTCAGAAAGCACCGTGCCCCTTTACAAGTACGACGGCGAGCATTCATCGCTGAAAATGATCTGTGACCGGTCCCTGGTGGGAGTGATGAATAATCCATACAAGGTTTTGTGAAACTAATTTATTTTTTAGTATTTGTGCTGCTTCCTATTAATTGGTTCCAACAGGGTGTCAAAGACATGATTACATAATCCACCCGGTCTCCCTGTGTTTTTAAAATGTCAACAGGAATCAAAAGACAGACGCTTATACGGGCTACGAATATCATTTTAATATCAATAAATCACTGCTGTATGAATACTCAAGCACAGCCACGATTACCACAAGGCTGCAAGTCTGTAAGCCTATGAGATCATTTAGATTCATCTGGGTTCTATACCACCGTTTTGATGTGATGGTGATTTTTTTTTAGAACAAGCATAGAGTCTTCAAGAAATGAGAGTGTCTACCAGTTTGGGGTTTTGGGGTGTCCTGCTTTTACCAAATTTTAAGGTATAGAAAGTGTTAATGTTGCTGATACATAATATTACTCAATCTAAAGACATGCTGTGAAATTTGTTAGAGATATGATATTTTAAAAGAGCAAATCTTTGGTTTTCCAGCAGTTTATTCTGGGGTTGACACACGGACAAACAAATCAGCGAGACTAACTCTGTTACTGGGTGGTTTCTTGAAGTAAAGTACTGTCATATTTACAGCAGGATATGTAAAGATGTATGTTGGTGTATCTTGCTCTGTTAGTCATCTGCTATAATGAGCCTGTAAAGAACCTGCAATTAGCAGTGATGGAATACAGCCACCAATCGCACTTGCTGGTGAGACCATTCCACTTCCTTCATCTGTTGCTAATCTCGGAGTCCGATTTGACCCCCATTTCACATTTGAACATCACTTTCAACAACTCTGTAAAACTGCCTTCTTCCATTTGAAAACACAGCCAAACTTCGCCCCTTCCTCTCCCTGCCAGATGCTGAGAAGCTGGTCTATGCCTTCATCTCCTCCAGGTTGGACTACTGTAATGTGCTCCTATGTTGGGGTTCCTAGCAGGAACCCCCAGAGACTCCAGTACAACCAGAACAGTGCTGCCAGGATTCTGAAGAGGAAGTGAACATATGACCATATTACCCTGGTTCTCCACACTCTCCACTGGCTCCCGGCCAATGTGAGGATTGAATACAAACTTTGTCTCCTCATATACCAGTGCATACACCACTGGAGTGGTGGCCTAGTTGATAGAGCATCCGCCCCCAAAACCGGGATTTTGGGGGTTCAAGTCCCGGCTGGGTCATACCAAAGACCATACAAAAATGGCACTTCCCGCCTTCTATCTTGGTGCTCAGCGTAATAGAATGGGGGAAGGAGAAGTAGTTTATGGCAGCGACCCCTCTGATTCTACTTGTGATTAACATTATAGATAGGAGAAACGTAATTTCATTCTACTGTACATGATTGGCCGTATGGAATGAATGACAATAGAAATGTTTTCTTCGTCTTTACTTTGTGGCACTTTGAGATTTATTTCTTTTAAATGTAAAGTGCAATATGAATAAAATGCATTATTATTATTATTATTATTATTATAGAGCCAAATTGTGGTGCCTCCATTATTTATTTATTTATTTATTTATTTATTTATTTATTGTGGTGCTGAGTGAGAGTTCAGTGCAAGTTACAAACGGACTGTTGAAGAATCTCATCATGGAGTAGCGACTACTGAAGAGAGATTCATCAGTCTATGTTTGATGTAATGCACTGCAGGGTAAACCACATGTTAAAGTCCTTAATTCAGTGTCCTTTCGCAGCAACAAGCTATTCAGGAGCTCATGCTGAGTAGACAAGTACTGTGTTGACAGCTTTTGTGTTTTTTGTCATTATAGGCTGACCTCCAAGATTGTTTAATGTCAAGTTTCTATTTTCTTTCCTTACTTTTATTAAATGCAAGGAAAGGCAGCTCGGTGAAGCAGTGGTTAGCGCTGTCGCCTCACAGCGCAAAGGTCTTGGGCTTGACCTATCTGCGTGGAGTCTTCATATTCTCCCTGTGTCTACATACTCCGGTTTCCTCCTACGGCGCAAAGACATGCACATTAGGTAAACTGGCATTAACTGGGGATGAACTGACCTTAGGTATGAATGTGAGAGTGAGTGTCTGTGTTTCTGTGCTGGCCCTGCGATGGTCCAGGGTGTACCCCAAAATGACTGTGCAGTTAAGAAAATACAGTAGATGGATTGATCGATAAATGCAAGGACTCCTTAATCTAACATACATGTATGGTATATCACTGAATCAGCTTATCGTTTCAACAAGTGGAAGAAGAAGCCCCAAGCAAGTCATTTTTTCTTCATGAGCAGCTACAGGGTCTTGCGCTGTGCACACACACACTTCTGTGAATATACTGCAGATTCCAAGTGTTTGGACAACTAATCGCGGTTTATGAAATTTTAACATTACCTAGCTCTAATGTATTCCACAAACTACAGCAAATTACTCTGAATACACCACTTCACTACCCAACAGGGATGCAATTTTCTACATGTTAAAACAGTTGTGTTATTCCCCTGAAAGTCAAAAGCCTCACAGACACCAGATTCACTCAGGTTCCTTGTGTTTTTGTGTGTGTTGCCTTGTTACAAGTAAATCATTTCACCCAGAGTGTAAAGTTCTATCCCAGTCTCACCCAAAACGTGCACAAATATGTATTACATTTTCCACACTGCAGTGCATATACTAAAACAACTGCTGCTCTGTATTGGATATGTACTCCATTTTGGAGGGACTGGACTTTATAATGTTGTGCAAAAAAGTGACCTCTAGTGGTTGTAAAATTAACAACAAGAAATGAGATACATATAGTAATCTAGTGGGAGGAGACCCTCTCCGTTTCCTAATCCTAACAAAGCAATTTGATATATAACCTTAACCTGTATCATCTACTGTAAATGTGTTTACTTTTGCAAATAGTATTAAATCCAAATATGGATGTGAAAGGAAATACAAACAGAAGTGGATGTGAATCTAAAACTCTTGCTCAGGAGCACTAGCTTAAGTCTCATCCAGCATCCACATGAGGATCTGAGCACTTTTGTGAAAGGTTAAAAGTTATGACATGTAAACCATACTATTTGTGTGCTTTCTTTGGTGAGACTGAGTTGAACGCTCATGACTTTCTGTGTAGATCAAAAACAGGAAACAGAGCTTTATGATAAGTTCTCCCTCTGCTTACTTCTGAATATTGGGTAGGTTAGACAGGTAGGTTGCATACAGATGTCTTATATCAGCTTGGAATCTAAAGCTGTGTTTCATAGTTTCATCAGTTTATGTGAACTCCTTTGCAGTGTGTTCAAAGTGACAAACGAGCTGAAAACAAGTGAATATATGTGTGCTTCCTCGCTTATCGTTTCAACAAATCCCCATAGCTGCTTAACATATAAAAGCCATTAAAAATCAGTGGAATAAGTATTCATATTGAAAGACTGCCTAATCAGATTTGACTTCTGAGGAAGGAATAGTTGAAATTCCTGCAAAGTCATATGAAGAACAGAGATGAGAAGAGAGACAGATGATTAAGGACGGAGATGATAATGTACGTACAAGTGAGGAGAGTGTGTTGACAAGATGGAAGGAGTACTCTGAGGAGCTGATGAATGAAGAAAATGAGAGAGGGAGGAGGATGGGTGAAGGAAAGATGGTGAACCAGAAAGTTTCGAGGATTAGCAAGGTGCAAGTGTGTGTGTGTGTGTGTGGGGGGGGGGGGGGGGGGAGTGAAAAGGCAGTTGGTCCAGATGGCATACCTGTGGAGGTGCGGAGATGTTTAGGAGAGATGGTAGTAGGCTTTTTAATCAGATTACACACACACACACACACACACACACCCACACACACACACACACTCTTTTGGCTGCTCCCTATTTGAGGTTGCCACAGTGGGTCATGGACCTGCACTAGGGGTGGGCAATATGGCCTGAAAATGATATCACAGTATTTCTGTGAATTTCCACAATAACGATATTTTTCACGATATTACAGAATACAGGTTTTTTTCTTTTAAATTTATATAAAAGGACAGTTTCACAGGCCACCGATATTTACATTCAACATATTCAGTAAAAACAAAACAAAAACTCTTATTTCTTCAGTTTATAAACAGCAGCTCAGATTTTGTTTAAAGTACTGTTTTTGCTCCGTATCAAGTATTACAAGAAAATAATATAACAGTTACATTTTAATTGCACACAGATGTCGGGTTTTATGCTGAATCACTTTACCTGCATTACTCTTGTTGCATCGACCTGTCCTTGGGCTCTTTCGCCCGTTGCACTGAACAGATGTAGATGTTTGTTTTTCCTCTTCAGGTGGTTGAATAAAATCAAGATGAAACAGCCAAAACACAATGAAAATACAACTACAGATATTTTGAGGCAGTGGCGGCTTGTGGGAGGAGGCAAAGAAGGTGGCGCTTCCCCAGAAACTTGAGAAGAAAAGGAGAAGAAATGATTCAAACATTGTGATAATAAATATATTTGATATTGTATGTATATTATTGTGTAACATGTAGCCAGAATCCTGTCAGAAGTCCGCAGGAGTTAAAAATGGGCTTGCCACTGTGGGAACATTAGTCAGCCAATCAGAAATTAGTTAGTTTTTGTAACTAAGGAGGCGAGAATACTTTCTGAAATTATTTAGCCAAGAAGAAATCAGTTTGTATTTGTTGCTATGGAAAATTTACTATCTCCTTGCACTGAATAAAAAAACCCGGAAGGAGGCAAACCTCTAACCAATCACAGTCCGTCTTTTGACAACGTCAGGTATGATGCATTTCATTGCACTGAATACAACTGATGTTCATATCCAGCAGTACTATTTACTTTTTTAACAAGTTTAGAAAACTATAATTTTAACACCAGCTTCAGATAAAAACAGTCCAAGGCCTTCCCTTAAACTGGACATTATAAAGAAGTCAGGATGCAGAAGGACAGTGCTCAGGATACCTAGACGAGTGGAGCTAGCCCGCTTAGCAATGCTCCGCTGGCTTTGGCTTTGCATTTTTCAACCACTAATTTAAAACTGGATTTGAGTACAGGAAGATTTATCCAGATCCATATAAAGACACGGTAACCAGTGAGTTAAAATCTGCTTTTCTCCTGTATGCTGTTTTATTTTTGAACTCTTTAAATGATTGTGGAAAATATTTTTCATTGGTGTTCAGTTTGACTATCGGGACCAGTAATGAAATGATTTTTATGAGACACCAAAAGTCCACCAAGCGTTCCCCAAAAAATCTAATCATTTTATGTCAATATTTAACAACAAATGGCCATTCTTGCAGTAACTAATGAGACACACAACTCCTAAATAATGCATTAAATCATATCGAACAGGACCAAGTGACATCAAGTCAACAAACGGGACACTTTTACAAATACTTGTGACACTTATAAATACTTGCAATGCATTCCTTTTAATTTGATGTCATTATTTTGGCTTTTCTGTGTCCCATTTGATCCTGTTCGTTGCTGGTGCTGGGGTTAGGATCTGTCGTCAACTTTTCTTGGTCAGATTTTATCATGCTGAATGAGGCAGGAGTTGTGTTGGTTTGAATAGAATGTTAATCAGTATAGTGATGTTTTCTTGGGGCTTTGCAAGAGCTGCATCTAATATCTGTGGAGCTAAAGACTTGGGGTCCTCACAAATATAGGTGTGTGTCTGTTCATGATTAATTTGCCTCCTCGGTGGGATCACCCACGAGCCGCTAATGCTTCGAGGGGCACAATGTCCAAAGCACACCATTCCAGCAGTGTTGTTGTTGTGTGGAAAAAATGCAGGCAAATCCACATTGCTACACTTTTTTTTTTTACATGGCAGCAGTCTGAAACAGAAACAGAAACTTAAATATTTCCACTCAACTGGATGTAGACCGTATGACTCTGGAGCTGCAGCTTCCCGTGCCATATTTGTTTTGCCATTTCTATGGCAGTGTAATGCTGTGACATCATCACACAGCAGACTCCAAATATCACGATATTCATTTTTATACTAGTATCAAAATTTATACCAGCATTATTGTGAACGATACGATATGGCACATCCTTAGTCTGCATATTTGATTTGGAAAGGATTTTAAGCTGGATGCCCTTCCTGACGCAACCTTCACTATTTACTTGGGCTTGGGACCAGCACAAGCAGTACACTGGCTTTGTGCTTTCCTTTCCCCATTTTATTTATGCTGAACACCATGTTAGAAGGGAGAAAGTACAATTTTTATGGCCTTTGATATGGCCCAGCAGGATCTTGAAACCACAACTTCCCAGCTGTGGGGCGGGTGCACTACCATTAGGCCACCACTCTGATACTTTTTAACCAGATTGTTTTACACAATCTTGGAGAGTGAGAGGATGCCTGAGGAGCAGAGAAGAAGTGTTGTGGTATCAATTTTCAAGAACAAGGGTGATGCTCAGAGCTGTAGTAACTGTAGAGGCATAAAGTTGATGAGCCACACTATGACGATATGGGAAAGAGTTGTTGAAGCCAGGTTAAGAGGAGAGGTGACAATCAGCGGAAAGCAGTACAGTTTCATGCCAAGAAAGTTCTACAGTAAAAAAGTACTGCAGATGCAATGTAAGCTTTAAGATTTGATGGACACGTATAGAGAAGGTCAGAAGGAGTTGCACTGTGTCTTTGTGGATGTAGAGAAAGCATATGATAGGGTACCAAGAGAGCAAGTGTGGCACTGTATGAGAAAGACAGGAGTGGCAGAGAAGTGTGTGACAGTAGGGCAGAACATGTATGAGGACAGTGAGATGGTGGTGAGGTGTGATCTAGGAGTGATAGATGGATTCAAGGTGGAGGTGGGGTTACATCAGGGATCTGCTCTGAGCCCCTTCTTGTTTGCCATGGTGATGGACAGGCTGACAGATGAGGTCAGGCAGTAGTCTTTGTGGACTCTGACGGTTGCAGACAACATTGTGATCTGTAGCAAGAGTAGGGGGCAGGTGGAAGAGAGGAGGAGGTATGCATCAGAGAAGATAAATGAAAGTCAGTAGAAGCAAGACAATACATGTGTGAATGAGAGAGAGGCAGGTGTAATAGCAGCTGAAAGAAGAAGAAGAAGATTGTAAAATAATATAGACTTAAATTTGTGATATATAAATGAGCAAAATCACATACTTAAGAACAATAAAGCCTCTGACAAGAAATAAAAGATATAAAGGCACCAGAAAATAATAGTAGTAATAATGAAAATTATATTAAAATAAAGGAATGAATTTCTTCACTATATGGCCATCCTGCAAATTTGTATAAAAACCTCCCTGCTATTTCCACTTTAAAACTCCAACTCTGCACAGCTGCTATAAGCCGACAGGGGATTACTTTTCGTGTCATTACTTAGGGATACTCTGAGAAATCCTTCTGGTGTTGTCATATTTCTAAATACATTGCTTCCGTTTTGTCAGTGCAGGGGTCGGGGGGGGGGGACTTATTGGAGCAAATGAGAATTAAAGTGTGAATAAGCTATTTCACTGCAAGCTGAGTAATGTAGGACAGCTCACAATTTGTGAAAGGGAATGTCATAGAAATAAGTATGACTTACGTATGTGGTTGTGCTCATACTGTATGTTTGTCGTGTCGTGTGTGTGCAGCTGTGAGGAAATGTGTGTAAATAAACATGTGCACGAGTGGCTGGATATGTCTGGGGAAGAAAGAGACAGAGACAGAGACAGAAGACGGGAGAGGATAAATAGAGAGATCACACCAGCGATTCTGTGGATACGTGCATTTGGGCATCTTGGCAGTCAGGAGAGACTGAAAGTTGTAAGGAGCGGGGAGGTACAGCTGAAAGCGAATGAGGCGCGGCAATCGTTGTTGCGGGGAAAACAGTTCAACACGTAAGAGAAGGGCCCTGTGCGCTGTAGTGCCGCTGTGTAAGAGATCACAAGAGGTGTCGGGGCAAGGGGTTAAAAGATTACAGAGGAACCTGTGAGCATCAAGGTGTGAGGGGGTAAGGATGGGACCGCGGCACTGCTCGTATGTCAGACAAGCTGCCGCGTGCCTGCACTTCAACCCTATTAGACTCCAGTCAGCACAATCAATTTTCCCACGTCAGCCTGTTGCCAATCAACCTTGGACCTCTGACCCTGAAGCCGAGTGTGGGTATTATCAGCCGGCAGTGTGAGGTGCCGCTGAATACCAATGCATCTTATCTGTCAGCCATGTTTACCAATCTATTCCATCCAGGCTGTGTCTCTCACAGCTTTTCCTGGATGCTGCATGAGGGAACCTGCTCGCTACGCTCCGCAACAACAACTCCATCTTTCTGTAATTCCATTTAGGTGCACTGGCTGGCGTATAATGTGCATAATAAGGTAATGCCAGGCAGTTATTGATGATCACAAATCGGGGTAACACACAAATTGATGAATGGTGTTGCTTCCTAACGCAAATAAAAACCTGGGCCACATTTGTCAACAAATCTCAGTCCCAGCCTCAGTGTACAAGGGTCCACTCACAGATTAAAAGGCAGAAAAAGATAAAGGGAATAATGGGTTTAGCACAGTATTGACTGATCCTTTTATGAACTATTATCATCAAAGTGAACTGTGTAAAATGTCATAATCCACTTGAAATTAATCTGAAGATTATTCTTGTGTCAGCAGTCTCTGCCGATAACAGCCCCACCACCCCCCTGTCTACATGCCCATCACGGACCCATTAAAATGTCTAACCCTTCTTCCACTGACCGAAGTGTCTGTCTGATTCTGTGTACAGCTGCGCTTTAATTACCAGGTTTAGTGTTTGCCACACTTTGGTCAAATGGCTAGAAGGGTTCTTGACGTGTGCATCCACCAGCTCTGTCACATGCCTTTGAATAATTCAACAGTGGCGAGATGTAGATAGCCACCACTTACTCTCGAGGTTGACAGTGCAAGGCAGCCTTAGTTTTCTTTGTTACTGCATACCGATCACACCCATTTTTAGACTGTTTTGTTGACATCCATCCACCTGTTTATCTGGCAAATAAAGAATCGTTTCTATTCCTTTCAAAATCAGGATGAAGTTGTTGAAAACAAGCCACGGCGTTTCACGGCTGGGGTTCCTCGGTTCCATCTACTGGAACTGCAGTCCACGTAGTGGTCAGACCTGGCATCTCTGGTACCACAGCAATTGCTGTAGCCACCAGGGGTAGATGAGCGCGTGCGTGTGTGCATGTGTGCGTGTGTGCGTGTGGGTGGGGGGTGGGGGAGCTGAAGTGACGGCAGTGTGTCTGTGTGCGTGTGCTTGAGAAAATCATTCTCAGTGCAAAAACAACATCACCTATACTGTAAAATATTCAGTTTTAATTCTACTGTATGTACAGTTTCGATTTTAGTTAGCCGGATTAGAAAACATTTGGAAGTGCACGCTATTTAATAATAATACATAAAGAATCATCCTTTCACTCTTTGACTTTTTTATCTTTCTGCACAGTTAAAAAAAAAGCTCTGGTGTCTTAAAAAAAGCAAAAAACTACAGTAGCTACAGAGGTCACAGAGTCACTTGATGAACCTACAAACCACACACAAAGGAAACTGAGATTGTAGCTCCTATGGTGGCAGGTGGAAACTGAGCAGTGCCCCCCCACCCCCCCGCACAACATCCTTCACCTCCACCATCACAGAAGGCGCACTGTAATGCGACACATGCGCCCTTTATTTCTGTGTACAACCGAAAACGCGAGCGTGTACCCGGGCGGCAAAGCGTGCCGCGCGCACAAGACAGCGCGGGCTACTTACAAGTGTTCACACACGCAGACTGGACCACATGGCTTCAGAGCTTTAAAACAAAAGGGAAACAGTGATAAAAAAAAACAGGCGCAAACTACAGCTCTGACAGATGAACTGTCCCTTACCATTGAGTTTTCAGGGATCCGCGCACTGCTGGAAGGACGCTGATACTCGCGCGTCGTCGCCCCTGCATTGTCGCGGCTGGGATGGTGACGGTGACGTCCGCAGAGGGAGACATTTCTCAGACTTTCTCATGTGGAGCAGCGCCCAGCGGTTTGGCACGGGAAATAACCACGGTCCCGTGGTATCGCTCCCGCGCGAATGGGAGCGTCGCTTCTCCGCTGCGAACCGTTTACCGACTGGCGTTTTGTCGCCTGTGTGAAGTTAAAAACAGCTTCTCAGAGAGGGAGGAGAGAGAGAGAGAGAGAGAGAGAGAGAGAGAGAGAGAGAGAGAGAGAGAGAGGTTCCCGGTGCGTCAGGAGTTTGGAGACGCCAGTGATGAGAGAGGAGCCTGTGCGCGCACGGCGCGACCCTGCCTGGCTGATGTGTTTTACTTTAACAGAGTAGTGAAAATGCACGATGGAGTTTTTCCTGACATATTGGATGTTGCATTTCTGTAAATCATCAGCAAGCAGCAGCGGGTGAACTAATTATAATCAGACGCGTCCGGACGGAAATCAATTATTTGATCCCTCTGGAGCAGCTTATTGACGGGCACACCTACACGTCCTAATAATAAAAATAATAAAAAAAAAACTAATCTATACAACAGTTATTCTGGCATGTATAATTGGGGTGGCCTCTCAACAAATTGATCGGAGCGCAGCTCCAAATGCATCTCTCATGCGCACTCGCTGTAATTAGCGCGCCTGGGTGCACTGCTCTGTTGTCTTTCCCAGCTTTCACTTAATAATCATTCAGGAATGTTGACGCACACTGACATTTAAAACTGACATGAAGGCGAATAAATGACCGAGGAAAATAAAGGCTGTCTCAACATACTGTAATAAATGACTGGGTGTAACACGAAAATAATACAGTTCAGATCACTTAAAATGATGGATTATTGTGGTTTTCAACCACTGATTTGTTAGGCACGGCTAATGCAGCAGGATGTAAATATTTCCCGGCAGCAGGGCCGTTTCCTGTTTTTTTTTTTTTTTTTTTGGGGGGGGGGGGCCCTATGCAAGATTTTGTTTCCCCCCTAAAAAAAATAAGCCCCACCTCTAATACCCCCTCCACACACACCCATTTGTTTGCGAGTAGAGATTTGCAGATATCACATTTAGTCAGGGGCGTAGCACGAAATTCTGGGCCCCATGTACAAACCGTCTTGGTGGGCCCCCATGCTTGTTTGATCAATATCTCTCAGGCGTATTTTCCCCCCATGGTTTAAAACAATATAAGACAGAAACACAATCATAGTTTAATCTCTATATTGAGAAAATACCTACTTGTCAGCATAATAAAAGTCAAATGGTCAAACGTCACTCATTTTTATTATTATCTGAGTTATTATTTGAGAGAGTAGACAGACTGAAAATTCCACAAAAACAACTTTATAGAGGGGATGCATTGGGTCAGAATTCTTGGCGGTCACATGGCAATTACCTTAGTTACCCAGCACTGCACACATGTGGCAGCTTTAGTTTGTATGCAGCAAAACATAAAAATCACAAAATATTTAGTCTCATCACTACTTGACTGTAGTGATGTGTGGGTAAGAGCATGCATTAGTCAAGAACTGATTCAGAGCCTTTCATTATTTATTTTATTTTTTGCCAACGAATAGAAGATGGAATGATAAATTTAGCTCTCCACAATGCAAGCTGTGTACTTCTGTGATTGAATGCTGTATTTTTTTTGTGTTTTAATGCATAATGCTGCCACTCATGTTTGCCACCCGGTGTTTTGTAACTGCCATGAGTTCTGTTCCATGACATCATGTGCATACCCTCTATTCTATGGACCAAGAAAAAATTTTTCACAAGATGGCAAAGAACTATCAATGTCCCCAGGTTTCTGTTTCTATAGAAACCAATCTTATTCTATGCTGACAAAAGGTGTATTCTTTTTTCCTGTGCAATAGCACAGCCTTAGTTAATCACCCCCTTCCACAGCATGTGGGACACCATGTGGTGTATAGGGACGGTGCCTATCTCCGTTTCTCTGACCCACACAGCTACTCTAAGTAGTGAAAGCTACAGTGGGGGCATCAGTCCTCTGATAGCTCTGTGCGTTAACTTTCCTTTCCCCATTCTATTATGCTGAGCACCAAGCTAGAAGGCGGAAAGTACCATTTTTAAATGGTTTTTGGTATGACCCTGCTAGGATTGAACCCACGACCTCCAGGTTGTGGGGCGGATGCTCTACCAACCAGGCCACCACTCCGGTCCAATAGCGCAGCCTAGTGGTTGAAAATAACAACACTAATGAAAATCACATTTCATAATTCCCTGCTTAATTCCATCAAAATACAAAATAGAACCCCATATCATTAGATCACAGCCATCACCTGGAGTAAACAAACAGGTAAATACATAAACAACTCAAAACTAATAAAACAAATGAGAAAGCCAATTAAAAAAAACATGCCAAGCACACGCGTGCACACACCTCTTTATATCCAAATAGACACTTCGTACTATATATTGTTCCCTTTACACCTACAAAGGCATATGAGTCATGTTTTGTATTGTGAACTTATTCTACTCTGTATTTTTTAATCCCATGCAGGCTGGGCACCTTCTGATGCATGGCACTCCCTGAGAATTTTTCTTCTAGTTAACAAATTGACTTAACTAAGTAATTAAGTAATATTTGTAACACAGGCCTTGTTCAAGATCAAATAGTTTTTTATAAAACATTAAATCTGACTCAAATGCACCAATAGTAGGTCATATACACTGTACCTTATTCATCATTCATTATGGTCTTAAAGTTGGACTATTTGCCTCCTATGCTTCATTTGACCAATTCTGACTGATACTAAATCTGTCAGGATCAATCACAGAGGAAATGTTAAAATACCAGTAGAAAGTTGAACTGTTTTTACCACGAGGTCAGACACATCTCAATGTCAAATGATGGTGTACTGGCAATAACTGTGATGCTGATGAATTTATGATAGTAATTATTAATCTCTGTTGTCAAAATAAAGCACTAACTTTTTGCACTAACATGCTGCTTCACTGAGGCTGCTGCTGCTGATATTAGCTTAAACCGTGTGTTAATTCAGTTGTGCTGCTCACCTCTCTTCTCAAAGAAAATGGTGAGAAGCTGGCTCCCTTCCCATAATTTTTGTCTTCTTCACTTTGCTTTGTTTTCTTTTTTGATATCCTGATTTAAATTTCTTGAGGAAAGACATGACTGTTTTCTCTTCTCCTGCTCCTCTGGCTGACCGGGACCAGTCTAAAGTAACTAAATTGAACCAGCTGGTGCAGCTGTGCAGGAGTGCACTAAACCATTTTCCACCTTTTTTAAAGGGGTGATGGGGCATCAGAGACTATCCATAATTATTGTTAATGCAAAATTCAGTCTATCATTCACGCCATTCAGTCAGGGTGAATTTCATTATGACATTAATTAGAAATTTAAAAATGGTATCCTCTCTGAGGATTTGGAGCAAGTGGTCGGGGAGAGGGAAGTCTGGACTTCTCTGCCTGAGCTGTTGCCTCCGCGACCTGGACCTCCGGAAAAGCAGTAGAAAATGGATGGATGGATAAAAATGCAACACAAAAAACACTTTTTATTCCAGGCTTTTCGAAAGCCCCCTCCCTGCAGTGGGCCCTGGGTACACAGTCCCCCCCCCCCCCCCAAGTCCGACGCCACTGCATCTAGTACATTTTGTACAATTCAAAATACAGTGGGGGGAAAATTATTTGATCCCCTGCTGAATTTATAAGTTTAGCCCCTTACAAAGAAATGAACAATACATAATTACTTCTGCCAAGGAGGTAATGTTTTTACCGGGGTTTGTCTGTTTGTTTGTCTGTCTGTCTGTCTGTCTGTTACCAACATAATTCAAAAAGTTATGAACGGATTTTGACCAAATTTTCAGGAAAGGTGTGTAATGGCACGGGGGACAGATGATTAGATTTTGGTGATGATCTGAGAGTGTATACCTCCACCAAGGGCTTTGTTTGTATTTGTGCAGCAGGATAACACAAAAACTACTGCATGGATTTGAATGAAATTTTCACCAGAGGTGGTTCTTGGGCTAGAGAGGAACCCATTATATTTTGGTGATGATCTGAGAATGCATACCTCAGCCAAGGCTCTTATCTTCTCACAGTGTGTTAGCAACAATACTTCAAAACTGATGGACAGACTTTGACGCAATTTTCACCACAAGTGGCTATAGGCCTACACACAAATCCATTACAGTTTGGAGGTGCTCCATGAGAAACGGAAGGAGCCTTGGTGGAGGTATGCGCTCTATGAGTGCTTTTCTAGTTATTAGAATTATTATAAATATGAGCAAAAAATCCAGAAAAAATAACATTAAATAAGTGGTATAAATTGATTTTCATTTAATCAAGAGAAATACTGTAAGTATTTGATCTTTTACTAACCAGCAAGAATTCTGACCCACACAGACCAGTTATGTATCCATGAGGCACATAAATTATTCCTGTCCCTTTAGGAAAGTACTTCTAATCTCATCTCATTATGTGTATGAAAAAAACACCTGCCACAGAATCAGTCTCTCCCATTCATACCTCTCCACCACCATGGGTAAGACCACAAAACTGTCAAAGGATGTCAAGGACAAGATGCACAAGGCTGGAATGGGCTACATGACCATCAGCAATAAGCTTGATGACATAGAGACTATTGTTGGTGTGATAATTTGAAAGCGGAGGAAACACAAGATAATCGCCCTCACTCTGAAGCTCCATGCAAGATTGCACCTCGTGGGGTAATGATGATTCTGAGATGGATAAGGGATCAGGCCAGAATTACACAGGAGGAGCTTCTTCATGATCTCCTGGGAGCTGGGACCACAGTCACCAAGAAAACCATTAGTAACCCACTTTGCCGTAATGGATTGAAATCCAGCGGTGCTCGCAAGGTGGATGGACCACATTAAAATAGCACACATTAAGTAAAACACATTAAGTAAAATAGCACACATTAAGTAGAATGAATAAGAAGTATAAAAATACACAGGTTGGTAATGAGCAAGAAGGCACATCTAAAGTTTAAAAAGAAAAAAAAAAAAACAGCTAGTCTGTTGGATCGTTCTTAGTCTGGCCCTTCACCCAGGACCAGCTAGTCTTGGGTGACCCTATCAGAGGCAAATTGAAAAATTTGAATTAAAAAAAAAAAAAAAAAAAAAAAAAACTACTTCCAGCGCCACACGAGTAGGCTGCCTTTTTGCAATAGTGGATCAATTTCTTCCTATTTCTATTTACTATCTGGCTTCTCTTGCTAATCTTTCTGATCTGGTGATACCTTATACATCGGACGGACACACGGATCACCCAAATGTCTCCTGAGCCGGCAGATGGAGCCACTGTTTTTAGCAGGATACGTTACAGCAGAGACCAGCTGCTAGCACTTAACTGGACCAAGATGCTAGCGCAAGACCTCGACATACCGGGTAAAATAAAACAGAAACGACGTGGATGCCATGCTGGAGCAAGACGGCGGGCGAGAAATATAAGGTACAGACCCGTCCTTCCATCCGTTATTATGGGGAATGTACGATCGCTACTCAATAAGACTGACGAGCTAGCGGCTATCTCCCGCTACAAGAGCGTCTTCAGAGAGATTAGCTTGATGTTGTTTACTGAGATGTGGCTAACAGAACTAGCAACAGATGCAAACATCGAACTGGAGGGTTTCCACCAATACGGGAAGACCGGACACCAGACAGTGGGAAGGCAAGGGGCAGAGGAGTGATAATGTATGTCAACAACAGCTGGTGCAGACCGAGACATATCACGGGTAAACAACATCACTACAGCAAAGACATTGAGTTGCTAGCTGTTAGCATGCGGCCTACCTATCTCCCGAGAGAATACTCACACGTGATCTGCATTGTTATTTATGCAAATCAGACGGCGAACGCTGGGACAGCGCGTGACGCCATCCACTCAGTAACTGGCAGGCTGCTGACAGAACACCCAGATGCTCTTCTCCTCGTCTCCGGTGATTTCAACCATATTTCACTGTCCCCCATTCTGCCCACGTTCACCCAGTATGTCACATGCCACACTAGAGACAATAAAACACTGGACTTATTCTATGCTAACACTTAGGAGGCGTACACCTCATCACCACTCCCCCCACTTGGGAGATCGGCTCACAACTTGGTTCATCTCCTGCCGGTGTACAAACCCCTAGTACACAGCCAACCTCCGGTCATGCGCACGGTGAAGATATGGTCTGAGGAGGCAATGGACGCTTTAAAGGACTGTCTTGAAACCACTGCCAGGGAGCAGCTCTGCGATCCACATGGTGAGGACGTCGATGGCCTCACTCACACCATCACGGACTACATCAACTTCTGTGTGGACAACACTGTACCCACCAAGACCATACGGTGTTGCTCAAACAACAAACCCTGGATCAACCCTGAGATAAAAACACTTCTGAGAGAGAAGAAAAGGATCTTCAGGTCGGGGAACAGGGGGATGCTGAAGTCCGTACAGAGGGAGCTGAGGAGGAAGATCAGAGAAGGCAAGGACAGCTTCAGGAAGAAGATGGAGGACAAGCTGCAACAGAGCGACATCAGCGGGGTCTGGAGAAACCTTAAAACCATCTCTGGGCTCCAGAATACCTCCTCCCAGGCCACGGGGGACAGGGAGTGGGCGAACAATCTGAACCTGTTTTTTAATAGGTTTGACCAACCGCCCTCCCCCCCGACTGCACAACAACCACTGCTGCCTCTACAGTCATCGAGACCTGCTGTCCACACCCCACTCCACCAACGCTCCCCCACTCCCAGCACACAGCCCCCCAACCTGACCCTCACAAAGACCCAGGTGAGGACGGAGCTGAGGAAGATCAAGGCGAGGAAGGCCTTGGGACCGGATGGCATCAGCGCAAAGCTCCTCAAGTCCTGCGCAGACCAGCTGTGTGGGATTGGGGAGCACATCTTCAACCTGAGCCTGAAGCTGGGGAGGGAACCACAGTTGTGGAAAACATCTTGTGTGGTACCTGTACCAAAGACTTCCCACCCCAAAGATCTGAACAGCTACAGGCCAGTGGCCCTGATGTCTCACATGATGAAGACCCTGGAGAGACTGCTCCTTGCTCACCTCCGCCCCCTGGTGGGACCAACGATGGATCCACTCCAGTTCGCCTACCAGCATGGCATTGGGGTGGAGGATGCAGTGATCTTCCTCCTTCACCGTTCCCTGTCCCACCTGGAGAAGCCCGGGAATGCGGTGAGGATCATGTTCTTTGACTTCTCCAGTGCTTTCAGCACCATCCAACTGATGATCCTGAAGGACAAGCTGCTGTGCACAGGGGTGGACCAGCACCTGTCATCATGGATCCTGGACTACCTCAATAACCGGCCACAGTTTGTGAGAACCTGGGATTGTGTGTCCGACACGATCATCGGCAGCATGGGGGCCCCCCAGGGAATGGATTTGGCTCCCTTCCTGTTCACCCTTTATACTGCGGACTTCTCACACAACACAACACACTGCCATCTACAGAAGTTCTCTGACGACTCTGCAATCGTCGGCCTCATCTCCAGTGGAGATGAAGCTGAGTACAGAGGACTTATCCAGGACTTCGTGGACTGGTGCCACTGAAACTGCCTCCAGATCAACGCGAGGAAAACTAAGGAGCTGGTGGTGGACTGCTGCAGGCAAGGACAACCCCTCACAGCACCAGTAAACATCCAGAGAACAGACATTGAGATGGTGACATCCTATAAGTACCTGGGTGTTCATCTGAACAATAAACTAGACTGGTCACACAATACCGATGCACTCTACAAGAAGGGACAGCGCAGGCTGTTCCTACTGAGGAGGCTCAGGTCTTTTGGTGTACAAGGGGTGCTCTTGAAGACATTCTACAACACGGTGGTGGCATCAGCCATCACTTTTGGAGTGGTCTGCTGGGGCAGTGGCATTACAGCAGCCGATAGGAAGAGACTGAACAAACTGATCAAGAAAGCTAGCTCTGTCCTGGGGCAACGCCTTGACCCAGTGGAGGAGATAGGAGAGAGAAGGATGGTGGCCAAACTGTCATCTCTGATGGAGTCTGAGTCCCACCCTATGCAGGACATACTGGACGCACTGAGGAGCTCATTTAGCAGTAGACTACATCATCCTAGGTGCATGACCGAGAGGTTTCGCAGGTCCTTCCTACCTACGGCAGTCAGACTGTATAACCTAAGCAGGGCTGCTCGCAGAGATCGCAAAAAAATGCCGTGATGACCTAATAGTATTGAATGCAAAAGACGCAACAGACTTACGCAAATGGTCCCCTCCAGTATACAACTAGGACAATATCAGTCGCTATGGAGGGTGACAATATGTATGGGTACATATTCATACTATGAAGGGTAACTAAATAGACGGTTATGCTGTTTAGTCTATCTAGCTACAATGCTCCGCACTGTTTGTATATATCTATATCTATCTATATCTATATCTATATCTATATCTATATCTATATCTATATCTATCTATCTATATATATATATATATATATATATATATATATATATATATATATACAGTATATATACTGTATATCTATATCTATCTATCTATCTATCTATCTATCTATCTATCTATCTATCTATCTATATATATATACAGTATATATATATATATACGTATATATATGTGTGTGTATATATATGTGTGTGTATATATATATATATATATATATATATATATATATATATATATATATATATAAATATATATATATAAATATATATATATATATATATATATATATATATATATATATATATATATATATATATATATATATATATATATACATATATATATGTGCACGTATGTATATTCACTGCTCTTATTTTCTTATCTTCTAAATTATTGCTCTGAGTGTTGCTATCCCTGCGCTGTTGCAATCCTGGAATTTCCCCATTGTGGGACTAATAAAGGCTTATCTTATCTCATCTTAAACTACCCCGGACAACATAGCTCCTGGGATCACTGGGGCACGCAAACCCCCCACCACGATAAGGTAACGGTCCATGAGGGGAGTGGGCTCACCACCTGCAGGAGGAGGGATCATGGGGGTTCGGTGCTATGTGGATTAGGTGGCGGTCAAAGACGGAGACCTTGGCGGACTGATCCCAGGCTTTCTAAACTGGCTTTTGGTACGTGGAATGTCACCTCTCAATTGGGGAAGGAGCCTGAGCTGGTGTACGAGGTTGAGAGATACCGGCTAGATATAGTCGGCCTCACCTCAACACACAGCTCCGGTTCCGGAACCAGTCTCCTGGAGAGTGGCTGGAGCTTGGCCTTTTCTGGAGTTTCCCCAGGCAAGAGGTGACGAGCAGGGATGGGTATTCTTGTATCCCCCCACCTTGCTGCCTCTATATTGGAGTTTTACCCAGTGGACGAAAGGGTTGCTTCCCTGCGCCTTTGGGTTTTGAAACGGGTCCTGACCCTCATTTGTGCCTATGCACCAAATGATGTTTCAGAGTACCCACCCTTTTTGGAGTCTCTGACTGGGGTGCTGGAGGGTGCTCCTCTTGGAGACGCCATTGTCCTACTGGGGGACTTCAATGCGCACGTGGGCAACAACAGTGAAACCTGGAACTTGGGAGGAACGGCCTGCCTGATCTGAACCCGAGTGGTGTTCAGTTATTGGACTTCTGTGCCAACCACAGTTTGTCCATAACGAACACCATGTTCAAGCATAAGGGTGTCCATATGTGCACCTGGCACCAGGACACCCTAGGTCGCAGGTCAATGATCGATTTTGTTATCGTGTCATCAGACCTGCAAAAGTATGTATTGAACACTCGGGTAAAGAGAGGTGCAGAGCTGTCAACTGATCACCACCTGGTGGTGAGTTGGATCCAATGGCAGGGGAGGATGCCATTCAGACCTGGTAGACCCAAATGTATAGTGAAGGTGTGCTGGGAACATCTGGCAGAGGCTCCTGTCCGGGAGGCCTTCAACTCCCACCTCTGGAAAAACTTCAACCACATTCCGAGGGAGTCTGGAGACATGGACTCTGAATGGGCCATGTTCTCTACCTTTATTGTTGAAGCGGCGGCCCAGAGCTGCGGCCGTAAAGGGGTTGGTGCATCTCGTGGTGGCAACCCCCGAACCAAGTGGTGAACACCAGTGGTGAGGGGGGCCATTAAGCTGAAGAAGGAGTCCTATCAAGCTTGGTTGGCCTGTGGAACTCCCAAAGCAGCTAAAGTGTACTGGCAGGCCAAGAGGAGTGCAGCTCGGGTGGTTAGTTAGTTAGTTAATCCCTTCACACCTGAAGGTGTATATGGGCGGCGCCTATCTCCGTTTCTCTGACCCTAGGCCACACAGCTACTGTAAGTAGTGAAAGCTACAGCCAGGGGTCAGTCCTCTGGTAGCTCTGTGTGTAACTTTACTTTCCCCATTCCATTATGCGGAGCACCACGCTAGAAGGCAGAAAACATTATTTTTATATGGTCTTTGGTATGACCCGGCCGGGATTTGAACCCCTGCCTCCCGGGTGTGGGGCGGATGCTCTACCAACTGAGCCACCACTCCGGTCAGCTCGGGTGGTTGCTGAAGCAAAAACCCAGATATGGAAGGAGTTCAGTGAGGCCGTGGAACAAGACTTTAGGTCGGCCTCAAAGAGATTCGGGCAAACTGTCCGGCGGCTCAGGAGGGGGAAGCAGCTCCCTGTCCACACTGTGTATGGTGCGGATGGGGTGCTGTTGACTTCGACTGGGGATCTCGTCGGGCGGTGGAAGGAATACATTGAGGATCTCCTCAATCCCACTAATACGCCTTCCACAGAGGAAGCAGGGCTTGCAGACAAGGGGGATGACTCGCCTATCACAGGTGCTGAGGTCGTCAAGGTGGTTAAAAATCTCCTTGGTGGCCGGGCCCCGGGGGTGGACGAGATTCGCCCTGAGTACCTCAAGGCCCTGGATGTTATAGGGCTGTCATGGTTGACACACCTCTGCAACATTGTGTGGAGGTCGGGGGCAGTGCCTTTGGCATGGCAAACTGGGGTGATGGTTCCTGTCTTCAAAAAAGGGGACCGGAGGGTGTGCTCCAACTTTAGAGGGAACACACTAGTCAGCCTCCCTGGCAAGGTCTATGCCAAGGTACTGGAGAGGAGAGTCCGGCCGTTGGTCGAACCTCAGATTCAAGAGGAGCAATGTTGTTTTCGCCCTGGCCGTGGCACATCGGACCAGCTCTTTACCCTCTCGAGAATTCTCGAGGGTTCATGGGAGTTTGCCCAACCAGTTTACATGTGTTTTGTGGACTTGAAGAAGGCATTCGACCGCGTCCCTCGTGGTTTTTTGTGGGGGGGTGCTTCAGGAGTATGGGGTATCAGGCTTGTTGTTATGAGCTATTTGGTCTCTGTACGACCGTTGTGAGAGTTTGGTTCGTATTGCCACCACTCGGTCGGACTCATTCCCAGTGAGAGTTGGACTCCGCCAGGGCTGCCCTTTGTCACTGATCCTGTTCATAATTTTTATGGACAGGATTTCTAGGCGCAGCCAGGGAACGGAGGGTGTCATGCTTGGTGACCACAGGATCTCATCTCTGTTGTTTGTAGATGATGTTGTCCTGTTGGCTTCATCCAGCAATGACCTACAGTTCTTGCTGGGATGGTTTGCCGCTGAGTGTGAAGCGGCTGGGATGAGAATCAGCACCTCCAAGTCCGAGTCCATGGTCCTCAGCCGGAAAAAGGTGGATTGTCCTCTCTGGGTTGGGGACAGGCTCCTGCCCCAAGTGGAGGAGTTCAAGTATCTTGGGGTCTTATTCACAAGTGAGGGGAGAATGGAGCGAGAGATTGACAGACGGATTGGAGCAGCATCTGCAGTGATGCGGACGTTGTACCGGTCCGTTGTGGTGAAGAGGGAGCTGAGTTCTAAGGCAAAGCTGTCGATTTACCAGTCAATCTACGTTCCTACTCTCACCTATGGCCACAAGCTTTGGGTAATGACCGAAAGACCGAGATCGCAGATACAAGCAGCTGAAATGAGCTTTCTCCGGGAGCTCAGTCACCCGGGAGAGGCTCAGAGTAGAACCGCTGCTCCTCCACATTGAAAGGAGTCAGTTGAGGTGGTATGGACATCTGATTAGGATTCCTCCTGGACGCCTCCCACTTGAGGTGTTTTGGGCACGTCCCACTCGGAGTAGACCCCGGGGCAGATCCAGGACTCGGTGGAGAGACTATGTCTCCCAGCTGGTCTGGGAACACCTTGGTATCCTCTCTGAAGAGCTGGTGCAGGTGGCTGGGGAGAGGGAAGTCTGGGCTTCTCTGCTTGAACTGCTGCCTCCGTGACCCGGACCTCCGGAAAAGATTATACATTATGAAAAACATGTAAAAAAGAAAAAAAAAATTAGGAAGCCTAAGTGTGAAATTTTCCACCTAAATAAACCCAGTGAGCTTTTAAAGAGTTTTAAAGTCATATACAGTGGTGTGATTTCTCATTTTTTTGTATGTTTGTCACACTTCAATGTTTCAGATCATCAAACAAATTTAACACAAGCAAAGACAAAATGCAGTTTTAAAATTAAGGTGTTTATTATTAAGGGAAAAAAAAAATCCAAATCTACATAGCCCTGTGTGAAAAAGTGAACCCCCCCCCCCCCCCGTTAATACATAAATTAACTAGAAAAGCACTCGGAGAGCGCAGACCTCCGCCAAGCTCCACAGTTCCCCCCATACAGTGTTTGTGTGGACGTTTTCAGATTCCTTGACCATGAAAACATATGACTAGCAATTGGATTCACAATGATTATTTGTTTATTTGACAGGGACAGTGCAATAAACATAGACAATTAATCAATGACAATCAATGTGATGGTGATAGGATTAGTGGTTCAGTAGTAAAAGCATTGCCTCCTTGGCGGAGGTAATAAACTGAAGTGTTGGTGTTGTGTCCATCTCCTGCACTGACGGATGCAGATTGGGTAGACAGGTTGGCATGGGTTTTATATTATATTATTGGGGTTGCGCTCCGCGGCAAAACAGAATTTAGAAGCTTCCCCGGCTGAGAGCTCGTTTTTGCGCAGCGCCTATGGCTGGCCAGTGAATTTCTGCCAAATGCGCAGCGCCTATGGCTGGCCAGGGAATTTCTGCCAAATAATCCGACGGCGGACAGCTGCCCGTGTCAGGTTTTGCAGCTGCACGCAAACACAGGCACGCTGGCGGGCCCAGGCCACCAGTGTTTTCCGCGTGCTTTTGTGCGTAAAACGTTGAAAAACGCGGAGTTTGTGTTGGTCAGACACGGCGACCAGCGCCCTCCATTGCGCCTGCGCACATGTTGAAAATGGCCGTATGTCACAGTGTTAAACTAGAAAAGCACTCGGAGAGCGCAGACCTCCGCCAAGCGGCACAGTTCCCCCCATACAGTGTTTGTGTGTACGTTTTCAGATTCCCTGAGCATGAAAAGATATGACTAGCAATTGGATTCACAATGATTATTTGTTTATTTGACATGGACAGTGCAATAAACAGACAATTAATGAATGACAATCAATGTGATAGTGATAGGATTAGTGGTTCAGTAGTGTAAAACGGGGCTATAAGGTACGGCGGGTTAATAAGGGACACTTTTCTGGGAAATGTTTTAAATGTAATTCTGCTTTTTTTATTTTGAGCAGGACGCTGAGTTGTGTTGTTATTGTCAAATATCCATGAATCTTTCATCAAATCTAGGCGGAAGCAAAATTAAAAAAGCAGAATTACATTTAGAAAAGTGTCCCATATTACCCCGCCGTCCCTTATAGCCCCGTTTTACGGTAGTAAAAGCATTGCCTCCTTGGCGGAGGTAATAAACTGAAGTGTTGGTGTGTCCATCTCCTCCACTGACGGATGCAGATTGGTTAGACAGGTTGCCGTGGATTTTATATTATATTGGGGTTGCGCTCCGCGGCAAAACAGAATTTAGAATCTTCCCCGGCAGAGAGGTCGTTTTTATGCAGCGCCTATAGCTGGGCGGGGAATTTGTGACAAATAATCGGGCGGCGGACAGGTGGCTGTGTCAGGTTTTGCAGCGTGGCGCAAAAACAGGCACGCTGGCGGGCCCAGGCCAGCAGTGTTTTCCGCGTGCTTTTGTGTCTAAAACATTGAAGAACGCGGAGTTTGTGTTGGTCAGACACGACGACCAGCGCAATGTGCGCAGCGCCTATGGCTGGCACAGGCACGCTGGCGGGCCCAGGCCACCAGTGTTTTCCGCGTGCTTTTGTGGCTAAAACGTTGAAGAAGGCGGAGTTTGTGTTGGTCAGACACGACGCCCAGCGCCCTCCATTGCGCCTGCGCACATGTTGAAAATGGCCGTATGTCACAGTGTGGAAAAAAATGCTTTAAAAAATTCCTGTATGCAGACGGTGGTGCGGATCATCCCCAAAATTTAATCAGTTCTTCCTTGTACCATTTCCAACAACTCCTGAAAGTTTCATCGAAATCCGTCCAAAAGTTTTTGAGTTATCTTGCTAACCAACAGACAGACAGACAGACAGACAGACAGACAGACAGACAAACACACAGACAAACACACAGACAAACCCCGGCAAAAACATTACCTCCTCCTGGCCTTTCGGCCTGGCGGAGGTAACAATGGTTTATTACATCTTTGGAAAGCTGAGTTCAATTTCTCCAGCCTAACCTAGGCCTGATGACTGCCACACTTGTTCTCAATCAAGAAATCACTTAAATAGGATCTACCTGACAAAATGAAGTAGACCAAAAGATCCACAAAAGCTAGACATCATGCTGTGATCCAAAGAAATTCAGGAACAAATGAGAAACAAAGTAATTTAGATCTATCAGTCTTGAAAAGATTATAAAGCCATTTCTAAAACTTTAGGACTCCAGCGAACCACAGTGAGAGCCATTATCCACAAATGGTGAAAACATGGAACAGTGGTGAACCTTCCCAGGAGTGGTCGGCTGACCAAAATTACCCCAAGACCGCAGTGATGACTCATCCAAGAGGTCACAAAAGACCCCGCAGTGTTCATGACTCCACCACAAGAAAGAGACTGGGCAAAAATGACCTGCATGGCAGAGTTCCAAGACGAAAACCACTGCTGAGCAAAAAGACATAAAGGCTTGTCTCAGTTTTGCCAGAAAACATCTTGATGATCCCCAAGACTTTTGGGAAAATACTCTGTGGACTGACGAGACAAAAGTTGAACTTTTTGGAAGGTGTGTGTCCCATTACATCTGGTGTAAAAGTAACACAGCATTTCAAAAAAGGGACATCATACCAACAGTAAAACATGGTGGTGGTAGTTGTGATGGTCTGGGTCTGTTTTGCTGCTTCAGGACCTGAAAGACTTGCTGTGGTAAATGGAACCATGAATTCTGCTGTCAACCATAAAATCCATAAGGAGAATGTTTGGCCATCTGTTCGTGACCTCAAGCTGAAGCGCACTTGGGTTCTGCAGCAGGACAATGATCCAAAACAAACCAGCAAGTCCACCTCTGAATGGCTTAAGAAAAACAAAATGAAGACTTTGGAGTAGCCTAGTAAAAGTCTTGACCTGAATCCGATTGAGATGCTGTGGCATGGCCTTAAAAAGGTGGTTCATGCTCGAAAACCCTCCAATGTAGCTGAATTACAATTCTGAAAAGATGAGTGGGCACAAAATTCCTCGCAAATGCTTGATTGCAGTTGTTGCTACTATGGGTGGCCCAACCAGTTATTAGGTTTAGAGGGCATCACTTTTTCACACAGGGCCATGTAGGTTTGGATTTTTTCCCCCTTAATAATAAACACCTTCATTTAAAAACTGCATTTTGTGTTAACTTGTGTTATCTTTGTCTAATGTTTAAATTAATTTGATGATTTCAAATGTCACGACTCGCCGCTCATCATCCGCCTCAGCTGCGCGCACACCTGCGCCTCGTCAGCCACCGGCTATTTAGCCCACGCAGCCCTGTGCAGCGGTCTGGAGCCGTCTGTTAGCATCGGCACTTTCTCGCAGCTGGATCGTCTCTCCACAACAGCTGAGCTACGCTTCACGTAAGCATCATCACCCTTACCTTTTGCAAGTCTTCTCCCCTGTGCACAGGTGGATTCCTTGGTGGCGGATTCCCCGTCATTGCCATCTTTCCCTCATCGTCGTCACTGGCTCAGCAGGACGCTGTCTTCCGGGCTTCTCCCTTGGCCAACGCCAGCCACCCGTCTCCTACAAGTAAGCAGCACTCTGCTCGTTATACCTGTCTAGGTGTGGTGCCCTTTACTCTTGTCCTCTGTTCTCTCCATAAGGTTGCCTGGCTGTACGGCGCACTGCTCTGTTTCCTGTGCATCGGCATTCACCCTCATCACATATCCATATCTCACACATCCATCCATACACACCTGCTTGTTGAATAAAGCTGTTAAATCTTCCCTGAGCCTGTGTGCGTGTTTCCTGAGCCGGACATTATGTCAGTACGGCTCCAGCAGAGCGGCTCAGCAGACAGCGGGCTCGCCGTCTTTCCACCCTCGAGGCTCGGGTGGATTTAATAGCCCACCAACAGCAGGTGATTTTAAATCAATTAACTAACATCACTCACTGGTTAGACCGCTTGGACCCCCAGCAGGTGTTCCCCCCGGCTCGTCAGGGAGGGGCAACTCCTGCCGCTTCCGTGGCCGGCCAGCCTGCCGCGGGAACGCCAACCTGACTCACGCCAATTCCAATCCCCGCCCGCTTCAGTAGTAAGCTCGGCGGAGCGCGGGGGTTCATCATGAGATGAGATGATGAGATTCAACTTTATTGTCATTACACATGTATGAATACAAGGTAACGAAACGTGACTTGGCATTTGGGCACGCTCTGCAGAGCGCATCCAAGGCCGGGGCAGCCGCTAGGCACCAGTCATAAAGAAGAAAGGAAAAAAAAAGAAAAAGAGTGGATATCACACAGTAGGCGAGAGAAAAAAACATGTTTTATCAAATTGACGCTTAAGTAAGTAAGCGAAATTTTGATTGCAGGCAAAAAAACCCCTCAATGCTTATTAGCAGACATTTAGTAGACAAGTCATACAGCAGGGAGAGAGCAGTGTATGTATATCAGTATGATGATATCAGTGTGTGTGCAGTGTTGAGTGTATCAGTTACTGGAGCACAACAAATAGTCTCCTAGGCAACGATAGATGTTATAGTTCATGAACGCTGTCCCTGAAGAGTTCTGTTTATTGCACAGCAGCGGTGTTTGGGTTAGCGAGCCAGCTGACACATCCGCTTATCTCAACTCTGGAGGAGTGAGTTATCCAGGGGCGCCGATCAAGGCCGAATCTGCTCAGACAGAGTATAGGAGTATAGGATTTCCCTATTGTCATATTCTGAGCTTACAATTCAAATTAACATTCACTGGCTTTAAATTCATATCATTCCCTGGAGAGCACGAAGCGACTCCAGATGTTTCCCCTTCTAAACACAGATGAACATGTCCAATAGAGTCCATCTCTCTAATGCATGAAGATGGTAAATTTCATGTTGGTCATTTGCCGCTATTTCGTGCACTCCCCATCTGGTCGAATTATTGAGAAGCAGCTCCGCCGGGTCCGCATTTTGATTAGCTCCTCCAGTTAAATTTTCGATACACCAGGAGAACTCCAAAGCCCAATCGGCAGAAATCCTGTGATCGTAGCCAAAACAGGTAGATGTTTTTCCACATCCTCAGTCAAATCACACAGACACATGAGTTCCAATCCATGGGTCTCTCCACATCTGGGCTCCCCCGGGCCCAATTTTCTGTTTGAAAAGGTGGTGTCAGTTGCGTTTAAAGCCCAGCTTATATCCATTTTCCGTATTTTCCATTTGGGTTGAGATCAGCAAGATGGTGAGACGGCACAGACACTCACTCAGACGCAGCAAGCTGGGATTAGGTCAGGAAGGCAGGATAGGAGGATCGGATCATGCAGTGCGAGTCGGTGTTTTTGCGCATTCCCGGGGATTTTCCCTCGGACCACAGCCGAATTGGCTCTATAGCTAATCTCTTGGAGGGGTGAGCGCTAACTTGGGCTTACGCCGTCATGGCGAAGCCCAGTTATGCAAACCTCTCCTACTGCCAGTTCGTGCAGAGCTTTCTCGAGGTGTTCGATCATTCCCGGCGAGATAGCATCCTCGCTGACCGTCTCCTTGGCCTCCAATAGGGAAGCCGGTCAGCGGCGGATTACGCTATCGACTTCCGGGTTGCAGCGGAGGAGGTGGGCTGGGGTGAGGCGTCACTCTGTAGCATCTTCCTCCGCAGCCTCAGCTCTGGTCTGAGGGATGAGCTGGCCAGCCGAGACCTTCCGGAGAGGCTGTCGGAGCTAATCTCCTTGACCATTAGCTTGGATAACAGGCTGCGTGAACGATCCGCCGAGCGGAAGTTAATCGGCTGCTCGCGTGG
Source organism: Pholidichthys leucotaenia (assembly GCA_020510985.1). Lineage (NCBI taxonomy): Eukaryota > Metazoa > Chordata > Actinopteri > Cichliformes > Pholidichthyidae > Pholidichthys > Pholidichthys leucotaenia. The sequence continues at coordinate 370,561,669 of CM035842.1, read as the reverse complement.
AGGTTCTGTCCGCACGCCTCAGGCTCGCCCCCTGGCGTTACCTCCCCCGGAGTCCTCCGAGGAGTCGGAGGCAATGGTGGTTGGTAGGTCAAGGCTCCCCCTAGCGGAGAAACAACGCCGCCGGGAGCTGGGCCTCTGCATGTATTGCAGAGGTGATCAGCATACCGTGGAGCATTGCCCGGAGAAGCCAAACGGGGGGGTCCGCGAGTCACTGTAGGGGGCCTCGCGGACTCTAACCAGTCGAATCCCCTCACAAGTCTTTCTCTGCCCATACGATTCTGTCACAATGCCACAGGGCACCTCACACACGCACTGGTGGACTCAGGAGCAGAGCAGAGCTTCATTTCTAAGAGCCTGGCAACCCAATTGGGCATCCCCTGCCACCCTCTGGCTGCTCCGCTCAGCCTGGTCACCCTCTCCCGTGCGCCCCTTGGACAAGTGACTCATCGCACCCAGCCGGTCCCTGTAATTATCTCAGGTAATCACCGGGAGGATCTTACCTCGTATGTCCTATCCTCTTCTGTGTCGCCTGTCATCTTAGGCTACCCCTGGTTGCGCCTGCACAACCCTGTGCTGGATGGGCAGACAGGAAGAATCGCCGCCTGGAGTTCCTTCTGCATTGGCACCTGCCTCCAGTCCGCAGCCTGCGCCCCGTCCTCCCCCCCTCCGACCTCGGACGCCGCGCCTCCGGACCTCACCCTGGTGCCTTCGGAGTTCCATGACCTGGGCCTCGTGTTCAGTAAGTCCAGGGCGATGTCTCTCCCTCCTCACCGGCTCTACGACTGCGCCATTAACATCCGCCCGGGGGCTCCCTTGCCATCCGGGCGCCTCTACAGCCTGTCAGCGCTGGAGCGGGAGGCCATGGACAGTTACATCAAGGAGTCACTCAACGCAGGAATCATCCACCCTTCTTCGTCTCCGCTCGGCACAGGGTTTTTCTTCGTCTCGAAGAAGGATGGGTCACTCGGCCCCTGTATAGATTTTCAGGCCCTGAATGACATCACGGAGAAGGACCGTTACACCCTGCCATTAATGGACACCGCTTTCCACTCCCTCCACGGGGCGACCTGGTTCACTAAGTTGGATCTCCGCAGTGCTTATCACCTCGTCCGGATCCGGGAGGGGGATGAGTGGAAGACGGCCTTTCGAACGCCTAGTGGTCACTTCGAGTATCTGGTAATGCCGTTTGGGCTGACCAACGCCCCCGCTGTGTTTCAACGCCTCATAAATGATGTCCTACGTGATTTCCTGGGCCTCTTCGTGTTCGTGTACCTGGATGATATTCTCATCTTCTCCAGGTCACGGGAGGAACACCAGGTCCACATGAGGCGGGTCCTATAGTGGCTACTGGAGAACAGGCTGTATGTCAAGGCCGAGAAGTGCGAGTTTTACACCAAGACCACCTCCTTCCTAGGATTCGTAATCTCGCACAACCAAGTCCTTCCCGACCCCGCAAAGGTTAAAGCGGTGGTCGAGTGGCCCACGCCAACCTCCAGAAAGCAGGTGCAGCAGTTCATTGGGTTTGCCAATTTTTATCGCCGCTTTGTGCCCAATTTCAGTGCCATTGTTGCCCCTTTGACCCGCCTCACTTCTCCCAAGAACCCCTTCCGGTGGACCGAAGAGGTTGCTGCGGCTTTCGAGGCATCGAAGACGGAGTTCTCCTCCTCCTGGGTCCTGACCCAGGTTGACCCCACACTGCAGTGCCTGGTCGAAGTCGACGCGTCTGATACGGGAGTGGGGGCGGTGCTCTCTCAGCGATCACCCACCGATGGGGTCAAGCGACCCTGCGCCTTCTTCTCACGGCGCCTGTCTCCGGCTGAGCGCAACTACGACGTCGGGGACAGGGAGCTACTTGCCATCAAGCTCGCACTGCAGGAGTGGCTGGTTGGAGGGGGCTGCCCAGCCGTTCGTGGTGTTAACGGACCACAAGAACCTGGAATATTTAAGATCTGCCAGACGACTGAATGCCCGCCAGGCGTGCTGGTCATTGTTCTTTGCCTGGTTCCGTTTCACCATCACCTACTGCCCTGGTTCTAAAAATGGCCTGCCCGACGCCCCTTCCAGGCAGTTTGCCCCTGAGACCTCGGAGGAGCCGGGTCATACCATCTTGCCTAGCTTGTGTGTTGTGGGGGCGATTTCCTGGTCCATCAGGGACAAGATCCGGAGGGCACAGGAGACCGAACCGGATCCTGGCGGCGGACCGGAAGGGAAGCTGTTTGTTCCATCGACTGTCCGGGGGGAGGTTATTCATTGGGTTCACACCTCCAAACTCGCCTGTCACCCTGGTGTCTCCCGGCTAGTGGATCTCCTCCAGCGTTCCTTTTGGTGGCCGGGTCTCCAGAAGGACGTCGTCAACTACGTCCGGGCGTGCCCTGTGTGTGCCACTGGCAAGTCAGGTAATTCCCCCCCCCGCGGGTCTGCTCCAGCCCCTGCCGGTCCCAGGCAGGCCCTGGTCTCACATAGCCCTCGACTTCTTCACTAGTCTCCCGGTCTCCAACACCTATGACGCTGTGCTGACCATCGTGGATCGGTTCTCCAAGGCTGCCCACTTCGTGTCGCTCCGGGGCCTCCCTACAGCGCGGGAGACAGCAGACCTTCTTTTCCAGCACGTGGTCAGGCTGCATGGGATACCAGTGGACGTCGTCTCTGATCGGGGTCCCCAATTTGTCTCTGAGGTATGGAGGTGTTTCTGCAATGCTCTGGGGGCCACGGTGAGCCTCTCCTCCGGCCACCACCCGCAGTCCAACGGGCAGTGTGAGCGTGCCAACCAGGAACTGGAAGCTGCCCTACGCTGCGTCACCTCCTCCAACCCGTTGTCCTGGAGCGCACACCTGCCCTGGGTGGAGTATGCCCACAACACGGCATGGTCTTCTGCCACAGGGATGTCCCCCTTTAAGGCATCCTTGGGATACGACCCACCTTTGTTCCCTGAGCAGGAGGGCGAGCTGGTCATTCCCTCCATCCAGGCGCACCTGAGACGCTGTCGGAGTCTGTGGACCAGAGTGCGCGATGTGCTATTACGCACAGCGGCGCGCAACAGCTTGATGGCGAACCGCCACAGGAGACCTGCCCCTGCCTACCAGGTGGGCCAACGTGTCTGGTTGTCTTCTCACGACATAAATCTCAAGGCTGAGAAGAGGAAGGTGGCCCCGCGCTTCATTGGCCCCTTCACCATCACTAAAATTGTCAACCCGGTGGCTGTGCGTCTGGCCATCCCCCCCTCCCTCCGCATATGTCCCACCTTCCATGTGTCAAAGATCAAGCCCGTGGTCTCCAACCCACTCTGTCCCCCGCCCAAGGCGCCGCCCGCGCCTCTGATGATCGACGGCCACCCGGCCTGGAGAGTCGCCTCCATCATGGACTCCCGGCGCCGAGGTCGCGGGCTGCAGTACTTGGTGGACTGGGAGGGATTCGGTCCTGAGTGGAGGTCCTGGGTGCGCTCTTCCTTGGTGTTGGACAGGAGTCTCATCACGGAGTTTCACCGGGCGCATCCGGACAAACCAGCGCCAGGAGGCGCTGCTAGAGGGGGAGAGTACTGTCACGACTCGCTGCTCATCATCCGCCTCAGCTGCGCGCACACCTGCGCCTCATCAGCCACCGGCTATTTAGCCCACGCAGCCCTGTGCAGCGGTCTGGAGCCGTCTGTTAGCATCGGCACTTTCTCGCAGCTGGATCGTCTCTCCACGACAGCTGAGCTACGCTTCACGTAAGCATCATCACCCATACCTTTTGCAAGTCTTCTCCCCTGTGCACAGGTGGATTCCTTGGTGGCGGATTCCCCGTCATCGCCATCTTTCCCTCATCGTTGTCACTGGCTCAGCAGGACGCTGTCTTCCGGGCTTCTCCCTTGGCCAACGCCAGCCACCCGTCTCCTACAAGTAAGCAGCACTCTGCTCGTTATACCTGTCTAGGTGTGGTGCCCTTTACCCTTGTCCTCTGTTCTCTCCATAGGGTTGCCTGGCTGTACGGCGCACTGCTCTGTTTCCTGTGCATCGGCGTTCACCCTCATCACATATCCATATCTCACACATCCATCCATACACACCTGCTTGTTGAATAAAGCTGTTAAATCTTCCCTGAGCCTGCGTGCGTGTTTCCTGAGCCGGACATTATGTCATCAAACATGTAAGTGTGACAAACATACAAAAAAAAAAAAAAAGAGAAATCAGGAAGGGGGTAAAAACTTTTTCCCTCCACTGTAATCTTCGTAATAAACCTTTTTTTATTTATATTTTTATGCTAAGGTAGACAATTTTATAAAAGAAGACAGTGACTTTTGTTTGTTTTGATTTTTTAAATTGATATTGATATTATATGTGATCTGCTAGTTAACTAGAAAAGCACAGAGAGAGTGCATACCCCCACCAAGGTTCCTTTTGACCCTCATGGATGACCTCCAAAATGTAATGGGTTTGTGTGTAGGCTGGGAGCCACTTCTGGTAAAAATTGCATCAAAGTCTATCCACTAGTTTTGGAGGATTCTTGTGAACAAACTGTGAGAAGTTAAGAGCCTTGGTGGAGGTATGCATTCTGGGATCATCACCAAAATGTTATGGGTTCCTCTCTAGCCCAAGGACCACCTCTGGTGAAAATTTCATCCAAATCCATCCAGTAGTTTTGGAGTATTCTTGGTAACACACTGTGAGAAGATAAGAGCCTTAGTGGAGGTATACGTTGTGGGATTATCACCAAAATGTTTTGGGTTCCTCTCTAGTCCAAGGACCACCTCTGGTGAAAATTTCATCCAAATCCAGGCAGGATATCAGGAGGTGCAGCACTGCAGCAACTTGGGCTAGTACCACCCTTGTGTCTTTAATTTTCTGTGTGTTTAGTGCTTTTAGTGATTGTTTTTTAAGTACAAGTTTGGCATCAGGTGGGGATTGTTGCTCTATACCTAGATGCCCAGTGCATTGTGCTTGTGACTCGGAGCTGTTTAACAACAAATGTAAGAAGCCTCAAGCAATGGACCCAATTCTGTATTTCCTGATCTTAGCGTTGTTAATCAGCAAACACCTGATCCCTTGCCTGGGATTGCCTTCGCAGCAGGAGTCTGGATTACAATTTAAATAGTCAAGAGATGCATTGTTGTCCTTCCAACCACAGCATTTCACACCACCACCGGACAATCTGCCAGCCGCCATTTGAGCAACTCATGCCAGGGACTGGTGATCTGTCCAGGGTGTACCCTGCCTCTCGCTCAAAGATGCTGGGATAGGATCCAGCCCCCTAGCAACCCGAAAAGGAATAAGTGGAAGAAGATGGATGGATGGATGGATGGATGCCAGGGCCAGGCTCTGAAGGAAGCGAGGGAGATGGGGAGGCATACGGGAGCGGTTCAACCTGCGAACCAGCAAACCACCGCTGCCTTCAATAATCCTGAGCAATGTGCGATCGCTAACACCAAAAATGGAGGAGCTCCGTGTAAACCAAAAGAGATGCTTTGAATACTGAGACTCTAATCTTATGGTATTCACAGAGTCTTGGCTTCGCCAGGGTGTCCCTGACTCTGTGCTTGCCCTGGATGGATATTCGCTGGTTAACGCCGACCGCTCTGACAAATCTGGCAAGAGAAGCGGAGGAGGAGTCTTTATGTACAGTATATCTGTGACAAGCGGTGTAAACAGTATGCAGCGAGAGACACAGTCTGCAGGCCTGATAATGAAATGCTGTCTGTCAGACCTCACTATCTGCCTAGAGAGTTTGGCTGTATCATCATTTGTGCTGTGTATGCACCTGCACTGCCCCCCCAGTGGCAACGCAGGTGGAGCTGCTGCAAACATGACCAAGTGCACGCATGACCAACTACAGTGTGCACTGGGGGCTCCAGTCTTCTTTTTTGGTGACTTCAATCACTGCAAGCCCGAGATGGTGCTATCAGGATTTGAACAGTATGTACACTGTGACAAACGAAACAATAAGATTTTAGACAAACGTTATGACAATATTAAAATGCATATTCTGCAAGGACAAAATGTCCCACTTGCCAGTTCAGACCACAATGTTATGCATTCAATTCCTTCTTATAGATCACTTCTGAAGTCATCTAAACCAGAATATAAGACTGTTAATGTATGGGCAAAAGACTCAGTGGAGGCACCAAAAGGTTGTTTCTTATGTTCAGACTGGTCCATATTTCACATATTGGAGTTTGATGAAGCTACAGTTACATAACAGATTATATTAATTTTTGTGTTCATAATGTGGTACTTAAGAAAGCCATAGTTGTTTACCCTAATAATAAACCCTATATCACAAAAGAGATTAAAGAATGCATTAATAGGAAAAAAAAACAAGCATTCAGAAGTAGAGATAAAGTCAGACTGCAAACTGATCAGAAAGAACTAAAACAACAACTTAGCAAAGCAAAAGAACAGCACAAGCAAAGCATGGAACAGAGCTTTCGAACATCATATACAAAGAAACTATGGGATACAATGAAACCTGTTACTAATATGAACTCTGTAAATAGAAGAATCACAACTGTGAATGAGTTGCAAAAATCTAATAAATTGAATAAATTTTACTTGAGATTTGAGGTACAAAATCCCTCAAATGAATGTGTTGTGGACATTACCTGACACTGATGTTGCTCCCCTGGCTGGAAGTGGACCCAGGTACGGTGCAACGACTTTTCAGTTGGTTGCGCACAAATAAGGCTACAGACTCTGATGGACTGCCTGTTTTTTTTTTTTGACTAAAGAGCTGTACTGAAGACCTTACAGCAGTATGATGTCCTATATTTCAACAGTCCTTAGACATTCAACATGTGCCAGCCTTGTATAAGAAGTCTATTACAACACCTGCGCCCAAAAAGCCAAGGGCTACAGAAAACAATGACTTTCGTCCTGTGGCTCTCACATCAAACATAATGAAATGCTTTGAAAAAATTGTCTCAAAGCTTAAAAAGGAAGTTGAACCACAGTTATATGAATGGCAGTTTACTTGCAAACAGAACCAAAGCACTGATGATGTCATTCTTAGCATCCTTCACCTCACCTCTAAACACAGAGAGCACTAAAGCCTATGCCAGAATTTTATTTGTGGATTTTAGCTTTGCTTTTAACACGATGCAGCTCTATTTGTTTTTGAAGAGCATTTTGAAATTGAAGATCATGGGTATTAATGCCAATTTGAGTCAATGGTTTTATTCTTTTTTAAACAATAGAGCACTGCAAGTCATAGTTAATGGGACATTGTCAGACACAAAATACAGTAGCACAGGAGTCCCACAAGGCTGTGTAACATCTCCTGCACTATTTACTTTGTAGACCAATGATTGTAGGAGTATTAATCCAAATAATTGTATTATAAAATTTGCAGATGACACTGCAAGTTTGTCTCTTAGATAAGGACAAATCCATCTCTGTACCACTTGGAACTAGATTAATTTATCAAGTGGTGTAATAGAAATTACTTAGTGTTAAACATGACAAAAACACAGGAAATGGTGTTTGACCCAGGACAGGTACATATTTGAACATGCGTCGGTGGTCATTAAAGAACAAACAATAATGCAAGTGACTTCCTATAAATACCTGGGGATTCACATAGACAGTCTTCTTTGCTGGAAGAGCCATGTTGACAACTTGTGCACCAGACTGCAGCAAAGACTATATTTTTGAGACGGGTGAGGTTTTATGGAGTGAGCATTCATATCATGCTTGTTTTTTATCAAGCGACAATAGAGAGCATCCTCCATTATGGAATTACAGCCTAGGTTATGACAATCTAACGGCACAATTAAAAAACAAACTCTTGAGCATGCATAAAATGGCCATGAAAATAATGGGGAAGAAAAATTACAATCCTATTCATAGTATGTATGAACAGTCAGTTTTGAGACAAGCAACAAAGATTACAGCAGATTTCCATCATCTCCTCTTCTCTGAATATGAATTACTGCCATCAGGGAGGAGATTTAGAGTGCCAAAGTGTAATTCTAACTGGATGGAACAATCCTTTATCCCAGCATCTACTAAGCTGTTGAACTCACAGAAATCCTGAGTACAGCACCCATTGCACATTGGCACTTTGAACTGACTTTGAGCTTTCTGACCTAATTGCACTGGTTTGATTTGTTTGTAAATGTTATGTGGTTGTATGTCCATAGAATTTTTAAGATTTAGCTGATGTCGTGTTTTATGTATCATGTCTGAATGTTTTTATGTGGCAACGGGATGTGGCACTGAGTCCAAGACAAATTTCCCTTCGGGGACAATAAAGTTTATTCTATTCTATTCATGCAGTAGTTTTTGTGTAATCCTGCTGCACAAATACAAACAAGGTCCTTGGTGGAGGTATGCACTCTCATATGATCTCCAAAATTTAATGGGTTCATCCCTCACCCAAGGGCTACTTCTGGTGAAAATTTCCTCAAAATCCATCCAGTAGTTTTTGCATAATCCTGCTAACAGACAGACAGACAGACAGACAAACAAACGGACGGACAAGCAAACAGACAAACCACCCCAATTACATAACCTTCTTCTTCTTTTAGATTTGATTGGCGGTTGGCAACCAGCTTACAGGTGCATTACCGCCACCCACCTGAATCACAAGACCTTCTTGGTGGAGATAAAAAAAACACAATTTTCAAAACCAGAGCAATATTTATAAAAAACAGTAACATTTCCTTACTTTCATGCTTATATTTAACCATATATCAGCCCATAAATTATCCACAGAGCCCTCAGCTTATTTTCTACTGTTTTTTCTCTGGTTTTGCTCTTGGTGTTTGTGAACTAGAAACGTAACAGCAAAAGATGGCGGGGGAAGTGACCTTGTTATACCAGACATACAAGCTCTGTGCATATATCAAATAGCTTACCCTGATAAAGCTTCGTTGTCATTGTAGTTTAATATTATTTACATTTTAAATTACATTTTTAAGTGCTTCACTAAACATATGAAGAGCTTAGCTGATACAAATGTACAGTTACCTTTAATTCTCTCAAAAATATTGCAGCCTTCTGGGTGAATGCAGTTCCAACGGCTGATGGAAAATGGGAATATTAGAAAATAAGCATGTTCTCCTTAATAAGACTGTCAGTTTAATGTGTGTTAGTGTTGTGCACATGTCAAAGCATATTGGCATATTTGTAACTTTTATTTTTGTGACCACCATTTATGTGCATGGTATTGCAGAGCTAGACCACTCATTGTTGCTGTGCCATGTGAGAGCTATGCTGCTCCCTGGTGGCTCATAATAGGTCGTCTTAATGTAGAAAATTTACTTGATCGATAAACTAAAATTCCAATCACTGATACGGAGTTTCACTCTATGGCTTAGGGGCCCATAGTTTCATGTTTGCCCCTTTCATGGCATAAATGAGGCACCAGAAGCCAACAGAGAGTTTGTTTGTTTCTTCACAAAAGAACAAAATAAAGAGCCACGTGGGGCAAAATGCATCCACTAAACTAGAACACAAAATAAAGAGCACTATCATCAAATGCAAGAGCGTAGCAAGGGTGGAACCTAAAGCTATAGAATAAACACTTACAAATGCTGAAGTGAGGACCAATCAAACACAGAAGGAAGACTGGAGCTGGGGATAGGGACTCAAGTTCTGGTAGACACAGGTCGCAGCGAGGAGTGAGCCTCAGCTGCTCCCTGAAATACTGATCACAAAAGCAAAGAACCAAACAGGAAAGGGGGAAACGTAATTACCAAAATCAAGATCAGCTGTAACAGTGCCGGCTCGGCTTTGACAGTCGGAAGTTCGGCCACGGCACTGTCACAATAAAAGCCCTGGGAGAACAATAATAACCAGCAGAAATAAACGGGAGAAAAAGAGGGAGAATACTGAGTGGTCCGGGCGTGGACAACCTCAGCGCTTGGATCACCACAGTACCCCCCGCTCAAAGGACACATTCCAGGCGTCCAAAGTAACATCCAGGGAGCCCCCCCCCCCAACCAGAAAGCTAGCAAGACCGACCTAGGGTAGGTGGAGGGGGAAACAGGCTAGGAGGGAGAGAAACCTGGGAAGAGAGGAAAAAAAAAACAAAAACAAAACAGCGACTAAAGGCACAATACAGAATCAGAATCAGAATCGGCTTTATTGGCCAAGTATGCACAACACATACAAGGAATTTGACTTAGGCTAAAACTTGCTCTCGTTGTTCAGGTGTAAGATTTAAATAAGATTTAAATAAGGATTCAATGACAACAAAGTATGTACAGTAAATTACAGTCTGTCCACGTTTCTATAAAAAGGATGCAAATATATACAGGAATATATGCAGTTATTTACTCAGACTATCCACACTTTGCAGAAATATATGAAAAAAATATACAGTCATACAGTATTTCAATGTGAACTCAGATTCAGTGATATAATGTGAATGAAGTAAAATGCAGTGTGAGAGTTATGTGCAATGTAAGGATGGATGAAAAGTCATGAGTGCAGCAACAGGTAGGACTAGGTGAATGTTAGGAGTTCATCAGAGTGATGGCTTGAGGAAAGAAACTGTTCCTGTGATGGGTGGTTTTGACCTTCAGTGATCTGTAACGTCGACCACAAGATAGAAGTTCAAACAGTTTGTGGCCGGGGTGTGACGGGTCAGCAGAGATGTTTCCCACCCGTTTCCTGGTTATTGTCATGCCTCGCCGCCCATCTGCGGCGCCAGCTGCATGCACACCTGCACTTCATCAGCGGCGAGGGATTTAAGCCGCCTCGCCCTGGGCTTCGGCCTGAGGCCGTCAGACTTCACTCGTCACGATTGCTGTGAGTAACCTCTACCACTCAGCAAACATCTCGGTAAGAAACCCTTACCTTTTTCCTCTCCAAGTCTGCTCCCCTGTGCACAGGTGGATTTCCCGGCGGCGGACCATTCCTCTCTGTCTCCATTCCCCCGCTGCTGCACCGGGCTCTCCAGGTCGCTGTCTACCGGACCTCGTCCTTGCTGTGCCAGCCACCTGCTACTCCAAGTAAGCTTATCGCTATTTTTACATCTCCTGTGTTGGTGTGTGCCCGTCACCCTTCTCCCTTTGCTTCTCCCATAGGGTTGTCCGGCTGTACGGTCTCCTGCCTCCGTGCCCGACGCAGACGCCACCACCAATACATTCACATCTCGCAGACACACATTCATACACACTTGTTGTTAATAAAGCTATTGGATCTACTCTGAGCCTGCGTGTGTGTCTCCTGAGCCGTGCATTATGTCAGTACGGCTTCAGCAGAGCGGCTCGGCAGACGGTGGGCTCACACGCCGACGTTCCACTCTCGAGGCTTGAGTGGACCTAGTAGCTCACCAGCAACAGGTGATTTTAAACCAATTAACTATTATCACTAACCGATTGGACCGCTTGGACCCCCAACAGCCGTTCCCCCCGGCTCGTCAGGGTGGCGCGGCTCCAGCTGCTCCAGTGGCCGTCCAGCCAGCTCCGGTAGCACCGGCTCGGCTCACGCCCATTCCGACCCCCGCCCGCTTTAGCGGTAAGCTCGGCGGAGCGCAGGGGTTCATAATGCAGTGTGAGTCCGTGTTCCACCGTGTGCCCGGAGATTTTCCTTCAGATCATAGCCGAATTGGCTACATTGGGAATCTCCTAGAGGGGCGAGCACTAACTTGGGCTTACGCCGTAATGGCGAGGCCCAGTTACGCCACCCTCACCTATGGCCAATTCGTGAGACAATTCCTGGAGGTCTTTGATCATTCTCGTACCGAGACCGTCCAGGTCGATCGGCTTCTCAGTCTCCAGCAGGGAAGCCGGTCGGTAGCGGACTATGTGATCGACTTCCGGGTAGCGGCGGAGGAATTGGGCTGGGATGAACGTTCATTCTGCGGCCTCTTCCTCCGCAGTCTCAATGATGATCTGAAGGATGAACTGGCTGGGCGGGACATCCCGGAGACTCTAGCGGAGCTAACGTCCCTAGCCATCAATTTGGATAACAGGGTGCGCGAGCGCTCCTCGGGGCGGAAGTCGTCTTCTTCTCGCTCTCGTGGTGCCTCGTCGCGCCTGTTCCAAGCTCGCCCCCTGGCGATGCCGCCACCATCGCGCCCCGAGGAGTCGGAGCCGATGGTGACGGGTTGGACAAAGCTCCCCCCTGCGGAGAGACAACGCCGCCGTGAGTTGGATCTCTGCATGTATTGCGGAGACAGTCAACACACGGTGGAGCTTTGCCCACAGAAGCCAAACGGCGGGGTCCGCGAGTCACTGTAGGGGGCCTCGCGGACATCAATCGGTTAAATCCCCTCTCCCAATTGAAGCTGCCCGTCCGATTTTGTCACAACTCCACTGGGCATCTCACTCACACACTGGTGGATTCGGGCGCGGAGGGCAGTTTTATTTCACAAAGCCTGGCAACCCGATTGGGCATCCGTTGCCAAGTCCTCAAATCTCCTCTCGCCCTGGTCAACCTCTCCCATGTCTCCCTGGGGAGAGTAACACATCAGACCGTCCCTGTTCCTGTGATCATCTCTGGGAACCACCGGGAGGAAATAACCTTCTACGTCCTCCCCAACTCTGTGTCGCCCATCATCCTGGGATACCCCTGGCTTCGCCTCCATAACCCCGTCTTGGATTGGAAGTCCGCCAGGGTGTCGGCATGGAGTACATTCTGTATGAGCACCTGCTTGCAGTCCGCTGCCTGCTCTCCATCCTCTTCCCCCACTCCTACGGACGCAGCGCCCCCGGATCTCTCCCTGGTGCCATCTGAATTTCACGACCTGGGTATGGTTTTCAGCAAGTCCAAGGCGATGTCTCTTTCTCCACACAGACCCTACGACTGTGCGATAAACATCCGCCAGGGGGCACCCTTACCCTCTGGGCGACTCTACAGCCTGTCGGCGCCGGAGAAGGATACCATGAATTCCTACCTCAAGGAATCGCTGAGTGCTGGAATTATCCGTCCCTCGTCATCACCATTGGGGGCAGGATTCTTCTTCGTGGGCAAGAAGGACGGGTCCCTCCGTCCTTGTATCGACTATCGCGCCCTAAATGATATCACAGAGAAGGATCGCTACACTCTGCCACTCATGGACACCGCCTTCCACTCCCTCCAGGGGGCGACTTGGTTCACCAAGCTGGATCTACGCAGCGCATACCACCTCGTCCGGATCCGGGAGGGAGATGAGTGGAAGACAGCCTTCCGTACCCCGAACGGCCACTTCTTGTACTTGGTGATGCCGTTCGGGTTGACCAATGCTCCAGCCGTCTTTCAGCGCCTAATTAATGACGTCCTCCGGGATTTCATTGGCCTTTTTGTGTTCGTCTACCTGGATGACATCCTTATCTTCTCCAAATCCAGGGACGAGCACCGGGTCCATGTGAGGCGGGTCCTCCAAAGGCTTCTGGAGAACCGGTTGTATGTGAAGGCTGAAAAATGTGAATTCTACGCAAAGACAACATCCTTCCTCGGGTTCATCATCTCCCACGACCAGGTGCTTCCGGACCCAGTGAAGGTGAAGGCGGTGGTGGAATGGCCTACACCTGCTTCGAGAAAACAGGTGCAACAATTCATCGGGTTTGCAAATTCCTACCGCTGCTTCGTCCCTAATTTTGGCACCATCGTCGGCCCTCTGACCCACCTCACGTCCCCTAAGGTCCCGTTCTGGTGGACCGAAGAGGCCGCGGCTGCTTTTCAGGCGCTGAAGGTGGAGTTCTCCGCCTCCCGGGTCCTTAGCCAAGTCAACCCATCGCTGCAGTGCATCGTGGAGGTGGACGCTTCGGACACAGGAGTGGGGGCGGTTCTATTTCAGCGGTCGCCAGGTGATGGGGTCAAACGGCCCTGCGCTTTCTTCTCGCGGCGCTTGTCCCCGGTGGAACGGAATTACGACGTGGGGGACAGAGAGCTCCTCGCCATCAAGCTCGCGCTGCAGGAGTGGCGTCACTGGCTAGAGGGGGCGGACCTGCCGTTCGTGGTCCTGACTGACCACAACAACTTGGAGTACTTGAGATCTGCCAAGCGTCTGAACGCCCGCCAGGCGCGCTGGTCCTTGTTCTTTGCCAGGTTCCGTTTTAACATCACCTTCAGGCCTGGCTCCAAGAACAGCCTGCCCGACGCCCTCTCTAGGCAGTTTGCCCCTGAGGAGTCTGAGGACACGGTCCACACCATCCTGCCCAGGTCGTGCATCGTGGGAGCCATCACCTGGGACATAGAAAGCAAGATCCGGAAGGCGCAGGAAGTGGAACCTGACCCTGGCGGCGGACCGGAGGAGAGGCTGTTCGTGCCATCCACGGTTCGGGGGGAGGTCATCCACTGGCTACATACATCCAAGCTCACCTGCCACCCTGGCTCCTCCCGGATGATCGACCTCCTTCAACAGTCCTTCTGGTAGCCGGGCCTGCGGAGGGACGCTGCCCGCTATGCCCGGGCCTGCCCAGTATGTGCCACCAGTAAGTCAGGTAATGCCCCTCCAGCGGGTTTGCTCCAGCCTCTGCCCGTCCCTGGCAGGCCCTGGTCGCATATCGCCCTGGATTTCATCACCGGACTCCCAGTCTCAAACACCTTCGACACCGTCCTGACCATCGTAGACCGCTTCTCCAAGGCGGCACACTTCATCCCGCTATGAGGTCTTCCATCCGCCCTGGAGATGGCGGATCTCCTAGTCCAGCACGTGGTCAGGCTGCACGGGATTCCGGTGGACGTGGTCTCGGACCAGGGGCCCCAATTTTCCTCAGAGGTTTGGAGATCATTCTGCAACGCCCTGGGAGCCAAGGTGAGCCTCTCCTCCGGCCATCACCCCCAAACCAACGGGCAGTGCGAGCGGACCAACCAGGAGCTAGAGGCTGCGCTCCGCTGCGTCACTGCGTCCAAACCTATGTCCTGGAGTAACCATCTCGCCTGGGTTGAGTACGCCCACAACACCGCCCGCTCTTCTGCTACAGGGATGTCTCCCTTTAAGGCGTCCCTGGGCTACAACCCCCCTCTTTTCCCAGCGCAGGAGAGTGAGGTAACTGTTCCCTCAGTTCGGGCGCACCTCAGGCAGTTCCGCTCCATCTGGGCGTCAGCGCGCAATGCGCTTTTACGCACGGCGGAGTGCAACAGAACCACGGCGGACCGGCACAGAAGACCTGCCCCAGCGTACCAGGTGGGTCAGCGTGTCTATGTGTCAACCCAGGACGTCATTTTAAAGGGCGAGAGGAGGAAGCTGGCACAGCGTTTTATGGGCCCATACCCCATCACCAGGATTATCAACCCGGTGGCTGTGCATGTAGCTATTCCCCCCTCCCTCCGCATCCATCCCACCTTCCACGTATCCAAGGTGAAGCTGGCAGTCTCCGACCCCCTTTGCCCTCCTCCTGCTGCACAACCCGCGCCCCGGATGATTGATGGCCATCCGGCCTGGCCTGTCTCCTCCATCCTGGACTCCTGGCGCTGGGGTCGCGGGTTGCAGTACTTGGTGGACTGGGAGGGTTATGGGCCTGAACATCGGCAGTGGGTACCCTCGTCATTTGTTTTGGACCCGTCCCTCATTACTGAGTTCCACCGAGCGCACCCGGAGAAACCATCGCCAGGAGGCACTGCTAGAGGGGGGAGTACTGTCATGCCTCGCCGCCCATCTGCGGCGCCAGCTGCACGCACACATGCACTTCATCAGCGGCGAGGGATTTAAGCTGCCTCGCCCTGGGCTTCGGCCTGAGGCCGTCAGACTTCACTCGTCACGTTTGCTGTGAGTAACCTCTACCACTCAGCAAACATCTCGGTAAGAAGCCCTTACCTTTTTCCTCTCCAAGTCTGCTCCCCTGTGCACAGGTGGATTTCCCGGCGGCGGACCATTCCTCTCCGTCTCCATTCCCCCGCTGCTGCACCGGGCTCTCCAGGTCGCTGTCTACCGGACCTCGTCCTTGCTGTGCCAGCCACCTGCTACTCCAAGTAAGCTTATCGCTATTTTTACATCTCCTGTGTTGGTGTGTGTCCGTCACCCTTCTCCCTTTGCTTCTCCCATAGGGTTGTCCGGCTGTACGGTCTCCTGCCTCCGTGCCCGACGCAGACGCCACCACCAATACATTCACATCTCGCAGACACACATTCATACACACTTGTTGTTAATAAAGCTATTGGATCTACTCTGAGCCTGCGTGTGTGTCTCCTGAGCCATGCATTATGTCAGTTATGGACCAATATAAGTTCTCAGTGGAGGGTAGGTCAGTACCAATGATCCTCTCCGCAAACTTAATGATCTGCTGCAGTCTGGTCTTGTCCTGTTTAGTGGCAGATCCAAACCAGACAGTGATGGAAAAGCAGAGGACAGATCGGATGATGGCGGTGTAGAAGACAACCAGCATCTCCTGAGGCAAATCAAACTTCTTGAGCTGACGCAGAAAAAACAACCTCTGCTGGGCCTTTTTCCGGACAGTGTCTATATGGGAGGACCACTTCAGGTTCCGGGAGATTGTGGTACCCAGAAACTTGAAGGAGTCCACAGTGGACACTGCTGTTGAGGATGGTGAGTGGGGGGAATGAAGGAGGGTGTCGCCTGAAATCCACAGTCATCTCCACCGTTTTGGCTGGGTTAAGTTCAAGATGGTTCCGGCCACACCAGAGGATCAGCTGCTCCACCTCCCACCTGTATGCAGACTCATCACCATCCCGGATCAAACCGATGACTGTGGTGTCGTCCGCAAACTTCAGGAGCTTCACCGAAGGGTCCTCTGAGGTGCAGTTGTTGGAGTAGAGGGAGAAGAGCAGTGGGGAAAGGACACACCCTTGGGGGGCGCCAGTAATAATTTTTTGGGAGCTGGATATAATTCTCCCTAGCTTCACCTGTTGCCACCTGTCAGTCAGAAAGCTGGAGATCCACTGGCAGGTGGAGGGGGGCAGCTTGAGCTGGAGGAGTTTCTGATGAAGAATGCCTGGGATGATGGTGTTGAACGCTGAGCTGAAGTCGACAAACAGGATCCTGGCATACGTCCCTGGGGAGTCGAGGTGTTGCAGGATGTAGTGTAGTCCCATATTCACTGCATCATCCACTGACCTGTTTGACCGGTAGGCAAACTGCAGTGGGTCCATCAGGAGGCCTGTGATGACCTTCAGGTGGTTCAGCACCAATCTCTCCAAGGATTTCATGACCACAGAGGTCAAGGCAACAGGTCTGTAGTCATTTAATCCTGTAACAGAGGGTTTCTTGGCAACTGGAATGATGATGGAGTGTTTGAAGCAGGAAGGCACTTCACACAGCTCCAGTGATCTTTTAAAGATCCGGGTGAAGATGGGGGCCAACTCGTCGGCGCAGACTCTCAGGCAGGACAGAGACACACCATCAGGTCCTGCAGCCTTCTTGATCTTTTGTCTCTGAAAGACCCGGCGCACCTCCTCTTCACAGATCGTTAGTGCTGGTGGGAGGTCAGAGTGGAGGAGGGATGGAGTTCCTGGGGCTGCAGATAATCCTTTTGTGTGGGTTGGAGATGAGAACTATAGGTTCTTTTCAAACCTACAGTAAAAGCTGTTTAGGTCGTTAGCCAGCTGGAGGTTTTCCACAGGGTGGGGGGATGGTCTCCTGTAGTTGGTGATATTCCATAGGCCTCTCCAAACAGAAGCAGAGTTGTTGGTTGAGAAGTTTTGTTGTAACTTCTCACTGTAGCTCCTCTTAGGAAGCCTGGTCTCCTTCGTCAGCATGTTTCTGGCCCGCTTGTACAGAGTCCAGTCACCAGTCCTGTAGGCCTCATCCTTGGTCTGACGTAGCTGCTTGAGTTTAGGAGTGAACCAGGGTTTATTGTTGTTGTATGTGCAGAAGGTCTTGGTCTGCACACACATGTCCTCGCAGAAACTGATGTATGATGTCACAGTGTCAGTGAGTTCATTTAGGTTAATGGCTGCATCTTCAAAAACACTCCAATCTGCGCAGTCAAAGCAGGCTTGTAACTCCAGCTTTGATTCCTCAGTCCATTTCTTCACAGTCCTTACAACAGACTTGGAAGTTTTTAGTTTCTGTCTGTATGTTGGAATAAGATGAAGCAGACAGTGGTCAGAAAAACCCAGAGCTGCACGAGGGACAGCATGATAGGCATTTCTTAAAACTGTGTAACAGTGGTCAAGTGTATTTGTGTCCCTGGTGGGACATGTAATATGCTGTCTGTATTTAGGAAGCTCATTTGTGAGATTTGCTCTATTGAAATCACCCAGAATGATAAGCAGAAAGTCTGGATGTTTTTCCTCCACCTCTGCTATCTGGTCAGCGAGGTGCTGCAGTGCCTCCGTTGTACAAGCAACAGGCGGGATGTAAATTCCGACCAGAATAAACGAGGAGAACTCTTGCGGTGAATAAAAGGGTTTACAGTTTATGAACAGTGACTCTAGTTTAAGGCTACAAAACTTCTTCAACACTGTGACATCAGTACACCAACCTTCATTTATGTAGAAGCAGATTCCGCCACCTTTAGTCTTTCCAGAGAATTCTCGGCTGCGATCAGCGCGAAACAGTTGGAATCCGTCCAGGGATGTGTTCACTCAGCCAGAACTCCGTGAAACACAGGGCGCCAGATCTGCTAAAATTCGGGTTTTTGTGAGTCAGGAGCAGCAGTTCGTCCATTTTATTTGCCAAAGAGCGGACATTCGCCAGATGGATCGATGGGAGCGGCGTGCGATATCCTCGTTTCTTCAGCCTGACTAGCGCACCGGCACGTTTACCACGCCGCCTTCGTTTCCGGCCAGTGCCAATAGCCGCTGCTCCCACAGCTAAGATCGCCTGAAAAAACTTCAGATCAGCAGCAGAAACCGGCGGAGAAGTTGCATTGGGAGATAGTCTGAGTGAAAGTAGTTCCTCCCTTGAAAAGGTGACTCGGACGGTAGAGCAGAAGTCCAAAAAAACACACAAAATTATCAAAAACATCAGCGAGCAGAAACCAGTGGCTGCCATCCGCGGCACCATCTTGGATTCAATTCATACAGAGAGGGACGGAGAAAAAAAAACCCACAAGGAACAAATAACACAGAATAGTGTGGCTACATACACACACACACCCACACAAACGACAAGTGGCAAAAAACAACCCGACATGACATGAGAGCTTCCTTGCAAAAATGTTCAAAACCTGATAAAGAAATCTCCTAATAGCAATATACGAGAGGAGGAGAGAAAAAAAAAAAACACCACGGAAACACAAATATAGGGATACTGGCAGGTAGAGAGAAGAAGAAAAAAAAGGGCAATTCAGGTGGGCTACCAGCATCCAGCCTCCACATCAGGAAAAAAGAAAAAAAGCAGTTCGGGTGGCCTACCCAAGTCCCAAACCCAGGAAAACAGTACCTCCGGCAGCTGGCCCAGGTCACTGAACCAGCTGAACAGTCCTTCAGGCGGCCTACCCAGGTCACAGAACTGGTGGAACAGTCCATCAGGCAGCCGGCCCACACCCTTAGACCACCAGGACTGGAGGGGGGAGCTCGGAGGCAGCTTCCCTACCGAGAGGCACAGCGAGGGGAAGCCGAACCGAATGAAAGAGACCCCCACGGCGTCCAGTGGTGGAGAATGGGGGGGGGGGATGGGGAACCAGTCCGGTGTCAGGCAGAAGGGGATCTGCAGCTCCCTCACCGACTTCGAACCGGGCCAGCCCAGCACCCTTGGTGGACCCCGACCTGGCCAGCGCCGCACCTGGGATGACCTCCAAACACGAACCTGGAGCCTCAACAAACACGACCGGAGCTGACTCATCTCCAGCGACCGTGGGAGAAGGCTCGGACAAAGACGGAGAACAGGGGTCAGGGTCACCGGCAGTGGCAGAGCCTGGTGAGATGGGCTCGGATGCAGTGGCCGGCTGCACCCATCTCTTCTCCCCAAGAGACAGGCAAGAATGCTCCAAGACAGAAAGCAAGAAGACAAAATAGAGCACTTGCCTGATCTCGAGGTCTACTGCTGTCCAGGACTCCGATGATTCAGGCTCGACAATCTGGAGGTCCATTTCTGGTTCCCACTCGACTGCAGTGGCCTCCGCAGCCGGCACAATGGTCTCCACAGTATGAGAACCCCCTGGCGCTGAAACCCACGCCGATGGCCCACTCGGCATGGTGGCAGGGGATCCATAACCTGCTGGAGCTGACTGCTGCTCCACGGAGACCCAGGGGTGCTTTACCATCGGCGCAGGCTCCAAATGACAGTCAGCCCTCATCCTCTGCCCATAACGCGGCTGTGGAACTGGAACCAGGCTCTCTAGGGCTGCCTCCTCCATCTACCAGTCTACTCCTGGCACCAGGGGATGCTCAGAGAGAAGGGGAGGAAACACAGAGGTAGCAGGATCAGTTTTAATGGCTGCAGCAGGTGGTGGGAGCTAAGAGGACTGTGAACCCTGAGCTCCACCCCCAGGAATCAGACAAGGTAATTCATCTGACAGAGATTTAGAATGAAAAAACACTTGCCTTCTTTCCCGGGTGACGATGGCGACTGCTGCAGTGGGCTTGCTTCTTCCTTTTCCCATAGGAATGGTGAGGGAGGACCCCTCAGGAAGACGAGGAGGAGCCGCCCCAACAGGATTAGTGACAGGCGGAGCCAGAGCAAGACTTGCTGAGTTCACAGCAGCTGAAGGGAGCGCAGAGGAGGAGTGAGGAGCAGCCAAGTAGACCGGGGATGAGGAGCTGATGGAACAGTGGGAAAAGATGACCCGGAGGCTGAGGCTGCTGTCTTTACCTTCCGTCGTGGCATGGGGGAAACAGCTGGCTGGGAAGTTGAGTTCTTATGGCGGCCCGGGACAGGATCCAGACGGGAATCTCGCAGAGGATTGACAGGAGATAGATCACGGGCAGGGCGGTGACGTCCTCTGGCTGGGGTGAAGCTAAATTCAAGTCTGGGAAGTGCCGCTGCTGAGCAGAAACTGAGGCCAGCAGCTCGGCGTACTCAGGGATAATTACTTAGTTCGGGATTAGCCTCCACCAGTCTAACTGCTGCCACAATGTTTGTTAAGATTCTGCTGGGATGGAAGAAAGAGCGTGCTTCAGCCACATGGCCCCTGATGAGCTCAGTTGCCCACTGTTTCTCTTCACTGGGGACCCCGGGTGCCCTCTTCCTCCGCTGCGTTGGGAGACAGCTCTTTGGTGACGCAGGATCTGGGGCTGGACACATAGCAGGAACCCAATCCCGGGGCGAGGAGTGGGGATGCCTCACCGTCTGCTCCGACTTCGGCTTCCTGCGAGGACTCTTCACCAGCCCATGATTCCTCTGCTGAAGTTCCGCCGCAAGTTCGGCCAGCCTTGCCCTGCCCGCTGCTTGCTCAGCCAGGTGAGGATGGCGCTTAACTGCTGCCTCTGCGAGGTCCAGGTACCAGCGGGCATTTATGGAGGTGGCAAACATACGGGCATTGGCCAGGAATCCATTTATCTCCATCACAGCCTGGACAAGCTCGAAACCCAGGCTCATAGAATATCCGGTCCTGAACGACGCCATAGCCGCCAACAAAACTGGCACCCTGAAAAAGGAAAAATCTAGCCCCAAAACAAACTACTGTGGCTGGCACCTCGCTGGGCTGTGACCTACTGTCGTGTTTGCCCCTTTCAGAGCATAAATGAGGCGCCAGATGCCAACAGAGTGTTTGTTTGTTTGTTTCTTCACAAAAGAACAAAATAAAGAGCCATGTGGGGCAAAGCACATCCACTAAACTAGAACACAAAATAAAGAAAGCTAATATCAAATGCAAGAGCGTAGAGAGGGCGGAACCTAACGCTACAGAAAAAACACTTACAAATGCTGAAGTGAGGACCAATCAAACACAGAAGGAAGACTGAAGCTGGGGATAGGGCCTCCAGTCTTGGTAGACACAGGTCTCAGCGAGGAGTGAGCCTCAGCTGCTCCCTGAAATACTGATCACAAAAGCAAAGAACCAAACAGGAAAGGGGGAAATGTAATTACCAAAATCAAGATCAGCTGTGACAGTGCCGGCTCGGCTTTGACAGCCGGAAGTTCGGCCGCGGCACTGTCATAATAAAAGCCCTGGGAGAACAATAATAACCAGCAGAAATAAACGGGAGAAAAAGAGGGAGAATACTGAGTGGCCCGGGCGCGGACAACCTCAGCGCTCGGATCACCACACATAGTATGTATTTTGCTCTATGGAGGAAATGGCTTTGTCTGGCAGGAACATTGAAAAGACTAAGACTGTTAATCACAAGGTGCTTTGTTAGTTGGTGGCTAAAGTTATGCCCTATGACTACCAAAGAAGAGTCAGTCTGGAAAATGACCTCTCTGTCTTTTCAGTGATCATACCAGGAGCAAAGTTACATAGTGCTGTTTTAGGCCCACTATTATGGAAGTGACATTCACCCGGACAAACGTACAATCAAAAGATTATGAAAACATTATTTTATGATGATAATATTACAAAATGTTTCATTAAACACCAAGGAACAATTCGATGTTGGCAACAGTAGTCAGTTTTCTTCATTTTCAGCCCTCAGAAACAATGTTGACATGTAGTAGAAATTTATCTTTTACTTTTTAAAATTTATTAAAGGTACAGTTGTAGAGGATGCCTTCACAAACGAGACTGAGTTTATTTCTCAGGAAAGGTTTATTTGCAGTCTCATCCTCTAACAGCAAGTATCTCAGCAAAAGAGGAAGGACAATCTTTCCTCACAGCTCTTATACCCCCAGAGACACAAAAAACCCCACATCAAATATCACACCTTCAACCCACAGTCCTTCAGTAAACATATGAACCCCCAGTTCTTCAGTAACATATAGCCTCCAAGGCTCGTTGGCGTCTCTATTGTCTCTTCGGGGCTCCTGCTGGGACATTGTCTCTGACTTCCCGTCTCTCCAGAAACCACTTCACACCTGCCGAGGTCTCTGCCGGGTCAGGTCCTTTTGGACGTTTGAAGTCTGTAGAGTATGCACCGTCATGCCTACTAAATACATGTGAGAGAAGATGCGTACCATACAAGCATGCCATATATGCGCCCTAAATGTGCGCCATACAGTGAGTAATTACTAGCACCTAGGGGTAAAGCCGACCCACTAGGTGTCACTAGATTTCAAATGCTTTTCAGCAGTTGTGGGCTGTTGGTGGCAGTCATGTGCAAACATTCAACAATGACTACAGCATAGGTAAATATTTCAACACATTTTTTTTCAGGTTTGTACTGTAGTATTGAAACCTGAAGGGTTCCCATGAGGCACACAGGGCTCTCTGTTCAGTGCATAGTGATGTCGCTGCAAAAATATGCTTGATCGTTAGTGGATATGGACCCACCACAACAGAGATATATGTAGCTTATTGTCAGAACATAAAAGTAAAACTATTCATTTAGGAAAGTGATTGAATAGTACCCTTTGTAGGTTGCCACCTTACTGTGGTGGAGGGGTTTATGTTCCCTTATGATCCTAGAAGCCATGTTGTTGGGGACAACTTGCCCCTGGTAGGGTTTCCCAAGGCAAAATAGCCCTGGGTGAAGGGTCAGAACAAGAAAACTTTTTTTTTTTTTTTTTTTGATTTTGTATACTTTATTGATCCCCAGACCGGAGTGGTGGCTCAGTTGGTAGAGCATCCGCCCCACACCCGGGAGGCAGGGGTTCAAATCCCGGCCGGGTCATACCAAAGACCATATAAAAATGGTGCTTTCTGCCTTCTAGCATGGTGCTCCGCATAATGGAATGGGGAAAGTAAAGTTACACACAGAGCTACCAGAGGACTGACCCCCCACTGTAGCTTTCACTACTTACAGTAGCTGTGTGGCCTAGGGTCAGAGAAACGGAGATAGGCGCCGCCCATATACACCTTCAGGTGTGAAGGGATTAACTAACTAACTAACTATTGATCCCCAGAGGGGAAATTGAGGGCATCCACCTGGATGGATGAAGCAGCCACCGTACGGCGCTATCCCTTAACCATTCACACACACATTCACACCTAGAGTCTCCAATTAACTTAACCTGCATATTTTTGGCCTGTGGGAGGAAACCAGAGAAATCCCGGAGTAAACCCACGCAGATATGGGGAGAACATGCAAACTCCACACAGATCACTGTTGGTCAGGGGCTGGGATCGAACCAGGAATCCCATGGCCAAGGGTGAGTTGCTGTGCTAGTTAGTTAATCCCTTCACACCTGAAGGTGTATATGGGCGGCGCCTATCTCCGTTTCTCTGACCCTAGGCCACACAGCTACTGTAAGTAGTGAAAGCTACAGCGGGGGGTCAGTCCTCTGGTAGCTCTGTGTGTAACTTTACTTTCCCCATTCCATTATGCGGAGCACCATGCTAGAAGGCAGAAAGCACCATTTTTATATGGTCTTTGGTATGACCCGGCCGGGATTTGAACCCCTGCCTTCCGAGTTGCTGTGCTGGTACCTTTAAAATGCCATGAGAAGGTTACAGCAAGGATCCAGTGTGCCCAAAGGAGCCACATCGGTCCACCCCCCAATGGGAGTCACCACCTGCAGGTGGGATCATGGTGCTATGTGAACTGGACAGCGGTCTGGGCTTCTCTGCTTGGACTGATGCCCCCACAACCTGGACCCCCAGATAAGCTCTTTAGGAATATCAGGGCTGAGCAGGTAAAGGAGTGAGAGAGAGTGGGGGGGTAGGGGAGTGCTAGTGTGGGATTGTGTGGGCGAGAGGGCAAGCAAGGGTGAGTGAGTGTGTGTGGGTGCGTATGAGAGCATGAGGGTGTGAATGTGTGGGAATGGGTGTGTCTGCTGGTCGGGAGGTGTTGGATTGAGGGGTAGTGCCTCTTGGCCATGTGGGCTCCCCTGGATGTAGAAGGGGCCTTCTTTGGGTGTGGGGGGTCTCTGGGGTCTGTGGTGGTGGTGCTGGGATGGGGGTGGATCCACTGTGGGGGTGCTTGGGGGGGCTCGTGCCAGGGGCGCGGGCCGGTCTCTGGCCCGGGGGGTGGGGGTGCTGGCCTCCTGGGGCCCGTGGGCTGGCGTTGGTCCCACTGGGGGGAGGGGGTTGGCAGGTCTGGGGGTGTGGCCCACTGTGCCAGCCACCTGGCAGCCTGGCCTGCCTTGGCCGTCTGTCCTGGGGCGGGTGCCTGGCTTTCCTGGGGCTTGTTGGCCTTGGACATTTGTGCTCTGTGGGGGTTGGTGGCATTGTCCTGCTTGCTCGGGGTTTCCGGTGTGTGTGTGTGTGGGGGGGTTTGCTACGACTGGCCGCCCTCTTCATATGTTTCCTGACAAACCACTCACATGCACACACTTATTTTGCGCTCGCTCTCATACACACGCACACAGATGCAAACACACAAATGTCTCTCCTTTAACAGGTGCGGATACCAGACTTGTGTTGAGACCTCTTCGGTGGAAGAAGCAGTTTGTCTTCTGTTTATTTTAGTTGTTGGTTTGTTTGTCTTTTTTGTCTGTTCCTCTACCTTTTCTTTCCCCCTTACCACACCTCCTTTCACCATTCCCCATACTGTCGGGGTCTTCATGGGTAAAATAATTTAAATAAAGTATTAAAAGTTATTACAAGAAGAGTTTACAACAATATACAGTACATAGATAGGTACTGTAAAAAGCTCCTTTTGGCAAAGTAAATCTGTTTTGGCACAATAAGGGTAGCAGAATTCTGTTCTGCTCACCTAGCTGCCCCACAAGACAAGGGAAAAAGAAGAATATCTGGGCTGTAACATTTTTGGAGAAGCCAGTTTTTTAGCTTATATTTTCTATTAATGTCTGGTGATATCTCATGGCTATTTCTATGGTTTATTATATGAACTATCTTATGGCTATCTCGTTTAAACACGAGAGAAAATTCTATTTACGATCTGTGCAAATAAAACAAACACTTAGGTGGTTCCCTTACTGCAGTGTTTTTCATTCTTTTATGTGCCAAGGAACCCTTTTACATTGAAACAATCTCATGGCACACCACCAACAAGAATGTTACAAAATGGCACATTGTAGCCTGTTACAGTACTGTATATGTAATGGTAACTTAGTCTTGTGATTAGTTTACACTTGCTCAGTGTAAAACCTGGGCCCGTTTCGAAGAACACAAAGCTGATATCCTGGCAGGAACTGAAGAAAGGCATAAACAAAGCTCTTCCTCCACAGCTCTCAGAGTTCCCTCTTGTTTTAGTTTTTATAACAGTCAGGCTTTGAAAAGCCCAGCCTTTTCTCATTAAAGTTACCTGTTTCTCCATGTGCTCAGAGAGATGAACAAACTAGTCCATGTTCTTATCTTGAAGTGATGGGTATTGTGCTTAGAGATGATGTTTAAGCTTGCATGGGGCCATGGCACTGTTGGTTAACTTTTCCCGACACACCGAGGATAGCAGCTTGGTGCAGTGGGATCCCCAGTGGATGTAACTCTAAAGGAAAGGTAGCTTTTGCTGTACTGTATTGTCTTTATTGCCTTAGCTTTCTTTTGACAAACACTCGGCCCTTCACCTGGGTTAGAATTTTGTCCAGGGCCCAGTTCAGAGTCTGAATCTTTCCTCTTCAGATATTTATCAATTGCTGTTTTTCATCTAGTCACCATGAGGGCAGTGGTGGCCTAATTGTTAGGGACGTGGACTGGTGAGTGGAGGGTTGCGGGTTCGATTCCTGGACCAGCAGAATTAGATCTGGGTGGGACTGATAACATAGCAGTGTTTGCCCTGCCCTCCTTAACCCCCCCGTGGTGCCCTTGACCAAGGTCCTTAACTCCAACTGCTCTAGCGGAGCTGCTCAGCGGCTACAGGTCAGTCTGTGGTTGTACTGGGCAGCTTCCTGGTGTGAGTGTGAACAGGGCATCCTTGAAAAATAGAGGTTTCCTCTCAGTTTTTTTTTTTTTTTTGTTACTTATTTGTACCCGTAGGTAGACTTGGTTTGCAGTCTGGTGACAAGCCACCGGCTGCTGGTCGCTGCGTGCGCGCGCGCCCTAAACCTACATGTTTTTGGTGTGCGGGAGGAAACCGGAGAAATCCCGGAGTAAACCTGCGCAACACGGGGAGAACATGCAAACTCCACACAGTTCACTGTTGGTCGGGGGCTGGGATCGAACCCACGATCTCATGATCCCCGCGGTCCCCCGGCCGAGGGTAAAACTGTGCTGCCACAGTGCTAAACCACTGCGCCACCGTGCAGCCATTCAGTTGAACTACCCTGTATAAATAAAGGTTAAATAAAATTTTTTTTTTTTTTTTTAAATGTCTTAATAAGGTCATTAACCTCCATAGAACTTGTGAGGAAAAAGAAGACAGTAACCATGCTGGGTTCATACTGCCACCTGCTGACATAGAAGGCCACTACAGAATGCATGCACAACAACAGCAAATTATATGCAATTATTCTGGACTAATTGTGAAGTGGAACCCTGAATGTTCACTCACAGAACCGTGGTTGAAAGAAAAACACTGCCTTATTGTATTATAGGAAACTACTCTTAAATATTTATAATTAAAAAAATATGAGTAAAAAAATGACATAAAAATACTCATGCAAAGAATAATAAAGCTATTAGATCTGTTCAAATATAAATGCATAATATGAATAAAATTAAGACTTTTTTCCTGCTTGTCAATCATCTGTTTTAAAGGGGTCATTGGCTGCACTTTTTCTACATTTTAACAGCTCACATACAGTATGTCTTAATGAAGTGTTTGTGACATATTTTGTTCACATTTTCTTTATTTTTTTTAAATTACTGAAGCACATTTGTATTTTCCCTGGCTTTCTTGAAACACTCTGACTTTAAGCCTATCACTTTAAGAAACATTCTTCACCTATTCAACTCTGCCCTCCCTCATATGTCAGTTAGCCATTAGCCGACTAGCTTCTAGCTTTCACTTTTTAGCGTCCTTCGAGTTCGGATGAGTGGGGCTGGTTCACTGATCCATAGTCAACGGCACAGCAGGCGCCACCTCGGCCCACCCCCCAACAACCTCACCATGACTCCACAGCAAATGGCCAGCACTGCACACCGGGCAGCCCCTTGGTCGCCACAACAGATCTGGCCTGGATGATGAGGCTGCTCGTCGGAGGCCGAGCTGAGGCAAAGCTTGCCAAGTCAAGCTGCCAAGCTACGGGATCTTAAAGGGCAGTGTCCCACTCTGTGGGACTCCACTCCCCTGGTCAGCTGGGGGACGCCCCTCACGAGGCGACTATCCTACACTGCCCACGAGAGCAAAGTCCTGCGGAGCCCCGGAGGACTGTGGGGTAGCTGGCTGTGAACGCCAGCAGCCTCCAGCCAGCATCCTCTGGTCCTGGACCAGATTGTTTGCAGCGACCGGTATGCCGGTGCTGGCAATCCACCATGAAATCACAACAAAACCACCAACTGTGGACCAGTGAACCAGTTGGTAACAAGGATGGCCATTCATTCATTCATTCATTCATTTATTTATTAGGGATAATGCAGTGGAACACAGTGGTCATATAGAACATCTGATGTTTTGCACAAAGAATATATTGCATTAAACTAGTTTGCAACTCCTGTCCTCGGTTGGACTTTTCAAGAGGAAATACAAATAAAAAGAAAAAAAAATACTAGTAAAGCAACAACAAATAAAGACAATAAAAACAAGCAGCATAAGAACCAAATACACATCCACCCATCACAACACAAACAAACACCAAATAACACATTAAAAGTCTGACCTTGCTAACATCACAAGTCCTAGGTGTGGGTACATTCTTGTTTTGTCTTCAGCCAGTTCTTAACCTTTACTGTGAATGTTTTGAAATCTGTCGTTAGTTTAATTTCATTTGGCATTGTGTTCCAGATGTGACTACCTTTTATAGAGAAAGCTGTCTGTCCAAATGTGGATCTGCGGTGGGATATTTTACAGTTATTGCTGTTAGAACTCCTGGTGACTCTGCTGCCATCCTGTCTTTGGATGAAACCACAGAGTGGCTGTGGTGCTGATTTATTCATACATTTGAAGATTAATTTCAAAAAGTAGAGATTGGTGAAGCTTTCAAAACTCGATAAATTATATTTTTTAGTATATGACAATGATGCCAGCAAATTGGCTTTTTATCCATGATTTTCAAGGCTTGATTATGTAATGAACCTATGTGTTTTTTTTGTAGATGGAGCTGCCTGAGCCCAAACTGTCAGACAGTATGGAATATGGGAGAAGATCATTGCATGCATGTACAATAGGGCTGCCTGTTTTGGCATGTAATTTCTGATTAATTTAAAACAGTTCAGACTTTTTTTTGATCATTTTTAAAATTTTCTTTATGTGTCGACTTGAAATTGAATCGGTGAATTCCAAAAGGGCCCAAGTCCACACTTTTTCAAAACCCAGATATTACATGTTTAGTGAACTTTAAGAGACAAGCTATCTGATTATGTGCAAAAACGTCCCAAGTCAACTTTAATGCATTGACTATACACAGCATTGTTTATGCATTGAGTGCAAGAGAGACCCAAGTCCAGGACTTGGGCCCTTCCTGCATGGATTAAACTTAAAGTCATAGGTGGCAGCACAAATTTCAGAAATGATATAGAAGTTTCCGAAAATATGTCTGCTCAGGTCACATCCAGATTCCGCCTTCTAAAGCCATTGTGCAGGGTTGTTACATACCCAGAGGAGCCACTCTACAGCGAGCAACTTGGTGTAAAGGCAGCTAAAGTAAAGGATGTTCAGAAATTGGCGAAATATCTTTCACCAGAGGCTCAGCAGTTCCTCAGTAATTTAACAGTTTGTGATGCTAGGCGTGAAGATGAGTCTGACTTTGACGATTAGTTACCAGTAGATGGACCTCTATGTTAATCTGCCCACTTTTAGATGAAAATCTCATTTGCTGGCAGTTATCAAAACAATAGTTTGAATATAAAGTGATCATAAAAGGTGTTCAGAACATGGCATAATTAAAAAAAACATTTTCAACATGTGAGAAATAAATGTTATGCGCTTCTTTTCATATGTTCTTATTGTTTAATTCAAGAAAGGCCCAAGTCCAGGGACTTTAGTTTGCCAATCCTCTGAAATTAAAAAAGTGAAATGCTTCATATTATAGCATTTCTAAGCTATGGCCTTGTGCTATATCTGAGTAAAGTATGAACCATCTGGCATAGACTACCTTTGAGATATGCAATTTATTTGATTTCCTGCAAAAACATATTTCTTGGACTTGGGCCCCTTTTGGATTCACCAATTCAATTGATTTGAGGGTCTAGTACAACTCCATGGTATTTGAATTCAATCACTGAAGTAATTTCTTGATTATGTGTGTTAACTTTAAAACATTGCTGGTTAGATTTCCTAATTGAGAAACATATAGGCACTGTTTTTTTTAAGGTTCAACAGTAAATGATTTTGAAAGAGCCATTCTTGGACATCAACCATACATTTAGACAGGATGTCAGCAGCCTGTGTCGGTGTCTTGGGAGCTGTATATATTACCTCATCATCTGCATAAAGTTGGCATGTTGCAGGTGAGCAGTTTTACGGCAAGTCATTAATGAAGACGCTGAAAAGCAGTGGACCAAGAATAGACCCTTGTGGAATGCCCATGTTGTTATTTATAAAGGAGGATGTGTCCTGATCAACTTTGACAGACTGTTCTCTATTCTGGAAATAAGATGTATATGGCTGTGTTGTGAGACATGTATATGTTGGACACTGCATATGTGATTTAACCTCACGATGAAGGAGAGCCAGCCCCCTGCGGTGCGGAGCCACAGAGCCTGGACCCCCTGCGGAGGACAGGGGACAGAAGACTTCCTGACCACTGAGGCTCGAGAGGAGAGAAGGGGGAGTTATGTAAATAAAAGGCTAATGAATGTGAATAAAGAGATTTTGATATAGATGTGTGATTTCCCCCGCGAGGGAAATGGTTTGATGTGAGAATGTTTAAATGAGAGAACTTTGGTGTGTTCACTCTCTTTGTTCGCTGCTCAGGAATGAGAGCAGACAGTGGAATGGTTACTTGAAATAAACTGAAATTAAAGGCAATTCGGTTTCGTTATTCAAGTCTCCCCACATTGGTGACTGACGACGTTGAGAATGAACGAAGAAATTCTCAGGGTCCCGGACTCACAGCGCTCAGAGCTGGCGAGCGCAGTGGCCGTTAAGCTGCCTGATTTCTGGCAGGATAACCCACGGTCGTGGTTTCTGCAAGCAGAGTCGCAGTTCGCGCTCGCAGGAGTAACGGTGGATGACACTAAGTTCCACCATGTCATCGCTAAACTGGACAACAGCACAGCTCGGTGCGTGCAGAGCTTGGTGGAGCAGCCACCCGCGACCGACAGGTACGGCAAGCTGAAATCCACCCTCATCAAGTTTTTCACCCCCTCAGCTGAAGTGAGGGCGAGGAGGATCCTGTCTTTGCTAGACCAAGGTGGACACAGGCCGAGTGCCCTGATGGAGGAGATGATACAGCTGAGAGGGTTGGACAACGATGATTTCATTTTTCAGTTCATCTTCCTCTCCAACCTCCCAGCGCATGCGAGAAGCACGCTGGCCAGCAAAAAGTGTCACACCCTGGAGGAGTTCCGGGAGCTGGCCCAGGAGGCAGATGGGATCCTGGACGCCTGCGGCGGGCAAGCAACCACAGCGGCGACCCGAGACAGCGGGGAGCCAGAGGCGGCAGAACCAGACTGGCCGACGACGGCGGCAGCACGGCCGCGATGAGGTGGACACGACACAGCGGAGGAGAAGATCTCTGCTTTTACCATCGGAGGTTCGCAGAGAAGGCACGCAGGTGTGTGCCGCCCTGCATCTTCAGGAGTTCGGGAAATGGCAAGACCGGGGGTCGCTAGCAGCTTCGACCCTCGGAGAACGCAGCAAGCTGCTCTACATCACGGATGCGCGCTCCGGACGAGAGTTCCTCATCGACACCGGAGCACAAGTGAGCTTCATCACCCCAACATACGCGGACCGGGTGGCTGGACCCCACGGTAGCAGAGCTACAGCGGCAAATGGCTCGAACATCAACACCTACGGGAGAAGGACCTTGCCTTTGTGCTTACATGGCCGCACATATGAATGGACTTTTGTAATAGCGGCGGTGAGTTTCAACATGTTGGGCGCGGATTTTTTGTGTTCACACAATCTGTTAGTTGATCTTGCTAATAGACGGCTGGTAAATGCACTCTCTTTTTACTCTCTCCCCTGTTCAGCTCGAGTGTCCCCGCCACCAGTACAGACCCACGTCGCTACAGCAGGTGGTAAGTTTCACACACTCCTCACCCAATTTCCAGCGCTCACTGTGCCCACTTTTTCAGCGACGGTCGCGAAGCACGGGGTGAAACACTTTATCCCCACGTCTGGTCCTCCCGTGTTTGCAAAAGCTCGGCGCTTGGATGCAGTTAAGCTCGCCATTGCGCGCGAGGAGTTCGCCAGCCTGGAGAGGCTGGGCATCGTTCGTAGGTCGAAGAGCCCGTGGGCTTCGCCGCTGCACATGGTACCGAAAGCCGATGGCTCCTGGAGACCGTGCGGGGATTACCGCAGGCTAAACAACGCTACGGCGCACGATCGTTATCCCATCCCGCACATTCAGGATTTTTCGGTGCACCTGGCGGGGGCGCGCATTTTTTCAAAGATTGATCTAGTTCGCGGCTATCACCAAGTCCCAGTCCAACCGGAGGACATTCCTAAAACAGCGGTAATAACCCCGTTCGGACTTTTCGAATTTTTACGCATGCCGTTTGGTCTCAAAGGGGCGGCGCAAACATTTCAGCGGATGATGGATGCCGTGTTACGCGATCTCCCTTTCGTGTTTGTGTACCTCGACGACATTTTGGTCGCGAGTACTTCAGAGGACGAACACGAAACGCACCTCACAGCAGTTTTTAGGAGGCTGGGAGAGCACGGCTTAATAGTTAACCCAGCCAAGTGCCAGTTCGGCGTCGAGCGGATCGATTTTTTGGGTCACCGCGTCTCCCCGGAGGGAGCGGTTCCGTTACCAGAGAAAGTACGCGCGGTAGCGGATTTTCCCCGTCCACAAACGGTCAAATCACTACAGGAATTCTTGGGGATGGTGAAGTTTTATAACCGATTCCTGCCCCACGCAGCTCAAATCATGCAACCGTTATATGCCGCGCTCAAAAAACAAAAACCGACCCAGGTGGTCGAATGGTCCCCGGAGCGGGAGCGCGCATTCACAGAGGTTAAAAAAGCCTTGGCTGACGCTGCGCTCCTGGCCCACCCAGACCCTGCAGCACGTATCGCGCTGACGACAGACGCTTCAGATTTAGCCATAGGGGCCGTTATTGAGCAACAGGTAGCCGGAGTTTGGCAGCCTTTGGCTTTCTTTAGCAAATCTTTAAGCGCGGCTGAACGAAAATACAGCGCGTTTGACAGAGAACTGTTGGCGCTGCATTTGGCTATTCGTCATTTCCAGTTCTGGCTGGAAGGATGGTGCTTCACCGCTTATGTGGACCACAAGCCGCTCACATACGCCATGGCCAAAATTTCAGATCCGTGGTCCGGCAGGCAGCAGAGGCAGCTGGCCGCAATCTTGGAATTTACCACTGACATTAGGCACGTCGCGGGCAAATTCAATGTAGTAGCGGATTGTCTCTCACGCGCGTTCACGACCCCAACACGCGCAGAGGCAGAACGGGCCACCGTGACCGCGCCGCAGGAGAGCGGCACGGTGGCGCGCGCAGCCCCGGTGCACGTGGGTATAGATTACGCAGCCATGGCAGCGGAACAGGGGGCGGACGCAGACGTGCGCGCGCTCCAGTCTGGACCAACAGGGTTGAGGCTGGAGAGCAAGTGTTTACAAACCGGTATGCCCCCCCTGATCTGCGACATGTCGACGGGGCGCCCGCGTCCGGTGGTTCCGGCCACGTGACGCCGCCGTGTTTTTGACTCGGTCCACTCACTGGCGCACCCGGGGGTGCGCGCGTCGGTGAAACTAGTGGCGGAAAAGTTTGTTTGGCCGTGCCTGCGCAAGCACGTGAAGGAATGGGCAAAAACCTGCATTTCCTGTCAACGGGCCAAAATTCACAGGCACACAAGAGCCCCGTTAGAACCGTTCCGCATTCCGGCCAGAAGGTTCGACCATGTGCACGTCGACCTTGTGGGCCCCCTACCGGCATCACAGGGGTTCACGTATCTTTTGACAATGGTGGACCGCACCACACGTTGGCCGGAAGTGGTCCCACTTGCGACGACCACGGCCGTGGAGGTGGCTCGCGTTTTTTTAACGGCTTGGGTGGCGCGCTTCGGGGTTCCGTCGGACATTACGTCCGATAGAGGACCGCAATTCATCTCTGAGCTGTGGTCAGCGATGGCCAACGGCTTAGGAGCCAAAATTCACCGCACTACAGCTTACCACCCTCAGGCCAATGGTTTATGCGAGCGTTTTCATAGGTCTTTGAAGGCAGCACTCAGAGCGTCGCTCACGGATGCAGATTGGGTAAATAAACTGCCATGGGTTTTATTAGGGTTGCGTTCTGCGCCTAAAGAGGACTTAGACGCCTCCCCAGCGCAGCGGAGCTGGTATTCACACAAACTCTGAGGCTGCTGCCGGGCGAGTTTTTACCAGAGCACCCAGAGCCCCCACCTCTCTCTGCTCTGGGACCGTTAGTCGGCACGGGAGCAGACACGCTCCCGGGTCCGGTTCATCACGCTTTTCCACGAGTTTTCGTCCCCAAGGCTTTGAAAAATGCCGACTTCGTTTTTGTCAGGCGCGAAGCCCTTAAAGCAACGCTCAAACCACCTTACGAAGGGCCATTTCGAGTGCTGGAGGCAGGTAATAAGCAATTTGTGCTAGATTTTGGAGACAGAAAGGAGACAGTCAGTATTGACAGACTAAAACCTGCTTTTGTCATGAAGGACGTGTCTGTACCGGTTGCAGTGGCGCCTCGACGAGGCAGACCCCCGCAAAGGGCAATTAATCACTCTCTTCCTCAGTCAACAGAGCCGAAGCAGAAAAGCACCGCAGGCAAGGCGGGGCCAACTCACAGCAGATTCGGCAGACGGCTGAAGCCCAAGCGGCGCACAGACTCAATGTTGGTGTTGATTATTCAGTAGTGAGTAAGGTGCTATTAAATTTTAGGAATTAGTCTGTTCTTCATCGTTTGGGGGGGGTTATATGGCTGTGTTGTGAGACATGTATATGTTGGACACTGCATATGTGATTTAACCTCACGATGAAGGAGAGCCAGCCCCCTGCGGTGCGGAGCCACAGAGCCTGGACCCCCTGCGGAGGACAGGGGACAGAAGACTTCCTGACCACTGAGGCTCGAGAGGAGAGAAGGGGGAGTTATGTAAATAAAAGGCTAATGAATGTGAATAAAGAGATTTTGATATAGATGTGTGATTTCCCCCGCGAGGGAAATGGTTTGATGTGAGAATGTTTAAATGAGAGAACTTTGGTGTGTTCACTCTCTTTGTTCGCTGCTCAGGAATGAGAGCAGACAGTGGAATGGTTACTTGAAATAAACTGAAATTAAAGGCAATTCAGTTTCGTTATTCAAGTCTCCCCACAATGTAAACCATTCTATTGCTTCATTAGAAAAATCAAAAGCTGACAGTTTGGACAGAAGCAAACTGTGGTTGACAGTGTCAAAAACTTTTTTAAGGTCAAGAAAAAACAGCTCCCACCACAGTACACCTATCCAAAGACTGTTTAATATTTTCAGTGAGGCAACAATTTGTTGTTTCTGTTGAATGTCCTAGTCTAAAACCAAACTGGTGTGAATGGAGAATTTGATTGGCCTGTTGGTGATCTATCAGCTGTGTAGCTGGGTTAGGGTGACTAAGATCTCAAGAAACTAACAATATAAGCTGTGCTTACAGCAAGTCTCCTGGTAGCAGTGTTAGCTCGGGGGCTAAAAGCTCAGGGACTAATAGGCTACCTTTAGCCCCCCCTTCCATCCACATGACAGACAGCTAGGAGGGCCCATAATAGAGCAGTGGATGGGTCTTTAGAATGGCAGTGTGTTTGCTTTTTCTAATCATGACATACTGTATACGATTTATCCGCAAGAGTCAAAAGTGTTTCTGGTGTTTCTGGGAGAGAAAAATGAGATAAACACTATGTTGTTGTTTTTTTTAAAGCAAATTGACTGTTTTGAATTTTTTTGATAATTACATGACCAGTAGACTCATTTCAGAGAGTTAAAACCTATAAACACTCCATTTTTCAGTCAATGACCCCTTTAAAATAAATAGATAAAAGAATATCCTCCCTCAACAGCCATGCTTCTTTACCCTCAACTCAATGATTTTATTCAAAGTTCAAGGCATCATTCAAGGAGTTAATGGTGGACTTCAAATGGCTAATTTAAGTGAACTTCAAAGGAAATCCGAATCATTATCAGGGATCTAAATTGTCTTTAATGGCATGTAAGTGGAGTCCTGACCACAATCCAGTCATTTTGATATTTATAGCAGAAGCTCTCCGATGTGCAGCTAGGGATTTTTGATACTGAAACTTTCTTACTTTCATGTGAAGAATGTTGAGAGTTTGACATTTGAACCTGAGCAGGAAAAAAATCTAGGTCGAAGCGCAGCCAGTAAGTGTGAGGACAGAGGAGCAAGTGCAAGCGGAGGTGGCTCTGACAGGCGGTGTAATAGCCTGAGTGTTCTGAAACAAAAATCACACCTCTATTTCAATGTTTTTGCTAAGCCACAGTTTGTTCCACTCTGCACTGTTGCCTGTTATTTTCTTTCTCACTCTCCCTGCATCAATTTTTTTTCCCTCTGTACACCATCCACTGTCTTCAGTTTTTTTTTTCCACCCCATAACTCAATATCACTGCAATAATATCTGACAAATAGATTCAGAATCACTGGACAGCCACACTTGAGACCTCATCAGAAACCTATCAATCATAGATATCATGCCCAGCTTTTGTCTTTCATTCACCTCTCTTATTTTGAAGACAGCTTGGCCACTGAAAACACAGTAAGGCCAAACAATTTAGACATATTCTCCTCTGCTTTACAAAACAGGTCATTCTTCTCATACCTGCAAGCATGTCTCGCATTGCCAATGAGCTGTAAGATCCAATTTGTTTTTGCTGAATTGACTCCAGTTCCTTTGCCACAGAACATTAGGGCTGCAAATTAATATCCCAGAGCTCAGTGGCTCAGAGGTCTGTTTCTAGACAGGAGACAGGCATTCTGGGATAACGGCAGATGCACAGAGAGAATACTTTAAGACCTGAGATACCTTGTCTATATAAACTCTTGTTCTCTCCTCCAACGTTTTTCTCACTATCTCCTTGTGGTTTCATTTGTCACCTTTGGAGACCTTATCCCAAATGAGTGGAAGATATAGGCCTCTTCTACAGTGTCGTGCTCAGAGTTTCAACATCTACAGTCTGTCACTCTTGGAAGACACACTGTGGGAGAAACAGAAGGGAATACAAATGAACAACTAAGTTTTCAGGTGCAAAATCTTGTGCATAAGGTTTTAACCTTAACTGGATAACATTTAAAGATACCTGGGTGCTCACTGGCATTTATTATCATGCACTACACATTGTGTATACAGTGTATGTATTAAATATTTACTTG
Source organism: Pholidichthys leucotaenia (assembly GCA_020510985.1). Lineage (NCBI taxonomy): Eukaryota > Metazoa > Chordata > Actinopteri > Cichliformes > Pholidichthyidae > Pholidichthys > Pholidichthys leucotaenia. The sequence continues at coordinate 370,524,401 of CM035842.1, read as the reverse complement.
TTGAATATATTTTATTTTTCATTTTAATTGTGTTTTTATTTGTCTGCATAAATTAATATGACCATATACTATGTATTATCCATCAATAATTCCTGCTAATACAGCATATCCTTGGTTTTTAGTGTAACTCACTGCAGGCTAAAATATATGGCTCTTTAGTCAACAGTTTGAATCTCTATGTATATGCAGGATAAGATGCCTTCTAGATTCATACAGTAAAACAATGGGCTGTGGGATTGATGTTAGTAGGTTCTTTGCCTAGTTCAAACCAAGTGGTTTAGTGCCTAAACCCTGTTAAGGTTTACCCCAGATCTCCACTAACTCTGGATGCGCTCCATTATGGCTGTGATATGATTTCAGTCTTGCAGATCAGATCACATGAGAATTAATAAAATAGCACACAAGTGCATTGACCCTGGGTTCCAATTTATAAAATCATTCTTTGCTGAGGAAAAATTGTTCCACACCAAAAGTCTGGTCATGAACTGCTTTTCACACCCAAGCACAAGAGCTGTAACACAATCCATCGGCCATAAAGTGGAAGTTAATCCCTTCTCCAGGACTTAGAATAATTTTTGCCTTTCATCTATTTGCCAGAGGAATGCCCCAAATTGACGGTTATGGTTGATATTTTCCAGACTGGAAAGTCAAGATTCCTCATTTAACCCGAACATGTCACGCCTAGGCGCTGATTGCTATCCGCGCTCAGGTTGTCCAGTTTCGCTCCAGCTCCATCCCATTCCGGGCCTGGTCTTACGGCCTCCTCGGGGGCTCGTAGCTTTGACAGCATCTCTGACTTCCGGCTGTCAAGCTCAGCTGCTCCAGCACAGCTGTCTGTCATTATTATCAATTACCCTTCCCGCTCCTGATTGGGTTCTGTCCCTCATTTAAGGGAGCAGCTGAGAATCGCTCCTTGCTGCGACCTAAACGAGGAAAGACGTACATCGTGTTTCCACGACTGGAGTTCCTACGTCCAACTCCAGTTCCTTCTGTGTTTCTGCTCCTCACCCACCTGTAAGTGTTCCTGCTCAGCGTGGGTTTCTTCCCCGCTGCACTTCTTAGCCTCTCACCCTAGTTGGAGTTCTACCTAGTGTATGTGCGCATTTTTGCCCCTCGTGGCTCTTTACTTTGCCATTTGTGTGTATTGTTCCTTTGTTAATAAAGTTACGCAAACTCACTGGTCGCCTATAGCGTCTCCTTTATGGCTGGCGAGAGCCATTCATGACAGAACAGTCTTACGGTACAATCTGGTGGATGACTCAGGAATATTAAATGCTTCTCTCTGCAGTGGAATTTATGAATTGTGGACAAATTAATTAATTCATATTCTTTCTCTCAAGACAGTACCCACTAGTGAAGACATGGTTGGACTCTGGGATGGACAGTTGTGGTTTGACATGTTTTTATTGATATGATTTGATATGTGTTGCTATATTTTAAGGAAGAAATTAATTTTTGCATGCTTACCATCAACAAATTAACCTCATGCACAATGTAGAGACCTTGTGTGTTCCTTTATCTAGTAGGATATGTTAGTCACTAAAGTTTAAAGAATTTTTGCTTTAATCAGCAACATATATGTGTTTTAGGAGAACTTCCCTTCTCATATCAAATTCCTCTCTGTCTCCCTCTGGGAGACCCCCATCTCAGGAATTTGACCTGACCAATGGGTTTCCAAACCAATCTTCATTGCCTTTTTTAGTCTGGTTTATGACTTCTGCTGAAAAGAAACTCAATGTAATTGGTCCAACTCAGTTTTCATGAAATTCAGTGAGATCCTGCCACACCCGAGAAAAAAACTTTTTTCCTTTATCTCAGTTGGAGTGACGTTCAGCCTGAAGAAGGAGCAGAATTTTCTGCTCTCCCATTTTCCCCCCTCCTTTAAGTAGGCCCAGAGTCTCCCATGCTCTTTGAAAATTCTTTTTCCTTTCCTTTAAAGTTTGTTTTTGTTTCTTATTTTAATCCTTTTCTTTAAATTACCATGTAAAGAAGATTTTGTTTGATTTTTACTAAGCTTAAACCAGCTTATTCAAACCACAATACATCGGAAGAAACAAATCTGTGTGTGTGTTTCTTTTTTTTTTTAATTTGTCTTTCTGATTGGACTTTGAGCAATAAACAAATATTATCAGGAAATTGGCGACCTGTCCAAATTCCTTTTTCAGTGCATAGAAAAGACCTCACTCGGCTTGCTGAAGAACCAGCCCATTGTGGTCTCGGGAGTAGGCGATAACTATTGCAAAAAACCTGTCTGCCAGTCCGCCAACAGGATCCACGCCAGTCCAGATGGAACAAGATTCAAATGGACCACCTGCTACCCACCGAGACGCAATGACTCTGCTTGGCTGATGGTCTGTTGTTCAATTTAAACTTAATTCTTCAGACTATTCCTGGTATAAATCATTAAACCTAAGATTTGTAAAATGCATTTTGTCTTTTCATTAATCTACATTCCTTTTCAGAGTAACACCAATTTTCCTTTTATAAATAATTTACTTATCATTTTCTTCATAAAATTGCATCCACTTTTCTTAACCAATGCTATTTTCTGGTTTTCCCAATTTCAAGTATATTGTCAAGTTAAACTATGGTTTATTTGGTTCCACAAATGTTTGATTCACAGGTTAGGCTCAGTAATTCAATAAGTCTATGATGCTCATGATACATGTTGAATTCTCTGTTTTAAAGTCATCCAAATGTGTTAACCTATTCTGACATTTTTTATTAAACCACTGAAAGACATATGAGAGTTATTGTTTAATTTCATGTCCATCTTCTTTATTATAAGCAGACAAGAACTCACTTTTTTTTTTTTTTTCTGAGACTGATTTGTCATTGGTACAAATAAAGAATTGTTAATAAAATTGTCCCATTATTTGGACTGGTGCCCCAAACAAGCTTATGAGTGTGTAATGAAAATAAATCTTCATTCTTAGTCACATTCATATTTACATTAATACTTGTACCAACAATAACCCCCCCCCCCCCCCACACACACACACAAAAACATACATCCGTTACACAAGCTTGAGAGAGACCTATTGTTATTTCATTGTATGCCATGTCAACGTTTTTATTTCTCTGACACTGCACTGGAGGAGTAGACCTCAGAAAATAACTGGTGATCCTCAGAAATTTTTTTAATGATGAAACGGCTATGGATCCAGCATCTGTCAAAAATAGACTTGTTGCATATTTTTAGGGATCAAGATCCAGAGATCCCGATTTTTTCTGCAATAACCAGGTGGGAAATGGAACACTGGAACTATTTGCAGCGGAGACCAGATCCAGTCTCATAATCCAGCTGCTCAGATGTAAATGTTATGATTGTTAAGGACCCATAAAAATTATTAAAAAATGTTATCCATCAATATATTATTTTGTTGAAGAATACAACAAAAACTTTAATTCTGCATCTTTCTAAATATTTTTGATTTTTGTTACATTTGTTTTCATGAAAATGCAGTCCTGTTCACCTTTAAGAAAGCATATACAGTGGTGTGAAAAATTGTTTGCCCCCTTCCTGATTTCTCATTTTTTTGTATGTTTATCACACTTGAATGCTTCAGATTATCAAACAAATTTAGATATTAGACAAAGATAACCCAAGTAAACACAAAATGCAGTTTTTGCATTTGTGTGTGTGCAAGGTCTTTATTATTAAGGGTAAAAATATTCAAACCTACATGGCCCTGTGTGAAAAAGTGATTCCCCCCCCCCCAATTTAAACACAAAATTAACTGTGGTTTATCACCATCTTTGGAAAGCTGAGTTCAATTTCTCTAGCCACACCCAGGCCTGATTACTGCCACATCTGTTCTCAATCAAGAAATCAGTTAAATAGGATCTGCCTGACAAAGTGAAGTAGACCAAAAGATCCCCAAAAGCTAGACATCATGCTGTGATCCAAAGAAATTCAGGAACAAATGAGAAACAAAGTAATTGAGATTTATCACTCTGGAAAAGTGTATAAAGTCATTTCTAAAGTGTTGTGACTCCAGTGAACCACAGTGAGAGCCATTATCCATAAATGGCGAAAACATGGAACAGTGGTGAACCTTCCCAGGAGTGGTCGGCTGACCAAAATTATCACAAGAGTGCAGCAGCGATTCATCCAAGAGGTGTGTGTCCCATTACATCTGGCATAAAAAGTAACACAACATTTCAGAAAAGGAACATCATACCAAAAGTAAAATATGGTGGTGATAGTGTGATGGTCTGGGGCTTTTTTGCTGCTGTGGTAAATGGAACCATGAATTTTGCTGTCTACCAAAAAATCCATAAGGAGAATGTCCAGCCATCTGTTCAGGACTTCAAGCTGAAGCACACTTGGGTTCTGCAGCAGGACAATGACAGAACACACCAGCAAGTCCACTTCTAAATTGCTTAAGAAAAACAAAGTGAATACTTTGGAGTAGCCTAGTGATAGTCCTGACCTGAATTCAATTGAGATGCTGTGACATGACCTTAAAAAGGTGGTTCATGCTCAAAAACCCTCCAGTGTGGCTGAATTACAACAATTCTACAAAGATGAGTGGGCCAAAATTCCTCCACAGTGCTGTAAAAGATTCATTGCCAGTTGTTACAAATGCTTGATTGCAGTTGTTGCTGCTAATGGTGGCCCAACCAGTTATTAGGTTTAGGGGGCAATCACTTTTTCACGCAGGGCCATGTAGGTTTGGATTTTTTTCTTCCCTTAATAATCAACACCTTCATTTAAATACTTCATTATGTGTTTACTTGTGTTATCTGTCTAATAATTAAATTTGTCTGATGATCTGAAACATTTAAGTGTGACAAACATACCCCAAAAAATGAGAAATCAGCAAGGGGGCAAACACTTTTTCACACCACTGTAATACAGGTAGCTTTTTTCTTGTCATTATCCTACTAACTAATTGTTTGTTCTTTGCTTTCTTTTTTCATATACTGTATCCCTTTTGCCATCTGCTTGATGGAGCTGAAGGAACTTGAGGACTCTTATGACGAGTTTTATCACCTTGTCTGTGACATGGCAGAACCTAGCATTCCTCCTGGTAAGCCTCCCATTCCTCCCTCCTTGACTAAGTGACCTAGACCCATGGATTCACCGCTAACAGCACCTGAGAAATTACGGAACAGCCCAGAGGTTAGTGATATTCTCTCCTTCATTGAAAGTAAACTTTCCAGCATGGATGCTAGACTTGTATTGGTTAAGTTTGTAAGATTTCAAAATTAGACAGCAGAATCTTTTCAGTTAACCAATCAATAATGACAGAAGTAATATTATTTCTCAGCTTATCTTATCTTATTGAAGCACGCAGAGAGTCAAAACACAGCTGTGGGCCCTTCTCAGCGTGATCTGGCAGAAGAACCAGGAACAATGGTTTCAAGGGTACATAGCACTTCAAATTACTGGGCATTCCCGGTAACTTTCCAACAAAAGTCTGGTCTTTGTCCAAACTGGTTCTGACCGGCCGTTATCTTCACCCAGATGTTCCTCTCTTCAGCATGTCTCCACGTCCTGTTGTCTGTGTGTCTTCAGCACAATGCAACCCCCACCCCAAAAGCATGTCCATATATGGAAACAAAAGCAGATACTTCATTGCACAGCAGTTTTGGTGTGTGGGTGCAACTAAAGAGATAAGTGTGTATGCAAGTACTTTGTGTAATATCTCACTAACTAATCTTCACTATTTATTTATTGTTCAAGATTCAAGATTCAAAGATATATTGTCTTTATTACTATACGAGCAGGACATACTGGAGAATTGAAATGGCGTTTCTCTCTCTCTTCATTGGTGTGTATTTTATAAAAAGAAAAGGAATAAGGCTGGATAAAAAAGAAAAACAAGAACAAACAGTGACAGCAGCAGTCTATGTACAGTCTAAATACAGTGACGCAATCCGTTGTGCCAATGGCAGCCAGAAGGACTCTGACCTCCATAGAGGTAAACAATTAGTTTAGGGAAAAGATTAGTGGTAATAAACCCAGCAATCCTATATTCAGACAGCTAGAGATGAATACCCGTAGTTGCATTTCAATGTGGTAGTGTAGGTGCAGATAGTGACAGATATGATTGTACATGATCAGTATTGCAGTGACATACAGACAGCAGCAGATATGACATTTGTGCAAATGGTTGCGGTTAATGTGCAGAGATATATAGCAGCAAAAGTACAACAGTATTACTGTTGGTGTGCCAGTCTTTCTGTGCCAACATCTGAGGTAGTTATTGTGCAGGTTTTACTGTCTGAGGGGTGGGGGAGTGAACAGAGTTCAGGGTCCCGATGGCCTGATGAACAAAGCTGTTTAGCAGTCTTGTGGAGCAGGCCCCGAGGCTTTGGGACCTTTTCCCCTAGGGCAGGGGGTTGAAGAGGGAGTGTAGGGGATGGGAGGTGTCGTCTTTGATGTTGATGGCTCTGTGGGTGAGGCGGGTGGGGTAGATGTCCAAGAGTGGGGAAAGGGGGGCACCAATGATCTTGCTGGCTGCATCCACTATGCGTTTTAGTGTCTTCCGGCAGGCAGCGGTGTGGCTTCCATACCACACCATGATGTAGTTGGTGAGGATGCTCTCAGTGGTGCCCCTGTAGGAAGACTGCGTGATGTGAGGTGGGACTCATGTTCGCCTCAGTCTGCAGAGGAAATGGAGGCAACACCACTGGACCAGTTGGCTCACCTCGTTTCTGTAGTTTGCCTCCTCGTTGTTGGTGATGAGGCCCACCACCGTCGTGTTGTCTGCAAACTTGACGATGTGGTTGGTGTTGTAGGCTGGCATGCAGTCGTAGGTCAGCAGGGTGAAGAGCAGCTGTCTGAGCATGCACCCTTGTGGGGCCCCTGTGCACAGTGTGATGGACTGGGAGGTGTTGTTGCCAACACGTTCTGTGGCTTCTCTATGAGAAAATCCAGCACCCAGTTACAGAGAGAGGTTTTGAGTCCTAAGTGTCCGAGTTTTTGTATCAGGTGCTGGGGGATGATTGTGTTGAATGCTGAGCTGAAGTCCAAGAACAGCAAGCGCACGTACAAGTTTTTTGAATCCAGGTGGGTGAGGGCTGGATGGAGAGCAGCAGCAATGGCATCTTCTGTGGATCTGTTTGACCTGTATGCAAACTGGAATGGGTCGTGAGAGGGAGGTAGGGTGGACTTGATGTACTACATGAGTAGCCGCTTGAAGCACTCCATTAAAGTGGGGGTCAGTGCTACCAGCTGGTAATCACTGTAGCTGGATGGGACGGGCTTCTTTGGGACTGGTATTCTGGTGGCAGTCTTGAAGCATGTGGGGACAACAGCTCAAGATAGGAAGATGTTGAAGACATTGGCCAGGTCATTCTTAAGCTCCTCTGTGCAGTCCTTCAGGACGCGACCCAGTATGTTTTCTGGGCCAGCTGCCTTGCATGGGTTGATCCTGCAGAGGGTCCTCTTCATGCTAGCTGGATCCAGACTCAAGGCCAGCTCATCCAGAGGAGGGATGGTCTTCTGTGTTGATGTGCTGTTTTGTGATTCAAAGAGGCCAAAGAAGTCATTTAGGTTGTTGAGCAGTGTGATGTCACTCGTACAGGTCTGAGGTGGAGGTTTGTAGTTGGTGAGGGTCTGTATGCCACTCCAGCGAGAACGTGCATCTCTGGTGTTGCTGAAGTGTCCGGATATTTTCTTGCTGTACTGTTGTTTTGCCTCCTTGATGCCACAGGACAGGTTGGCCCTAGCTGTTGTTAGTCCTGCAGTGTTGCCAGCCCTGAAGGCTGCGTCCTGAGCCCTCAGGAGTCTGTGGACCTCTGCTGTCATCCATGGCTTCTGGTTACCATGAACAGTAATGGTCTTACAGTGAATAACATCATCAATGCATTTGGCTATGCATGCCACAAAAACCTCAGTGTACTCCTCTAGGTTTGTGTGTCCATTGTGAGTGGCTGCATGCTTGAAAATGTCCCAGTCTGTGGGGCTGAAGCAGTCTTTCAGAGCATCAGAGGCCCCCTCTTGCCACACATGTACCTGCTCCTTTGTTGGTCTGATGGCATTCACTCGAGGTTTGTATGCCGGCCTTAACAGAATGGTGATGTGATCAGAGAGGCCCGGGGGGTTGTATGCATTCTTATGGGTTGTGTACACCAGATCCAGCAGGTTGTCTCTCCTTGTTCCAAAGTTTACATGTTGATATAGAGTCGGTAGGAGGGCCTTTAAATTTGTGTGGTTGAAGTCTACTGCTGTGATGAGAAATCCATCCGGATGTGCTGTTTGTGTCTCACTTATAGCTTGATAGAGTACTTCAAGACAACATTTTCCCTCTTTTGACTCCATTTTTATGGAGTCAGTAATTATGGCAGGCACAAAAATAAACAGGCACCTGACACCTGATGTCATTTTCACGATAGATGAGCGAAAAACCTGTAGGTAGTATACACTTTCATGAGTAATCATTGTAATGAAATTTCTTTATTCATTCAGTTCATGTTTACAGGAAAAAACTCTCATCTCGGCCCCATGCCCTTTCAGCCTTTTGAAAACTTTATTAACACACATGTTATTAAACATATGCAAAGCAAAACATTTTTAGCCAAAACATTTCTTATCCATGTGTGTTGTGTCCGAGCCTCAAGACCTGCCACACAACAGAGCTTCAAACCTTCTAATTCTATTCTGACTACATGACCGCAAAATAGCAATGTTGATCTTCGGGATTCACCTGTATGAAAACAGAAAAGTTGGAAGGAGCCAGAGGTTACTAGCACATGACCCACCACTGAGGGATACCTTCAGCGCACCCCCTTTCATGTAAGTATATGCATGTGTGTAATGTTGGATGTACTGTATAGTTAGGAAGGAGTAAATGAAATAGTGAGAAAAAAATAAAATTATATATATATATATATATATATATATATATATATATATATATATATATATATACAGTATATATAATTAAACAATAGTTTATATAATTAAACTATATAATTATATAATTAAATTATATAATTAAACAATAGTCTTTCCTTCATCACCGTCATTCCCAGATGGACAATGGTCCTTGTCATGGAGAAGGGATTTTTTCTCCTCTTGGGAGTGGACTTGAGCCATTATCCTCTGGACTGGCTCTTTGGACAGGGCTGTGATTACGCATCTTTCCAGCAACCTTCACAAGTATGGGATGCAGTAACATGTTAGATTCTAAAATAATGGAGGACGGAGAGCTTTCTCTGTGAGCATTCAACTGAACTTTATTGAGTTCACATTAGAATTTATATCCTAGCCATCGCCTGCCTGACGTCATTCAGCTTTTTAAAAGAGCTGTAACATCTGTGAAGGCATCGTTAATGCTGAACAGTTTTGGAGCAACATATGCTGCCATCCAAGCAACATGTTTTTCAGGGACGTCCCTGCTCATTTCACTATTTTCTGCGCTTTTGTTTGTTTTTATTGATTTCATTTTTCATTTTTTAATTTTTTATCTCTGTTTATTGATACTAGTCTTTGTTTGCTGTTAGCTTGGGATTGGCCTCGCCTAAAAGCCCGTTCGCATGCGCGAGTACGCCCGATCCCCAGCTGGGCTGCTTTTTATTGGGCTAGGCTACCTGCTAGCCTGTTTTTAGCCTTTTAGCTGTTTTTAGCTAACTTTCAGCTAACTTGTTTTTAGCTATTTTAGCTGTTTTTGGCTAGCTGGCGGGCTATCCATCTCAGTACCTGGAACGCCATGGCTCCTTCTCCGACATGTACCCGCTGTTTATCTCTCCTTGGTAAGGTCTCTAAGTTGGAAACGAGGCTCTCCAACCTTTATAAGATTCGGGAGGCCGAAGACCACCTCAACACCATCATTCTCGGGTGAACATCGGCTCCAGCTACCGACTCGCAGCTGGCAGAGATGGCTACTTACTTGGGTGAGCTCAGCGCTTCTCCATCCACCTCTACCCCTGCTCCAGCCTCTGCAGATGTCCATGACCACAGCAACAAACACTGGCTTCATCTCGGGGCTAAACCCAAAGCCTCGGCTGGTCCCTCTCATCCTCATTGAGAGCCCTGGACCTTGATTTGACCAGCTAACAACCATTGTCGATTGACCAGAAAGGGCCGTGCCTCTTCTCTTCCTGTGTCCTTGGAAAACAGATTTAATATTCTTTCTCTGGAGGATATTCCCCATCTGGACCCTGGCCGTCTACCCGTGTTTGCCCCTCATCCTCCCTCATCTCCTTTAGCGGCAGGTCATGTCCGCAAACCCCAGATAAAGACCACCCTGGGTGTGTCAAATTACACACCAGCTCCAGACAGAAGAGAGTGCATCACCCCGCCTTCGCAACAACAACATCACCCTCTACAAAATTACTCTCCTCGTCAGAATCCACCGACAAAACCCCCCCAGACAACGCTGGTAATTGGTGATTCGATCACGAGGAACGTCAGAAGCAGGTACTGTATTACTTGATTTTTTCCTGAGGCTAGAGTCTCTGACATTGAGGCTCTTATCCCTGACCTGCTAAATGAATTCCCCCACGTACAAACTGTCGTTGTACATGTGGGATGCAATAACATCCCAGATGAAGCGTCGGAGATTTTAAAGAGTGACTTCAGGAGCCTTCTGTCCACTCTTTCGAACTGTGGCAGACGTGCGCTCATCTCTGGGCCTTTGGCACCTCTCAGATGAGGCTGCAATTGTTTTAGCAGAACTCTCAGTCTTAATACTTGGCTGTGTTTTACTTGTCCTATTTTTAACATTGGTTTTGTTGACAATTTTAACTTATTTTGGAACCGCCCATCACTTATGAGGCCTGATGGCATCCACCCAAATAGACTTGGTGCACGTGTTTTAAGAGACAATCTATTCTATTCCATTCGGTGTTTTTTGGTACAGTGACTGGGACTTGGTGTGTGTACTCGCTCTGAAGCTTCTGGGTTTGCCAAACTGCCCTTTTCTGGTTCTGTTCCCACTTCTTGTATCAATCCCATTAATTCAGGCGGTCTTTACCGTTTGGATCAGCCTTTGATTTATAATCCTACAGAGATTGTGTCTGTCTCCCGTTGCCCTAAATAGTGTAACCCAGGACAAATACAACACAACTTGAAAAACACACGCACCTCTGCAGCTCCTCCTCATCCACAACCCTTCAACTTTGCCCGTCTCCTCCCTTAGAGAACCTTTTTCTGCTCCCTCCAAAGTTAATAAAAAAGTTAATAAAAATAGAATGCATAAACATCCCAAATTGATTCAACAAAATGTTGGTAAAATTCAAATCCAACCTCAAGTCCCTAAAATTAATAAATTGGCCTCTGTTCCTCCCCAAAATTTAAAAATTAAATGTGGTCTATTAAATATTAGGTCTCTAACTTCTAAGTCCCTTCTGGTTCATGATCTATTAATCGATCATCAGATCGATCTACTATCTCTCACAGAGACCTGGCTTGGGCAAGATGATTATGCTGGTCTGAATGAATCAACTCCCTCTGGGTATTTAAACTGTCATAACCCCAGAAGTTCTGGTTGTGGTGGTGGAGTGGCGGCAATTTTCCATTCTAAATTACTAGTTAACGTTAAGCAAAAATTATGTTTTAATTCCTGTGAAGGTTTGGTCCAGAGTGTGGGGCTTGTTGGCAATCTTGGTTTGAACCCAATTCTCTTTGCCATAGTTTATCGTCCTCCCTCAGCCTATTCAGAGATTCTATCTGAATTTGCCGAATTTTTAGCTGATTTAGTGCTGAAATCTGATAGAATAATTATTGTAGGGGACTTTAATATACATGTTGATGTAGAGAGTGACTGTCTTAATAAGGCATTCAATTCAATTTTAGACTCAATTGGGTTTTCCCAGAAAGTAAAAAATTCTACCCATCATTTCCACCATACATTGGACCTTGTTTTGACTTATGGTATAGATATCGAAATTCTGGTAGTGTCTCCTCATAATCCTGTACTGTCTGACCATTGTCTGTTAATTTTTGATTTCATTATCTCTGATCACTTGTTTCCTAAAGAAAAATACTACTACAGCAAATGTTTTTCTGATGATGTTGTTGCCAAGTTTTTGCAGATCGTCTCCTCTATGCCATGGGTCAACACAGCAGAAACAACAGAAAAAAAAGATGGAGTGTCTGCTCCATTTGTGATTGATAGCATGGTTGATAGTGTTACAGCCTCTCTGCATCGGACTCTAGATTTGGTAGCCCCTTTAAAAAAGAAAAAGTCTAACCAGAGATTTCTAACCCCTTGGTTTAACTCAGAAACTCGTGGCTTAAAACAGAAAACTCGTCAATTGGAAAGGATATGGCGTTCAACTAATTCAGATGAATTCTACTTAGCGTGGAGAAATCATTTCTTAATCTATAAAAAATCTCTTAGAAAAGCTAGATCAAGCTATCATTCTGCATTAATAGAAACGAACAAGAAAAACCCCAGGTTTTTCTTCAACACTATAGCCAGGCTTAAAAAGAGCCAGGACTCGGTCAATCCTCGCATCCCCTGAGCTTTCTAGTCAGGACTTTTTGAACCTTTTCAATTTTAAAATTTTATCTATTAGAGATGAAATCAGTCAGATTCTTCCTACCGTAAACTCAAGTACATTAACTACTACAACTCCCTCAACTGATATCTGTTTAGATAAGTTTACTCCAATTGACCTCTTAGAGTTTGATAAAATAATTTCCGCATCTAAGTCTTCATCTTGCCTTTTGGACCCTATTCCTTCCAGGTTATTTAAAATTATCTTCCCAATTATTGGTAGCTGTATTCTTCTTATAATTAATTCTTCTTTAACTCTGGGTTATGTACCACTGGCTTTTAAAACTGCTGTAATTAAACCCTTACTCAAAAAAATGACGCTCGATCCAGGAGTTTTGGCCAGTTATCAACCAATCTCTAATTTGCCTTTCATTTCAAAAATCTTGGAAAGAGTTGTTGCTGCACAATTATTTGACCATTTGCAGGGAGTTGGTTTGTTTGAGGTGTTTCAATCTGGGTTCCGAGCTCATCACAGCACTGAAACTGCCTCAGTGAAGGTCACTAATGACCTCCTGATCACATCTGATAATGGACTTGTCTCTGTTCTGGTTCTGTTAGATCTCAGTGCAGCCTTTGACACTATTGATTATGCCATTCTACTTGATAGATTAGAACACTTAATTGGACTTAATGGAACTCCGTTGCAGTGGTTTAGATCTTATTTGTCAGATAGATTTCAGTTTGTTCACATCAATGATGAATTTTCTTCCAACTCTAAGCTCAGTCACGGAGTTCCACAGGGATCTGTGTTAGGCCCTACTCTTTTTAGTTTATATATACTCCCGTTAGGCAATATCATCAGAAAGTACTGTATACATTTTCACTGTTATGCAGACAACACACAACTATACTTGTCAATGAAGCCCGATGATTGTAATCAATTAGCCAAGTTAGATGCCTGTCTTAAGGACATCAAAGCTTGGATGACTTGTAATTTTCTACTATTAAACTCTGATAAGACTGAAGCCATTCTTGTTGGCCCAAAACATCTTAGAAATTCCTTCTCAAATTATGCCCTTACTTTAGATGCCGCCACTCTCGCTCTGAATAGTTCTGTGAGGAACTTTGGAGTTATTTTTGATCAAGATTTGTCCTTTAATTCACATATTAAATTTGTTTCTAAGACTGCCTTCTATCATCTGCACAATATTGCCAAGATCAGGAGCATCTTGTCTCTGAATGATGCTGAGAAACTGATTCACGCCTTTGTCAGCTCTCGATTAGATTATTGTAATTCTTTATTATCTTGTTGTCCTAAAGTATCCTTAAAAAAATCTTCAGTTGATTCAAAATGCTGCTGCTAGAGTTTTTACTGGTTCTAGAAAAAGAGATCATATCACCCCAGTTCTGTTCTCCCTTCATTGGCTTCCCATAGAATTTAGAATCAAGTTTAAAATCCTTCTTTTTACTTTCAAAGCTCTTAATAATCAGGCCCCCCAATATATAAAAAGATCTGATGTTATCTTACCATCCTAATAGAGCATTACGCTCCCAAAATGCTGGCTTACTTGTGGTGCCCAGAGTCTCCAAAAGTACAGTGGGAGGCAGAACCTTCTGCTACCAAGCTCCTTCTCTCTGGAACCAATTACCACTCTGTGTCCGGGAGTCAGACTCGGTCTCTGTTTTTAAGAACAGGGTAAAATCCTTCCTTTTTAATATAGCTTACGTTTAAGGTGGGATTTTGTGTCTCTTAACCCCACTTTTGTTCTGTTATTTGATCCATACTGCTGGTTGACCTCCAATAATGTACTTGGCATCTTACTGTTATGTTCTTTATGTCTGTCCTCTCCATCCTCCCTATCCCCTCACCCCCAGCCAGTTGCAGCAGATGACTGCCCCTCCCTGAGCCTGGTTCTGCTAGAGGTTTCTTCCTGCCAAATGGGAGTTTTTCCTCTCCACTGTCGCTAAGTGCTTGCTCACAGGGGATCGCCTGATTGCTGGGTTTTTCTGAGACTGTGGGTTTTTTTCTGCACTGTGGACCCACAAGACGGCTTCTGTTGTGATGTGGCGCAGTATAAATAAAGCTGAATTGAACTGAATTGAATTGAATTCATTCCCCCCACCCTGGCGGGGCTATGGCAAACCCCAAAGTCCGATTCCCATACATAACACAACAATCCTCCACAAGTATCACTGCTAGTGAGATGATTACAATCAGGATTACTGAAAGTATCATGCCCACCCAATGTCCAAAGATGGATTGAAGCCAAGATGTAAATGCATCAGGTTCATGTCTGGTATTTTGACCAAATTCAGTCCGTACGCCTTCCAAAGCCTCTATAGCACATGTAATACTTCCATCTGGACTTGTGTGGTTAGGGATAAAGGTACAGAACATAGAGCCAAAAATCTGACACACTCCCCCAGACTCTGCCAGGAGCATGTCTAGAGCAATACGATTTTGATATGTCATGAGAGATGTTGCCTTCAGTTGTTCAGGGACTCCTTTCGTCCACTGTAAGTTCAACATCCGCTGCTGGTTATAATAGACATACTCAATCCAAGATTGCATTTTAATAGCTTATATTACCTGTCCAGCCCAAGGAATAAAATGAGTCAACAATGCTGCCTTATAATTTCGCCCTTAAACTCATCCAAAACTCCCCAGACTCTTCCTGTGGAATCTATCCAAGGCCTAACACCACCCAGTGTATCTTCCATAACTGTAAGTGTATCTCTTTTAGCACTGATCTCTGTTTTCACTTGCGTGTCAATCCTGGTATTATCTAGGGTGCCCAATGGGAGAATAGTGAATAGCTTTACTGACTGAATTGGGGCACATGTTCCCTTCCAATTCTTAGGTAATAGACTTAGACTTAGACTAAGACTTAGACTTAGACTTAACTTTATTAATCCCTTTGGGATGACTCCCTCTGGGAAATTTAAAATTTCCAGCAGCATATAAAAGGAGCGTACAGATCAGAAAAGCAAAAAAGAAAAAAATAAACACTTAATATACACAATATAAATGCAAGGCTAAATATGGCTTGTACAAGTGTGGTTAAGTAAAGGTTATTGCACTATGAATGCCCTACTGTCCTTTGTACTCTATGTCCCCCCCCCCTCCAAGTGAGGAGTTATAGAGTGTGATGGCATGGTGGACAAAAGAGTTCTTGAGCCTGTTGGTCCGACACTTGGGAAGGAGCAGTCTTTCACTGAACAGGCTCCTCTGGTCACTGATGACGGTGTGCAGAGGGTGGCTGACGTTGTCCATTATATCCAACAGTTTATCGAGAGTCCTCATCTCTGCCACCGTCACCAGGGTGTCCAGCTTCGCACCGACCACAGAGCTGGCCCGCCTGATTAGTTTATCCAGTCTGGACGCATCCTTCTTGGATATACTGCCCCCCCAGCACACCACAGAGTAAAAGAGGACGCTGGCAACCACCGACTGGTAAAACATCCGCAGAAGTTTGCTGCAGATGTTGAAGGACCGCAATCTCCTTAGGAAGTACATCCTACTTTGTGTCTTCCCATACAAGTGGCTAATGTGTGTTGTCCAATCCAATTTATTATCCAACCACAACCCGAGATATTTGTATGAATCCACAACCTCTACCTCAGCTCCCTCTAACAGGACTGGTTGCGGTCTTGGTCTAGACCTCCCAAAATCAATAACCAGCTCCTTCGTCTTAGAGGTGTTGAGCTGTAGGTGGTTAGTGTGGCACCATGCAGCAAAGTCCCCTACCAGTCTCCGATACTCCTCCTCTCTGTCATCCCTGATACACCCAACAATGGCTGTGTCATCGGCATACTTCTGAATATGACACAGCTCCGAGTTGTAGCAGAAGTCCGAGGTGTACAGGGTGAAAAGAAGAGGGGCCAATACTGTGCCCTGGGGGGCTCCAGTGCTGCAGACAACGGTGTCAGACGTAATATCCTTCAGCCCAACATATTGTGGTCTGCCAGTGAGGTAGTCGGCGATCCAGTCCACCAGGTGGGAGTCCACTCCCATCTTGCTTAATTTATCCCGAAGCAAGGGGGGCCGAATGATATTGAAGGCACTGGAGAAATCCAAAAAGAGGATCCTCACTGTGCCACTTCCCTTATCCAGATGGGAGTGGGCTTGATGAAGCAGGTAGAGGATGGCATCCTCCACACCGACACCTGGTTGGTACGCAAACTGCAGGCGGTCCTAGGCGTGTTGCACCTGGGGTCTGAGGAGGCTGAGGAAGAGCCGCTCCAACGTCTTCATCAGATGTGAGGTGAGTGCCACTGGTCGGCAGTCATTCAGCTTGCTGGGCCGGTTCTTTTTCGGAACTGGAATGATGCGGGATGTCTTCCAAAGAGTGGGCACTCTCCCAATCTGCAGGCTGAGGTTGAAGATCCGTTGTAGTGGTTCCCCCAGTTCTGCAGCGCAGGTCTTCAATACTCTCGGACACACTTTGTCCGGGCCTGCAGCTTTCCTGAGTCGGAGCTTCCTCAGCTGCCCGCTGACCTGTTCTGTGGTAATAAATGGCAAGGGTCATACTGATGTAGAGGAGGGGGGGGGTTTGCAATATTTGGGGGGAGGTGTGTGGAGGGGAGGGGGGGGGGCGTGGCTGTAATGAGGGCCGGGGTGGGAGGGGCAAGGGCAAAGGCTGGTTGAACCTGTTGAAAAAAATCATTCAGTTCATCTGCCCTCTCTATTGTCCCCTCAACAACTCTGGTCTTTGTGTTGAGACCTGTGATGGTCCTCACACCTTCCCAGACCTCCCTCATGTTGTTTTCCCTCAGCTTCTGCTCCACCTTTCTCCTATAGCTGTCCCTGGCTTCCTTCACATAGTATTTCAACTCCTGCTGTGCTGCCTTCATGGCCTCCCTGTCTCTCCTCCTAAAAGCAGCCTTCTTCTTGTTGAGGACCATTTTGACTTCCCGTGTTACCCATGGCTTGTTATTAGGGTAGCAATGGACAGTCTTGACAGGGAAGACCACGTCTGTAAAGAAGTTCAGGTAATCCGTCAAACAGTGTGTCAGCCCCTCTATGTTCTCACCAGGTGGGTCCATCAGCACATCCCAGGCTGTGGTGTTAAAACAGTCTCTCAAGGCACTTTCCTTCTCAGGGGACCATCTCCTGATTGATCGAGTTGTCACAGGTTGCTTTTGAACCAGGGGAATATACAGTGGCTGTAGATAAACCAGGTTGTGATCAGACTTCCCTAGTGAGGGAAGGGGGGTCGCTCTGTATGCATCCCATACATTAACATACAGCAGATCAATTGTCCTGTTGTTTCTAGTCGGACAGTCTACAACTTGATTAAAAACTGCCAAAGTAGCATCCAAAGTTACATGGTTAAAGTCCCCAGAGATGATCATGAGTGCCTCAGGGTGCTGTGTCTGCAGCCTTGCTGTGACTGAATGGATTTTTTCACAGGCAGCAGCTGCGTCCACTCTCGGAGGGATGTAAACACAGACGGTGATCATGTGACTGAACTCCCTCGGCAAGTAATATGGCCGCAGGCTAACAGCTAGCAGCTCGAGATCCCGGCAACATGAAACTGTCTTTACAGAGATATGACCTGGGTTACACCAGCGATTGTTAACATACATGATGAGTCCCCCACCCTTTCTTTTCCCGCTAGCCTTAGTGTCTCTGTCGGCTTTCACAGCAGTGAATCCTAGCAGGTCCACGTTAGCATCCGGTACTAGGTTGTTCAGCCATGTCTCCGTAAAAATGAACAAGCTGCTCTCCCGGTAAATCTGCTGGTTATTCAATGCGGACAACTCATCGATCTTGTTCGGCAATGAGTTCACATTGCCCATGATGACGGAGGGAATCGACGGTTTGAAGCACATACGTTTTTTCGCTAGCTCAGCCTTTAGCTTAGCCCCGGCCTTGCAGCCCCATGGTCTCCTCCTCAGCTCCGCCGGGATAGGATGTCATATCCCGGCTCGTCCCTTTATTCGCAGAGCCAGCAGTTCCTCCCATGAATAAGTGAAGAATATGGGCCATATCCTCATTTGGCCAGACCAAAACCACACATCTGATCTAGGCTGGGACATATCTTGCATCTCAGAATAACCGGTGTTATTTACAGCTAAAGTGTTAGCACAGTAAGTCAGGGTTCCCACATTCAGACTGCCTTTTTGTTTTACATACAAAACAGGTATAATTTCAATTGTAGGGCTGAAATGGCAGAGTCATCCTCTCTATTGGTGGGAAGAGGTAATGCATGTTAGCGCAAACCTCCTTAGGTTTGGGAGTTGAAAACAGGTGGATCAGACAATTGAATCCCTGTGGATCTCTGTTGGGATGCAGCGGGAATGGCACTGTTGCTAATCCTGGTCTTGCAGCCGCACAAGCATAACAATCGGCCTGGTCTTGTATTACTGTGTGGACTGAATATTGTACCCAAGCTAACCATTCATTTTGATCTACATATCCTGTTTCTACTGCTATGCGGTCCTTAACTGTCTGCACATCTAGATAAGTCACCACCTTGGCATTCAAAGATTTCGTGGTTGTATTCATGACTTTACAAGTCACACTGGTGACCACTGTGATCTTTAACAATCCCACTGTTTTTTTCCCCTGGCATGTTTACTCCCAACACTAAATAAAAAGATGAGCCTATTGTATTGTGGGGGAGTTTTGATATATTCACGCTAAGCCCAAGCAGGTTCTCTTTCACTGATTTACTGTAGGCTATCCTCTGTAACGTGAAATAGGAATATTAATAAATAATAAATATGATCAGGTATGAATTATTTAATTTATATTGATGTATTGGAATCTGAGCTCAAATCTCATTTCATATACATCAGAAAAGTTAAACACTCGTAAGGGGCACCAGCTTCTATCTTTAAGAAGCAATTTGATCTTTAATTTCACTTTATACCTGTTTGATTACTCAATAAATTAATCAATAATCAGTCTCAAAAATTTTCCGTGAATTCGATACCTGGGCTTGAAACAAACTCAGAATGAAATAAATTCCCAACAACTTCTCATTTTTAAATATTTATTAAACGAAATGATTAATAGACATTGAAATAATTTCATTAATAATTATAAAATCAATCTTGTAAATGATAGATTAACAATGTCAATATTTTCGGAACCAGGGTTAAACTGAGAAACGAATTTCTATCAGTTTGAGTTAACAGATTATCAAAAACAACGCAAATTTATGGAGAAAGTTTGCTAATTATGAAAAAGTCCTAAATTAATCTTAAGAAAATAAAAACGGAATTTTAATGAAAAGAAGAGTTATGTTAAGGGCTTCTTAATTTGCATCTGATTAGATATACAATTATTACCGAGCCTCAGAAGTTAATTCAGCAGTGAATTAAAGTTTTTACAGCTCACGTGCTTCTGGTGAGGTTAGTTCTGTCGTCCGTCTTCGTGGATGTTGGGGGAAAATATCTGCCAGCAGATATTTTCAGGGTCCACAGTTCAACCTTTAAATTCAAGCGGTCGAACGGGGCTGGATCTTGGCCGTATGACCCACAGTTGGAACGGGTTCTAGCCAGATGGTGCCGACGTTTCTTCGGAGCGATGTTTGATGAACAGCCTTGATTCCTCAGCTGCACGTGACGTGGAATGCTGTGTCTTTCTTCAAGAGGTTTTCGATAATAATTAAAAGATATCTAATCCGATTTCAAATTAGAAAAGAAACTTTCGGACTTTAGATAAAAATAGCTTCTGGTGGGTGCTTGGTCAAGAAAAATATTATAAAAATAAAGTCAAGATTAAAGTTTACCTTAAAATTAAACAAACGGCGGTTTTACAGAAAGTTTAACAAAAAGTGATAAATTAAGAATTGGAGTTTGACTCCGATTAAGAATTGAGCTCAAAGAAAAAGGAATTCCTAGGCATTTAAGAGAAGAAGAAAATACACAGTTACATGAATTACAAGTTATCTGCTCTGTGTTCAAAAAAACGCCATGTGGTCCTTTGTTCTCCCTTGCTGGGTGTAGGCAATGGGAGCAGCCGAAAAGAGAGAGAGGCGAAAAGCGCGTCCGGAGCAGAAAGAGGCTGGAAAAAGAGTCTCTCTCCTTTTTATAAGCTCTGTTGAGTTTCGCGGGATTCCGGCCTGACGGGAATCTCAGCCAATGAGCGTCCTTCGTGGGCGGGCTCGATGAACTT
This sequence comes from Pholidichthys leucotaenia, assembly GCA_020510985.1. Taxonomy (NCBI): domain Eukaryota; kingdom Metazoa; phylum Chordata; class Actinopteri; order Cichliformes; family Pholidichthyidae; genus Pholidichthys; species Pholidichthys leucotaenia. Next base: position 370,503,875 of record CM035842.1, on the reverse strand, counting down.
TTAGTCCAATGAACAAACAGTCTATTTTTCGGAGTCCTTTGGAGTGAAGAGTTGTCGTGCAGAGATTGGCTGTGGGAGTCACATGGTTTTAGAGGCAAAACTGATACATACTGGAAGTTAATATTTGCCTTTATGTATTAAACTAAGATAACTTTAGTGATTAGTATAAATTATAAGCAGTGCTTCTAAATCAACATGCAGGAGTAAACATTCATCTAAACATTGGCATGCATATATATATATATAAAATCACAGATTAATGCATTTCACACATATTTTCCACATCAAAAACATCAGAGTCCATCTGCATTTTCATAGTTCTGAAAAGAATGAAGGTTTAGAATTAAGTTTGTAATAATGTACTTTAAAGTTGTTTACTGTTTAAATCCAGCATGTCCACAGTTTAAGGAAATTAGCTGAGTCGTTGATCTGTGTAGGTTTTATGGGGGCAATAAAAGTGAAGCCGGACATTGGGGGAAATTCCTTAGGCTGGTTTTAACAAAAGAAGATTTCAGCTGTGGCCTGGGGGAAGAAAATCCATTTCTTTGCGTTATTCCTGGATGAAACAAAAATGTCTTTAAGCAGGAGAATAATTATTGCTGAGCCAAAGTGAGATGATGCTACACCTCTAAACAGCTTTAGGTCTTGTTGTAAACAGGCAAGGGTATTTGCTGGTGGTGGTTTTGTGTACCTCCTTTTGAGGGCCGGAAATCCACCAGATAGGGTTACATCCAGCGAGAAGGTCATCTACCAAGGGTTCCTTTTTATCTATTGCACACATGAAAACATTATGCACTCTCCAAATAACTTCAGAAGTCCCACAATCAAAAAATTAATACCTTGTGCTTTCCTTTTTGAGCATACACCTTTATTTTTGCACCATACTTATCACCTGAGACTGTGGCCTCTGATTGCCTAGTTTTATGAATGCTTTGGTGGAGTTGAATTTTCTACCATAGGACTGGAAAGGACATAATTAGTGACAGGAGCAAAAGGATGCAAATAGTCTCCCTTGTGGTGCAGTTAGGCAGTGTTGGTGTCATCACTGCTATTTGCGCTGGCTATGTCAGCAACAGTTTGTAAAAGGGGGCGATTTGGCTCAGCAGCTCTAGCTCAATCAATCACAAGAATACAATTTCTGAGTTTTCTTTTTTTCCACACTTGTACTGTGTGTGAAGTGGCCTTTATTACTTTAAAAAGTCCTTGCCACTTTGGTGAGTCCCAATGAGGTCTCACTACTTTTTGCCACAACCAGTTACCAGGTTCCAATCAGGTGTCGTCTCCTCGTGTGTCCTTGTTGAGAATGTCTGCAACCTGTTGAGAGAGAACTTCAGATATTTTCCTTAGACTCTTGATGTATTGTGACAGTTCTACATCTTGACTATTCCTAGGAGTCAAAGGTGAATTAACAAATGGTCCTGGTGTGGGACACATATGTATCACTTTAAGCCTCACATCTCAGAGCAGAACAAAGAACTGAGTCTCCTTGGAGATAACAGGAGGATGTGAAAGTTTAGTCTTTGGTATGCAAGAGACGGCCTTGGGGGATTTCCTGGTGTGCCAGAGACTGTGAAGAGGATGTTATAGGATTTAAGAGTAGATGCATTGTTACTTGTGTTTAAATGCAATGTGACTGTGAGCTTTGAGAGTCCTGGATATATAAAGGACGAATGTCTGTGTTTTTCCTCTCTTTCTGCTTTGCTGATGTTGGAAGATGTGAATAAACCTGACTCGTGAGATAAACTCTGCCTCGTCATTTTCACATTTCCACACTGGTGACCCTAAGACGTATCATGGATGAAAGAAATTCCCCGGGCCAGCCGAGTCAGGAGCTCCCAGCCAAGCGTATGCCGCTACCGTCCAGCTACCTGACTTTTGGCAAGACAATCCACGCTCCTGGTTCCACTTGGTCGAAGCACAGTTCGCCCTCCGGGGGATCACAGTAGATGACACGAAGTTCTACCATGAGATTGCAAAGCTCGACAACCGCACGGCTCGGCATGTGGAGACCCTATTGGAGCGGCCACCGGCCAACGACAAATACGACGGGTTGAAGGCTGCGCTTATCCGGTGCTTCACTCTCTCAGTCGAGGAGAGAGTGGAGAGGCTCCTGGCTTCTGAACGACTTGGGAGATGGCACGCCCATTGACCTGATGGAGAACATGCTGAGGTTGAGGGGCTCAGACGACGAAGACTTCATCTTCACCCACATTTTCCTCAGGACCCTATCGTCGGCCACGAGAGCAGCCCTGACCAGTTCGCCGTTGTTGGCCCAGCGGGACTTCCGCGCGCTGGCCCAGGAGGCGCATCGGATTCTCAACGCCAGCAAACAGCGCGCGGCCACCGCAGCAGCAAAAGTTCGGCGCGGCGGCCGGAGATGGCGGGGGGCCAGAGACGGCGGTAGCAGAATCACCGACGACGGTGGCGGCGGGGGGCAAGGATCGCGGAGGAGACACCCTCTGTTTCTACCATCGCCGCTTTGCAGAGAAGGCAAGCAAATGTATACCACCATGCCAATTCAAGCGCTCGGGAAACGCCAAGACCGGGGGTCGTTAGCAGCTGCGACCCTCGGGGAGGAGAACAAGCTGCTCTACTTGAAGGATGCACGCTCGGGCAGGCATTTCCTCGTGGACACAGGCTCCCAGTTGAGTTTCATCACACACTTCCTCCGCTGACCGGCTGGCAGTTTCCGGAGGTCCCGGGGTGGCAGCAGCGAACGGCTCGGAGATTAAGACCTTTGGTGAGAGGACTCTGCTTCTGTCTTTACACGGCCGTACATTCGAGTGGACTTTTGTCATAGCAGCAGTGAATTCAATATGTTGGGGCTGATTTTCTGTGCTCACATGGTTTGTTGGTTGATCTCGCTAACAGGCGCCTGGTTAATGCACTTTCTTTCGATTCTATTCCCTGTACAGCCCGAGTGGCCCCGCCAACAGCACAAGCCAACATCACAGCTGCAAGCGGTAAGTTCCACACACTGCTCACTCAGTTCCCGGCACTCACGGTTCCCACATTTTCAGCAGCCATCGCTAAACACGGGGTGGAACATTTTATTACTACCACCGGCCCACCCGTTTTTGCAAAAGCTCGGCGCTTGGATGCAGCTAAACTGACCATAGCACGCGAGGAGTTCGCCAACCTGGAAAGGTTGGGCATCATCAGGCGTTCTAACAGCCCGTGGGCTTCCCCGCTTCACATGGCGACCTTGCGGAGATTTCCGCAGGTTGAACAACACCACAGCGCACGACCGCTACCCAATCCCCCATATCCAAGATTTTTCCGTTCATTTGGCGGGGCGCGCGTTTTTTCTAAGATAGACTTGGTCCGCGGTTACCACCAAGTCCCAGTGCGCGCAGAGGACATACCCAAAACAGCGGTAATAACTCCGTTTGGTCTATTCAAGTTTTTGTGCATGCCATTTGGGCTTAAAGGTGCCGCGCAGACGTTCCAACGCATGATGGATGCGGTGTTGTGCGATCTCCCTTTCGTATTCGTCTACCTGGACGACATCTTAGTAGCCAGCGCGTCCGAAGACGAACATGAAAACCACCTCACGGCAGTTTTCCGGAGGTTGGGAGAGCACGGTTTAATAATCAACCCAGCGAAGTGTCAGTTCGGGGTGACGCAGATTGATTTTTTGGGGCATCGCGTCTCTCCAGAAGGAGCGGTTCTGCTGCCTGACAAAGTGCACGCGGTAGCAAATTTTCCCCAGTCACAAACGGTCAGGGCATTCCAGGAGTTTTTAGGAATGGTGAATTTTTATAATCGTTTCCTCCCCCGCGCAGCGCAGCTCATGCAACCACTGTACGCCGCGCTCAAAAAACAAAAACCCGCGAATAAGATGGAATGGTCCCCGGAGCGAGAACGAGCGTTCTTGGAAGTCAAGGCAGCCCTGGCCAATGCTGCATTGTTGGCGCATCCGGACCCAACGGCCCGCATAGCGCTCACTACTGATGCGTCAGATGTGGCCATAGGGGCGGTCGTGGAGCAGCATGTAGCTGGGGCTTGGCAGCCGCTCGCCTTTTTCAGCAGGACTTTGCGAGATAGTGAACGAAAATACAGCGCGTTCGACAGGGAGTTGTTAGCTCTCCACTTGGCCATTCGCCACTTCCAGTTCTGGCTGGAGGGACGCCGTTTCACCGCGTTCGTTGACCACAAGCCACTGACATTCACGATGGCCAAGGTTTCAGAACCGTGGTCAGGCCGGCAGCAGAGGCAGCTGGCTGCAATCTCAGAGTTTACTACCGATATTCAACACGTAGCGGGTAAACTTAATGTAGTGGCAGACTGTCTCTCGCGCGCCGTAACTGCTCCAGTCCGCGTAGGGGTAGATTATACTGCCATGACCGCGGAGCAGGCTAGCGGCATGGAAGTATGCACGGCCCCAGTCCGCGTGGGGATAGATTATGCAGCCATGGCCGCGGATCAGGTTAGCGATGCAGACGTGTGCGCTCTCCAGTCTGGACCAACAGGGTTAAGGCTGGAGAGCAGGGTGCTGTAAGATGGTATGCCCCCCCCCAATCTGCAATGTCTCCACCGGACGACTGCGTCCGGTGGTGCCGACCGCATGGCGTCGCCGCGTTTTTGACTCGATTCATTCTCTGGCGCACCCGGGGGTGCGCGCGTCTGTCAAAATGGTAGGAGAGAAGTTTGTGTGGCCGAGCCTGCGCAAGCACGTTAAGGAGTGGGCAAGGGCCTGCATGGCTTGCCAGCGAGCCAAAATACACAAACACACTAAAGCCCCCTTAGAGTCATTTCACATCCCGGCCAAGAGGTTCGATCATGTGCATGTTGACCTCGTAGGCCCCCTCCCGCCGTCACAGGGGTGCACACATCTTTTGACAATGGTGGACCGCACCACGCGTTGGCCTGAAGTGGTCCCACTGGCATCAACCACAGCTGAGGAGGTGGCGCGCGCGTTTTTAATGGCTTGGGTAGCGCATTTTGGAGTTCCGTCGGATATTACGTCTGACAGAGGTCCTCAATTTGTTTCCGAGCTTTGGTCAGCGATGGCCCGCAGCCTGGGGGTAACGATCCACCGCACTACCGTGTACCACCCCCAGGCTAATGGTTTATGCGAACGTTTCCATAGGTCATTGAAAGCAGCCCTCAGAGCGTCGCTTATGGATGCAAATTGGGTAAACAGGCTACCGTGGGTTTTATTGGGGTGGCGTTCTGCACCTAAAGAGGACTTAAAAGCCTCCACAGCTGAGTTGGTGTTTGTGCAGCCACTCCAGCTGCCCGGGGAGTTTCTCCCGGATAATCCTGCGCCAGAGTGCCCCCCTGCTCAGAGGTTACTGAGTGACACGGGAGCGAGCACGTTTCCTGGCCCCGTTCATCACAGTTTTCCGCGCGTTTTTGTACCTAAGGCTTTAAAAAATGCGGAGTTTGTCAGACACGATGCTCAGCGCCCAACCCTGCGACCGCCTTATGATGGCCCATTTAGAGTGCTGGAAACAGGTGATAAGCATTTTTTGCTAGATTTGGGGGGCAGGAGGGAAACAATTGGCATAGACAGACTCAAACCTGCTTTTGTGATGGCTGACGAAGCTGTGCAGTTGGCGAGAGCTCCTCGACGCGGCAGACCTCCCAGGGAGCATGCCCCAGAGCTCCCACAGGGATTGACTAACAGTTCTCATCCTCAGATAGCAGATTCACAGCAGGATGGTGCCGCGGGAGTGGTAAAGCCCGCTTACAGCAAGTTCGGAAGACGACTGAAGCCCAAACAGCACGTGGACTGATGTTTGTGATTTTATCAGGATATGCAGACTGTGTTGTATTGTTTCATCTTAGATGTTTAGTGGGGGGGGGGTCATGTGGCACACATATTTGAGTTGCTTAGGCTGCATATGTATATTACTGTTGCCTCACGTCTCAGAATGAACAATAAGTCTGGGTCTCCTGGGGATAACAGGAGGGTGCGAAATGTGACCTTTAGAGATGGCCTTGAGAGACTTCCTGACCACCAGGATTTTAGGTGGAGGGGAGAAGACCTGGGGGACGATGTATTGTGTCTTGGGATTTAAAGACAATGTGACTCTGTACTTTGATGTCCCGGGTATAAAAAGGACAGATGTGGGAGGATGGGTCTCTTTTTCTGTTTGGAGGATGTTGGAGTCAAGTGAATAAATCTGATTTGAGAAATAAACTCAGCCTCATCTTTTCACGCTCTCCACAGGGGCCCATATCTGCTCAATACAACTTTATTTATATATCGCCATTTCACAACAACAGTCATCTCATAGCACTTTCAACTGTAGGGGAAACCCCCACAATTGAAGAAAGACTCCAGCAATCAGGTGATCCTCTGTGAGCAGCACTTGGTGATGGTTGAGAAAAAAAACTCCCTTTGAACAGGACAAAACCTCCAGCAGAACCAGGCTCAGGGAGGGGCAGTCATCTGCTGTGAATGGCTGGGGGGTGAGGGGATAGAGAAGAAGAAGAAGAAGAAAAGAACAGACATGTAGAGAGCAAACAGCACAACGAGGACTCAGTCTATAGGAGAGAACAAACAGATGTTACTGACTAGCAAAAATATTTCATTGAGAGTGAAGAAAGGAGTGAAGCCTAGTGCATTGTTGGCGGTCCCCCGGCTGTCTAAACCTATAAGCAAAGGAGGGTTCAGGGGCACATGATCCCACCGTAATTATAAGTTATAGCAAAAAAAGGAGGTTTTAACCCTATTCTTAAAAACAGAGATCGAGTCTGACTCCCAAATCCAGATTGGCAGCTGGTTTCACAGGAGAGGAGCTTGATGAAGTTGATGAAGGCTCTGCTTCCCAATGTACTTTTGGAGATTCTAGGTATTTCAAATAAGCTTGCATTTTGGGAGTGTAATGCTCTGTTAAGATGATAGGGTAGTATCAGATCTTTTAAATAAAGGGGGCCTGATTATTTAGGGCTTTAGAAGTGAGAAGAAGGATTTTAAACTTAATTCTATACTTTATGGGAGGCCAATGAAGGGAGGCCAGAACCGAAGTGATATGATCTCTCTTTCTAGCACCTGTTAAAACTCTTGCTGCAGTATTTTGGATCAGATGAAGGCTTTTTAAAGATGTTTAAGGACAGCCTGATAATAAAGAGTTACAAAATCTAATCTAGAGGTAACAAAAGTGTGGATTAGTTTCTCAGCATCACTCTGAGACAAGATGCTCCTAATCTTGGCAATATTACACAAATGATAGAAGGCAGTCTTAGAAACAAGTTTAATATGTGAATTAAAAAACAGGTCTTGATCAAAAATTATCTGTTGAATCAATCACTATTTCTTTTCTTGGCCCTGTAGAGGCAGGAAAAACTCCCATGGAGGCCTTTAACATGCGTTTGGGATTGAACTTCTGGCATGCTTCACATTCAGTGACGACTAGCTCTGCAACCTCAATCAGGTATGGATGCCACCATTGTGTTTTGGTCAAAGCAGAGATTTTTTTTTTTTAGACATGGCCTTTTAAGTGTGCCTTTTTGCACAATAGCAACAACACCTTAGCTGGGGCTACTAGCCTTCCATCAGCTGATCTCCACAAACCTTCTTCATCTTTCTTTGCTCCTTTCTCTATCCACCTACTTTTTTCTTCAGGTCTTCCCTTCTCTTGTAACTACTTAATTTCCTCTATGCCTAGTTCCATGCACTCCTGATCTTCTTTCTGTACCATCATGCTTGCTTGAGTAACATAGCCACCTCCTTGCTCATCAGCTTGGAGATTTGGAACAGCTTTCATGTCTGTTTCCACAATTGCTGAACAGTCAAGAGGTTCACCTATGAACATGTCTTCTGCCATATTTGTCCCTTCACTTGTGTAAATAACATTTGGTGCTTGCAGTATTCTTTTCAGCCTTTGTGTTCGTTTGGCTGAGAGTGTGAACAGTACACTTTGTAGGTATGAAGCTACCCCATGGATAGTGTGTACTATCACAGTATGTTGCATTGTGATGTGTGAGGTTTTTTCCAACGCTTTAGCTATTGCTGCAACATGACGTGTGCATGGTGGGTGTCCTTTCTCTATATTATCTAATGTTGAGCTGTAATCATTAGAACTGACCTGGACCCTGTACCATCCCCCTTCTGATACAGTACAGCGTTCACAACGCCAGACTGTTCAGAAACATCAAGATGAAATGGGGAAGAGTAATCAGGTGGTTTTAGTGAACATGCATGTGACATCAGTTGTTTTGAGTTCAGTGAAGGCACCCTCAACCAAAGTGGTCCATTGCAAGGGTGATGTGAGATTATTATGTCCTGCTTCCTTAAGGAGATTACGCAGTGGTTGAATAAGCGCAGTGTAATTTGGAACAAAATTTTTGCTGTATCTGGTAAGTCCCAAAAATGACATAATTTCCCTCACAGTGCATGGTTTAGGGTGTGAGAGAATTGATGACCTTTGGGACAGGGACACCACGGCATCGCCAGATGTGATTAGCCTGCCCAAACAGTGAACTCTGGGGCAACAACACTGTATTTTCTTGCGGCTTAATTTATAGCCTTTCTGATAGAGGTGTTTCAGAAGGAGCTCCGTGGCTGAGAGTACAGAAGCAGCAGTGGGACCCGCTAACAGCAGATCATCCACATACTGCAACAGTAATGTGTCAGGCGGCATGAATAAGTCCTGCAAATGTCACAGTATGTGATTAAAAATAGCTGGTGAGTCAACAAAACCTTGTGGTAGACTGCTGTAAGTATATTGCTGACCCTGATAGGTGAATGCAAAAAGAGGCCTGCTGTCTGCATGTAGTGGGATACTAAAAAAGGCATTAGATATATCCACTACAGTGAAAAACTTATGTTGTGGAGTAATGTTATTCAGCAGCAGGTAAGGATTTGGAATAGTGTAATTTGTAGGCACTGCTACAGCATTAATGGGTTGCAGATCATGACTCATCCTGTAGTCCGGTTTCCCAGGCTTCTCTACAGGAAGAATTGGCATGCTCCAAGGGGATTGTGTTTGTACCAGGACCCCTGCCTGGAGAAGACCCTGTATTGTCCCTGTTATACCTGTCTCTTTCTCCTTTGGGAGAGGATAATGTCCTCACCATACAGGCTGAGTGCTTGGTTTGAGTGAGATTTTTACTGGTGTACAGGTAATCAGACCAACATCTGCAGAGCTGTCTGACCATAGAGAGGGAGGCATAGACTCCAACAGTGCATCAGAATCTGGGTGATCAGTGTTTTCTCCACCATGTGTTCAGTCAAAGTGTAATCTTTGTGGGGTGGCCTGTATTATCACATTGCTTGATATACAATAACAATCTGCAGATGGTGAATAATGTAAATCCCTACATTGTGTGACAACCCAGTCAGTAAACTTAAACTTAAGACAGTTTTTCACCATTGGTCCCAATACCCTTGCCTCCACCCCTGCGGACAACCCTAGTGTCACATGAGGTGCAGCAGTGTCAGAGAGGGCATATAGAAATAGCAAATAGAATGGCAAATCTTTATTCAAACAGACTGCAGCAGCCACTCCTTGTGGGCTAACATAAATGTCCTTGCACACCAAATCCTGAACCCCCACCAGAGTCTCCCACTGATCATCATGCAGTTCTTGGTCATCATGTGAGTAGTTCATTGTACAGTGGAGTGGATCATGTGGGGGGTCATATGGCTGAACAGTCTATCCATGAGGCCCAGGAAATATATTTGTTTATCAACTGATTTTTGTCAGGGCTCACATCATTCAGCTGTAACCACCAAACAGTTGCTGAAGAGGTTTGATCTTCCTCCAATCCAACTTCCTGAGCTTGAAGTTGTGGAGCATTCAGGGGAGTGGACAGATCTGATGTACACCGAAGCATGGTTCCATCAGGCAGACACACCACAGTTCCAGTAGAAGCAAAGTTGATGTGCTCTTTTATTTTAAGAAGTGCATCTATTCCCAGAAGATTTACAAGACAGCCCGTGAAGTACAGAAAAGAATGAACAAAATCAATTCCGGCTAATGAACAGTTCAATGGTACTGAGAAAGGGAGACGCTTCGGGGTTCCAGAGATGCCAACAACTGATGTATAGTTAGTGGACTAGGGTAGTGAAGTTGATATTGACAAAAAATGAGCCCCTATATCCACCATAACTTCATAAGTTTTGTCTCCCACCTTAAGGGATAGCATTGGGTCCGAAAGTGCTCCCTCTTCAGTGTGGCTCCCTAGGCCCCGTCATTGTTGTTTGGGCATCATTTTCTTGTTGGGAGCCATGTGATGTTGTTGTGGTTGTTATGGTACTGAGGACTGGTCAGGCCACACCCCTGGTGCTGGGGGTGGGATGGGCGTGTACATCATCTGTGTACGCCCTCTATTAGCAGGCGGATTTCTGCAGTCACGTGCCCAGTGTCCCGGTCTTCTGCACCGGTAACACGTCTTGTGCTGGGGCAGGTGATCAAATGCCTCCTCTGTATGCACCTCTACCACGCCCTCTCTGAGGTGGGCGAGGATACCATTGTTGTTGTGGTGCCAACACATAGGGTTCAGCAGGGACTGGACCATTAATGGCCTGAGGGGTTGCCACTGTAATGGCTGGAGCCTGTACAGTAGTTTTTAGCTTTTTAATCCTTATTCAATACTTCTCGCGTTGCTTTCAACTGAGCTCTCACCAACTGATTTGACAAATCTGCAGTTTCAGCCTCTTTCTCCATTTTGTTTCTTTTGCTATTGCTTAACATAATGACACACATGTGAGAGCCATGTTAGATAGATAGATAGATAGATAGATAGATAGATAGATAGATAGATAGATAGATAGATAGATAGATAGATCTTTAATTGTCATTGTCACAAGTACAATGAAATTCAAAGTGCTCACCAGTCACTGCCCCATTTATAAAAACATTGCCCCATTATAAAAAACATAGACCTAAAATTACTAAAATTCAGTTTAAAATAATAATTAAAAAGAATAAATAACTAGCCACATTCACACAGACATCAACACAGGACATCATGCACACACAGTCATAACAAAAAGCATTCAGCAACATACAGTCATGTCCATTTAGCACATTACTTCCTCGTTTTATTCAGAATTGTTATTGCTGTTGGATAGAAGCTGTGTTTGAGTCTGTTTGTCCTTGTGTTCATTTGTCTATATTGTTTCCCAGATGGGAGTAGTTCAAACAATGAATGTCCAGGATGTGAAGTATTCTTTAAAATATTTTGGGCTTTCTTCTGGTAACGGGAGCGGTGTAGGTCTTCCAGCATGAGGACAGGGCAGCCAATAATCTTCTGGGCGGTGTCAATGACCCTCTGGAGTGCTTTCCTCTGAGCTACTGTGCAACTACTGTACCAGATGCATATACAGTATGTTAATATGCTCTCAATGGAAGCTCGATAAAAGGACACCAGCAGCCTCTGTGTGATGTTCTCCTTCCTGAGAATCCTCAGGAAGTACAGTCTCTGCTGGGCCTTTTTCGCCAGCTCAGAGGTGTTCACACTCCAGGACAGGTTCTCCTCTATGTGGACTCCCAGGAAACGGATGTCAGCTACCCTCTCTACACAGTCTCCGCTGATAATGAGAGGGGGAAATCTCTGTCTTCTTCCTCCTGTAGTCTATTATCAATTCTTTGGTCTTAGAGGTGTTCAGGAGAAGGTTATTATCTTTACACCATGATGACAGCCACACCACCTCATCTCTATAGGCAGACTTGTCCCCCCCCGAAATGAGACCCACCACTGTAGTGTCTTCTGCAAACTTCACGATGGTGTTATTGTGATGGGCGAGGGTGCAGTCATGTGTATACAGACAGTAGAGCAGGGGACTCAACACACAGCCCTGGGGGGATCCGGTACTGAGGCTTAGGGCTGTAGATGTATAATGGCCCACCCTGACTCTCTGTCTGCGACCAGAGAGGAAACTGCTGATCCACATACATATGGCCTGAGGAAGCCCCAAGTCTCCCAGCTTGACCGCCAGTTTGTGTGGAAGAATGGTGTTAAATGCAGAGCTGTAATCCACAAAGAGCATCTGCACATAGCTCCCCTGCCGCTCCAGGTGGGCTAGAGTGGCATGGAGTGCTGTGGCCACCGCATCTTCTGTGGATCGATTCGTTCTGTAGGCAAACTGGTAGGGGTCAAGACTGCAGGGCAGGGCTGCTATGATATGACTACGGACCAGCCTTTCAAAGCATTTCATCACCACCGGGGTGAGTGCGACTGGTCTGTAGTCGTTGAGGCTGGAGATGTGAGGTTTCTTGGGTAAGGGGACAATGATGGAGGACTTCAGGCAGGATGGGACAGTGGACTGTGCCAGGGATTGGTTGAAAATCTTAGTAAAGACTCCAGCCAGCTGATCTGCACAGTCTCTCAGCACACGTCTGGGGATACCGTCCGGACCCGCTGCTTTTCTTGGGTCGATGGACCGCAGGGTGCGCCTCACCTCATGTTCCTCCAAGGTGAGGAACGTACTGCTGTGGGCCTGGTGTAAGTTGGCCGAGACAGGTGCAGCAACCTCAAAGCGGGCAAAGAAGATATTCAGCTCCTCCGCCAGCGTGAGGTCACCTACCGTGGTACCTGGATTAGTTCGATAGTTGGTCAGGTGCTGGATGCCCTGCCACACCTGCTGGCTATTATTGCTGTCCAGATGGTCCTCAATCCTCCTCCTATAGTCTGCCTTAGCCTCTCTGATGCCCCTGTTCAGGTTGGCCCGAGCTGTGCTGTAGAGTTCGCTGTTGCCCGACCTGAAGGCGATGTTTCTCTCCCTCAGCAGTTGCTGGACCTCCCGGTTCATCCAGGGCTTCTGGTTAGGGAAGATACGGATCCGTTTGTTCACTGTGATAGTGTCTATGCAGTTCTTGATATAGCACAGCACACTATCTGTGAACAGCTCCAGGTCCTGATGTTCGAAGACTTCCCAGTTGGTCCTATCGAAGCAATCCTGCAGCTGCTAGGAAACATCCTCCGGCCATATGGCAACAGTCTTAGAGATGATGGGAGCAGTTTTTCTAAGGGGTGCATATGCAGGAATTAATAGCATGGACAGATGGTCAGACTGGCCCAGATGTGGTAATGGTCTAGCCCTATAGCCCAGTTTTATATTTGAATAGACCTTGTCCAAAGTGTTAAGTCCCCTAGTAGCACACTTGACATGCTGATGGAATTTAGGGAGTGCTGCCTTTAAGTCTGCATGATTGAAAGCCTCCGCTATAACTTGCACGGCGTCAGGGTAAATAATCTGTGTATAGCTAATGCTAGCATGTAGCAATCCGATAGCTGAGTTAGCATTAGCATCCGGTGGAATGTAAACAGCCGTTACTAATACTACAGAAAACTCCCTAGGGAGGTGAATAGGTCTGCACTTAACAGTCAGATACTCTATGTCCGGTGAACAGTGACTTTCCATAATCACTGAGTTAGTACACCAGCTGTTATTTACAGTACATACACACAGAGCCCTCCTCCTCTGCTCTTACCGGAATCCGCTGTTCGGTCATAGCGCTGTGTAGTGTACCCCGCTATCTCGATAGCCGAGTCCGGGATAAATGATTGAAGCCAGGTCTCGGTGATAAGAAGAATGCATACATCCCTGGCACAGTTGTTTACCTTAATCTGTAACCTTAGTTCCTCCATCTTGTTCATGAGAGATCTGGCGTTTGAGAGGAAAAGGCTGGGAAGCGGTGGTGTGAATGACTGCTTCCGTAGCCTTACTAGCACGCCGGCCCTACAGCCCCGCTTCTGCTTCCTCTCCCTCTGCCGCCTGCGCCTCCTCCCCACTGAGATAGTAATCCACTGAGAGCCGGGACTCCTCGCTACTTCCACCGGGATCTTGTGTGAGCGGAGAAACTCACTTGTAACTTTCCCCTCGTAGCATATTCCAATCTTCAGAATATCATGTCGGCTATAGGTGATATTCGCTCGGCAGAATGTGCAGAATGTGCACAAAACAAACACGTTAAACAAAAAACACATCCAAATACCACTCTGATTGGTAAACCACTGAGCTGTTGCAACTGTGTGCGCCGCCATAATCGCCATTACCATGTTTCCCAGGGTTGAGTGTTCAAGCCAACAACTCCCTCGAGTGCAGTCCTTACAGGTGGTGGCACTGATGACTGTATCACATTGCGGAATACTGCAAGTGTGGTAGGGTTGTTACAAGGGTTTTCTCCAGTCATATCTGCTCAAAGTGCCAAACGTCTGTCTACATAAGCTCCAGCATCCTCTCCTGGTTTCATAGGCATGTCTGTTAATTCAGCACTCGTGAGATCAACATGGAACATTCTCCTCATTACTGTAAAAATTTCATCACTGTGATCTCTGAATGGTGCTTCATCTGCTATATCAATAGTGCTTGCCTCTTCCTATATATTCTTCAACATAGAGGGTGAGGTATGACTGGCGATAATTCACCTGATGTCCGCCATGCATAGATGGCAGCCCACCGTAGCCTTCTGCATAGCCCTAATCCAGGGAGAACCTCCCAAAGTTAAGGGAGGCAGTGTGTCGCATATACCCTTCAGGTCCTTAAATTACCATTCCACATATTGGGCAGTCCCATCTTCAGTTGCAATCATGGGTGCCATATTTGAATAGTTTTCCTCAGTGTGTCACCTACTTTAGTGCGAGAAGTTCTCTCATCTAGATTATCATGTGTGGTACCATAAGCATTAAATTTCCACTTTCTTGGGCCAACGTTTTTGTTCCTAGTTTCATCATATTCTCCAATATGTCTTTTTTCCCAACACACTCTGCAGTCTGCTTATATCATCCTCAGACAGCTGACTTATCATGTGTGAAACCTCCCTTCCCAGTTCACCATTCTCATCCTGTAAATCCTCTTCCTCCACAACATCTTTTGGCTTAGACTGAAGACATGCTGGAGTTGGTGTAGTTAAGGACACCCTAACCTTACCCTGTTGACTTGATCCTTACTGTGGTGGGTCAGTATGTTCACTAAGGGAATGAGCAGTTATTATATCATGCATCCCTTTTCCAGCATTTTCCTCGTCCAATTTGCCTAACATAAGATAAGATAAGATAAGATAAGCCTTTATTAGTCCCACAATGGGGAAATTCCAGGATTGCAACAGCACAGGGATAGCAACACTCAGAGCAACACTCAAGAAGACAAGAAAAAACAAGAGCAGTGAATATACTACATATGTACATATAAATATATTAATATATAAACACACAGTGCGGAGCATTGTAGCTAGATGGAATAAATATATAAATATATAAACACACACAGTGCTGAGCATTGTAGCTAGATGGAATGAACAGCATAACCGTCTACTTAGTTATCCTACATGGTATGATTATGTACCCATACATATTGTCACCCTCCGTAGCGACCGGTATTGTCCTAGTTGTATACCGGAGGGAACCATTGTGTAAGTCTATTGCGTCTTTTGCATTCAATACTATTAGGTTGTCACGTTTTTTTGCTATCTCTGCGAGCAGCCCTGCTTAGGTTATACAGTCTGACAGCTGTAGGTAGGAAGGACCTGTGAAACCTCTTGGTTGCGCACCTAGGATGATGTAGTCTGGTATTGCAACTAAGACATAGGTCTTAGTTGCAATATTCCTGTCACTGCCCTCACGGGATCACCATTATCTTTTATGAATGTTGTGATGGACATTTGGTTAGATAACATGTTCACACATTCAGTGCATGGGCTTGACTGTGTCATAGTGGGCACTGAAGGGGCTGATGGAGGCGGAGCTGATGGAGGCAGAGCCACATCATCGTATTGGGGCGGCGATTCTGACACTACTCACTGCCTGTATGTTTGTAATGTGACCCTCCCACTATCACTGACTATCACTCGTCCTCCTTGTAGCACAGCCACAATCTTAGGAATGTAACACATGGCCCTAATTTTCCTCTTCTCTGTTTCCTTCAACTTTACCCCATTTGAGATTTCCTTCTTTCTCATGGTTTTCCTTGGCAGTATTATAGCTTTGTATAATTATTTGCAGGATCTCTGACAGTTTAACTGGTGAGGGCATCAGTTTTGATGATCCTGGCAAATATCCAAAATCCTGTAATTCAGTCACCCGTTACTTAAACTTTCTTATTTCCTCTTTTCTATCTTTCTCAACTGTCTAATCCTCAATGGCTTTCTGTGTCCTATCCACCACTTCACGAACAGTATATGCTGACTTTCCTGTAGTCATAGTTACAGAACCTCCTGTATTTAGTTATATGGAGGCAAAAGTTAATACTGTACACAACCCTATGGTCCAAACTCCCAATTCCAACCCCTTTCTGGGAAACCAGCCTGTCCAATCTTCTACCAGAATTCCTAGTGAACCTGGCGGGACAGCATATGGCCTGCAATACCAGTGGAAATTGTGAATTCTTTATTTCTGGTAGACCAATAAATATTTACAGTCCCCGGGCGTTCCACCTTTATTCCCAACCCACAATGCAGAAATTCCTTTCTTTCTAGATGCAAAGAAGATGGGAATTTGGAATTAGAGTAAATCTCCTCTTCCTACACCAACTCTTTTGTCTTCAAACGAGAATAGAGAGGCTAAGCCACCCACACAGTTCCCACATAGAACATCAACATGCACAACATTTGCAGAGTTATTGTGTGTTTATCCCTGCCGCTCTGAACCAGCTTAACTTTACATAGAGGTTACTTTCCTTGATCTGCATCCAGGTTCAAGACAAGAGGTAACTTATCATAAAGATTTAGTCCCAGACTAATTTTTAACAAACTGGCAATCTAGTTTCTCAATATTTGTTATCTCTAAGTAGTGCGATGTCCAGTCTCACCCCGTGTAACCATTGTGGTTACATGGGGTGAGACTGGACATCCTGGCAGATAAGCACATCTGTTGCAAAGTCTGTGGTGGACTTTTGCCAGTCAGTGCATTGTGACATGCACTACACAAAGAACAGAGATAAACAAACCAATCATCTGGTCAGTCACTGCATCAGATACTGGAGTCAGTTTGTCTTGGCCTGTTCTTGCCACTGATGATACCTCTATCTGACAAGAATGTGCCGCTAGTCCAGCAGAAGCTAGCGGTACTCAAATACTTTGCAAGCAGTTTCATGAAATGGTCAGTGACATGATTTACGACCCAAGAGACAGACGCTGACACGAGAGATACAGACAATTATCTTTATTGTGAATTTGTGAGTGAAGTGTGAGTGAATGTGTGAATGTTCATCTGGCCACTGGAGCTGAGCCCGTCTTGCGGTAACCTGGCAACCCTGGAAAATACAAGCACAAGGTTACTGTTGTTCAGTAGCAATGTTCGGCGGGTATGCTGCAGGGGCTTACTTGCAGGTGCCGCAATGAGAGGCTGACTGACTCCTGGTGTCCGTGCGACGTCGTGCTCGTGGTGTCCGGTGCTGTGGAGATGAGGAGGAGCTCCGCGGAGTGGAGGACGGTGCCTCGTCAGCAGAGGAGGATGGTCCGCCGCCAGGGAGGTCCACCTGTGCACAGGGGATAGAACTAGTAGAGGAATGATGATGAGATGGCCTACGTGACCTGGTAAGGCAAGGCGTGGATTCTTTGATGCGAGATCGTGGTCTTGGCGCGTTGCTTGGTGGGAGTGACAGACGACTCCGTGCTGAGGCGTCCGCGCGTTGGGCTTTTATGGCCCGCTGGTTGCCACCTGCTGAAGTGAGCGCAGTCTGATGTTGATGATGCTGATGACGGCCTAGCGGCCATCATGACAGTCAGTCAGAAAGCAACTCATACCGGTTCGGATGTCGCCCGGGTTAACAAGGTCAGGAGTTCATCTCTGGCAGCAGAAGGCAAAGGACAGAGCTGCGTTGAGGAATCTGATCAGACCTAAATGAAACAGTCATTGTTGCCCCCGACAGACTGCTATGATGATGATGAGCCCTGCACTACAAGCACATACAGTAGGTACATTTAGCTAGCTTCCAGCACAAAACCAGTTAGTTAAAACATATCCACATTAAGATGTTTCTAAGTCATCTGTAGGTGCATTCACCCCCTCCCCACATGTATTCAGGCTGCTTTAATTCCAAACAAAGGGGGATAGCCATATTGGTAAACAGAAGAATATGTTTTGTTATTAACAACACTATAGCAGAGCCAGAATCTCAGTTCTGTCAGGAGTGTGTAGAGGAACAGACCAAAATAACAAACTCAGGTTTACAGTTTATTTGGCTGAACACCACCTTTGGCTCAAATAACTAAAATAATAATCCCAAACACAAAAGAGCAAAACAGGTGGACAGAAACAAACTCAGACTAGATTTACAAGAAAAACTGAAGTGTGGGCAAATGCCAAAACTGACCAGGATGCCGTTCCCTGATGAGGGGTGGCGCTCCTTAAGTAACAGATGGGAAGGTGGAACATAATTACAAACAGATGTGGGCACTTAGCAAATGAACAAGCACAAATCAGGCAATGCAAAAAGGGAACTGAGGACACTGGCCAAATAAAGGCAAACCAAAAACAGGAGATCATGACAGGAATAACAACAATGATGACAACTCAGGTTGATAATAGTAATGATGATAAGCACCAGAATAAACTTAAAGCGTGAGCCTGGTCCTCTGACCAAGCTCAGACCTTAACATAGTGCCCCTCCCCTTTAGGGGTGGGTCCCAGAGACCCAAAGACATACCACAACAAAAAAATTCATCACCCCCCAGGGAGAGTGGTGGGGGCACAGGCCAGACAGGCCAAAAACAAATCTTTTCTCGTCCACACATTGTCCAACAACAACAACAACAACAACAACAGTTTATGGGCAACAACGTCCAAGGCCCCAAAAGTAAACAAGATGGGTCCGGTGGTCTTCCATCGACCCACGGCCATTGGACCAAGGAACAAGGTGGATCCAGGGGCCTATCTAAATCCGTGAGTCCCCAGACTAGAGTACATGGTGGATCTGGTGGCCTACCAAAGTCCGTAGACCAACAGATGGAAGAACACGGCACGTCGGGCTGCCTACCAAAGTCCAAGGACCACCAGACAGATGAACACAGCACCATGGGGGCATTTAACTCAGGAGCTTTTAATTCAGGAGATAATGACAAGAAAGGTACTCTCTGCTCAAGAGATACAGTAGCACAGTAGTTTTAACCCCAGGAATTAATGACAACATAAACCCTGGGGGAAATGAAAACACAAAGACTTTTTCCTCAGAAAGTGACAATATAGAACATTTAAACTCAGAAGAAGACAATACAAATCCTCCATCCTCAGGAGGTGACATGGTAGCTCCCTGCTCTGAACACCACAAAAGACCCCCCCTGCCCTAGAGACCACAAAGGAACTCTCTGCTCCTGGGACAACAAAGGAGTTTTAAACCTCATAAGACCTTCTGGCTCTGGCAGCAACATAGAAACCTTATGCACTTGAAATAATACAGAAACTCTAAGCTCAGGGGATGCGCCACTGAGGTGGTGCAGTAGTTAGCACTGCATCAGCACAGCAACTCACCCTTGGCCATGGGATCCCTGGTTCGATTCCAGCCCCTGACCAACAGTGATCTGTGTGGAGTTTGCATGTTCTCCCCGTATCTGCGTGGGTTTACTCCGGGATTTCTCCGGTTTCCTCCCACAGGCCAAAAACATGCAGGTTAGGTTAATTGGAAACTCTTAAGTGGCCCTAGGTGTGAATGTGTGTGTGAATGGTTAAGGGATAGCGCCGTACCGTGGCTGCTTCATCCATCCAGGTGGATGCCCTCAATTTCTCCTCTGGGGATCAATAAAGTATACAAAAACAAAACAAAAAACTCCCCAAAGGAATCCTTAATTCGGACACAGATAACAGAGGAGTTTTTAGCGTAGGGGACATTGATGCAGAAATTTCTAGCTCAGGAGACACTAGCACAAAAATTTCTCACTCACGAGACACTGACACAGGAATTTCTAGTTCAGGAGACACTGATACAGGAATTTCAAGTTCAGGAGACACTGATAGAGGAATTTCTAGTTCAGGAGACATTAACACTGGAGTCTTTGCTTCTGAAGCTGCTAGCAGGGAAGATTTTAGCTCAGGAGACACTGATACAGAAATCTTTAATTCACAAACTGCTGACAGGTGAGTTATTAGTTCCATAGCCAGTGATGAAGGTGCCTTAAGCTCCACAGCTGGTGGCTGAGACACACAGCCCTCAGAAACAGCTGACAGAAGTGGCTGGACTCAGGAACAGATAATTGTTGTACACCAACCTCAGAAATAGGTGACAAGTGGCAAGCTAACTTCAGGGACAGATGACAGCAATGCGCAGTCCTCCAGAGTGGGTGTCAGCAGCGCACTGAATACAGGAACAGACTGTTGGAAAACATCGCTCTCAAGAGCTGACGACAGCAGCTCACAGGGCTCAGGAGCAGGTATCAGTGGCAGGCTGAATACAGGAATACAAGGTGAAGGCGTACCATCCTCTGGAACAAACAACAGATCCACCTGCCATTTTTTCCTGCCCCTGGAAAAAATGGCAGGTGTGCCCCAGCCTCAGGAGCAGTTGAAGGATGTGCCCCAGCCTCAGGAACATATGATGGATGTGCACTGTACTCAGGAACAGATTATGGTTGTGCACCAACTTTTGGAACAAATGGTGGGTGTGCACCGGACTCTGGAACAGATGATGGCTCCTCCTTTTCTGGCACAAAGGCGAACTCATCGGACTGCAGGAAATCAGCAAGGAAGGCAGGAATCTCTTCCTACAGAAGGGGTTTTGCTGCAGCTATCCAATGAGCCCGCCTCCAAGTTTCATCCTTCCATGCTGCTTTCTCTCATCGATCCCTACTCAGGCAGAAAGTCTAACATTCACCAAAATCCCGGATGAGGTCCCGCAGCTCCAGGTGGCGGGTGAAATGCTCAGGCATTGGACTCGGGGAACAGGAGAGAGGAGAGGCAGGTGAGGGTGAGGATATAAGAATGGCAGCAGAGAAAACAGCAGAGATAGATGGGGTGAATTCAGCAGCCACCTCATTGGGAACAAAGCAAGACCTTTCGTTAATGCAAGTGAAAAAATGACAATACGTTACTTGCTTCGTCTCCCGCTCTGCTGAAACTGATGCGCCAGATGAGTCTCTCTGGGTGGCTGTGGAGATGGGCTGGTGGAGGGTTATGGCCGACTGAGTTGGAGCTACGGTGGGGTGCCGGGAGGAGCGGCACCGATTCCCCCTTCTGCATAGCCACAGCGGTCCCACATGGAGAGACAGACCATGGGGCATGGTAGATGGGCAGGTCCCATATCCATGGAAACACCCCCAGACATGGAGTACCCTCAATTTCCCATGCTGCTGCTGTTCATAACTGACACTCCTCCTCTGGGTCGAAAGAGCTGCGGGCCGTGGCCACAAGGTCCCGCAGGCAGATCATGGCAATAGTTTGGTCTCACATCAGCAGCAAGCAACTGGCCATATTGAGCAAACCTAGGAGTCCACTGGGTCCTCACGGATGGCATCGTATGGTCAGGTGTGTGTAGAGGACCAGACCCAAATGCCAAACTCTGGTTTGCAAAGTTTATTTGGCTGAACACCACCTTCAGCTCAAATAACTAAATTTATTATCCCAAACACAAAACGGCAAAACAGGCGGACAGAAACAAACACAAGACTAAATTTAAAAGAAAAAGTGAAGCGGGGGCAAACGCCAAAACTGACGAGGACGCCATGCCCTGATGAGGGGTGGTGCTACTTAAGTAAAGGATGGGCAGGTAGAACATAATTACAAACAGGTGTGGGCACTTAGCAAATGAACAAGCACAAATCAGGCAATGCAAAAAGGGAACTGAGGACACTGTCAAAATAAAGGCAAACAAAACAGGAGATCATGACAGAAATAACCACAATGATGACAACTTAGGATAATAATAATAATGATAAGCACCAGAATAAACTTAAAGTGTGAGCCTGGGCCTCCAACCAAGCTCAGACCTTAACAAGTTCAAAATCTGGATCTATGTATTGCCGGTGTTTAGGGCCCAAATGTTGTCGACCCATCCTTTTTTCAAGCTTTCTTTACTTCTCTTTCTGAGCACTTGGACACCACACTAATAATAGGAGGGGACTTCAATCTGGTATTGATTGCTGCAACTGACAGGCTCAGTACAGTGGGGAATTATTGGAAATGGCAGGCACTCTCAGACAATACATGAGTGGTTTTGATCTTTGCGATGCATGGCTTTCTCTTCACCCAACTCTTAGTGAATACACCTTTTTCTCACTAGTGCACCACTCATATTCTCGTTTATACTTTTTCTTAGCTAGTAACTCCATTGTGAGTAATATCCCAGACACTGAAATTTGCTCTAAGCAAGTTATCAGTGATTACCATCCAGTATCTCTTACACTTGCAAACAAGAGCTACAAAGAAAACTAGGAACTGGAAATTTTATACATCATTACTCAAAGACAAAGAATTTATTAGCTATTTTAAAAAGGAGCGGGAATCATATTTGGAAAACAATGCCAGGAATATCACCGTGTGTTCTCTGGGAAACAGCAAAAGTGGTGTTGTGAGGTATGGTGTGAGAAAGGAATTAAAAAAAGAACATCTTATTCACATAATACACCTGCAAAATTACGGAGCAGCCCAGAGATTAGTGACATGCCGATACACACATGCATACGTGACCATACAACACACACACACACACACACACACACACACACACACACACACACACACACACACACACACACACACACACGACATAAAAACACATACAGTATCTCACAAAAGTGAGTACACCCCTCAAATCTTTGTAAATATTTTATTATATCTTTTCATGGGACAACACTGAAGATATGACACTTTGATACAATGTACACCACATTCAAAATTATTATGAAAATGATATTTCTCTCAAATTTTCCTAAACAGTCGATGCAAATGACAGTATAGTAATTTTCAAGTCATCAACCGTTAGAGCATAATTCAAATTTTATTGAACAAATCTGTCATGAATTGCAGCTATTTAGAAGACAGATATCAATATGTTCATGTGAATAATACAGACCCTGAGTTGCTGAAGATGATGTGTGGGGTAGGTACCACAGGGTTCTGTGCTTGGTCCATTGCTGTTTATTTTGTATATTAATGATTTATGTTCTGTCTAAATTGCTCAAGTGTATTTTATTTGCAGATGACAACTTTTTTTTTTTTTTTTTGTAGTGGAGAAAATCTTAAGCAGATTCTGGATTCAGCAGAAGATGAATTTAAACAAATCAATCAATGGTTTGCTGCCAATAAATGATCTATTCACCTTGGAAAAACAAAATGTATAATATTTGGAAACCGCAAATTATACAGTATAATCACAGAAAATTAAAATAAACAATGTTGAAAATGACACAGTTTTGGAAACAAAGTTCCTAGGTGTGGCTCATGTATTCATGCCTACATATGTATAAGCACAAGGGGATGTTTAAGATTGCATATGTGGACTGACCTCACGTCTTAGAGGAGGACAATAGGTCTGGACCGCCTGTGGAGAACAGCAGGGAGACGGAGACACGGCGGTAAGGACCTGAAAGGACTTCCTGACCCCCTGGGGCCAGGTGGAGGACTGAAGGAGGACTGAAGGACATTGAGGGGGAGTTATGGTCAATAAGGGGATTTGACAAGGGTGTGTAATTTGGCTTTTGATGTTGTATGTATAAATAAGGGGGTTCTGACTGAGTTCACCCTCTTCTGTTTCTGAGAGATATGTTGGGGATGTGACTACAACATTAAAACCTGATTTATGAAACAATTCAGCTTCTTCATTTCACGCTCCCCACATTGGTGACCAGTTATGTGAGAATGGATGAAAGGAGGTCCCCCGATGCAGACTCGTCGGAGGCGGCCCAAGCGAGCGCCGTCACCCTCAAACTACCAGAATTCTGGCAGAACGGCCCGGACTCATGGTTCCTCCAGGCCGAGGCGCAGTTCGCGCTCGCAGGAATAACAGCAGATGACACTAGGTTCTACCACGTCATCGCCAAGCTCGACGCCCGCACAGCGCGATGCGTGCGGAGTGTGGTACAGCAACCACCCGCCGACGACAAATACGACGAATTAAAGGCTACCCTCATCGAGTGTTTTGCGCCCTCAGCCAAAGAGAGGGCTAAGAGGCTACTGGCTATGTACGGCCAAGGAGGGCGCAGACCGATCACCCTGATGGAAGACATGCTTCAGTTGAGGGAATCAGACAACGACAGCTTCCTCTTCAAGCACATCTTCCTCAGCAACCTCCCGACGCACATGAGAGGGACCCTATCCAGCATGCGTTGTGAGACCCAGCGGGATTTCCGTGCGCTGGCCCGGGAAGCGCAGCGGCTCCTCAACTCCTGCGGCGAGCAGGCGGCCACAGCAGCAGCGACAACCTCTCAGGCTGCCCGGTGAGTTCTTACCAGAGCATCCAGAGCCAGAGCTCCTCCCAGCTCTGACACCACTAAGCGGCACGGAAGCGAACATGCTCCCGGGCCCCGTTCATCACACTTTTCCGCGGGTGTTTGTTCCTCAGGCTTTAAAAAATGCCGAGTTTGTTTTTGTTAGGCACGAGGCTTTAAGACCGACCCTCCGGCCGCCATATGATGGTCCATTTAGGGTGCTGGAAACTGGTGATAAGCATTTTGTGCTAGATTTAGGAGACAGGAAAGAGACAGTCAGTATTGACAGACTAAAGCCTGCTTTTGTGATGAACGACGAGTCTGTACGGGTGGCGAGGGCACCTCGACGTGGCAGACCCCCCAGGGAACATGTCCCGGACCCCCCGCAGGGATCAAATAACCACTCTCTTCCTCAGGCTGCAGATTCTTTGCAGGACAGCGCCGCTGGGAGGGCGAGGCCTGCGTACAGCAGATTCGGAAGACGGTTGAAACCCAGACGACGTACAGACTGATGTTTGATGTGATCATGTGGCATAGCCTATGCTGTTGGTGTTATCACTGAATTTTTTTAATGCGAGCACGTTGTGTAGACTATGCTGTTGGCGTTATCACTGAATTGTTAATGTGATCATGCTGTATAGACTATGCTGTTGATGTGGTCGCTGAATTTTTTTTAATGTGATCAAGTTGTATAGTTATGCCATTGATGTCATCATATTTTGTGAACCCGAATGTGTTGTCCATTCTTCGACGTTTGGGGGGGGGCTGTGGTTCCTGTATTCATGCCTACATATGTATAAGCACAAGGGGATGTTTAAGATTGCATATGTGGACTGACCTCATGTCTTAGAGGAGGACAATAGGTCTGGACCGCCTGTGGAGAACAGCAGGGAGACGGAGACACGGCGGTAAAAGGACTTCCTGACCCCCTGGGGCCAGGTGGAGGACTGAAGGAGGACTGAAGGACATTGAGGGGGAGTTATGGTCAATAAGGGGATTTGACAAGGGTGTGTAATTTGGCTTTTGATGTTGTATGTATAAATAAGGGGGTTCTGACTGAGTTCACCCTCTTCTGTTTCTGAGAGATATGTTGGGGATGTGACTACAACATTAAAACCTGAATTATGAAACAATTCAGCTTCTTCATTTCACGCTCCCCACACTAGGGGTCATTGTTGGTCACAAACTAAACTGGAAATCACACATAAATTATGTCAAAACTAAAATGTCTAAATCCATGTTGCTGTACTGTATAAAGTAAAGGATGTCCTGTGTCAGAAATCTCTGCATTTTATATAATTCACTGATAGTTTCTTACATGACATACTGTACTGTGTGGAGGTCTGGGGAAGCACATACAAAACAAAACAAACTTAATCTTTTTACTACAGAAAAAAGCCATTCACATTATATCAAAGAAACCTGACTGTGAACCAACAAATCCAATATTCATTCAATCACATACTCTTAAATTTAGGGATCTAGTAGATTGTAATGTCATTCAAATCATGTACAAAGCAAATAATAACCAATTACCTGTTAATATTCAGAGACTGTTTAAAAAAAGGGGAAAGCAAATATGAGCTAAGAGGTAACTCTGTTTTTAATAAACCAAAGGTTAGAACAAATACATAGTATCATTGCATGTCTGTCACTGGAGTTATACTGTGGAATTGTTGCTCTGAAAATATTAAAACATGTTCAACTCTGAGGCATCCCTCCATCCATCCATCTTCTACCGCTTTTCCGGAGGTCCGGGTCGTGGAGGCAGCAGTTAAAGCAGAGAAGCCCAGACTTCCCTCTCCCCAGCCACCTGCTCCAGCTCTTCAGAGAGGATACCAAGGCATTCCCAGACCAGTTGGGAGACATAGTCTCTCCACCGAGTCCTGGGTCTGCCCCGGGTCTCCTCCCAGTGGGACGTGCCTGAAACACCTCAAGTGGGAGGCGTCCAGGAGGCATCCTAATCAGATGCCCATACCACCTCATCTGACTCCTTTCAATGTGGAGGAGCAGCGGTTCTACTCTGAGCCTCTCCCGGATAACTGAGCTCCTCACCCTATCTCTGAGGGTGAGTCCAGCAATCCTACAGAGAAAGCTCATTTCAGCCACTTGTGAAGGCAGAGACCTTTGCGGACTGATCCCAAGCTTTCTAAACTAAAACTCTGAAGCAATTCAAAAAATTGTACAAAGATGAGATAATGTCTCAGTATCTCATTGCAAGTGCTAGGAGATAAATTTGTAATAACTTTAAAGTTTTTTTTTCCTATTTGTTCTATTTGATTTTCTTTGTTGATTTTGGGTATGACTTAAATTTTTATGTTATTGATTTTAAAATTGTAACGGGGTAGGCACTATATAAGCGCTTGCTTCAGCCTACACCCTTTCGGTTGTTCTTTTATATGTTCTACATATTTTGTTGTTCTTATTGTATGTTTGTTAATTACCAAATAAATTCATTCATTCATTCATTCATTCATTCATTCATTCAATCACCCTTCTGGAGCAAAAAGAGAGACTTAAGTGCTGAACTGAAGTTTGTGATATTTAATGAGAAAACACAAGGTCCAAACAGTGCATAAAATACAACTTACAGATGTAGAGACACAAGGAGTAGGCAGGATAAACATTAGAACGGAGATGAGTTTCAATGGGGAATAAGTCTTTAGACTCCAGCAATGAGGGAGAGAAACAGCAGTCCTTAAATAGAGCCAGAAACAAATGATCATAAATGATAGCAGGTGTGGGTCACATGAGCAGGGGAGGTGACCTAATTATTTGACAGCTCACAGCTGTGATGACTCGTGAACCGGAACGGAATGAGCAACCAATACAAGATGAGGACAGGGTGGGAGTGTCTGGAAGAGGAGGTGGAGAACTCATGTCACAAAGAAACAAAATATAAACACTAAGAACTACATGGTAAAAGGATGTCTACAGAAACTGACATAATAATAATAATAATAATAATAATAATAATAATAATAATAATAATAATAATAATAATAATAAGGACATGAACAATTAACAGAACAACTGACCACTAAGAACACATCTTAAACCAACACAAAGGAAAATAAACACACAACACTGGAAAAATACAAGAAATACTCAGACATAAGTTAAGAGCATGAGCATGGTGACACACCACGCTCAGCCTCATGACAGAGTACCCCCCCACCCCCAAGGGGAGGAAATCCAGACACCACAGGGTAACATCAAAAAGAAAGAAAAGACCCCCCCCCCCCCAACAGGAGAAAAAACAATAAACGAACCCTGGAGGACGGTGGAGGAACCAGGATAGGAGAGAACGAAAACAAAACCCCACTCAGGACCCTCGCCCATGCAAAAACCAGACACCAAGGCCCCCTGGACCGGGGAACTGGACAGTTCAGGCGGTCAGCTAAGGTCCCAAACCTGACATACGGCACGATGGAAAGAGTCAGGTGGCCAACCAGAGAACATGGGCCACCCGACCCAGCGGCACAGTCTGTCAGGTGGTCTGCCAGAGTTGTTTAACCACCTGAACAGAAAGACTGGTCCAGGGGGCGGCTGCCCAACGGGAAAGACCAGTGGTGAGGAGGATGGAGGAGTAAGAGAAACCACGACGACGTCAGGTGGAGGAGAGGGAACCACAATGGCGTCAGGCAGAGGAGGGGGAACCTTGACAGCCTCAGGCAGAGGAGAGGGGACCCCAATGGCATCAGGCAGTGGCGAGGGAACCCCAACACTTTCGGACCGGCCTGCAGCACCCTTGGTGGTCCCGGACTGGGACATACAGTAGCAACACCTGCAGTGGCTCCGGGCTGGAGCAAACTGCACCCGCGGTGGCTCTGGGCTGGAGCAAAGCTGCATCTCCGGTGGCTGCAGACAGGAGCGTAGCTGCACCTGTGGTGGACCCAGACTTGGCCATAGCTGCACCCATGGTAGACCCAGGCTAGGCCATGGCTGCACCCACGATGGACCCCGGGTAGGAGTGTAGCACCCACTGCGGACCCAAGCTGGAGCGCAGCGCCCATGTAGGACAAAAGCTGGGATGCAGCACCCACAACGGTCCTCAACTGGGACATAACACCCACGGAGACCCAGACAGAGGAGGAGCTGCACCCTCGGAGATCCCGGGCTGGGACGGAGCACCCGCGATGACCTTAGTCGAAGGAAAAGCTGCACCCACTGTGGTCTTGGGTGGCAAGGCTGGACCCACAGAGACCTCTGACAAAGCTGGACGATCCTCGGTGACCCTGGGAAAAGGCTCAGGTAGAAGGGACAAAGACACAGGGTCAGGGTCACTAGCGGCAGTGGAGCCTGGACCAAACAGTGGCTTCTGCAGATGGTTCAGTTAATTTGGTGCAGTCTGAACGCACATTGGAACTCTGGTGTGCACCAAACAAACAAAGTCTGGTGCCCCTGAAAATGGGGTCTTGGTTCACTTGCAAATGAAGTCTGGTGCGCTTTGCTTGCAGTGTGAATCCAAAAGGACTATCCAGTGGACCAAATAGCGGAAGTACCCCTCAGCATTTGTGTAACCATAGCAACACATAGTCTGAGAAGAGGAAGTGGCATTTACCATAGTACATTTTGGGTAGAAAATAACGATAAAAACAACCGTGCAAATCCGAGAAATCCTTTTACTGGAGAAAGCCTAGGACAAAAGTTAAAAAATGTCTTGTTTGTTGCAGACAAACAACCTAGCTGAAGGAAAAGGATTTCTGTTTTCAGTTCTGGCCAGTCGATGAGCCTTATTTTTCTTTTTTGCTGATATTTTTTCTTCCTTGTCAGTGGTGGTTTGGCTACAGCGCCCCAAACGAGCAGTTGTTGTAACTGTGTTGAGCTGTCCAGGCAGTTTGGTCCGCTGCATTGTGAATACAAACCAAACCAAACCAAGGTGTGAAAATTTTCGACATTCTCCTCCCAGTCGAACCAAGACCCCTAGACTATCCTGGTCTGAATGCAGCCTTAATCTTCATTCCCCTAAATTGATATCGAAAATACACCGACTATTATCAAAACTGGATGAGTCAGTCTCTCTTCACAATTATTTGCAATAATATTTGAAATACTATATGTCACTTTACTCTCCATCTCCATCCATGTTGCTTTTGGGTCAAAGCCCTGTCACTTTGTGGTGCTTTGCTAGGCCTTTACTGCAGCTGTTTTCAGTTGTTGCTTGTTGGTGGGTCTTTCTGCCTTAAGTATTGTCGTAAGCAAGTGAAATGCTTGCTCGTTCGGGTTGCGATCTGGTGATTGACATCAACCATCGCAGAATATTCCACTTCTTTGCCTTAAAAACTCCTAGGCTTTACTTTCGCAGTATGTTTAGGGTTATTGTCCATCTGTACTATGAAATGCCACACAATCAACTTTGCTGCATTTTCCTCAAAATTTTACACACAATACTCCATAATGACAACATGAAAAAAGTTTTTTTTTTTAGATTTTTGCAAATTTATTAAAAATAAAAAACTAAGAAATCACATGTACATAAGTATTCACAGCCTTTGCTCAATACTTTGTTGATGCACCTTTGGCAAGCAATTACAGCCTCAAGCCTTTTTGAGTATGATGCCACAAGCTTGGCACACCTATCTTTGGGCAGTTTCACCCATTCCTATTTACAGGATCTCTCAAGCTCCATCAGGTTGGATGGGAAGCGTTGGTGCACAGCCATTTTCAGATCTCTCCAGAGATGTTCAATTGGATTCAAGTCTAGGCTCTGGCTGGGCCACTCAAGGAAATTCACAGAATTGTCCTGAAGCCACTCCTTTGATATCCTGGCTGTGTGTTTAGGGTCACTGTCCTGCTACTGACAGGGATTCTGAGACCAAGACCCAAAAGCAACATGGAGGGAAAAAGTAAATTGAGATTAACAATAATCTTTATTACAATGATAATCCAAGAGTGAAGCAATGTACACAAAGATCTGGCAACCCTGTGGGGGAGAGCAGAAACAGGTGTTACGATGAGTGGGGGGATAATGGTAATGAATAAAATCGTTTTATGCTTACAGGCACTTCTGGGGAGAAGCTGCAGTGGTAGGGCAGGAGTCTTCCGGAGGTGAAGAGCAGGTTGCCAATAGTGGTCGTGAAACAGTGCTGCAGGGAAGCTTTGGGGAAAATGCAAAGGCAGGCTGGGCAGGCCCAGATGCTGGGGAGTGGGGATGAAGGACAGTGAGGACAAACGTGGGTAAGTCGACTTACTTGGGGGGAGAACGGTGAAGTGCACTTATCTGTGTATATCCAATTCCAATCCAGAAGGCGAATTCCAGAATCTGAGAACAGACAGGGGGTCAGAGAACAGAAGGCAAGGGCAGGGCAGACAGAGATCCAAGATGTGAGGCTGGTAATAGGGTCTAGGGTAAATTAAGGTCAGACACGGCAGGCAGACAAAGTACATCAAGCAAAACAGGAACAAACAGGCAAGTGCAATGCTATGTGACCAGAGAGAGCAGTGGAAGAGCCTCCCTTACAAAGGGCACCTAAATTGGCCACAGGTGGTGATCAAAGCTGCAGGAAGGGTGCTAATTAACAGGGAGAGAGAGAGACAGATACACATGATAGACAGGGATCCTTACAGCTGAAAGGTGAACTGTCGCCCCAGTCTGAGTTCAAGAGCACTCTGGAGCAGGTTTTCATCCAGAATGTCTCTGTACATTGCTGCATTTATCTTTCTCTCTATCCTGACTAGTCTCCCAGTTCCTGCCACTAAAAAACATCCCCACAGCATGATGCTGCCACCACCATGCTTCACTGTAGGGATGGTATTGGCCTGGTGATGAGCAGTGCCTGGTTTCCTCACAACATGACGCCTGGCAGTCACGCCAGAGAGTTCAATCTTTGTCTAATCAGATCAGAGAATTTTGTCTCCCATGGTCTGAGAGTCCTTCCGGTGCATTATGACAAACTCCAGGCAGGCTGCCATGTGCATTTTTCTAAGGAGTGGCTTCCATCTGGCCACTCTACCATAGAGGCCTGATTGGCGGATTGCTGCAGAGATGGTTGTCCTTCTGGAAGGTTCTCCTCTCTCCACAGAGGAACGCTGGAGCTCTGACAGAGCAACCATCGGGTTCTTGGTCACCTCCCTTATTAAGGCCCCTCTGTCATGAGCCGAGCAAGCTTGGCTTTCCACAGCTCGGCGCTGATCTCTCTGTGGGTTTTGGTTCTGCTGTCTATGTGCATTTTGTGTAGATTGTACTGATTTCCATCTCCATTGCCACTGCCTGACTGGCAGCTGTTAGTCAGCTTCTGTGATATATACGCTGCTGACAGTCTGTCGGCCCAACCAAGCCCCCTCACTCTCCTTAATTCCATCAGCTGTTTCCAGCCCCGGTAATGATCTTCCCCGCACCTCGCCCAGGTGTTCCCAAATTGCGTGGCCAGCGGCGTTTGGATTTAAGTAACTCTTCGTTAGACAAACGCCGCTGAACTATTGTACGAGTCACACTCGTTCATCAGGAAGGAGCATTGTTTATGTTCGCCGAGAGAACTGGACTTTTTGGGACTGCTCCAACTTGTGAGTAAATTGTTAACGTTTCTCAGTGTGGTTAGCTGCTACCCTGGACCAGAAGTGTTTCTCCCCTGCAGTATTCTGCTATGCTTCTGGCAGCATCTCTTTTCGCAGCATAACCGCTACGCTTAGGCTGTGCCCAGTTTGCATTCCCCCGAGTCTGTTGAGCTACCCGTTGTCTTCCCTGCTCTCCCGAGTGCTTCCATATTGTATTATAATTTACTTGTTTGTCTTTGTTGGTGAACAGTTTGCCAAATAAATTTGTTTGGTGAAACCCAGCGCTTAAATCCTTTCATCCTTCTCTTCTCTGTGCGCCATGGAAGAGTGCACGGAGAGTTTATGACACCTTCTGCCCCAATCGCTCAGTTTAGCCTGCCAGTCAGCTCTAGGAAGAGACCTGGTGGTTCTGAACTTCTTCCATTTATGGATGACGGAGGCCACTGTGCTCATTGGGACCTTCAATGCAGCAGAAATTTTTCTATAACCTTCCCCATATTTGTGCCACAAGACAATCTTGTCTTGGAGGTCTACAGACAATTTCTTTGACTTCATGCTTGGCTTGTGCTCTGACATGCACTATCAACTGTGGGACCTTATATAGAC
Source organism: Pholidichthys leucotaenia (assembly GCA_020510985.1). NCBI lineage: Eukaryota > Metazoa > Chordata > Actinopteri > Cichliformes > Pholidichthyidae > Pholidichthys > Pholidichthys leucotaenia. The sequence continues at coordinate 370,471,521 of CM035842.1, read as the reverse complement.
AGGTCCAAATCATGTCTAATCAACTGAATTTACCACAGGTGGACTTCAATTAAGCTGTAGAAACATCTCAAGGATGATGAGTGGAAACATGATGCACCTGAGCTCAATTTTGAGCTTCAATTTTGATCTGTGAATACTTATGGACATGTGATTTTTAATTTTTTTTATTGTTAATAAATTTGCAAAAATCTCAAAAAAAGTTTTTTCACATTGTCATTATGGGGTATTGTGTGTAGAATTTTGAGGGAAAAAATGCATTTATTCCATTTTGGGATAAGGCTGTAACATAACAAAATGTGGAAAAAGTGAAGCGCTGTGAGTATTTTCCGGATGCACTGTATGGAACTTTTATTTTGTAAATGTCCAGGCTTGCCTGACTTCACAGCTAAAAAAATTCCCCATTCCACAATACTGTCTTGTCGGGGTAGAAAAATGACAGTGAATGACTGATGGCATTACCATCAACATAGAAAAGTATAAGGATGTGCATAACACCAGCTCATACCATATATCTGTGCAGCTCTTCTAATTTTGTTTCAACATTCCTTTTGAAAACAGCAAAGGAAAGGGTGTTTTTGCATGTCCTACTCTGGTAGATTTTTTTTTCTTATTTTTTTGTAGAGTGGGTTGTATTGGTATAACACAACTCTTTAAATGATCTAAGTGAGTCTTAGTGCAATCTAGGGTAAATGTTTTGGATTACTGACCTCAGACTGCACAGTTTATACTGATTTTAAGAGAATTTCACGCTGTGAAGAAAGACTTGCTGCTTGTATGCTATCAGCACAGTGTTGCCATCCCTCTGAACTGAGTATACAAAGACAGCCCACAAAGTGTTTTTTAATTACCTTTCACATGTCCGTTTGAATCCAGGGCACTTCCCTCAGTAATTTAAATGAAATCCCATTCTTTTTAGAGGTTACTCTTTGTTTAAACATTCATGGGATTTTGCAATCAGAATTAAAACAGATCACAGGAGCTTTTGTGTTCTCTCTATGAAACAAAATAGGGAATGAAAAAGGTCTGAACATAATCAAGCCAGAAGTGGGAGCCTCCTTGGTGGTTGCTGAACACACACTGTTCTAAGACTTTGAAGGTCTTTTGTGGATTGAGTTCCTTTTTAAATGAAAAGAAAAAACAAGCAGACTACTGGAGAAAGTGTTGATTCAAACCAGACTGTGTCCAGACACACATCACGTATCTCTCCATTTCAGCTATGACTTTAATGAATATGTTCATGACCACAGTTTCATTTTTCTTCAATAGTGCTCTTCAAATGTGTTTTCTCACTCCTCTGTGTCAGACATTAATTGTTTTTACGCTTTTAAGCACCCTTCTGTTTATAATTTCAGCCGTTTTGCTAATAAGCTTCTCTGGGACTCCATCACACCTCTTATTTTAATAGTTTTTCAGCTCCTTGTTAATAATGACATTTTTTCCACTTTAATGTCTTCAAAAATTATAATTTGACTGACATACTTAGACGTGGCTCTTCCCATGCTGCTGAGCATATAAGGTGACAAGTGTATGCCACTTTGTACAGTCTGCAGCTTCGGTTTATGCATCTTTCCGGGTGATGTTCATGAGTCTCAGGTCTCCTCAAAATATTCAGCACCAAATGTTTGGTCTTCCCCTTTTCATTTTCCACCTGGTGGTATCCAGCTCATTCCAATCTTAATGTGTGGCTCTTTGGGAGCTGTAGGATGTCCCCAGGGAGGCCAAGTCTCCTTTCTTCAACAATGTCCTGCTTGTGGGTATGAACTAGCTCTTTGTAGGATCTTATCTGGGACTTGGTCATGCCAGCACCTTTAGAAGCTTTTTCAGGCAGGCATCATGTAATGGGCGTGTGACGTCACGCGCCCATTACGTGATGGAAAAACTGCAAGGAATTGTAGGAAAAGTGTTCTGCCTATCTGTTTAGTAGTGAGCAATGAATGTGGTTAAGCTGAAGTTTTTGAGAGGGTTGCTTCAGTCTGTTTTATTATTTATCTTGTATTTATTTGTTTGGATAAAAATGACACTGAATATGGTATACAAACATAAGAAATGTGAATATACAGTACATATAAAACTTCATACAAAATCCAGGATGGCACATGAAAGTGAAAACACTTTTTTTCCAATGGGGTCTTTTCAACCACATTATTATTCATCCAAATACCATGCAATCTTAGAATGGGGAAGTTTTGCTGCATCAAATGCAACAACTGCTCTCACGACTGGCGTGGAAAGAGTGATAACAGTGCACGCTTTTTTTAACTTCCCACCTTGGAAGAAAAGTGAAGCAAATCGGGCCTCAGAGCTAACAAAGAAGCATCAGATGGAACGGATTGCAGCAGTCAGAAGGAGAGACATCAGCTTGGAAAATATTCATGCATTCATGGTCATGTGTTAACAGCATTTTCACGAAGGTAAGTTTTGATTTAAAAAAAATAATAAAGACAATACGCACATCACACAGTCCACCTGGTCGAGTGCTGGACCCCAAAAAACATTTCAGAAAAATCAGTGACGATCCTTTTGTGTTGGGGTTTGGGGACATGTTATTGTGTGACAGGGGTGGTTGCTCCACCTTTCCGGTTCCGCCACCACCGGGGGGTATAAAATGACTGTGAGGGAGAGGGGCAGTCTCTTGGCCTCCTCTCAGCCTGACGGATGCACATGTATTGTGAGAGTGAGTCACGAATAAAGCTGTGTCCAGTTCAACACTCGGTCTCGTCCTTTGCTCCTATTACGGACATAACTTTTGGCGATGAGAGTAAAAGTATGGACGCAGGGGTAGCTTCTATTCGGCCGTTTTTGGAGCTTCCCAGTGAGCTGCCAGTCCCTTGGGCGAGGTGGTTCGCCGCCTTTCAAAATTACTTGTTGGCACTGGACCTTGGAAGACTGGAGAAGTTGTGGGTACTGGCACTGTTGGTTCACAACTTGGGAATGGAAGGACAATGTGTCCTTAGTACCTTAGGCGAAGGTGACAGCTTTGACGAAGGGGTTAAGCGAATGGCGTGACATTTTCGCGCCCCAGAAAACGTCATTGTCCGGAGGATCCAGTTTCGGCAGCGCCGCTGTATGTAGCAGACCTACATCAGCTGGCCAAGGACTGTCAGTTTGGAGTGTTAGAGGAAGAGATGGTCCGCGACCAATTGGTGGAACATATTCTTCGTCCAACGACAAGGTTGAAGCTCCTCACACACTCGGGCAAGCTGACGTTAGCCATGTCCATCGAGCAAGCTCAACAGTTTGAGGCGGCAGACAAGCTATCACGGGAGCTCGGTGAGAACGCGTCACACCACCATTTTGAACCACAGTTGATGGCGCAGGCAGTGGACCCAGACAGCAATGATGGCATGGAGGATGATGAAGAATATACTAATGCTGTAAAGATGAGGTCCGCCCCGGGATTGCCCAGATATTTGGGTTGTGGGTCCACCAACCACCGTTATAAGGCTAGAGAGTGTCCAGCAAGAGGAAGATGCTGCAGCATGTGCGGACTCTTGCATCATTTCACCAGGGCATGTTACAGGTTCGAGCGAGGGGATCCAAGACACATGGAGGATCTCCCCATTTCACCTCCCATAGTTATTCACAGTGTATCCCCAAGTACCAATGGCCGTTCTTACTGTATGGTGGAAATGGATGGGGTGACAGTGCCGTTGCTGGTTGACACGGGAGATCCGTGTTGAATTTGGCAACCGTGAGGAGTTTTTTCCCACAGTACTGGATTGGAGAAGAGCGGTCGGGCTGTGGTTTGTGGGACCGGCCGGTTCCGTGAACGATGGACAGAGACGTGTGGGACGAACCTTTGCCTAGTAATCTTGACAATGAGAAGGACCAATTCCATCCAGGGCCATCACGAGAAGGTCCCAGTGCCAGCTCCTAAGTAACCCTAGTTGAGGGGACTGGGTGGCATGGTGGGACGCCTGTGATGGAGGGTAGTGCCGAGTGGAGGGCATCATTCTACTCCAGGAATTTGGCTGGAAGGGACCAGAGAGCAGGAGGTCACAACGGCAATGCCTGCAGCAAAAATGAAAGAGAGCGGGGCAGGACCGGCTTGCACGGTGGAACGACGTGCCAAACAGAGACACTGGAAGCTGAATGTGGCCATTCTAGGGGTTGCGGATGCGGTCCGACCAAGGGAGGAGGCCCGGTCAAGAGATGTTCGGGCCAAATGTCGGAGAGAAGGTGACCAAGGGTGGCTGCAGGTGGTGGTTGTTTGGGAAGATCCCTACCTCCAGTAATCTGATGGCTCGTGGAAGCCGAATCTCATTGGGATGAAAGAGAACTTTGGACCTGGACGTGAAGAGTGAAGAAGAGAAGATGCACTGGAGTGGAATTGTCTGACAGTTTTCTGGGGGGTGGTTCCTCTCGTGGAGCAAGCTGACGGTTGGGCAGTGTGTATTATGCATGGTGATGGAAAAGGGGGACACCTGATGTGTATTTAGTTCTGTTAATGGGATTGTTTTGTGTTTCATATTACTAGTGCATACCGTGCATACCCGTAGAAACCAAGACGTATTCGTCGGCCTCCGTCGGTCTATGATGACCATGGAAGAGAATCCTAAACGTCTACTCTGCTGGAACAGCACCGCCTGTGGCTGAACAGGCCAATGAGCGAATGGCAGTCCCTGTCACACAGGTCGCACTTGTGGGTGGTCTCCGTGCTGCTGGAGCTGTGGTGGTTCTTCCTGCGGGTCCTTTTTTCATCTGCTGCAGCAGTCAGTCTCTCTTCACCCGCCTTGAGCTGTCTGGTCAGGGTGCCTCTCCATTTGGAGCGGTCCATTGCAAGGTCCTCCCAGCGCTCTGTGTTGATCTCCAGGGCCTTCATGTCTCTCTTGCAGACGTCTCTAAAGTGCAGCTGTGGGTGGCCAACGTCTCTCCTGCCAGTCGCCAGTTCTCCGTAGAGGACGTCTTTGGGGATTCTGCCATCCTCCATACAGTGAACATGGCCTAGCCAGCAGAGCCTGCGCTGCCTGAGTAGAGTGAACATGGAGGGAAGGCCGGCGCGGGACAGAACTTCTGTGTTGGGCACTTTGTTCTGCCAGGATATGTCCAGGATATGGCAAATGCAGCTCAAGTGGAAGGAGTTCAGTCTCTTTTCCTGCCGGGCGTATGTTGTCCACGTCTCTCTCCCATAGAGCAGTGTGCTGATGACGCAGGCGTTGTACACTGCCATCTTCGTCTTGACAGAGAGTTTGGGATTCTCCCACACTTGTGTGGTGAGGCGAGCGAGTGTGGAGGCTGATTTTCCAATCCTCTTGTCGATCTCTGTATCAAGGGAGAGGTTGCTGCTGATCGTGGACCCAAGGTACATGAACTGATTCACGACCTCCAGCTCATAGTCGTCGATGGTGATGGTTGGTGGTGCTTTCATGCCTTGCACCAAGACGTTAGTCTTCTTCAGGCTGATGGTAAGCCCGAAGTCCTTGCATGCCTGGGAGAAGCGGTCCATCAGAGTCTGAAGCTCCTGCTATGTGTGGGTCGCGACTGCAGTGTCGTCTGCGAACAGCATGTCTCTGATTAGAGCCTCGCGTACTTTGGTTCTGGCTTTCAGGCGGGCGAGGTTGAAAAGCCTGCCGTCAGATCTTGTGTGCAGGTAGATTCCCTCTGTTGCTGTGCTGAAGGCATACCTCAGGAGCATAGCAAAGAAAATCCCAAAGAGGGTTGGCGCAAGTACACAGCCCTGTTTCACTCCTCTGCGTATGTTGAATGGCTCTGAGACGTTGCCGTCATGCTGCACTATCCCCTGCATGTTGGTGTGAAACAATTCGATGAGGCTTTGCAACTTTGGTGGGCATCCTATCTTTGGCAGGATCTTGAAAAGGCCCTCTCTGCTGACCAGATCGAATGCTTTGGTGAGGTCGATGAAGGCGACGTACAGGGGCATGTTCTGTTCTCTGCATTTCTCCTGGAGTTGGCGGATGGAGAATATCATGTCTACCGTCGATCGCTCAGTGCGGAAGCCACACTGAGACTCGGGGTAGACACGTTCAGCAAGCTTCTGTAGACAAACGAGAACAACTCATGCGTAGACTTTGCCAACAACACTGAGGAGGGAGATGCCCCTGTAGTTGTTGCAGTCGCTTCTCTCCCCTTTGTTTGAAACCAAGTATAAGCAAATATTTCTGCATGCCCGTAGAAAGCAAGTGTAAGCAAGCATTTCTGCATGCCTGTAGAAAGTTTGCCATGGCGGTCCCTGCCTTTGATCTTTGACATGGTTAAGCAAGTATTTGTGCATGCCCGTAGAAAGCAAGTGTAAGCAAGCATTCCTGCATGCCTGTAAAAAGAGTGTTCTGACCTCACAGGGTGCCTATGATGTCTGTATGACATCATAGAACAGGGGTGTCCAACCATGTGCCATGGAGAGCCAAGACCCTGCAGGTTTTCTCTTCTACCCAGTCTCTTCAGCAGGTGTTTTCACTTATCAGCAATCAGTGGGAAGAAGTTCACAGAAATCTGCTGTTGAAGACACTGGTTGGAGGTAAAACCTGCAGGGTCTTGGCTCTCCATGGCACATGGTTGGACACCCCTGTCATAGAAGGAGTTGTTCAAAGGAGTTGTTCAGAACTCTTTATATGGTCATGTGACATCATAGGAACACAATGTGTGCCTGTGATGTCATAGCTATGAATGCCCACAGCTCCTCTATGGATCCCCTATAGACTTTCATTAAAGATTTCCCCTCCCAAACTTCCACATATCCAGGGAGGCTGAAATTTGGGGATGTTGACATGGGACCTGTGCATGTCCGTATAACCCCTGCTGCAGGCCTGCCTTTGATCTTTGACATGGTTACCATGGCAACAGTAACCATGTTAATGCCTGCCTTTGATCTTTGACATGGTTACCATGGCAACACAAAGTCCTATGATCGTGACACACACACACGCAGACAGACAGACACAGATTTCTGCATGCCCATTGCTGAAGGGTCTCCTCCTGTCTCAGACGGCTGTGTTGTTTACTGTCATGCCAGCGGCGTACTGCTGGAACCTGAGGTGTTACATGTTCACGGCATCTTTTCTGATGTGCAGCAGTTCTCCTCATTCTATTGCTCTCCGTCTGGTGGGTCTTCTTCTTCTTTGTTTAGACCACTGGTTGAGGGAAAAGTGTGTCGTAATTCCAGTTCATGGGCAGGATCATGAAAATAGATCTGAGCAAAAAGTGGCTTTTGACCCTGTTCAGGAAGGCCCGTGCATGCCCGTAGAAACCAAGAAACCGGAGCACCTGGAGAAAATCAGCACTTTGCTTGGCATTTTACACATTTATAGTGTAGACTGGCATTCTTCAAGGACGCAAATTTTTAACTGTGTCAGCACCTCTTTAAAAACGATATTGCTGAGAAAGCGACACTTTTGCTTAGTTTCTTCATTTTGAGCAACAATATGAAGACTGCTTGATCTGGCAACTCTGCTCAAGGCAACGTAGAATTGGCCACGGCTGCAGAAATCTGTTGTGCAGAAAACACAAATGCGCTGTAAAGACTGGCCCTGTGACTTATTCACCTTGCCAATTTTGAGCCATATGACATCATAAAGACACATTTGTCTATGTGCCGTCATATAGACATCATATCTGTATGACGGCATCGCAAGTCCTATGACGCCTGAGTTCATAGGACGTCCTATGATGTTCAGGCAGAGATCATAGGCTGTCCTATGATGTCCTATAAATGTGACAGACACACACACAGACACACAGTCACACAGAAATTTTTTGCTCTAATAGAGTGATGATTTTAGGAACATGGCAGTATTTTATATGGACTGCTTTATTTAGCTCAGATGGCAGAATAATCCATGTTGCCATGTGGGGGTGGGACAGTAGTCCACCTGTTACCCCTAGTTTTAGTTGTTTTGAGCGAATGTGATAGATTGTTTAGGTATTTTTGTTAATTTTTTTTTAGTGCATGATTCGGGTTCCAAATTGGGGAGGGTTTCGATTGTATGCGTGTGTTTGGACCATTTTTTTTGAAGGGGGGGGAGTGTTGTGTTGGTGTTTGGGGACATGCTATTGTGTGACACGGGTGGTGGCTCCACCTTTCCGATACCGCCGCCACCCGGGGTGTAAAAGGGCTGTGAGAGGGAGGGGTGGTCTCTTGGCCTCCTCCCAGCCTGACGGATGCGCATGTATTGTGACAGTGATTCACACATAAAGCTATGTCCAGTTCAACACTCGCTCTCGTAGTTGGCTCCTATTACCGACATAACAGATCCGCACACCGAAAAGCTCCAATTAAGTATTTATTATTTATCAGTAACGTTTTGGGCCACCTGTCCTTCCTCAGACTGGTTGGACTAAACAACAAACGCGACTGAATGGACCAAACGGGACCCCAACCCCCTAGAAAACATCCAAATAAATCCATCCATCCATCCATCCATCTTCTACCGCTTTTCCGGAGGTCCGGGTCGCGGAGGCAGCAGTTCAAGCAGAGAAGCCCAGACTTCCCTCTCCTCAGCCACCTGCTCCAGCTCTTCAGAGTGGATACCAAGGCGTTCCCAGACCAGCTGGGAGACATAGTCTCTCCACCGAGTCCTGGGTCTGCCCCGGGGTCTCCTCCCAGTGGGACGTGCCTGAAACACCTCAAGTGGGAGGCGTCCAGGAGGCATCCTAATCAGATGCCCATACCACCTCAACTGACTCCTTTCAATGTGGAGGAGCAGCGGTTCTACTCTGAGCCTCTCTCGGATAACTGAGCTCCTCACCCTATCTCTGAGGGTGAGTCCAGCAATCCTACGGAGAAAGCTCATTTCAGCCGCTTGTATCCACGATCTCGTTCTTTCGGTCATTACCCAAAGCTCGTGACCATAGGTGAGAGTAGGAACGTAGATTGACTGGTAAATCGACAGCTTTGCCTTAGAACTAAGCTCCCTCTTCACCACAACAGACTGGTACAACGTCCGCATCACTGCAGATGCTGCTCCAATCCATCTGTTGATCTCTCGCTCCATTTTCCCCTCACTCGTGAACAAGACCCCAAGATACTTAAACTCCTCCACTTGGGGCAGGAGCCTGTCCCCAACCCGGAGAGGACAATCCACCTTTTTCCGGCTGAGGACCATGGACTCGGACTTGGAGGTGTTGATTCTCATCCCAGCCGCTTCACACTCAGCGGCAAACTGTCCCAGCAAGAGCTGTAGGTCATTGCTGGATGAAGCCAACAGGACAACATCATCTGCAAACAACAGAGATGAGGTCCTGTGGTCACCAAGCATGACACCCTCCATTCCCTGGCTGCGCCTAGAAATCCTGTCCATAAAAATTATGAACAGGATCGGTGACAAAGGGCAGCCCTGGCGGAGTCCAACTCTCACTGGGAATGACTCCGACCGAGTGTTGGCAATACGAACCAAACTCTCCCAATGGTCGTACAGAGACCAAATAGCTCGTAACAACAAGCCCGATACCCCATACTCCCGAAGCACCCCCCCACAAGAATCCATGAGGGACGAGGTCAAATGCCTTCTCCAAGTCCACAAAACACATGTAAACTGGTTGGGCAAACTCCCACAAACCCTCAAGAATTCTCGAGAGGGTAAAGAGCTGGTCCGATGTGCCATGGCCAGGACGAAAACCACATTGCTCCTCCTGAATCCGAGGTTCGACCAACGGCCGGACTCTCCTCTCCAGTACCTTGGCATAGACCTTCCCAGGGAGGCTGAGGAGTGTGATCCCTCTAAAGTTGGAGCACACCTTCCGGTCCCCTTTTTTGAAGAGAGGAACCACCACCCCGGTCTGCCATGCCAAAGGCACTGCCCCTGACCTCCACACAATGTTGCAGAGGCGTGTCAACCATGACAACCCAACAACATCCAGGGCCTTGAGGTACTCAGGGCGAATCTCGTCCACCCCCGGGGCCCAGCCACCAAGGAGATTTTTAACCACCTTGGCGACCTCAGCCCCTGTGATAGGCGAGTCATCCCCCTCGTCCCCAAACCCTGCTTCCTCTGTGGAAGGCGTATCAGTGGGATTGAGGAGATCCTCGAAGTATTCCTTCCACCACCCGACGATATCCCCAGTCGAAGTCAACAGTGTCCCATCCGCACCATACACAGTGTGGACGGGGAGCTGCTTTCCCCTCCTGTGCCGCTGGACAGTTTGCCAGAATCTCTTTGAGGCCGACTGAAAGTCTTGTTCCATGGCCTCACCGAACTCCTCCCATACCCGGGTTTTTGCTTCAGCAACCACCCGAGCTGCACTCCGCTTGGCCTGCCAGTACACCTCAGCTGCTTCGGGAGTCCCACAAGCCAACCAAGCTTGATAGGACTCCTTCTTCAGCTTAATGGCCCCACTCACCACTGGTGTCCACCACTTGGTTCGGGGGTTGCCACCACGAGATGCACCGACCACCTTGCGGCTGCAGCTCTGGGCCGCCGCTTCAACAACAGAGGTGGAGAACATGGCCCATTCAGACTCCATGTCTTCAGACTCCCTTGGAATGTGGTTGAAGTTCTTCCGGAGGTGGGAGTTGAAGACCTCCCGGACAGGGGCCTCAGCCTGTGGGGTGTAGCCTGTGGGGTGTAGTGAGGGTGTGCTCCCAGCACACCCTCACTATACGTTTGGGTCTACCAGGTCTGAATGGCTTCCTCCCCTGCCATCGGATCCAACTCACCACCAGGTGGTGATCAGTTGACAGCTCTGCACCTCTCTTTACTCAGGTTAATCATAAATCATTTTTTAATGGAAACCAAAAGCCCACCAAACACCCCTAAAATCAATTAAATATATATATTTTTTTCAATATTTAAGGACAAGTGGCCATTCTTGTAGTAACTAATGTTACACAAAATGTCCAAATAGCTCATTAAATTATATTTAATGGTACCAAGTGACATCAAGTCAACTAACGGACATGTTTACAAATATTCTAGACACACTGTAATATAGTCCTTGAAATTTAATTTAATAATTTTGGCGTTTTCTGTCCCATTCAGACACGATCGTTATTTAATCCAAATACTAACCAGACATTTAAAAAGCCATCATTACATCTCAGTCATGAAGTAAATAAAACGCACATGAGCAGTCAGAGATGACTGAAGCTGCACCTCCAGTTGTTGCCGAGCAGAGCTCACAGGTACATAAGTCAATGCTGCATAAAGCCATCTTCTCTTTTATCATGCTGATAAAACTATCACAAATAAAAAAAAACCCTGGACACAAACTGCTACACGCAGCAGTGCTGGGGTACCCCTTCTGTGCACACTGGGAGGGCGCATGTTACCTTCATTTTGCATGGATTTAATATCAGCTGGGGACTGAAGTCCATAGAATGTTTGGCATCGTTAAATTAAGCAGATTCTCCTCTTTCAGGTGAATATAAAAACGTCACTGTCCTGATTTAATATGTTTTTATAGCAGCTAATTATACTGGTAATTTTGTTCGGTGCACCAGCAAAAGCGTTGGGTTTAATCACATTGCTGGAATAGTATTTCATGTCCTGTTTGTCAGAATTGCCCCTCTGGGGCAAAGGAGAGGAGGATCCTTATGCGAGACGGAAATGATAAACCATAATTTATTACAAAACAGAAAATAAATCTGCGCAAGGACAGAAATAAAAAGGCAAACACAGGCAGGCTTCAGACATGGGCTACAGGCAGGATGAATTAACAAACAGAAGCATGCGTGGGATGCCAACAAAAACCAATGACACTGCACAGAACACATATTGCAACACAAATACTATATATAAGGTGGACAATTAACTCAACACAGAACAGGTGGCAGAATCAAGGGCAGCAGGGAAGTGGCTGCAGGTGAGGAACACAGGATGGGTGGGGCTTACAGACAAACACAAACAGCAGACGCACATAAAACATGACAACGAACCCACAGGACAACAATGCAGGAGTAATACAGGACAGGCAGGGGCTATGGGCACAGAGAACATGGAAGCTGCACCAATAGACAAACAGATACACACAGAGACCCAATATCAAACGGGGGATGACACGGAGGGCAGGTGGTACAAATAATAATCATAAGAAATCATAGAAAACATAATAATATAAACATAAAGTGTGGGCTTGATCCTGTGATCAGCAGAGCCCCCCGCCCCCCTCCCCAAGGGAGGATTCCAGACACTCTCACAAATACAACAAAAACAAGCGAAGATAAGAAAAACTTTAGGCTCTGAAAACAATGCAAGAGCTCCTTGCTCTCTGAAGCTAACACAGGAGCTCCATGCTCTAAAAATGACTCAGGTCAAAAGAAAACAACTTGGGGGTTTTAAACTCTGAAAATAACATTGGGGCTCTTTGCTCTGGAGACCACAAAGGGGCTTTTTGCTCTTGGAGCAATAACATAGAAGTTTTTAGCTCTGAGGATACCAATACAGGATTTTCTCATTCAGAGGATAACAACAAGGGGTTCTCAAACTCAGAAAATAACACAAGAGTCTCTTGCTCAGGTGATAATAGCACAAACATTTCCAGCTCTGGAGTTACCAATATAGGAGTTTTTGATCTAGAAACAGGCAACAGCAGGACCCTGACCTCAGGGACAGCAGGTAGAAGCCTCCCGGTCTCAGAAACGACAGGAAGAGGTCCACCGATCCCCGGAACTGCCGACGGGTGGAGCGGACTGCTCGCCCTCAGGAATTGCAATGGGTGAAGGTCTCCTGACCTTGGGAACATTGGCTTGAGGGTTTTCCTCCTGTGACCCCATCCTCAACATGGCCACCTCGGACGAGGAAGGAGAACAGGTGGACAGTGAGGTGACACCACAGCCATAACTCTCTACCATGGCAGCGGACTCCACAGGGGATAACAGGGGTGGGAAATCTGGCTCCTGCGAGGAGGAGGCAGTGGGAAATGGTGGTGGTGGAGGGAGAGCGCGGTTCTGTACCTGGGAGTGAGAGCGCACACACGGCTTGGCTGCAAGCAAATTGGGAACTCCACCCCAGCAAAGCATCGTCTTTTGTCACCCACTGGGTCCTGGACTGACAGTGTCATTCCTCCGGGGCAAAGGAGAGAAGAATGATAGATAGATAGATAGATAGATAGATAGATAGATAGATAGATAGATAGATAGATAGATAGATGTACTTTATTGATCCCAAACTGGGAAATTACAGTGTAACAGCAGCATGACAGTAGACGACCACACTACAGAAACACGCATGAGAGACAAAGGGATTACCCATGGAAAGTAAAACTTACACGACTATAAAACCTATATACATCATAGCTTAATATACTGTATGATGACCTGTATAAACACAAGAATCATCCCATTGCACAAAGAAGGACTATCAGGAGCAGAGTGAAATGTGAGGTACCAGTTAGACTGTGAGGTGCAGTGTGGCAGCATAGTTATGACCAGAATGCAACGTTATAGTGAGTTATTGTACAGTGAAATGGCATGCGGCAGGAAAGATTTCCTGTATCTGACTGTTCGACAGCAAAGCTGGAGTAGTCTACTGGTGAAAGTGCTCCGCTGTCTGTCCAGTGTGTGGTGGAGGGGGTGATCAGATTGTCCATGATGGATTGCAGTTTATTTAGTGTTCTCTTCTCCAACACTGTCTCAAAGGTCTGGCGCTGGTGACAACGGTCTGGTAGAAAAACTCCAGCATCCTGCTACACATGTTAAAGGATCTCAGCTTCCTCAGGAAGTAGAGTCTGCTCATCCCCTTCTTGTGTGCAGCATCGGTGTTGGATCTCCAGTTCAACATGTTGCTGATCCTGACACCCAGATATCTGTAGTCCTCAACCACACCCACAATCTCCCCCATAATCTGCAATGGCTGAGAAGGCGTCATCCTCTTCCTGAAGTCAATCACCATCTCTCTGGTCTTGCTGACATTCAGCCTCAGGTGATTCTGCTCTGTCCACTCCACAAATCTGTCTACCAGTGCCCTGTACTCCCACTCCTCTCTCCCTCTTATACACTCCACAACAGCTGAGTTGTCAGAGAATTTCTGCAGGTGGCATGACTCTGTGTTGTACTGAAAGTCAGTGGTGTATAAGGTAAAGAGAAAAAGAGAGAGCACAGTCCCCTGTGGAGCTCCTGTATCACTAGCCACCACGCCACAGAAGACACTGCCCAGCCGGACAAACTGTGGCCTGCCTGTCAGGTAGTCAGTAGTGCAGGAGATCACAGAGCTGTCGACCCCCATCACCCCCAGCTTCTTACCCAGCAGCAGTGGCTGGATAGTGTTAAAAGCACTAGAGAAATCAAAAAAAGTGATTCTCACAGTATCTCCTCCACCATCCAGGTGCAGATGGGCTCATTGAAGCAGGTAGATGACAGCATCTTCAACTCTTAAATGGGGCTGATACGCAAACTGCAGAGGGGTCCAGCCACGTCTTCACCTGCGGCCACAGGTGGGCTCAGACCAGTCTTTCCAGGACCTTCATCACATGAGATGTGAGGGCAACTGGTTGATAGTCGTTCAGGTCCGATGGAGATGACTTCTTGGGGACAGGAACCAGGCAGGATGTCTTTCACAGCACCGGTGCTCTCCCCATACTCAGGCTCAGGTTGTACAGGTGTTTCAGAACTAGAACTAGCTGGGTGGCACAGGTCCTCAGGGTCCTAGCGGAGATGCCATCAGGGCCCACCGCCTTCCACTGATGGAGTCTCTCCAGTTGTTTCTTAACCTGGTCTGTAGTCACCGTGATGTGAGGGAGGGTCCTGGTGTACCCCGGGGAGGAGGGGGGGAGATGGAGAGAGATTCTACACAGGAGGGTGGGTGGGAAGGGATGTGTGGGGGCCTGGCTGTGTTTTGGGGGTGACAGACTGTGAGTTGAACCTATTAAAAAACAGATTCAGTTCATCAGCTCTCTCCTGGCTCCCAGATGTCTGCCTGACTCTCCCCTTGCACCCAGTTATTTGTTTCATTCCTTCCCACACATCTTTAGTGTTGTTTTGCCTGAGTTTATCTTCCAACTTCCTCCTATAATTGTCCTTGCACCTCCTCAGCATCTCTCTCAGCTCACTAAATTAAATTAAATTAAATTAAATCACCCTTATTGTCATTCAACCGTACAACCAATCATGTACAGCAGAACGAGATTGTGCTTTACCTATCTACAGTGTTAATCACACACACCCCAAGTGCAGAATCAGAGGGCCGCTGCCATGCAAGGCACCCCCACAGAGTTCCCTCCTCCATTCCATTTATTGCTGAGCACCAAGCTGGACGGCAGGAAGTTCCACTTTTATATGGTCTTCGGCATGACCTGGCTGGGATTTGAACCCCTGCCTCCCGGGTGTGGGGCGGATGCTCTACTAACTGAGCCACCACTCCGGTGGTGCATGCACTACCGGAGTGCTCATGCTGCACTCCCCTCAGCTCCTCCTTGTCTCCAGCCCTAAAAGCTCTCTTCTTTTTGTTCAGAAGTGCTTTCAGGTCGCTCGTGACCCATGGTCTGTTGTTGGAGAAGCAGTGTACAGTCTGAGCTGGCATGGTCGTGTTTTCACAGAATCTAATGTATTCTGTGATGCAGTCGGTCGTATTGTCTATGTCCACCCCATGTGGTTCATAGAGTATGCCCCAATCTGTCGTCGTGAAGCAGTCCTGTGGAGCATCAGCAGCCTCCTGTGTCCACCTCCTCACAGTCCATGTATAAGCAGGCTGCCTTTGCACAAGGGGAATGTACTTGGGTGTTAACACAACCATGCAGTGATCCGATTTGCCAATGGGGGGTAGAGCTGTTGCACTATATGCATCTCTGACACTGGCATACAGTAAATTCAGTGTTTTGTTTTCTCTGGTGAGAAGGACCCATATGCAAGGCGGAAAAGATAAACCATAATTTATTACAAAACAGAAAATAAAGCTTTGCGAGGGCAAAATAAAAAGGTAAACATAGGCAGGCTTCAGACACGGAATACAGGCAGGATAAACTAACAAACTCTTCGCACCCCTCCTGAACATTACAATCTGTGGTGAAAAGTCACACACACACACACACACACACACACACACACACACACACACACACACACACACACACACACACACACACTCCCTGTTCATTCATTCTCTTAAAAATAAATAAATTAATAAAGTTATACATCTCCTGTAAGTTTGTGATTGAAATAAATATGTGGAAAAACTATTCAGTGTAAATAGGTATGGAAATTAAATGACAGGTAACAATACTTTGATTAGATTATAACTTTTTGTAACTTTGTCTGTAAAAAAAATGGAAAGTTCCAGCACATCCTGTGAGTGTTTCCTCATGTAACCGCGACTGTGTAGGCCCATGATTTTAAAACATGCCTCTTAAATAGTGATTGACAATGCCCTACCGACTACAGACCTGCTTTCTGCTGATCAAAGTGCATTGAGAGAAAATACGCCAAAATACCAACGTGTCAAGTTTGTGCTGATGCCACACCTCTTTTAAATGAGTCCCATTCCTGCAGCATAAAGCAGGCACACAGTCTACAGGTATTTGGATGGTGTGAAAAACAAACTATACACTGACATGAACTAACAAAACCACCAGCACTAAACAGAAAGTGTGGTACAAAAGCCCGTTTTAGATCATCATAATAGGGCCCTTAGTGACATCAGTCCCAGGCAGAACTGGGGCTTTGCTGATGGACATCAGATGGAGGTCACACATATGATATTAATGAATGATAAAATCAAGAGAAATGATTAAGGGTCATGTTTTGTTGCATATTTGTAAATCAAGCTGATCTGAATTTGGGCACTAATAACCATTAACTAATAAACATTATGAAGTGCATCTTAATTTGTTTGATTCAATGCAACTTGCACCACTTTATGAAAATGACATGTTGCATTTTTTTTAAAGCATGTGTGTGTGTGTGTCCACTGCACATTTTACTGCTTCCTTTCCATCTCATTTTGTCAGTTTCTAAAATATCTAGCCAGCTTGTAGTTGTCAAGTTTCTTTAGTAGTTCAGCCAATTTTCCGCATTGGTAAAGTGTTCAAACATTCTAGGTTGTGATATTGGGTTTGACTTTACCGCTTAGAATCAGCCAAATCTGGATCTTACTTCCTTTTGGCTATCAGGTTCCTTCATGGGCTGTGCCAGGCTCAGGACTTGTAAGGCAGGATAAACCTACTATATTGGGGTTAAAAAATATAAATTTTTTTAAACCACAGATATACATAATATTTTGTCTTTTTAGACTGCAAAAATACCCCTCTGGATTCTTTGCATATTCTACATATATAAATGGATGTTTGCCCATGCATTTTAAATGTATTTTATCATCATAACCTCATCAGTCATCGACACATTTTCATACCCACAACTGTTTTAATGAGGAAATACAAATGTTTGATTCTTTTTCCCCACCCACACACATGCATAATTTTTATTCTGCACCTTAAGAATCTGCTGCTAAACAGAACAGTCATGTTTAGTCATGTAACAATGACAATAAAGGTCTATTCTAGTCTATTCTATTCATAGACTAAGGTAGCAAGGATTTATTTTCCCCCAAAACTCTTAAGTTTGGAATGTTTTTTTTTCCTTTTCTTGCAAAAAAGTAAAATTTCATGCACATGAAAATGATTTGCTTCAACTATAAATTGACTTACATTAGTGAGACCAACACTAATTCCTATTAACACAGTCCCTTCTGAGAGTAAAGTGAACATAGAGTGCTCTGTTCAACTGTGCATAGTAATTTTTTCACTGTCAGCTTCTTTAATGAATAGTTTTCAAGATAAAAGATTTGAGAAATCACAAATTTTTTTTGTTCACCAATTAAATAAGTCAGAAAAGTATAGTGTCATGATTAACAGGAGTAAAGTAGTTACAGTTAGGCCCAGAAATATTTGGACAGTGACACCATCTTCATGATTTGGGCTCTGCATGCCACCACATTGGATTTGAAATGAAACAACTACAACGGAACCGAAGTGCAGACTTTAAGGTTTAATTCAAGGGGTTGAACAAAAATACATGATTAAACATGTAGGAATTGTAGCTATTTTTATACAAACGCTCCTCATTTCAGGGGCTCAAAAGTAATTGGACAAATAAACATAACCCTAAGTAAAATGTTACTTTTCAATATTTTGTTGAGAATCCTTTGCAGGCAATGACTGCCTGAAGTCTGGAACCCATGGACATCACCAAACTCTGGGTTTCCTTCTTTGTGATGCTTTGCCAGCCTTTACTGCAGCTGTCTTCAGTTGTTGCTTGTTTGTGGGTCTTTCTGCCTTAGGTTTTGTCTTGAGCAAGTGAAATGCATGCTCGATTGGGTTGAGATCTGGTGATTGACTCGGCCATTGCAGAATATTCTGCTTCTTTGCTTTAAAAACTCCTGGGTTGCTTTTGCAGTATGTTTTGGACCATTGGTGAAGCGGCATCCAATCAACTTTGCTGCATTTGGCTGAATCTGAGCAGAAAGTATATCCCTATACACTTCAGAATTCATCCGGCTGCTTCTGTCTTTTGTCACGTCATCAATAAACACAAGTGACTCAGTGCCATTGGAAGCCATGCATGTCCAGGACATCACACTGCCTCCACCATGTTTTACAGAAGATGTAATGCTTTGGATCATGAGCTGTTCCAATTCTTCTCCAAACTTTCTTCTTCCCATCATTCTGGTACAGGTTGATCTTCGTCTCATCTGTCCAAAGAATGCTGTTTCAGAACTGGGCTGGCTTCTTTAGGTGTTTTTTGGCAGTCAATTCTGGCTTTTCTATTTTTGAGGCTGATTCATGGTTTGCACCTTGTGGTGAATCCTTTGTATTTACTCTCATGAAGTCTTCTCTTTATGGTAGACTTAGATACTGATACACCTACTTCCTGGAGAGTGTTCTTCACTTGAGTAGATGTTGTGAAGGGGTTGTGAAAGGATTCTGCGATCATCCACCACTGTTGTCTTCCATGGACGTCCAGGCCTTTTTGAGTTCCCAAGCTCACCAGTGCACTCTTTTTTTCTCAGAATGTACCAAACTGTTGATTTGGCCACTCCTAACATTTCTGCTATCTCTCTGATGGATTTCTTTTTTTTTTTTCAGCCTCAGGATGGTCTGTTTCACCTCCATTGAGAGCTCCTTTGACCGCATGTTGTGTGTTCACAGCAACAGCTTCCAAATGCAAACGCCACACCTGGAATCAACTCCAGACCTTTTAACTGCTTAATTGATGACAGGTTAACGAGGGAAGAGCCCATGCAGCCTTGTTATTTTTTTTTTTTTTTTGCAGCCTTCTGAGTCAATCGTCCAATTACTTTTGGTCCCTTGAAAAAGAGGCGGCTACGTATTAAAGAGCTATAATTCCTAAACCCTTGCTCCAATTTGGATGTGAATACTCTCAGATTACAGCTGAGAGTCTGCACTTTAAGCCCATATTGATTATATAATTGTATCCTGAATATGTTTTCGTAAACAGCTAAAATAACAAAACTTGTGTCACTGTCCAAATATTTTTGGGCCTAACTGTAAGTCATTTTAAATTCTATCTTTTATGTTCCCTTGAAGGGGCACTCACCATAACGAACTGGCATGTTGGAGAGCAATTTAATGATAGAAAAAGAGGTGGTGTGGTGGCACGGTTGGGGGATTCTCCACCCAGAGATGGCAGCTGGGGAAAGAGGAAACAATGGGCTGAAGGAGGAAGTGTTACCGGGGGGTCTCAGATGGGACAGTAAGGACTATTTGCCCCTCAAGGAGTTGAGGAAGCGCCAGAGCCACTGGAGGAGGAAATGGATGGAGTTATAAAAATGTATTATTGTATGTTTTAGTTCTTATCAATGTTTTGGGTTCTTATTAATGTTATTAATGTTTGTTTTAGTTTTTAGCAATGCTTGGTTTTAGTTTTTAATCAGTGTTTGGTTTTAGTTTTTTATCAATGCTTACTTGTAGTCTTAGCAAATGTCTGCTTTTATTAATGCTAACACCAGCCTGCCCAGGGACTACAGGTGGAAATTAGCACTAGTGCTATAACCTGGTACAATTCATCTTTCCTCTTTAAGGTCAATATACTGTATATTGTGCGTGTCCCTGCATAAATAAATAAATTAAAAAAAAAAAGGGTGTGAGAAGCGGTACTGGCTCATTGTGATGTTAATGTGCCATGTATGTCTTTGTTCCACACAATGTATTATGGTCAGGATTCCTGGGTCTCAATGCATGGAATTAAAGGTTATAAAAGAGAGGGTGCACAGAGACCCAGGCAGAGTTAACTGTACTTAATGTTGGAGAAGGAATAAAGTTTGTGTGTTGTGCAGCTCGTTGCCTCGTCTGCTTCCTTTCTCCACAGAGGTATACTTCAGCAACATCTAACACATCATTTTAGTGCATTCACAATGACACTACACAACAATCTGTAAGGTTAATTGTATGCTTGGGTACAATGTATCCACTCAGGTTATCACTGAGTTATTTAAAAGATCATCTGTCAGCCTTTTTCTGAATTTAAATTTCATGACAGTCATGTCCTTGCCGCTGAAGGCTGCTTCACACAGGTAAGAGGAACCAAAAAAGGAGATGCCTCCTGGGTTGCTTGGTGAAGCTCCTTAAAGCTTAAAGCTTGAGGCTCAAAATTGTGGAAAATATTAAGATTTTTAGCTAGATGTCATTTTGGAAATTTGCAAACACCATCCCCACATGAGTAAATGTAAACAATTCAGCTGCCCACTCTTATTATAAATGAATGTTTACCTCCTTAAAAAGTTGCGAACAAAGTATATTTATGTATGAGTTGATTGATTTTTCGTTTGTTTCTACTCCTTTGAAACTTCAAGCTGCTCCATAGTTGTAGTTACCTCTGTTTTAACTCTGAGTGGAAGTGTGCAGAAAGAACAGGATAATATAGTGTGATGTTTTCATGCAACACCAAGCTATCCTCATTTAAACAATGTAGTCAAATTCTATATTGATTGCAATTTTTTCACCTGCACCAAGGAGGTTATGTAATTGGGGTGGTTTGTCTGTCTGATTGGTTGTTTCTCTGTCTGTTTGTTAGCAGGATTATACAAAAAACTATTGGATGGATTTTGGTGAAAATTTCACCAGCGGTAGCCCTTGGGTCAAGGATAAACCCATTAAATTTTGGTGTTGATCTGAAAGTGCATACTTCCACCAAGGACCTTGTTTGTATTTGTGCAGCAGGATTTCACAAAAAATATTTCGATGGATTTGGATGAAATTTTCACCAGAGATGGTCCTTGACTTAGAGAGGAACCCATAACATTTTAGTGATGATCCAAGAACACATACCTCCACCAAGCCTCTTATCGTCTCACAGTGTGTTAGCAAGAATACTCCAAAACTACTGGATAGATTTGGACGAAATTTTTACCAGAAGTGGTCCTTGGCCTAGAGAAGAACCCATAAAATTTTGGTGATGATCTGAAAATGCATACCTCCGCCAAGTCTCTTATCTTCTCACAATGTCTTAGCAAGAATACTCCAAAACTCCCGGATGTTAGAGTTGCCCCTTCAGAGCAACGGAGAGGAGGAGCCACATGCAAGGTGAATTTCAAACACCATTATTTATTAATACAGGTACAGAACAGAAAATAAAGCAGCACATGGGCTGAAACAACAGCAAAACATGACAGACTTCAACAAGCAGGATAATACTGGTCAAAGGCACAAACAGGCAAGACTTGGAAGCATGTAATCATGCAAACATGAGACAAGGACACCACACAGGACACAGACTGAGACTGGTATATATGGACGGGGAGTAATCAAGACAACATGAGACAGGTGGGAGTAATCAGGGGTAATCAGAGACACCAGGGACTGGCTACAGGCATGGAAAACATGAGGGACTGAGACAAAAGGTAAACCAGAGAAATGAACACAGGACCAGGGAATACACAACCATGACAAATAATGATAATAATAGCCAACAGAGAATCATACAACACTAAACTCAAACCCCAAACCAGAATAAAGAACATGACATCACTATGGTAATGAATAATAATAAATACAGATAATTCCCTAAAAAACAACTGAACTGAGGCAGGGGAAACACAGAATAGCAAAAACAAACTTACAGAGGGAGCTTGGTCCCCAACCCGTGCTCAGACCCTGACATACCCCCCCCCCCCACACAAGGGGTGGTGACCAGACACCCCTAGACATTACCAAAAAAAGGAAAAAACACCTTCCCAGTGAGGGTGGTGGGGGCACAGGTCAGGCAGGCTGAAACACACTCTATCCCCCTACCTTGTGTCCAGAACCAAAATGCATCTTGGAAAACCAAACAAAGCCCCAGGCCCCAAACCAATAAGCAGGACAGGTTGAGTGGTCTTCCATTGACCCACAGCCATCGGACTGGGGAACAAGGCAGATCCGGGGGTCTACCCAAGTCCATGGGTCCTCAGACTGGAGTACATGGTGGGATTGATGGCCTACCAAACTCCATAGAGCAACAGATGGATGAACACGGTGCTGTGGGGGTGTTGACCTCAGGACCTTTTAACACAGGAGCTAACATCAGAACTTTATGCTCAGGAGGTGACAACAAAGACCCTTTCAGCTCAAAAGATGACATGGGAGCTTTTTGCTCTGAACACCACAAAGGAGCCTTTTGCCCTGGAGACCACAAAGGAGCTCTTTGCTCCGGGGACAATAACAAAGGAGTTTTAAACATCATGAGAGCCTCTGGCTCTGGCAGCATCATAGGAGCTTTATGCACTGGGAATAACACAGAAATTTTAAGCTCAGAAGATAACAGCATAGAAGCTCCGATCTCAGGAGAAAACACAGGAGGTTTTTGCTCAGAAGAAAACAAGGGGGTCTCAAACTCAGAAGATAACATTGCAGTCTCCTGCTCAGGAGCTAATAACACAGGAGTTTCGAGCTTTGGAGTTGCCAACACAGCAGGTTTTACTTCAGAAGCTGACAACAAGAAAGGTTTTTAGCTCAGGTGACACTGATACAGGAACTCTTGGCTCTGGAGACAGTGATGACATAAGTCCGGACCCAGAGAACACACACACACAAGGCTCGAGCAAGTTTTCAGTGATTTTATTGAAACAATAATAGTGTATGAGTGCGTGAGGGCGAGGTGTGATGTAGTGCTGGAGAACGGGGTGCGCCGAGGGCAGAGAGGAGTGCTGTACAGCCAGGCAACCCTAAGGGCAAGCACACACAGAGGTTAGCAGCGGGCAACACACGGGAGAGTGAATCTTAATGCTGGTGCTTACTTGCAGGTGGGAGAGGTGGCTGGCGTTGGATGACTTTGCAGGCCCTCTGCCTGTAAGACAGCGTCCAGCTGTGCGCTCGGCGTGGTGAGGAGAGTGATGGCTGTGACGAGGGAGCGATGTCCGCCGCCAGAGGATCCACCTGTGCACAGGGGAGAGACTGGAGAGAAGGTGAGTGGTATTATCTTACGTGCCAGAGTGGTTAGTATCAGAAGAGTGCAGGCCGTAGATGAATAGGTGAGCTCTGGAGAGAACAGCACGGATGAGCAGATGGCTCCAGACCGAGGCTCATGGTGAAGCGAGCTTTTTAGCCCGAGCTTCATGAGGCGCAGGTGCGCGCACAGCTGAGTTGGGAGACAGGTGAGACTGAGTTGTGACAGTACTCCCACCCTGAGCAGAGCCTCCCGGCGCTGGCTTACCTGGGTACGCCCGGTTGAAATCCGTGATGAGGCGCTTGTCCAGCACAAACGATGGGCGTACCCAGGACCTCCATTTGGGGCCATACCCCTCCCAGTCCACCAGATATTGGAGACCGCGACCCCGACGGCGGGAATCCAGGATGGAGTTGACAGTCCATGCCGGGTCGCTGTCGATCACCACAGGAGAGGGGGGAGACCTGGGGGGGGGGGCAGAGAGGGTTGGTTATGAAGGGTTTAATCCGGGAGACATGAAACGTCGGACAAACCCGGAGGGGGGGGGACAGCCAAACGCACAGCCACCGGATTAACAATCTTGATGATGGGGAAAGGCCCAATGAAGCGCTGCACCAGTTTCCTTTTTTCGGCCTTCAGGTTAATGTCCTTGGTTGACAGCCAAACTTGCTGGCCCACTTGATAGTGGGGGGCGGCCTTCCTATGATGATTTGCCGTCTTGGAGTTGTGCGCAGCCGTGCGTAGCAGCGCTTGGCGCGTAACGGTCCAAATGCGCCGGCAGCGCCTCAGGTGGGCCTGGATGGCCAATTCATCCCAGAGACTAGCATTCAGGCTACGGGCGAAAATACTGCAGAGGGCAGCATCTCCCCACCCAACTTCCGCTGCCACCACCCGGAAGTCGACAGCGTAGTCGGCAGCCGACTGGCTACCCTGACGAAGGTTGAACAGCCGGGTGGTTAATACGCTGTCTCGATCCGAATGATCAAAGACCTCGTTAAAATCATGTACGAACTAGGCGTAGGTCAGGTTCGCGTAGCTGGGCCTCGCCATTACGGCGTAGGCCCAGGCTAATGCTCGCCCTTCCAGGAGGTTAGCGATGTACCCAATTCGGCAGTGATTGGTCGGGAAGTCCCCGGGGACGCGCCGAAACACCGACTCACATTGGAGAAGGAACCCCCGCGCTTCACCGAGCTTGCCGCTGAAGCGCATGGGCGTAGGAATGGGAGTGAGCCGGGTGGGCGGCCCCGGGCTAGCCTGGCTAGCTGGGAGAACGCCGGATGCCGGAGCGCTACGCTGAGCCTGCGGGGGATCCAGGCGATCCAACCGGCGATTGATCTGGATCAGCTGATTCAAAATCGCCTGCTGCTGGTGAGTAATCTGGTCTACTCGAGCCTCGAGGATGGTCAAATGGTGTGCGAGCCCGCTGTCCTCTGGGCCACTCTCCTGGAGCCGTACTGACATAAGTCCGGACCCAGGGAACACGCACACACAAGGCTCGAGCAAGTTTTCAATGATTTTATTGAACAATAATAGTGTATGAGTGCGTGAGGGCGAGGTGTGATGTAGTGCTGGAGAACGGGGTGCGCCGAGGGCAGAGAAGAGCGCCATACAGCCAGGCAACCCTAAGGGCAAGCACACACAGAGGTTAGCAGCGGGCAACACACGGGAGAGTGAATCTTAATGCTGGTGCTTACTTGCAGGTGGGAGAGGTGGCTGGCGTTGGATGACTTTGCAGGCCCTGTGCCTGGAAGACAGCGTCCAGCTGTGCGCTTGGCGTGGTGAGGAGAGTGATGGCTGTGACGAGGGAGCGATGTCCGCCGCCAGAGGATCCACCTGTGCACAGGGGAGAGACTGGAGAGAAGGTGAGTGGTATTATCTTACGTGTCAGGGTGGTTGGTATCAGAAGAGTGCAGGCCGTAGATGAATAGGTGAGCTCTGGAGAAAACAGCATGGATGAGCAGACGGCTCCAGACCGAGGCTCAGGGTGAAGCAGGCTTTATAGTCCGAGTTTTATGAGGCGCAGGTGCGCGCACAGCTAGATAGATAGATAGATAGATACTTTATTTCGAACAAAAAAGTATAACAAAAACAAAACAAATGACAAATGCAATAAAGTAACAGTATACAGTGTTTGAAAGGGAGAAGGAAGAAGTGAACACTTATTAATTCCATCTCCTCTTTTCCATAAATACACCCATGTGAATTATATACAAATTACCACCTTTAAGACCCCAAGTAAACAATTTACTGTATTTTTTACATATCAACATTAACACCCATCCATCCTAACATACATTGATGTCCATACATCAAAACCAGCCTCAAACAACACAGATATACACAGTGCTGTCCCACCCACCATTCCATAGTGTCCCATAATGTCCCAGAGTGAGCATAGTGAATCATACATATAAATACTACCCTTCAAACATATATCCTTTCAGCAAATAATGTTTATACCTCTTTTTGAATTGATTTCTGTTTGTACATAGTTTCAGTTCTGGCTCCAGACTGTTCCACAAATCCACCCCACAGACAGATATGCACATACTTTTCTTGGTTGTTCGTATCTTGGGTTTTGTAAAGTTTAAGTCTCCTCTCAAATTATGATCATTGTCTCTTTTTTTAAATATTTTTTGTATATTAGTTGGGAGTTGATTATTAATTGCCCTGTACATTACTTGTGCTGTCTTAAATCTATGGGAGAGAACAATCTATGTTCTCTCCCATAGACTGAGTCCCCATCGTGCTGTTTGCTCTCTACATGTCTGTTCTTTTCTTCTTCTCTATCCCCTCACCCCCCAGCCAGTCGCAGCAGATGACTGCCCCTCCCTGAGCCTGGTTCTGCTGGAGGTTTCTTCCTGTTAAAAGGGAGTTTTTCCTCTCCACCGTCACCAAGTGCTTGCTCACAGGGGATCGCCTGATTGCTGGGGTCTTTCTGCAACTGTGGGGGTTCCCCCTACAGTTGATAGTGCTATGAGATGACTGTTGTTGTGAAATGGCGCTATATAAATAAAGTTGAATTGAATTGAATTGAATTAATGTAGGAAAACGTCAATTTTGGACAATCTTTAGTAAACCCTCAGAAAACAGTGTGGATTAGATGCTAATGGCAAATATAAATATTCTTAATAAATGTACCTAAGAGACTATAATTTAATGATTAATAGTAAATGGGAGCATTTATAGGGAATGTATTAAAGGACTGAATATGCACTGTTAAGTATGAACTGTCAGTGAAAGCAGTAGCGTTTCTACGCCAGAGGTGGCGCTCAGTAGTGATGAAACACTGTATAGTGTTAGAACACCATAGAAGAAGAGTAGTATGTGTTCTAGTGTGAGTGTTCCAGAGAATGTTCGAGAGAGTGTTATGAAAAGATGGTGTCTAGCGATGTGCTGTGTAGTGCGTGCCGTGCCATGTGTGCTGAGAAGTGAATAAACGGTCTCTGCAAAGTCTAACAGCTTGGCTCAATCATCCTTCCTCCCCTTCGCCCTTCCTGGGTGTAACATTAAATTTAACTAAATCGATTAACTTTATGACATGTGACTTTAAAAACAACGAATTGGTATGGTCTCTATATCCTACATTATTTATTATCCTTATAGCTCTTTTTTGTAATGTGCATATTGACTGTAGGTTGATCTTGTAGGTGTTTCCCCAGACTTCTACGCAGTAGTTAAGATAAGGTAAAAACAGTGAATTGTACAGTAAGACCAATGATTTATAGTCCAAGATGTGTCTTGTCTTCCCCAGTATGCCTATACATTTTGCTAACTTGGCCCGGATGTGACTGATGTGAGGTTTCCAGCAGATTTTATTGTCTAGCGTCACCCCCAGAAACTTATTTTCCTGTACTGTTTCTATTCTGGTATCATCTATCATTACCATTATTTCATGATTTATTTTATAATTTCCAAACATCATAATCTTTGTTTTTTTTTAGATTTAGAGATAGTTTATTTTTGTTGAACCACTGTGTTAACTTTTTCATTTCAGTTGTGACCACCTCTAAAACCTGCTGCAAATTCTTACCAGTGCACAGGATATTTGTGTCATCCGCAAACAAAATAAATTTCACAATTTTTGATACTTGGCATATGTCATTTATATACAAAATAAAGAGTTTGGGTCCCAAAATTGACCCCTGGGGAACACCACAATTGATGTCCATGAAGGGTGATTTGTGCTCACCAATTTGTACAAATTGTTGTCTGTTACTTAAATAACTTTCCATCCAACTCAGTCCTACCCCTCTTATCCCATACCTTTCCAGTTTCCTTAGTAGTATTCTGTGGTCAATGGTGTCAAAAGCTTTCTTTAAATCTATAAATACTCCTACAGCAACCTTTTTTTTAATCTATACAACTAGTAATTTCTTCTATAAGTTCGATCAGTGCCAAAGATGTAGATTTATCTGCTCTAAAACCATACTGGCTATCTGTAAGGAGGTTGTGTTTTTCAATGAAATCATCCAGTCTCTTAGTGAAGATTTTTTCAAGTATTTTGGAGAATTGTGAGAGTAAAGAGACTGGCCTGTAATTTGTGAAGCAATGACTGTCTCCTGTTTTGTATAAAGGTATTACTTTTGCTATTTTCATTTTGTCTGGAAATTTACCAGTTTGAAATGACAGGTTACAGATGTGGGTGAGTGGCTTAACAATTCCTTCAATTACTTTTTTCACTATTGTCATGTCAATTTCATTCCAGTCCGTTGATTTTTTGTTCTTAAATTTACTCACAGTCTCGATAATTTCCTTTTCAGTAACTGCACCCAAAAAGATTGTGTTTGGATTTCTATCTTCTATTTCATTTACAGAACCACTGTTATTTGTTTCTGTTGTCACTATTGATTTTACTAATTCAGGACCAACGTTTACAAAAAATTTATTGAAACCACTGACCACATATTATTTATCAAATTGCCATTTTCAATAAAATATTCTGGATAATTAGCATTCTTAGGTCAATTACTAATAATCCCATTGAGTACTTGCCATATTCCTCTTAAGTTATTTTTGTTATCCTCTAATATTCTGTTGTAATATTCTTTCTTACAGGTCCTCATTATATTAGTAAGCTTATTTTTATATCTTTTATATTTGATCTCAGCTTCCGCCGTTTTGCATTTAATGAATTGTTTACATAATGTATTCTTCTTTTTACATGCATTTATTAACCCCTTGGTGACCCAAGGAATATTTTTTTTTTGTTGTTGTCTGTCACTGTATTGTTTTATAGGACAGTTTTTATTGTACAATGATTGAAATATTTGTAAAAAATTATCATATGCTTTATTTATATCATTTTCATCATAAACTATCTTCCAATCTTGTATTAATAATTCCTTTGTCAGTAAATACATTGATTCTTCGGTTCTTATTCTTTTACATTTAATATTTTTGGTATACTTTTTCTTCCTATAATCACATTGATAGACAACAAAAATCGGCAGGTGGTCACTGATATCATTCAATAAAATCATTCAATGCTAATGCTAAGAAGGCACTCGGGGAACTGCATAATGCAATCAGTGAAATCCAAACTTCACACCCGGACAGTTTTGTGGTGGTTGCGGGGGATTTTAACCACATCAGCCTAAAGACTGTGCTCCCTAAGTTTAAACAATGTGTAGACTTTAAGACCAGAGGAGAGAATATGTTGGACTTAGTGTACACAAACACAGATGCATATAAAGCGATACCCCGCCCCCATCTCGGCCGTTCTGATCACATATACGTGATGCTGCTGCCTGCCTACAAACCTTTATTGAAGCGCAGCAGGCCAGCAGTGAAACAAATCAGGATTTGGCCAGAGAGTGCAACCCCTGCACTGAAAGACTGTTTTCAGCACACAGACTGGAAGGTCTTCAAAATAGCAGCCTCCCAGGAAGACAGGACAGATGTGGAGGAGTATGCTGATACGGTCACCAGCTACGTCGCGAAGTGCACAGAGGATTTCACTACAGTGAAGACCATCACTATACGGGGTAATCATAAGCCCTGGATGACTGCAGAGGTGCGCTCGCTGCTCACAGCCAGAGATGCAGCCTTCAGAGCGAAGGACAGGATCGCCCTCCGCTCAGCCAGGTCTGCGCTTTCAAAGGGAATTAAGGCGGCAAAGCGCGCCTATGCGAAGAAAATCCAGGGACACCTCTGTGACACTAGGAACACCAAGCAGATGTGGCAGGGAGCTCGGACTCTGACGGGCTTTAAGCCTAGGCAGGGGGTTGATGATGACGACGCTTCACTTCCAGACAGGCTTAACGACTTCTTTGCACGTTTTGAAGCATCAAACTCGACAATCAGAGGGAGGGCTGGCCCTCCCCCGCCATCGGTCGGACCAGCTTTTACCATCAACACAGCGGACACACGGAGGACCCTAACCAGAGTCAACCCACGCAAAGCTGCAGGTCCAGACAACATTCCGGGACGTGTGCTCCGAGACTGCGCGAGCGAGTTGGCGGATGTCCTGACTGACATTTATAACATCTCCCTGAGTCAGGCCATCGTTCCCAGATGCTTCAAGACCTCTATCATTGTACTGGTGGCAAAGAAACCAGTGGTGTCCTGTTTGAATGACTATCGTCCTGTTGCACTGACACCAATTGTGATGAAGTGTTTTGAGCGGCTTGTCAAACCACATATTACAGCCTGCCTCCCTGCATCACACGACCCGCTCCAGTTTGCATATCGTTCAAACCGCTCCACGGAGGATGCTATAGTCACCACCCTACACTCTGTCATCACCCACCTGGACCAGAAAGACACCTACGCCAGACTCCTGTACATTGATTTCAGTTCAGCATTCAACACCATTATTCCCCAGAGACTGATGGAGAAATTACTCCTTCTCGGTCTGAACACCGCCACATGTCTCTGGATCCTGGATTTCCTGACTGAGAGACCTCAGTCTGTCCGGGTTGGAAACAACATCTCCAAGTCTGTCACGCTGAGTACCGGATCCCCTCAAGGCTGTGTACTCAGTCCACTGTTGTTTACACTTCTAACACATGACTGTGTATCCAGACACGAGGGGAACCAGATTATTAAGTTTGCAGATGACACCACGGTGGTGGGACTTATCCAGAGGGATGAGGAATCAATGTACAGGGAAGAAGTGAGAGACCTGAAGGGCTGGTGCAGGGAGAACAATCTGGTGCTCAACGTGGACAAAACGAAGGAGATGATTATCGACTTCCGGCGGTCACAGCCTGAGCACGCCCCCCTCAGCATCAGCAGCCATTTAGTGGAGAGAGTAGAGAACATCAAGTTCCTCGGAGTGCAGATCTCGCAGGACCTGACCTGGAGCAAGAATTCCTTGGAGATCAGGAAGCGGGCTCAGCAGAGACTGCACTTCTTGAGGAAACTCAAACAGGCCTCTCTCCCCATCTGCATCCTCAGGACCTTCTACAGAGGTGTGGTGGAGAGTGTTCTGACGTACTGCATTGCTACATGGTACTCCAGTTGCAGTATGTCAGACAAAAAAGCCCTGCAGAGGATAATCAAGGGGGCGGAGAGGGTAATTGGAGTCTCCCTCCCCTCTGTCCAAGAACTTTTTCAGAACCGTTGTAGGAGCAGGGCACTGAACATTGTCAAGGACCGTTCTCACCCTCTGCATAAACACTTTGAACTTCTCCCATCTGGTAAACGATTCCAGAGCATCAGAGGCAGAACCACCAGACTGATCAACAGCTTCCTTCCACAAGCTGTCAGGATGCTGAACAGTTGACCCGGAATCTCTCATACACACTACTGCACCTACGGACATTTTGTATATTATAGTTAGTTATTCTTTTTTTTTTTCCCCCAAGTATGTCTCAGGGATGTGTGAATGGATGGGGGGGTGGGGGTGGGGTGGGGGGAGCTATGTGGGAATGTGTCTTAATCATGCTGCTTCTTATATGGATGCCGAGAGAAACGCAATTTCATCTTGCCTGCACTACAGTTGTATGTACAGCAATATGACAATAAAGTTTGATTTGATTTGATTTGATAAAAGCCCACTCCTGATATTATTTTCCATAATGTTTGTGAATATGTTATCTATTAGTGTGGCACTGTGTGACGTGATTCTGCTAGGCCCGGTAATTGTTGGATGTAAGCCCATACTGTACATTGTGTTGATAAATTCTTCTGTCAAACTATGTTGTTTTGAGTTCATCAGATCTATATTCAAATCCCCACAGATGAACGTAACTTTATGAGTTAGTTTTGCATACATTTTTTCCATCCAGTCCTTAAATAAGTCAATGTTTGATCCAGGTGTTCTATATACACAGCTCACTACTACATTCTTCACATTGTCCAGACAGATTTCTATTGTAATACATTCAAATAAATCATCCACAGTTACTGACAGATTTTCAACAACCTTGTATTTCAAGCTCTTGTCAACATAAATTGCAACTCCTCCTCCTTTTTTCATTTTTCTATTTATATAATTTAATTCATAGCCATCCATGGTAAAATCCACTCCTTTCTCTTCACTGAGCCATGTCTCTGATATTGCCACAATATTGAATGGCTCTTTAAACTGATGTAAATAATCTTTAATGTTATTAATGTTGGCATAGAGGCTTCTGCTGTTGAAGTGGATCATAGAAATATTGAAATCAGATGTGACCATTGTGTTAAACTGTTCATCCGTGTAGTAACTACAGTTATTATTGATGGAGCTAAATAAATTATTATCAGGGTCTATGTCATATTCTACGTCCTGTGGGCTGTGATCTGTGTATTCAAAAACTTTCAGTTCCTGTTGTTCCTGTTTGTTCATCTTTTGTTTCATGTTGTTAAATGTCTTGTAGCAGATGAGTATAATCCTTCAGTGTCCTACAATTGTCTGTTGTTGCTGTGACTCCAGTTCATAATATTCATTGATATTTGTCCAGTTCCATAATATTTCGCATGTTAATGACCTTGGCTTCTTCAGGTGATCTGTTTAATTTGATGTATATTTTACAGTTTGATGTCCAGGTGTTTTGAATCTTTTTCTGCTTTCTCATGTATCTTGCTTTTCTGGCTATTTCTGCGTTTTCTTTTGTGAGGTGCTCGTTTATGTAAATGTTCGTTCCTTTCAGTTTCCTACCTTGTTTCAACAGCGCAGTCTTGTGTTTTCTGTTGACAAACCTCATGATCACAGCCGGTTTGTCGCCGTTTTTCCTGGGCAGAGGGTGGCAGGTCTCTATGGTATTACAGTCTAGCTGAATTACTTTGGACTGCATGAAGGCCGCCACTTGTTGCTCCGTGGATTCGTCTTCCAGCTCACCGAGCCTCACTCCGCTGTCTGCGGCCACCGCTCGTGCGTATGATCGGGGTTTAATGTGGAGCCCCGTGATGATCACGTCGTTCACCTGGGTGTTCTGCTCCAGTTCCGACACTCTGCTCTCCAGATACGCCAGCCTCTTTTCCTTCTCAGCATTCTGGATCCGCAGCGCTTTCACCTCCTCGACCAGGTCCAGGATGTTTCTTTGGTGCAGCTTAACAGCAGAAATTTCTTCAGCCAAGAAGTCCAGTGCCCTTTTAATTTCGTCCACCTCCTCAGTCTGCTGAGCTTTCTTGGGACCCATGATCCTGGCCGATGATCGTTGATTGTGATCGTAAGAAACAAAAAAAAAAAAAAGAAAAAAAAAACACGTGGGAGAAATCCCTTTGCTCTCCCTGAGCGTGAGGGGCCTGATTTCTTCACCAGCCACTACAATATTAAGTTATGAGACTGGCAATTTCTCTTTTTTCGCACGAGCAGGTTTATTCTCCAGCGGTAGTAACAAAAAAAAAAAAAAAAACAGCTCAAAACGCTAGCTCTAAACTGAGTTTTAAGCAAGAAACGAACTGGGAGCCTTTACCTGTGCGTCCTCACCTTACACCTTAGCTGAGACGGGAGATAGGCGAGAGTGAGTTGTGACAAGTGATACAGAAGTTTGTAATTCACTAACAGATGACAAGTGGGTTGTTAGTTCCGGAGCCGGTGATGAAGGAGCTCTTAGCTCCATAGCAGGTGGCTGACAGGAGTGTGCTAAACTCACAAACAGATGATTGTGATGCACTAACCTCAGGTATTGGTGACAAGGGCGTGCTGACTTCAGGGACAGATGACAGCAGTGCACAGTCCTCCGGAGCAAGTGTCAGCAGCGCACTGAGTACAGGAACACAAGGCAAAGGCACACCATCCTGTGGAAAAAAACGGTGAATGTGCATTGGTCTCTGGAAAAAACGACGGGTTCATACCGGCCACAGGAACAGAGGGTGGATGTGCACAGCCTCTGAATCAAATGGCAGATGCGCACTGGACTCTGGAAAAAACGGTGGGTTTGCACCGGACTCAGGTGGAATGTAGTTCTCCTGCACCTCCACCCTCAACATGACCACCTCGGATGAGGAAGGAAAGCAGGGAATTAGTGAAGTGTCACCAAAATTGACAGAAGTCCGAAGCCAGAAGCTGTGTGTAGAAGAATTCTACACGGTTGGGCTGCACGGTGGCGCAGTGGTTAGCACTGCGGCAGCACAGTTTACCCTTGGCCGGGGGATTGTGGGGATCGTGGGATCGTGGGTTCGATCCCAGCCCCCGACCAACAGTGATCTGTGTGGAGTTTGCATGTTCTCCCCGTGTTGCGTGGGTTTACTCCGGGATTTCTCCGGTTTCCTCCCACATGCCAAAAACATGCATGTTAGGTTAATTGGCTGTTCTAAATTGTCCCTAGATATTTGTTTCCTATAGGCCCTTAGAATAGAGGGTTAGTATTAATGAAAGCGCTTTGAGTGGTCTTTGCGACTAGAAAAGCGCTATATAAGTGCAGGTTAGTTAGTTAGTTAGTTAGTTACACACAATACCCCATGATGAAGGTTTCTCTAACATAGGTGTTATAGAAGTAAAAGAAACTTGCCTTAGCTCCAGGTCCATGGCTGCAGGGGTGACTGCCACAAAATTAGCTGCTGGAGTGATGTTCTTGGGAAGCGAGGATGGAGCAGACTGCTCAGGAAAACATGGTGGTTGGTGCTCGCTCACCTCATGGGCTAGCTGTTGCAACGCGCTAACCTCAGGAGCCAGCCGAATCAGGGAAGCTCCTCAGTCCCTTATCCAAAGGAGGCAAGACCTCAGACCAGCAATCTCCAGTTTGATAGCCCTCAGCTCTACGTTTGATGATGACTGTGGGGCTCTGGTCTTAGGATCAAGCAGCTGAGGCAAGTTGCCCTCAGGAGTTGATGTGTGTGCCATGGAGAGACCTGGAGCTTTGGTGTGCATCTCAGGGACAGCGGGAGCCGTTGTGTGCACGTCAGGGACAGTGGGAGGTGTTGTGTGTACCTCAGGGACAGCTGAAGCTGTTGTGTACACCTCAGGGACGGCCGGAGCTGTGATGTGCACCTCGCAAACAGCTGGAGCTCTCTGGGGAGGAGCCAGAGTGGATGGTGGTCCATGGCGTCAAGAGGAGTGGGGTCTCCCGGCACCTTCCTTCCACCTGGGCCCGCCGAATGTCAACTGAGATTCAACTGTTCCCTTCTGGTGGCATATTTCTTCCAAGGGCCCATGATGCTACAGACCCCGCAGGAATTATCTCTGGCGGGAAGGCTGCCGACTCTGACAAGGAGGAGGCTGATGGTGTGGGCATAAGAGGGACAGGAAGCCCCTGCAGCCATGGAATGGAGCGCAGGTTCCGGCAAGCCTCCAGGATGTTGGCAACAGCCCCCCAGCAGTCTGTGGCTTCTCCCAGAGTGCGTGCACTGAGGGTAGAGACAATCAAGTCCTGCAGTACCTCCATAATGGGCCACGCTCCCCCTCTCTATCTCCTCCACCTTTTTTTGCCTGCTGGGTCCTGGACTGGTGGTGTCCTTCTGTTGGAGTTGCCCCTCTGGGGCACTGAAGAGGAGGACCCACATGCGAGGCAAATTTCATACACCATTATTTATTAACACAGGTACAGAACAGAAAATAAAGCAGTGCATGGGCTGAAACAAAGGCAAAACACGGCAGACTTCAACAAGCAAGATAAAACTGGACAAAGGCAAGGACAGGCAAGATGGAAGCTTGTAATCACACCAACATGAGACAAGGACACCGCACAGGACACCGAGTGAGACTGGTATATACATCGCATTCCAAATTATTATACAGATAGGATTTTAGTGTCATGAACATACAATTTTATGTTTTTCAACTAAACTCATGGATGGTATGGTGTCACAGGGCTCTTTGCATCACTGATATCAATCTCAGATGCCTGTCATAATTAGTTTGCCAGGTGAGCCCAATTAAAGGAGAACTACTTTAGAAGAATGTTCCACATTAAGCATGCCACAGGTTTCAAGCAATATGGGAAAGAAAAGGGATCTCTCTGGTGCCAAAAAGCGTCAAATAGTCCAATGCCTTGGACAAGGTATGAAAACATTAGATATTTCACGAAAATTTAAGCATGATCATCTTACTGTAAAGAAATTTGAGGCTGATTCAGAGCACAGATCGAGACGTGTAGATAAATGCATAATGAGGAAGTTTCTGCCAGACAAATTCACTGGATTAAGAGTGCAGCTGCTACAATGCCATTGCAAAGCCATCCATCCATCCATCCATCTTCTTCCGCTTAATCCTTTTCGGGTCAAGGGGGGGCTGTAGCCGATCCCAGCATCTTTGGGTGAGAGGCAGGGTACACCCTGGACAGATCACCAGTCCATTGCAGGGCCAACACAGAGACAGACAACCATTCACTCTCACAGTCATACCTAAGGACAATTTAGAATCCCCAGTTTGCTGCCAATTAACCTAACTTGCATGTTCTTGGTCTGTGGGAGGAAACCAGAGAAATCCCAGAGTAAACCCACGCAGACACGGGGAGAACATGCAAACTCCACACAGATCACTGTTGGTCGGGGGCTGGGATAGAACCCAGGATCCCTCGGCCAAGGGTGAGTTGCTGTGCTGCCGCAGTGCTAACCACTCCACCACCGTGCTGCCACCTTTAACTACTTGGGGTAGTGGCAAGACCTGCCTTGGAGCCTGTCCGGAAAAGGAGAAGTAAGGCACCTCCTTCCCCATCACAAGCCTGGGTGCACACCTTGGGCAGGTGTCAGCACTCCCTTAGCCTCCCTTGGCCAGGGTTACGGCCTTCCCAATGCACCCTTGGCGGATCTGTGATGTCAACTTGGTAGCTCTTCCAGCTGCTGGCAGTTCTGTGAGTCAATCCAGCCACAGCTCTGGCAATGGCAGTCCTGTTTGTCATTTTGGCATCGGTTCTGGCTAACAGCAAGGGGTTCTTTCCCACGACCGTGTCAGTACTATTCTCCCATTGGTATACAGGAACCCCTTGCCAAGGGACACTATCATGTGCCGGTTAGTGTCGTCAGTTTTAGGCACAGCCTTGCAATTAATGAGATGAGTTATCAAAAGGTTTCGGATAATGCTACCGCATACGGGGCAACCAGTGCACCACAATCCATGGCAGTGGTGAAAAATAAGTGAAGTCCATACCAATTTATTAATCTAGGCACCTGGAATGTTCGTACAACCAACAATAGTGATGAGTCAATCCGACCAGAATGTGCCACAGTGATTATATGCAAAGAACTTGAAAATACAGGGATAGACATATGTGCGCTGAGCAAAGTCAGATGTCCAAAGTCAGGTAATATCAAGGAGAAGAGTCACACCATGTTTTGGAGTGGCGGCAAAGATAGGATAACTGGGGTCGGCTTTACTATCTTCAACAAGTAAGACTACATCATTCCTGTTCCAGTGAATGAGGGATTGATGACAGCTCAGGTTCAACTCAGTGACAACACTTACCTCATGCTGATCAGCGTGTATGCCCCTACTATGCAGAGGTCATTAGTTGAGAAGGAGAGCTTCTATGAACAGTTGGGTGAGTGTATCACAAAGGCAAAGGGAGACAGCATTATCATCCTGGGCGATTTCAGCGCTCGTGTTGGCAAAGACTGGCAGTCTTGGCCTAAGGTCATTGGAAGACACAGAGTATGCAAAATGAATTCAAATGGTCTGCTACTCTTGGAGTTCTACACGCGATTTATGCTGACGATAATGGGGACTATGTTCCAGCTCAAAAGCCGCTTCAAAAACACCTGGCAGCATAGGAGATCAAAACACTGGCACCAAATAGATCACATTCTTTCCAACAAGGTAGCCAGCAATTTCATCAGTGTGACAAAGGTCGACACAAAAGCAGACTGCTTCACGGACCATAAACTACTCACATGCAAGTGTACTATTGCAGCCAAGAAGAACATTAGGAAGGGTATGAGACCACCACCTAAAAGAGATACCACAATGGACTCTGAGAGGAAAGAAAGGCTGGAAACTCTTCTGAACAAAAGACTTCAAGGTCTTTCAGATGTTTCATGAGATGACTTTAAAAAGGTACTTCAGAATACTACCAAGGATATATTTGGTATGAAAAAGAAATAGAACCAAAGACTGGTTTGCAGATAATGAAAGTAACATTCAGAGCCTTGTGAAAGAGCACAGGCTAAGAGGGGACAGAAAAGTTCTAAGAGAAGAGGTCAGGAAGCTAAAAAATCAATGGTTTCAGCAAAAGGCCGATGAAGCAGAAAGGCATGCAAGGGATAATAACATCAGAGAATTCTATGCTACCCTCAATGCTGTCTATGGCCCGAGACCAAAGACCCTCCATACTGTAAAAGACAAAAGTGGTGTTCTTCTCACTTCTCTTGAGAACATTAAAGAACGATGGGTGGAACACTTTGAAGAGCTCCTTAATCAACCCTCTAATGCTGATATGAGCATACTTGATCACTTTGAACAGCGTCCAGTAATGGAAGAGCTTGATGAACCCATCAAAATTGAAGAGGTCAACACCAAGCTCAAGAAGAGTGCTAGTCCTGACGGCATATTTCCTGAGGTCATTATTTATGGTGGACACACTCTGGTACTTCTTCTGCTCACCACTTTCAATCTGTCTTGGAGAACTGCAAGGTTGCCATCTGATCTGATCAACGCTATAATTTGTATGTTGTTCAAGAAAGGAGACCGTGGTGACTGAGGCAATTATCGCGGAATATCCCTCCTAAGCGTGGTTGGAAAAATGTTTGCTGATATCATTCTTCAGCATCTTCAACGTCTGTCAGAGTCAGTTTATCCAGCATCCCAGTGCGGCTATAAACGTGGCCAAAGCACAATTGATGGCATTTTCATCTTGCGTCAGATAATGGAAAAGTCTATAGAACAGTGACACAATCTTCACATCACCTTTATTGACTTCACTAAGGCTTTTGATTGTGTAAATCGAGAGATGCTCTTTAAGATCTTGGGAAAGCTTGGATGTCCCTTGAAATTTATTCGTGTGATCAGAGCTTTGAATTCAGAAGTGTATACCCAATTGTGTTATGAATCCCCGTGCACTGAAAGTGCACGAAGAAAAGGGAATTAAAAACTCACGTGCAGGAGTAAGTTGTGCATATTTATTGACAGACGTGATATAACAGTTCAAAGCAATGGATAAGCAGCACAGGATACACAGGGAAGATCTCCACGACGCTCTACAGACTCAGGTGAGTACAAACTGGGGGGGGGGGGGATGTTCCTAAGTGCAGGCAGGCAGAACTGCAGCAGGGGAACGGACAGGAGAGCCCAGAAAAGAACCTCCAGGGGGAACTGGGCGGCAGGGTGAAGCAGATAGTACTCACAAGGCTGGAGCAGTCCAAGTCAGTCCAAGTAATGATCCCAGCAAAACAAAACCAAGCTGTTGAAAATTATAAACGCCATACAGAGTGATGCGGTGCAGTACAGCAAGCAGGGCATCTAGTCATGCATGATGTGGAAAAAAACACTGAGTAATGCTAACACAGTGTGGAAAATAATCTGGCAATCCTCTCCAGCAGACACAGGGCTTAAATAATGCCAAATCTAATGAGGAGAGAGATTGCTGGTGTGTAGGTGGAAACAGGTGTGTGAATGAACAAAGGAAGGAACACAAATGATAATGACACACAGCTGGTATAACAACAGAAGGGGGGGGGGCTGTAGCTGTCAGGGAGCCAAGAAGACCTCAAGATTCCCAAGTAGGTGCCTGACGGCAAATAGAGGATACGAAAATAAACTTAAAGACAAGGCAGCCACCATGCCATGAAACTGGGCTGGAAGTTTACCCCAGTTCATGCCACAATTGTGTGTTGATGGAGAACTCACTAGACCAATCGAGTATAATAGTGGTGTTAAGCAGGTTTGCAAGTTTGCCTCAACACTTTTTGGAATGTTCATGCTCTACCTGGCTTTCAAGAACATCAGTCCAGAACACTGTGTCATGATTCACTTCAGATATGACCTTGATGATTTCAACATCAGGCGTTTAAAATCTAAGACAAAGACATTCATCAAGTACATAAGAGATGATCAGTATGCAGATGGCATTGCCTTATTTGCCAACAATGTTACAGCTTTACAGCTGCTGTTATCTGCCTACAGCAAACTGTCAAAGCGAAAGGGTTTAGCAGTGAACATCAAGAAGACAGAAACAATGAGTGTCAGTGACCAAGTCCATTTCTACCCTGAAGGACAAAGGTTAAAAAGAGTAGATTGTGGCGGCATGGAATAATAAGCTGCGAACTGAGAGTTTTTAAGGAAGTTTATTAATCATACCGCCATCACAGAACTCACCCCAGTGCCGTGCAGGCACACCAGAGCGAGCTCTCAGGCTCTCAGGCAATCGTGTGGTCAGTTGAGCAGTCGTCAGAGAGAGAGAGAGTTACAGAGCGATGCAGTTTAAATACCCCACGACAGACAATGCATTCACAGCAGTAGGCATGGACATTTGCAGTTGAGAGTCACCCACATCAATAGGAGGATTACTGACAGGAAGACATTTGCATTTGAGAGTCACCCATAACAATAGGAAGATTACTGGCAGGAAAGAGCTAGACAAAGGGAGGCTGCCTATTGATATCAATACACACATCTCATTGTTCTGCCAATTGCTCCAGCTGAGCGCTCTGCTTGTCCCAGTCTGTTGTGGGGGTCACCCACAGTACTCCCCCCCAGAGGGCTCAGCGGGAAGCTGAGGCCTCGATAGTCCGGCTTTGGGAGCGAGCTGCGGGGAAAGCTCGCTGCAGGCGGCGGTGGAGGGAGGCGGGGTGGGGGTAGCAAGTGCCGGCCCGGGACGGCGAAATTGTCTGTGCTGCGCAAAAATTGCCTGTGGATCCGCGATGTTGAGGGGCTGTCCCATTGAACGTGCGGAGGTCCACAGCATCTGTAAGAAGAAAAATTAGTCTCTGACTCCTCTCGAGGCCATGAAGAAAAAAAGGAGCTGCAGCAGTGAGGGACTTGGCGTGTTGACTTTAGATGCGCGCGCAGTCCTAAAGACCTCGGAGACAGCTGACGGCTGAATTCCCTTGTGCGCCGTGGCTGAGACCATTACAAAATCCTGTGAGTGAGCTGCGTGCGTGCTTCAGGTGTGTGAGCAGCCCTGAAGGTTCTGTGTGCAGCGGCGAAGGACGATGGCGGTCTGTGTGGAGCCGGTATTGTCCCGTGTGGGGTGCGCTGTCCTCATAACCCCCCAGTGTGCGTGCGGGGTTCGGTGCTTGGCAGGTCCACTGTAGAGGTGAGTCAGGGTCAGGGAGCTTGCTGGAGATCAGCGTAGTCGGCGCCAATGGTTATCCCTGTTCAGGTTGTTGCTGTAGTTCGGTCATGGTGCGTACAGGTCCACGCGCTGCGTTCTCCGTCAGCCCTGGAGGTCGCCGTCGTGGAGAGAGGACGAGGTGCGTGCGCTCTCATGTGGAGGAGCTGTGAGAGCGGCCGGTCCCAGCTTGGATGTGCAGATCTCAGGTGTGCAGATCTCACCATGAAGCTTTCAGAATCAGAATCAGAATCAGAAAAAGATTTATTGCCAAGTACATTAACAGATCACTGATAACATACGAGAGAATTTGACTTGACACAGTAATGAACCTGCATTTCCGTGCCGCGGCGCATCTGCAACGCGCCTGTCAGCAGGAGGGTACAGGTCGCATAAAGATGATACAATAGGAAGGAGCAAAAAAATCATTGATTCAAAATACTGGTTACATACTTAATCAATATTAAGAGTTCAAGAAAAAAAAAAAGCTCAATGCACATATATTCGCTACACACAGAATTCACAGGACACAAGAGAGCAGTGTTATCTTTATTCAGTTCATGGATCAATGTGTGTGCGGTGTTGAGCAGTGTTGATGATAATAAGAGAGACCCAAGGACCCTTGGCAGAAGATGTTTTGTCTGTCTGGCGCCAGTCTTATCTGGCGCTGCAGCTGGCTGTCCAAGGCCTTGTGCTCATGATTTTGAAAAAACAGTCTGCAGACAGCCAGGAGGAATTTTCATGGGGAATAATAATGCCAAATAGGACTGATCACAGAGAAGACTTGTATTTCTTCTGTAGATTCAGTACATTAATCCTTCATTGCGCAGCTTTGAATTCGTCGTGGAAAGACCTGAGCGAACCCATGATGTAATCCACCTTACGAGACAGTTCTCCAGTAGTCGCTATCAGGGTCTTCTCCAGTTTTTCAATTTGTTGGATGCACCTCGCCTGGCCAGCATTTTGATAGGTTGAATCCATCTTCAGCAATTTGCGGTAAACCAAGACAATTCCCGTCCCAATCAGAATTATCCCAATCACCAAGATTACGAAGATAAACAAATCTTCAATATCTTCGATAGAGAGATTAGAGAGACACAGCATTTTCCAATTACCTGTGTCACGTAAATAGCCCACTGGAGCCGTTCCAGCGGGGCAGACAGCTTCCCCCGGAGCACTTTTCCTTGTTGAAAAAATAGTGTCAATTGTGTTCAAAGCCCAACTCCATAATTTCTTTTCGGCGGTCGCAGTTGGACGCAGACAGACAACAGCAAGCTGGGATCCAGTAGTTAGGAGGGGAGGAAAAAGTCAGAGCAGGAGAGAAGAAAAAAGCGTCTACTCTCTTGGGAGGGCGGAAGTGAGAAGCTGCAGCTTTCCCGGTCGTGGGTGATCTCCGGAGAGTTTCGCCTGGTGGTGGCTCTGCGTCGAGGTCTCCCTGTAGCAGAAGGGAGGGCAGATCATTTGCGTCAGGCTGCTGCGGTCGCTTGTCGTCGGAGAGTTACCTTCGGGGGCTGCCAGCGTGTTCTTTTCTTTGGTCGGGTCACCAGTGTGGCTGTCCAGACCAGAAAGTTGCGTTGCACAAAGCGTGTGCTTTCTCGGAGTCACCAGTGTGGCTGCATGAAATAATAAGCTGCAAACTGAGAGTTTTTAAGGAAGTTTATTAATCATACCACCATCACAGAACTCACCCCAGCGCCGTGCAGGCGCACCAGAGCGAGCTCTCAGGCTCTCAGGCAATCGTGTGGTCAGTTGAGCAGTCGTCAGAGAGAGAGAGAGAGAGTTGCAGAGCGATGCAGTTTAAATACCCCACGACAGACAATGCATTCACAGCAGTAGGCATGGACATTTGCAACTGAGAGTCACCCACATCAATAGGAGGATTACTGATAGGAAGACATTTGCATTTGAGAGTCACCCATAACAATAGGAAGATTACTGGCAGGAAAGCGCTAGATAAAGAGAGGCTGCCTATTGATATCAATACACACATCTCATTGTTCTGCCAATTGCTCCAGCTGAGCGCTCTGCTTGTCCCAGTCTGTTGTGGGGGTCACCCACAAGATCATTTTAAGTATCTTGGAAGCCTTGTCACTAAAGATTGCAAGATGGATGAGGAGATAAAAGTGCATATTCAGGTTGCAGTGAGTGCTTTTGGAAGACTGAGGGACAGGGTGTTTGACAGCAGAGATCTTACATCTGAAACAAAGCTTAAGGCATACAATCATTGCATCGTCCCGTTGATGATGTATGCAATGAGACCTGGATGTTATACCGACATCACATCAGACTCTTCAGGACAGTACAGAAACAACATCTCAGGTCCATCTTGAAGATCAGATGGGATGACCATCACGAATGACGATGTGCTGGACCGTGCAGGCACAAAGGATACTGAGATCATCCTTATCAGGAATAGATTACGTTGGATGGGTCATGTTGCACGCATGCCAGATGAGTGACCCGCAAAGGTGCTTCTTTATGAGGAGCTTGCAGAAGGCTCCAGGAAAGTTGGCCGTCCCTTTTTAAGATTCAAAGGCACCTTAAAGGATATTCTGAAGCATGGAGGAACACTCAAGACATAGAGAAACACTGTAGCTGATCGCTCCACATGGCAAGAGCTAACCTCTGACATCTGCAGCCGAATTGAAAAGGAAAGACGTAACACAAATCTCGAGAAAAGAGAAAAGCGCCATAAAAGGATAGGAGAGAGAAGCTGAAATTTTTCTCTTTGGATTGAACATTTCATCATACCATGCCCATGTCGGGTTAAAGGCTATATATATTTAACCAACTAAAAGTCCATTAATAACTTAAAACATTGCCGTGTTCCTAAAATATAAACACACCCAGAACACTAACATTTTAGTTGCTTTTCTAAAAAAAAACACACACACACACACAAACATATGAACATTAGAACTTTATAACCGATGAAAATCAGACAATGCTTTTGAATTGTGGTTCAAC
Source organism: Pholidichthys leucotaenia (assembly GCA_020510985.1). Taxonomy (NCBI): domain Eukaryota; kingdom Metazoa; phylum Chordata; class Actinopteri; order Cichliformes; family Pholidichthyidae; genus Pholidichthys; species Pholidichthys leucotaenia. Next base: position 370,427,721 of record CM035842.1, on the reverse strand, counting down.
AGAATTATTTTAAAAAACAAACTCATGGAACAGGCCTGGACAAAAATGATGGTGCCCTTAACTTAATACGTTCTTGCACAACCTTTTGAGGTAATCACTGCAATCAAACGATTTCTGTAACTGTCAATGAGACTTCTGCACTTCTCAGCAGTTATTTTGGTCCACTCCTCATGAGCAAACTGCTCCAGTTGTCTCAGGTTTGAAGGGTGCCTTCTCCAGACGGCATGTTTCAGCTCCTTCCATAGATGTTCAATAGGATTTAGATCAGGGCTCATAGAAGGCCACTTTAGAATTGTCCAATGTTTTGCTCTTAGCCATTCTTGGGTGTTTTTAGCTGTCTGTTTTGGGTCATTATCCTGTTGCAAGACCCATGACCTGCAACTGAGACCAAGCTGTCTGACACTGGGCAGCACATTTCTCTCTAGAATACATTGATAGTCTTGAGATTTCATTGTACCCTGCACAGATTCAGGACACCCTGTGCCAGATGCAACAAAGCGGCCCCAGAACATAACAGAACCTCCTACATGTTTCACAGTAGGGACAGTGTTCTTTTTTTGGTATGCTTCATTTTTGCATCTGTGAACATAGAGCTGATGTGCCTTGCCAAAAAGTTCCAGTTTTGTCTCGTCTGTCCATAGAACATTCTCCCAGAAGCTTTGTGGCTTGTCGACATGCAGTTTGGCAAATTCCAGTCTGGCTTTTTTATGATTTGTTTTCAACAGTGGTGTCCTCCTTGGTCGTCTCCCAAAGTCCACTTTGGCTCAAACAACGACGGATGGTGCGATCTGACACTGATGTACCTTGACCTTGGAGTTCACCATGAATGTGTTCAGAGGTTGTTCTGGGCTCTTTTGTTACCATTCGTATTCTCCGTCTCTTCCATTTTTCCTCCTGTGGTCACGTCCACGGAGGTTGGCTACAGTCCCGTGGATCTTAAATTTCTGAATAATATGTGCAACTGTAGTCACAGGAACATCAAGCTGCTTGGAGATGGTCTTATAGCCTTTATCTTTAACATGCTTGTCTATAATTTTCTTTCTAATCTCCTGAGACAACTCTCTCCTTTACTTCCTCTGGTCCATGTTTAGTGTGGTGCACACCATGTCATCAAACAGCACAGTGACTACTTGTCACCCTTTAAATAGGCCGACTCTCTGATTACAAGTTTGTAGACACCTGTGATGTTAATTAGAGGACACATCTTGGTTGAACATGTCCCTATGGTCACATTATTTTCAATCTTTTCTAGGGGTACCATCATTTTTGTCCAGGCCTGTTTCATGAGTTTGTTATTTTTTAAATAATTCTGTTGAACCACATTTCAAAAGCATTGTCTGATTTTCATTGGTTAATTTTCATAGAATTTTTATTTATTACCACTTTTGTCAGATTCAAGTTATTTGTGTGACCATTGTGGGTTTTTCTTTCCTCAACAGTGGGGTACCAACAATTTTGTCCATGTGTGTAATTTTTTCAAACCATACTACTGTCCTTCTGGCAGGAAGGGGTAGAACCAGCTTGTGGGGGGCCCAGGGCAGCCCCTTCGTAGACCCACCCCTGGAAGCAGCATGCCCCCAGGGTCGCAGCTGATCTCACAGAAGAGAATGCCTCTTCTCTTTGGCGCCGGCCGCCTCTCTTGTCCGGACCCACCATCAGAAGCCTCCTCCCAGGCATACCGCTGCTCATTGGCGTGCCTCCACGGGCCGTCCGACAGCTGGAAGTAGGCTGCGCCCCTCTTAGCCACAATGCGCAGCCGCTCCTGATGTTCCTCTGGCTGTCTCTTGGCCTGCACCCACCATGGACGTCCCTCTCCTTGAGCCCAGACAAGGTCCATAATTCTCAGAAGAGCTCTGCTTGGCCTGCAGCGGTGCTGCTTAGCACACGGTCCCTCCACGCCTGTCGGTCTAGCCCCGACCTCTTTTAAGGCTGCTGTAGTGGTCGCCGTTGTAGCTGCAGATCCTCCAGTCCTCTGTGGCCAAGCTCCAGAGGAATCTGGGGCTAGCTTGTCGGCGTTTCTCGCCAATGCAGGCTCCTCACCGCCATGCTTGGTGCCCTCTCCTACCATACCCCGAGTGCCGACACCAAGACCGTCCTGCGTCGAACCTGAGTGAGGCTGGTCCTGCTTGACCACTGTGGTATTCATTAGTTATTCGTCCCACACGACGTCATCCTCCACCACCTGAACCAGAGGGTTTCACTGGTCACAACTCGACTAGTCTTCCCCAGCGTTGTCTTTAACAGTGAAACCCAGTCCATAAAACAAGTCACAGCCCATGATGTTGTCGCCTCGGACCATCACGTGAAATGAGAAGTCAGCCATTGTCGCAGACTTGTACCGAACCATTAACTCCACCGTTCCAACCGTGCACAGCCTGAGACCTCCATAACCATAAAGCGGCAATGGGTTAGAATTTATCCTTTAGTGGGAAAAAACTTCTTCACTGTGGCCCAATTCAGCATCGATCCCTCCGCCCCTGTGTCGAGCAGCAGCGGCACCTCCACACCGTCTAGCTCCACTGTGCAGAACGCGTACCTGTTGGTACACAACATCACAGTCTGGGCTCTGGCTGGGCCACTCAAGGACAGTCACAGAGTTGTCCTGAAGCCACTCCTTTGATATCTTGGCTGTGTGCTTAGGGTTGTTGTCCTGCTGAAAGATGAACTGTCACCCCAGTCTGAGGTCAAGAGCGCTCTGGAGTAGGTTTTCATCCAGGATGTCTCTGTACATTGCTGCATTCATCTTTCCCTCTATCCTGACTAGTTTCCCAGTTCCTGCCGCTGAAAAACATCCCCTCAGCATGATGGTGCCACCACTATTGGAACAGTCATGAGTGGTGCCTAGTTTTCTGCAAACATGACGCCTGACATTCACGCCAAAGAGTTCAATCTTTGTCTCATCAGACAAGAGAATCTTATTTCTCATGGTCTAAGAGTGTGCTTCAGGTGCCTTTTGGCAAACTCCAGGTGGGCTGCCCTATGCCTTTTACTAAAGAGTAACTTCCGTCTGGCCACTCTATCATGCAGGCCTGATTGGTAGATTGATGCAGAGATGGTTGTTCTTCTGAATGGCTCTCCTCTCTCCACAGAGGAACACTGGAGCTCTGACAGAGTGACCATCAGGTTCTTGGTCACTTCCCTGACAAAGGCCCTTCTCCCCCGATTGCTCAGTTTAGATGGCCGGCCAGCTCTAGGAAGAGTCCTGGTGGTTTCGAACTTCTTCCATTTATGGATGATGGAGGCCACTGTGCTCATTAGGGCCTTCAAAGCAGCAGAATTTTTCTGTACCCTTCCCCAGATTTGTGCCGTGAGGCAATCCTGTCTCGGAGGTCTACAGACAATTCCTTTGACTTCATGCTTGGTTTGTGCTCTGATATGCACTGTCAACTGTGGGACCTTATATAGACAGGTGTGTGCCTTTCCAAATCATGTCCAATTAACTGAATTTACCACAGGTGGACTCCAATTAAGCTGTATAAACATCTCAAGGATAATGAGTGGAAACAGGATGCACCTGAGTTCAATTCTGAGCTTCATGGCAAAGGCTGTGAATACTTATGTACATGTGATTTCATTGTTTTTTATTTTTAATAAAGTTGCAAAAATCTCAAAACCCCCCCCCAACTTTTTTCATGTTGTCATTATGGGGTATTGTGTGTAGAATTTTGAGAAAAAAAATGAATTTAATCTGTTTTGGAATAAGGCGGTAATGTAACAAAATGTGGAAAAAGTGAAGCGCTGTAAATACTTTTCGGATGCACTGTACCTCCACCAAGGCTCTTAACTGTGTTCGCAAGAATCCTCTAAAACTAGTGGATAGACTTTGATGCAATTTTCAACAGAAATCATCTGAAAAATCTTTTTTTTTTTTTTTGTTGTTATTTGGACATTTTTGTGTCTTGTTGTTGTTTAGTCAAAGCATGCATATGTGTCCGCATGTAATATGCAGTTGATGTGGTCATTCCGCTCCACAATGAGGCAGCAGTCGGGACTTTCATCTACCACTGACCGGGCAGGCTGAGTGTGCCTCCCCCCGAATGTTTGTGGAGCGCCCGGTGGGACGGGACAGGAGTCTCTGCTGTTGCTTTATTCGTGTGACAGTGATGTCATTTGCAGCACCACGGGTCCCTGGCAGCCCCCCCGCCCCCCACCCCACGCACCTCGTGTTCTCTATGCCAAATATATCCATTAGACCTACGTAACCACAGCAACTTTATGGTCTATATTTTGACTGAGGGGCTCCATACTCGTGGATGCACACCTCAGCAGCAAAGCACTTCTAAAATCTTTGTTTGCGAAGCGTTGCGGTGACTAACAGGTCATGATGCTGTGTTATCCAATCAGCATGGCATATTCTCCAATGAGCATGGAGTCAATCCGAAACCCCGCCCACACTTCTTGAAGCCAGGGGATGAAGACACAGAGCAGTCACACAGCGGTGGCTAAACTTTTATTGATAAAAATTCCATATTTTGACTGACTGACTCCATATTTGGGGCTGCACACCCTCATAGCTTCAGCAAAGCACATTTAAAATCTTAGGTCAGTGTGACAAACGGTTTGAGAGATATGTGAGGAACACACACACACAGACAGACAGACACACGAACAGACAGACAGAGATGTTTTGAATTTATAGATAGATATGAACAGAGTAGCCAAACTAACTATTGTAGTTTTTATTTCATGGATGACTACTAAGATAGCCTTCAAAGCTAGTTGTATGATGGGCTGGATGGAGTAAAACTGCAGGTCTGAATTGTTGTTTCCATCTTCCCCTGCTTTTAGCTCACCCCCTTCTTTGATCTGGTCCATCTCCCTTCTCTCCGCTAAGTCACTGCAAGCCTCTGGGTGTCTTATTAAATGCCTTTCTCTTTGATTCCACCTCCTACCTGTGTTGCTCTGATGTGACTGCCCATGACTGTTTCAACCACCAACCAGTCAACACTGCTCGTTTGTGTGAACATAGTCCCCGAAGACTTCTGCACAGTCACAGGACTTGCCACCCAGTGAATACAAGTCAGTAAGTGAACGTTCAATATTTAAAATGGAATCTCATCAGAAAATGCTGCTGTGTTCATTATTGTGACTTCAGCAGCACAGTTTCCCTGGCAGCTGACTAAACTGTAAATTTAATTGTGTTAATGGAAATAAATTACATCAAATGGAAAGTTTTAGCAGAGTTGTGTTTTTTTAGTTTTTCCTCACTAAAAATCCCTGATGTTAATCAATTAAATATTTTTTTTTTTTTTTTTTTTTGGGTGGAAAAGCAAGTTATATTTCTCCTCTGAAATTAGTACTGAATAAAAACTGAACTCAAGCCATCACAATTTGCATATTTCAGTTGACACAGTATCTTAAAATAAGTGTGACTTTCAGAATTCCTAATTTTACTGCTCCTTAGTGCTGAGCCAGGCCTGCTGTGACTGTGTGTCTGACTTGTGAAGATCCTGGACTGGCAACTGTTTAATGAGGGCCTGTGCACCTTTGATTATGAGAAACCAGTAATGAACAGCACGCCAGTTTTGCCTTATTAGCAGAGAATACGGTCCTGGCTAACTTGAGTAATCTGTCCAATGCCAGTCAAAGGGCACACTTGATATCTCTCACCGCACCCTGTGGAAAATTTGAATAATCAATCAAACTTGGATATTATGTCTCTGAGGTGATTCTACTCTATGGATGCCTGGAACTATTTTCAGCCCATGTTTACATCAAAGAATATGAAACCTTGATTACTGTTTTGTTATTTGTTTGCTTCTCTCCTTCTCTTAATGTTTTTTTAATCAGAAAAGACTCACATGCTGCAGCCACATCAAGTCAAAAGCTGACTTCAGTGAAATACCAGTTTTATAATTCTACTTAATCCTAAACAGCTTATTATAACCATCACATGTATTACGGCAGTGCTTTACTCAATTATCTCAGAGATAGTTGAGCATTACCTCTCCATTTCTTCCATAGAAGACATAATAAAAAACATCATAATTCATCTCTTAAGATTCTGTATTTCAGTTGATTTAAACCGTTTTCCATATCAGTAATTTTGATGCTGTTTACTTCTCGTTTTAATTTGTCAATATAAAGTTTTTTTATTTATTCTTGATACAGTATGTTTTCTCTTAGAATATTTTTGGATCTGTTTTTGCACTTTTTATACTTGTTTTTATCTTTGTTATTGTTTTGTATTTGATGTTATAATGTTTAAATACATTTGATTGTTTTTATCAGTCTGTATTTTGTAAATTTTTTTAGCATTTTTTGCAACATTTATGACAAAGTTGAATTATTACTGTACATTTATAGCATTGGCATAACTCTTCAGTTGTATGTAAATGTTGTTCAATGACAAATCACTTAAGCTCATATCTCACAGAGCAGTGCATGCTGTCGAGTGTTCATGAATGTTGGGGTTTCATCAGGGTTGCACAGCAGTTTGCCAACAGTTTTTTTACGGTGACAAACAGTTTTGCTTGTCAAGGAAACAGTTCTTCTGCAACAAGAAAAACTGTTTTGTGCAACCTTTTACGAACCCTGACGAAACCCCAACAATCAATATTCCCTTAGAACTTCGTCAACTGACACTCACTTAGGTTGTATGACGCTTATGGTGGATCTGAAATACAAATTATAACCACAAAAGAGAAAACACAAAAAAACCCTCTTCTCTTGCTTTTGCTGTTGTGTTTTCTTATTTGCTGTTGTGATTTGAACTTCCTGGCCACCATAGAGGCTTAAGAACTCAGCCAGGCTTTTCAGTTTTGATCTCTTTCCTAGAACTCAGCAAAGTTTCAAGTAAAAATTTTTCTGTTTTAGCTTTTGGGAAGGAAACATGTTGATTTTTGTGTTTTGGCCTATCTTTTTCTCTGATATTTGCATGTTTTTCTTCAGTTTTCTCTTCTTTGAATGGCACAACACAAACCTTTTTGGACAGATATTGCTGGATTATTAAACTCTTTCAGTCTCCTATAGGGAAAAAAAAATACTGTATTGAAAGATACAATACTTAAAGACCAAGGTCATGGTGAACTTTTAAGAAAAATACTTTGACTCTGACATCAAATTGTTCAGTGAATTAATTCAGGGGATCCATGTTTATTACTTCCTCTGAAATTCAGACCTTTTATTTTTGCTAAAAAATGCGGTCATCTGAGTCATCTTTATCGGACGAAATCTCCTAAGATGAATCAAAATATTCAATGAGGGACTGTTGATGGAAAATTCACAGCTGAATGCCAAAGGAAACAAGGGAGTCTAATTATCAGCCAAAAATGACTTTGAAACTCACAGAAACAGAGATACTTATACAGACCTGAACACAGAGAGACCAGAATTGCTTCAAACAAGAAGTCACAAAACCAGGATCATGATTCACGGTTTCCAGTCAAACACTTTCCGTGACTCATTTTCTTTTGTTTTTGCCATTTGATTTTAAAATGCCCTGTGGGATGCATACACAAACTCAAAAACAAAATGAAATAGGCTTCATAGGAATGGATTCATTTCTGGAACATTCTTGTTAATACTGAAATTCAATTAAAGTTTCATTTAGCATTTAGACATATCTCTTTGTAAGAAGATACGGATGACTGAAGGGGCTGATGTAAGGTGCCATGAACTTCCTCCAACTTTGCAGAAAGTCGTGACACCCTCCAGCTACAGAAGTTTTGACTAAACGATTCAGCCAGAGGTGGATATTTGAAGAAAAAGCTACCATGCTCAGAAAACCTGGCTGTCAAGCTCTTTTCTCTGTGAATTAAATTAAAATGTCAGTCTTTGTGTTGGTCCATGCATAACATTGGAGTGAATTGTCCATATTTTTTGGACAGAAAAGAGAAACTGAACTGGAAGGTTGGAGAGACAAATGCTTGCTAAACAAGTAAATTACACTGGCTACAACGTGGTTATGAAATTAGATGATTAGAAATATGTTTAATGAGAAAAATGTTGTGTTCAATACTTATTTTCCTCACTGTAGTTGAAGTATCAACAGAGGGGGGGAAACATCAAAATAAGTGACATGGGCAGTCAGTTTTGATTATTTTTCTGTTAATCCTCCATCCCTATTATAAAATAAGGAAAACAACCCAGTTAAAAGGTAATAAAAACACATCCAACTAAATTCATTTGAGTCTGTTTTTGCATACAGCTTTCGCCCTAGGAGCTGAACTTTTGCCCCCGTGACACAGATCCCCTGATAACCGGTAGAAAATGGATGGATGGATGGATGGATGGATGAAGTAATTGAAAACAGCTAGACCAGTCTCAATGTCAACTGTGTGGAGGGACTACTGGATAGTCTGGAAAAGATGGAAAAAGACTGGCAAGTGAAAAGAAAAACAAAATGTATATTTTTATGGATATGTATCTCACCTAGAGGTTAGACGTAATAAGACTGGTTTGACTTTGCTGGTGGTACAGTTGATCCTTGTATATGTTAAAGAGATCATCATAAAGGAAAGCTATCGACCTATGGCACAGCCATGGGTGCCACTTTTCAAGTCCTTCAAGGAATTAACTTATAAAGAATTCTCATAGAAGAAGCTATCAGCTACTATTCCTTTTTGTAAAAACTGACAGATCTCCCTAGATCTCAATCCAAATGAGCTGTTATGGGAAGAATTTCCAGTCGGGTCCCAAACAGTGCACATCAAACATCAAAAAATATTCAAGGGTGTGCCTAGTGCAAATTATTATTTTTTTCTTAAAAAAAAGAAACATGATCCCAGAAATAAATTACTTGATTACAAATAACTTTACTTATGAACTTAAATATGTTGATTCCTTTAAACGTGTAGATTCCCCGAGTTAATATCAACATCTGGTGAAAATTTCATGTGAGTAGCCTCATTGGAAATATACAGTATGTACTGTAAAAAATGCTGACGCACATCTATCTATTGTCCAGCCATTGTTATGAGCTTCAATGCTAATGTCTACAACCCCATCTCGTGTGGGTGTGATAGGGAGTAACTTAAGGCAGGTTCCCATTTAGTGATGTAGAGAAATGTAACATAGAAGAGTTGCACCACTTTCTGCAAGAGTATGTAACATTCCAAAGTAAAGAGAGGTTCTAAGATTTTTATGGGAATCATATGACCCAAGAAACCGTTTTAGTAGCTTGAAAACCACAAACACACTCTTTTTTTTTTTTTTTTAACTGAATGAGACATTTAAAACCCTGATCCTACCGAGTGGGGTCCGATCGGACCCCACACATATGTTCTTATGCACAACACGGACATATTATCGATCACAGCTATCATGCTTTCTGACTTTGTTTGTCATCATCTGTGAATCACAAAAAATAAATCTGATTTAAAATACAGTTTTCTTCTGTACTGTCAGTTCAGATTTTCATTGGGGTCCAATCGGACCCCAGGGAAAAATACGATGTTAATGATATTAAATGTATGAATTTTGTGTTATATTTCAGTGAATGATGGCTCAACGAGGTAGACTTTGGTCAGAGAAAGAAGGAAGACCTATCTTTAGTGCCACCATGTCGCGAACTAGGTTCACCACCATTTTTTCAACAAGTGTGCCCTGGTGCACTGGTGCATTCAGGTTTTTGTGGGAAATTATCTAATTTCACTTCTTAATTGGTACAAGAAATGCAAATACTTTGCCATTGTTGTGCATGTGTTCTGTAGGCCCTACACCACCACCAGGGCACACTGGTTGAAAAACACATTACAACCGGGCTACTCGTGCTGAAAGGCAGGCAACCGACAAACTAGCCCCATTCCGGGATTTTTGGATCATGTTTCAAGCACAACTCTTTGTTTTAACCAAATAAAGCATTTTAAGTGAAAAAAATACTTTGGTATTGCTTAATAATCCAATTAACAGTTACATTTTGTGTGGGGTCCAAACGGACCCCAGTTGGTACTATTTGTATGTAAAATATGTTGGTAAGATGAGGGTTAAGGAGACATGCAGGTTTAGTGTTGCTATACAGTACACAAGCTTGGAGAAAAAAAAAATCAGACAGAGGTAGGTGCCAAAATAGAAAGTAATGAGTGAAGTGATAGTTGCTATGTACTGTATAACAGTAGTTTTCAGAACCATCACATTTAATTCTTATTTAATTATAATAAGGGAAATGTCATGTTAATCATAATAGCTTAATATATTTGTAACTCAGTAGATAGAGACACATTCTCTAAACTGTCAGTCTATAATTCCCCATTTAGAAATTTTGAAAAACTTTGGGTGTCGACAATGAGCATTTTTTCCCCGACTAGGAGCATCTATTTTGTGTTCCTTTCCTATGTAGCCCAGTGTTTAATGCGCTCAGGGCCCATTGTAGATAAATGATCTCAGCCGTGAGTTTTTTTTCTTTTTTAAATCTCTGCACCCATAGCACTTAAAATTGAAAAAAGTACAACTTTTGGAGCGCCACATCACTCATCAGCAGCACACCAGCCAATCTGAATTAGACTGAAAGTATACCATGATCAGTATTTAACAGCAAAAGCTTATAGGGACGTGTTTTTTTTTGTTTTTTTTTTTACCAGTTTTAATCGGATCAATGCAGTTATTAGACTTTCAGTACAATATGTGTGAAATGCCGACCGTGAGGTGTGTGACAGGTCAAGCAGTTGCTAAGATACAGGGCTGAGACCTTTTTTTTTAAGAGCACCTGCGAAGAGCACAGAAAAATAGGTCCAGAGCATTTTTATGCACTCCGTGGACACACAGCCTTAATCAGTCTTTCTGTTAGGAAGACAGATAGGCATTGTTATGACAAATGTGTGACTTTAAATTCACACATATTACTCTGTAATATATAGAGCACTTACAGTACATTACACTGCATAGTTTGTGGAATGGTGTCAATGAAATATTGGATGTTATTCTCTATAGCAATTTGTAAAATCAGCACTATTTCAAAACTGCTGAATAATGCTAAAAAGATATGATGCTTGCTTGTCTGGAGCAACATAATCCCACTTTGCTCCTGCCTTCCAAAATCCTCATCCCTGAGCAAGCAGAGGCAATTTTCACTCCATTATGCTTTAGGAAACTGAACAGGCTAAATGAGCAAGCCAAGCCATTTAAAAGGCTTTGCATGTAAGGTTATTTTTAAAACAGCAGAACACTGATGGCCAAATGGCTGTCTAAATCATCCTGCCTTCCCTCTCTGTATTTCACCAGTGTTTAAATACACTGGCAGTGAGAATAGAGTACCTTTCACCTCAAGTAATCCCTCTCCCTCCAAAACCCCCACAACAGGCAGAAACAATAGACAAATGCTTGTTTCTCTGAGTGACAGAGACTGACAGTGTCTGTTAGGGTCTAGTTTGAAAAAAGATGTTATAAGAGGCAACATTTCTGGCATGGGGGTTTGAAATGTTTTGTTTTCCTGTCTATCCCTCTTGCCTGAGTCTTTGTGCCTTGGCAGTGCCTGTCCTTTTTTTTTCTGGGAGATGTTTTTTTTTAAAGGCTAGGCACTTCTCAGAGGAACTGCAAGTGATGCAAGCTATTCAAATTGTCTTTCACCTGACAATGATGCTACACGCCTTCTTTGCCTTGCTCTTGATAATAGTCAGTAGAATTCTTTACATGATTTATTTATTTATTTATTTACTGGTACAAGGCTTCTAAGTGAATAATGTAATCTGTGACATGAAATAGCATTAAGGTTATAACACTAACAGAACATTTAAACAATATGACATGAGACAGTGTGCTGTTGCCTGTGGGACATCAGCACTAGCATGACACAGTCTTTCTCTGAGTAGCTTTTGTGATTTGAATGACTTGCTAACCAGCTACCTTGATAGCTACATTTGGCATTGCTGAATGACATCATGATTCTCTTATTACCATGTAGGTGTTCAGAGTGACCGCTTAGGATGATCAGTCCAAGCTCAGTTTGTCCATTTTGTTGGCAACACACCAGGAGTGGACTGGCAATTGGGAGCACTGGGACATTTCCCAGTGGTGTGGTGTGCTTCAAGTGGTAAATTGACTGTGAAGAGTGGCAGCAAACGTGATAGTAACGATCCCCTGATTAATGACTGTTCTAACTGCATGGCGATGCTCTAGATGGTAGCCATGCAGTCACCAAGGTTCACACTTTTTTTTTCGAGAGAGAGGAGTTCATATGCAGCATCATTCAGAAGTTACCTGCAATGGTGAGCTGTTGAAGGGAGCCAGCATGTATTTTGTAAGACAAAGTAATGCACATTACAGTCAGCTCAAAGATGCTTTAAAATAACCAATACTTCTTCTACTATACTGGTGTAGCAGCTTACATTAGGGTTAAAGTTCTCTAATGAAATAAATCAGTTGCACTAACTTATACTGCCTCTGACATTCATTAGGGGATTTTTTCAAGAATATTCAAAGGAATAATGAGGAATAATCTTCCACATATATCCAAACTACATTTTCTTTTAAGCACCAACTTTACTGTAATCCAACATGTTACACTCTTTTAATGAAGTTGTTTTCTCATAAATGTAAATATTTTAGTTTTTTCCCCCATAAATGCACTTTTTAAAAATTTTAAACTTTTTAAGACAAATTTGTGTTTTCATGCAAATGTGTAACTTTTTACCTGTAAATACGCAAATGTTTTCTGTCATCTAATAAAAATTCTAGGCTAGCAATTCCATGTTTAAACTATCAGATGTGTGCATACTGTGTATTAATGTCAAAGTATATGGTTTGTTCTTGTTATTATTTAAAGTTGAAGAAATAAACAGCAGCACCAGATTGGTGCTGTAAATGGAATGTCTTTTGCACTACCAGGGATTCTGGAATGTGTTACTGTTGAGACTGACCAAGATAAAACAAAAAATCTAATTATAAGCTGTATATATAGAACGTCGAGAACTTGCGTTGAGACATTCAGAGACAAGTTAGTCGAGCTGTACAATAATATAACTAATAAGAAAATGGTGGTAATCTGTGGAGACTTGAATATTGATTTACAAAATCCATTTCAACAAAAATGTAATTACAGAGTTCATGAATTCTGTGTACACGTATGAGTTTATATCCTACAATAACACATCCCAGTAGAATCACAGTCCACACTGCTACACTTATTGACAACCTGTTTGTTAATATTATTGAGAAGAAAATAGAAAGTGGATTATTGATAAATGACATAAGTGACCATCTGCCAGTCTTTGCACTTATCCATGGCCACACGGGGGCCAATACAGAAAACAAACAAACAAACAAAAAAAACCCCTTTAAAATCTTTCAGATACAAATCGCAAAATGCAATCAGTTCTTTTAAAGAAGACCTGCTGAAGCAAGACTGGACAAAAGTCTTGTCATGGCTGGCCCTCACGAGCCAGCATGAGACGCCACAGTACAGTTAAGTTGCACAGGTGTTTATTAACAGTTTGGGAAAAGGGACAAGATAACCAGCCGCGAGGGCTGGGCAACAAGACTACTAATTAGTACACAGGACGAATGTTGACAGCTGATACGAGGAACGCTCGCTCAGCGTCTGCTAAGGAAAAGGGCTACAGAGAACAAACAATAATCACAGGCGATTAACACACTTACGAATGAGACGAGAAGGAAATGTTGATGATCGTTAGACGAACGTTTGACGAGACTGCCGCGAGATGCAGCCACTGGCGCCGGCTTTTAAAGCCGGCCGCTAACGACTGCAAATGCAGCGCAGCTGTTCAGACCTTGACAGCAGGAAACTCCCCCAAGTGTTTGTCCATTCAGAGCCCGGGGATCCAGAATGACAACACCGCTGTCAAAGCCTGACAGGAATAGTGCGTGGCCCGAGCGCGGACAATAATAGGGCTAGGGTTATAACAGGATCTCCCCCTCGAAGGCGGACTCCCGGACGCCTGTTAACACCCACAACCCCCCACCCCACCCCAGGGCGGGTGGATGGGGAAGCAGGCAAAGGGGGAACAGAATCAACCTCACAGAAAATGAAAACAGCACGATATCCCACCAAACAAATCACAATAAAGACAGGGCAGGGGCAGAAAACAACCAGGGAATACATTCACCGGGAGAGAAAAAAAACCCACACTATACAACACAGGAACACATACCACAGGGTAACAGTCTCATCCCTCCAGCAGGAAAGGAGAAAAAGGGAAAACAAAAAACAAAAAAAAAAAAACACAAAGAAAAACAGCTTTACAAAGTACAAATATTGTCACAAAGCTGGATTACCAGTCCATTTCAGAGAAAAAAAACTCAAATCTCTCATGAATTGACAGCAAACCAAAAAAACCCTCCACAGTTATGAATCTACCACTGACGTGGCTGATCAGTGGCCTTCAGTACACATGGGCAATAAATGGAAAACAAATATAAGCCAAAGACCCATAAAGTATTTCACCTCAGATACAAAAATGTCAGATCTTAAGTTTGAAGTTATAAGATAAGATAAGATAAGCCTTTATTAGTCCCACAATGGGGAAATTCCAGGATAGCAACACTCAGAGCAACAATCAGAAGGCAAGAAAAAACAAGAGCAGCTAGTATACATATGTACATATTACTATATATATATATACTGTATATATATACTGTATATATACGTATATATATATATATATATATATATATATATATATATATATATATATATATATATATATATATATATAGACACACAGTGCAGAGCATTGTGGTTGGTGGATGTGCAGCAGAAAGTCTAAGCTGTCTCTCCGCGGATGGGGCGGGCCAGCTGGATGTCTTTGGGCATGATGGTGACCCTCTTGGCGTGGATGGCGCACAGGTTGGTGTCCTCGAAGAGACCCACCAGGTAGGCCTCTCTGGCCTCCTGCAGAGCCATGACGGCGGAGCTCTGGAAGCGCAGGTCAGTCTTGAAGTCCTGAGCGATCTCCCTCACCAGGCACTGGAAGGGCAGCTTACGGATGAGCAGCTCCGTGGATTTCTGGTAGCGACGGATCTCTCTCAGAGCCACGGTACCGGGCCTGTAACGGTGAGGCTTCTTCACTCCGCCGGTGGCCGGAGTGCTTTTCCGAGCAGCCTTGGTGTCCAGCTGCTTCCTGGGGGGCTTTTCCTCCAGTAGATTTACAGGCAGTCTGCTTGGTTCTTGCCATCGCTCTTTATTATTCTGTCTTATATTTCTTGCACGCCGCCTAAACTTCAGCCCGGCACCCGTGTCGTTTTCGCTTCAGTTCTCCCGGTATGTCGAGTTTCTCCATTAGCACCGGGTGGCGGTTGAGTGCTAGCTAGCTCTTCCCTGCTGTATCGTCTCCTGCTGTAAACAGAGGCTCCGTCCGCCGACTCGGGAGACCTTTGGGGCTGTTGCAAAAGGCAGCCAACTTGTGTGGCACCGGAACCGGAGCCACAATTGGTTATGCACCAATCACAAGGTTTCTTCTAGAGTCCCTGTCTGTTAGCTTTCACTTCTGAATGTCATGTGGTGATCCTCGCGGATCACCAAGAGACGCCACAGAGTTCACCAGAGAGTTTGGCTAAGATGTTAATTTATTTCCAGACGTGACAAAACACAACTATGAACCCCTTAGGGCTAAACACACACATGACTGAGACTTGGGCTCGCAGGGCTAACCCAGCCGCTACGAGCTAACTGTGACATAACTAAGATGACGGACCTGACATGAAGGTCTGCGGCACTCACAGGTAGGACGAGGCGCAGACCCAGGGCTTGGCAGGACGAAGCCACTCAGACGTAACGTTGACCAAAGTCGACTAATACTCCTGCGTCTTACCGCCGTCAGTGCCGGACTTAAAAGGGCGAAGCACTAATGACGGTAATGACAATCAGCTGACCGGCCGTTGACAGGCGGAAGCCCCACTGAGCACTTTCACAATAAGAGCCCGGCGAGGCCAGAATACAGCCCGCAGCTGTCAAAGCCAGCAGCGAGAATAACTTAGCCTGAGCGCGATCAGAACCGGCGCTCGGGTCATAACAGTACCCTCCCTCCACGGGCGGACTCCGAACGCCCCAAGGAACCACCCTGCCCCCCGCCCCCCCCAGGGTGGGAGGTTGGGGGACAGATGCGGAGGGAGAGAAACCAACCCATGAACAAGACAAAAAAAACCATACAAGACAATGACAAGAAAAAAAAACATACAAGACAATGACAAGACAGAAAAAAACATACAAGACAATGACAGGACTAAAAAACCATACAAGACAATGACAAGACTAACAAGGAAAAATGTACAAAGAAAAACAAAAAACAGAACTTCCTTCGTCGGCCTCCGTCGGTCTATGATGACCATGGAAGAGAATCCTAAACGTCTACTCTGCTGGAACAGCACCGCCTGTGGCTGAACAGGCCGATGCGCGAATGACAGTCCCTGTCACACAGGTCACACTTGTGGGTGGTCTCCGTGCTGCTGGGTCTGCGGCGGTTCTTCCTGCGGGTCCTTTTTTCATCTGTTGCAGCAGTCAGTCTCTCTTCACCCGCCTTGAGCTGTCTGGTCAGGGTGCCTCTCCATTTGGAGCGGTCCGTTGCAAGGTCCTCCCAGCGCTCTGTGTTGATATCCAGGGCCTTCATGTCTCTCTTGCAGACGCCTCTAAAGCGCAGCTGTGGGCGGCCAACGTCTCTCCTGCCAGTTGCCAGTTCTCCATAGAGGACGTCTTTGGGGATTCTGCCATCCTCCATACGGTGAACGTGGCCTAGCCAGCGGAGCCTGCGCTGCCTGAGTAGAGTGAACATGGAGGGAAGGCCGGTGCGGGACAGAACTTCTGTGTTGGGCACTTTGTCCTGCCAGGATATGTCCAGGATGTGGCGAATGCAGCGCAAGTGGAAGGAGTTCAGTCTCTTTTCCTGCCGGGCGTATGTTGTCCACGTCTCACTCCCATAGAGCAGTGTGCTGATGGTTCAGATAAACTAGATACAAGAACACATTACCTGCTCATACCAGACTTAACCTGAAACAAAAAAACAGAGCACTACTGGCTCATACCAGACTATACATAAACAAAAACAGAGCATTACCCGCTCATATCTGACTATGAAACAAAAACAGAGCATTACCCGCTCATACCAGACTATGAAACAAAAACAGACCATTACTCGCTCATACCAGGCTATATGAAACAAAAACAGAGCATTACTTGCTCAAACCAAACTATACATTAAACCAAAAAAAAACAAAAACAGAGCACTACACGCTCTACCCAGACTATACATAAGCCAGCAGGGCTACTGCAAACACACATGAAGCAATCTAAAATTGCTTAACATAACTTTACTATGGCCAGACTGTGGCTTTCAAAAACACAAGAGACAATCTAAAATTGCTTGGACATAACATGACTATGACTTGACTGTGGCTTTCAAAACAAAAACATAAGCACTAGATACAAAATAACCAGGACAAAGAAAAAAAAGCACAAATACAGAGACACACCCAGGGACCACTACCACCCCCCGACAGTTTATGTCAACAGATGGTCAACGGAGGCGGACCAGGTGGCTCACCAGAGTCCAAAGTCCCGCACGTCCGCTTCTCCGGTGGTCGAACTAGGTAGCCCCATGGCACACATAACAGGTCGGGTGGCCGAACCGAGGCGCCGAACCGGCGAAACAGTCCCTCCGGCGGCCGACCCGTGTCCCTCAGCCACCAGTCCAGGGCATGAACAACCCGCAGCAGCCTCCCTGACGAGAACAAAACTCGGGAGAACCGGGGCGAGCGAACAGGGACCCCCATGGCCCCCAGCGATGATGAAAAGGGGCGGTGATTCTGAGGGGATTGATGAGCAGGATGAGCCAAGAATCCGCTCCGCGAAGAAGGGTCTGCAGCTCCTCCTCCGCCAATGGACCACGCTTGCGCTGCATCACCACTGGACCCAGATTGGGTCCCAGCTGCACCCACGTTGGGCCCCGATTGGGCCAGAACCACACCTGCGGTGGACCCCGATTGGGCCTCCGACGAACCCACGTCGGACCCCGATTGGGCCGAAACCGCCCCTGCGGTGGGACCCGATTGGGCCTCCGGTGCGGCTCCGCTGACAAACTCCACCCCCGAACCTGGGACCTCCCCCTCAGTGACTCCGACCCGTTCCCCGCCAGCGACACTAAAACAAAGCTCGGGGAAAGGAAAACCGGGATCAGCATCACCGGTAGCAACGGAACCCAGCGAGACGAGCTTGGGCGCAGCAGACGGCTGCTCCTCACTCGTCTCCCCGAGAGGCAGGCAAAAATGCTCAACAAAAGAGGACAGAGACATAAGAGGGAGCACTTGCATGCACTCGGGTTCCGTTGCCACCCAGGACTCCGACGATCCGGGTTCAGGGCGACTCTCGTCAGCTGACTCGGACTCAGCTGCGTCAGGCTCCGCAGCTGGCACGATGTCATCAGCAGCCTCAGGTTCCTCCCACTCTGTCGTCCTCGCCGACGACCCGTATGGCGTGGAGGCAGGGAACCCTTGACCCACTGGCTCGGACCGCTCCGGCGAGGAGACCCAGGGACTCTTCTTCGTCGGCTCAGGCTCCGGGCCGCAGTCCACTCCTCTCCTCCGTCCAAGACGTGACTGCAGGGCCGGATGCAGGCTATCCAGCACTGCAGGGGCCCTCTTCGTCCGGCGACGCTGGCCTGGCGTCGCGGACCGCTCAACGGGGGAGAACACAGAGGCAGTAGGTTTAATAATTTTATCCACAGCAGGTGGAGGGAGCTCGGGGGGCTGCGAACGCCGAACTCCGCCCCCAGGAGTCAGACAAGGCAGATCATTATTAAGATGTGACGAACAAACGATCACTTGCCTTCCTCCAGGGGCAGAGATGGTTCCTGCTGTGGGGGACGTCGTTCCTCCTTCTCCCCGCTGGATAGCGACAGAGGGCCCCCTAGGAAAACGAGGTGGGGCCGCTCTCGAAGATTCGCTGACGGGATACGCCGGCAGCGAGTCCAGCCGGGGATTCCGCTGAGGGTTGCCCGCGCCATTACGCTGACGTCCTCGTCGGCCCCCAGATGGCGCGTACTCCTTGACCTGCTCCTGGACGGGAACGGGACACCAACGCGGGGAGCGAGGATGCCTCCTCCTCTGCTTCCCGCTCTCTTCCTCCTCCAGCCCACGAAGAACCTCGCGCTGAGCAGCGAGTTCCTCCCACCTCGATATCACCTCCGGATGATCGTCGTAGTCGAGGGGAAGGCTGTCCAGGTACTCCTCAGCGACGCCCAGATGCCAACTCGGGTTGCCGCTACATTTGACGACACTGGAGGTGTCGTCAAATGTAGCGGCGAGGAGTGCCCCATCGGCGTATTCCAACGCGCTCGCTAGCTCCTGGTCCAGACGCCGACCGCGGCCCCTGGATGACGGCATTCTCCAGACGTTGACACCCAAACGAGAAGAAACAACAGTCCAATAAAGGCACAAACTCCCGGTGAAACGGCGTCTCAATGTGGCGCCCCCGTTTGGGCGACCTGGCAGGAGTATACTGTCATGTGGTGATCCTCGCGGATCACCGAGAGACGCCACAGAGTTCACCAGAGAGTTTGGCTAAGATGTTAATGTATTTCCAGACGTGACAAAACACAACTATGAACCCCTTAGGGTTAAACACACACATGACTGAGACTTGGGCTCGTAGGGCTAACCCAGCTGCTACGAGCTAACTGTGACATAACTAAGATGACGGACCTGACATGAAGGTCTGCGGCACTCACAGGTAGGACGAGGCGCAGACCCAGGGCTTGGCAGGACGAAGCCACTCAGACGTAACGTTGACCAAAGTCGACTAATACTCCTGCGTCTTACCGCCGTCAGTGCCGGGCTTAAAAGGGTGAAGCACTAACGACGGTAATGACAATCAGCTGACCGGCCGTTGACAGGCGGAAGCCCCACTGAGCACTTTCACAATAAGAGCCCGGCGAGGCCAGAATACAGCCCGCAGCTGTCAAAGCCGGCAGCGAGAATAACTTAGCCCGAGCGCGATCAGAACCGGCGCTCGGGTCATAACACTGAAGGCCAGTTCATTATGCAAATGACTCCGTTTTGAGCTTATACGCGTGGAAGAAATATCAAAAATAGTTCAGGAGAGTTTAGAGGTCCCAGTTAGTACTTAACCATTCAAATAAGCAGTTGCCTGAAGTGACCATCACCTTTAAACAGTCAGAGTGCAAAGGTTCCACAAGAAATTTAGCAGCTGAGACTTCAAAGGCTGCACTTCAAATTCTAATTTTAAGACTGATTAGAAAAACATGGCAAAACTTCTGAATGCAGAAGCTGAACAAATTCATTTTCTTGGCATTTGAACCAGACCAACTAGACCCTATTTGGCAGAATAAAGATCTATTGTAGATATTTCAACCCGTGTTTGGCAAGGGCCAGCAAGAAAAATAATCATGGTGGCATTATGTCTGATGAAGAAAAGGAAAGGGTGGTCTGCTCTGAGGATTCTTTGATCAGAAATGCAGTAGTCAGACAACATTTTACCAAACAGTAGCTCAAAGACATGCGAATTCCCATGACAAGGGTACATATATCCATTAAACACAAAATTGGAGTAATATAAACGATGTTCAATATAACCATAATGGATCCTAATGTTGAGGAAAAGTGCTAACAAAATTAGATTTAACTTGGCTTTCTGTCTTCTAAGCCAAAAGGTCAAAAAAGAAAAAAAACTCGGTATATAAACAAGACTGAATGGAGAAAAAAAAAAAAAAAACAAGCGGCCAAGTCACACATCGGGATGACAGGCATAATATACAGTTCAGGGGACCTCCCCGCACCCAGCATCCAAGCCGCTAGCAGGGGTAGTGGGACGTGTTCTGGCGGCCCCCCCTGAATCCCGGGCCGGGGATGACCGTGCCTCCGGTGGCCGGACCAGGGTGCCAAATATACAGTTCTGTTTATCAGGAGGCCGGCCCCGGACGCCAAATGGGAAGAGCAGGCTTCCAGGTGGTCGACCCGCATCAACCTGCCAACAAGACCACTGGAGAGAGCTCGGCGACGGTCTCCCAACAGCGAGGAGAAGCCAGAGAGAACCGGGCCAACTATGGTTAATCCCCGCGGTTCCAGGTGCTGGGGAAGGAGGAATGTGATGAGGATAAGGAATCAGTTTGGCGTTATTCAGTGGCGGGTCTGCGGCACCATCTCCGGATCCCACACAAACAGGCGCTGATTGGGCCGGAAGCAATCCGGTAGAGAATCCCGACTGGACCGACGCTGCACCCACGGTGGGCCCGGATTGGGCCAGAACCCCTCCGGGGATGAACTCGGACTGGGCTGACGCTGCACCCGCGATGGACCCCGATTGGACCACGGCTGCAACCCCGTCAGACCCCGATTGGGTCTGAACCACTCCGGTGACGAACTCTGACTGAGCCGATGCTGCACCCGCGATGGACCCCAATTGGATCACGGCTGAACCCGCGTCAGACCCCAAATGGGTCAGAACCACTTCGGTGATGAACTCTGACTGAGCCGACGCTGCACCCGCAATGGACCCCGATTGGATCACAGCTGCACCCGCGTCGGACCCCGATTGGGTCAGAACCAATTCGGTGGCAAACTCTGACGAGCCGATGCTGCCCTCGCGTCGGACCCCGAAAGGATCAGGGCAGGTCCACCACCGACCTCCAACTCCGAACCCGGGACCTCCGGTACATCGATTGGCGTCTGCTCTGCACCGGTGACCTTGGGAGAAGGCTCAGAAGAAGAAGAAGAACCGGGATCAGGGACACCGGCAGCGCCAGAACCCGGCGAGACAAGCTCGGATGCAGTGGACGGCTGCACCTGGCTCGCCTCCCCAAGAGACAGGCAAAAATGCTCAATAATAGAAAAGACAAAGACAACACTGAGCACTTGCCTTATCTCAAGTTCGGACACCGTCCAGGACTTCGACGATGCGGGCTCAGACGGGAGGAGGTCATCTTCTGGCTCCCATTCAGCCGCGTCGGACTCCGCATCTGGCAAAATGGCTTCTGCAGCCTGAGGACCCTCTGGCACCATCATCCACGCTGGCAACCTGTACGGCGTGGTGGCAGGGGGCCCCTGGCCCGCTGGGTCGGACTGTTCATCCGTGGAGACCCGGGGACGCTCCGTCGTCGGCGCAGGCTCCATACAGTAGTCCGCTCCCCTCCTCCGTCCTTGATGTGGCTGCGGGGCTGGAATCTTCTGCTCCAGGGCCGCAAGCCCCCTCCTCATCCGATGACGCTTGACTGACGTCGGGGAACGCACCGCGGAGGGAGACACAGAGGCAGCAGGTTTAGTAATTACCTCAGCAGGTGGTGGAGGCTCGGGGGGCTGCAAACACCGAACCTCACCCCCAGGAGTCAGACAAGACAAATCACTATTAGGAGGAAAAGAGTGAACTTGTACTCGCCTGTCTCCCGGAGGGAGGATGGTGCCTGCTGTAGGAAACGTTGCTCCTTCTTCTTCCCGTCGGGTGGTGGCAGAGGGCTCCCTGGAAGGACGAGGGGGAGCCGCACGTGATGGAATCGGCGCGGGGCTCGCCGGAACAGAACTCCTCATACACCCAGCAGCTGGAGAAGGCATCGGAGAGGAGGGGGCGACAGCCGAGACGGGCCGGGCACGATGCGCTGATGGGACAGCAGGGGAAGACGGACCGGGAAGAGAGGCTGCGGGAGTTCCCTTCTGGTGAGACGCTGAAGAGACAGCTGTCTGGTTAATGGAGTCATTCCAGCGACCCGGACCCGGATCCGGACGGGGTTCTTGCTGAGGATGTCTCTGGCCGGGGCGCCGACGTCTTCGATGGGCCACAGGTGGTGCGAACTCCTGGCCTGGATCAAGGAAGGGATCGACATCCCAAAGCAGGCAGCGGGGATGCCGTCTCCTCCGCCTCAGGTTGTCTTCTTCCTCCTACATCCAGAGTATCTCGCGTTGAGCGGCGATGCCAAGCCTCCTCGCGTCGACTTCTGGGTGGTCATCGTAGCAGGGGGAAAGATGGTTGAGCACATCCTCAGCACAGTCCAGGTACCAGCGTACGTCGGGATGAAAGTCGAGGAGGGAGGAGGCGATGGGGATTTCATCAACTTCGTCCAGCGCCTCGGTCAGCTTGTGGCTGAGACCCCGAGTGCGGCCCCTCCGCGACGGCATACGTCCAGTACACCATACCCAGACAGGAAACAGCAAAGTTCTCCTGAATGCAACTTCACCGAGAACGGCGTCTCCTTCTGGCGGCAGTCTACTGTCACGGCTGGCCCTCACGAGCCAGCGTAAGACGCCACAGTCCAATTAAGTTGCACAGGTGTTTATTAACAGTTTGGGAAAAGGGACAAGAACACCAGCCGCGAGGGCTGGGCAACAAGACTACTAATTAGTACACAGGACGAACGTTGACAGCTGAGACGAGGAACGCTCGCTCAGCGTCTGCTAAGGAAAAGGGCTACAGAGAACAAACAATAATCACAGGCGATTAACACACTTACGAATGAGACGAGAAGGAAATGTTGACGATCGTTAGACGAACGTTTGACGAGACTGCCCCGAGATGCAGCCGCTGGAGCCGGCTTTTAAAGCCGGCCGCTAACGACCGCAAATGCAGCGCAGCTGTTCAGACCTTGACAGCAGGAAACTCCCCCGAGCGTTTGTCCAATCAGAGCCCGGGGAGCCAGAATGACAACACCGCTGTCAAAGCCTGACAGGAATAGTGCGTGGCCCGAGCGCGGACAATAATAGCGCTCGGGTTATGACAAGTCTATGTATCAGATGTAAATGAAGCTTACGATACATTCATGAACATTGTAACCGCTCTTTATGAAAAAAAATTGTCCATTAGTAAAGAAAAAGCTTAAACAGAAATTTGTCGCCAAGCCATGGTTAACCAAGGGATTACAAAAAGCGTGTAAAAAGAAAAATTCACTATATAAAGCTTTTCTAAAGAAAAGGACAAAAGAAGCAGAGCAGCGGTATAAAACATACAAAAATAAGTTAATATATATAATGAGATGTAGTAAAAGAGACTATTACAGTAAAGAACTGGGGAAAAACAGGGATAACACTAAAAATACATGGACAATACTTAACAATATTCTTGGAAATAAAAACAGAAATACAAGCTACCCAACCATCCATCCATCCATCCATCTTCTACCACTTTTCCGGAGGTCCGGGTCACGGAGGCAGCAGTTCAAGCAGAGAAGCCCAGACTTCCCTCTCCCCAGCCACCTGCTCCAGCTCTTCAGAGGGGATACCAAGGCGTTCCCAGACCAGCTGGGAGACATAGTCTCTCCACCGAGTCCTGGGTCTGCCCCGGGGTCTCCTCCCAGTGGGACGTACCTGAAACACCTCAAGTGGGAGGCGTCCAGGAGGCATCCTAATCAGATGCCCATACCACCTCAACTGACTCCTTTCAATGTGGAGGAGCAGCGGTTCTACTCTGAGCCTCTCCCGGATGACTGAGCTCCTCACCCTATCTCTGAGGGTGAGTCCAGCAATCCTACGGAGAAAGCTCATTTCAGCCGCTTGTATCCGCGATCTCGTTCTTTCGGTCATTACCCAAAGCTCGTGACCATAGGTGAGAGTAGGAACGTAGATTGACTGGTAAATCGACAGCTTTGCCTTAGAACTAAGCTCCCTCTTCACCACAACAGACCGGTACAACGTCCACATCACTGCAGATGCTGCTCCAATCCGTCTGTCGATCTCTCGCTCCATTTTCCCCTCACTCGTGAACAAGACCCCAAGATACTTAAACTCCTCCACTTGGGGCAGGAGCCTGTCCCCAACCCGGAGAGGACAATCCACCTTTTTCCGGCTGAGGACCATGGACTCGGACTTGGAGGTGCTGATTCTCATCCCAGCCGCTTCACACTCAGTGGCAAACCGTCCCAGCAAGAGCTGTAGGTCATTGCTGGATGAAGCCAACAGGACAACATCATCTGCAAACAACAGAGATGAGATCCTGTGGTCACCAAGCATGACACCCTCCATTCCCTGGCTGCACCTAGAAATCCTGTCCATAAAAATTATGAACAGGATCGGTGACAAAGGGCAGTCCTGGCGGAGTCCAACTCTCACTGGGAATGACTCCGACCGAGTGTTGGCAATACGAACCAAACTCTCACAACGGTCGTACAGAGACCGAATAGCTCGTAACAACAAGCCCGATACCCCATACTCCCGAAGCACCCCCCACAAAAATCCATGAGGGACGCGGTCAAATGCCTTCTCCAAGTCCACAAAACACATGTAAACTGGTTGGGCAAACTCCCACGAACCCTCAAGAATTCTCGAGAGGGTAAAGAGCTGGTCCGATGTCCCACGGCCAGGACGAAAACCACATTGCTCCTCCTGAATCCGAGGTTCGACCAACGGCCGGACTCTCCTCTCCAGTACCTTGGCATAGACCTTCCCAGGGAGGCTGAGGAGTGTGATCCCTCTAAAGTTGGAGCACACCCTCCGGTCCCCTTTTTTGAAGAGAGGAACCACCACCCCGGTTTGCCATGCCAAAGGCACTGCACCTGACCTCCACGCAGTGTTGCAGAGGCGTGTCAACCATGACAACCCAACAACATCCAGGTCCTTGAGGTACTCAGGGCGAATCTCGTCCACCCCCGGGGCCCAGCCACCAAGGAGATTTTTAACCACCTTGGCGACCTCAGCCCCTGTGATAGGCGAGTCATCCCCTCGTCCCCAAACCCTGCTTCCTCTGTGGAAGGCGTATCAGTGGGATTGAGGAGATCCTCGAAGTATTCCTTCCACCGCCCGACGATATCCAAAGTTGAAGTCAACAGTGTCCCATCCGCACCATACACAGTGTGGACGGGGAGCTGCTTTCCCCTCCTGAGCCGCTGAACAGTTTGCCAGAATCTCTTTGAAGTTGACCGAAAGTCTTGTTCCGGAATTACTTTGGCTATTTTCATTGCATTGGGAAATATACCTGTTTGGAGAGACAGGTTACAGATATACGTCAGTGGCTTCACTAAGCATGTTGTCCGGGGGCAATTTGCCTCTGATAGGGTCTCCCAAGACAAACTGGTCCTGGGTGAAGGGCCAGACTAAGAACGATCCAACAGACTCTCATGATAAATTGTATATCAAGGATTCAGTGTACCCCGCCCAGTATGGGGTTACCAGGGCCCCACCCTGGAGCCAGGCCTGGGGGAGGGGCTCGAAGGCTAGCGTCTGGTGGCCGGGTTTCCACCCATGGGACCCGGCCGGGCTCAGCCCGAAGGAGTTACATGGGTCCGCCCTCCAGTGGGTTCACCACCTGCAGGAGGGATCATGGGGGTCCGGTGCTATGTGGATTAGGTGGCGGTCAAAGGCGGAGACCTTGGCGGACTGGCTACCCAACCAATCTTTAAAAAAACAAAAAAAACAAAAAAAGATTCAGAGTGTGAAAGCAGTCTCACCTGCAGATGAATTTAATACATTTTTTGTTAACATTGGTCCTAATTTGGCACGAGAAATACCCATTATGGCACCTATAGGTGATACAATAAGCAAAAACATTGCTATAAAAGACTCAAGCTTCATAAAGAACACAGATGAGAAAGATGTCATTGAAATTGTTAAATCGTTTAAAAGTAAAACATCTACAGATTGTGATGGTATTGACATGCTTTTAGTCAAAACTATCATTCAGTGCTTAGTGAAGCCACTGACATATATCTGTAACCTGTCTCTCCAAACAGGTATATTTCCCAATGCAATGAAAATAGCCAAAGTAATTCCGATATACAAGAAGGGTGACAGATGGGAATTTTCAAACTCTAGGCCTATTTCACTATTGCCACAATTTTCTAAGATACTCGAAAAAAAATATTCTGTGAGAGAATTGACAACTTTATAATGAAGAATAATTTATTGTGTGAGCAACAATATGGGTTCAGACACAAGAGGACAACTGCATTTGCTCTAGTGGAATCCATAGAAAAAATATCAACTGCTGTGGAAAATAAAGAGTATTCAGTTGGGGTATTCCTGGATCTTAAAAAAAAAAAGCATTTGATACAGTGGATCATAAATTATTGTTAAAGAAACTACAAAATTATGGTATTAGAGGGGTAGCACTGTCCTGGTTATGTAGTTGCTTAAAGAACAGATATCAGTATGTGTGTATTGGTAGCAAAAACTCACAGTTACTGAAGGTTTTCTTATGGAGTCCCACAGGATTCAGTTTTGGGGCCATTGTTATTCAATAAGTATATAAATGATATATGCAAAGTTTTGGAAAAATGGATTTAATACTGTTTGCAGATGACACTATTATGCAGTGGAAGCAATTTGGAACAACTTTTGGGTATACTCAGAAAGGAATTAGGAAAGCTCAAACTGTGGTTTGATTCAAACAAATTAATGCTCAATTTAAGCAAGACAAAATTTATAATTTTTAACAACCATCACAACAACTCAGTATCTAAACTCAGTGTAAATGGTGTAGAGATTGAAAAGGTATCCGAAATTAAATTTCTTGGAGTAATAATTGATAATGAACTGTGTTGGAAGTCACATATTCATTATATTAAAGGTAAACTATCCAAATCAATTGCAATACTACACAGAGTGAAATATTTGCTGAATCAACTCACACTATATACCTTGTATCATTCATTAATACTCCCATACATGACATATTGTTCTGAAGTATGGGGAAATACAAATAAAACAAACATATATCCAGTCTTTATGCTTCAGAAGAGAGTTACTGTATTAGAATAATAAACCAAGCTGCTTACAGGGAATCAACAAACCCACTTTTTCTTAAATTAAAAGCTCTCAAGTTGAAAGATCTGGTTGATTTTAAAACTGTAGTAATAATGTTTAAAGCGAAGAATCTATCACTGCCCGCAGATATCCAAAAGTTGTTCCAAATAAGGGAGAAACAATATCATTTCAGAGGAATTGTCATGTCCGCTGCGTAATCTCGCAGCAAACATATAAATTGGTGCGAGCCCAACGTGCAGTAATGTAGCGTGTTTATTGATGGAAGCGAAAATGTACACAATATCCATATAACAGTCACCAATAACAGAACAGACAACCGGCTTCAAGCTTCGTTGGCAGGGGAGAAATGGCAAGCGCGCTCCAGACAAAACAGGAGCGGAAGGAAAGGCAAAAAAAAAAAAAGGACTTGCATATGCGTAGGAGTGGAAAGGCTCTGGAGTAACTACACGGTTTAGTCCAGGGGAAAACCAACAGTCACGAGCCTGGTTGTCCAGAGTTGACTTTAAGCTGCCACACTGACTGGTCATACTGCCTCCCTATTAGTACACAAAACCCTAACGAAGGCAAGTGGACACAATCGTGTGGCAAGCAGGTGCGTGACTGATTGAAACTCTGTGTGTGTGTGTGTGTGTGTGTGTGTGTGTGTGTGTGTGTGTGTGTGTGTGTGTGTGTGTGTGTGTGTGTGTTGAACCATACAGCTGGTGAATGTCTGGTAAGAGGAGGAGGTGTGGCTGTAGGACTGGCAGAGAGCAAGGCTCAATCTGCCAGATGGAATTAATAAGCAATAATCAAAACCTACAGCCATGGGTCATGGACGGGGTTGAAAACAACCCCGAACATGACAGAAACATGTATATTTCAAAAACCTTCAGTGAGAACTACCACCAAGCAACACTGTGTTTCAATGCAAGGAGTCAGACTGTCGAACACTTTTGGACCAGAATTAAAATCATGTACAACGCTTGGACAATTTAAACAAAAACTAAAGGAAGAAATACTCCAAACACATATATAAAACGATATGTAAAATCACATCAGGATTATCATATCCAGTCTGTGTTGTGCTGTTGCTTGGTTTTTTGTCACATTTTGTCTTGGCTTTGTTCTGATTTGTAATCACTTTTATTTTATTTTCCTTTTGAATTCTTAGATGGAACATGGGTGGGCAATATAAGCTGTGGCTTCAACCATCACCCATTTCAGATAACTTATGTTGAATTGTATAATCTGAGGCATTACTGTTTAATGTGACCTTCTTGGATTTTTTTCCCCTTTGTTATATTATTCTGTTCCTTTCTTTTAATCTTTTAATCTAATCTACCCAAAACAAAGATTCATTCATTCATTCATTTATAATCAGATTAGTCCAACAGTGGTTTCAAAAATCAGATTAATTGACTATCAAAACAGTCATTAGTTGTAGACCTGCAATCTGAATGAATTTCCTCCCAGCTGAGGGTTGGAACCACGTTTATAACTAGTTTGTTACCTGTTATGTTAAAATGTTGGCCTACCAAAATAGTGGTGATTTTAGGTTTGCAACAACGGGGTGACCTGGGATGTAGTCAAATTCTCAGCCTGAATTTTTGTTCCAGTCCAGCCATGTAACAGACAACATTTTCAACAAACACATGGTCATGGGGGGAGGGAAGGGGCGGTCCTTCTGTGGGGACTGATCTTTACAGTAGGACCATTTCTGATTTAGTAAGCGTGCACTTCCCAGGCTTCTTCTTGGCATCTTCAGATGAAATAGTCAGAAGTGAACTTTATCCTGTGGGGTTTTGACAGAAACTATACAACAATTCATTTTAAAAGTAGGCTGCCATGATGCAGCAAAGCAGGCTAACTGTTAGCAAAAACCTGGAAGAACCAAGGAACAAGCAGGTGCATCCAAGTTTTGAAGACTGGGTTGTGAGGACTGCCGCTAGTCAGACAGCTCCCATGTTTGGAAAAGAAGGCGCAGCATACAGCATGGTGTTAAAATCGTAATACTATTATACTGTTGTTACTGTTTTAATTATTAGAACACATATGAAGCAGAGTGCTGCATATCTATGGCACCTTTTATACTACCGCAGCAATCCAGGCAAGCCCAGAACTGTCATATCCGGCTCTAGGGAGCCGGGCAATCAGAGCCAGGGACAAGCCAGTGAGTCGTGCTATTTTATTCAGGGTTAAGGGGAAGGGATGAGGAGAGCACAGATACTCATGCAGACGTACACTCACAGGTTGCACAGCGCAGAGGTAAGCAGCTCGTACCGGACGTGGGGGTAACAAGACGTACATACTCACAGCGGGATACAAACACAGGAATGCTGCAAGAGGAGTATAAGCTGACACCAGACGAAGGGGCTTCAGCTTAGCAATGTGTTTATGTCGCAGCCCCGAGTCATCGAGGCTGCTCCTATTTATCCTCATTGGCAGCACCCCAGCTGATGAAGACTAATTGGCCCCAGCCGTCCATAATGCTGCCAGCTGGGGGCCAGCTGAGATGCTGCTCAATGGGAAGCAGGGATGAGGGAAAACATGGGCTGAGTGCCGAGACGGCATCTCAACCCATGGTGACAGAGCCCCTCCCTCAAGGTCGGGCTCCTGAACGACCAGGAACATCCCAGCCCCCCCCCCCCACCTAGGGTGGGAGGCGGACCGGAGGGGAAGAAGCCAAGGGAAGGACAACACCAATGGGGCAATGTAGGGTAGCGGGAAAGAAAAACCCAAATACAATACTGACAAAACAGAATTAACCCAGGTACAGATGGGGAGAAGAACTGGGTCAGCACGCCGGTTACATACTACCCAGAGAGTACCAACCATGCGTGACCCAGAGCAAGGAAAAGAGAACCACCAAAAAGGTACAGGGCAAAAAATGCTGAGTACGGTTAAATAAAGGGGAACCTATACACAGCGCTAATTTAAGTACATACACACACAGTCACCAAGAAAAGTGAGGGTGACTGGAACAAATGACAATTATAGAGCATGGTGTTACGGAAAACAAGGCACATGACTCTATAATGAACCAACAGGACAAAAAAGAAATACTGAGTGCAGGCAAAGAAAAACCCACACACACGAATATATAAATACCCAGTCACCTAAAGAAATGAAAGTGACTGAAATAAATGGATAACTGCAGAGCATGGTGTTACGGAAAACAAAACATAACTCTACAATACAAAAAACGAGGCTAAAAACATGGCACAAAAAGTAAAATGCTGAGCATGAGCGATGGAAAACACAGCACAATAAAAACGAATCCACCAACAGGACAAAACATTACACCCGAGTGACCTTAATAACAAAAGAAAAAGTGACACCCGAGGTGAATGGCAGGCAGAGTCCAAAAATGGCCGAGATGGCTCCGGAGATCTCCCCGCCCATCGTCCAGCTGGCGAATCAGGGGAAGAGAAGTGTTCGGACGGCGAACTCTGGACCCAGATCCCAGGAATCCAGTCCACCGGCAGCCGAACCAGGCTGCCCAGAGGGAAACAGACCAGTGGGGGGAACCAGATCACCGAACCGAAAGTTCTGTGGGTCGGGTCGTCGACCCGCATCACTCAACCACCAGGACCGTTGAGACGGGCGAAGGATCAGAGCGGATCCCGGTGGAAGAGGCTCAGGGGAGAGCCGATGACGAGGGCGGCGGGCGTCAGGCCGCAGGAAAACGGCCACCTCCTCACCGGACCTGGACAATACTGGGGCAGCACCCACGTCGGACCCCGATCGGGCCTCAGGCGAACCCATGTTGGACCCCGACTGGGTCTCGGGCGAACCCACGTTGAATACTGCACCAGAACCGACCTCCAACGTTGAACCCGGACCCTCCAGCACCACGAGGAACAGCAACTCCTTGCCGGTGACCCTGGAAGAAGGCTCAGAAGAGAAAACAGAACCGGGATCAGGATCACCGGCAGCGCCAGAACCCGGCGAGACGAGCTCAGACGCAGCGGACGGCTGCACCCGGCTCGTCTCCCCTGGAGATAGGCTGAAGTGCTCGGGAATAAAAAGAGAGAAAAGAAAGGAGAGCACTCGCCTGATCTCGGGTTCTGACGCCGTCCAGGACTGCGAAGATCCAGGATCCGTCGTCAGGAGGTCGTTGTCAGGCTCCCATCTAGCCGCGTCGGGCCCCGCAGCCAGCACGATGGTCAGCGCAGCTTGAGATCCCTCCAGCTCAGGTAACCCCGCCGACGATCCACTCGGCGTGAAGCCAGAAGAATCTCATCCCGCCGGACCGAACCGCTCCTCCGTGGAGACCCGGGGACGCTCAGTCGTCGGCGTAGACTCCACGCAGCAGTCAGTCCCCCTCCTCCGTCCGCAATGTAGCTGCGGAACCACAGGCCCTCTCCATATCCCACCACGTTGACCCGGAGCCGGGGACCGCTCGGCGGAGAGAGACACAGAGGATGCGGGATTAGGCATACAGGTTACAGCAGGTGGGGAGAGTTCAGGGAGCTGCGAACCCTGAACTTCTCCTCCAGGGATGTGACAGAGCAAATCATTAAGCAGGTGTGAAAAAACAATGACTTGCCTGCCCCCTGGAGGTTGAGTATCGCCTGCTGTAGTGGAATCTGCTTCTTCCTCTCCCCGCCCGGCGATAACGGAGGACCCCCCGGGAATTCGTCTGAGGGTCGCTCGCGTTGTCTCCAGCAGAGAGCTCACCAGGCTGGGATTCCAGGCACACACAGCGGTCAGGAAGCGCGTCGAGGAGGAGGGGGAAACAGCCGGGGTGAGCCAGCCCGAATGTCCAGGAATGACAGCGGGGGAACGAGGCTCAGGGGACGAGGCTGTAGAGTCTCCACACTGACGAGGCGAAGGGATGACAGCTGCGTCGGAGGAACGGTCCTGACGATGACCCAGAACTGGATCCGGACGAGGTTCGTGCAGAGGTGACTCGGCGATGTGATGATGACTACTCCCAGGGGACGAAGCGAGGGGGAAACCCAGGATTCGCCGCTCCAGATCGGAGATCGAGACGAGGAAGGCGTCGAGCACGGGAAAGCTTCGTAGCCCTGAAGTCCTCACCATCAATCTCACTGCCGCCGCCACATGCCTGAAGGTGGTGACAGGAAACACAGTAGAGCTCGTGACAGCCACTCGACCCCGGACATAACTGCTGTCAGCTGCGGCTCCTTGAAGGGAATCCCGAGTGACGTGGCGCAGGTCGGGGGAAGTCCTCTGGTTGGCGTGAACTCCCGGACTGGAATAGCGGCAGGAACGGGACTCCGAAGCGGGGAAAGACGTCGCCCACTTCGACTCCCTGCCGGGATTTCCATCCACCCCGTGGAGCTTCTCTCGCTGTGTACCTGCAGCGTCTATCCTGGCACTGTCCTCCAGATGGTACAGAGAGTGAGGGTGACAGTCCAGGAGTTCCTCAGCACGGCCCGGATGCCAGCGTCTCGCGTTGGAGGCGTCGTGCAGGGTGAAGAACGTCCCGTCGACAGCCTCCGAGATGGACCTCAGCTCGTCGCCCTGGCGCCGGAAGTGACTCCTGGGAAACGGCATGCTAGCAGCGCTGACACCCGGACAGAAAGGTACATTTCCACAGCGACTCACGGCCGCCGGCAACTCTTCTGGCTGCGACATACTGTCATATCCGGCTCTAGGGAGCCGGGCAATCAGAGCCAGGGACAAGCCAGTGAGTCGTGCTATTTTATTCAGGGTTAAGGGGAAGGGATGAGGAGAGCACAGATACTCATGCAGACGTACACTCACAGGTTGCACAGCGCAGAGGTAAGCAGCTCGTACCGGACGTGGGGGTAACAAGACGTACATACTCACAGCGGGATACAAACACAGGAATGCTGCAAGAGGAGTATAAGCTGACACCAGACGAAGGGGCTTCAGCTTAGCAATGTGTTTATGTCGCAGCCCCGAGTCATCGAGGCTGCTCCTATTTATCCTCATTGGCAGCGCCCCAGCTGATGAAGACTAATTGGCCCCAGCCGTCCATAATGCTGCCAGCTGGGGGCCAGCTGAGACGCTGCTCAATGGGAAGCAGGGATGAGGGAAAACATGGGCTGAGTGCCGAGACGGCATCTCAACCCATGGTGACAAGAACGAGAATAGGATCATCTGCACTACTTGACACAGGCTAAATGGCCCTGCAACTGATTTGAATCATTGCACACCTCTCTTCAGCAGACATTTGAATAGGACAACATGGATAAAAACTCAGTGAAGTAGGTGTTGCCATCACCATGTTACAGGACAGCGTCACAGGGTGGAAATGAATCAGAAGGCTGTCTGTCATTCTGACAGATTAATTAAATAATATTTTTGAAGCCACAATTATGCAAATATCACAGCAGCCAAGAGTGAGAAGTTTCTTTTAAGAGCATTTTTTTCAGAGTCTACTGTGGAGCTGAGACCAGACCATCTGGAAATGAAAGCTGTAGAAGACACAACAGTTCGGTGTGGGGCAGTCTCTCTGTTCAGCTCCGCTCAGTGCTCATTTGTGTTTCCTGGTTCACCCCACATTAATGAGCCCTCTTTGATCCTCTTCTCTTTTTTTTTGTGACAGCCCCCCCCCCCCGAAAAAAAAACAAAAAAACCCCAAAACAAAACGAAAAGCAACACAAAAGCACACAACCTCACCAAAAAGTGCAAGTGCACACGCACACCCCCCACACACATGCACACACTGTCTCTTCTTGTGAATCCATCCATCCATCCATCCAGCAAAACTGTTGATTTACCAGTCAATCTACGTTCCTACTCTCATCTATGGTCACGAGCTTTGGGTAATAACCGAAAGAACCAGATCGCGGATACAAGCGGCTGAAATGAGCTTTCTCCGTAGGATTGCTGGACTCACCCTCAGAGATAGGGTGAGGAGCTCAGTCATCCGGGAGAGGCTCAGAGTAGAACCGCTGCTCCTCCACATTGAAAGGAGTCAGTTGAGGTGGTATGGGCATCTGATTAGGATGTCTCCTGGACGCCTCCTACTTGAGACGTTTCGGGCACATCCCACTGGGAGGAGACCCCGGGGCAGACCCAGGACTCGGTGGAGAGACTATGTCTCCCAGATGGTCTGGGAACACCTTGGTATCCTCTCTGGAGAGCTGGAGCAGGTGCCTGGGGAGAGGGAAGTCTGGGCTTCTCTGCTTGAAGTGCTGCCTCCGCGACCCGGACCTCCGGAAAAGTGGTAGAAGATGGATGGATGGATGAATAAAAAATTATGATAATTATGTAAAACGACAGGTGCATTTTACAACTATGTCCGTTAAATTGGAGGAGAAAGAGCAGCAGCCATAGAGCTACATAGATTGGTTGTTAACCTTTCCTGCTTCAGCCTCCAGACGTGGTCAAGAAGCACAGGGGAGATGATCGTCCAGGGCTGAAGCTAGCGTTAGCTCTAGTGTCAGCTCTCTTCTTTTTACTCACAACAGCAGTGGAAAGCAGAGGACAGGGCACGGTGGCTTGCCTGAGGAGCTATAGCATTTATTACTGTGCTGAGGCAGCATACACTCTACATTTACTGCTAAATACTCTTCTGCTCCAAACGCCAGCACTATACTTCCCCGGTCTCAACATGGCCTAACTGCCAACGTTCTCTCATATGCCGCTCTCTCACTGACACTTTTTCTTCACCGCTTGTGCAGAGCTCACCTCCTTAAAGGGACACACACACCAATCCTGCAACAGTTATATTCCAATCAACTACTGATCTGTGCAGAATATGACAGGGTGATGAAATTAAAAGACTTGTAAAAATGCCGGTGACGCTCAACTAATCAGTAGCGGCCAGCATCACCAGCTTCCAGGCTGACTGGTGCATTCGTGTGACATCAGCAATGTGAGGACTTGAAACTTGATTCACCAGAGAAATGCACCGATATCTGCGCCATCCTAGGTGCCAGACCTTATAACCTAACCAGGGCTGCTCATAGAGGTCGCATTAAATGTACTAAACGTAACAACTTTGCACAATAGAGATCGTCTCCTCCAATACACAGCTAGGACAATAACAATCATTACTGAGGGTGGCAACAACACTGTTGATTCAAATGCAAAATATACTGTCTGGGTACATATTCATATTCTGCAAGATAATTTAACAAACCGTAATGCTGTTTATTCCATCTAGCTGCAATGCTCCGGCACTGTGTATATATCTGTGTATACTGTATATGTATATTTATCTACTGCTTTGGCTAACCAGTTCTTATTGGCTTATTAACTATTGCTCTGAGTGCTGCTATCCCTTTGCTGCTGTAATCCTGGAAGTTCCCCATTGTGGGACTAATAAAGGCTTATCTTATCATCAAATAATGATGCAATTGCATCATTATGTTTACAGATCCACTGGTATGTTTGCTATTGCTCTGTGTGCTGCCATCCCTTTGCTCCTGCAATCCTGTAATTTCCTCCTTATCTGCAGATGATCAGACCTGCATGGCATTATTTCTTGCTAACTGAACCTGTGACTGCAGCTCACCAATTGTGGTTTGAAAGTGGCTCATGTTAAAAGTCTTGATGTTATGCTGGGGTTTCAGCAATCCCACTATGTTTACTGTTCAATCAAATTGCTTGGCTGCAACTGTTATAATTATAATGTAATGATTATTATCACTTGGCTTTACACTAATGCCTGCAGCTGAATGCAACTAATCTTAGGTCTGATTCAAAAACTGTAACTTCGGCAATTAATCAAAGATAATTAATGAAATAAAACTCAGATTTCATTCTAGATATACAGAGTTGTCAAAAGATGGATATTTGTTTTTGGTGATGTATAATCTGTCCTTATAGGAAACGTCATTCTGTTTAATTATGCACTTAATTTTGGTATGAAACAGATGTTCTATTTGCTTTAAGTACAATTAAGGACATAAGTCTTTCACATAAGATTGTCATATATTTATCTACCTAAGTGGCATGGAAATATGATGTGATTACAGAGAAAAGAATGGACATTTTTTTACCCTGAAGGACACAATTTCTATCTGGGTTCATGATTAAACCAAAGGAGATGTTTTTTGTAAAACCTTTCCTATTGCTTGACATTTTAGCTAAGTCATAGGGGAGCATGTTGTGAAAACTGACAGACTTCTGCAGAAATGAGTGATTCCCTGGTGTTCCGAATCAGAAACAAGAGGCAGGAGTCTCTGTGCTGACAGATAAATTTAGGGGAGAAAATGCCAACTTCTGTTGTGTGCAAAATTTGAAATGCACCTGAGATGTACTGTAGAGTTGAGTCTGGAGTAGAGTCTTGTGGTGGAGCATACAGAAAGAAACATTTTGCAGTTTGTTTTTGTTTGTGGTGTTTGTTTTGGTAATGCTGTTAAAGAATGAGGATTCTCATTCAAACAACAAAATTTCAAATAATCAAATGTACAACACATTTCTTAGATTTAAAAAAAGAAAGACATGCTATTTAATGAGTCTACTAAAGCAATATTACACAAGAGTGAATGCAGTATCAATGAATATTTTAACTGCTGTGATTCGTCGGTGTGCTTGGAGTACGACGAGCTTGAGTGTAATATTGCTTTTATACAACAGTTCCGAAAGCACAGTTTATTAAAGGACAGCAATACTAGACAAAATATAATTTGTTTATTTAACCAGTTATTTTGCACAGCTGAGAAAAAAAAAATAGTCCCTTCCAAATGTAGCCAGTAACTGTTGCTAAACACCTCAATTAGCATGAAGAGGTCTATTGTCATCTCACACACGTGTAAACAGATTAAATATTGTCATGTGCAAAAGTAACAAGTGTTTATAAAACATACCTGTTGAGTCGGTACTGCAGAAGACTGGACATCAAAATGCCTTCAGTCAGAACACCGGTAGTTAGCCGGTAGCTAGTAGTTAGCAAGCTAGCAATTTAGCACACTTTGCTTGCTTTTCTTTGCATTTTCAGATGAAACAAAGAGTCCATCACCACAAAGGTATTGTGGTTTGTTAATTGAGATGATAAATAAAACTCTAGCACTGTCATGTCCGCTGTGTAAGTGCGCAGTGAGCAAATGAATTAGTGCAAGCCCAAATGCAAGTGAAGTTGATGGGTTTAATAAACAGAAAGGGAGACACAAAACACACAAAATGTCCAGCAAATACTGTTCAGAATGAGGAGAGCTGGATGCCCAGCTACAAACTCCGTTGGCAAGACCACGCGCTCCCATGGCAAGAGTGATGAGGGAAGGCTACATAATGAAAGAAAGGACTTACATATAGGATTGACGCAACTGGCTCTGGAAAACAACTCCATACAGAGTCCGGGGAGAGATGAACCAACAGGAGTGAGTCTGGGCATCAACAGTTGACTATTGCCGCCACACTGAGTGCATCCACTGACCCTCATAAATACCCAAGCGCTAATGATGTCAAGTGGATGCAGCAGTGTGGCTGAGCAGGTGCATGAGTGAGTGTCAGAGCATGTGAGTAAGGATGAATGAGTGTGAGTGTGCATGTGTGGAAACATGAAGGCAGATGGCAGACAGCTGGTGAGTGACTGGCAGAGAGAGAGAAAGGGGTGTGGCTGTAGACTGGCAAGGACCCCCTGCACAGGACTCTAATAACCTGCCAGCTGGGACCAATTAACAATAAATCAGGAAGCTACAGCCATGAATCATGGGTGGGGCTGAACATGACAAGCACTATCTATTTTTTTTTTTTAAACAGACATGAAATGGCTTAATGACTTTGATCCAAGGGCAAACAGAAACAGTTTTTTGAAAAGGGTAGGACTTCCAGGTCATGGATGTATAATTTCTTTTAGAACAGCAACTCACTGTGGAAATTACGGTATCCAAAACAGTACTGCAATTGTCAGAGTTGATTGTAAATTACTGTTAGTAATTAATGGTTACAAGAACACCTTTGAAGCAGAGTGATACATATCCAGTGAAATTGGAGTGCAATTATCATGGAATACAGTAACTCCTGGAATCCCTATTGTCCAATCAAACTACCTGGTCAGAGCTAACTGTTGAATAATCATAATTAAAACAACATACCAATTAGCATTCAAGAAAATTTGCATAAACGGGTGGCCAATGACCTTGAATAACATTCAAGCCAAACTAAACATTTCACCTATTATGAAACAACAAGGATTTATTAGGCTCATAAAGACGTTAAAGACAGACAAATTGATTATTTATGATGTGAAGCTTGGCAAAGAGGGTCAAGTAGGCCAGCCTAGATGATATCATAATTGGGACTCCCCTGAAAGTCAGTGGTTGAAAGCATCAACTTCAGTTCCCAAACACGCAGATTCCTTGAGTCAAACACTTCCACCAAGTAATTCAGAAGTGTATATTTACAAAAGAAATTAAACAATGGACAAAGTTTGCAAATGCAAACCTTGTAATGTGGACACACATTACAGTATAATGTGTGTCCACCCAGGGCCAAGCAATGTTCTGACGAGACAGGCTTGCCTGTGCTTCAGCATTCAGAAATGACAAAATACTTTAGGAGGATATAAAGAATGTCAGTTATCTAACAATATCTAATGCTATGAATTTCAGTGCACTTTTTGTGATGATCAGGCGAGCATGCTCCCCCTCCCCTCCTGTTCCTGCCTTCTCGGCTCCAGAGATTATCTACACCTGTGTGACTGATGCACCTGCTGTGCCTGATTGTGAAACATATTTAAGAGCCAGTGTTTGAAAAGCTCATTGCTGGATCGTTAGGTTTGCTACCACCATCTAAGCCACGTCAAATTATTTTCCCTCGGTTGATCTGTGTTTTCAGTCCCTGTGTCTTCTCCTCTCCTCAGGTTTGCTGCCACCTAAACGGTGTGTACTCTGGGGCTGATCACGTTCGCCTGACCAAGAAGACACCGGATGCTCCACCCAGGTCACCGTCTTCCCACCTTAACGGTGTGTACTCTGGGGCTGATCATGTTCGCCTGACCAAGAAGGCAACAGATGCTCCACCCAGGTCACCGTCTTGCCCCCTGTTTCCCTGGTCCACACAGGAGTTCCCTGTCGGACTCCTCTGCTCTCAGAGTAAACGTGCTCTCCTGGTCTTATTCTCCTCTTGAAGAGATTCTGTCCCTAATTATCTCTGTTCTGCTCTCTTCCCGTAGGCTGCATGCACTCCAGCGGGCACAGGGTTTTGTGTGTAAATTTAAGTGTGTGTTTTGTTTGCTCTTTTCTTTAGCTGTCCACTTTTATTTAGGTATGTGTGTTAGTTTTGTTTTCACAATAAACTGGTGTACTTTACATCTGAGTCTGAGTGTTCGTTCAGTGTGGCAGCTCTGCGTTTGAGCCTTCCTTGTCCTGAATCTTGACAGAACAATCCAGCCAAAATAGAGGCTCAGCAAGTGCTTCACCGAGTGAACAGTCGGCACTCTGGCGCTTGGAGGCCACGGAACGCTGGGTCATGTTTCTATTTGACCAATTCAAAACTGTCACCCAGCAATTGGTCACCATCACCGAGCACTTGTGTCGGCTTCCTGGTGCAGCGTCTCCCCCCTGCACCTGCTGCTCTAGCAACTTCTGGCATCTGCAGGAACATTTCTGTTCCTTCGCCTGCCCCCTATTGGGGGGAGGTGGGGGGATGCAAAGGATTCCATCTCCACTGCTGGCTTTATTTCCAGCAGGTGGAAGGGGAGTATAGGGATAATTTGGCTAAGGTCCACATCATGACCTTGTTGCTGAGGGACCAAACGCCTAAGTGGGCACAGTCCGTCTTGACCAGCCCGAACGGGCACCTATACACATACGACCGGTTTGTGCTGGAATTTTCTGAGGCTTTTGACCATACGGAGAGTGAGGGGAACATTGTGAACATTGTGAGGGGAACATAGCCAGCTTATGGGACCCTGACAGGGAGACCGATCTGTAGCTGATTTCTCCGTTGAGTTCCGGGTCGCTGCAGCTGACTCCGGATGGAACGACGCTGCCATACACAGCGCCTTCCTCTGGGGCCTGCATATGCACCTCCGTGACGAGCTGAGTATCCCCCTCCTCTTTGGATGAGATTATTGCACAGGTGGTGGGCCTGGATAACCGGTTTAGGGAACGTGCCAGGGAGCAGAAGGCTGCTGCTTCCCCGTTCGCTCCACAGCTGGCCCTCCCGGCCTCAGATGCTGCTCTACTGGTGTCGTCATCAGAGCCGGTGGATTTCGGTAAGGTCCATCTGACTCCGAGTGAACGCTGGCATCGCAAGAGGGCAGAGGTGTGTATACAGTAAATTGTGGGGTCCCTGGCCACGCAATATTGAAATGCCCAATTCGGCCCGAAAGACCTGGCCCGCCACTTGCTGTGGGGGGTCTGGCGGGAGGACCTTTGCTAAATTCACCCAACCGTTTTGAACTCCCAGCCCTTATTCAGTTACCGGGGCCGAGTTCAAAACCTCTGCCCTGATTGATTCTGGAGTGGAGCAAAATTTTATTCAACAGGCATTGGTCAGAAAATTTCAGATACCCACCAGGAATGTCCCGACACCCTTGAGTGTCTCGGCGGTCTCAGGCAGCAGCATCGCAGCGATTACCGAACAGACAGAGCCCATTTTTTCACATTCTGTCCGGTAATCACTGTGAGACTGTTCAGTTTTATGTCCTGCCTCAATTGCCCACCTCCATGATTTTGGGGTATCCGTGGCTCCTCATTCACAACCCAGTTATAAACTGGAGTCAGGGATCCATTTCGTCCTGGAGCCCTTTTTGTCTCTCATCATGTCTCCAAACAGCTGCATGCTCGCCCTCTGTCCCGATGTCCTCCCCTCTGGCTGAGCCGGCGGATCTTAGCTCCATGTCCGAGGTCTATCATGACTTAGGGGAGGTCTTTAGCAAGTCCAGGGTCCTATCTTTACCCCTTCATTGGGCCTATGACTGTGCTCTTGACCTCCTCCCGGGTGGGCAGATGCTATCCAGCTGGCTCTACAGTTTGTCTGGGCCGGAGAGGGAGGCGATGGAGGCCTACATAAAAGACTCCCTCAGTGCTGGCATTATTCGTCCGTCGTCTGCCCCTCTCTGCACTGGGTTCTTTTTTGTAGTGAAAAAGGACGGGGTATTGCGGCCGTGTATTGACTACCGTGAACTTACTGTAGATAGAAAATCCAAGATGGCGCCGCGGATGGCAGCCACTGGCTTCTGCTCTCTGATGTTTTTGATAATTTTGTGTGTTTTTTTGGACTTCTGCTCTTCTGCCCGAGTCACCTATTCAAGGGAGGAACTACTTTCACTCAGACTACCTCCCAATGCAACTTCTCCACCAGTTTCTGCTGCTGATCTGAAGTTTTTTCAGTCGATCTTAGCTGTGGGAGCAGCGGCTATTGGCGCTGGCCTGAAACGAAGGCGGCGTGGTAAACGTGCAGGTGCGCTAGTCAGGTTGAAGAAACGAGGATTTCGCATGCCGCTCCCATCGATCCATCTGGCAAATATTCGCTCTTTGGAGAACAAAATGGATGAACTGCTGCTCCTGACTCACAAAAAACGGGATTTTAGCAGATCTGGCGCCCTTTGTTTCACGGAGTCCTGGCTGAGTGAACACATCCCGGACAGCGCGGTGCGCCTGGACGGATTCCAGCTGTTTCACGCTGATCGCAGCCGAGAATTCTCTGGAAAGACTAAAGGTGGTGGAATCTGCTTCTACATAAACAAAGGTTGGTGTACTGATGTCACAGTGTTGAAGAAGTTTTGTAGCCCTAACCTAGAGTCACTGTTCATAAACTGTAAACCTTTTTATTCACCGCAAGAGTTCTCCTCGTTTATTCTGGTCGGAATTTATATCCCGCCTGCTGCTTGTACAACGGAGGCACTGCAGCACCTCGCTGACCAGATAGCAGACGTGGAGGAAAAACATCCAGACTCTCTGCTTATCATTCTGGGTGATTTCAATAGAGCTAATCTCACAAATGAGCTTCCTAAATACAGACAGCATATTAAATGTCCCACCAGGGACACAAATACACTTGACCACTGTTACACAGTTTTAAGAAACGCCTATCATGCCGTCTCCCGTGCAGCTCTGGGTTTTTCTGACCACTGTCTGCTCCATCTTATTCCAACATACAGACAGAAACTAAAAACTTCCAAGTCTGTTGTAAGGACTGTGAAGAAATGGACTGAGGAATCAAAGCTGGAGTTACAAGCCTGCTTTGACTGTACATATTGGAGTGTTTTTGAAGCTGCAGCCATTAACCTAAATGAACTCACTGACACTGTGACGTCATACATCTGTTTCTGCGAGGACATGTGTGTGCAGACCAAGACCTTCTGCACATACAACAACAATAAACCCTGGTTCATTCCTAAACTGAAGCAGCTACGTCAGACCAAGGAGGAGGCCTACAGGACTGGTGACTGGACTCTGTACAAGCGGGCCAGAAACATGCTGACGAAGGTGACCAGGCTTGCTAAGAGGAGCTACAGTGTGAAGTTACAAAAAAACTTCTCTGCCAACAACTCTGCTTCTGTCTGGAGAGGCCTGCAGAATATCACCAACTACAGGAGACCATCCCCCCACCCTGTGGAAAACCTCCAGCTGGCTAACAACCTAAACAGCTTTTACTGCAGGTTTGAAAAGAACCTACAGTTCTCACCTCCTACCCACACAAAAGGATTATCTGCAGCCCCAGGAACTCCATCCCTCCTCCACTCTGACCTCCCACCAGCACTAACGATCTGTGAAGAGGAGGTGCGCCGGGTCTTTCAGAGACAAAAGATCAAGAAGGCTGCAGGACCTGATGGTGTGTCTCCATCCTGCCTGAGAGTCTGCTGCAACGAGTTGGCCCCCATCTTCACCCGGATCTTTAACAGATCACTGGAGCTGCGTGAAGTGCCTTCCTGCTTCAAACGCTCCATCATCACTCCAGTTCCCAAGAAACCCTCTGTTACAGGATTAAACGACTACAGACCTGTTGCCCTAACCTCTGTGGTCATGAAATCCTTGGAGAGATTGGTGCTGAACCACCTGAAGGTCATCACAGGCCCCCTGATGGACCCACTGCAGTTTGCCTACCGGTCAAACAGG
Organism: Pholidichthys leucotaenia; assembly: GCA_020510985.1. NCBI lineage: Eukaryota > Metazoa > Chordata > Actinopteri > Cichliformes > Pholidichthyidae > Pholidichthys > Pholidichthys leucotaenia. The sequence continues at coordinate 370,384,210 of CM035842.1, read as the reverse complement.
TCAGTGGATGATGCAGTGAATATGGGACTACACTACATCTTGCAACACCTCGACTCCCCAGGGACGTACGCCAGGATCCTGTTTGTCGACTTCAACTCAGCGTTCAACACCATCATTCCAGGCATTCTTCATCAGAAACTCCTCCAGCTCAAGGTGCCCCCCTCCACCTGCCAGTGGATCTCCAGCTTTCTGACTGACAGGTGGCAACAGGTGAAGCTAGGGAGATTTACATCCAGCTCCCGAAAAATTAGTACTGGCGCCCCCCCAAGGATGTGTCCTTTCCCCACTGCTCTTCTCCCTCTACTCCAACGACTGTACCTCAGAGGACCCTTCGGTGAAGCTCCTGAAGTTTGTGGACGACACCACAGTCATCGGTTTGATCCGGGATGATGATGAGTCTGCATACAGGCGGGAGGTGGAGCAGCTGATCCTCTGGTGCAGCCAGAACCATCTTGAACTTAACCCAGCCAAAACGGTGGAGATGACTGTGGATTTCAGGCGACACCCCCCTTCATTCCCCCCACTCACCATCCTCAACAGTACAGTGTCCACTGTGGACTCCTTCAAGTTTCTGGGTACCACGATGTCCCGGAACCTGAAGTGGTCCTCCCATATAGACACTGTCCGGAAAAAGGCCCAGCAGAGGTTGTTTTTTCTGCGTCAGCTCAAGAAGTTTGATTTGCCTCAGGAGCTGCTGGTTGTCTTCTACACCGCCATCATCCAATCTGTCCTCTGCTTTTCCATCACTGTCTGGTTTGGATCTGCCACTAAACAGGACAAGACCAGACTGCAGCGGATCATTAAGTCTGCGGAGAGGATCATTGGTACTGACCTACCCTCCATTGAGAACTTATATCGGTCCATAACCAGGAAACGGGCGGGAAACATCTGTGCTGACCCATCACACCCCGGCCACAAACTGTTTGAACTTCTATCTTCTGGTCGTCGTTACAGATCACTGAAGGTCAAAACCACCCGTCACAGGAACAGTTTCTTTCCTCAAGCCATCACTCTGATGAACTCCTAACATTCACCTAGTCCTACCTGTTGCTGTACTCATGACTTTTCATCCATTATTACATTGCACATAACTCTCACACTGCTTTTTACTTCATTCACATTATATCACTGAATCTGAGTTCACATTGAAATACTGTGTGACTGTACATTTTTTCATATATTTCTGCAAAGTGTGGTTAGTCTGAGTAAATAACTGCATATATTCCTGTATATATTTGCATCCTTTTATAGAAACGTGGACAGACTGTAATTTACTGTACATACTCTGTTGTCATTGAATCCTTATTTAAATCCTCCACCTGAACAACGAGAGCAAGTCAAATTCCTTGTATGTGTTGTGCATACTTGGCCAATAAAGCTGATTCTGATTCTGATTCTGATTGATAGATAGATAGATAGATAGATAGATAGATAGATAGATAGATAGATAGATAGATAGATAGATAGATAGATAGATAAATACTTTATTTTGAACAAAAAAGCAAAAGAACAAAACAAATGACAAGTGCAATAAAAGTGACGGTGTACAGTGCTCGAAAGGGAGAAGGAAGAAGTTAACACTTATTTACTCCAACCCCTCTTTTCCCTAAATACAACCCATGTGAAATATATACCTATTACCTCAATTAAGACCCCAAGTAGACAATTAACTATATTTTGTACATATCAACATTGACACCCATCCATCCCAACATACATATGGTCCATACAGCTAAACCCAGCCCCAAACCACACAGATATACACAGATATGCACAGTACTGTCCCACCTACAATACCATAGTGTCCCAGAGTGAGCATAGTGAATTGTACATACTACCCCTCTAGCATACATCTTTTCAGCAAATAATGTTTATGTCACAACGGCCCTCACGGACCGTCACAAGACGCCTCAGTCACCAGAGAGTTTGCAGTGGTAATTTATTGAGGATAAGGCAGAACACTCACAGAACACATACAGTGGCTGGGTGACGTCTGAACCGGGGGACACCCGATGCGCCAGACGGACAACAGTGAGAGTAAGGTCTCAAAGGAACATACCTGAGAATAACAGGAGCACGATGGAACGTGGCTGAACATACAGAAGAGCATAGCAGGTGATCATAACAGGATATAACAGAGACTGCCGCGCTGGAGGACATTTAGCACCCGCTTATATCTGGCGGCTAATGACCCCAACGCGGCACAGCTGCTGCTAATGACAGCAGAGCAGCAGCTGACTTTGACAGCAGGGAGCTCCCCCGGGCACCTTCACAATAAGAGCCCGAGGAGCTGGAAGGAACCCTCAGCTGCCAAAGCCAGGGAACAAAAAGATATGAGACCCGAGTGTGGCCAGAACCGACACTCGGGTTATGACAGTACCTCCCCCTCAAGGCCGAGCTCTGAGCGGCCAGAGTAACACCCAAGCCCCCCACCCCCACCCCCCTAGGGTGGGTGGATGGGGTGCTGGCGGGAGGGAGAGAGACAAACAACCAACAAGGCTATAGAAGAAAAAAAAAACCATAATCCCGGGTAACAAGAACAAAACCACAATAAGTACAAAATAGGCAACACACCCTTGGGCAAACAGAGTGACACAAAAACACAAAACAATCCCCCCCCCCCCTCCACAAACACCCCAACAGTCCCACAGACGAGATCAGGAACCCGGAAAGGGCGCAGTCCAGGCCCGGAGGGATGGGGCAAAAGGTTCGGGGGGGTCGTCCGGCAACAAGAGGCCACAGAACAGGGAGGGGAAAAGAGGACAGTTCGGGCGGCCTACCCCAGTCCCATGCTCGGGGGAAGAGAGTTTCAGGCGGCCGGAGTAGGTCGCCGCACAGGAAGATAAACAGGTCGGGGGGCCGGCCCAGAGAACCAAACCAACGAGACAGCCCTTCAGGCGGCCGCCCCGCAACACCAGCCCACCAGAACCGTTGGGAGGAAGCAGCCGGTGATCCCGCAGAAAAGGGGGGAGATGAGGGGAAACCGGGCGGAGCGTTCGGGATCCCAACGGCCCCAGGTGGAGATGGGCAGTGCACCTCAGGGAGACGAGGAGGATGACTGTGGAGATGAGGGTGATGAAAACGAGCCTGTCCAGCATCCGGTGGCCGGGGATCTGCAGCTCCCTCACCGAACCTAGGACCTGCTGGTGCAGCACCCACGGTGGGCCCCGATTGGGCCTCCGGAACCAAACCCACGGTGGGCCCCGATTGGGCCTCCGGAACCAAACCCACGGTGGACCACGATTGGGCCTCCGGAACCAAACCCACGGTGGACCCCAACTGGACCGGAACAGCACTCCCAGTGGACCCGGTCGGCGTGGCACCAGACTCGACCTCCAACCTCGAAACCGGAACCTCTGGCGCAGCAGGCGAGAGCAGCCCCTCGCCGGCGACCCTGGGAGAAGACTCACACAAGAGAGAAAACCCGGGATCAGGATCACCGGCAGCGCCAGAACCCGGCGAGATAAGCTCGGACGCAGCGGGCGGCTGCACCCGGCTCATCTCCCCTTGAGACAGGCAAAAGTGCTCTAAAAGGTGAAGAAGAAAGATAAAGAGCACTTGCCTGAGCTCGGGTTCTGACGCCGTCCAGGACTGCGATGATCCGGGCTCAGAAGTCAGGAGGTCGTCCTCAGGCTCCCACTCAGCTGCGTCGGGCTCCGCAGCTGGCATGATGGTGCGTGCAGCTAGAGAGTCCTCCGGCACCGATGTCCACGCCGGTGGCCTGCACGGCGTGGTGGCAGGAGAATCTCGCCCTGCTGGACCGGACCGCTCCTCCGTGGAACCCCGGGGACGCTTCTTCATCGGCGATGGCTCCACGCTGCAGTCCGCTCTCCTCCTCCGCCCATGGCGTGGTTGCGGAACCGGAACCAGGCTCTCCAGAACCGCAGGCCCCCTCCTCATCCAGCGACGTTGGTCTGACGTCGAGGACCGCTCAGCGGGGGGAGACACAGAGGAAGCAGGGTTATTACTTTCATCCACAGCGGGTGGAGGGAGCTTGGGGGGCTGCATACCCCGAACTCCACCCCTAGGAGTCAGACAAGGCAAGACAATGTCAAAAGAAGAGGAATTATCATGCACTCGCCTTTCCCCTAAGGGTAAGATGGTCTCCGCTGTGGGGGAAGTCATTCCTTCCTTTCCCCGCTGGATGGCGACAGAGGGCCCTCTGGGAAGACGAGATGAGGCCACTCGAGGCGGATCCGGGATGAAGCTCGCCGAAACGGAGCTCTCGTGACACACAGCAGCCAGGATAGGCGACGAGGAGGAGGGGGCGACAGCCGGGGTCAGTCGGGCATGGAGCGCTGACGGAACAGCAGGCGAGGGCCCGGGAGAAGACGAGGCTGCGGGGATTCCCCTCTGACGAGGCGCGGGAGTGACAGCTGTGTGGGGGGTTGAGCCCTTGCGGCGACCCGGGACAGCATCCAGACGGGGCTCTAGCCGAGGTTGGAAGCCGGAGTGACGACGGTTCCTTGTAGGGGGTGAGGCGAAGGTGAGGTCCGGAAATCGCCGTTCCTGAGCAGAAACGGCGGCAAGCAAGTCAGCAAACTCAGGAAACTCACGCAGCGCTGGATTCCTCTCCACCAGTCTGACCGCCACCACCACATGCTTCATACACGCCGGAGGATTCTTAGCGGAGCAAGCAGCAGCCACCCGGTCCCAGATCTCTTCTGCTGTCATCTGCAGCTTCTCTGGGGGAATCCCGAGTGACGACATGCCCGATGGGAAAAGACCTCCGGGTGGTGCGAACTCCCGGGCCGGAACGGAGGCAGGAGCGGGATCCCGAAGCGAGGGGCGACGTCTCCTCCGCTTCAGCTTCCTGCCAGGATTTCCCTCCAGCCCTCGGAGTATCTCACGCTGGGCGGCGACGTCATCTCTCCTCACGCTTACCTCTGGATGATTAGTGAAGCGGGGAAGAGAATCCAGAATTTCCTCGGCTAGGTCCAGGTACCAGGGCACTTCGCTGTTGTATTCGAGGAGGGAGGCGGCGACAAGGACTCTGTCCACGCGCTCGAGGGTGTCAACGAGAACAGCGTCCTGCCTCCGAGCACGAGACCTCCACGATGGCATGCTTCAACACGGCACCCAGACAGGTAGGAACAAACAGTCCACTACTGCAAACTACACGGTGAATGGCGTCTCGATGCAACGCCTCCTCTCCGGGCGTTTGGCGGCAGTCTACTGTCACAACGGCCCTCACGGACCGTCACAAGACGCCTCAGTCACCAGAGAGTTTGCAGTGGTAATTTATTGAGGATAAGGCAGAACACTCACAGAACACATACAGTGGCTGGGTGATGTCTGAACCGGGTGACACCCGATGCGCCAGACGGACAACAGTGAGAGTAAGGTCTCAAAGGAACATACCTGAGAATAACAGGAGCACGACGGAACGTGGCTGAACATACAGAAGAGCATAGCAGGTGATCATAACAGGATATAACAGAGACTGCCGCGCTGGAGGACATTTAGCACCCGCTTATATCTGGCGGCTAATGACCCCAACGCGGCACAGCTGCTGCTAATGACAGCAGAGCAGCAGCTGACTTTGACAGCAGGGAGCTCCCCCGGGCGCTTTCACAATAAGAGCCCGAGGAGCTGGAAGGAACCCTCAGCTGCCAAAGCCAGGGAACAAAAAGATATGAGACCCGAGTGTGGCCAGAACCGACACTCGGGTTATGACAGTTTATACCTATTTTTGAATTGATTTCTGTTTGTACATAGTTTTGGTTCCAGCTCCAGACTGTTCCACAAACCCACCCCACAGACAGATATGCACATACTTTTCTTAGCTGTTTGAACCTTAGGTTTTGTAAAGTTTAAGTCTCCTCTCAAATTATAGTCATTGTCTCTTTTTTTGAATATTTTTTTGTATATTAGTTGGGAGTTGATTATTAATTGCCCTGTACATTACTTGTGCTGTCTTATATTTAACTAAATCCATGAACTTTATGGCATGTGACTTTAAAAACAACGAGTTGGTATGGTCTCTATATCCTACATTATCTATTATCCTTATAGCTTTTTTTTGTAATGTGCATACTTGCTGTAGGTTGTACATACTTGCTGTAGGTTGGTCTTGAAGGTGTTTCCCCAGACCTTTACACAGTAGTTAAGATATGGTAGAAACAGTGAATTGTACAGTAAGAACAATGATTTATAGTCCAAGATGTGTCTTGTCTTCCCCAGTATCCCTATACATCTTGCCAGCTTGGCCCAGATGTGACTGATGTGAGGTTTCCAACAGATTTTATTGTCTAGCGTCACCCCCAGAAACTTATTTTCCTGTACTGTTTCTATTCTGGTATCATCTATCGTTACCATTATTTCATGATTTATTTTATAATTCCCAAACAACATAATCATTGTTTTTTTTTTCAGATTTAGAGATAATTTATTTTTGTTGAACCACTGCGTTAACCTTTTCATTTCTGTTGTGACAACCTCTAAAACCTGCTGCAAATTCTCACCAGTTCAAAGAATATTTGTGTCATCCGCAAACAAAATTAATTTCAGAATTTTTGATACTTGGCATATGTCATTTATATATAAGATAAAAAGTTTGGGTCCCAAAACTGACCCCTGGGGCACACCACAAGTGATGTCCATGAAGGGTGATTTGTGCTCACCTATTTGTACAAATTGTTGTCTGTTACTTAAATAACTTTCCACCCAACTCAGTCCGACCCCTCTTATCCCATACCATTCCACTTTCCTCAGTAAAATTCTGTGATCAATGGTGTCAAAAGCTTTCTTTAAATCTATAAACACTCCTACAGCAATTTTTTTTTTTTTTTTATCTGTACAACTAGTAATTTCTTCTATGAGTTTGATCAGTGCCAAAGATGTAGATTTGTCCACTCTAAAACCATACTGACTGTCTGTAAGGTTGTGTTTTTCAATGAAATTATCCAGTCTTTTAGTGAAGATTTTTTTCAAGTATTTTGGAGATTTGTCAGAGTAAAGAGACCGGCCTGTAATTTGTGAAATGATGACTGTCTCCTGTTTTGTGTAGTGGTATTACTTTTGCTATTTTCATTTTGTTTGGAAATTTACCAGTTTGAAATGACAGGTTACAGATGTGGGTGGGTGGTTTAACAATTCCTTCAATTACTTTTTTCACTATGTCATGTCCATTTCATTCCAGTCAGTTGATTTTTTTGTTCTTAAATTTACTCACAGTCTCGATAATTTCCTTTTCAGTTACTGCACCCAAAAAGATTGTGTTTGGATTTCTATCTTCTATTTCATTTACAGAACCACTATCATTTGTTTCTGGGGTCACTATTGTTTTTGCTAATTCTGGACCATCCATCCATCCATCTTCTTCCGCTTAATCCTTTTCGGGTCGCGGGGGGGCTGGAGCCTATCCCAGCATCTTTTGGGCGAGAGGCAGGGTACACCCTGGACAGATCGTCAGTCCATCGCAGCGCCAATACAGAGAGACAGACAACCATTCACTCTCACAGGCATACCTAAGGACAATTTAGAATCCCCAGTTTGATGCCAATTAACCTAACTTGCATGTTTTTGGCATGTGGGAGGAAACCGGAGAAATCCTGGAGTAAACCCACGCAGACACGGGGAGAACATGCAAACTCCACACAGATCACTGTTGGTCAGGGGCTGGGATCGAACCCAAGATCCCCCGGCCAAGGGTGAGTTGCTATGCTGCCGCAGCGTTTACAAAAAAATTATTGAAACCACTAACCACATCCTCCATATTATTTATCAAATTGTCATTTTCAATAAAATATTCTGGATAATTAGGATTCTTTGATCGGTTACTAATAATTCCATTTAGCACTTGCCATATTCCTCTTAAGTTATTCTTATTATCTTCTAATATTCTGTTGAAGTATTCTTTCTTACAAGTCCTCATTATATTAGTTAGCTTGCTTTTATATCTTTTATATTTGATCTCGGCCTCTACTGTTCTACATTTAATGAATTGTTTATATAATGTATTCTTCTTTTTACATGCATTTATTAACCCCTTGGTGATCCAAGGGATATTTTTCTTTTGTTGTCTGTCACTGTATTGTTTTATAGGACAGCTTTTGTTGTACAATAATTGAAATATTTGAAAAAAATCATCATATGCTTTATTTATATCATTTTCGTCACGAACTATCTTCCAGTCTTGCATTAATAATTCCTTTACCAGTGAATACATAGATTCTTCAGTTCATATTCTTTTATATTTAATATTTTTGGTATACTTTTTCTTCCTATAGTCACATTGATAGACAACAAAAATCGGCAGGTGGTCACTGATATCATTCAATAAAAGCCCACTCACGATATTATTTTCCATAATGTTTGTGAATATATTATCTATTAGTGTGGCACTGTGTGACGTGATTCTGCTAGGTCTGGCGATTGTTGTATGTAAGCCCATACTGTACACTGTGTTGATAAATTCTTCTGTCGAACTATGTTGTTTTAAATTCATAAGATCTATATTGAAATCCCCACAGATGAACATAACTTTATGAGTATGTTTTGCATACATTTTTTCCATCCAGTCCTTGAATAAGTCAATATTTGATCCAGGTGTTCTATATACACAGCTCACTACTATATTCTTCATATTATCCAAACAGATTTCTATTGAAATACATTCAAATAAATCATCCACAGTTACTGACAATTTTCAACAACCTTGTATTGCAAGCTCTTGTCAACATAATTTGCAACTCCTCCTCCTTTTTTCACTTTTCTATTCATATAATTTAATTGGTAGCCATCCAATGTAAAATCCACTCCTTTCTCTTCACTGAGCCACATCTCTGATATTGCCACTATATTGAATGACTCTTTAAACTGATGTAAATAATTTTTAATGATATTAAAATTGGCATCAAGACTTCTACTGTTGAAGTGGATCATTGAAATATTGAAATCAGATATGACCATTGTGTTAAACTGTTCATCTGTGTAGTAACTACAGTTATTATTGATGGAGGTAATAAATTATTATCGGGGTCTATGTTATATTCCACGTCCTGCGGGCTGTGATCTGTATATTCAAAAACTTTCAGTTCCTGTTGTTCCTGTTAACTAAACTTAACACGATTACCCGTAAGGATAAATATTGGCTGCCCCCTATCAATTCAGTGTTTGAGCTACTCCAATAGGCGTGTTACTTCACCAAGCTCGACCTCCGTAATGCTTACCACTTGGTCTGCATTTGTGAGGGAGATGAATGGAAGACGGCATTGAAAACACTGTTGGGCAATTTTGAATATTTGGTTCTGCCGTTCGGGCTGACCAGTGCCCCTGCTGTCTTCCAACGGTTAATCAATGACATCATACGGGATATGGTGAACCAGCTTGTGTTTGTGTATTTGGATGATATTTTGATTTTTTCCCTCACGCTGGAGGAGCACATAGTTCACATTTGGTCCATCCTGTAGCGGCTGCTGGAGAATCAGCTTTTTGTGAAAGCGGAAAAGTGCAAATTTTCCACTCGCTCAACTTCATTCCAGGGGTTCATCATCGCCAAGGGCGCATTAAAGGCTGATCCGGCAAAAATCAAGGCGGTAGTAGACTGGCCAACTCCACAGTCCAGAAAACACCCCCAGAGCTTCCTGGAATTTGCCAACTTCTTCCGTCGATTTATTTGTGACTACAGTAAGGTATCGCAACCGCTTACACAGTTGACGTAGACCAAAAGCCCGTTGAAGTGGTCCGAGGCCGCTGAGCGAGCTTTTGTGACCCTGACAGGCCTCTTCACCAACACGCGTGTCCTGGGAAAGGTAAATCCTTCGACAGAGTTCGTGGTTGAGGTGGATGCTTCCTTTTTAGGGGTGGGCACTGTCCTCTCCCATTGTTCCACCTCCAACCAGAAGCTCTGTCCCTCCACATATTTCTCCCGGTGGATAACACTAGCCGAAAGGAATTGAGATTCTGGGGACCACGAACTGTTGGCCATTAAACTGGCATTGGAGGATTGGAAACACCGGCTGCAAGGAGCTAGCCAACTGGTCATTGTCTGGACTGATCATAAAAATTTAGAATATCTTTGATTGGCCAGACGGTTTAATTCACGGCAGGCCCATTGGGCCCTGTTCTTTAATACTTTCAATCTTTCCATCTTGTACCGACAAGGGTCCTGTAATGCTAAGGCTGACACTCTCTCATGCCAGTTTTCTTCCAACTCCTCCTCTTCCTCCTCCTCCTCCGCAGCTGCTGCCTCTCCCCCGGAGACTATTCTCCCCTCCTCTTGCTTTCTCGGGGCACTCTCGTGGGAGATTGAGCAGAGGATTCGGCAGGCCCAGTCATCTGAACCCATCCCGGAGGGAGGTCCGCCTGACCAGCTATATGTGCACTCCATGCTACGCAGCGAGGTGATTAAGTGGGGGCACACCAGCTTCTTCACCTGCCATCCCATCATCTCCCGAACTGTCGAGCTGCTCAGGAGAGTGTTTTGGTGGCCCACACTCGAAAGGGATGTGCAGGACTATGTCAAGGCCTTTCACACCTGCGCCGCGAACAAGTCGGACTCTTCCCTGCCAGCTGTCCTCCTCCATCCCCTCCCGGTGCCGAGTCGTCCGTGGTCCCACATCACATTGGACTTTGTTACGGGCCTCCCTCCATCCCAGGGCAACACCGTTATCCTAACTATCATCAACCGGTTCTCCAAGGCCATCAACCTTGTCCCTCTCCCCAAGTTACCATCTGTTACGTGTGGCCCTCGCGAGCCACACAATGAGAGCCGAGAGCGAGCCAGTGAGTTTGCGATGTTTTATTATAATAGGGAACAGGGGATAAGGAACACGGTCTCGTGGGGCCAAAAGGCACAAATACTCATACAGGGTTCACTTACAAATAATGTAGAACGACGAGCAGAGGGCTGGCGCCGGGCGTAGGGGTTCCAGCCTTCGATGTGCTAAGTCACAGCCCCGAATGATCGGAGCTGCTCCTTATGCTCATTAGCAGCGCCTCAGCTGATGAGGGTTAATTGGGCTCCAGCCGTCCCGTAACTGACAGCTGGGAGCCCGCTGAGACGCTGTCACAGAAAGAACAGGGCTGAAGGGAATATGGTCTGAGCGCCGGATGACACGGCGTCTCATCCCATGTGACACCATCTGCCATGGAGATGGCCAATCTGGTGATGCAGGAGGTGATTTGTTTGCATGGAATTCCTATGGATATCATCTCGGACCGGGGTCCACAGTTTACATCCCAGGTGTGGAAGGCGTTTTTTCGCTTCTTGGGTGCTACAGCCAGCCTGACATCCAGATACCATCTGCAAAGCAACGGTCAGGCCGAGCATGCCAATCAGTCCTTGGAGGCCACCCTGAGGTGCATAGCATCCTGCAACCCCACCACCTGGAGCTCCCACCTGACCTGGGTGGAATATTCACACAACTCTGCCATCTCCTCCTCTACTGGGCTTACCCCAATCGAGCCCTCGATGGGCTACACTCCACGTCTGCTGCCCATGGTGGAGAGGGGTCTCACCGTCCCATCTATGGAGATCCATACACGCCGTTGTCGTTGTATGTAGAGGGCCACAACAGCTGCCCTCCTCCGCTGTGTGGAGCGGAACCAACAGTATGCTAACCGCAGACATGCGCTGGTGCCGAAGTATATGGTGGGACAGAAGGTCTGGCTGTCCGCCGAACAGATCGCACTGAAGACGGAGCCTGAGAAGCTTTCTCCGCATTATCTGGGCCTGTTTCCAATCAAGTGAATCATCAATGACGTCACTGTTTGGTTGGACCTACCACCTTCGATGCGGATCCATCCGATGTTCCATGTCTCCAGCATCAAGCTCCTCTCCACCAACCCTCTCTGCCCTCCTCTGGATCCCCCCCCCCCCCCCCCCAGGTTATCGATGGTCAGACCACCTACACAGTAGAGAAGACCCTGGATGTCCGTTGACGGGGTTGTGGATGCCAGTATCTGGTCCATTGGAAAGGGTACAGTCCAGAGGAGAGGTCTTGGATTCTGGGGTCTTACATCTTAGATAAGCGGATGGTGTGGGCATTCCATCGGACGCACTCGCATAAGCCCAGTGCGACGCCAGGAGGCACCCCTTGAGGGGGGCATAAACACTTGTTATCATGGCTACAGTTCCAATCTGCTGCTGCTGTCATTAGCCACTTTTTAGCCACTTATTGTACTTATTGTACAGTGTTAAACATAAATGATGCTGTTTTTGTTCTTGTGTGATCCCCCCCCCCCCACACACACACGCACACACTGTCAACGTGTGAGTACAGCATTAGTCGGTAGTTTTTCTGTAACCCTGCTGACAGACAGACGAGCACCACTGAAAACAACCTTCCAGATGGAAGTAACAGCCAGAACTTTATTTGACAAAATTCTGGGGTGGCTCTAATTTTATGCTTCTATGGTTCTCCAGAACAGACATTTTCATATCGCTGTATATATTACTAGATGTCATATCATGGAAAGGTAGTGGCAGTGTATTAAAAGTGATTACATATGGTTGGTGCACTCCCACCATCACCAGCATCTATCTGTTCATCTATGGATCCATTGGACAGAATGTCTAATATATCTCACTCTCCTTGTGTGTCTGTAATATACCCAAAGACATTTCATGTCTGCAGGGGCGGATAGCAGTAAAGTCAACTGAGCTTGGAAATCACTTTTAATGAATCACTGTGCACTCATGATCCTGCCTTCTGTCTCTTCTAATTATTTTCACTTGCTGCTTCTTGTAATACTTTTCAGACATTAATGCAAAAGGGATGTGTTCTTTACATCATCCTCTCAACATCCTATTGCCTCCATCATCAAAATCATCTGAAGTGTGAGACAAATCAGAATCATCAGCAAGAAGCGACATTCCTTTAATGATTTCATGCTTATTCTTAAAAGCGCCTTGCATTCTCACAGCTTTTGTAAGTTTATTCTTTGATGAACCATTGGCAGGGAGGCCCACGCAGACATGGGAAAAGTTTATTAAATGGACTGGTTTCATTAGCCTCAGACGCAGTTTGGATTGCCATAAGAATGATAATTCCAAGGCTTTTTTGATCATGAAAGTATCAGAGCACCCTTTTATGCATTCTCACATATGTTCATTCCTCTTTATGAAAGAAAAACAAGTCAAAAGACAAATGCAATCCAGCAGACAAAAGAGGGAGAGAATAACTCACTTAGTAGTGGTGATGTGTGGCTTTCTGTAAGAGATAAAAACAGCTTACTAGTCATTCAAACTCTTTACTATCAAGTCCTAGAAGCAGGAGAGTTGAGCAATTTTATCAAACACAGTACAGTGGTGTGAAAAAGTGTTTGCCCCTACTGTCATGATCCTGAGCACGGTGAGTGCCGTGCTCAGTCTTCAGTTTGAGTTAAGTCCTTTTCTGTTTGTTTGCTTCTTGTTTATCTTGCAGGCAGTATGGTCTACTGCAGGGGTTCCCAAACTTTTCAGCCCAAGACACCCAAATAATGGTGACAGAGACTGGCGACCCCCACTATCCCTGGAGGTGACTGAAACATAAAAAAAAAAAAAAAAATGTACACACAGGACTCACGCACTAATAAGCGTAAACAAACACGGGCATAACAACACAAAAGAACAGAACAGCCTGACAACCATGATATGATTTTACATATAGCAATTTACTAAACGATTAAACCAAAATACATTAAAGTAATTTCCATGTAATTTAGGAGTGAACATTGTTGCTGTCCTGCAAACTTAATTTTATGATAAGATAAGATAAGATAAGATAAGCCTTTATTAGTCCCACAATGGGGAAATTCCAGGATTGCAACAGCACAGGGATAGCAACACACCCTGATGGACCGTTTCTCCCAGGCATGCATGGACTTCGGGCTTACCATCAGCCTGAAGAAGACTAATGTCTTGGCACAAGGCACGGAAGCACCACCAACCATCACCATCGATGACTACGAGCTGGAGGCCGTGAATCAGTTCACGTACCTGGGGTCCACGATTAGCAGCAACCTCTCCCTTGATACAGAGATCGACAAGAGGATTGGACAATCAACCTCCACACTCGCTCGTCTCACCACAACAGTGTGGGAGAATCCCAAACTCTCTGTCAAGACGAAGATGGCAGTGTACAAGGCCTGCGTCATCAGCACACTGCTCTATGGGAGTGAGACGTGGACAACATACGTCCGGCAGGAAAAGAGACTGAATTCCTTCCACTTGCGCTGCATTCGCCGCATCCTGGACATATCCTGGCAGGACAAAGTGCCCAACATAGAAGTCCTGTCCCACACCAGCCTTCCCTCCATGTTCACTCTACTCAGGCAGTGCAGGCTTCGTTGGCTAGGCCATGTTCACCGTATGGAGGATGGCAGAATCCCCAAAGACGTCCTCTATGGAGAACTGGCGATTGGCAGGAGAGACGCTGGCCGTCCACAGCTGTGCTTCAGAGATGTCTGCAAGAGAGATATGAAGGCCCTGGAGATCAACACAGAGCGCTGGGAGGACCTTGCAAAGGACCGCTCCAAATGGAGAGGCACCCTGACCAGACAGCTCAAGGCGGGTGAAGAGAAACTGACTGCTGCAGCAGATGAAAAAAGGACCCGCAGGAAGAACCGCCACAGACCCAGTAGCACGGAGACCATCCACAAGTGTGTGACAGGGACTGCCATTCGCGCATCGGCCTGTTCAGCCACAGGCGGTGCTGTTCCAGCAGAGTAGACATTTAGGATTCTCTTCCATGGTCATCATAGACCGACGGAGGCTGACGACGATGTCTGGTCTCTGTTGATTTATGGAGTGTTTGTATTCTTAGTTTTGTCCTTATTGCCCTGTCTATTTATTGTGTGCCATTTTGTATTTATGGTATTAATTACATCTTTTGGGGTTGTGTTATCTTATTCTTGTAATATTATTTAGTTTCCGGTCTGTGCCTTTATTTTGACAGTGCTGTGCAGCTTCCGGCTGTCAAACTCTGTTTCGGAGGGGGAATCCAGGCTGGAAGGAGGAACACTGAAAAGAAAGAAAAAAAATAAAGAAAAACCCAAAATGTCTAGCAAAACTCCCAGAACATCAATGTATCAAACAAAAAACAATGTAGTAAACCCCAAAACTACAAGTACAAGTGAGGGTTCTACTCTCCCCCCGAGAAATGTCAACCCAGAAAAGAAATATAGACTATGAAGGCTGGACATTCCAACTTAAACTAATAAACAGGGGAAAAATGCAACGAATAATTCATGCAGGTACATTGACTAAACAAGGAGCATAAGGGCTAAGCAAGACAGGATAACAAAAAAAAACAACAAAAAACTGCTCTGGTGGCCTACCGCAATCCCACCACAGCTGGACTGCCAGGAAGCATGAGTGGGGTGGCCTGCCAGGGAAATGGGCCACCCAACCCAGCAGCACAGTCTATCAGGTGGCCCAGGATACGACTCCCCCACAGCAACACCCATTGGGACCATGACGGCGTCAAAAGGCGGAGGGCGAACAGTAAAACTCATGGTGGTCCCTGTCCGGGACCTAGCTACACCCATGGTGGACCCCAGCTGGGCCTTCGCTGCACCCGTGGTGGGCCCGTACTGAGGCATGGCTGCATCCGGAGGAGACCCAGGCTTGGAGGGCGTCTCCGCCACAACCTCAGCCGGAAGAGCTGGACCCCGGAGACTACAGGTGGCGGACCAGAACCCACGGAGACCTCTTGAGAAATAGGGTGTTCCTCAGTGACCCTGAGAGAAGACTCGAGAACAAGAGGAACAGAAACAGATTCAGGGTCACCGGCAGCAGTGGAACCTGGCAAGGCGAACACAGATGCTGCTGATGGCAGCACCTGGCTGTCCCCATCAAGAGCCAGGCAAGATCTCTCCAACACTGAAATAATGAAAACAAAGGAAAGTACTCGCCTGAGCTCAAATTCTACCACCATCCAGGACTCCGTCGATCCGGATGGCGAAAACTCGGGCCTGGCCTCCTGAAGGTCCAACTCGAACTCTGCTTCGGCGGCCCCAACAGCAGGCATGATGGTCAATGCAGTCTCAGAACCCCCTGATGCTGTAACCCACACCGATGGCTTGCTCGATGGGGCGACAGGAGGTCCATCTCCAGCTGGGGAAGAAGTCGGCTCAGTGGAGACCCAGGGATGCTTCCTCATTGGCACAGGCCCGAAAAGACAGTCCACACTCCTCCTCTGTCCTTGTTGTGGTTGCGGGCCTGGAGCCAGGCTCTCCAGAACTGCAGGCTCCTCCTTCATCCGACAGTCTGATCCTGGCACCGACGGACACTCGGGGAGTAAAGAAGGAGACACAGAGGAAGCAGGAGATGCATTAATGGCTGCAGCAGGTGGTGGGGGCTCAGGGGACTGCATGACCTGAGCCTCACCACCAGGAATCAGACAAGGTAATTCACCAATTAAAGATAAAGAATGAAAACACACTTGCCTGTTTTCCTAGGGAATGGTGGTCCCTGCTGCAGCAGGCTCTATTTCTTCTTCTCCCGTTATAGCGATAAAGGTGGGCCCCTCGGGAAGATACGGAGGAGCCACTCCTAACGGATCAAAGATGGAGGAAGCTGGAGAAGAAATCTCTGGGCTCGTAGCAGCTGAAAGAAGCGCCGTAGCGGGGGGAGGAGCAACTGAGGCAGTCCGGGGTAGGGGAGCTTGTGAAACAGCTGACAATGATGACCTGGAGGTTGAAGCTGCTGCAATACCTCTCTGCCGTGGCAAGGAAAAAACAGCTGGCTGGGAGACAGGGGAGTTTTTCTGGTGGCCCGTAGCTGGATCCAGTGTATTGATCCGGTCATCATACTCCTTCCGCTTCAGAACGGCCGTGTCCCGGGGAGGAGATGGGTTCTGTGCAGGGAAGCAACGTCTTCTGGCTGGAGACGAGGTTAAATTCAAGTTAGGAAAATGCCACGGCTGAGCGGCAACAGCGGCTAGTAGTTCGGCTAACTCTGGATAATTGTTTAACTCAGGATGTGCCTCCACAACCCTACCTGCTGCCACCACACTCTTGAGAACCTTGTCCGGGATAACGGAAGACAGAGCTTCAACCATCCGGTCCCCAATGAAATCAGCTGCCCACTGTTCATCTTTGCTGGGACCCCCGGCTGCCCTCTTCCTCTGCTGCGCTGGAAGACGGGCTTTCTAGCGATGCAGATACGGGAGCTGGATCTGTGGCAGGAACCTCATAAAGAGCCGAGGAACGGGAGTGCTTCCCCATTGGCCCCCTCTTAGGCTTCCTGGAGAATTTCTGGTCCAACTCACGGTTCTTCGGTTGAACGCCAATAGCTCAGCCATCCTCTCCCTGCCTTCAGCGTGATCAGCAAGGCGAGGATGACGTTTGATAGCTGCCTCCGTGAGGCCCAGGTACCATAATGCATCTTCGGGGGAACAATCACGAGCTATGGCTAGGAGGTCATCTATCTCCATTCACACAATCATCGTCGTATCCAGACTGGTTTCCCCACGTCCAAAGCCAGTCCTTTTTCAGAGTTAGGGTTCGCCCTCGCTATACTCTTGTAAGTGCTGTATTTTGACTCTTTATTTCTCTTGTGTTTCACCCCTCAGGGTTGTATGTATAGTGGTTTGTGTTTTGCCCCTCGTGGTACATTATTTTGTACCTTTCTTAATAAAATAATAAACTCACTACTGGCTATTGGTGCCTTATTTATGCCCTGTAAGGGGCAGACTTAGCAGGAGGGCAATCACTTTTTCACACAGGGCAATGTAGGTTTGGCTTTTTTTTCCCTTAATAACAAACACCTTCATTTAAAAATTGCATTTTGTGTTTACTTGTGTTACCTTTGTCTAATACTTAAATTTGTTTGATAATCTGAAACATTGAAGTGTGACAAACACACAAAAAAGTGAGAAATCAGGAAGGGGGCAAGCACTTTTTCACACCACTGTAAATGCATTGACACATCTGTTGGCAACTTGAACCGGAGTGGTGGCTCAGTTGGTAGAGCATCCGCCCCACACCCGGGAGGCAGGGGTTCAAATCCTGGCCGGGTCATGCCGAAGACCATATAAAAGTGGAACTTCCTGCCGTCCAGCTTGGTGCTCAGAAATAAATGGAATGGAGGAGGAAACTCTGTGGTGGTGCCTTGCATGGCAGCAGCTCTCTGATTCTGCACTTGGGGTGTGTGTGTGATTTACACTGTAGATAGGTAAAGCACAATCTCGTTCTGCTGTACATGATTGGTTGAATGACAATAAGGGTGATTAAAGAAATGAAGTTTTTTTTTTTTTATAAACCCAACAAACAAATATCACCATCCTTGTTGGTTGTAAATTTAAATGGCATCTATAGAAAGTGTTAACTGTGATATGTTGGGGATTAAGTTTTTCATATCTTAACTTTTGACCCATTTCAACCAAACAAAATACACAAAATTGCTTTCTTTTCTCACCTCTCAATGTGCAGTCTACTGGATACTATGCTGATATGCCATCAAAGAGAATGATCATCTGTGCTGCACACCTCATTTACTTACTCATTTCTCTTTCTCAAAATTCTCTTTGTCCTCCACTTCCTCCTCGCTTGCTCACTCAGCGTTGCCCTCACCTTTTAGCCCCTGGCTCCCTCTCGTCATCTCTCCCTCTCATCACTAACATACCTACTGCAGCTGCATTAGAACCACTCCATTCTGTGTGGTGGCTGTGTGGATTGGGATGTTCAATGGCGTTTTCTTGCTCCTTGGCTGAGAGGACAGTGTAAAGTACTAATGGAGTCTGCGCACACTGCCTGATCCTGATGACAGTGTACGCAGAGTCAGGGCTTCATGTCCCTACATCTATCTCAGCCTAACAAATGTAGCTTCACTGAAATCTTTTCATGCTTGCTGAAAAACTAGCCATTCCCTCCTAAGGTCATTTGATAATAGCAGTGAAGAGGCCTGTCCAAAACCTCCCACAAGTGTAAAATTGGCTTAAATGTGGTGAATGTGAAGTCAGGAATAGGATTTGATCCCTTTTATTCTAAAACTCTTTATGACGTCTCATGCCCTATGGACTGGGGGTGCTATTGTCAAAGAGGCTGGTCTCATCAGACTGGAAATGCAGTTTTTAATGTGGGCTAAATGAGATCACTCTGAACAACTTTGTGTTGATTTGCAGTAGTCTTGATCACCAAGGAGGACTGTGCTCCCAAAGATGCCAGCGAAACACTCGCACTTCACAACAGAGTCACTAGACCCAATCAGCACGAGGACTGAGCATTCAATCCTAAAGTACAACAATTTCTTTGAATTCTAGTGATTTACTTGTTTAAAATATGGTAAAGGATGATCCATGTGATGATCCATCTACCAATGTTTTTTTTTTTCCACCACTAAACTGTCAAATGTGCTTTACTCTTGTAATTAGTCATCAATGCAGATGCAAATATGGGTAAATTCGTTAAAAGTGGCTCCCCACCCTCCCACTGCCAGCACACAGCCTCCCACAACAGATGGACCACTGGTAGATTACAGTAAACATCCTTACACTGACGATGTATCAAACACACTGGAAAAAGGTGCTATAAGCAACAGAAACCAGCAGGGGGCCAGTTCAGAGCAGTGGGCAATATCCCCCCACCCTCTGCATTTTGGCTTGCAGTAATTGTATAATTATCCATCCATCCATCCATCCATATTCTACTGCTTATCCAGGGTCCGGGTCACAGGGACAACAGTCCAGGGTAGCACAGACTGCTGCCAGGTTCACATACACTACCGTTCAAAAGTTTGGGGTCACTTAGAAATTTCCTTATTTTTGAAAGAAAAGCACTGTTTTTTCAATGAAGATAACTTTAAATTAATCAGAAATACACTCTAATATCTAATATACATTGCTAATATGGTAAATGACTATTCTAGCTGCAAATGTCTGGTTTTTGGTGCAATATCTACATAGGTGTATAGAGGCCCATTTCCAGCAACTATAACTCCAGTGTTCTAATGGTACAATGTGTTTGCTCATTGCATCAGAAGGCTAATGGATGATTAGAAAACCCTTGCGCAATCATGTTAGCACAGCTGAAAACAGTTTAGCTGGTTAGAGAAACTATAAAACTGACCTTCCTTTGAGCAGGTTGAGTATCTGGAAAAAATTATTATTTCAAATACAAAGCATTATTTCTAACCTTGTCAATGTCTTGACTATATTTTCTATTCATTTTACAACTCATGTTGGTAAATAAGTGTGACTTTTCATGGAAAACACAAAATAATTGTCTCTGTGACCCCAAACTTTTGAACGGTAGTGTACCACCATGATCCCCAAGACCCCTCCTGCAGGTGGTGAGCCCACCGTACATCAGGCCTATGTGGCTCCTTTGCATACACTTCATCCTTGACGTAACTTTTTTCATAGGGATCTACTGGAGGACCGGTTTTGGCCTGGTCCTTCACCTAGGACCAATTTGTCTTGGGAGACCCTCCTAGGGGCAAGTGGCCCCCAACAACATAGTTCCTCGGATTATTAGGGTACACAGACCCCTCCACCATGATAAGGTGACGAGGGCATCGTAATCCAAACCACAAAATTGCTGTTGCAAGCTCAGGCGACAAAAATATTTGTTCCCTCACTGGCTTGATTGTTTTGGTCTTCAGCTACTTATGTGAACCTATAATGTATTCATGTTGACAGCTACGTCTGGGCTGTTCATATTGTAACTGATTGGAAGTGAAGCTAATAAGTACCTGCATTTATTGCAGAGTCACTTGCCTGGTGAAATGGTCCCCACTACTGACAAATCTGTTTTTGTTTTTTTGTTTTTGTCATATGTGGCTACACAAAAAAACGTCCCTGTCCACTCTATTTAGATTAATCACTGTTTTTAAAAGCTGTTTTAATTTTAGACACAAATGACAAAATCAGCATTCATATTTGATGATTACAAATGTTGCGTTTACCTTTTCATATTCTCCCATCACCATCAGAATTTTTTCACAGAAAAACTGATCTTCTCATGAGAGAAGTGCAAGTACATCAACATTTACATACTGTATGTAGGCAAAACAGGAAGAGGACACTAATTTTCAAGCACCTGCACAGTCTGTTTGTTGTATGAGAGGAAGCAGTATTGTAGCCCCTTAGAGAAAACAGAAAAAAAATGGTATTTATTACTGTCAAATTTAAATAATATGCTGTCAATCACATGTCCCCACACAATTTAATCAGAAGTTACTTGAATTAATGGGACAGCACAGTGGTGGAGAGGTTAGCAGTGCTTAGAGGTTTATATTCTGGGTGTATCAGCATGGGTTTCCTCCACAGTCTAATGACTTACTTGGGAGGTTACCTGTTGAATCTACTTTGGCCATAGGCATTTATCTTTGTGTTCTGCTAGTGCATCATGAGGCACTAGCAGAATGTGGCTATCTTATACTTTAAAATTGCTTTAAATGGTCAGCAGTGATGTGCAACACCACTTACATTCCTCACTTTTAGGGACTGCTGAGAAAGTGCAGGTTTAAACACAAAAAGAGGAAAGATTCTTAACACAGATGCAGCTCTTGCAAATTTTAGTCAGAGTCATTTCACTAACAACTATAAAAAAATAGCATAAATCTTGACAATTTGAAACATGTTGAAATGTAGACACAAGCAGCGTGTTGTTTTCTAAAAAGGTGAATTCATTTTACTGTATAGGGAGGCACGGATGGGTACAGTGGTTAGAACTGTTGCCTCACAGCTAGAAGGTTTAATGTTTGAATCCCCAGGCTGGCAGGGGTGGGAGCCTTTTTGTGCAGAATCTGCCTGTTCTACCTAGTGCTGTGTGAGTTTACACCGGGGGCTCCAGTTTCCTCCCACAATCCATAGACATGCATGTTAGGTTAATTGGTGACTCCAAAGTGTCGATAGGTATCTGCCAGCTCTTAGAGTAGAGGGTTAGCGTAGCTACTAGTGACATGCTTTTAGTGGTCTTTGTGACTAGAAAATATGCTACAGTATATAAGTACAGGTCCTTATCCCCACCTTATATCAATTCATCCAACTCAACCCTACCACATGAGCAGACAACAGACTCCCCAGTAAACCTCTGAAGCATCATCAATAATGAGATGGACATGAATAAGAGCCCCTTTACACTTTAGAAAGATAAAACAGATTTAAAAAAAATTGACCTGATCTCTCAATTATCTCCTAAAGCCTCAGAAAAGCTTTCTTTGTAAATGTTTGGGACATCGTTATATGGTTTTCTTTGCAATCTATAGAAGTCTTCAAAAGATCCTTGAGAGATCGCTGAGAGACAAGGAGAGATCACTGAGGGATCATTGAGAGTCTGTTGAGCAACCAAAAATGTGTGTGTGTGTTTATATATATATATATATATATATATATATATATATATATATATATATATACAGTATATAATCCCTCTGCAATCTCTCAAGGATCTTTCAAAAGACTTCTATAGATTGCAATGAAAATCATACAATGACTTCCCAAACATTTACTACCAGTAAATATTAGAGCAATTCATGCTTCCCTCTCCTGAGAAGCTTTAAGGAGATGCTGATTTTATTTTCCAGCAGGACTTGGTACCTCCCTACACTGCCAAAAGTGCCAGAACCTGGTTTAATGACCATGTTATCACTGTTCTCGATTGGTGAGCAAACTCTCCTGACCTAAACCTCAGAGAATCTATGGGACATTGTCGAAAGGAAGAAGAGAGACACCAAACCCAACAATGCAGATGAGCTGAAGGATGCTATCATAACGCCTCGGCAGTTATGATCATCTTCATGCCACACCACAATGATGCAGTAATTCTTGCAAAAGAATCCCCAACCAAATATTGTGTACATGGACATACTTTTCAGTCTGCCAACATTTCTTTTAAAAATCAAAATTTTTAAAATTTAATTTCATGTAACATTCAAATTTTTTGAGAAACTGAATTTGGGTTTTTTATGCGCTGTAAGCCATAACCATCAAAATTAAAAGAAATAAACATTTGAAATATGTCACTGTGTAATCAATCTATACAATATATGACTTTCATTTTTTAAATTCAGTTAGTTAAATCAACTTTTTGATGACATTCTTATTTATTGAGATGCACCTACAAGTGATGGCAATAGTTCTGAAAGGCATTGTATTAGGCAACCAGATTAAGAATGGCAATGAGTAAACTCAAGAAGTTTGAGTGTATAACAGTCTAGCCAGGTGGAAACCGTGCTAACAACTGAATCACTATAGTTCTCCAGGAATTATGTGGGCACAATGAAAATGCAGCCATAAATTTTACCTCAAAATGCAGCTTGAGCCCCCCCCCCCCCCCCCCCCCCCCCGTTGACAGGCTCCTTACAATCTGAATATTCTTTATATTGCTTGCTCTGAAAAATGATTCTTGCTTCAATCAGTTGAACTTAGACATATTGCTAAACAGCAAATAAGCTAGTAGAAGAAATCGCTATTGTCATTCAGTCCATCATGTACAGTAGAACAAAATTATGTTTCTCCTATCTACAATGTTAATCACATGTAGAATCAGAGGGGTTGCTGCCATGCACCGCCACAAACAATTTCTCCTTCCCCCATTCTATTATGCGGAGCACCAAGCTAGAAGGCAGGCAGTACCATTTTTATATGGTCTTTGGTATGACCTGGCCAGGACTTGAACCCCCAACCTCCCGGTGGTGGGGCAGATGCTCTGTCAACTAGGCCACCACTCCGGAAATGCCACTGCTTCCTGTTTGTGCAAGAAGTGTGAATTGCATTTCTTCCGCAGACACTGTGATCGATGTCCTTACAAAGATAGGAATTAAAAGTTAATCAAAAAACTGATGGTGAATGGGCACAGTGACCCAGACACTGCTAACACCTATTTTTTTTTTTTTTAAAGGAGTTGTCTTTAACCTTAACTCCTCCATCTAATATCTACCATTAAAGTCTGGAGAACACCACCATCATCACATAGGATTTTTTGCCTGACTCTGTAACCTTGGAACATTCTTTCAGAGGGCCTGTAAGCACTAGCACTAGTAGTGATGCATGTACTATAACACAATCTGACTTGTCAAAAAGTGTCCACCCCACTGTGGCTTGTACTAAAGCCTCTCTGGCAACCGCAAGCAGTGCATTGAAGGAAATGGGATGTTGGTAACCTGGGGCAGTGTGACATTTTAAATCAAGATACACTCACCAAATCAGAAGTTATTTTTTCCTTTTTACTTGGGCCTTTTCCATTTTCACAGGCAACTGCAAATGGAACCACTGGGGCACTTTGCTTTTATCTGGCTGTCGTTAAAAATGGTATCCAGCAGCAAAATCTGTTGTTTTGAACTTGCTTCTGATACTGAAATACAACTGCATTAACTAACAAGTGATACACTAACCTTTAAATCAGTGAAAAATGGCTACTAACAGTTGCTTAAAGTATGAGCAGGCATTAGTGTGTGCTGGAAATATAATTGAACGATATGACAAAACTACTTAAGGGTTAAGACAGTTGTAATGCGTTTCCAATAATGGAGAGAAAAGATGCATGCTTGCAAGCAGGCTTTGCAGAAAATATCCATCTGCTCACAAAAATCTGTGCCCTCACTGGAAAAAAAATATATTTTATTCCTAAATAAAAGGTAAAGTCCAGCTTATAATAAAGAGAATAAAATAAGTTCAAATAATAGAACCAACATGTAGTTTAAATAAACACAGCCTAAAAGCCAAGAACAAGCTACACTCAATAAAAAAAAATATATATCACACAAATATGCTCTATTGTCCCAGTGAGTGAGTGATACTACAGTGCATCCGGAAAGTATTCACAGCGCTTCACTTATTCCAAAAGGGATTAAATTAATTTTTTTCCCTCAAAATTCCACACACAATACTCCATAATGACAATGTGATTTTTTTTGAGATTTTTGCAAATTCATCAAAAATAAAAAAAAAAAACTAAGAAATCACATGTACATAAGTATTCACAGCCTTCGCCATGAAGCTCAAAATTGAGCTCAGGTGCATCTTGTTTCCACAAATCATCATTGAGATGCCTACTACAAAATCCCGCAAATTCATCTATGCAGACGACATCTGTTTGGCATTCCAAGCACCAGACTTTGAACCACTGGAACGGGTGCTCACGGAAGATCTTGCTAAACTGGACCAGTTCTGCAAAATCTGGCGCCTAAAACCAAGCCCAGCAAAAACCGTCTCCAGTGTATTTCATCTCCACAATGCAAAAGCTGCCAGAGAACTAAACATCCACCTGAGCGGACTCAAGCTTAAGCATGCCCCAAATCCAACTTATCTTGGAGTGACCCTTGATAGGACCTTATCCTTCAAGGAACATCTAAAGGGGACGGCTGCTAAGGTGAAAGTACGAAACAACCTGCTCTGCAAGCTCGCTGGTGCAAAATGGGGGGCGGCAGTCTCCACCCTGCGCACCTCAGCACTGGCCCTTTCATACTCTGTAGCAGAATATTGTGCCCCTGTCTGGTCCAGGTCATCTTACACACACCATGTAGACACCCAGCTCAACTCAACCATGAGAACTATAACTGGAACAATCCGCTCAACACCACTCCCCTGGCTCTCTGTACTGTCAAACATAGCCCCTCCACACATCCGGCGAGCAGCATTAACTCAAAGGATGCTCCAAAAAGTTAAAGATTTTCCTCACTTACCAATCCATGCAGATATCTACACCCCACCCACTGCCCGACTTTCATCCAGACGGCCGATTTGGAAAAACCCTCCCCCAGCTGACTTTACCATCCAGACAGCTTGGCAAGAGGAATGGGAAACCAAGGAGGTCCCAAACAAACAGCTGGTGATAAACCCCAACCAACAGGTCCCGGGCACCAACCTCCCAAGGAGACAGTGGTCTACACTCAATCGCTTCAGGACTGGACATGGCCCCTGCTTGGCCAGCCTTCACAGATGGGGCAGTAGCCCTAGCCCACTGTGCGCATGTGGAGAGGAGCAAACTATGGAACACATCATAGAGGCTTGCCCGCTCCAAAGACTGGAAGGAGGATTACACACCCCCCATACAGCAAACCAGGAGGCAACTGCTTGGCTTAAGGACTTTGCATTCGCTAAATAAATAAATCATTGAGATGTTTCTACAGCTTAATTGGAGTCCACTTGTGGCAAATTCAGTTGATTGGACATGATTTGGAAAGGCACACACCCGTCTATATAATGTCCCACAGTTGACAGTGCATGTCAAAGGACAAATCTAGCATGAAGTCAAAGGAATTGTCTGTAAACCTCCTAGATAGGATTGTCTCGAGGCACAAATCTGGGGAAGGGTACAGAAAAACTTCTGCTGCTTTGAAGGTCCCAATGAGCACAGTGGCCTCCATCATCCGTAAATGGAAGAAGTTCGGAACCACCAGGACTCTTCCTAGAGCTGGCCGGTCGTCTAAACTGAGCAATCAGGGGAGAAAGGCCTTAGTCAGGGAGGTGACCAAGAACTCGATGGTCACTTTGTCAGAGCTCCAGTTTTCCTCTGTGGAGAGAGGAGAACCTTCCAGAAGGACAACCATCTCTGCAGCAATCCACCAATCAGGCCTGTATGGTAGAGTGGCCAGACGGAAGCCACTCCTTAGTAAAAGGCACATGGAAGCCCATCTGGAGTTTGTCAAAAGGCACCTGAAGGACTCTCAGACCATGAGAAACAAAATTCTCTTGTCTGATGAGACAACGATTGAACTCTTTGGCCTGAATGCCAGACATCATGTTTGGAGGAAAACAGGCACTGTTCATAACCATGCCAATGGTGGTGGCAGCATCATGCTGTGGGGATGTTTTTCAGCGGAAGGAGCTGGGAGACTAGTCAGGATAGAAGGAAAGATAGATGCAGCAATGTTCAGAGACATCCTTGATGAAAACCTGCTCCGGAGCACTCTTGACCTCAGGCTGGGGCAATGGTTCATCTTTCAGCAGGACAACGACCCTAAGCACACAGCCAAGATATCAAAGGAGTGGCTTCAGGACAACTCTGTGAATGTCCTTGAGTGGCCCAGTCAGAGCGCAGACTTGAATCCAATTGACACATTTTTGGAGAGATACGAAAATGGCTGTGCACCGACACTTTCCATCCAACCTGATGGAGCTTGAGAGATGCTGCAAAGAGGAATGGGCGAAACTGCCCAAAGATAGGTGTGCCAAGCTTGAGGCATCATATTAAAAAAAATAAGACACTTGAAGCTGTAATAGCTGCCAAAGGTGCATCAACAAAGTATTGAGCAAAAGCTGTGAATACTTATGCACATCTGATTTCTTGTTTTTTTTATCTTTAATAAATTTGCTAAAATCTCAAAAAACTTTTTTCACGTTGTCAATATGGGGTATTGTGTGTAGAAGTTTGAGGGAAAAAAATGAATTAATCCCTTTTGGAATAAGGCTATAACATAAAATGTGGAAAAAGTGAAGCGCTGTGGATACTTTCTGGATGCACTGTATGTGACAGGTTGTTTTTAATCCAAATGCAATTGCATGCCTTGTACCTAGCTTATTTTCATTGCCTGAATTTATCTAATAGTTTAGTGTGAAAGCAATGAAAAAGGAAAGACAGACACAGGTGAACACAAGATTATGAAAACAGAGGAAATACACAACGTTCCAAATTATTACACAAATTATATAGTATTTGTCTCTGATTTTCCTAAATAGTCGATGCAAATGACAGTATAAGCAGCCAATAGCGGCCAATGACACAGAGGTATTTTTTGCAGCATGAGATGGTGCATTGTCATGCATGAAGATAATTTTGCTATTGAAGGCACAGTTCTTCTTTCTGTAACATGGAAGAAAGTAGTCAGTCAGAAACGCCATATACTTTGCTGAGGTCATTTTCACACCTTCAGGGACCCTACAAGCTCTCTCCCCATGATACCGGCCCAAAACATGACTCCGCCACCTCCTTGCTGATGTTGCAGCCTTGCTGGGACATGGTGGCCATCCACCAACCATCCACTACTCCATCCATCTGGACCATCTCGGGTTGCACGACACTCATCTGTAAACAAGACTTTTCGAAAATTAGTCTTCATGTATTTCTGGGCCAACTGCAACCCTTTCGACTTGTGAGCATTGGTTAGGGGTGGCCGAATAGTAGGTTTATGCACAACTGCAAGCCTTTTGAGGATCCTACACCTTGAGGTTCGTGGGACTCCAGAGGAACCAGCAGTTTCAAATACCTGTTTGCTGCTTTATAAAGGCATTATAGCAGCTGCTCTCTTAATCCGATGAATTTGTGGCCCATGCTGGCAAATTGAGTCACTATGAGGAAATTATCAAAACTGAGGTAACATTTTTTTTCCCATATTCTGTATTGAAAGACCTTCAAAATGCTATTTAATTTGTAGGAAGTGCGCAAAAACGGACACCGGAAAAGACAATTTGTTTATATTTTGACTAGGTTTAAAACTCGTGTTCAATTGGTCGGGAGTTATGTCTTCTGCAAAAACATATGTATTTTTAGAAAGTACAATTTCTAAGCTTTCCAATGATACCTGGCACTCATGTTTTTTTTTTGTTTGTTTTGTTTTTTTCCTGGGACTTGCTGCTAGCAAAGAAAGAGTCATGATTTATGACCTCCTGCCTGCAGGTCGTAATGACATGGTGCACATTCCGACTCATTTTGCCAGCACGGGTCACATTTGTCTGGCAGAAACCTTCTTCATTATTCCTTTATCTGGCCAAACTAGTGATGGAACGGCAGACTCAGGAGCTGGAGGGTGCTCTGAGCTTATCCATTAAATATTTGGCGAAGTGCGTTTTGAAGCATGTATTGCTAACGTATATGTTGACGTCATACCCCGTGACTGGGTCAGGAAGCCATTCATGATTTTGCATACAACGTGAAATAAAGTGAGCAGCGATACACAACGGAAATCCCTTTCCCTCACATTTTGTGTTGTTGATGTTTGACTGTGTAAGGTATTTGTCACAGCCAATTTTCAGATGGAGACAGCACCAAAAGCATGGACTTGTCCCATTTGGGAACAGTTTCAGCGCATTTCTCCCATTGATGTATTTTTCACAAATAGTGGACATGTATTGTAACTGAGGTGATGGCTTAGCAGTAAATCATCTGCTCTACAAGTGGAAGGCCTAGGTTCAAATCCCAGCTGTGTCATTCTTGTAATTTTATTTGCAAGGTGAAGTGTCTGTAGTGTTTCAAATAGCTTGGATCATTATTACACATCATTATGCTGAGGCACTATTGCCATTGTGCCCTGCATGAGAATAAGGCCAGAGTTGAATATACTGGGAAAGACAGTATAAGAATGTTGAAAATGTATTATTTCTTAATAAAAATGGATAAGTAGTACAAGCACACCAAGGAACACAGGCACATTCACTGTAGTCACCCCAGTTTTATTATTTCTTTTTCCCTTATGATCACTGATACTTCTAAAAAGACAGCACATTTATTAAAATTGAAAAAAAAAATACACACTAAACCAATAATGCCCCTGTAAAACTCTGCATGCTGTATACTTTTTGTTGACTACATGGCCTAGTAGAGCAAATGAAGTTTCACATGAGGATTTGTTGATGTGAGCCATTTTGATGGAAAGGCTCAAGTCTTTAAGAAAGCCTTATCTGGCTGTCAGTAAGTGGTAGCATAGAGGTAAAATGTTTATCTTGTATCTGGATAGTTGGGGTTCAAGTCCCAGTAAGGGTAGTCTTATTTTTATTTGCAAGGCGAAGCATCTGTTGTGTTTCAAAAAGCTTGGATACAACAATAAGACATCATTATGCTGAGGCACTATAGTGCCCTGCATGACATTAAGGACAGAGATGAATGTACTGGGAAAGACAGTATAAGACTGTTGAAAAATTATTTCTTAATAAAAATAGATAAGTAGCACAAGCACATTCACTGTAGTCACTGCAGTTTTATTTCTTTTTTCCCTTATGATCATTGATATTTCTTAAAAGACAGTGCATTTATTGGAATGAAAAAATACACAAACCAATAACACCCTTGTAAAAATCTGCATGTTGTATATGTTTTGTCCACTAGACGGCCTAGTAGAGAAACTTAAGTTGCACATAAGGCCTCATCTATATGAGCCATTTTGATGAAAAGCCTCAAGTCCTCCAGAAAGCCTCATTTGGCCATCACTAGGTCAAACCTGTCTGTGCTCTGAATCAGTCGCAAATGTCTTCACAGTATTTTTTTTGTTTGTTTTGTTTTGTTACTTATTTGTACCCGTAGGTAGACTTGGTTTGCAGTCTGGTGACAAGCCACCGGCTGCTGGTCGCAGCATGATGATCATGCTTAAGTTTTTGTGAAATATCTAATGTTTTCATACCTTGTCTAAGGCATTGCACTATTTGATGCTTTTCGGCCACAGAGTGATCCTTTTTCTTTCCCATATTGCTTGAAACCTGTGGCATGCTTAATGTGGAACATTCTTCTTAAGTAGTTTTCCTTTAATTGGGCTCACCTGGCAAACTAATTATAACGGGTATCTGAGATTGATATCTGTGATCCAAAGAGCCCTGAGACACAATACCATCCATGAGTTTAATTGAAAAACAAACAAAAAAAAATTTTTGACACTAAAATCCTATTTGCATAATAATTTGGAACACGGTGTAAAACCATAATCCATTAAATCAGAGGTGTCCAATCATGTGCCATGGAGGGCCAAGACCCTGCAGGTTTTCTCTTTTACCCAGTTTCTTCAACAGGTGTTTTCACTTATCAGCAATCAGTGGGAAAAAGTTCAGTGAAATCTGCTGTTGAAGACACTGGGTGGAGGTAAAGCCTGCAGGGTCTTGGCCCTCCATGGCACATGATTGGACACCCCTGCATTAAATGAAATACAGCAGAAAACACTCTGATGCAGACATTGGGAAAAAAAGGGGGCAGGGGGGTTACAAAAAGAATTGAACCTTATTGCAAAATAATGCGGGATGCTGTTACTCATGCAGCCTTCCCCATTTACCCAGGCTTGGGACCAGCACAAGGAGTACACTGGTTTTGTGCCTCCCTCTGTGGCTGGGTTTTTCAATAACCTGACAGCAATAATAATAAACCAATCAAACAAACAAACAAAAACAACTATGACTTGGAAGAGGTTTATAATGTCACCACTATTTTTGAGTAAGATGTTGTCACAAGGACACCAGTGCCATCTGACAGAATGACAGTATTGGACACCCTGTAAAATTATGGGGCTCTAAAATATTTTAAGACAGCTGCAGTTATTTTCTTAAACAAGCCCAGTGGTCAAAAACGGACAGTTATGACTCTAAAACCTCTCATTTAAGTGCTTTTTCTACTTTGGTATTTGCAACATTATAGAAGACAAGTTGTGAAATGTTAAACTGGCACTTTTGTTTCTCCTTTGTGTCTGGGATAAAACAAGTTAAGGATGCAGATGCTGATCAGGAAGGTTAATGCTAAAATAAAAGTTTTTAAATAAGAAAACAAAACAAAATTCAAAACTCAGTTAGGGAGAGGGAGACAAGTAATACATCTGCCACTAAGGACGGACCACATGGCTAATGACCTGGACATCGGCTTAAGGACTACGAGTTTGGAAGTGGTGCAGGATGAGGGTGAAGCTACAAGAAGATGCAACTTCTGCGGTGGAATGTTCAAAAATGAACGAGGTGTGAGAATTCACCAAGGCAAGACAAAGTGCAAAGAGCGACTACAGCAACGCAAAGTATGTAATGCCTCCCAGAGGAAAATCTCAGAGTTTATTAGCTCTACTTGTCAGACGGCGGAGGCTGGGGACCAGGAGGCTAACCACAGTGACCGAGACCTCTCTGCTGAATTTAATCAGAGCACAGGCAGCGGAGGTGAATATAATAGGCTGGAAAGTATCATGAAAAAACCCCGGCTGAATCTCCCACCAGCAAATGACCGCAGATGGGCACAATTGGATGAGGACTTAAATATCTCACTTGATAACATCTTGAAAGGAGATGTTGCCAGGAAGATCAAGACCATGGTATATACCGTGTATCAGGCATGTCAGGACACCTTTGGAGTGAAAAAAGACAAAGGTGTCAACCCACCGGCAGGACCCTCCAGAAGGCAATGTCAGATTGCAGAAGTGCGGAGGGATCTAAGATCAATTAAAAAAAGGTGGCGGAATGGGAATGAAGATGAAAGAGAGGCCCTAAATGAGTTAAATGGAGAGTTGCGGAAGAAATTGGTCCAACTTTGCAGGGCAGAAACAAGCCGGAGAAAGCAGAGAGAGAAGCGACGACAGAGGAAGGCCTTTTCTAGTAACCCCTTCAGGTTTATAGCCAATCTCCTCGGCAAGCCCAAAAGTGGAAGGCTGATGTGTTCAAAAGACGAAGTTGAGGAAAGTGTGGCAGCGGCACATGGGGATCCCAATAGAGACGTCCCATTGGGAGATTGCCCTTTCCAACTGCCGCCACTTAAGCCACACTTCCCTTTCAATATAGCAGACTTCACTTTTGAAGAAGTAAAGGATGTAGTGAAGAAAGCCCGGGCAGGTTCTGCTCCAGGACCATCAGGTACGACTTATAAAATCTATAAAAACTGTTCCCGCTTGTTGAGAAGGCTGGCAAAACTGTTACAAGTTCTTTGGAAGAAGAAACAAGAGCCCTGGATTTGGACACTGGCTGAGGGCTGCTTTGTTCCTAAAGAATTAAATTCATTTGGACTTGACCAGTTTTGAGAGATTTCCCTCCTAGATGTTGAAGGGAAGATATTCTGGTCCATCATTGCTAAGCGGTTAATATCATATTTACTTACTAAAATGTTTGTTGACACAAGTGTCCAAAAAGGAGGCGTCCCGGGATACTCTGGTTGCTTGGAGCATACGTCAGTGATTAGCCAAGTCATTAAAGAGGCAAAAAAGAATAACACCACCCTCTCTGTTGTCTGGCTAGACCTTGCCAAAGCTTATCCAAGTGTACCCCACCAACTGATCCGTAGAGCACTGGAATACTACCAAGTACCATCAGAGGTGATTAAGCTTGTGATGCCCCATATGAATTTCCTAAGGATGAGGTTTACTGTTGGAGATTTCACCACCGAATGGCAGAGACTCGAAAAAGGCATCATGGCAGGGTGCACAATATCTGTGGCTTTGTTTGTGGCTGCTATGAATTTGTTATTGAAGGTAGGAGGGATACAATGCAGAGGCCCAAAAGCAGAAGATGGCACTAGGCATCCAGCTTGTAGAGCCTTTATGGATCATATAACCATAATGACTCCATCAGTGCAAGGAACGTGTTGGATCCTAGACTCATTGCAGAAGATGGCAGCTTGGTCACGAATGCAGTTTAATCCAGGAAAGTCTAGGTGTCTGAGCATTATGAAAGGAAAGCTGATGGAAAGCATTTTCAGCATCGAAGCGTTTGTAATTCCATCAATTCAAGAACAGGGAGTACGATGCCTGGGAAAGTACTATGATTGTACCTTAAATGATAGGGGGAATTTAAAGCAGACCATCGCTAGTTTGTGTAGCTGGCTTAAGACAATTGACAGAAGGCACTTGCTTGGGAGGTTTAAGATATGGTGCTTTCAGTATGGCATCATACCCAGGTTGCAGTGGCCATTTCTGCTATATGATTTTGCTGTTACCAGAGTAGAAGCAATGGAGAGACTCTGTAGCAAATTTATTCGCAGATGGCTAGGAGTTCTCCCATCCTTCAGTTCAGTTAATCTCTACAGTAAGGCTTCCAAGCTTCGCCTACCAATCTCATCGGTGGTGGAGGAGTTCAAGGCCTCTAAGGCAGGGTCTGTCTGTTCTCTGCTCTATTCTGATGATAAGAAGGTCAGGCAGGAAGGTCAGGCATTCCAACACAGCCATTCCAACACAGCCATTAAGCCATTATATGACTGGCGCCTAGCGGCTGCCCCGGCCTTGGATGCGCTCTGCAGAGCGTGCCAAAATGCCAAGTCACGTTTCGTTACCTTGTATTCATACATGTGTAATGACAATAAAGTTGAATCTCATCTCATCTCATCTCAGTGAGGTAGGAAATGGAGACCCCAGGAAGCTGTCAGGGAAGCTGAAGCTTACTGGAGACATGACAAAATCGTCGGCATAGTTTATCAGGGACGACTTGGGCTAGGAAATTACAATGGTAGAAGGTGGAGCAAAGCTGACACCAAAAGAAGGAGAAGATTTGTAGTACAGAGGGTCAGAGAGGCAATGGAAGAGGACCGCTGTGTGAAAGCCGCAGGGCTTGCCTCTCAAGGGGAGTGGATGCAGTGGAACCATGCACTCGAACGATCACTGTCCTGGAATGATATCTGGGGCACGGACCAGGGCAAGTTGGCTTTTCTTCTCTGTGCAGCGACTGATCTTTTACCAACACCAAGTAATTTAAAACTTTGGTACAAAGATGAGGATTCATCTTGTAAGCTGTGCAGTATGACCCCTAGTACTTTGAATCACATTTTGACCGGGTGCTCTAGAGCACTGGGAGAAGGGCGTTACTGGTGGAGACATGATAAAGTCCTTGCAGAAATGGCAAGGTGGGTTGAATTCCAGAGGATTAGAGCCAATAACCATCAGGCAACACCATTTCAGGTCATTAGCTTTCAAAAGCAAGGAAATAAGTCTCCGAAGAAAAAAACAACTGCCAGAATGTGCCCCTCTGTTTTGCATAAAGCATCAGACTGGGAGTTGCACGTTGACCTAAAAAAGAAGCTCGTCTTCCCAGAAGAAGTAGTAACAACCACACTCCGCCCGGACATGATTCTTTGCTCTCGGAGTGCAAAATCCATTGTAATAGTTGAGCTTACAGTGCCTTGGGGGGAGAGGCTGGCTATATCTAACTAACTAACTAACTAACCTGCACTTATATAGCGCTTTTCTAGTCACAAAGACCACTCAAAGCGCTTTCATTAATACTAACCCTCTATTCTAAGGGCCTATAGGAAACAGATATCTAGGGACAATTTAGAACAGCCAATTAACCTAACATGCATGTCTTTGGCATGTGGGAGGAAACCGGAGAAACCCCGGAGTAAACCCACGCAACACGGGGAGAACATGCAAACTCCACACAGATCACTGTTGGTCGGGGGCTGGGATCGAACCCACGATCCCACAATCCCCACAATCCCCCGGCCAAGGGTAAACTGTGCTGCCGCAGTGCTAACCACTGCGCCACCGTGCAGCCATATATCTCAACCATAACCACAACCATAACCAGTATATCTCATGAACTCAAGAAGGAAAAATATCAGGACCTGGTTGATGAGGCTCAGATTAAAGGGTGGCACACTACTTTATTCCCCGTTGAGGTTGGTTGTCGTGGGTTTCCAGCTGCATCTTTGTATAATTTTTTACATAAGATAGGTCTGGAACCTAAACATCTTAGGAAAGCCATTGGGGACATAGCCTCCGTGGCAGAGGCTAGTTCAAGGTGGTTGTGGCTCACAAGAGACCATGGTTGGAACCCTTCTGCAAGTGAAGATTAATCTTTGCTGCCCCACTCAGGCGAGGCGTACAGGTTCAGGGGCGAAACGCCTATGACCCTGAGACACCTGCTGATGATGCAGGAGGGATCCTCTAATGAAGTTCTGACCACCCAGCCACCAGGACTGTTAAGAAGAGAAACTGATGTTTCATCTATTTTGCTTCTGCAGTTTCTGCTTGTAGCAAAGCATCTTTGATGTTTATCTCTCCTACATCCCAAAGACAACAATGGTCCAACAAATGACACACAAGAAGACACTGGACTCAACACACAAGAGACAGATGGGGAAAAAACACAGGTAAAATACAATACTTGCCTGCCTAGCTGTCCACAAAACAAGAGAAAAGGGTTTTAAACAAAAATGGCAGAGGACCCCTAAAATCATTTCCATCCATCCATCCATCTTCTACCGCTTTTCCGGAGGTCCGGGTCACGGAGGCAGCAGTTCCAGCAGAGAAGCCCAGACTTCCCTCTCCCCAGCCACCTGCTCCAGCTCTTCGGAGAGGATACCAAGGTGTTCCCAGACCAGTTGGGAGACATAGTCTCTCCAGCGAGTCCTGAGTCTGCCCCGGGGTCTCCTCCCAGTGGGACGTGCCCAAAACACCTCAAGTGGGAGGTGTCCAGGAGTCATCCTAATCAGATGTCCATACCACCTCAGCTGACTCCTTTCAATGTGGAGGAGCAGCGGTTCTACTCTGAGCCTCTCCCAGATGACTGAGCTCCTCACCCTGTCTCTGAGGGTGAGTCCAGCAATCCTATGGAGAAAGCTCATTTCAGCCGCTTGTAACCGCGATCTCATTCTTTCGGCCATTACCCAAAGCTCGTGACCATAGGTGAGAGTAGGAACGTAGATTGACTGGTAAATCAACAACTTTGCCTTAGAACTCAGCTCCCACTTCACCACAACAGACCGGTACAACGTCCGCATCACTGCAGATGCTGCTCAAACCAGTCTGTCAATCTCTCACTCGTCAAAATCATTTCTGTATAGCAAAATTAAAGTGAGTTAGCACTAAAGACAAGACCTAAATATGAATCCCACACAACAATAGGATGAAGCACACCAGCTGAAATAAGCCACATGCATTAACTCCCGTCACTACAAAAGCCCAGTGGCCAATTGGCCAAGAACACTGGGTGGTGGCTGCTCTGTAATGGGAAGACGAGGAGGAGTTGCAGAGTTCAGGTGTGTGGTTCTGGAGGCAATCAAACATAGGGTAAAGTCTGCAATAGAGTCACAAAAAACATACCTAAAAGAAAATGTTAAAAGTAATGACACATCATCTTTCAATGTTCTTTTAATTTTTAAGTCTATCATTATTATCTCAGATTGCCTTTTAAGCTCACAAAATTACTAAATTTAATTAAAAAAAAAGCTGAAGAAAATAAGATATTTTTGTCTACAGTGAGATAAAAGTAAAAAAAAAACAAAACAAAAACAACACTGTTTTCCTTGTGAGCTTCATTAGTCTAACAGATCTTTGTATGACTAACAGTTCTATAAAAGAAACAGTTGTTTTTGATCTTAGCTGTTCAGCTTTATGTTTATCCTTACCAGTTCATTTAAATTCCTACCATGTTTACCATTTTTTAT
Source organism: Pholidichthys leucotaenia (assembly GCA_020510985.1). Classification (NCBI taxonomy): domain Eukaryota; kingdom Metazoa; phylum Chordata; class Actinopteri; order Cichliformes; family Pholidichthyidae; genus Pholidichthys; species Pholidichthys leucotaenia. The sequence continues at coordinate 370,347,298 of CM035842.1, read as the reverse complement.
TTTTTTTTTTTTTTTTACCATTTACGGGTTTTATTGCTAAAATTTTCATCTGACACAAAATATTAGGTGTATTTCATGTTGTGTTTGTTCTTCTATCCTTTCTGTGTCTATAGTTATTTTCCTTACTTTGTGTGTGTATTTTTACAGCCCCCATAGGCATGCTGTTCTGCATTGTCCATCATGGGCATCATTGACTGAAAAATTGTGTGGGGTAGGGGTTTGTAGATTTTAACCTTCTGAAATGCATCTGCTGGTCACGTGATTATTAAAAAAAAAACAAACAAACACTTTTCTTGGAAAAAAAAGAACAGTTACCAAACTGGGAAAAATATGGGAGCCAAGAACACATGGGAGCACAGAAGGATCCAGTGCATAACATCACGAACAGAAGCCATTTACAATATTGGTACGATACAGGGAGAGACAAGACAAAGCTTCTAGAGAAACTAATAATCACAGATGGAAAACACGCTAACAAGACAAAAGAGTAATCAATAAATCATAAACATGGACTAACAGGAGAACACCTTTCAAAATAAGACAGGAAATAAAGTTTAACTCAACCAGAACCACAACAGGAAGAACTTTCAGAATAAACTAAGATCAAGAGAACCGAAACTAGACAAGAATAATAGCATCACGTTCAGAAGAACTAAGATCAGGAGAAGCTAAACTAAACAAGAATAACAAGAGATTCTTACAAAATAAATTAAGAACCACAGAGACTAGACTAGAATAATACATGAAATGCTATGGGACTCCACCATGGCATGGGAGACTAAACTAGAAAAGGACAACACAAGGAATACTCACAGCATAACCTTAGCCAAAATAAATCCCAATATTAATAAATCCAAAATAGTACAATGACCCCTATTTTGACAGTAATCAGTGGACTTTTTTGCCACACTTCCTGCTGTACACCAGTGTTTTTGTTAGTTTCTGTCAGCGCATTGTCTGTTTGTTTGGTTTTTTTTGGCTTTGCATCACACCATCAAACTACCAGTAGACAGTGCGCTGGCTTTGCACTGGGAGGTGGAGAGTCATTTCAAAGATGTGGTGACATGAAATCTTGTGCGCACTGATATTACAGACGTGGACAAAATTGTTGGTACCCCTCTGTTAATGAAAGAAAACCCCACAATTGTCACAGAAATAACTTGAATCTGACAAAAGTGGTAATAAAAAAAATTCTGTGAAAATTAACCAATGAAAATCACACAATGCTTTTGAATTGTGGTTCAACAGAATTATTTTAAAAAACAAACTCATGAAATAGGCCTGGACAAAAATGATGGTACCCCTAGAAAAGATTGAAAATAATGTGACCATAGGGACATGTTCAACCAAGATGAGTCCTCTAATTAACATCACAGGTGTCTACAAACTTGTAATCAGAGAGTCGGCCTTTTTAAAGGGTGACAAGTAGTCACTGTGCTGTTTGGTGACATGGTGTGTATCACACTAAACATGGACCAGAGGAAGCAAAGGAGAGAGTTGTCTCAGGAGATTAGAAAGAAACTTATAGACAAGCATGTTAAAGGTAAAGGCTATAAGACCATCTCCAAGCAGCCTGATGTTCCTGTGACTACAGTTGCACATATTATTCAGAAATTTAAGATCCACCGGACAGTAGCCAACCTCCCTGGACATGGCCGCAGGAGGAGACAGATAATACAAATGGTAACAAAAGAGCCCAGAACAACCTCTAAACACATTCATGGTGAACTCCAAGGTCAAGGTACATCAGTGTCAGATCGCACCATCCATCGTTGTTTGAGCCAAAGTGGACTTCATGGAAGACGACCAAGGAGGACACCACTGTTGAAAACAAATCATAACAAAACCAGACTGGAATTTGCCAAACTGCATGTTGACAAGCCACAAAGCTTCTGGGAGAACGTCCTATGGACAGACGAGACAAAACTGGAACTTTTTGGCAAGGCACATCAGCTCTATGTTCACAGACACAAAAATGAAGCATACCAAGAAAAGAACACTGTCCCTACTGTGAAACATGGAGGAGGTTCTGTTATGTTCTGGGGCTGCTTCGCTGCATCTGGCACAGGGTGTCTTGAATCTGTGCATGGTACAATGAAATCTCAAGACTATCAAGGTATTCTAGAGAGAAATGTGCTGCCCAGTGTCAGGCAGCTTGGTCTCAGTCGTAGGTCATGGGTCTTGCAACAGGATAATGACCCAAAACACACAGCTAAAAACACCCACGAATGGCTAAGAGCGAAACATTGGACTATTCTAAAGTGGCCTTCTATGAGCCCTGATCTAAATCCTATTGAACATCTGTGGAAGGAGCTGAAACATGCCGTCTGGAGAAGGCACCCTTCAAACCTGAGACAACTGGAGCAGTTTACTCATGAGGAGTGGGCCAAAATACCTGCTGAGAGGTGCAGAAGTCTCATTGACAGTTATAGAAATCGTTTGATTGCAGTGATTGCCTCAAAAGGTAGTGCAAGAAAATACTAAGTTAAGGGTACCATCATTTTTGTCCAGGCCTGTTTCATGAGTTTGTTTTTTAAAATAATTCTGTTGAACCACAATTCAAAAGCATTGTCTGATTTTCATTGGTTAATTTTCATAGAATTTTTATTTATTCCCACTTTTGTCAGATTCAAGTTATTTCTGTGACCATTGTGAGTTTTTCTTTCATTAACAGAGGGGTACCAACAATTTTGTCCACGGCTGTATGGCACATTTTATGACAATGCACTTTTGATCAGGAGAAAGGAGGTCTGTCATCAGAAGTGCATTATTTCAATGGCGGCTTGTGAAATCACACAGCTCTGGCGCTCATGATTGAGCCTACGGTCAGGGTTCTTGAGTGGTGGGTGCCCTGGATCACCGGTCCCTAGCGAGCGTCCCAATTGTCACCCGCCAGTCTCTGGGAGGGGCCACCGAGAGGGGCCTCGCTTCGTGGCGGGGTCAGCGGTGGACAACACACTGCGCCAGATCTCCTCCTTCCCTCCTGCTCAGAAGGGATTGGGACAGAAAGCCACAAACCTCTGCAGACCCTCGCATGAGATGGGGGAGACACTCGATCAATGAAAGCAACAGGAGAGGGAACCCTCCTGATCCCTACGGGACTGGGAGGGACTTTTGTGCCACCATTAATGAACCTTTTTAGTTTTATGAAAGTTGCTGAAAACCTGCACGGGCATCATCCTCTTTTCCTGAAGTTTTTTAAACCCATTAATGTCTGTGTTGGATCCGTGTGCATTACATACACTACCATTCAGCTGATTTTTCAGCCCAACATTGTCTCTTCCCCATTTTTCCTCTTAAAAATAACTAATTGCATATCAACTGTGATTGATGTCTTCCTTATTATCAAACAGTGTTACTGTTGCGTGCACATCACTCACATGCACACCCTTTGGTCAGCGCAAAACCCATCTTAACAAGCTGTCAAGATCAGAGTTCACATTAGATAATGTGCCTCTGTGCATTAAAGGGATGTGCAGGAGGCCTCTTGTATTGTTGTATTTGGACTGGATTATCCAAAACATAGATCTGAATAATTAGACCAGCCTCTTTGCAACCTTGTGCCTGGTAGAAAATTTGTTTTTGTGTTGCTGCAATAAGGAAATGAACAATGAAACACCAATAAACTCGAACTGCACTAGTCACAACTGATTATGGCCGGTGTCCTTGTAATAAAAAATCTCCAAGGGTTTGCCATGATCTTAATCATACCCCATTAAATCTGCTAATTGTACATATTCTTTTGTAGACAAAGCATTTGTGAGGTAGTTATTTTCCTCTATAGAATCAGTTTTGTAGGAACTTACGAACTGTATATCCTCAATCACTTATATTAAAAGTATGATAAATTCTTTAACAGAATTCCATTGATGCATGTACACATGAAACACTTGAACTGAATTAGTATCTGTTTCAAAAAAAAAAAAGTTCATCTTCAAGTCCTTTTAGTTGTTGGTAAATCTGCAGGTTAACCCCTCATTAGAGTTATCTCAAAATTGAACTTGTCCACAAGGTATTGATTAGTTCAAGCTTCTGTATAGATTTCATGTCAATCCAATCAGATACCGTATGTAGGAGCTATACTGGTGAAAATAAAAAAAAGTCAAACGGAAGGATGGATGGATGGGTCATAAACATTATACCCCCCACAGCATTCTTACGGGAGCTATAATAAAACAAAATGTGTAAATTTTTATGTATTAGAAATACTCAAATCATTACTTTACATTAAAAATTTTTTAATGTTGTTGTAGAGCTCGGTGATACAATAAATGTATTCATTATATCAATACATTCTACTATGTGCAATACAAAAAATGTCTTTATCATGAATCTCGAGCATTTTCGCAGCTGTCAGGTTCTCTCTCCTCTCCTGTCTCCTCTCACACAGCTGCACTCAGGCACTTCCCCCCCCCTCTCCATGCGTGTTTCATTTCAGGGTCGTTGCCAGGTCTGTATTTTCCCGCATTTTTTTTCTTTAGAAACTGCTTCTTTTGAGCCTGTTTTCGCGAATCAGAGAAGCTTGCTTTTATGCACAATCTGGCAACACTGGCAGAGCGGGGTGTTATGTATGGAAAACCTGCTGATGAATGAGGCAAGATGAGGTAGCGTCGAACACAGTTTTATTGAAGGTAAACACAGCAGTTAGATGGCAGGCACCTGGTGTGGGCATCCGGCGTAAAGAGTCCGTACCATGGTGGCTCGCCCCGCTATATAGGGCAGTGCGGTGACGTGACAGGAAGTCCACGTCACCACACTGCACTTCACAATAAAGTGCCTATATAACACAGGGAAAGGGGGAAAAGATTAAATGGCACACACATACTGGCTGCAGTGCAGCAGACTTGAATGAAAGGAGAAAGCACTGGCTCCGTTCTCTGGCAGAGGTTAGGACTTCAGAAGGTAAAAATTGAACAAAATACAGTTTTGTGCAAACTATGTTACATTACCACTAATTTTTTTCACCACTTGAGATGTCATCCACTACAATATGAAGAATGCATTAAAATCCACTCTCAACACCCCAGGTAGCCCCTAAACACACACAAAAAAAAGGAAAGAAAGAGAGGAACCAGCCTTAAGAAAATGACTATATGGCATCTTCATTTGAAAAATTTATCCCATACAACAAAAGTGCAAAATGGAAAGCGATCACAACTGCGATCACAAATTATACTGCCAAAGACATGGCCCTTCATCATCATCATCATAGCAGTCTGTCGCAGGCGACAATGACTGTTTCATTTAAGTCTGATCAGATTCCTCTACACAGCCCTGTCCCCCGCTCTCCACTGCCAGGAACTCCTGACCCTGCAAACCCGGGAAAAGTCAGAGCCGGTATGAATTGCTTTCTGACTGACCATTTCATGAAACTGCTTGCCAAGTATTTGAGTATAGCTAGCTTTTGCAGGACTAGCAGCACATTGTTGGCAGATAGAGGTATTATCAGTAGCAAGGACAGGCCTAGACATATTGTATGACCAAACAGAAAACTGGGACTTTAATTTATTTGGTTTTATAATATCTCCAGAATTCTTGCTTAATGCACTTTTTATTGTGATGAGTGTTTTTTTTTTTGTTATATTACATGCCATAATAGGAAGGGCTGTGGGAAGTGCGGAATAAAGAGGCTGAATTGCTTTTTAATTCAGGTTTATTCAAGCATCCATTCCCAGCCTTCTCTCTCAATGAGCAAAAAGTGACTCAGTTACAACCAAGCTTCGCATTTATACAGTTTCACACAAAGGCTTTTCACACAGCTGCATCACACAAAGGAGGGGTCACATATCCTCGTCAAAACTCCTTATTGACATTTGTCCCCTCTCCAGCCTTCAGTCCTCCACCTGCCTCCTGGAGTCGGGAAGTCCTTTCATCGCACCCCCGTCCTCTCGTTGTCCCCCGCAGGTGGTCCAGACCTATTGTCCTCTTCGGTCGTGAGGTCAATCCCCATATGTCCTTTTATGCTTAAACATATGTAGGCACAAATACACAGCTACATAACCCCCTCAAACGATGAAGAATGGACAATATATTAAAGTTCAGTGAACATGCTACTATCAGCAGTACGTCCAACATCAAAACACTCAGTCTGTGCGCCGCCTGGGCTTCAACTGTCTCCCAAATCTGCTGTAAGCTGACCCCGCCTTGCCTGCGGCGCCTGTCTGCTCTGGCTCTGTTGACTGAGGAAGAGGGCGGTTATTTGATCCCTGCGGGGACTCCGAGACGCTCCCCTTGGGGGGTCTGCCGCGTCGAGGTGCCCTCGCTACTGGTACAGACTCGTGATTCATCACAAAAGCAGGTTTTAATCTGTCAATACTAATTGTCTCCTTTCTGCCTCCCAAATCTAGCACAAAACTCGCCTGGCAGCCTGAGATGTTGTGCGAACACTAGCTCCGCCGGGGAGGCATCTAAATCCTCCTTGGGCGCAGAACGCAACCCTAATAAAACCCATGGAAGTTTATTTACCCAATCTGCATCCGTGAGTGACGCTCTGAGGGCTGCCTTTAAAGACCTATGAAAACGCTCGCATAAACCATTGACCTGAGGGTGATAAGCAGTAGTGCGGTGAATCTTTGCTCCTAATCCATTGGCCATTGCTGACCAAAGCTCAGAGACAAATTGAGGCCCTCTACTGGACGTATTATCCGACGGAACCCCAAAACGCGCTACCCAGGCTGTTAAAAAAATGCGAGCTACCTCCGCGGCCGTTGTCGACGCCAGTGGGACCACTTCCGGCCAGCGTGTGGTTCGGTCCACCATTGTCAAAAGATGCATGAACCCCTGCGACGACGGTAGGGGGCCCACGAGGTCGACATTCACGTGATCAAACCTCCTGGCCGGAATGCGAAATGGTTCTAAAGGGGCTCTTGTGTGCTTATGGATTTTGGCCTGCTGACAGGACATGCAGGCCTTTGCCCACTCTTTCACGTCCTTGCGCAGGCCTGGCCAAACAAACTTTTCTGCCACCATTTTCACCGAAGCGCGCACTCCCGGGTGCGCCAGCGAGTGGACCGAGTCGAAAATGCGGCGGCGCCACGCGGCTGGAACCACCGGGCGTGGACGCCCGGTCGATACGTCGCAGATTAAGGGGGGCGTACCGGTTTGCAAACACTTGCTCTCCAGCCTTAACCCTGTTGGTCCAGACTGGAGCGCGCGCACGTCTGCATCTGCCCCCTGCTCCGCCGCCATGGCTGCATAATCTATCCCCACGTGAATTGGGGCTGCGCGTGCTCCCGCGCTGCTACTCTGCTGCGCGGTCGCGGTGGCCTGATCTGCCTCTGCGCACGCCGGTGCCGTGATCGCGCGCGAGAGGCAGTCTGCCACTACGTTGAGTTTACCTGCTACATGCCGAATATCAGTGGTAAATTCCGAAATTGCGGCCAGCTGCCTCTGTTGCCGGCCTGACCACGGATCTGAAATTTTGGACATGGCGTACGTGAGCGGCTTGTGGTCCACGAAAGCGGTGAAATGCTGCCCTTCTAGCCAGAACTGGAGGTGGCGAACAGCCAAATGAAGCGCCAACAGCTCCCTGTCAAACGCGTTGTATTTTCGCTCGGCTTCGCTCAAGGATTTGCTGAAAAAAGCCAGCGGTTGACAAACTCCGGCAACCTGCTGTTCTAGCACGGCCCCTATGGCCACATCTGACGCGTCGGTCGTTAGCGCGATTCGTGCCGATGGGTCAGGGTGGGCCAGGAGCGCAGCGTCAGCCAAGGCTTTTTTTACCTCTGTGAACGCGCGCTCCCGCTCAGGGGACCATTCAATAGTATTGGAAGGTTTTTGTTTCTTGAGCGCAGCATATAGTGGCTGCATGAGATGCGCAGCGTGGGGTAGGAAACGGTTATAAAAATTCACCATCCCTAAAAATTCCTGCAATGACTTGACCATTTGTGGTCGGGGAAAATCTGCCACTGCGCGCACTTTATCCGGTAACGGAACCGCCCCTTCTGGGGAGACGCGGTGGCCCAAGAAATCGATCTGCGCGACGCCGAACCGGCACTTGGCGGGGTTAATTATTAAGCCGTGCTGTCCCAACCTCCTAAAGACCACCGTGAGGTGTTTTTCGTGTTCTTCCTCCGAAATACTGGCAACCAAAATGTCGTCGAGGTACACGAACACGAACGGGAGATCGCGTAACACGGCATCCATCATCCGCTGGAACGTTTGCGCCACCCCTTTAAGCCCAAACGGCATGCGTAGAAACTCAAAAAGTCCGAATGGGGTTATTACTGCTGTTTTAGGAATGTCCTCAGGTCGGACTGGAACCTGATGGTAGCCGTGAACCAGATCTATTTTTGAAAAAATGCGCACCCCCGCCAGGTGTATTGAAAAACCCTGGATGTGTGGGATGGGGTAGCGATCATGTGCTGTGGCGTTGTTTAGTCTGCGGTAATCGCCGCACGGTCTCCAGGAGCCATCAGCCTTCGGGACCATATGTAGCGGCGAAGCCCATGGGCTTTTCGAACGGCGAATGATGCCCAGCCTCTCTAGGCTGGCGAACTCCTCGCGCGCTATGGAGAGCTTGGCAGCATCCAAGCGCCGAACCTTCGCAAAGACGGGGGGGGGGGGCAGTCGTAGTGATAAAATGCTCCACCCCATGTTTTGCGACCGTTGCTGAAAAAGTGGGTACCGTGAGTGCTGGAAACTGGGTAAGGAGTGTGTGGAACTTACCACCTGCTGCGGCGACGTTGGTCTGTACTGGTGGCGGGGACACTCGCGCTGAACAGGGGAGAGAGTAGAAAGAGAGTGCAGTTACCAGCCGCCTATTGGCAAGATCAACTAACAGACCATGTGAGCACAGAAAATCAGCACCTAACATGTTGAAACTCACCGCCGCTATGACAAAAGTCCATTCATATGCGCGGCCATGCAAGCGTAAAGACAAAGTCCTTTTCCCGTAGGTGTTGATGCTGGAGCCGTTTGCCGCTGTTGCTCCGCTACCACGGGGTCCAGCCACCCGGTCAGCATAGGTTGGGGTGATGAAACTCACTTGGGCCCCGGTGTCTATGAGAAACTCCTGCCCGGAGCTCGCATCTGTGATGTAGAGCAGCTTGCTGTTTTCGCTGAGAGTCGAAGCTGCTAACGACCCTTGGTCTTGCCGTTTCCCGAACTCCTGAAGCTGCATGGTGGCACACACCTGCGTGCCCTCTCGGCGATCCTCCGATGATAAAAACAGAGGTCATCTCCTCCGCTGCGTCGGGGCCGCGCCTCTGCCGCTGAACCATCACCTCCACCGCGTCGAGGCCGCGCCGCTGCCGTTGTTGGCAGGATTGGGTCTGCTGCCTCTGGCTCTCCGCTGCCTTGGGTCGCCGCTGCCGTTGTCTGCTCGCCGCAGGCGTCCAGGAGCCTCTCTGCCTCCTGGGCCAGCTCCCGGAAATCTTCCTGGGTCTCACAACGTGCGCTGGCCAGCGTCCCTCTCATGTGCGCCGGGAGGTAAGTTAGAAAGATAAACTGGAAAAGGAAACCATCGTTGTCTGATCCCCTCAGCCACAGCATGTCTTCCATCAGGGCGGTGGGCCTGTGTCCTCCTTGGTCAAGCAAAGCCAGGAGCCTCCTAGCCCTCACTTCGGCTGAGGGCGTGAAAAACTTGATGAGGGCAGCTTTCAAACTGCCGTATTTGTCACGGGCGGGTGATTGCTGCACCAAGCTCTGCACGCACCGAGCTGTGCGATTGTCGAGCCTAGCGATGACATGGTGGAACTTGGTGTCATCTGCCGTTACCCCTGCGAGTGCGAACTGTGACTCCGCTTGTAGGAACCACGACTGTGGGTTGTCCTGCCAGAATTCTGGCAGTTTAATGGCTACGGCGCTCGCCAGGGCGGACTCCAGCGAGCCCGGAACTCGGAGATCTTCTCCAGGCATTCTCCACGTCGATGGGTCACCAATGTGGGAAGTGCATTCCCAGCCTTCTCTCTCAATGAGCAAAAAGAGACTCAGTTACAACCAAGCTTCACATTTATACAGTTTCACACAAAGGCTTTTCACACAACTGCATCACACAAAGGAGGGGTTACATATCCTCGTCAAAACTCCTTATTGACATTTGTCCCCTCTCCAGCCTTCAGTCCTTCACCTGCCTCCTGGAGACGGGAAGTCCTTTCATCGCACCCCTGTCCTCTCGTTGTCCCCCGCAGGTGGTCCAGACCTATTGTCCTGTTCGGTCGTGAGGTCAATCCCCATATGTCCTTTTATGCTTAAACATATGTAGGCACAAATACACAGCTACAGGGCGACTATTATTTATTCTGATTTGTTGCACATTTATGAGTGTTTTTTTTTTTTTTTTTTTTTTTTGTTACTTATTTGTACCCGTAGGTAGATTTGGTTTGCAGTCTGGTGACAAGCCACCAGCTGCTGGTCGCTGCGTGCGCGAGCGCCCTAAACCTACATGTTTTTGGTATGCGGGAGGAAACCGGAGAAATCCCGGAGTAAACCCGCGCAACACGGGGAGAACATGCAAACTCCACACAGCTCACTGTTGGTCGGGGGCTGGAATCGAACCCACGATCCCCGCGATTCCCCGGCCGAGGGTAAACTGTGCTGCCACAGTGCTAAACCACTGCGCCACCGTGCAGCCCAGGGTTGTGTGAGTGGTTCAATAAAGTTTGCTAAATTTGCATGGGCCTGTTTCTATTATCATGCCGGTGTCATTTTATGCAAAAGTTTTACATTTATACAGTGGTTTGGAGATCAAGATATCATGATATATATACTGTATATATATATATATATATATATATATATATATATATATATATATATATATATATATATATATATATATTTTTTGTTACTTATTTGTACCCGTAGGTAGATTTGGTTTGCAGTCTGGTGACAAGCCACCGGCTGCTGGTCGCTGCGTGCGCCCTAAACCTACATGTTTTTGGTATGCGGGAGGAAACCGGAGAAATCCCGGAGAAAACCCACGCAACACGGGGAGAACATGCAAACTCCACACAGTTCACTGTTGGTCGGGGGCTAGGATCGAACCCACGATCTCATGATCCTCGCGATCCCCCGGCCGAGGGTAAACTGTGCTGCCACTGTGCTAAATCACTACGCCACTGTGCAGCCATATATATATATATATATATACTGTATATATACACACTGTATATATATATATAGACACACACACACACACACACACCAGTGGGGCAAAAAAGTATTTAAAAGATGAGAGAGGTCTCCAATTTTCATCATAGGTATACCTCAACTATGAGAGACAAAATAAGAAAAAAAAAATCCAGAAAATCACATTGAAGGATTTTTAATGAATTAATTGGTAAATTCCTCGGTAAAATAAGTATTTGGTCAATAACAAAAGTTCATCTCAATACTTTGTTATATACCCTTTGTTGGCAATGACAGAGGTCAGACGTTTTCTGTAAGTTTTCACAAGGTTTTCACACACTGTTGCTGGTATTTTGGCCCATTCCTCCATGCAGATCTGCTCTAGAGCAGTGATGTTTTGGGGCTGTCGCTGGGCAACACAGACTTTCAACTCCCTCCAAAGATTTCTATGGGGTTGAGATCTGGAGACTGGCTAGGCCACTCCAGGACCTTGAAATGCTTCTTACGAAGCCACTCCTTCGTTGCCTGGGTGGTGTGTTTGGGATCAGCGTCATGCTGAAAGACCCAGCCACGTTTCATCTTCAATGCCCATGCTGGTGGAAGGAGGTTTTTACTCAAAATCTCATGATACATTGCCCCATTCATTCTTTCCTTTACACGGATCAGTCGTCCTGGTCCCTTTGCAGAAAAAGAGCCCCAAAGTATGATGTTTCCACCCCCATGCTTCACAGTAGGTATGGTGTTCTTTCTCCTCCAAACACGACAAGTTGAGTTTTTACCAAAAAGTTCTATTTTGGTTTCATCTGACCATATGACATTCTCCCAATCCTCTTCTGGATCATCCAAATGCTCTATAGCAAACTTCAGATGGGTCTGGACATGTACTGGCTTAAGCAGGGGGACACGTCTGGCACTGCAGGATTTGAGTCCCTGGCAGCGTAGTGTGTTTCTGATGTAGCCTTTGTTACTTTGGTCCCAGCTCTCTGCAGGTCATTCACTAGGTCCCCCCATGTGGTTCTGGGATTTTTGCTCACCGTTCTCGTGATAATTTTGACCCCACGGGGTGAGATCTTGCGTGGAGCCCCAGATCGAGGAAGATTATCAGTGGTCTTGTATGTCTTCCATTTTCTAATAATTGCTCCCACAGTTGATTTCTTCACACCAAGCTGCTTACCTATTGCAGATTCAGTCTTCCCAGCCTGGTGCAGGTCTACAATTTTGTTTCTGGTGTCCTTTGACAGCTCTTTGGTCTTGGCCATAGTGGAGTTTGGAGTCTGACTGTTTGAGGTTGTGGACAGGTGTCTTTTATACTGATAACGAGTTCAAACAGGTGCCATTAATACAGATAACGAGTGGAGGACAGAGGAGCCTCTTAAAGAAGAAGTTACAGGTCTGTGAGAGCCAGAAGTCTTGCTTGTTTGTAGGTGACTAAATACTTATTTTACTGAGGAATTTACCAATTAATTCATTAAAAATCCTTCAATGTGATTTTCTGGATTTTTTTTTCTCATTTTGCCTCTCATTGTTGAAGTATACCTATGATGAAAATTGGAGACCTCTCTCATCTTTTAAGTGGGAGAACTTGCACAATTGGTGGCTAACTAAATACTTTTTTGCCCACTGTATATATAATTAATTAAAGATTAAAGGATAGATTAAAAGGAACACTTTTTAATCTGAGTAAGCTGGACTAGCCTGCTACAATTTCGATATCCAGCTTATTTTTTCCCATTAAAATCTGATGTGTTTTCAAAGTGTTCCCTTTATTTTTTTGAGCAGTATATATATATTGTGTATCCCAATAAAACCCCAAATGTATTGTGATACATGTTAATAGCCATATCGCCCAGCCATACGTTGTTGTAGAGCTCCCGTCGCCTTTTTTCTTTGACGGCGTTTTGTCTGTCCTTAAACCAGTCCTCTCAATTATTTCTGTACTGTTTCTTCAGTTCCCCCCTCCAACTCCCCACATCACTTCTTTTTTTTTTTTTTTTTTGCACACTTAAGCTGCGGCCTCAGGGAATAGGAGAGGGATTGACGTGTTCCTTTTAAACCAGAAAATGGAGTTCACACAAGCCAGCTGACATTTAAATTCTCTGAGGATCAGGGACATACAGTGGTGTGAAAAAGTGTTTGCCTCCTTCCTGATTTCTCTTTTTTTTGGTATATTTGTCACATTTAAATGTTTCAGATCATCAAACAAATTTAAATATTAGTAGTTATAGTTTTTAAATGAAGGTGTTTATTATTAAGGGTAAAAAAAACAATCCAAACCTACATGGCCCTGTGTGAAAAAATGATTGCCCTCCTCCTTTAAACCATGTGGTTTATCACATTTTTGGAAAGCGGGGTTCAACTTCTCTAGCCACACCCAGGCCTGATTACTGCCACACCTCTTCTTAATCAAGAAATCACTTAAATAGGACCTGCCTGACAAAGTGAAGTAGACCAAAAGATCCTCAAAAGCTAGACATCATGCTGTTATCCAAAGAAATTCAGAAACAAATGAGAAACAAAGTAATTGAGATCTATCAGTCTGGAAAATGTTATAAAACCATTTCTAAAGCTTTGGGACTCCAGCAAACCACAGTGAGAGCCATTTTCCACAAATGGCAAAACATAGAACAGTGGTGAGCCTTCCCAGGAGTGGCCGGCCGACCAAAATTACCCCAAGAGTGCAGCAACGAGTCATCCAAGAGGTCACAGAAGACCCCACAACAACATCTAAAGAACTGCAGGCCTCACTTACCTCAGTTAAGGTCAGTGTTCATGACTCCACCATAAAAAAGAGACTGGGCAAAAATGGCTTGCATGGCAGAGTGCCAAGACGAAAACCACTGCCGAGCAAAAAGAACATAAAAGCTCATCTCAGTTTTGCCAGAAAACATCTTGATGATCCCCAAGACTTTTGGGTAAATACTCTGTGGATGGACAAGACAAAAGTTGAACTTTTTAGAAGGTTTGTGTCCCATTACATCTGGCGTAAAAGTACCGTAACATAGCATTTCAGAAAAGGGACATCATATCACCAGTAAAATATGGTGGTGGTAGTGTGATGGTCTAGCGCTGTTTTGCTGTGTCAGGACCTGGAAGACTTGCTATGGTACAGTAAATGGAATGATGAATTCTGCTGTCTAACAAAAAATCCTGAAGGAGAATGTCCGGCCATCTGTTCTTGACCTCAAGCTGAAGCACACATTGTCATGAATTGCCCTTCGGGGCAGAGAGGTGAGACCCACGTGCCAACTGCAGTTAGTGAAATTTATTAAAGAAAACACAACACGAAGTCCAAAACAGTGCTCAAACACAAAATACAAACAAGCAATCAAACTTACAGATAAAGCGCATCAGAACAAGGATTGCGTTCTGGTTGAGATGAGGAAAGGAGAAACTCAAGATACTGGCAAAGAGAAATGAAAAAACAGCCCTTAAATAGGATTGGAAACAATTAAACACAATAGAAACCGGTGTGAATCACATGAGTGGAGACAAGGAGAAGCTGAGGGGAGTGCAGCATGAGCTGAGAGAGATGCTGAGGAGGTGCAAGGACAATTATAGGAGGAAGTTAGAAGAGAAACTCAGACAAAACAACACTAAAGATGTATGGGTGGGAATGAAACAAATAACTGGGTGCAAGGGGAGAGTCAGACAGTCATCTGGGAGCCAGGAGAGAGCTGAGGAACTGAATCTGTTTTTTAATAGGTTCAACTCACAGTCTGTCACCCGAGCAACACAACCAGAGCCCCACGCACCCCTCCCCACCCACCATCCTGCGCAGAACCTCTCTCCATCCCCCCCCCCCCCCCCCAGGGGGCACCAGAACCCTCCCTCACTTCACGGTGACTACAGATAAGGTGGAGAAACAGCTGGAGAGACTCCGTCAGCGGAAGGCTTCGGGCCCTGATGGCATCTCTGCTAGGACCCTGAGGACCTGTGCCAACCAACTAGCTCTGGTACTGAAACACCTGTACAACCTGAGCCTGAGTCTGGAGAGAGTACCGGTGCTGTGGAAGACATCCTGCCTGGTTCCTGTCCCCAAGAAGTCATCCCCATCGGATTTGAATGACTATCGACCAGTTGCCCTCACATCTCATGTGATGAAGGTCCTAGAGAGACTGGTCTTAGCCCACCTGAGGCCGCAGGTGAAGACGTGGCTGGACCCTCTGCAGTTTGCATATCAGCCCCATTTAGGAGTTGAAGATGCTGTCATCTACCTGCTGCAACGAGCCCATCTGCACCTGGATGGTGGAGGAGATACTGTGAGAATCACTTTTTTTGATTTCTCCAGTGTCTTTAACACCATCCAGCCACTGCTGCTGGGTGAGAAGCTGCGGGTGATGGGGGTTGACAGCTCTGTGATCTCCTGGATTACTGATTACCTGACAGGCAGACCACAGTTTGTCCGGCTGGGCAATGTCTTGTCTGGAGTGGTGGCTAGTGATACGGGAGCTCCACAGGGGATTGTGCTCTCTCCTTTTCTTTTTACGTTATACACCACTGACTTTCAGTACAACACTGAGTCATGCCACCTGCAGAAATTCTCTGATGACTCAGCTGTTGTGGGGTGTATAAGAGGAGGAGAGGAAGGGGAGTACAGGGCACTCACTGGTAGATAGATTTGTGGAGTGGACGGAGCAGAATAACCTGAGGTTGAATGTCAGCAAGACCAGAGAGATGGTGATTGACTTCAGGAAGAGGAAGACTCCTTTTCACCCACTGCAGATTAGGGGGGAGGATGTGGAAGTGGTTGAGGACTACAAATATCTGGGTGTCAGGATCAGCAGCAGGTTGGACTGGAGATCCAACACTGATGCTGCGCACAAGAAGGGGATGAGCAGACTCTACTTCCTGAGAAAGCTGAAATCCTTCAACGTGTGCAGCAGGATGCTGGAGCTTTTCTACCAGACCGCTGTCGCCAGCACCATCTTCTTTGCTGCTGTCTGTTGGGGTAGCAGCATCAGGGCCAGAGACACCAACAGACTTGACAAGATTATCAAGAGGGCTGGCTCTGTAATTGGTCTCAGACCAGAGACCTTTGAGACAGTGGTGGAGAAGAGAACACTAAATAAACTGCGATCCATCATGGACAATCCTGATCACCCCCTCCACCACACATTAGATAGACAGCGAAGCACTTTCTCCAGTAGACTACTACAGCTTCGCTGTCGAAAGGCCAGGTACCGGAAATCTTTCCTGCCCATGCAATTTCACAGTACAATAACCCACTATGATGTTGTATTCTGGTCATAGCTATGCTGCTACACTGTACCTTACAGACTAACTGGTACCTCACATTTCCACTCTGCTCCTGAATGGGATGATTCTTGTGTTTATACGGGTCATCATACAGTGGGGTAAAAAAGTATTTAGTCAGCCACCAATTGTGCAAGTTCTCCCACTTAAAAGATGAGAGAGGCCTCCAATTTTCATCATAGGTATACCTCAACTATGAGAGACAAAATGAGAAAAAAAAAAATCCAGAAAATCACAGTGAAGGATTTTTAATGAATTAATTGGTAAATTCCTCGGTAAAATAAGTATTTGGTCACCTACAAACAAGCAAGATTTCTGGCTCTCACAGACTTGTAACTTCTTCTTTAAGAGGCTCCTCTGTCCTCCACTCATTACCTGTATTAATGGCACCTGTTTGAACTCGTTATCAGTATGAAAGACACCTGTCCACAACCTCAAACATTCAGACTCCAAATTCCACTATGGCCAAGACCAAAGAGCTGTCAAAGGACACCAGAAACAAAATTGTAGACCTGCACCAGGCTGGGAAGACTGAATCTGCAATAGGTAAGCAGCTTGGTGTGAAGAAATCAACTGTGGGAGCAATTATTAGAAAATGGAAGACATACAAGACCACTGATAATCTCCCTCGATCTGGGGCTCCACGCAAGATCTCACCCCGTGGGGTCAAAATTATCACGAGAACGGTGAGCAAAAATCCCAGAACCACATGGGGGGACCTAGTGAATGACCTGCAGAGAGCTGGGACCAAAGTAACAAAGGCTACATCAGAAACACACTACGCTGCCAGGGACTCAAATCCTACAGTGCCAAACGTGTCCCCCTGCTTAAGCCAGTACATGTCCAGGCCCGTCTGAAGTTTGTTAGAGAGCATTTGGATGATCCAGAAGAGGATTGGGAGAATGTCATATGGTCAGATGAAACCAAAATAGAACTTTATTGTAAAAACTCAACTTGTCGTGTTTGGAGGAGAAAGAACACCATACCTACTGTGAAGCATGGGGGTGGAAACATCATACTTTGGGGCTGTTTTTCTGCAAAGGGACCAGGACGACTGATCCGTGTAAAGGAAAGAATGAATGGGGCCATGTATGTCACATGTGGCTCTAGGGAGCCACACACAATGAGAGCCAAGGGCGAGCCAGTGAGTTATGATGTTTATTGGTGACAGGGGTAAGGGATGAGGAAAGCACAGATGCTCATACACATTAACACTCATGGGCAGAACAGCAATAGAGTAAACAGTGGGCACCGGGCGTAGGGGTACACAGCTAGAGAACTCACAGCAGGTAACACTCACGGGTTAAGCAGCCAGAGAGCTGGCACTGGGCAAAGGACTCCAATACACAGGTCACTCATACAAGATGGTACTCCCAAGTGATACAGTAAGGCAAGTAGCGGGCTAGCTCCAGACATGGGGGTACAAAGGCACAATACTCCTTACGGGAAGACACTTACGAGTAATGCTGAAGATGAGGCAGGGGCTGGCACCAGACGAAGGGGCTGCAGCCTAGTAGTGCTTATGTCGCAGCCCCGAGTGATCGAGGCTGCTCCTCTATCCTCATTAGCAGCGCCCCAGCTGATGAGGATTAATTGGCCCCAGCCGTCCCGTGACACTGACAGCTGGGAGCCAGCTGAGACGCTGCCCAATGAGAGGCAGGGATGAGAAGGAGCATGGGCTGAGCGCCGAGCCGGCGTCTCACCCCCATGGTGACAGAGCCTCCCCCTCACGGTCAGGCTCCGAACGACCAGGAACATCCCAGCCCCCCCACCCCCACCACACACACACACACCTAGGGTGGGCGGCAGGGAGGCAGGACCGGAGGGAGAGAAGCAGAGAGAAAAAAAGAAAAAAAAACATGAACAAATACAGAGTACAAGGTAGACAAAACGAAAAACCCAAATACAACACTCTGTATCCACAGAAAGTAATAACCAGGGCACAGATGGGGAAAATACTAAGTGCGGTTACAGACAGCACCCACTACCCAAAACACACAAGTGACATGTAACTCGGGGCAAAGAAAGAGAGACAAAAACCCACCAAAAAAGGTGGCAGGAATGAAAAAAGCAATCACAGAGTGCGGTTAAGGGGAAACAAAACGCACTACTCCATAACGCAAAAACCAGGCCAGGACAAAAATGATGAAAAACGCTCAGTATGGATAAGAAAGCAAAATACACAGCGCTGAATGTATCAAAGATCACCTAAAGAAACGGAGGTGAAAGAAACAAATGGGCAATTACGAAGCACGGTTAAGTGGGAAACAAAAACACATTACTCCATACAAAAACACGCACAGTCAATGTTAAAGTCGGGGCTAGGAAAGGCCCCCCAAAAGGATAACAGGAAAAGGTAAGGTGATCACAGCGTACGGTCAAAAAGGGAACCACACACGTTACTCCATGATACACCGACTAGGCTAAGGTAAGGATGATGAAACGCTGAGTAAGGATAACAAAAAACCGTAATACACAGTGCTAAATATGAGGAGGGTCACCTAGAGGAATAAAGGTGACAGGACAACAGGATAACAATAAGGCAAAATGCTGAGTATGGTTAATAAAAGAAGCACAATACACAGCGCTAACAACATATATTCCCCTAAGGACAAAAAGCTACACCCGAGTGACCTTAATAATAATAAAAAGGTAAGCGACACCCGAGGAGATGGCAGGCAGAGTCCAAAACGGTCGAAATTGTTCTGGTGATCGCCCCGCCCATTTGTCCAGTTGGCGAGCCGGGGAAGAGGAAAAGTTTGGACGGCCAACTCCAGACCCAGGTTCCAAGAAACCAGTCCACCGGTAGCTGTACCAGGCCACCCAGAAGCAACACAGTTCGTCGGGGGGCTGGACCAGATCGCCGAACAGGAAGTCTTGCAGGTCGAGCCGTCGACCCGCATCACTCAACCACCAGGACCGTTGAGACGGGCGAAGGGTCAGAGCGGACCCCGGTGGAAGAGGCTTAGGGGAGAGCCGATGACGAGGTAGATGGGCATCAGGCCGCAGGGAAACAGCCACCTCCTCACCGGACCTGGACAATGCTGATGTAGCACCCGCGTCGGACCCCGATTGGGCCTTAGGCAAACCCACGTCGAACACCGCTGGAGCAGCACCCACGTCGGTCTCGGGCGAACCCACGTCGAACACCACTGGAGCAGCACCCACGACGGACCCCGACTGGGTCGGCACCGCACCAGAACCGACCTCCAACGTTGAACCCGGACCCTCCAGCACCACGAGAGACGGCAATTCCTCGCCGGCGACCCTGGAAACAGGCTCAGGAGAGAAAACAGAACCGGGATCAGGGTCACTGGCAGCGCCAGAACCCAGCGAGACGAGCTCGGACGCAGCGGGCGGCTGCACCCGGCTCATCTCCCCTAGAGACAGGCTAAAGTGCTCAAAGGTATGAAGAGAAAAAGGAAAAGAGAGCACTCGCCTGATCTCGGGTTCTGATGCCGTCCAGGACTGCGAAGATCCAGGATCCGTCATCAGGAGGTCGTTGTCAGGCTCCCACCGCAGCTGGCACGATGGTCAGTGCAGCTTGAGGTTCCTCTAGTGCTGGTAACCCCGCCGATGGTCCACGCGGCGTGATGACAGGAGAACCTTGTCCCGCTGGACCGAACCGCACCTCCGTGGAGAACCGGGGACGCTTGGTCGTCGGCGTAGACTCCACGTAGCAGTCAGTCCTCCTCCTCCGTCCACAACGTAGCTGCGGTGCCGCAGGCCCTCTCCTCGTCCCACGACATGGACCCGAAGCCGGGGACCGCTCGGCGGAGAGAGACACAGAGGGTGCAGGATTTAAGACACGGGTTACAGCAGGTGGTGGGAGTTCAGGGCGCTGCGGACCCTGAACTCCACCTCCAGGAGTGTAACAGAGCAAATCACAAAACTGATGTAAATAAGCTAGGACTTGCCTGCCTCCTGGAGGTTGTGTGGTGCCTGCTGTCGTGGACATCGCTTCTTCCTCTCCCCGCCGGGCGATAATGGAGGACCCCCTGAGAAGTCGTCTGGGGATCACTCGTGTCATCTCCAGAAGAGGGCTCGCCAGGTCAGGATTCCAGGCACACAGCAGTCAGGAAGCACGTCGAGGAGGAGGGGATAACAGCCGGGATGAGCCAGCCCGAATGCCTTGGGATGCCAGCGGGGGAAAGAGGCTCGGAGAACGGGGCTGTGAAATCTCCACGCTGACGAGACAAAGAGGTGACAACTGCGTGGGGGAAAAGGTCCTGGCGACAACCCGGAACTGGATCCAGACAGGGGTCGTGCTGAGGCGTCTGGGCGTTGTGATGATGGCTCTTCCCAGGGGACGAAGCGAGGGGGGAACCCAGGAATCGCCGCTCCTGATCAGAGATCGAGGCGAGGAAGGCGTAGAAAACGGGAAAGCTTCGTAGCCTTGGAGTCCTCTCCACCAATCTCACTGCCGCCGCCACATGCCTGAAGATGGTGAATGGATGCACAGCGGAGCTCGCGACAGCCACTCAGCCCCGGACGTAACTGCAGTCAGCTGCGGCTCCTTCAGGGGAATCCCGAGTGACGTGGTGCAGAACGGGGGAAGCCCTCTGGGTGGCGCGAACTCCCGGGCTGGAATGGAAGCAGGAACGGGGTCCCGAAGAGGGAGGCAACGTCATCCACTTCGGCTTCCTGCCAGGATTTCCTTCCAACCCGCGGAGCTCCTCTCGCAGTGCGGCCATAGCGTCTCTCCTGGTACAGGCCTCAAGATGGTAAAAATGACGAGGCAGAGTGTCCAGGAGGCTCTCAGCATGGTCTGGATGTCTCGCGTTGGAGGCGTCGTGCAGGGTGAAGAGCGTCCTGTCGACAGCCTCCGGGATGGACCTCAGCTCGTCGCCCTGGCGTCGGACATGACTCCTGGGAGACGGCATGCTAACGGCGCTGACACCCGGACAGGAAGGTATGAGTCCACACAAACCCATGGCCCCGGCAACTCGTCTGGCTGCGACATACTGTCACATGTGGCTCTAGAGAGCCACACACAATGAGAGCCAAGGGCGAGCCAGTGAGTTTTGATGTTTATTGGTGACAGGGGTAAGGGATGAGGAAAGCACAGATGCTCATACACATTAACACTCATGGGCAGAACAGCAATAGAGTAAACAGTGGGCACCGGGCGTAGGGGTACACAGCTAGAGAACTCACAGCAGGTAACACTCACGGGTTAAGCAGCCAGAGAGCTGGCACTGGGCAGAGGACTCCAATACACAGGTCACTCATACAAGATGGTACTCCCAAGTGATACAGTAAGGCAAGTAGCGGGCTAGCACCAGACATGGGGGTACAAAGCACAATACTCATTACGGGAAGACACTTACGAGTAATGCTGAAGATGAGGCAGGGGCTGGCACCAGACGAAGGGGCTCCAGCCTAGTAGTGCTTATGTCGCAGCCCTGAGTGATCAAGGCTGCTCCTCTATCCTCATTAGCAGCGCCCCAGCTGATGAGGATTAATTGGCCCCAGCAGTCCCGTGACACTGACAGCTGGGAGCCAGCTGAGACGCTGCCCAATGAGAGGCAGGGATGAGAAGGAGCATGGGCTGAGCGCCGAGCCGGCGTCTCACCCCATGGTGACAATGTATCATGAGATTTTGAGCGAAAACCTCCTTCCATCAGCAAGGGCATTGAAGATGAAACGTGGCTGGGTCTTTCAGCATGACAATGATCCCAAACACACTGCTCAGGCAACGAAGGAGTGGCTTCGTAAGAAGCATTTCAAGGTCCTGAAGTGGCCTAGCCAGTCTCCAGATCTCAACCCCATAGAAAGTCTTTGGAGGGAGTTGAAAGTCTGTGTTGCCCAGCGACAGCCCCAAAACATCACTGCTCTAGAGAAGATCTGCATGGAGGAATGGGCCAAAATACCAGCAACAGTGTGTGAAAACCCTGTGAAGACTTAGAGAAAACATTTGACCTCTGTCATTGCCAACAAAGGGTATATAACAAAGTATTGAGATAAACTTTTGTTATTGACCAAATACTTATCTTACCGAGGAATTTACCAATTAATTCATTAAAAATCCTTCAATGTGATTTTCTGGATTTTTTTTCTCATTTTGTCTCTCATAGTTGAGGTATACCTATGATGAAAATTGGAGACCTCTCTCATCTTTTAAGTGGGAGAACTTGCACAATTGGTGGCTGACTAAATACTTTTTTACCCCACTGAATATTAAGCTATGATGTACTGTATATAGGTATTATAGTCGTGTTAGTTTTACTTTCCATGGGTAATCCCTTTGTCTGTCATGTGTGTGTTTCTGTTGTTTGGTTGTCTACTGTCATGCTGCTGTTACACTGTAATTTCCCAGTTTGGCATCAGTAAAGTACATCTACTAACTAACTACTAACTAACCTGCACTTATATAGCGCTTTTCTAGTCACAAAGACCACTCAAAGCGCTTTCATTAATACTAACCCTCTATTCTAAGGGCCTATAGGAAACAAATATCTAGGGACAATTTAGAACAGCCAATTAACCTAACATGCATGTTTTTGGCATGTGGGAGGAAACCGGAGAAATCCCGGAGTAAACCCACCCATCTATCTATCTATGAGTGGGCTGGGGAGAAAATGACAATCAGCTGTGATCATGAGGAGAGAAAGCGGGGCTGACTGACATGGCTGTTTGACCCAGGAGACAGACACTGACATGAATAGACTGTTTTGACAATTATTTATTGAATTAGGTGTGTAATGTGTGTGAAGGTGTGAGTGGGTGTGATGCTGTGGAACTGCTGGGGCTGAGCGAGTCCCCCCGCGACCTGGCAACCCTGGAACACACAAGGACAGATAGATTAGTGCTGTTCGCAGTACAGAGGTGTAATGAAGAGTACTGCTTACTTACAGGTGGCGCTGGAAGGCTCGCGCTGGCTCTGCGGCTCGCAGTGGCTCGGCGTGGGTGACGCTTGGTGCTGTGGAGAGGTGGAGGAGTTTCGAGGAGGAGGAGGAGTGGCTCTGTTATCCGGGGAGACTGGTCTGACGCCAGGGAGGTCCACCTGTGCACAGGGGACTACACTTTGACAAGGTAAGTTACTTTGATTCTTATGTGGCGAAGCTTGGCGAGACTGCGTCGTGGATGCTCTGGCGAGAGGATGAGTCCGTGACGCGTTGCGTGGCAAAGTAGGCAGACGATTCCATGCTGAGCCATCAGAGGCACCGGTTTTTAAGGTCCGCAGATGATTGGCGGAAGGTGTGTGCGCAGCCGAGGCTGATGACGGCCCAGCGGCCACCATAACAGTATTCACCCCTCTAGAGGTGCCTCCAGGCACCTGCCCCATCTTACCTGGATGCGCCCGATGGAAATTGCGGATGAGTTGTTTATCCAGAATCAACACTGGGCGAATCCAGGAATGGTGCTCAGGACCAAACCCCTCCCAGTCCACCAAATGCTGAAGACCCCAACCCCGCCGATGGACATCCAAGATGGCAGTAACTCCCCAAGCCGGGTGGTCGTTGATCATCCTCAGGGGGAGGTGACGCTGCCGGGGGCGGGCACAGGGGGTCGGAGATGCAGGGCTTCACCTGGGAGACATGAAAAGAGGGGCAGATGCGCATGGAAGGGGGGAGAGCTAGGCGCACAGTCACAGGGTTAATAATATGAGTAATCTCGAATGGACCGATGAAACGCTTAGTCAATTTGCGTTTCTCGGCCGGCACATTGATATTTCTCGTGCATAACCAAACTTGCTGCCCCACCTGATAATCCAGCGCAGGTCTCCTATGACGGTTAGCCACCTGAATATTGCGTTCCGTAGTCTTGAGGAGGGCTCTGCGGGTGATGGTCCAAATCTGGCAGCAGCGTTTGGCATGAGCCTGCACAGACGGAACGGCCACCTCCTTCTCCTCCTCCGGGAACAGCGGGGGGTCATACCCCAGAGATTCCTTGAATGGAGACACTCCCGTTGCTGAGGACACCGGGGCATTGTGTGCGTACTCAATCCAGGGCAGGAACGTACTCCAAGATGAAGAACAGGACGAGATGACGCAGTGGGGCGCAGCCTCCAGCTCCTGGTTGGCTCGCTCGCACTGACCATTACTCTGTGGGTGATACCCTGAAGATAGACTCGCCGTGGCCCCCAACATCATGCAGAACGCCTTCCAGACCTGGGAAACGAATTGCGGGCCCCGATCCTAGACGATGTCCGCAGGGATGCCGTGAAGGCGCACCACATGCTGAACCAGGAGGTCCGCCGTCTCCCGGGCAGAGGGCAACCCCCGGAGTGGTACAAAATGGGCGGCCTTGGAGAAGCAATCCAATATTGTCAGCACAGCGGTGAAATGGTCCGAAGGGGGCAGGCCTGTCACAAAATCCAGGGCAACATGGGACCAGGGGCGAGAAGGGACCGGCAGAGGATGGAAAAGACCTGCCAGGGGGGAGGATGATGATTTCCCAGTAGCGCACTGAGCGCAGGCCTGGACATAGTTGGTCACATCCCTCCTCAGCCCTGGCCACCAGAAGGCTCTCTGGAGCAGGTTGACGGTGCGAGAGATTCCCGGATGGCATGCCAACTTGGAGGCGTGGCCCCACTGGATAACTTCACCCCTGACCAACAAGGGGACGAACAAACGGCCCGGGGGACCCCCACCCGGGTCGGGCTCATTCTCCTGTGCCTTCCTGACTTTGTCCCGGATCTCCCACACGAGGGCACCCACCACACAGGATGCTGGCAGGATGGTCTCATCATGGTCCCCAGACGGCTCTACCTCGAACTGCCTGGAGAGGGCGTCCGGCTTGGTATTCTTGCTCCCTGGCCGGTAGGTGATGGTAAAGTTGAACCGCCCAAAGAAGAGAGACCAGCGCGCCTGGCGGGAGTTCAGCCGCTTGGCCGTCCGGAGATACTCCAAGTTCTTATGGTCTGTCAACACAATGATCGGCTGGGCAGCCCCCTCCAGCCAGTGCCTCCACTCCTCCAGGGCGAGTTTGACAGCCAGCAACTCCCTGTCCCTGATGCCGTAGTTCCTCTCGGCGGGCGTCAGCCGGTGGGAGAAGAAGGCGCACGGGCGAATCACCCCGTCCATGGGGGAGCGCTGGGAAAGAATCACCCCTACTCCAGAGTCCGAGGCGTCCACCTCCACCAAGCACTGCAGATCCAGGTCCACCTGGGTCAAAATGCGAGCAGAGGCGAACTCCTCCTTCAGCTTCCCGAACGCTGCGGCAGCCTCCTTGCTCCAGCGGAAGGGGGTCTTAGGGGACGTAAGGCTGGTCAGGGGGCGAGCGATGATCCCGAACCTCGGCACAAACCGACGGTAAAAATTGGCAAAGCCCAAGAACCCCTGTAACTGCTTTCTGGACGTAGGAGTGGGCCAATCCACCACCGCCTTGACCTTGGCCGGATCCGGGCGCACTTGGTTATGGGCGATGATGAAACCCAAAAAGGACATTGTATTCGTGTGGAATTCGCACTTCTCGGCCTTGACGAATAGCTGGTTCTCCAGGAGGCACTGCAGGACCCGCCGAACATGCACCTGGTGCTCCTCCAACGTGCGTGAGAAGATCAGGATGTCGTCCAAATACACAAACACGAAGGAGTTCAGAAAATCCCGGAGGACGTCATTGATCAAACGCTGGAAGACTGCCGGAGCGTTGGTTAACCCAAACGGCATCACAAGATATTCAATGTGACCGCTTGGGGTCCGGAAAGCTGTCTTCCATTCGTCGCCCTCCCTGATGCGCACCAGATGATAAGCATTGCGAAGGTCCAGCTTCGTGAACCACGACACCCCCTGGAGGGAGTCAAAGGCCGAGTTCATCAGGGGCAATGTATACTTGTCCTTGACGGTGATTTCATTCAAACCCCGGAAGTCGATGCAGGGGCGCAGGGAACCGTCCTTTTTTCCCACAAAAAAGAAACATGCCCCCACCGCTAAAGAGGATGGACGGATGATTCCGGAGCTGAGGGACTCCTTAATGTACGTGTCCATGGCCTCCCGCTCCGGAGCCGACAGGCTGTATAATTGACTCACCAGTAATGGGGCCCCCGCCCGGAGGTTGATCGCACAGTCGTAGGGCTGGTGGGGACAGCGCCCATGATTTACTAAATACCAATCCCAGATCATGGTAGACCTCTGGTACTCTGGACAGATCAGGAGGCGGAAATGTGGGCGGGGTCACCGAGACCGAGGGGGCACACGCTGCAGACCGGAGACAGGCACTTAGACAGAAGGAGCTCCAAGCTGTAATGTTTCCCACCTGCCAATCAAATGTGGGGCTGTGAACGCGTAGCCATGGATAACCCAGGATAACAGGCGACATGGAGATGGGCAGCACCCAGAATCGGATATCCTCCCGATGGTTTCTAGAGGTAATCAACGAAACAGGGGCTGTCTGGTGGGAAACGGTGGTGAGAGGGGTCTTAGACAGCGTGATAAGGTTGACCAGCAGGTGGAGTGGTTGACAGCTGAGGCCCAGCTGGGTTGCCAGGTCTTCAGAAATGAAGCTTTGCTCAGCCCCAGAGTCAATAAGAGCGTGTGTTGCGTGTTCTCTGTGTTTGTAGAGTAGTCTAATGGCTACGAGGCAGCGGGTGAGGGGCTTTTTCTGGTCTTTGTCCATGAGTCCCCCTACTGTGACCCACGGACCTCCCCTTTAAACTGATAGTTACACTCAGCCACCCCATGGGACTCACTACCACAGTAAAAGTCCTGTCCTTTTAGACCTTAGTGCAGCTTTTGATACTATCGATCATAATATTCTACTTGATAGATTAGAACACTATGTTGGACTTAATGGAACTTCGTTGCAGTGGTTTAGATCTTATTTATCTGATAGGTTCCAGTTTGTTCATGTAAATAATGAGTTTTCTTTCAACTCAAAGCTTAGTCATGGAGTTCCACAGGGATCTGTGCTAGGCCCTACTCTTTTTAGTTTATATATGCTTCCGTTAGGCAACATTATTAGAAAGCACTGTATACATTTTCATTGTTATGCTGATGACACACAATTATACCTGTCAATGAAACCAGATGATAGTAATCAATTAGCCAAGTTAGAAGCCTGTCTTAAGGAAATCAAAGCTTGGATGACTTGTAATTTCCTGCTATTAAATTCAGATAAGACTGAAGTCATTCTTGTTGCTCCAAAAAACCTTAGAAATTCCTTTCCAAATCAAACTTTCAGTTTGGATGCGGTTACTCTTTCTCTTAATAGCTCTGTGAGGAACCTTGGAGTTATTTTTGATCAGGATTTGTCCTTCAATTCACATATTAAATTTGTTTCTAAGACTGCCTTCTATCATTTGCGTAATATTGCCAAGATTAGGAGCATCTTGTCTTAGAGTGATGCTGAGAAACTGATCCACGCTTTTGTTAGCTCGAGATTAGATTATTGTAATTCTTTATTATCAGGCTGTCCTAAAACATCTTTAAAAAGTCTTCAGCTGATCCAAAATGCTGCAGCAAGAGTTTTAACAGGTACTAGAAAGAGAGATCATATCTCTCCGGTTCTGGCCTCCCTTCATTGGCTTCCCATAGAGTTTAGAATTAAGTTTAAAATCCTTCTTCTTACTTACAAAGCTCTAAACAATCAGACTCCTTTTTATTTAAAAGATCTGATACTACCGTATTATCCTAACAGAGCACTACGCTCCCAAAATGCAGGATTACTTGTAATACCTAGAATCTCCAAAAGTACAATGGGAGGCAGAGCCTTCAGTTATCAAGCTCCTCTCCTGTGGAATCAGCTGCCAATCTGGATTCGGGAGTCAGACTCGATCTCTGTTTTTAAGAATAGGGCTAAAACCTACCTTTTTGATATATCCTACAATTAGGGAGGGATCATGTGTTTCTGAACCCTCCCTTAGTTATGCTGCTAATAGGTTTAGTCAGCCGGGGGACCTCCAGTAATGCATTGGGCCTCACTCCTTTTCTCACTCTCAATGAAATATTTTTTTTTGCTGGTCATTAACATTTGTTTGTTCTCTCCCATAGATTGAGTCCCCATCGTGCTGTTTGCTCTCTACATGTCTGTTCTTTTCTTCTTCTCTATCCCCTCACCCCCCAGCCAGTCGCAGCAGATGACTGCCCCTCCCTGAGCCTGGTTCTGCTGGAGGTTTCTTCCTGTTAAAAGGGAGTTTTTCCTCTCCACCGTCACCAAGTGCTTGCTCACAGGGGATCGCCTGATTGCTGGGGTCTTTCTGCAACTGTGGGGGTTCCCCCTACAGTTGATAGTGCTATGAGATGACTGTTGTTGTGAAATGGCGCTATATTAATAAAGCTGAATTGAATTGAATTGAATTAAAAGCACAGGCCCAAATCCCTTCGGCACTGCCTCTCAGCCGCCGTAACACCCCACTGTCCTATAATCATCTCCTCCTGCCCCGGAAGTCCCTCCGACGGAGGCAGAGCCGGCAGGGATGGCCGAGAGGAGCGGGAGCGGCTGGCAGCCCTACGTTTGGCTGCCCGCTCCTTCAGCCTAACGGCTAGTGAGATTAGTTCACCCAGTCTTTCAGGTTTCTCCCGTGCCACCAGCTCATCCCTCAGCTCTGAGCTAAGGCCACGGAGAAAAATACTACACAGCGCTGAGTCCCCCCACCCCACCTCTGCAGCTAAAACCCGGAAGTCCACGGCAAAATCGGCTGCAGATTTACTGCCCAGCTGAAGATTTAATAGGCGGTCAGCTAACACCGTATCCCGATCCGTGTGATCAAAAGTCTCCAGGAAATCTGTTACGAATTGCTGGTAAGTTAATTGAGCGTAGCTGGGTTTCACCATGATCGTGTAAGCCCAAGCTAACGCTCTGCCCTTGAGCAGATTGGAAATAAACCCGATTTTGCTATGATCCGTGGGAAAATCACCCGGGACACGATGGAAAACTGTCTCACACTGCAGCAGGAAACCTCGTGCCTCCCCGAGTTTGCCGTTAAAGTGGGTGGGGGTAGGCACGGGGGTGAGGCGAGGTCAGGAAGGCTGGTGGGCCTGACTAGCCGGAAAATTAGCTGGGGCTGGTGACGCCCTGGCGACCAGGGGGAACGCCTGGAGTCCTTACAGGCGATCCAGCCGGTTGTTAATTAAAGTTAATTGATTCAAAATAACTGTCTGTTGATGGTGAATCAGGTCTACCCGGGCGCCAAGGGTGTTTAGACAGCGCGACAGCGTGCTGTCTGCTGGGTCGTCTTGACGGAGTCGTACTGACATGGCTGTTTGACCCAGGAGACAGACACTGACACGAGAAGACTGTTTTGACAATTATTTATTGAATTAGGTGTGTAATGTGTGTGAAGGTGTGAGTGGGTGTGATGCTGTGGAACCGCTGGGGCTGAGCGAGTCCCGCCGCGACCTGGCAACCCTGGAACACACAAGCACAGATAGATTAGTGCTGTTCGCAGTACAGAGATGTAATGAAGAGTACTGCTTACTTGCAGGTGGCGCTGGAAGGCTCGCGCTGGCTCTGCGGCTCGCAGTGGCTCAGCGTGGGTAACGCTCGGTGCTGTGGAGAGGTGGAGGAGTTCCGAGGAGGAGGAGGAGTGGCTCCGTTATCTGGGGAGACTGGTACGACGCCAGGGAGGTCCACCTGTGCACAGGGGATTACACTTTGACAAGGTAAGTTACTTTGATTCTTACGTGGCGAAGCTTGGCGAGACTGCATCGTGGATGCTCTGGCGAGAGGATGAGTCCGTGACGCGTTGCGTGGCGAAGTAGGCAGATGACTCCGTGCTGAGCCATCAGAGGCACCGGCTTTTAAGGTCCGCAGATGATTGGCGGAAAGTGTGTGCACAGCCAAGGCTGATGACGGCCCAGCGGCTACCATGACACTCACAGTTTGACAGGAGCACCATCCACTACCTGGCAGTGCCTTTGACAACAGCCACACTGGCAAAAAAGTAAAGTGGAGACAAGAACCCCAAAAATATAAATACGAAAACTACACTGAACAAAAAACATAAAAATAAATCACACAAAGAAACAATACTGAATATGTGAAAACAAACTAGAAATAACATCACAGGCAAAGAACTCAGAATACATTATACAAAAAAGGAAAAACAAAAAGCAAAGAAACAGAGCACGGTGAAATCTCTCCGTACACAGATCTTGACAGATCCCCCCCCCCTCCTCCCAAAGGGACGGACACCAGACACCCCTGGTAACATCAAGGGCCCACCCACACTAACAACCCACTCCACAAAAAGGCAAGAACCTCCCCCCCTCCCCCTCTCCGAGGGGGAGGACGGTGTCCCAGGCACGGAGGGACTGAAACAAACCAGAGAAAATAATAAGAACTCCCATGACTTACACCTTAGTAAAACCCAAGCCAGGAGAAAACAAAACAAAACAAAACAAAACAAAACAAAAAAACGGTTAGGATCCACTTTATGCAAAACCAGGGGCCTAGGCCCCCTGGACCAAGGAGTTAGACTGTTCTGGTGGCCGGCCGAAGTCCTAGACCTGGCAGATGGTGAGGTGGTTAGAGTCGGGTGGCCTGTCGGAGAATGTGGGCTACCCAACCCAATGGCACAGTCTGTCAGGAGGTCAACCAGAGTTTTTTTTAGCCACCTAAACAGAAGTGGTGGCCAAGGAGGCGGTTC
This sequence comes from Pholidichthys leucotaenia, assembly GCA_020510985.1. Lineage (NCBI taxonomy): Eukaryota > Metazoa > Chordata > Actinopteri > Cichliformes > Pholidichthyidae > Pholidichthys > Pholidichthys leucotaenia. The sequence goes on along the minus strand of CM035842.1, from coordinate 370,316,445 downwards.
CCCCACGGAGAGGCCCAGTGAAGAAAAGGACAGTGGAGTAGGGGGAACCACGTCAATGTCGGGAAGAGGAGGGGGAACCACGATGGTGTCTGGCAGAGGAGGGGGAACCACGATGGCCCCGGGCAGAGGAGAGGGAACCACAATGGCCTCAGGCTGAGGAGAGGGGATCATGATGGCATCTGGCAGAGGAGGGGGAAAAACGGTGGTGTCTGGCAGAGGAGGGGGAACCACGACGGCCTCGGGCAGAGGAGAGGGGACCACGACGGCGTCAGACAGAGGAGATGGTACCACAGTGCTTTCAGACCGCTCTGCAGCACCCAAGGTGGTCTCAGACTGGGACAGAGCTGCACCCTTAGTGGTCCTGGATTGGGACAAAGCTGCACTCTCGGTGGTCCTGGACTGGGACAAAGCTGCACCTGAAGTGTCTCCGGGCTGGAGAAAAGCATCACCCATGGTGGCTCCCGGCTGGAGCAAAGCAGCACCCTCGGTGGACCCGGAGTCAGCTAAAGCTGCACCCACTGAGGTTCTGGGCCGGGACGGAGCACCCGCGAGGACTTTGACAGGAGGAGCTGGACCCACGGTGATTTTGGGCAGCAAGTGTGAACCCACGGTGACTTCTGGCGAAGCTGGACAATACTCGGTGACCCTGGGGAAAAGCTCAGATGGGAGTGGTAGAGAAACAGGGTCAGGGTCACCGGCAGCAGTGGAGCCCAGCAAGGTGAGCTCATGCGTGGTTGACAATTGCACCTGGCTCTCCCCACCAAGAGAAAGAAAACAACAGAAACCAAGGAGAGCATTTGCCTGAGCTCGAGCTCCACTGCCGTCCAGGACTCCGTTGATTCAGACGATGACGTCTCAGGCCCGGCCCTCTGGAGATCCAGCTCGGACTCTGCTGTGGTGGCTCCATCAGCAGGCATGGTGGTGGATGCAGTCCCGAGACCCCCAAACAAAGTGGCCTAAGCAGGTGGCTCGTCCGACATGAACACAGGAGGTCGGCTTCCTGCTGGTGCTGGATCCACCAGGTCCTCCAGGGCCCCAGGCTCCTCCATCGTCCAGCGGCTCAATTCAGTGGCCAGCGGACACTCTGGGGGTGGGGGGGGGGGAGACATAGATAGATAGATAGATTTGTTTATTTGACAGGGACAGTGCAATAAACATAGACAATTAATCAATGACAATCAATCTGATGTGTTGCACAGAGTGTATAGCTATTAACTAATTTGCAACTCTTGTCCCTGGATGGCCTTTAGAAAGGAGAAACAAGTAAAAAGAAAAAAAAAAAAAAGGAAAGAAAAGGAATACACAATAACCACATACATCAATGCAAAAAACATAAATACATTATAAATACACAATTATAAATATTATAAATATTATAAATACACAAATATAACAACCTGACACACATTTGCCTATTTCAGGCCTCCCTCCCTTCGTCACTCACTATAAACAAACACATTCATTCCTTCCCTTCATTCACTCTCACCCTGCAGACAATCATTTCATACATGGGTACATTCTTGTTTATTTTTCAGCCAGTTTTTAACCTTTTTAGTGAATGTTTTAAAGTCCGTTATTATTTTAATTTCATTTGGCATTGTGTTCCAGATGTGACTGCCCTTGATAGAGAAAGCTGTTTGTCCAAATGTGGTTCTGCGGTGGAATATTTTACAGTTATTGTTAACAGAACTCCTGGTGGCTCTGCTGCTGTCCTGTCTTTGGATGAAACCAGCAAGTGGCTCAGGTGCTGATTTATGGAAACATTTGAAAGTTAATTTCAGTAAACAGAGGTCAATGAAACTCTCAAAACTCAATAGGTTGTATTTTTTTAAAATATTACAGTGATGCCACCTAATGGGCTTTTTGTCCAAGATTTTTAGGGTTTGATTATATAATGAACCTATATGTCTTATTGTGGAAGGGGCTGCTTGAGCCCAGACTGTCAAACAGTATGATATATGAGAAAAAAACATAGAATGCATATACAGTACAGCAGGTTCGTAAGGTATGTAATATCTAATTAATTTAAAGCAGTTCAGATTTTTTTTTACTGTTTTTGAAATTTTCTTTATATGAAGATTAAATTTGAGTTGAGGATCTAGTACAACGCCAAGGTATTTGAATTCTGTAACTAGACTGATGTCATGATCATGTATATTAACTTTAAAACATTGCAGGTTATATTTTTTGATTGAAAAGCACATTGAAACTGTTTTCCGAAGGTTCAGCAACAGATAGTTCTGGAGGAGCCACTCTTGGACATCAACCATACTTGTAGACAGTACATCTGCAGCCTGTGCTGGAGTCTTGGCAGCTGTGTAAATAACTGCATCATCTGCATAAAGTTGGCATGTTGCAGCAGAGCAGTGTAGCGGCAAGTCATTAATAAAAATGCTGAAAAGTAAAGGACCAAGAATGGACCCTTGTGGGATACCCATACGGTTGTTTAAAAGTGAGGATTTATCCTGGTGAACTTCTACACACTGTTCTCTATTCTGGAGATAAGATGCAAACCAGTCTAATGTGTCTGGAGAGAAGTTAAAAGATACCATTTTGGATAAAAGCAAACTGTGGTTTACAGTATCGAAAGCCTTTTTGAGATCTAGAAAAACAGCTCCTACCACATTACCCCTGTCCAAGGACTGTTTGACATTTTCAATAAGGCAACAATTTGCTGTTTCTGTTGAGTATCCTGGTCTAAAACCAAATTGATGTGGATGAAGAAGTTGACTGTCTTGTAAGTAGTCTATCAGCTGTGTAGCTACAACTTTTTCAAGAACCTTAGACAGGACTGGTAAAATAGAGATTGGGCGGTAATTGCTTATATCGTCTTTACTGCCTGATTTATGAACTGGTATGACGACAGCTTTTTTCCAGCCAGATGGAAATGTACTAGACCTAATGGAGAGATTAATGAGATGAGTCAGTGGTTTGATTAATATTTTGCTGTGCGTTTTGAGAAAGGAGGCGCTCATGTTGTAGATATCATTAGTTTTTGAGTTTGACAGTGTTTTGACAGTACCAGCAATTAACTCCTCATTTACCTCATCGATGTGAAAAGAATCTGTTGGAAGTATTGAATTTGTGTTGTTGAGCACATTTGGCGGCACAAAGTTTTTTGTTAAGTCTTCCACAGAGCCCACAAAATATGAATTAAATTCATTTGCCAATGTAGCCTTGTCACTGATGGTCTTGCCATTGATTCTAAGTTCCTTTACCCCCTTCTGAACATTTTTTTTATTAGTTAAGTTATTTAAATGCCTCCATAGGGAACTGTTGTTACCCTTTGCATGATCTATCAGTTTATTGTAATAAGATACTTTTGATTTACGCAGCTCTTGTACCACTTTATTTCTTAAACTTTTGTACACAAGGTGATCATTTTGCAGTTTAGAGGTTAATGATGTTTCAATGCAGAGTCTCGCCTCTTCATAAGTTTTCTTATTTCATTATTTAACCATGGTAGGTTAATCTTCTGTTGTCTACTTTTAATTTGCTTTGTAAATTTTTCTATGGACTTAGTAATTGTTGCAGTTATAAAATTATAACAATCATCTACTTCATATATAGACATGAGCTGCTCCCAATTTTGATTCTCTAAGTAATGTTCAAACTCCTCATTTTTTGATTTGGGAATAATAAAATTTGATTTGTCAATATCGACTCCTCCAAAATACTGTAGTCGCATTTTAGTGAGTTTTCTGACAGCAAGAACCATGTTATGATCTGAGAGACCAGTTACAAGATTATAGGTTCTGGTTATTCATTCTGGTTTATTAGCGAATACCATGTCAATAAGTGTTCTCGATTGTTTGGTTATCCTGGTGGGTCCTTTGATCATTTGTTTGTAATTAAATTTAGTCATGAGGCTTTTCAGTTTCTTTTTTTCCTTATTATCAGACCAGTTGATATTGAAATCACCATAAAATATGGTTTCTCTGCTCCTCTCAAGTTGTTTAACCAGATCACTTAATTCATTATAAAAAGAAGAATTGTGTGAGGGTGGGTTGTACAATACTGCGATGTTGAAATTCATTACCGGTGAGAGGCATACATTAACAGCTAAACATTCAAGTGAAGTATTCAAATCAACCAATTGACATTTAAATTTCTCTTTGATGTAAATTAAAACACCCCCTCCCCTCCCTGGCTGCCTGTCTTTTCTAAAACACTGATAGCCCACAATATCGATCATATTGGTGTCAATGTTACTGTGTAGCCAGCTTTCAGAGAGACAAAGATAGTCTAGATTTGAGTCAGACAGCAACACCGAAATCTCATCTCTTTTGGGGATTATGCTCTGTATGTTTAGATGTCCGCCGAGGATCCCCTTTGGTTTAGCCTTTGCGTTCCAAAGAACTCGTGCATGATTAACAGTTTGGAAAAATAGATGTTGTTTTTGCTTTTGTACAGCACGGTTTTCGGATCTCGCCTCATTTGCAATTTGTTTAACCCCTCCTGTTTCCAAAAGTTTGGACGTAGCGCAGCTGTTTACAGCAGGATCAGATATGTGAGTCTGTTCAGTGCAATTCGACTCACCCGACTCACTATGCCAGGCCGTAGATAGAAACAACCAATTCGCCAGCTCAGATGTTTGTGCTAACCCAGTGGTCTGCTGTTTAATAGTGACAGGTCCAGGGTTAAGGTGAATATCCCCTGCCAGAAGTAGCAGTGCTAACAGTACTTTAACTGTATAGCCTCTGCCATATTGTGATATTTGCTTACCCGTCATGTTTGCCTTGTTTTGGGAGCTTTTTCTCAGGGCTTTTGCAGACCAGATAGAGTACAGGGTGAAATGGCCATGTCCAAATCCATATAAATAAAACTTTTTAGCTTCACCTTTAGTTGAGTTGGCCGGAAAACCCTTCTTGTTGCAGTTACAGAGACACAAAGACAGTAATAAGAATAAGTATATAGGCAGAAAGTGTCCCATCAGACCACTCCTCACTCCGGTGGCAGCCATCTTTTTTGAAGTCATACACTCTCATAGAAACCATACATTCCCAAAGTGCCCAAGATAAGAGACTACCCCACAATAAATATTATATATAGCATGAATACCCTGAAAAAGCACATAAGGGAAAGAAGCAATACAATTCTTTCAACCAGAGTCACTTCCTGTGCTACAAGAGGAAAACCTGAGCGTCCTCAATTGAGCGTGATGCATTCACTGACTGTCCGGCCAGGAACTCCCACTAACATCCTCCTTAGCCTGGAAGTTAAGCACCGAACTGTCCGGGCTCGTCCAAGGCCCTCTTGTACGCCTCGAGGAGGGAATGCTCCATGCCCGAGTAGAGGTGGCAGACAGGTGACAAGTGGAGAGAAGAGGAGCGGCTCCTTGGTTTCTGTTGTCCAGGGGAAACCTACAGCATACAATGCAGCACAACTTAGCCTCCCGTGAACGCACCGTGGCTAACAAACATTCACCACACACACAGACAGTGAGCACGTTCCTTTACTTAGCTGCTTTATCGCCTCTCATCCAGCACTACGGCGTCGCTGCCAGCTGGTCACTCTCCCGGTGTCATTCGGTCCCGTGCGCAGCCGCTGTAAATTCCCACACCGTCCTCTCTCTCCGCTGCGGCCCTCGTGGTCCTCTGTCTTTGTTCTCCCTGAGGGTGAGGGGCTCGATTGCTTCACCAGCTACTTCTGGCAATTTCTCCCTTTTTTGGCACGAGCAGGTTTATTCTCCAGCGGTAGTAACAAAAAAAGCTCAAAACACCAGCTCTAAACTGTGTTTAACTGCGTTTTAAACAGAAACGAAACTGGGAGCCTCAACTTGTGCGTCCTCACCCTACAGGAACTGGAAGTCCTCCTCCATGGAGAGAGCAGGTGAACAGTCTGAGGCTGCAGCAGATGGTGAGGACTCAGAGGACTGCCTAATCTGACCCTCACCGTCAGGAGTCAGGCAAGATAATTTATGCTTAATTATATGAGAAGGAAAAACCACTTGCCTGAACTCCTGGGCTGTGATGTTTTCTGCTGCAGCCAGTTAGGAATCAGCCCTCTTCATGACTTCTGTAGAAGAGGGCCTCCGAGTGAACCCTTGAAGAGCAGCCCCTGCAGTGATGGGCGGAGCCGAGGAGGAAATGGCCAAACCCTCCACAGCGGGAGGAATCATCAAGGAGGAGAAAGAGGCAGCAACAGCAGGAGAAAAAGATGATGGGGAAGTGGAGGTGTTCTTCCGGCGGGGCTTCTTTGCGCAACGGCGGGGAGCAGGAGGTGGAGATGTCGGGTCCTGGAAAGGTGGAAGAGGACCCGGAGAGACCTCCTTCAGCTCCTGGGCGAGATCCGGGAGGAGCCATGGCTTATATTCAAGTCGGAGTTCTGTCTCTGCTAACTGAACCCGCCTACACTCCTCTAGCTCCTAGACCAATGGTATAGGCCACAATTCAGGAAGAGAAGGCGGGGCTGCTGTGTCAGGACTAAACGGTGTCCATTCGGGACCTCCGGGGACCATCTGGTGGATGAGCGAGGGTTCAGGTTCCGGACAGTACGAGCGAGTCTTCCGGCCCCAGGTGTGCTTCTTCTTGAGCTCCGGTGGCACCGAAGGGAGGTCCCTCACCTGGGCACAGAGTTTGCATTTGCGTTTGCGTTTGTGTGTTGACCACCAAGGCAAGGAAAACTGTGAGGCCCGGGTAGCTCCAGAGACTGGGATGAGCCTCGATCACCCAGGGCGCACCATCCAAGAACTTCCAAACCTCGGGATAGCGGGGCAAAACTGCCGATGAGTGTAGCCGCCACACACTCCTCCTCGCTCAGCCCCAGAGCTGAAAAATTCAAGGCAGCAGCCATAACAAAACTCCAGGTGAAAAACAAAAACTGGGGAAGAAGAAGGGAAAAAAAGCTACCTTCGCTGCCGCTGGTGTGAAACAAAACATTAACACAACCTGCATCCGCTGGGTCTCAAACTGGCTGGGATCTTCTGTCATGAATTGCTCCTCGGGACAGAGAGGTGAGAACCACACCTCTCGACTGCAGTTAGTGAAATTTATTAAAGAAAACACAACACAAAGTCCAAAACAGTGCTCAAACACAAAATACAAACAAGCAATCAACCTTAAAGATTAAGCACACGAGAACAAGGACTGCGTTCTGGTGGAGACGAGAAAAGGAGAAACTCAAAATACTGGCAAAGAGAAATGAAAATAACAGCCCTCAAAAAGGATCAGAAACAATTAAACACAAATAGAAACCGGTGTGAATCATATGAGCGGGCTGGGGAGAAGATGACAATCAGCTGTGAGTCATGACAAGAGGAAGCGGGGCTGACAGTTTGACAGGAGCACCTTCCACTACCTGGGGGTGCCTCTGACAACAACCACACTGAGAAAAAATAAAGTGGAGACAAAAACCCCAAAAATATAAATTACAAAACTACACTGAACGACAAACATGAAAATAAATCATACAAAGAAACAATACTGAATATGTGAAAACAAACTAGAAACAACATCACAGGGAAAGAACTCAGAATACATTATACAAATGGGTGTTTTTATTTTTTAGGGGTCCAATGTGTGACACTGGAGGCAAAATTTAAAATTGATCAAATCTGCACATGAAATTGACTAATCACTATCCAATTGTGTCAGGTTTATGAAACTATTAACTATTTTCATAACGGCATTCGCGTTCAGGAACTCTTGAGGATGAGCGCTCACTTCAACTACTTGTAAATGGAGACGTAAACGGGACACTCGGGCTTTTGTTTCCCCGTGTGCCAATGCACTTTGCAATGGCACACGTTTTACACGAAACAACTTCAACACTTCCAGTATTTTTCACGCATCAAAACTCATCAACAGCTACATTTTCATGACATATTAAGATGTGATAACGTGTATACATACCTTCAAATTCTCCCTGTTTGTTGGATAAGACGTAAAATCACAAAAGGCGTAAATGCGGGACACGGAAGTTTGGACCTTCGATAACTTCAATATAAAGTGACCACGGTTAATCCTCTCCACATGGGTTGAGCACATCCGGGGTAGAGAAAATAAAAGTGCTTTCCCAGGGCGCTCACCTCGCCAGACGGGGCTGCGCGCGGCCGACCAAGAACGAAGACGTAAATTTTTTAAAGGACACCATATTCGATGTGTCATAAATGTTTGAGATTTTATTGAAATATTCTACATCTGATCTTCACAAAGACTGATCTCCTTTTTACGTGTATGGTTTGGGATTTGAAAGGTGCAAAGTGAAAAGCATCAGCACTTCCTGTTTTCTGGTTACTTTACCAAATAACTTGCATGTTGCTGCGTAAATTTGGGGACACGGAAATTTACGTCGTACGAGTAAATTTGCAGGGGTCGCCGTACAAAAACCATAGATCCGATCACATTGGGGAATGTTTTATTTTGAATTTGCATTACAACTCTGTTATCTCTTGCATTTTGAGTAGAAAGAGTTACTCAGAGATCACTTTACAGTACTTTGAAATTGATGCGATTTTCATGTCACACAAAAACTGGGAAAAATGAGGGGACACGACCAATAGTTTCGATTCTAACGGCAAAATCAATGATTTTTTTTTAAAACTGCAATGCAAGTCTGAAACTCTTTTATGTTCCCTTGCATATTATAAAAACGAAACCGACATCTGCAAATTACAGAAAAAGAGAGAGCGCTTGAAAGTCGGATACCCCTGATATAGTGCACTGGACCCCCCCCCCCCCCCCCCAAAAAAAACACCCAAATAAGGAAAAACAAAAAGCAAAGAAACAGAGCATGGTGAAATCCCCCTGTGCACAGATCGTGACATACTTACGTTCTGCAGCAGGACAATGATCCAAAACATACCAAGTCCACCTCTGAATGGCTTAAGAAAAACAAAATGAAGATTTTGGAGTGGCCTAGTCAAAGTCCTGACCTGAATCCGATTGAGATGCTGTGGCATGACCTTAAAAAGGCGGTTCATGCTCGAAAACCCTCCGATGTGACTGAATTACAACAATTCTGCAAAGATGAGTGGGCCAAAATCCCTCTACAGCGCTGTAAAAGACTCATTGCCAGTTCTTGCAAACACTCGGTTGCAGTTGTTGCTGCTGAGGGTGGCCCAACCAGTTATTAGATTTAGGGGCAATAACTTTTTTTTCCACACAAGGCCATCTAGGTTTGGATTTTTTTTCCTCTTAATAATAAACTGTCATGAACCTCCCCTTGTGCTTTTACACAGCGCACGGAGGAGGAAACGGAAGAATGGATTTTGGCGCAGGAATTCACCACAACACATTTATTAAACACAAAGGCAGACAGTTCTAAAATAAAGACTAACAAAAAGGTTGCTGTGTACACAAAGATGGCTGACGCAGCAAGCGTGCAACAGGCAGACCACTGTGTACCGTGGCCACAGACAAAGAATACAAACAACGTATACGCTCGGGAGAACTTGGAGTCCTTTAAGAGGCTCAGCTAGCTGAGGAGGGAGAAACTGGGCAATAGAGCCTAAGCATAGCAACAATACTGCACAAAGAAACACTAACACTTTTACTCACAAAAACAGGAGCAGTCCAAGTAGTCCAAGCCTCCTATGAGCACACACACAACCCTTCAGAAACATACCCGTCCAGACGGCGATTAACAACCGTATGTCAAGCTCAATTGTCCAGCAGTGCTTGACTGGCAAAGGCCGCCTAAGTACAAACACTGCTGGCACCACAAATTGGGCACACCTGGGCGAGACGTGGGAAAGATAATTATTGAGGAGGAATCAGATGGCTGTCAAAAGAGAGAGGGGGCGTGGTCGGACCAGCGAGTGTTAGACAACGCCCACATGAATGTAGGTAAAAGAGGCTGCTTAACAGCCGCCGGCCAGAATGGTGGCTACAGGCACGGAAAAGAAAAGGACAAAGACATGAAAACCAACAAGAACTCAAAAGATAACACAATACATAAATAACCGGATACCTGAGCCACAGAGAACAGTCAGAACCGAGCCTACAGGAAAACACCGGCTGGGTTCGTGACATAAACACCTTAACTTAAACTGCATTTTGTGTTTACTTGTGTTATATTTGTCTAATATTTAAATTTGCTTGATAATCTGAAACACTTAAGTGTGACAGACATACAAAAAAATGAGAAATCAGGAAGGGGCAAACACTTTTTCACACCACTGTATACTATAAGAGAAGAACTTTAAACTACAACTTTTATTGTCAGACAACATCTTTATACAGCAAGGATTTCAATTTGGTTTAAAAGCTGCAGGCAGAGAAACTGTGATGTGCAGTTTTCACTCTATGCCTTAGGTTATATTCTATATAGTGTTTATTGGAATAAAGCAAACGTTTTTTCACAAACAACTTTTTTTTTAAATTAAAAACATTACTTTTCAGTTGAAGATGAAGTCTTACACATAGTTGACCTAATTAAACAATATTACCTGAGAGGGAGTGCAGTATCTATGAATATAGTAACTGCAGTGATTCATCTTCAGCCCTCTGTAGTTAGTATATTCAGTGATACTGCGTGGCCTCACTTGTATTATTGCTTTTATATACACAACAGTTCTGCAAGCTCAATGTATTAAATGACAATGCCAGAAGACAACATATTATGATGTGTGTGTAGCGCTCCCTTTAGTAGTCATATTAATAAGGGAGAGCTTTTGAGTTCTTTTAAACTCTGTTGTGTTAATAATAATGACAATGGTTTGCATTTATATTGCACCTTTCAAAAAACCCAAAGCACTTTACAATGAAAATCCGTTATTCATTCACTCCACAGACAGAGGTAGCGGTAAGCTACTACTGTGGCCACAGCTGCCCTGGGGCAGACTGCCGGAAACGTGGCTGCCAATCCACACCAGTGGCCTCTCCGACCACTACTGAACATTTATACACATTCATACCCAGTGTCATCGACACTGGAGGCAGTTTTGTACTGGAGGAACATGTCCACATCTGTCGGCATGCCATGTGAGCGTTTGTGCCTTTTTCATGGTCATATTTCTTACAAGTTGCTGTGGTAGATAATATGGATACTATGTGAATTTGTAGTTGATAATTGCAAATAAATGGTATGATACCGCACTATTGTGTAGTATTGCTTAATAATTATGAACCTTTTCAGTAAACTGTAATGGAGAAGAAAGGAGGGGGAAAAAAATGAAAACCGACCTGAAAGATTCACTAAACCATGATGTTGATTTAAGGTGGAATTGCCCAGCCCCAGTGTATGATCAGTGCAATTATGACAGTCTTATTATTATTACGACAGTCTTATAATAATAATAATAATAATAATAATAATAATAATAATAATAATAATAATTATTATTATTATTATTATTATTATTATTATTATTATTATTGTATTAAAGCCACGGTGATCCAGGAGCTGGTAGCTACAGTACTTGTGGATGCATGTTTAGCATTGTTTTGATTAGTTACACTGATTTTATGGGTTTAGAAGGGGGAACAAAATAGGACAGAACATATATAAGGTGAATTAAAAAAAAAAACTACAATCAAAACAAAGCAACAACATAAAATTTGAGCATTTACAGGGAGAGAATATTTAATCTGATTCATGAAATGCATTTTGTGCTTTTGTCTTTTCACTTTTGGCAATATATTTGTATTTCCATTTAGGTATGTTGGACAATGCATAAAATCTGCCCACTCCTCCCCCTTCTTCTCTATGTATAGTGTGCACGGCTTCCTGCACTGAAACTGAACGCTGGCAGCAGATGTGAACAGTCAGTGAGGGGCAGAATCTTACAGTGTGGACTTAATGGTTACAAAAACAACACATTTAACCTTGGACTTTCAAATATTGGCAGAGATTTCTAAAATAAAAGATGTTCTATGGCAGTGTTAATTTGCAGTTGCAACTAATTTCCAAAGCATGTGTGATTGCACCACTGTGTCATTTTGGGCTGTTGTGCTATACTTTCACTGATGATAACAGCTATATTTAAAACAAAAAATTCATAATTAATATTGGGTTGATAATACACAGTAAATGCAATATGCAATAATGTAAAGTGTCATTAACAGTAGTTGTGTGGTGGACACAGTACACATGGCACTCCACCCAGGACAAGGGGGCTGGTGGGGGAGAAGACAGAGATTCTAATGGCGAAAGCTGAGAGGATCCAACCAAACAAAGATGTGCCTTTCACCCCCTGCCGCTGCAGGCTGACACCTGAGGACGCAGGGGTGCAAATGTATTGTAGCAAGACCTGCTCGGTGACATGTGGGCCAATGTTATGTTAATGTGTGTGCATGTCTTGCAGTCTGAATATTAATGTGTTTACCCTGAGTGCCGGATATGGGAATTAAAGTGTATCAAGGAGTTCGCTCAGGCACTCAGGTTTTAGAGTTTCTGTGTTTATGTTGGAAGTGGAATAAAGTTTGTGTGTCGTTAGCTCGCTGCCTCTTCTGCTTCCATCTTCCACAGTTGCCCTTTTTGTTTAGTTATGCATACAGCACTTACAAAACGCACAGAATTTAAATTGTGTAAAGATAAATTCAGCAATATAATATCTTTGCAGTGATAACCTTGGCCACAATAACTGTATTGTGAAAATCTGATATCATGACAGCCAAGGTCACAGAATATAAATTGAACATAAAACCACATGTCAGCAGTGTGTCAGCTGGCCATTTGTAGCCGTTTCATCCCTTCCATCATGGCTGTCTGGAAAAATGGACATTTGGAAGCAACAGTGAACATGAGGGCTGTGCGATCATGCCATCTTTTTACAGGCAGACAAGTGGCTGTAATGGCTACCTGCCGGGATCTGTCTGAACTGGCACTCAGACATGCACCTCCCGAGTGCCTCTGCACCCACAGTTCTCACATCAGTAGACACCAGATGGATGCTAGCGATGGGAAGAAAGTACAAGTGTGACCCAGAGCTCTAGCCATATGTGAGAGAGCAGAGCGTAGCTTCAAGATACTTGCTGGAGCTCAAATGTGCAGTGATCACAAGCTCTGCATATCTAATCAGATAAATGTATAAAATAAAATAAAACCGCTATCCAAAGCTGCATAGGGACTGTGAACATCCCCAGCAGTGGTATAGAGAATCTCTAAAAATTATAGCTCCAGGCAAGGTTCATAACTGATTATTCTAGGAAACATTTGACCCATCAGGCACAGATTTCATGCTTCCACTATGAGCTTCTCCAAAAAAAAAACTTGGGTTCTCTGAACTGCAATGATCAGTTTCAACACAGAAAGGAAAGATGAACTGGAAACACAGAAAGTCATTCATTATTTCAGCTGTGTGTGGATGATGTCAATCCAAAGCAAACACAATCAATTTAAGGGTAATGATTAAGAGGAATTCTCTGTTCTAATAGATTCAGAAAACCTTAGGAAAGGCAAGGCAAGTTTATTTGTATAGCGCATTTCATGCACAAGACAATTCAAAATGTTTTACATAAAAACATTAAAGCATTACAGCAAGATGCAAAAGGAATCTACACATTAGAAGGGCTTGAACCTCCTTTCCTTTACTTTTATTTGCTATACGTGAAAAGAAAAAAAAAGACGGACAATGTTTTGACTAACCCAAATAGTCTTAGTTTGTGTCAATCCCTTTAAAGAGCCTTAAACTCTTTATCGGGGGGCTCTAACCAACTTCTTTTCTTTTATGAGGGTGGCCCTCAAACCCTCCCTTAAAGTTTAAACATATATTTTACAAAAACAAGAATTTAAAAGCAAACTAAAGAGTAAATTAAAGAGAAACAAAAACTGGCTAAAATAGAATATGACAAAAATAAAAGTTACAGTACATTGTAGGCTACTGGAAGGCTGTGGCAAATAGGTGTCATAACCCGAGTGTCGGTTCTGGCCACACTCGGGTCTCATATCTTTTTGTTCCCTGGCTTTGGCAGCTGAGGGTTCCTTCCAGCTCCTCGGGCTCTTATTGTGAAGGCGCCCGGGGGAGCTCCCTGCTGTCAAAGTCAGCTGCTGCTCTGCTGTCATTAGCAGCAGCTGTGCCGCGTTGGGGTCATTAGCCGCCAGAGATATAAGCGGGTGCTAAATGTCCTCCAACGCGGCAGTCTCTGTTATATCCTGTTATATCCACCCGTCAAGTTCAGCTACGTGCTGTTATATCCTGTTATGTTCACCTGTATGTTCAGCCACGTTCCGTCGTGCTCCTGTTATTCTCCTTGCTCATCGTGGTTAATGGACTTGGGAATCCCCGTTACCCGTCTGTTAACGGTCCCATTGTAAGGTACGCTCTGTGTGACTGTATCTTTGTGATTATCTCGTCTGGCGCATCGGGGGTTCCCCGGCTCAGACTTCACCCAGCCACTGTATGTGTTCTGTGTGTGTTCATCCTTACTCTACAATAAATTACCACTGCAAACTCTCTGGTGACTGAGGCGTCTTGTGACGGTCCGTGAGGGCCGTCGTGACAGTAGACTGCCGTCTAACACCCGGAGAGGAGGCGTTGTTTCGAGACGCCATTCACCGTGCAGTTTGCAGTAGTGGACTGTTTGTTCCTACCTGTCTGGGTGCCGTGTTGAAGCATGCCATCGTGGAGGTCTCGTGCTTGGAGGCAGGACGCTGTTCTCGCTGACACCCTCGAGCGCGTGGACAGAGTCCTTGTCGCTGCCTCCCTCCTCGAATACAACAGCGAAGTGCCCTGGTACCTGGACCTAGCCGAGGAAATTCTGGATTCTCTTCCCCGCTTCACTAATCATCCAGAGGTAAGCGTGAGGAGAGATGACATCGCCGCCCAGCGTGAGATACTCCGAGGGCTGGAGGGAAATCCTGGCAGGGAGCCGAAGCGGAGGAGACGTCGCCCCTCGCTTCGGGATCCTGCTCCTGCCTCCGTTCCGGCCCGGGAATTCGCACCATCCGGAGGTCTTTTCCCATCGGGCATGTCGTCACTCGGGATTCCCCCAGAGAAGCTGCAGATGACAGCAGATAAGATCTGGGACCGGGTGGCTGCTGCTTGCTCCGCTAAGAATCCTCCAGCGTGTATGAAGCATGTGGTGGCGGCAGTTAGACTCGTGGAGAGGAATCCAGCGCTGCGTGAGTTTCCTGAGTTTGCTGACTTGCTTGCCGCCGTTTCTGCTCAGGAACGGCGATTTCCGGACCTCACCTTCGCCTCTCCCCCTACAAGGAACCGTCGTCACTCCGGCTTCCAACCTCGGCTAGAGCCCCGTCTGGATGCTGTTCCGGGTCGCCGCAAGGGCTCAACCCCCCACACAGCTGTCACTCCTGCGCCTCGTCAGAGGGGAATCCCAGCAGCCTGTTCTTCTCCCGGGCCCTCGCCTGCTGTCCCGTCAGCGCTCCATGCCCGACTGACCCCGGCTGTCGCCCCCTCCTCCTCATCGCCTATCCTGGCTGCTGTGTCACGAGAGCTCCGTTTCGGCGAGCTTCATCCCGGATCCGCCTCGAGTGGCCTCATCTCGTCTTCCCAGAGGGCCCTCTGTTGCCATCCAGCGGGGAAAGGAAGGAATGACGTCCCCCACAGCGAGGACCATCTTACCCTTAGGGGAAAGGCAAGTGCATGATAATTTCTCTTCTTTTGATATTGTTTTGCCTTGTCTGACTCCTGGGGGTGGAGTTCGGGGTATGCAGCCCCCCGAGCTCCCTCCACCCGCTGTGGACGAAAGTAATAACCCTGCTTCCTCTGTGTCTCCCCCCGCTGAGCGGTCCTCGACGTCAGGCCAACGTCGCTGGATGAGGAGGGGGCCTGCGGTTCTGGAGAGCCTGGTTCCGGTTCCGCAGGCACGCCATGGGCGGAGGAGGAGAGCGGACTGCAGCGTGGAGCCATCGCCGATGAAGAAGCGTCCCCGGGGTTCCACGGAGGAGCGGTCCGGTCCAGCAGGGCGAGATTCTCCTGCCACCATGCCGTGCGGGCCACCGGCGTGGACATCGGTGCCGGAGGACTCTCTGGCTGCACGCACCATCATGCCAGCAGTGGAGCCCGACGCAGCTGAGTGGGAGCCTGAGGACGACCTCCTGACTTCTGAGCCCGGATCATCGCAGTCCTGGACGGCGTCAGAACCCGAGCTCAGGCAAGTGCTCTGTTTTATCTTTCTTCTTCACCTTTTAGAGCACTTTTGCCTGTCTCAAGGGGAGATGAGCCGGGTGCAGCCACCCGCTGCATCCGAGCTTATCTCGCCGGGTTCTGGCGCTGCCGGTGATCCTGATCCCGGGTTTTCTCTCTTGTGTGAGTCTTCTCCCAGGGTCGCCGGCGAGGGGCTGCTCTCGCCTGCTGCGCCAGAGGTTCCGGTTTCGGGGTTGGAGGTCGAGTCTGGTGCCACGCCGACCGGGCCCACCGGGAGTGCTGTTCCAGTCCAGTTGGGGTCCACCGGGAGTGCTGTTCCGGTCCAGTTGGGGTCCACCGGGAGTGCTGTTCCGGAGGCCCAATCGGGGTCCACCGTGGGTGCTGCACCAGCAGGTCCTAGGTTCGGTGAGGGAGCTGCAGATCCCCAGCCACCGGATGCTGGACAGGCTCGTTTTCTTCTTCACTCTCATCTCCACCATCATCCTCCTCGTCTCCCTGAGGAGCACTACCCATCTCCACCTGGGGCCGTTGGGGTCCCAAACGCTCCGCCCGGTTTCCCCTCATCTCCCCCCTTTTCTGCGGGACCACCGGCTGCTTCTTCCCAACGGTTCTGGTGGGCTGGTGTTGCGGGGCGGCCGCCTGAAGGGCTGTCTCGTTGGTTTGGTTCTCTGGGTCGGCCCCCCAACCTGTTTATCTTCCTGTGCGGCGACCTGCTCCGGCCGCCTGAAACTCTCTTCCCCCGAGCATGGGACTGGGGTAGGCCGCCCGAACTGTCCTCTTTTCCCCTCGCTGTTCTGTGGCCTCTTGTTGCCGGATGACCCCCCCCCCCCCCCCGAACCTTTTGCCCCCATCCCTCCGGGCCTGGACTGCGCCCTTTCCGGGTTCCTGATCTCGTCTGTGGAACTGTTGGGGTGTGTGTGGGGGGGAGGGGGATTGTTTTGTGTTTTTGTGTCACTCTGTTTGCCCAAGGGTGTGTTGCCTATTTTGTACTTATTGTGGGGGGGTTTTTCTCCCTACCTTTGTAGCCTTGTTGGTTGTTTGTCTCTCTCTCCCTCCTGCCAGCGCCCCATCCACCCACCCTAGGGGGGTGGGGGTGGGGGGCTTGGGTGTTACTCAGGCCGCTCAGAGCTCGGCCTTGAGGGGGAGGTACTGTCATAACCCGAGTGTCGGTTCTGGCCACACTCGGGTCTCATATCTTTTTGTTCCCTGGCTTTGGCAGCTGAGGGTTCCTTCCAGCTCCTCGGGCTCTTATTGTGAAGGCGCCCGGGGGAGCTCCCTGCTGTCAAAGTCAGCTGCTGCTCTGCTGTCATTAGCAGCAGCTGTGCCGCGTTGGGGTCATTAGCCGCCAGAGATATAAGCGGGTGCTAAATGTCCTCCAACGCGGCAGTCTCTGTTATATCCTGTTATATCCACCCGTCAAGTTCAGCTACGTGCTGTTATATCCTGTTATGTTCACCTGTATGTTCAGCCACGTTCCGTCGTGCTCCTGTTATTCTTCTTGCTCATTGTGGTTAATGGACTTGGGAATCCCCGTTACCCGTCTGTTAATGGTCCCGTTGTAAGGTACGCTCTGTGTGACTGTATCTTTGTGATTATCTCGTCTGGCGCATCGGGGGTTCCCCGGCTCAGACTTCACCCAGCCACTGTATGTGTTCTGTGTGTGTTCATCCTTACTCTACAATAAATTACCACTGCAAACTCTCTGGTGACTGAGGCGTCTTGTGACGGTCCGTGAGGGCCGTCGTGACAATAGGGGAGTTTTTAACATGGTTTTAAAGCAACTGAGAGTTTCAGGAGCCCTGATGCTTTCTGGGAGTTTGTTCAACATGTGAGGGACATTAAAACTAAATGCTGCCTCACCATGTTTGGTTCTAACTCTGGGCACAGATAGTAGGCCTGACTCTGATGATCTGAGGGCTCTGGGTGATTCATAATGGACTAGCAGATATGAAATGTATTTAGGCCCTAAACAATGCAGAGCTTTATAAACCAACAGCAGTATTTTGAAATCTATTCTTTGACAGACAGGAAGCCAATGAAAAGATCTGAGGACTGGAATTATATGATCCACTTTCTTGGTCTTAGTGAGAACTCGAGCTGCAGCATTCTGAACCAACTGCAGCTGTCTGATGGACTTTTAGGGAGACCTGTGAGGACAGCATGCAGTAATCCAGTTAACTGAAGATAAATGCATGGACACGTTTTTCTAGATCCTGGTGAGACATCAGACCTTTAATCCTCGTTATATTCTTTAAAATATAATAGGCTGACTTCACTACTGTCTTAATGTGGCTGTTAAAATTCAGGTCTGAGTCCAGAACCACACCCAGATTTCTGGCTTGGCTGTTGGTTTTTAGCATCATTGATTGAAGCTGAGTACTAACTTTGAGTCTTTCTTCTTTGGCTTCAAAAACTATTATTTTGGTTTTGTCTTTGTTTAACTGAAGAAAATTCTGGCACATCCACTCTTTAATTTGACCAATGCATTTGATTGCGTTTTAATTGGGCCAAAGTCTCCTGGTGAGACGGTTATGTAGATTTGTGTATCATCTGCATAACTATGGTAATTATTGTTTTTATTATTTGAGCTAGTGGGAGCATACAGATGTTGAAAAGCAAAGGTCCAAAAATGGAACCTTGGGGAACTCCACAGGTTATTTTTTTTTCTCTCAGATGTGTAACATCCAAAAACATTTCTGACATCATTGCTAAAAACAACAATAATGCACGCACCTTGTTCACTACTGTTGACAGGCAAACAAATCCCCCTGTGTCAGTAGCTCCTGAACTTCTATCCAACTGTGCCTGCAATGACTTTGCCTCCTTTTTACTGACAAAATTCAGAAAATTAGACAGTCAGACAGTGCTTCTATGCCAGGGGGTGGACATGTACTTCCTCTGTGCCCATGTAGAGAAGACGTAAACACCATGGCAAAATTTTTTCCAATCAATCATAAAATCTTTGACATCATACGCCACCTGAAATCCACTACCTGCTGCCTTGATACTCTCCCAACAGAGTTTTTTAAAAATGTTTCATACTGTATGGCCTCAGATCTACTACAGATCATAAATATGTCTCTGCGTTCAGGTGTCTTCCCTCAGTCCTTTAAAACAGCTGTTATCAAGCCACTTCTAAAAAAGAGCAACCTAGACACCTCACTCATGAACAGCTATAGGTCTATATCAAATCTCCCTTTTCTTAGTAAAATAATAGAAAAAGCTGTTTTTTCAAAAATTGTACAACTTCTTGACATTAAATAATTGCTTTGATTTCTTCCAGTCAGGTTTTCGGCCACACCACAGCACTGAGACAGCTCTAATTAAGGTCCTTAATAACAGCCACTCAATACAGATAATGGCAACATTTCAGTCTTGGTTCTACTGGACCTCAGTGCTGCATTTGACACAATCGACTAGAACATCTTAGTAGACCGGCTGAAAAACTGGGTGGGACATTTTGGTACATCACTTAGCTGGTTTGAGTCCTATTTAAAAGATAAGGACTATTTTTTTTTTTTTTTTTTTGATTTTGTATACTTTATTGATCCCCAGAGGAAAAATTGAGGGCATCCACCTGGATGGATGAAGCAGCCACGGTACGGTGCTATCCCTTTACCATTCACACACACATTCACACCTAGGGCCACTTTTAGAGTCTCCAATTAACCTAACCTGCATGTTTTTAGCATTTCTCCATGGAGGTTTCTTTTAATAATTTACACAAATATTTAAACAAAACCTTATGAAGAAAAGTATGACTACAGGAGAAAGAAAACTGACACAGAGGCTGTCATATGCGTGTGTCTTAGCGCAGCGCATATGGGAATTGAACATGAAAACCAAAATGCAGGAGTAAGTTGAGTGTGTTTCGTTGTGTATGGGATTTGGGTGTCTAGGATGCCGTGCCCACCCACAGGATGAAGTCAGGTGGGCACGGCCCACTCTGTTTATAGTTGAGCATTCTGTATAATAAAGTTGAGTTGGATGTCCCTCAAGAAGCTCTCCGTCTTGTGTCATTTTCCCAACATAACATTTGGCGACGAGGAGACCAATGGGAGCGTGCTGGTTTAATCAGCGGCTGTTGCCATTTCTGGAGAGCCCAGGTGAGCTGATAATTTTGTGGCCGCAGTGGAGACGGGAATTCGAGGAGTATGTCGACTCATTGGGTTTCCCTTGGCTTGACGGGAGACAGTGGTGGGCCCTCCTGGCCTGTAACCTCGGCGCGGAGGGCTGAAGAATTCTTGACTTGCTGGGCACGAGTGAGGGCTACGTGGAGGCTGTCGGGTTCAGGCGCACTTCGCAGAGCGGACAAGGGCCAGAGAGTTGCGGGAGAAGAGGCTGGTGGCGCTGGACACGCCGAAGCTAGTTAGCTTGGGAGAGCTAATGGCTCAGTCGGAGCCTATGGACAGGCTAGCTGACAGGTTAGTTTTGTGCCGAAACAGGGCTAAGGGCACGAAACTGGGCTTCGAGGCAGAACCGGGGCCACGTGTGAAGGAGACACTGGCCACTGACGACAGCGGACAAGGTGTCAACATCGCTCAACCTAAAAGGATGGTCTGGACCGCAACGGGTGGTAGAACTGGACGGTGTGAGGGTGCCCATGCTGTTAGCCACCGTCACCCCGCACTCCATCATGAGTGATGCCTGGGTTTGGAGGCTCACACCCCGGCACCCAGATGCAGCCGAACTGCCGGACGACGCGGACCCCGGGAACGGCAGGTGCATCACGCTGGCGGTGCAGTATGGTGAGAAGACCATGCCCGCGTTTAGGTTCCAGGTGGCTTGCCGGGGCGAGAATGTGATGGGGTGGGACCTGTTTGATGAGCTGGGTTTCACTTTTGAAATTGGTGGACAGACGGTCAGTGGCCCAGGACCAGTTTGTACGGGCTTTGCAGACATGGGTGCAGCCGAAGATCTTAGTGTGGGTGAAACGGACAGCGAATGGGACTCAGAGATTGACTACAGCTTGGATGATGATGATGAGATGGAGGATGAGCAGGACCCGGAATTGCCCTCGCCCCTCGAGCAGCCAGAACTGGAGCGTAGATGGAGAGAGCCTGAGTTAAGTGCGACCAACACCGGCAGAGAGGTGGCACAGCAGAAGTTAGCCCCGCAGTTGGAGGCCATGCAGTGGGAGGCTGGACAACGGTTAGGTGAGACCAGAGAGGCTGACAGCCCAAGGGAGGAGCAGCAGCCGCAGGACACAGTGACAGTGCTACAGAGCGCCAACACCGACAGCGCTGAATGCAGCGGTGAGGAGCCCAGGTCAGTGAGCGGGCCCGACGAGGGTGATGGTGCGTGTCCTGGAAGTGAACAGGAGCCGATTACGGAGGCTACACAACATGACACAAGGAACGAGGGAGTCGAAAGCTGCATCGAGGTGCCTGGACCGGAGAACGATGCCGGTGAGGATGACGCTGTGAACCACGAAGGGGAGCAGCAACGGCCGAACACGGTGGCAGTGTGCGGCACTGAGGAGCGGGCTTCGGTGGCCCCTGGAGCACGACCACGGGGGGTCAAAGTGTTCGAGACCAAGAGAGAAGAGAGCAGAGTGGAAAAAAATTGGCACGGTCCTACAGAGCGCCAAACGCCATCGTCAGGATGAGGGTTTGGTCCAGGTCGGCGGGACAGCACAACTCAGGAAGGAGGTCCTGAGACGACATGGCCGGCATGGGAGACCGCGTAGGGTTTCCCTGCGGGTCGATGGCGGGGCTCGGCCCAGAAAGAAAAAGCCAGTTTGGAAAGTTGGAGAACGGTTGGCCAGAGAGGGGTGTTTCGACCCTGGGGGGCGGCAGCGGCCGGACTTGAGAATGCCATGGGGATGCCCAGGCCCTCTGTGACTGTGTAGAAGATGGTGGCTACCCAGACGTTGGGGTTACCTAAACTTTTATTTTTTTTCTGATGTGAATGTCTGTATGTACAGTATATGTGAATGAATATGTGCTGTTTCACTGTTTGGTGCCCCGGTAAATTTCTTAAAACAAAAAAAGGGAGAAAAGAGAGTGGGTGCGGTAGGCATGATGAGGTGTGTAGTTGCGAGCCTGTGTTGAGTGCTTGCATGACAATTTTATTGACCTGTGTGGTGACATGCCTGTTATAGCACTGAATTTTAGCGTGTTTTGTTTAATTGGCTTGTGTTTGTTAAATTTTGTAGTCAGAACAGTGGGTAATTATGTTTAGGGTGAATTTGAGCCCACCTGGTTTATCTGACCTATTTTTTTTTTTTTTTTTTTTAATTGAATGCCCAACGTAGTTTCACTGAGAATGCCCATTGTGGGGTGGGAGTTGGGGTGGGGGCCGCCAGTAGTGTATGTTTTGTGATTTTACGTGATGTATATATATATAGTATTATTATGGGGATTGTTTTAGAGTTAGAGACACAGCTTTATTTTGTTCTGTAAAATTGTTTTTTTTAGCGGCAGAATGTCCCTCTCAGCTGTGTAGGAAGTGCTGGCCGTCTGCCCGGCCCCCCAGCCTTAGTTGTGTGAATGGATAGAAGTTTATTTATTTTTGTACATATGTTCTTCCCTTTTAGTGTGTGAGTCGGGTGACAAATTAGGGTGGGTTGTTTGTGTGCCTGACATTTTTTTAAGGGGGGCGGGGGGATGTTGTGTATGGGATTTGGGTGTCTGGGATGCCGTGCCCGCCCACAGGATGATGTCAGGCGAGCACGGCCCACTCTGTATATAGTTGAGCGTTATGTATAGTAAAGTTGAGTTGGATGTCCCTCAAGAAGCTCTCCGTCTTGTCATTTTCCCAACATAACCTGTTTTATTAACAAAAACGTGTGGGTGTACAACATACAAACAATGAAAGTCACTAGCTAACGAGGGTGACTGCCAGGACGCTCAACAGCTTGCGGGAAAATGGAAGAAGAGGAACCCAGGACACTTCCAGACAGAACCGGATGGCGTGGGCAATATAGGAAAAATTTACTGAGCTGGAGCAGTCCGTGGCAGTCCCAGTTAGCCGTCCCAGTGGAAAAAAAACAGCAGTAAGCAGGCTGGTGGAAAAGACAGTCCTCGACAGCAGGCCAAGCGGTCTAGTTCTACGCTGAGGGAACAAACACTGTCTGGAAACAATGACCCAGCAATGCACATCAGTGAACACGAAACTAAAATACTACAACTGATTAATCAGCTGAGTGCATGCCGGTGTGTGTAATGAGTGCGCTGATGTGTGAGCATGTGAGTGAGAGTGAATGATGTGTGCGTGTGCAGAGACAGCATGCGTGTCAGTGAGTGAGTGCACTGAGTGAACACAAATGACAAACAGCTGTGGCCCTGACAGGAGGAGGGGGGGGCGTGGCTGTCGGCTGTCAGGAAGCAGGCGAACCCCAAGGCTCTCAGCAGCCTGACAGACGATAGACACAAAAGAAATAATAAAGTGAACCGAGCCACGTCATGGAGCAGGGTAGGAAAAAAACTAAAACCCTGCTCATGACAGAGGCCTTCAAAATACATGTGGATTTCTCTGATTTTAAAATGTAATGTCCTCAATATCAAAGCATGCAGACTGTTATCATTATCAGTCACATCAAAATCCATGTTAAATTGTAGCTCACTGTTTGCATGAAACTAACAAAATTGTCAGTTGAATCAATTGCAGTTTTTCTGTGATAATGGTCCCTCTTGTAAATACAAGAGCTGAGTAAATATACTAAACAGACAAAAAATATCATAGGCATGAAAACATCTGAAGGGTTTTCATTGTCTAATACAGTTCTCTCTTATTATTTTGGCCCAGTCATGCAAACTGAAGAAATATCAACATTTTTTTTTTTTCCTTTTTGTTAGCCCTTTTTTCCTGTGAGCACAAATTCCAAAAAACACTTAAAATAAAAGTAGGCTTTATAGACTAGACTTTGGGCTGTATTGTGATGATCTATTCAACAGTCCATCTTCTACAGCACAAAACCCATTCATGGGGAATGTCCAAGTTCATTGTCAAGTGTTTAAATAGTTTCTATATGATGCACAGTATTGGTCTGTAGCTTTTGGAAGACAGTGGGTTTTTGCCTGGTTAAAGGAGCACTACTACTTTTGCTGTCCTCCAAATTTACATTTTCATGTGATGATTGCAGTTCTGCAATCATCATGTGATGATTGTGATGATGATTGCAGTTCTAACAAGAAACAAGAAACAAAAAATAGGCTCACTCAATGGAGAGGTCAGTGCTGTCCTTACGAATTTGGATGAAATTGCTTCAGCAAGCTTCATAGAAAAGCTTAAAGTTGGAGAACACCTTCCTGATCCATAAAGGATCAAATCAACAGGCCAATGTCAAACGAACAGCATTCATGCATGAAAAATATATGCAATTCACAACTTTTTGAAGCACTACAGAATTTCTAAAGCCTCCAGATCGATATGTCTATTGATTTACTACCTTCCTGTGTACTGAATGTTTTATTGGTTTTGATCACGTCGACTTTTACAACGGAAACAAGGTTATTTTGGACAGAGTTTATATTATGAATGGATTACAGTGAGGCTTCAATAGTGAGGGAAAGCAGTTCCTATTATCTGTGTACGCTGTCATGTTACATTATTGTCATGAGCTGAGCACAGCAGGTTTCCGCCTTGCCCAGTCTCATGGCTCTTTCTCTGTATTTATATATTTGTTATATTTTGTGCTTTTTGGTTTCTGTTATTCTCACATTGTTTTCCATTTTCCTGTTTATATCTTAATTTGTCACGTTCTTATTTTGTAATAATTTGAATTTAGATATCAGTCCGCATTTGTTGATATTTTATTCTGCATATCTTTACTGTCGTGTTTTTTTCACTGGGTCTGAACCGCTGTCAGTGACATTTCTGGGGTTTTGCTCCATGTGGGGTCGCCCCGTCAGCTGTCAGCTCCACTGGCTCCTCTCTCGTTGCCCCCACCTGGTCCTAATTATGAATCGTTGTAACATTCTGTCAGCTGATGTGACCCACACCAGTCATTGCTTATGTAAATTTGTTTTTGACCCTTTTAAGGGCAGTTATTTTCATTGCCCGTTGCCGCTGTCTTGATTGAGTTTCTCTTCAGCTCCGCCAGAGCCCTGTCCCTGCTCTGGTGTACCTTATCAGTAAGTTTGCTCTCTTGTTTGTATTTGGTATTTGAGCACAGTTAGACATATGTTGTGTTATTTTCAATAAAACCTCACAAACTCACAGTTCAACGCATGGATCTCACCTCTCTGCCCCGAAGGGCAATTCATGACAATTCCTGTATATCTTAAACAATGATGTATAATATGTATAGACAGCTCTGTATTGGAGCTCTTTATTATCCATGGATTTTTTTTTCTATAATGGAATGTCAAGTGGTTAATTTGGACAAAAAAAAAAAGTTTATCACTGTAATACAAATGAATAGTAATGAAACAGAGATGATATACATGGATTCCATAGTTTGAGAGGTTCATTTGTTTTGTCCCTCTGGCAAGTGCTCTTTGCTTCATTTGCATAAGTTTCATTACAATAATTAGCCTAATTGTTTATAATCTTATCAGTGTTCTATTTAAATGCTCAATCTGTAGAGTTTTCTTGCAGAATTCTGGGATAAAAATTGTCAGTCAGGGCTTTACTATACTACATAAATTGATACAAGAAATTGGAGCAGGGACATGTTATAAATACATCAGTGTAGGCTGATGTAGTCAGACATAGTCAGAGAGACATTGATGTATTTATGGGAACATGATTAGCAGAAATTCTCTACAAGGCAAGTTTCAGAAGTAAATTATCAATAACAAGTTCTTTTTTGGAAGGAGTAGTGAAAGAAATTAACCTTAAAATCAAGTATAGAAATGTTAAACCAATTAAAAAATGAAGAAAGTAATATCTCATTATTTACTCACGATATATGGTTTGGCAGATTAAATTTAACTTTT
The DNA here is from genome assembly GCA_020510985.1 of Pholidichthys leucotaenia. Taxonomy (NCBI): domain Eukaryota; kingdom Metazoa; phylum Chordata; class Actinopteri; order Cichliformes; family Pholidichthyidae; genus Pholidichthys; species Pholidichthys leucotaenia. The sequence continues at coordinate 370,290,570 of CM035842.1, read as the reverse complement.
GTAAGTTGAATAGCAATGCTGTTAAGTTATGCTGCATTTTTTCTCTATTTTGTCGTTTGTTTCAAAATTTCAAAGTCAAGAAGTATTTACAGATGTGAAAACAGTCTACTAGTGTCCCATCATGTGGGAGTAAAACAAACTGATCCACTCTGCTTGATTTCCATAGCAACAAAAAATTCACCAATAATGCTGGATAGGAGATGTGGATTCACCCTGTCTGCCATCTGTTTCTGCAATATGGAGCTTTTTTTAAAAAAAAAAAAATCTCCCTTTGAGGTGAAAGCAGATGAGTAACGGGTTGGCAGAGCACCAAACGATTCCTTCCACTTGTTTATGTTAATTATTCATGGTCTTGATGCATTCTGCATGCGGTATGATGCACACAAATCTCACAGCATGGTCTCATGTTTTGTTCTCGTGTAAGCGGGTAGTAATTTGGCACGCCCAGACTTACAGGGAAGTCCTGTCTCACACCCATTCACCTGCTATTCAGGCACCAGCCTGGACTGAGGCTTACATCTGACTATGAAGATGAAAGCTCCAAATTTGTCCATGCAAGTTTGACAAAAGGTTTAGGAAGCCTCTTTAGCGACAGTGAAGATCATTTAAATACATTGGCCCAAACCGTGCAAGTATATGGTTATTGAGGATTCCTGACTGCAAAAGAAAGCTTAGATAAATCAGAAAGGAGACGATGGGAGTTTGAGAAATGTGTAGCTATACAACACTGAAGCACATACAGCCGTTTGTTTAGTGGAAGTTTGAAACCTGATGCAATTTGTCCGCTTTGAATTGTTGTCCCTGCTGGAGAGAAATGAAATAGAGACGTGGTTTCTCTCTTCAGGCCCGTGTTGCAACAGAGAGCAACCTAGTCCCTCAAACATCTCGCCTTGAAGCAGTAACCTCACAGTTCCATGTGTTCAAAACCATTTGCCATTAAGGAGCCATGGCAATGGGGGATTAAGGTCTGTTAACCAATTTCAGGGCTTTGTATTACTAGCAGTGCCAGTAAAGCAACTCAGCAGGACTGTAATACAGTGCAAAGCCAAGCGGCCTTTCTCATTGATTTTTTTAAGCCCTACTTGCACTCTATATCGGCCTTAAAATTTTGGCAGACTGTGTATCAGGAAGGACATATGTAATATATATCTTACGGAAATAAAATTGTAAGAATGAAAACGAAAGGTATATGCAAAGACGAAACAACGCTTATTTGATCTGTTATGTTTTCCCCTCATAATGCTATGCTTATTTAAAATTTAACAAAGCATTTTTGTCCTACCCTGCTTATGTATCCTTTATGTTAATCTGTGCAGTGAAATAGTTTTTAAAGTGACCAACAAAAATCAATTTTTTTCTGTTGTTAACATGTCTGGAACATGTTTGTTGTGACTTCCAAGACATATCAAGAGCAAAATCAGTCCCAAGTCCAAAGTCTCTGTTTTTCTGCTGTGGATTTCCAGTTAAGTTCCTTCCCCCTCAAACGGGCAACTTTGGACAGAGCATTTCTACTTAGCCTGATTGGTTATAACATTGACCAATAGGCTAAGCACTGGGCATGGCTAAACACCTGAATTCACTCTCCCAGGGGAAGACGGGGGAGGCGACGTGACGCTCACGGTCTACCTGCCACTGTCCGCACTGACAATCAGCGTCCCTTCCTGGGACGGTGTGAAACAAACTGTGGCCAGCCATAGTTTTCCACCACTGGGGCTACCATATTCCGGAACCCTGTAGCGCATAGGGGGGCAGTCAGCTTTGAGAATGGAGTCCACCAGATACCGCGCCACACGTGTGGGGCCCCAGAGGCACCCACAGAGGAATGGAAGGCACACGGTCGGAAGGCCATACCATAGAGAAACATCTGCTTTCAGGGACGGAGGCACCAAGATTGCCACGCATCCGTTTTGCGTTTGTTTGACTCGGTGGGGGACACACAAAACCCCCCAGGTGCTCCATTCCAACCCCGCCAGGGAGGATGAAGAGACATTACCCCCCCCCCCCCCCACACACACACACACACACACTCCCTCCAGAGGAGGGAGGTGAGTTGACCATTTGTTTAGCAAAGCAGTCTTGAGTATTCTCAGGTCAAAGGAGAGGGAAGGGCTGGCCTTGATTTAATATCCCTGACAGAGACTTGGTTAGGGCAAGAGGATTATGTTGGTTTAAATGAATCAACTCCCTCTGGTTATTTAAACTGTTAAAATCCTAGAAGTTCTGGTCATGGAGGAGGAGTAGCAACAATTTACCATTCCAAATTATTAGTTAATGTTAAGCAAAAAATATGTTACAATTCCGTTTGAGGGCCTGGTCCTCAGTATTGGCATTTTAGCAATTTTAGCGTAAACCCAATTTTATTTTCCATAGTTTTATCATCCTCCATCAGCCTACTCAGAGCTTTTATCACCAAATTTGTCAAATTCTTAGCTGATTTAGTGCTGAAATCAGATAGAATCATAATTATACATGTAGATGTAGATAGTGATTGCCTTAATATGGCATTTAATTCATATTAGACTCGAATGATAGATGATAGATGAAATCTATTTAGCTTGGAGAAATCATCTTTTAATTTAAAAAAATCTCTTTAGAAAAGCTAGAACAAGTTATTATTCTGCATTAATAGAAGAGAACAAGAATAATCCCAGGTTTCTTTTCAGCACTGTAGCCAGGCTGACAAAGAGTCAGGACTCTGTCAATCCTAGCATTCCTTTAGAGCTTTCTAGTCAGGACTTTGTGAACTTTTTCAATAATAAAATTTCATCTATCAGAGAAAAAGTCAGTCAGATTCTTCCCACCGTTAAATACAGTAACTACTACAACTCCTTCAAATGATATCTGTTTGGATGAGTTTACTCCAATTGACCTTTTAGAGTTAGATAAAATAATTTCCTCATCCCAGCCTTCAACTTGTCTTTTAGACCCTATTCCTACCAGGTTATTTAAAGAAGTCCCGTTTATTGGCAGCTTTATTCCTCAAATAATTAATTCTTCATTAACTTTAGGCTATGTACCGCAGGCTTTTAAAACTGCTGTAATTAAACCCTTAATAAAAAAGCCAACGCTGGGTCCAGAAGTTTAAGCTAGCTATTGACCAATCTCTAATCTCCCTTTTATTTCAAAAATTTATATTTATATATATATAAAAATTTATACATGACATATTGTAATGAAGTATGGGGAAATACATATAAAACAAACATATATCCACTCTTTATGCTTCAAAAGAGAGCTATTAGAATAATCAACAAAGCAGCTTACAGGGAACCAACAAACCCACTTTTTCTTAAACAAAAAACTCTCAAGTTGAAAGATCTGATCGACTTTAAAACCGCAATAATAATGTTCAAAGTGAAGAATCTATCACTGCCCGCAAATATCCAAAAGTTGTTCCAAACAAGGGAGAAACGATATCACTTCAGAGGAACATGTATATTTCAAAAGCCTACAGTGAGAACAACTACCAAGCAACACTGTATTTCAGTGCAAGGAGTCAGATTATGGAACGATTTTGGACCTGAATTAAAATCATGTACAACGCTTGGACAATTTAAACAAAAACTAAAGGAAGAAATACTCCAAACATATTTACAAGATGACATGTAAACTCACATAAGGATTGACATTTCCAGCCTGTGTTGTGTTATAGCTTAGTTTTTCTTTTTTCTCTGTGACACTATGTCTTAGATTTGTTTTTGAATAGTAACCGCTTAACTTAGACTAGCTCAGTTTTCTTTTTCTCTCAGTCGTATTTTGTCTTAGCCTTGTTTTAAATTGTAATCGCTCTTGTCTTGTTTTCTCTTTTTTCTCCTTTGAATTCTTGGATGGAATATGGGTGGGCAATATAAGCTGCGGCTTCAGCCATCACCCATTTCGGATAACTCACGTGGAATTGTATAGTAGAAGGAGTCTTTGTCTAATTTGACCTTGTTGTTATATTATACAGTTTCTTTTAACCTGTAATGTATTGTCACCATGGGTTGAGATGCCGTCTCGGCACTCAGCCCATGTTTTCCCTCATCCCTGCTTCCCATTGAGCAGCGTCTCAGCTGGCCCCCAGCTGGCAGCATTATGGACAGCTGGGGCCAATTAGTCTTCATCAGCTGGGGCGCTGCCAATGAGGATAAATAGGAGCAGCCTCGATGACTCGGGGGCTGCGACATAAACACATTGCTAAGCTGAAGCCCCTTCGTCTGGTGTCAGCTTATACTCCTCTTGCAGCATTCCTGTGTTTGTATCCCGCTGTGAGTATGTACGTCTTGCTACCCCCACGTCCGGTACGAGCTGCTTACCTCTGCGCTGTGCAACCTGTGAGTGTACCTCTGCATGAGTATCTGTGCTCTCCTCATCCCTTCCCCTTTACCCTGAATAAAATATCACGACTCACTGGCTTGTCCCTGGCTCTGATTGCCCGGCTCCCTAGAGCCGGATATGACAGTATGTCGCAGCCAGAAGAGTTGCCGGCGGTCGTGAGTCGCTGTGGAAATGTACCTTTCTGTCCGGGTGTCAGCGCTGCTAGCATGCCTTTTCCCAGGAGTCACTTCCGGCGCCAGGGCGACGAGCTGAGGTCCATCTCGGAGGCTGTCGACGGGACGCTCTTCACCCTGCACGACGCCTCCAACGCGAGACGCTGGCATCCGGGCCGTGCTGAGGAACTCCTGGACTGTCACCCTCACTCTCTGTACCATCTGGAGGACAGTGCCAGGATAGACGCTGCAGGTACACAGCGAGAGAAGCTCCACGGGGTGGATGGAAATCCCGGCAGGGAGTCGAAGTGGGCGACGTCTTTCCCCGCTTCGGAGTCCCGTTCCTGCCGCTATTCCAGTCCGGGAGTTCGCGCCAACCAGAGGGCTTTCCCCGACCTGCGCCACGTCACTCGGGATTCCCTTCAAGGAGCCGCAGCTGACAGCAGTTATGTCTGGGGTCGAGTGGCTGTCGCGAGCTCTACTGTGTTTCCTGTTACCACCTTCAGGCATGTGGCGGCGGCAGGGAGATTGATGGTGTGGACTTCAGGGCTACGAAGCTTTCCCGTGCTCGGCGCCTTCCTCGCCTCGTTCTCTGATCTGGAGCGGCGAATCCTGGGTTTCCCCCTCGCTTCGTTCCCTGGGAATAGCCACCATCACATCGCCGAGTCACCTCTGCACGAACCTCGTCCGGATCCAGTTCTGGGCTATCGTCAGGACCGTTCCTCCCACGCAGCTGTCATCCCTTCGCCTCGTCAGTGTGGAGACTCTACAGCCTCGTCCCTTGAGCCTCGTTCCCCCGCTGTCATTCCTGGACATTCGGGCTGGCTCACCCCGGCTGTTTCCCCCTCCTCCTCGACGCGCTTCCTGACCGCTGTGTGTGCCTGGAATCCCGGCCTGGTGAGCTCTCAGCTGGAGACAACGCGAGCGATCCTCAGACTAACTCCCGGGGGGGTCCTCCGTTATCGCCGGGCGGGGAGAGGAAGAAGCAGAATCCACTACAGCAGGCGATACTCAACCTCCAGGGGGCAGGCAAGTCATTGTTTTTTCACACCTGCTTAATGATTTGCTCTGTCACATCCCTGGAGGAGAAGTTCAGGGTTCGCAGCTCCCTGAACTCTCCCCACCTGCTGTAACCTGTATTCCTAATCCCGCATCCTCTGTGTCTCTCTCCGCCGAGCGGTCCCCGGCTCCGGGGTCAACGTGGTGGGATATGGAGAGGGCCTGTGGTTCCGCAGCTACATTGCGGACGGAGGAGGGGGACTGACTGCTGCGTGGAGTCTACGCCAACGACTGAGCGTCCCCGGGTCTCCACGGAGGAGCGGTTCGGTCCGGCGGGACGAGATTCTTCTGGCTTCACGCCGAGTGGATCGTCGGCGGGGTTACCTGAGCTGGAGGAATCTCAAGCTGCGCTGACCATCGTGCTGGCTGCGGGGCCCGACGCGGCTAGATGGGAGCCTGACAACGACCTCCTGACGATGGATCCTGGATCTTCGCAGTCCTGGACGGCGTCAGAACCCGAGATCAGGCGAGTGCTCTCCTTTCTTTTCTCTTTTTATCCCCGAGCACTTCAGCCTATCTCCAGGGGAGACGAGCCGGGTGCAGCCGTCCGCTGCGTCTGAGCTCGTCTCGCCGGGTTCTGGCACTGCCGGTGATCCTGATCCCGGTTCTGTTTTCTCTTCTGAGCCTTCTTCCAGGGTCACCGGCAAGGAGTTGCTGTTCCTCGTGGTGCTGGAGGGTCCGGGTTCAACGTTGGAGGTCGGTTCTGGTGCAGTATTCAACGTGGGTTCGCCCGAGACCCAGTCGGGGTCCAACGTGGGTTCGCCTGAGGCCCGATCGGGGTCCGACGTGGGTGCTGCCCCAGTATTGTCCAGGTCCGGTGAGGAGGTGGCCGTTTTCCTGCGGCCTGACGCCCGCCGCCCTCGTCATCGGCTCTCCCCTGAGCCTCTTCCGCCGGGATCCGCTCTGATCCTTCGCCCGTCTCAACGGTCCTGGTGGTTGAGTGATGCGGGTCGACGACCCGACCCACAGAACTTTCGGTTCGGTGATCTGGTTCCCCCCACTGGTCTGTGTTTCCCTCTGGGCAGCCTGGTTCGGCTGCCGGTGGACTGGATTCCTGGGATCTGGGTCCAGAGTTCGCCGTCCGAACACTTCTCTTCCCCTGATTCGCCAGCTGGACAATGGGCGGGGAGATCTCCGGAGCCATCTCGGCTATTTTTGGACTCTGCCTGCCATTCACCTCGGGTGTCACTTTTTCTTTTGTTATTAAGGTCACTCGGGTGTAATGTTTTGTCCTGTTGGTGGATTCGTTTTTATAGTGCTGTTTTCCATCGCTCATGCTCAGCATTTTACTTTTTGTGCCATGTTTTTAGCCTCGTTTTTTGTATTGTAGAGTTATGTTTTGTTTTCCGTAACACCATGCTCTGCAGTTATCCATTTATTCCAGTCACTTTCATTTCTTTAGGTGACTGGGTATTTATATATTCGTGTGTGTGGGTTTTTCTTTGCCTGCACTCAATATTTCTTTTTTGTCCTGTTGGTTCATTATAGAGTCATGTGCCTTGTTTTCCGTAACACCATGCTCTATAATTGTCATTTGTTCCAGTCACCCTCACTTTTCTTGGTGACTGTGTGTATGTACTTAAATTAGCGCTGTGTATAGGTTCCCCTTTATTTAACCGTACTCAGCATTTTTTGCCCTGTACCTTTTTGGTGGTTCTTTTTTCCTTGCTCTGGGTCACGCATGGTTGGTACTCTCTGGGTAGTATGTAACCGGTGTGCTGACCCAGTTCTTCTCCCCATCTGTACCTGGGTTAATTATTCTGTTTTGTCAGTATTGTATTTGGGTTTTTCTTTCCCGCTACCCTACATTGCCCCATTGGTGTTGTCCTTCCCTTGGCTTCTTCCCCTCCGGTCCGCCTCCCTTCCTCCCACCCTAGGTGTGTGTGTGTGTGTGGGGGGGGGGGGGGGGGCTGGGATGTTCCTGGTCGTTCAGGAGCCCGACCTTGAGGGGGGGACTCTGTCACCATGGGTTGAGATGCCGTCTCGGCACTCAGCCCATGTTTTCCCTCATCCCTGCTTCCCATTGAGCAGCGTCTCAGCTGGCCCCCAGCTGGCAGCATTATGGACAGCTGGGGCCAATTAGTCTTCATCAGCTGGGGCGCTGCCAATGAGGATAAATAGGAGCAGCCTCGATGACTCGGGGCTGCGACATAAACACATTGCTAAGCTGAAGCCCCTTCGTCTGGTGTCAGCTTATACTCCTCTTGCAGCATTCCTGTGTTTGTATCCCGCTGTGAGTATGTACGTCTTGCTACCCCCACGTCCGGTACGAGCTGCTTACCTCTGCGCTGTGCAACCTGTGAGTGTACCTCTGCATGAGTATCTGCTCTCCTCATCCCTTCCCCTTTACCCTGAATAAAATATCACGACTCACTGGCTTGTCCCTGGCTCTGATTGCCCGGCTCCCTAGAGCCGGATATGACATGTACTATCCGAAATAAATAAATTCATTCAAAAAATCTTAGAGTTGTTGCTACACAATTATTTGACCACTTGCAGGGAAATGGTTTATTTGAAGAGCTTCAGTCTGGGTTTAGAATCCATCATAGTACTAAAACAGCCTTAGTGAAGGTCACTAATGACCTCCTTATCACATCTGATAATGGACTTGTTTCTGTACTTGTCCTTTTAGACCTTAGTGCAGCTTTTGGTACTATCAATCATAATATTCCACTTGATAGATTAGAACACTATGTTGGACTTAATGGAACTTCGTTGCAGTGGTTTAGATCTTATTTATCTGATAGGTTCCAGTTTGTTTATGTCAATAATGAGTTTTCTTCCAACTCAAAGCTCAGTCATGGAGTTCCACAGGGATCTGTGCTAGGTCCTACTCTTTTTAGTTTACATATGGTTTCGTTAGGCAACATTATTAGAAAGCACTGTATACATTTTCATTGTTATGCAGATTACACACAATTATACCTGTCAATGAAGCCAGATGATAGTAACAATTAGCCAAGTTAGAAGCCTGTCTTAAGGAAATCAAAGCTTGGGTGACTTGTAATTTCCTGCTATTAAATTCAGATAAGACTGAAGTCATTTCTTGTTGGTCCAAAAATCCTTAGAAATACCTTTCCAAATCAAACTTTTAATTTGGATGTGGTTACTCTTTCTCTTAAAAGCTCTGTGAGGAACCATCATCCATCTTCTACCACTTTTCCGGAGGTCCGGGTCGCGGAGGCAGCAGTTCAAGCAGAGAAGCCCAGACTTCCCTCTCCCCAGCCACCTGCTCCAGCTCTTCAGAGGGGATACCAAGGCGTTCCCAGACCAGCTGGGAGACATAGTCTCTCCACCGAGTCCTGGGTCTGCCCCGGGGTCTCCTCCCAGTGGGACGTGCCTGAAACACCTCAAGTGGGAGGCGTCCAGGAGGCATCCTAATCAGATGCCCATACCACCTCAACTGACTCCTTTCAATGTGGAGGAGCAGCGGTTCTACTCTGAGCCTCACCCGGATGACTGAGCTCCTCACCCTATCTCTGAGGGTGAGTCCAGCAATCCTACGGAGAAAGCTCATTTCAGCCGCTTGTATCCGCGATCTTGTTCTTTCGGTCATTGCCCAAAGCTCGTGGCCATAGGTGAGAGTAGGAACGTAGATTGACTGGTAAATCGACAGCTTTGCCTTAAAACTAAGCCTCCCTCTTCACCACAACAGACCGGTACAACGTCCGCATCACTGCAGATGCTGCTCCAATCCGTCTGTCGATCTCTTGCTCCATTTTCCCCTCACTCGTGAACAAGACCCCAAGATACTTAAACTCCTCCACTTGGGGCAGGAGCCTGTCCCCAACCCGGAGAGGGCAATCCACCTTTTTCCGGCTGAGGACCATGGACTCGGACTTGGAGGTGCTGATTCTCATCCCAGCCGCTTCACACTCAGCGGCAAAACCGTCCCAGCAAGAGCTGTAGGTCATTGCTGGATGAAGCCAACAGGACAACATCATCTGCAAACAACAGAGATGAGATCCTGTGGTCACCAAGCATGACACCCTCCATTCACTGGCTGCGCCTAGAAATCCTGTCCATAAAAATTATGAACAGGATCGGTGACAAAGGGCAGCCCTGGCGGAGTCCAACTCTCACTGGGAAGGACTCCGACCGAGTGTTGGCAATACGAACCAAACTCTCACAACGGTCGTACAGAGACCGAATAGCTCGTAACAACAAGCCCGATACCCCATACTCCCGAAGCACCCCCCACAAAAATCCACAAGGGACGAGGTCAAATGCCTTCTCCAAGTCCACAAAACACATGTAAACTGGTTGGGCAAACTCCCACGAACCCTCAAGAATTCTCGAGAGGGTAAAGAGCTGGTCCGATGTGCCACGGCCAGGACGAAAACCACATTGCTCCTCCTGAATCCGAGGTTCGACCAACGGCCGGACTCTCTTCTCCAGTACCTTGGCATAGACCTTCCCAGGGAGGCTGAGGAGTGTGATCCCTCTAAAGTTGGAGCACACCCTCCGGTCCCCTTTTTTGAAGAGAGGAACCACCACCCCGGTTTGCCATGCCAAAGGCACTGCCCCCGACCTCCACGCAATGTTGCAGAGGCGTGTCAACCATGACAACCCAACAACATCCAGGGCCTTGAGGTACTCAGGGCGAATCTCGTCCACCCCCGGGGCCCGGCCACCAAGGAGATTTTTAACCACCTTGGCGACCTCAGCCCCTGTGATAGGCGAGTCATCCCCCTCGTCCCCAAACCCTGCTTCCTCTGGGGAAGGCGTATCAGTGGGATTGAGGAGATCCTCAAAGTATTCCTTCCACCGCCCGACGATATCCCCAGTTGAAGTCAACAGTGTCCCATCCGCACCATACACAGTGTGGACGGGGAGCTGCTTTCCCCTCCTGAGCCGCCGAACAGTTTGCCAGAATCTCTTTGAAGCCGACCGAAAGTCTTGTTCCATGGCCTCACCGAACTCCTCCCATACCCGCGTTTTTGCTTCAGCAACCACCCGAGCTGCACTCCGCTTGGCCTGCCGGTACACCTCAGCTGCTTCGGGAGTCCCACAAGCCAACCAAGCTTGATAGGACTCCTTCTACAGCTTAATGGCCCCCCTCACCACTGGTGTCCACCACTTGGTTCGGGGGTTGCCACCACGAGATGCACCGACCACCTTGCGGCCGCAGCTCTGGGCCGCCGCTTCAACAACAGAGGTGGAGAACATGGCCCATTCAGACTCCATGTCTCCAGACTCCCTCGGAATGTGGTTGAAGTTCTTCCGGAGGTGGGAGTTGAAGACCTCCCGGACAGGGGCCTCAGCCAGACGCTCCCAGCACACCCTAACTATACGTTTGGGTCTACCAGGTCTGAATGGCTTCCTCCCCTGCCATCGGATCCAATTCACCACCAGGTGGTGATCAGTTGACAGCTCTGCACCTCTCTTTACTCGGGTGTCCAAGACATACGGTCGCAGGTCTGATGATACGATAACAAAATCGATCATCGACCTGCGACCTAGGGTGTCCTGGTGCCAGGTGCACATATGGACACCCTTATGCTTGAATATGGTGTTCGTTATGGACAGACTGTGGTTAGCACAGAAGTCCAATAACTGAACACCACTCGGGTTCAGATCAGGCAGGCCGTTCCTCCCAATCACCCCCCTCCAGGTTTCACTGTCGTTGTCCACGTGCGCATTGAAGTCCCCCAGTAGGACAATGGAGTCTCCAGGAGGAGTACCCTCCAGCACCCCAGTCACAGACTCCAAAAAGGGTGGGTACTCTGAAACATCATTTGGTGCATATGTGACAGAGATCATCCTGCGCAGTTCGCCCCACACGGGACACGAACCCGCGACCTCTCAGTCAACTACACAGTTCGAGCATGGGAGACACAGCACGATCGCGCTGAGCTAAAGGTCCGACCGGTAGCTCAGCGCTACCATCTGGGGCTCACAGCACCACTTTGTAACTGAGGTCATCAGCGCAGTTCGCCCTACACAGGACACGAACCCGCGACCTCACAGTTAACTAGTCAGAGACACACACAGCACGATCGTGCTGAGCTAAAGGTCCGACCGATAGCTCAGCGCTACCGATACTGTATGAGGCTTTGGGAGGGAGGTTTACTAACGTTCTACGCCGAACAGTACTAGTTGGCATCCGTTACACTCTCCCCCTTAAACCTCACTCCCATCCCGGGTTCACGGCACCATTGTGACAGAGATCATCCTGCGCAGTTCGCCCCACACGGGACACGAACCCGCGACCTCTCAGTCAACTACACAGTTCGAGCATGGGAGACACAGCACGATCGCGCTGAGCTAAAGGTCCGACCGGTAGCTCAGCGCTACCATCTGGGGCTCACAGCACCACTTTGTAACTGAGGTCATCAGCGCAGTTCGCCCTACACAGGACACGAACCCGCGACCTCACAGTTAACTAGTCAGAGACACATACAGCACGATCGTGCTGAGCTAAAGGTCCGACCGATAGCTCAGCGCTACCGATACTGTATGAGGCTTTGGGAGGGAGGTTTACTAACGTTCTACGCCGAACAGTACTAGTTGGCATCCGTTACACATAGGCACAAATGATGGTCAGGACCCGTTTCCCAACCCGAAGGCGCAGGGAAGCAACCCTTTCGTCCACTGGAGAAAACTCCAATATAGAGGCAGCAAGGTGGGGCGATACAAGAATACCCACCCCTGCTCGTCGCCTCTCACCCGGGGCAACTCCAGAAAAGGTCAAGCTCCAGCCCCTCTCCAGGAGACTGGTTCCGGAACCGGAGCTGTGTGTTGAGTTGAGGTCGACTATATCTAGCCGGTATCGCTCAACCTCATACACCAGCTCAGGCTCCTTCCCCACCAGAGAGGTGACATTCCACGTACCGAAAGCCAGTTTAGAAAGCTTGGGATCAGTCCGCCAAGGTCTCCGCCTTTGACCGCTACCTAATCCACATAGCACCGGACCCCCATGATCCCTCCTGCAGGTGGTGAACCCACTGGAGGGCGGACCCATGTAACTCCTTCGGGCTGAGCCCGGCCGGGTCCCATGGGTGGAAACCTGGCCACCAGACGCTAGCCTTTGAGCCCCTCCCCCAGGCCTGGCTCCAGGGTGGGGCCCCGGTAACCCCATACCGGGCGGGGTACACTGAATCCTTGATATACAATTTATCATGAGAGTCTGTTGGATCGTTCTTAGTCTGGCCCTTCACCCAGGACCAGTTTGTCTTGGGAGACCCTATCAGAGGCAAATTGCCCCCGGACAACATAGCTCCTGGGATCACTGGGGCACCCAAACCCCCCCACCACGATAAGGTGACGATCCATGAGGAGGTCTGTGAGGAACCTTGGGAGTTATTTTTGATCAAGATCTGTTTTTCAATTCACATATTAACTAACTAACTAACTAACTAACCTGCACTTATATAGCAATTTGTTTCTAAGACTGCCTTCTATCATTTGCATAATATTGCCACGATTAGGAGCATCTTGTCTCAGAGTGATGCTGAGAAACTGATCCACGCTTTTGTTAGCTCTAGATTAGATTATTGTAACTCTTGATTATCAGATTGTCCTAAAACAGTGTTTTTCAACCTTTTTTAAGCCACGGCGCATTTTTTACATTGACAAAATCCTGGGTCACACCACCAACCAAAATGACACAAAATGACACTCTATAGCCTAACACAGTAAAAATAATAAAATATAGTTTGTCATATGGTGATCCTCGTGGATCACCAAGAGATGCCAAAGAGTCCACCAGTGAGTTTGGCAATGATGTTAATTTATTCATACACGTGACAAGACTATGAAACCCTCAGGGCAAAAACACACATTACACGAGACTTGGGCTCGTAGGGCTACCCCAGCCACTACGAGCTAAACTGTGACATGAACAAAGATCACAAACCTGACATGAAGGTTTGACGAAGCGTTGACAAAGTGTGGCAAGCAAAGTTCGACGATACTCCTGCGTCATACCGTCGCTAGTGCTGAGTTTATAAAGGCCAAGCACTAACGAACAGCAATGACATACAGCTGGCCAGCCTTGACAGGCAGAAGCCCCACCGAGCACCTTCACAATAAGAGCCCGGTGAGGCCAGAATACAGCCCGCAGCTGTCAAGGCCGGCAGCGAGTTGGACATGGCCCGAGCGCTATCAAAACCAGCGCTCGGGTCGTAACATAGTTAGCAATACAGTTTCTAAATGTATTTATACTTACTCAGTGTGAACCCTGGGCCTGTTTAGATGAACACAAAGCTGATATCCTGGCAGGAATGGAAGAAAGACACACACGGAGCTCTTCCTCAACAGCTCTCAGTCTCTCTCTGTTTTTAGTTTTTATCACAGTCAAGCTTGAAAAGCTCAGCTCACACAGATATGTCGTGGAAAATGGGAGCAATGTTGAAATAGCTTTGTTGGCCAGAATGGGGAACTCCTTGGCAGCAGTCAACCAAAAACTGTCCAAAAGAAGATCAGCAAAGTTTAGCTTTAAACCATGATCTTGTTTCAGTTCAATGAGTTCCTCGTGCTCCTGTAAAGTCATGTTGTTTCCAACAACTGATGCTGAGCTGTATGGGTTCCTAACGCAGTCAAGGCATTGTGTGAAGTCTGAAGAGAAATAAAATAACAACTTCTCCTCAAGAGTTTTCAAATGTGTGCCAATCACCTGGCCGGGACGTGCGTTTTCATGTGTCACAGTTTTGAACGGAATAAATCATTTTGACATGCGCAGGTCGACATTTCGACATTCAAAAAATAGTAGAAGAAGAAGCAACTTACGGTGTTAGCGAGCCCCTCTTCGTGTAGAAATTGACCTGTATCGTGTTATTCAGACTGTACTTTTGCTTCTGCTAGTCTCCGTAATGAAGCTACAAGTCCATACTTCTGCATATGACGAAAAGAGGGAGACAGCAGGACGATACAGACCAGTTTTGTTTTACTTCCGCTATGTTTTCTGCTAGCTGCTGCTAAGATGGAAATACGTCACGTCGACGTGCGGCTGGTGTACAGACACGCGCAGTAAATATATTTTTTGCCCTGTGTTCGGAATAAGTGTTTTCATGCACACCATTCGGATTAACAATCGGCATAACCCACCCCTCTCAATCGGAATGAAATTTTGATCCGAATGAGCATGATCGGGTTAGAATATTCATATTGCCATGTTTACATGAAGCATTTTTATTCCGATCAGGCTTTTAATCCGGTTACTTGCGTCCATGTAAACATAGCCACTCACTCGAGTAATTAAGTTAAATTGGATAATTTCCCACGGCACACCTAACGATCTCTCATGGCACACTAGTGTGCCGCAGCACATAGGCTGAAAATCACTGTCCTAAAACATCTTTAAAAAGTCTTCAGTTGATCCAAAATGCTGCAGCAAGAGTTTTAACAAGTACTAGAAAGAGAGATCACATCTCTCCGGTTCTGGCCTCTATTCATTGGCTTCCCATAGAGTTTAGAATTAAGTTTAAAATCCTTCTTCTCGCTTTCAAAGCTCTAAACAATCAGGCCCCTTTTTATTTCAAAGATCTGATACTACCCTGTTATCCTAACAGAGCACTATGCTCACAAAATGCAGGATTACTTGTAATACCTAGAATCTCCAAAAGTACAATGGGAGGCAGAGCATTCAATTATCAAGCTCCTCTCCTGTGGAACCAGCTGCCAATCTGGATTTGGGAGTCAGACTCAATCTCTGTTTTTAAGAATAGGGATAAAACCTTCCTTTTTGATATAGCCTACAATTAGGGAGGGATCATGTGTCTCTGAACCCTCCCTTAGTTATGCTGCTAATAGGTTTACACAGCCGGGGGACCTCCAATAATGCACTGGGCTTCACTCCTTTCTTCACTTTCAATGAAATATTTTTGCTGGTCACTAACATCTGTTTGTTCTCTCCCATAGGTTGAGTCCATGTCGTGCTGTTTGCTTTCTACATGTCTGTTCTTTTCATCTTCTCTATCCCGTCACCCCCCAGCCAGTCGCAGCAGATGACTGCCCCTCTCTGAACCTGGTTCTGCTGGAGGGAGTTTTTCCTCTCCATCATCGCCAAGCGCTTGCTCACAGGGGATTGCCTGATTGCTGGGGTCTTTCTGCAATTGTGGGGTTTTTCCCTACAGTTGAAAGTGCTATGAGATGACTGTTGTTGTGAAATGGCACTATATAAATAAAGTTGAATTAATATGGCATTTAATTCAATATTAGACTCGATGGGGTTTTCTCAGAAAGTAGGATATTCTACCCATTATTTCCACCACACGTTGGACCTTGTTCTGACATATAGCATAGAAATAGAAAATCTGGTTGTGTCTCCTCATAACCCTGTACTGTCCGACCATTGTAAGGTAACTTTTGATTTTACTATTTCTGACTATTTGGCTCCTAAAGTAAAAATATTACCACAATAGATGCCTCTCAGATGATGTTGTGACCAAATTTATGCAGATTGCTTCCTCTATGCCAGGTTCAGGTTCAGGTTCAGGTTACTTTATTTGTACCCGTAGGTAGATTTGTTTTGCAGTCTGGTGACATCCATATTTACAAGCCACTAATTACGTTCAACATAGACACAAACACAGGCACACATCTTACAAAGTAGGTAAATATAAAATATGTACAATATAATTTTTATAGCTTGTTCAACTCTTTGACAGCAGCAGGGACAAAGCTGTTTTTGTAGCGCTGGGTTTTGCTTTTTGGGACAGCAAACCTCCGTCTGGAGGGAAGAAGCTTAAAGTTGCAGTGCAAAGGGTGGGAGTCATCATTTAAAATCGAGTCAGCCATCCTCTGTACTTGTCTGGTGTACAGGGATGTCAGGCTCAGCTGTGACTCACCAAGCAAACGACTGGACCATCTAACTACCTGATCCAAGGATTTCCTCTGTTTCAGTTTTATCTGACCAAACCATGACATTAAAGAAAAGGATAAAACAGATTCAATAAAAGCCTGATAAAACATAGTCATTATGGTTCGGTCAATTTGGAAGCGTGCAAGTTTCCTCAAACAATGCAAATGTTGCTGACCCTTTTTGCACACCCTTTCACAGTTCACTTCAAAGTTTAATTTACTATCAATAATCATCCCAAGATATTTGTACGATTGTACACATTCGGTGGTCTGGCCTTTTAGTATGGTGACTTTGTGCCTGGGAGTTTTCCTCCTAAAGTCAATAATCATATCTTTCGTTTTTGTTGTATTCAGCTGCAGGTAGGAATCCTCACACCAGTGAACAAAGTCATCAACTACTGGGCCGTGGCCACTCTCACCATCCTGGAGGAGACTGACAATGACTGAGTCATCAGCATACTTTATAATGTGTCTGTTGTCATGTCTGCTCCGACACATGTTTGTGTACAGGATGAAGAGTAGTGGTGACAACACACACCCCTGAGGAGAGCCAGTAGAAGAGCACTTTAGGTCAGACAATGTGCCATTGACCCTTACTCTCTGCGTCCTGTTGGTTAAGAAATCCAGAATCCAACCCACCAGATTATTGCTCAAATCAAATTGTTGCAGGAGCCTTTCAACTAAAATATGAGGTTGGATTGTATTAAAGGCGGAGGAAAAGTCCACAAATAAAAGCCTGGCGTGTGTCCCATTAAAATCCAGATGTTTAAAAAGCATGTTAAACAGAGTGACAGTGGCATCCTCCACTCCTCTGTGAGGCCTATAGGCAAACTGCAGAGGATCCAATGCATGTTCAGTCTGCCTTAGGACCTCACATCTGACCAGTTTTTCAAAAATTTTCATTAAAATTGAAGTCAAAGCAACTGGTCTAAAGTCATTTACCGTTTTAGGACAGCTGGATTTTGGAACGGGAACAACCACGGCATCTTTCCAGATCTTAGGCACATGTTGTGTCTGTAAGGACTTATTGAAAATGTAATGAAATATAGGACTCAGTTCATGTGCACAGGACTTTACCAGGCGCCCACATATATTATCAGGGCCCTGACTTTTGTTCACTTTTACAGCGCAGAACTCCCTTTTAACATCCTGCATCTCAATATTAAAGTGCTGATTGTCTTTGAGTTTTTGTTTCAAATCTTGGATTTCTGTGCTGAAATCAAAGGAGTCAAAACGACCATAAAAACAATTAAGAGCATTAGCCAGCTCTGTGTCTGAACTAAAACCATCTAAAAACACACGATTACTGCGCTCTGTGCTCTGAAGGCCTGCAATAGTTTTCATACAGGCCCAGGCCGAGCCAAGTTTATTTGCTGCCATCTTGCTTTCCAACTCTGATATATAATTCTGTTTTGCTCTTAAAATTTCGGCCTTCAGCTCCTTAGTGGCAACCTGTAGCTCAGAAACAGACCCCTGTTTAAAGGCAAGTGCTTTCCTCTGTAAGCAGGATTTAACTGATTTAGTAACCCATGGTTTGTTGTTGGGGTATATTTTGACACGTTTACGTGGAACAATCTTATTTTGACAGTAAGCCATGTATGAGCATGTGAGCTCAGCCAGAGAGTCCAAATCATCCCCGCAGGCCATTATGAACATCTCCCAGTCTGTACAGTCAAAGCATTCCTGGAGGCTGTGCTCTGAGTCTTCTGTCCACACATCAATGTCTCTGGTCTCCACCTTGCCTCTTCTGAGAGCAGTTTTATATGTGGGCAGCAAATGTACACAGTTGTGATCTGAGGATCCTAAAGGAGGAAGGGGGAGTGATTTATAGGCCCTC
The DNA here is from genome assembly GCA_020510985.1 of Pholidichthys leucotaenia. Taxonomy (NCBI): domain Eukaryota; kingdom Metazoa; phylum Chordata; class Actinopteri; order Cichliformes; family Pholidichthyidae; genus Pholidichthys; species Pholidichthys leucotaenia. The sequence continues at coordinate 370,272,402 of CM035842.1, read as the reverse complement.
TCTATGGATCCATAGCACAGGTCCAATGTCTTTTTTCGCCTGGTTGGGCAGGAGACATACTGATGAAAGTTTTTAAGTGTCTTCTTTAAAGAAACATGGTTAAAATCCCCAAGAATGAAGTTTGGCGCCTCTGGAGAAATTGACTGCAGCCGCTGCACCACATCAGAGATGGTGCTGGAGGCGGAGTCAGAGTCTGCCCTCGGGTGAATATACACAACTGTGATGAAAAGTTGGGGAAACTCACGAGGCAAATAAAAGGGGCATAGTGACAGACAGCAGCTCCACATCGGGTGTACAGATGCGCTCTCTGACCGTGACAGATGTGCAGTACTGCTTATTAATGTGTAAACATACTCCGCCCCCCTGACGCTTCCCTGTTACCTCTTCCTGCTGATCCGAGCGCAGCGGGGCTCCAAAGCCGTCAATCCACAGGTCTGCATCTCGATCATGCGCAGTAAGCCAAGATTCAGTGAAAGCCATGACGCAGCAGTTCTTAAAATCCTTCTGGTAATGTACATTGCCTTGAATTTCATCCACCTTGTTTCTCACAGACTGTGCATTCCCAAAAATTATCGAAGGAAGAGGAATGTTACCAAACTGACGTCTCCTAAGGTGCAATTTCACACCTCCACGCCTTCCACGCTTCCTTCTGCCGTCTCTCTTTTCACCGCTGTGTCCGTCTCTCAAAATAAAGTCCAGCAGTTGCAGTTTGGGCTCAATCAGAGACGCTGCATCAGCTGTGTTTAAGCGTAGCAACACGTCCCTGGAATATTGTATTCTGCCCGCTATTCTGCTCGCCATGGAGCCGAACGCGTTTACTTCAGAGACAAAGAGCCACAGCACAGATAGCAGCAGTGCGAGAGAGGAGAGGAAATCCATGTTGTAGATACCAGGGAGCTCTTCGCCATATATTCCCACAAACACTCCAGGGCAGAAACGACACAGAGGATTTTATAAAAACTTATAAATGTACACAAAAGCACACACACACACATGCACTAATTCACCAGCTGCCGGTCGCTGCGTGTGCATGCGCCCAATGCCATGTGTCAACACAACGGAAATAAACTGTGGAGAGCTTGCTCCTTCTGTAATTGATAGCATGGTGGATAGTGTTACAGCTTCTCTGCATCAGACTCTAGACATGGTGGCCCCTTTAAAAAAGAAAAAGTCTAATCAGAGATTTTTAACTCCTTGGTTCAACACAGAAACTTGTAGCTGAAAACAGAAGACTCGTCAAGTACAAAGAAAATGGCGCGCCACTAAATTAGATGAAATCTATTTAGCTTGGAGAAATCATCTTTTAATTTAAAAAAAATCTCTTTGAAAAGCTAGAACAATTTATTGTTCTGCATTAATATCAATCAATCAATCAATCAACCTTTATTGTCATGATGCTATGCATTCAACTGTAGTCCAAGCAAGATGAAATTGCGTTTCTCTAGGCATCCGTATCGTGAAAAGAACACAATTTAAAAACACACTCACCCCCCCCCCCCCCACACACACACACACACACCCCACCCCGACAGCTATTCACATATCCCTGAGACACATTTGGATATTACAGTAATGTTAACTTGTTACAGTTGCAGTTAAAATGATAATAACTGCCTATGTATATGTATATAAAACAATTAAAATGGCTAAGTGAATCTAAGTAGCTAAGAGAAATAAATACTTAAAACTGACTAAAACTATAATATACATATAATATACATAATGTCCATAAAGTGCAGCAACATGTGTAAAGGATTCCGGATCAACTGTTCAGCATCCTAACAGCTTGTGGAAGGAAGCTGTTGATCAGTCTGGTGGTTCTGCCTCTGATGATCCGGAATCGTTTGCCAGATGGTAGCAGTTCAAAGTGTTTGTGCAGAGGGTGAGAGTGTTCCTTAACAATGTTCAGTGCCCTGCTCCTACATCGGCTCTGAAAAAGTTCTTGAACATAGGGGAGGGAAACTCCAATTACCTTCTCAGCTCCCTTAACTATCCTCTGCAGAGCTTTTTTGTCTGACATACTGCAACTGGAGTACCATGTTGCAATGCAGTACATCAGAACACTCTCCACCACACCTCTATAGAAGGTCCTGAGGATGCAGATGGGGAGAGAGAGGCCTGCTTGAGTTTCCTCAAGAAGTGCAGTCTCTGCTGGGCCTGCTTCCTGATCCCCAAGGAATTCTTGCTCCAGGTCAGGTCCTGCGAGATCTGCACTCCGAGGAACTTGATGTTCTCCACTCTCTCCACCAAACAGCCGCTGATGCAGAGAGGGACGTGTTCAGGCCGTGACCACCGGAAGTCGATAATCATCTCCTTCGTTTTGTCCACGTTGAGCACCAAATTGTTCTCCCTGCACCAGCCCTCCAGGTCTCTAACTTCTTCCCTGCACATTGATTCCTCATCCCTCTGAATAAGTCCCACCACTGTGGTGTCATCCGCAAACTTAATAATCTGGTTCCCCTTGTGTCTGGACACACAGTCATGTGTTAAAAGTATAAACAACAGTGGACTGACTACACAGCCTTGAGGGGATCCAGTGCTCAGCGTGATGGAGTTGGAGATGTTGTTTCCAACCCGGACACATTGAGGTCTCTCGGTCAGGAAATCCAGGATCCAGAAACATGTGGCGGTGTTCAGACCGAGAAGGAATAATTTTTCCATCAGTCTCTGGGGAATAATGGTGTTAAATGCTGAACTGAAATCAATGTACAGGAGTCTGGTACAGGCATCTTTCTGATCCAGGTGGGTAATGACAGAGTGCAGGTGGTGACTATTGCGTCCTCTGTGGAGCGATTTTAACGATACGCGAACTGGAGCGGGTCATGTGATGCAGGGAGGCAGGCTGTGATGTGTGGTTTAACAAGCCATTCAAAATACTTCATCACAATTGGTGTCAGTGCGACAGGACGATAGTCTTTCAGACAGGACACAACCGCTTTTTTTGGCACCGGTACTATGATAGAGGTTTTAAAGCATCTATGGACGATGGCCTGACTCAGGGAAATGTTATATATGTCAGTCAAGACATCTGCCAACTTACTCGCGCAGACTTGGAGCACACTTCCCGGGATGTTGTCCGGACCTGCAGCTTTACGTGGGTTGACCCTGATTAGGGTCCTCCGTGTGTCCGCTGCGTTGATGGTGATAGCTGGCCCCACAGATGGTGAAGATGGGCCAGCCCTCCCTCTGATTGTCAGGTTTGATGCTTCAAAACGTGCAAAGAAGTTATTGAGCCTGTCTGGAAGCAAAGCGTCATCATCATCGACCTTCTGCCTAGACTTATAATCCATCAACGCCCGTACTCCCTGCCACATCCGTTTGGTGTTCCCTGTGTCACAGAAATGTCCCTGGATTTTCTACGCATAGGCACGTTTTGCCATCTTAATTCCCTTTGCGAGCGCAGACCTGGCTGAGCGGAGGGCAATCCTGTCTTTCGTTCTAAAGGCTGCATCTCTGGCTGTGAGCAGCAAGTGCACCTCTGCAGTCATCCAGGGTTTATAGTTGCCCTGTGCAGTGAAGGTCTTCAATATAGTGACATCCTCTGTGCACTTCGCGATATAGCTTGTGACCATTTCAGTGTACTCCTCCACATCAATCCTGCCTCCCTGAGAGGCTGCTATTTTGAAAACCTCCCAGTCTGTATGCAGAAAACAGTCCTGAAGTGCCGAAGATGCACCCTCTGGCCAAGTCCTGAATTGTTTCTCTACTGGCCTGCTGCACTTCAGTAAGGGTTTGTAGGCAGGCACCAGCATCACGGATAGGTGGTCAGAATGGCCGAGGTGGGGGCGAGGTGTTGCCTTGTATGCATTTGGGAAATTTGTGTACACCAAGTCCAACATATTCTCTCCTCTGGTCTTAAAGTCTAAACATTGTTTGAACTTGAGGAGCACAGTCTTTAGACTGGTGTGATTAAAATCCCCTGCAACCACCACAAAACTGTCCGGGTGTGAAGTTTGAAATTCACTGATAGCATCATGCAGATCTCCGAGTGCCTCGTTAGCATTAGCTTTAGCATTAGCGCTAGAAGCTATGTAAACAACAGCTACAAACACGTTGGTGAATTCCCTCAGCAGATAGAATGACCGGCAGTTTAGGATAAGGAACTCCGCCAAAGGAGAGCAGTGTTTAGTTGCTAACGTGGCATTAACACACCAGTTCTTGTTAATATAGATACATAGGCTCTCCCCTTCGGCTCTTACCGGAGCTAGCAGCCTCCCTGTCTGCCCGGAACAATGTCATCCCTTCCAGCTGAATGGCCGCGTCAGGGATGTTGTCGTGGAGCCATATCTCCGTGAACGCAAACACACAGCAGTCCCTCCACTCTCTGCGGTTTTCTCTCAGCAGACGCAGCTCATCCAGCTTGTTGTCAAGTGAGCGGACATTGGAAAGTAGGAGCGACGGTACTGCTGGTCTGGAGGGGTTAGCTTTTAGCCTAGCATAAATTACGGCCCTCTTTCCTCTCCTTTGTTTGCATTTGTGCTGCTTACGCTTCCTCCTCTCCTGGGTAGCTGCCAGCCCAACCCCCGTAGAATGTCCAAATCGCACCCGAACACCGCAATTCTTGCAGCGTACATTACCTTGATGCTTAATAAGGTCTCTCAGTTGTAAGTTGTATGTCTGGGATGATTAAAACACTCAAAACTCTCACACTCACTGATGCCTAGAGGGGCCGCAGGGTCCATGCGCGCCGCCATCCTGTTTTATTTTATAATAGAGGAGAACAAGAATAATCCCAGGTTTCTTTTCAGCACTCTAGCCAGGCTGACAAAGAGTCAGGACTCTGTCAGTCCTACCATTTCCTTAGAGCTTACTAGTCAGGACTTTATGAAATTTTTCAATAATAAAATTTCATCCATCAGAGATAAAATCAGTCAGATTCTTCCCACCGTTAACTTAAATACAGTAACTACTACAACTCCTTCAATTGATATCTGTTTGGATGAGTTTACTCCAATTGACCTTTTAGAGTTAGACAAAATAGTTTCCTCATCTAAGCCTTCAACTTGTCCTTAAGACCTTATTCTTACCAGGTTATTTAATGAAGTCTTCCCATTTATTGGTAGCTCTATTCTTCAAATAATCAGTTCTTCATTAACATTAGGCCATGTACTGCAGGCTTTTAAAACTGCTGTAATTAAACCCTTTCTCAAAAAGCCAACGCTGGATCCAGGAGTTTTAGCTAACTATAGACCAATCTCTAATCTGCCTTTCAGATAGCCTATAATTAGGGAGGGATCATGTGTCTCTGTGAACCCTCCCCTAGTTATGATGCTAATAGGTTTAGACAGCCAGGGGACCTCCAATAATGCACCGGGCTTCACTCCTTTCTTCACTCTCAATGAAATATTTTTGCTGGTCACTAACATCTGTTTGTTCTCTCCCATAGATTGAGTCCCCGTCGTGTTGTTTGCTCTCTACATGTCTGTTCTTTTCATCTTCTCTATCCCCTCACCCCCAGCCAGTCACAGCAAATGACTGCCCCTCCCTGAGCCTGATTCTGCTGGAGGTTTCATCCTGTTAAAAGGGAGTTTTTTCTCTCCACCATCACCAAGCACTTTCTCACAGGGGATTGCCTGATTGCTGGGGTCTTTCTGCAATTGTGGGGGTTTCCCCTACATTTGAAAGTGCTATGAGATGACTGTTGTTGTAAAATGACGCTATATAAATAAAGTTGCATTGAACTGAATTGAATTGCAGCATCTGCTGCTGGTGGGCGGGGCTATGAGTGGAGCTATTTAGAATATTCACTGCTCTGTGCATGCTTAAGTAGGTGGAAAATGTAAAGGCTCTTTCCAAGCAATTGTAAGGCAATTAAAGTTTTTTGTTGGTAAAAAGCCACAATGTTCTATTCTCTCTCCAGTGAGTCCAGTGGACTGGCCATCTGTCTAGGGTGCACCCCGCCTGTTGCCCAAAGACGCTGGGATAGGCTTCCGCCCCTTCTTGACCCAAAAATGATTAAGCGATTGAAGATGAATGAATGATTTAAGGGTATTCCAGTCTTTAATGTGAGTAATTCCCTTTCTCTTCCAGCAAAGAAAAAAAATGCAGTTTAAAGACACCAAGCTTTCCACCATGAATTATCACCTCTTTTCAAGAAAAAAAGTGAGGACGGCTCCCGGTCTCCAATTCATCAGGCTGTCCAGACACAATTGCACTGCAGCCTCAGATCAAGCACACCATTTATTAACTTGAATCTCTTGGTGTCAAGCACAACACCCCATTCATTGTACCCCCATGCTCGTCCCCTTGGCCTTTTACTCCAAGGTAAGTGGAAGAATCCTCTTGTCTGTGATCTGAGGGATTCTGGCCTATTAACTATTTTATCTTTGATGGTTTTCTTCTTTAATTCATTAGGGTTTGCTTGTTTGTTTGTTTTTTTTTTGGACTTACTGGTGAGTTTCTTCATATTTATTTGCTTACACTGGCTGAAATTGTTTTAAAAGGGAGAAAAAAAAGATGGTGAAACACTCCAAACAAAAAGGGGCAATAAAATCAAAGAGGTGCATATCCAATTGTGTCCCTGTAAAAACACTGCTATATCCTCCCAACACTAATACAACAGCATAGATTTCCTCTTGTCCTCCTTTATTTCTTCCTTCATTTAATTGTTTTCTTTGTCGCACTGATCACTTATCACCTTGAAATGTGCAATTAAAATGGATTCTACATTAGGCTGGAGAAATAGTTCTTGACATAACGCACGGCTCAGGAGACGCACACACACAGGCTTAGAGTAGTTCAAAGAGTTTATTAACAGCAGGAGTGAATGAGTGCGTGTCTGCGGGATGTAAATGTGTTGGTGATGGCGTCTGCTTCAGGCACAGAGGCAGGTGACCGTTCAGCCGAGCAACCCTATGGAGAGAGCACAGGGAGAGGGTGACGGGCATACACCAACACAGGAGGGATTTATGGCGAGAAAAGGTCTTACTTGGTTTGTCAGGATAGCTGGCACAACAAGGGGGCGAAACCCGGAAGACAGCCACCTGGAGAGCTCCGTACAGCAGCGAGGATTGGGCGATGGAGTGGAGATGTCCGCCGCCGGGGAATCCACCTGTGCACAGGGGAGCAGACTGGGAAAGAGAGGTAAGGGTTCTTACCCAAATAATGTTTGCTGAAGAGAAGTAGCTCACAACGGTGAGGGACGAACTCTGACGGCTTCAGGCCGAGCCTCCGGGCGAGACGGCCTTTATCCCTCGCCGCTGATGATTGTCAGGTGCGTGAGCAGGTGGCGCCGCTGATGAATGGCGCGGCGTGACAGTACTCCCCCCTCTAGCAGCGCCTCCTGGCGATGGCTTATCCGGGTGCGCTCGGTGGAAGTCCGCGATGAGCGATGGGTCCAACACAAACGACGGGGGCACCCATTGTCGATGCTCGGGCCCATAGCCCTCCCAGTCCACCAAGTATTGCAACCCACGACCTCGGCGCCGGGAGTCCAGGATGGAGGAGACGGACCAGGCCGGATGGCCACCAATCATCCGGGGCGCAGGTTGCGCTGCAGGAGGAGGGCAAAGGGGGTCAGTGACTGCCAGTTTCACCTTCGACACGTGGAAAGTGGGATGGATGCGGAGGGAGGGGGGAATAGCCACGCGCACAGCCACCGGGTTGATGATCCGGGTGATGGGAAAGGGACCCATGAATCGCTGTGCCAGCTTCCTCCTCTCGCCTTTTAATGTGACGTCCTGGGTAGACACATACACGAGTTGCCCAACTCTGTACGCCGGGGCAGGTCATCTGTGCCGGTCCGCCACGGTCCTGTTGCGCTCCGCTGTGCGTAAAAGCGCATGACGCGCGGCAGCCCAGGTGGAGCGGAACTGCCTAAGGTGCGCCCTAACAGAGGGGACAGATACCTCGCTCTCCTGCGCTGGAAACAGCGGGGGGTCGTAACCCAGAGACGCCTTGAAGGGGGACATCCCCGTTGCAGAAGAGCGGGCGGTGTTGTGGGCATACTCCACCCAGGCGAGATGGTTGCTCCAGGACGTCGGCTTGGATCTGGTAACACAGCGGAGCGCAGCCTCCAGCTCCTGATTGGTCCTCTCACACTGCCCGTTAGACTGGGGGTGATGGCCGGAGGAGAGGCTCACCTTGGCTCCGATGGCGTTACAAAAAGATCTCCAAACCTCGGATGAAAATTGGGGGCCCCGGTCCGAGACCACGTCCACCGGAATCCCGTGCAGCCTGACCACGTGTTGGACGAGGAGGCCCGCCGTCTCCAGGGCGGTAGGGAGACCTCGCAGGGGGACGAAGTGTGCCGCCTTGGAGAAACGGTCCACGATGGTCAGGACGGTGTCAAAGGAGTTGGAAACAGGGAGTCCGGTGACGAAATCTAGTGCGATGTGCGACCAGGGCCTGCCGGGGACGGGCAGAGGCTGGAGCAGACCCGCTGGAGGGGCATTTCCCGACTTGCTGGTGGCACAGATTGGGCAAGCCCGGGCGTAGCGGGCTGCATCCCTCCGCAGGCCTGGCCACCAAAAGCACCGTTGGAGGAGGCTGATCATCCGAGAGGTGCCGGGATGACAGGTGAGCCGGGAGGTGTGGAGCCAGTGGATGACCTCTCCTCGGACCGCAGATGGGACGAACAGTCTTCCCTCTGGTCCGCTGCCAGGATCAGGTTCCACCTCCTGTGCCTTCCGGATCTTGTCTTCAATGTCCCAAGAGATGGCTCCCACGACGCACGACCTGGGCAGGATAGTGTGGGGCGTCTCCTCAGCCTCCACGGGGGTGAACTGCCTAGAGAGGGCGTCAGGCAGGCCGTTTTTGGAGCCCGGCCTGAAGGTGATTGAGAAGCAGAACCTGGCGAAGAACAAAGACCAGCGCGCCTGGCGGGCATTCAGGCGCTTGGCAGATCGTAAGTATTCTAAGTTCTTGTGGTCCATCAGGACCACAAACGGCAGGTCCGCCCCCTCTAGCCAGTGGCGCCACTCCTGTAAGGCGAGTTTAATGGCCAGGAGCTCTCTGTCCCCCACATCGTAGTTCGTCTCCGCCGGGGACAGGCGCCGGGAGAAGAAGGCGCACGGTCATTTGGCGCCATCGTCAGGTGACCGCTGGGATAATACTGCTCCCACTCCCGTGTCCGATGCGTCCACCTCCACAATGCACTGCAGCGCGGGGTCGACCTGGCGAAGGACCCGGGAGGAGGAGAACTCCGCCTTCAGCGCCTTAAAGGCAGCAGCGACCTCTTCAGTCCACCGGAACGGGACCTTCGGGGACGTGAGGCAGGTCAGCGGTCCGACGATCGAGCTGAAATTTGGGACAAAGCGGCGGTAAAAATTGGCGAAGCCAACAAATTGTTGCACCTGCTTCCGGGATGCGGGAGTAGGCCACTCCACCACCGCCTTCACCTTCTCTGGGTCTGGGAGCACCTGGTCTTGAGCGATGATGAATCCCAGGAAGGATGTGGTCCTAGCGTAGAATTCGCATTTCTCAGCCTTCACGTACAGACGATTCTCCAGCAGTCTTTGGAGGACCCGCCTCACATGGACCTGGTGCTCGTCCCTGGACCTGGAGAAGATAAGAATGTCGTCCAGGTAGACGAACACAAAGAGGCCGATGAAATCCCGGAGGACGTCATTAATGAGGCGCTGAAAGACAGCAGGAGCGTTGGTCAGCCCGAACGGCATGACTAGATACTCAAAGTGGCCGTTCGGGGTACGGAAGGCTGTTTTCCATTCATCTCCCTCCCGGATCCGGACGAGGTGGTAAGCGCTGCGTAAATCCAGCTTGGTAAACCAGGTCGCCCCCTGGAGGGAGTGAAAGGCAGTGTCCATGAGGGGCAGGGTGTAACGGTCCCTCTCAGTGATGTCATTTAGCGCTCGGTAGTCTATGCAGGGGCGGAGGGATCCGTCCTTTTTCCCGACAAAGAAAAACCCTGCCCCCACGGGTGACGACGATGGGCGAATAATCCCAGCGCTCAGTGATTCCTTCAGGTAAGTATTCATGGTCTCCTTCTCCGGCGCCGACAGGCTGTAGAGCCGACCAGAAGGCAGGGGAGCCCCCTGGCGGAGGTTGATAGCACAGTCATAGGGTTGATGCGGGGGAAGAGACATAGCTTTCGATTTACTAAATACCATACCCAGGTCGTGAAATTCTGGAGGCACCAGTGACAGGTCCGGAGGTGCTGTATCCGCCACAGGGGGAGCCGCGGACGGGGAGCAGGCAGCGGACTGAAGGCAGGTGCCCATACAGAAGGTACTCCACGCCGATACCCCAGCTGACCTCCAGTCCAGGACAGGGTTGTGGAGGCGTAGCCAGGGATACCCCAGGATGACGGGCGACACAGAGTTGGGCAGGACATAAAATACCATCTCCTCCTGGTGGTTCCCTGAGATGATGACTGGGACAGGCATGGTTTGGTGAGAAACTCTCCCAAGGGAGGCACGGGAGAGATGGACCAGGGAGATGGGGTGTTTTAATGCCTGACAGCGGATGCCCAATCGGGTTGCCAGGCCTTGTGAAATGAAGCTGCCCTCTGCGCCCGAATCCACCAGTGCGTGGGTGATGTGCCCAGTGGGATTGTGGCAGAAACGGATGGGCAGCTTTAATTGAGTGAGGGTGTCTAACCGGTTGAGATCCGCGAGGCTCCCTACAGCGATTCGCGGACCCCGCCGACTGGCTTTCCGCGGACAACGCTCCACAGTGTGTTGGTCACCTCCGCAAAACATGCAGAGGCCCAACTTACGGCGGCGTTGTCTCTCCGCAGGGGAAAACTTGGTCCAGCCCGTCACCATCGGCTCCGACTCCTCGGGGCACGATGCTGGCACCGCCGCCAGGGGGTGAGCTTGGAACAGGTGCGGCGAGACTCCACGAGGGCGAGAAGAAAAAGACTTCCGCCCCGAGGAGCGCTCGCACAGCCTGTTATCCAAACTTACCGCTAAGGAAGTCAGCTCCGCTAGCGTCCCAGGGATATCCCATCCAGCCAGTTCATCCCTCAGATCATTATTGAGGCTGCGGAGGAACAGGCCACAGAGGGAGCGTTCCTCCCAGCCCAATTCCTCCGCCGCTACCCGGAAGTCGACCGAGTAGTCCGCTGCCGACCGGCCTCCCTGCTGGAGAGCGAGAAGCCGATCGACCTGGACCGTCTCGGTTTGAGAATGGTCAAAGACCTCCAGAAAGCGCCTCACGAACTGGTCATAGGTGAGGGTGGCATAACTGGGCCTCGCCATTACGGCGTAGGTCCAAGTTAACGCACGCCCCTCCAGAAGATTCCCTATGTAACCAATCTGCTCTATGCAATCTTCCCTATGTAACCAATCTAACTCTCTAGCTGTGATCCGAGGGAAAATCTCCGGGCACACGGTGGAACACGGACTCACACTGCATAATGAACCCCCGCGCTCCGCCGAGCTTACCGCTAAAGCGGGCGGGGGTCGGAATCGGTGTGAGCCGAACCGGTGCCACTGGAGCCGGCTGGACGGCCGCTGGAACAGCAGGAGCCGCGTCACCCTGACGAGCCAGGGGGAACGGCTGTTGAGGATCCAAGCGGCCCAACCGGTTAGTTAAGTTTAATAATTGATTTAGGATAACCTGCTGTTGATAAGCAATTTGATCCACTTTAGCCTCGAGAGTGGTAAACCGGTGTGCAAGCCCGCCATCCGCCGAGCCGCTCTGCTGAAGCCGTACTGACATAACGCACGGCTCAGGAGACGCACACACACAGGCTTAGAGTAGTTCAAAGAGTTTATTAACAGCAGGAGTGAATGAGTGCGTGTCTGCGGGATGTAAATGTGTTGGTGATGGCGTCTGCTTCAGGCACAGAGGCAGGTGACCGTTCAGCCGAGCAACCCTATGGAGAGAGCACAGGGAGAGGGTGACGGGCATACACCAACACAGGAGGGATTTATGGCGAGAAAAGGACTTACTTGGTTTGTCAGGATAGCTGGCACAACAAGGGGGCGAAGCCCGGAAGACAGCCACCTGGAGAGCTCCGTACAGCAGCGAGGATTGGGCGATGGAGTGGAGATGTCCGCCGCCGGGGAATCCACCTGTGCACAGGGGAGCAGACTGGGAAAGAGAGGTAAGGGTTCTTACCCAAATAATGTTTGCTGAAGAGAAGTAGCTCACAACGGTGAGGGACGAAGTCTGACGGCTTCAGGCCGAGCCTCCGGGCGAGACAGCCTTTATCCCTCGCCGCTGATGATTGTCAGGTGCGTGAGCAGGTGGCGCCGCTGATGAATGGCGCGGCGTGACAGTTCTGTTTGAAGTTTCTGTGGGAGCTCTTTTACAAATGTGAAAGTAGAAGACAAATGATGGATGAGTGATGATGGAGATACACAAAAGATGCAATTATTAGCATGCAACATCTAAAGCATTAAATGATGATTATCTAAGAGCATTAGCTTCCAGAGAAGGGTGTTTTCTTCTTTGAACACTTATATATGCATTGATATATAAAGGGCATTTAATAAAATATTTTGTGTTTCCTCCTTTTCTTTAGGATGTTTGTTCTTCTGTAAGAACTTTATCACATACAAATCTTGGCCAAATATTAGTGAAGCAGCCCCTTTATACAGACTGAGCTTGTTGGGTGACCACTGACCGTTCAAAAACTTGCAGACTTTCTGAACGATCCCCTAGAGCAGGGGTCACCAGCTTAAAGTGCAAGAGGTCCTATAAGTCAATCCACCTCCCAAGCTGAGGTCCGAATTAGGGCTGGGGATCTTTAGGCACCTCACGATACAATTATGATTCAGGATCTCCAATTTGATTCTGAAATGATTCTCAATGCATTTTTTGTTTATTTTTTTCAGGATTTTTTCCATCTCACTGTGTGACAGCTTGATACTTTTAAAGCCAGGTTTTTGCAGTGACCCATGAATTTACTTCAAACATCTTTTAATAAAAGAAATGGAAGAGAAATATAACAAGTCACATTGACAAATTTATCTGAAAATGAGCTTTTTAGAACTGTCATCTTTTCATGGACGTTCTTTCAGAAGACCACAGCTGTCTCCAGCAGGTCAATATCATTTGATTTTACACATTATTTTATTAAGCAGATGTTTTAGCTACTTTTAGTTCTGTATTATTTTTTAAACAAAAAAAATGAAATAAATTCTTTGTTCAATTTTAAATAAAACATAATAATTTGATTATAATAATACAGGGGAACACTAAATGTGTTTTTGACTCCAAAAAAATAGCTCTAAAATTCTAAAATCTACAGCTTAAATCCTAAAAGTGGAAAGTTTTACAGGAGAACACAAACTAAATTACATACATTTAAAAAGATTAATATCTAAAAAGCAAAATCTCACAAAAGTCCACCTTTATAGTATATTTTTAGTGTTAAAAAGTTTCAAACTATAAGCCTAAAAAAGGGGCAGAAAATATAATTAATTCCACAGTACAGAATTTCTTTGGAGGTTCTTTTATGTCAAAAATGGTTTTATCTTTTTAACTTTGAGTCTGTTTGGGTAACACTTTCTGTCATGTTCACCCCTTTGGGGCAGAGAGAACGAACCCAGGCGCTGAACTGTGAGCTTATGAAGTTTATTAACAAAACAACAACCATAAAGTTCCAACAAGATACTCAAAATAACGAAGTGACAAAGAAGGGCTAACTTACACGGTTAGAACACCAGAGCAAATACGGGGCTCTGACGTGGACGAAAGAGACTGGGAAACAGCCTGGTCAGACGTCGCCGCAACAATGAAAATATCCAGTAGTCCCCTTAAATAGGGATGGAAACCCATATACAATGATTCACAGGACAATCTGAGTGAGCAACAGAGAAGGGAAGGGATAATTAGGTCAGCTGGAGGGGATGAGGAAGCTGACAGCTGACAGGCCCCGCCCCCCAGAGTGAAACTCATGAGGCTGTTGAGAGCTGTCAACACCAAGAGAAAGGAAAAAAAGGAAACAGCGAAGTACAAATACATGACAAATAATCCCCAAACATGTGTGTAATAAAACTACAGTGAATGTAAACAGAAAAAAATAAACCAAACAACAGATGATGCAAAATATGTAAAAACCAACCACAGATAAAATAACAAGAATTAGGACTCTATGGTACATCATTTTACGAATAAAGAAAGAAAGGAGCATGGTGGAATTCTGCCCCCCCCCCCCATGCTCAGATGTGACACTGTCACAGGGAGAGAGGAGGTGGATGTGCGAAACTTTTCATGTTCAGTAACACACAGAGAAAATTATTGTTTTTACATGATATCAGAGGGTTGCGGAAACTACCTCCATAAACATCATGCAGCCCAACGGGGATGCTGTCCAAGGAAGGTGTGGAGGAGCCGCGGGGACCTTCCGTCAACAACCCACCGGGTGGAAACGTACCATCGGAGGCAGCCAGAGCGGCAGTGGACATAATTTCACAGCAGCGTTTCATTCCTCGGGTTACACCGGGAAAGAAGCATAGCTATCCCCCCGCAGCAAACGATGATTTTACCTCCTGCTGTATCCCAAGCAGAACGTCCAAGGTCCTATGCCATAAAATGTCCGGGCGTTAGCCGCCAATACAGCACTTCAGTTCCACTTTTTCATTCGGTTAAAACAAAACAGTATAATTTTTCTCCAAATTATATGAAAAAGCTTCAGAGTCCGGATGGAGGACTCTCAAGGTCCGGATCTGGACCGGAGTCCGCCAGTTGGTGACCCCTGCCCCAGAGCCTCAAAAAAGCAGTTTCTGTATAAATGTTTGGGAGATTTTTCTGCAACTTTCATGGTAATCTATAGAGAGCTTTGAAAGACCCTGGAGAGATCACTTAGAGACCAGGAGAGATTTCTTTGAGACCAGAAGAAATTGTTGAGAGATGACTGAGAGCTGAGGTATACTGTATATATATTTGAGAGGTTTCTAGTACTCCTTCAGCCTCCTTTACACAGGGATATAGATCATTGAGAGATCATTTCAAGATGAAAAAATGGTCAAATCTCTCAACAATTGCCAAGATCCCTCAATTATCTCTCAATGATCTTTCAGTGATCTTTCAGTTTTGACTAAGCCCACAACAATTTCTCAATGATCACCAAAAAGAATCAGTCTGTCAGATATCTGCTTGGAAGGCAGATGCAGTTTTTAAAGTGGGATCGAAGAGTACAGGTAGGACTGCAATAATGATTTATTAACAAAATGAAAATGAACAAACAAAAAGCAGCTCAGGGGCTGTCAAACAAAAATCACACAGAGAACGATGAACACTATGACCAGATGATGAAGAGGGTAATCGACAGATGATGCCACAACAACACAAACTCAGACTGACATATATGTAATTAACCGATAATGAACTAACATAGGACAGCTGGGATTAATTAGGAAATAACAGGGGTACAGCTACAAACAGGGCAGGCGGGGCTGTGCAGACAATGGACATTGGGAGAAGCACAGAGGACACACAATGCAAGTTATACTCATAATGAACCAAATCAGGGAGAAAACATAACTGAACAGAGAACTGAGGATAACCCAACAAATTAATAAGAGAATTGTGCAAACATTTCAACAATAACAGGAAGTAAGCACAGAATGTCCAGATCATAACACAATCTCTCAAGGAGCACTCTATATAATGTCATCCATCTCCCAATGGACTCTCAGCAACCTTTCAATGAACTCCTTTGATCTTTCATCAAACGCTCAGCATTCCTTCCCTGATCTCTCAGCCCTCTCTACCTTCAAGGTGGAAAAAAATTGGCATTCATTGAAAGATCACTGAGAGATCATTGAAAGATTGCTGAAAGATCATAGAGAGATTGATGAGATTGTTGAGCTCTCGTTTAGGCAACCTTGAAGACTGTGAAGATCACTGAAGATCATTGAGAGGTCCTGGTGATTGCTGAGAGGTCAGAAAGATTAAGAGAACTGAACATTTTTTCATCACTCAACGTCTCAATGATCTCCACCCCTGTGTAAAGGGGTATTGACAAATTTAAAGTATTATTGCACAATCATCATCATCATCATCATCATCATCATCATCATCTGTAGCAACAGCAACAGCAGCAGCAAAATTGAACATCTTGTCAAAATTTGTTTTGGTTGATTTAACTAATTTTGTTTACCAACAGATTTAAGGTATGGGTAGGATGCTTCTGTCAGTCTGTCAGGTTGTCTGCACTTTTAACACAAGAACCAATTAAGCTGGGGATTCGGTGGTGGTGGTGGTGGGGGTTACCAAACTTTATACACCAGTTGGACTTGGAACTAACATTTGTGGGTCTGTTTTTGGGGTCAGTAGGTTTAGGTCAAAGGGTCACCTAACTTGGTACACAGGTTGACCTTGGGACCCTCAACTGTGACTTTAGTTTTGGGATCAAAAGGTCAAAGGAAGCAGCATTAGATGGTCATGGCCTGGAAAACATCGACATACAGCATGTGACTGAATAATATCTTTGCATTATATACTGTATGTCTGTTCATATCTTATAAAAGACAAGAAAGACAGCTGTTGCGAGATAGCAGAGGAGACTCCAAAATGCAATTAATAATTCAATTCAACTATATTTATATAGTGCCATTTCACAACAACAGTCATCTCATAGCACTATCAACTGTAGGGGGAACCCCCACAGTTGCAGAAAGACCCCAGCAATCAGGCGATCCCCTGTGAGCAAGCACTTGGTGACGGTGGAGAGGAAAAACTCCCTTTTAACAGGAAGAAACCTCCAACAGAACCAGGCTCAGGGAGGGGCAGTCATCTGCTGCGACTGGCTGGGGGGTGAGGGGATAGAGAAGAAGAAAAGAACAGACATGTAGAGCAAACAGCACGATGGGGACTCAATCTATGGGAGAGAACAAACAAATGTTAATGACCAGCAAAAAAAATATTTCATTGAGAGTGAGAAAAGGAGTGAGGCCCAGTGCATTACTGGAGGTCCCCCGGCTGACTAAACCTATTAGCAGCATAACTAAGGGAGGGTTCAGAAACACATGATCCCTCCCTAATTGTAGGCTATATCAAAAAGGTAGGTTTTAGCTCTATTCTTAAAAACAGAGATCGAGTCTGACTCCCGAATCCAGATTGGCAGCTGATTCCACAGGAGAGGAGCTTGATAACTGAAGGCTCTGCCTCCCATTGTACTTTTGGAGATTCTAGGTATTACAAGTAATCCTGCATTTTGGGAGCATAGTGCTCTGTTAGGATAATACGGTAGTATCAGATCTTTTAAATAAAAAGGAGCCTGATTGTTTAGAGCTTTGTAAGTAAGAAGAAGGATTTTAAACTTAATTCTAAACTCTATAGGAAGCCAATGAAGGGAGGCCAGAACCGGAGAGATATGATCTCTCTTTCTAGTACCTGTTAAAACTCTTGCTGCAGCATTTTGGATCAGCTGAAGACTTTTTAAAGATGTTTTAGGACAGCCTGATAATAAAGAATTACAATAATCTCGAGCTAACAAAAGCGTGGATCAGTTTCTCATCATCACTCTGAGACAAGATGCTCCTAATCTTGGCAATATTACGCAAATGATAGAAGGCAGTCTTAGAAACAAATTTAATATGTGAATTGAAGGACAAATCCTGATCAAAAATAACTCCAAGGTTCCTCACAGAGCTATTAAGAGAAAGAGTAACCGCATCCAAACTGAAAGTTTGATTTGGAAAGGAATTTCTAAGGTTTTTTGGACCAACAAGAACGACTTCAGTCTTATCTGAATTTAATAGCAGGAAATTACAAGTCATCCAAGCTTTGATTTCCTTAAGACAGGCTTCTAACTTGGCTAATTGATTACTATCATCTGGCTTCATTGACAAGTATAATTGTGTGTCATCAGCATAACATTGAAAAATGTATACAGTGCTTTCTAATAATGTTGCCTAAAGGAAGCATATATAAACTAAAAAGAGTAGGACCTAGCACAGATCCCTGTGGAACTCCATGACTAAGCTTTGAGTTGAAAGAAAACTCATTATTTACATGAACAAACTGGAACCTATCAGATAAATAAGATCTAAACCACTGCAACGAAGTTCCGTTAAGTCCAACATAGTGTTCTAATCTATCAAGTAGAATATTATGATCGATAGTATCAAAAGCTGCACTAAGGTCTAAAAGGACAAGTACAGAAACTAGTCCATTATCAGATTTAATGAGGAGGTCGTTAGTGACCTTCGCTAAGGCTGTTTCAGTACTATGATGGATTCTAAACCCAGATTGAAACTCTTCAAAATGGTAAATGGTAAATGGCATTCACTTATATAGCGCTTTTATTCTCATCTCTTGATGACCAAAGCGCTTTACAGATCCTGCAATCCACCCATTCACACACACATTCACACACTGATGGTGTCAAGTAAACCATTTCCCCAATTAATACCCCACTAGTCACCTTTGTTCCCACCATGTTCAACAATCATCAGTTGATGTTATATCTCATATCATTCTGGCTTATTTTAATACATTTTGGAAGTAATAGGCCGGTGCATCAGCTTGCTAGCACCTTGGCCAGCTGGCTGACGTTGATCTGTCTATCTCCTTAGAAATCATTGAGGCATGGAGAAGCTGGTGGCTCATTCCACCAGCGCTAGCTTAGCTGTTGGGTCGTAGTCTGGTCTTAAAGCTCTTTTCTACCCCCACTGGACATCTATGTTCCCACCTGGTTCACTAATCCACTATCAATATTTCACACATCATTCTGGTTTATTTTGTTATATTTGGGATATGATAGCCTGGGGCATATGTCAGCTAGCATCTTAGATAGTCAGCCAAAGTCTGTCTGTCTACTGTAAATTGCCTCAGTGAAGAGAAGGCGACCCTGCCTGCCATTAGCAGAGTTTTTCATGCATTCATTTGAGGTTTTTAACATAATATTGTCTTGTTTTTCTTTATATCACTACTTATGTGGTACCACTACTTATGGACTGAGGAATCAAAGCTGAAGTTACAAGCCTGCTTTGACTGCACAGATTGGAGTGTTTTTGAAGCTGCAGCCATTAACCTAAATGAACTCACTGACACTGTGACGTCATACACCTGTTTCTGCGAGGACATGTGTGTGCAGACCAAGACCTTCTGCATATACAACAACAATAAACCCTGGTTCATTCCTAAACTGAAGCAGCTACGTCAGACCAAGGAGGAGGCCTACAGGACTGGTGACTGGACTCTGTACAAGCGGGCCAGAAACATGCTGACGAAGGAGACCAGGCTTGCTAAGAGGAGCTACAGTGTGAAGTTACAAAAAAACTTCTCAGCTAACAACTCTGCTTCTGTCTGGAGAGGCCTACGGAATATCACCAACTACAGGAGACCATCCCCCCACCCTGCGGAAAACCTCCAGCTGGCTAATGACCTAAACAGCTTTTACTGCAGGTTTGAAAAGAACCTACAGTTCTCACCTCCCACCCACACAAAAGGATTATCTGCAGCCCCAGGAACTCCATCCCTCCTCCACTCTGATCTCCCACCAGCACTAATGATCTGTGAAGAGGAGGTGCGCCGGGTCTTTCAGAGACAAAAGATCAAGAAGGCTGCAGGACCTGATGGTGTGTCTCCGTCCTGCCTGAGAGTCTGCTCCAACGAGTTGGCCCCCATCTTCACCCGGATCTTTAACAGATCACTGGAGCTGCGTGAAGTGCCTTCCTGCTTCAAACGCTCCATCATCATTCCAGTTCCCAAGAAACCCTCTATTACAGGATTAAACGACTACAGACCTGTTGCCCTGACCTCTGTGGTCATGAAATCCTTGGAGAGATTGGTGCTGAACCACCTGAAGGTCATCACAGGCCCCCTGATGGACCCACTGCAGTTTGCCTACCGGTCAAACAGGTCAGTGGATGATGCAGTGAATATGGGACTACATTACATCCTGCAACACCTCGACTCCCCAGGGACGTACGCCAGGATCCTGTTTGTCGACTTCAGCTCAGCGTTCAACACCATCATCCCAGGCATTCTTCATCAGAAACTCCTCCAGCTCAAGGTGCCCCCCTCCACCTGCCAGTGGATCTCCAGCTTTCTGACTGACAGGTGGCAACAGGTGAAGCTAGGGAGATTTACATCCAGCTCCCGAAAAATTAGTACTGGCGCCCCCCAAGGATGTGTCCTTTCCCCACTGCTCTTCTCCCTCTACTCCAACGACTGCACCTCAGAGGACCCTTCGGTGAAGCTCCTGAAGTTTGCGGACGACACCACAGTCATCGGTTTGATCCGGGATGATGATGAGTCTGCATACAGGCGGGAGGTGGAGCAGCTGATCCTCTGGTGCAGCCAGAACCATCTTGAACTTAACCCAGCCAAAACGGTGGAGATGACTGTGGATTTCAGGCGACACCCCCCGGCATTCCCCCCACTCACCATCCTCAACAGCACAGTGTCCACTGTGGACTCCTTCAAGTTTCTGGGTACCACAATCTCCCGGAACCTGAAGTGGTCCTCCCATATTGACACTGTCCGGAAAAAGGCCCAGCAGAGGTTGTTTTTTCTGCGTCAGCTCAAGAAGTTTGATTTGCCTCAGGAGCTGCTGGTTGTCTTCTACACCGCCATCATCCAATCTGTCCTCTGCTTTTCCATCACAGTCTGGTTTGGATCTGCCACTAAACAGGACAAGACCAGACTGCAGCGGATCATTAAGTCTGCGGAGAGGATCATTGGTACCGACCTACCCTCCATTGAGAACTTATATCGGTCCATAACCAGGAAACGGGCGGGAAACATCTGTGCTGACCCATCACACCCCGGCCACAAACTGTTTGAACTTCTATCTTCTGGTCGTCGTTACAGATCACTGAAGGTCAAAACCACCCGTCACAGGAACAGTTTCTTTCCTCAAGCCATCACTCTGATGAACTCCTAACATTCACCTAGTCCTACCTGTTGCTGTACTCATGACTTTTCATCCATTATTACATTGCACATAACTCTCACACTGCTTTTTACTTCATTCACATTATATCACTGAATCTGAGTCCACATTGAAATACTGTGTGATTGTATATTTTTTCATATATTTCTGCAAAGTGTGGTTAGTCCGAGTAAATAACTGCATATATTCCTGTATATATTTGCATCCTTTTATAGAAACGTGGACAGACTGTAATTTACTGTACATACTCTGGTTGTCATTGAATCCTTATTTAAATCCTTCACCTGAACAACGAGAGCAAGTTTTTAGCCAAAGTCAAATTCCTTGTATGTGTTGTGCATACTTGGCCAATAAAGCTGATTCTGATTCTGATTCTGATTCTGATTATCTAAAGGTTGCATAAGACACCTGACCTCTCTTCAACAGCAGTCATGACACTGAGGCTCCAGTCTACGTGCAAACATTATACTGCAAGCCTTTGTTTCAATTCAATTCAATTCAATTCAACTTTATTTGTATAGCGCCATTTCACAACAACAGTCATTTCATAGCACTATCAACTGTAGGGGGAACCCCCACAGTTGCAGAAAGACCCCAGCAATCAGGCGATCCCCTGTGAGCAAGCACTTGGCGACGGTGGAGAGGAAAAACTCCCTTTTAACAGGAAGAAACCTCCAGCAGAACCAGGCTCAGGGAGGGGCAGTCATCTGCTGCGACTGGCTGGGGGGTGAGGGGATAGAGAAGAAGAAAAGAACAGACATGTAGAGAGCAAACAGCACGATGGGGACTCAATCTATGGGAGAGAACAAACAGATGTTAATGACCAGCAAAAAAAAAAAAATATTTCATAGAGAGTGAGGAAAGGAGTGAGGCCCAGTGCATTACTGGAGGTCCCCCGGCTGACTAAACCTATTAGCAGCATAACTAAGGGAGGGTTCAGAAACACATGATCCCTCCCTAATTGTAGGCTATATCAAAAAGGTAGGTTTTAGCCCTATTCTTAAAAACAGAGATCGAGTCTGACTCCCGAATCCAGATTGGCAGCTGATTCCACAGGAGAGGAGCTTGATAACTGAAGGCTCTGCCTCCCATTGTACTTTTGGAGATTCTAGGTATTACAAGTAATCCTGCATTTTGGGAGCGTAGTGCTCTGTTAGGATAATACGGTAGTATCAGATCTTTTAAATAAAAAGGAGCCTGATTGTTTAGAGCTTTGTAAGTAAGAAGAAGGATTTTAAACTTAATTCTAAACTCTATGGGAAGCCAATGAAGGGAGGCCAGAACCGGAGAGATATGATCTCTCTTTCTAGTACCTGTTAAAACTCTTGCTGCAGCATTTTGGATCAGCTGAAGACTTTTTAAAGATGTTTTAGGACAGCCTGATAATAAAGAATTACAATAATCTAATCTCGAGCTAACAAAAGCGTGGATCAGTTTCTCAGCATCACTCTGAGACAAGATGCTCCTAATCTTGGCAATATTACGCAAATGATAGAAGGCAGTCTTAGAAACAAATTTAATATGTGAATTGAAGGACAAATCCTGATCAAAAATAACTCCAAGGTTCCTCACAGAGCTATTAAGAGAAAGAGTAACCGCATCCAAACTTAAAGTTTGATTTGGAAAGGAATTTCTAAGGTTTTTTGGACCAACAAGAATGACTTCAGTCTTATCTGAATTTAATAGCAGGAAATTACAAGTCATCCAAGCTTTGATTTCCTTAAGACAGGCTTCTAACTTGGCTAATTGATTACTATCATCTGGCTTCATTGACAGGTATAATTGTGTGTCATCTGCATAACAATGAAAATGTATACAGTGCTTTCTAATAATGTTGTCTAACGGAAGCATATATAAACTAAAAAGAGTAGGGCCTAGCACAGATCCCTGTGGAACTCCATGACTAAGCTTTGAGTTGAAAGAAAACTCATTATTTATATGAACAAACTGGAACCTATCAGATAAATAAGATCTAAACCATTGCAACGAAGTTCCATTAAGTCCAACATAGTGTTCTAATCTATCAAGTAGAATATTATGATCAATAGTATCAAAAGCTGCACTAAGGTCTAAAAGGACAAGTACAGAAACTAGTCCATTATCAGATGCAATGAGGAGGTCGTTAGTGACCTTCGCTAAGGCTGTTTCAGTACTATGATGGATTCTAAACCCAGATTGAAACTCTTCAAGTAAACCATTTCCCTGCAGGTGGTCAAATAATTGCGTAGCAACAACTCTTTCTAAGATTTTTGAAATGAAAGGGAGATTAGAGATTGGTCTATAGTTAGCTAAAGCTCCTGGATCTAGCATTGGCTTTTTGAGTAAGGGTTTAATTACAGCCATTTTAAAAGCCTGCGGTACATGGCCTAAAGTTAATGAAGAATTGATTATATGAAGAATAAAGCTACCAATAAGTGGGAAGACTTCTTTAAATAACCTGGTAGGAATAGGGTCTAAAAGACAAGTTGAAGGTTTGGATGAGGAAACTATTTTGTCTAACTCACAAAGGTCGATTGGAGTAAACTCATCAAGACAGAGATCAATAGAAGGAGTTGTAGTAGTTACAGTATTTAAGTTAACTGTGGGAAGAATCTGATTGATTTTATCTCTGATGGATGAAATTTTATTATTGAAAAAGTTCATAAAGTCCTGACTAGTGAGCTCTAAGGGAATGCTAGGATTGACAGAGTCCAGACTCTTTGTCAACCTGGCTACAGTACTGAAAAGAAACCTGGGATTATTCTTGTTCTCTTCTATTAACGCAGAGTATTAACTCGTTCTAGCTTTTCTAAGAGATTTTTTATAAATTAAAAGATGATTTCTCCAAGCTAAATAGATTTCATCTAAATTAGTAGAGCGCCATTTTCTTTCTAATTGACGAGTCTTCTGTTTTAAGGTACGAGTTTCTGTGTTGAACCAAGGAGTTAGAAATCTCTGATTAGACTTTTTCTTTTTTAAGGGGGCCACCAAGTCTAGAGTCTGATGCAGAGAAGCTGAAACACTATCCACCATGTTATCAATTACAGAAGGAGCAAGCTGTCTATAGCTTATTTCTGTTGTGTTGACACATGGCATAGAGGAAACAATCTGCATAAATTTGGAAACAGCATCATCTGAGAGGCATCTACTGTAATAATATTTTTCTTTAGGAGCCAAATAGTCAGAAATAGTAAAATCAAAGGTTAACAGACAATGGTCTGACAGTACAGGGTTATGAGAAGACACTACAAGATTTTCTATTTCTATGCCATATGTCAAAACAAGGTCCAATGTATGGTGGAGGTAATGAGTAGAATTTCCTACTTTCTGAGAAAATCCAATCGAGTCCAATATTGAATTGAATGCCACATTAAGGCAGTCACTATCTACATCCACATGTATATTAAAGTCCCCTACTATAATTATTCTATCAGATTTCAGCACTAAATCAGCTAAGAAATCAGCAAATTCGGATAAAAATTCTGAGTAGGTTGATGGGGGACGATAAACTATGGCAAATAAAATTGGGTTTAACCTAAACTTGCTAAAGTGCCCAACACTGAGGACCAGGCCCTCAAAGGAATTATAACATGTTTTTTGCTTTACATTAACTAGTAATTTGGAATGGTAAATTGTTGCTACTCCTCCTCCACGACCAGAACTTCTGGGATTTTGACAGTTTAAATAACCAGAGGGAGTTGATTCATTTAAACCAACATAATCCTCTTGCCCTAACCAAGTCTCTGTAAGGGAAATTAAATCAATCTGATGATCAATTAACAAATCATGGACTAACAGAGACTTGGGAGTTAGAGACCTAATATTTAATAAACCGCATTTAATTTTTAAATTATGAGGAGGAACAGAGGCCAAATCATTCAATTTAGAGGCTTTATGTTTAATTTGAGTTTTACCAATATTTTGCTTTATCACTTTGGGATGCTTATACATTATATTTTTATTTACTTTGGAGGGAGCAGACAACGATTCTCTGATGGGGAAGACAGGGGCTAAGCTGAGGGGTGGCGGATGAAGAGGAGCTGCAGAGAGGCGTGTAAGACTGCGACTCTGCTTCCTGGTCCCAACTCTGAGTAGTCATGGTTTTGGAAATCTGGATAAAAAAGATGCCAGATTGTTAGATAAATGAGAAGCACCATCCAAAGTGGGATGAATGCTGTCTCGTCTCATAAGGCCAGGTTTTCCCCAAAAAGAGCTCCAATTGTCAATGTAGCCCACGTCATTTTTAGGACACCACACAGACAGCCAGCGGTTCAAGGATGACGAGCGACTAAACATGTCATCACTGGTCAGATTGGGGAGGGGCCCAGAGAATACTACAGTGGCAGACATCGTTTTTGCAAAGTCACACACCGATTCTATATTAAGTTTCGTGACTTCCGACTGCCGGAGACGGATGTCATTAATGCCGGCGTGAATAACAATTGTGGAATATTTAGAGTTACTTTTAGCCAGCATTTTCAAATTTGACTCGATGTCACCTGCTCTGGCCCCAGGAATGCATTGGACTATGGCCGCTGGAGTCTCTAGGTTCACGTTTCTGACTACAGAGTCGCCAATGATCAGAGTTTTTTCCTCAGCGGGTGTGTCGCTGAGCGGGGAAAAACGATTAGAAACGTGAACAGGTTGGTGGTGTACCGGGGCTTTGCGACTAGGCTTCCTTCTCACCGTCACCCACCCAGTCTCCTCGCTGCTGAGGAGAGCCGAGGGACCGCTGACAGGGGGGCCTAAGCTAGCTAGCTCCGCTGCGGCTAATGGGCGTCCGTCAAGATTAACTGGCGCAGACGGTGTTTCAATGCAGCGGAGCCGGGATTCCAAATCAGACAACCTTGCCTCGAGCGCCTCAAAAAGACAACATTTATTACATTTACCGTTATCACTAAAAGAGGCAGAGGTGTAGCTAAACATCTGACAGAGAGAGCACACCAGAGGAGGAGAGGAAGGAGAGCTAGTAGCCATAGCTAATGGCTGGAGAGCAAACCACAAAGCAAACCACACAGGCAGACAGCAAAACAGGAAGTGACGATACGTTACCACAAGGAAGTGACGATCCCACTGATTCGTGTGCATCCGTAAGCACACTTCAGAACTCTTCTCCTTCCTTTTCTCTCACTCTCTGTGTTTGCAAGGATCTAAACGTGACAGATATAAATGGAAATGTCAGTAGTGAAGCAGCAACCCCAATCCTCAGCGCAGGATAACAGCTGATCTGTTGAAGAATTCCGACGGGGCTTCGCCTCTAAACTCCACATCAACAATTTTCCAACCCACCAACAGCCCCCTTGATCTTCTCCTCAGTGCAAAGATGAGCTAAGAAATACAGGTCAACTCTATGCATATAGCCCCAAGAACTGCAATTTCCCCATGATGTATTGAAGTCATCTGATTAGAAAAAAATAGAACAGTCTGCTGATATTAACAGAGGTGACATGTTTATTTGATCTTTGCAGTAGGTATACAATTGAAGCTGCAGGGACTAATCTGTAAACCATAAAAGAACTTCTACATTTTTTAAAGTTAGCTAATTTAACTGTCAAGATGCTGAGCACGGGTGGAGAGCCGTGTTCAGTCCTTAAGTCATTTCTGATTATTTTCTGTACTTTCTTCATTTTGGTCTTATTTTATATTTGTGTACGGTTTTGTCTGGAGGATGTTCTGAGTTTGCTCCTAGTTTCTGTTTGTTTTGAGTTGTCCAGTTATTGTATTTTAGTTTGGTCATTATTATCATGTTTATTATTATTATTATTATTATTATTATTATTATTATTATTATTATTATTATGTATTTTTAGATCTTTTTGTAGTTTATATTATCTTTCTGTGGTTATATCAGAGCCTTCACCGTCCTTGTCCTCACCTCTCCTTTTGTACTTTGGTTTTCATTTATATTATATCATTTGAATCTTTTTTTTTTTGACATTCACTTTTTATTGATTTTCTTCATTTTTATACAGACATAGGCCAAAAAAAAAAAACATATATGCATATACAAAAAAAAATATAAACAAGACATAACAAAAACAAAACAAACAAACAAAAAAACAAACAAACAAGAAACCACACGAACATTCTGTAGCCTGAACCCAGGGGTCTTCAAACTACCATACTTTTACTGTGTAAAATCTACCCTCAGTGGTAACACAAAGTCAACCCAGTTTTTCCAAAAAAATCACAAATTTATCAAATTCTAATTTAGCAGAGAAAGCCAACCTCTCCATTACATAAATGGAATGCATCACTTCAGTCGAATCCTCCCTCTTAGGTACCTCTGCATTCAGCCATTTTCTGGTGATAGCTTTTTTCCGCAACTAGCATTACTCTGAATATATATTTGTCCCTGGAGCTTGTAAATTTCTGGATCCATTGTCCTAAGTACATTGCCTCAAATGTGAATGGAATACCCACTTTCAAGATTTTCCCCATACAGTTCTTGAGATCCTCCCAAAAAGGTGCAATCGAGGGGCATTCCCAGAATATGTGGAAATGATTGGCCTTCCTTTCTCCACACATTCTCCAACAAGTTGTATCCTGATATTTAATTATTAATCTGTAAAAGTCTCCATCATTTAAATCATATTGTTTCTTTAGAACCTGAAAACTTTTGATTACACTCTTCTTTAAAAACTCCCAAAATATTGTTGAACCCCCATCCCACCTGCTGAATCTCTTATCCATTTTGTTCAGTATAAAATCTGAATAAGATAAGATAAGATAAGCCTTTATTAGTCCCACAATGGGGGAAATTCCGGGATTGCAACAGCACAGGGATAGCAACACTCAGAGCAATAATTTAGAAGATAAGAAAATAAGAACAGTGAACATACATATGTACACATAAATATATATACACAGTGCAGAGCACTGTAGCTAGATGGAATAAACAGCATAACCGTCTATTTATTTATCCCACATAGTATGAATATGTACCCATACATATTGTCACCCTCCTTAGCGACTGATATTGTCCCAGTTGTATACTGGAGAGGGACCATTTTGTGTAAGTCTGTTGCGTCTTTTGTATTCAATATTAGTAGGTCGTCACATTTTTTTGCTATCTCTGTGAGCAGCCCTGCTTAGGTTATAAAGTCTGACAGCCGTAGGTAGGAAGGACCTGCAAAACCTCTCGGCCGCGCACCTAGGATGATGTAGCCTACTGCTAAATGAGCTCCTCTGTGTGTTTGGTATGTCCTGCATGGGGTGGGACTCGGGCTCCAGCAGAGATGACAGCTTAGCCACCATCCTTCTCTCTCCTGTCTCCTTCACTGGGTCAAGGCGCTGCCCCAGGACAGAGCTAGCTTTCTTGATCAGTTTGTTCAGTCTCTTCCTATCGGCTGCTGTGATGCCACTGCCCCAACAGACCACTCCAAAAGTGATGGCTGATGCCACCACCGAATCGTAGAAGGTCTTCAGGAGCACCCCTTGTACACCAAAAGACCTGAGCCTCCTCAGTAGGAACAACCTGCGCTGCCCCTTCTTGTAGAGTGCGTCAGTATTGTGTGACCAGTCTAGTTTATTGTTCAACACCTAGGTACTTGTAGGATGTCACCATCTCAATGTCTGTTCCCTGGATGTTTACTGGTGATGTGAGGGGTTGTCCTTGCCTGCGGCAGTCCACCACCAGCTCCTTAGCTTTTCTCGCGTTGATCTGGAGGCAGTTCCGATGGCACCAGTCCATGAAGTCCTGGATAAGTCCTCTGTGCTCAGCTTCATCTCCGTTGAAGATGAGGCTGATGATCGCAGAGTTGTCAGAGAACTTCTGCAGATGGCAGTGTGTTGTGTTGTGTGAGAAGTCCACAGTATAAAGGGTGAACAGGAAGGGAGCCAAAACCGTTCCCTGGGGGGCCCCCGTGCTGCCGATGATCGTGTCGGACACACAATCCTGGGTTCTCACAAACTGTGGCCGGTTTGTGAGGTAGTCCAGGATCCATGATGACAGGTGCTGGCCCACCCCTGTGCGCAGCAGCTTGTCCCGCAGGATCATCGGTTGGATGGTGTTGAAAGCACTGGAGAAGTCAAAGAACATGATCCTCACCGCGTTCCCAGGCTTCTCCAGGTGGAACAGGGAACTGTGAAGGCGGAAGATCACTGCATCCTCCACCCGATGCCATGCTGGTAGGCAAACAGGAGTGGATCCATCGCTGGTCCCACCAGGGGGCGGAGGTGAGCAATGAGCAGTCTCTCCAGGGACTCTCCAGAATCAAATGCAATCCATTGCAGCATCCTACTCTGCACTGTCAGGCTACTCTGTGTTATAATCCCAAACCATTTGTTTAGAGATATATCCAACCATGGATTTTGAACTTCTTTAAGGTGTTTCCTCAGCTGATTATCATTTATTATAGCCTGTATTTGGACAGTGGTTGATGTGTGGCACTCAGTATCTCTCCATCTTGCTTTATATGAGGGATTCCATAAATTCAGTTTTTAACTGTGCTGCATGATAATAACTCTTGAGACATGGTAGGGCTAATCCCCCTTTAACTCTGGACAATTGTAGTGTTCTGAATCAAATCTGTTTTTTTTTCCCCAGCCATATGTATCTTGAAATTAATAAGATAAGATAAGATAAGATAAGATAAGATAAGATAAGATAAGATAAGCCTTTAATAGTCCCACAACGGGGAAATTCCAGGATTGCAACAGCACAGGGATAGCAACACTCAGAGCAACAATCAGAAGGCAAGAAAAAAAACAAGCAAGCAAGAGCAGCTAATATACATATGTACATATTACTATAAAATATATATATACACACACACACACAGACACACAGTGCAGAGCATTGCAGCCGGATGGAACAAACACATGAATACATGAACACACAGTGCAGAGCATTGTAGCTAGATGGAATAAATATGTAAATATATAAACACCCACAGTACGGAGCATTGCAGCTAGGTGGAATAAATATGCAAGTATAAAAACACACACAGTGCGGAGCAATGTAGCTAGATGGAATAATATGTAGATATATAAAAACACAGTGCGGAGCATTGTAGCTAGATGGAATAAATATATAGATATATAAATATAAACACACCCAGTGCTGAGCATTGTAGCTAGATGGAATAAATATGTAAATATATAAACACACACAGTGCAGAGCATTGTTGCTAGGTGGGATGAAACAGCATAACCGTCTATTTAGTTATCCTACATGGTATGATTATGTGCCCATACATATTCTCACCCTCCACAGCGACCGGTATGTTCCTAGTTGTATGCCGGAGAGGACCATTGTGTAAGTCTATTGCATCTTTTGCATTCAAAAAAACTATTAGTTTGTTACGTCTTTTTGCTATCTCTGCGAGCAGCCCTGCTTAGGTTGTACAGTCTGACAGCCGTTGGTAGGAAGGACCTACGAAACCTCTCGGTTGTGCACCTGGGATGATGTAGTCTGCTGCTAAATGAGCTCCTCAGTGCATCCAGTATGTCCTGCATAGGGTGGAACTCGGACTCCAGCAGAGATGACAGTTTAGCCACCGTCCTTCTCTCTCCTATCTCCTCCATCGGATCAAGGCGCTGCCCCAGGACAGAGCTAGCTTTCTTAATCAGTTTGTTCAGTCTCTTCCTATCGGCTGCAGTAATGCCACTGCCCCAGCAGACCACTCCAAAAGTGATGGCTGATGCCACCACCGTGTCATAGAATGACTTCAGCAGCGCCCCTTGTACACCAAAAGACCTGAGTCTCCTCAGCAGGAACAGCCTGCGCTGTCCCTTCTTGTAGAGTGCGTCAGTATTGTGTGACCAGTCTAGTTTATTGTTCAGATGAATACCCAGGTACTTATAGGATGTCACCATCTCGATGTCTGTTCCCTGTATATTTACTGGTGCTGTGAGGGGCTGCCCATGCCTGCGGCAGTCCACCACCAGCTCCTTAGCTTTCCTCGCGTTGATCTGGAGGCAGTTCCGATGGCACCAGTCCACAAAGTCCTGGATAAGCCCTCTGTACTCAGCTTCATCTCCGTTGGAGATGAGACCAACGATCGCAGAGTCATCAGAGAACTTCTGTAGATGGCAATGTGTTGTGTTGTGTGAGAAGTCCACAGTATAAAGAGTGAACAGGAAGGGAGCCAGCACCGTTCCCTGGGGGGGCCCCCCGTGCTACTGATGATCGTGTCGGAAACACAGTCCCGGGTTCTCACAAACTGAGGCCGGTTCGTGAGGTAGTCCAGGATCCATGATGACAGGTGCTGGTCCACCCCTGCGCGCAGCAGCTTGTCCTTCAGGATCATCGGTTGGATGGTGTTGAAAGCACTGGAGAAGTCAAAGAACATGATCCTCACCATATTCCCGGGCTTCTCCAGGTGGGACAGAGAACGGTGAAGGAGGAAGATCACCGCATCCTCCACCCCAATGCCATGCTGGTAGGCGAACTGGAGTGGATCCATCGCTGGTTCCACCAGGGGGCGGAGATGAGCAAGGAGCAGTCTCTCCAGGGTCTTCATCAAGTGGGACGTCAAGGCCACCGGTCTGTAGCTGTTCAGGTCTTTGGGGTGGGAAGTTTTTGGTACAGGTACCACACAAGATGTTTTCCACAGCTGTGGTACCCTCCCCAGTTTCAGGCTCATGTTGAAGATATACGTCACAATCCCACACAGCTGGTCTGCACAGGACTTGAGGAGCTTTGCGCTGATGCCGTCCGGTCCCGACGCCTTCCTCGCCTTGATCTTCCTCAGCTCCGTCCTCACCTGGGTCTTGGTCAGGGTCAGGATGGGGGGCTGTGTGTTGGGAGTGGGGGGGGTGTCGGTGGAGTGGGGAGTGGGCAGCAGGACTTGATTTCTTAGAGGCAGCAGTGGTTGTTGTGCAGACAGGGGGGAGGGCGGTTGGTCAAATCTATTGAAAAACAGATTCAGGTTGTTCGCCCACTCCCTGCCCCCCGTGGCCTGGGGGGAGGTATTCTGGAGCCCCGAGATGGTTTTGAGGTTTCTCCAGACCCCGCTGATGTCGCTCTGTTGCAGCTTGTCCTCCATCTTCTTCCTGAAGCTGTCCTTGCCTTCTCTGATCTTTCTCCTCAGCTCCCTCTGTACGGACTTCAGCATCTCCCTGTTCCCCGACCTGAAGATCCTCTTCTTCTCTCTCAGAAGTGTTTTTATCTCAGGGTTGATCCAGGGTTTGTTGTTTGAGTGACGCCGTATGGTCTTGGTGGGAACGGATTTGTCCACACAGAAGCTGAGGTAGCCCGTGAAGGTGTGAATGAGGCCATCGATGTCCTCACCATGTGGATCGCAGAGCTGCTTCCAGGCAGTGACTTCAAAACAGTCCTTTAGAGTGTCCATTGTCTCCTCAGACCATAACTCCACAGTGTGCATGGCCGGAGGTTGTCTGTGCACTAGGGGTTTGTACACCGGTCGGAGATGAACCAAGTTGTGATCCGATCTCCCAAGTGGGGGGAGTTGTGATGAGGTGTACGCCTCCTTAGTGTTTGCGTAGAACAAATCCAGTGTTTTATTGTCTCTAGTGTGGCATGTGACATACTGGGTGAAAGTGGGCAGAATGGGAGACAGTGAAACGTGGTTGAAATCGCCTGAGATGAGGAGAAGAGCATCTGGGTGTTCTGTCTGCAGCCTGCTGGTTACTGAATGGATGACGTCACGCGCTGTCCCAGCGTTCGCCGTCAGATTTGCATAAACAACAATGCAGATCACGTGTGAGTGTTCTCTCGGGAGATATGTAGGCCTCATGCTAACAGCTAGCAACTCAATGTCTTTGCTGCAGTGTCGTTGTTTAACAGTGATATGTCCCGGTCTGCACCAGTTGTTGTTAACATACATTATCACTCCACCGCCCCTAGTTTTGCCACTCTCTGGTGTTCGGTCAGCTCGTATCATGTGAAAACCCTCCAGCTCAATGTTAGCATCTGCTGCTAGTTCAGTTAGCCACGTCTCAGTAAACAAAAGGAGAGAGCACTCCCGGTAAGTGCTATCGTAACGGGAGATAGCCGCTAGCTCATCTAACTTTCCCAGTATCGACCGTACATTTCCCATGACAACAGATGGAAGGGAGGGTCTGTACCTTATATTTTTTGTCCTCCGCCTTACTCCAGCCCGGCAGCCGCGACGCTTTCGCCTCAATTCTCTCGGTATGTCGAGTTTTTCCAGTGGGACCGGGTGGCGGTTAAATGCTAGCAGCTCTTCCCTGTTGTATCGTATCCTGCTATAAACAGTGGCTCCGTCCACCGGCTCAGGAGACATTTGGGACGATCTGTGTGTCCGTGATATAAGTGGGGTGAAAAAAAAAAAGTGATCAAAAGAGAGAGGAAGGGAAAAAAAAAACTCGGAATCAAGCCGCTGTTGCAAAAGGCAGCCTACTGGTGTGGCGCCGAGAGGATACACTAATCTATCCCATTCTATGAAATTTCTGTTACTTCTACTGGTAGAGTTGGAACAAATCCAGTAATCTTGGAAGGACATTGATTTTCATCATTTGAACTCTTGTACCCAAACTTGTGAACAGGATCAAATTTCATCTTGTCATATCACCTTTTATTTTTGAAATTAGAGGATTGTAGAGGATGAAAGCAGACGAGACACAAGCTGATGGCACAGAGGTTTATTTCTCCTCCAGCACAGAACAGACTAACTCTGAGTTCCTGCTTTATACATTTTCTTCCTGCGTCTGGCACTCAGGATAAACACATTTACATACCTGTTACCAAGTGTGAACACACATCAACATACACGTTACAACTGGATTCATGTTGCACCTCTGCTGTCGGCGTACGTGCAACTGGAAACTTTGTGTGATGAAATTTACGTCATCATCTCCACTCTGCTAGTGTCCGCAGTGCTCGACTGCAGACGACCGTGTGCAGCCCAAATTTTGTGACCACGCCGCCTGCCCACAACTTGAACGTGTTGAAAAGCACACGCGCAAGACTGAACATCCCATTTACGAGGTGGCAATATTGGCACAGCATACCAAGACAAAGTAGACGAAGAAGACAACGAGAAAGCTGAAGACAAGAATAACATACATGAATCATACATAAATACTCCAGCAGCAGTAGCAGCATCTTCATGGAAAAGGAGGGAAAACCGGGAAGTCAAGCCGCAGAAAGCAAGCAGCGTTTCTTCATTGGTGAAAATCCTGGCGCATTGTCAGGCGGGAGTGAAACTACAAATGATGGTTGTGCACATGCGTCAACCGCTTGGCCTTTGTAGATGAAAAAAGTGAGCATGAACAGAGCCGCGTGCGTGCCAGGCTTGTCCAAAGCACACACAGACCAAAGCGGACTTGAGGGGAAATACAGCATGAATAAGGCTTAACACATTTGCTCCCCTGCATCCTCAGGTGTGAGCCTGGTACAGCGGGGACAAAAGGCACATATTTATTTATTACATACCCCCCGGTGCTCTGGCACCCCTGGCTAGCACCCCAAACACTCCAAAGTACTGGGTGGACTGTCATCTCCTTTGTGTCACCACACAGCCCCCCCCGCCCCCCCCCCAACACCCAGAAGGGGTCCTAACCCTCCGGACCTTTGGGCTTGAGCAAGCGCCCGTAGCAGCTGTAACGTGGGCCGATCGAAGTGCCTTCCTGTCGAGGAGGGTAGAAGTAAGGCTTGGTCTCTGGAGGGGGAAAGGGTGGGGAGGGGAAAAAGTTAGCTTCCTGAAAACAATCCTCTGTCAGGGGAACACTAACCTGCAGACCCACTGTAGGAGGGCGCCCACGCTGGGGAGCTTGAGCCAACATCATCTGCTCATCTGCCAACACATAAGCGGGCTTAAGCCTGTCTATGCAGATGGTTTCCTTACACCCCCCCCCCCAAGTCTAACACAAAATGTTTCTCCCCAGTTTTCAGCACTCCTAATGGGCCATCACATGGCAGACTCAGTGGGGCTCTGTGGGCGTTGTGCCTGACGAAAATGAATTTGGCGGTCTCTGAGCGCTTTGGAACAAAAGTGCTGCGAAAACAATGGAGCGCCGAGCCCGGAACACTGGCAGTCCCTGTACCAGAGAAAATGTGCACGGGTGGATTGGTACCTCTCGGGGCTCTCTGCCAAAAATTCCCCCGGGATCTGGAACAGCTGAGAAAAAACGAGTTCTGACAGGGAAGCTGCAAAATCTTCCTTAGGTGCGGAACACAGCCCCAATAGGACCCAAGGCAGGCGGTCAACCCAATTTGGATCCCTGATCAAGGCTCTGAGCGCTGCTTTAAGCGACCTGTGGAAATACTCGCACAAACCGTTAGCCTGTGGGTTGTACGCGGTGACAAGGTGGATTTTTATCCCCAGGCTGTCGGCCATCGCAGACCAAAGTTCCGAAACAAATTGCGGACGCCTGTCGGAAGTGATGTCCAACAGGGATCCGAACCGTGCAACCCAAGATGACAAAAACGTGTGGGCTACCTCGGCTGATGTGGTGGAACTCAGCAGAACCACCTCTGGCCAGCACATAGTGTGGTCCACAATTGTTCAAAGGTGTGTGAACCCCTGCGGAAGGGGACCCACTAAGTCCACGTGTAAGTGGTCGAACCTCCTGGCTGGAATTTGAAAAGGCTCGAGGGGGGCTTTGGTGTGCTTGTGCACCTTTGCCCATTGGCACGCAGCACACGCTGCAGCCCATTCCTTCACATCCCTGCATAAATGAGGCCAGACAAATTTGGACCCCACTAGTTGAACCGAGGCTCACACGCTGGGATGTGAAAGGGAGTGGATGGACTCGAAAATGGCTCGAAAATAGCTGCAGACTGGAGCACGCAAATGTCTGCGTCCCTGGTTTGGTCGGCAACCATTGCGGAAAAATTGATGCCCATGTATACCGGAAAGACCAGTGCGCATGACAAGCAGTCTGCCACAACATTCAATTTACCGGCTACATGTTAGATGTCGGTTGTGAACTCTGAAATTGCAGCCAAGTGCTGTTGTTGCCAAGCTGACGAAGGTTCTGAGACTTTGGACATCGCATAGGTCAGTGGTTTATGATCGACAAACGTGGTAAACTCGCAACCCTCGAGCCAGAACTGAAAATGATGCGTAGCAAGGGGGAGAGCCTACAACTGTCTGTCGAAAGCGCTATATTTGCGCTCGTTGTCGCGCAAAATATGGCTGAAAAAGGTGGGGGGCTTCCATGAACCGGAGACATACTGCTCCACTACAGCTCCTACCAGGATGTCAGACGCGTCTGTGGTGAGCACTATCCGCGCTGACGGGGCTGAGTGGGCCACGAAAGCCGCTTTAGCTAGTGGCATTTTGGCATTTGTGAACACCTGGATCCGTACGGGGGTCCAGTCGATGCTATCCGTGGGTTTCTTTTTCTTGAGCTTGCTGTAGAGAGGCTGCAGCAGCTGGACTGAGCGGGGGAGGAAGCGGTTGTAAAAATTGACCAACCTCAAAAAAATCCTGCAGCGCCCTCACGGTCTGTGGATGCAGAAAATCCGACACTGCACACACTTTATCTGGCAGTGGGATTGTACCATCTGCCGAGATGTGGTGGCCCAAAAATTCAATTACCGGCAGACCAAACTGACACTTGGCTGTGTTAACAATCAGCCATGCGCTTCCAAACATTGGAAAACTTGTTTGAGATGGGTGAGATGCTCCTCCTCTGACGTGCTAGCCACCAAAATATCATCCCAGTAGACGAAAACGAACGGCAAGTCATGGAGCACTGCGTCCATCATCCTTTGGAAAGTTTGTGCTGCGCCCTTTAAACCTGAATGGCATGTGCAAAAACTCGAAAAGACCAAGGGGAGTTATTATTGCAGTTTTGGGGACATCCAGTGTGTGCACCGGGACTTGGTGGTAACTGCGGACCAGATCAACTTTTGAAAAAATGCGCATCCTGGCCAGGTGCACGGAAAAATCCTAGATGTGCGGTATGGGGTAACGATCGTGTTCCGTGGCGTTGTTAAAGCATTGGAAATCACTGTACGGCCACCACAACCCATCAGACTTGGGCACCATGAGCAGCGGGGATGCCCAAGGGCTATTGGAGTGCCTAACGATGCCTAATCATTCTAAGTTAGCAAACTCCTTGCACGCAATGGCCAGTTTAGCCGCATCCAGGCGGTGAGGCTTTCTGATCTGAGACTTTCTTTGATGAGTCGGTCTGGTGTATAATTGAAGGTAAGTACCTGTGTTTTTCCCACATTTAATTTATAGCCTGACAACAGATCAAAGTCTTCAAGTGTTGTCATGAGCACTGGAAGGGACATCCCGGGCTGTGTTAAGTATATTATAACACTGTCCACGAACAAAGCTATCTTCTGCTCATCACCTTCCAAATCTACACCTTTAATTTTTGCTGTTTATCCATTGGCTCAGGGGTTCCAAATATATAGGGAAGAGGAGTGGGCTGACTGAGCAGCCTTGACGACATCCGCGTTCCAACATGAAGGAATCTGAAAGGTTCCCATTCATTTTTTATCCTAGCTGTGGGTTTGTTATATAGAGATTGTATGGTTTTGACAGATATTTCATGGAATCAAAATCTCTCCATCACCTGGTATAGGAAGTCCCACTGGACAGAATCAAAAGCTTTTTCTGCTTCCCAGTACTTCAGCTTCTAATTGTTTATTTATGATATTTTGAATCACATGAAGTGTGCTCCTGATATTATCCTGTGTCTATCTCTGTTTTATAAATCCCGTCTGGTCCCAATGAATTACATCCAGCAGAATTCTTTCTAATTTTCTGGCTAAGATAGCAGTGAATAGTCTATAGTCTTGATTCAAGACGGTAACTGGTCTGTAACTTGAACAATCCAATTTATCTTTCCCTTCTTTTGGAATAACTGAAATAAATGCTTCCCTCCAGGAGCTTGGAATTTCTCCTTTCTTTAACACCCAATTAAATGTATTTTTAAGCAGGGGGATCAATGGCTCTCTTAGTAATTTATAAAACTCAGAGGTGTAACAATCTGTGCCCGGAGCCTTATTTGTCCTCAGCTTAGAGATTGCAGAATTTACTTCTTCTGCTGTGATTTCCTTTATCAGAGTCAGTTTCTTTATCTTCTGTTACTTTTGGTAAGTGTAAGGATTTTAAAAATAAGAGCATCTGATTCTCATTATTTATTTTTGGTTGTGAATATAGATTTTTGTAGAATGTTTGGAAACATTTATGTATCTCTTCTGTCCTATATTTTGTCAAATTAGTATGTGGGTCCCTAATTTTATAGATATTGTTATTTGCTATTTGTTTTTTTAACCTATAGGCCAATAGTTTTGACAACTTACTCCCTGCTTCATAATACCTCTGTCTCATATATAACAGCTTTTTTTTAATCTCCTCTGTTAGAAAATCATTTATCTCTGCTGTAATCTTTTTGATTTCTTGGTTTATCTTCTCATTCAAATTATTTTTGTTTCCCTTTTGTAGTTTTTTTTTAAATCTGCTTCCAATTTTCTAAATTTTTCCTGTTTTTGCATTTTCAAAATGCTGATTTAGCAATTAATTTCCCTCTAATTACCACTTTACATGCATCCCACAGGACAGCTGGAGACACCTCACCATTGTCATTCTCCTTTACATACACCTGGATGTCTTTAATAAATTCCTCTTTCATTTTCCCTTTTACCACATTTATATTTAACCTCCAAAGTGTTGCTTTTCTTTCTCTTGACATAGCTATAGTTATATATATTGGACTATGTGTAGGATAGTAATATAATATAATATGTTAGTATAGCGGTGCCCTAGGCTGGGAGGGGTGATGCCCTGCCTTCGGGGGTGGCGTCACCTGGGATATAAAAGCCTGATGCAGGAGACCTCTGGTCTCCTTGCCGTTACTCCTGTATGCACGGTTGGGTCTCCCCGTGTGTATATAGTTTTTTTGATAAATACTATAAAACGTCACCTCGCCTCCTTGCTTATTCGGACACTACATTTGGCGATGAGGATATACGGAGATGGAGAGGCCTGCTGCCGCGCTGAGCTTTGTGTTGCAGGCTCCAGATGAGCCGTTGGTCCTGTGGGCCAGGTGACAGGCGGCCTTCAGATACTATCTGTCAGCGTTAGACCTCGGCGACCTGGAAAAATTGTGTGCACGGGCTATCCTAGTCCATAACCTGGATGAGGAAAGCCAGAAACCCCTCAGCACGGTTGGAGGAGGTGACCCATTTGGCCATGTGACGAGGTCCATGGCGGGCTATTTTGGTGATGCTGGAAACATCATGAGGTGGCGCATGCGAGTCAAGCAGCGGAACCAGCGACTCGGAGAGGCGGTTTGATGGTTTGTGGCAGACATTCGGTGGCTGGCGGGTGAGTGCAGGCTTGGGACCTTGGAGGAGAAGTTGGTCCGCAGCCAGTTAGCGGAGCACACGGCCGGCTCCTCGGCAGGAGGCCTGCTAACTTGCGCTGGTGACCTAGCACCCATAGCAGCCATGGAGCTAGCACGACAAAATGAGACAGCGGAACGGCTGATGACGCGTCTTAAGGACAGCGAAGCCCCGCAGAAGAACGACATATACGGGACGACCCTGGCCTCGGATTCGGACGATGGAAGCTACGCTGATGGCGCGGCCATCGTGAAAACAAAGTCCACCCCGGGGACGCCGAGATACTATGGCTGCGGATCCAGCAGGCACCGTTGTCGAGCCAGGGAGTGTACGGCGAGGGGCAAGCGTTGTGGACGGTGCAGCTCCATCCCTTCACCAGTATTTGCCACAGTTCCGACAAGGAGGAATGGGGGTCTGCTAGGGACGGTGGAAAGAAGAAGGTGCCTACAGTAGTCCACACTGTCTCTCCCAACACGGTTGGGACATTGGTGCCGATGTTGGCGGTTGTTGGGCAACCTCCATTTTGAACTTGGAAATCGTAAGACAGTGTTTTTCCCACCATAATGTGAGTAAAACGTGCACTACCTGTTGTTGTTATGGTAATGATCCTCTTGATATTATATTGTCTTGAGAAGGCATTAATCTGACGGGTAGTGACTTGTTTTACGTGGGAAGTGGCGCTGAAGTGTCAGACTTAGGGTGGCCCATTCCGGATGAAGAGGGACACTGCCAGCACCTTAGTATGCCGACAAGGCGGGGGTCCCGTGCCAGAGTTTGTGGTCCCATGAACGGTGGACTCAAACAGCATGGTTTGATCCCTGCGGTGGCGGAAAGGTCCAAAGAGCGTGAGCTGCAGGGCTCCGGCGGCCGACGAGTTCCGGCTGCTGAGCCAACAGTGACTGATGCCACTCCGACGCAACATCATCTGGTATCTGGGGTAACTCCAGATGGCACAAACCCTAGCCGTGCCGACACCAGAGGCAAGGAACATGACTTGAGTCAACTTGGCGGTCCGCTGAGGAGTCATAAGGGAGCCAGATCGCAGCGTAGACGACAGAGGAAGCCAGTGAGTGCTGCCCTGGGCAAGGGTGATGATGTGCGCCCTAGGGTCAAGCCTCGGCTTGGTCGGGTGTGCAGTTCCAGAAAAGGGACAGCGGGACAGGATAATCTGCGGGTGGTCCAGTCCGGCGGCGACGGCTACCTGAGTTTGACTGATGGGTTGAGACGGCATCCCAACAAGCTGCAACGTCGGAGCACGAAGGACGTCCATGCAGTCCGTCTCCAGTCACAAGAAAACGGAGACGCTCTGGAATTGGGCCACA
This sequence comes from Pholidichthys leucotaenia, assembly GCA_020510985.1. Lineage (NCBI taxonomy): Eukaryota > Metazoa > Chordata > Actinopteri > Cichliformes > Pholidichthyidae > Pholidichthys > Pholidichthys leucotaenia. Next base: position 370,232,105 of record CM035842.1, on the reverse strand, counting down.
TGACGGACACTCCGGGGGTGGGGGGGGGGGCTTCAGGAGGCCCGGGTTGAATGTATGAGGGCTTACAGTGTGTCTGATATGTGCAATTAATAATATATGTTCTGGTTATGGTTGACATGTTCTGTTTAAAAAAAAGAAGAGAAATGAAAATGTGTTTATAGCACTGTTGTTGTACTGTGACCTATTGGTGTGTGTTAACGCTTGGTCAGTATAACTGTTTGAAGTGTTTTACAGTATTGTATTTTACTTTTCTCTATATTCCCAGCACGAGTTGCTGCGTATAGTCCCCTGTCTCAGGTTTGTGCCTTTATGGCTTTTTGTGTTTTCATTAGGTATAGGGAAACATGTGCCTCTGTGACAGGGTGATTTAGATATTTTGTGCACATGACCACTGTTGTTGAGTGACTGTTGTGAGGTGAATGGGGTTGAGTGTGAGGTGCAGTAACACCTGTGTGTGAGTGGTTTGATTAATGCCCTATAGTGTGAAATTGTGTTTTTTGTGGGGGAGTTCTCTGTTTATGTGTTTATGTATCCTGTAAGTTTATGGGACTGGGTGCCAGTGTCTATGTCTGTATTTGTTATGTGTTTAGTTTAGGAGGTATTCATTTATTTTGGTGTGTGGCTCATTTTATTTCAGAGACTTTTGTGTTTACATTGCGGGAGCTCCGCTGAGCCAGTGTGGTGTGAATGGATAGGCCTATTCTTCTCCGTATTAGTGTATGATTCGGGTGTAAATTATTTGGTTGGGTAATTTGTGTGCTTTCAATTTTTTCAAGGGGGGGGGAGGAATGTAGTGGCGTCACCTGGGATATAAAAGCTTGATGCAGGAGACCTCTGGTCTCCTTCCCGTTACTCCTGTACTCACAGTAGGGTCTCCCCGTGTGTATATAGTTCTTGTAATGAATACTATAAAACGTCAGCTCGCCTCCTCGCTTATTCGGAAACTACACCATGGTCTGACATATCTCTTATTCCAATCTCACATTTTTCAACTCTTTATCTGTCCTTATTATACATCAAGAAATAATCTATTCTTGAGTATACCAAGTGTGGTGATGAAAAGTATGTATAGCCTTTTGATGAGGGATTTAATTCTCTCCATATATCTGTAACCCCCAATCCTGTCATTAATCCTGTAATTTTTTACTAATTGCAGACTTCTGTATTCCTCTAGCTGAGCAGTCAAGGCGTGGGTTTAATCTGAGATTCAGATCTCCTCCCCATATCAAAATACTTTCCCCCTCTGAAGTCATCAAATCAAACATTTGTCTATAAAACGACGAATCTGACCCCGGTGGGGCATAAACAATAGCCACGGTTACATGTGCAAAATTTCTTCAATCTAATTGCAATTCAGATCAGATGGATCAGAATGTACTTTTGCTTCTGTTGGTCTCCGTAATGAAGCTACAAGGCCAGCAGTACATACTTGGCATATGACAAACAGAGGGAGACAGCAGGACAATGCAGACCGGAGGAACTAAGGACATGCTCCGCCAGTTAGCTGCGGACCATCTCTTCCTCCAAAGCCGCGAACTGGCACTCCCCTACCAGCTGACATAGATCAGCAACAAAGTGTTGCACTGACTCTCCTTTCCGCTGGTGGCACTGTCGGAACTGAATTCACCTTACGATGATGTTTTCCAGGGCATGAAAATAGCGCGCCATTAGCTGCACCACGTCTTGAAAACTATCACCACCTTCTAACGTACTAAGGAGCCTCTTGCCCTCCATCAAAAGATTATGGACCAGAGTCGCCTTTGCACGCAGATTTTTGACCTCACCGAGGTTGAAAGCCACCAGATAGTTCTGGAAGGCTGCGTATCACCTGGTCCACGGCACGGGCGGCTCTCCCGGAAATTCCAAAAACGTCTGAAAAGTGGTGGCAGCTTGCTCCATAACTTTTCTCCTCATCGCCAAATGTGTCTGTAATCCAGTTATCAAAGGAGGAGGCGAGGGTGATAGTTTAACACTCTTTATTAACTATTTACACTAAACAACTGGAGTCGCTCCGTACAGGTTCAAGGGGTCCACAGCCAAGAAAAAGGAGCCTCTTCCGCTGTGTCCCTTTATACTCCCCATGACACCACCGCTGGAAAGGGAGGATGTCACCTCCCACTACACCCGGGATGCTGCCATATTGAAACACCCAATATAATATCTAACAAAAACCTTAGACCTTTTAATAGGATTCAATATCACATTCACATTATATGAAGCTACCTTTAACAACATTTTCTGGGTTGTCATTTTTTCTCTCATCTCCACTCCATGATTACCCCTTATGCTACAAAAAAATCACACTCAACAGTGTAGAACAAACAACTGAAACCATCACTAATAAACTAACTATGAACAAGAAAACTTCCGTGAGTGGGGTCTGCGTGTTGACCCTAAATGAGTCCTGGTGACAAATTCGCTTTGAGTGATGTCCTCTTCCTCTTAGGGGAAGTGGGCCCTCTTTTTTGCGGTAAGCTTTGTCCATACATGTCCAGCAGCTCTGAAAAAAACAAAAGAAAACATAAATGAAAAAAAGGAGCCTCGACTTTGTAAGTTATGTAGAGGTTATCCAATCAACCTTAGCCCTGAGTTAAGTACTTTAATTAACTTAAATATAAAGTGGCCCATTTCTCACCTTATATTTGTGAGGAATACAGTCCAAATGCCAACGAGTATACAGTCAAAGAATACAGTCCTCTGTAGGTCCCATGACCGTCAGACCTTGTCCTAGTTCCTCTTAAAGGTTTGTAGCCTTTGTTTAAATCCTGGTTCTGGTTCTTCAGTGGTCTGTCCCTTATTTGTTCGGCTGGCCTGCCATGTTAACCGTTTGATCCTCTCCAGCCCACTCTCCTTAGGTTTGATCACCGTCACCTGGAAGCCCCTCCTCGCCATATCTGTAGTTGCCTCTTCAGCCGTATCGTAGACACATGTTTCTTCCTCATAAAACACTCGTAGTTTCGCTGGAAACGGTGTTTGGAAACGTATTTTCTTTTCTCCCAAAACTTTTTTTTTGCCTCTGTGTATTCCTTCCGCTTTCTCAATACCACCGGAGTGTAGCTGTGGTCCAGAAACACATTTTTTTTCCTCATAAACGAAGCCTTTTTTCTGCCATACTGTCTTTAATATCTCTTCTTTTTTCCTGAAACTTTTACCACAATAGACCTCGGAGGGGAATCAGTGGGGGGACGTGACACCAGGGACCGGTGAGCTCTCTCTATTCAGATTTGAAGTGATGGCAGCAGCTCAAGTTGTTCTCTCAAGATGGTCTCAATAAAATCAATCATCGATCTGGAGTTGTCCTCCGCTCCCTTCTTCACGCTGTGAATCCTAATATTTTCTCTCCTCAAGCGTCCTTCCTGGTCCACCAGCCTGGTTTCAAACTGTTTCTGTAGCTCCAGGAGTTCAACTGTAGCATCCTCAATGCACTGCAGCCGCACCTCCGCCTCCACTATCTGCCTCTCGGCATCGTCTATCCTGTTGTTCGTCGCTCTATCTTCTTTAATTTCTTTCAGTGCAGCTGAGTTTTCCCGACAAAAGTCTTGCAATTCTCTAAGTATAATCTCCGAGTTAGCCATGTGTTGAGTAGACTGGGCTTCTTGGTTTTTGCTACTCGTACTGGCCTCGCTTACATCCGTTGACTGGACGTGCTCATTGTTTTGGCCTGCTAGCTCACATTCTATCAAATCCTGTTGTCTGTCTCTATCGCATAACTCAGGTTTATAGGACTTTAATCCAGATTTTCCTCTTTTCATAATCAGTACCCTTTATCCGTAACACTTATCATATACTTCTTCAACCGCTGAGCAGGGCACCTTTTATCCTCTTAGTCAGGGAGCTCAGTTTTTATGCTGCCGCCGTCATGGAGGTTCACTGCAAGTCAATCACATCTCTGGTTTGTTATTTATCTTGTCCCCACCTTTATGGGTTATGTTTCTCGTTTTGGATTATTCGGTCTGTTTCTCGTTGGTATCATTTCATGTTCATACTCAGTCACTTTTTGCCATACTCTCATATACTTTTATGTTGACTGTGCCCTGTGTTTACTTCCGTGTTGAGCTAGTTCGCGGGCTGTCAGGTCTGTCACATCATCCATCCATCTTCTACCACTTTTCCGGCGGTCCAGGTCGCTGAGGCAGCAGCTCAAGCAGAGAAACCAAGACTTTCCTCTCCCCAGCCACCTGCTCCAGCTTTTCAGAGAGGATACCAAGGCATTCCCAGACCAGCTGGGAGACATAGTCTCTCCAGTGAGTCCTGGGCCTGCCCCGGGGTCTCCTCCCAGAGGGACGTGCCCGAAACTCCTCAAGTGGGAGGCATCCTGATCAGATGCCCATACCACCTCAACTGGCTCCTTTCAGTGTGGAGGAGCAGTGTCTCTACTCTGAGCCTCTCCTGGATGACTGAGCTCCTCACCCTATCTCTGAGGGTGAGACCAGCGATCCTACGAAAAAAGCTCATTTCAGCTGCTTGTATCCGCGATCTAGTTCTTTCAGTCATTACCCAAAGCTCGTGACCATAGGTGAGGATAGGAACGTAGAGTGACTGGTAAATCAACAGCTTTGCTTTAGAGCTCAGCTCCCTCTTCACCACAACAGACCGGTACAACATCTGCATCACTGCAGGTGCTGCTCCAATCCGTCTGTCCATCTCGCGCTCCATTCTCCCCTCACTCGTGAATAAGACCCCAAGATACTTAAACACCTGCACTTGGGGCAGGAGCCTGTCCCCAACCCGGAGAGGACAATCCACCTTTTTTCGGCTGAGGACCATGGACTCGGACTTGGAGGTGCTGATTCTCATCCCAGCTGCTTCACACTCAGTGGCAAACTGTCCCAGTAAGAACTGTATGTAACACTAATATACAGTAATAATATACCACTGTAACACACAGGGTATAATACCACTGGGCAATTGGGTAACAGGGTAACACCCACTAACACCTGCGCTCGCCAGATTTTTGTGTGTAACCCTTACTAACACCCACTCACCCTACTCACTTTAGGTGTAGTACCCTTTTTGGTAGTATTATGTCATGGCAATGTACACTACCGTTCAAAAGTTTGGGGTCACCCAGACAATTATTTTGTGTTTTCCATGAAAAGTCACACTTATTTACCACCATGAGTTGCAAAATGAATAGAAAATATAGTCAAGACATTGACAAGGTTAGAAATAATGATTTGTATTTGAAATAATAATTTTTTCCTTCAAACTTTGCTTTCGTCAAAGAATCCTCCATTTGCAGCAATTACAGCATTGCAGACCTAACATGATTGCACAAGGGTTTTCTAATCATCCATTAGCCTTCTGACACAATGAGCAAACACATTGTACCATTAGAACACTGGAGTGATAGTTGCTGGAAATGGGCCTCTATACACCTATCTAGATATTGCACCAAAAACCAGACATTTGCCGCTAGAATAGTCATTTACCACATTAGCAATGTATAGAGTGTATTTCTGATTAGTTTAAAGTTATCTTCATTGAAAAAAGTGCTTTTCTTTCAAAAATAAGGAAATTTCTAAGTGACCCCAAACTTTTGAACGGTAGTGTAGTTAACTTAACTTTTCTACCTGGGCAGAGGGATAATTGGACCAAGTCAGACCGACTCTGGGTTCGTAGGAGCCTGGGAGGTGCAACAACAGATGACACACACACACAGCCGTATATGGAACTTGCAACTATGTATATTATTTACAATTATGTACACATAAATAAATACACAGCACGATACAATAGAAAAAATAAAAACAAAATACTCTAAATATATATTTACAATATTCAGTCCTTTTTTTGTTGTATCAGTTCCAGGTGACCAGTTGGGTCACCTCTAGCAGTTTCTAGGACTCGGGCTTCGGCTCGCCATCCAGATCTGGAGATCCACGCTCTGGTCAAACCAGTCCAAAGGAAAAAAAAAGAAGAACCTGACCATGCTAAGTGGCTTGTGCGTCAATGGGTTCCCGCGCTCAATGTGAGTTCACAGCCTTTGGATCCCAATCAATTTCAAGGGTTTTATCCAGGCAAAGGCTGCTACCAGCACGCTAGCGTTGTCATATCACCAAGGACCGTCTCTCTCTCTCTGGTCTGTGTCTTTCGTCGTCTGGTGTGACTGAGCCAAAAACGCAAGTCATCCCAGACCCAGGGAGAGCGAGCTTAACCCATTGGCTGGCGTGACCCAGCAACGGCACAGCCATTGGTTACTCAAAATATCAACACACAACACTAGGAACTTTATCAGAACCTTCTAGAAAATGTTCATATTTATGAATATATATTTATTTAAATATTCATATTCAAATTATGTATTCCCATTGTGAAATGGGTGTTTTTCTATTCTAAAAGCGGTATCAATATTTCTAATTTAATTCACATTAAACTATCTACTCCCATTGTGAAATGAATGTCCCCCCTTCTTCTTAAAACGGTATCGACATTCATAATTCTAGTCACGTTTTTACACTGGGTTACATGTAGGTCATTGCTGGATGAAGCAAGCAAGACAACATCATCTGAAAACAACAGAGATGAGATCCTGTGGTCACCAAGCATGACACCCTCCATTCCCTGGCTGCGCCTAGAAATCCTGTCCATAAAAATTATGAACAGGATCAGTGACATAGGGCAGCCTTGGCGGAGTCCAACTCTCACTGGGAATGAGTCCTATCGAGTGTTGGCAATACGAACTAAACTCTCACAACGGTCGTACAGAGACCGGATAGCTCGTATCAACAAGTCCGATACCCCATACTCCCGAAGCACCCCCCACAAAAAACCACGAGGGACGTGGACGAATGCCTTCTCCAAGTCCACAAAACATATGTAAACTTGTTGAGAAAACTCCCATGAACCCTCGAGGATTCTCGAGAGGGTAAAGAGCTGGTCCGATGTGCCACGGCCAGGATGAAAACCACATTGCTCCTCCTGAATGCGAGGGTCGACCAACGGCCGGACTTTCCTCTCCAGTACCTTGGCATAGACCTTCCCAGGGATGCTAAGGAGCGTGATGCCTCTAAAGTTTGAGCACACCCTCCGGTCCCCTTTTTTGAAAAGAGGAATCATCACCCCGGTTTGCCATGCCAAAGGCACTGCCCCCATCCTCCACGCAATGTTGCAGAGGTGTGTCAACCATGACAGCCCTACAACATCCAGGGCCTTGAGGTACTCAGGGTGAATCTCGTCCACCCCTGGGGCCCGGCCACCAAAGAGATTTTTTACCACCTTGATGACCACAGCCCCTGTGATAGGCGAGTCATCCCCCTCGTCCACAAAACCTGCTTCCTCTGTGGAAGGCGCATCAGTGGGATTGAGGAGATCCTCAAAGTATTCCTTCCACTGCCCGACGATATCCCAATTCGGAGTTAACAGTGCCCCATCCACACAGCGTGGACAGGGAGCTGCTTTCCCCTCCTGAGCCGCAGGACAGTTTGCCAGGACCTCTTCGAGGCCGACCAAAAGTCTTGTTCCATGGGTCACCAATCTCCTCTCACACCCGAGTTTTTGCTTCAGCAACTATCCGAGCTGCACTCCCCTAGGCCTGCCTGTACACCTCAGCTGCTTCGGGAATCCCACAAGCCAACCAAGCCTGATAGGACTCCTTCTTCAGCTTAATGGCCCCCCTCACCACTGGTATCCACCACTTAGTTCCGGGGTTGCCACAACGAGATGCCCCGATGACCTTGCAGCCGCAGCTCTGGGCCGCCGCTTCAACAATGGAGGTGGAGAACATGGCCCATTCAGACTCCATGTCTCCAGCCTCCCTTGGAATGTGGTTGAAGTTCTTCTGGAGGTGGGAGTTGAAGACCTCCCGGACAGGGGCCTCAGCCAGACATTCCCAGCACACCCTCACTATACGTTTGTGTCTGCCAGGTCTGAATGGCATCCTCTCCTGCCATCGGATCCAACTCACCATCAGGTGGTAATCAGTTGACAGCTCTGCACCTCACTTTACCCGAGTGTCCAAGACATATAGTCACAGGTCTGATGACACAATAACAAAATTGATCATCGACCTGCGGCCTAGGGTGTCCTGGTGCCAGGTGCAGATATGGTTACCCTTATGCTTGAACATGGTGTTTGTTATGGACAAACTGTGGTTAGCACAGAAGTCAAAAAACTGAACACCACTTGGGCTCAGATCAGGCAGACCATTCCTCCCAATCACCCCCTTCCAGGTTTCACTGTCATTGTCCACGTGTGCATTGAAGTCCCCCAGTAGGACAATGGAGTATCCAAGAGGAACACTCTCCAGCACCCCAGTCAGAGACTCCAAAAAGGATGGGTACTCTGAACCATCATTTGGTGCATAGGCACAAATGATTGTCAGGACCCATTTCCCAATCTGAAGGCGCAGGGAAACAACCCTGCATGGTGGCGCAGTGGTTAGCACTGTGGCAGCACAGTTTACCCTCGGCCGGGGGATTGCGGGGATCGTGAGATCATGGGTTCGATCCCTGCTCCCGGCCAACAGTGATCTGTGTGGAGTTTGCATGTTCTCCCCGTGTTGCGTGGGTTTACTCCGGGATTTCTCCGGTTTCCTCCCACATGCCAAAAACATGCAGGTTAGGGATAAGGGGCGCTCGCGCACGTAGCGACCAGCAGCTGGTGGCTTGTCACCAGACTGACCTCCGGGTACAAAATAAGTAATAAAAAAAAACAAAAAAAAACCCTTTCGTCCACCAGGGAAAACTCCAAGAAAGAGGCAGCAAGGTGGGGAGATACAAGAATACCAACCCCTGCTCGTCGCCTCTCGCCCGGGGCAACTCCAGAGTAGGCCAAGCTCCAGCCCCTCTTCAGGAGACTGGTTCTGGAACCAGACCTGTGTGTTGAGGTGAGGCCAACTATATCTAGCCGGTATCGCTCAACCTCGTACACCAGCTCAGGGTCCTTCCCCAGAGAGGTCACATTCCACATCCCAAAAGCCAGTTTAGGAAGCTTGGGATCAGACCGCCAAGGTCTCCTGCTTTGACTGCCACCTGATCCACATAGCACCGGACCCCCATGGTCCCTCCTGCAGGTGGTGAGCCCACTGGAGGGCGGACCCATGTAACTCCTTTAGGCTGAGCCCAGCCGGGTCCCATGGGCGGAAACCCGGTCACCAGACACTAGCTATCAAGCCCCTCCCCCAGTCCTGGCTACAGGGTGGGGTCCCGGTAACCCCATATCGGGCGGGATACACTGAATCCTTGTTCTGCTATTCATCATGAGAGTCTGTTGGATCGTTCTTAGTCTGGCCCTTCACCCAGGACCAGTTTGTCTTGGGTGACCCTACTAGAGGCAAATTTCCCCAGACAACATAGCACCTGGGATCACTAGGGCACGCAATCCATGAGGGGATCGTCACCTTATCGTGACATCTGTCACTATTTAGGTTAATCTTCCTCACTCCTGTTACCCACTCCTGTAATCATTTGTGTTAATTCCTGTTGCTCTATTTAAAGACGGCTGCATTGCTTCTCGGTGCAGCATCATTCTCAAAGCTCAGACGGGAGTCCCCTGTCTTATTTTCCCTTTTGTATCCTGCATGTGCTCCACGCTTACTTTTCCTCCTGACGTGCGTTCCATGTCTCAGCCTCCATGCTGTTCATCTCTATAAGTTCCTGCCAGCTCTTGTAAGTTTTGTGTTTTTGTTATATTTTGTGTTTTTTATTATTAAACTACCAGCAAACTCACAGCTAGCGTTTGACTCTTCATCCTGCTCTGGAAGGGCGATTTATGACATTAACAGAGAAATGGTGGGAAAAGAATGTCCAAGCTTAGTGTAATTTTTAAATTATTAATTCTAATAAATTAAATAATTACACTAATCATTTATTATAATTAGTGTAATTATTTAAGTAGAAAATTAATTTCTGCAAAAATGCACTGTTATGAAAATGACTAAATGCAGTGACATGTTCAACGGAGGGAGCTACAGGGTGGATAAGACTAATCACTGCATACCAAACTCACACTCAAATATAGCTGCAGGGGTCATTGACTGCAAACTAGAGCTGAGCAAGAAAATGGTGCTCAGCTGCTGCATACTTGATAATATTTGTGAGGAACATGGTGACAACTTTGGACTCCCAGACACACACGATCACAGTCAACCACTACCTGACCATGCTAATGTAGAAGGGGATGACATTAGGACAGCTTAATGATTGGAAGTTAAACCCTGGAGCAGACAACAGACTCAATTAGAAACACCATGATCTTTATTGGTTGTGAGTATGTGAGTGTAAGTGTGCAGAACAGGAGTAGTCTGGCAACGCTACAAGGAGAGGAGAGAAGAGGATATGAGTTATCTTGCAACAAAATGGTTAAATAGCAGAATAAGTACTAGTCTTACAGAGCTAGCGAGTGTAGGAGAGAAACCACTTGTAGCTTAGTCCTTCTCCAGGTTACTAGGGTCCCCCGATGGTGAGGTAGTGCCAGTGTAGGTAATTACAGTGAAGCATGCAAAGGAATTCTCCGCTGAGGGGGAGAGGAGAGAGTTCAGTGAAAGTGCTGGGGCACTCACTGTTTTCGGAAAGAGTCCCAGTCCGCTCGAGCTGGGTTAGTCCGACTGGAGGACGGTCCACCTGTGCACAGGTACAGAGGACAAGGAGGGGCAGATACAGATGATGACAAAACCCAGTAACAGGTTGCTTACGGTTGTGAAAAGGGAGGCAAAACTCCCAGCTGATGAAGAGCAGAGACGTTGAAGTTGAAAGGGAGGTAAAACTCCCAGCTGAAGAGAAGGGTGACTCGTGTCGAGGAGTTCTTACACCCTGTTGGAACGTTGACATCTCCGTGCAGGAATGGAGGGCTCCACTCCTAATAAAGACAGTGTAATTGGGAGACGCAGGTGTGAGTGAAGCCGCAGCTGTGGAAGATAATTAGTGAGAGAGAAAAACAGCACACAGCTCAGATCACCGCAGCTTTAATGGAGTATTTTAACAGCGGGGAGCAATAACCTGTTTAGTGTCTGCCATATCATTTACAAAATATAACATGTGAAGTAGTGCAAAAGCATTAATGAATAAAAAATTTCAGCTGACAATCAGTCCTCAGTGTACTCTGTTTTGATGTTTTTATGGTGTATGCATATATTTTTATAGGCACATTTACAGAGTTGTGAAAGGTATACACCTTATGTACTTGTATGTAATCTATTCTGGTTAAAGGACTGATTCAAGTTTTTATTCATGTAGGGATAACAAGAGACAGACTCTAAAGTGTACAAGTTAAAAGTACTTTCCCCAGAAATGATCTTGTCCAGAGCTGACAGAATGGCATGTGGTACATTGTCAAAAGAATATAAACTCATTATTTATCATTTTTGAAGCTGGCAACTTGGAACATTTTCCACAGAAAAAAGTGCATAGATTTAAAGTTTGTTGCTGCTTGTTCTTTAGAAAATGTGAAAAAAAGTTGTCAAAAATATGTGAGTGAAGTCCACAAATGCCTGATATATTTTCTAATACCTGATAAAATTAACATAAGTGCAGTAATTCAGTACTTGTACTTTCACTTCCCACCACTATAATGTTATAGTGATTTGCATTGTTTATCCTAAATAGCTTTACATTTCATGCATATGTTTGGTGTGAGGATAACAATTCCTTAATGTGGAAACAGAAAAAGAATGCTTGTATTTACAAAATGTGCAAAAACTTAAGACTGCTACATATGAAATATTATCTACACACAGCCAAAAATATCAATGCTGTGATAGTTACTTTGTTTGCAGTCCCTCAAGCACAGACACAACGTGTCCCATCAGTCCAACAAGGGTATTGGTCCTGTTCTCCATCTTCTGGATGCTTTGCAGCAAAGCGGAGGTCAGCTGCTCCTCCCTCCTGCTCTGCTCATAGTGTCTCTCATCTGACCTCTCCAGGTAGTCAAGAAGGAGGTCCATGCTTGTGTCCCGCTTCCGTTTCCCTGTTTTAAAGTACAAAAATAAGAAGCAATATAAAATAACCACACTGAAAAACGCAGGAATCGTCAATCCAAGATTGAATGTGTCTATTCAACATCCATTTACTGCTAGTGGCATCACAACATTCAATTCGAGTGTATAATTGGTTTAATTCACTCCCTCCTTTGTGTCAATGGGTCATGATCTGAACATATATCACCTAATCTGGTCTGACAAGAAGAGGAGGAAGAGCAGGAGGAGGACAAGCTTGGTGCTGGTGAAGGTGAGCTGGACACCACAGGTCTGGGTGGTTCTCCTTTATTATACAGGTATAATAAATCTGTAAATACAAAAAAAGTGTTTTAGTTTGTGCAGGTCCAAACTTAAGCCTTCCATTAAATGTGCAGACATATAAGGCAATTTTATTCAATGTCAATATTACCAAAGCTTACATGTCTGATTATAGAAGAATAGGAATAGAATAGGCTTTATTGTCATTGTACAGTTGTACAGTACAATGAAACTGTAGGCGCTCCACCAGGCTACTGCGGAATAAAGTAAGAGAAGGATTAGATAACAAACGGTTACAGAACATACGATTAAACACACGGGCGAAATAAAAAAAATGGCACGATTATGGAAATATTACCAAAATAGTAAAAATGATGACGTTACTAGCGTCTTTGGGAGAAAAATCTCCCATACACACAGTGCAAGGCACCCATTCATACATAGTATTGATACCACAAAAAAACGTATTTTGCACTGGGTATCTTTATAAAAACGTATTCTGTAAGATGCTAAAATTTTTGTTCTCATTTTCTCTCAAACGAGCATTTCAAGATATATGGCAACATCACTAACGTCATTTGAGACAACAATAAACAGTACTGATTCAAAACAAACAGCATATTTTGCACTGGATATCTAGCAAAGTATTCTGTAAAATGCTAAGATTTTTGTTCTAGTTTTCTCAAACGAGCATTTCTTTATGGCAAGGAGAAACGTTTGGTCATGGTAAAAGCACTAGTAGCTTGTTAGTATAGCTAACAGAAAATTATATAGGCACAAGAGTGAGTAAAAAAATATCTACACTTTGGTCGTTGCATATCAATACAAGCGGATATACTGTATATATTAATTAACTTTTGGCATTTTAAAGACAATACACTTACCAGTAGTGTTTTGAGCAGTTTGTTGTATGGACTCATCCATGGCAGTTAGGATGGTCCGGTTGGCTGGCCTATCCCCAAATACAGTTCATCAGATGAGTGGCCCCCTCCAGCTTATCTTGTACTTCTGCTCATGTCCATAGAGCCAGGGACAGAGCCAGGAAATGTGTCTCCTCTTCACTCCAAATCTGTTTAGTTTTGGAATCCATCATGCTTGGTCTGCTGTTTGGAATGCAACATGGCGGTCAGTAATGTTTTGAAGCTGGTTAGTTCACCATGCCCACGGCAGTGGACGTTAACAACGTCAACTGGTTCTTAGCGCTGGACCGGCTAGCAGTTGGGGCAAGGTTAGCACCACTTTTGAGAGCTTGGGACTAGTGCTTAGCCTGTCAAAAAACAAAGAACTGGTGCCAAGTCAGGCTCTGGCTCCAGTTAAGCATTGGAACTGTCTTGGTGGAAAAGGTCTATCAGTGACCCCACCAAAAAAAGAGCTATTGCAGACATTGTGGGCCCACTCAGGCTATGGAGGAAGTGACATTCACACGGCCCAATGCAGTCTACCATCAAAATTATTTTGAGGTGAAAATCTTACATTGTGCTGCTTTAAAATGCACAGGAGAGCCAAGCTGTGCTTCAGTTGTCGTTCAGAAGAATAAGACCTCCCTGGCAAAATTCAAACCTGGGACCTCCTGCCCACCAAGCAAGCACCTTGACCACAACACCACACAACTGCTGCAGCTTGCAGGCTAACTTTCTCACATGATAAATGTTCAGTTGAAAGGATTCCCAACAGCAGCAGTAGCACAGCATTTCAAAATGAAGGTGCACTACACATTGTTTTCAGATACGTTGCATTTTAGAAGAGCCACAGGTTAACGAGAGGATTTGACTTCCTCACTAACAAAATGTTCCATTCCAAAATGATTGATGGACATTTCATAAAATATGATTTTTGGAACATTAACAGAATTGCATGACATTTGGTATTTTACTGGGGAATACTGCTGTGATTGTGAAGTTTCATCAAAATTGAATCACTATATCAGAAGTTAAAACCCAAAACTACATGCCAGAGAGAAATGGGACAACTTGACTGGCCTAGAAAATCAAAACAGGATTGATATTTTTGCATAATTTTGACAACTTTTCATCATCATTGTGTGTAGATGGGCCCTGCGATGGATTGGAGATCTGTCCAGGTCCAACCCTCCCTCTCACCCAAAGATGCTGGGATAGGATCCCCCCCCCCCCCATGCCCCGTGACCAAAAAAGGATTAAGTGGTAGAAAATGAATGGATATCTGCAGATGATCTCTGCTTAATGTCAAGCAATTTGGATGAATGGCCTAGGAGGAGTTCACTTGCACATCTTTGAAAATATGGTGCAGAAAACTTCATTTTTAGAGTAGAAGACCAGTGAAGACAAGTTGTGGAAGATTTAAGAGAATAGAATGATGAAATAATTTTTAGTCTAGGCCCAGTCATTTGAGATATTTGTAAAAATGTAAAACTGTTTATTATAGCAGCACCTATGTACACAATGTCTTGATTTTTGGTCTCTGTGTAGTGAGGAGAGTTTCTGATCAGACTGTCAAATTTAAAGTTTCTACATATTCATACATATAGCAATGGTCCATTGCTGTTTATTTTGTATATTAATGACTTATGTTCTATGTCTAAATCGCTCAAGTGTATTTTATTTGCAGATGACACAACTTTTTTTTGTAGTGGAGAAAATCTTAGGCAGCTTCTGGATTCAGTAGAAAATGAACTTAAACAAATCAATCAACGGTTCACTGCCAATAAATTATCTACTCACCTTGGAAAAACAAAATGTATAATATTTGGAAACCGCAAATTATATAATCACAAAAAAATTAAAATAAACAATGTTGAAATTGACACAGTTTTCGAAACCAAGTTCCTAGGGGTCATTGTTGATAACAAACTAAACTGGAAATCACACATAAATTATGTCAAAACTAAAATGTCTAAATCCATTGCCGTACTGTATAAAGTTAAGGATCTCCTGTGTCAGAAATCTCTTTGCATTTTATATAATTCACTGATAGTTCCTTTTATGACGTACTGTGTGGAGATCTGGGGAAACACATATAAAACAAACAAAAACTTAATCTTTTTACTACAGAAAGAATTGTATCAAAGAAACCTTACTGTGAACCAATAAATCCAATATTCATTCAGTTACATACTCTTAAATTTAGAGATCTGGTAGATTATAATGTCATTCAAATCATGTACAAAGCAAATAATAACCAATTACCTGTAAATATTCAGAGACTGTTTAAATAAAGGGAAAGCAAATATGAGCTAAGAGGTAACTGTTTTTAATAAGCCAAAGGTTAGAATGAATACAAAGTATCATTGCATGTCTCACTGGAGTTAAACTGTGGAACTGTTGCTCTGAAAATATCAAAACATGTTCTACTCTGAAGCAATTCAAAAAATTGTACAAAGATGAGAAAATCTCCCAGTATCTCACTGTAAATGCTGGGACATAAATTTGTAATAACTTAAAGGGTTTTTTGTCTACTTGTTCTATTTGATTTTGTTTGTTGATTTTGGGTAAGACTTAAACTTTTATGTTATTGATTTTAAAATTGTAATGGGGTAGGCACTATATAAGCACTAGCTTCAGCCTACACCCTTTCGGTTGTTCTTTTGTGTGTTCTTATTATGTGTTTATTATTATTATCACCGAATAAAATAAATTCATTCATTCTTTCATTCATATTACCGTTTTTGCTCCCCATGCACTTTTAGCAGAGAAGAAGAAGAAGTTTCCCACAGCACATCTGCTTGGAACTCTAGTGATCATAAGTGCTTGCATCCAGGTTGTGCTCAAAGTCAAGGCGTAGGTCAAGCATCCAAGCTGTGAGTATGCGTCAGTTGGCTCTCCTGGACCTGGGTGTCAGTTCATAAGTTCAGGATGAACTCCTCCATCACTGACAGTCTTGTTTTAGAATTTCCTACAACCCCCAACCTACCCCTCTACACAGATTTTACAGCTTGTGAAACACATTGTGCATTTTGGGTTGAAACCATATGACAAGGACTTAAGATGACAGTAAGTATATATGTTGGAGGACAGATTGCAAAATCCTTAAAATTCCAGTTTGAATTCACTTTTTTTTTTTTTTTTCATTAAACCACAACAAATTAGCAATTCTTTAAAAAAAACAAAAAAAAACAAAACTTTTTTTTCCTAAAAGAGTGACTATCAGTTATAAGAGCATCATATCTACTAATGTTGGTTGAGAGACACGTCAGTTGTGATAGTTTGGTCTATTATCACATTTGTAGCACCAGTGAAACACTTTGGCAAATATGCTTCACTCTGGTTAGATTAAAGAAGCCACCTGCCAATGTTTGTCTCGCTGAAAACAGTTGGAAGCATAGTGCAGGCAGTTTGAAGGTGTTTGTATGGGATATCACTTGAAACATTAAGACTGTAGAGGAATGGTGCATAAGGCACAGATGTTGGTTCATGTTGTATCACCTTTTATATAAACATGTGCACCTTGTGTCAACGGGAATGTTGGAACGGTCTAATGAAGAGGAATTGGGCCTGTCGACTCACATTAGCCCACATGCTGTAAAATGCAAGCTGTGAAATCCATCATTTTGCAGGAGGTAACTATGCATAGATAATTGCATCATGTACGGAGCATTTCTACCAAAGCAAAATAAATGTCTCTTTTCGATACCGCGTAAATGCTCTGCTCCACAACCGCAACATAACAGGCGGCGAGCCTCTCGAGCCCCACAAATTACACACATAAATTTAGAGATTTTTTTTTTTAAGGAAAGAATCTGTTGTAAGCTTTTTGCACGCTATGTCCCTGCTGCATTGAACATCCGCTCTTACATAAAAGTGCACAGCTAATTCAAAAGGCAGGGTGGAGTACAGTGACAATTCCCTGTCGCTTTTCAAATGAGACTAGGAGCTTGGCAGCTGGGCGAAGTGTAAAGCAGTGCAAATATGCCGCAAATGCTCAATTTTGGCAAAATGAGAGTGAAAAAAAATCAAGATTTTGTGCAAGTTCAATTTTTTGCAATGTAAAGCTCTTTGGTTCTCATGAAGAAATCAAATATATTTTTTTCTTTTATAGCTATGTGTCTGTTTTCCTCCTCACCCATCAACTACAATCTGAAAAGCTCTTTGGTTTTGTGCTCTCAGACTTCCTCGATTGTTCACACTGAAATGAGCACCTTTGTGTTCTTGACCCTTGTCGTATCCTCGTACGTTCTGGGTGTTAAAATCAGTTTTTTGGCGCATTGCTATCATCTATTGTGTTGACATATGAACTATAGATTACATTACATGCACTAGCAATAAATGTGACTGTGTGGCAGAAAGCTTCAGTGCATGAAAACTACATCGACCAGTGCTGGGTATGTGATCGCATTCCACAATAGTCATCAATTTCTTCCACACGGCAACAACCATGACATTACATTACATGCACATGCCAATAACCTTGGCCTACAGAAAGTTGAAGTGACATGTACTTTTACATTGACTTTGGCCTTGAGAACAATTTGGATGCAGACCTACCTGTGGATCATTGTGAGTTTCCAAACAGAAAGTCAGACCCCTCTTGGATGATAGTTCTCCCATTCATTAAGTTGAAAATTGTAATGTTTTGAACAGGTTGTAAGAGCTTCAAAATGGAAAAATGAAGGAACAGGAGCAACAGACAAAAAAAGTAGAGAGTAGGTGATTTATTTAAAATTGTATTTAAACTCAAACAGGCGGTTTATCGGCAGATCAAAAGTTTAAGATCATAGCCCCCCCCCAAAAAAAAACCCCCAAAAAACAAAACAGAACTAAAAGTATCAAAAAAAGGACTCAGTAGTGAGTAGCCCCACCGTTCTTGTTGATCTCTTCAAAAATTCTTTTAGGCATGCTTGATGTGAGTGCTTCCAGGAGGTTGGTTGCCATCTTCACCACATGGAGAAGGATTTGACATTTTCAGTTAGAGGACAGTCTCCATCTTTCATTGTGAAGACAAGAGCTTTGACACTTGTAAATTGAAGCTTCACACCCTCACAGTCACTGTACCTTTGCACTCTGTATTTACACCCACCGTGTGGCTGCAGGGAGCTTCACCAATATCTTCAGGTGAAGTTTCAGCTCATCTAGTATTTTCATCCACCAGCATCTGACTTTTGTCTTACTGGGTAATACCTCATAAGCCCCTAACATGCCTGCACCTCAGTCACCATACTTGCCATTCACTTGCATCCCATGCCTTCTCAATATGGATCAGTGACACTAAGCAATTAAAACCTCCTCCTAGACCCAGTCAGGGGCAAAGTGAAGAGCAATCTTAGCCAACCCTAAGGAGACTTGGTGCCTCATTCATCACGCCTACACTGAAATGGTGGAGGGACCTGCACAGACTCCAAAAGTGCACTTGTTCTAAATAAGGCATCAAGCAAAAAGTCAGACAGGCCAAGTAAATAATGTGCTCAAATCTAGTTTAATATTGGCTTTCAGCTCAGCAGCAATATGATGTATTATGATTTACAAAGGAATAATACAGCTGGGTTAAGGAGAAAGTGTTCTGGGTTATTTGGAAACATAGTGTAGTAGTATCAAATGAAAATTACATTGGTATTGAGCTGTTACCTGTGGCCATGCGAGTAGAATACTGAAACTCAAATTGGATGGTCACTTTAATCCCTCTGGTGCTGAAACTGACTCAGGCCGTCCAGATTGATTGCTGGTTGTAAAACATAATGATATCAAGCAAGGGGCAACCTGTTCAATGGAGATTAAGTTGTATTTGTGCGAATGTGTTTGTGTGAGCTCACACCATAAAAAAATATGTATTTTTCCCTCACTTGGAGAAAACCAAAAACTTATATTTCAATTAATCTCAGGTCCCATGAATATATTTATAGATGTTATAGATGTAAAGTTTATAAATGTAAAAAGGTGAATGCCTCATCTTTGGCAAAGTCACTGTATTTCATTTTTAATGAAAGTGCAGTTCTGGCAGTTATTGACCTTAGAGCTTTTATCACCGTAATGCCTCTAATGCTACTGAGCCAAATATCACATCGGTTTGAATAGGCCAGAAAATTTATATGGCCCAGCAAATATTAAATAATAATGAAATTGTGAAACATAAAACAGGCATAACATATTTAATTTAAGAGCAGCATATGCTTCTAATGTCCTAAATTAGGTATTGTTGATTCAGTACAGCTAGAATGCAGCTTGTATTCTCTTATATCTTTGTGATGTATGTTGTAAAACTGTAGCTCAAATCAAAAATGAAAATACAAATCTGAAGCATTTCCTTTGTAAATTGTCCTCTTGAGAAGAAGCCACATTGCATGTAACAGATTCTGAAACTCATCTGTTCACATACTCATCAGGAACTGGTAATTTTGTCCCCTTGTATGAGACAAGTTCATGTTTTTGACCTTCAACAATATCCCTGGCACCTGTACCAGCATCTTTGAGCAAGAGGCAGGGTACATCACAGCACCTGATATTCCCACACAATCTCTGATCAAAGTATTTACCAAGATAAACCTAGTTTAGCTTTGAAGATCAGCCAAGATCAGTGGTGTCTGAGGACACCCAGAGCTCAAGGTGTGATCATTAATAAGAAGACACAACATAGAGAGAAATGTGTAAAATGCACTTGTTTTCAAATAATGCCTTTTAAGTGTATAGAACAATAGCATTAGCAAAGGTTTTAGATTGTTTCAGATATTATGTAAGATAAGATAAGATAAGATAAGATAAGAAAAGATAAGCCTTTATTAGTCCCACAATGGGGAGATTCCAGGATTGCAACAGCACAGGGATAGCAACACTCAGAGCAACAATCAAGAAGACAAGAAAAAAAAAAAAAAACAAGAGCCGCGAATATACATACTGTATGTACATAGTATAAACCTATAAATATATAAACACAGTGCGGAGCATTGTAGCCATTGTAGCTAGATGGAATAAATATATAAATATATAAACACACAGTGCGGAGCATTGTAGCTAGATGGAATGAACAGCATAACCGTCTACCTAGTTATCCTACATGGTATGATTATGTACCCATACATATTGTCACCCTCCGTAGCGACCGGTATTGTCCTAGTTGTATACCGGAGGGGACCATTGTGTAAGTCTATTGCGTCTTTTGCATTCAATACTATTAGATTGTCACGTTTTTTTGCTATCTCTGTGAGCAGCCCTGCTTAGGTTATACAGTCTGACAGCCGTACGTAGGAAGGACCTGCGAAACCTCTCGGTTGCGCACCTAGGATGATGTAGTCTGCTGCTAAATGAGCTCCTCAGTGCGTTCAGTATGTCCTGCATAGGGTGGAACTCGGACTCCAGCAGAGATGACAGTTTAGCCACCATCCTTCTCTCTCCCATCTCCTCCACTGGGTCAAGGCATTGCCCCAGGACAGAGCTACAGTAGCTTTCTTGATCAGTTTGTTCAGTCTCTTCCTATCGGCTGCTGTAACGCCACTGCCCCAGCAGACCACTCCAAAAGTGATGGCTGATGCCACCACCGTGTCGTAGAATGTCTTCAGCAGCCCCCCTTGTACACCAAAAGACCTGAGTCTCCTCAGTAGGAACAGCCTGCGCTGTCCCTTCTTGTAGAGTGCGTCAGTATTGTGTGACCAGTCTAGTTTATTGTTCAGATGAACACCCAGGTACTTGTAGGATGTCACCATCTCGATGTCTGTTCCCTGTATGTTTACTGGTGCTGTGAGGGGTTGTCCTTGCCTGCGGCAGTCCACCACCAGCTCCTTAGTTTTCCTCTTGTTGATCTGGAGGCAGTTCCGATGGCACCAGTCCACGAAGTCCTGGATAAGTCCTTTGTACTCAGCTTCATCTCCGTTGGAGATGAGGCCAACGATTGTAGAGTCGTCAGAGAACTCCTGTAGATGGCAGTGTGTTGTGTTGTGTGAGAAGTCTGCAGTATAAAGGGTGAACAGGAAGGAAGCCAAAACCGTTCCCTGGGGGGCCCCCGTGCTACCGATGATCGTGTCGGACACACAGTTCCGGGTTCTCACAAACTGTGGCCGGTTAGTGAGGTAGTCCAGGATCCATGATGACAGGTGCTGGTCCACCCCTGCGCACAGCAGCTTGTCCTTCAGGATCATCGGTTGGATGGTGTTGAAAGCACTGGAGAAGTCAAAGAACATGATCCTCACCGCGTTCCCGGGCTTCTCCAGGTGGGACAGAGAACGGTGAAGGAGGAAGATCACCGCATCCTCCACCCCAATGCCATGCTGGTAGGCGAACTGGAGTGGATCCATCGCTGGTCCCACCAGGGGGCAGAGGTGAGCAAGGAGCAGTCTCTCCAGGGTCTTCATCATGTGGGACATCAGGGTCACTGGTCTGTAGCTGTTCAGATCTTTGGGGTGGGAAGTCTTTGGTACAGGTACCACACAAGATGTTTTCTACAACTGTGGTACCCTCCCCAGCTTCAGGCTAAGGTTGAAGATGACCTCCACAATCCTACACAGCTGGTCTGCACAGGACTTGAGGAGCTTTGCGCTGATGCTGTCCGGTCTCGACGCCTTCCTCGCCTTGATCTTCCTCAGCTCCGTCCTCACCTGGGTCTTAGTGAGGTTCATGTTGGGGGGCTGTGTGTTGGGAGTGTTTTTCCTAGTATCGATCGTACATTCCCCATAACAACAGATGGGAGGGTGGGTCTGTACCTTATATTCCTCGCCCACTGTCTTGCCCCAGCTCGACAACCACGCCGTTTCCGTCTTATCTCTCCAGGTATGTCGAGTTTTTGAGTTAGCATCGTGGGCCGGTTAAGTGCTAACAGCTGGTCTCTATTGTACTGCCTCCTGCACGAAACAATGGCTCCGTCCGCTGGCTCAGGAGACATTTGGGCAAACTACGTGTTTGGATGGAATAAAGGTGACGCTGGATCAGAAAGATTGGCAAGAGAGCCAGATAGTAAATAGAAATAGGCAGAAATTGATCCGCTGTTGCAAAAGGCAGCCTACTCGTGTGGTGCCGGAAGAAGCATCATGCCAAATGTCAACCTTTTAAAAAAGCTGTTAAACTGGGCATTTTTATAAAGTACTTTTAACAAAGAGTCGCAGTGGTTGTAAATGTATATTTGACTTTTGAGAGACATACTGCACCCCCACCACCATCATCAAATGCCTAACACTGTTTGATGATAAATTTGAGCCAAATCGTGAAGACTAAACAGTCCAATTATTGGACTATTTTTTGCCCAATTTTCAACAACTTTTTTTCTGATTAAATATAATCTGTGGTAGATGGATTTAACACAGCCCAATTTTCAATGACAATTTTTTGGTTAAATGTGGTCCATATTAGATGGACTAAACACAACCCAATTTTCAACGTCTATTTTTGGGTTAAATTAACGCTTGGACCGATGTACCCGATTTAACCCAAAATACAATGTCTAAATTACAGCTTGTGCTGGGGGGTTAAGGACTATGACTGGTAAAGGGAGAGAGTTAGCTGATATGATGGACAGAAGGAAGGATATGGAAGGATGGATGCTATTGATCATAATATTTTATTTGCTAGACTAGAACACCTTGTTGGACTTAATGGAACTTCACTGCAGCGGTTTAAATCATATTTATCTGATAGGTTCCAGTTTGTTCATGTCAATAATGAGTTTTCTTCCAACTCAAAGCTCAGTCAAGGAGTTCCACAGGGATCTGTGCTAGGCCCTATTCTTTTTAGTTTATACTGTATATGCTTCCGTTAGGCAACGTTATTAGAAAGCATTGCATACATTTTCATTATTATGCCGATGACACACAGTTACACTTGTCAGTGAAGCCAGATAACATCTGGCTTCATTGACAAGTCAATTAGCCAAATTGACAAGTCTAATTTGGCTAATTGATTGACAAATCAATTAGCCAAATTAGAGGCTTGCCTTAAGGAAATCAAAGCTTTTTCCATTGCTCATGTTTCATTTTGTTCAGTTACATGCCCATTTACATGGGTATGTAAATGAAGGAAACGTGGGTAATGAGGAGGTCTTGGGTGGGTATGGTGTTAAGGACAGAAATGTGGAAGGACAGATGGTAGTGGATTTTGCTAAAATGATGGAAATGGCTGTAGTTAACATGTATTTCAAGAAGAGAGAGGAACAAAGGGTGACAAGAGTGGAGGAAGGTGTACATAGGTGGACTACATCTTATGCGGAAGGAGCAATCTAAAAGAGACAGGAGACTACAAGGGGAAGGTTACAGAAGTTACAGAAGGAAGACGGTTGCACAGAGTTTAGGAAGGAGTGGATAAAGGCTCTGGGTGATAGGGAGGAATTACCAGAGTACGGAGAAAGTACAGCAGAAGTATTGCGGGGAACAGCTAGAAAGGTACAGTATGTGGTGTATTTTCTGGACAGAGGAGAGAAGACAAGGACTTATGGTGGTGGATTGAGTAGGTTCAGGAAAGTATTCAAAGGAAGAGGTTGGCAAACACATAGTTGGAGATAGTCAGGAAGCCAAGACATATGGCAAAGAGAGAGGTGACAAAGGAAAAAGCCTATAGTGAGTTGTATGAGAGGACACTAAGGAAGGAGAAATGGACTTTTATTGGCTGACTTGGCAGAGAGATCGAGCTGAAAAGGATGTGCAGCAAGTTAGGATAAGAACAAAGACAGTAATGCACTAATGAGTAAAGAGGGTATGTTGAAAATGTCAAAGGAGAACTTTGAGGAGCTGATGAATGAAGAAAATGAGAGCGAGGAGGATGGATAAAGGAAAGTGAATCAGGAAGTCCCGAGGATTAGCAAGGAAGAAGTGAGGGTAGCTATGAAGAGGATGAGGAATGGAAATACTGCTGATCTGGATGACATACCTTTGGAGGTACAGTGGTGTGAAAAAAGTGTTTGCCCCCTTCCTGATTTCTCATTTTTTTTATGTTTGTCACACTTAAATGTTTCAGATTATTAAACAAATTTAAATATTAGACAAAGCTAAAGCAAGTAAACACAAAATGCAGTTTTTAAAATAAGGTGTTTATTATAAAGGGTAAAAAAAATCCAAACCTACATGGCCCTGTGTGAAAAAGTGATTGCCTCCCCTTGTTAAAACATAAATGAACTGTGGTTTATCACATCTTCAATTTCTCTAGCCACACCAAGGCCTGATTACTGCCACACCTGTTCTCAATCAAGAAATCACTTAAATAGAACCTGCCTGAAAAAGTGAAGTAGACCAAAATATCCTCAAAAGTTAGACATCATGCTGCGAGCCAAAGAAATTCAGGAACAAATGAGAAACAAAGTAATTGAGATCTATCAGTATGGAAAAGGTTATAAAGCCATTTCTAAAGCGTTGGGACTCCAGCAAACCACAGTGAGAGCCATTATCCACAAATGGTGAAAACATGAAACAGTGGGGAACCTTCCCAGGAGTGGCCGGCCGACCAAAATTACCATAAGAGGGCAGCGACGACTCATCCAAGAGGTCAAAAAAGACCCCACAACAACATCCAAAGAACTGCAGGATCCACTTGCCTCAGTTAAGGTCAGTGTTCATGACGCCACCAGAAGAAAGAGACTGGGAAAAAATGGCCTACATGGAAGAGTTCCAAGATGAAAATAACTGCTGAGCAAAAAGAACATAAAGGCTCATCTCAGTTTTGCCAGAAAACATTTTGATGATCCCCAACAGTTTTGGGAAAACACTCTGTGGTCTGACGAGACAAAAGTTGAACTTTTTGGAAGGTGTGTCTTCCATTACATCTGGCATAAAAGTAACACAGTCTTTCAGAAGAGGAACATCATACCAACAGTAAAATATGGTGGTGGTAGTGTGATGGTCTGGGGCTGTTTTGCTGCTTCAGGACCTGGGAGAATTGCTGTGGTAAATGGAACCATGAATTCTGCTGTCTACCAAAAAATCCTGAAGGAAAATGTCCGGCCATCTGTTCATGACCTCAAGCTAAAGCACACTTGAGTTCTGCAGCAGGACAATGATCGAAAACACACCAGCAAGTCCACCTCTGAATGGTTTATGTAAAACAAAATGAGGACTTTGGAGTGGCCTAGTCAAAGTCCTGACCTGAATCCGATTGGGATGCTGTGGTATGGCCTTTGAAAGGCGGTTCATGCTCAAAACCCCTCTAATGTGGCAGAATTACAACAATTCTGCAAAGATGAGTGAGCCAAAATTTCTCCATAGTGCTGTAAAAGACTCACTGTCAGTTATCGCATCCGATGGATTGCAGTTGTTGTTGCTAAGGGTGGCCCAACCAGTTATTAGGTTTAAGGGGGCAATCACTTTTTCACCCAGGGCCATATAGGTTTGAGTTTTTTTCCCCTTAATAATAAACACCTTCATTTAAAAACTGCATTTTGTGTTTACTTGTGTTCGCTTTGTCTAATATTTAAATTTGTTTGATGATCTGAAACACTGAAGTGTGACAAACATACAAAAAAATGCGAAATCAGGAAGGGGGCAAACACTTTTTCACACCACTGTATGTAGATGTTTAGGAGAGATGGCAGTGGACTTTTTAACCAGATTGTGTAACACAATCTTGGAGAGCGAGAGGATGTCTGAGGAGTGGAGAAGAAATGTAGTGCCTTGATATCTATTTTAAAGAGCAAGGTGATGCTCAGAGCTGTAGTAACTACAGAGATTTAAAGTTAATCAGTCACATTATGAAGATATGGGAAAGAGCTGTTGAAGCCAGGTTTAGAAGAGAGGTGACAATCAGTGAGCAGCAGTATGGTTCATGCCAAGAAAGAGTACTACAGATGCAATGTTTGCTTTAAGAATTTTGATGGAGAAGTATAGAGAAGGTCAGAAAGAGTTGCACTGTTTCTTTGTGGATCTAGAGAAACCAGATGATAGGGTGCCAAGAGAGGAAGTACAGTATTGTAGGAGGAAGTCAGGCATGGCAGAGAAGTATGTGAAGGTGGTGCAGAGCATGTACGAGGATAGCAGGACTGTGGTGAAGTGTGCTGTAGGAGTGATAGGTGGATTCAAGGTGGGGGTCGGATTACATCAGATATCAGCTCTGAGCCCCTTCTTGTTTGCCATGGTGATGGACAGGCTGACAGATGAGGTCAGGCAGGAGTCTCCATGGACCATGATGTCCACAGACAACAATTTGCTCTGTAGTGAGAGTAGGGAGCAGGTTGAAGAGAACCTGGGGAGGTGGAGGCATGCTCTGGAGAGAAGATGAATGAAGTAAGAGGGAGGCAGGTGTAACAGTGAAGATGCAAGGAGTAGAGGTAGTGAAGGTAAATGAGTTTAAATACCTGAGATCAACCATCCAAAGCAATGGAAAATACACAAGAGAAGTGAAGAAGAGGGTGCATCCAGAATGGAATGAGTGAAGATGAGTGTCATGGGATGATTTGTGACACAAGAATAGCAGCTAGAATGAAACAAAAGATTTACAGGACAGTAGTGAGAACTGCTATGATGAATGGTAAGGAGACAGTGGCACTGACAGAAAGACAGGAGATGGAAGCTGAAGGTGGCAGAATTGAAGATGCTAAGATTGTCATTGGGAGTGTCTAGGGGGGACAGGATTAGAAATGAGTATGTCAGAAGACCAGTTCAGGTTGAGCGGTTTGGAGACAAAGTAAGAGAAGCAAGTCTGAGATGGTTTGGACATGTGCAGAGGAGGGGTAGTGGGATATACTGAACAAAGGATGAAGATGGAGCTGCCAGGCAGGAAGAGGATGCATTGCTGTAGTGAAGGAAAACATGCAGAGGGTTAGTGTTACAAAAGATGATGCAAGAGATGGGTGAGATTGAGGCAGATGATCAGCTGTGTCGACTCTTAAGGAAGCAGCCGGAACAAAAAGAAGATCTAGATTATGAATGGTTTAT
The DNA here is from genome assembly GCA_020510985.1 of Pholidichthys leucotaenia. Classification (NCBI taxonomy): domain Eukaryota; kingdom Metazoa; phylum Chordata; class Actinopteri; order Cichliformes; family Pholidichthyidae; genus Pholidichthys; species Pholidichthys leucotaenia. Next base: position 370,205,190 of record CM035842.1, on the reverse strand, counting down.
AAATCACAAATAAGAAGTGATAAAAAAGTTGTAAGGTATTTTATATATTGTTGCAGGCTCATTATATGGCATGATCAACAGACATTTTGGCTAGAATTTTTTACAGTGCTTAAATGGTAGAAATTTACTGACAAATACCTGATGGTAAAAACTAGGGCTGCAGCTAATGACTATTTTACAACTTGGGTAATTTCCCTCTCTAATTCAAGATTACTCAAGTAATCTGATACCTTTTTTTAAAAAGAAACTTACATTGACCAACATTTATGGAACTTTCTTTCATAAATCCTCTCCCACTCTGTGATTCCGTGGACGGGCACGTCTCTGCGTCTCAGTACGCAATGAAAAAAAAAGCTGTATTTCTGGTCTTCCAGTGCAGACACAGCCGTAAACAGAAAGCCAAAGGAGTGTTTGATTGGTTTAGAATGGGATTGACATCTCATTCTACCAATAAGAGCCTTGATTTGGGTTTTTAAACCTTCAAAAACCAACGATCGAAAACCTAGCAAGAAAAACCTGCCCATCAACGACCGCGAGAATACAACGAGCCAATTGAAGCTGAGTAATCTGACGATGGACGTGTCGTTTAGCCAATCAATTTCTGACTTCAATGACACCCTACAGGCACTTGTTCCGTGTTTATGTTTCCGGTAAAATGCCATGCGTTCCTGTGCGTAAAATCTCTTTTGACTCAGCCGCTGTGTGACGCGCAGTCCTTTGTGATGCTGTGCAGAAGGGTCAGGGTAACATTAGCCATTATTTTTACTTGTTTTGAAAAATGGTTCACAAATTAAACCGAAAAGGGCATGTATGAAAGCGTAGATGGCTTGACCGGGTCGGGTGACCGGGACGACGAATCAGTAAAAGAACAATTGGAGGTTGCAACAATGAATAGCTGACGATTGTCAGACGCCAGCGGACAGTACCAGCGACAGTGCGGTTGTGGACAGGTAAGTCTTATAATATAAATTATTCTTTATCGATAAAAATAGTAATAAAAATAACTTTTGACCAATCGGTAATTACAAAGGTCCCGCATGGCGACAAGTTTTTGTGTGTGCCGTGTGGGTGGGGGAGGGGTTATTTGAACTGTGTATATTGCAGAAAAATTTAATAATTGTTTAGTATAAGTTTTATTTCACTGTAGGCTATTTTTTCCTGTAAAAAAAAGGAACTGTGCTGTGTATGTCTGGGTTATTATGCCTTTGTTTTACTGTGTAAACGTGATCTGGTGAAATAGAGCCCTGACGAAGTGAGCACACTAATGTGAGCACCCCAGGTGGACCCCGGTATTCAATCTGTACATTTTCAATCCAATGATTTACAAAGTGTCATAACCCGAGCGCTATTATTGTCTGCGCTCGGGCCACGCACCATTCCTGTCAGGCTTTGACAGCGGTATTGTCATTCTGGCTCCCCGGGCTCTGATTGGACAAACGCTCGGGGGAGTTTCCTGCTGTCAAGGTCTGAACAGTTGCGCTGCATTTGCGGTCGTTAGCGGCTAGCTTTAAAAGCCAGCGCCAGCGGCTGCATCTCGCGGCAGTCTCGTCAAACGTTCATCTAACAATCATCCGTGATTCCTTCTCATGTGTAAGTGTGTTTATCGATTGTAGTTATTGTTGGTACTCCGTTGCCCTTGTCCTTGTCAGACGCTGAGCGAGCGTTCCTCGTCTCAGCTGTTAATGGATTGTTCGATATGTTAACAAGTAGTCTTGCTGCTCAGCCCACGCAGCTGGTTATCTTGTCCTTCCCTCTCCCTAATTGTTAATAAACACCTGTGCAACTTCACTGGACTGTGACGTCTTATGCTGGCTCGTGAGGGCCAGTCCTGACAGTAGACTGCCGCCAGAAGGAGACGCCATTCTCAGTGAAGTTGCATTCAGGAGAACTTTGCTCTTTCCTGTCTGGGTACGGTGTACTGGAAGTATGCCTTCGCGGAGGGGCCACACTCGGGGTCCCAGCCACAAGCTGACCGAGGCGCTGGACGAAGTTGATGAAATCCTCATCGCCTTCTCCCTCCTCGACTTTCATCCCGACGTACGCTGGTACCTGGACTGCGCTGAGGATGTGCTCAACCATCTTTCCCCCCGCTACGACGACCACCCAGAAGTCGACACCAAGAGGCTTGACATCGCCGCCCAACACGAGATACTCCGGATGTACGAGGAAGAAGACAACCTGAGGCGGAGGAGACGGCATCCCCGCTGCCCGCTTTGGGATCCCGACCCCTTCCTCGATCCAGGCCAGGAGTTTGCACCACCTGTGGCCCGTCAAAGACGTCGGCGCCGCGGCCAGAGACATCCTCAGCAAGAACCCCGTCCGGATCCGGCTCCGGGTAGCTGGAATGACTCCATTAACCAGACAGCTGTCTCTTCAGCGTCTCACCAGGAGGGAACTCCCGCAGCCTCTCTCCCCGGGCCATCTTTCCCCGCTGTCCCGTCAGCGCGTCATGCCCGTCCCGTCCCGGCTGTCGCCCCCTCCTCTCCGACGCCTTCTCCAGCTGCTGGGTGTATGAGGAGTTCTGCTCCGGCGAGCCCCGCGCCGATTCCATCACGTGCAGCTCCCCCTCGTCATTCCAGGGAGCCCTCTGCCACCACCCGACGGGAAGAAGAAGGAGCAATGTTGCCTACAGCAGGCACCATCCTCCCTCCGGGAGACAGGTGAGTACAAGTTCACTCTTTTCCTCCTAATAGTGATTTGTCTTGTCTGACTCCTGGGGGTGAGGTTCGGGGTTCGCAGCCACCCGAGCCTCCACCATCTACTGAGGTAATTACTAAACCCGCTGCCTCTGTGTCTCCCTCCGCGGTGCATTCCTTGACGTCAGTCAAGCGTCATCGGATGAGGAGGGGGCCTGCGGCCCTGGAGCAGAAGATTCCAGCCCCGCAGCCACATCAAGGACAGAGGAGGGGAGCGGACTACTGTATGGAGCCTGCGCCAACGACGGAGCGTTCCCGGGTCTCCATGGATGAACAGTCCGACCCAGCGGGCCAGGGGCCCCCTGCCACCACGTCGTATGGGTTGCCAGCGTGGACGATGGCGCCAGAGGGTCCTCAGGCTGCAGAAGCCATTTTGTCAGATGCGGAGTCCGACGCGGCTGAATGGGAGCCAGAAGACGACCTCCTCCCGTCTGAGCCCGGATCGTCGAAGTCCTGGACGGCGTCCGAACTTGAGATCAGGCAAGTGCTCAGTGTTGTCTTTGTCTTTTCTATTATTGGGCATTTTTGCCTGTCTCTTGGGGAGGCGAGCCGGGTGCAGCCGTCCATTGCATCCGAGCTTGTCTCGCTGGGTTCTGGCACTGCCGGTGTCCCTGATCCCGGTTCTTCTTCTTCTTCTGAGCCTTCTCCCAAGGTCGCCGGTGCAGAGCAGACGCCAATTGATGTACCGGAGGTCCCAGGTTCGGAGTTGGAGGTGGGTGCTGGACCTGCCCTGATCCTTTCGGGGTCCGACGCGGGGGCAGCGTCGGCTCAGTCAGAGTTTGCCACAGAATTGGTTCTGACCCAATCGGGGTCCATTGCGGGTGCAGCATCGGCTCAGTCAGAGTTTGTCACCGAAGTGGTTCTGATCCAATCGGGGTCCGACGCGGGTGCAGCCGTAATCCAATTGGGGTCCATCGCGGGTGCAACGTCGGCTCAGTCAGAGTTCATCATCGGAGTGGTTCAGACCCAATCGGGGTCCGACGGGGTTGCAGCCGTGGCCCAATCGGGGTCCATCGCAGGTGCAGCGTCAGCCCAGTCCGAGTTCATCCCCGGAAGGGTTCTGGCCCAATTCGGGCCCACCGTGGGTGCAGCGTCGGTCCAGTCGGGATTCTCTACCGGATTGGTTCCGGCCCAATCAGCGCCTGTTTGTGTGGGATCCGGAGATGGTTCCGCAGACCCGCCGCTGAATAACGCCAAACTGATTCCTTATCCTCGTCACATTCCTCCTTCCCCCGCATCTGGAACCACGGGGATTAACCATAGTTGGCCCGGTTCTCTCTGGCTTCTCCTCGCCGTTGGGAAACCATCGCCGAGCTCTCTCCAGTGGTCTTGTTGGCAGGTTGATGCGGGTCGACCACCTGGAAGCCTGCTCTTCCCGTTTGGTGTCCGGGGTCGGCCTCCTGATAAACAGAACTGTATATTTGGCACCCTGGTCCGGCCGCCGGAGGCATGGTCATCCCCGGCCCGGGATTCAGGGGGGCCGCCAGAACGCGTCCTGCTACCCCTGCTAGCGGCTTGGATGCTGGGTGCGGGGAGGCCCCCTGAACTGTATATTATGCCTGTCGTCCCGATGTGTGACTTGGCCGCTTGTTTTTTTTCCCCATTCAGTCTTGTTTATATACCGAGGTTTTTTTTTTCTTTTTTGACCTTTTGGCTTAGAAGACAGAAAGCCGAGTTAAATCTAATTTTGTTAACACTTTTCCTCAACATTAAGATCTATTATGGTTATATTGAACATCATTTATATTACTCCAATTTTGTGTTTAATGGATATATGTACCCTTGTCATGAGAATTTGCATGTCTTTGAGCTACTGTTTGGTAAAATGTTGTCTGACTACTCCATTTCTGATCAAAGAATCCTCAGAGCAGACCACCCTCTCCTTTTCTTCATCAGACATAAAGCCACCAAGATTATTTTTCTTGCTGGCCGTTGCCAAACACAGGCTGAAATATTTACAATAGATCTTTATTCTGCCAAATAGGGTCTAGTTGGTCTGGTTCAAATGCCAAGAAAATGAACTTGTTCAGCTTCTGCATTCAGAAGTTTGGCCATGTTTTTCTAATCAGTCTTAAAATTAGAATTTGAAGTGCAGCCTTTGAAGTCTCAGCTGCTAAATTTCTTGTGGAACCTTTGAACTCTGACTGTTTAAAGGTGATGGTCAATTCAGGCAACTGCTTATTTGAATGGCTAAGTACTAACTGGGACCTCTAAACTCTCCTGAACTATTTTTGATATTTCTTCCACGCGTATAAGCTCAAAACAGAGTCATTTGCATAATGAACTGGCCTTCAGAAGTGAAAGCTAACCGACAGGGACTCTAGAAGAAACCTTGTGATTGGTGCATAACTTCAAACTTAAGATCTGACATTTTTGTATCTGAGGTGAAATACTTTATGGGTCTTTGGCTTATATTTGTTTTCCATTATTGCTCATGTGCACTGAAGGCCACTGATCAGCCACGTCAGTGGTAGGTTCATAACTATGGAGGTTTTTTTGGTTTGCTGTCAATTCATGAGAGATTTGAGTGTTTTTTCTCTGAAATGGACTGGTAATCCAGCTTTGTGACAATATTTGTACATTGTAAAGCTGTTTTTCGTTGTGTTATGCGTTCCTGTGTTGTATAGTGTGCTTTTTTTTTCTCTCCCAGTGAATGTATGCCCTGGTTGTTTTCTGCCCCTGTCCTGTCTTTATTGTGATTTGTGTGGTAGGATATCATGCTGTTTTCATTTTCTGTGAGGTTGATTCTGTTCCCCCTTTGCCTGCTTCCCCATCCACCCGCCCAGGGGTGGGGTGGGGGTGTGTGGGTGTTAACGGGCGTCCGGGAGTCTGCCCTTGAGGGGAAGGTCCTGTCATAACCCGAGCGCTATTATTGTCCGCGCTCGGGCCATGCACCATTCCTGTCAGGCTTTGACAGCGGTGTTGTCATTCTGGCTCCCTGGGCTCTGATTGGACAAACGCTCGGGGGAGTTTCCTGCTGTCAAGGTCTGAACAGCTGCGCTGCATTTGCGGTCGTTAGCGGCCGACTTTAAAAGCCGGCGCCAGCGGTTGCATCTCGCAGCAGTCTCGTCAAACGTTCATCTAACGATCATCCGTGATTCCTTCTCATGTATAAGTGTGTTTATCGATTGTAGTTATTGTTAGTACTCCGTTGCCCTTGTCCTTGTCAGACGCTGAGCGAGCGTTCCTCGTCTCAGCTGTCAATGGATTGTTCGATATGTTATCAAGTAGTCTTGCTGCTCAGCCCACGCGGCTGGTTATCTTGTTCTTCCTTCTCCCTAATTGTTAATAAACACCTGTGCAACTTCACTGGACTGTGGCGTCTTATGCTGGCTCGTGAGGGCCAGTCCTGACACAAAGTGATTCATAATTTTCTAAAGCCTCATTCAGAACATTATAGTCCCACAGACTGGTTTTCATCTGGAGCAGCATTTATAAATCACTGGATGGAGAATGTACCTGTACATGCACAGATTGGATTCCGTGGTCCACTTGGGGTGCACACTTGGTCAGGGGTCCTGCTGACCTGTATCTGTGTAAACTGGTGAGATAGTGAACTCTGGAAAAATTGGAGGGGCGAGGGTTGTTTTTGTGTATACTTTAGTGAAATGTATTAATTTTTAGCATAATTTTTCTTACATTGTAGGCTATTTTTGCCTGTAAAAAAAACAGGACGAACTTTATTTTCTTCAAATTCTGTATGTTTAGATGATTGTTACTCAGTGGCAGGAGCACTTAGAGACATTATGAATGTTTTGCCAAAAAAATTCAGAGTGTTTTCTTTTAAATGAGACCAACCCCATGAAGACGCTGCAAAGGGTTGAAGAACAGCTTTTGATTTACTTTGGGCATGTTATTTTTAGGCGTTTTTAGGGAAATTGAACAAAGTGGAAGGAGTAGTAATTGTACCAAACACTCAATAACACAGGCACACATTTATTGCAATATTTATTGCAATATCTATTGCATAGAAAGTAACTTTAAACAGTACATTACACCATAAAGTTCCATTCGCTAGCTGTTAGCATCTGCTAGTGGCACCGTTAGCATCCATTAGCATCTGGATACTAACGGCGATGACTATTTGTTTTTTGGTCAGATAAGCAGAATTAGTGTAGCTGGCTCGACCCGAAAAAGGATTAAGCTGGATGGATGGCTACATTTTAACCATCTTAATTTAAAATCTCAATCATGTACCTTGCGCTAGCTGGCATGATGTGGGATGCTTTCTGCTGAGACACTGCAACATCCAACATTGTAGTATGCTAGCTCGTTGCACGGCTTTACCATGTACACACTGCACAATGCTTTCCTTCAATATGAGCTTGAAATGATTCCAGATTTGAGATACTTTTGCTGGTTTTCTTTTAAAATGTTCTTCAACTTTGCCAACCCATCACTATGCTGCTCTGACATGGCCCTTTGAGTGTGAGATTCCGCGTGCCCCTAGTGGCAGAGTGCAGCACTGCACCTGTCAACTGATTTTTCTTTCCTAAACACTGTTCACCTTTACTGAGGATTTGTACTGATCATGCCAGTTCACAAGGTGGCAGGCACGCGTTGGAGGACTCATGGATTACATGTAATACACCAGAGAAGAAGAAATCCTCCTTCTTCTTCATCGTCTTGGAGAGCACAGCACAAGATGGATACGGACCGTCATTGTGGACATTCGTAATCGCCCATGGACGAGGATATTCGGAGGATTTGGTCTTGAATTTGCCAACTAGGATTCTAAAAAGAGATTATTTAGTTTATGAAGGTAGATGTTTACATGTTCTTATAACACAGGGAGCGTGAGGCTGGTTGAATTCACCTGAATTCAGAGCGCCATGTGAATGGAGGACAATCACCGGTTGTATGTCGTCAATATAAGATAAATTGTGGTGGAATAAAAGCGAAATTACAGTGGAATAATCAATAACAGTTTCTGGATGTAGGACAGAAAGCTGAAATGACAGGGAGAAGACAAAATAACCACTAGAATGCCACTAAAGGACGCTGCTTTGCCAAAGGTAAGTGACGGATGTCTTTGTTTGTTTGTATGCAAATTAGATGTGTAAATTCACTCCTTTCTGAAACTTTGGATCATATTCTAAGTCTTTCTAATTGACAGTAAGCCATTATCTCTTACCACTTTAAAGTTAAAGCCTTGGAAAGTTCTGACATCTGATCTGACTAGTTTCTTGAAAAAAAATCTTTACCACTGTTGACCACTAGGGGTTATGTCGCAGTTTGGCAACAGTCACACTCAAATGGTTAAAAAAAATCAGCATTTTGTTTAGGTAGTGTGACTGAAAGAAGGTCACACCGGAAGGTCATATAGACCAGAAGTGCTACATTAAATGACACATTGATGCATAAATTTTGAATCGAGAATTTGTTGTAATTAAATTTTTTGAATTATTCAAGTAATCACAGCCTTAGTAAAAATCTAGGTGATGATTAACTTCTGTTAACTTCCGCCTTGCTGTTGGAAGGACGCTTTGCTCTGCTTGCACTTTTCTATCAATATTCTTATCTCCCTCTGCAAGAAATTTATGGGCAGCACCCACCAGACACTCATAAATCACTGGGACTATATTTTGCTGAAGATATAGCTCACTACTACCATGATCTAACACTTTTTTGAATGTTATCGGTGCTACGTGAGCGTGGCCTACAGGCAGCTAAAGCCTGAACTACAACAACTGACAAGCTAAAGCTAAGTATCAACAAGATGCCTCCCCATTCTACAGATGACTACCACAAACTTCTACAGAAGATTACCATGCTGGGAACTAAAATCCAGTGGGTAGAAGTTAATCTGGAAATAAATTGACTCTATGAAAATAATACAACCCTGCCAGTGACTAAATACCATGGACAAGACCCTAGTAACTCACAGCTATCCAGTGCTAACATGGCTGAGAGGAGGAGGGAGGATTGTGTACACAGAAATAAATCCTCATGTGATAGTCCTCCCTGGAATGCCCTTGGTGCAAAGCCCAAGAATAAATCATCCCACAGGGTGAGAGGAGGACAAGCAACAGCCCAACTTGGTGAGATCTGTGATGTGAACGGGTGGCCTGCTTTCCTGGCTAGACCAAGAGCCTTCTCAACCCCGACTGTCAGCAAGAAACAGTTGTGGATAGCTATCAAAGAAAAGCCTAATAAAAAACCTCCTCCATAACAACCAAACATGCCACTTTAGAACAGATTTGTGCCACTACTGCAGGACCCTGGATCTCCATCTGATGACCTGAATAAAATCTCCCCCACACGGAGCAAGGTAAATCAGAACAACTCAGAAGGTAAAAGTCTATAGAGAAAGCTAATAGCTGTGACTGAAACTATGATTGTTGGTGACTCCGCTGTGAAAGATGTGAGAAACGTATGTGGTAAACACACAGAAATAATGTGGATTCCTAGGGATATGGTGTCTGATGTGAGAGACACAATCTTGCAGATTATGGCTGATCATCCCTCAGTGAAAACTCTCATATTACATGTAGGCTCGAATGATGTGAAACAGCAGTCTGAGATACTGAAACAGGACTTTAAGGAACTACTAGATGTAATCAGCTTTCTGAATGCTGAAGTGTTTATTAATGGTCCACTACCACCGGTCAGCAGAGGAGTTGAGAGATTCAGCAAACTGTTCAATTTAAATGGATGGCTGTCAGAAGCTTGCACAAACAAATCACTTTATTACCACAGACACCTTTTTTTTTTTTTTAAGAGATAGCCTCAGCAGGTCAGGCATGAGGGTGTTTACCTCCAATCTGTTCAATTTTCTGCATTTCCATTCTGTTCCCCAGGACAAGGACAAGAGGAACCAAAACAACAGGATAAGATACAACCCAGCAGAAACTGAGAGGTAAAGCCACCTAAGCCCCCGCCTGTGCAGACCTCTCTTTCACCAAAAGCCACCAGTGAGGACCCACCTCTTCTACCACCGCATACCCCCTCCAAGTCATCATCCTCTTCAGCTTCCAGTTCCCCATCCTTCCCACTCCTCGACTTCACTGGCCAGATGAAGGAGTGGGTCACTGTGGCCACAAATCTGACTCGATGACCTAGTCCAATTTTCTCACCCCGAAACTTCCCACTTCACCCCCCTTCCCATTTCCCCCTTCCAGCAATTCCTCAGCAAGCTCTGACACAACTGCCAAAGCCCCGGCGCCCACCACCACCCCACCCTCACAGCCGAACCAAAATCCACAGCCTGATAACAACGCCAGGTGGGTATGATGTATACTGGGTCCAGGCACTGATATCACTGGTACTCGTGGCTATTTCCAAGACAAGCTGGGCCCGGTATGGAAGTAGATTCTTTTATTCCAGTTTTAATAGGTAGCAGAAAAAGGTTGGTACGTTTACAAAGAACCAAGATCCATCCTACACATCCTGTAAATTTATCAAATCTAGTGTTCATTTCTCACCAGTCACAGCTTAAACAAAATAAACGTCAGAGATGATGCTCTTAACACACTGAAACTAGCTTTATTAAATATTAGGTCTTTGGCAGGGAAGCATTTTTAATTAATGATCTTATTATAAAACAAACTAGATTTTATGTTTTTAACACAGACTTGGTTAGATGATAACGGTGGATCTCTTCTTATCAAAGTAACCCCTCCTAGCTACAGCTTTATAAGTGAACCTAAGCTGCATAAGAAAGGAGGAGTAGCTGTTTTGTTTAATGATTCACTCCACTGCAAGCAGATGTCTTATGATAAGTTTACTTCATTTGAATATGTGGCTCTTCAGCTTAAGTCCTCCTCCCGTGTGTTGTTTCTTAATGATCACAGACCACCTAAATACCATGCAACCTTTTTTGGTGACTTTCCAGTGTTGACTTTGACTGTGTAATTATTGTTGGCGATTTTAACATCCTTGTTGACAGCCCTCAGGACAGAGGGACCAAAGAATTGTGTTGTGTCCTTGATAAATTTGGACTGACTCAGCATGTAATGGAAAAACACACACAACAGAGAACACAGTCTGACATGGGATTACACTTTGACTCAGGAGCAGACATGGAGGACAACATTAAAGGTGAGTGTAACAATAATCTTTATTACAATAATTTATGAAAAGAGATGGTGGTCAGGATCTGGAAACCCTGCAGGGGAGAGAGCAGAACTATGGTGAGAATATGGTAAGAAGACAGGGAGGTAATATTTGTGTTTATGCTTCCAGTTCTTTTCAGCAGGAGACAGTAGTTTGTAGAAGCAGATCCTACAGTGGAGTTCTCCAGAGACTGTATCCCAGAGGTGCTGGTGAGGGGCAAAGGGGAAAAGGCTGGCCAGGCCTGAGAGCTGGGAAAACAGGGAGGAAGGAGCTGGTGACAGTGATGGTAAGTCGGCTTACTTGTTGGGGATTTGTGTGTACAGTGAAGATAATCAGAATCCAATCCACCAGGGAGTTTCCTGAGTCCAGAGGCAGGCTAAGGTTAGTGATGCTATGCTTGACACCACCCACTTGACACTGATTCGAGCAATATAACACGGAAGTGTTGTGAGCAGAGTGTCAAGCACTGTGTCAATATGTCCAGTCACGTGACCATAGCAAACAAGGCCTCGTTGTCACATCACGTGATTTGAGACCTGGCAGGAAATTTGAGAGGGCATGGCGTTGCATACGTCAACAGTTAAGGATTTAAAAGGGGTCTGATTCACCACTCAAACTGAGGGTTTTTTGAGAGGAGATTTGTTATCATCATTGCATTCGCTATTTGAGTAAAAGTCAGGGACAATAGTACACAAGTTAGAATTAGGTTTAGGTTTAGTAACATTAAACAGCACATTACATGGACTAAATATTACACATAGATACTTTAGTGATGGTGAAACTGAGGCCTTATAAAACAATGAACAACTTTAAGACAATTACTTAATGAGCGACACAGTGTTATAAAACATTTAATAAAGAGTGCCATCTGCTGACTGAGTGTCACAACTGCATTTGAGTAGAAAACCTGAAAAAAAATCAATACTTTTTTGAGCATTTGCCCAGCCGAGGTCTATTCAAAATTGGATGGCAGGAACAAACAATTCGAAATAAACAAAAAAAAAAAACTTTTTTCCAATAGAGCCCTTTCAAATTTCCCATGAGCCCTCAAGTCACTTGATGTGACCGACATAACGAGGCCTTGCTTGCTACGGTCTTGTGACTGTGGGCATGCTGAAATAGCACTCGATGCACTGCTCATGATGCAAAAAAACCAATGCAAGAGACACTGGACAACCCCCTTCATGGATCGTCACCTTATCGTGGTGGTGGTGGGGGGGTTTGCGTGCCCCAGTGATCCCAGGGGCTATGTTGTCCGGGGCAATTTGCCTCTTGATAGGGTCTCCCAAGACAAACTGGTCCTGGGTGAAGGGCCAGACTAAGAACGATCCAACAGACTCTCATGATAAATTGTATATCAAGGATTCAGTGTACCCCGCCCGGTATGGGGTTACCGGGGCCCCACCCTGGAACCAGGCCTGGGGGAGGGGCTCGAAGGCTAGCGTCTGGTGGCCGGGTTTTGACCCATGGGACCCGGCCGGGCTCAGCCCGAAGGAGTTACATGGGTCCGCCCTCCAGTGGGCTCACCACCTGCAGGAGGGATCATGGGGGTCCGGTGCTATGTGGATTAGGTGGCGGTCAAAGGCGGAGACCTTGGCGGACTGATCCCAAGCTTTCTAAACTGGCTTTTGGTACATGGAATGTCACCTCTCTGGTGGGGAAGAAGCCTGAGCTGGTGTACGAGGTTGAGAGATACCGGCTAGATATAGTCAGCCTCACCTCAACACACAGCTCCGGTTCCGGAACCAGTCTCCTGGAGAGGAGCTGGAGCTTGGCCTTTTCTGGAGTTGCCCTGGGCGAGAGGCGATGAGCAGGGGTGGGTATTCTTGTATCGCCCCACCTTGCTGCCTCTATATTGGAGTTTTCCCCGGTGAACGAAAGGGTTGCTTCCCTGCGCCTTCGGGTTGGGAAACGGGTCCTGACCATCATTTGTGCCTATGCACCAAATGATGTTTCAGAGTACCCACCCTTTTTGGAGTCTGTGACTGGGGTGCTGGAGGGTGCTCCTCTTGGAGACTCCATTGTCCTACTGGGGGACTTCAATGCACATGTGGGCAACGACAGTGAAACCTGGAGGGGGGTGATTGGGAGGAACGGCCTGCCTGATCTGAACCCGAGTGGTGTTCAGTTATTGGACTTCTGTGCTAACCACAGTCTGTTCATAACGGACACCATGTTCAAGCATAAGGGTGTCCATATGTGCACCTGGCACCAGGACACCCTAGGTCGCAGGTCAATGATCGATTTTGTTATCGTATCATCAGACCTGCGACCGTATGTCTTGGACACCTGAGTAAAGAGAGGTGCAGAGCTGTCAACTGATCACCACCTGGTGGTGAGTTGGATCCGATGGCAGGGGAGGAAGCCATTCAGACCTGGTAGACCCAAACGTATAGTGAGGGTGTGCTGGGAGCGTCTGGCTGAGGCCCCTGTCCGGGAGGTCTTCAACTCCCACCTCCGGAAGAACTTCAACCACATTCCGAGGGAGTCTGGAGACATGGAGTCTGAATGGGCCATGTTCTCCACCTCTGTTGTTGAAGCGGCGGCCCAGAGCTGCGGCTGCAAGGTGGTCGGTGCATCTTGTGGTGGCAACCCCCGAACCAAGTGGTGGACACCAGTGGTGAGGGTGGCCATTAAGCTGAAGAAGGAGTCCTATCAACGTTGGTTGGCTTGTGGGACTCCCAAAGCAGCTGAGGTGTACCGGCAGGCCAAGCGGAGTGCAGCTCGGGTGGTTGCTGAAGCAAAAACCCCAGTATGGGAGGAGTTCCGTGAGGCCATGGAACAAGACTTTCGGTCGGCCTCAAAGAGATTCTGGCAAACTGTCCGGTGGCTCAGGAGAGGAAAGCAGCTCCCCGTCCACACTGTGTATGGTGCGGATGGGACAGTGTTGACTTTGACTGAGGATATCATCGGGCGGTGGAAGGAATACTTCGAGGATCTCCTCAATCCCACTGATACGCCTTCCACAGAGGAAGCAGGGTTTGGGGACGAGGGGGATGACTCGCCTATCACAGGGGCTGAGGTCGCCAAGGTGGTTAAAAATCTCCTTGGTGGCCGGGCCCCGGGGGTGGATGAGATTCGCCCTGAGTACCTCAAGGCCCTGGATGTTGTCGGGCTGTCATGGTTGACATGCCTCTGCAACCTTGCGTGGAGGTCGGCGGCAGTGCCTTTGTCATGGCAAACCGGGGTGGTGGTTCCTCTCTTCAAAAAAGGGGACCGGAGGGTGTGCTCCAACTTTAGAGGGATCACACTCCTCAGCCTCCCTGGAAAGGTCTATGCCAAGGTACTGGAGAGGAGAGTCTGGCCATTGGTCGAACCTCAGATTCAGGAGGAGCAATGTGGTTTTCGTCCTGGCCGTGGCACATCGGACCAGCTCTTTACCCTCTCGAGAATTCTTGAGGGTTCGTGGGAGTTTGCCCAACCAGTTTACATGTGTTTTGTGGACTTGGAGAAGGCATTTGACCGTGTCCCTCATGGATTTTTGTGGGGGGTGCTTTGGGAGTATGGGGTATCGGGCTTGTTGTTACGAGCTATTCGGTCTCTGTACGACCGTTGTGAGAGTTTGGTTCGTATCGCCAACACTCGGTCGGAGTCATTCCCAGTAAGAGTTGGACTCCGCCAGGGCTGCCCTTTGTCACCGATCCTGTTCATAATTTTTATGGACAGGATTTCTAGGCGCAGCCAGGGAATGGAGGGTGTCATGCTTGGTGACCACAGGATCTCATCTCTGTTGTTTGCAGATGATGTTGTCCTGTTGGCTTCATCCAGCAATGACCTACAGCTCTTGCTGGGACAGTTTGCCGCTGAGTGTGAAGCGGCTGGGATGAGAATCAGCACTTCCAAGTCTGAGTCCATGGTCCTCAGCCAGAAAAAGGTGGATTGTCCTCGCTGGGTTGGGGACAGGCTCCTGCCCAAGTGGAGGAGTTTAAGTATCTTGGGGTCTTGTTCACTAGTGAGGGGAAAATGGAGCGAGAGATTGACAGACGGATTGGAGCAGCATCTGCAGTGATGCGGACGTTGTACCGGTCTGTTGTGGTGAAGAGGGAGCTGAGCTCCAAGGCAAAGCTGTTGATTTACCAGTTGATCTACGTTCCTACTCTCACCTATGGTCACGAGCTTTGGGTAATGACCAAAAGAATGAGATCGCGGACACAAGCGGCTGAAATGAGCTTTCTCCGTAGGATTGCTGGACTCACCCTCAGAGATAGGGTGAGGAGCTCAGTCATCCGGGAGAGGCTCAGAGTAGAACCGCTGCTCCTCCACATTGAAAGGAGTCAGTTGAGGTGGTATGGGCATCTGATTAGGATGCCTCCTGGACGCCTCCCACTTGAGGTGTTTCAGGCACATCCCACTGGGAGGAGACCCCGGGGCAGACCCAGGACTCGGTGCAGAGACTATGTCTCCCAGCTGGTCTGGGAACGCCTTGGTATCCTCTCTGAAGTGCTGGAGCAGGTGGCGGGGGAGAGGGAAGTCTGGGCTTCTCTGCTTGAACTGCTGCCTCCGTGACCCGGACCTCCGGAAAAGCGGTAGAAGATAGACGGATGGATGGATGGACATTGAACAGCTCCTATTACTATAATAAAAACAAGACTTTATCAGAGAATTGCTGTGCTCTTTACTCTCTCTCTCTCTCTCTCTCTCTCTCTCTCTCTCTCTCTCTCTCTCTCTCTCTCTCTCATGTGCATGCGTGAGCGTTTGTGGGAGCAGGTGTGTGGAATGGTGTCGAGTGAGTACTCTAAACTTTGTTTTTCTAATTTTCTCTCTCTTGTGTGTTTGAAGTGTGTGTGTTTATTATATAGTGGTTTGAGTGTGTGTGTGCTGGGGTGTGAGTTTTGGAGTGAGTGTGTCGGGGAAAGGTAGCGTCTGCTGCCCGTTTTTTCCTGTCTGGCATCATGCCGGTGTTTGACGGTCAGAATCAGAATCAGAATCAGAATCAGAATCAGGTTTATTGCCATTGTTCATGTAGTACACAAACTAGGAATTTGTCTCGGTACAATGCTGCAACATTAAACATGATAAGATAAGAAATAAACTATACATGTAATAAAGTGTAGGATAAGATTAAGTGATACTGGTCAACAGTTAAAATATATATTAGCCAGCAGCAGATACTGTGGAGAACTATATAGTGCAGTCGGTAATGCAGGAAGAAAACAGTGATGATTGACATGAGTCTGGTTGAGCTACTGTACATGGTGCACGAGAGTCAATAAGTCACTTAGTGTTCAGCAGTCTGATGGCAGAGGGGAAGAAGCTGTTCATGTGACGGGAGGTTTTAGTCTGGATGGACTGAAGTCTTCTACCAGAGGGGAGGGGGGCAAACAGTACGTGACCAGGGTGTGAGGGATCGGCTATGATCCGGCCAGCACGCCTCCGGGTCCTGGAGATGTACAGATCCAGGAGAGATGGGAGCTTGCAGCCGATCACCTTCTCAGCAGTGCGCACGATGCGCTGCAGCCTTAGTCTGTCCCTGGCAGTGGCTCCTGCGTACCACACGGTTATGGAGGTGGTGAGGATGGACTCGATGATGGCTGTGTAGAACTGCACTAACATCTTGGTGGGTAGCTTGAGCTTCCTCAGCTGCCACAGGAAGAACATCCTCTGCTGGGCTTTTTTGATGAGTGAGCTGATGGTCAGCTCCCATTTGAGGTCCCTGGTGATGGTAGTGCCTAGGAAGCGGAAGGAATCAGCAGTGGTGATGGGAGAGCCTGAGAGGGTGAGGGGGGGCAGAGGAGTAGAGACTTTCCTGAAGTCTACAATCATCTCCACTGTCTTCAGAGCGTTCAGCTGCAGGTTGTTATTGCTGCACCAGGACGCCAGCTGGGCCACCTCTCTCCTGTAGGCGGACTCGTTGCCGTTGGAGATGAGCCCGATGAGGGTGGTGTCATCCGCAAACTTGATCAACTTGACAGACTGGTGGCTGGAGGTGCAGGAGTTGGTGTAAAGGGAGAAGAGTAGGGGGGAAAGTACACAGCCCTGGGGTGATCCGGTGCTGATGCTAGTATAGTCGGTGGTGTGGAGTTCGAGCGCTTGACCTGGAGGCATGGCGTGAGAATCCTCCTGACAGTTTCCTGTTCTGTGGAGGAGGCTGGCCCCGCTGTAGGACAGATGGTTGGGCATGACAGTTTAAAATCAGCATCGAGGATGAACAGTGCAATTGTCATTTTTCTGGATTCTACTGAAAAACGGATGAGGTGGTGGAACAGGGAGTGGTCATAAATTACACTTTTACTCCTGTTTTACTGCTGGTGAACCCTTCTAGGAGGATCACCATCTCTAACGCTCCTCCTTTCATTAAAATTGATCAGCTGATAAGAGAGTTATCCTGTTTTGGCCAAGTTGTTTCCCCCATCAGAATGGTCTCTCTGGGTAGTAAATCACACATGCTGAAACATGTCGTGTGTCACAGGAGGCAATGTTTCATGGTGTTAAAAGACAGCTCTGCTGAACTGAACGTGTCTTTTAACTTCAGGATTGACGGCTTTAGCTACTTAGTTTTGGCAACATCTGAAACTATGAAGTGTTTTGCGTGTGGTGCAGAGGGCCATCTTATTAGATCATGTCCTGAAGAGGTGAACACGAAGAACACTGGGAGTAAGAAAGGTGACGCTGGTGTTTCTGGTGGTCCGGAGGGTAGCGCTACATGTGGTGCGGTGGATGCCGCAGCGGAATCTGCTTCTGCTGGGGCGGCCACAGTGGGGAACACTGCAACAGGGGACACCGCAGCAGGGGACACTGTGGCGGGCACGGTGGTTGCCCCTCCAAACAGTGATGGTGGGGAGTTTCTGTCTGGCAGAAGCTCTGATCATTGTGACAAGCCTGTCACCTGGACTAAAGAGGTGAAGGAAAAAATTAGTGCAGTTAAAGGAAAAGGTGTGAATGAACAGACTTTGTAGGTGGGGGAGGAGTGGACCAAGGCTGTGGCGGACACACAGAGTAAGCACTGCATGACAAACACTGCAGTTGATGAAGAAATGCAGGAATGTAATTTTGTTGAGGAGGATGACATGGTTGCTTGACCCAGGAGACAGACACTGACACGAGTAGAGTGATTAGACAATTATTTATTAACCCAGTGAAGTTAGTGTGTGTGGATGTGTGGATGAGTGCGATGCTGACAGACAGCTGGAGCTGAGCGAGTCTCGCTGCAACCTGGCAACCCTGGAAACACACAAGCACAAGGGATTAATGCAGCTTGCAGCAAAGGGGAATTATGATTTGTGCTGCTTACTTGCAGGTGCTGCTGTGAGACTTCTGTCCGCTCCGTGACTTGAAGTGGCAGGGTGAGCGTGAAGCTTGGCGCTGTGAAGGTGAGGAGGAGATCCGAGGAGGAGGAGGAGAAGCCCCATTGTCAGGGGAGACGAGTCCGCCGCCAGGGAGGTCCACCTGTGCACAGGGGAAATTACTTTGACAAGGTAAGGTTTGCTGATGCTTACGTGACGTGGCTTGGCGAAGAGGCTTTGTAGTAGCTCTGGCTTGAGGCCGTGTCCGTGACGCGTTGCGTGGCGAAGAAGACAGACGACTCTGTGCAGAGCAGTCAGTGACACCGGCTTTTAAAGCCTGCTGGTTATTGGCGGCAGGTGTGTGCGCAGCTGGAGCTGATGATGGCCCAGCGGCCGCCATGACAGTACTCCCCCCTCTAGAGGTGCCTCCAGGCACCTGCCCTATCCTACCTGGATGCGCCCGATGGAAATCGCGGATGAGCTGCTTGTCAAGGATCAACGCTGGGCGAATCCAGAAGCGGTGCTCAGGGACGAATCCCTCCCAGTCCACCAAGTACTCAAGACCCCGGCCCCGCCGGTGGACATCCAAGATGGCAGTAACCCCCCAGGCTGGGTGGCCGTCGATCATTCTCGGGGGGGAAGGCGCCGCGGGGGGCGGGCACAGAGGGTTGGAGATGTAGGGCTTGACCTGGGAGACATGAAAGGTAGGGCACATGCGCATGGAAGGGGGAGAGCTAGGCGCACAGCCACTGGGTTAACAATATGTGAAATCACATATGGGCCGATGAAACGCTTGGTTAACTTGCGTTTCTCTGCCGGCACACTGATATTTTTTGTAGATAGCCAAACCTGTTGACCCACCTTATAGTCCGGGGCAGGCCTCCTGTGATGGTTGGCCACCTGAATATTGCGTTCCGTGGTCTTGAGGAGGGCTCTGCGGGTGAAGGTCCAGATCCGACGACAACGCCTGGCATGAGCCTGCACCGAAGGGACAGCCACCTCCTTCTCCTCCTCCGGGAACAGTGGTGGATCATACCCCAAGGATTCCTTGAACGGGGACATTCCAGTCGCTGAAGACACTGTGGCATTGTGCCCATACTAGATCCAGGGCAGGAACGTACTCCAAGAAGAGGAACAAGAGGATATGACGCAGCGGAGCGCAGCCTCCAGCTCCTGATTGGCTCGCTCACACTGGCCATTACTCTGCGGATGATACCCTGTAGAGAGACTTGCCGTGGCCCCCAACGCTGTGCAAAATGCCTTCCAAACCTGGGAGACGAACTGCGGGCCTCGATCCGAGACAATATCCACAGGGATGCCATGAAGGCGGACCACATGCTGCACCAGGAGATCCGCCGTCTCCCGTGCCGAAGGCAACCCCCGGAGAGGCACAAAATGGGCTGCTTTGGAGAAGCGGTCCACTATAGTCAGGACCGAGGTGAAGTGATCAGAAGGGGGCAGGCCAGTCTCAAAATCCAAGGCCACATGGGACCAGGGGTGGGAAGGGACCGGCAGAGGATGGAGAAGACCTGCTGGGGGGGGAGATGACGATTTCCCGGTGGCGCACTGGGCGCAGGCCCGGACATAGCTGGTGACGTCCTTCCTCAGCCCTGGCCACCAGAAGGCTCTCTGAAGCAGGTTGACTGTGCGAGTGATTCCTGGATGGCACGCCAACTTAGAAGCATGACCCCACTGGATGACCTCGCTCCTGACCGAAGAGGGGACGAACAAACGGCCTGGGGGACCCCCACCCGGGTCGGGCTCAGTCTCCTATGCCCTCCTGACTCTGTCCTGGATCTCCCACACGAGGGCACCCACCACACATGATGAAGGCAGGATGGTCTCCTCCTGATCTCCAACGGTCTCTGCCTCAAACTGCCTGGAGAGGGCGTCCGGCTTAGTGTTCTTGCTCCCTGGCCGGTAGGTGATCGTGAAATTAAACCAGCCAAAGAAGAGAGACCAGTGGGCCTGGCGGGAGTTCAGCTGTTTAGCCATCCGGAGATACTCTAGGTTTTTGTGTTCCGTCCAGACGACGAATGGCGGCACCTCCAAGTAAGCAGCACAAATCATAATTCCCTGTTGCTGCGAGCTGCATTAATCTCTTGTGCTTGTGTGTTTCCAGGGTTGCCAAGTCGCTCACGCTACATGGATGTAGCTCTGATGGACTCGCCCTCCCAGTACTTTTTTGCACTGGAGGGGAAAAATGGACAGAGAAAGCTCATTCACTCCTTGTTGGACGATGACAGGAGAACAATCTCCACAGCAGCAGAGATCAGGAAATATACTGCTAGTTTCTACAGTGAATTGTTTAAAGCAGAGTGGAGGGAAGACACGTCACTGGGCCAGCTTTTCCTTGATGGTCTTCCAGTGCTCTCAGAGGACCTTGTTGCCGACTTGGATGCTCCACTGTCTCTGTCTGAGCTGCATATGGCACTAATGAGCCTCCAGAATGGAAAATCACCAGGCATAGATGGTCTCTCTGTGGACTTTTTTAAGGAATTCCGGCCCCTGCTTGGTCCAGACCTGCTGGAGGTTCTCCAAGATAGCTTGAAAAGGGGGACCCTACCCACGACCTGCAGGAGGGCCATCATCACACTGTTGCCAAAAAAAGGCAACCTACAGAGCCTAAAGAACTGGAGGCCAGTCTCTCTGCTCTGCATGGACTATAAAATTCTTTCAAAAGCTCTGGCAAACCAGTGGAAGCTGGTTTGATTTCAATAGACCAGGAAAAGGCTTTTGACCGGGTTGAGCACCAGTATTTATGGACAGTTTTAGCTGCTTTTGGGTTCAGCCCTGGCTTCATAGCCTGGATACGGGTCTTGTACAGTGACATTGAAAGTGTACTGAAGCTAAATGGGGGCCTGTCTGCCCCTTTAAAAGTCCATAGGGGGGTTCGGCAGGGCTGCCGTCTCTCAGGGATGCTGTACTCCCTCGCCATAGAGCCTTTGCTTCACTGTTTGAGAAGGGACCTATCAGGAGTTACGTTTCCTGGCTGTGACACCACGTTTAGGCTGTTGGCCTATGCAGATGATGTAGTCATTCTGCTAAACAAGCAGAGTGACATTTATGTTTTGGTTAAGAGTGTTAATCTTGTTGGCCAACTTTCTTCTGCAAAAATAAACTGGAGAAAAAGTGAGGCTCTGATGGTGGAGGGAAAAACTAGACAATTAGCTTACGCTGCCTGGTGGGCTGATTTGGAAAAAAGGAGGATTCAAGTATCTTGGTGTTTTTATCGGAAATCAACAATTTTAGCAAAAAAAAAATTGGGATGGGGTCATAGAGAAAATCAGCGGGAGACTAAATAAGTGAAAGTGGCTAATGCCAAAAATATCTTTTAGAGGAAGAGTGCTCATTTTAAATAATCTTGTTTCCTCATCCCTGTGGCACCGCCTCATGTGCATGGACCCCCCTACTAGATTGTTGTCAAAAACTCAGTCTGTTATGGTGGACTTTTTTTTGGGAGGTGGACTCCACTGGGTCCCTCAAGCCCTGTTATTTCTTCCCAAAGAGAAAGAGGGGCAAGGAGTGGCTCATTTAGCTAGTAGTGCTGAGTAGCCAGTAGTGCTGCTTTTAGACTGACTTTCATACAGAGACTGCTGACGGGCCCCCAGGACCTGGTATGGAGGCCTTTTGCCTGTGTTATTTTACAGAGTCTTTGGGCATGGGCTAGACCTCCCTGTGTTTTTAATGGATTTTAAGAACTCTAGTGCACTGTCTTTACCCAGTTTTTACTGCAGTCTGTTTTCAGTGTGGACTCTTTTTAAAAAACAAAGAGGGTCATGCGATTCCCTCCACTGGTTGTTGAGGGAGCTGCTGGTTTTTGGTGGTCGCCTTGGTGTCCTGCCGGGAGTTGGAAGGACCTTCTTTGATAGACTGTGTTCCAGGAATGTTCTCACTCTGAAGCAAGTGGTGAAACTGGCTGGTCCTGGCCTCAACAACACCTCAGCTTTAGCAGCACATCTCAGTTTTAGATCAAATCATTTCATTGGTGGTCTTCTTGCACACTGGAAACAGGAGTTTCATGGACTTGAGCGCTCCCTACTCATGGATTTTAGCAAAGGCACGCTGCAGCCAGAAAGCACGGACCCTTTTCCCTCCCTCACACTTTATATGGACTTTGACGTTTCTCTTAGCTCCTTACTGGCATTACGTGCTCCCACCGGTGTGGACTTTGGAGGAGCCAGTGGTAAGGCACTCTACATACTGGTGGTGATGGCACTCAACAAGGACAGATTGAACACCTGTGTGGACACTCCATGGAGTAATTAAAGACACACTGGTTCCTGTTCTGTCTCTGGTAAATCCCGCGAAGAGAATCACAATATCAAATGTCCCACCATTTTTAAAGAAGGAGCTGTTGGAGAAGGAGCTGTCGAGATACGGACAGCTTTTGTCCCCCATTAAGCACATCCCTCTTGGTTGTAAGTCCCCACATTTAAAACACGTCATGTCTTTTAGGCGACAGGTGCTCATGATTTTAAAGAATAGCGAGGAAAGCCTCAACCTCGTATTTAAGTACTGGATTGACAGCTTTGATTATACCATCCACGTCACCTCTGATAATATGAAGTGTTTCGGCTGTGGAATGGAGGGACATTTGATTCGATCACGCCCTGAGGGAGTGGGGGGTGATCACTCGGGGGAGGCCGCTAGTGCGGCCTCGCAGTCGAGCGCCGCAGCTGCAGGGCCATCCGGCGACGGAGCGGCTTCGCCATCCTCTGAGGCTGCTGGCGTGGCCGCGCCATCGGGCGCTTCAACCGAGGCCGCGGGGCTGTCTGACGGCGGGGCTGCTTCGCCGCCCTCCGCAACCTACCTGTCAATCATAAATGGAACAGCAACAAAAGTTAAAGTACATCGCAGGGCTACTGCACAGACCAACATTGTGGACAAGGGTGAGATTACCGAGAGGGATCACGCTGAGGATCATACAGATGAGCCAAATGAGGCACAGGTAGATGGTGGGACTAGAAAGATGAATATAAAACCACAGCACAGGGTGAGCGAAAAGCAAGGAGAGACAGCTACCAGGGTGGCTGAGTCAGTGTTGGAGGATGAGGATGATATTGAAATAGATGAAGAGTTATCTAAAATCTCAATCAAGCGGAAGAATTTGGAAAACAAACAGCAGAGGAGCAAAGTAAAAAGGGTTGTCAAAGAAAGTTCTGAGGTTTCTCTATCTCAACCAGATTCTCATGCTGGGTCTGAGATAGAGAGTGATGGTGAAAGCAGTGATGATGTGGCCAGTGGAGGTGGTTACCCCTTCACAAAAATACAGAAGTTTTTGCAGGACACTAAGGGATCAAGAATGGTTAGAGTTGAAAACTTTTTCCCCGATCTAAAACATTTTGTTGACTCTGCTCGGGCCTACATGAAAAATAGGGGAGAGCTTGAGCAGGAAAGTTTCACTGATCAGGAGGTCTACAGACTAAAAAAGCTTGTACTAAAAGTTAAGAACCAAATTGCCCAGGATGATTAGTTTTTTATCGCTCATTCTTTCTTTTCTGTTTTTGTATTGGCTTTGCCCTCTTATATGCATGTGCAGTTTTAATTTTGGCACACTCAACATCAATGGAGCAAGAGAAATGTCCAAGCGAGTGTGTGTTTTTTCTCTTGCAGAATGTAAGAAAATTAATGTTCTGTTTGTTCAGGAGACTCATAGTTCTGAGGACAATGCTGCTGACTGGAGAAGGGAATTTCAAGGGGAAATTATTCTCAGTCACAAAGACAGCAGCAGTGGTGGAGTGGGTATTTTATTTTCTCGAGATCTTATTCCACTTTCTTATGACATTGATGAGATAATTGCAGGCCACATTTTAAAAGTTCGAGCTGTTTTTGAGAATGTGAAAGTTGTTTTTATAAATATGTATGCTCCAACCGTAGGCACAAAAAGATTGGCCTTTTTAAATATTTTAGATGACACGATCAAAAATTGCAGTAATGATGACTTTTTATTTGTGGGAGGTGATTTTAATTGTACTGAAAATCCTCTTATGGATAGGAATTACCCAGAGCCACATGCTGCATCCAAGAGAATTTTAAAAGGTCTCATAGAAGCTCATGATCTGTGTGATGTGTGGAGGAATTTTCATGGCAAGGCTAGACAGTACACGTGGAGTCACAGAAAGGACAATATTCTGTCCTTAGCTAGACTGGATAGGGTTTACAGTTTTAAGCACTATTTTAGCATTTTTAAAAGTGCTTTTATAGTCCCTGTTGACTTTACAGATCACTCTCTGGTTCAGTGTTGTGTTTTTATCAAGAATATAAAGTGCAGTAGTGCATACTGACATTTTAACACATCACTTTTATCGGATAACAGTTTTAAAACTGCTTTTATGTTTTTTTGGAGTAATTTTAAATTAACAAAATCAAATTTTAGTTCTTTGCAGCAGTGGTGGGATGTAGGGAAGAGCCAAATAAAGAATTTGTGCCTACAGTATACTCGCAATGTCTTTGGAGACTTGGTCTGTCAGGGACCTGGAGAGAGAAGTAGTGGAGCTGCAGTCTTTGGCAGGCTCCACAGGAGAAAGAGGACATTTTGAGGCCCTCAATGGCAAAAAGTCTGTCTTAACTGACCTACTGGGTGTGGCCGCTAGGGGTAGGTTCCAGTAGGTTCCAGAACATCGCACTAATGGACGCTTCATCTCATTTTTTTCTTTGGTTTGGAGAGGAAGAATGGTCAGAGGAGGATGATCCACTCTCTCAGCTCCGAAGACGGGTGGCTGATCCATGAGTCTGCGGAGATACGTCGCTTTGCAGCTGCTTTCTACAAAGATCTCTTTAAGAAAGAATTTGTTGAGAATCCACACGCGCTGAGTCATTTTTTGACAAACTTGCCAAAGGTGATGGCTAGCATGAATGCAGAGCTGGAGAGTGGGATCACTCTGCAAGAACTAGCAGTGGCTGTCCAGTCTCTTCAGTATGGAAAAGCCCCAGGGATAGATGGTCTACCATCGGAGTTCTACAAGGCGTTCTGGTCTGAGATCTGTGAGGACTTGCTGGAAGTACTGTTTGACAGTCTGCGGAAGGGTCACCTGCCCCTAAGTTGTAGGAGAGCAGTCCTCACCCTCCTTCCCAAGAAAGGCGACTTGAAAGACATTAAAAACTGGCGTCCGGTGGCCCTCCTCTGTACTGACTACAAAATTCTCTCCAAAGCGTTGGCTACCAGACTGAGGAAGGTGATGGAGCAGGTCATACATGTAGACCAGACCTACTATGTACCTGGTAGGTTGGTTACAGACAACATTTTTTTAATTTGTGATGTTTTGGACCTCTCCAGCTCATTGGTCAAAGAACTTGGTCTTATTTCAATAGACCAAGAAAAGGCGTTTGACCGAGTTGAACATCCATACCTTTGGCAGACACTAGAGGCCTTTGGTTTCAGCTCAGGGTTCATCGCCAAGATCCAGGCCTTGTATAGAGACATTGAGAGTATTCTTAAGATTAATGGCGGTTTGAGTGCTCTTTTCAAAGTTGAGAGGGGTGTCTGACAGGGCTGCCCCCTCTCAGGTATGCTGTACTCTCTTGCCATCGAGCCCCTCCTTCGTAAACTAAGGCAAGGCCTCACTGGTTTTAAAGTCCCCAACTCTGACTCTGTTTTTAAAGTGTCTGCATATGCTGATGCTGTTGTTGTTTTTACAAGAAATCAAAATGATGTAGACTACCTTTTAAGAACTGTTAATCTTTTTGGTGAGTGCTCCTCAGCGAGAGTGAATTGGGGTAAGAGTGAAACTGTTGTGGTGGGGGGGAGACCACAAAAAATTGCCCTACCTGGTGGCCTTTCGTGGACACAAGGTGGTTTTAAATATCTTGGTATGTTTTTAGGAAATCAGACTTTTACTGGGAAAAATTGGGAGTGTTTTTTAGAAAAAGTTGAAGGAAGACTAAAAAAATGGAAATGGATTCTGCCAAACTTGTCCTTCAGAGGTCGTGTTTTAATCATCAACAACTTGATTGCTTCAATGCTGTGGCATCGACTGTCTTGTCTGGACCCTCCACCCAATTTGCTGGCCAGAGTGCAATCTATAGTCGTGGACTTTTTCTGGGACCATCTTCACTGGGTTCCACAGAGCATCCTGTTTTTACCGAGGGAAGAAGGTGGTCAAGGGCTCATCCATCTGGCCAGCAGGGGGGCTGTCTTTCGCCTGCAGTTCATTCAGCGATTGCTGAGTGGCCCTCTCAACCTTGTGTGGAGACCTATTGCCAGGGCTGTCCTGGCTCGCTGTGGAGGGCTAGGACTAGAGGAGTCGCTGTTTTTAATGGACTTAAGGAGCCCAAAACTCCCAGAACTTCTCCAGTTTTACCAAAGTGCTTTTAAAATCTGGGGACTTTTTAAAAGAACTCTCCCCAGGCTTCCTTATCACCTTTTTGGCTTTTAAAGGAACCACTTGCATTCGGAACCCGTTTTGATGTGGGCAACGCTTTAGGACCTTCTGTTTTAAAAAAGTTCCTTTCTGCAAAGGTTACAACGCTGGGACATTTGGTGAATTTATGTGGTCCTAACTTGGGCAATGCTGTTGCCCTGTGCTCAGCTCTTGGGATTTCTTCAGTCAGAATTATAATGAACTTGCTGAAAGATTGGAGAGACTGCCTGTCCGCAGAAGAACACTCTGCTATTGTTTTACACTGCAAAAACTCTGTGCGAACTGCTGATGAGCCTTTTCCTTTTAGTGTTTTATCTCCTGATTTTAAAGATGGCACTGGTGTGTTTTTAAACTCTGAACACATTAACATTTGTGACTCTCCTGGTAAAAAAATGTATAGACTTTTGGTGAAAGTTCTAAATGTGAATAAGTTAAAAAGTCGAGCTGATACACCATGGAGGAAACACTTGGGTTTGGGTTCAGAGGTGAGGCCTGCCTGGAGAGCACTCTATAAACCACCATTAATTAAGAAGGTTGGAGACCTACAATGGCGAGTTTTACATGGTGCTGTGGCTGTAAATGCTTTTATCTCTATTTTAAACCCAAATGTTGTTGAGGTTTGTCCATTTTGTCCTCAGAAAGAGACTGTGTTCCATTATTTTCTGGACTGTAACATACTGCAATTGTTGTTTGTTTTTTGGGGGAAGCTGTTTTATCTGTTTGGAGAAGTCTTTTCCCCGCAGAATTTTATCTTGGGTTTTCCATATAGACAGAGAAGTAAGGAAAAGAGTGAACTTTTAAATTTCATCCTGGGTCAGGATAAAATGGCTATTTATGTTAGTAGGAAAAGAAAAATTGAACAAATGCTGGATTGTAATGTAAAAAACGTGCTGGTTGGCATGATCAAGACTCGAATAATGATTGATTACAATTACTATCATCTGATGCAAATTATTGGAACTTTTGAGGCTATGTGGTGCTTTAAGCACATCCTGTGTTGTGTTAAGGAGGGGGAAATTACCTATGGTATGGTTCTGATGTAAGAAGCAAGTTTTTGTTTTAGTTTTCCTGGTTCAGTTACTAGTGTCTTTGATTTCTTGTCAGTGAGTCATTTTACTTTTCCATTGCTTCTTTTAGTTGTTTTAGTTGTTGTGTTTTTCTGTTGAACTTGTGACAATAAAGGTGTGTTGAAAAATCAAAAATCTCTCTCTCTCTCTCTCTCTCTCTCTCTCTCTCTCTCTCTCTCTCTCTCTCTCACACACACACTCAGAGGTTTCGTTCACTGAAAATTGTCCTTCCACAGAATTTTTTAAAGCAATGACTACAAATTTTGAAAGCTGTCTATCCTTTGACAGATTATATGGAGGGTGAACTAATTAAAGTCAATTAAAATGATAGATGATTGACAAAATTTTTACAAGCCTGTCTGAGAAAATGACATAATAAAAAGTGTAGTGCAACTTGTGATATAGAGTATTGCCCTTTTTCAGGTTTTCAACTCAGATGCAGTTCTAACAATCAGTCACTGGATGGCAGTCTTTATTAGATGTTTCTTAACACTGTGTCACTCATGAAGCAATTGTTTCAAAGTTGTTCACTGTTTCAGTGAACTTTGACTTCCCTGTTCATCTACTGTATATTGGTCTACTGTGTTGCTATGGATGTCATTTCATATTGGTTTCTCTTTTGACAGCAATCAGGGCTGTCAGGTTTGTGTGGGCGTGCCCTGCTGCTTGTCAAACTGCCTGTTGCCGCTCCCTCACCTTTTTACCAGCAGCCACTCATCCTCATTATTATTACAAGCTGTGTGTCATTATCTGCCTTCCCTTGCTCAGGTCACCCACATCTGCCCCTCATTATTAATCAGTTCAATCCCTGTTTATGGTAGTTTGTTTCTCCTGTTCCTTGTTGCTGTTTCATTGTCAGTTCATCATCTTTGTTGTATGGACTATCTTATCCTGCCTCCGTCAGAGCCATCTCGCTCTGGTGTGCCTCTGATGTAAGTTGTCTCATCGTTTTTTTACATCATCTGTTCACTTTGTGCTTAACTGTTCCTGTAATAAACTCACAAGCTCACAGTCCTGCGATTGGGTTGTTTTTTCCCCTCTGTGCGCCACAAAAAGGTGCACACATGACAGTAGACGGTGACCAGGTGTCAACCCAGAGGCAGTGAGTTTGTGCATTTTTTCACTTTTGTGTTTTTCACCTACCTGAGTCCGGAGCGCTATGTCTGATTTGGAGGATAGGGAGCTATGTGCACTCTGTATCCTGGATGACATTCTTTCATGGACGCTGGAGCCCTGTCCTCTCGAGGTAGTGCGACTAGCTCAGGACGAGGCTGCGGAGAGGTATCCCAGCCTTTGGAACCATCCAGAGGCAACAGACATTCTCCTCTCCATAGACTCCCTGCCATGTGAGGAAGTTTCGGCGTCTGAGCCATCTCCAGCGAGAAGGAAGCGTGCCCATCGTAAGAAGCCTCCAGCCTCTCCTGCGACAGCCCCACCTTCTCCTCCAGAGCCCTGGCCCACTCCTTCCGCGGAGGAGCTGGAAGAATGCAGACAGGTGTCGCTGGCGGAAAAAGACCTCCTCTTCGAGGTGAAGTCGTGGCTCCTCTCGGACCAGATCCATGAAGTAGAGGAGTTTCTCCTGAGGAAGCCAGAAGAGGAGCCAGTGATTGAGCATTCCCAGACCTCGATGCCTCTTCTCCAGGATGAGCCGACGTCTACTTACCCCACTCGTTACCATTGCACCCAGAAACCTCAGCAGAGCGACTCCACCACTACTCGCCCAGCAACCCTCCCTCACAGGGGGGAGAAGATTCTGCAGTTGAGCTCCTGCTAGCTCCCGGGGAGATGGAGCACGACCCCGGGACATCAGCTGACGTCATCACCCCCCAGGAATTCAGGCAAGTCCTTATTCACTCACTTGCTCTTTCCCCTGAAATAACTTGCCTGATTCCTGATGAGGAGGCTCAGATTTTACAGTTAACTGAGTCTCCATCATCAGCTGTCATTACCGCTTCTCAAGTGTGTCTCCTATCTCCCCCAAATCTCCGCCAATCCTGGGAAGAGGTCTCCAGATGATGGAGGAGCCAGAGGTCATTGAGGAATCCACACCGTGGAAATGGCGTCGTCTTGGATGGGGCCGCCGGAGGAAGCTGTTCCCTTCATCTGCTACCTTCCCTCCACTTTGGGAGGAGCCCAGTCCCACCATGGACACAGAGGGGCCCATGTGTGCTCCAGATGCAACAGGCAATGCCGCACACCAGGAAAACAGGCAAGTACAGTCTCATTCCATTCTAATTGTTGATGAATTGTCTTGCCTGCCTCCTGGTAAAGAGACTCAGATTATACAGTCCCCTGAGTTCTCTTTGCCTGCTTTAGAGAATAAGTTTTCACCGACCCTCTCCCTATCTCCTCCTCTCACTTCTGACTGTCCATCAGCTCTGGGACTCTACCACCGGGGGATGGAGGAGCTCGCGGTGCTGGAGGACTCCATCCCAGCCCCGCAGATCCCCTCCGGGCAGAGGGAAGGCGCTGGACCATACCCACCACGCCAAGTCCAGCCCCTACAGTGATCCGGACCCCAGGTGCCATGCTGGATGAGCCTCCTGCATGGATCACTACGTCTGGGGCTGAAGGGACTCTCACGACCATCATGCCTGCTGCGGGGGCTGCTGCAGCAGAGCTGACTCCTGAGCTGGACCTCCTGAGGGCTGAGCCCATAGGACCATCATCACCTGGATTGTCAGAGTCCTTGATGGTGGTAGAGCTCGAGCTCAGGCAAGTGCTCTCTTTTGTTTTCCTCTTCTCAGTGTTAGAGCAATAAGAAAGATAAGATAAGCCTTTATTAGTCCCACAATGGGGAAATTCCAGAAAATTCCAATCTTGCCTTGCTCTTGGTGAGGAGAGCTGGGTGCAGCCACCTGCTGCACCTGAGCTCGCCTCACCGGCGTCCGCCGCTGCAGGCGACCCTGACCCTTCCTTTCCCTGTGCTGTCTCTGAGCTCTCTCCCAGGGTTGCTGGGGAGGATTCTACACCACCTGAGGCCTCTGTTGATCCAGGTTCACCGCTGGAGGTCGTCCGGGTCCTGCTCCTCTTGTTGAGGTCACTGTGGGTGCAGCCATGGCCCAGCCGGGGCCCACCATGGGTGCAGCCATGGCCCAACTGGGGCCCACCGTGGTTGCAGCCATGGCCCAGCCGGGGCCCACTGTGGGTGCAGCCATGGCCTGGCCAGGGTCCACTGTGGGTGCAGCCATGGCCCAGCCTAGGGCCACCGCGGGTGCTGCAGAGCTCCAGCCTGGAGTCGCTGCGGGTGCAACTATGTCCCAGACCGGGCCCCCCCCCCCCACAACTGTTTCCCTTACCGAGACCAGCAAAGGCGCCGTCCCTCCTCCTTCCTGGCCAGATGCCATCATGTGTCCTTCTCCTCCACTGCCAGACGCCGGAGTGGGTCTTCTTTCTTCATTGCCAGATATTGTCGTGGTTACT
This sequence comes from Pholidichthys leucotaenia, assembly GCA_020510985.1. NCBI lineage: Eukaryota > Metazoa > Chordata > Actinopteri > Cichliformes > Pholidichthyidae > Pholidichthys > Pholidichthys leucotaenia. Next base: position 370,174,363 of record CM035842.1, on the reverse strand, counting down.
CTCCCTTCATTGCCGGACGCCATCATGGTTCCCTCCTTCTCTTTGCCGCCAGTCGACGTTGGGGCTCCCCATCTCTGTTATGGGTCTCCCTGTGGGGAGCCACCTCCTGGGCTGCCTTGCCTATGATGGTGGCTGAAAAGCTCAGGCCGGCTGCCCAATAAACTACGCCGTTGGGTTGGGTGGCCAGTTTTCCCTGGCAGGCCACCTTACTCCTTCCACCGGGCCATCAGGCTGGCCTGGGACTTTGGTAGGCCACCTGACTGGGGGAACCATACCATCCACTGGGCCTGGGACTTTGGGCGGCCTCCTGAGCCTCCTTGCCTCTGGATTTGGGGGGAGGGGCTAATTGTGTGTTTTTTTTCCGGTGTGGGCCCTGAGTAAGGTGGTTTTCTGTTCCCTCCTGGCCTGTTCCCACCACCCTCCCTGGGTAGATTGTGGTAGTTCCTGCTTGGGGGGGGGGGATCTTTTCCTTTGATGTTACGGTGGGTGTCTGGTATCCACTCCTTGAGGTGGGGGCTCTGTCATGTACTGAGTTTGGGGAGCTTTATGACTTCCCTGTTCATCTATATTGGTGTACTGTGTTGTTATGGATGTCATTTCATATTGGTTTCTCTTTTGACAGTGGTCAAGGCTGTCAGGTTCATGTGGGCATGCCTTGCTGCTTGTCAAACTGCCTGTTGCCCCTCCCTCACCTGTTTACCAGCAGCCGCTCGTCTTCATTATTATTACAAGCTGTGTGTCATTATCTGCCTTCCCTTGCTCAGGTCACCCACATCTGCCCCTCATTATTAATCAGTTCAATCCCTATTTATGGTAGTTTGTTTCCCTGTTCTTTGTCGCTGTCTCATCATCAGTTCATCATCTTTGTTGTATGGACTATCTTATCCTTCCTCCGCCAGAGCCGTCTCGCTGTAGCGTGCCTCTGATGTAAGTTGTCTCATCATTTTTTACAACATCTGTTCACTTTGTGCTTAACTGTTCCTGTAATAAACTCACAAGCTCACAGTCCTGCGATTGGGTTGTTTTTTTCCCCTCTGTGCCACGAAGAGGCACACACATGACACATCCAAGCTTTATTTTCCTTATCCCCCCCACCCCCACCCCATCTTCAGTAAATGAGCTTGCAGAAAATTTCAATGGTAAAATTATAATTATCAATGTCATCTCTCCCATCCAGGTGAAGGTGGTCACTATTAAAAACAAACCTCTATGGAGAAATGCCAAACTAGTAAGAGCTAAAAAAAGAGAATGTCAAAAAGCTGAACGCACATGTCGAAAAACTAAATTACACGTTCATTATAAAATCCATAATGAGAGATTGAGCATTTATAATTTGGAGCTGAGAAATGTAAGGCAAGCATATTTTCTGGCATCATTGCTAAAAATAACAATAATGCATGCACCTTGTTCACTACTGTTGACAGGCGAACAAATCCCCCTGTGTCAGTAGCTCCTGAACTTCTAATCAGCAGTGCCTGCAATGACTTTGCCTTTTTCTTTACTGACAAAATTCAGAAAATTAGTCAGTCAGTGCTCCTATGCAGGTGCAGGACATGTGCTTCCTCTGTGGCCATATAGAGAAGATGTAAACACCATGACAAAATTTTTTCCAATCATAAAATCTTGGATGACATCATATGCCACCTGAAATACACTATCTGCTGCCTTGATACCCTCCCAACAGGTTTTTTTAAAAAAAAAACGTTTCATATTGTATGGCCTCAGATCTACTATAGATCATAAATATGTCTCTGCATTCAAGTGTCGTCCCTCAGGTCTTAAAAACAGCTGTTATCAAGCCACTTCTAAAAACGAGCAAACTAGACACCTCACTCATGAACTGCTATAGGCCTATATCAAACCTCCCCTTAGTAAAATAATAGAAAAGCTGGTTTTCAACAATTGTACAACTTCTTGACATCAAATAACTGTTTTGATGTCTTCCAGTCAGGTTTTTGGCCACACCACAGCACTGAGACAGCTCTAGTTAAGGTCCTTAATGACATCCACTCCAATACAGATAGTGGCAACATTTCAGTCTTGGTTCCACTTGACCTCAGTGCTGCATTCGACATGGTCAACCACAACATCTTACTAGACCAGTTGAAAAACTGGGTAGGACCTTCTAGTACAGTGCATAGCTGGTTTGAGTCCTATTTAAAAGACAGTGACTATTTTGTGTCTATAGGTAACTACAAATCTTAGTGAACAAAAATAACCTGTGGAGTTCCCCAAGGTTTGATTTTGGGACCGTTGCTTTTCTACATCTATATGCTCCCACTAGCTCAAACCATAACCCCCCCCCCCCCGCCCCCCCAAAAATACCATTATTATGCAGATGATACATAAATCTACATAACCGTTTCACCAGGAGACGATGGTCCAATTAAAACCCTGATCAAATGCATTGGTCAAATTAAAGAGTGGATGTGCCAGAATTTTCTTCAGTTAAACAAAGACAAAACCAAAATAATAGTTTTCAGAGGCAAAGAAGAAAGACTCAAAGTCAGTACTTTGAGTCTTGTGCCTGCTCTCCTCACAAGACTCCATTGCTGAAGAAAAAGTATGTAGAAGCTCGTTCAAAGTTTGCTGCACAACATTTGGGCAAGCCAGTAAAATACTGGAACAATATAATCTTGTCAGAGGAGACCAAAATTGAGCTTTTTTGATGCCACAACACACAGCATGTTTGGAGGAGAAATGGCACTGCACATCAGCCCCAAAACATCATACCAATAGTGAAGTTTGGAGGTGGGAGCATCATAGAGTGAAGGTCTTTTTCAGCACATGGTGCAGCTAGATTTCATATAATTGAAGGAAAGATGATTGGACAAATGTACAGAGACATCCTTGATAAGAATCTGTTGCCATCTGCCAAGATGAAAGGAGGGTGGACATTTCAGCAAGACAATGCTCAAAAACACACAGCCAAGGAACCTCTCAACTGGATCCAGAGAAGGAAAATAAAGCTGCTAGAATGGCCCAGTCAGTCACGTCACCTGACCTGAATCCAACTGAAAATCTATGGAACAATCTGAAGGTCATAGTTCATAGAAGACACCCACGGAACCCTCAAGATTTGAAGACAATTTGTGTGGAAGAATGGACTAAAATCTCTCCTGAGCAATGCCTGCACCTGGTTTCTCCACATAGGAGGTGTCTGGAAGCTGTTATTACCAACAAAGGCTTTTCTACTAAATATTAAATGAATTTCGCCAAGTGTGTTCAATAATTATTCCCTGTGTTTATTCCCACTTTATTAAAATTATTCCCACTTTATTAAATATAACTTGTTTTGTGAACACAGTTGCCTTGATTTCTTTGTATGTATGGATTACTTGGGTTGATACTGATATTTGGTAAAAATCTCAGGTCAATGGCTTCATCAGAAATATGATTAATGAGAAAAATGTTGACGTGTTCACTACTTATTTTCCCTGCTGTATGTCATTTTTAGGGTACTCTTATTTTAAAGTGGTCCTTTTTTTTTTTTTTTTCTTTAGGATCAAACAAAATAAAGCTATTTGTTGTTAGGGAGGAAAAGAAAAATATAGTTTGGCTTGAAAAAAAACTTTGTTCTTGAAAACTGTCATGGGTGGTACTCGCGGACCACTAATGAGACGCTATAGGCCAGCCGTTGAGTTTGTATATTTATTAATAGAGACAAGGATGACAAAGTAAATCGCCACGTGGGGCGAAAACAAGAACAATGACTACCGTACTGACACAGTGACGAATAAACATAAGCTAAGGGAGAAACTTACAGGACTCGGAGAATAACAGGATGACTGGAGCCGGACATAGGGACTCCAGCCGAATGCTGTACGAGAGCAACGTCCATCGTATGTGTGAGGTCGCAGCCCGGAGTAACTGCAGCTGCTCCCTTAAATAGGGCAAGGGATTAATCAGCTGCTGAATTAAACCCAGCTGTCATTGCTGAGCTCCGCTCTGACAGCCTGAAGCTCCACAGGGACGTTGTCAAAATAAGAGCTCTGGGGAACTACAGAAATAAACACAGGCTGGAAGGGAAATACTGCATGACTTGAGCGCAGATGAGATCGGCGCTCAGACCACAACAGTACTCCCTCCTGAAGGACGCACTCTGGGCGTAACTGTAACACCTAAGCCTCCCCCCACCGCAAGGGCCAGAAGACCCACACGGGGCGGGAGGAGGGGGGGATAAAAGGCTTATGAGGGCTAGAATCAGAAAAAAAAAAAAAACACTGGGAAAAAATGACTAGGGAGACTACAAAACCCCTAGGAACATGGGCAAAAAACCCACCAATAAACTTCAGGATGTACAGAGGACAAGAATGCAAATAACAAATACAAGGCAGAACAAAAAAAAGAAAAAACCTCTCAGACTACAAGAAACTGCAATACAGGCACAGAATATCAAGACAAAAAAACCCCACTACAGCATAGATACAAATAAGGTCCCAATAAACGGGCATCACGGAACATATCTCAGGCTACAAAGGAAAAGAAAGCACAAAGGACATGCTAAATGCAGCGATATATATACAGTTCACTATAGTCCAAATGACACAAAACACAAGGGCATCCCAGAATTACAGGGGAAGAGAAAAAACACACGCTACAAGGCGGTGAAAAACACAGTTCAATATAGTTCAAATAACACACAGAAGCATCCCTCATATTTTAGAAGAGAGCAAAAATACAGGGATGACAGCAGATACAGCACAACGCAGCAAGAAAAAACAACAATGAGTTTAGGGGGTCTTCCTGCGTCTAGTGTCCAGATCGCTGGCAGGGTTAAAAGGATCAGTTCAGGCGGTCTATCCCAGTCCCAGGCCTGGAAAAACAGTATTTCTGGTGGCTGGACCAGGTCGCCGAACAAACAGTCCAGAAGGTCGGGTGGCCGACCCAGAACGTCGAACCAGAGAAGCAATTTCCCAGGCGGCCGACCTGCGTCAAAAGGCCACCAGGACCAAAAGGGAGGGCTCGGGGATGGCCTACCTGCCGGGGAAAATGGTGAGGGGAAGCTGAGCCGAGAGGGGGGAACCTCCGCGGCACCCAGTGGGAGAGGAATGGGGAAACGATGAGGAATCAGTCCGGCGTTGAACGGTGAAGGATCTGCAGCTCCTTCTCCGAACTTCACACGAACCAGCACTGCACCCTTGCTGGACCCCGATCGAGACAGAGCTGCACCCACGATGGACCCCAACTGGGTAGGAACAGCACCCACGATGGACCCCGACTGGGCTGGAACAGCATCCACCACGGACCCTGATTGGGTCAGAGCTGCACCCACGACGGACCCCGACTGGGCCGGAACAGCACCAGAGACGACCTCCAAACCCGAACCCGGAACCTCCAGAACAGCGACCGGAATTGAAACCACACCGTGACCCTGGGAGAAGGCTGAGGAGAGGAAAGAGAACCGGGATCAGGATCACCGGCAGCGACAGAACCCAGCGAGACAAGCTTGGATGCAGCGGACGGCTGCACCCGGCTCGTCCTCCCGAGAGACAGGCAAAAATGCTCCAGAATAGATAGGAGAAAGACAAAATAGAGCACTTGCCTGATCTTGAGTTCTGTCGCTGTCCAGGACTTCGACGATCCGGGTTCAGTAGGAAGAAGGTTCTCCTCTGGTTCCCACTCTGCTACGGTGGGCTCCGTAACCGGCATGATGGTCTTCACAGTCTGAGGACCCCCCGACGCTGACGTCCACGCCAAACACCCGCACGCCGTGGTGGCAGGAGATCCTTGACCGGCTGGGTCAAACAGCTCCTCCATGGAGAACCGGAGATGCTTCGTCGTCGGCGCAGGCTCCAGGTGGCAATCCGCCCTCCTCCTCTGCCCATGACATGGCTGCGGGGCCTGACCCAAACTCTCCAGGGCCACAGGCTCCCTCCTCCTCCGGCGGTGTAATCCAGACTCACGCTCATGGGAAGGAGACACAGAGGCAGCAGGTTCAATGTTAGAGGCTACAGCAGGTGGAAGGAGCTCGGGAGACTGCGAACCCCGAACTCCACCCCCAGGAGTCAGACATGGCAAATCACAAGGATGAGGGGAAGAATGAAATTGCACTTGCCTTTCCTCCAGAAGGCCAATGGTGCCTGCTGTAGTGGGCTGAGCTCTTCCCTTTCCTCTCCAGATGGTGACTGAAGGCCCCCCGGGTAGACAAGGAGGAGCCACCTGCACAGGATCGGGGATGGGCACCGCCAGAGCAGAATTCACGGAGCTCACAGCAGCCGGGGAGAGCGTCGAGGAGAAGGAAGGAGCAGTCGAGGTGGGCTGGGGACGAGGCACATACAACCTGGAGACGGCAGCGGCTGTCTTACCCCTCTGACGGGACGCAGGAGCATCAGCTGGTTGGGAAATGGAGTCTCTCCGATGACCTGGCACTGGATCCGGACGGGGTTCTCGCTGAGGCTTATTTGGAGCATGGGGACGACGTTTACTGGCAGATGGCAAGACGAAGGTGGGGTCAGGGAAACATGACACCTGGGCTGGACGGGTGACAGGAGCTGAATCCCGATGTGAGGACCGGGGATGCCGCTCCGCTGGCCTCCTGCCGGGGTTTCCCTCCAGTCCGCGGATGTCCACCCTCGTCGGGGACGCCGTACTCGGGGGAGAAGGTGAGGGTTCCTTGGCCGCCTTCTCGAGTGCTCTCTCGATCAATACTCGTTGCGCCACAATCCACGTCACCCTCTCCTTTCCTTCCAGAAAAGAGGTGAGGTGATACTTTAATAAAGTCCTCTGGGCGAGAAACAGGTAATCGTGTGCCGCATAGGTGGGCATGAGGAGACGGGCCTTGGCCAGGTAGCCATCTATCTCCTGAAACCACTCAGGGCAATACCCACACTCAAGAGCGGACATACTATCACCATACAAGCCCCAGCGAAGGGAAAAAACTCAGGCCCACAGCAAACTCACAGTGACCGGCGTCTCGTGTCGGCTGCGACCTACTGCCACGGGTGGTCCTTGCGGACCACTAATGAGACACTATAGGCCAGCCGATGAGTTTGTATATTCCTTAATAAAGACAAGGATGACAAAGTAAACCGCCTCGTGGGGCGAAAACAAGAACAATGACTACCGTACTGACACAGTGACGAATAAACATAAGCTAAGGGAGAAACTTACAGGACTCGGAGAATAACAGGATGACTGGAGCCGGACGTAGGGACTCCAGCCGAACGTTGTACGAGAGCAACATCCATCGTATGTGTGAGGTCGCAGCCCGGAGTAACCGCAGCTGCTCCTTTAAATAGGGCAAGGGATTAATCAGCTTATGAGGGCGTCATCTGCTGAATTAAACCCAGCTGTCATTGCTGAGCTCCGCTCTGACAGCAGGAAGCTCCGAAGAGACGCTGTCAAAATAAGAGCTCTGGGAAACTACAGAAATAAACACAGGCTGGAAGGGAAATACCGCATGACCTGAGCGCAGACGAGATCGGCACTCAGACCACGACAAAAACTAAGTTTACTTCTACTCAATTCTGGACAAATTCCCTTTCCTTTGCTATATGTTCATCTCTGAGCGTTAATGTTTTGCTCTCTAAGCACATATATTTTTTTTCAAGGTCAGAGAGGTGCATTAGCAGAAGAATATATAATTTGTTTTCATCAGTCAAAGGAACTGTTGAAGGCATTTTGAAGAGTCCATTGCAAGAGCATTTTCAGCATTGCAAAGGTATTTTATAGAAAAGTCACAAAACAAAATAAGTCTGGGCTGTACTCCAAAAAATGCAATCCACACTATGGCTTTGGCATTTTAAGGTCTGAGGAAAGAAAGAAAGAAAAAGACCTAAAAAAACCCCCAAAAAACTGAAAGATTTGCTGGATGTAACCAAAAAGTACATACAGTAATTGTGCATTTTTCAGTTTTGTTGTGTTTTTAGCCTTTGGTGACTGTTTCATTCCCTACCTGTCTCAGTCTCATCCCTTTCAAAGCATATTGCTGAAAATAAATGCCACTGAATTGTGACGTACCCCATAATTCCATTTCAAAGGTGATTGGAACCTCTATTCTCAAACTGCCATATCTGCTAGGCTTGTACCTGCAGACACTAAAGCGACAAAGGACATTTTCCACTCAGTGGTTTGTGACACAGTCAAACCCTCTTTTTCGCCTTGCCAGGTTTGAGAAAAATGATTGTGGAGCGAGGCTTTTTGATGTACTCTTAAAAGTTTCTCCTTGCAGTAAACAATGGACAGAGCTTATGCTGTCACAAGTTGGATCAACCAGAAAAATACATGAAACATGTTCAAAATGTTATGAAACCAAAGGATTTTCCTTTGTATACTAATATATTTTGGTTTGTGTTTGTCCATTTACACTGTCAGAACTGATGCTTCATTTTTTTTCAATTTTATATTCTCACAACCATTTAAAACAAGACAGTTGACTTTGTTAGAAATAACTTTGTTGCTATAGCCTTTCTTTTTTGCAATACAAAATCACCAAGGCCATAAATTGCAGTGCAGTAAAGGTGTGCAGTAGAAAGAGGGAGAAAGGTGGCTTGTGGAGAACAAAGAGCATAGAGCAAAAAGGTGGGTGGGGGTGAGAAAGGAGACAGAAGGAACATTGAATCCTCACTAGAGCATATTATGAGTGAAATGGAGGGGTGGTTGTAAATTACAGGTAATTTGTGTCATGAGTTGGGAGATTTAAATCTCTGGAATCAATGTCAAGGAGGATAGGAAAGATATTGTGCCTCATCAACATTACAAAGTAGAAAGGAGAAGGGTTGCATTACTGGATGGGTGGAGAGGCGAGTTAAAAGAGCGAGGGCTTGGGAAGAGGTCAGGAGAAGAGATGCATAATTTTTCACTCCTCTTTCTGCTTGGTGGCAGGTGTATGCACACGTCATTAAACGGTTGAAGAATGTGCAGGGTGGTTGTAATGTCTTGCTGATGACCTTGACCAGCAACTTCAGCAAAAGGGGACTCGTGTGTGGCAGAAAGAGGAACAATATGATTAACTACAACATGAGCAAGGACACGAATGATGAAAATGTGTCAAAATAGTAATGACTATAAAGGTGCTCTCTGTTTATCCATGACAATTTTTTTTTTTTCCCCTGCTCCATCACAGATTTAATTGGGCATTTACCCAGAAATAAGCTGTTGATGGGGCGTTGCCTACCATTGCCATTTTGTTTTTGGAGAGATTAAAAGAGGTCATCATTATAAAATAACAGCTAATGCTAACGTCATTTTTAGCAAGGTTCCTCCTCAGACTGTTCTGGCACACTGAACAGACACACATACATGCTCATACTTAGTGCTAAAAAATTACAACCTTACACTAAGGAATATTATATGACTTACACAGTAAATAATACAAACCTTCAAGGCACTCTCACCACATACGATGGCCCTCATTTATCAAATGTGTGTAAGACAGAAAAGTGGTCGTACGATCATTTCAACACACAGATTGGTATTTATCAATCTGAATATGATCGTACGGTGTGCTCAAATCTCACGTCTGCTCTTAGTTGGGGTACACAAATTTTTAAGTCACTGTGAACTCCTATGCAGCAGATAAACTTGCTGTGTGGGAGAATTATTTTATCATATCAAATTATAATTTTTTTTTTTCCAGCACCATAAGGAGAGGCGGTCGTAACAGCGGCAACTCTCATGTCTTTTTGTCATTGTTAGCTTATTCTTGTATATAGTGTGTTTCTTTTCATCAGGACTGGGTAGGAAGATGCGAATTAACGACTGGACAAAGTTTTTCTGTTTTACTCCTGGTCTTTTGTCTGTTGGGGTAGCAGTATCAGAGCCAGCAACGCCAACAGATTTGACAAGATTATCAAGAGAGCTGGCTCTGTAACTGGTCTCAGGTTGGAGACCTTTGAGACTGTGGTGGAGAGGAGGACACTGAACAAACTCTGATCCATTATGGACAATCCTGATCACCCCCTCCACCACACACTGGACAGACAGCAGAGCACTTTCTCCAACAGACTGTTACAGCTTTGCTGCCGAACGGTTAGGTACAGGAAATCTTGCCTGCCACATGCCGTTTCACTGTACAATAACTCACTCTGATGTTGAATTCTGGTCATAACTGTGCTGCCATACTGCACCTTACAGTCTAATTGGTACCTCACACTGCACCATGAACCTGATAGTCCTGCATTGTATAGCGGGTATGATTCATGTGTCCATGCGGGTCACCAAACATTCATCCACGATATATATAAGTTACTTAGGCAGTTTTACTTTCCATGGGTAATCCCGTTGTCTATTATGCTGTGTGTTTCTGTCATTTTGGTCGTCTACTGTCATGCTGCTGTTACACTGTAATTTAATTTAGTTTGCGGATGACATAGCAGTGATAGGACACATCACTGGTGATGACAAAGCATCCTACAGGAGGGAGGTAGCCAACCTGGTGTCATGGTGTGAGGACAACAACCTCACTCTCAACACGGACAAGACAAAGGAGATGATAGTGGACATGAGGAAAGGGAGGAGGAGACTCCATCGGCCCCTGTTCATCCGGAAGCTTGAGGTGGAGAGGGTGAGCAGCTTTAAATGCCTGGGCATCAGCATCAGCGAGGACCTTAAGTGGACACACAACACCACTGAGCTGGTTAAAAGAGCTCAACAGTGACTGTACTTTCTGAGGAGGCTGACGAAGTTTGGTACTCCAGGATCCTCAACAATTTCTACAGCTGCATCATCGAGAGGATCTTGGAGTACCAAACGTCATCAGCCTCCTCAGAAAGTACAGTCACTGTTGAGCTCTTTTAACCAGCTCAGTGGTGATGTGTGTCCAAAACGCCGGCTGCTAAATTTTCACATTGCTCATTTATACAGTAGATATAGTCTCACCCGTCTGATGTCCACATCATCTCTGCTGCTATTTATCATATACAGTCTACTGGTACTACTGTTACAGAGAAATTAGCACCGGGTGCTAATTTGTAATTACCTCTGCCAAGGAGGTAATATTTTTACCGGGGTTTGTCTGTTTGTCTGTCTGTCTGTCTGTTACCAACATAACTCAAAAAGTTATTAACGGATTTTGACAAAATTTTCAGGAAAGGTGTGTAATGGCACTGGGAACAGATGATTAGATTTTGGTGATGATCTGATAGTGCATACCTCCACCAAGGGCTTTGTTTTTATTTGTGCAGCAGGATTACACAAAAACTACTGCATAGATTTGGATGAAATTTTCACCAGAGGTGGTTCTTGGGCTAGAGAGGAACCCATTATATTTTGGTGATGATCTGAGAATGCATACCTCAGCCAAGGCTCTTATCTTCTCACAGAGTGTTAGCAACAATACTCCAAAAGTTCTGAACACATGTTGACGAAATTTTCAGGAAAGGTGTGTAATGGCACGGGGAACAGATGATTACATTCTGGTGATGATCTGAGAGTGCATACCTCCACCAGGGGCTTGGTTTGTATTTGTGCAGCAGGATTACACAAAAACTACTGCATAGATTTGGATAAAATTTTCACCAGAGGTGGTTCTTGGGCTAGAGAGGAACCCATTATATTTTGGTGATGATCTGAGAATGCATACCTCAGCCAAGGCCCTTATCTTCTCATAGTGTGTTAGCAACAATACTCCAAAATTGATGGACAGACTCTGATGCAATTTTCACCACAAGTGGCTATAGGCCTACACACAAACCCATTACATTTTGGAGGTGATCCATGAGAAACGGAAGGAGTCTTCGCGGAGGTATGCACTCTATGAGTGCTTTTCTAGTTTGTAATTATACACTGCTCACTGCACAATGCTCATTTGCACACTGTCCATAGGTTTATGCAATCTCAGGTTCACATCATCTCTGATATCAATATACCACTATCACTTTAGTCATCCAGTGAATTTTCAGTTTCATTCCTCTTGTCTGTCTGCTTTAACTGTTCAAAATGCCTAGTGTTTGTTATTAGTATTCATTAGTTTTAGTATTTAGTATCAAGGTGTGCTTAAGGAGTCCTAACTGCCTAACTGTATGTTGGTGTGTGTGTGTTATTAGCATCCATTAGTATTAGGATTGCATTACTGTGTTAATGTGTCATTACCTTATTAGAACTGTTGTTTCTGTACCTATTTTTTTTTTTTTTTTTTTTTTTTTTTCCTCTCGGCGCCACACCAGTCGGCTGCCTTTTGCAACAGCGGCTCGATTCCGAGTTTTTTTTTCCCTTCCTCTCTCTTTTGATCACTTTTTTTTTTTTCACCCCACTTATATCACGGACACACAGATCATCCCAAATGTCTCCTGAGCCGGTGGACGGAGCCACTGTTTATAGCAGGATACGATATAACAGGGAAGAGCTGCTAGCATTTAACCGCCACCCGGTCCCACTGGAAAAACTCGACATACCGAGAGAACTGAGGCGAAAACGCCGCGGCTGCCGGGCTGGAGTAAGGCGGAGGACAAAAAATATAAGGTACAGACCCTTCCTTCCATCTGTTGTCATGGGAAATGTACGGTCGATACTGGGAAAGTTAGATGAGCTAGCGGCTATCTCCCGTTATGATAGCACTTACCGGGAGTGCTCTCTCCTTTTGTTTACTGAGACGTGGCTAACTGAACTAGCAGCAGATGCTAACATTGAGCTGGAGGGTTTTCACACGATACGAGCTGACCGAACACCAGAGAGTGGCAAAACTAGGGGCGGTGGAGTGATAATGTATGTTAACAACAAGTGGTGCAGACCGGGACATATCACTGTTAAACAACGACACTGCAGCAAAGACATTGAGTTGCTAGCTGTTAGCATGAGGCCTACATATCTCCCGAGAGAACACTCACACGTGATCTGCATTGTTGTTTATGCAAATCCGACGGCGAACGCTGGGACAGCGCGTGACGTCATCCATTCAGTAACCAGCAGGCTGCAGACAGAACACCCAGATGCTCTTCTCCTCATCTCAGGCGATTTCAACCACGTTTCACTGTCTCCCATTCTGCCCACTTTCACCCAGTATGTCACATGCCACACTAGAGACAATAAAACACTGGATTTGTTCTACGCAAACACTAAGGAGGCGTACACCTCATCACAACTCCCCCCACTTGGGAGATCGGATCACAACTTGGTTCATCTCCGACCGGTGTACAAACCCCTAGTGCACAGACAACCTCCGGCCATGCACACTGTGGAGTTATGGTCTGAGGAGACAATGGACACTCTAAAGGACTGTTTTGAAGCCACTGCCTGGAAGCAGCTCTGCGATCCACATGGTGAGGACATCGATGGCCTCATTCACACCTTCACGGGCTACCTCAGCTTCTGTGTGGACAAATCCGTTCCCACCAAGACCATACGGCGTCACTCAAACAACAAACCCTGGATCAACCCTGAGATAAAAACACTTCTGAGAGAGAAGAAGAGGATCTTCAGGTCGGGGAACAGGGAGATGCTGAAGTCCGTACAGAGGGAGCTGAGGAGAAAGATCAGAGAAGGCAAGGACAGCTTCAGGAAGAAGATGGAGGACAAGCTGCAACAGAGCGACATCAGCGGGGTCTGGAGAAACCTCAAAACCATCTCGGGGCTCCAGAATACCTCCCCCCAGGCCACGGGGGGCAGGGAGTGGGCGAACAACCTGAATCTGTTTTTCAATAGATTTGACCAACCGCCCTCCCCCCTGTCTGCACAACAACCACTGCTGCCTCTAAGAAATCAAGTCCTGCTACCCACTCCCCACTCCACCGACACCCCCCCCCCACTCCCAACACACAGCCCCCCATCCTGACCCTGACCAAGACCCAGGTGAGGACGGAGCTGAGGAAGATCAAGGCGAGGAAGGCGTCGGGACCGGACGGCATCAGCGCAAAGCTCCTCAAGTCCTGTGCAGACCAGCTGTGTGGGATTGTGACGTATATCTTCAACATGAGCCTGAAACTGGGGAGGGTACCACAGCTGTGGAAAACATCTTGTGTGGTACCTGTACCAAAAACTTCCCACCCCAAAGACCTGAACAGCTTCAGACCGGTGGCCTTGACGTCCCACTTGATGAAGACCCTGGAGAGACTGCTCCTTGCTCACCTCCGCCCCCTGGTGGAACCAGCGATGGATCCACTCCAGTTCGCCTACCAGCATGGCATTGGGGTGGAGGATGCGGTGATCTTCCTCCTTCACCGTTCTCTGTCCCACCTGGAGAAGCCCGGGAATATGGTGAGGATCATGTTCTTTGACTTCTCCAGTGCTTTCAACACCATCCAACCGATGATCCTGAAGGACAAGCTGCTGCGCGCAGGGGTGGACCAGCACCTGTCATCATGGATCCTGGACTACCTCACGAACCGGCCTCAGTTTGTGAGAACCCGGGACTGTGTTTCCGACACGATCATCAGTAGCACGGGGGCCCCCCAGGGAACGGTGCTGGCTCCCTTCTTGTTCACTCTTTATACTGCGGACTTCTCACACAACACAACACATTGCCATCTACAGAAGTTCTCTGATGACTCTGCGATCGTTGGTCTCATCTCCAGCGGAGATGAAGCTGAGTACAGAGGGCTTATCCAGGACTTTGTGGACTGGTGCCATCGGAACTGCCTCCAGATCAACGCGAGGAAAACTAAGGAGCTGGTGGTGGACTGCCGCAGGCATGGGCAGCCCCTCACAGCACCAGTAAATATACAGGGAACAGACATCGAGATGGTGACATCCTACAAGTACCTGGGTATTCATCTGAACAATAAACTAGACTGGTCACACAACACTGACGCACTCTACAAGAAGGGACAGCGCAGGCTGTTCCTGCTGAGGAGACTCAGGTCTTTTGGTGTACAAGGGGCGCTGCTGAAGTCATTCTATGACACGGTGGTGGCATCAGCCATCACTTTTGGAGTGGTCTGCTGGGGCAGTGGCATTACTGCAGCCGATAGGAAGAGACTGAACAAACTGATTAAGAAAGCTAGCTCTGTCCTGGGGCAACGCCTTGATCCGATGGAGGAGATAGGAGAGAGAAGGACGGTGGCTAAACTGTCATCTCTGCTGGAGTCCGAGTTCCACCCTATGCAGGACATACTGGATGCACTGAGGAGCTCATTTAGCAGCAGACTACATCATCCCAGGTGCACAACCGAGAGGTTTCGTAGGTCCTTCCTACCAACGGCTGTCAGACTGTACAACCTAAGCAGGGCTGCTCGCAGAGATAGCAAAAAGACGTAACAAACTAATAGTTTTTTTTTTTTTTTTTTGAATGCAAAAGATGCAATAGACTTACACAATGGTCCTCTCCGGCATACAACTAGGAACATACCGGTCGCTATGGAGGGTGAGAATATGTATGGGCACATAATCATACCATGTAGGATAACTAAATAGACGGTTATGCTGTTTCATCCCACCTAGCAACAATGCTCTGCACTGTGTGTATTTATATATTTACATATTTATTCCATCTAGCTACAATGCTCTGCACTGGGTGTGTTTATATTTATATATCTATATATTTATTCCATCTAGCTACAATGCTCCGCACTGTGTTTTTATATATCTACATATTATTCCATCTAGCTACATTGCTCCGCACTGTGTGTGTTTATATACTTGCATATTTATTCCACCTAGCTGCAATGCTCCATACTGTGGGTGTTTATATATTTACATATTTATTCCATCTAGCTACAATGCTCTGCACTGTGTGTTCATATATTCATATATTTATTCCATCCAGCTACAATGCTCTGCACTGTGTGTCTGTGTGTGTGTGTGTATATATATATATTTTATAGTAATATGTACATATGTATATTAGCTGCTCTTGCTTGCTTGTTTTTTCTTGCCTTCTGATTGTTGCTCTGAGTGTTGCTATCCCTGTGCTGTTGCAATCCTGGAATTTCCCCGTTGTGGGACTAATAAAGGCTTATCTTATCTTATCTTATCTTATTACCTTGACATTCATTTGGAGAGCAAAGCAAGAATTCCATTGCTCATGAAATGTAGCATTTGTTAACTGTGCACATGATAATAAAGCCTTTGAATCTTGAATTTCCCAGTTTGGGATCAATAAAGTACATCCATCCATCAATCTATCTATCCATCTTCTACCACTTTTCTGGAGGTCTGGGTCATGGAGGCAGCAGTTCAAGCAAAGAAGCCCAGAATTGCCTCTCTCCAGCCACCTGCTCCAGCTCTTCAGAGAGGACACCAAGGTGTTCCCAGACCAGCTAGGAGACATAGTCTCTCCAGCGAGTCCTGGGTCTGCCCCAGGGTCTCCTCCCAGTGGGACGTGCCCAAAACACCTCAAGTGGGAGGCGTCAAGGAGGCATCCTGATCAGATGCCTAAACCACTTGAAATGGCTCCTTTCAATGTGGAGGAGCAGCGGTTTGTGATGGGGGTTTATTGTGAAGTGCAGTGTGATGACACCGCCTTCCAGTTACGTCATCACCCTGCCCTATAATACAAGGCATCCCCCTTTCGGGCTTTCTCTTTGTCCAGGACGACTCCGCATACTATGCATTCCCTGCATTGCAACCGTTAATATAATAAAGCTGTGTTCCAGTGCAACCTCCTCGTCTGTCCCCCTTTGTACCAGGTTTGTAGACATAACATTTGGTGACTAAGGATTAAACCATGGAGGTATGTGTTACACCCCTGCAGCCTTTCCTGGAGCTTCCCAGCAAACCACAGGTGCCATGGCTTCGCTGGTTCGAGGCCTTTCAGACCTACATCACGGTCTTGGACCTCGGGAAGCTTGATTAGGTAAGGATGCGAGTACTCTTTGTTAACAACTTGGGTATCGAAGGCCAAAGGATTCTACGGATGCTCAGCACGATGGACTCGTACGAAGACGTCATGGAATTGCTAGCTAACAACTTTACCACACCGGACAGCATGACGGTATGAGGGATTCGCTTTTGCCAGAGATGACAAAAGGTCAGTGAGCCAATCCAACAGTTCATTGCCGACTTAGGACAGTTAGCTAGTGAGTGCAGTTTTGGGACGTTGGAGGATGAGATGGTGAGGGACCAATTGGCCGAGCACACCTGTAACGCTGGGCTATGTGCTAGGTTGCTAACGGCACCTAATGACTTGATGTTGGCTAGGGCTGTTCAGCTAGCTCTCCAGTTGAAGGCTGCAGTAAGCTAGCTTAGGAGCTAAACTGGCGCCAGTCACAGAAGCCGCTGGAGATGACTACGTCGGCGAATGTGATGGATCTGGAGGACGAAGACGGTGCAGATGAGGACTATGAGGCTAATGCGGTGAACCAAAGGTCTGCCCTGAGAGACCCCATTTGCGGGGGTTGTGGGTCCCCAAAGCACCAGTTTAAAGTACGAGTGTGGCTGGCAAGAGGGAAGCAATGCAATAAGTATGGGCATTTGAATCATTATGCCAGAGTGTGCCGGTTTCCAGCACTGTGGAGCCCGCCAAAGAAGCCATCCTGCCTGCCTGCAATGACCATCCACTCAGTGAGTCCCAACACCAATGGGTATTCTTATTGCATGGTGGAATTGGACGGTGTTGCTTTGCCATTACTGCTTGACACGGCGGCAGTGCAGTCGATGCTGAATTGGGCCACAGTGAAAAAGTTTTTCCCTTACCACAGGATCAGGAGTAACCCAGTGCCATTGTACAGCTACAGCGGTACTAGACTGTGCAATGTTGAAACTGTGGAGTTGATGGTTCGCTACAAAACTGAAGCGGTACGTGACTTCACGTTCCAGGTGGCGGGGCATGGTGACATCATCATGGGGTGTGACATGTTCTACAGACTGGGTTTCGCTATCAGAGACAGTGCTGGGACTAAATGGTCTGGGTGTGGTTGTTGGAGCTTGCCAGTTCTGGTGGACGACGATATTGTGGTTTGGGACGAGGCACTTTCGGACAGTACTGGCACCAAGGCCCCCACTTCCAGCTCAGTGGAGGATCGGGACGGCTTCCATGCCCGCACTTGGCCGGAGGTAGTAGGGGTGGCCGAGTTGGAGGGTGGGATGCCCTTTCTGATGAGTGATACCAGGAAGGCACTGGACACCTTCAGCGCCTGTGTTGGGTTTCGGCCGAAGACAGGTGGGGGGTCTGATGCAACAACGGTGACTGCTGCATCGCCACAGAGTAACAACGGGGCCAGACAACATGAGAGCATGGAGCTGCCATGTATACAGCGGCACATCAGACCGAGTAAGGTACCGCTCCAGGTTATGGACTGGGTTTGGGTTCAGGCTGATGAGAGACCAGGGCAACGACTGGCCGGACCACAGCCAGCAAAACATTGGGAGCCGCTGAGGATTGTGGTGAAGTTTTGTGCGGCATGTTTCCGGATGACAGACAGCTCGGTTCAGCATGCTAACCAGCTGCAGCGTGTCTAGGGGGGTGCTCCCGGTGGCAAGGCTACGCAAGAGCCGGCGAAGGCTCCTGTGACTCGAAGATCGGTCCTTGCCCTGGGGGCCTGAAGCCTCCAGGGGCGCTTCTGCTCCAGGGCTGCCACAGCACCCCTTCCCCCCCCGACCCACCATTACAATGGGGAACTGTAAAAAAATAACTGAAAACTGTTTGGTTAGGAGCATGGCTGTTCCAAAATTAAATGGCAGAATAATTCTCTTTGCTGTGCAGGCCTTGTGGCAGTCTACCCACAGGTCCAATTTTAGTTTGCCTTTGTGTTTTGAGTTGTGTCATTTTAAGTTTGCTTTTGGTTTAGTGTGTTTTGTTGGGGTTCTAAGTTTCTAAATTTTGGTGGTTTCTAATTGGATGTGTTTTTATTTTTTGTAAAGGGGGGAAAATGTGTGCGGTGTGATGAGGCCGCCTTACGGTTACGTCATCACACCTCCCTATAATACAGAGCGTCCGCCATTCGGGCTTCCTCTTTGCCCAGGACAACTCTGCGTACTGTGTGTTCCCTTTATTGCAACCGTTAATATAATAAAGCTGTGTTCCAATGCAACCTCCTCATCCGTCCCCCTTTGTACCAGGTTTGTGGACATAACACGGTTCTACTCATCTGCAAACAGCAGAGATGAAATCCTGTGGTCACCAAGCATGACACTCTCTGTTCCTTGGCTGCGCCTAGAAATTTGGTCCATAAAAAATATGAACAGGATTGATGACAAAGGGCAGCGCTGGTGGAGTCCAACTCTCACTGGGAATGAGTCCGACCGAGTGTTGACAATACAAACCAAACTCTCACAACGGTCTTATAGAGACCGGATAGCTTGTAAAAACAAGCCTGATACCCCATACTCCCTCAGCACTCCCCACAAAAAACCATGAGGGACGCGGTTGAATGCCTTCTCCAAGTCCACAAAACACATGTAAACCGGTTGAGCAAACACCCACCATCCCTGGAGGATTCTCGAGCAGGTAAAGAGTCGGTCCGATGAGCCATGGCCAGGCCGAAAACCACATTGCTCCTCATGAATCCGAGGTTTGATCAACGGCCAGACACTCCTCTCCAGATTTAAGCAGAATTTAAAAAAAAAAAAAATAGTTATTTGATGGAAAACTTGAATTTTCTGAAATATGTTTACCATTGCAGTTGAGCTGCAGGTTTTTTTTTTTTTTCAGTTGTTCTTTTATTACTGTATTTATATGTACTGTAAGGAGTCTCCAGTGTGAGCACTGTGTTAAAATAATATTCTAAAAAGTATTTGTTTGACTAAGGGTTCTGTTTTGTAGTACAGTAACCTCATAATAGTTATCCCTTACAAATTATCTCTTAACTAAAACACAACATGGCTTTATGTGCAGAAGTGCCTGGTCGAGGTGATCCACTGCATCTGGGTTAAAAAAAAAAAAAAACTGCTCCGGATTAGCAAGAGAAATTGAAATAGCACAGAAGATGTGGGGAAATTATTTTATTTTCCCCTTTGTATTTCTACACATTATTGAGAGATGATAGAGAGCCCTGGCTGCGGTGAGACTGTGATGACCCGTTCTCTGCCATTATCTGCCACAGCTGCGTGCACACCTGCTCCTCATCACTCACGGGCTATATAACCTGCTCTGCCTGCAAGACCGGCACGGAGCCGTCTGTCTCCCTGGCTACGTGAAGCTCTGCACTCATCGTCCAGCCAAACATTCAGCCCTCGTCTTCCCTGCCGTGTCGGCTTCAACCTGGAAGGTTTCTCCTCTATGCCAAGTAAGCCTGTCTACTGACCTGTTCAACTTTGTCCCCTGTGCACAGGCGGAACTCCCAGGCGGCGGAATCCCTTCTTCCAGGCGGCGGACTACGCCAACCTCTCACCTGCTCACCATCCCTCGTCAGCAACGCTGGGTGGCAGACGCTGTCCTTCAGCATCGCCTCCAGGCCGACCTCCATTCTCCACCGCAGCTGTAACAGTAAGCCTCAGTTACTCCACCAATACACTCCTGTGTTGTACTAACACCGTGCCTCTGCTCTGTTCTTAGGGTTGCCAGATTGCACGGCGGTCTGCTCACTCCCAGCTGTCACGAGTCTACGGATCCACGCACTCACATCCACATTCACTACACATTCACGCATCCACACACAAATACTTACACAAATAAAGATAATTGAACCTACTCTTGAGCTTGTGTCTGTTCCCTGGGTCTGCCAATTATGTCAGAGACAATGTGCACAGCGTGTATCAGACAGCTGGTCTGAATATGAGACGTCCTTCTGCACGTCTACATAGTAATAAATTTTCATGTTTGACAAGTATGTTTTAAAATGACAAAATGGACAACATTTAGTCAGTCATCCAAGTTAAACAATAGGCTACAGATGTATTTTATAATCCTCACATGGCGATCAACTGATCACACCAACGGTGCTGCACAGCACCAGTCTCCTCCATAACATGATTCTTTTGCATTTAAAGTGACTTTTGAGGTTAACAGACTATACTATATAATTATGTTTCCCTTCTCTTATAATATAGTCAATTTCTACTTGAGAAAAGTTTCTCTTTTTGCCGTCTCATGTTCCCCTGTGTCGTAAATTCTGGGGTGAGATGTGGGTGCGGAATTCAAATGACACTCCGATGAATCTGCTAGATTTATCAAAGAGTAAACGATCCTTAAATGAGATTGACCTAGATACGCATGTTTCACAAATACAATGCAGACCTTTTCGTACGATCATATTTACATACAAATGTGCACCGATTTCTATGCACTTTTGATAAATGAGGGCCAATGAGAAGTTCTGCTCAGTGTTGATTGTAGATTGCATAGCACCCTGGGCAAACCAGTCACACTACATTTTAGCCCTGACAAATTATTTAAGGTTTTAATTAAGTAAAAAAAAAAAAACCCACAAAGATTTACAAACTTAGCCAGAATGAATTTGAGGGGAAAAAACAATAACTATGCATTAATTTCAAAGCAACATCTGACTACCACTGAAATTATTTTGAAACATTACTTTACAACTTTGAAATCTTCTTGACACTAAGTCGAACCCATATACCCTGGACTTTCAAACTGTTCTCACTAAAAAAACATACCATATGAATGTTTAACACCCCCTCAAAAATGTGCATTTATATGTAAAACCCCCAAAATAAAAAAAAAAATGTACCTGCAAACGTATTACAAACGGGGTACATATGGACGAGCTCCTTCACTCACTGCATATGCGTGAATGCATACACGAAAAAAAAAAAACGCACTGCACTCACTGTGCATGAGCAAAACATCTGTTTTAACTCAGCTTCCAACACTCATTTGGTTGGTGGGCAGGAGATGGTGGACCATTACTTACGGTTTCAATCAACAAGTTGCGAGTTTGTGTCCCACACAGAGCTGTGAGTAATTTTTTTTCCCTGTTTTTCACTCCACTAATGGTTAAGATTAGGAAAAGGCTAGGTTTAGGAATCACCTCCTCTAATGGTTAAGGTTAGGAAAAATGTTTTGGTTAGGTGTCACCTCTAAAGGTTAAAGAGAAAGAAAGAGAGACAAATGGAAAGTGGCAGACAAACGTTACAGTGCAGGCAGACAGGTTTCTTAAAGCTGTAAATACAATGTATCCACTGCACGTGAAAAATGCTTTTTCCGTGTCTGTGCGTGTTTTCTCAGAGTGACAATTCGTAAAATTGTACATTTTTTTTAAGTGAGACTGCGCTGGGACTTAACACAGATATCGGTCCCAGTGACAAGAAGGTCTTCACACACTCTTCACCTCATCAATCTTTTTTCTCTGCTCCAAGACATGTGCTGTTTGAGTTTAGTGAGTGAACGGGGCCAGTGGGGAGTGGGTGAAAGGTGTGTGTTGGTTTCCTTTGGTCTCAGGGTCACAGAACATGCCCGTGTTTAAAAAAAAGTAATGCCACTGAAAAACTGCCGCACAAATGTAAGAACTTTTTATATTCAAGATCCATTACAGGCACAGGAAAATATTTGAGGCCTTTCTGATTTAATGTAGACTGTTGTGGTTATAGATTTTATAATTAAATTATAAATCATGATATTCTAATTTTCTGAGGTGCACTTGTACACGCCTCTGTGCTTTCACTGCTAACTTCACTGATGCAGTTATATGGATTTATACTGTATCTTTGCTCGGGTTTAGCTGCATATGTTATTCAGATCATTTCATTGGTTATTTTACTGTGATTGTTTAGTGTGTAGTGCATATCCCTGTGTGTAGCTTCATCATATGCTGAATTGTGTTTTTTCTGGCAACTATGTTTTTTGTTTTGTTTTTTCCAGTTTATTAGTGATAGAAAAGTTTCATATTTGTTTCATATTTGTGATTTGCTTTGTCTCAGAGTCTGTGTGAAAGTGTCAAGGATGCAGCTGGACTTTGTTATCAATTTGTTTTAGTTCATTTTGTACAGCTCCTGTGTGACTGGTGCTGAGTGAGCATCATGGTTCCTGAGAAAGAGATAATTTGTACACCAAGTTTTGACCAGATGTACTGAACCAATCATCATGGACAATTTCTTCTCCACCTCTCAGATAATGAAGGGCTTAAAGGACTGAGCGAAGTGTGTTTGAGTGAGAATGATGCGCGGATAGGCTCTGAGATTGTTTTTGTATTGTTCTCCACTGGCCAGTGTAATAAATTTTGCTGAAACTCTGATCCCGCCTGGTTTTTTGACTGCAGGTTAAGAAGAATTTTTCTAACAATTACATGTAATAAAAGAGTTTTACAGGTAGTCATATGACCACCTCAAACCTTTGAGAGGCAGTGCATGCATTGTGTGTGTGTATATATATATATATATATATATACAGTATATATATATATATATATATATATATATATATACAGTGGGGTAAAAAAGTATTTAGTCAGCCACCGACTGTGTGACAGGGACTGCCATTCGCGCATCGGCCTGTTCAGCCACAGGCGGTGCTGTTCCAGCAGAGTAGACGTTTAGGATTCTCTTCCATGGTCATCATAGACCGATGGAGGTCGACGATATATATACAGTGGGGTGTATATATATATATATATATATACAGTGGGGTAAAAAAGTATTTAGTCAGCCACCATAAGTATTTAGTCAGCTGCCATAACAGGGAACATCCGTGGTATGTACGATGGCATCAAGAAAGCACTTGGTCCGGCTCAGAGCAAGACGGCCCCCCCTCAAATCCTCCACTGGGGAGAGGATCACAGAAAAGAACAAGCAGATAGAGAGATGGGTGGAACACTACTCCGACCTCTACTCCAGACAGAACACCGTGACACCGTCAGCCCTTGATGCCATCGACTGCCTGCCATCCATGGACGAACTTGACGCCGAGCCAACCATCGATGAACTCAGCAAGGCCATTGATAGCTTGGCCGCTGGCAAGGCAGGTATGCGGCATCGACGGCATACCCCCCGACCTGATCAAGCACTGCAAGACCGCCCTACTGCTGCCATTGCATGACGTCCTCTGCCAGTGCTGGAAGGAAGGTGCCGTACCACAGGACATGAGGGACGCCAAGATCATCACCCTCTACAAAAACAAAGGGGAGAGAAGCGACTGCAACAACTACAGGGGCATCTCCCTCCTCAGCGTTGTTGGCAAAGTCTACGCACGAGTTGTTCTCGTTCATCTACAGAAGCTTGCCGAACGTGTCTACCCCGAGTCTCAGTGTGGCTTCCGCGCTGAGCGATCGACGGTCGACATGATATTCTCCATCCGCCAACTCCAGGAGAAATGCAGAGAACAGAACATGCCCCTGTACGTTGCCTTCAACGACCTCACCATAGCGTTCGATCTGGTCAGCAGAGAGGGCCTTTTCAAGATCCTGCCAAAGATAGGATGCCCACCAAAGTTGCAAAGCCTCATCGAATCATTTCACACCAACATGCAGGGGATAGTGCAGCACAATGGCAACGTCTCAGAGCCATTCAACATACGCAGTGGAGTGAAACAGGGCTATGTACTTGCGCCAACCATCTTTGGGATTTTCTTTGCTATGCTCCTGAGGTATGCCTTCAGCACAGCAACAGAGGGAATCTACCTGCACACAAGATCTGACGGCAGGCTTTTCAACCTCGCCCGCCTGAAAGCCAGAACCAAAGTACGCGAGGCTCCAATCAGAGACATGCTGTTCGCAGACGACGCTGCAGTCGCAACCCACACACAGCAGAAGCTTCAGACCCTGATAGACCGCTTCTCCCAGGCATGCAAGGACTTTGGGCTTACCATCAGCCTGAAGAAGACTAACGTCTTGGCGCAAGGCACGGAAGCACCACCAACCATCACCATCGACGACTACGAGCTGGAGGTCGTGAATCAGTTCACGTACCTGGGGTCCACGATCAGCAACAACCTCTCCCTTGATACTGAGATTGGCAAGAGGATTGGAAAATCAGCCTTCACACTCGCTCGCCTCACCACACAAGTGTGGGAGAATCCCACACTCTCTGTCAAGACAAAGATGGCAGTGTACAATGCCTGCGTCATCAGCACACTGCTCTATGGGAGTGAGACGTGAACAACATATGCCCGGCAGGAAAAGAGACTGAACTCCTTCCACTTGTGCTGCATTCGCCACATTCTGGACATATCCCGGCAGGACAAAGTGCCCAACACAGAAGTTCTGTCCTGCGCCAGCCTTCCCTCTATGTTCACTCTACTCAGGCAGCGCAGACTCCGCTGGCTAGGCCACGTTCACCATATGGAGGATGGCAGAATCCCCAAAGACATCCTCTATGGAGAACTGGCGACTGGTAGGAGAGATGTTGGCCGCCCACAGCTGCGCTTTAGAGATGTCTGCAAGAGAGACATGAAGGCCCTGGAGATCAACACAGAGAGCTGGAAGGACCTTGCAACGGACCGCTCCAAATGGAGAGGCACCCTGACCAGACAGCTCAAGGCAGGTGAAGAGAGACTGACTGCTGCAGCAGATGAAAAAAGGACCCACAGGAAGAACAGCCACAGACCCAGCAGCACGGAGACCACCCACAAGTGCGACCTGTGTGACAGGGACTGCCATTCGCGCATCGGCCTGTTCAGCCACAGGCGGTGCTGTTCCAGCAGAGTAGACATTTAGGATTGTCTTCCATGGTCATCATAGACCGACGGAGGCCGACGATATATATACAGTGGGGTGTGTATATATATATATATATATATATATATATATATATATATATATATATATATATATATATATATATATATATATATACGTGTGTGTGTATATATATATATACACTACCGTTCAAAAGTTTGGGGTCACCCAGACAATTATTTTGTGTTTTCTATGAAAAGTCACACTTATTTACCACCATGAGTTGTAAAATGAATAGAAAATATAGTCAAGGCATTGACAAGGTTAGAAATAATGATTTGTATTTGAAATAATTTTTTCCAGATACTCAACCTGCTCAAAGGAAGGTCAGTTTTATAGCTTCTCTAACCAGCTAAACTGTTTTCAGCTGTGCTAACATGATTGCACAAGGGTTTTCTAATCATCCATTAGCCTTCTGACGCAATGAGCAAACACATTGTACCATTAAAACACTGGAGTGATAGTTGCTGGAAATGGGCCTCAATACACCTATGTAGATATTGCACCAAAAAACGGACATTTGCAGCTAGAATAGTCATTTACAACATTAGCAATGTATATTAGATATTAGAGTGTATTTCTGATTAGTTTAGTTATCTTCATTGAAAAAAACAGTGCTTTTCTTTCAAAAATAAGGAAATTTCTGTCATGATGGCCGCCTGGCCGTCATCAGCATCATCATCATCAGCTGCGCTCACTCCAGCAGGTGGCAATCAGCGGGCTTTAAAAGCCCGACGCACGGACTGCTCAGCACGGAGTCGTCTGTCTTCCTTGCCGAGCAATGTGCCAAGATCACGACCGCGAGTCAAGAAACCAACGTCAAGTCAAGCCCTGCCACGTAAGCAAACCCAGCACTCATCATCTGCAAGTTCTATCCCCTGTGCACAGGTGGACCTCCCAGGCGGCGGACAATCCTCCTCAGCTGATGAGAAACAGCCTCCACCTCCCCGGAGTTCCTCCTCACCCCCGCAACGCCGGACACCTCGAGCACTACGTCACACGGAAACCAGGAGCCAGCCAAACTTACACTGTGGGACCTGCAAGTAAGCCCTGCTGCATATGCGCCGCTATTGTTGTTTGTACAGCAGTAACCTTTGTGCTTGTGTGTTTCCAGGGTTGCCAGGTCGCCACAAGACGTGCTCAGCTCCCATGACCAGATAGACACACATACACGCACTACACCTTCACTTTTACAATAAAAGATAATTGTTTGTATTCACTCGTGTCAGCGTCTGTCTCTTGGGTCGTAAATCATGTCAGTACGACTCCGTCAGGATGACCCAACAGACAGCGCACTGTCGCGCCGCTTAAACACTCTCAGCGCACGAGTTGACATGATTTCCCATCAACAGACGGTTATCTTAAATCAATTGACACTAATTAACAGCCGGCTGGATCGCCTGGAAGGACACCAGGCATTTCCCCCGGCCAGCGGGACGCCTTCTGCACCCGCAGCTACTGCTACTAGCCAAACAAACCCACCATCCGCACATCGCCTAACTCCCGTGCCAACCCCCGCTAGTTTTAGTGGAAAACTCGGGGAGGCACGAGGGTTTTTGCTGCAGTGCGAGTCTGTGTTTCTCCGCATCCTGGGGGACTTTGCCACTGATATGAATAAGATTGGATATATTATCAACTTGCTGGGAGGCAGAGCCTTAGATTGGGCTTATACCCTCATGGCCAAACCAAATTATCCACTTTTGACTTACCAGCAGTTCGTGGCAGAGTTCATGGAGGTGTTCGATCATGTTGACCGGGGCGCGGTGTTAACCGAACGGCTGCTCGGACTTCGGCAGGGCAGTAGGTCTGCCGCCGATTACTCCATTGATTTCCGGGTATTAGCTGCTGAGGTTGGGTGGGGGGAGCCAGCGCTCTGTGGAATCTTCCTCCGCAGCCTTAGCCCTGAGTTAAAGGATGAGTAAGCAGCACGGGATAAACCAGACAGGTTAGGGGAGCTAATCTCCCTCACCATCAGTCTAGATAGCAGGCTAAAGGAGCAAGCGGCCGAACGGTGAACAGCTTCCCGTTCGAGCAAACCTCGCCCTCGCTCCGTTAGGCCCTTCCTCCTCGCTCTGCCTTCGTCTGAGGAACTTCCGGAGCAGGAGGATATGATCGTGGGACAATCGGGGATTACAGCGTCTGAAAGACAGCGCCGCAGGGAGCAGGGGTTGTGTTTCTATTGTGGTAGTGGGTCACATGGAGTAGTGGACTGCCCGATTAAAAGGGGAGGTCCGTGGATCAAAGTAGGGGGATTCGCGGACAAAGATCAGGAAAAACCCCTCACTAGTTGCCACGTCCCCATTAGACTCCTTCACAATCACAAGGAACACACCACACATGCCTTAGTTGACTCAGGAGCTGAGCAAAATTTCATCTCCCGAGACCTGGCAACCCTGATAGGCCTCAGCTGTCAGCCCTTATGCTCCCCCGTTCATCTTGTCACCCTATCTAAGGCATCACTGACATCAGTTTCCCACCAGACGGCCCCTGTGTCTATAACAGTCTCTGGGAATCACAGGGAGGAAATACGGTTTCTGGTCCTGCCCATCTCCTCTTCACTCGTCATCCTGGGGTACCCCAGGCTCCGGCTGCACAACCCCACTTTCAACTGGCAAGTTGGGAGAATCACGGCGTGGAGCTCGTTCTGCCTGAGCGCCTGTCTTCAGTCAGCGGCGTGCGCCCCCTCGGTCCCGATGCTTCCTCCCTCGACGCCTCCTCCGGACCTGTCCAAGGTGCCTGACATCTACCATGACCTGGGTCCGGTGTTTAGTAAGTCACGGGCGCTGTCCCTTCCCCCCCATCGCCCGTATGACTGCGCTATCAGTCTTAAGGCTGGGGCCCCTCTCCCGGCGAGCCGCCTGTATAGCCTGTCAGCCCCGGAACGCGAGGCCATGGATACGTATATCAAGGAGTCCCTGGCTTCCGGTATCATCCACCCCTCGTCCTCTGCCGTAGGCGCAGGGTTCTTCTTCGTGGGGAAGAAGGACGGCTCGCTGCGCCCCTGCATGGATTTCCGGGGTCTCAATGATATCACAATCAAAGACAAATATACTCTCCCCTTGATGAACACTGCCTTCGATTCCCTCCAGGGGGCGTCATGGTTCACCAAGTTAGATCTACGGAATGCCTATCACCTGGTGCGCATCCGAGAAGGTGACGAATGGAAGACGGCTTTCCGGACCCCAAGCGGTCACTTTAAATACTTAGTGATGCCGTTTGGGTTAACCAACGCTCCGGCGGTGTTACAGCGCCTAATAAATGACGTCCTCCATGACTTTCTGAACTCCTTCGTCTTTGTGTACCTCGATGATATCCTCATCTTCTCGCGCACACTGGAGGAGCACCAGGTGCATGTACGGCGGGTCCTGCAGCGCCTCCTGGAGAATCAGTTGTTCGTCAAGGCGGAGAAGTGTGAATTCCACACGGATCGCACCTCCTTCCTGGGATTTATCATCGCTCGAAACCAGGTGCTTCCCAATCCGGACAAGGTCAAGGCGGTGGTGGACTGGCCCACACCTACATCTAGGAAACAGCTGCAGGGGTTTTTAGGTTTCACCAATTTTTACCGGCGTTTTGTGCCTAACTTTGGGAACATCGCCAGACCCCTGACTGCGCTCACATCCCCGAAGGTCCCCTTTCGCTGGAGTGAGGAGGCTGCTGCGGCATTTGAGAGACTGAAGGGAGAGTTCGCCTCGGCCCGTGTGTTGACCCAGGTGGATCCGGAGTTACAATGCCTGGTGGAGGTGGACGCCTCAGATTCGGGGGTGGGGGCTGTTCTCTCTCAGCGCTCCCTGACGGATGGGAAGATCTGACCCTGCGCTTACTTCTCTCATCGCCTAACACCTGCTGAGAGGAACTACAGCATTGGTGACAGGGAGCTGCTGGCTGTCAAACTTGCTCTGGAGGAGTGGAGGCACTGGCTGGAGGGGGCTGCCCAGCCATTTGTCGTTTGGACTGACCATCGCAACCTTGAATACCTCAGGACTGCCAAGCGGTTGAACGCACGTCAGGCCCGCTGGTCACTCTTCTTCGGTCGCTTTAATTTTACGATCACCTACAGGCCGGGAAGCAAGAATGGTAAGCCTGACGCCCTATCCAGGCAGTTTGACGTGCCATCCTCTGACGAACAGGAGGAGACTATCCTACCGTCTGCCTGTGTGGCGGGTGCGTTGACCTGGGGTATCTGCGATAAGGTCAGAAGAGCACAGGAGGTGGAGCCCGATCCGGGTGGGGGGCCCCCGGGTCGTCTATTTGTTCCCCGTTCTGTCAGAGGCCAGGTAATAGAGTGGGGTCATGCATCCAAACTAGCGTGCCATCCGGGTGTGAGTCGGACCATTGACCTCCTCCAGAGGACCTTTTGGTGGCCAGGGCTACGGAAGGATGTTAACAACTATGTCCGGGCCTGCGCCCAGTGCGCTACTGGGAAGACGTCATTATCGGCCCCGGCGGGCCTGCTGCACCCCTTGCCCGTCCCTTCCCGCCCCTGGTCCCATGTGGCCATGGACTTCGTGACCGGTTTGCCCCCCTCCGGCCACTTCACGACTGTTTTAACTATAGTGGATCGTTTTTCTAAAGCTGCCCACTTTGTGCCTCTCCGGGGGTTGCCATCAGCGCGGGAGATGGCGGACCTTCTCGTCCTTCACGTGGTTCGTCCTCACGGGATCCCCGCTGACATCGTTTCGGATCGAGGGCCACAGTTCGTGTCTCAAGTTGGAAAGCGTTCTGCACAGTACTGGGGGCTACGGCCAGTCTCTCCTCTGGATACCACCCACAGAGTAATGGCCAGTGTGAGTGGGCCAATCAGGAGCTGGAGGCTGCACTGCGATGCGTCATCTCTTCCTGCTCCTCTTCTTGGAGCACGTATCTCCCATGGATCGAGTACGCTCATAACACCACGGTGTCCTCGGCCACGGGGATGCCCCTCTTTAAGGCATCATCGGGGTACGATCCTCCTGTGTTCCCTGAGGAGGAGAGAGAGGTGGCAGTTCCATCTGTACAGGCTCACACCAGGCGTTGTTGGCGGATTTGGTCCATCACCAGCAGAGCCCTCCTGAGAACCATGGAACGCAACATTGAGGTGGCCATCCGTCACAGGAGGCCCGCCCTGGATTACAAGGTGGGTCAGAAGGTATGGTTGTCCACGAGAAACATCAGTGTGCCTGCCGAGAAGCGTAAGCTGACCAAGCGCTTCATCGGCCCTTTTGTTATTGCCCGCATTGTCAACTCTGTGTCTGTGAGTCTTGTTCTCCCCCATCACATGCGCATCTGCCCCACTTTCCACGTCTCCCAGGTCAAGTCCTACATCGCCGACTCGCTGTGCCCGCCGCCCGCGGCTCCTGTCCCCCCGAGGATGATCGATGGCCATCCGGCCTGGGGGGTGACAGCAATCCTGGATGTCCGCAGGAGGGGTCGGGGCCTCCATTATTTGGTGGACTGGGAGGGGTTTGGCCCTGAGCATCGCTCCTGGATACACCCTGCGTTGATCCTCGACAAGCAGTTGATCTGCGATTTCCATCGGGTGCATCCAGGTAGGATTGGGCAGGTGCCTGGAGGCACCTCTAGAGGGGGGACTACTGTCATGATGGCCGCCAGGCCGTCATCAGCATCATTATCATCAGCTGCGCTCACTCCAGCAGGTGGCAATCAGCAGGCTTTAAAAGCCCGATGCACGGACTCCTCAGCACGGAGTCGTCTGTCTTCCTTGCCGAGCAATGTGCCAAGATCACGACCGCGAGTCAAGAAGCCAATGTCAAGTCAAGCCCTGCCACATAAGCAAACCCAGCACTCATCATCTGCAAGTTCTATCCCCTGTGCACAGGTGGACCTCCCAGGCGGCGGACAATCCTCCTCAGCTGACGAGAAACAGCCTCCACCTCCCCGGAGTTCCTCCTCACCCCCGCAACGCCGGACATCTCGAGCACTACATCACACGGACACCAGGAGCCAGCCAAACTTACACTGTGGGACCTGCAAGTAAGCCCTGCTGCATATGCACCGCTATTGTTGTTTGTACAGCAGTAACCTTTGTGCTTGTGTTTGCAGGGTTGCCAGGTCGCCACAAGACGTGCTCAGCTCCCGTGACCAGATAGACACACATACACGCACTACACCTTCACTTTTACAATAAAAGATAATTGTTTGTATTCACTCGTGTCAGCGTCTGTCTGTTGAGTTGTAAATCATGTCAATTTCTAAGTGACCCCAAACTTTTGAACGGTAGTGTATATATATATACATATACACACACACACACACACACACACACACACACACACACACACACACACACACACATACATACATATATACACGTGGACAAAATTGTTGGTACCCCTCTGTTAATAAAAGAAAAACCCACAATGGTCACAGAATTAACTTGAATCTGACAAAAGTGGTAATAAATAAAAATTCTATGAAAATTAACCACTGAAAATCACACAATGCTTTTGAATTGTGGTTCAACAGAATTACTTTAAAAAACAAACTCATGAAACAGGCCTGGACAAAAATGATGGTACCCCTAGAAAAGATTGAAAATAATGTGACCATAGGGACATGTTCAACCAAGATGTGTCCTCTAATTAACATCACAGGTGTCTACAGACTTGTAATCAGTCAGTCGGCATATTTAAAGGGTGACAAGTAGTCACTGTGCTGTTTGGTGACATGGTGTGTACCACACTAAACATGGACCAGAGGAAGCAAAGAAAAGAGTTGTCTCAGGAGATTAGAAAGAAAATTATAGACAAGCATGTTAAAGGTAAAGGCTATAAGACCATCTCCAAGCAGCTTGATGTTCCTGTGACTACAGTTGCACATATTATTCAGAAATTTAAGATCCACGGGACTGTAGCCAACCTCCCTGGACGTGGCCGCAGGAGGAGACGGATAATACGAATGGTAACAAAAGAGCCCAGAACAACCTCTAAACACATTCATGGTGAACTCCAAGGTCAAGGTACATCAGTGTCAGATCACACCATCGGTCGTTGTTTCAGCCAAAGTGGACTTCATGGGAGACGACCAAGGAGGACACCACTGTTGAAAACAAATCATAAAAAAGCCAGACTGCAATTTGCCAAACTGCATGTTGACAAGCCACAAAGCTTCTGGGAAAATGTCCTATGGACAGACGAGACAAAACTGCAACTTTTTGGCAAGGCACATCAGCTCTATGTTCACAGACGCAAAAATGAAGCATACCAAGAAAAGAATACTGTCCCTACTGTGAAACATGGAGGAGGTTTGGTTATGTTCTGGGGCTGCTTTGCTGCATCTGGCACAGGGTGTCTTGAATCTGTGCAGGGTACAATGAAATCTCAAGACTATCAAGGTATTCTAGAGAGAAATGTGCTGCCCAGTGTCAGATAGCTTAGTCTCAGTCACAGGTAATTGGTCTTGCAACAGGATAATGACCCAAAACACATAGCTAAAAACACCCAAGAATGGCTAAGAGCGAAACATTGGACTATTCTAAAGTGGCCTTCTATGAGCCCTGATCTAAATCCTATTGAATATCTGTGGAAGGAGCTGAAACATGCCGTCTGGAGAAGGTACCCTTCAAACCTGAGACAACTGGAGCAGTTTGCTCATGAGGAGTGGGCCAAAATACCTGCTGAGAGGTGCAGAAGTCTCATTGACAGTTACAGAAATTGTTTGTTTACAGTGATTGCCTCAAAAGGTTGTGCAACAAAATATTAAGTTAAGGGTACCATCATTTTTGTCCAGGCCTGTTTCATGAGTTTGTTTTTTAAAATAATTCTGTTGAACAACAATTCAAAAGCATTGTCTGATTTCCATTGGTTAATTTTCATAGAATTTTTATTTATTACCACTTTTGTCAGATTCAAGTTATTTCTGTGATCATTGTGGGTTTTTCTTTCATTAACAGAGGGGTACCAACAATTTTGTCCACGGCTGTATATATATATTCTTATAGAACCAGTTCTATTATATCACCCCAATCTTTGTTTTACTTGGCTTCCTCAAAAAATATACCCACACCACTGGTAACCAGCAGAGTGGTAGCAGTAATATGTTCTACGAGGGCAGGCTGAAAAGTTCATAGGGGTGAAATTTGACCAAATGTGGTTTATTTTTCAATATAGTCTTCCCTTCAGTCCACACACTTCTTCCATCAGTTTTGCAGTGCTTAGATCCCTGCAGTTGAAAAATAAACCACATTTGGTCAAATTTGATCACCATGAATTTTTCATCCTATGAACTTCTCAGCCCCCACTTGAAAAAACGTTGGCCATTTTAATACGTTGGTTTGTGGCGACTGATTTGGTTTGGATCCAGTCTGCACCACCACCAACATCTGAGAGTCATTCTCAGCATTAGCAACATCACTTAAAATTTTGAAAAGTGGACAGCGTTAAATGTTCCCCTACATGTTAGACAAGTCCAAATGATGAGAAAACACTGATAGATGATTTTTTTTATTTAAAAAAAATAATTCTTGGAGGATTCTGAGCTTGTGTTGTCCTAACCTAGCTTGTCGTTTACATCTGTTACAGTGGATTACATGTTACCCTCTGGTTCCAGAGCATTTGTTTAACTGCAGACACCAAGATGGTACTCTACTGACAAAGGGCCCAGAGGCTTCACAACAGCTGAACATAATAAATCTAATGACCATATGTGTGTATTGCATATCAGCATACATGTATAAGTCGGTTATGCTGATTGCACTGCAGCATCTCTTTTTGGATTAAGAAATGAAACCATCCTTCCCATTTGCATGTTAAAGAATTCAGTGTGTGTGTCAGTTTTTAATTATAAAATCACATTTTTATGATATCTTTTCCATAGCTTCTGCCTTGACTTTCAAAGACTGCCTGTCAACAGAAGCATGTCACATTTACATAGTCAAAAGGCGTCGGGACACAACAGGCTTGCAGTATTTTATCTATTTAACCTGTCAATGAGGAAGAATGCAAGGCAAAGAGAAAGCCAGGAAATGAATTACAGAAGAAAATAGAGAGTCATCTATTGCTGGTGACAGAATACTTTCGGAATGGAGATAAGGAAATCCCATTTGTAGGAAACAGCCACTCAGCACTTTTCCACATAACCCGTTCACAGAGCGGGTCAGCCTGTGGGTCACCGAGATAGTGTTCCTTTGATGATGGTGTGCAAAATATATAAGTAACAGGATATTGTCAGTGTTTGAACATGGTTATCTGTGTATCTTGGAAAATGGAACTATTCCCTGTGGCACATTGCTCAATGTCAGTGATGGCAGGTTTATTAGTAGTAGTAGTAGATTAGTTTATTTGACAGGGACAGTGCAATAAACATAGACAATTAATCAAAGACAATCAATCTGATGTGTTGCACATAGAGTGTATAGCTATTAGCTAATTTGCAACTCTTGTCCCTGGATGGGCTTTAGAAAAAAGAATCAAGATAAAAAATATACACAATAACCACATACATCAATGCAGAAAAATTATAAATACACAATTATAAATATTATAAATATTATAAATACACAAATATAACAGCCTGACTCACATTTAACATAAATATTATAAATATTATAAATACACAAATATAACAGCCTGACTCACATTTAACACATATAACATAACTCACATTTGCCTATTTCAGGCCTTCCTCCCTCCGTCACTCACTATAAACAAACACATTTATTCCTTCCCTTCATTCACTCTCACTTTGCAGACAATTAATTCATACATGAGTACATTCTTGTTTATTTTTCAGCCAGTTTTTAACATTTTTTAGTGAATGTTTTAAAGTCCGTTATTATTTTAATTTCATTTGGCATTGTGTTCCAGATGTGACTGCCCTTTATAGAGAAAGCTGTTTGTCCAAATGTGGTTCTGCGGTGGAATATTTTACAGTTATTGTTAACAGAACTCCTGGTGGCTCTGCTGCTGTCCTGTCTTTGGACGAAACCAGCAAGTGGCTCGGGTGCTATAAGAAGTCACTGGAGTTTTTGTTGTTTTATAAACAGGGTTATTGGAACATTCAGCTGTAGTTCATATAGTACAGATACACTGTGTTTTTAGTACTTGCTGATCACAATTTTGCCGTTCCAGTAGAAAAGTTTTGATGTTGGAATATTCCCAGGCTTCAACAGGAAGAACAAAGTTTTTTAAGTTGTTTTGTTTT
The DNA here is from genome assembly GCA_020510985.1 of Pholidichthys leucotaenia. NCBI lineage: Eukaryota > Metazoa > Chordata > Actinopteri > Cichliformes > Pholidichthyidae > Pholidichthys > Pholidichthys leucotaenia. The sequence goes on along the minus strand of CM035842.1, from coordinate 370,138,841 downwards.
CCTCTTGACAGTTATTCCTTTATGAAACTTCTGTTGTCATTGAATTTCTGAACAAACATTTAGGGTCATATTATGACAGTCTAGTCAACAGTCTATTGTTAAGTCCAGAGTGCATTTATGGGTATGTCCAAGTCCATTTTGCTATTACAGCAGTGCAAAAATGGAATTTTGCCACTGGCAGAATATGCACATAAGTTGTCCTAATGCTCCTGATTATTCAGAGGTGTGTTTTGGGTCTAATGTGAAATAAACCAAATGCTGTCTTTGCTCTCATTCCTTTTAATGAACAGGCGTGCAAGATCGAAGGAATAATACTAATGTGAAACTGTTTAATTGGGAGGACTAATCTGTTTTGTACTGGGCACGATGCAGGTTTGTTCAGAAAGTGAAAATGTGTTTAAGGGCTATGCACAGCAAGGAGCTTAAAAGGAGTTTTTTTTTTTTTTTTTAAACCAAATTGTCCACAGCCCTGCTTGCGCTGTAGAGACATAATCATAATTATGCAGTAATGAGAGCTGTACAATTCAGAGATTATGCCAGTCTTTCTCTTTGCCCATAATTTTGACAGACAGTGTGTAAAAATTCCTTCAGTTATATTATCACAGGACATGGGAGACCTGGCATACCCCCAGTGCTGTCATCAAAACTCCTCCATGAAACCACGGAAGAGCAAGCTGTTCCTTCAGCAGATCTCAGCTTGAGGTCTATTAATGTTCCCTCCTATGGTGAAAGCAAAATTGATGTATTTTAAGTTTAAAAAATGTATGGATACTTTTATGTTAAATTATTCTGTTAAAAGAATGACAGTGAATGAGAAGGATAAAAAACAATAATGACAGATTTCGGCATTGTATGCTTTGACGTTGTGGTGGTGGTGTGTGTGTGTGTGGGGGGTGAGTCAGTCGGCCAGGGGTGACAGCGCTTTTCCCCGTTGTTGGGTACTCTGGTCCCTTTGCATGACAGCACAGTCAAGTCCGGTGGTTAAAAAGACTGTCAATGAGTAGCTCAATCCAGCGGGATGAAATCACCCTGAGAGTGTTCAGATCTCCTCACCATTGACCTTGACCTTAAGCACAGCCTAGATGCAGACCCATCTAAGGGTGCTTAAAGTCAAGGTCAGTGGCCTAGGAGGAGTAACATTTTTTTAATGAAATCATAATGCCCAGATCTCTCGACCTTTGGCAATGACTTTGACCTCAACCTGGATGCAGACCTACCTGAGGGTCACTGTGAGTGAGTTTGGTATGAATCAAGGTAATTACCTAGGAGGAGTAGTGTTTTTTCTAAAATCTCGCAAGTGTCCAGATCTCTTGACTTTCGACAATGATCATGAACACAACCTGGATGTAGACCCTCTTGAGGACCCTTGGAGTGAGTTTGGTGACCACTGGGGCAGTTGTCTAGAAGGAGTAGCAATTTTCATGAAATTACCTCAGTGCCCACATCTTCTGACCTTTGGCCTTGACCTCAACTTGGATGCAAACCCACTTGAGGATCTTTGTGAGTTAGTTTGGCATCAAGGCAATTTCCTAGGAGGAGTAATGATTTTTCTGAAATCATAAAGGTGCCCAGATCTCCTGATCTTTGACCTTGAGCACAACTTGGATGCAGACCCTCCGGATCTGGACCCCGAGAGGCCTCCATCCAGACCCCAAAGCCTTTTGGTACAATCTTGGGGAAAAAAAGGAGACTGCTTTGTTTTGGCTGAAAGAAAAAAAAGCAGAATTGAAAAACTATCAGCAGCCATCCGGACAGTTTATGGTGCGAGCCCCACAGAATGAAGTGCTGTTGTGAAATTGAGCGTATTTACCGTGGCACATCTGTCTCTGAATCTGCCGAGAGTGGTCCCTGCTGGAACGCAGGTGCCTAAAGATTCCCACATCTAGTTCGGACCTCAGCTGGGGAGGAGGATTGACTTATCGGACCTCTTGCAGTTTTAGTTGGTGACCCCTGCTGTAGATAGTCATAATAGGGCCTATAGATGCTATATTGCCCTTTACTTTTTGAGCATTTGACAAATGATAGCTGTTTAACTTTAAAATTATTTCTGTTCAGGGTGTGCCCCTTTTAATTATTGTCCCCACCACAGCAGGAATTAACAAAAGACAATTAAATGGAGAGTGGTCTTAGTCTATTAAATCCAGCTAATGAATTGTTTTGATACAAGCTGTAAATCTACAAAGTTGAAAATCAAAACTTGGAATTTGGGAGATGTTAAATCCAAAACAGGATGTTTAAGGATGTATTTTCCAATTAAGATTAATGAGGGGTGTTAAAACTATAGTTAACATTCAATACAAATATCATATTATGGAAGTTAGGTTATTTCACACCTCAGGCTGCACGGTGGCGCAGTGGTTAGCACTGCGGCAGCACAGTTTACCCTTGGCCGGGGGATTGTGGGGATCGTGGGATCGTGGGTTCGATCCCAGCCCCCGACCAACAGTGATCTGTGTGGAGTTTGCATGTTCTCCCCGTGTTGCGTGGGTTTACTCCGGGATTTCTCCGGTTTCCTCCCACATGCCAAAAACATGCATGTTAGGTTAATTGGCTGTTCTAAATTGTCCCTAGATATCTGTTTCCTATAGGCCCTTAGAATAGAGGGTTAGTATTAATGAAAGCGCTTTGAGTGGTCTTTGTGACTAGAAAAGCGCTATATAAGTGCAGGTTAGTTAGTTAGTTAGTTAGACAGAGACAATGAATACACATGGGAGAACAATGCCCAAGAGGGTGAGAGGGGGTTGAATGAAGTGTAGCGTAAATATCATGCTGTGTATGAGGAAGTGCCTTGAAGCTTGTGAAGGTGACTTGATATATAGAGAGGAGTGCTTGCTGTAACCAGTCAGTCTGTTCTGTGCTTGTGAGATGTGAGTGTGTAATAAATCGTCTGACATGAAGCTGCCTCTTCATTTACACACTCCACAATATAAGCAATATAATGATGTATTCAAATCCATAGGCTGAGACATTGCTTTTGCTTTAATCAACATCAAGGCCACGTTGTCAAAGATGCCACAAGCTTCAATAAAGTATGCGGATGATAACCAAAGGCAGGGAAACCCCAGCATCTCAAAATGCATGCCAATGCAGAGGAAGGCATTGGGTAGTTGCAAAACGTGATACTGTTTTTTGAAAGTCTGGGGTGTCGGCACAGAAACAGGCATTGCGTAAGCTTGAATTTTGTGGTGGATGTTGTTTAGAGGCATGCAGCAAATCAGTTTGCTGTTCCAAAATGTGCAATCTCAGTTCACCCCTTTGCTGTCAGCAATGCAGTGGATATAAAAAGTCTACACACCCCTGTTCAAATGCCAGGTTTTTTGTGATGTAAAAAAAAAAATGAGACCAAGATAAATCATTTCAAAATGTTTCCCACCATTAATGTGGCCTACAACCTGTACAACCCAATTGAAAAACAAGCTGAAATCTTTTAAGGGGAAAAAATAAATAAAAACTTACAATAACCTGGTTGCATAAATATGCACACCCTGTTATAACTGGAGATGTGGCTGTGTTCAGAATTAACCAATCACATTCAAACTCATATTAAATGGGAGTCATCACAAACCTGCTATGGCTGTGTAGTTGTGCATGTACATGTTGGACATATGAGAGATACACTACCGTTCAAAAGTCTGGGGTCACTTAGAAATTTCCTTATTTTTGAAAGAAAAGCACTTTTTTTCAATGAAGATAACTTTAAACTAATCAGAAATACACTCTATACATTGCTAATGTGGTAAATGACTATTCTAGCTGCAAATGTCTGGTTTTTGGTGCAATATCTAGATAGGTGTATAGAGGCCCATTTCCAGCAACTATCACTCCAGTATTCTAATGGTACAATGTGTTTGCTCATTGCGTCAGAAGGCTAATGGATGATTAGAAAACCCTTGTGCAATCATGTTAGGTCTGCAATGCTGTAATTGCTGCAAATGGAGGATTCTTTGACGAAAGCAAAGATTGAAGGAAAAAAATATTATTTCAAATACAAATCATTATTTCTAACCTTGTCAATGTCTTGACTATATTTTCTATTCATTTTACAGCTCATGGTGGTAAATAAGTGTGACTTTTCATGGAAAACACAAAATAATTGTCTGGGTGACCCCAAACTTTTGAACGGTAGTGTATGCTGACAGCACATATGTGATTTAACCTCACGATGAAGGAGACGCAGAGCCTAGGACACGAGACGCAGAGTCTAGGACACCTGCGGAGGACAGCGAGACAAGTCAATAGGTGTGGACAGAAGACTCCCTGACCTCTGAGGCTCGAGAGGAGAGAGGGGGGGAGTAATGTAAATAAAGGGATTATGAATGTGAATAAAGGGATTATGATGGAGATGTGTGACCTCCCCTGCGAGGGAGATTTCTTGATGTGAGAATGTTTAAAGGTGAAGATTGTGGTGTGTTTCCCCCTCTTTGTTCGCTGTTCAAGAATGAGAGCAGACTGTGGGAATGGATGCTTGAAATAAACTTGAATTAAATGCAATTCAGTTTCGTTATTCAAGGCTCCCTACAATTGGTGACCGACGACGTTGAGAATGACCGGAGAAGGTCTCAGGGTCCCGGACTCACAGAGTTCGGTTCTGGCGAGCGCAGTGGCCGTCAAGCTGCCTGATTTCTGGCAGGATAACCCACAGTCGTGGTTCCTGCAAGCGGAGTCGCAGTTTGCGCTCGCAGGAGTAACGGTGGATGACACTAAGTTCCACCATGTCATCGTTAAACTGGATAACAGCACAGCTCGGTGCGTGCAGAGCTTGGTGGAGCAGCCACCCGCTACCGGCAGGTACGACAAGCTGAAATCCACCCTCGTTAAGTTTTTCACCCCCTTGGCCGAAGTGAGGGCGAGGAGGATTCTGTCTTTGCTAGACCAAGGAGGACACAGGCCGAGCACCCTGATGGAGGATATGATACAGCTGAGAGGGTCGGACAACGATGATTTCCTTTTCCAGTTCATCTTCCTCTCCAACCTCCCGATGCATGCGAGAAGCACGCTGGCCGGCAAGAAGTGTCACACCCCGGAGGAGTTCCGGGAGCTGGCCCAGGAAGCAGACGGGATTCTGGACGCCTGCGGCGGGCAGGCAACCACAGCGGCGACCCAAGACAGCGGGGAGCCAGAGGCGGCAGACCCAGGCGGCAGACCCAGGCTGGCCGACGACGGCAGCAGCACGGCCGCGACGAGGTGGAGCCAATGGTCCGGTGGCAGAGGCGCGGCCCCGACACAGCGGAGGAGAGGATCTCTGCTTTTACCATCGGAGGCTCGCTGATAGGGCGCGCAGGTGCGTGCCGCCCTGCAACTTCAAGAGTTCGGGAAACGGCAAGACCGGGGGTCGCTAGCAGCTTCGACTCTCGGAGAAGGCAACAAGCTGCTCTACATCACGGATACGAGCTCCGGACGAGAGTTCCTCATAGACACCGGAGCCCAAGTGAGCTTCATCACCCCAACATACGTGGACCGGGCGGCTCGACCCCGCGGTAGCGGAGCTACGGCGGCAAATGGCTCGAGCATCAACACCTACGGGAAAAGGACCTTGCCTTTATGCTTACATGGCCGCACATATGAATGGACTTTTGTAATAGCGGCGGTGAGTTTCAACATGTTGGGCGCGGATTTTTTGTGCTCACACAATCTGTTAGTTGATCTTGCTAATAGACGGCTGGTAAATGCACTCTCTTTTTACTCTCTCCCCTGTTCAGCTCGAGTGTCCCCGCCACCAGTACAGACCCACGTCGCTACAGCAGGTGGTAAGTTTCACACACTCCTCACCCAATTTCCAGCGCTCACTGTGCCCACTTTTTCGGCGACGGTCGCAAATCACGGGGTGGAACATTTTATCCCTACATCTGGCCCTCCAGTGTTTGCAAAGGCTCGGCGCTTGGATGCAGTTAAGCTCGCTATAGCACGCGAGGAGTTCGCCAGCCTAGAGAGGCTGGGCATCGTTCGTAGGTCAAAAAGCCCGTGGGCTTCGCCGCTGCACATGGTTCCGAAAGCCGATGGCTCCTGGAGACCGTGTGGCGATTACCGCAGGCTAAACAATGCTACGGCGCACGATCGTTATCCCATCCCGCACATTCGGGACTTTTTGGTGCACCTGGCGGGGGCACGCATTTTTTCAAAGATTGATCTGGTTCGCGGCTATCACCAAGTCCCCGTCCAACCGGGGGACATTCCTAAAACAGCGGTAATAACCCCGTTCGGACTTTTCGAATTTTTACGCATGCCGTTTGGTCTCAAAGGGGCGGCGCAAACGTTTCAGCGGATGATGGATGCCGTGTTACACGATCTCCCTTTCGTGTTTGTGTACCTCAACGACATTTTGGTCGCGAGTACTTCAGAGGACGAACACGAAAAGCACCTCACAGCAGTTTTTAGGAGGCTGGGAGAGCACGGCTTAATAATTAACCCAACCAAGTGCCAGTTCGGCGTCGAGCAGATCGATTTTTTGGGTCATCGCGTCTCCCCAGAGGGAGCGGTCCCGTTACCAGATAAAGTACGCGCGGTAGCGGATTTTCCCCGGCCACAAATGGTCAAATCACTGCAGGAATTCTTGGGGATGGTGAATTTTTATAACCGATTCCTGCCCCACGCAGCTCAAATCATGCAACCGTTATATCCATCCATCCATCCATCCATCTTCTACCGCTTTTCCGGAGGTCCGGGTCGCGGAGGCAGCAGTTCAAGCAGAGAAGCCCAGATTTCTGGATTTCTGGGCTTCTCTGCAACCGTTATATGCCGCGCTCAAAAAGCAAAAACCAACCCAGGCGGTCGAATGGTCCCCGGAGCGGGAGCGCGCATTCACAGAGGTTAAAAAAGCCTTGGCTGACGCTGCGCTCCTGGCCCACCCAGACCCGGCAGCACGTATCGCGCTGACGACAGACGCTTCAGATTTAGCCATAGGGGCCGTTATTGAGCAACAGGTCGCCGGAGTTTGGCAGCCGTTGGCTTTCTTTAGCAAATCCTTAAGCGCGGCTGAGCGAAAATACAGCACGTTCGACAGAGAACTGTTGGCGCTGCATTTGGCTATTCGTCATTTCCAGTTCTGGCTGGAAGGACGGTGCTTCACCGCTTATGTGGACCACAAGCCGCTCACATACGCCATGGCCAAAATTTCAGACCCATGGTCAGGCAGGCAGCAGAGGCAGCTGGCCGCGATCTCAGAATTTACCACTGACATTAGGCACGTTGCGGGCAAATTCAATGTAGTAGCAGATTGTCTCTCGCGCGCGGTCACGACTCCACCGCGCGCAGAGGCAGAACGGGCCACCGTGACCGCGCCGCAGGAGAGCGGCGCGGTGGCGCGCGCAGCCCCGGTGCACGTGGGTATAGATTACGCAGCCATGGCAGCGGACCAGGGGGCGGACGCAGACGTGCGTGCGCTCCAGTCTGGACCAACAGGGTTAAGGCTGGAGAGCAAGTGTTTACAAACCGGTATGCCCCCCCGATCTGCGATGTGTCGACGGGGCGCCCGCGTCCGGTGGTTCCGGCCGCTTGGCGCCGCCGTGTTTTTGACTCGGTCCACTCACTGGCACACCCGGGGGTCCGCGCGTCGGTGAAAATGGTAGCGGAAAAGTTTGTTTGGCCGTGCCTGCGCAAGCACGTGAAGGAATGGGCAAAAACCTGCATGTCCTGTCAACGGGCCAAAATTCACAAGCACACAAGAGCCCCATTAGAACCGTTTCGCATTCCAGCCAGAAGGTTCGACCACGTGCACGTCGACCTCGTGGGCCCCCTACCGGCATCACAGGGGTTCACGCATCTTTTGACAATGGTGGACCAAACCACACGTTGGCCGGAAGTGGTCCCGCTGGCGACGACCACGGCCGCGGAGGTGGCTCGCGTTTTTTTAACGGCTTGGGTGGCGCGCTTCGGGGTTCCGTCGGACATTACGTCCGATAGAGGGCCTCAATTCGTCTCTGAGCTGTGGTCAGCGATGGCCAACGGCTTGGGAGCCAAAATTCACCGCACTACGGCTTACCACCCTCAGGCTAATGGTTTATGCGAGCGTTTTCATAGGTCTTTGAAGGCAGCACTCAGAGCGTCGCTCATGGATGCAGATTGGGTAAATAAACTACCATGGGTTTTATTAGGGTTGCGTTCTGCGCCCAAAGAGGACTTAGACGCCTCCCCAGCGGAGCTGGTGTTTGCACAACCTCTTAGGCTGCCAGGCAAGTTTTTACCAGAGCACCCAGAGCCCCCACCTCTCCCGGCTCTGGGACCGTTAGTTGGCACGGGAGCAGACACGCTTCCGGGTCCGGTGCATCACGCTTTTCCACGAGTTTTCGTCCCCAAAGCTTTGAAAAATGCTGAGTTCGTTTTTGTCAGGCCTGAAGCCCTAAAAGCAACACTCAAACCACCTTACGAAGGGCCATTTCGAGTGCTGGAGGCAGGTGATAAGCAATTTGTGCTAGATTTTGGAGACAGAAAAGAGACCTGCTTTTGTCATGAAGGACGGGTCTGTACCAGTCGCGAGGGCGCCTTGACGAGGCAGGCCCCCGCAGGGGGCAAATAATCACTCTCTCCCTCAGTAAACAGAGCCGGAGCAGAAAGGCACCGCAGGCAAGGCGGGGCCAACTCACAGCAGATTCGGCAGACGGTTGAAGCCCAGGCGGCGCACAGACTGAATGTTAATGTTGATTATACAGTAGTCAGTAACATGTTATTGAATTTTAGGGAATAGTCCATTCTTCATCGTTTGGGGGGGGGGTTATATGGCTGTGTAGTTGTGCATGTACATGTTGGACATATGAGAGATATGCTGACAGCACATATGTGATTTAACCTCACGATGAAGGAGACGCAGAGCCTAGGACACGAGACGCAGAGTCTAGGACACCTGCGGAGGACAGCGAGACAAGTCAATAGGTGTGGACAGAAGACTCCCTGACCTCTGAGGCTCGAGAGGAGAGAGGGGGGAGTAATGTAAATAAAGGGATTATGAATGTGAATAAAGGGATTATGATGGAGATGTGTGACCTCCCCTGCGAGAGATTTCTTGATGTGAGAATGTTTAAAGGTGAAGACTGTGGTGTGTTTCCCCCTCTTTGTTCGCTGCTCAAGAATGAGAGCAGACTGTGGGAATGGATGCTTGAAATAAACTTGAATTAAATGCAATTCAGTTTCGTTATTCAAGGCTCCCCACACCTGCCACCATTAAAAGTGCCTCTGATTAACCCCAAATAAAGTTCAGCTGTTCTAGTAGGCTTTTCCTGACATTTTTGTTGTCACATCTCACAGCACAAGCCATGGTCCGCAGAGAGCTTCCAAACCATCAGAGGTATCAAATTGTTCAAAGGTATCTGGCTGTTTAGTACATGTGTCAACAAGCTCCCGTCTTCTTCATATGTCTGGGCTATGGGGTAGGGTGGCAAGAGGGAAGCCTTATCTTATGAAGAAAAACATCCAAGCCCGGCCACATTTTGCAAAAACACATCTGAAATCGCGGTGGCGGAGTGGTTAGCACTGTGGCAGCAAAGCAACTCACCCTTGGCCGGGGGATCCTGGGTTCAATCCCATCCCCCGACCGACAGTGATTTGTGTGGAGTTTGCATGTTCTCCCCGTGTCTGTGTGGGTTTACTCCGGGATTTCTCCGGTTTCCTCCCACATGCCAAAAAAAACATGCAAGTTAGGTTAATTGGCATCAAAACTGGGGATTCTAAATTGTCCTTAGGTATGACTGTGAGAGTGAATGGTTGTCTGTCTCTCTGTGTTGGCCCTGCGATGGACTGGCGATCTGTCCAGGGTGTACCCTGCCTCTCGCCCAAAGATGCTGCGATAGGCTCCAGCTCCCCCGCGACCCAAAAAGGATTAAGCGGAAGAAGATGAATGAATGAATGACATCTGAAATCTCCCAAACACGTGTAGGAAAATGTGTTATGGTCCAATGACACCAAAAGGTACACTACCGTTCAAAAGTTTGGGGTCACTTAGAAATTTCGTTATTTTTGAAAGAAAAGCACTTTTTTTCAATCAAGATAACTTTAAACTAATCAGAAATACACTCTATACATTGCTAATGTGGTAAATGACTATTGTAGCTGCAAATGTCTGGTTTTTGGTGCAATATCTACATAGGTGTATAGAGGCCCATTTCCAGCAACTATCACTCCAGTGTTCTAATGGTACAATGTGTTTGCTCATTGCATCAGAAGGCTAATGGATGATTAGAAAACCCTTGTGCAATCATGTTAGGTCTGCAATGCTGTAATTGCTGCAAATGGAGGATTCTTTGACAAAAGCAAAGTTTGAAGGAAAAAATTATTATTTCAAATACAAATCATTATTTCTAACCTTGTCAATGTCTTGACTATATTTTCTATTCATTTTACAACTCATGGTGGTAAATAAGTGTGACTTTTCATGGAAAACACAAAATAATTGTCTGGGTGACCCCAAACTTTTGAACGGTAGTGTGGCGGTTTGTGGAAAACCCCCACAAACAGACTAAGGACAGACAGCTCGCTACTCCTGGTTTTTTCCGCTACACTACTGTGATAATGTTACCTTTCATGCATTGTGTTCATGCGTCCTGTCCTTACTGTGACCTAGAGACTCAGATCAATATGTAGATGTGCCTGTTAACCTCTTTGTTCTGCAGCTGGAGCAGAGTCTAGCAAATCTGCCTATTGTGATTTATGTCTCACAAATGCAAATATGTCATGCCTGTTCTGCAGTCCCTTTGATCAGACCAACCGCTGTGAATCTGCTTTGATGTATTGTTTGAGTTGGGTATAAATACTGCACAGGTTCTGTAACACTTCCTCTCACTCTCACTTCAACCTCTGCTGCAGACACGCACTCTGTGTCTTCTTCTCTGAGAGCCAGAGGATCCCCATCCAGCCTGCACACACTTGGGCTGGAGAGGGGATCCCGTGACGGCGGTATGATAATAAAACTCTACTTAAAACCTCCAACAACGCCGCCTTACTTCATGCCGCCGCACTGGTGACCCCGACGCTGAAACGAACACGCTGCCAGCGTAGCGAGCTGTCTGTCCTTAGTCTGTTTGTGGGGTTTTTCCCCAAACCGCCACAGGTAGTGTATATTTGGTGCAAACACAACACTGCTCATCACCAAAAGAACACCATACCTACAGTGAAGCACGGTGGTGGAACCATCTTGCTTTGGGGCTGTTTTTCTTCAGCTTGAACTGGGGCCTTAGTCAAGGTGGAGTGAATTATGAACAGTTGAAATACCAGTCAGTGTTGGCACAAAGCCTTCAGGCTTCTGCTAGAAAGCTGAAGATGAAGAGGAACTTTATCTTTCAACATGACAATGACCCAAAGCACACATCCAAATCAACAAAAAAATGACTTCACCAGAAGAAGATTAAAGTTTTGGAATGGCCCAGCCACAGTCCAGACCTGAATCCAATTGAACATCTGTGGGGTGATCTGAAGAGGGCTGTGCAGAGGAGATGTCCTCACAATCTGACAGATATGGAGGGTTTCTGCAAAGAAGAGTGGGAAAATATTGCCACATCAAGATGTGCCAGGCTGATAGACTCCTACCCAAAAAGATTGAGTACTGTAATAAAAGCCAAAGGTGCTGCAACAAAATATTAGTTTAAGGGCGTACATATTTATATAACCATGTTATTGTAAGTTTTTTATTTTTTACTTTTCCACTTAAAAGATTTCAGTTTGTTTTTCAATTGGGTTGTACAGGTTATAGATCACAATTAATGGTGGAAAAAGTTTTGAAATGATTTATCTTGGGCTCATTTTTTTTACATCACAAAAACCTGGCCTTTGAACAGGGGTGTGCAGACTTTTTATATCCACTGTATGTCAGCTAGATATAAAGCCTACATTTAGTGTTATTTTTTTATGTGAGACTGTTATTGTGCTGTAAAATGGAATTAAAGTTAAAAACTGCCATCCACAAACCAGAAAATGTGTGGATGTTGGTGGTGTTGCATACCACTTGTGCTGCTCCAGTTCTAGGAATGCCTTTCACTATAGAAAAACATTATCCACCTGTCACTATGTAAACTGTTTATTTATAACTGTTAATTTATAGCACTGAATTTTAATATTCCCTGCGATGGACTGGTCATCCTAGCGGCTGCCCCGGCCTTGGATGCGCTCTGCAGAGCGTGCCCAAATGCCAAGTCACCAAAGATGCTGGGATAGGCTTCAGCCCCCCCCCCCTCCTCCACATGACCCGAAAGGATTAAGCAGTAAAAGATGGATGGATGGATGGATGGATGGATGGATGGATGGATGAATTTTAATGTTATTGTTAGATATTAGCTTAGATGCAGCATTAGCAAATACAGTAGTACTGTAATGTAAGAGTTTCTCATTTAGCACCCCAGACGCAAATTGAATGAGCACACAAAACCCTGATTGGTTGGAAGTTTAATATATTGCATATACATACATACATACATACATACATACATACAGTACAGGAGACAATAATCCTTCATGCAAGATGTTGTAGCAGTCGTCCCTAGATTAGCATTTGGACACAAGTTTAAAGAGCATTTTCACATATTTTTGTCCGTATTTTGCAATCGACATATAAGTTAAGCTATTTTTGTGACATTCCATGTGCATGCCATGGCTACTGTATATCTAGCAGACAACTACGACCTTTTCACCCTGGCTCCATCTTGTTATGTCAGTGATTTGATAAACCTTCAAAAATCTGCTTTTCGTCATTGCTAGTACTTATGTTTTTTTTTTTTTTATTTAAGTTTTTGTAAAGGGTATACAGGTCGTTACAGCAATGCAGTGTTTACATTTTCATCACATGTTCCCTTATTTCCTGATATCTGACAACATTGGAAGATTAATTCTTACAACACCCCTTATTTTTTTTTTTTTTTAAAGTGAAAGAAAAAGTGAAAAGAGAAAAAAAAACAAACAAAAAACAAATAAAAAAAACAAACAAACCAGTAAAAAACAAACAAAAAGAAAAAGTAAGTAAATAAAGATAAAAGAGCATCTGAGCAGCTTTGGAACAAAGAGAGGAACCATTATTGAAATGGTATTTGTCAAAGATTAGATCTAATGGAAGACACATATGCGGTCCAGGGTTGCCAAAAGCTCATGAACCCATCCATGTCCTGTCTCAGTGCGAATGTCAACTTTTCCATCGAGTAAATGTCTTGGATCACGTTAGTCCAATCTTCAGGTGTAGGACAGTCCTTCAACATCCATTTTTTAGTTAGAGCTTTTTTGCTTGCCAATATTAAAACATTGAATAAGTATTTTTCTCCTCGTCTTTCCAGTGAGTCCGGTAGTAAACCCAAATACAAAGTTACAAAAGAAAAGGGAACTGTAATTTTGAATATTTTCCCCAATATTGTCTGTACATTGGTCCAATATTGGTGGATAACTGGGCATGACCAAAACACATGAAAATGATTTGCAGTCTTTTCACCACACAAGCGCCAACAGTTCAATCCCTTATGGGTAAATTTGTTTTGTGCAGGTGTTCTGAAAAATCTTGCCAAGTTTTTCCATCCAAATTCTCTCCACTGCAGGGATGAGGTACTTTTCCATTGCTGTTTATTTAGCTTTTCCCATATTTCCAGATGTAAAGTGAAATTCCCCTCTTTTTCCCATCTCTCTTTTATATAAGATGTGTTGTCTCCTTTTAAGTCTTGAAGACCTTGGTATATTTTAGAAATGTATCTGATCCCTGGGATCCCTTTATATGCCATTAAGAAGACCTTCAGAACACCTGACTGGGCCCTTTCCAAAACCTCCTTTTTAAGTATATTGTTTATGTGGTGTCTAAGCTGGAAGAACCTGTAAAGGTCTTGATTTATTAGGCCTTGTTTTTTCAAATCTTCAAAACTTCTTAAGATTTGCCCTTTAAAAAAATCGTAATATTTTATCAGCCCCTTCTCCTTCCACTTTTTAAATCTGGTGTCTGTTTTATTAGGAGTAAAGTCCTGATCATAGGCGATCCATTGCAGAAGTCGATAGGGCTCTTTAGTTTGATTCTCTCTGACTATCTTAAACCAAATTTTTAGCGGGGTCTCTATCCACGGGTTAGTGTTATTCAAAAGCTTAGGTAAGACATTGTTCCCTATTATCGCCTGTAGGGGGATGTCACTTGTTATTTGGCATTCGATCTCCTTCCATTGTGCAGAGTAGACTGGGTTACATATCTCTACTAAAGTTTTAATTTGTGCGGCTTTAAAGTAGTCCCTGATATTTGGCAGCGCGAGCCCACCTTTGTCTTTGTTTAGCTGTAGGGTTCTATATCAGATTCTAGGTCTCATGCCCTGCCATATGAATCTTGAGATCCTTCTGTCCAGCTCCTGCCATGTTTTATTGGGAGGTTCTACCGGTATTGTTTGGAAAAGGTATAGAAGACGTGGAAGTATATTCATTTTGACTGCTTCAATTCTTTGTGCAATACCCAAGAATGGTATCATATTCCATCTTGCTAGGTCAGATTTTATTTTTGTCACCAGTGGATCATAGTTTAGTGATATAATTTTGTTGAGTTGTTTCGGGATATTGACCCCCAGATATTTCATAGATTCCGACTCCCAGTTAGTTTTGAGTTTGCTTAGTGAATAATGATTTGGGTCATAGTTGAATGTTAAAACTTGGGTTTTATGCATATTTAATTTGTACCCCGATAAATCTCCATACTCTGAAAAAACTGAGGTTAGTTCTGGTAAAGAAGTGTCCGGCTGCCCTAGGTATATTAAAATGTCATCAGCAAAGAGTGCTATTTTATGTTCCTTCTGACCAAGTGTAATACCTTGAATTTTTTGGTTTTGTCTTATCCATTGGCTCAGAGGTTCTATGAAGATTGCAAAGAGCAGTGGAGACAGGGGGCAGCCCTGACGACATCCTCTTTCCAGTTCAAAAGATGATGATAAATTACCGTTAATCCTTATTTTAGCTGTTGGTTTTTTATATAATGCCTGTATAGTTCTAATGAAGTTGTTATGAAAATTGAAACTGGATAAGATTCTGTATAGAAAAGACCAGTCAACCGAATCGAATGCTTTTTCAGCATCTAATCCTAATATGACTGCATTTAAGTTATATTTTTTTATATGATGAATTATGTGTAAAGTGCGTCGAATGCTGTCTTGTGTCTGTCTTTGTCTTATAAAACCTGTTTGGTCTAAATGAATTAGGTCTGTCAGTATATTCTCTAACCTTTTGGCAAGGATAATGGTAAAAAGCTTATAGTCCTGATTTAGTACACTGATTGGTCTGTAGTTGGAGCACTCTAGTTTATCCTTTTCAGGTTTAGGTATAACTGCAATGACCCCTTCTCTCCAGGAGGGGGGGATTTCCCCTGTGTGGAGGACATAATTAAATGTTTTCAGGAGGAGAGGAGATAGTTGCTGTTTAAAGGTTTTGTACCACTCTGCTGTATAGCCATCAGCTCCTGGGGATTTGTTAGCTTTAAGTTTCATAATTGCTTTTTCCAATTCTTTAGGATGTATTTCTGACAGTAGTGTTTTATTTTGTGACTCCGTAAGTTGGGGAAGGTTTAATGTGTTTAGGAATGCCTCGGATGCATTTTTATGTTTTTTGTGGGAGTATAAGTTCTTATAGTAATTCTCGAAGTTTTTAAGAATATCCTGAATTCTGAATTTTATTTCCTTTGATACTGGGTCTCTGATTTTGTAGATTGCTCTTTCTGTTTGATGTTTCCTCAATTTATAGGCTAGCAATTTTGCCGATTTACTGCCTGCTTCATAGTATTTTTGTTTCAGAAATGTAAGTTTCTTCTGGATTTCTATTGTGTAGATCTCATTTATTTGGTTTTTAATTTCCTTAATCTTGAGCGAGTCAGTAGAATGAGTGTTGCCTTTGTGTTCTTTTTCTAGGTTCCTAAGTTCTGACTCTAATGTGGATAGTTTTTCTTGTCTTAGTTTCTTTTGGGTTGCCAGTTTTGCAATAATCTTTCCTCTTATTACAGCTTTACATGCATCCCACAGTATTAAAGGGGATACTTCTCCATTATCGTTATCTTCCAAATATCTGAGAATATCTGACTCCAATTCATCTTTCAATGGTCCTTTCAGGACATTTGAATTTAACCTCCAAGAAAATGTATTATTTGTGTATTTTTGGATATTTAAGTCCATGTAGATCGGACTGTGGTCGGAGAGATCCATCAGTCCTATTTTACATGTTTTTACTCTACCAATGTCTCTATTAAACATAAAAAAATAGTCAATCCTTGAGTAAGATGAATGTGGAGTTGAGTAAAATGTATAGTCTTTTACACTGGGGTTGAGTTCCCTCCACACGTCACAGACTCCCAATTCTTTTAGTAGCATCCGAGTATTCCTGTTTTGGGTGTTATTTTGATGTGGGGAATTACCAGAAGCATCCCAGTATGGATTCAGTCTAAGATTGAAGTCCCCACCACATATCACTAAACCTTGAGCTTTAGTTATCATTAGGTCGAATACATTTTTATAAAATTTCCAGTTAGCCCCTGGGGGAGCATACACATTCAGCAGGGTGATATCTTCTCCCTCTAGCCGCCCAGTTACCAAACTGTATCTCCCTTCTTTATCTTTGTGTTCTGATTTTTTTTCAAATGTAATTTTGGTTGATATCAATGTTGCTACTCCCCTCCTCCTCCCTGATTTATATGAAGATGAAGAGATCATTTTAAACCCTTGTCTACTGAGTTTATTGTGTTCCACGTCTGTTAGGTGGGTTTCTTGTAAAAGTATTATTCCTGCTTTGTCTTTTTTCATTTTGCCTAGAATCTTGGATCTTTTAACTGGATTCAGGATTCCTTTTACATTATATGAAATTATTTTGGTTACACCCTGTTTCTCCATTGTGTTGTTTTGTTTAGTATGACTGTGTGGTGGCCCTCTTTTGTGCTACTCAGAAACTGAAAGAACATTAAAAACAAGAAAAACATTAAGAACATAGTGTAAAAAACTTTAAAACAAAAAGCTGTCAAAAGAACTTCCTGAGCTGAGGTCTTTTTAAAGACCCTGTAAGAGCCTTGATGGAGTGAAGGCTCTGAGGGAAATTCCTCAAACTCTGTTACGTGTTGAGGGCCCTCTCTTACCACTGAAAGTTGTCCCATGCTTTTAACGTGAGTTTCAGAACCCAATCCAAACTTGTAATGATTTTTTTTTTTTTCCTTTTATGCCTAAACCCTGTGAAATTGTGTGCACCCTCCCACCCCCATCACATCAAACATTCACGCAAAAACAGTATTTGTTAGTATGAGGAGAACATGTGGATTATTGTCACATTTCTATTTTAACAAGTTTTTTTTTTTGTTTTTTTTTTATTACAAAGACTTATTTGTTTCAAATAATATGATTGTTCCATGAAATGTTTTACCACATGCTGAATATGCATCTCCTTTAATGTTTGTTACCTTGTATGAGGGGGGATGGATGTGCGGATTGATTCAAGAGGAAAAAAAAAAAAAAGGTCGCTATTCCAACCTGAAAACGGATAGTTTATCCGCGACGCTCTGGTGCTGGGTTTCCCGCTGCTGGTCCGTGGATTTTGAGGGTCTTTGTGTTGTCCATGTTTGCGCTTTGATCTTCACACTCGGGTCTGCCGCGGGTTTAAATACCGTTACCGGGAGCCCTCTTTTCGCCATGTCAGCTGTTGCTTCTTCCGCCGAATTATAGAGACACGTTTCATCGCCGTAGAAGACCCTTAACTTCGCAGGAAATGGTGTCTGAAAGCGCAATTTCTTCTCTCTTAACACCTTTTTCGCGTCATTGTATTCCCTGCGCTTTTTAAGGACCTCCGGGGCGTAATCGTGTTCCACGTAGACTTTTCTCTCCTGGTGCATAAATCCTTTTTTCTGCCAGGCCAGTCTTACAACCTCTTGTTTTATTTTGAAATTGGAAAATCTTACCAACACCGAACGTGGGGGCGCTTCCGCCGCCGGCCTAGCGGCTAATGAACGATGTGCCTTTTCTATCTTCAAGTCGGTGGTTTGTGGAATATCCAATTTCTCTCTTAGTAAGGATTCCACGCATTCTGCCATTGAGTTAAAACCATTTTCGGTTCCTTCTATCAGACCATGAATTCTTATGTTATCTCTTCTTTGTTTTCCTTCTTGGTCGGTTAGCTTAGCCTCTATAGCTGCTTGTCTTTTGCGTAGGTCCAGCACAGAATCTTCGAGCACTTTTATTCGATCCTCTGTTTCCAAGATTCGGTTCTCGGCCTGGTCCACTCTGCTGTTTGTCCTTTTCAATTCTTCTCTGAATTCCCGAAATTCGGCCGTAACATCTCGGCGAAATCGTCGTAGTTCCTCAAATAGTGATTTCAGGCTAACCCTTTTGTTAGCTATCACCAGCTCCTCGTCTTCTGAACGGGGATCTTCCAGTTCAGATTCTCCGGCCGATACGTGTCCTGGCCTGGAGAATTTCAGTTTCTTCTGTTTTCCTTTAGACATGATGATTTTGTCTTTTGATTTTCACTCCTCCAAAAATCCGTTAAGTTTGATTTTCAAGGTGTTATCCTGGATTGAGTCTGAGAGCTTCAGTGTTAAGCTGCAGTCGCCATGGCGTCCAGACCGGAAGTCACTAGTACTTATGTTTAAGGTAAAGCTCCACACAGTTATTGGTGGTAAATATGTTCAGCTTGAACCCAAGGGCATGCACAGAGAGGCCGGTGGCATTTGACATCAGAATTTCTGGCAGAAGATTCTCAGGTCTTGAGGGATGTTGGACAGGGACCTGGGGTTTACAGCAGGGGTGTACAGTCTAATTTGGGTGTCTGGAAGTCTGGTGTCTGGAAGCATACTCAGTGGCTGTCATTTTTGAAAAGCCATTCCAAAACCTTTCGTATAGTGTAGGGTATTTTTATAAATTCTATCACATCTTATGCTGTGCTCGCTGTGGATCATTGTTAAGGTGGGTGCTACATCCACATGTATTCCATAGGCTAAATTTTCACAACAGAAAAGTGCATGTTTACAGCCGTGGACAAAATTGTTGGCACCCCTCTGTTAATGAAAGAAAAACCCACAGTGGTCACAGAAATAACTTGAATCTGACAAAAGTGGTAATAAATAAAAATTCTATGAAAATTAACCAGGGAAAATCACACAATGCTTTTGAATTGTGGTTCAACAGAATTACTTTAAAAAACAAACTCATGAAACAGGCTTGGACAAAAATGATGGTACCCCTAGAAAAGATTGAAAATAATGTGACCATAGGGACATGTTCAACCAAGATGTGTCCTCTAATTAACATCACAGGTGTTAATGTGATGATTGTGGACTTCAGGAAAGTCACAACCCCCCTGCCCCCCCTCACCATCACAGGCTCTCCCATCACCATTGCAGATTCCTTCCGCTTCTTGGGCACCACCATCACCCGGGACCTCAAATGGGAGCCAACCATCAGCTCCCTCATCAAAAAGGCCCAGCAGAGGATGTTCTTTCTGCGGCAGCTGAGGAAGCTCAAGCTACCCACCAAGATGTTAGTGCAGTTCTACACGGCCATCATCGAGTCCATCCTCACCTCCTCCATAACCGTGTGGTACGCAGGAGCCACTGCCAGGGACAGACTAAGGCTGCAGCGCGTCGTGCGCACTGCTGACAAGGTGATCGGCTGCAAGCTCCCATCTCTCCAGGACCTGTACATCTCCAGGACCCGGAGGCATGCAGGCCGGATCATAGCCGATCCTTCACACCCTGGTCACGTACTGTTTGCCCCCCTCCCCTCAGGTAGAAGACTTCGGTCCATTCAGACTAAAACCTCCCGGCACATGAACAGCTTTTTCCCCTCTGCCATCAGACTGCTGAACATTAAGTGACTTATTGACTCTCGTGCATTATATACAGCAGCTCATGTCGTTCATCACTGTTTTTCTGTTGCATTATCAACTGCACTGTGGTACCCCATATTATCTGCTACTTGCTAATTTATTTAAATCTGCCTTGACTAGTATTACTCATTATTATTATTATTATTATTATTATTATTATTATTATTATTATTATTATTATTATTATTATTATTATTACTTATTATTCTACACTTATTGCATGTTTTTAGTCTTTTAGTTTTTTTAGTTTCTCTCTTTATCTCATCATGTTTTTAATGTTGCAGCATGGCACCGAGACAGATTCCTAGTTTGTGTACTACATAAACAATGGCAATAAATCTGATTCTGATTCTGATTCTGAGGTGTCTACAAACTTGTAATCAGTCAGTCGGCATATTTAAAGGGTGACAAGAAGTCACTGTGCTGTTTGATGACATGGTGTTTACCACACTAAACATGGACCAGAGGAAGCAAAGGAGAGAGCTGTCTCAGGAGATTAGAAAGAACATCATAGACAAGCATGTTAAAGGTAAAGGCTATAAGACCATCTCCAAGCAGCTTGATGTTCCTGTGACTACAGTTGCACATATTATTCAGAAATTTAAGATCCACGGGACTGTAGCCAACCTCCCTGGATGTGGCTGTAGGAGGAGACGGATAGTACAAATGGTAACAAAAGAGCCCAGAACAACCTCTAAACACATTCATGGTGAACTCCAAGGTCAAGGTACATCAGTGTCAGATCACACCTTCCGTCGTCGTTTGAGCCAAAGTGGACTTCATGGGAGACAACCAAGGAGGACACCACTGTTGAAAACAAATCATAAAAAAGCCAGACTGCAATTTGCCAAACTGCATGCTGACAAGCCACAAAGCTTCTGGGAGAATGTCCTATGGACAGACGAGACAAAACTGCAACTTTTTGGCAAGGCACATCGGCTCTATGTTCACAGATGCAAAAATGAAGCATACCAAGAAAAGAACACTGTCCCTACTGTGAAACATGGAGGAGGTTCTGTTATGTTCTGGGGCTGCTTTGCTGCATCTGGCACAGGGTGTCTTGAATCTGTGCAGGGTACAATGAAATCTCAAGACTATCAAGGTATTCTACAGAGAAATGTCCTGCCCAGTGTCAGATAGCTTGGTCTCAGTTGCAGGTCATGGGTCTTGCAACAGAATAATGACCCAAAACACACAGCTAAAAACACCCAAGAATGGCTAAGAGCCAAACATTGGACTATTCTAAAGTGACCTTCTATGAGCCCTGATCTAAATCCTATTGAACATCTGTGGAAGGAGCTAAAACATGCTGTCTGGATAAGGTACCCTTCAAACCTGAGACAACTGGAGCAGTTTGCTCATGAGGAGTGGGCCAAAATACCTGCTGAGAGGTGCAGAAGTCTCATTGTCAGTTACAGAAATGGTGTGATTGCAGTGATTGCCTCAAAAGGTTGTGCAACAAAATATTAAGTTAAGGGTACCATCATTTTTGTCCAGGCCTGTTTCACGAGTTTGTTTTTTAAAATAATTCTGTTGAACCACAATTTAAAAGCATTGTCTGATTTTCATTGGTTAATTTTCATAGAATTTTTATTTATTACCACTTTTGTCAGATTAAATTTATTTCTATGACCATTGTGGGTTTTTCTTTCGTTAACAGAGGGGTACCAACAATTTTGTCCATGTGTGTACATACTGTAATGATAAACGCTATTATTTAAGTTACGCTAGTGATTTGAATGCTTCTCTTTAATCCCACAACCAAATGCAATCAAAATCATGCCAAAGGACAAATTGTGTATAAATTGGACCATAGTGGCTTTTTATGGAACTGGACCATTTGACAACCTTGCGAAGAAAAAAGGGCTTGTGCAACATCAACAGCAATGAACTTGGATTTAATGTGATACTGATTGTGTTCTTCTAGCACTTCACACATGCCATGATTAGTAATGACTGAAAATGCTCCCTTAGATAGACAACAGGCCCTTTTAATAAATTTTACAAGGAAGAAATGCAGTCTTAAGGAGCTACTGATAAAGAGTTTGACATGAGTCATCTTAAATATTGAACACCTTTATGTATTGAAAGATACACAAATAGGTTACAATATCTAGAATTGCAGGTTACAGGAAATGTGAGAAAAGCAGCACCTTGGTGCAGGCAACATTATTCTAATTTAAATTAGAAAATCAAAATCAACAGAAGGCAATATCCTCTGCCTGGTGCTCCCAATTTCTGATGAATCAATGCAGCCACTCCCTATGTGCACATTCATTTCAGGTGAATTCATTTCAGAAGTGCAGATGAATTGTGTGCGTGCGTCTGTATCAAAAGCCCCTGTTATTACCTGGTGATGATAATGGAAACCTTTGGCATGGCAATCTAATATCACTTCCAAGGTGATGATAACTACATGCTTGATGTCATTTTGGATTGGCAGGCTTTTGGCAATTCTCTCAAAATGATAAACCATCTATGATAAACCATCTATCAAGACAACACTGCTGCAGACAAGATTCCTAATTTTGAAAAAGTAAATATGAAAAAGACCCCATACTGCAGAGTTTATTGCAGACTGAAACATTAAATAAGATATATGAACATTTAATATCTGAGAAACACTGTCCATATTTTTGTACTATAAATCCAGATTGACAAAGTAGTCAAGTAACATAGTGAATATTTTCTTAAGAAAAAAACGTTCTTCATATACAGGGGAAAATTAATACAGTTCATGTTGATAAAACAATGCTGTTTAAATATCATTTTTTCCAGAGGTTTCTGTGTGGGTTTACTCCAGGATTTCTCCGGTTTCCTCCCACATGCCGAAAACATGCAAGTTAGGTTAATTGGCATCAAACTAGGGATTCTAAATTGTCCTTAGGTATGACTGTGAGAGTGAATGGTTGTCTGTCTCTCTGTGTTGGCCCTGCGATGGACTGGCGATCTGTCCAGGGTGTACCCTGCCTCTTGCTCAAAGATGCTGGGATAGGCTCCAGCCCCCCCGCGACCCAAAAAGGATTAAACGGAAGAAGATGGATGGATGATACACTACATGACATCTATCCATAGCCTACACATAATTCAAATGACAAAATAACCACAAAAGTTGAATGATGAGATGCAGCTCAATTTGCTTGTCTCCATGGTTACACATGCACATGAAGCAGCATGAATGGTGCCGGCAGAAGAGAAAAAAGACCTAACTGAATAAGAGTAAATGCGGGAGTCAGAGTAAGCATGAAATTGAAATAAAAATAAGAGGAATACTGAATAGGATAGTGTGCTATCAAGAGGAGCAAAAATGTTATTGATGAGATCAGTTTTTACTCAGGCTTCACTGACAAGAAACACCTCCAAAATTGTGAGGTTTAAGCAGGTAAGGTTGTGTTTATTGATGCTATTGCATACTTATTTTTTCCTTTATGTATTAAAAAAAATAGACACCTTGGTATTTCTGATTAACTGGTAGCTTCTGGATGCAGAATGAAATTTGGGAGGCAGCTATTCATAAACAACTCCTACGAAATCTAGCGGAAGTTCTCATGCGTTGCTCTTTTGAGTATTTCCATATCCTGAGCTATTATAATCTACCAAACTTTTTTCTGTACTTGTCAAATGTACCAGGCATTAAAGATATGGGCAGCATAGACAAGAACTTCTGCATAATCTAATTTAAGAATAATCAGTGTTAAGACATGCAAGTATATAGTTTAGGCCTAGGTGTAATGACACATACTCACAGCTTACGTTTGTCCTTCATCCGGGCAATTGGCTAACAGGTACAATAATTTTGTTAACCTGTTCCACCCAATGCTGGAATGCTAAGGGGTTTTAAAATCACAAAAGTGCCCAGATCTCCTGACCTCTGACGCTGACCTTGACAGTGAGAAGAAACTGAATGCAGATCCACTGCAGGATCTTTATGGGTGAGGGTAGCAATTTTCACCCAAAATTGTGCTGGACTTCCAGACGAAAGTGGGATATAGCACCATTGCATGAGCTCATTTCATCTTTGCTGGATGAGCTAGAAATGAGTGGGTCTACGATAAACTAGCACAACACAATCAACCATTTTTATCTTTGTTTTTATGACAGAATCCAGATAAGGTAGAGGTGGGAAGGAGGGCTGTGCAATAATTATCTGGAAATGCAGATAATGATTACAGTAAGGTATAATAGCAAAGGTTAATATCACAAAATTATTGGCCTTCATTGATCAAACGTTTGTAGAAGTCAACAAGTTGACAAGATCTACTGTATGTGGCATTGAGGAAACCGCATGTCTCATCAGTCTCGTCATACAATCAGTCATTGATAAATCTGATGGCTGAAAATGACTGTCAACACTGCCGAACAAAAAATGACAAAAAGAAAAACTCTGAAGTGGCAATTGGCATTATTACATGAGAAGTGAAACTAATAAAGCAGAGTTGCCTGGCAACCTAAAAAGTATCATTAAAGGTAGAAGGACCATGACTGGAATGAGATCCATGATGTGCAACAGCTAGGCATGAAGTCCAGCTAAGGGTTATAATTTAAATGTATGCAGCCATCATATAAATTGTGTAGCTTCTGCCATATATTCTGTATTATCACAGTTCTTTATATTGAGGGAAAAAGTGAGTGGTTGCACTCATGGGTTACATAACAGTGTTGGGCAAGTTATTAAAAATAGCTAATTACAGTTACTAGTTACTTCTTTTCAAAAGTAATTGAGTTACTTTATCAATTACTGCATGATTAAAGTAACAAGTTACTTGGAAAAGTAATGTTGACATTACTTTTAAATGCATACTTAAATCATTTTGCACACATAGCAAGATCATTTAATTAATGGATACAATTACAGGCTTATTAATGTCAGGCTGAAAACAGACTGTTTCAGACAGAGCTTTTAGAACATGTTCAGTCTGCTTTATTCTGCTTTGGGAGCTCTTATTGTGGGAAGAATCTGAAGAAAATCAACATGATATTGCCAGTAATGTCCTCATTTTGGAGTGAGAGTTGGCAACACTGCATAAAGCTGCCTATGTTTATCTTACCATTATGATATGGATTTAATCTGATGTGCAGTGATCCAAAGAAAATGTCCATAATCCACAGTCCAAATGTCTGCTGTGACAGAGACATGATCCAGCCCCTTAAATTCCTTTTGGAGATCAAAATCCATTTGTGAATAATCTTTATCCAGGTAGCTAGTAAATGTGTTTTAACTTCAGAGGATCACAGTCTCAGCTGTCTGATGGAAAGGGTTATCATGTCTTCAGTCTGTAATGAGGTATCTGGTAATCAGTCGGTTTAATTCTTGCTGGGTCACAAACTGTCCAGATGCATACCTGTGCTTGAAATCCAGCCATGGCTGTTGAGATAAGAATAATTCTACTTTACATCCAGCCATGGCTGTTCAGATAGCATAGATCCACTTAAGCGGTGTTGTTAGCATTTAACTTCAGAGGACCACAGTCTCAGTTGTCTGATGGAAAGGGTTATCACGTCTTCAGTCTGTAACAACATATCTGGCTACTGTAGCTGAGACTGACAGCTCGTCTCAGCTACAGTAGGGTCAGTTTATATTCATTTATTTGTGCTAAAAATATCTATCCATATTAATAAAATGAGTAACACATCTGATCAAATTTCAGTAACTGTATTGTATTACTGAATTTTTAAACAGCAATTTTGTTACACAGCACGTTACTGCAAAAACAGTAACGTGTTACTCCCAACACTGCATAACAGGCATCACAGGGGAGAAGTGAATAAAGTGTTTGAGTAAATGTATCTCACCTGGTCATTTTAAAAGTATATATGCCCAAAATAAGAATTTAATACTTAAATATTAGAAGTGATTAAGTAATTTCTCCATCACCCCTCCCAGCTGTGCGTTCAGCTGGCAACAACTGTCTAGCAAAGTTATCCAGTACAGTATTATTCAGAACAGGAGAGGTGAAAATAATTTCGTACAATTTCTCTGGCATGTATGCAGCAGCATTCCTCCAGGCAATCCTATCTACCTATTTATTTATTTAACCCCAGTACAGCCACCAAAGCCATGCACTTCTGTGGTGCAGAGCCTGTAGTGATGTGAGTCTACCAGTGGTTTTAACGAAATAATGCATGGTGGATACCTTTTATTACCTAATATAGAACACCAGACTTAGTCAAAGAAATGTCTTTGTGTAATAATTTACCACAATTTATCTTTAAAGAATTAATTTACGACAATAGCCTATTCACACTGCCTTCCTGCACTACTGTGTTCTTATATAGCAAAAGATGAAAACAACATTCTTGAAAAGCTCTAAGCCCAATCACAACTCTAAGAAAAAAAAATATCTTAAATTTCAGAAGATAAAGTTTTATTCAGGTTTCTATATCCGATCAGTTACATTTTAGATTTTCTGCTTAAATCTGCTGTATTGGCTGCAGTGACCTCTGCTATCAAGCTCCTTCTCTGACCACTCAGACCACTGCGGAATGAGTCCGGCTCATCAGATTTGGTTCGCTAATGAAACACAAGTCTATTTTTGACGGACGCCGGATGCAATCCATAAGGAAATCCTGCTGTATTTAATAGCCATTTGATCATTAAAAATGATTTAAGGATCGTCCATTATTTTCTGAGGTCTGCTCCTCCACCACTATGTCAGAGAAGGTAAAAACTTAACATACAAAAGCTTTATAGAATTAAAATGAATGGGCTGCTTACGTTTTATTTAGAGCCCAAAAATCTAGGTGGGGAGCCGCTGCTACATCATATTTCCATGTTGTTATCACGTGATCGCAATTGGTTCATCTCGGTCACTCTTGGGTCTTTCTTGAGATCTCGTGTTATTTTGTATAATTCTCGTGTGATCTTGTATTTCAAACTCTGTTCTCATCCATGCCGCTGCAAAACACAAACGGATTTGGTAGGGACTAACGCAAGGCTCCATCTGCACTGCATCTACAACGTACTATTGCATCCGGAGTGAGTGTAAATCCTGGGTAAGGGTGTGCAAAATAACTAAATACGATAAAAATTAAGACAGCATGTAGTGACTTAAGGCACATATCAGGGCACATACAGGGTAAGTGGCATGTAGTGAATGTAACTGTAATTTGTTACCCTTTTTTAGTAACTTGCCCAACACTGATCACTAGTCTACAGCGACTTGGAAATTTACTTAGCCTACACAAGTTGAGACCTGTCATTAGATTTTAGTGCACCGTACGATCACGTTCAGATAAATACCAATCTTTGTGTTAAAATGATCGTACAACCACCTTTCTCTTACACACATTTGATAAATGAGTGCCATTGTGATCATTTTCAGATCAAAAGGTGAGGTAATCACAATGTTCAAAACTAAAGGACTCATCTGTCACTGCATCAAGTAGTACTGTATTTTAAACACAGGCTTTAGTCATGTTGTCCGTTTTCATTTCCATTCGCATGCACACTTGCATCCAGCCAGTGGTGGTAAAAGTCAGATATATAACCCCTTCAGTCAAAATTATCTGCACCGCATGCTGTCTTCAGTGGTGGAAGGCTCTGCTCCAGCCTGATCATATTACACACAGTCAGTACTAGAGCTCAACAGCCTTGAAGGCATCTGGGGAAGAAGACAGTTTGCTCCCTACAGCTTGGAATCCAAAGGGAGGCTGAGGATTAGAGTGGTGAAGTGGGGCCATGGGTAAGCTGTGGGGTGGGTGGGAGCATGTGAAAGCATGGTTATCAGAAAGTGGGGGCTCTGATGTCAAGGTCCCATCAACACCAGATGCAGAGCCTGAATGAAAATGAGGCAATATTCATGAATATTCTACTGACTTGTCTTTCTCTTTCAACCGTTTTTTTAGGATTTTTTTTTCCCAACGAGCAGAATTTCTCCCCACAAGTCCAATCATCATCCTGCTCTTCTTCATGTTAACTTCCTCCATCACTGTCTTTCTATCTGTCTGTAGTGTGTTTTAAGGGCATCAAGTCAGCTACCACCAGGGGTTAAAAGCAGTCCCGGATCACATTTAAATCTACTATGTCTGAAAAAAATACTAGTTTCATAAAAACTTAAACACTGAAAGTGCTTAAATTTCCTGTCTACCTTTTGCCATCTTTACCTTAATACTGTCTTCTCCTCAGAAAACTGAAGCATCCTGATGTAAAAAATAAAAACTTTCACATGAAAACTGTTTTGGTTGATATTTCTCAAACAACTGTTATTTCCTTGTGAGGGTTCATCTGATTTCCCTGTTGAAAACAACATCTTAATTGCCATTTTCTTTTAAATGACTCAAGATGTAATTGATAGGTGTGTGGAGGCTTGAGTCCATGTTTCATTTAAGTGGAATTAGCATGTGTCCTGGAGTGTATTGCTTTTTCTGGATATGAGAGAAGACACGTTGAAGAAACAAAAGTACTCTTTGTGGGGGAAATAAATCTTAAAATTGGGTGACAGCATGTCTGGTAAAAGACTGTTTCCATTCCTATTCACATCCATTGGACTAATGTTTCTGCTTTGGGACCTGAGTCCCTAGATGATTCTCCCTCCTCTTAATCTTTTTTCAGTCAATTTAGCAGCAAAGAAGAAGAAAAAAAGCATATGATTGATTGTATTTGAAGTTACACAATGTCCAGTCAACCCAAGTTTAGCTAGGTCTATGGAATTGTTATCAAATGCTCTCTGTTTCTTTTCATACTAATGATAGCAAAACATGGGGGTTTTGGATTTGTGATAATAGCTTTTGAGTCATGGTATTACCCTATTCCAGTTGGCACAGGAGTCTAACCAATCATGCCATGCTCTGGCAGCTACAAAATTATCACAAGGGCACTTTAAATGTCTCTTCCACAGGACCCCTGGGTGCCTCCCCACCAGTCAGTTGCTTCAAATACAAGTGCAATCGTAGGTGAAAAAGGCAACCACACTCTGGCAGACAATCAGACCACAGGCCCCACTAGTCCACTCTCTTCCTGATTGGTTTCAGAGTCGGTGGGGTTTAAAGAAAGGTCATGTTTGTAAAGAGGAAGAAATTGGTTTGTGTGACTGTTTTTTTCCCCCTTAGTTCTGATATAGTTGTTTAGTCAGAGTAATATTGCAAAGCATTACAGAAAGAAAGTTGAAAAAAGAGCAGCAACACAAGTTGAGGGTTTATCTTTTCCAAGAGATTGTTGCCCATAAGAAAATCAGCACATAAATCAAGTAACTTATAGCACAGCCACTGCAGTGCTAACATACTTGTGAAGTCACGTATAGATTCAATGTCCTGGTGCAAGTGGTTTTTTCGTAGTTTGGATTTTTTAGTAATTTTTAACACTGTCCATTGTCCCCCTGCTTTACTTGGACTTATACCTGTTAAAACAGGAAACTGACATAATGTCTGGCCCAGGAAACACGCACGCAGGCTCAGGATAGATTTAACAGCTTTATTCAACAAGCAGGTGTGTCTGAATGGATGTGTGAGGTATATGTATGTGATGGGGGTGAACGCCGATGCGCAGGAAGCAGAGCAGTGCGCCGTACAGCCGGACAACCCTATCGAGAGAGCAAAGGACAAGGGTAAAGGGCACCACACCTGGACAGGGATAATGAGTTGTGTGTTGCTTACTTGTGGATGCAGGTGGCTGGCGTTGGCCAAGGAAGAAGCCCGGAAGACAGCGTCCTGCAGAGCCTGCGACGATGGTGAGGATTGGGTGGTGATGACGGGAGAATCCACCGCCAGGGAATCCACCTGTGCACAGGGGTGAAGACTTGGAGAAAGGTAAGGTATGCTTATGTAGGATGAAGTTTCGCTGGTAATCAGGGGTTGATACACGAGCGAAGAAGTGCCGATGCGAACAGACGGCTCCAGACCGCTGCACTGGGCTGAGTGGGCTAAATAGCCCGCTGCTGACGAGGCGCAGGTGTGCGCGCAGCTGAGGCAGCTGATGAGTGGCGAGTCGTGACAGTACTCCCCCCACTAGCAGCGCCTCCTGGCACTGGTTTGTCCGGGTGCGCCCGGTGGAACTCCGTGATAAGAGTCCTGTCCAACACCAAAGAACAGCGCACCCAGGACCTCCACTCCGGGCCGAATCCCTCCCAGTCCACCAAGTACTGCAGCCCGCGGCCTCGGCACCGGGAGTCCATGATGGAGGCGACTCTCCAGGCCGGGTGGCCGTCAATCATCATAGGCGCGGGCGGCGCTGCGGGCGGGGGACAGAGGGGATCGGAGACATAGGGCTTAATGTTGGACACGTGGAAGGTGGGACAAATGCGGAGGGAGAGGGGGAGGGCCAGACGTACAGCCACCGGATTAACAATTTTAGAAATGGTGAAGGGGCCAATGAAGCGTGGGGCCAACTTCCTCTTTTCAGCCTTAAGATGGATGTCTTGAGAGGCCAACCAGACCTGTTAACCCACCTGGTAGGCAGGGGCCAGTCTCCTGTGGCGATTCGCCGTGGTGCTGTTGCGCGTCGCCGTGCATAAAAGCGGGTCGCGCGCCTTGGTCCACAGACCCCGACACCGTCTCAGGTGCGCTTGGATGGAAGGAACCGCCAGCTCAGCCTCCTGCTCTGGGAACAAAGGTGGATCATAACCCAAGGACGCCTTGAAGGGGGACATCCCTGTGGCAGAAGACCGAGCCGTGTTGTGGGCGTACTCTACCCAGGCCAGGTGCGTGCTCCAGGAAGACGGGTTGGAGGAAATGACGCAGCGTATGGCAGCTTCCAGCTCCTGGTTGGCCCGTTCGCAGTGCCCGTTGGATTGCGGGTGGTGACCGGAGGAGAGGCTAACTGTGGCCCCCAAGGCGTTGCAGAAACACTTCCATACCTCTGAGACAAACTGGGGCCCCCGATCTGAGACGATGTCCATCGGTATCCCGTGCAGCCTGACCACGTGTTGAACCAGAAGGTCCGCTGTCTCCCGTGCCGTTGGAAGACGCCGAAGTGGCACAAAGTGGGCGGCCTTGGAGAATCGATCCACGATGGTCAAGACGGCATCATAGGTGTTAGAGGTCGGGAGACCAGTGACGAAGTCGAGGGCTATGTGAGACCAGGGCCTGCCAGGGATCGGCAGGGGCTGGAGCAGACCCGCGGGGGGAGAATTTCCTGACTTGCCGGTGGCACACACAGGACACGCCCGGACGTAGTTGGTGGCATCCTTCTGCAGACCTGGCCACCAGAAGGAACGCTGGAGGAGATCCACTAGCTGGGATACGCCAGGGTGACAGGCGAGTTTGGAGGGGTGGACCCAATGGATGACCTCCCCCCGGACAGAAGATGGAATGAACAGCCTTCCCTCCGGTCCGCCGCCAGGGTCCGGTTCGGTGTCCTGCGCCCTCCGGATCTTGTCCCTGATGGTCCAGGAAATCGCCCCTACCACGCACGAGCTGGGCAGGATGGTATGACCTGGCTCATCTGATGTCTCATGGGCAAACTGCCTGGAGAGGGCATCGGGCTGGCCGTTCTTGGAGCCAGGGCGATAGGTGATGGTGAAGCGGAATCGGGCAAAGAACAAGGACCAGCATGCCTGGCGGGCATTCAGACGTCTGGCAGATCGAAGGTACTACAGGTTCTTGTGGTCCGTCAGCACCACAAATGGTAACGCAGCCCCCTCCAGCCAGTGGCGCCACTCCTGCAGGGCGAGCTTGATGGCGAGAAGCTCCCTGTCCCCGACGTCGTAGTTCCGCTCGGCCGGAGACAGACGCGGTGAGAAGAAGGCGCAGGGTCGCTTGACCCCATCGGTGGGTGATCGCTGGGATAGCACCACCCCCACTCCCATATCAGACGCGTCGACTTCCACCAAACACTGCAGTGCGGGGTCGACCTGGGTCAGGACTCGGGAGGAGGAGAACTCCGTCTTCAACGCCTGGAACGCCGCAGCGACCTCTTCGGTCCAGCGGAAGGGGTTCTTGGAGGAAGTGAGACGGGTCAGCGGGGCAATGATGGCACCGAAATTAGGCACAAAATGGCGGTAGAAATTGGCAAACCCAATAAATTGCTGGACCTGCTTCCTGGAGGTCGGCGTGGGCCATTCAACCACCGCTTTAACCTTGGCGGGGTCAGGTAGGACCTGATTGTGTGAGATTACAAATCCTAAGAAGGAGGTGGTCTTGGCGTAAAACTCACACTTCTCGGCTTTGACGTACAGCCTGTTCTCCAGCAGCCGCTGTAAGACCCGCCTCACATGGACCTGGTGTTCCTCCCGTGACCTGGAGAAGATGAGGATGTCATCCAGGTATACGAACACGAAGAGGCCGAGGAAATCACGCAGGACGTCATTGATCAGGCGTTGAAATACAGCAGGGGCGTTGGTCAGTCCAAAGGGCATCACCAGGTACTCGAAGTGCCCACTAGGCGTTGTAAAGGCCGTCTTCTACTCATCCCCCTCCCTGATCCGGATGAGGTGGTATGCACTGCGGAGATCCAATTTGATGAACCAGGTCGCCCCCTGAAGGGAGTGGAAGGCAGTGTCCATTAGTGGCAGGGTGTAACGGTCCTTCTCCGTGATGTCATTCAAGGCCCGAAAATCGATACATGGGCGGAGTGACCCATCCTTCTTTGACACGAAGAAGAACCCTGCACCGAGCGGAGACGAGGAGGGACGGATGATTCCCGCGTTGAGTGACTCCTTGATATAACTATCCATAGCTTCTCGCTCCGGCGCTGACAAGCTGTAGAGGCATCCGGAAGGCAGGGGCGCCCCCGGGCGGAGCTTGATGGCGCAGTCGTAGGGCCGGTGAGGAGGAAGAGACATTGCCCTGGACTTGCTGAATACGAGACCCAGGTCATGGAACTCCGAGGGCACCAGAGAGAGATCCGGAGACGAGGCGTCCTTAGCCGGGGGAGGAGAAGATGGGGCGCAGGCTGCGGATTGTAAACAGGTACCCATGCAGAAGGAACTCCAGGCGGCGACTCTTCCTGTCTGCCAATCCAGCACGGGGTTGTACAGACGCAACCAGGGGTACCCAAGGATGACAGGCGACACAGAGGAGGACAGGACGTACAGGGTGAGGTCCTCTTGGTGGTTACCAGAGATTATGACAGGAACTGGTTGCGTGCGATGAGTCACTTGTCCGAGGGGCGCACGGGAAAGGGTGATCAGGCTGAGAGGAGCGGCCAGAGGGTGGCAGGGGATGCCCAATTGGGTTGCCAGGCTCTTTGAAATAAAGCTCTGCTCTGCTCCTGAGTCCACCAGTGCGTGTGTGAGATGCCCCATGGCATTGTGACAAAATCGGATGGGCAAGGATAGACTTGTGAGGGGATTTGACCAGTTAGAGTCCACGAGCCCCCCTACAGTGACTCGCGGACCTCCCCGTTTGGCTTCTCCGGGCAATGCTCCACGGTGTGTTGATTTCCTCCGCAATACATGCAGAGGCCCAACTCCCGGCGGCGCTGTTTCTCCGCTAGGGGGAGCTTTGACCGACCAATGACCATCGCCTCCGATTCCTCAGAAGACTCCGGTGGAGGTAACGCCAGGGGGCGACCTTGAGGAGTGCGGACGGGGCCTCTACGCGAGCGGCTGATAGACTTCCGCTCTGTGAACCGTTCACGCAGCCTGTTATCTAAACTGATGGTTGTGGAGATCAGCTCCGCAAGTGTCTCTGGAAGATCTCGACCGGCCAGCTCATCCCTCAGACCAGAGCTGAGGCTGCGGAGGAAGATGCCACACAGTGACGCCTCGTCCCAGCCTACCTCCTCAGCTGCGACCCGGAAGTCGATAGCGTAATCCGCCGCTGACCGGCTTCCCTGTTGGAGGCCAAGGAGCCGGTCAGTGAGGACGCTATCATGCCAGGAATGATCAAACACCTCGAGAAAACTCTGCACGAACTGGCTGTAGGAGAGGTTTGCGTAACTGGGCTTCGCCATAACGGCGTAAGCCCAAGTTAGCGCTCGCCCCTCCAGAAGGTTTCCAATGTAGCCAATTCGGCTGTGGTCCGAGGGAAAATCCCTGGGAACGCGCAGAAACACCGACTCACACTGCATAATGAACCCCCGCGCTCCGCCGAGCTTCCCGCTGAAGCGGGCGGGGGTTGGGATCGGTGTGAGTCGAGTGGGTGTCCCCGTGGCAAACTGACCGGGCACTGGAGCGGCAGGAGCTACCGCCCCCGGTGAGCCAAGGGGAATGCCTGCTGGGGGTCCAAGCGGTCTAACCGGTGAGTGATGTTGACCAACTGGTTCAAAATCACCTGCTGTTGATGGGCTATTAAATCCACCCGAGCCTCAAGGGTGGAAAGACGGCGTGCGAGCCCGCTGTCTGCTGAAGTGCTCTGCTGGAGCTGTACTGACATAATGTCTGGCCCAGGAAACACGCACGCAGGCTCAGGATAGATTTAACAGCTTTATTCAACAAGCAGGTGTGTCTGAATGGATGTGTGAGGTATGTGTATGTGATGGGGATGAACGCCGATGCGCAAGAAGCAGAGCAGTGCACCGTACAGCCGGACAACCCTATGGAGAGAGCAAAGGACAAGGGTAAAGGGCACCACACCTGGACAGGGATAATGAGTTGTGTGTTGCTTACTTGTGGATGCAGGTGGCTGGCGTTGGCCAAGGGAGAAGCCCGGAAGACAGCGTCCTGCAGAGCCTGCGACGATGGTGAAGATTGGGTGGCGATGACGGGAGAATCCACCGCCAGGGAATCCACCTGTGCACAGGGGTGAAGACTTGGAGAAAGGTAAGGTATGCTTACATAGGATGAAGTCTTGCTGGTAATCAGGGGTTGATACATGAGCGAAGAAGTGCCGATGCGAACAGACGGCTCCAGACCGCTGCACTGGGCTGAGTGGGCTAAATAGCCCGCTGCTGACGAGGCGCAGGTGTGCGCGCAGCTGAGGTAGCTGATGAGCGGTGAGTCGTGACAGAAACAGCATGAAAAATGGTAACCACAGCATTTTGAAGATGGTATCGGATCATATTCTAAGGTGAGGAACTTAAGGTGTGTTCAGACCAAGTGCAGCGCAAATACATGTGAAGTTAATCTAAACATGCAGAAGACACAAAAGACAAGAAACACACGTTTGTGTCCTAGGGATAGTGCTAGCTAGTAATGGCCTTGAGATTCTGGCGTCACCGGAGTAAAAGTATCAAGATTGGAGAATAAACTAGTTTGAAAATGAGACTGACACTCACCTGCAGACAGATGGACCTGGAGCTCTGCAGTTGAATTGAAATGTTGGAATTATTTACCCATGGACTCCTGCCACAGATGTGCTTTGGAGGCAGGGACAATTTTTTCAGGTGAGACCCCCGTCGGATAACATAAACCTAAGCATGACAGTGTTTTAGGGATTTCCACAGCAGGTTAAACACAGCTGCAGAGGCAACTCTGCCTGTCTGCAGCTCACTCAGACTGTGAATTCATGTCTATTCACATGTTTACATTGAGTTAAAATCATGCCATGTGAAAAATTTGCCCATTCACGTTTGGTCTGAACACACGTTTCGGGTGTGTTTTTACATATTAATTAAAGAACTTGTTGATGTATCATTTCCTGCCTTATTGTTTTACAGTAAATCAAATCTACATTTCCATGATGCATTGAAGTTGCAACATATTAGTTGTAACATGAATTTCAATTGCTTTCTCTACTGAAAACTTTCAATCAAGGACTAAAGCCTTATTCATGACGCCTTTCCCCTCTGGTCTGCTTTGGTCCACATGCGCTTTGGACGAGCCTGGCACGCACGCGGCGCTGTACATGTTGGTGTGGCAGTCGGGTGGTGTCGTCACGGACCAACAGAGCTGTAGATCTGGAATGAACTGGCGATCAACCCCTGTCCCTGTAGCATAACAATGCACCCTCCTCACCATGGCACCACCAATGCTAACAGAACTAATGCGGCTAACGCTGCCATCAACAGCAGAAACATCGAGACCACAATTGTTTACCGGACTATCATGGACACGAGTGCCTTCACCAATGGAGTCAATACTGCGCACACTACCAGTACTGGCTGAGCTAAGGTGACCCACACCAATTTGCACCACTGCGGCCCTGCAGCCCACCACCATCACTGTGGCGGGGCAACCTGATAGAGTCATCATGGCCCAACACCTAAACAGAGCCAGGATGGACTAGCAATCGACCCTCGTCCCTGCAGCACGGCAACGCGCCCTCCTAACCACAGTGTACTGGAGAACCCACATCACCAGACGGCCGGCCGCTGCTGCTGGGTCGGTCCCTGCAGCAGCGGCAGCCAAGAGCATGAACTCCAGCGCAGTGG
Organism: Pholidichthys leucotaenia; assembly: GCA_020510985.1. Lineage (NCBI taxonomy): Eukaryota > Metazoa > Chordata > Actinopteri > Cichliformes > Pholidichthyidae > Pholidichthys > Pholidichthys leucotaenia. The sequence continues at coordinate 370,102,885 of CM035842.1, read as the reverse complement.
CAATACAACAACTAGCCAGTGGAGAGTGTAAAACTCGTCAGAGAAAACCTGTGTTAAAAAAAAAAACAACATAGATTGCTAAAAGTTTTTCAAACCCTGAACCAGGCAAAACGAATCCTGGACCCTCAAAGTCCCAGATTCGTGACTCTAAGCTCAGTCACAGAGTTCCACAGGGATCTGTGTTAAGCTCTTCTCTTTTTAGTTTATATATGCTCCCGTTAGGCAATATCATCAGAAAGCACTGTGTACATTTTCACTGTTACGCAGACGACACACAACTATACCTGTCAATGAAGCCCGATGATTGTAATCAATTAGCCAAGTTAGATGCCTGTCTTAAGGACATCGAAGCTTGGATGACTTGTAATTTTCTACTATTAAACTCTGATAAGACTGAAGTCATTCTTGTTGGCCCAAAACATCTTAGAAATTCCTTCTCAAATTATGCCTTTAATTTAGATGCCGCCACTCTCACTCTGAATAGTTCTGTGAGGAACCTTGGAGTTATTTTTGATCAAGATTTGTCCTTTAATTCACATATTAAATTTGTTTCTAAGACTGCCTTCTATCATCTGCGCAATATTGCCAAGATCAGGAGCATCTTGTCTCTGAATGATGCTGAGAAACTGATTGACGCCTTTGTCAGCTCTCGATTAGATTATTGTAATTCTTTATTATCTGGTTGTCCTAAAGCAGGGGTCACCAACGCGATGCCCGCGGGCACCATGTCGCCCGCAAGGACCACATGAGTCGCCCGCAGGCCTGTTCTAAAAATAGTACAACTCGCAAGTGAGCTGCGTCTAAGATGTAATTTTTTCTGCAGCTATTTTTTAAAATCACACTTGCATTTATATAGATTTTAAAATGACAATGTCTTAAAAAAAAAAAAAAATGAAAATATGTTTATTATACGTAAAGTTAAGGTGAACTCTGACCTAGTTCAAAGGTCAGTATTGTGCGCATGACAAAACCTTCGCGCTTGTGAAGAGTAAGCTAGCGGCCAGTGAAGATGGTGGTCGCAGTGCAGTCTCCTAGCCCAAAAACATGGCAAAAAAAAAAAGAAAATTTATCATTTTCAAAGTGAGCGGGAGGAAGAGTTCTTTTTTCCTACCGTGAAAGGAAGCTGCGTGTGTTTCATTTGTGGGGCGACGGCGAACGGCACTATGTGGACCTTGTTCTCAATAAAGTTTTGGAAAAAAAAAAAAAAAAACCTTCAATACGCGTCATGAAACTGCTGCCCACTCTTTTTTTTTTTTTTGTACCCGTAGGTAGATTTGTTCTGCAGTCCGGTGACAAGCCTTAACTCCCTAACCTGCATGTCTTTGGCATGCGGGAGGAAACCCACGCAAACACGGGGAGGACATGCAAACTCCACACAGATCACTGTTGGCCGGGGGCAGGGATCGAACCCACGATCCCCGCGATCCCGCGGCCGAGGGTAAACTGCTGCCGCGGTGCTGGTTATTACTCCAGCATGATTCTTGGCAAGAACTGTATGGATATAATTCTAGTGAAGAAGAACACACAAAAGTGTGTTTATTAAATGTAACAGATTTTGAGCAGAATTGCAGCAGATTTGTTCAGTTAAAAATGTGAGAAGATTTATTTAATATGAAAGTTGATTTTTCTTAAATGTTGCATAACTTTTTCAAACATGGTTCAACATAGTTCATGAATTAAAAGGGTTTAGTTTTTTATGGTTAAAAGGGACTGGCGAAAACTGGACATTTTTTTAATGAAATGTAGAAGTGATCATCTGAACAATTGCTGAGATTAATAAAAATAAAGTGTTGAATATTGATCTTGTCTGTTACCCATTCTAAGTTATTGATAATTATTTATGTATGTATGTATGTATATATATATATATATATATATATATATATATATATATATATATATATATATATATATATATATATATATATATGTGTGTGTGTGTGTGTGTGTGTGTGTATATGAATGAATGAATTTATTTATTTCGGATAATACAGTACAGGTTAAAAGAAACTGTATAATATAACAACAAGGTCAAATTAGACAAAGACTCCTTCTACTAAACAATTCCACGTGAGTTATCCGAAATGGGTGATGGCTGAAGCCGCAGCTTATATTGCCCACCCATATTCCATCCAAGAATTCAAAAGAAAAAAGAGTAAACAAGACAAGAGTGATTACAATTTAGAACAAAGCTAAGACAAAGTGTGACTGAGAGAAAAAAAAAGAAAACTAAGCTAAGCTAGGTTAAGCGGTTACTATTCAAGACAAATCTAAGACAGAATGTCACAGAGACAAAAAAAAAACAAAAAAAAAAAAACTAAGCTACAACACAACACAGGCTGGATATGTCAATCCTTATGTGAGTTTACATGTCGTCTTGTAAATATGTTTGGAGTATTTCTTCCTTTAGTTTTTTTTTATACATATATTTATACACATATTTATACATATATTTTATACACATATATATATATATATATATATATATATATATATATATATATATATATATATATATATATATATATATATATATACAATTTGTTATTTTACAGGAGTGTGTCAAGTTGGTGCCCTTCACATGACTTGATACCCATGGAGTAGCTCTTGGTTTCAAAAAGGTTGGTGACCCCTGTCCTAAAGTATCCTTAAAAAATCTTCAGTTGATTCAAAATGCTGCTGCTAGAGTTTTAACTGGTTCTAGAAAAAGAGATCATATCTCCCTAGTTCTGTCCTCCCTTCATTGGCTTCCCATAGAATTTAGAATCAAGTTTAAAATCCTTCTTCTTACTTTCAAAGCTCTTAATAATCAGGCCCCCCAATATATAAAAGATCTGATATTACCTTACCATCCTAAGAGAGCATTACGCTCCCAAAATGCTGGCTTACTTGTGGTGCCCAGAATCTCCAAAAGTACAGTGGGAGGCAGAGCCTTCTGCTACCAAGCTCCTTCTCTCTGGAACCAGTTACCACTCTGGGTCCGGGAGTCAGACCCGGTCTCTGTTTTTAAGAACAGGGTAAAATCCTTCCTTTTTAATATAGCTTACATTTAAGGTGGGATTTTGTGTCTCTTAACCCCACTTTTGTTCTGCTGTTATTTGATCCATACTGCTGGTTGACCTCCAATAATGTACTTGGTATCTTACTGTTATGTTCTTTATGTCTGTCCTCTCCATCCTCCCTATCCCCTCACCCCCAGCCAGTCACAGCAGATGACTGCCCCTCCCTGAGCCTGGTTCTGCTAGAGGTTTCTTCCTGCCAAATGGGAGTTTTTCCTCTCCACTGTTGCTAAGTGTTTGCTCACAGGGGATTGCCTGTTTGCTGGGTTTTTCTGAGACTGTGGGGTTTTTTCTGCACTGTGGCGCCACGAGACGGCTTCTGTTGTGATGTGGTGCAGTATAAATAAAGCTGAATTGAATTGAATTCAAAGTAAAAAAGAAAAAGGTCTACTTGGGGGGCACTTAAATGTACAGAGTATGGTCTCCAAATGTGAACAACTAGAACAGCTGTTGATAAACTCTAATATTGATTTTATGGGTCTGTCTGAAACCTGGCTATCATCCCCGTCCCCTGAAACTGTTGTTACCATGCCTGACTATAATGTGTATAGGAAAAACAGGGAACAAAGAAAAGGAGGAGGATTTCTACTATATATTAAAGACACCTTAAAATTTAATCAGATTGAATGGTCAAAAGATATCAAAAAGGATTCATGTATGTTTATTCTCATCTTCCACTTCATCATCATCTTTTTCGTGTACTTTGTCTTGTATGCTGTGTTGGTAGCACCACCTCGCGAATGGGACGTTCAGTCTTGCGCATGTGCTGTCAACGTGGTTAGGTCATGGGCAGGTCATGTGGTCATAAAATCTGGGCTGCAAGCGGTCGTCCGCAGAACAGTCTTGTGGACACTAGCAGATTGGGCTGCACGGTGGCGCAGTGGTTAGCACTGCGGCAGCACAGTTTTACCCTCGGCCGGGGGATCGCGGGGATCATGAGATCGTGGGTTCGATCCCTGCCCCCGGCCAACAGTGATCTGTGTGGAGTTTGCATGTTCTCCCCGTGTTTGCGTGGGTTTACTCCGGGATTTCTCCGGTTTCCTCCCACATGCAAAAAACATGCAGGTTAGGGAGTTAAGGGGCACTTGCGCATGCAGCGACCGGCAGCTGGTGGCTTGCCACCAGACTGCAGAACAAATCTACCTACGGGTACAAAATAAGTCCAAAAAAAAAAAAAGATTGGAGATGATGACATAAATTTCATCACACGAGGCTTCCGCTTGCGTGTACGCAGACAGTGGAGGTGCAGTATGAATCCAGCTTTAACGGTGATGGCGACAACATTCTGACCTCCTGGCCAGTAGGTGTCACACTCGCTCTTGCCCCAACTGCTTGGTAGAGGCATGTGACATCAACCCAGCTATGCTATTGGCTGTGACATCCTTACCAGCTATAGATATGCTGTACATAAACACTAGATAGGATGTACCCAGCCGCAAGGCTAGTCATGTTCTATATACATAGATTACAAAAAATACAGCAGAAAAATGTCTGTGTCTCCTGTTATCACAATACTGCAGGTGCTGTCAGTCATAATAATTACCTACATAATATGGTGCGTTTGCATTGGAAATGTTAGTCATGTTCTATCTAATGTTTATATGTATATTGTATCTGTGTCACTGGCCACTGGAGTCTCATTATCCAGTTGCTCAGATGTAAATATTATGATTGTTTTGGACCCCTAAAAAATTGAAATATTGTTTCATTAATATATTTTTTTAAATTATAAAGACTTTAATTCTGCACCTTTCTAAACATTTTGGGGATATATTTTTTTAAAATGTTTGTTTTCATGAAAATACTGACTCATTCACTTTTAAATTTGTTGCCAATTACAGCAGTGTGAGTAATGTGAGCATTTTTGCCTGATGATGTCACTAAGGTCTATGTTTTTCCTTCCAGTTTCTGAGGATCACAAGCTGTTATCCCATAAATAGAGATTAATTGTCATGTATTGGAGTAAAGAACAGGCAGAGGTATGACCCAGTCTCAGGCAGGAATCAGGTGGATGAAGATTTATTAAAATAACAATGGATCCAGGAGCAAACTGGGAAAACTGATTGAACTCAAACACTGAGCAACTATGAAAATTAAGCATGGCATGAGGGTTGGAAAATACACAAACCTACAGTTAAACACAAGAGAAATAACTAAGGAAACACAGATAACTAAAGATAAGCCAACCAGGGAGGAGACAAGAGCCAGGAGATGAGTAATCCAGGGGAACACAGGGACAAAGCCACATAACATATGAGGCAGCAATGGAGGAAGGACAAGGCAAACATTTTAAGACAAGCAACAATCAAAGGATTGGAAGCAGCTGAGAACAATTGGGTAGAGGCAGGTAATGACAGTAATGAGGGAGACTGAGATAAACAGGAGGGAACACAAACATGGAGGGAGATAAACACAAGGAAACAAAACCAGCACAAAGGCATGACTACAGGAAAAACTGTAACTAAAGAGAATCATCATACACTAAACCCCAAACTGCAAATCATAAACAAGATCCCACAGGAAATATGTTTCAAAGTAAAATAAGGAACAAGTTGAACTAACTAAATCAGGGATGGGCAACTGATGCCCCCCAACGTCATCCACTGCAGCCCACCAGTCTATTTCCAAAAATCAATTATTTATTTATATCATGTTTGAACGTATTTGGAACTGCATTTTTAAATGCAGTTATACAGTAGAGTCCACCAGCAGAGAGAGCTCTAATTGAAACATCAGTGTCGGGATAGGCTCCAGCCCCCTCGCAACCCAAAAAGGATTAAGCGGAAGAAGATGGATGGATGGTGTCGCTCTGTGCCAATGGTCAAGCAAGAGTGAGGGAGCCACAGACAGAGAGAACAGTGTGCCCTAGAGTACGTCTTTTAAGGTATGTATGTGTTGCATGTTGAGACCACATTAATAGGCCAACAGTAGTAAATGTACAGAGTAGGCTGCTTTTAAACAACAATAAATGCTACAGATCCTCACTGAGGAGTATTTACAGTCACAAGTTTCAAACTGAAAGGCAAATTTATATAACAAACAGTAAATTTACGACAGAAAACTTACTAATTTAGAAAAAACCAAGTACAAGTAAAGAGTTATAATTTTTTTAAATGAAAATGATGCAAATTTATCAGTAGATACTTGAACATCTATTACCAAAATAAATATAGATTTGAAAAAAAATGGCTAATTTAATCCAGAAATGTAGCATATTTATCAGTAAAACTATTTTTTTTTACTTTGATCATATTCTTCTAATATTTAAAAAAACCCAACATTTTTCTTCATCATCATACTTCCTTTTCCTCTTGGCTATTTTGTTAATTACCATCTGGAATTTCTCTTTGCTCATCATTTTGATAGTTTTTTAAATTAGGTCATGATACAATTTTATCAGTAATTTCGATTCTTATATGATAAAACACTGAGTAGCTTTTATTTTTATTTGCATTTTAAGTTTTACTTGTGAAACATTTGACTTTGAAGAAAATACCCCCCCCCCCCCCCAAAAAAAAAGGGTTTACATGTAAATCGTGCCCTCGGGGAGCCAGGAGAAAAAAATTGTGGCCCTCACTACCACCAACGTTGCCCATCTATGGTCTATTCCACAATAAAACTACGGTCAAGACAAACTAAAAAAGGACAACACAGGAACACTTTCAAAATAGAATTGAAACTAAACAAGAATAAGTCATAAAAAAACAGAGGTCCAATCTACAGAGACCCAACTCAAAACACAGCATTAAAATCGCTCATGCTCTTATAAAACAGAATGAGAAATGATAGCAGCAACCATAGCAGCTCTCAGCTCCCATACAAAGAAATGCCCAACTCCAGCCACTACAAAACCACAGAATCTAACCAAAAAATGACAGAACAACCAAATTTCACTCTAGGCTTTGTTTTCTGCCTTCTCATACACAGCTTCCAAATCTCTTCAGCTTTTGAAAGCAGCACCATGTAACTTTCTTGTTCAGGGTAGGAACACTGAAAAGAGTACAACTATGGCAACTATAACCCGAGTCCCAACAGCCAATCACAGCATGATATGGGGGAAGTGATATTCACTCAGGTCAGGTCAGGCATTGGTTTGCTTGCCACCGGATAACCATGAAAACCGGTACTACCTGTCTCATGGTTCAGGTTCAGGTTCCTTTATTTGTACCCGTAGGTAGATTGTTGGGTTTGATGGGTTGGGCTGTCAGCGACTCAACCGGCAACCCCACCCTTCTGAGGGCGTGGCGGGTGAAACTGGGCATCCTGGCAGAACTAAAATCAATATCTGTCACAGGTCTGTGGTGGACCACTCCCAGTTACACAGGGTGAGACTGAACATCCTGGCAGATAAGCACATCTGTTGCAAGGTTTGTGGTGGACTTTTGCCAGTCGGTGCATCGTGACATGCACTACACAAAGAGCAGAGATAAACAAACCTATCATCTGGTCAGTCACTGCAACAGATACTGGAGTCAGTTTGTCTTGGCCTGTCCTTGCCACTGATAATACCACTATCCACCAAGAATGTGCCACTAGTCCAGCAAAAGCTAGTGGTACTCAAATACTTTGCAAGCAGTTTCATGAAATGGTCAGTCAGAGAGCAATTCATACCAGCTCAGATGTCGCCCGCGTTAACAAGGTCAGGCTCTCCTGGCAGCGGAAGGCGAAGGACAGAGCTGCGTGGAGGAATTTGATCAGACCTAAATGAAACAGTCATTGTCAACCCTGACAGACTGCTATGATGATGGTGATGATGATGTTGATGATATTCACCCAGATAACATTACCTATTTTAAGGTGAAACTCTTACATGGTGTTGCTTTAAACTTCGTTACATCTGAACTGTAAGATTTTGTTATCTCAATATGCTGGATTCCTGTTTTACTGTGAAAATGAAAGGTGGATCTGTCTTCACAAACTTCAGTCTACTTGCAGTGTTTGATAGCAAAGTCCCCAAATAACAAGCAAAACATTCATGAATTTAGTCATTGTTCATCTTCAGTCAGCAGCAGAAAACTGATGAAAGATTCCTGCCAGAAATGGAAAAGGACTGCTGGATTCATTCATAACCACACATCTTATCAGGAAGTTCCAATTGATCTCTTGCTGATCAGCGCTTCTGTCATTTTGGTTTCTCTTTGCTCTAGGTTCCCACACATTCTTCTTGCAAACAATAATCATCCACTGTGCCCCTCTTCTGTAGTGACTGCTGAGTCTGGGGGTGGGGGTGGGGGGGGCAGCAAGTGTGGCCCAGGCAAACTCAAATCAAAATCTAAGGTACATGTAAGATGTATGTGTGTGTGGGTGCATGCGGACACATGCTCGCTTGAGTGGTAGGAGGATGTATGAGGTTTTCTGGGGAAAATGCAATCACGATGCAGTCTGGGTAGAAATGGATGATCTACAGTGGCAGACAGGAGCAGACGGGGAATACTGGTAACGAAAACAGAGAGAAGCAAACACTGACAAAAGACTAAATCTGTTGTAATAGTTCCGGGAGCCGAACTGATTAAAATGGAAAAGTAATTCAAACCAATCTTTTCTTTGCAAACAGCTACTGCTGACTAAACCTTGTTTTAGCCAGTGCTGGGGTGATGAAGAAACAAAACACACAAAAAAAGCACAATCTTTACATGGTGCATAGCAGTGCCAAGTATTAATTGTAATGGCCCATCTGTCTATCTGTGCATTGCTATTGCATAGAGAGATCTCACCGTTGATAAGCTTATAGGGGTTCAAATGCTGGTGTTCATAGTGAAGTCAAGAAGTCTCATTCTTTTATCTGTAAGTTTATCAGTCTGGACCATGATTTCTCAAGGATCTTTCTGAGCTCTCCATAGATCACCATTAAAATTGTACAAAGATCTAAACCACAGGTGTCAAACTCATTCCATGGAGGGCCAAGACCCTGCAGGTTTTACCTCCACCCAGTGTCTTCAACAGGTGATTTCTCTGAATTTCTTCCTACTGATTGCTGATCAGTGAAAACACCTGCTGAAGAGACTGGGTGGAAGTAAAACCTGCAGGGTCTTGGCCCTCCATGGAATGAGTTTGACACCCCTGATCTAAACGTTAACAGAGAAATTACTTTAGGAGATCGGGTCACATTTTGATCTCTCAGTGATCACCCAGTGATCTCCTTCGGTGTAAAGAGACCCTAAGGACAGTGTACAACACCTCCATAAACCTTTTTCAACACATACAACTTTTCAACACATCAACAAGCTGTTCAGAACCCTACCCCCCAACACACATGTGCAAACACACACACAAAAAATAAAACAACTAGATGAAAAGGAAATACTGTTTCTACCTGCTCAAAGTTGATTCTTAATCTGTGGGCTGTTGAAGTTCTCAATCTCTGCTAACTGTTATGAATGCTACATATTCCACAGACCCATGTTGATCCTTCTGTGGAATGTAATAACATGAACACGTGCTTGAAACACCATCGTATATCATACAGAATCTCATGAGCAGCTGTTATCTGTAAGAGTGAACTCAGGTAGCCACTTTATTAAATCAACTTAGCTGAAATTCTGGTATATATAAAACTAGGGATGGAAATAATGTGCTAACTTTAATATGGGCCAATTAATGCAGTTTTAAAAACTGGCACTGAGGTGCCGTCGGCCGTGGTGACTGCAGCTGGCTCAGCTTAAAACAAAAGTAGTCTTTTTTCCAGCATTCACATTAACACCACACTAAATTGATCCTCCAGTACTCAGGGCAACATGATCTTGCGAGCAAAAACACCCACTTAAGCACACACACACACACACACACACACACACACACACACACGTGCCTGACATAGCATCATTGATTGGGTCTGCTTGCTCAAAAGTATGCAAAGAGGGAGAATTTCCGTTAGAGTGACCGGAGAAAAAAACAGGCACTCTAATATAAAGTTAATGATGTTTTTGTTAATGACTGTCCCAAAAGCAGACACAAAGATAGAGACAGTTCAAATGCAAAAGGTAAAGTTTAGTTTTAGTTTAGTTTAATGTATATTTGAAAGGGACATTAAATGAACATTAATACAAATGTAAATATGCCAGATTTAGCAATACTGCTAATTTGCATCTGTAGTCCCTCGGAGGGTCACAAAAACACATAACCAAACAATCATACACAAGAAGAACATCTGCAATGAAACTGTACAAAGTGGATACGCAAAAGTGCAAGAGTTAAGGTGCTACAATCAAAACATTCAAATGTCACACGAGTGAAGTGCTGTGTATGCGTACAAACACACATGCACCCAAGCACCTCACAGCAACAACAAACAACAGGCAGGACATACAGTATGTGTGTGATGCACGGGTATATACTGTATATGCACATGCCACAGAGCATCCACTTTTTATGAGTACAGTTTTGGTTGTTTAAAAGCCAATTTTTACAATGAGTCTTACAAGTGTTTAGTGTGCTGATTCTGTCAGCAGAACTTGAAGTATGCTACCTGTGGTAACTTATCGTCACTTCCTGTGTGGTTTGCTCTGTGGTTAGCTCTCAGTCTCCTGAGGATTATTGCCTTTAATTGTATTTTCATCACTTTTTCCATCTACCGTCAGCTCTCACTTCTGTTTAACAAGCCTCTTGCACCTGTGTGCGCACTCAGTGTCATCTAATCACCCTCTTTAGCCTTTTGTTCAGCTTTCATTGGTGCCTTTGTTAGCTTCAGGTTAGCCACTAGCTATGGCTACTAGCTCTCGTTCCCCTTCTCCTCTGGTGTGCTCTCTCTGTCAGATGTTTAGCTACACCTCTGCCTCTTTTAGTGATAATGGTAAATGTAATAAATGTTGTCTTTTTGAGGTGCTCGAGGTGAGGTTGTCTGATTTGGAATACCGGCTCCACTGCATTGAAACACCATCTGCGCTAGTTAATGACAGACACCCCTTAGCTCCCTAGCATAGGGCAGCCTGCTAGCGGTCCTCCAGTCCTCCTAAGCAGCGAGGAGACTGGGTGGGTGACAGTGAGAAGGAAGCCTAGCCACAAGGCCCCGGTTAACCACCAACCTGTTCATGTTTCTAATCGCTTTTCCCCGCTCAGCGACACATCCACTGAGGAAAAAAACTCTGATCATTGGCGTCTCTGTAGTCAGAAACATGAACCTAGAGACTCCAGCGGCCATAGTCAAATGCATTCCTGGGGCCAGAGCAGGCGACATTGAGTCAAATTTGAAAATGCTGGCCAAAAGTAACCGTAAATACTCCACAATTGTTATCCACCCCGGCATTAACAACATCCGACTCCGGCAGTCGTAAGTCACAAAACTTAATGTGGAATCGGTGTGTGACTTTGCCAAAACAATGTCTGCCTCTGTAGTATTCTCTGGGCCCCTCCCCAATCTGACCAGTGATGACATGTTTAGCCGCTTGTCATCCTTCAACCGCTGGCTGTCTGTGTAGTGTCCTGCAAACAATGTGGGCTACATAGACAATTGGAACTCACTTTGAGGAAAACCTGGTCTTATTAGATGAGACGGCATCCATCTCACTTTGGATGATGCGTCTCTTTTATCAAACAGTCTGGCATCATTTTTATCCAAATTTCCAAAACCTTGACAACTCAGAGTTGGGACCAGGAAGCAGAGTTGCAGTCTTACACGCCTCTGTGCAGCTCCTCTTCATCCGCCACCCCTCAACTTAGCCCCTGTCTTCCCCATCAGAGAATCATTGTCTGCTCCCTCCAAAGTAAATAAAAATGTAATGTATAAGCAACCCAAAGTGATTAAACAAAAGCTGGTAAAACTCAAATTAAATATGAAGCCTCTAAATTTAATGGTCTCTGTCCCCCCTTATAATTTAAAAATTAAATGCAGTTTGTTAAATATTAGGTCTCTAACTCCGAAGTCTATGCTAGTCCATGATCTGTTAATTGATCATCAGATTGATTTAATATCCCTTGCAGAGACTTGGTTAGGGCAAGATGATTATGTTGGTTTGAATGAATCAACTCCTTCTGGTTATTTAAACTGTCAAAATCCCAGAAGTTCTGGTTGTGGAGGAGGAGTAGCAACAATTTACCATTCCAAATTACTAGTTAATGTAAAGCAAAAAACACGTTATAATTCCTTTGAGGGCATGGTTCTCAGTATTGGGCATTTTAGCAATTTTAGGCTAAACCCAATTTTATTTGCCATAGTTTATCGTCCTCCATCAGCCTACTCAAAGTTTTTATCTGAATTTGGCAAATTCTTAGCTGATTTAGTGCTGAAATCAGATAGAATAATTATAGTAGGGGACTTAATATACATGTAGATGTAGATTGTGATTGTCTTAATATGGCATTTAATTCAATATTAGACTTGATGGGGTTGCCTCAGAAAGTAGGAAATTCTACCCATTATCTCCACCACACATTGGACCTTGTTTTGCCATATGGCATAGGAATAAAAAATCTGGTAGTGTCTCCCCCTAACCCTGTACTGTAAGACCATTGCCTCTTAACCTTTGATTTTACTATTTTAATTTATAAAAAAAAATTATCTTAGAAAACCTAGAACAAGTCATTATTCTGTATTAATAGAAGAGAACAAGAATAATCCTAGGTTTCTTTTCAGCACTGTAGCCAGGCTGACAAAGAGTCAGGACTCTGTCAATCCAAGCATTCCCTTAGAGCTTACTAGTCAGGACTTTATGAACTTTTTTCAATAATAAACTTTCATCTATCAGAGATAAAATCAGTCACATTCTTCCCAATGTTAACTTAAAGGTCAAATGTCACGTAACAGGGTCCTTAAAATGTCTTGAAACTAGATATAAAAGGGAACCGATCCGTTCGGGTCTTGGTGCATATGCTTCAGTAACTCCGGAATATTCGTTAATTTAAAACTGCCGTGCTTGGCCTGACGTTCCTACTCACGGCCCCCGGAATCGCCTGGGGAAGAAGGTGGAAGTGACGAAATTGATTGTACCTTAGTTTGATGCTTGGGGTATCCCGATTGATTGTTTATATGGAGACTGGAAGATTGAAGTGAGCAACAAGAAAGAAAAAATTGGATATTTCACCCATACCTTAAAACGAGGTTATAAGGGACAGCTGGGTAATAAGGGACACTTTTCTGGGAAATGTTTTCATACCTGTCAAGTGATACGTTTCCGCCGTATTTTAATACCGTAAAATGCGGCTATAAGGGACGGCGGAGTAATAAGGGACACTTTTCTGGGAAATGTTTTCATACCTGTCAAGTGATACGTTTTCGCCGTATTTTAATACCGTAAAACACGGCTATAAGGGACGGCAGGGTAATAAGGGACACTTTACTGGGAAATGTTTTAAATGTAATTCGTGTTGTTATTGTCAAATATTTTAAGGATTCATGGATATTTGACAATAACAACACAACTCAGCGTCCGGCTCAAAATAAAAAAAGCAGAATTCTGGATTTGGAAGGCGATGCCTTTCTGTTCCGCAGCCGCAGGACAGCTGAAAGTGTTAGGCCATCAGCCTAATGACTTCTAACAGTAGTGAGAATAGCTCACGCTGATCGATCTGCCCGCCCCGGCCATCAGCCTAATGATTGAGTCCACACTTCTAACAGTAGTGAGAATAGCTCCCGCTGAGCGATCTGCCCGCCCCGGCCATCAGCCTAATGATTGAGTCCACACTTCTCAATGTAGTGAGAATAGCTCCCGCTGAGCGATCTGCCCGAGGCGGCCATCAGCCTAATGATTGAGTCCACACTTCTCAATGTAGTGAGAATAGCTCCCGCTGAGCCATCTGCCAGCACCCTAGCTGTTGGGGTCTCACACACACGACGTGTTCCTCAACACACTCAATAATTTTTTTTCCTGTATATTTTTCTTTTGGGCGTACAGAAATGGTAATACGCCCGTATTTGCTAAAATTGCATTTTCGCCGTATTAAAATATGGCGAAAACGTCTCTCTCTTTTTTTTTTTTTTTTGTTACTTATTTGTACCCGTAGGTAGACTTGGTTTGCAGTCTGGTGACAAGCCACCGGCTGCTGGTCGCTGCGTGCACGAGCGCCCTAAACCTACATGTTTTTGGTATGCGGGAGGAAACCGGAGAAATCCCGGAGTAAACCCGCGCAACACGGGGAGAACATGCAAACTCCACACAGCTCACTGTTGGTCGGGGGCTGGGATCGAACCCACGATCTCATGATCCCCGCGGTCCCCTGGCCGAGGGTAAAACTGTGCTGCCACAGTGCTAAACCACTGCGCCATCGTGCAGCCATGTCTCTTGACATGTATGCGCCTCCATTCTCATATTCATCTGGTCAATTTCTTGACAGCAGCGGCTCTCCTCCACTGTAATAATAATGGCTTCCGAAAAATCAATATTTATGGGGCGCCCTTGACAGACCCCCTTCGGCTTCCCAATTCTGGAGGCGATTAATGTCCAATTCAATGACATTTTCCACTGGTTCTGCTCTCTGGTCATCGTCGGAACTGTTGTCATCAGACAAAGCATCTGATTCCGTCTCGGACGGCTCGAACCTGTAAGGTTCTATGCCTCTGTCACTGTCTGAACCACTGACAAAAAAAAGACAAAACTAAACTAATTTGTTCACAATCGCTGTCACTTTCCGTCATGATTGTCCAATGTTGATAAGTGTGAATGTGGATAGGCAGGGCAGCCAGGGTGAAATTTGTGACGTCAAAATCATGGCCGCGGTCTGGATTGGCTGTCACAAGCCAGTGAGCAAGGCGGGGCCTTCGCCTGGTGTATTTTGTGCAATTATGTAAATATGGGTGGGTGATATGGTCTCCGGTATGAATATTTGGTTTAAGCTATGTGTATTTTATCAAAATTCGTTGTCATTTAGAAAAAAAAATACGTGACATTTGGCCTTTAAATACAATAAGTACTACAACTTCTTCAATTGATATCTGTTTGGATGAGTTTACTCCAACTGACCTTTAAGAGTTAGATAAAATAATTTCTTCATCCAAGCCTTCAACTTGTCTTTTAGACCCTATTCCTACCAGGTATTTAAAGAAATCTTCCCATTTATTGGTAGCTCTATTCTTCAAATAATCAATTCTTCATTAACATTAGGCCATGTACCGCAGGCTTTTAAAACTGCTGTAATTAAACCCTTACTCAAAAAGCCAACGCTGGATCCAGGAGTTTGAGCTAACTATAGACCAATCTCTAATCTCCCTTTCATTTCAAAAATCTTAGAAAGAGTTGTTGCTACGCAATTATTTGACCACTTGCAGGGAAATGGTTTATTTGAAGAGTTTCAGTCTGGCTTAAGAATCCATCATTCTACTGAAACAGCCTTAGTGAAGGTCACTAATGACCTCCTTATCGCATCTGATTATGGACATGTTTCTGTACTTGTCCTTTTAGACCTTAGTATAGCTTTTGATACTATCGATCATAATATTCTACTTGATCGATTAGAACACTATGTTGGAGTTAATGGAACTTTGTTGCAGTGGTTTAGATCTTATTTATCTGATAGGTTTCAGTTTGTTCTTGTCAATAATGAGTTTTCTTTCAACTCAAAGCTCACTCATGGAGTTTCTCAAGGATCTGTGCTAGGCCCTACTCTTTTTGGTTTATATATGCTTCTGTTAGGCAACATTATTTGAAAGCAGTGTATACATTTTCATTGTTATGCAGATGACACACAATTATACCTGTCAATGAAGCCAGATGATAGTAATCAATTAGCCAAGTTAGAAGCCTGTCTTAAGGAAATCAAAGCTTGGATGACTTGTAATTTCCTGCTATTAAATTCAGATAAGACTGAAGTCATTCTAGTTGGTCCAAAAAACCTTAGAAATACCTTTCCAAATCAAACTCTTAGTTTGGATGTGGTTACTCTTTCTCTTAGTAGTTCTCTGAGGAACCTTGGAGTTATTTTTGATTAAGATCTGTTTTTCAATTCACATATTAAATTTGTTTCTAAGACTGCCTTCTACCATTTGCGTAATATTGCCAAGATTAGGAGCATCTTGTCTCAGAGTGATGCTGAGAAACTGATCCACGCTTTTGTTAGCTCGAGATTAGATTATTGTAACTCTTTATTATCAGGTTGTCCTAAAACATCTTTAAAAAGTCTTCAGCTGATCCAAAATGCTGCAGCAAGAGTTTTAACAGGTACTAGAAAGAGAGATCATATCTCTCCGGCTCTGGCCTCCCTTCATTGGCTTCCCATAGAGTCTAGAATTAAGTTTAAAATCCTTCTTCTCACTTACAAAGCTCTAAACAATCAGGTCCCTTTTTATTTAAAAGATCTGATACTACCCTATTTTCCTAACAGAGCACTACACTCCCAAAATGCTGGATTACTTGTAATACCTAGAATCTCCAAAAGTATAATGGGAGACAGAAGAGTAGGGTTAAAACCTTCCTTTTGATATAGCCTACAATTAGGAATGGGTCATGTGTCTCTGAACCCTACCTTAGTTATGCTGCTAATAGGTTTAGACAGCCGGGGGACCTCCAGTAATGCACTGGGCTTCACTCCTTTCTTCACTTTCAATGAAATATATATATATACAGTGGGGTAAAAAAGTATTTAGTCAGTCACCAATTGTGCACGTTCTCCCACTTAAAAGATGAGAGAGGTCTCCAATTTTCATCATAGGTATACCTCAACTATGAAAGACAAAATAAGAAAAAAAAAAATCCAGAAAATCACATTGAAGGATTTTTAATGAATTAATTGGTAAATTCCTCGGTAAAATAAGTATTTGGTCAATAACAAAAGTTCATCTCAATACTTTGTTATATACCCTTTGTTGGCAATGACAGAGGTCAAATGTTTTCTGTAAGTTTTCACAAGGTTTTCACACACTGTTGCTGGTATTTTGGCCCATTCCTCCATGCAGATCTCCTCTAGAGCAGTGATGTTTTGGGGCTGTCGCTGGACAACACAGACTTTCAACTCCCTCCAAAGATTTTCTGTGGGGTTGAAATCTGGAGACTGGCTAAGCCACTCCAGGACCTTGAAATGCTTCTTACGAAGCCACTCCTCCGTTGCCCGGGCGGTTTGTTTGGGATCATTGTCATGCTGAAAGACCCAGCCACATTTCATCTTCAATGCCCTTGCTGGTGGAAGGAGGTTTTCACTCAAAATCTCATGATACATGGCCCCATTCATTCTTTCCTTTACACGGATCAGTCATCCTGGTCCCTTTGCAGAAAAACAGCCCCAAAGTATGATGTTTCCACCCCCATGCTTCACAGTAGGTATGGTGTACTTTCTCCTCCAAACATGACAAGTTGAGTTTTTACCAAAAAGTTCTATGTTGGTTTCATCTGACCATATGGCATTCTCCCAGTCCTCTTCTGGATCATCCAAATGCTCTCTAGCAAACTTCAGACGGGCCTGAACATGTACTGGCTTAAGCAGGGGGACACGTCTGGCACTGCAGGATTTGAGTCCCTGGCGGCGTAGTGTGTTTCTGATGTAGCCTTTGTTACTTTGGTCCCAGCTCTCTGCAGGTCATTCACTAGGTCCCCCCATGTGGTTCTGGGATTTTTGATCACCGTTCTCATGATAATTTTACCCCACGGGGTGAGATCTTGCGTGGAGCCCCAGATCGAGGGAGATTATCAGTGGTCTTGTATGTCTTCCATTTTCTAATAATTGCTCCCACAGTTGATTTCTTCACACCAAGCTGCTTACCTATTGCAGATTTGGTCTTCCCAGCCTGGTGCAGGTCTACAATGTTGTTTCTGGTGTCCTTTGATAGCTCTTTGGTCTTGGCCATAGTGGAGTTTGGAGTCTGACTGTTTGCGGTTGTGGACAGGTGTCTTTTATACTGATAACGAGTTCAAACGGGTGCCATTAATACAGGTAACGAGTGGAGGACAGATGAGCCTCTTAAAGAAGAAGTTACAGGTCTGTGAGAGCCAGAAATCTTGCTTGTTTGTAGGTGACCAAATACTTATTTTACTGAGGAATTTACCAATTAATTCATTAAAAATCCTTCAATGTGATTTTCTGGATTTTTTTTTCTCATTTTGTCTCTCATAGTTGAGGTATACCTATGATGGAAATTGGAGACCTCTCTCATCTTTTAAGTGGGAGAACTTGCACAATTGGTGGCTGACTAAATACTTTTTTGCCCCACTGTATATTGTGGAGTGTGTAATTGACGAGGCATGTTTGTCTCAAGGCAGTTTATTACACGTCTCCAACATGAGCATTGTAGAAAGAGAACATCTCAGAAAAAACTCGTCCCTTATATACCCAGGTCTCCCCACAGCTCACAAGTCACATTGCATTCATATCAAAGGTAACTTTGCATTTCCTCTTAAATCCCTTAGCATCCCCCTCACAGTCTTTTGCCCACAAAGGATCCTCCAAGCAGTCTCTTGGCACACAAAGGATCCTCCAAGTAGTCTCTTGCATATAAAAGATTACACTTTCACAGCTTCCTGTTATCTCCAAGGAAACTCTGCACTTTGTTCTTATCTAAGATGTGAGGCATTATGCAAGGCATTAAGTAAGTCACATGTGTGGCTACACCCCCCCCCCCCAAAAAACATTTTAGATCGAACAAAAGAATAACAGTCTGCATGCTGTGATAGAATCATTACACATCAATCCCCATGCTGCTTGGGCTTCAGTCTTCTCCCGTATCTGCTGTAACCAGGATTCGCCGCCTCAGCGGCGCTGTCATGCTGGGGAGCTGCTGTCTGGGGGTGAAAACCTTTTGTCAGTCCCTGCGGGTGTTCTGGGGAAATTTTACTCTGGGAAGCTCCTCATGGGGGTCTTCCGCGCCGAGGGGCCCTCGCCAACAGAACTTGCTCGTCCGCCACCACAAAAGCGGGTTTGAGTCTGTTTAAGCCAACCTTTTCCCTTCTACCCCCCAAATCTAGCAAAAAATGCTTGTCCCCTGTTTCTAGCACTCTGAACGGTCCATCATAAGGCGGACGCAATGGGGGGCGATGTGCATCGTGTCTGACAAAAACAAACTCCGCATTTTTCAAAGTTTTAGGTACAAAAACGCGCGGAAAACTGTGGTGGGCAGGGCCCGGCAGCATGCCTGTGTTGATGCTACGCTGCAAAAGCTGAGATGGGGAGCTGCCCGGCGCAGGATTACCTGGGAGAAACTCCCCGGGCAACCGAAGTGGCTGCGCAAAAACGAGTTCGGCTGGGGAAGCCTCTAAGTCCTCTTTAGGCGCAGAACGTAACCTCAATAAAACCCACAGTGGCTTGTCTACCCAATTTGCATCCGTCAGTGACGCTCTGAGAGCTGCTTTCAATGACCTGTGAAAACGTTCGCATAACCCGTTAGCCTGTGGATTGTACGTGGTTGTACGGTGAATTGTGACGCCTAGGCTGCGGGCCATTGTTGACCAAAGTTCGGAAACAAATTGAGGGCCTCTGTCATACATAATGTCCGATAGGACTCCAAAACGCGCCACCCATGCTGTTACAAACGCGCGCGCCACCTCCTCGGCTGTGGTTGACGCTAAAGGAACCACCTCCGGCCAGCGCGTGGTGCGGTCCACCATTGTCAGAAGGTGCGTGCACCCCTGTGATGGCGGAAGGGGACCCACGAGGTCCACGTGAACGTGGTCAAACCTCTTAGCCGGAATGTGAAATGGCTCCAAGGGAGCTCTCGTGTGTCTGTGTACCTTGGCTCGTTGGCTCGCCATGCAGGCTGCCGCCCACTCTTTAACTTGTTTGCGGAGGCCCGGCCACACAAATTTTTCTGCTACCATTTTGACCGAAGCGCGCACCCCCGGGTGCACCAAAGAATGAATCGAGTCAAAAACGCGGCGGCGCCACGCTGCCGGTACCACGGGACGCGGTCTCCCCGTGGAGACATCACAGATTAGAGGGGGCATACCGTCCTGCAGCACCCTGCTCTCCAGCCTTAACCCTGTTGGTCCAGACTGGAGTGCACGCACATCCACGTCACTAACCTGCTCCGCGGCCATGGCTGTGTAATCTATCCCCACGCGGACGGGGGCAGCCACGGCGCGCGAGAGGCAGTCTGCCACTACATTCAGTTTACCCGACACATGCTGAATATTGGTAGTAAACTCTGAGATCGCGGCTAGCTGCCTCTGCTGCCGGCCCAACCACGGTTCTGAAACTTTGGCCATTGTGAATGTTAGTGGCTTGTGGTCAACGAACGCGGTGAAACAGTGCCCTTCTAGCCAGAACTGGAAGTGGCGAATGGCCAAATGGAGAGCAAGCAACTCCCTGTCAAACGCGCTGTATTTACGTTCACTATCGCGCAAGGTCCTGCTGAAAAAGGCGAGTGGCTGCCAAGCCCCGGCTACATGCTGCTCCACGACTGCCCCTATGGCCACATCTGACGCGTCAGTGGTGAGCGCTATGCGGGCCGTTGGGTCTGGATGTGCCAACGACGCAGTGTTTGCCAGGGCTGCTTTGACTTCTGCAAACGCTCACTCCCGCTCCGGGGACCACTCTATCTTATTCGCGGGTTTCTGTTTTTTGAGCTCGGCATACAGCGGTTGCATGAGTTGCGCTGCACTGGGGAGGAAAGGGTTATAAAAATTCACCATTCCCAAAAACTTCTGTAACGCCCTGACCGTCTGCGGCCGGGGGAAGTCTGCTACTGCGCGCATTTTGTCAGGTAGCGGAACCGCTCCTTCGGGGGAGACGCGGTGTCCTAAAAAATCGATCTGCGTCACCCCGAACTGACACTTCACTGGGTTGATTATTAACCCGTGCTCTCCCAACCTCCGGAAAACTGCCGCGAGATGGCTTTCGTGTTCGTCTTCAGACGCGCTGGCTACCAAGATATTGTCTAAGTAGACGAACATGAAAGGGATATCGCGCAGCACCACGTCCATCATGCGTTGGAACGTCTGTGCAGCCCCTTTAAGCCCGAATGGCATGCGCAAAAACCCGAATAGACCAAATGGAGTTATCACCGCTGTTTTGGGTATGTCCTCAACGCGCACTGGGACTTGGTGGTAACTGCGGACCAAGTCTATTTTAGAAAAAACGCGCACCCCTGCCAAATGAACGGAAAAATCTTGGATATGAGGGATTGGGTAGCGGTCATGCGCTGTGGCGTTGTTCAACCTGCGGAAATCCCGGCAAGGTCGCCACGAACCGTCAGCTTTTGGGACCATGTGTAGCGGGGAATCCCATGGGCTGTTCGAACGCCTGATGATGCCCAACCTCTCCAGGTTGGCGAACTCCTCGCGCGCTATGGCCAGTTTAGCTGCGTCCAAGCGCCGAGGTTTTGCAAAAACGGGCGGCCCAGTGGTGGTAATAAAATGTTCCACCCTGTGCTTAGCGACGGCTGCCGAAAATGTGGGGACCGTGAGTGCTGGGAACTGAGTGAGCAGTGTGTGGAACTTACCGCTTGCAGCTGTGATGTTGGCTTGTGCTGTTGGCCGGGACGCTCGAGCTGTACAGGGAATAGAATCAAAAGACATGTGAGCACAAAAAATCAGCCCCCAATATATTGAAATTCAATGCTGCTATGACAAAAGTCCACTCAAATGTACGGCTGTGTAGAGACAGGAGTAGAGTCCTCTCACCAAAGGTCTTAATGTCCGAGCCGTTTGCTGCTGCCATCTAGGGGCCGCTGGAACCTGCCAGCCGGTCGGCGTAGGATGGCATGATGAAACTCAGCTGGGCGCCGGTGTCCACGAGGAAATGTCTCCCGGAGCGTGCGTCCGTCAAGTAGAGCAGCTTGTTCTCCTCCCTGAGGGTCGCAGCTGCTACCGACCCCCGGTCTTGGCGTTTTCCCGAGAGCTTGAACTGGCACGGTGGTATACATTTGCGTGCCGTCTCTGCAAAGCAGCGGTGATAGAAACAAAGGATGTCTCTTCCGCGTCCCTTGGCGCCCGCCGCCGCTGTCGTCGGTGGTTCTGCTACCGCCGTCAATGGCTCCTCGCCCTCTCCGGCCGTCGCGCCGAGCTCCGTCGCTGCCGCCGTGGCCGTGCGTTCTCTGCTGGCCATGACAATCTGATTCGCCTCCCGGGCCAGCGCACGGTAGTCCCGCTTGGCCAACAACGGCGAACTGGCCAGGGCCGCTCTCGTCGCTGACGGCAGGTTCCTGAGGAAGAGGTGGGTAAAGATGAAGTGGTCATCGTCGGATCCTTTCAACCTCAGCATCTTCTCCATCAGGTCAATGGGCGTGCAATATCCCAACCCGGTCAGCACCAGGAGTCTCTCTGCTCTCTCCTCCACCGAGAGTGTGTAGTGCTGGATGAGTGCAGCCTTCAACGCGCCGTATTTATCGCTGGCTGGTGGCTGCTCCAGAAGGCTCTCCACATGCTGAGCCGTGTGGTTGTCGAGCTTTGCGATCACATGGTAGAATTTTGTGTTATCTACCGATATTCCCCGGAGGGCGAACTGTGCCTCAACCAGATGGAACCAGGAGCGCGGGTTGTGCTACCAAAAGTCCGGTAGCTGGACCGTAACGGCATACGCTTGGCTGGGGGCTCCCAATGCGGCTGGCCCCGGGGAATTCTCTTCTTGCTGAATGCTACGTCTTGGGTCACCAGTGTGGAGTGTGTAATTGATGAGGCATGTTTGTCTCAAGGCAGTTTATTACACGTCTCCAACATGAGCATTGTAGAAAGAGAACATCTCAGAAAAAACTCGTCCCTTATATACCCAGGTCTCCCCACAGCTCACAAGTCACATTGCATTCACATCAAAGGTAACTTTGCATTTCCTCTTAAATCCCTTAGCATCCCCCTCACAGTCTTTGGCCCACAAAGGATCCTCCAAGCAGTCTCTTGGCACACAAAGGATCCTCCAAGTAGTCTCTTGCATATAAAAGATCACACTTACACAGCTTCCTGTTATCGCCAAGGAAACTCTGCACTTTGTTCTTATCTAAGATGTGAGGCATTATGCAAGGCATTAAGTAAGTCACATGTGTGGCTACAATATTATATATATATATATATTTTGCTGGTCATTAACATTTGTTTGTTCTCTCCCATAGATTGAGTCCCCATTGTGCTGTTTGCTCTCTACATGTCTGTTCTTTTCATCTTCTCTATCCCCTCACCCCCCAGCCAGTCGCAGCAGATGACTGACCCTCCCTGAGCCTAGTTCTGCTGGAGGTTTTTTCCTGTTAAAAGGGAGTTTTTCCTCTCCACCGTCGCCAAGTGCTTGCTCACAGGGGATCACCTGATTGCTGGGGTTTTTCTGCAGTTGTGGGGGATTCCCCTATAGTTGAACGTGCTGTGAGATGACTGTTGTTATGAAATGGCGCTATATAAATAAATTTGAATATATATATATATATATATATATACAGTATATATACACACACACATACGTATATATGGACGGTGCAGTGGCGGAGTGGTTAGCACTGCGGCAGCACAGCAACTCACCCGGGGGATCCTGGGTTCGATTCCAGCCCCTGACCAACAGTGATCTGTGTGGAGTTTGCATGTTCTCCCGTGTCTGCGTGGGTTTACTCCCGGATTTCTCCCGTTTCCTCCCACATGCCAAAAACATGCAAGTTGGGTTAATTGGCATCAAACTGGGGATTCTAAATTGTCCTTAGGTATGACTGTAAGAGTGAATGGTTGTCTGTCTCTCTGTGTTGGCCCTGCAATGGACTGGCAATCTGTCCAGGGTGTACCCTGCCTCTCGCCCAAAGATGCTGGGATAGGCTCCAGCCCCCCCGCGACCCGAAAAAGATTAAGCGGAAGAAGATGGATGGATATAGTATATATACAGTATATGCCTGCCACAGAGCATCCACTTTTTACAATGAGTCTTACAAGTGTTTAGTGTGGTATGCTCTGAGTGCAGATGGTATGCATTATTCCAGATCTTGGTGCCCCTCACTGATAGCACAGATTGAGAAAATGTGGCGCGTCTGTGGGGGTGCTCACAGTCTCCACTCGTGATTGCGCCGGTGACAGTCCTCAGTTTAACATGTCCCCCCCCCCCCGGGGGGGGGAACATGTTAACCAGAATAGTCTGTTGGAGCCTATTACTCATTTAGTTAACTTGTCAATAAGGACAAATACCTTTCCAGAGAATTGGAAGACAGCAGTAATTACCCCGGTCTATAAGTCGGGAGACAAGGACTTAGCAAGCAACTACAGGCCGATTGCCATATTGCCCGTAGTCTCAAAAATTTTGGAGAAGATTGTTGCTGATCACTTGATAGAACATTTAGAGTCCAACCAATTACTTTATTCACAACAATTTGGGTTTAGACCTAAGAATTCCACAGAAACAGCTAACTGTTATTTTATTGAGAAGGTCAAGGCTTTATTGGTTAAGGGGCATGTTGTGGGGACCGTGTTTCTGGATCTAAAAAAGGCCTTTGACACGGTAAACCACACTGTCCTATTGTCGAAGTTAAAAGACCTCAAGATTTCAACTGAGGCAATACAGTGGTTTAGGTCATACCTGGAGGGGAGAGAACAATGTGTCAAGGTCAATGGGGAGAAATCTGGGCTGCTCACAAATAACATGGGAGTACCACAAGGATCTATACTAGGGCCATTGTTGTTCACAATATACATCAACGACTTGCCCGATAGTTGCTCAGGTGCCAACTGCCAGATGTACGCTGATGACACCGTAATCTATCTGTCTGCCAAAACAGCTAACGTGGCAGCTGAGCACCTGACCCAGGTTTTACAGAACATCTCTAAATGGCTTGTGTTGTCGCATTTAACCTTGAATGTCAAAAAAAAACAAAAAAAAACTGTTGCTATGTGTATCTCTATTAGAAACAGGCCCATGAATGATGTTTTTGATGTTAAAATTGGAAATGAGGTGCTTACTGAAGTGAATGAGGTCAAGTACTTAGGGATCATTCTAGACAGGAACCTGTGATTCGACAAGCAGGTGCTTTACATTTGTAAGAAGGTCAAACCCAATTTAAATTGCTTCCGTCTCATTAGAAGGGATTTGTCATTCAGAACTGCTCATACATATATGCACGCGATGATTCTTTCACATCTGTCATACTGTATCACATCTTGGTCACAAACATCTCAAATTACACTAAAACCCATAACTGCAATATATAAACAGGCTATAAAAATCTTGGACCGCAAACCAATGCGGTGGCATTACTGTGGTATTTTAGCCAAGCACAATCTTCTTACTTTTGAAAATTTTATTATCTTCTGTAATATCAGACTGGTTTTTAAATGTCTATACAATCTTGTTTTACCTCCTTTCTCTGGTTTGGTGGCTAGACGCTTGAGCTCTAGCAGAGCAAGCACACGAGCTTCCATCAGCGGTGACTGCATTGTCACCATGTCTAGAACTTCATTTGGTCAGTCTGCTTTCTCCATAAAAGGGGCAAACTTATGGAACTCTCTGCCAACTCACTTAAAATTGGAGACAAATGCCAACCTCTTCAACAGAGGCGCTAAAGATTGGCTAAAATCCCAAAAGCAATGTGTGCATGTCTAGTCTGAATTGTGTTTGTTGTGATCATGGATCTCTTGCTCTATTTATAATTTGTAATGTATTTGTAATTTTAATTAACTTGTATGTACAGCCTAATTTATGACCTATAGTATAAGCCACCTATGGACTGGTGTTGAGAATTAGCACTTGTGCTATATACACCTATGCAAAACATCTGGTCTCTCCTTGTGATTGTACTAATGTAATTTGTTATGTCCATATTAAATAAAATAAAGAAAGAAAAAGAAATGTACTTTATGGGCAGCGCGGAGGCAGAGTGGTTAGCACTGCGGCAGCACAGCAACTCACCCTTGGCCGGGGGATCCTGAGTTCGATCCCAGCCACCGACCAACAGTGATCTGTGTGGAGTTTGCATGTTCTCCCCGTGTCTGCGTGGGTTTACTCCCGGATTTCTCCGGTTTCCTCCCACATGCCAAAAACATGCAAGTTAGGTTAATTGTCATCAAACTGGGGATTCTAAATTGTCCTTAGGTATGACTGTGAGAGTGAATGGTTGTCTGTCTCTCTGTGTTGGCCCTGCGATGGACTGGCGATCTATCCAGGGTATACCCTGCCTCTCGCTCAAAGATGCTGTGATAGGCTCCAGCGCCCCCCCCCCCCCGCCCCCAGCAACCCGAAAAAGGATTAAGCAGAAGAAGATGGATGGATGGATGGATGGATAGATGTACTTTAGTGATCCCAAATTGGGAAATTACAGTGTAACAACAGCATGACACAGACAACCGAACCAACACAAATACACAGCATAAGAGCAAAAAAAGAGTTACCCAGGGAAGTAAAGTAAAATTATTTAGATAACTTTATATACAACATAGGCTACACCTAGGTTAAACAGATGATCCTTATGAGTCTATGGATAGTACTGACTGTACAATGAAGGATTATGAGGAGTATGCTGATACGGTCACCAGCTACATCGCGAAGTGCACAGAGGATTTCACTACAGTGAAGACCATCACTATGCGGGGTAATCATAAGCCCTGGATGACTGCAGAGGTGCGCTCGCTGCTTACAGCCAGAGATGCAGCCTTCAGAGCAAAGGACAGGATCGCTCTCCGCTCAGCCAGGTCTGCGCTTTCAAAGGGAATTAAGGCGGCAAAGCGCGCCTATGCGGAGAAAATCCAGGGACACCTCTGTGACACTAGGAACACCAAGCAGATGTGGCAGGGAGTTCGGACACTGACGGGCTTTAAGTCTAGGCAGGGGGTCGATGATGACGACGCTTCGCTTCCAGACAGGCTTAACGAATTCTTTGCACATTTTGAAGCATCAAACTCGACAATCAGAGGGAGGGCCGGCCCACCCCCACCATCGGTCGGACCAGCTTTTACCATCAACACAGCGGACACACGGAGGACCCTATCCAGAGTCAACCCACGCAAAGCTGCAGGTCCAGACAACATTCCAGGACGTGTGCTCCGAGACTGCGCGAGCGAGTTGGCGGATGTCCTGACTGACATTTATAACGTCTCCCTGAGTCAGGCCATCGTTCCCAGATGCTTCAAGACCTCTATCATTGTACCGGTGGCAAAGAAACCAGTGGTGTCCTGTTTGAATGACTATCGTCCTGTTGCACTTACACCAATTGTGATGAAGTGTTTTGAACGGCTTGTCAAACCACACATCACAGCCTGCCTCCCTGCATCACACGACCCGCTCCAGTTTGCATATCGTTCAAACCGCTCCACGGAGGATGCTATAGTCACCACCCTACACTCTGTCATCACCCACCTGGACCAGAAAGACACCTACGCCAGACTCCTGTACATTGATTTCAGTTCAGCATTCAACACCATTATTCCCCAGAGACTGATAGAGAAATTACTCCTTCTCGGTCTGAACACCGCCACATGTCTCTGGATCCTGGATTTCCTGACTGAGAGACCTCAGTCTGTCCGGGTTGGAAACAACATCTCCAACTCTGTCACGCTGAGTACCGGAACCCCTCAAGGCTGTGTACTCAGTCCACTGTTGTTTACACTTCTAACACATGACTGTGTATCCAAACACGAGGGGAACCAGATTATTAAGTTTGCAGATGACACCACGGTGGTGGGACTTATTCAGAGGGA
This sequence comes from Pholidichthys leucotaenia, assembly GCA_020510985.1. NCBI lineage: Eukaryota > Metazoa > Chordata > Actinopteri > Cichliformes > Pholidichthyidae > Pholidichthys > Pholidichthys leucotaenia. The sequence goes on along the minus strand of CM035842.1, from coordinate 370,075,392 downwards.
TGAGGAATCAATGTACAGGGAAGAAGTGAGAGACCTGGAGGGCTGGTGCAGGGAGAACAATCTGGTGCTCAACGTGGACAAAACGAAGGAGATGATTATCGACTTCCGGCGGTCACAGCCTGAGCACGTCCCCCTCAGCATCGGCGGCCGTTTAGTGGAGAGAGTAGAGAACATCAAGTTCCTCGGAGTGCAGATCTCGCAGGACCTGACCTGGAGCAAAAATTCCTTGGAGATCAGGAAGCGGGCTCAGCAGAGACTACATTTCTTGAGGAAACTCAAACAGGCCTCTCTCCCCATCTACATCCTCAGGACCTTCTACAGAGGTGTGGTGGAGATTGTTCTGACGTACTGCATTGCTACATGGTACTCCAGCTGCAGTATGTCAGACAAAAAAGCCCTGCAGAGGATAGTCAAGGGGGCGGAGAGGGTAATTGGAGTCTCCCTCCCCTCTGTCCAAGAACTTTTTCAGAACCGTTGTAGGAGCAGGGCACTGAACATTGTCAAGGACCGTTCTCACCCTCTGCATAAACACTTTGAACTTCTTTCATCTGGTAAATGATTCCGAAGCATCAGAGGCAGAACCACCAGACTGATCAACAGCTTCCTCCCACAAGCTGTCAGGATGCTGAACAGCTGACCCAGAATCTCTCATACACACTACTGCACCTATGGACATTTTGTATATTATAGTTAGTTATTCTTTTTCCCCAAGTATGTCTCAGGGATGTGTGAATGGATGGGGTGGGGGGGTGGGGGGTGGGGGGTGGAGCTATGTGGGAGTGTGTCTTAATCATGCTGCTTCTTATATGGATGTCGAGAGAAACGCAGTTTCATCTTGCCTGCACTACAGTTGTATGTACAGCAATATGACAATAAAGTTTGATTTGATTTGATTTGATTTGATTTGATTATAAGACGCAGGGTGAAATACGAGGTACCAATTATACTGTAAGGTGCAGTGTAGCTCTCTTCACAACAACAGACACAGGTTGGTTCCTTTAAACGGGCGTTTATTGGGACTTATGCACCTCCCTCATGGTCACGCCGTGAGAACTGTATAGGCAAACATAACGCATAACCATATACAGGTATACAGTACAGAGCGAAATAATATAAAGAAGTTACAAAACAAATACCTCGTTGGCCGCTTGTCATGAAAAGAGTTCTGAAGGTAAAACAAACTGCTTGGCTTCAATCTTCAATCAAACTTAAGTGCCAGATAGCTGAATAACGTGGCACAGCATTCTTCTTATTTCCGCTATGTGCTACAATGAAAACAATCCCAGCGGCACTCCAGACGGAAAACATCAGTTCCGGTCAGGAAACAATAAATTTCAACAAAATATACAGTTGTGTAGCATCATCGTCTCCTCACAGCCGAGACAGAAGATCACTTCTCTCCAGTTTACAGGAATTTCATTTTATTCATTACACAGGAATATCACCTTTCTGCCTTTTCAGGAATATCACTGGCTTTTATGTCGACTCATGCAGGCTTCTTCCAGGCCTGACCAAAGATGCTTGCTTTCCCAGGACCCCAATGTAAACAGTTGCCTCTTGCAGAGATTGTAAGGATCAGAATTTGCTTTTAAAGGCTCAAAGGAACATAAAACTCAGGAGACCAGACCTCTCAACATGAACACTGCATTTGATAACGTACCTTTTCACAGGAAACCAATGTTCTTAAAAGAGTCATAAACCACTTAATCTGACGGGTTTATAGCCGATACTGTCCAGGTACCTTCGCCCAGATACTAAAGGAAATCATCTACAGCTCAACAGTACCTCCTAGCGGATACCTACGGAATGTGTTTTCAGTATGTAGGATGACTTTTAATTTGCTCTAAACATTAAGTTTCTTTCAGCTTATCCTCTGGATCCTAAGGACACTGAAAATCATCCCTCTTTTATCACCAACCATGGTTTGCTGCATGTTTTGCTGTTCTAATCTTGATCTAAATGTGAATGCATGTATTATAATTATGTATAAGAAATGTTATACTCATGAGTGTTATTGGAGTAATGGTATAAATGCATGATCACCATATATTAGCCAAGTCATTTAATTTAGTTAGATTTTATATTGAGCATTTATTTCATAAGAACTGACTGAGTGTTGATTTTCCCTCTGAAATTTCATGGGATGGTGTCTTCATTTGATTGGCTGCTCTCAAACAAAGAAGTGTTCTCACATTGGATAGCAGCCATTTCAAACTGCTTCTGAAAAAGCCGATTGGTCAGTCTTGCGACTACATCATCAGTTTTACGACCCGGCGAGGTAACTTTAAAAGAGAGAAGTTAGATTTGAGTTTAGTTAAAAAAAAAGAAAGAGATCAGCACAGTAGAAAAAGGGTAGAAAAGGAACAGGCAGGAAGATTAGAACAGCAAAGCGGTAATAGAATTAAGAATTAGAAACACAGAAAGAAGAAAGAAAGAGATTTTGAGAAAGATTAGGAACTAAATTAAGATTAAAGAAGCAGAATAGTAATCTAGATCTCAGAAGAGGACTTTATTCCACCGTTTCAAGGCCCTGTGAAGTTTTATTTTATTCTCTGTGTGTTTGTCAAGTCTTTTCTTATATTCTGGAAACTGAGGAGAAACCATTTTTTCTTTAGAGCTCGTCCCTTTTAGAGAATCAAATTCTCAAACTTTTTCCTTCACCTCAGAAGCCATTCTTATCCTAGTAAATGTTTTTCTAACATTTTTTTTTTTCATGACTTTTCACGCCATTAAAGTGGACCTTTAATTTGCCTAGTTTAAAGTGAACAGAGACTGAGAAGATTTTCCTTCAGTTTTTGGGTCGATCCCGCTACAAGAGACCCCAAATTTGGACTCTTTTTCAAAGGACTTTTCACGCCGCCCTGAGACAAACTATCCACGGCTGCAACTGTCTGCTTGAAGGGCCCCCAGCTGAGTTATCACCTCCACGGCTGTGAGTGAGGACAGCAGCCGCTTCCTCCCGACGTCCTAACTTCAAAACCCAGCGGTACCAACCCGCGGAAACTTGGACCAACGGCCATTGTGTGAGTGAGACTCTTATTTCTCCTATTTCCTGGGTTAAAACGTGATGTCCTAACAATTAAATTACAATTGAATATGGCCCGTATTTCAGGGCTCAATTAGTCTCTCAGCCGCAGGATGGAACTGTAAACTGAAGGAAAACTTTTAGTCATTTTTAAGTAACTGCCCTTAAAATTTTTGTAGATTAATTCAGGAGTCATTTTTAGATAATTAGCCTATGAATTTTCCCCATAAAATTGCGTTGTTTTGTTAAAACATTCCAGCCTCGTTTACCGTTGAAACATAAGTCTAGTTCTCCTTGGTTCTGCAGAGGTGTAAAGCTGGATTTTATGTTCAGGAACCCAATATCAGTTGATGTGATATCGTCGTTGGCCTCCGTCGGTCTATGATGACCATGGAAGAGAATCCTAAACGTCTACTCTGCTGGAACAGCACCGCCTGTGGCTGAACAGGCCGATGCGCGAATGACAGTCCCTGTCACACAGGTCACACTTGTGGGTGGTCTCCGTGCTGCTGGGTCTGTGGCGGTTCTTCCTGCGGGTCCTTTTTTCATCTGCTGCAGCAGTCAGTCTCTCTTCACCCGCCTTGAGCCGTCTGGTCAGGGTGCCTCTCCATTTGGAGCGGTCCGTTGCAAGGTCCTCCCAGCGCTCTGTGTTGATATCCAGGGCCTTCATGTCTCTCTTGCAGACGTCTCTAAAGCGCAGCTGTGGGCGGCCAACGTCTCTCCTGCCAGTTGCCAGTTCTCCGTAGAGGACGTCTTTGGGGATTCTGCCATCCTCCATACGGTGAACGTGGCTAGCCAGCGGAGCCTGCGCTGCCTGAGTAGAGTGAACATGGAGGGAAGGCCGGCGCGGGACAGAACTTCTGTGTTGGGCACTTTGTCCTGCCAGGATATGTCCAGGATGTGGCGAATGCAGCGCAAGTGGAAGGAGTTCAGTCTCTTTTCCTGCCGGGCGTATGTTGTCCACGTCTCACTCCCATAGAGCAGTGTGCTGATGACGCAGGCGTTGTACACTGCCATCTTCGTCTTGACAGAGAGTTTGGGATTCTCCCACACTCGTGTGGTGAGGCGAGCGAGTGTGAAGGCTGATTTTCCAATCCTCTTGTTGATCTCTGTATCAAGGGAGAGGTTGTTGCTGATTGTGGACCCCAGGTACGTGAACTGATTCACGACCTCCAGCTTGTAGTCATCAATGGTGATGGTTGGTGGTGCTTCCGTGCCTTGCGCCAAGACGTTAGTCTTCTTCAGGCTGATGGTAAGCCCGAAGTCCTTGCATGCCTGGGAGAAGCGGTCCATCAGGGTCTGAAGCTCCTGCTGTGTGTGGGTTGCGACTGCAGCGTCGTCTGCGAACAGCATGTCTCTGATTAGAGCCTCGCGTACTTTGGCTCTGGCTTTCAGGCGGGCAAGGTTGAAAAGCCTGCCGTCGGATCTTGTGTGCAGGTAGATTCCCTCTGTTGCTGTGCTGAAGGCATGCCTCAGGAGCATAGCAAAGAAAATCCCAAAGAGGGTTGGCGCAAGTACACAGCCCTGTTTCACTCCGCTGCGTATGTTGAATGGCTCTGAGACGTTGCCACCATGCTGCACTATCCCCTGCATGTTGGTGTGAAACGATTCGATGAGGCTTTGCAACTTTGGTGGGCATCCTATCTTTGGCAGAATCTTGAAAAGGCCCTCTCTGCTGACCAGATCGAATGCTTTGGTGAGGTTGATGAAGGCGACGTACAGAGGCATGTTCTGTTCTCTGCATTTCTCCTGGAGTTGGCGGATGGAGAATATCATGTCTACCGTCGATCGCTCAGCGCGGAAGCCACACTGAGACTCGGGGTAGACACGTTCGGCAAGCTTCTGTAGACGAACGAGAACAACTCGTGCGTAGACTTTGCCAACAACGCTGAGGAGGGAAATGCCCCTGTAGTTGTTGCAGTCGCTTCTCTCCCCTTTGTTTTTGTAGAGGGTGATGATCTTGGCGTCCCTCATGTCCTGTGGTACGGCACCTTCCTTCCAGCACTGGCAGAGGACATCATGCAATGGCAGCAGTAGGGCGGTCTTGCAGTGCTTGATCAGGTCAGGGGGTATGCCGTCGTTGCCGGGTGCCTTGGCAGCGGCCAAGCTATCAATGGCCTTACTGAGTTCGTCGATGGTTGGCTCGGCGTCAAGTTCGTCCATGGATGGCAGGCAGTCGATGGCATCAAGGGCTGACGGTGTCACGGTGTTCTGTCTAGAGTAGAGGTCGGAGTAGTGTTCCACCCATCTCTCCATCTGCTTGTTCTTCTCTGTGATCATCTCCCCAGTGGAAGATTTGAGGGGGGCCGTCTTGCTCTGAGCCGGACCAAGTGCTTTCTTGATGCCATCGTACATACCACGGATGTTCCCTGTTATGGCAGCGGTTTGAATGTCTTGGCTGAGCTGAGTCCAGTATTCGTTGGCACAGCGCCGAGCAGTCTGCTGAACTTTGCTTCTCGCAGCCCTGAGAATCTGGAGATTCTTCTCGTTTGGGTACTTCTTGTACTCAGCAAGTGCTGAGCGCTTGGCTTCAATGACGGGGGGTCATCTCGGTCAACTTGGCATCAAACCAGTCCTGTGACTTCGAGGTCTTCATCCCAAAGGTAGCCAAGGCTGTGCGGTAGATGGTGTTTCGCAGCTCTTCCCACTTCTGCTTTGCAGATTTCCTCCTTGTGGTACACCAAGTTCCTTCTCAAAGGTGGAGGCAAACTGCTCAACAAGTTCTGGTTGGGCCATCTTGCTGGTGTCAATCCCTGCCTTTCCAGGTTGTCTAGCACGATGGAATTTCTTCAGCTGCAGCTTGACCTTGCAACACACCAATGAATGGTCTGTGTCGCAATCTGCACTCTGGAACAAACGGGTGATTAGCACGTTCTTCAGTGAGGTGCGCCTGGTCAGGATCAAGTCTAGCTGGTGCCAGTGCTTTGAGCGCGGATGTTGCCAGGAAACCTTGTGTTGGGGCTTGGTCTTGAAGAACGAGTTTGTGATGCACAGATCGTGATATGTGCAGAACTCGAGCAGCCGCTGTCCGTTGTCGTTCATTCTGCCCACGCCAAAAGGTCCAAGACAGGAGGGCCAGGAGTCGTGGTCAGCACCCACTCTGGCATTGAAGTCTCCAAGGAGAATGAGTTGTTCAGAGTTGGGGATGATCCTGACAGTTGTTGTGAGATTCTCGTAGAACTCGTCTTTTGCCTCTGGTGTGGCTGTCTGTGTTGGGGCATACACACTGACGAGGGTGACTGGGCCTTGAGTGGTGTTCAGGCGGAGGGTGAGGAGTCGTGCAGAGCCAGTGCTGCCCGGTTCCACCATCTTCAGCAAAGTGTTCTTCACTGCGAAGCCCACTCCGTGTTCCCTGTGTTCGTCACTGCCCTTTCCCTGCCAGTAGAACGTGTAGTCCTTCTCTCTCAGTGTGCCTGCATCAGCTAACCGTGTTTCCTGGAGAGTGGCGATATCCACTCCCAGTCTCTTCAGCTCATTATTGATGATGGCAGTCTTCCTGGTGTCGTTGATGTCCTTGAGGTTAGCAGCGAGTCCTGTCATCATAGTGCGGACGTTCCAAGTTCCCAGTTTTAGAGTTGGTCTCTTTTGTTTTATTGTCTTGCCTGGTGCGAAGGTTCTCAGCCTGCTGTTTGGATTTCTCCTTATCCCCATGCACCCAAAGAGGAAAGCAAGCTGTGGTGGGACAACACCTTATTGGCTGGGGGCTGCCCAGCTTGAGGGGGGCGGTAGCTGTCCAGTGAGATCTGATGATCCCTCCCACCGTCGGGAACAACCCCTGGCACCACGCTCTACGCCAATTGAGCAGTGGCTTATAACCGGTAACTGTCATTCCCCGTGTTTTGTCTACGCCAAAGGCGAAGCTGGAGTGTCCTCTCCAGTGATCCGGTGTTCTACCTTCCAGCGTTGGGCGTTGGTAGGATTCAAGCCTGGGCAGGAAGATATGGAGGACAAGATGTTGCCCATGCAGCATGTCCCCCCTCTCCACGTCACTGATGAATCCAAAGGAACAGCAGGGCTGCTACAGTTTGGCACCAGCGCCGTTGCAGGAGCTGCCAGAACGATGTTGAGCACAACATAGAACTGCCTTAGGGGCTCCGAATCCGGATTTTTCCTCAGGGTTGACTCCCGAAGCCTTTCCCATGACCGGGTATGCCGCAAGGCAGCAGAGGTTTGAAATCAGGGTTTACCTTCCCCTAGATGGGCTACCTTCCCAGGTTGACGAGCCACCATCTACCCGAAGCATCTGGTTTTAAGGCGCCAGAGATCCGCCCTCGCCCCTTCTCCTATTAGTAAAAGCAGTTCCGCCGGGCTTAGAGACTAAACCACACGGGCAGGCTAGGAGTTGGACTTAGTTGCCAGAGGCTTTTCGAGACGCACGCCATAAGGAGCATTTTATGAGCACTGGGAGCTTAACCTCAGTGCCGCTCCTGGCTATGACAACCTTGGAACCATGTGTGATGTGATATATTACGCTGTTATCATCTGAATCTCCCACGTCATGCCATGTAACCTGAATGATTTTAATAAAAGAGTGAATGAGAGCAGTTGAAAGTGTTTTCCTTTCGCATATACAGGTTTCCTAATCACGGCAGGACAAAAACTCACTGAAACTTTGAGACTGATTCATTAAGTAATTTAAGGTACAAAGTTAATTAAAATTAAAGTTAATATAATTGTCCATCAGGACTGGTGCCCCTTTTACGAGTGCTTTTATTTAATTTAGCGGGTGTAGAAGTGATGGTTCAACTTCGCCCCCTTTTACACCCACTATTAAATAAAATAAATAATTCCTGTACCTTATGACAAATATTTTTATAGGCAATTCATCCTACAGTTGCAACAACCAACATGTAACATACAGAAAATATATAATTTTATAACAACACTTACAGTTCAGTATGGCAGCATTGTTAAAAACTGAACTGGAAAATTTGAGAGTTTTATCATTTTCAAACGAAAGAAAATTGTTTTTCTTGTAAATGTGACAATGCTATGTGGGATCTTTCTTATCAAAGATTTTTATGGCTTTTATATAAAAATTCAATTGGTTTGATTATGGTTATACCAGTGAGTGACCAGTTGGTAAGACAGTAATCGATGTGTGAGAAGATCATTGCATGCAGAAACATTTTGGCCTTACTGAATATCAGTGATGGTCTAATTTGTTTAACATTTCTCAGATTGAATTTCATTATGTTTGAGATTTTTCTTTAATGTTTTTTTTAAACATTAATGAGGAATCTAAAATCACCCGAGGTACTTAAGTTCCTCGGCTTATTGCAGCTCCTCCCCCCTTTAAAGAAAATGTTTGAGCTTGTAATATTTGATGTTTTTTTTTTTTTTTTTGTAAACAACATGCAAGCAGATTTTTCAGTATTTAGTAGGAGACATGAATTATTAAGCCAATCATGAATTTGAGTCATCGCTGCTGTGAGAATACAGGCAGCTTCTTGTGATTTTTTGCAGGTGTGAATATTACTGTCATCTGCATACATTTGTATATGAATGTTTCTGCATGCATTTGGTAAATCATTTATGTATAAGGAGGATAATATTGGTCCAAGTATGGAGCCTTGTGGGACATCCATTTGACATTTCAAATATGGCAGTTTGACACTTGACCATTACACATTGCTGTCTGCTGGTTAAATAGGATTTCATCCATTTGATAGTGTGTTCTGAAACAATAAATTGAGTAAGTCTGTTTAAAAGGATGTTGTGGTCAGTGGCGTCAAATGCCATCTTCAGATCTAAGAACACAGCACCTGCCCATGCTGCGCTATGGGCAGCATGGTGGTGCAGTGGTTAGCACTGTTGCCTTACAGCTAGAAGGTTCCAGGTTCAAATCCCCAGGCTGGCAGGGGTAGGAACCCTTCTGTGTGGAGTTTGCATGTTCTCCCTGTGCTGCATGGGTTTACTCCCACAATCCAAACACATGCATGTTAGGTTAATTGGTTGTTCTAAATTGTCCCTAGATATCTGTCTCCTATAGGCCTTTAGAATAGAGGGTTAGTACTAGTGAAGCTCTTTGAGACTAGAAAGCGCTATATAAGTACAGGTCCTTATCCATACATAAACGCACTTGTCTAAAAAAAAAAAAAAAAAAAGTTTTCTCTAAAAACAAGCTAATTGCAGACTCTGTTGAATGGTGGGTACAGAACACAAACTGTGCATGATGCAGGGGGTTGTTTCCATAATTCAGATGTTCACATAATAGTGTGGCAACCCATTTTTCAATTATTTGGGAGATAACCGGTAAAATGCTGATTGGTCTGTAGTTCTTTATATCAGTTTTGATCCCTGTTTTGAAAATTGATCTAACCACTCCTACCCTCCAAACAGGTGGGATGACAGCATATTTGAGTGACAGATTGATTAAATGAGTAACTGGACAAAAGAGAGATTCTTTATATTCGTTTAAAAAAATGGTGTTAAGACCATGTTCATCTGTTGCTTTCGAGCTATTCAATGAGCTGATGATATTTGCAACTTCATTGCAGTTATTTCTAATATATTAAAAACTGGTTTTGAGGGGTTAGTAGGACTAGAATTATGATCAGGTAGATTAAATGTATGGGATTTTTCTAGCACAGAGTTTATGAAAACATTGTTAAACACTGTAGCAATAACCGTGGGACTCTGACCAATTTATTATTAATATTTAGAAGCAACTAAAGACCCACCTTTTTAGCCTGGCTTTTTAATTAACTATGTGTTGATTGTATTTTTATGCACTTTTACTGTCTACTTTGTTCTTTTACTGCTTTATGTGCCTGTATTTTTATTTGCTTTGTTATTTACCATGTTAAGCACTTTGTGACTGTCTGTGAAAATTGTTCTATAAATAAACTAATTATTATTACCTCCGCCAGGCCGAAAAGGCCAGGAGGAGGTTATGTTTTTGCCGGGGGTTTGTCTGTGTGTTTGTTTGTCTGTCTGTCTGTCTGTTTGTCTGTTGGTTAGCAAGATAACTCAAAAAATCTTGGACGGATTTCCATGAAACTTTCAGGCGTTGTTGGAAATGGTACAAGGAAGAACTGATTAAATTTTGGGGGTGATCCGGTTCACTGTCTGGATACAGGAATTTTTTAAAGCATTTTTTATTCAACACTGTGACATACAGCCATTTTCAACATGTGCGCAGGCGCAATGGAGGGCGCTGGTCGTCTTGTCTGCAACACAAACTCTGCGTTCTTCAACGTTTTAGGCACAAAAGGACGCGGAAAACACTGCTGGCCTGGGCCCGCCAGCGTGCAACTGCAAAACCTCACACGGGCAGCTGTCCGCCGACGGATTCTTTGCCACAAATTCCCCGGCCAGCCATAGGAGCTGCGCATTTGGCAGAAATTCACCGGCCAGCCATAGGCGCTGCGCAAAAACGAGCTCTCTGCCGGCGAAGCTTCTACATTGTCGTTTGCCGCGGAGCGCAACCCCCCAAAAAATAATATTGTAGCGAACTCAATATGAGCACCCTACTTGGCTTGCCAAGTGGGTTGACCCTATTGGCGACACAGGTAGAGTGCGGGACTCCGGAGCGGGAGGCGTGAGTTCGAACCTCCCGGTGGGACGTCGCCATGTCGACCAGCACGTTACAATATAATATAAAACCCACGGCAACCTGTCTACCCAATTTGCATCCGTCAGTGGAGGAGATGAACGCAACACTTGAGTTTATTACCTCCGCCAAGGAGGCAATGCTTTTACTACTGAACCACTAATCCTATCACTATCAGATTGATTGTCATTGATTAATTGTGTGTTTATTGCACTGTCCCTGTCAAATAAACAAATAACCATTGTGAATCCAATTGCTAGTCATATGTTTACATGCTCAAGGAATCTGAAAACGTACACACAAACACTGTATGGGGGGAATTATGCCGCTTGGCGGAGGTCTGCGCTCTCCGAGTGCTTTTCTAGTTATTATTAATATTAAGTTCCATGTCTCAGTCATCTTTTTTGTTCCGTTTGTCAATTTGTTAATATTATTCCATTTTTATTTTTTTTTTTGCCATCTCCTTTTGCATTTTCAATAATGGTTAAAAAAAAGTTTGCCTTAGCCTTCCTCAGAGTTTGTGTTACCTTATTTCTAGCAGACATAAATTTTTGTCTGTCTGTTGTTAAAACTGATTTTAGTTATTTTAAGAAGTTGATCTCTGGTCTTCATTAGTTGTAGACATTCGGAGTTAGTGATTGTTGTGGTAATGCTTGTGCTTGTACGAAGACTTCGCAATCCCGTGGAGAGAGGAGAAGAGAATAGTGAGTTTATGGCAAACAAAAACCTGCAGGGGAATTTTGCAATGAGTGAGAGTTCTTACAGGTAATTTCTGAGCTTATTGATACCTGATAGAGCTGGGTTCATCTTACACGCCCCCTATAAAGCCCGTGTGTTCCCATGCATAAAGCAGAGTCATTTCTACCAAACTTGTGTGTAAAACGGCAGAGTTGTAACCTCCCTCACTTTTTTGAGAAATGGCTAAAACTATCATGAAGAACAAAGAAATTATTAGTTACTTGACCCAGACGACTGACGAGTCGTCAACTGAAGAATCAGAGGCAGACAGCACATCTATGCCATTTGGCACAATTTGGCACAGTTCAAAAATGCCTGGAACCTCATGTACAAAGACTTGCGTGAATTTCCTACTGAAAGATGACGTACGTTTAAATCAGGAAAGTGCCGTAAGCAAAAAAAAAAAAAAAAAATTAAAAAAATCCAGATGTATGAAACTGTCCACAGAAATCCAAGCACATTTCCTTCGTACATACAGACCAACTTGATATTGAACGCACGTGAGGAAATACCAGACTCTTCCCTTGACACGCCTCCATTTGACTATGCAATTAGATGCAAATAGGTATGACAATAGACATACTCAAGCGCTGCACGTTTGATTCTCCTGTATCCACAATCAAAAATAATGGATTTAATGAAATTTCATGGACTGTGAGTAAGAAGTGCTGTTGAATGAGGCAGAGGCACATAAAAACATTTTGTTTGGCATGCTGTCCTCTGGCATTAGCACTGGATACAGATAATTTAACAGCCTGCTCACAACCGTAGAAGATTAGTTTATATTCTCCTTTTTTCTGACAGGGATAAGAAGGAGATGTTTTTAACTTTGACATGTGCTGACAGACATTTGCAGTCATCCTCAGAAGTGTTAGCTGATCACTGAGCTTTGTAGCGTGTATAGGCCAGTAATTAAACTGCCAGATTTTTAAAGCAGAGGGTTGCAGGTATGAGACCAGCTACAATCTCTTTTAGGGACCCCAATGGAAATAAGTGTGCACAATTTTTTGTGTCATCGCATTGTTTTTTAAATGTGTATTGTATCTTTTATACAATGTTACTGTAAAGGATGAATAAATCAATCAATCAATTTGTGACCAGCCGGGAGGATCAGCTGGTTGAATTAAAGGAAAACAGTCACAAAAAAGAAGACAATATTTAGTGGGTAGCCAAGGTCACCCGTCAGTTAGTTGAAAGCAGATCATATTAGACTCGGCAAGTACATATTTTATGTCCAAAATGCAAATCTCATCCTTTATAGTTATATACAACTTACATGGATTACACACACTACTATTGTAAATGAAAGAAGTGCCCCGGGGAACGGACATTCGGACACTGTTGCATTTTAAACTTTACGCATGTGTTTATTGACATAACTACACACAGAGGCAATGGGGACTTGGTAGAATGCTGTAAAACTGTAGTTTAATCAGGAAAAAAGTAAGTAACTTACTCAAACCACGGAGTTGCAATGAAGCCTTGACGACAAGGTGATATTTGTGGGGCGCACAGGTGCGTTGCGCATGAGATGGGTTATTATTAGGACAATTACATGAATTTACTCACCAAGAAGCCACCCATCCACACAATGCCAGTTTGTAGTTTGTTCCCAACAATGCTGTTAATTAGAATCATTAGGAAAACTGGTTCTCACTGCAAACTGCTCTTTGATGCTGGCCTGTTCAACTGCATTGTATGGGAATATGATGTACCTGTATAACAGCCGGATAATACCATCCCACACAGCTGGCATAGCTCGGCTCAGGGTTGACTGGGAAATTCCCAATGGGTTTGCCAGCTCCCTCTGGAATGGCCGTTTCCAGAAACCCCAGAGTTGTCAGCACCTGGACTAGGACGGGCAGCGCACGGCTTCTCATCGTGTCGCGCTCCAAGAGCGGCCGGAGCTCTGAGCACAGTTCCACAGGAACTGCCCGTGGAAACCTAAACCGGCTGACAAACCAGTCATCATCCTGAGACAGAAAATCTGTCTCTAAATACCCTTTCTCTTCTCACTGCGCAATTTGCAATATCCTATAATCCTCTGGCGTTAGAAGCATTTTCTGCACTTCTTTGCTCTTGCTTTTATTACCACTCATCTAATTGGGCACACTTGGATGTTTGTTCATCATGTGTCTCTGGTGTGTACAATAATTTTCACGTCATTATTAGTCTCCCAACATCACCTCTAAATGTTGCCAATGGACCAATAAGAGTAGAAACGTACGTATGCCAGCAATGAATTTGCCGTGGGGCTGCACATATTTCCATGGTAATTTCAGTCTTGATACATCTGAAATTTTCCATGGAAGAGGACGTGCACCATGTTTTTGTGTGTAAGCACCCTTTGTACATGAGGCCCCTGGTTACAACCTGAGAAAAAAAACTCTAATAACACCCAGGCAAGCTTTATTTTCTTCAAATTTAGTATGTTTACACCACTGTTACTAAGTGGCAGAAGCACTTAGAGGGACTCTGACTGTTTTGCCAAAGACTTTAGAGTGTTTTCTTTTGAACGAGACCAATGCTGTGAAGATACTGCAAAGGGTTGAAGAACAGCTTTTGATTTATTTTGGATATGTTATTTTTAGGCGTTTTTAAGGAAATTGCCTGGAACAGTAAATGACGGCAAGTGCACTTACTTTGAGGGAGCTGAGAATCCAGTTCTGCCAAAAAAGCATTTCCACTCAGCCAAGTAGGAGAGAACAGTCCTGAAGCTGATGAAAGAGGGGAGAAGGTTAGAAGTAGAAAGTAGCTCATGTTGATCCCACGTAGGAGGAGGGCACAAGAGTATAGGTGTGCACGAGTAGTGAGCTCAAGTTGAACTGCAGCCATGGAGGTCTGACACTCCTGTGAAGAGGAGGAATCCAGGGGCCTCATGTACAAAGCCTTTTCTACTGAAAGGTGAAGTACGTTTAAATCAAGAAAACGCCGTGAGCAAAAAAAAAAATCCAGTTGTATGAAACCATCCGTACGCAGGAATCCAAGAACATTTCCTTTGTACATTCTGATCTGCTTGAAACTGAAAGCACGTGAGGAAATGTCGGACTCCTCCCTTGACACACCTCCATTTGAATATACAAATAGCTATACAAATAGATATATACAAGCGCTGCACGTTTGATTCTCCTGCATCCACCATTAAAAATAATGGATTTAATGAAATTTCATGGACTGTGAGTTAGAGGTGCTGCTGAATGAGGCAGAGGCAAGTAAAAACATTTTGTTTGGCACGCTGTCCTCCGGCATTGGTGCCGGATACAGGTAATTTAATAGCCTGCTCACAGCCGTAGAAGATTAGTTTATTGTTTCCTTTATTCAGAAAGAGATAAGAAGGAGATATTTTTAACTTTGACATGTGTAGACCGACGTCTGCAGTCATCCTCAGAAGTGTTAGCTGATCATTGTGATTTGTAGTGTGTATAGCTCAGTGGTTAAACTGCCAGAGTTCAAAGCAGAATGTTGCAGGTATGAGACCAGTTGCAATTTCTTTTAGGGACCCCAATGGAAATAAATGTGTGCACTTTCTTGTGTCATCACATTGTTTTTAAATGTATGTTGTATCTTTTATACAATGTTATTTTAAACGATGAATAAATCAATTAATCAATTTGTGACCAGCTGAGAGGATCAGCTGGTTGAATAAAGGAAAACAGTCATGAAAAAGAAGACAATATGAACCTATTTTATGTTTTAATCTTTAATCATTGGTTCTGAAGACAAGAGAGAGAAACTTCTACCAAAATTGCTAGGTCTAAAACTTACACATTGTGTCAAGAACCTGGGTGTTCTTTTAGACTCTGAGTTTAATTTCATTTCACACATTAAAAATGTACAGTTTTTAAATGCCTCAGTGGTCTTGGGCCTTCTTATCTATCTGAGCTGCTTTTATCTTATGAGCCCTTGCAAACCCTGAGGTCCTCTGGTACTGGCCTTTTAATGGTTCCCAAAGTCAAGACCAAGACCTTTGGTGAAGCTTCCTTTCACTATTATGGTCCTCGTCTGTGGAACAGCCTGCCAGAGAGCCTCAGGGCCACAGAGTCAATAGATGTTTTAAGAACAGGCTCAAAACCCACCTTTTTAATTTGGCTTTTAATAAACCTGTTTAACTGTTACTGAAGAAGTCATTTATGCTCCATTGTTTTATGTTCTTCTTGGCGGCATTTGTTGTTAGATTTTCTCATCTTCTTATTGTTGTGTTTAGTTCAGTTTTTAAGTATGGGTTTTTAGTTCCTGTTTTTATGTGTTCTTAGTTCTTTCTGTACCTTTTTAAAGTTTGGCTTTTAACAAACCATTTAACTATTATTGAAGTAGTCATTTATGTTCCATTGTTTTACATTCTTCTGAGCTCTATTTGCTTTTAGATTTTCTTATTTTGATATGTTCTTAGCTCAGTTTCTAAGTATGGGTCTTTAGTTCCCTTTGCTCTGTGTGTTCTTAGTTTTATCTTGTATTTATGTTTTAGCTCCAGTGTTTCCTCAGTGGGGCCCCTCATGCCGGATGCTGCTTGGCTTATCTGCAGGGGTGTTGGTCTTGTGGGTAGCTCTAGTGTGGGTGGGTGGGGGCTTTATACCACTGCCTACAGCTGTGGCGCGGGCCCCGGCCTGTCCTGTTTGGGGCGGTCTTTGTGAAGCCTTCTGTGGTCACTGGCTGTGTGGTGTCCCCCACAGGATGATTGCGCCTTCACGTGGTGCCTCAGTGCCAAGCAATGTCTCTTTTATTTTATATGTGTGTAAGAGCAGTAGGGGGTGATGTATGTGCCTGTGTGTGTTGTGTTTGTGGGTATGTTTATGGGAGAGTTGGAAGGGGTGGGGATGTATCATGTAAAATATGTAACTAAATGTGTCTACTGTTTTTATCTATGTAAAGCACTTTGCGTAGCATCTAATGATTAAAAAGTGCTATACAAATAAAGTTTGATTGATTGATTGATATTTAGTGGGTAGCCAAGGTCACCTGTCTGTTGAAAGCAGATCATATTAGACTCGACAAGAATGTATTTTATGTCCAAAATGCAAATCTCATCCTTTAGAGGTATATACAACTTACATGGATTACACACTACTAAATGAATGAAGTGCATCGGGGAATGGGTGAGACTGTTGCATTTCATACTTTATGCATGTGTATATTGACAAAGCTGCTATACACAGAGTCATCTGGGGACTTGGTAGAATACTGTAAAACTGTAGTTTAATCAGCAAAAAAAGTAAGTAACTTACTCAAACCACGGTGTTGTAATGAAGCGTTGAAGACAGGGTGATATTTGTGGGGCGCACAGGTGCGTTGTGCATGAGGTGGGTTATTATTAGGACAATTACATGAATTTACTCATCAAGAAGCCACCCATCCGCAGAGTGTCAGCTTGTAGTTTGTTGCCAACAATGCTGTTGATTAGAATCATTAGGAAAACTGGCTCTTGCTGCAAATTTCACTTTGATGTTGGCATGTTCAGCTGGATTGTATGGGAATATGATCTACCTGACAACCTCAGTTATCAGCACCTGCACTGGTGCATGACACGGCTTCTCGCCATGTCATGCTCCAAGAGCGGCCATAGCTCTGAGCACAGTTCCACAAGGACTGCCCGTGGAAACCTAAACTAGCTGACAAGCCAGTCATCATCCCAAGACAGAAACTCTTCTGTCTCTAAATACCCTTTCTCTTCTCACTGCGCAATTTGCAATATCCTCTAATCCTCTGGTGCTAGAGGCATTTTCTGCACTTCTTTGCACTTGCTTTGATATCCACTCATCTAATTGCGCACACTTGGATGTTTGTTCATCATGTGTCTCTGGTGTGTACAATAATTTTCACATCATTATCAGTCTCCCAACATCACCTCTAAAGGCCCTTTTCCACTAGCCTCACTTAGCCCTACACCGCACCACTCAGCCCGCTTTAGGCGCTTTTCCACTAGCCCCAGCACCGGTTAGCAGGTACTTTTTTCGTACCTGATCCAGGGCAGGGTCTAACCGGGCTGAGTAGGGCTGAGTAGGGCTGTGATATGACTTTAAGAGACTGGTCGCCGCTGATTGGTCAGGTCGTAACGTCATGAAAGCGACTTTTTCTGCTGAATTTACTCCACGACCGCCATTTGTAATTATTCAGCCAGTGAACACAGTGCGCCCCTTTAATACGGTATATTATATTAATATACTGTATAATATACTTATATAATAATATACTCATAAAATTATATATTAGGAGGTGCGCAATTTTCTTTCTATATTAGGCGACGATCGCATCCAGCGCGAGTTGGACGGATCTACTTGAAATGCAGGTGTCCGAGCAGATGGCTTCCCAAGGGCACAGCCGTACTGCCAAACAGTGTCGGGAGAAGCTGAAAAAGCTGAAAAGCGATTACCGAGCAGTGAAGGACCACATTGCTCGAAGTTCAGCGGATCGGAAGGAGTGGAAGTGGTTCGCTGAGAGACATTGGGCTCGACACGTCACTGTCACTGTCACGGTCACGGCCTTGGAAACCGTGGATGGTGAGTGTTATTTTGATATTGCGCATCTTTTCGCCACTTGATCCTTTCTGTGCCAAGCTCACTGTTTTTAAGAAATAGGAAGGTTGTTAGATTGTGGGTAATGGTTGTTACTGAGGCTTGCATATTGTTTTGCAGCCAGCTGCAGATTCACGCTTGCTTTGTGTTAAGTATTAGCGCGAACAAAACGCTGAATTACACTTATTGTATTCCGGTTAAAAACTTTAGAGTGTTGTGTACATGTTGCACTTTGGTGTTAAGTTTTAAATTGCGTGCATTTTCTTTCTCGAATCGCAGTTCATATCACAGGGGTCCACCTCAGTGGACATGGACACAGCGGACTCTCCTGGTGCTGCGTCTGCGTGTGCGTCTGGCTGAGCGCCAGTTGGATCGACTCCCATGTCAGCCACATCACCAGCTCCATCTGGATCACGCTCAAGTGCCGGTAAGGCACAATAACCACAATTTTTTTTTTTTTGGTTGAAACAGGTCCAGCAGTGGAAACCAGGGTCGAAAATCCATCCATCCATCCATCCATCCATCTTCTACCGCTTAATCCTTTACAGGTCGCGGGGGGGCTGGAGCCTAACAAGTTATGTACCAAATTGATTAATGCAATTTCCTGTAGCTGCATATTAATTAATTGAAAATGTCTTTTTAAATGTACAAAAAGGTTATTCTTTGGTCTTCACTTATCGGTGTTCCACAACCATTTTTAGGTGTGGTGATTGGCGCTGTTGTAACTCCTGTTTTAGACAAACAAAGCTCATGAACTGCCGTTGAAATCAACATGCTTCAATAAAATGCTTCGCATCAGCTGACTGTATTAACCCATTCAGATTTCTGCGGCCACACTACAAGCAACTAGTTTAAACATTACCCATCCATCCATCCATCCATATTCTTAATCTTAATCCTTTTTAGTTTTGCAGGGGGGCTGCAACCGAAGACAGCACCCTGCGTGTTGCAAAATCTGCTCTACTGAGGGGCAGCAACATGACAGTTCAGCTTATATACAGCAATGAAGCATAATATAATAGTGACATTCCACCACAGACTTTCACCAGTGTAATTCCATAATATATGTAGTGATCCAGCTTTAACGACCATGCCTTTCTGTCTTTCCATCTAGGCATGACGAAAACAGACAACTCCCATCGCTGACCTTACATTAGCGATGGTCAACATGCATGACGAAGAGATGCGGCTCTTGGAACGGCAACATGACCAGCGGCAAGAATCAGGAGTACATGCAGCATTTGCGACAGGTGGCCGCAGATGTGCCGGCAGATGCGCGTGAAGCCCTGGAGTAGGACGCTGCGTTACGAAGGGAAGAGCTCGCAGAGATGTCATCGCCCAGTCTGTTTTTTTGTTTGTAAATTTTGCTTCTGGAATAAAATTGTATTGTTTGCATCAAAAGTCTGGTTTATCTGTTATGACACCGTATGAGAAAAGCCAATAATTACATACACATTCCATTCTCTGTTCACTCCACATGCTGCTGTTCATCAGGTCAGGTGTATAGCCTTCTAATGGTAATTTAATTTTTAACAACACAACAAAACATAATGTCTTGGTAGTTTTTTTTTTTTTATTTTAAACAAATTTGCAATGCGGAATCCATTTCTCTTGAACGGGTACATTTTTTAGGTTATAAGCAGTTGTACAGGTGTGCTTGAACTTGTAGACACTGATAAAGGTAAGTACGTGTAAGTTGAATGTTGCATCACCAGTCAAAATTTAATAAATTAAGAAGGAATCTAGCAAAAATTTGGCACTAATAACAGTAGACAAATCGGACAAGGATACACAACTGTGTTTTTGTGGCACACAACTGTTGTTACCAACAAGTGCAAAATTTATATTCCCTTTTCCCAAAAATTAAAAATCAATTTGTAAGTAAAAGTGGGAGACCTTTACATGGGAAAATATGACATGTATTAGCACATGATTTATAGTTCAATTTGCATTTCCACCTAAGCAAAAGTGGCTTGTCGAGCTGGATTTTTGTGAAGATGGCCTGTGCGGTGTTTCTGCATGTAATTACATACCTGTCAAGTGATACGGTTTCGCCGTATTTTAATACGGGGAAAATGCAATTTTAGCAAATACGGGCGTATTGCCATTTCTGTACGCCAAAGAGAAAAATATACGGGGAAAAAAATTGAGAGTGTGGGGAGGAACACGTCGTGTGTGACCCCCACAGTGTACGGGGCTGTCAGAGCGCTCAGCATGAGCAATTATCACAACAGAAGTGTGGACTCATCATTAGGCTGATGGCTTCGCACCTTCTTAACAGATAAGCGTTATGAACAAGAGGACAGGTAGATGGACCATGCACAACATTTTATTTACAAAAAACATTTTTGAAATATGTATGCACATAAATGTGGACAAAATAGACAAGTACTGCATCACATGTTATATTGTAACGTGCAACATGACATGGCGACGTCCCACCGGGAGGTTTGAACTCACGCCTCCTGCTCCGGAGTCCCACACTCTACCTGTGTCGCCAATAGGGTCAACCCACTTGGCAAGCCAAGTAGGGTGCTTATACAGTGGTACCTCTACTTACGAACGTCTCTACATACGGGATTTTCAGGTTACGAGACGCCTCAACGGGAAAATATTGCCTCTAGTTACGAACAAAATTTCAGGATACGAAAGGCAAAAAAGTACGCGCTCCTCGCAGCTTCCGTAGTTTACCGAACGTAAACATACCTGTAGCTGCTCTGCCATTGGCTATCGCCTAGCATCTTCCTGGTATCCCATTGGCCACGAAGTTTTTTTTTTTTTTTCAAAACTTTATTAAGAACAAGGTGAAAGTTTTATGTGTGTGTACAGTACAGAATTAACATTTATTCGCTATGGGCCCCAAGAAAGTGACGGAGATAAGTGGAAAAGGAGAAAAGAAGAGAGTTTTTTTGTCCATACAAACAAAGAAAGGAGATAATCGAAAGGTATGAAAAGGGGATGCATCTTGCGTTTGGATGCGTTTGGTTGATCTCGCCAAAGAATATGGCCGTAATACATCAACGATCAGCACGGTATTAAAACAAAACGAAGCACTTACAAGCCGACAAAAGCAAACGTCCTTGGATCAGAACATGAACCAAAGAAGGCAAAGGGTGACGACGTCGACGACGATAGCAGTTAAAGGGTAAATGAACATAATTTTTATTATTCTTTCTCTTTTATTATTCTCTTTTATTATTCTTTCTCTCATTTTAAACTCTCATTTTATGTTTATTGTGCAGTAATCTAATTGTAACATGTATTTGTTACATGTTTTGATGCGTTTTTACGATTTATAAAAAATTTATGCCCGAATTTTGGGGGCTTGGAACGGATTACGGCATTTACATGTAAAACACGCCTCTACTTACGAATTTTTCACGTTACGAGAATTCTTCTGGAACGAATTAAATTCGTAAGTAGAGGTACCACTGTATTGAGTTCGCTACAATATCACCACCCTGCTCCTCTGCTCTCTGTGCCGCTGCCACCACTGGTTCATCTACTGCATCATCCAATGTAGTGTCAAACGTCTCTCCATGACTCTCACACAGATTGTGCAGAGTACAAGTCAGCACCATAGATTTAACCAGTTTCACGTCACAGTCATTCCTTCTCTCCTTGTCATCAGCCATTTTGTTTGTTGTGGAGGATTCGGTCGCGTGTTTCACGTCACGAGGGTGTGGCGCCGCCTGCTGTTCAACAAATCCCACCCACAGCAGGTGTGCCAGCAGGTGCGCCAGCAGTAGTTGGAAAGCAACTGAGGCTGAACCGAACCGAAGTGAGTAGAGCCGGGTTTTCAAATCGGGGCTGAGCGGGGCTAGTGGAAAAGGGCCTTAAGTGTTGCCAACGGACCAGTATCAGTAGGAACACATGTACGCCAGCCATGAAGTTGCCGTGGGGCTGCGCATATTTCCATGGTCATTTCATTCTTGATACGTCTGAAATTTTCAGTGGAAAAGAACGTACGCCATGTTTTTGTGCGTAAGTACTCTTTGTACATGAGGCCCAGTAAGGCTTGATAAAGGCTACCTAATCATCTGCAGTTGGAGCAATCAGGGCAGATGAAAATAATCAGAGCAATCACACATGGAGCAACATCTGCACAAACCTGAAACGCTACAAATAAAAGCTTCGGACTCACCATTAAGGTCAGCAGCTCTCGAAATCAATTGCACCATTGGTTTGGACTGTTAAGGGTTGAGATAATTAGGAAAGTTGTGCTAAGTAGAAGCACTGACTTCCTCTTTGACTGTTTCAAAATAAAACAGGAAATTGACAACAATGTTAAAATTAACTTGCTTTATTATGAGCTGAAAATCATAAAATGTTTTAATTGAATATATAATATATGACATTTGTGATTATCAGTTATATGTTGCTCTAGCAGTATGTTTATAATATGAGGGTCACAGGAATATTTTATGACAAAAATGCAATTAAACATTGCTTTAAAATACTTCATTTTTATTGTTTCTTCATTGTAGTTTTATTGAGTCTCTGTCAGTGGTTTCATAATACAACAGTGCTCTCGCTGTCTATGTTGCAATTCTGCACCTGTCATGTGATGTGTCATGTGATGTGACCATAAACCACAAAATATGCCCAGTTGTACTAAGTATTCCACATCACAAGGTAGCAGACACGTATAGCTCACTGCTCTTGACTTGGAGGACTGATGTCTCCCAAAGAACCACCCAAACCCTCACTTCTGGGGCACCAACAAAGAAGTAAATGTAAACAAATGTCGACGTGCTCCACCGCAACACGGAGGAGGCATTTGCTCCCAAATTTGCCAACGATGATTCTAAAAAGAGATTATTTAGTTGATGAAGGTAAATGTCTACATTTTGTTATTAAAAAAAAAAAAAGTAGCCGAAGCTGGTTAATTTTCGTCTGCCATAGACCACAGCTCCATGTGACTGGACAGAACAATTGCGCCGGTTCTGTGTCATCACATAAGTTAAATTGAGGTGGAATAAAAGCAAAATTGAGGTGGAATAATCATAAGAGTTTCTGGATGTGGGAGAGGAAGCGAAAAAAACAACAACAGAAGACAAAATGACGAGGATGACGGAAATAGATGAAACGAGCCGCCTGGCCAGCGGTAAGGCTGACGAATTTCTTTGTTTACATTGTACTGATTTTCTGGTCCTCTTCATGGATCGTCACCTTATCGTGGTGGGGAGTTTGCATGCCCTAGTGATCCCAGGAGCTATGTTTTCCAGGGCAATTTGCCTCTGGTAGGGTCACCCAAGACAAGCTGGTCCCGGGTGAAGGGCCAGATAAAGAACGATCCAACAGACTCTTATGATGAATTCTAGAACAAGGATTCAGTGTACCCCGCCCGGAATGGGGTTGCCGAGGCCCCACCCTGGAGCCAGGCCTAGGGGAGGGGCTCGATGGCTAGCGTCTGGTGGCTAAGTTTCAGCCCATGGGACCCGGCCGGGCTCGGCCCAAAGGAGTTACATGGGTCCACACTCCAGTGGGCTCACCACCTGCAGGAAGGACCATGTAGGTCCGGTGCTATGTGGATCAGGTGGTGGTCAAAGGCGGAGACCTTGGTGGTCTTATCCCAAGCTTACTAAATTGGCTTTTGGGATGAGGAATGTCACCACTCTGGTGGGGAAGGAGCCTGAGCTGGTGCATGAGGTTGAGAGATATCAGCTAGATATAGTTGGCCTCACCTCAACACACAGCTCTGGTTCCGGAACCAGTCTCCTGGAGAAGGGCTGGAGCTTGGCCTACTCTGGAGTTGCCCCGGGCAAGAGGCGGCGAGCAGGGGTGGGTATTCTTGTATTCCCACACCTTGCTGCCTCTATATTGGAGTTTTCCTTGGAGGATGAAAGGGTTGTTTCCCTGTGCCATTGGGTTGAGAAACAGGTCCTGATCATCATTTGTGCCTATGCACCAAATGATGGTTCAGAGTACCCACCCTTTTTGAAGTATCTGACTAGAGTGCTGGAGAGTGCTCCTCTTGGAGACTCCATTATTCTACTGGGGGACTTCAATGTGCATGTGGGAAATGACAGTGAAACCTGGAGGGGGGTGATTGGGAGGAACGGCCTGCCCAATCTGAACCCGAGTGGTGTTCAGTTATTGGACTTCTGTGCTAACCACAGTTTGTCCATAACAAACACCATGTTCAAGCATAAGGGTGTACATATCTGTACCTGGCACCAGGACACCCTAGGTCACAGGTCGATGATCAATTTTGTTATCGTGTCATCAGACCTGCAACCATATGTCTTGGACACTCGGGTAAAGAGAGGGGCAGAGCTATCAACTGATCACCAGATGGTAGTGAGTTGGATCCGATGGCAGGGGAGGAAGTCATTCAGACCTGGTAGACCGAAATGTATAGTGAGGGTGTGCTGGGAATGGCTGGCTGAGGCCCCTGTCCGGGAGGTCTTCAACTCCCACCTCCGGAAGAACTTCAACCACATTCCAAGGGAGTCTTGAGACATGGAGTCTGAATGGGCCATGTTCTCCACCTCCATTGTTGAAGCGGCTGCCAAGAGCTGCGGCAGCAAGGTCGTCAGGGCATCTCATGGTGGCAACCCCTGAACCAAGTGGTGGACACCAGTGGTGAGGGGGGCCATTAAGCTGGAGAAGGAGTCCTATCAAGCTTGGTTGGCTTGTGGGACTCCTGAAGCAGCTGAGGTGCACTGGCAGGCCAAGTGGAGTGCAGCTCAGGTGGTTGCTGAAGCAAAAACTCGGGTGTGGGAGGAGTTTGGTGAGGCCATGGAACAGAGACTTTCAGTTGGCCTCGAAGAGATTCTGGCAAATTGTCCGGTGGCTGAGGAGGGGGAAGCAGCTCCCTGCCCACACTGTGTATGGTGCGGATGGGGCACTGCTGACTTCGACTGGGGATATCGTCGGGTGGTGGAAGGAATACTTCGAGGATCTCCTCAATCCCACGCCTTCCACAGAGGAAGTAGGACTTGTGGAGGAGGAGGATGACTCACCTATCACAGGGGCTGAGGTCGCCAAGGTGGTTAAAAATCTTTTTGGTGGCAGGGCCCCGGGGGTGGATGAGATTTGCCCTGAGTACCTCAAGGCCCTGAATGTTGTAGGGCTGTCATGGTTGACACACCACTGCAACATTGCGTGGAGGTCGGGGTCAGTGCCTTTGGAATGGCAAACCAGGGTGGTGGTTCCTCTCTTCAAAAAAGGGGACTGGAGGGTGTGCTCCAACTTTAGAGGAATCACACTCCTCAACCTCCCTGGGAAGGCCTATGCCAAGGTACTGGAGAGATGAGTCTGGCTGTTGGTCGAACCTCGGATTCAGGCGGAGCAATGTGGTTTTCGTCCTGGTCATGGCACTTCGGACTAGCTCTTTACCCTCTTGAGAATCCTTGAGGGTTTGTGGGAGTTTGTCCAACCAGTTTGCATGTGTTTTGTGGACTTGGAGAAGGCATTTGACCGTGTCCCTCGTAGTTTTTTGTGGGGGGTGCTTTGGGAGTATGGGGTATCGGGCTTGTTGTTATGAGCTATTCGGTCTCTGTACGACTGTAGTGAGAGTTTAGTTCACATTGCCAGCACTTAGTCAGACTCATTCCCAGTGAGAGTTGGACTCCACCAAGGTTGCCCTTTGTCACTGATCCTGTTCATAATTTTTATGGACAGGATTTCTAGGTGCAGCCAGGGAACAGAGGGTGTCATGCTTGGTGACCACAGGATCTCATCTCTCTTGTTTGTAGATGATGTTGTCCTGCTGGCTTCATCCAGCAATGACCTGCAGGTCTTACTGGGATGGTTTGCAGCTGAATGTGAAGTGGCTGGGATGAGAATCAATACCTCCAAGTCTGAGTCCATGGTCCTCAGCCGGAAAAAGGTGGATTGTCCTCTCCTGGTTGGGGACAAGCTCCTGCCCCAAGTGGAGGAGTTTAAGTATCTTGGGGTCTTAGTCTCGAGTGAGGGGAGAATCGAGCGAGAGATTGACAGACGGATCGGAGCAGAATTTGCAGTGATGTGGACGTTGTACCAGTCTGTTGTGGTGAAGAGGGAGCTAAACTCTAAGGCAAAGCTGTCAATTTACTAGTCAATCTATGTTCCTACCCTCACCTATGGTCATGGGCTTTGGGCAATGACCGAAAGAAAGAGATCACAGATACAACGGCTGAAAAGAGCTTTCTTCGTAGGATTGCTGGACTCACCCTCAGAGATAGGGTGAGGAGCTCAGTCACCTGGGAGAGGCTCAGAGTAGAACTGCTGCTCCTCCACTTTGAAAGGAGCCAGTTGAGGTGGAACGGGCATCTGATCAGGATGCCTCCTAGACGCCTCGCACTTGAGGTGTTTCGGGCATGTCCCTCTTGGAGGAGACTCCGGGGCAGACCCAGGATTCGCTAGAGAGACTATGTCTCCCAGCTGGTCTGGGAATGCCTTGGTATCCTCTCTGAAGGCGCTGGAGCAGGTGGCTGGGGAGAGGGAAGTCTGGACTTTTCTGCTTCAACTGCTGCCTCCAAAACCTGGACCTCCGGAAAAGTGGTAAAAGATGGATGGCTGGATGAATGGATGGATGGATAATTTTCTGGTTTATGTACTTTGAAGATAAGATAACAAAAAACGCCAAACAAAAAACGGTGCAAAAAAAAAAATCCTTTGTGTAAATATGTCCAAAGTCCACTTTTGACTGAAAGTTTTGCAATTCGATATGGTTGCCATTGCATTATGCAAATTAGATACATAAACTTACTCCTATCTATATTTTTTTTTTCCGGTTCTGGTTCCGCCGGACCGGCGGCGCCACACGAGTTGGCTGCCGTTTGCAACTGCCCTTCTCTTGTCTTCCTTCTTCTTTCTACACCTTTCACTCTATATATATATCACGGACACACAGATCGCCCCAAGGGTCTCTCGAGTCGGCGGACGGAGCCGCTGTTTGCAGCGGGGGACGGAGCTAGCTGGCTAGCTAGCTCCAACCGCCACCCGGTGCTAACGGAGAAGCTCGACATGCCGAGGAACTGTGGCGAAAGCGACGCGGGTGCCGGGCTGGAGTTTAGGCGGCGCGCAAGAAATATAGACAGAATAATAAAGAGCGATGGCAAGAACCAAGCAGACCGCTCGTAAATCTACTGGAGGAAAAAGCCCCCCAGGAAGCAGCTAGCCACCAAGGCTGCTCGAAAAAGCGCTCTGTCCACCGGCGGAGTGGGGAGGCCTCACCGTTGCAGGCCCGGTGCCGTGGCTCTGAGAGAGATCCGTCGCTACCAGAAATCCATGGAGCTGCTCATCCGTAGGCTGCCCTTCCAGCGCCTGGTGAGGGAGATCGCTCAGGACTTCAAGACCGACCTGCGCTTCCAGAGCTCCGCCGTCAGGGCTCTGCAGGAGGGGAGCGAGGCCTACCTGGTGGGTCTCTTCGTGGACACTAATCTGTGCGCCATCCACGCCAAGAGGGTCACCACCATCATGCCCAAAGACATCCAGCTGGCCCGCCGCACCCGCGGAGGGAGAGAGAGCTTAGACTTCCTGCTGCACATTCACCAACCACAATGCTCCGCACTGTGTGTCTATATATACGTATACTGTATATATACTGTATATATATATTTATAGTAATATGTACATATGTATACTAGCTGTTCTTGTTTTTTTTCTTGCCTTCTGATTATTGCTCTGAGTGTTGCTATCCCTGTGCTGTTGCAATCCTGGAATTTCCCCATTGTGGGACTAACAAAGGCTTATCTTATCTTATGTTCTACATCTTTGTATTTGACAGTAAGCCATTATGTCTTGCCACTTTCAAGTTATAGCCTTGGAAGTCTCTGACATCTTAACTGAGTATTTTCTTGAAAAACATCTTTACCACCGGGGGGGGGGGGGGGGTTGCCGGGTACAGTTATGCACCACAGAGAGTTACGAGGTTTCCCAAACAGTTTTTCTTGTTGGCAAAAGAATGTATCGGTGAATAGTTGTTAAATGCTTGCAAACAGCAGCACATGTCACTACAGTTTTTGGGGGGTTTGTCAAGTAGTGAACACTAGCAAACAACCACTACAGACAAACAAACAGCTTGGGGTTTTATTATGTGAACATCTTTGAACAAAATCTACATTTCTCCCAGTCCACAACTTTTCCTAAATATATGTGCTTTATCTTTTCTGAACTTGAGAATGCATTATAAAATATAACACACACAATTTTTTAGCACTTAGTCCTTGGACCGCCACCCACTGCCCTTCAAACCTCAGCTGGTCACAGCTATAGTCATATAAGGAATTATGACCATATAAAGAGTGTTTCAATTTCCAGGGATGTTTTGACAGTCTGGTCTTTTTTCATTTTGTTGTTTTGCTCCTAATATTACATTGTATATCCTGATCTTGGAGAGAGAATGAGAAAGAAGAGAGAGACAAGTCACGATTTTATCCATCAGATAGCAACAAACTGTCATGAATGCCCCTCTGGGGAAGAAAGACATACCCAAGCGCTTGACTGCAGTCGTGACATTTATTAAGGAAAAGAACAGGAATCCAAAAATAACTGTGCAGCGCATACAGAAATGCAAAACAAGAATAACTTACACAGATATGGTTCTCAAGAGTTGAGGACACTCTGGAGGAAAGGAGGGGGAGACTATCCAAAGAAAGAGTAGTCCTGTCTAAACACAATTGAGACTGCCGCACTGATGGAGGAAAACAGCAGTCTATAAATAGTGGGGGAAATAACGAGCGGCAGGTGCAAATGGCCAGGTGACCTAATTTCTAACTGTTCGCAACTGGGAAGGCTGGAAGGCAGGCAGCAAAGAGCTGGTGGGGTGTGCCTGGGAGATGAGGAGGGAGCTCATGCCACAGAACAGAAAATAAACCAATAAACATATACAGAAAACTAACAAAATCAGACTCACAGATAAACAATACTAGAAATAAAGTGAGGGTCTGAGCTCAGTGACAAATAAGAGCTCAGACACATGACACAAACAAATATGGATAGAGGAAAAAACTCCCAACAGACTCATAGCCTGAACCTCCGTGAAACAAAAGCTCACTGTCAGCTGACACATCTGTTAGTAGGCCTATCTCTACTCCAGGTAGGAAGCACAACTATGCAGACATTATTTTGTGAATGCAAATTGATTTAGTATATATGTAAACAAATGAAATTACCCTCATGAAAGAGAATTATAATCTAATCCATTCCTATAAATCTCAACAGTGCAGCCACCCAGGCTCAACAGTGCTGCCAGCTGCTGACCAGTTCAGCAACACACTGCCAGTCTCTGTGAGACTGTTTAGGCCTACATCGTGTACAGGTAGAAAATTTGTAAAGGATCTATTACTATTATTAAAATTCTTAAAATAATAATAATATCAATCAAAAAAATCTCAGAAACAGCAGCTCTCCCAATGAGTGCTCGAAAATCGTCTCCAGATAGTAGAGCGTGCTATAATTACAGTGCCTGCTGATTTAAAAAATACAGTGTCTATATATTTAGCCTAAGCGTGTGTAGTCTATGTTTGTGTTTTGAGGTGGATAGGTTTTGGCCGGTGTGCCACAGTAAATACCCAGTCAAACCAGGTGGCGTTATATTGTGTTTTGTGTTCATTTAGTCTGTTATTAAATATAAGTTCTTTATAGCTTCTAGGTGTCTGTCTTCCACAGTGGTCGGGAGAAACTGAATGCTGGGGAGGGTATGTACACTGCTTTATTGAGTTGGGTCCAAGATTTGTTTTCTATTAACGAAGGGCCTCATGTACAAAGACTTGCATGGATTTCCTACTGAAAGATGACGTATGTTTAAATCAAGAAAAAAAAAATCCAGATGTATTAAACTGTCCATACGCAGGAATCCAAGCATATTTCCTTTGTACATGCCGATCTATTTGAAACTGAACGCACGTGAGGAAATACCAGACTCCTCCCTTGACATGCCTCCATTTGAATATGCAATTAGATGCAAATAGGTATGCAAATTGATATATACAAGCCCAGCAGGTTAAATTCTCCTGTATTCACGATCAAAAATACAGTGGGGAAAAAAGTATTTAGTCAGCCACCAATTGTGCATGTTCTCCCACTTAAAAGATGAGAGAGGTCTCCAATTTTCATCATAGGTATACCTCAACTATGAGAGACAAAATGAGGGAAAAAAAAATCCAGAAAATCACATTGAAGGATTTTTAATGAATTAATTGGTAAATTCCTCAGTAAAATAAGTATTTGGTCGCCTACAAACAAGCAAGATTTCTGGCTCTCACAGACCTGTAACTTCTTCTTTACTAACTAACTAACTAACTAACCTGCACTTATATAGCGCTTTTCTAGTCACAAAGACCACTCAAAGCGCTTTCATTAATACTAACCCTCTATTCTAAGGGCCTATAGGAAACAAATATCTAGGGACAATTTAGAACAGCCAATTAACCTAACATGCATGTTTTTGGCATGTGGGAGGAAACCGGAGAAATCCCGGAGTAAACCCACGCAACACGGGGAGAACATGCAAACTCCACACAGATCACTGTTGGTCGGGGGCTGGGATCGAACCCACGATCCCACGATCCCCACAATCCCCCGGCCAAGGGTAAACTGTGCTGCCGCAGTGCTAACCACTGCGCCACCGTGCAGCCCAACCTTTAAGAGGCTCCTCTGTCCTCCACTCGTTACCTGTATTAATGGCACCTGTTTGAACTCGTTATCAGTATAAAAGACACCTGTCCACAACCTCAAACAGTCAGACTCCAAACTCCACTATGGCCAAGACCAAAGAGCTGTCAAAGGACACCAGAAACAAAATTGTAGACCTGCACCAGGCTGGGAAGACTGAATCCGCAATAGGTAAGCAGCTTGGTGTGAAGAAATCAACTGTGGGAGCAATTATTAGAAAATGGAAGACATACAAGACCACTGATAATCTCCCTCAATCTGGGGCTCCATGCAAGATCTCACCCCGTGGGGTCAAAATGATCACGAGAACGGTGAGCAAAAATCCCAGAACCACATGGGGGGACCTAGTGAATGATCTGCAGAGAGCTGGGACCAAAGTAACAAAGGCTACATCAGAAACACACTACGCCGCCAGGGACTCAAATCCTGCAGTGCCAGACGTGTCCCCCTGCTTAAGCCAGTACATGTCCAGGCCCGTCTGAAGTTTGCTAGAGAGCATTTGGATGATCCAGAAGAGGACTGGGAGAATGTCATATGGTCAGATGAAACCAAAATAGAACTTTTTGGTAAAAACTCAACTTGTCGTGTTTGGAGGAGAAAAGAACACCATACCTACTGTGAAGCATGGGGGTGGAAACATCATACTTTGGGGCTGTTTTTCTGCAAAGGGACCAGGACGACTGATCCGTGAAAAGGAAAGAGTGAATGGGGCCATGTATTGTGAGATTTTGAGTGAAAACCTCCTTCCACCAGCAAGGGCATTGAAGATGAAACATGGCTGGGTCTTTCAGCATGACAATGATCCCAAACACACCGCCCGGGCAACGAAGGAGTGGCTTCGTAAGAAGCATTTCAAGGTCCTGGAGTGACCTAGCCAGTCTCCAGATCTCAACCCCATAGAAAATCTTTGGAGGCAGTTGAAAGTCTGTGTTGCCCAGCGACAGCCCCAAAACATCACTGCTCTAGAGGAGATCTGCATGGAGGAATGGGCCAAAATACCAGCAACAGTGTGTGAAAACCTTGTGAAAACTTACAGAAAACGTTTGACCTCTGTCATTGCCAACAAAGGGTATATAACAAAGTATTGAGATGAACTTTTGTTATTGACCAAATACTTATTTTACCGAGGAACTTACCAATTAATTCATTAAAAATCCTTCAATGTGATTTTCTGAATTTTTTTTCTTATTTTGTCTCTCATAGTTGAGGTATACCTATGATGAAAATTGGAGACCTCTCTCATCTTTTAAGTGAGAGAACTTGCACAATTGGTGGCTGACTAAATACTTTTTTACTCCACTGTAATTGATTTAGTGGAATTTCATGGACTGTGAGTTAGAAGTGCTGCTGAATGAGGCAGAGGCACGTAAAAACATTTCACTTGGCACGCTGTCCTCCAGCATTAGCGCCGGATACAGGTAATTTAATAGCCTGCTCACAGCCGTTTTCGTCGGCCTCCGTTGGTCTATGATGACCATGGAAGAGAATCCTAAACGTCTACTCTGCTGGAACAGCACCGCCTGTGGCTGAACAGGCCGATGTGCGAATGGCAGTCCCTGTCACACAGGTTGCACTTGTGGGTGGTCTCCGTGCTGCTGGGTCTGTGGCGGTTCTTCCTGTGGGTCCTTTTTTCATCTGCTGCAGCAGTCAGTCTCTCTTCACCTGCCTTGAGCTGTCTGGTCAGGGTGCCTCTCCATTTGGAGCGGTCCGTTGCAAGGTCCTCCCAGCGCTCTGTGTTGATATCCAGGGCCTTCATGTCTCTCTTGCAGACGTCTCTAAAGCGCAGCTGTGGGCGGCCAACGTCTCTCCTGCCAGTTGCCAGTTCTCCGTAGAGGACGTCTTTGGGGATTCTGCCATCCTCCATACGGTGAACATGGCCTAGCCAGCGGAGCCTGCGCTGCCTGAGTAGAGTGAACATGGAGGGAAGGCTGGCGCGGGACAGAACTTCTGTGTTGGGCACTTTGTCCTGCCAGGATATGTCCAGGATGTGGCGAATGCAGCGCAAGTGGAAGGAGGTCAGTCTCTTTTCCTGCCGGGCGTATGTTGTCCACGTCTCACTCCCATAGAGCAGTGTGCTGATGACGCAGGTGTTGTACACTGCCATCTTCGTCTTGACAGAGAGTTTGGGATTCTCCCAAACTCGTGTGGTGAGGCGAGCAAGTGTGAAGGCTGATTTTCCAATCCTCTTGTTGATCTCTGTATCAAGGGAGAGGTTGTTGCTGATTGTGGACCCCAGGTACGTGAACTGATTCACGACCTCCAGCTCGTAGTCGTCGATGGTGATGGTTGGTGGTGCTTCCGTGCCTTGCGCCAAGACGTTAGTCTTCTTCAGGCTGATGGTGAGCCCAAAGTCCTTGCATGCCTGGGAGAAGTGGTCCATCAGGGTCTGAAGCTCCTGCTGTGTGTGGGTTGCGACTGCAGCGTCGTCTGCGAACAGCATGTCTCTGATTAGAGCCTCGCGTACTTTGGTTCTGGCTTTCAGGCGGGCGAGGTTGAAAACCCTGCCGTCAGATCTTGTGTGCAGGTAGATTCCCTCTGTTGCTGTGCTGAAGGCATGCCTCAGGAGCATAGCAAAGAAAATCCCAAAGAGGGTTGGCGCAAGTACACAGCCCTGTTTCACTCCGCTGCGTATGTTGAATGGCTCTGAGACGTTGCCATCGTGCTGCACTATCCCCTGCATGTTGGTGTGAAACGATTCAATGAGGCTTTGCAACTTTGGTGAGCATCCTATCTTTGGCAGGATCTTGAAAAGGCCCTCTCTGCTGACCAGATCGAATGCTTTGGTGAGGTTGATGAAGGCGACGTACAGGGGCATGTTCTGTTCTCTGCATTTCTCCTGGAGTTGGCGGATGGAGAATATCATGTCTACCGTCGATCGCTCAGCGCGGAAGCCACACTGAGACTCGGGGTAGACACGTTCGGCAAGCTTCTGTAGACGAACGAGAAAAACTCGTGCATAGACTTTGCCAACAACGCTGAGGAGGGAGATGCCCCTGTAGTTGTTGCAGTCGCTTCTCTCCCCTTTGTTTTTGTAGAGGGTGATGATCTTGGCGTCCCTCATGTCCTGTGGTACGGCACCTTCCTTCCAACACTGGCAGAGGACGTCATGCAATGGCAGCAGTAGGGCGGTCTTGCAGTGCTTGATCAGGTCAAGGGGTATGCCATCGTTGCTGGGTGCCTTGCCAGCGGCCAAGCTATCAATGGCCTTGCTGAGTTCGTCGATGGTTGGCTCGGTGTCAAGTTTGTCCATGGATGGCAGGCAGTCGATGGCATCAAGGGCTGACGGTGTCACGGTGTTCTGTCTGGAGTAGAGGTCGGAGTAATGTTCCACCCATCTCTCCATCTGCTTGTTCTTTTCTGTGATCATCTCCCCAGTGGAGGATTTGAGGGGGGCCGTCTTGCTCTGAGCCGGACCAAGTGCTTTCTTGATGCCATCGTACATACCACGGATGTTCCCTGTTATGGCAGCGGTTTGAATGTCTTGGCTGAGCTGAGTGCAGTACTCGTTGGCACAGCGCCGAGCAGTCTGCTGAACTTTGCTTCTCGCAGCCCTGAGAATCTGGAGATTCTTCTCGTTTGG
This sequence comes from Pholidichthys leucotaenia, assembly GCA_020510985.1. Lineage (NCBI taxonomy): Eukaryota > Metazoa > Chordata > Actinopteri > Cichliformes > Pholidichthyidae > Pholidichthys > Pholidichthys leucotaenia. The sequence goes on along the minus strand of CM035842.1, from coordinate 370,041,379 downwards.
GTACTTCTTGTACTCAGCAAGTGCTGAGCGCTTGGCTTCTATGACGGGGGTCATCTCGATCAACTTGGCATCAAACCAGTCCTGTGACTTCGAGGTCTTCCTCCCAAAGGTAGCCAAAGCTGTGCAGTGGATGGTGTTTTGCAGCTCTTCCCACTTCTGCTTTGCAGATTCTCCTTCTTGTGGTACACCAAGTTCCTTCTCAAAGGTGGAGGCAAACTGACATGTGTAGTCCAACATCTGCAGTTGTTCTCAGAAGCGTCAGTTGAACACTGTGGTTTGTAGCATGTATAGTACAGTGGTTAAACTGCCAGCTTTCAAAGCAGAAAGTTGCAGGTATGAAGCCAGCTGCGACCTCTTTTCGGGACCCCAATGGAAATAAGTGGGCACACTTTCTTGTGTCATCGCATTGTTTTTAAATGTACATTGTATCTTTTATACAATGTTATTTTAAATGATGACTCAATCAATCAATCAATTTGTGACCAGCCTGAAGGATCAGCTGGTTGAATAAAGGAAAACAGTCACGGAAAAGAAGACAATAGGAACCTATTTAGTTGGTAGCCAAGGTCACCTGTCAGTTGAAAGCAGATCATATTAGACTCGGCAAGTACATATTTTATGTCCAAAATACAAATCTCACCCTTTATAGTTATATACAACTTACATGGATTACACACACTTTTAAATGAATGAAGTGCACTGGGGAACGGGTGACACTGTTGCATTTCTAACTTTACGCATGTGTTTACTGACATAACTACTGTACACAGAGAGGCAATTGGGGACTTGGTAGAATGCTATGAAACTGTAGTTAAATCAGCATAAAAAGGAAGTGAGTTACTCAAATCATGGAGTTGTAATGAAGCCTTGAAGACAGGGTGATACTTCTGGGGCGCACAGGCGCACTGCACATGAGGTGGGTTATTATTAGGAAAATTACATGAATTTACTCATCAAGAAGCCACCCATCCGCACAGTGCCAGTTTATAGTTTGTTCCCAACAATGCTGTTAATTAGTATCATTAGGAAAACTGTATCTCACTGAAAATTGTGCTTTGATGTTGGCCTGTTCAACTGCATTGTATGGGAAGTTACAGCCAGATAATACCATGCCACGCAGCTGGCATAGCAGTAGTAGTAGATTAGTTTATTTGACAGGGACAGTGCAATAAACATAGACAATTAATCAAAGACAATCAATCTGATGTGTTGCACATAGAGTGTATAGCTATTAGCTAATTTGCAACTCTTGTCCCTGGATGGGCTTTAGAAAAAAGAATCAAGATAAAAATATACACAATAACCACATACATCAATGCAGAAAAATTATAAATACACAATTATAAATATTATAAATATTATAAATACACAAATATAACAGCCTGACTCACCTTTAACATAAATATTATAAATACACAAATATAACAGCCTGACTCACATTTAACACATATAACATAACTCACATTTTCAGGCCTTCCTCCCTCCGTCACTCACTATAAACAGCTCGGCTCAGGGTTGACTGGGAAATTCCCGATGGGTCTGCCAGCTCCCTCTGGAATGGCCATTTCCAGAAACCCCAGAGTTGTCAGCACCTGCACTGGGACAGGCAGTACACGGCTTCTCACCGTGTCGCGCTCCAAGAGCAGCCGTAGCTCTGCTCAGCTAAGTTCCACAAGGACTGCCCATGGAAACCTAAACCGGCTGACAAACCAGTCATCACCCTGAGACAGAAAATCTTCTGTCTCTAAATACCCTTTCGCTTCTCACTGCATGATTTGCAATATACTCTAATCCTCTTGTGTTAGAGGCATTTTCTTTACTTCTTTGCGCTTGCTTTTATATCCACTCAAATTGCGCACACTTGGATGTTTGTTCATCATATGTCTCTGGTGTGTACAATAATTTTCACATCAGTATCAGTCTCCCAACATCACCTCTAAGTGTTGTCAACTGACCAATAACAGTAGAAATGTGTGTACACCAGCCATGAAGTTGGCATGGGGCTCTGCATATTTCCACGGTCATTTCATTCTTTATACATCTGAAAGTTTCCGTGGAAAAGGACATATGCCATGTTTTTGTGCTAACTTCCCTTTGTACATGAGGCCCCTGGTATTTTACTTGGAGTTGACAAAAGGTCTCAAACATTTTCAAACAGTGGAAAAAAAACTGAAATAGTTGCTAAACCATGAGATACTAATGTAATTATAATGTAAAATTGAAATAACTTATCCAATGGCAGTTTAGCTCAGACAGTAATCTTTAACAGGGCATTAATTATTCAATACAAATATGTGAGATGGCTTCGTGAAGTGTACTTTGACCAACACAGGACTCATCGCCGCCTGTTTACAAGCTCAAGGGAGCTTCATGTGATGGGCTGATTTTTCTTCCTCAGTGGCCATGCAGAAAAGTTTGATACAATCAGCAGTTTCCAAAATGGCTTGTATCCACTGCAAGGATGACTGAAATTGAAAGAGAGCACACAAAAGCCTGGGAGCAAAAGGTCAGCTGTAGTGAAACCAAAGCTTTGTGACACACGTAGGCACATGTGGGCACAAATGCAAGGACAAAGATCATGTGGTAGAGTCTGTGAGGGAAAGAACGAATCACTACTCACTAATGTGCAGCTCCATTCAGCAGGGGCCCTCTGAGCATTCCTTTCTGTCTTCTGTATTTAACACTTGATGTAACAATGAATACAGCTGTAATGGTGAGTCATCTTTAATGTATCCCTGTCTCCAATGTTCTAATTGGAACAAAAAAAAATACAGTAAGTTGTTAAAAATTCCTTTCTACAGGAAAAAAAAATGCTGCAAACTCTACATATTACTTTGAAATCATTTTCAACACAGACACAGTGCATTTCCTGAAAGGTAAAATGATATACCTCAGGGTAAAGTTGTTATGATCTGGTGAGCACACTCCCCTTCCCGTCCTGTGGGAGGGTCCCTGCAGGTAATCAATACACCTGCGTGAGTGGACATACCTGCTGTCTCTTCCCTGCCAGCAAAGGACCATTCTGTGAATGCTCCAGCGGTGGCTTGTTGGGTATACTGCCATAAAGACTTAAGTAACTAAAGATTTAATTATCTCGGAACCCAGTGAATGACCTGTCTCTCTCTTTCTCCTTCTCAGGTTGCTGCCATCTCTGCAGTGTGTCCCGGGGGCTCGTTGTGCGCTCACCTGCTCCTTCATCATTGTCTTCTCTCCTGATCGCCCATTGCACCCGGTCGGACATCTCATCAGCCCTACTCATCTGCAGCTTCCATCCCCATTCATCCTTGCCTTCTTGGGTACCCCGTAAGAGTTTTTTCCCTTATGATTCATTATTACCTGCCTCCCTCCTCGCTCTAATCTGCTCTCGTCTCCCTCCTTACAGGCTGGGCTCTCCTCTGGCAAGTGAGGTGTTGTTTCCGCTAATTTTGCTCCAACTCTTTTCAATAAAATTATGTATCTCTGCATTGTGTGCATTCCCTGGTGTAGCATCACTTCTGTCCTCTGAATATGATTCCTCCTCAGAATTTACATCAAAGTTTGCAGTCAGCAGGTGAATATATATATACATACAGTATAACAGTTCCAAACTTTGGTTATGAAAACATCCCCACCAATTTGGTTTTGATACAGATCACTGTGGAAAGATGCATTATAAAAATTAAGTGACAACCTCAATTATTTTACCATGATAAAATGTCAATGCTTATTCATTTCTCATCTTTGAGCTAAAAGTTGTGAAAAATAGGTTAAACTACAAAATGAAATTTTATAACTTACTATAACCTACAAATAATACAAATTACTCGAATCATCAACTGTATACATGCCCCTCTACTGCATTTGCACCTAATATTGTTGGTAAATTGCTTGTAATCTCATCTACAAAGAGCCAGAGAGCACTGTATGTGATTATAATGCAATGAACCCATCTTTAAATTTGGTCTTATTTAACACAAAGAAAATCTACTACAGAAAAAGGGAAAGTTATGAAGACATTACCAAAAAAAAAACTTTTAAACTTGACTGACTTTATTCTCCATCATTAAAATCTACCTTACGATGCTGGTCTCATATAAAATGAAATGTTCAGAAGACTTTGACAAGAATGAGGTCTTATTCACAATTGCAATAACAAGTCTGTAAATTTAGTATTAGCTTACAAAGGTGTACAGCTGCCTGAGCTCATTTCAGGATAATTTGTTTTTGATAGTTTGTTGTGGGATGATGCGTTAAAAGAATTAAGTGAAAACTTCAATTATTTTGCCATTAGAAAAGGTCACTGCTTGATAAACTGAATGCTTCATCATTTTTCAAATGTGAACCAAAAGTTTTGAAAAACAAATTATCTTGAAATGAGCCCAGGCAGCATTTGCACCTTTCCTCGTAACCTACAAGTAAACCTACAAACATGTTTTTGCAATTGCAAAGATAATTCTTCTGTCTTCTGAACATTTCATTTTACATGAGACTAGCATCTTAAAGCAGATTTTTAATGTAGAGAACAAAACTTAAAATCTTTCTTTCCAGTAATATCTTTACACCTTTTCCTTTGTTTCTGTGCTGAGTACCAATTTATTCTCAATGATACCTTTTGTGATAAATTTACCTTGTGTGAGATAAGGTCAGCTTTAAAGATGAGTTTAATGCATTATAGTGGCATACACTTCTGTTTGGCACTAAAATCCCTGCATTTTTAGATAAATTTTCAATTTCAATTTACAAACAATATTGAGTGCAAATGCAGCACGGCGCCAAGAAGTATACAGTCTATGGTTGTAATATAAAGTAAGTCCTATTGTGGGCACATATGTTGGTTATATATGCTCCACAGATATATTGCTGTGTGTTTATTGTGTGCTGCACGTCTCAGGGAACAAAAGGACTAAGTCTCCAAGAGACAACGGTAGAGTGTGAGATTTGGCCTTTGTTTCAGGGAGATGACCTGGAGAGATTTCCGGACCACCGGAGACTAAAGGACAATGGTGTGAAGATCAGTGTGAAGATCAAAGGGGTTACATTGCGACTGGGATTAAGTACCATGTGACTGCATGTTTGCTTAAACACCATGTGACTTGAGTTTCGATGTCCGGGGTATAAATGAGAGATGTGATATTATTCTTCCTCTTTTCCTGCTTTGAAATTGTTGGAGTATGTGATTGTCAATAAAGCTGAACCTGAGGAATAACTCAGTCTCATCCTTCCGCACATTCTCCACACTGGTGACCTTACGACGAAGCATGAGCAGAGATAATTCTCCCGAGCGGGGCTCGGCTCCTGGTTTAGCACGGTCGAGGTGCAGTTCAACCTCCGGAGAATCTCAAGAGACGACACGAAATTCTACCATGTGGTGGCGAAGCTGGACAGCCACACAGTCCAGAGGGTGGAAGATCTGGTCAATCACCCACCGGACAGCAGCAAATACAGCGCAATGAAGGCTGCGCTTATCAGCCACTTCACCCCCTCGGTGCAACAGCGAGCAGAGGGACTCCTAACGTTGACGGAGTCGGAGAACGACAGACCCGTAGACCTCATGGTGAAAATGCTGATTCTGAAAGACTCCGAGGATGGCGAATTTATCTTCGCCCACCTTTTCCTCCGGACCCTGCCACCAGCGGTGAGAGTTACCCTGGCAGACTCACCTAGGTTGGCCCGGCGAGACTACCATGAGCTGAGCAAGGAGGCGCAGCGACTCGTCGACGCCCACAAACTGAGCGCGGTTGCGGCCGCAGCAGCAGAGCAAGGAGCAATGTCCGGAGACGGCATGGGGCCAGTGGTTGCAGCACCAGACTCACCGACGACGACGGCAGCAAGGACCAGGCGACACGGAGCGGACGGCGTCCTTTGCTTCTATCATCGCCGCTTTGCAGAGAGGGCACACAAGTGTCTCCCACCGTGCCACTTCAAGCGTTCGGGAAACGCCAAGACCGGGGGTCGGTAGCGGCTGCGACCCTCGGGGAAGAGAACAAGCTGCTCTACCTGACGGATGCACGCTCGGGGAAGCATTTCCTCGTGGACACAGGCTCCCAGCTGAGTTTCATCACGCCTTCCTACGCGGACCGGCTGACGCCGTCTAAGGGTCCCCAGGTGTCAGCAGCGAACGGCTCAGCGATTAAGACCTTCGGTGAGAGGACTCTGCTTCTGTCTTTGCAGGGCCGGGCATTTGAGTGGACTTTTGTTGTAGCAGCAGTCAATTTCAACATGTTAGGGGCTGATTTTTTGTGCTCACATGGTTTATTGGTTGATCTTGCTAATAGACATCTGGTTAATGCACTGTCTTTTCACTCTATCCCCTGCACAGCTCGAGTGGCGCCGCCAACTGCACAAGCCAACGTCACAGCTGCGGGTGGTAAGTTCAACGCACTCCTCACTCAGTTCCCAGCACTCACAGTCCCAACGTTTTCGGCGACAGTGGCTAAACATGGGGTGGAACATTATATCACTACCACCGGCCCGCCCGTTTTTGCAAAAGCTCGGCGCTTGGACTCAGCTAAACTGACCATAGCGCGTGAGGAATTTGCCAACCTGGAAAAACTGGGCATCATCAGACGTCCGAAAAGCCCCTGGGCTTCACCATTGCACATGGTCCCAAAGGCTGATGGCTCGTGGCGACCTTGCGGTGTTTTCCGCAGGTTGAATAACGGCACTGCACATGACCGCTACCCGATCCCACACATCCAAGATTTTTCAGTTCATTTGGCGGGGGCGCGCATTTTTTCTAAAATAGATTTAGTACGCGGTTACCATCAGGTTCCAGTGCGTGCTCAGGACATACCCAAAACAGCGGTAATAACTCCTTTCGGGCTTTTTGAGTTTTTGCGCATGCCTTTTGGACTCAAGGGTGCCGCACAGACGTTCCAGCGCATGATGGACGCGGTCCTACACGACCTCCCTTTCGTGTTCGTCTATTTGGACGACATTTTGGTAGCCAGCATGTCCGAAGACGAACACGAAAGCCACCTCACAGCAGTTTTCCGGAGGCTGGCAGAGCACAGGTTAATAATTAACCCGGCGAAGTGTCAGTTTGGGGTGGCGCAGATTGATTTTTTGGGGCATCACGTTTCGCCAGAAGGAGTGGTCCTTCTGCCCGATAAAGTGTGCGCAATAACAAATTTTCCCCACCCTCAAACGGTCAAAGCGTTACAGGAGATTTTGGGAATGGTTAATTTTTATAACCGTTTCCTCCCCAGCGCAGCACGGCTCATGCAACCATTGTACGCTGCACTAAAAAAACAAAAACCCACCAATAAAATTGAATGGTCTCCTGAGCGGGAGTGCGCATTCTCTCAAGTCAAATCAGCTTTGGCAAACGCTACCTTGTTGGCACACCCAGTTCCAACGGCACGCATGGCGCTCACCACTGACGCGTCCGATTTAGCAGTAGGGGCGGTCGTTGAACAGTATGTAGCTGGGACCTGGCAACCGCTCGCGTTTTCCAGCAAAACCTTGCGCGATAGCAAGCGAAAGTACAGCACATTCGACAGGGAGTTGTTGGCGCTACACTTGGCCATCCGCCATTTCCAGTTCTGGCTGGAAGGGCGCAGTTTCACCGCGTTCGTGGACCACAAGCCGCTGACTTTTGCAATGGCCAAGATTTCAGAACCTTGGTTGGGCTGGCAGCAGAGACAGCTGGCCGCGATATCGGAGTTTACCACCGATATCCAGCATGTCGCGGGTAAACATAATGTAGTGGCAGACTGCCTCTCACGTGCTGTGACGGCTCCAAGCCCCATGGGGGCAGACTCTGCAGACATGGCCGCGGGCCAGGGTAGTGACGCGGAAGCGCGCGCAGCCCCGGTCCGCGTAGGGTTAGATTATGCAGCCATGGCCGTGGAGCAGGTTAGCGACGCGGACGTGCGCACGCTCCAGTCTGGACCAACAGGGTTAAGGCTGGAGGACAGGGTGCTGCAAGGTGGTATGCCCCCACTAATCTGCGATATCTCCACTGGGCGGCCGCGCCCGGTGGTACCAGCTGCGTGGTGCCGCCGTGTTTTTGACTCAATCCATTCTCTGGCGCACCCCGGGGTGCGCGCATCGGTCAAAATTGTAGGAGAGAAATTTGTATGGCCGGGGTTGCGCAAACAGGTCAAGGAATGGGCAACAGCCTGCGTAGCGTGTCAGCAAGCCAAAATACACAGACACACTAGAGCTCCTTTGGAGCCTTTTCACATCCCGGCTAAGCGCTTTGATCATGTGCATGTCGACTTGGTAGGCCCCCTTCCGTCGTCACAGGGGTACACACATCTTTTGACTATGGCGGACCGCACCACACGTTGGCCAGAAGCGGTCCCACTGGCATCAACCACAGCCGAGGAGGTGGCGCGCGCGTTTTTAACAGCTTGGGTAGCGCGTTTTGGAGTTCCTTCGGACATAATGTCCGACAGAGGTCCTCAATTTGTTTCCGAGCTCTGGTCATCGATGGCCCACAGCCTAGGGGTAACGATCCACCGAACTACCGCGTACAACCCCCAGGCTAACGGTTTATGCGAACGTTTCCATAGGTCATTGAAAGCAGCCCTCAGAGCGTCGCTTACGGATACAAATTGGGTAGACAGGCTTCCATGGGTATTATTGGGGTTGCGTTCTGCACCTAAAGAGGATTTGCAAGCCTCCCCAGCTGAGTTAGTTTTTGCACAGCCTCTCCGTCTGCCTGGGGAATTTCTCCCCGATAATCCTGCGCCAAATTGCCCCCCCGCTCAGCGGTTGCAGAGCGATACAGGATCAAACACGCTTCCTGGCCTGGTTCATCACAGTTTTCCATGCGTTTTTGTGCCGAAGGCTTTAAAAAAATGCGGAGTTTGTTTTTGTCAGACATGATGCCCATCGCCCAAACTTGCGGCCACCTTACGATGGACCGTTTAGGGTGCTGGAAACAGGAGAGAAGCATTTTTTGCTGGATTTGGGAGACAGAAAGGAGGTAATTAGTATAAACAGACTCAAACCCACTTTTGTTTTGGCGGATGAAGCAGTGCAGTTGGCGAGGGCCCCCCGTCGCGGCAGACCCCCTAGAGGGCATTCTCCAGAACACCCACAGAGATTGACTAACAGTTCTAATCCACAGGCAACAGTTCCACAACAGGAGGGCACTGCAGGGGCAGTAAAGCTGGCTTACAGCAAATACGGCAGAAGACTTAGACCTAGGAGACTGCTGGATTGATGTGTAGTAATGTTATTATGTTATGCATCTCTGGTTATGATTGTTCCATTTTAGATGTTTGGGGGGGGGTCATGTGGGCACATATGTTGGTTATATATGCTCCACAAATATATTGCTGTGTGTTTATTGTGTGCTGCACGTCTCAGGGAACAAAAAGACTGAGTCTCCAAGAGACAACGGTAGAGTGTGAGATTTGGCCTTTGTTTCAGGGAGATGACCTGGAGAGATTTCCGGACCACCGGAGACTAAAGGACAATGGTGTGAAGATCAGTGTGAAGATCAAAGGGGTTACATTGCGACTGGGATTAAGTACCATGTGACTGTATGTTTGCTTAAACACCATGTGACTTGAGTTTCGATGTCCGGGGTATAAATGAGAGATGTCATATTATTCTTCCTCTTTTCCTGCTTTGAAATTGTTGGAGTATGTGATTGTCAATAAAGCTGAACCTGAGGAATAACTCAGTCTCATCCTTCCGCACATTCTCCACACTATTATTTTTAAGTTCTTGTTGGATCAGTTGTAAAATTTGATTTTGCAGTTTTACCTATTTGTCTTTTATTTAAAACATTCAGAAAACACTTAAATAGCTATGAATTGTGCTCAACTTAGCAGGCTTTATTACATGTTTTGCATGTCAGTGGTAGAGTAGGCTAGGGCACAAAGTTATTTATTTATTTACTTATTCTTTACAAATGTCAAATAAATGTGGTAAATATACTTTTATTTCAAACAAATCTTGTCCATATGCTTTTGGACATGTCCTCATTCATATAATTTAAATGTTTTTTCATCAAACATGAGTGCATGACGTGATCGTGAGACGTTCCGAGACTGTTGCACAATAATCCAAAAAGGCGACTAGCGTCGACCAAGCATAAACAAGCTTTTTCATAGGTACTGTTTCTTTTTTTGTAATTAATCCGTTAACTGACTATTTGTTCCTATCTTTATTTTTTCGTATATTATCTCGCCATCTTCTCAACGGAGCTGGAGGAACTTTAGAATTATATAGACGAGCTTTATTATCGCTGCTGTAAGATGGAGGCAAATGCATCTCTTGGTATACCTTCTTCCTACTTGCCTAAACGGCCCAGACCCGCGGATTCTCCAAAATTAACGCCCAAGAAATCACAGGAGGGCTAAGAGGTCAGTGACACTCCTTTTTTCTATTGAAAATAAACTTACCAGCATGAATGTTAGACTAGCGTTGGTCGAGCTGCTCCATAAAGAGTTGCAGAGCATACAGTGTTATGCCGAGAATTGCTCGCTTGCCGAGAATTGCATCCCATCTGCCAAAACTATAAAATATAACACTACAGCAAGGCTTGTAACCATGTGTGCATTTTTAGAAGTGCCCATTATACATTTTTAGAAGTAAAAATTATTATTGCCTCTTTTAAACTATTTTAAGTTATGTTTATGTGGCACACATTTTAGTGTTTCAAAGAGGGTGTTAAAATCTCGATTCTTTGATTGAAAGATCCAAGAATAAGCCAGAGAATTCTTCAATTCAAAGATGCAACATTTATTTAGAGGTCACGTGTAAAGCAAGCAGCGCTGGGTTCAGTGTGACGCAGCCCCCTCAGGAGCGTTGCCAGACTGACTGAGACTTCCGGGTACAACTTACATTCATCTTCTTGGGTTGGTTAGACCAACACCATACAAGAGGATGGGCTTGTACACGACCGTCTGATTGGCCAGTTTAACTCTGACATGAACAGGCCATCTGCTATTCACGTAAACTGTCTCCTAATATGTACTATAAAAAGTGTGTGTGTGAGTGTTGGTTTGGGTATATAACTAATGTAATAGACCTGACTAAAAGAAGTGAGAGAGAGAAGAAAGAGGGCTCTATAGCTCTGCCTAATTCCTGTTTATCAGAGTTTAACACAACATACAGTAAAATAAAAAGTATTTAGTCAGCCACCAATTGTGCAAGTTCTCCCACTTAAAAGATGAGAGAGGTCTCCAATTTTCATCATAGGTATACCTCAACTATGAGAGACAAAATAAGAAAAAAAAATCCAGAAAATCACATTGAAGGATTTTTAATGAATTAATTGGTGAGTTCCTCAGTAAAATAAGTATTTGGTCAATAACAAAAGTTCATCTCAATACTTTGTTATATACCCTTTGTTGGCAATGACAGAGGTCAAACGTTTTCTGTAAGTTTTCACAAGGTTTTCACACACTGTTGCTGGTATTTTGGCCCATTCCTCCACGCAGATCTCCTCTAGCGCAGTGATGTTTTGGGGCTGTCACTGGGCAACACAGACTTTCAACTCCCTCCAAAGATTTTCTATGGGGTTGAGATCTGGAGACTGGCTAGGCCACTCCAGGACCTTGAAATGCTTCTTACGAAGCCACTCCTTCGTTGCCCGGGCAGTGTGTTTGGGATCATTGTCATGCTGAAAGACCCAGCCACGTTTCATCTTCAATGCCCTTGCCGATGGAAGGAGGTTTTCACTCAAAATCTCACGATACATGGCCCCATTCATTCTTTCCTTTACACGGATCAGTCGTCCTGGTCCCTTTGCAGAAAAACAGCCCCAAAGTATGATGTTTCCACCCCCATGCTTCACAGTAGGTATCAGAATCAGATTTATTGCCATTGTTCATGTAGTACACAAACTAGGAATTTGTCTCGGTGCCATGCTGCAACATTAAAAACATGATGAGATAAAGAGATAAACTAAAAAACTAAAGGACTAAAAACGTGCAATAAGTGTAGAAAAATAAGTAATAATAATAATAATAATAATAATAATAATAATAGTAATAATGAGTAATACTAGTCAAGGCAGTTTTAAATAAATTAGCAAGTAGCAGATAATATGGGGTACCACAGTGCAGTTGATAATGCAACAGAAAAACAGTGATGAATGTCATGAGTCTGGTTGAGCTGCTGTACATAGTGCACGAGAGTCAATAAGTCACTTAATGTTCAGCAGTCTGATGGCAGAGGGGAAAAAGCTATTCATGTGCCGGGAGGTTTTAGTCCGAATGGACCGAAGTCTTCTACCTGAGGGGAGGGGGGCAAACAGTACGCGACCAGGGTGTGAAGGATCGGCTATGATCCGGCCAGCACGCCTCCGGGTCCTGGAGATGTACAGGTCCTGGAGAGATGGGAGCTTGCAGCCGATCACCTTCTCAGCACTGCGCACGACGCGCTGCAGCCTTAGTCTGTCCCTGGCAGTGGCTCCTGCATACCACACAGTTATGGAGGAGGTGAGGATGGACTCGATGATGGCCGTGTAGAACTGCACTAACATCTTGGTGGGTAGCTTGAGCTTCCTCAGCTGCCGCAGAAAGAACATCCTCTGCTGGGCCTTTTTGATGAGGGAGCTGATGGTTGGCTCCCATTTGAGGTCCCGGGTGATGGTGGTGCCCAAGAAGCGGAAGGAATCTGCAATGGTGATGGGAGAGCCTGTGATGGTGAGGGGGGGCAGGGGGGTTGTGACTTTCCTGAAGTCCACAATCATCTCCGCTGTCTTCAGAGCGTTCAGCTGCAGGTTGTTGTGGCTGCACCAGGACACCAGCTGGGCCACCTCTTTCCTGTAGACGGACTCGTCGCCGTTGGAGATGAGCCCGATGAGGGTGGTGTCGTCCGCAAACTTAATCAGCTTAACAGACTGGTGGGAGGAGGTGCAGGAGTTGGTATAAAGGGAGAAGAGTAGGGGGGAAAGTACACAGCCCTGGGGTGATCCAATGCTGATGCTAACAGAGTCCGAGACAGACTTCCCCAGCCGCACATGCTGCCTCCGCTCCGTCAGGAAGTCGGTGATCCACCTGCAGAGGGAGTCAGGCACATCGAGCAGGGACAGCTTGTCCTGGAGCAGATTGGGGCGGATGGTGTTGAATGCGGAGCTGAAGTCCACAAACAGAATCCTGGCGTAGGTTCCCGGGGAGTCCAGGTGCTGCAGGATGGAGTGGAGGGCCAGGTTGACTGCGTCGTCCACAGACCTGTTAGCACGGTAGGCAAACTGCAGCGGGTCCAGGAGGGGAGTGGTGATGGACTTGAGGTGAGACAGGACCAGGTACTCAAAGGACTTCATGACTACAGAGGTGAGAGGTATGGTGTTCTTTTCTCCTCCAAACACGACAAGTTGAGTTTTTACCAAAAAGTTCTATTTTGGTTTCATCTGACCATATGACATTCTCCCAGTCCTCTTCTGGATCATCCAAATGCTCTCTAGCAAACTTCAGACGGGCCTGGACATGTACTGGCTTAAGCAGGGGGACACGTCTGGCACTGCAGGATTTGAGTCCCTGGCGGCGTAGTGTGTTTCTGATGTAGAATTTGTTACTTTGGTCCCAGCTCTCTGCAGATCATTCACTAGGTCCCCCCATGTGGTTCTGGGATTTTTGCTCTCCGTTCTCGTGATCATTTTGACCCCACGGGGTGAGATCTTGCATGGAGCCCCAGATCGAGGGAGATTATCAGTGGTCTTGTATGTCTTCCATTTTCTAATAATTGCTCCCACAGTTGATTTCTTCACACCAAGCTGCTTACCTATTGCAAATTCAGTCTTCCCAGCCTGGTGCAGGTCTACAATTTTGTTTCTGGTGTCCTTTGACAGCTCTTTGGTCTTGGCCATAGTGGAGTTTGGAGTCTGACTGTTTGAGGTTGTGGACAGGTGTCTTTTATACTGATAACGAGTTCAAACAGGTGCCATTAATACAGGTAATGAGTGGAGGACAGAGGAGCCTCTTAAAGAAGAAGTTACAGGTCTGTGAGAGCCAGAAATCTTGCTTGTTTGTAGGTGACCAAATACTTATTTTACTGAGGAATTTACCAATTAATTCATTAAACATCCTTCAATGTGATTTTCTGGATTTTTTTCCCCTCATTTTGTCTCTCATAGTTGAGGTATACCTATGATGAAAATTGGAGACCTCTCTCATCTTTAAAGTGGGAGAACTTGCACAATTGGTGGCTGACTAAATACTTTTTTGCCCCACTGTACGGTATTTGTTCATAAGAATGCAAACAGAATATGTATAGAATATGTGTAGAGCATAATGGGAGATTACCTACAGCATTATTTTGGCACTCTAACTTTTCATAACCCTTTCACTCCCCCCTTTGACATGATTTTATCATGTTAACCATACATGGTGTGAGAGACGCAAGCGGTTAGCAGATGGTGAATAAGGTAGGTCTGTGGGACACATATATGCACATATGTATATGGGTGATTCCATTTATTAGGGGTCCAATGTGTGACATTGGTGGCAAAATTTAAAATTGATCAAATCTGCACATGAAATTGACTAATCACTATCCAATTGTGTCAGGTTTATGAAACTATTAACTATTTTCGTAACGGCATTCGCGTTCAGGAACAGATAGCATGCAAGTGTGCACACACGTGTCCATTTTTCTGGTGTAAAGGGGACACCAAACCTAAAAATGGTTTTGTACATAAAAGCCAAGAAAAATGTCTTGTGGACAGATGAGACCTGTCACGAGCTGGGACTGATGTTCTGCCGGACTCAGTCTCGTGGCTCTTTTGTTATATTATTATATATATATTATACCTGGTGCAGGCGACGTAAATGGAGACGCTATTGTTTTGGTTTCCCTTTAATTTGCTTTACGTCTATGGCATTTCCCTCGTTTTTAGATTATACTTTATAAGCGACAACTCCAATAGGTATTTTATGAGGATAAAGAAGCACCAGAAACAAGTATATAATTCAAATGTCCAAAACTCTTGAGGATGAGAGCTCACTTTAACTACTTGTAAGTTAAGGCGTAAATGGGACACTCGGGCTTTTGTTTCCCGGTTGAATGCACTTTGCAATGGCACACGTTTTACACGAAACAACTTCAACACTTCCGGTATTTTTAACGCATCAAAACTCATCAACAGCTACATTTTCATGACATATTAAGATGTGATAACCTTCAAATTCTCCCTGCTTGTTGGATAAGACGTAAAATCACAAAATGCGTAAATGTGGGACACGGAAGTTTGGACCTTCGATAACTTCTATCCAAAATGGCCACGGTAAATCCTCTCCCCATGGGTTGAGCACATCCGGGGTAGAGAAAATCTAGGGCTTTCCCAGGGCGGTCACCTTGCCAGACGGGGCTGCGCGCGGCCGACGAAGACCGAAGGCGTAAATTTTTTAAGGGACACCATATTCGATGTGTCATAAATGTTTGAGATTTTATTGAAATATTCTACATCTGAGCTTCACAAAGACTGATCTCCTTTTTACGTGTATGGTTTGGGATTTGAAAGGTGCAAAGTGAAAAGCATCAGCACTTCTTTTTTTCTTGTTACTTTACCGAATAACTTGCATGTTGATGCGTAAATTCGGGGACACAAAAATTTACGTCGTACGAGTAAATTTGCAGGGGTCGCCGTACAAAAACCATAGATACGATCACATTGGGGAATGTTTTATTTTGGATTTGCATTACAACTCTTATCTCTTGCATAAATGAGTAGAAAGAGTTACTCAGAGATCCCTTTCAGGTACTTTGAAATTGATGCGATTGTCATGTCACACAAAAACTGGGAAAAATGAGGGGACACGACCAATAGTTTCGATGGTAACGGCAAAATCAATGATTTTTTTTTTTAAATTGCAATGCAAGTCTGAAACTCTTTTATGTTCCCTTGCATGTTATAAAAACGAAACCGACATCTGCAAATTACAGAAAAAGAGAGAGTGCTTGAAAGTCGGATACCCCTGATATAGTGCACTGGACCCCAAATAAATGGAATCACCCATATCACTGTATGATTCATACGTATACCACCTTAGGCTTCACATCTGAAACGGAACAAAGGACTGAGCCGCTTTGGAGACAACACGAGAATGTGAAAGTTTAGTCTTTGGCATGCAAGGAGACAGCCTTGGGGGATTTCGCCCAGCGGCCAGAGACTGAAGGTGGGGGGTGTTAAGATCGGGAGGAAGTTACATTGTTACTGGGGATTAAGTGCCACGTGACTGTGTGTTTTGATGTCCTGGTATAAAAGGGACAGATGTTGGGGGATTCTCTCTCTTTCTGTTTTCGGATGATGTTGGAGAATGTGAATAAACCTGACTTGTGAAAAAAACTCAGCCTCGTCCTTCCACATTCTCTACACTGGTGACCCTAAGACGTATCATGAGAGGAGGAAATTCCCCCGAGCCGGACTCGTCAGGAGCCAGCCAGGCGAACGCAGCCACAGTCAAGCTACCAGACATCTGGCAAGACAACCCGTACTCCTGGTTCCACTTGGTCGAAGCACAATTCGCCCTCCGGGGGATAACGGCAGATGACACGAAATTCTACCACATCATTGCCAAGCTCGACAACCGCATGGCTCGACATGTGCAGAGCCTGTTGGGGCGCCCACCGGCCGACGACAAATACGGCGGGTTGAAGGCTGCGCTCATCCAGCGTTTCACTCCCTCAGTCCAGGAGAGAGCAGAGAAGCTCCTGGCTCTGAACGACTTGGGAGATAGCATGCCCGTCGACCTGATGGGAGGACATGCTGAGGCTGAGGGGCTCAGACGACGACGACTTCCTTTTCACCCACATTTTCCTGAGAACCCGACCGTCGGTCACGAGAATGACCCTGGCCGGTTCACCGTTGTTGGCCCAGCGGGACTTCTGAGCGCTGGTCCAGGAGGTACAGCGGATTCTCAACGCCAGCAGAAAGCGCGCGGCCACCACAGCAGCGACGGAACTCAGCGCGACCACCGGAGATGGCAGGGGGCCAGAGGCGGCGGTAGCAGACCCACCAACAATGGCGGCGGCGAGGGCCAGGGATCACGGAGGAGACGACCTCTGTTTCTAAAAATCACCGCTTCGCAGAGAGGGCACGCAAGTGTATACCACCGTGCCAGTTCAAGAGCTCGGGAAACGCCAAAGCCGGGGGTCGGTAGCAGTCGCGGCCCTCGGGGAAGAGAACAAGCTGCTCTACTTGACGGATGCGCGTTCGGGGAAGCAATTCCTCGTGGACACAGGCTCCCAAGTGAGTTTCATCATGCCTACCTATGCTGACCGGCTGGCGGGCCCCGGAAGTCACGGAGCATCAGCAGCGAACGGCTCGAGGATTAAGACCTTCGGTGAGAAGACTCTGCTTCTGTCCCTACACAGCCGTACATTTGAGTGGACATTTGTTATAGCTGCAGTGAGCTTCAATATGTTAGAGGCTGATTTTCTGTGCTCACATGGTTTGTTGGTTGATCTTGCCAATAGGCGCCTGGTTAATGCACTCTCTTTTTATTCTATTCCCTGTGCAGCCCGAGTGACCCCGCCCACAGCACAAGCCAACGTCGCAACGGCAAGCGGTAAGTTCCACACACTACTCACTCAGTTCCCAGCACTCACGGTTCCCACATTTTCAGCAGCAGTCGCTAAACACGGGGTGGAACATTTTATTACTACCACCGAACCGCCCGTTTTTGCAAAAGCTTGGCGCTTGAATGCAGCTAAACTGACCATAGCGCGTGAGGAGTTCGCCAACCTGGAAAAGTTGGGCATCATCAGGCGTTCGAAAAGCCCATGGGCTTCCCCGCTTCACATGGTCCCTAAAGCTGACGGCTCGTGGCGACCTTGCGGAGATTTCCGCAGGTTGAACAACGCTACAGCGCACGACCGCTACCCAATCCCGCATATTCAAGATTTTTCCGTCCATTTGGCGGGGGCGCGCGTTTTTTCTAAGATAGATTTGGTCCGCAGGTACCACCAAGTCCCAGTGCGCGCTGAGGACATACCCAAAACAGCGGTAATGACTCCGTTTGGCCTATTCGAGTTTTTGTGCATGCCGTTTGGGCTTAAAGGCGCTGCGCAGACGTTCCAACGCATGATGGACGCGGTGTTGCGCGATCTCCCCTTCGTGTTCGTCTACCTGGACGACATCTTGGTAGCCAGCGCGTCCGAAGATGAACATGAAAATCACCTCACGGCAGTTTTCTGGAGGTTGGGAGAGCACGGGTTAATAATCAACCCAGCGAAGTGTCAGTTCGGGGTGACGCAGTTTGATTTTTTGGGGCATCGCGACTCTCCAGAAGGAGCGGTTCCTCTGCCTGACAAAGTGCGCGCAGTAACAAATTTTCCCCAGCCACAAACGGTCAAAGTGTTACAGGAGTTTTTGGGAATGGTGAATTTTTATAACCGTTTCCTCCCCCGCGCATGCAACCATTGTATGCCGTGCTAAAAAAACAAAAACCCACAAATAAAATCGAATGGTCTCCGGAGCGAGAGCGAGCATTCTCGGAGGTCAAAACAGCCCTGGCAAACGCCGTGTTGTTGGCACATCCAGACCCAACGGCCCGCATAGCGCTCACTACTGACGCGTCAGATGTGGCCATAGGGGCGGTCGTGGAGCAGCATGTAGCCAGGGCTTGGCAGCCGCTTGCCTTTTTCAGCAGGACCTTGCGCGACAGCGAGCGAAAATACAGCGCATTCGACAGGGTGTTGTTAGCTCTCCACTTGGCCATTCGCCACTTCCAGTTCTGGCTGGAGGGACGCCGTTTCACCGCGTTCGTCGACCACAAGCCGCTGACTTTCACGATGGCCAAGGTTTCAGAACCATGGTCAGGCCGGCAGCAGAGGCAGCTGGCTGCAATCTTAGAGTTTACTACCGACATTCAGAATGTAGCGGGTAAACTAAATGTAGTGGCAGACTGTCTCTCGCATGCCGTAGCGACTCCAGTCTGCGTAGGGATAGATTATGCAGCCATGGCCGCGGAGCAGGCTAGCGGCGCGGAAGTCCGCGCGGCCCCAGTCCGCGTAGGGATAGATTATGCAGCCATGGCCGCGGATCAAGTTAGCGACGTGGACGTGCGCGCGCTCCAGTCTGGACCAACAGGGCTAAGGCTGGAGAACAGGGTGTTACAAGATGGTATGCCCCCCCTAATCTGCGATGTCTCCACGAGACGACCGCGCCCGGTGGTGCCGACCGCGTGGCGCTGCCGCGTTTTTGACTCGATTCATTCTCTGGCGCAACCGGGGGTGTGCACGTTGGTCAAAATGGTAGGAGAGAAATTTGTATGGCCAAGCCTGCGCAAGCAAGTTAGAGAGTGGGCAGCAGCCTGCATGGCTTGTCAACGAGCCAAGGTACACAAACACACGAGAGCTCCCTTGGAGCCATTTCACATCCCGGCTAAGAGGTTCAACCACGTTCACGTGGACCTCGTAGGCCCCCTCCCGCCGTCGCAGGGGTGCACACACCTTCTGACAATGGTAGACCGCACCACGCGATGGCCTGAAGTGGTCCCACTGTCGTCAACCACAGCCGAGGAGGTGGCGCGCGCGTTTTTAACGGCATGGGTAGCGCGCTTTGGAGTTCCGTCGGACATTACGTCCGACAGAGGTCCTCAATTTGTTTCCGAGCTTTGGTCAGCGATGGCCCGCAGCCTGGGGGTAACGATCCACCGCACTACCACGTACAACCCGCAGGCTAATGGGTTATACGAACATTTCCATAGGTCATTGAAGGCGGCCCTCAGAGCATCGCTTACGGATGCAAATTGGGTGGACAGGCTACCATGGGTTTTATTGGGGTTGCGTTCTGCACCTAAAGAGGACTTAGAAGCCTCCCCAGCTGAGTTAGTTTTTGCGCAGCCACTCCAGCTACCCGGGGAATTTCTCCCAGATAATCCTGCGCCAGAATGTTTCCCGGCTCAGCGGTTGCAGGGTGGCACGGAAGCGGGCATGCTGCCAGGCCCCATTCACCACAGTTTTCCGCGCGTTTTTGTGCCTAAGGCTCTAAAAAATGTGGAGTTTGTTTTTGTCAGACACGATGCGCATCGCCCGCCGTTGCGACCGCCTTATGATGGACCATTTAGAGTGCTGGAAACAGGGGATAAGCATTTTTTGCTAGATTTGGGGGGCAGGAAAGAAAAGATTGGCATAAACAGACTCAAACCCGCCTTTGTGTTGGCCGACGAGGATGTGCTGTTGGTTACGGCTCCTCGGCGCGGCAGACCCCCTAAGAAGCATTCACCAGAACACCCACAGGGATTGACTAACAGTTCTCATCCTCAGACAGCAGCTCCCCAGCAGGAGGGCACCACGAAAGTGGTAAAGCCCGCTTACAGTAGGTATGGGAGGAGACTGAGGCCCAAGCGACACGTGGACTGATGTGTAATAATTTCACCATGACTTGCAGACTGTTATTACGTTGTTCCATCTTAGACGTTTGGGGGGGGGGGGGTCATGTGGGACACATATATGCACATATGTATATCACTGTATGATTCATACGTATACCACCTTAGGCTTCACATCTGAGACGGAACAAAGGACTGAGCCGCTTTGGAGATAACACGAGGATGTGAAAGTTTAGTCTTTGGCATGCAAGGAGACAGCCTTGGGGGATTTCGCCCAGCGGCCAGAGACTGAAGGTGGGGGGTGTTAAGATCGGGAGGAAGTTACATTGTTACTGGGGATTAAGTGCCATGTGACTGTGTGTTTTGATGTCCTGGTATAAAAGGGACAGATATTGGGGGATTCTCTCTCTTTCTGTTTTTGGATGATGTTGGAGAATGTGAATAAACCTGACTTGTGAAATAAACTCAGCCTCGTCCTTCCACATTCTCTACAGGTCCCTACATTTTGTGTCAACCCAGTCAGTCAACCCAAGATAGGCTTGCACCACTGGTTTTGATACCCTTACCTCCCCCCTTGTGTACACCCCAGCGCGGTGCAGGGATGTCTAAGAGGGCGTACCAAGGCAACACGTCCTTGTCCAGATGAACTGCAGTCACATAATTGTCCTTGTTCACCAAGTCCTGCACACACACTGAGGCCTCCTCCTGATCATCATGCGAATAGTTCTTTGTCCGGTGGAGTGGATCATGTGGGGGTCATAAGGTCGAACAGGGTCAATCCACAAAGCCCACAAAACATTTTGTCCACCGGTTGACCTTTGCCAGGGCTCGCATCGTTCAGCTGCAGTCATCACACGGTTGCGACAGGGGTTTGACCTTCTTCTGTGTCTGCTTCCTGTAGACGCACACCAGTACCATTAGAAGCACAACAACTGTGTGCCTTCACTCTCAGAGGCACATCTCGTCCCATGAGGTTTATAGAACAGTCTGGTGGATGCAGCAGAGTAGACAACATCCAGTCCAGCCAGTGAACAGTTCAGTGATGCTGTCCCATGGATGCCACCCACCGGTAGTTGGACAGAGGTAGAGATGCTGGTGTTGATGAAGGTCAAGCCCCTGTGCCCACCGTAGCTTCTACTGTGAGGGGTAGCACTGGAAAATTCCATCTCCTCCGTGTGGCTGATCTGGCTCCATGCCGGATGCTGGAGGTGCGGTGGGTGCACATGGGTACCAATCCATCCTTCTTCTAGGGACTGAAGTCGTACAATCACTAGCCCTACGACCTCCTTTTCTACGTCGCAGGCACACGTCGTGATGGTCTGGTGCCCCCCCCCCCCCCGCATGCACCTTCCCCGCACCCTACACCTTTGCTTGGGTGCCGATACAAAGGGCTCAGCTAGGACAGGATCAATAATGGCCTGAGAGTGACATGAGTTCAGACCCAGGGAACACGCACACAGGCTCGAGTCAATTGCAACAATGATTTATTGAATAATGAACGTGTGTGGATGCGTGAGTGCGAGAGTGGATGTGTTGCTGGAAGACAGGATGCACCGAAGGCGGAGCAGCATGCCATGCAGCCAGGCAACCCTAGGGCAGAGCAGAGGAGAGATTAGTCGCCGAGCCTAACCCGATGGATTAATACTCAGATTGTGGCTTACTTGCAGATGTTCTTGGTGGTGAGCCGCAGGTCTCCTGCCTGGAAGACAGCGCTCCAATGCGCGCTCGGCGCAGCGGGTGAGAGTGGAATGCCGACGGGGGGAGAATCCACCACCAGGGAGTCCACCTGTGCAGAGGGGAGAAGGACTGGAGAAAAGTTGAGAGGTTGGTTGATTGCTTACGTGGGAGGCGATGGTAGAGAGTCTTTGGGAGCGTCGCAGAGAAGGCGAGTGCGGGTAGCACAGTCGTTGATGAGCAGACGGCTCCAGGCTGAAGCTCAAGGCTGAGCGGACTAAACAGCCAAGGCTTGATGAGGCGCAGGTGTGCTCACAGCTGGAGCGGGAGATGGGCGAGAGTGAGCTGTGACAGTACTCCCCCCCCCCCCCCCCGAGCAGTGCCTCCCGGCGCTGGCTTACCTGGGTGCGCCAGATGGAACTCCGTGACGAGGCGTTTGTCCAGCACGAACGATGGGCGCACCCAGGACCTCCACTCGGGGCCATACCCCTCCCAATCCACCAGGTATTGCAGCCCGCGACCTTGGCGGCAGGAGTCCAAGATGGAAGAGACCCTCCACGCTGGGTCGCCGTCGATCATCACAGGAGGGGGTGGAGCCCTAGGAGGAGGACAGAGAGGATGAGACACCACAGGTTTAATGCGGGAGACATGGAACGTCGGACAGACGTGGAGGGAGGGCGGGAGAGTCAGACGCACAGCCACCGGGTTGATGACTCTTGTGATGGGGAAGGGACCAATGAAACGTCGAGCCAGCTTCTTCCGCTCGGCCTTCAGGTTGATGTCACGCGTAGACAGCCAGACTTGCTGACCCACCTGATAGCGCGGTGCAGCCGTCCTGTGGCGATTAGCCGCCCAGGTGTTGTGCTCAGCCATGCGTAAAAGCGCATGGCGCACCGTCGTCCATATGCGCCGACAACACCTGAGATGGGCCTGGATGGAAGGCACCGCCACCTCCCCCTCTTCTTCAGGAAACAACGGGGGGTCATACCCAAGAGATGCACGGAAGGGGGACATCCCGATCGCCGACGACAAAGTGGCGTTGTGTGCATATTCAATCCAGGGCAGATGGGCGCTCCAGGAGGAAGGGTTGGAGGAGGTGACGCATCACAGTGCCGCCTCCAGTTCCTGGTTCGTCCGCTCGCACTGCCTGTTGGACTGGGGGTGGTGACCGGAGGACAAACTCACCGTGGCCCCCAAAGCCTTGCAGAAGCACGACCAGACTCTGGACACAAACTGGGGACCCCGGTCAGAGACGATGTCCGCTGGAATCCCATGCAGCCTCACGACGTGTTGGACCAATAGGTCCGCCGTTTCCCGAGCCGTGGGAAGACCGTGGAGCGGCACAAAGTGGGCGTCCTTGGAGAATCTGTCCACGATCGTCAGGATGGTGGTGAAGGAGTTGGAAGACGGGAGACCGGTAACGAAGTCCAAGGCCACATGGGACCAGGGTCTGCTGGGGGTCGGCAAAGGGTGGAGAAGACCAGCTGGGGGAGAGGAAGACGTCTTGCCAGTCGCACACTGGGGGCAGGTGCGGACATAATTGGCGACGTCGCCCCGGAGGCCCGGCCACCAAAAGGACCTCTGAAGGAGCTCAATCAGGCGGGAGATCCCAGGGTGACAGGCCAGCTTGGTGGTATGAGCCCAGTGGATGACGTCACTCCGGACCGAAGAAGGAACAAACAGCCTACCCGCTGGTCCGCCGCCCGGGTCGGGTTCGGTTACCTGTGCCCTCCGGACCTTATCCCTGATGGACCAGGAGACGGTGCCCACGACACACGAGGCCAGGAGGATGGTATGGTCCCGGTCCTCGGAAGCTTCTGGGGCAAATTGCCTGGACAGTGCATCAGCCTTATCGTTCTTTGAGCCTGGACGGTAGGTGATCGTGAACCTGAAGCGGCCAAAGAACAGAGACCAGCGCACCTGGCGGGCATTCATTCGCTTGGCCGCCCTCAGGTACTCCAGGTTCTTGTGGTCGGTCCAAACCACAAAAGGCTTAGCCGCCCCCTCAAGCCAGTGACACCACTCCTGGAGCTCTCTGTCGCCGACGTCGTAATTCCTCTCCGCAGCCGATAGGCGCAGGGAGAAGAAGGCACAGGGGCGAATC
Source organism: Pholidichthys leucotaenia (assembly GCA_020510985.1). NCBI lineage: Eukaryota > Metazoa > Chordata > Actinopteri > Cichliformes > Pholidichthyidae > Pholidichthys > Pholidichthys leucotaenia. Next base: position 370,017,379 of record CM035842.1, on the reverse strand, counting down.
GCCCTGTCCACCGGTGAGCGCTGAGACAACACCGCCCCCACCCCCGTATCAGAGGCGTCCACTTCCACAAGGCACTGCAGAGCGGGGTCCACCTGGGCCAGGACCCGGGAGGAGGAGAACTCAGTCTTCAGCGCCACGAAGGCAGCCTCACCATCCTCAGTCCACTGAAAAGGCACCTTGGGGGAGGTGAGGCGGATCAGGGGAGAGGCGATGGTGCCGAAGTTAGGGACAAAGAGCCGGTAAAAATTGGCGAAGCCGAGGAACTGCTGGACCTGCTTCCTGGACGAGGGGGTGGGCCACTCGACGACCGCCTTGACCTTGGCAGGGTCGGGGATGATCCGATTGCGGGAAATAATGAAACCCGGGAAGGAAGTCTTGTCAGCGTAGAATTCGCACTTCTTCGCTTTTACATAGAGTCTGTTCTCCAAAAGGCGCTGGAGGACCCGCCTCACGTGAACCTGGTGCTCCTCCCACGACCGGGAGAAGATCAAGATATCGTCCAGGTAAACAAAGATGAACACCCCCAGGAAATCGCGGAGAACATCACTGATTAGGCGCTGGAAGACGGCCGGCGCGTTCGTGAGCCCAAACGGCATGACAAGATATTCGAAGTGTCCGCTGGGCATCCGGAACCCCGTCTTCCACTCGTCGCCCTCCTGGATCCGGACGAGGTGATATGCGCTGCGGAGATCCAGCTTCGTAAACCAGGTGGCCCCCTGCAGGGAATCGAAAGCTGAGTCCATCAATGACAGCGTATACCTGTCCTTAACTGTAATATCATTCAGCGCCCGGCAGTCGATGCATGGCCCGAGGGACCCATCCTTCTTGGCAATGAAGAAGAAGCCAGCGCCGACAGGAGACGAAGAAGGCCGAATGATGCTGGAGCTAAGCAATTCCTTGATATAGGAGTCCATGGCTTCGCGCTCCGGTGCTGACAGGTTGTACAAGCGACTGGAAGGCAAGGGCACCCCTGGGCAGAGGTTGATGGCACAGTCATAGGGGCGGTGGCGGGGAAGAGACAGCGCTTTAGACTTGCTGAAAACTATACCAAGGTCATGAAACTCCAGAGGAACTAAGGAGAGGTCCGGAGGAGGCACGTTGGAGGAAGGAGGAGGGAAAGACGGGGCACAAGCGGCAGACTGGAGGCAGGCGCCCAGACAGAAGGTGCTCCAAGAGAGGACGCTCCCCGACTGCCAATCAAAGGTTGGGCCGTGCAGGCGCAGCCAGGGGTAGCCCAGAATGACGGAGGCGGCCGAAGTGGGCAGCACATAGAAGCCAAGGTCCTCCCGGTGATTGCCGGAAATAATGACTGGGACTGGGGCTGTCCGGTGAGTAACCTGCTCCAGGGGAGTGGCAGCGAGGGAGACCAGGTTCAAAGGGGCCGGCAGAGGGAGGCAGGGGATGCCCAGACGGGTTGCCAGGCCCTTGGAAATGAAACTCTGCTCCGCCCCTGAGTCCACCAGTGCGTGAGTGAGATGTTCAGTGGGATTGTGACAGAATCGAATTGGCAGCATGCACTTGGATAGGGGGTTAGGCTGGGATGCGTCCGCGAGGCCCCCTATAGTGACTCGCGGACTCCCCCTTTTGGCTTTACCAGGAAGGATTCCAAGGCATGCTGGTCATCTCCGCAATACATGCAGAGACCCAGCTCCCTACGGCGCTGTTTCTCTGCTTGTGGGAGCTTCGCCCGGCCAATCAGCATCGCCTCCGGATCGTCGGCGGACTGAGGTGCGGGCAACGCCAGGGGGCGAGGTTGAGAGGAGCGGGGAAGAGCACTGCTCGAGCGGATGGAGGACTTCCGCTCGGCGGCCCGCTCTCTCAACCTGTTGTCCAGGCTAATGGTGAGGGAGATCAGCTCGGAGAGCCGCTCCGGCAGATCCTTGCAGGCCAGTTCGTCCCGAAGGCTGTCGCTCAGGCTACGGATGAAAATGCTGCAGAGGGCAGCATCTCCCCATCCAACTTCCGCCGCCACAACTTGGAAGTCGACAGCATAGTCGGCGGCTGACCAGCTACCCTGGCGAAGGTTTAGCAACCGGGTTGTTAGTACGTTGTCACAGTCTGAATGGTCAAACACCTCGTTAAAATCTCGGACGAATTGGGCATAAGTTAGATTAGTGTAGCTGGGTCGCGCCATGACGGCGTAGGCCCAGGCTAACGCTCGCCCTTCTAAGAGGTTGGCGATATAACCAATTCGGCTGAGATCCGTCGGGAAGTCCCCGGGGACACGCTGGAACACCGACTCACATTGGAGAAGGAACCCATGCGCCTCACCGAGCTTGCCGCCGAAGTGCGTGAGCGTGGGAATAGGAGTGAGCCGGGTTGGTGCCCCCGGATTAGCCTGGCCAGCTGGAGGAGCAGCGGGAGCTATCCCGCCCTGAGGACCCGGAGGAAACGCCTGCGGGGGATCCAGACGATCCAACCGGCGGGTGATTATGGTGAGCTGGTTCAAAATCACCTGTTGCTGATGTATTACCTGATCGACTCGAGCCTCTAAGTTGGTTAACCGGTGTGCGAGCCCACTGTCCACTGGGTTGCGCTGCTGGAGCCGTACTCCAGCAGCGCATGAGTTCAGACCCAGGGAACACGCACACAGGCTCGAGTCAATTGCAACAATGATTTATTGAATAATGAACGTGTGTGGATGCGTGAGTGCGAGAGTGGATGTGTTGCTGGAAGACAGGATGCACCGAAGGCGGAGCAGCGCGCCGTGCAGCCAGGCAACCCTAGGGCAGAGCAGAGGAGAGATTAGTCGCCGAGCCTGACCCGATGGATTAATACTCAGATTGTGGCTTACTTGCAGATGTTCTTGGTGGTGAGCCGCAGGTCTCCTGCCTGGAGGACAGCGCTCCAATGCACGCTCGGCGCAGCGGGTGAGAGTGGAATGCCGACGGGGGGAGAATCCGCCGCCAGGGAGTCCACCTGTGCACAGGGGAGAATGACTGGAGAAAAGGTGAGAGGTTGGTTGATTGCTTATGTGGGAAGCGATGGTAGAGAGTCTTTGGGAGTGTTGAAGAGAAGGCGAGTGCGGGTAGCACGGTCGTTGATGAGCAGACGGCTCCAGGCTGAAGCTCAAGGCTGAGTGGACTAAATAGCCCGGGCTTGATGAGGCGCAGGTGTGCTCACAGCTGGAGCGGGAGATGGGTGAGAGTGAGCTGTGACAGAGAGGTTGTCACTACAATGGCTGGAGCCTGTACCATTTTATCCTTATTCACTACATCTGTAGTTGACAATGTGCTGTTGTAAGTTATCCAAGTTATCTCCCATTAGCCTTGAGTGTGTGATTGTCGGCTATGTGTAAGCTACAGGCAGCGGTTGTGTTGTGATGAGTGAGCTGGGTAATGGGACCTATGTGTTGCAGTGTAAGTAGATAGTAAACTAAATTGTTCAAAGTTAGGTGACATTCATGCTTGTTGTATTTGGGCCTCTAGAGCTCTAACCTTCACAATTATCCTGACTACCTAACTGTAATTAGCATGATGTAAATAATAATGCAAGAATACTATGTCTCACACCCCTATGTGTGTGTGGTGAGCTATGTATGATTCATGTATTACCAGTAGCACACTGTGTTTATAAATAATCCATATTAGCGCAATGGTCTTCTTCGTCATCATCCTCCGTCTTGGGGTCTTCAGCTCCTCTTCTGGACTCAGCAATTGGCTTCTATGAGGAGGTATGAGATGTGCAAGATTTGCTGATGACTACCACTGTGGAAAATTGCATTTGAAGGTTTAGCTCATTTATCAATATATGTGGTCCTGGCATACAACGAGCACAAAGAGTTAGAGCTTTGTTAATTCCTGCAGGCCCTGCGTCATCAGGGTGTTTCCTACAGGACTGATGACACTATGACATTTGCTGTTTTTGGTTTTATGACCTGGTTAACACCTTTCTGGGCTTCTGAATTTATAGTCTATCGTGTCATACTCTGCTCCTTTTATTAGATCTACATCTGTTTAACCTTTTACCATAACAAATTTAGAATTTGCTTCAAATTTTCTCATCCCCTCATTTGTTAATGTTAAGATTGGTCATGTAGGAGATTTCTGGTCGTCAATGTGCACAGCCTTTTGTGCTGTGGTTACCCAGTTAAGAGACAATGCGTAGGTTTCTAATTTAGGAGAATATTCTATCTTAAGGTCAGGTGTTAGTTTTCCATGGATGGCTATATTCCCCAGCAGAGGTGACAAAATGTCCAACATTTTCCAATCCATGTGTTTGGGTCTAACCAGCAGGATGTGTGGAACCCCCCATAGGTTCAAATGTCTCTTATCCTCTTCAATTAGGACAATGGATGCTTCCACACATGTCCTTGTTTACCAGTCCAAGTTTTATGACCAATCTGGAGGATGGATTTGCAAATAATGGTTGTTCAGAATTTGGATCAGATCCGTTCAATTGCCTGTAGTACATAGGGTACAATGCTACTTTTACAGATGTTGATAGGGATTCTACTGGTAGCTTGCCATTTGCAGATTTTAACCGTTACCTTTTCTGACTTTGAAAAGTCCTGTATGTCATTCCCCGAGGTTACTACTGTACATCCACCTGCACCATACAAATTTAATCGAAGTACCTTGAACCTCAGAGTCAAGTAAATGGAATATGTAACCCTGTGTCCCTTACTTGTCTCGCCAAATTTTGTAACAATATACCACTGTAATACAATGGGTATAATATCACTGGGGTAATACCAGGGTAATTGGGGGTAACAGGGTAACACCCACTAACACCTGCGCTCGCCAGATTTTTGTGTGTAACCCTTACTAACACCTACTCACCCTACTCACTTTAGGTGTAGTACCCTTTTGGTAGTGTTGTGTTATGGCAATGTATTTACTTTAACTTTACTACCTGAGGGAAAAGGGATAATTGGGCCAGGTCAGACCGACTCTGGGTTCGTAGGAGCCTGGGAGGTGCAACAACAGACGACACATACACAGCCGTATATGGAACTTGCAACTATGTATATTATTTACAATTATGTACACATAAATAAATACACAGTGCGATAAAAAAAAAACACAATCCATAAACTCAAATTATATTTACAATATTCACAGTCCTTTTTTGTCCTTTCCAGGTGACTAGTGGAGTCACGTTGGCCGCCCACAGCTGCACTTTACAGATGTCTGCAAAAGAGACATGAAGGCCCTGGAGATCAACACAGAGCGCTGGGAGGACCTTGCAACGGACCGCTCCAAATGGAGAGGCACCCTGACCAGACAGCTCAAGGTGGGTGAAGAGAGACTGACTGCTGCAGCAGATGAAAAAAGGACTCGCAGGAAGAACCGCCACAGACCCAGCAGCACGGAGACCACCCACAAGTGCGACCTGTGTGACAGGGACTGCCATTCGCGCATCGGCCTGTTCAGCCACAGGCAGTGCTGTTCCAGCAGAGTAGTCGTTTAGGATTCTCTTCCATGGTCATCATAGACCGACGGAGGCCGACGATTTCTTCCACAGGTTCATCACAGGTACTTTTATCAGGTAAGTTGGTTTCACTTTCAGTTCCATTCTCATTGTTCGATGGTTCCACATTTGTTTCAGTTTCCTCCAGGTTTCCATCATTCGGTAACTTGTCACATCCAGGTGAAGTGACATTTTCCATTTGGTTGTCATTCTCAGGTAAGTGAGTTTCAGCAGGAATGTCTCCTTTAAAGAATGTCTTTGGATGGGGAATTTCATAAACTCGAGTGAGCTTTATGGGTGTTTGGATTGGTTCTTCTCTGTACCAACAGACATCTTCATTTTCTGGTTCTGAATTCTCACATTCCTCACTTTGTTCAAGTGATTATCTTGTCTTAGGTTTGCGGACACGTTTTGGTTGGATAGGTTCTTCTTCAACAGAGGCAAGAGAACCACAGGGAAGCAAGAGGTCGCGGTGAGCGGTGCGAACAGGACCATCTTGTCTCAGGTTTTATAGTGTAAACAGGCAAGTCACCTGCTTGGTTCACCACAATGTGAATTTCAGCTTCCCACCTGTCTGCTAGTTTGTGCTTGCCTCTGAGGCGGACTGCACGTACCAAAACTCTGTCGCCTGGTTCTAGTTTTGAGGGTTTCACTCGCATATCAAATCTTGTTTTGTTTCTTTCAGCCATCTTGTTAGCATTTTCTGTTGCTAGTTTGTAGCTTTCTTGTAGACTTGTCTTCAGTTTTTCAGTGTACTGGGAATGTGACCTAAAACTTTTGTTGTGTAACAGGAGCCCAAATGCAAGGTCGATGGGCAATCTGGGCTGACGACCGAACATTAACTCATACGGGGCAAAACCAGTAGTGTCATTCTTCGTACAATTGTACGCATGTACAAGTGGTTTTACATAGTTGTGCCAATGAGTTTTGTTCTTTTCCTCCAGAGTACCCAGCATGCTCAATAACGTTCTATTGAAACGTTCTACCGGGTTACCTCTGGGATGATAGGGTGTCGTCCGGATTTTGCGAATGCCCATGATTTTGCAAAGTTCTTTTATAATATGGGACTCAAAATCGGGACCCTGATCACTATGTAACCGTTCGGGTATCCCGTAGTAGACTATAAAGTTGTCCCAAAGTGCCTTTGCAATGGTCTGAGCTTTCTGATTGCTAGTAGGGATGGCTACAGCGTATTTTGTGAAATGATCAGTTAACACGAGCACATACTTTGTGTTGCTTTGATCGGGCTCAATGGACAGGAAATCCATACAGACAAGTTCAAGCGGTCGGGTGGACTTGATGTTGACAAGCGGAGCAGCTCGTTCTGGAGCAGTTTTACGTCTTACGCAGCGATTACATGTCTTGATCTTCTTTTCAATATCTGCCGCCATGCGAGGCCAAAAGAACCTTGTTCTGGTGAGATCCAAAATATGCTCTGTGCCTAAATGGCCCATGTCACAGTGGAGGCTTTGAAAGACTGAATCACAGAGCTGTTCAGGTAAGACGAGCTGGTAAGTAACATTTCCTCCGTCTTGACGAGTGCGGTAAAGCATGTTATTGCACATTTCAAGTCAACTGAGCTCTCGGAGTAACAAGTTGATGTCAGGAAGTTCAGTTCGTACAGTTGGTGGAACTTTTAGTCCAGTTTCAATTTGTGCAATCACTTCTCTTAAACGGGGTCAGCTCTTTGGTCGTTTTTGATCTGTTCAGGAGTAATGTAGGATACAACTGGAAGACCACCACAGCCATCTTCATCGGCGTAGCCATGTGGAATGGCGGCTACAGAGAGGGCTAACGAGTGAACCAAAGGGAAGGTGTTGTCTGGAGAGCTACAGACAAGGTGTTTCTCACATATAGCAGACACTACCTCGGAGCTTAAACTGTTCTCAGGAAGAGACAAGTGAGTTTGAGTGAACTGCTGTATGTGGTCAAACTCCTTTTGGGACACTAAGTCATTAAGTAACCCACCATGTGGCCGTCTAGAGAGGCCATCTGCATCTGAGTTAAGTTTGCCTGCTCTGTATTGGAGCTTAAAGTTAAATGTCGACAGAGCAGCTAGCCACCTATAACTCATGGCATCCATCTTAGCAGTAGTCAAAAGGTACGTCAGGGGGTTACTGTGTCTGTCACGACAGTAAAATGATTGCCATATAGATAGTCTGCAAACTTCTCCGTTACTGCCCACTTTAGAGCCAAAAATTCCAATTTATGGGCGGGGTAACGGGACTCACTTCTAGACAACCCCCGGCTTGCATAAGCTATGATCCTAGTCTGGCCCTCCTGCTCTTGATAGAGGGCGGCACCAAGCCCTGTAGTGCTGGCGTCAGTATGGAGTGTATATGGCAACTGAGGGTCAGCGAAACCCAGGACAGGCGCAGTGCTGAGCTTTTCAATGATGGTTTTGAATGCAAGATCACAGGAAGAAGTCCACCGCTCGCCAAACGGTGTCTTTGGGTCGTAGTACTGGGCAGGCTTAGCTTTGGGCTTTGTGCTCTTTCGCAAAGGAGGGTAGCCTTCTGTTAAGTCAGTGAGGGGCTTAACGATGCTGGAATAGTTCTTAATGAACCGCCTATAGTACCCTGAAAAGCCTAAGAACGAGCAGAGCTGTTTGAGATCACGGGGCACAGGCCAGGTACTTAGGGCTTTCACTTTTTCGGGGTCGGTCTCAACTCCTTTACTGGACACAATGTGACCGAGGTATCTGACAGAAGTTTGAAAAATCTGCATTTCTCAGGGGAGAGTTTAAGCCCGTACTCTTTTAAGCGATTAAGAACTTTCATTAAGCGAGCCTCATGTTCTTCGGGCGTCTTGGAGAATACAATGATGTCATCGAGGAACACAATCACCTCATGCAGATTCATGTCGCCCATGCATTTCTCCATGAGGTGCTGGAACGTGCTGGGGGTGTTTGTAATGCCTTGGGGCATTCTATTGAATTCCCAAAAGCCCATGGGACATACGAACGCCGTCTTTGGTTTGTCCAGCTCCTCTACCTCAATTTGGTAGTACCCCGACTTTAAATCGAGGACAGAGAACCACTGCGAACCAGTCAAGGTGGAAAACGTTTCCTCCAAGTTGGGGAGGGCATAAGCATCTTTTACAGTCTGCATGTTAAGCTTCCTGTAATCAATACAAAGGCGGACATCGCCATTTTTCTTTCGCACCACTGCAATAGGCGAAGAAAATGGGGAAGTAGACTCTCTTATCATGCCTGCTTGTTGGAGTTCTTTGAGATGCTTACGGACCGCTTCCAGGTCATTTGGATGTATGGGACGTGCTCTGTGTTTGAACAGTGTCTCATCTGATAGTTTGATTGTGTGTTTCACTTGATCTGTTTTGCCAAAGTCAAGATCGTTTTGTGCAAATACTTCAGGCATTTGACTGAGTCTCTCTGTTAGGCGCTCTTTCCATTCAGCGCTAATGGGGGAAGAATCAAAGTTGAACTTCAGAGTGGACTTTGGTTCAGTTTTGGACTTTGTAACTTTCACGGAGTGTTCTTGGTGAGTATAACTGGAACAAGGTAAGGTGCTCTTTCAGGTAAGTCTATGAGACATGGTTTTACCAGGATACCACCAGGTAAGGCTGACATTAACGGGTGTTCTAACAAGACAGATTTTTCACTGTTGCCGGCTGACACAGCTACAGCACCATCTAGAACAACTGTCTGGCCTGCAGGAACTAACTGTGGCTCTTTATTGCGCATGGTCACTAAACCAAGGCTAGTGTCTTTGGACTGTCTGTGCCATAGCTCAAGGACTTTTAACACTGCCTTATAACCAAGTGACATGGTTGGCTGCAGTTCAGAACATGCATCAGAGTACAGCTCGTAAAGTACATTTAATGTGTTTGTCCCTATTAACACTAAGGACTGATCAGCTGCACGTACATCAGGAACCACTAAGGCAAGTGTTGGCACTTCGGCTTCAATACCGACAAAGTCTTTTGGGAAAGTGACATGCATTTCAATGTAGCCTAAGTAAGGTACACTCTGATCGTTAGCTCCCTCCACTTCTAACAGCTCAAAAAGTGGCTTAATCTCATGGTTGGATAAGTACTGTCTGTAATAGGACTCAGGGACAGTAGTCACCTGGGAGCCTGTATCTAACAAACAGCTCACAGTACAGCCATTCACTTATACTTGTGCTGTACTTTTTGTACCAATTACACCATTAGGAAAGTTAAAGGGGTCTGTTTTGTAATGTGACTTCAGTTTAGCATGTGTCTTGAATGGAGCTTTTGGTTTGGGACGGGTCATCTCTGAACTAGCCTCTGTTTGTCCCGCAACAGGGGTAGACTTCCGTCTTAAAGAAGATCGGGGGTTCTGACTGTCCCAAATCTGTCTTTTTACTCTTAGTTCTTTGCGTTTTGCAGCCACAAGCGCAGGGTTTGGCTCTGACTCACAAGTGGCTACAATATGCCCATCTTCGCCACAGCGGAAGCAATACCATGTGTAGCATCATCTCGCTTTGGCTCAGCAACAATTATTTTTCTGCTTAAAGACATTTTTGTTTCATCCAGGAATAATGCAAAGAAACGGATTTTCTTCCCCCAGGCCACAGCTGAAATCCCCTTTTGTTAAAACCAGCCTAAGGAATTTCCCCAATGTCCTGCTCCATTTTATTGCCCCCATAAAACATGCAACAGATCCACACTCAGCTAATTTCCTTAAACTGTGAAAACGCTGGATTTAAACAACTTTAAAGTGCATTATTACAAACTCAATTCTAAACCTTCATTCTTTTCAGAACTATGAAAATGCAGATGGACTCTGATGTTTTTGATGTGGAAAATCAATAATGTGTGAAATGCATTAATCTGTGATTTTATATATATATATATAGTATATATGCATGGTAATGTTAAATGAATGTTTATTCCTGCATGTTGATTCAGAAGCACTGCTTATAAGATACACTAAGGTTAGTTTAGTTATACATAAGAGTGTAACAGTACATTCCAATGTATTTAAAACTGTGTATTCCTGTGGACTGATATCATGTATCAAAGTTTGCCTCTAAAACCATGTGACTCCCACAGCCAATCGCTGCACGACAGCTCTTCACCCCAAAGGACTCCGAACAATAGACTGTTTGTTCATTGGACTAAAAGTTCATCGAGCCCGCCCACGAAGGACGCTCATTGGCTGAGACTCCGGTCAGGCCAGAATCCCGCGAAACTCAACAGAGCTTATAAAAAGGAGAGAGAGACTCGGTTTCAGCCCCTTTTTTGCTTTTTTCGCCAGACTCTCTTTTCGTCTCTCTTTTCTGCTCCGGACGCGCTTTTCGCCTCTCTCTCTTCTGCTCCGGACACTCTCGGCAGAGCCTCTGTCCGGCTCATCTGCTCCATTGCCTACACACAGCAAGGAAGAACAAAGGACCACATGGCGCTTTTCTGAACACAGAGCAGATAACTCATAACTTGTAATTTATGTAACTGTGTATTTTCTTTTTCTCTTAAATGCCTAGGAATTCCTATTTCTTTGAGCTCAATTCTTAATCGGAGTTAAACTCCAATTTTTACTCTTCACTTTTTCTGTTAAACTTTCTGTAAAACCGCCGTTTGTTTAATTTTAAGGTAAACTTTAATCTTGACTTTATTTTTATAATATTTTTCTTGACCAAGCACCTACCAGAAACTACTATTTTTATCTAAAGTCCGAAAGTTTCTTTTCTAATTTGAAATCAGATTAGATATCTTTTAATTATTATCGAAGACCTCTTGAAGAAAGACGCAGCTGAGAAATCAACGCGCAGCTGTCCCACATCGCTCTGAAGAAAAGTCATCTAACCCAGTTACAACTCTGGGTCATACAGCCCAGAATCCAGCCTCCTTCGACCGCTTGAATCTAAAGGTCGAGCTGTGGACCCTTGAAGTATCTGCGGGCAGATATTTCCCCTCACATCCACAAAGTCTTGGGCTGAAGACGGACGACAGAATTAACATCACCAGAAGCACGTGAGCTGTAAAAACTTTAATTCCACTGCTGAATTAACTTCTGAGGCTCGGTAATAATTGTATATCTAATCAGATGCAAATTAAGAAGCCCTTAACATAACTCTTCTTTTCATTAAAATTCCGTTTTTATTTTCTTAAGATTAATTTAGGACTTTTTCATAATTAGCAAACTTTCTCCATAAATTTGCGTTGTTTTTAATAATCTGTTAACTTAAACTGATAGAAATTCGTTTCTCAGTTTAACCCTGGTTCCGAAAATATTGACATTGTTAATCTATCATTTACAAGATTGATTTATAATTATTAATGAAATTACTACAATGTCTTTTAATCATTTCGTTTAATAAATATTTAAAAATGAGAAGTTGCTGGGAATTCATTTCATTCTGAGTCTGTTTCAAGCCCAGGTATCGAATTCACGGAAAAATTTTGAGACTGATTATTGATTAATTTATTGAGTGATCAAACAGGTATAAAGTGAAATTAAAGATTAAATTGCTTCTTAAAGACAGAAGCTGGTGCCCCTTACGAGTGTTATTAACTTTTCTGATGTATATGAAATGAGATTTGAGCTCAGATTCCAATACATCAATATAAATTAATTAATTCATACCTGATCATATTTATTATTTATTAATATTCCATTTTTACGTTACACATGGTTTGGGCCTAGTATTGGGACGGCTGGACGAAGGTAAGTTTTCAGGTTTGGCATGGTCAGGTTTTTTATTTCCAGATTTCTTATTTGGGTCTTTCTTCGGTGGTGCTTGTTCCTTTTGTTTCATGACAGCAGCTAATTGGCTTTTTAGATCAGCGACTTGCTTTTTCAGTTTTTTCAGACTGTCCGACTCTATTTCACTATTTGTATTTGTTTCGGTGACTGTTTGTTCGTAGGAAGCTGCTTTTGGCTTTGTGGCACCCAAGTGTTTTTTCATGCGTGTGTTTTTAACTTCTTGTCTGTTTTCAACAGTGCGAAGGTGAAGCAATAACTCTGCATACTCAGGTGGATGTTTATCTTTTAGTTCCAGCTGTAGCTCTTTTAGCAGATTATCATCCCAACAGCCTCTGTTAAACTGCTTGAGAAGCTGTTTGTCCACTTCCTGTGGCTCTAGACCGCCTCTACGCAGATAGACGTGAGATTGAGCGCCACCTGCAAACGATGCAGATATGCAGATGGTTTTTCTCCATAATCTTGGAAAGTGTTCATGAATCGCACAAGCAGTTCCTCACCGTCTTCAACAGCCCCGAAAGCTGAGTCCAAAAGCTTAAGATAGTCGGCAGAGGTGACTTCAGGCCCAAGAGAACAAATATATCAGACGCAGGAGCAAGAAGACTTTCAAAGATCTTGCGAGATTTTTCCAAGTCAGACAAAGAAGTATCTTCCATCATCAGGTCAACATGTGAACACCATGTTTCATAGTCAGCTTCAGTATACGGTCTTTGTGTTTTGCCAGAGAAAACTCTGATTCTCCAAGAGAAATGGGCGTTTGATGGCTTCTCTGCATTTTTAATGACATGCTCGACTACGATTTTCTGAACCTCTGGTGGGTTAAAATCATCTGGGCTCAACATTTGAGGTGTCAAGTTTGGTCTAAGAGGGCTTTGGAAGAGTGCTTGAGTGGTTTTAGGGGTGCGAGGCACTTCAACTTGGAGTGGAGGAGAAACTCCACTTTGTGTGGGTTCTACAGTAAGGAAAGCAGGATCAACGTCAGCAGAGACCGTTTCAGCTGTCTCAGCAGCTTCAATAGACTTCCCTATTGTGGACATAACCTCCCGCAACACCTCTTCAAAACCTTTTCCACTTAACTTAGCTAAACCCCTCAGGTTGCTAAGATAAGCCTCAGTAACACTGCCCCCTACAGTTTTAGTGTAGACATCAGCCAGAGCTTGAATGCAGTATTTAATCTCAGGATTGTCAGTGGATGGAAAGGAGCATGGCAACGTAGGTGCTAATGCTTCACTGCTTAATCCAGACTCGAACTCTACAATATGACTTTTGTCAAAGTCAGATGAGTTATCATTAATGCTGAGCACCCTACGGAGTGCCATGTTGCTCTAGAAACTCAAAAACGTCTGTGTCTCTTTCTTTATCAACAACACCACTAACAATGACTGCATTAGGGATTTTAACACCATGTTTTTCCACAAAATCCATTTTGGCCTTATATCAACTGTTTAGTCAGGGGTCAAAACAGAATCCTCATCTGTTGTGCCACACTCCAGGCTCCTGGCTGCGCTCGCCACTATTTTATAACCCTGTTGTAAACCCTGTGTCCCTTACTTGTCTCGCCAAATTTTGTAACAATATACCACTGTAATACAATGGGTATAATATCACTGGGGTAATACCAGGGTAATTGGGGGTAACAGGGTAACACCCACTAACACCTGCGCTCGCCAGATTTTTGTGTGTAACCCTTACTAACACCCATTCACCCTACTCACTTTAGGTGTACAGTGATCCCTCACTTATCGCGTTTAATGGGGACCAGAACCGACCGCAAAAAGTGAAAAACCACGAAGTAGCGTCACCCCCCCCCCAAGGGCGTCACAAGCACCATTTTGCACAAAAAGGCACAAGAGAACAGCGAAAAGTGCCACTAAGCAACACGAGCGATAAAGAACAATGAATGCGGTCTTCCTTCGCTGGGTATGGGCGCTCTGCAGGGAGAGAAGCTGGGTAAAACGTCTCGGCCAATCAGCTTGCGAGGTAAAACGTCTCGGCCAATCAGCTTGCGAGATTCCCGAGCGGTGAAGAGGTGGGCGGAGAGGAGTGGAGCGGTGGTCAGAGAGGTGGATTTTGAGTTGTGCGGGTTCTCCGTGTTGATACCTGATGTTCTAATGTAGTCTCCCTGCCTTCTGCTAGCGCCCGGGCAACTTTCGTGCCATTTTTTCTCAATTTTAAATTTTTGATGAATATTTTTGAAAAATCTGCGATGCACAGAGGGCGCGAAAGGTGAAACGCGAAGTAGCGAGGGATCACTGTAGTACCCTTTTGGTAGTGTTGTATTATGGCAATGTATTTACCTTAACTTTACTACCTGAGGGAAAAGGGATAATTGGGCCAGGTCAGACCGACTCTGGGTTCGTAGGAGCCTGGGAGGTGCAACAACAGACGACACATACACAGCCGTATATGGAACTTGCAACTATGTATATTATTTACAATTATGTACACATAAATAAATACACAGTGCGATAAAAAAACCACAATCCATAAACTCAAATTATATTTACCAGTATTCACAGTCCTTTTTTGTCCTTTCCAGGTGACTAGTGGAGTCACCTTTAGCAGTTTCTAGGACTCTGGCTTCGGCTCGCCATCCAGATCTGGAGATCCACACTCTGGTCAAACCAGTCCAAAGGAAGAAAAAAAAAAAAAAAGAACCTGACCTATAAAATAGGTCAGAACACAAAGAGCTTAGTGTATAATCTAAGTCAATTTCCCCAAATCAACAAATGTGCATAAACCAAACACATATAGCATTCAAACTCATCAACATGGTGCTACAACAATGAATAAAGTGCATTTGGAACACTTGACATCACAGGACATTGGTGCAGTGTGCTGCACCAAGCTAACATCACATCTAGCACAAGAATTTATCACAATTTTGTACTTTAAACACACATAGACCGCATATATAACTTTCATCATCAAGTAGCAATTAATGGCAAGGGAACTGGGACCTTTGCTAACCGTTACAGCCTTGAAAAATAGCTTTTTCTGATGAAAAAACTAGCCGAATTTAGCATCACGGCTATCGTTTTTAAGCTAGCGGTTAGCATCCACATACACAATGAATAAATAGCACTCACCATGCCAAGTGGCTCGTGCTTCAATGGAGTTCCCGCGCTCAACGGCGTCGACAACCTTTGGATCCCAATCTTAAAATTTAATAGACAGGGCATTAAAATTTGGCAATACCACAATGTCTCATTTCTCATTTTGGTTTAGGCTTACCAATAACACATACAAACTGATATCAGTTTGTATGTGTTAAGTTTGTATGTGTTAACAACAAAAACTCAGAGCTACTGAAGGTCACCTGTGGAGTCCCACAGGGTTCAGTTTTGGGACCATTATTATTCAATATGTATATAAATGATATATGTAAAGTTTCAGAAAAAATGGACTTAATATTGTTTGCTGATGACACTAACCTGCTATGCAGTGGAAACAACTTGGAACAACTTCTGGATACACTCGGAAAGGAATTAGGAAAGCTGAAACTGTGGTTTGATTCAAACAAATTAACGCTCAATTTAAGCAAGACAAAATTTATAGTCTTTAACAACCATCACAACTACCCAGTACCCAAACTCAGTGTAAATGGTGTAGAGATTGAAAGGGTATCCGAAACTAAATTCCTTGGAGTAATAATTGATAACAAACTGTGTTGGAAGCCACATATTAATTATATAAAAGGTAAAGTATCCAAATCAATTGCAATATTACACAGAGTGAAAAATTTGCTGAATCAACCCACACTATACACCTTGTATCATTCATTAATACTCCCATACATGACATATTGTAATGAAGTATGGGGAAATACATATAAAACAAACATATATCCACTCTTTATGCTTCAAAAGAGAGCTATTAGAATAATCAACAAAGCAGCTTACAGGGAACCAACAAACCCACTTTTTCTTAAACAAAAAACTCTCAAGTTGAAAGATCTGATCGACTTTAAAACCGCAATAATAATGTTCAAAGTGAAGAATCTATCACTGCCCGCAAATATCCAAAAGTTGTTCCAAACAAGGGAGAAACGATATCACTTCAGAGGAACATGTATATTTCAAAAGCCTACAGTGAGAACAACTACCAAGCAACACTGTATTTCAGTGCAAGGTGTCAGATTATGGAACGATTTTGGACCTGAATTAAAATCATGTACAAAGCTTGGACAATTTAAACAAAAACTAAAGGAAGAAATACTCCAAACATATTTACAAGACGACATGTAAACTCACATAAGGATTGACATTTCCAGCCTGTGTTGTGTTATAGCTTAGTTTTTCTTTTTTCTCTGTGACACTATGTCTTAGATTTGTTTTTGAATAGTAACCGCTTAACTTAGACTAGCTCAGTTTTCTTTTTCTCTCAGTCATATTTTGTCTTAGCCTTGTTTTAAATTGTAATCGCTCTTGTCTTGTTTTCTCTTTTTTCTCCTTTGAATTCTTGGATGGAATATGGGTGGGCAATATAAGCTGCGGCTTCAGCCATCACCCATTTCGGATAACTCACGTGGAATTGTATAGTAGAAGGAGTCTTTGTCTAATTTGACCTTGTTGTTATATTATACAGTTTCTTTTAACCTGTAATGTACTATCCGAAATAAATAAATTCATTCATTCATTCAATTTCAAGGATTTTATCCAGGCAAAGGTTGCTACTAGCACGTTAGCGTTGCCATATCACCAAGGACAGTCTCTCTCTCTGGTCTGTGTCTTTCGGCGTCTGGCGTGACTGAGCCAAAAATGCAAGTCATCCCAGACCCAGGGAGAGAGCGCTTAACCCACTGGGTGGCGTGACCCAGCAACGGCGCAGCCATTGGTTACTCGAAATATCAACACACAATACTAGGAACTTTATCAGAATATTCTAGAAAACGTTCCTAACTATTTATGAATACATATTTATTTAAATATTCATATTCAAATTATGTGTTCCCATTGTGAAATGGGTGTTTTTCTTTTCTAAAAGCGGTATCAATATTTATAATTTAATTCACGTTAAACTATCTACTCGTATTGTGAAAAGAATGTCCCCCCTTCTTCTTAAAGCGGCATCGACATTCATATTTTTAATCACGTTTTTAACACTGGGTTACAAATAGGTCTGCTATTTTCTAATAATTTAATTTTTGCTAATTTTCTTTATATGTGTAGAAATGTGTCCACTTATCTGTTTTAGTTTTAAGCATGCAGTCCATTTTTTTCTGTGGTGGGTGTGGATCATGGGTGCCTCTTCCCTGCCAGCAGCCAGTCTCACCACCGTTCAATTTCCATTGTGGGGTGTGCTCCCTCCTCCACCACTGCTGTCCTCCCCTTCCTCCTTTTGGCTTCCTTTTTAAAAAGAAACAGATTCATGGGGCACCTCAGGCTCCCCGTGTATCAGCCATTCCATAAATAAGTGCATGTTTTTCCTTCAAATTTTTTCCCCTTTCTTATCTAGATTTCCAACTTTGAGTCAAGAAAGGAACTGATTCAAAGCCTTTATTTAATGTTTGCTAATTAATACAAGAATGAATGATAAGATTAACTCTCCACAATGCAAACAGATATCCTTTGTACTGCTGTAATTGAATGCTGTATGGATTTTTTGTGCTGTACTGCATACACCTTCATGATGCTACTCATTTTGCCCCTCAGTGTTTAACTGCCAAGAGTTCTGTTTGGTGATATCCTATGCATACCCTCTATTGGGGAGGAACATAAGAATGTGTATTAGATTGACTTTAAATAACTGAGTATACAGTAAAGCTATAATCTTTGCTGTGATTGTTTGCTCATTACTTTATGTTAATATTCACAATTAAAGGAAATGTACTGAAAGAATGGAGGTCTAATGCCTCATTTCCACTTTAAGTACTTGGAAACATTTAAGATGGCTGCCTGTGTTGTACCTTCTTCCTGACACTCTTCAGGATTAAGCAAAATTTATATATATGTACACACACACACACACACACACACACACACACACACACACACACACACACACACACACACACACACATATACACTACCGTTCAAAAGTTTGGGGTCACTTAGAAATTTCCTTACTTTTGAAAGAAAAGCACTTTTTTTCAATGAAGATAACTTTAAACTAATCAGAAATACACTCTATACATTGCTAATGTGGTAAATGACCATTATAGCTGCAAATGTCTGGTTTTTGGTGCAATATCTACATAGTTGTATAGAGGCTCATTTCCAGCAACTATCACTCCAGTGTTCTAATGGTACAATGTGTTTGCACATTGCGTCAGAAGGCTACTGGATGATTAGAAAACCCTTGTGCAATCATGTTAGGTCTGCAATGCTGTAATTGCTGCAAATGGAGGATTCTTTGACGAAAGCAAAGTTTGAAGGAAAAAATTATTATTTCAAATACAAATCATTATTTTTAACCTTGTCAATGTCTTGACTATATTTTCTATTAATTTTACAACTCATGGAGATAAATAAGTGTGACTTTTCATGGAAAACACAAAATAATTGTCTGGGTGACCCCAGACTTTTGAACGGTAGTGTATATATATATATATATATATATATATATATATTTTTTTTAAAGCAACAGTTGTTTTAAGCATGGAATTTTAAAACTAGTTGATCAAGCTACACTGGTTGTCTTGTGTGTGTCAGAGCTGCAGATCTATGTGCACAGGACATTAAAGCCTTGTTTATGCTCCACCTCCGCTCTGTGTGTGCATCTATGATGCTTGTACCCTTTGGATAAGGCCAGTGCGCACAGAGCTATATGTATGTATATGCTTGAACATGGGGGGAAAATATAAGCTGCAGCTTCAGCCATCACCCTTTTCGGATAACTTATGTTGAATTGTATAATCAGAGGAGTTATTGTTTAATTTGACCTTGTTGGATTTTTTTTTTCCTTGATAATTTGTTCTGTTCCTTTCTTTTAATCTTTTAATCTAATCAATCCAAAAAATAAAGATTTATTCATATTCATGTGCTCTTTATGTAGCTACTCAATGATTTGCATAAATGTTATCATTTTAGATGAGAAAGTACACCGACCTCTCAGCTGTAAGGCTGAGAACATTGTGATCAATTATCTTAGTTTTACTGTTAGAGTCACTCCCTGCTTGTTAAAAAAAGATGCCAACTCGCAAAATGCCTAATTTAAGACTTCAAGACAGCAAACCATAAAGTACTAGTACTTTTCTATCTGTGTCTGTCCCACTCTCCCCCTTTAGAAATAGAACAGCATTAACGAAGCCGTTCTTTTTCTACATCCAACTGGGGACCATGTATGGGAGGATACACACTGTGTTGCTAATTGGGGACCCCCCTGGGTGCCTTTGTGAGTGTTGTTGTGGGCAGTATTGAGCTCAGTGGCCAAATTGCTTACACAGGAAGCATTGGTCCCGTGGGGGCCTCTGTCTCTACTGTTAAACCTCTGACCATCTCCTGTGGCCCTGCGGCTGATACTGATCGAGCAGATTAGGTGTGTGTGTGTGGGGGGGCAGGGTAGGGTCTATATTGTTGTGATGTGAGGTCCTGGGGTTCATAGACAGAGTTTGGTGGGGCGTGGGTATGGCTTTTTCTAAAGATGCTTCAGTTTGCTCAGTATGTTATTTTGGCACCTCTCTGATAGGCCTTTTAGTAAATGAGACTGCTGGTCAATTATATTGAGATGTGATTTTAGCGGTAGTTTTAGGCACCAGTTATGCAATCCTCAATTCTTGTGAACACGTGCTGACTACAGCTGATTCACGAATACTGTTTATGCACAGTTAGAGAATATATGAGTAGTTTGCTGAATCTGGAATGGCTTGTTAGCACCAACACAGCTGCCTGGCAAAATATGTACGGCTTACGCAGACCAACACTTAAATGTTTATGAATGAGATTCAATATTTGAGACTATGTCCGAAGGTAAATGGAAGGCAACAATATAATTTATTGTACTTACATGTGCTCAGTTGATCCTCTTTGGCCCATCTTTCAATGTCCCTTTGTTTTGCATTCTTTTACTGTTGTTACAGAGGGAGCAGGGGGTCACTAGGTGACGCAGCCAATTCCAGCGGTCTGAAGAGGGTCTCACACAGTCGCTGGGGGAGGGATGATCCACAGCCACCACCATCGTCTCAGATTAAAAGAGAAACAGACAAGCTGTTAAACAGCCTGTTTTTGTCCTTTTCCGTTTTATTGCGTTTATTGATTATTTTGCTTTTGTTCTCACCGTTGCAGCATAAGTCTCTTTTTCTTACATTTTTTCTTTCCTTCCTCCAGTCGTTTCTCCATTTTTTCTTGTGTCCTGCACAAAACCTTAACAATTCATCAGCTTTCAATTTTTCTCTAAAACCAAATTTCCCTTTTCATTTTCTGTCCACTCTCACTTCCACAATGTTCATCTCCACAAAAAAAATTAAAATAAAAACTTTTTATTTATTTATTCATTCATTTTTATTTTATTTATTCATTTATTTATGTATTCATTTATTTACTCCAATTTTCAATTTTTCTTATTTCTTCATTTAAATTACCTCACCTTTATATATTGTTCACCTAGGATTTTTCTACACTTTTATTGCATATGTAGGAATTAATCTCTTTATTCCGCCCCCCCCTCTGCCCAATTTAAAGTTGAGCCTTTTCTCTCCAGCTGAATGGGCATGCCTTTGCCTCACTACATCAAACCCACATAGGTGGGCATGGGAGGATTTTATTTTGCCATGCACAGACTTAAAGCTTTCCTTTCAGCCAGAGAGATAAGGTTCCAAATTTATTAGAAAAATTTGAAGCCCTATTTGGCACTAGATTTATGAAAGAATGCACTTCCTACATTTGGCCAGACGATGGAGGCACTGTGACACAGCTTGAAGGCAGTTCAAGATGGTGTTTACCCACACATGCGCACTGAATGCCACCTGGCCGCCTCCGCCACGTGCAATTGTGAACGCACAAGATGGCCCCGGAACCTATTGTCCACAAACCACGACTTGTTTTTCAAAGAAACTGGAGTGCTGCTTCATTAACTTCAGCTGTAAACATGCCAGAACAACCTTGCAATTTTAATTTAGTCCTCCATTTTACTACTGTTACCTCAAATGATCTCCTCTCAGTAACCTGTTTTAACAATCTCAACTCCACTCAGGAGTGGAACCCTAGCCGCCCCCCCCCCTGCCTTTTTTGCCCGAAGATCGCCGTTAGTTAAATCATACTATGGGAAAAGGTTAATAGATATTCCCAACCCCCGGTATTTCTCAAACCACACATTTATCCCCTAAAGACACAGAATTAACCCTTTGAGCGTGTAGAATTTTTGTCAGGAAAACGCAGAGTTTGGACTCAAATTTTCAAATGACAATAGCTTCAGAACGGTAATAGTTAGAGGCCCAATTACAAAAATGTTGCAGAGGAACCCAAGTCCAAGTGAACTTGCATCCACGCATATTGCATTATTGGACCTAATTACCTCCACCAGGAGGTTATGTTTTTGCCAGGGTTTGTCTGTCTGTTTGTTTGTCTGTCTGTCTGTTGGTTAGCAAGATAACTCAAAAAGTTTTGGACGGATTTCGATGAAACTTTCAGGCGTTGTTGGAAATGGTACAAGGAAGAACTGATTAAATTTTGGGGATGATCCGGATCACCGTCCAGAAGAAAACCGCCATTACGGAAAATGCCATTTTTGTCAATAAATACTTAACCACTAATCCTATCATTGTCAATCCAATTGCTAGTCATATGTTTTCATGGTCAAGGAATCTTAAAATGTACACACAAACACTGTATGGGGGGAACTGTGGCCGCCATTACGGAAAATGCCATTTTCGTGAATAACCACTGAACCACTAATCCTATCATTGTCAATCCAATTGCTAGTCATATGTTTTGATGGTCAAGGAATCTCAAAACGTACACACAAACACTGTATGGGGGGAACTGTGGCCGCCATTACGGAAAATGCCATTTTCGTGAATAACTACTGAACCACTAATCCTATCATTGTCAATCCAATTGCTAGTCATATGTTTTCGTGGTCAAGGAATCTGCAAACGTACACACAAAAACTGTATGGGCGGAACTGTGGCCGCCATTACAGAAAATGTCATTTTTGTGAATAACTACTCAACCACTAATCCTATCATTGTCAATCCAATTGCTAGTCATATGTTTTCATGGTCAAGGAATCTGAAAACGTACACACAAACACTGTATGGGGGGAACTGTAGCGCTTGGCAGAGGTCTGCACTCTCCAAGTGCTTTTCTAGTTTGCATATTGTAACAATCCAAATTTTATTATAACACTATAGCTTCATAACGGTAATAGTTAGAGGCAAAGTCCCTATTACAAAAATGTTGCAGAGGAACCCAAGTGTCTGCCAGATGAACTTGTATCCATGCATTGTGCATAATTGGACCTAATTTGCATATTGCAACAATCCAAATTTTACAACACTACAGCTCCAGAACGGTAATAGTTAGATGCAAAGTCCCAGTTACAAAAATGTTGCAGAGGAACACAATTGTCTGCCAAGTGAACTTGCATCCATGCACTGTGCATAATTGGACTTAATCTGCATATTGCAACAATCCAAATTTTATTATAACACTATAGCTTCAGAATTACAGTTAGATGCAAAGTCCCAATTATAAAAGTGTTGCAGAGGTACCCAAGTGTCTGCCAGGTGAATTTGCATCCATGCATTGTGCATAATTGGACCTAATTACCGCTCCGGAAAAGTAGTAGAAGATGGATGGATGGACAATTTTTGTTTCACACACTGTCACCACATGGTCCTTTTGTCCCATCATTGACAAAATTACTAAAAATCACTCAAAACAAAAACAATTTTGGTGTCACACTGTCACCACATGGCCTTTTGTCCCTTCATTTGCTGCTTCATCTTCTACCGCTCCGGAAAAGTGGTAGAAGACGGATGGATGGACAATTTTTTTCACACTTTGTCAACACATGGCACTTTTGTCCCTTCATTTGTTCCTTCATCTTCTACCACTCCAGAAAATCGGTAGAAGATAGATGGATGGACAATTTTGTTTCACACACTGTCACCACATGGCCTTTTGTCCCATCATTGACAAAATTACTAAAAATCATAAAAAAAAAACACAAATCTTATGGCACATTTGTTTCACACTAAACTAAAATGAAGCAAATGAAACAGTTTATGCAACAAATATGTGCCTGTTTGTTTCGTTGGTCACAAGCATCCAGAATTCCGGAGTCCAAAATAGTGACACAAAATCAATGCGGGCGCAGATGACAGGTCATTCTCTCCATGATATCTAACTGGCTGTTCAAATGCTTTCAGCCACGGCTGACAAACCTCTTCATCTCTAAGAAGCTCCCAGCCATCAATGTCCAAACCTCCTGCTGCATCACCACTACCGATTGTCCTGCCACCGCACACACGTGGCACACATCAATGCGCACCGGCAGTGCGCTCTTGCCCAGCCAAACGTCACCCACGGGCTGCTCTGGACCTTTTCGCTCCATCACCACGGTTTGGCAAAGCAGAACAATCTGCAGACGAGGCTCCTGTGCCATTTTGGGCAAGGCTGGACACAGAAAACGCAGCTGCAGTGTCGCGCGCAAGATGTCCGTCTCCACTTTCACAAGAACTGCTTGCACCATTGTCCGAAGGCACATAATCAGAGCTGGACTCTAACGCAGATGACAAACTAGGACTAAGCTCTTCCTCTAACCCAGGAGCGGTGAATACCAGTGCTAATACCTCTTCAGCTAAGAGCGTTTTCCTCGCCATCCTGTTTCCTCTTGTCAAACAGCAGAATGAAAGGGGGCGGGCTTCAAACGCTGATTTGACCTACTTATTGCATTGGACCATTTCTAGTTCTCATGGTAAATGAAAAGCCACACCTCTCGGCCACCAAGTGGTGTTAAAAGGTTTGTACATTTCACTCTCTATTCAGCTGTACAGGCTTTGTTTAGACTGATCAGCTGACAGGCGCAGAAGTGCGCCATACACACTCAAAGGGTTAACACAGACATCAGCATGCAGAATATGGACAATACAAGACAACAACTACTTTTATTATCATGGACAGTTGCTCACTATGGAATGGTTAGAAGATTCTTGCGCTGTACTGTAAATTGTTACTTTTATACTTTGGAACAGTCACTCACTCATGGTGGTAAAAAGTTTCTTGTGCTGTACTGTAAGTTTTACTTTTATACTTATGAACAGACACTCACTAATGATGGCAAAAAGGTTCTTGTGCTGTACTGTAAGTTATTACTTTTTTATTTCAGTACCGGCACAAGGCTAGCTCTGGTTCCCTTAATATGGGAGACGAATACGGGTGATTGCTGATCACCACTGTTCTCTAAGTCTCGTAATTATTTCGGAACAGACTGCATCTGAAATACTTCACCCACATGGCATTGTTCCTCAACGGCATTGAGTCGGACAGTTAAATCCCTCCCCGGCACCAGGCTAATCCTGGCTATTTTTAATTTGGAACACAGGCACAGCCATTGCCTCCTAAGTTTTATGAATCCTGGGAACAGACTGCTTCCAGAATCTCACTAACTCATCAAACTTTAAACAGAGGGCACTTTCACTGACGCCTCGGCAGGTCTCTGGTACAAGTGGTACCGTGTCTTAAAGCTCAGTGCTATACTGATTTAAACGATCGTGGCTTTGCTCCCCAGCGACATTGGATCGAACACTCTAAATGGCTCCCCCCAGCATCAGGTTACTAACCCTGTCGTCGTCGGCCTCCGTCGGTCTATGATGACCATGGAAGAGAATCCTAAACGTCTACTCTGCTGGAACAGCACCGCATGTGGCTGAACAGGCCGATGCGCGAATGGCAGTCCCTGTCACACAGGTCGCA
This sequence comes from Pholidichthys leucotaenia, assembly GCA_020510985.1. Classification (NCBI taxonomy): domain Eukaryota; kingdom Metazoa; phylum Chordata; class Actinopteri; order Cichliformes; family Pholidichthyidae; genus Pholidichthys; species Pholidichthys leucotaenia. Next base: position 369,992,425 of record CM035842.1, on the reverse strand, counting down.
CTTGTGGGTGGTCTCCGTGCTGCTGGGTCTGTGGCGGTTCTTCCTGTGGGTCCTTCTTTCATCTGCTGCAGCAGTCAGTCTCTCTTCACCCGCCTTGAACTGTCTGGTCAGGGTGCCTCTCATTTGGAGCGGTCCGTTGCAAGGTCCTCCCAGCGCTCTGTGTTGATCTCCAGGGCCTTCATGTCTCTCTTGCAGATGTCTCTAAAGCGCAGCTGTGGGCGGCCAACGTCTCTCCTGCCAGTTGCCAGTTCTCCGTAGAGGACGTCTTTGGGGATTCTGCCATCCTCCATACGGTGAACGTGGCCTAGCCAGTGGAGCCTGCGCTGCCTGAGTAGAGTGAACATGGAGGGAAGGCCGGTGCGGGACAGAACTTCTGTGTTGGGCACTTTGTCCTGCCAGGATATGTCCAGGATGTGGCGAATGCAGCGCAAGTGGAAGGAGTTCAGTCTCTTTTCCTGCCGGGCGTATATTGTCCACGTCTCACTCCCATAGAGCAGTGTGCTGATGATGCAGGCGTTGTACACTGCCATCTTCGTCTTGACAGAGAGTTTGGGATTCTCCCACACTCGTGTGGTGAGGCGAGCGAGTGTGAAGGCTGATTTTCCAATCCTCTTGTTGATCTCTGTATCAAGGGAGAGGTTGTTGCTGATCGTGGACCCCAGGTACGTGAACTGATTCACGACCTCCAGCTCGTAGTCGTCGATGGTGATGGTTGGTGGTGCTTCCGTGCCTTGCGCCAAGACGTTAGTCTTCTTCAGGCTGATGGTGAGCCCGAAGTCCTTGCATGCCTGGGAGAAGCGGTCCATCAGGGTCTGAAGCTCCTGCTGTGTGTGGGTTGCGACTGCAGCGTCGTCTGCGAACAGCATGTCTCTGATTAGAGCCTCGCGTACTTTGGTTCTGGCTTTCAGGCGGGCGAGGTTGAAAACCCTACCGTCAGATCTTGTGTGCAGGTAGATTCCCTCTGTTGCTGTGCTGAAGGCATGCCTCAGGAGCATTGCAAAGAAAGTCCCAAAGAGGGTTGGCGCAAGTACACAGCCCTGTTTCACTCCGCTGCGTATGTTGAATGGCTCTGAGACATTGCCATCATGCTGCACTATCCCCTGCATGTTGGTGTGAAACGATTCGATGAGGTTTTGCAACTTTGGTGGGCATCCTATTTTTGGCAGGATCTTGAAAAAGCCCTCTCTGCTGACCAGATCGAATGCTTTGGTGAGGTCGATGAAGGCGACGTACAGGGGCATGTTCTGTTCTCTGCATTTCTCCTGGAGTTGGCGGATGGAGAATATGATGTCTACCGTCGATCGCTCAGCACGGAAGCCACACTGAGACTCGGGGTAGACATGTTCGGCAAGCTTCTGTAGACGAACGAGAACAACTCGTGCGTAGACTTTGCCAACAACACTGAGGAGGGAGATGCCCCTGTAGTTGTTGCAGTCGCTTCTCTCCCCTTTGTTTTTGTAGAGGGTGATGATCTTGGCATCCCTCATGTCCTGTGGTACGGCACCTTCCTTCCAACACTGGCAGAGGACGTCATGCAATGGCAGCAGTAGGGCGGTTTTGCAGTGCTTGATCAGGTCAGGGGGTATGCCGTCATTGCCGGGTGCCTTGCCAGCGGCCAAGCTATCAATGGCCTTGCTGAGTTCGTCGATGGTTGGCTCAGCGTCAAGTTCGTCCATGGATGGCAGGCAGTCGATGGCATCAAGGGCTGACGGTGTCACAGTGTTCTGTCTGGAGTAGAGGTCGGAGTAGTGTTCCACCCATCTCTCGATCTGCTTGTCCTTTTCTGTGATCATCTACTCAGTGGAGGATTTGAGGGGGGCCGTCTTGCTCTGAGCCGGACCAAGTGCTTTCTTGATGCCATCGTACATACCACGGATGTTCCCTGTTATGCCAGCGGTTTGAATGTCTTGGCTGAGCTGAGTCCAGTACTCGTTGGCACAGCGCCGAGCAGTCTGCTGAACTTTGCTTCTCGCAGCCCTGAGAATCTGGAGATTCTTCTCGTTTGGGTACTTCTTGTACTCAGCAAGTGCTGAGCGCTTGGCTTCAATGACGGGGGTCATCTCGGTCAACTTGGCATCAAACCAGTCCTGTGACTTCGACATCTTCCTCCCGAAGGTAGCCAAGGCTGTGCGGTGGATGGTGTTTCGCAGCTCTTCCCACTTCTGCTTTGCAGATTCTCCTTCTTGTGGTACACCAAGTTCCTTCTCAAAGGTGGAGGCAAACTGCTCAACAAGTTCTGGTTGAACCATCTTGCTGGTGTCAATCCGTGCCTTTCCACGCTGTCTAACACGATGGAATTTCTTCAGCTGCAGCTTGACCTTGCAACACACCAATGAATGGTCTGTGTCGCAATCTGCACTCTGGAACGAACGGGTGATTATCACGTTCTTCAGTGAGGTGCGCCTGGTCAGGATCAAGTCCAGCTGGTGCCAGAGCTTTGAGCGCGGATGTTGCCAGGAAACCTTGTGTTGGGGCTTGGTCTTGAAGAACGAGTTTGTGATGCACAGATCGTGATATGTGCAGAACTCGAGCAGCCGCTGTCCGTTGTCGTTCATTCTGCCCACGCCAAAAGGTCCAATACAGGAGGGCCAGGAGTTGTGGTCAGCACCCACTCTGGCATTGAAGTCTCCAAGGAGAATGAGTTGTTCAGAGTTGGGGATGATCCTGACAGTTGTTGCGAGATTCTCGTAGAACTCGTCTTTTGCCTCTGGTGTGGCTGTCAGTGTTGGGGCATACACACTGACGGGGGTGACTGGGCCTTGAGTGGTGTTCAGGCGGAGGGTGAGGAGTCGTGCAGAGCCAGTGCTGCCCGGTTCCACCATCTTCAGCAAGGTGTTCTTCACTGCGAAGCCCACTCCGTGTTCCCTGTGTTCGTCACTGCTCTTTCCCTGCCAGTAGAACGTGTAGTCCTTCTCTCTCAGTGTGCCTGCATCAGCCAACCGTGTTTCCTGGAGAGTGGCAATATCCACTCCCAGTCTCTTCAGCTCATTATTGATGATGGCAGTCTTCCTGGTGTTGTTGATGTCCTTGAGGTTAGCAGCGAGTCCTGTCATCATAGTGCGGACGTTCCAAGTTCCCAGTTTTAGAGTTGGTCTCTTTTGTTTTATTGTCTTGTCTGGTGCGAAGGTTCTCAGCCTGCTGTTCGGATTTCTCCTCATCCCCATGCACCCAATGAGGAAAGCAAGCTGTGGCGGGACAACACCTTATTGGCTGGGGGCTGCCCAGCTTGAGGCGGGCGGTAGCTGTCCAGTGAGATCCGATGATCCCTCCCACCGTCGGGAACAACCCCTGGCGCCGCGCTCTACACCAATTGAGCGGTGGCTTATAACCGGTAACTGTCATTCCCCGTGTTTTGTCTACGCCAAAGGTGAAGCTGAAGTGTCCTCTCCAGTGATCCGGTGTTCTACCTTCCAGCGTTGGGTGTTGGTAGGATTCAAGCCTGGGCAGGAAGATATGGAGGACAAGATGTTGCCCATGCAGCATGTCCCCCCTCTCCACGTCACTGATGAATCCAAAGGAACAGCAGGGCTGCTACAGTTTGGCACCAGCGCCATTGCAGGAGCTGCCAGAACGATGTTGAGCACAACATAGAACTGCCTTAGGGGCTCCGACTCCGGATTTTTCCTCAGGGTTGACTCCCGAAGCCTTTCCCGTGACCGGGTATGCCGCAAGGCAGCGGAGGTTTGAAATCAGGGTTTACCTTCCCCTAGATGGGCTACCTTCCCAGGTTAACGAGCCACCATCTACCCGAAGCATCTGGTTTTAAGGCGCCAGAGATCTGACCTCGCCCCTTCTCCTATTAGTAAAAGCAGTTCCGCCGGGCTTAGAGACTAAACCACATGGGCAGGCTAGGAGTTGGACGTAGTTGTCAGAGGCTTTTCGAGACGCACGCCATAAGGAGCATTTTATGAGCACTGGGAGCTTAACCCCAGTGCCGCTCCTGGCTATGACAACCTTAGAACCAGGTTACTAACCCTGGCTATTTTAATTTGGGAGACGAACCCGGATGATCATTGACCACCCCAGCACCCTAAGTCTCGTATTGGTTTGGTTCAGACTGACTCCAAAATGCTTTAAAATTTGGTGGACCATACACCCATGAATTGTACATCCTGATTGCGACCGTCCTAAATCAGACTGATAATAGGACACGTGCACTTTCCTTCACATGAAACTATTTGTTCAGACTTTACATGTGACTTCCAATTAAATGATAAAATTTGGAGATCGGATATACCCCTTAATCAGAGAAATGTAAATTTAGTATGGCCAAAGTGCAGAAATTCATGTAAAAAAGGTTTTTGGCTTACCTTTCTGTTTGGGCGCCACGATCGTCTAAAAAAGGGTCCTTCTGATCTGGTTCAGACTCGTCTCAGAATAGTTCAGTCTCGGTCACGGCACCAAAATTGTAAAAATCCCGATTCTTTGATTGAAAGATCCAAGAATAAGCCAGAGAATTCTTCAATTCAAAGATGCAACATTTATTTAGAGGTCACATGTAAAGCAAGCAGCACTGGGTTCAGCGAGACGCAGCCCCCTCAGGAGCATTGCCAGACTGACTGCGACTTCCGGGTGCAACTTGCATTCATCTTCTTGGGTTGGTTAGACCAACCCTGTACAATAGGATGGGCTTGTACGCGACCGTCTGATTGGCCAGTTTAACTCTGACGTGAACAGGCCATCTGCTATTCACGTAAACTGTCTCCTAATATGTATTATAAAAAGTGCGTGTGTGAGTGTTGGTATGGACCTATAACTAATGTAACAGACCTCTATAGCGCTGCCTAATTCCTGTTTATCAGAGTTTAATACAACATATTTGTTCATAAGAATGCAAACAGAACATGTATAGAATATGCAGTGGGGAAAAAAAGTATTTAGTCAGCCACCAATTGTGCAAGTTCTCCCACTTAAAAGATGAGAGAGGTCTCCAATTTTCATCATAGGTATACCTCAACTATGAGAGACAAAATGAGAAAAAAAAAATCCAGAAAATCACATTGAAGGATTTTTAATGAATTAATTGGTAAATTCCTCGGTAAAATAAGTATTTGGTCACCTACAAACAAGCAACATTTCTGGCTCTCACAGACCTGTAACTGACTAAATACTTTTTTGCCCCACTGTATGTAGAGCATAAGGGAGATTACCTAGATAATTATTATTTTGGCACTCAAACTTGTCATAACCTTTTCAAGGGTTAGAAATCAATGTGATCCAACTCCATGTTTTACGATCTTTAAAGTTGAGATTTTGCATTTATGCATTGTCTGTTAAAAGGGTAATCACTTTTTCAAAGTATTTTAAAAGTATATAGTTGTATTGACTCGACTTACACTAAACACCTGCTTGCCACGATGGGATGCAATTCTCGGCAAGCAAGCGATTCTCGGCATAACAACGGGAGAGTTTGGAATACAGCCAGGCGCAGCTCGATTCTCTCTTAGAAGAAAAAAAGTAGCTTAAAAAAGTCAGTAAACACACTAACCACGTCACTTAGCGAAGTTGTAAGCGAGAACTGGAAAATGAAGGAGACAGTTCTTGACCTGCAGTCATGCAGCATGAGAGACAAACTTGTTTTTTTTTTTTTTTTCCGGAATTGCTGAAAAAAATAATGAGAATTAAGAACAGCTGGTCCGTGAATTTATGTCCATGCAGCTGAAACTGTCCCCCAATGTTACAAAATCAATTACCTTTCATTGAGTTCACCAGTTTGGACAAAAAAAATCCTCAAAAAAAATGTCCCAGTGTGGCGGATAAAATAAGTGTACTCAGTGTGGAGGCACGGAATAAGTGCATGCAGGACACGGTGAACTGAAGTTTAAAAGGGTGTTTATTTCATCCTCCATCACGAGACTCGCTCCAGCACGCTCCCACAGCGCTGGAGCGAGCCCTGTGTCTCTAGTCAGCAAACAGGCAATGCATGTGATCAGAAAGAGAGTAAGAGAGAGAGCAAGCAATATACAGTAGACTTATATACCCAGCTACAGACAATACATGCACAGCAGTAAAACATGGACATTTGCATTAGAGTCACACATATCAATAGCAGGATTACTGGTGCCGGGATTAGACAAAGAGAGGCTGCCTATTGATATCAGTCCATACATCTCACTGTTATGCTAATTGCTCCAGCTGAGCGCTCTGCTTGACCCGTAGGCTGTGGGGGTCGCCCACACCACTCCGCCCCAGAGGGCTCAGCAGGGAGCTGAGGCGTCGATCGTCCGGCTTTGGAAGCAAGCTGCGGGAAAAGCTCTGTGCAAGCGGAGGTGGAGGGAAGGGGTGGGGGTAGCAAGTGCTGACCCGGGACGGCGAAGTTGTCCGGGCCGCGCAAAAATTGCATGTGGATCCCCAATGTTGAGGGGCTGTCCCATTGAACGTGGCGGAGATCCACAGCGGCTGTGAGAAGAAAAATTTGTCTCTGACTCCCCTCGCGGTTCATTCCTGCGAGGACGCGTAGCAGCCATGAAGAAAAAAACAAGAGTTGTAGCTGAAGCTGTGTGAGGGACTTGGTGTGTTGGCTTTAGGTGCGGGCGCAGCCCTAAAGCCCTTGGGGACAGCTGACGGCTGAATTCCCATTGTGAGCCGTGGCTGAGACCCATACAAAATCCTGTGTGCGGGCTGCGTGTCTGCTTCAGGTGTGTGAGCAGCCCTGAAAGTTCCGAGGATGGCGATCATCCGTGTTTCTCAGGCGTGTGCAGCGGCGGAGGACGATGGCAGTCTGTGGAGCCGGTATTGTCCCGTGCGTGGTACGCTGTCCTCATAACTCCCCGGTGTGCGTGCGGGGGTTCGGTGCGTGGGTGGTCCGCTGTTGAGAGGTGAGTCAGGGTCAGGGAGCTTGATGGAAATCAGCGTCGTCGGCGCCGATGGTCTTCCCTGTTCGGGCTGTTGCTGTCGTTCGCTTGTGCCGGGTCATGGTGCGTTCTGGTTCATGCGCTGCATTCTCCGTCCGGCCCTAGAGGTCGCCGTCGTGGAGAGGGGACGAGGTGCGTGCGCGCTCGTGTGGATGCGGAGGAGCGGTGAGAGGGAGTAGACGCTCTTTGTCCCTCAGCCAGCCCCAGAGTGGATGTCCAGATCTCAGGCGAGGGTCACACAATGATGCTTTCTGCAGCTTTCCCGGTCGTGGAAGATCTCCGAGGGAGTTCATCTGGTGTTGGTTCTGCGTCGAGGTCTCCCGTGTGGCAGAAGGGAGGGCAGTCCATTTGCGTCAGGCAGCTGCGTTCGCTTGTCGTCGGAGTCACTGCCGGGGGCTGCATTCGTTCGTCGTCAGGATGTTCTTTTCTTCGGGGTCACCAGTGTGGTGGATAAAATAAGTGTACCCAGTGTGGAGGCACGGAATAAGTGCAGGCAGGACACGGCGAACTGAAGTTTAAAAGGGTGTTTATTTAATCCTCCATCACGAGACTCGCTCCAGCGCTGTGGGAGTGTGCTGGAGCGAGCCCTGTGTCTCTAGTCAGCAAACAGGCAATGCATGTGATCAGAAAGAGAGTAAGAGAGAGAGCAAGCGATATACAGTAGACTTATATACCCAGCTACAGACAATACATGTACAACAGTAAAGCATGGACATTTGCATTAGAGTCACACATATCAATAGCAGGATTACTGGCGCCGGAATTAGACAAAGAGAGGCTGCCTATTGATATCAGTCCATACATCTCACTGTTATGCTAATTGCTCCAGCTGAGCGCTCTGCTTGACCCGTAGGCTGTGGGGGTCGCCCACACCAGACCTATTGTTGCCAAATTTGAATATTTCAAGCAAAAAATTCTGGTACAGAGGCAGGGCAGGAAACTTAAAAAACACCAATTATGGTCCAAATGATCAATTTTCACAGGAAATCATGGAGAGGAGGAAGCTTTTTCCCATTAGGAAACAAAAATCCAAGAAGGTAAACAAGCTATTGTCTCTGTGGACAGATTGTTTATAGGTGGCAAGCTGTTTATGGATGAAACCATAACCCCCTGGTTATTCTAGAGCCTCTTTTGTTTCCTTAGTTACATGTGGAAAAAGAGTGTGATTGTGCACAGGACTCTTATTCGATTTCAGTTTAATTTGTTAAGGTTTGTCTATTTTTTTTTCTTTTCTGTTGAGGTTGTTGTTTGTTTGTTTGTCCGTTGTAGTTAATTTTATTGATGTTGTTAGGTTGTTGTTGTATGTTAGCTGCATCTTCTCACCAGTCACTAACCTTTATGTCCTTTCTCTCACATACATTTGGTTTATAGGAACTAACCTTAAGTACATGCACCCCACTCACTCTTACAAATGCAAGCAAATGGAACACAGATATCATGCACGCACACCCAAGCACACGTACATTTACACACAACACACATGCCTACAAACGTGTACATGCAGCCACACAGCATACATTGGACATTCAATTCAATTCAAATTTTCTCCACTTAAATTAAGAATGTATTGTGTTTGGGGATACTGTAACGGCTGGCTTTGGTACCCTCTCTTTAAGGCTCAGTTCAGCTGTCAGAAATTTGGGGGTGATTTTTGACAGCCATTTAAAATTTGATAAACAGATTGACAATGTAGTCAAAATGAGCTTTTATCAATTACGTTTGTTATCCAAAGCCAAACCTTTCCTTAGCCGTCATGATCTTGAGATAGCCATCCATGCTTTAGTCACGTCTCGACTTGATTACTGCAATGCACTTTATGTTGGCATCTCTCAGTCTTCTCTTGGCCGCCTTCAACTTGTGCAAAATGCAGCGGCCCGTCTTTTGACCAACACACCTAGGCGAGAGCACATTACTCCGATCCTTTATTCACTTCATTGGCTTCCAGTCCATTTTAGAACTAATTTTAAACTTTTGCTTTTTGTTTTTAAAGCTCTTAATGGCCTTGCTCCGGTTTATATGTCTGAGATTTTGACTGTCTGTGACCAAGGCAGGGCTTTGAGATCATCCAATCAGCTTTTGCTGGATGTGCCTAGGTCAAGGTATAAACATTGGGGTGACCGAGCCTTTTCTGTTGCCGCCCCCAGGCTCTGGAATAATCTCCCCCCTGACCTACGTGCTATCTCTGACCTGACCCTTTTTAAATCAGAACTTAAGACATATTTGTTTAGGATGGCTTTTAATACCCAGTAGTGGTGATATTTGTCTTGGCATTTGTTTTTATTTTATTTTTAGGTTGTTTTTGTTTATGTTATTTGTTTTTAATGCTCTGTGTGTTTTTAATGCTGTTTATTTTTTGTAAAGCACTTTGGTCACCTACGGGTTGTTTTAAAGGGCTATATAATTATTCCAGTTCCGGTTCCGGTTCCGCCGGACCGGTGGCACCACACGAGTTGGCTGCCCGTTGCAACAGCCTTTTTTTATCTTCCTTCTTCTTTCTGCATCTTTCACTCTATGTATATACCATGGACACACAGATCGCCCCAAAGGTCTCCCGAGTTGGCGGACGGAGCCACTGTTTACAGCAGGAGACGTTACAGCAGGAAGAGCTAGTGCTAGCTAGCACTCAACCGCCGCCCAATGCTAAAGGGAGGAACTCGACATACCGGGAACTGTAGCAAAAACGACACGAGTGCCGGGCTGGAGTTTAGGCGGCGTGCAAGAAATAAGGGACATAGAGAGCGATGGCAAGAACCAGGCAGACCACCCGTAAAATCTACTGGAGGAAAAAGCCCCCCAGGAAGCAGCTAGCCACCAAAGCTGCTCAGAAAAGCGCTCCGGCCACCGGCGGAGTGAAGAAGCCTCACCGTTACAGGCCCGTGGCTCTGAGAGAGATCCGTCGCTACCAGAAATCCACGGAGCTGCTCATCCGTAAGCTGCCCTTCCAGCGCCTGGTGAGGGAGATCGCTCAGGACTTCAAGACCGACCTGCGCTTCCTGAGCTTCGCCGTCATGGCTCTGCAGGAGGCCAACGAGGCCTACCTGGCGGGTCTTTTCTTCGCTAAGAGGGTCACCATCATGCCCAAAGACTTCCAGCTGGCCCGCCGCATCCGCGGAGAGAGAGCTTGGACTTTCTGCTGCACATTCACCAACTACAATGCTCCGCACTGTGTGTCTATATATATATATATTTATAGTAATATGTACATATGTTTACTAGCTGTTCTTGTTTTTTCTTGCCTTCTGATTGTTGCTCTGAGTGTTGCTATCCCTGTGCTGTTGCAATCCTGAAATTTCCCCATTGTGGGACTAATAATTGTGAATACCCCCATTGTGGTATTCTCCTCTCGGCGCCACACCAGTAGGCTGCCTTTTGCAACAGCGGCTCGATTCCGAGTTTTTTTTTCCCTTCCTCTCTCTTTTGATCACTTTTTTTTTCACCCCACTTATATCACGGACACACAGATCGTCCCAAATGTCTCCTGAGCCGGTGGACGGAGCCACTGTTTATAGCAGGATACGATACAACAGGGAAGAGCTGCTAGCATTTAACCGCCACCCGGTCCCACTGGAAAAACTCGACATACCGAGAGAATTGAGGCGCAAGCGTCGCGGCTGCCGGGCTGGAGTAAGGCGGAGGACAAAAAATATAAGGTACAGACCCTCCCTTCCATCTGTTGTCATGGGAAATGTACGGTCGATACTGGGAAAGTTAGATGAGCTAGCGGCTATCTCCCGTTATGATAGCACTTACCGGGAGTGCTCTCTCCTTTTGTTTACTGAGACGTGGCTAACTGAACTAGCAGCAGATGCTAACATTGAGCTGGAGGGTTTTCACATGATACGAGCTGACCGAACACCAGAGAGTGGCAAAACTAGGGGCGGTGGAGTGATAATGTATGTTAACAACAAGTGGTGCAGACCGGGACATATCACTGTTAAACAACGACACTGCAGCAAAGACATTGAGTTGCTAGCTGTTAGCATGAGGCCTACATATCTCCCGAGAGAACACTCACACGTGATCTGCATTGTTGTTTATGCAAATCCGACGGCGAACGCTGGGACAGCGCGTGACGTCATCCATTCAGTAACCAGCAGGCTGCAGACAGAACACCCAGATGCTCTTCTCCTCATCTCAGGCGATTTCAACCATGTTTCACTGTCTCCCATTCTGCCCACTTTCACCCAGTATGTCACATGCCACACTAGAGACAATAAAACACTGGATTTGTTCTACGCAAACACTAAGGAGGCGTACACCTCATCACAACTCCCCCCACTTGGGAGATCGGATCACAACTTGGTTCATCTCCGACCGGTGTACAAACCCCTAGTGCACAGACAACCTCCGGCCATGCACACTGTGGAGTTATGGTCTGAGGAGACAATGGACACTCTAAAGGACTGTTTTGAAGCCACTGCCTGGAAGCAGCTCTGCGATCCACATGGTGAGGACATCGATGGCCTCATTCACACCTTCATGGGCTACCTCAGCTTCTGTGTGGACAAATCCGTTCCCACCAAGACCATACGGCGTCACTCAAATAACAAACCCTGGATCAACCCTGAGATAAAAACACTTCTGAGAGAGAAGAAGAGGATCTTCAGATCGGGGAACAGGGAGATGCTGAAGTCCGTACAGAGGGAGCTGAGGAGAAAGATCAGAGAAGGCAAGGACAGCTTCAGGAAGAAGATGGAGGACAAGCTGCAACAGAGCGACATCAGCGGGGTCTGGAGAAACCTCAAAACCATCTCGGGGCTCCAGAATACCTCCCCCCAGGCCACGGGGGGCAGGGAGTGGGCGAACAACCTGAATCTGTTTTTCAATAGATTTGACCAACCGCCCTCCCCCCTGTCTGCACAACAACCACTGCTGCCTCTAAGAAATCAAGTCCTGCTGCCCACTCCCCACTCCACCGACACCCCCCCCCCCACTCCCAACACACAGCCCCCCATCCTGACCCTGACCAAGACCCAGGTGAGGACGGAGCTGAGGAAGATCAAGGCGAGAAGGCGTCGGGACCGGACGGCATCAGCGCAAAGCTCCTCAAGTCCTGTGCAGACCAGCTGTGTGGGATTGTGATGTATATCTTCAACATGAGCCTGAAACTGGGGAGGGTACCACAGCTGTGGAAAACATCTTGTGTGGTACCTGTACCAAAAACTTCCCACCCCAAAGACCTGAACAGCTACAGACCGGTGGCCTTGACGTCCCACTTGATGAAGACCCTGGAGAGACTGCTCCTTGCTCATCTCCGCCCCCTGGTGGAACCAGCGATGGATCCACTCCAGTTCGCCTACCAGCATGGCATTGGGGTGGAGGATGCGGTGATCTTCCTCCTTCACCGTTCTCTGTCCCACCTGGAGAAGCCCGGGAATATGGTGAGGATCATGTTCTTTGACTTCTCCAGTGCTTTCAACACCATCCAACCGATGATCCTGAAGGACAAGCTGCTGCGCGCAGGGGTGGACCAGCACCTGTCATCATGGATCCTGGACTACCTCATGAACCGGCCTCAGTTTGTGAGAACCCGGGACTGTGTTTCCGACACGATCATCAGTAGCACGGGGGCCCCCCAGGGAACGGTGCTGGCTCCCTTCCTGTTCACTCTTTATACTGCGGACTTCTCACACAACACAACACATTGCCATCTACAGAAGTTCTCTGATGACTCTGCGATCGTTGGTCTCATCTCCAACGGAGATGAAGCTGAGTACAGAGGGCTTATCCAGGACTTTGTGGACTGGTGCCATCGGAACTGCCTCCAGATCAACGCGAGGAAAACTAAGGAGCTGGTGGTGGACTGCCGCAGGCATGGGCAGCCCCTCACAGCACCAGTAAATATACAGGGAACAGACATCGAGATGGTGACATCCTATAAGTACCTGGGTATTCATCTGAACAATAAACTAGACTGGTCACACAATACTGACGCACTCTACAAGAAGGGACAGCGCAGGCTGTTCCTGCTGAGGAGACTCAGGTCTTTTGGTGTACAAGGGGCGCTGCTGAAGTCATTCTATGACACGGTGGTGGCATCAGCCATCACTTTTGGAGTGGTCTGCTGGGGCAGTGGCATTACTGCAGCCGATAGGAAGAGACTGAACAAACTGATTAAGAAAGCTAGCTCTGTCCTGGGGCAGCGCCTTGATCCGATGGAGGAGATAGGAGAGAGAAGGACGGTGGCTAAACTGTCATCTCTGCTGGAGTCCGAGTTCCACCCTATGCAGGACATACTGGATGCACTGAGGAGCTCATTTAGCAGCAGACTACATCATCCCAGGTGCACAACCGAGAGGTTTCGTAGGTCCTTCCTACCAACGGCTGTCAGACTGTACAACCTAAGCAGGGCTGCTCGCAGAGATAGCAAAAAGACGTAACAAACTAATAGTTTTTTTGAATGCAAAAGATGCAATAGACTTACACAATGGTCCTCTCCGGCATACAACTAGGAACATACCGGTCGCTATGGAGGGTGAGAATATGTATGGGCACATAATCATACCATGTAGGATAACTAAATAGACGGTTATGCTGTTTCATCCCACCTAGCAACAATGCTCTGCACTGTGTGTGTTTATATATTTACATATTTATTCCATCTAGCTACAATGCTCAGCACTGGGTGTGTTTATATTTATATATCTATATATTTATTCCATCTAGCTACAATGCTCCGCACTGTGTTTTTATATATCTACATATTATTCCATCTAGCTACATTGCTCCGCACTGTGTGTGTTTATATACTTGCATATTTATTCCACCTAGCTGCAATGCTCCGTACTGTGGGTGTTTATATATTTACATATTTATTCCATCTAGCTACAATGCTCTGCACTGTGTTCATATATTCATATATTTATTCCATCCAGCTACAATGCTCTGCACTGTGTGTCTGTGTGTGTGTGTGTGTGTATATATATTTTATAGTAATATGTACATATGTATATTAGCTGCTCTTGCTTGCTTGTTTTTTTTCTTGCCTTCTGATTGTTGCTCTGAGTGTTGCTATCCCTGTGCTGTTGCAATCCTGGAATTTCCCCGTTGTGGGACTAATAAAGGCTTATCTTATCTTATCTTATCTTATCTTATAAAGGCTTATCTTATCTTATCTTATCTTATAAATAAAGTACATTACATTACATTCATGTACACACACACATACATACTCTATGGACTTATAAACACATAGGCACATTTAGTTAGCCTTTAGCACAAAACCAGTTAGTGAAAACATGTCCACATTAATGTTTGTCACGTGGAACATACGTGGAATTGGTACCAGGGAGATGAGGCTAAAAGTTTTTAATCGACTTACTGTAAGTATGTACAGGCAGACTTTGTCTTATTACAGGAAGCACATGTTTCTAAGTCGTCTGTAGATGCGCTCTCCTCCCTGGAATTTCCCCACATGTACTCAGCCTGCTTTAATTCCAAACAAAGGGGGGTAGCTATATTGGTAAACAGAAGAAGATGCTTTGTTGTGAATAATACAATAGCAGATCCAGAAGGTAGAGTTATAAAATTAAAAATCTCAGTTCAAAATTTGGATCTCTGTATTGCAAGCGTTTATGGCCCAAATGTTGATGACCCATTCTATTTTCACACTTTCTTCACTTCTCTGTCTGAGCCCTTGGACACTACACTCATAACAGACCTCGCCAGCCCACGTGACAAATGCGCAATGCATTCTGGGATGAGTAGGTTCAGCGATTGTAAACAGACTGCAAGCACACAGCACCTCGGCATTTCTCGTGAATGAATGGAAAAAAATCACAAAATGGACTGTGCAAAGTAAAATTTAAAGGGACCGTACTACGCCAAATTGAATGGGCCTGCAAAGGCACGCTATTTGGCGAAGTTTGAAGGGGTTAATGGACTAGATCCCTACCAACATATCACATGGAGCTTGGACGTAAACATTCTGCCTAACTTCTACCATGCCTTCATTTATAATTATATGATTTTAAGCGTCAGTCCATACACACATGAAGTTTTTAGTAACTTTAGGTTTTTGAAGCAAGAAAAAGTGCAGTTCACAGATGGATGGGTGCATGACTTGGAGATGTACAAGGTAGGCGTGAAGACAATTGTGCACACAAAGGTATGTTTTTTTTTTAATTTCTTGTCTTGATTACAAGTATTTATTTACTAAATAAAATAAGTGCATGCCATAAATTGAATTATGCACCCAATATACATGTGAAAGTGTGCTTATGATATTGTAACACAAGTTTTATATGGCAAAAATGTTGTTTTTTCTTTGTATTTCTTAGGTTAATTACGCCATGCGGCTTAGCCAACAGCCTCTTCAGCCATGGGTTATCCCCATTTTGAATTGTGCACCCAATATTGTACATGTGAAAGTGTGCTTATAATATTGTAACACAAGTTTTATATTGCAAAAATGTGTTGTTTTTTGTATTTCTTAGGTTAATCACTCCATGCGGCTTGGCCAACAGCCTCTTCAGCCATGGGTTATCCTAACATCCAGTGGAGAAGTGGAGAGTGCTCATTGCACCTGTATGGCTGAGGTTGCAGAGAAGTGTGTACATGTTGCAGTGCTGTTGTACAAAATTGATGCGGCTGTACGTTTGCAGGGGAATGTAACACCAACAGATGTCACAGCCTACTGGACAATGCCTGCCAATGTGAGTAAAGTGCGTGGAGTGCCAGGCCACAGCATTGACTACACCACAGGTACAGCCAGGAAGAAAGCACTTGATAAATCAAACAATGACAGGTGTAGGGACGTACCCAAAAAGCGGACACGCTGCGGAGGCAGGCCAATTGCACCATGTACACTTGATGATTTGGAACTCCTCACCAATGCTATGAACAGATACAGGTCTTCAGTCTGTTCTGTGATGGAGCAATTCTGCCATCTTTATGCAGACCCTATTCAGCCATGCATTCTGCCCAAGTCCCTGCTTCGGCTTTGAGACCCCGGAATGGATGGGGGTGATTTATCAGTCCTGCAGCAGGACTGCAAGGGCCTGGCACACCTGGTTGCAGTAACAGACACAGAGGCAGCTGCACTGGAAAAGAAAACGAGACAGCAACACAAGTCTGAGATTTGGCACACAGCACGAGCAGCACGGATAACTGCCTCCAACATCTATGCTGTCATTTCCACACCAACGTCCAGACCCGCTGTATCAACTGTAAAGAAGGTGTGCTACCCACAGAAACACTTACAGAGAGTGACAGACACTGACCCAGAGCCGATCAAATGGGGGCGAGACAATGAGGACACAGCATTGGATTTCTGCACAACACAGAGCAGGCTGCAGCAGATGGACTTGAAGGTGAAACGATGTGGTTTTATAATCAACCCCTCCTTTCCTGAAGTTGGTGCAACCCCTGATGCACTTGTGTCCTGCACCTGTTGTGAAAAAGGCTGTGTGAAAATAAAATCCCCATATAAGCACCACAACAACAACATCCTGCAGGCCTGTGCAGACAAGGATTTTTGCCTGAAACTCTCTGATGGAAGACTAGAACTCAAGCACAGTCACAAGTACTACAAGCAGGTACAAACGCAAATCTTTGTGACAGGCTTACATTTCTGTGACTTTGTTGTGTGGACCACAAAAAGTTGCATTGCTGTACGCGTCACACCAGATTCTGACCTATGGGAGCAAACACTTTTACCAGTGGCCCAGAACTTTTTTTTTATAAAGTTGTCCTACCTGAGCTTGTTGCCCGTCACTTTACTGACTCTGACCCCACAACACAAAAGAGGAAAACTGCAGTTGATAAACCCACCCAGAAGCCCAAAAGACAATGTCTAATTGCATTACAGCCAGATCCCACACACAATCCCAAAAGACAGGCACATAACACAGCAGAAGTGTGGTGTACTTGCAGGCAGCAAGGAGAGCTGGATACATGGTTGCCTGTGATAACCAAAACTGTGAAATTCAATGGTTCCATTTAGGATGTGTGGGACTCAGTGAAGCACTAGCCCCACAGCAGCCGTAGTTTTGCGACATGTGCACATTAGAGTAGTGCTGTAGCATGAGACAGTTATGCGCTGTAACGTTGTGTGAACAATGATACATGTTGATCATGCATGTCAATTTATATTCTTGTATTGTGTTATGGTTATGGTTACAGTTTTGCATCTTTGAAATAAAGAGCTGGGGTTTGTAAGCCATTGTATACTTTATTCCAAAAATTGTTACAAAGCAAGCAAGTGTATTTATATAGCACATTTCATACACAACTGCAACTCAGTGTGATTTACATATAGAAAAAAATAAGAGGAAAGAAAGCAAAATGCTTGAGCAATAAGAAAAAATTGAAGAGGTGCTGCTTTAGCTGCTTCAGTATTATTGACGCAGATAAAGACATTATGTCAAAAGGGCTAAACCACACCAAAAACATGTCATGGTCTACATTCTAAAACTATGGCTTTATAACGACACTTGGACACATATTGATCAAAGCACAGGTTACAGTAACAATCTAATCCAGTAAAGTCATGTCCTCACCTTCACATGGCACCACAAACGCAAGACGTATAGTGTCATTCAGTATTGTATATTTGGAGCGCATGCAGCCGATTACTCTCTCCACATGGATTCTGACATGAGCTAGTTTCCTCGTCTCCTCTACATCTCTGGCATCAAGCTGGCTGCGGCCCCTGGTGAATGCAGGTACTTTCAGTGTGGCACCTACAAGGGCAATGCTTTCCTTAATGTCAAATCCACGATCTGCCAATACTATGTCTCCTGGTGACAGTTTCTGAAGAAAGCAACAGTTCTCTGTTATCTGTTTGTCACGGGCACGCCCCCCCCCCCCCCCCAGCCTTTGGAAATAAAAGATATGGATCCTTGTGGGGTAATGCCTATCAGATATTTCATAGTGTGCCTGCTTTTGTAGTTTGAATACGTCTGTGCCTTTGCACTTAGATTTTGCACTTTCTCAATGAAAAGTTCAAAGCAGTCAAAAATAACTGTGACCTTATTGCCAAACATTTGAACATACTGATGTGGCATGCTAGCCTGCAAACAATGTCTCTTTGGCCAGTACACCAAAGGGCTGAGGTGTGCATGGAGCACATTTATGGTGTCACAGAATAGGATGGATGCGACTTGTCTGCTTATGTCACAAAGGTGTGCAATATGTTCAAGAGGCAAATTAAGTTGCAAATGCATCATAGTTAAAAGGAGAATTTGAAAATGGGAATTTTTTTTCTGTCTTTGGTAGGCTGGGAAAAATTTGCATCAGCAGAGCCATTAACAAACTGAAAGATGGAAGCCCAGTAGTATTTCACCTTTGAGTCATTATCTTTGAGGAAATTTTCATCCAGGGTCTTTCTGGAGAGCTCTCCCTTTAACTTTCTGTTCTCCTCTTGCAAGAATAAAATTTCTTTAAGCCTAAGGTGACACATGCTGCAGTTCTGTAGTTCATGTGCATTTTCCACTGGAGCATCATCAGCCTGACAGATCTGTGCTGCTTCATCAGATGTTGTCTCCTCCATCTTAGCCAGAGGTGTGGTGTTATCTGTTGGTGATCAGGACAATAAACAACTGTAGTTAATATATTTTGTAATCAAAAGGAATCCCAAGACACATTTTAGAAAGAAAAACATAGGTTAAAAAAAAGACTACCTGAAGGAGCTACATTATCCATCTCAGTCACGGGGCCAGTGATGTTGGCAGTCTGTGTTGGGGATTCACTTGCATGCCCTGCTGATTCTTTTTGTCGTAATCTTGCCCGTCTGCATAAGCGGTTAAACCTGTCAGGAGTGGTAGCTGGAAGCTCTGCATGCCCCAAGGTTTAGAGAAGGTGCCCAGTCAGGATCACAGTCTAGCATTTCATAAGCTGGTCTGCCTGTTAACGCAAAGGAAACGGTAAGAAAATACTTTGATGTTGAACAAATTAAACCCACTTACACAGGTGTGTGAGTGGTAGCTTTTTCTAGCTACTCGGATATCGGAGTCTTTCTTTAGCTTAGCTCTGTTTAGCTTAGCACTGCTGACATAGGGTAAAAGCTATGACCAATCAAGTCTTAACCACAACACAAGCAAGTTTTAACAACAACAGACATACACAATATATCATAACGTACCTTTATAAAAATGCTTTGAGCACACCACCATCGATACAGGTGTGTATTTGAAAGTTATGTTGGGTCTTCTGACTGCTGCAATCAGGCCAGGCGTTACCTCTTAGTTACATCCGAAACGTGTGCTGTGCTGTTCTTCTTCCATGCTGGAAAACGATAAAACCCTATTCCGTGGTTTACCTTTTCTACACGGCGGCTGTGAGAACAACTATTACAGTTTGCAACACAGCAATACTTCCCCATGTCTGCTTTGTGATGATGTCTCCTACGTTGACGTGATCTCAGCGAACTAACGGGTCCTACCCTACCCAGAATGCACTTGGTCAATTCTGCAGACACTACGTAACACTGGCGGGATCAATAGGAGGAGACTTCAGCTTGGTATTAAATCCTGCAACTGACAGGCTCAGTATATCGGGGAATTATCAAAAATGGCAGGCTACTGACACTCTCAAACAATACATGAATGATTTTGGTCTTTGCGACGAATGGCGTTCTCTTTTAACCCTCTTGTTATGTTACGGGTCAAATTGACCAGTTTTAAAGTTTGAACATCTAGGAAAAATAGTTAAAAATATTTTTTCAGTATGAAACTTCTTCTGCTTGCCTTAATTAGTGTAATCAACATATAATATGAAAATGGTTCATCGCACATATTTGCAATCACCCCCTGCATGTTTATATCACATAGATACTGTTTGGGTCAAAGTGACCCAGCAGTCAAACTGGAGGTAAAAGGGTGTCAGAAATGTCAGACTATTTCTTTCTTTGCACCTTATTGCAACATATTTCACACACACACACACACACACACACACACACACACACACACACACACACACACACACACACACACACACACACAGGTGCAGGTGTTATGACTTTTGACGGGAACCATTTATGTTCTCGCGGGAAAACTCCACCCATATTCAGTGGACACTCAACAGGGGAGGGGCAAAACATATAAAGGCTTCTCTCCATGGGAGTCCTACCAACATTACACCATCAGGCAGACCTTTACAAAATGAGCAGCAGAAGCAAAAGGATGACAGTCCAGGAGGCTCTGGGAGCCATCTTTGATCATGACAGTGAAATAGAGGAGGATGTGTCTGAAGATGAAGACTATCTTGAGCTAAATTCTGATTCTAATGATTCTGATTTTGAACCAGATGAGGGAATAGCTATTCCTGTTCCTCCAAGCAAGACATTTATGTCAAAAAATGGTGAAATACATTGGTCTTTATCCCCAAATGTGCGTCAGACAAAACTGTCTGCAGAAAACATAATAAAGACAGTGCCAGGGCCCACTAGGATGGCAGTGACTCATGTGACTGACATCAAGTCAGCTTTTGAGCTGGTCATGCCAGATTCAATACAGAAAATCATTCTGGAAATGACTAATCTAGAAGGGAGGCGTGTTTTTGGGAAGAAGTGGAAGGAGCTGGACAAAACACATTTAGATGCGTATTTGGGGCTCCTCATCTTGGCTGGGGTCTATAAATCGAAGGATGAATCAACAGCCAGTCTGTGGGATGCAGAGACATGAAGGCCGATATTTCGAGCCACAATGTCTCTGGAGACTTTTTGCATTTTCTCCAGAGTAATCTGATTTGATAATCGAGAGACAAGGGCTGGTAGACGGGAGAGAGACAAGCTGGCAGCTATTAGGACAGTGTGGGACAAGTGTGTAGAGCAACTTCCACTACTCTATAACCCAGGCCCTAATATCACAGTACATGAAAGGCTGGTGGCATTCAGAAGTCACTGCCCATTTAGGCAATATATGCCTTCCAAACCAGCTAAATATGGAATAAAAATCTGGGCAGCATGTGATACAAACACCAGCTATGCATTGAACATGCAGGTTTACACTGGAAAGCCGGTTGGAGGAGCCCCGGAGAAGAATCAGGGCACAAGGGTTGTGCTCGACATGGCACAGGGTCTCAAGGGGCACAACATAACCTGTGACAACTTTTTCACAAACTACAACTTGGGTCAGGAGCTTCTGAAGAAAAAGCTCACAATGGTCGGAACTATCCGAAAGAACAGGGCTGAACTCCCTGCAGAGCTGCTGGTAATCAAGAGCAGGACCCCTCAATCTTCCATGTTTGCCTTCACAGACACCACAGCCCTAGTGTCTTACTGCCCCCAAAAGGGAAAAAATGTTGTGCTCATGAGCACTCTGCGCAAAAATGCTGAAATAAGCACAAGAGAGGACCAGAAACCAAGCATGATCCTGGATTACAATGCCACCAAAGGGGGGGTAGACAACTTGGACAAAGTAACAGGGTCCTACAGCACCAAACGAATGACTGCGCGCTGGCCATTGGTCATCTTTTATAACATGATCGATGTATCGGCCTACAACGCATTTGTCATTTGGACTGAGATCTTTCCTGACTGGAATGTTTCAAAGCTGTACAAGCGGCGCATCTTTCTCGAGGAGCTGGGGAAGGCGCTTGTGACACCGCACATCCAATTGAGGGAGCATCTGCCAAGGACCCCAGCCGCTGCAGTCACGGTGAGGGAGATCCAGGAGAGGACTGCACCAAGTACACCAGTGCGTGAGGTAAGTAAGTGTTTGTGTGTATATATAAGTGTATGAGAGTGTGTTGTGTGTGTCTTGGGATCAGCAAAAAGACAGCATAGTAAAGTAATCATGGTCCTCTTGGTTCTAGGTTGCTGCTGAGGGGAAAAGAAAGAGGGAGAGGTGCCAAGTCTGCAGGCCATCTGATGATGTCAAGACAAGCATGACCTGTGCGAAATGTGGAAAATTCATTTGCACAAAGCACAGTGTGAACATGTCACTCATGTGCAGTGTCGACGTAAAGACAGACAGACACACACACCTTGTTCATATTGTGTTATTTTGTTCATTAGTGGTTCACAAACACCTCCTCATGGATCGTCACCTTATCGTGGTGGGGGGGGTTTGCGTGCCCCAGTGATCCCAGGAGCTATGTTGTCCGGGGGCAATTTACCTCTGATAGGGTCTCCCAAGACAAACTGGTCCTGGGTGAAGGGCCAGACTAAGAACGATCCAACAGACTCTCATGATAAATGTATATCAAGGATTCAGTGTACCCCGCCCGGTATGGGGTTACCGGGGCCCCACCCTGGAGCCAGGCCTGGGGGAGGGGCTCGAAGGCTAGCATCTGGTGGCCGGGTTTCCACCCATGGGACCTGGCCGGGCTCAGCCCGAAGGAGTTACATGGGTCCGCCCTCCAGTGGGTTCACCACCTGCAGGAGGGATCATGGGGGTCCGGTGCTATGTGGATTAGGTGGTGGTCAAAGGCGGAGACCTTGGCGGACTGATCCCAAGCTTTCTAAACTGGCTTTTGGTACGTGGAATGTCACCTCTCTGGTGGGGAAGGAGCCTGAGCTGGTGTACGAGGTTGAGCGATACCGGCTAGATATAGTCGGCCTCACCTCAACACACAGCTCCGGTTCCGGAACCAGTCTCCTGAAGAGGAGCTGGAGCTTGGCCTTTTCTGGAGTTGCCCCGGGCGAGAGGCGACGAGCAGGGGTGGGTATTCTTGTATCGCCCCACCTTGCTGCCTCTATATTGGAGTTTTCCCCGGTGGACGAAAGGGTTGCTTCCCTGCGCCTTCGGGTTGGGAAACGGGTCCTGACCATCATCTGTGCCTATGCACCAAATGATGTTTCAGAGTACCCACCCTTTTTGGAGTCTGTGACTGGAGTGCTGGAGGGTACTCCTCCTGGAGACTCCATTGTCCTACTGGGGGACTTCAATGCGCATGTGAGCAACGACAGTGAAACCTGGAGAGGGGTGATTGGGAGGAACGGCCTGCCCGATCTGAACCCGAGTGGTGTTCAGTTATTGGACTTCTGTGCTAACCACAGTCTGTCCATAACGAACACCATGTTCAAGCATAAGGGTGTCCATATGTGCACCTGGCACCAGGACACCCTAGGTCGCAGGTCGATGATCGATTTTGTTATCGTATCATCAGACCTGCGACCGTATGTCTTGGACACCCGAGTAAAGAGAGGTGCAGAGCTGTCAACTGATCACCACCTGGTGGTGAGCTGGATCCGATGGCAGGGGAGGAAGCCATTCAGACCTGGTAGACCCAAACGTATAGTGAGGGTGTGCTGGGAGCGTCTGGCTGAGGCCCCTGTCCGCGAGGTCTTCAACTCCCACCTCTGGAAGAACTTCAACCACATTCCGAGGGAGTCTGGAGACATGGAGTCTGAATGGGCCATGTTCTCCACCTCTGTTGTTGAAGCGGCAGCCCAGAGCTGCGGCCACAAGGTGGTCGGTGCATCTCGTGGTGGCAACCCCCGAACCAAGTGGTGGACACCAGTGGTGAGGGTGGCCATTAAGCTGAAGAAGGAGTCCTATCAAGCTTGGTTGGCTTGTGGGACTCCCGAAGCAGCTGAGGTGTACCGGCAGGCCAAGCGGAGTGCAGCTCGGGTGGTTGCTGAAGCAAAAACGCGGGTATGGGAGGAGTTCGGTGAGGCCATGGAACAAGACTTTCGGTCGGCTTCAAAGAGATTCTGGCAAACTGTTCGGCGGCTCAGGAGGGGAAAGCAGCTCCCCGTCCACACTGTGTATGGTGCGGATGGGACACTGTTGACTTCAACTGGGGATATCGTCGGGCGGTGGAAGGAATACTTCGAGGATCTCCTCAATCCCACTGATACGCCTTCCACAGAGGAAGCAGGGTTTGGGGATGAGGGGGATGACTCGCCTATCACAGGGGCTGAGGTCGCCAAGGTGGTTAAAAATCTCCTTGGTGGCCGGGCCCCGGGGGTGGACGAGATTCGCCCTGAGTACCTCAAGGCCCTGGATGTTGTTGGGTTGTCATGGTTGACACGCCTCTGCAACATTGCGTGGAGGTCGGGGGCAGTGCCTTTGGCATGGCAAACCGGTGGTGGTTCCTCTCTTCAAAAAAGGGGACCGGAGGGTGTGCTCCAACTTTAGAGGGATCACAGTCCTCAGCTTCCCTGGGAAGGTCTATGCCAAGGTACTGGAGAGGAGAGTCTGGCCGTTGGTCGAACCTCGGATTCAGGAGGAGCAATGTGGTTTTCGTCCTGGCCGTGGCACATTGGACCAGCTCTTTACCCTCTCGAGAATTCTCGAGGGTTCGTGGGAGTTTGCCCAACCAGTTTACATGTGTTTTGTGGACTTGGAGAAGGCATTTGACCGCGTCCCTCGTGGATTTTTGTGGGGGGTGCTTCGGGAGTATGGGGTATCAGGCTTGTTGTTACGAGCTATTCGGTCTCTGTACGACCGTTGTGAGAGTTTAGTTCGTATTGCCAACACTCGGTCGGAGTCATTCCCAGTGAGAGTTGGACTCCGCCAGGGCTGCCCTTTGTCACCGATCCTGTTCATAATTTTTATGGACAGGATTTCTAGGCGCAGCCAGGGAATGGAGGGTGTCATGCTTGGTGACCACAGGATCTCATCTCTGTTGTTTGCAGATGATGTTGTCCTGTTGGCTTCATCCAGCAATGACCTACAGCTCTTGCTGGGACGGTTTGCCGCTGAGTGTGAAGCGGCTGGGATGAGAATCAGCACCTCCAAGTCCGAGTCCATGGTCCTCAGCCGGAAAAAGGTGGATTGTCCTCTCCGGGTTGGGGACAGGCTCCTGCCCCAAGTGGAGGAGTTTAAGTATCTTGGGGTCTTGTTCACGAGTGAGGGGAAAATGGAGCGAGAGATCGACAGACGGATTGGAGCAGCATCTGCAGTGATGCGGACGTTGTACCGGTCTGTTGTGGTGAAGAGGGAGCTTAGTTCTAAGGCAAAGCTGTCGATTTACCAGTCAATCTACGTTCCTACTCTCACCTATGGTCACGAGCTTTGGGTAATGACCGAAAGAACGAGATCGCGGATACAAGCGGCTGAAATGAGCTTTCTCCGTAGGATTGCTGGACTCACCCTCAGAGATAGGGTGAGGAGCTCAGTCATCCGGGAGAGGCTCAGAGTAGAACCGCTGCTCCTCCACATTGAAAGGAGTCAGTTGAGGTGGTATGGGCATCTGATTAGGATGCCTCCTGGATGCCTCCCACTTGAGGTGTTTCAGGTACGTCCCACTGGGAGGAGACCCCGGGGCAGACCCAGGACTCGGTGAAGAGACTATGTCTCCCAGCTGGTCTGGGAACGCCTTGGTATCCTCTCTGAAGAGCTGGAGCAGGTGGCTGGGGAGAGGGAAGTCTGGGCTTCTCTGCTTGAACTGCTGCCTCCGCGACCCGGACCTCCGGAAAAGCGGTAGAAGATGGATGGATGGATGGATGGATGGATGGTTCACAAACAGTGCATGTATGTAAAACAAAATTTAAATGTTATGTTTCAATGTTATGTTTTATATGTTGGTCTTTCAAAAGTAATAAAGTGGTGAAACATTAAAAAAAGTTTGAACATGTTTTTTTTTTTATGAAAAACAAGTGAATTATCCTAATTGAACCATTACCTATTAGAGGTAGGGAATACCAATGCACTAAATATTGATAGAATAGTTAGTTATGGATTTAGTAATGAAATATTAACAATGTTAGGATTTTTTTGGTTTTGGACATCTTTTGGATAATTAAACATGCACCAGGTCAAATTGACCAGGGAACACCATTGTTGTTCCTGACAAATGAACATACTGAACAGGAGGGTTAATAGGTTTTAATACAATTGCTGAAAATAAGCCCCCTCCCCCACAGGCCAGTCACAAGGATGTCACACTCCCAGAAAGGCTCAATGACTTTTATGCACGTTTTGAAGTTGGAAATGGCAGCAATAATGATGAGGTACAGGCACCTCTATCATCATCATCATCATCCACTGAGCAGACATTTCAGGTGACAGCTGCCCAGGTTAGAAGAGTCTTTGCCAGGGTTAATTCACGCAAAACAGCAGGACCTGACAGCATTCCTGGGTGTGTGGTGAGGGAGTGTGCTCAACAGCTGAAAGATGTCTTTGCAGACATCTTTAACACCTCCCTCTCTCAGGGTGTTGTGCCCACCTTCCTGAAGAGCGCCATCATAATCCCCGTGCCAAAGAAACTAAACCCTGACTGTCTTAATGATTTTTGTCCTGTGGCATTAACACCAATAGTGATGAAATGTTATGAACGGCTTGTTTTGCAGCACATTATTGCTGCAGTGGCGGCAATGGCGCAATTGCAGCAATAATTGATTGCAATGGCGGTGCACATAGTTGCAGCGGCTAAATGGTTCACCAGTTGGAGCGGTATTTGGATATGTTTTTTTTTGTTTTACGTGTTTGTTTTGTGCACATTTTGCCGAGCGAATATCACCTATAGCCGGCATGATATTCTGAAGATCGGAATATGCTATGAGGGGAAAATAACAAGTGAGTTTCTCCGCTTACATAAGATCCCGGTGGAAGTAGCGAGGAGTCCAGGCTCCCCGTGGATTACCATCCCAGCGGGGACGATGCCCAGGCGGCGGAGGGAGAGGAAGCAGAAGCAGGGCCGTAGAGCCGGCGTGCTAGTAAGGCTATGGAAACAGCCATTCAAACCTCCGCTTCCCAGCCTTTTCCTCTCAAACGCCAGATCTCTCATGAACAAGATGGAGGAGCTAAGGTTACAGATTAAGGTAAACAACTGTGCCAGGGATGCATGCATTCTTCTTATCACTGAGACCTGGCTTCAATCATCTATCCCGGACTCGGCTATCAAGCTAGCGGGGTACTCTACACAGCGCTATGACCGAACAGCGGATTCTGGTAAGAACAGAGGAGGAGGGCTCTGTGTGTACGTTAATAACAGCTGGTGTACTAACTCAGTGATCATGGAAAGTCACTGCTCACTGGACATAGAGTATCTGACTGTTAAGTGCAGACCTATTTATCTCCCGAGGGAGTTTACTGTAGTTTTGGCAACGGCTGTGTACATTCCACCGGATGCTAATGCTAACTTAGCTATCAGATTGCTACATGCTAGCATTAGCCATACACAGAGTATTTACCCTGACGCCGTGCAAGTTAAAGCGGGGGATTTCAATCATGCAGACTTAAAGGCAGCACTCCCTAAATTCCATCAGCATGTCAAGTGTGCTACTAGGGGAGTGAACACTCTGGACAAGGTTTATTCAAACATCAAACTGGGCTATAGGGCTAGACCATTACCACATCTGGGCCAGTCTGACCATCTGTCCATGCTATTAATTCCTGCATACGCCCCTCTCAGGAAAACTGCTCCCATCATCTCTAGGACTGTTGCCACATGGTCGGAGGATGCTTCCCAGCAGCTGCAGGATTGCTTCGATAGGACAAATTGGGAAGTCTTTGAACATCAGGACTTGGAGCTGTTCACAGATAGTGTGCTGTGCTATATTAAGAATTGCATAGACACTATCACAGTGAACAAACGGATCCGCATCTTCCCTAACCAGAAGCCCTGGATGAACCGGGGTCCAAGAACACCAAGCCCGACGCTCTGTCTAGACAGTTCTCCTTGGATGCCACTGAGGCACCGTCACATCCTGTGGCGTCCCTTTCATGAATCATGGGTGCCCTCTCGTGGAGCGTCAAGGAGCGGGTCAGAAGAGCGCAGGAGACCAAGCCCGACCCAGGTGGGGGGCCAGCGGGAAAGATGTTTGTGCCCTCTGCCGTCCGGGGCGAAGTCACTGATTGGGTCCACTCCTCCAAGCTCCTGTGCCACCCAGGGGTGGCACGTACAGTGGCTCTGCTACAGAGGACCTTCTGGTGGCCATCCCTTCGGAAGGATGTGGGGGAGTACGTTCGAGCCTGTCCCCAGTGTGCCACCTGTAAGACGTCCTCCTCTCCCCCGGCAGGGTTGCTCCACCCCCTTCCCATCCCTGGCAGACCTTGGTCTCACGTGGCATTGGACTTTGTCACCGGCCTTCCTCCTTTGCTGGACAACACAGTCATCCTGATGATCGTGGACAGATTTTCCAAGGTGGCCCACTTCGTTCCCCTACAGGGTCTCCCCACAGCCAAGGAGACTGCGGACCTGCTCGTCCTCCACGTGGTGCGGCTCCACGGCATCCCGCTGGACATCGTGTCCAATCGTGGTCCCGTTTGTCTAGCGGGTGTGGCGTGCCTTCTGTAATCTGATTGCTGGGGTCTTTCTGCAACTGTGGGGGTTCCCCCCTACAGTTGATAGTGCTATGAGATGACTGTTGTTGTGAAATGGCGCTATATAAATAAAGTTGAATTGAATTGATTTGTAAGAGTATTGGGGCCACGGTAAGCCTGTCTTTGGGGTACCACCCCCAGAGCAACGGCCAGTGTGAGCACGTTAATCAAGAACTGGAGGCAGCGCTACGGTGCGTCACCACCTCCGACCCAGCATCCTGGAGCTCCTACCTGCCGTGGGTCGAATAAGCGCACAACACCATGGTCTCCTCTGCCACAGGGCTGTCCCCATTCGAGGTCTCTCTGGGCTACAATCCCCCGCTGTTCCCGGAGGAGGAGGAAGACACCGCGGTGTCCTCCATTCAGGCCCATATGAGGCGCTGTCGTGTCGCCGGCTGTGGAGGGCCACTCAGGCTGCGCTTCTGTGCACGGCGGACCGAAACACCACCATTGCCAACTGCCGCAGGACTCCAGCCCCACCCTACTGGGTCGGGCAGCAGGTATGGCTATCCACTAGAAACATTAATCTCAAGGCCGAGTCCAAGAAGCTGTCTCAGCTTTTTATTGGGCCGTTTTCCATTACATATATTGTGAATCCTATCTCTGTACGTCTGGCTCTCCCTCCTCCCTCCGCATTTGTCCCACCTTTCACATATCTCAGGTCAAGCCATTCGTCTCCAGCCCTCTGTGCCCCCCTCCCAAGACGCCAACCCCACCGGTACTGATCGATGGTGACCCCGCATGGAGAGTCAACTCCATCCTGGACGTCCAACGCTGGGGTCGTGGCCTCCAGTACCTGGTGGAGTGGGAGGGCTATGGTCCTGAATGGCGGTCCTGGGTGCATCCTTCCTTTGTGATGGATCCACAACCCATCAGGGACTTCCACCGGATGCACCCGGGCAGGTTGGATCAGCCGCCAAGAGGCGTCCCGTAGGGGGGGGAGTACTGTCATGATCCGCTCTGCGTGCCTTCTGCCCTAGTTATCTCCACAGCTGCGCGCACACCTGTTCTTCCTATCTAGCGGCCTATTTAAGCAGCGCTGCCCTCTGGCCTGCACGGAGACGTCAACGCTCCCATGATCTGGCAAGACCTCTTCTCCTACGCGACTCATCCTGCTTTGGAGTTCCGCCTCCTCTGCTTTGTCCTTCTCAGCACTTCTCCTGGGAGTTTGAACTCCCCACTGGCAAGTAAGCCATCATCTTTTCCTGCACTCTCTGTTCCCCTCCATCTCCCCTGTGTACAGGTGGAAGCCTCCTGGCGGCGGACTTCCTCCTCCTAGCAGCGGACCTGAGCACAGCCTGCACCTTTCCTATACAGTACAGCCTGCACCTCACCTACACTGTACAACTTGCACCTCTTCACCTCGTTGGCAGCGGCGGCTTTGACACGGAGCAACTGGACTGGAGCCGCAGGAGTTCTTCAGTGCCGCAGCTCTCCTGCCTACTTGTAAGACAGCACATTCTCTGGTACGATCCTCCATACCTCAAACACTCATCCATCTGTCTGTGTTTCCTCCATCGGAACGGTGCTCTGCTCGCCCTGCTGCTACACTCCTACACGCACGCACGCACACACCCACACTCACACTTCTTATAATAAAAGATAATTGTTTTTATTCTGAGTCCTCAACTGTTCCTGGGTCACCCAATCATGTCAGTGTTATTGCGACTAAATCACATTACCCTTTTAAAAACAATACAAGACGACCTTACGCATTGGACGACATTACCTATATCACTAATGGGAAGAGTCACAACCATTAAAATGATGGTCCTTC
The DNA here is from genome assembly GCA_020510985.1 of Pholidichthys leucotaenia. Taxonomy (NCBI): domain Eukaryota; kingdom Metazoa; phylum Chordata; class Actinopteri; order Cichliformes; family Pholidichthyidae; genus Pholidichthys; species Pholidichthys leucotaenia. The sequence continues at coordinate 369,962,636 of CM035842.1, read as the reverse complement.
CTAAAATCAACTATTTATTCTCATTGATTCCTACCCAACCATCTATGGCCTGGTTTAAGGCTCTAGACTCAAATATAAGTACATTTTTATGGAAGGATAAACCATCATGGATCAGTTTGAAAACTCTTCAGAAAGCAAGAGTGTGGAGGTTTAGATTTACCAATTTTTTAAAATTATTTCTTAGCCTATAGACTGCAGTTTGTTTCTAAATGGACAAAATCAACCTCACTAGGAAACTCATGGTTAGATGTTGAGCAGGCTCTCTGTGGGTCGATAAATATCTAAATATCTCTATACCTTTTATGAGTCCCTGTATCAAACACCATGACTGTTTTAAAAGCATTAACATCAGCTCCTCTCTGATAGCCTGGTGGAATTTTTTTTAAAAATAACAGGGTCTTCACTTGTCCCTTGCAAACTCACGCCCATTTGGATTAATCCTGATAACTTGCAACAAAAGAGGACATTAAACTTTCCACTGTGGTATGAGAGAGGAATAAAAAACTTAAAGCATCTTATTCGAGTTGGAAATTTTATCCAATTTCAGGAACTAGTGTCACAGTATGACATCAGTGATAAAATGTTTCTTGAATACCAACAGCTTAAATCCATAATAAAAGCAAGATTCAATCTTAATCAGACAGATTTAGAGGTATCAGTTAAGGTGGCAGAGTTTCTAAATCTTTCTTCCCCTAAATTGATATTGAAAATATATGGACTATTATCAAAACTGGATGAGTCAGTATCTCTTCCAAAATCAAAATTGGAGACAGACTTATAGATCAATAAGGATGAAAGCTTCTGGACACAAATATGACACTTTTAAAATGACTAAAAACTCTAATTTACAACTCGTACAGTACAAAGTTCTACATAGAACTGATTAAACAGGACAAAGGATGTCAAAAATGGGCCCGAGCCACATAAATATCTGCTCCCACTGCACCAGCAATGTCCCGGATAGTTATATGCATGCTATGTGGTCCTGTGCACCAATCCAAAAGTTCTGGCAGAAGACATGTGAAGACTTATTGCCATGGCTTGGGTATTGTATCCCATCCTCACCCACACTATGCATATTAGGTGATTTTAGTGAAATTAATATAGAGGCAAGAATGTCACACATGGTTCTCGCTGCCTTATGCATTGCAAAGAAAACTATCCTCATGAACTGAAAATCAAGAAATAATCTGTGTACAACTCACTATAATAACTTAGTATCAGACTATATTAGCCTGGAGAGAATGTCTGCCTCCTCAAATAACCAATTGGCTTAATTTAATTCTCTCTAGTCCCCGCTTATTAATTCGCTTTCTTTGGCACCTCTGGCGGCTGGCTGCAGCCTGACCACAAGGGGTTTCTGTGACCCACTGGGGCCGGTGTAGGTGGAACCTGTTCTGGGGTGGCTGTGTGTCTGGCCTGGGGGGGTTGGTGGGGGTGGGCCGGGGTGGTTGGCCATGTCCCCCGGGTGGCTGGCCTTGCCTCCTGGGAGGGGCTGGGTCTGGCCCTGAGCTCCTGGTGCTGGGGGCGGGGGGGATCCCCCTCTGGGTTGGGGTTGGGTGTTCGCCGATGGTGTGGGCCGGCTGCCGCGTCCTTGCACGGTGGGGTCGTGCCCTCCCTGGGGCCCTGGCAGCACTCTGGGACTGGTGCCTGCATCCTAGGGGGTCGCCTTTCTCGTCTTCCATGGCCTGCGGATATGGGTGTGCGTGTGTGTGTGTGTGTGTGTGTGTGTGTGTGTGTGTGTGTGTGCGCAAATACAGGTGCTCGTGAGTGTGCGTGTGAGTGGGTTAGTGTGTGTGTGCAGGTGTGGATGTGGGTGTGTGCGTGTGTGTGTGTTGTGTGTGGGCATGTGGGGTTGTGTGTGGGTGTAGGTGGGTATGTGTGATGTGAGTGTGTGTGCACATGAGAGTGGGTGGATGTGTGGGGGTTGAGGATGTGTGTGTGGGAATCTTGTTGGGTGGCAGGTGTGGGGTGGGCCATCTGGTGGCCTGGGGGTTGGCGATTCAGGGCCTGCTCATCCCGGCCATCCTGCCATTGTGTCACGGGGCAGGCACTTTGTCACATCGCCTCTGGTGTCTTGCGCCAGGTGTGTGTGGGTGGTCGGGGGGGGTCATTGGTGCGGGTTGGCGGCCATGTAGCTGTCGGTTTGCTTTGAGGTGGCTGTGGCAGTGGGGCAGCCTTGCTGCTGTCGGTGTGTGTCTGAGGTGGGTGGCTGGTGGGCTTGTGGTGGGTGCTTGGGGTTGTTGCTTGGCATGTGGGGTGCCGTATGGGTATGGCCCATTGTTCATTATTGTTATTATTGTGGTTGTGTATGTTTGTGTGTGCAAGATGAGTTGGAGTGGATGTGGGTGTGGCTGCTCCAACATGTTAGTGGTGCTGGAAGCACCTGGGTGTGACACTGGTGGGTCCTGGGCTGCTCGGCCTGGTGGCCCCCATCCTGGGTTGAGATTTGGGGGCAGTGGGTGGGATCCTGAACCAGTTTGCGAGATGGCTTCTGAGGGGTGGGGGGGCCTCTTGGACCGCCTCCCTCCCAGTCTTTTTGGAACATACACTTTCTTGGATACACTTAGGGTTTTAGGGTGGGAGTGTGCTGCACTTTGTCGGTGAAGGGGATCCCTCTGCTGTGCAGTGGGGCTGCCCTCATCTTATTTTTAATTGCATTTTAGACACTGAGGCCTTGGGGGGATGGGAGCTAGTGGTGCTCCAACCACGGTCCCCCCAATTTTAACTTCACTCTGGAAGTTCACACACATGCACACAATCACATCATACTACTAGCACACACCTATCATGATCTGTGTGTGGGGGGGTGGGGGTCTTCCCCCACCCCTGTTCCCCTCCTTCTGCCAGGGGCCTTGGGGCCCGGCGGTAGGCCTGGGACCTGTCATGTTGTCAAAATCCCTGGGTGCTGCCGAATGAACAGAGGCGAGCAAGGGAGTGAGAGAGTGATTGAACAAGAGCGTAAGCAAGAGTGAGGGAGTGATGAGTGGAGATGATGATGGTGGGTCAGTTTTGTGTGGCACTTTGTGTGTTAAGTGGCATCTCAGATTGCCTACGGTGGTCCGTTGATCAGTCACTTGGGTGGGTGCTGGGGGTGCTGTCTGCTTCTGTGGCCGCAGCCACCCTGGGGTGGGTCGGCAGGGGCTAGCTTCTGGCCTGTGCCAGCGGTCTCCCCGGCCACTCCCGGGTACTGGTGCACGTACATGCTTGCTGCATCCCCATCGCAGTCGCCCTAAGTAATAAGGGTGAATGAGGGTGGGTCAGTGTGTTGGGGAGAGCACAGATGGATGTGAGTCGGTTGGAGTGAGAGTGAGAGTGCGTGGATGGGTGAACATGAATGAGTGTGAGTGACCCTGAGGGTGATTGGGAGCGAGATTGAGCAGGTACAGGAGTGAGAAAGAATGGGTGGCTCCAGGAGTGCAAGTGTGGGATTGTGTGGGGGAGAGGGTGAGAGTGCAGGAGTGAGTGAGTGCATTTGGGTGCGTATGAAAGCTTGAGTGTGTGAATGTGTGGGAATGGGTGTGTCTGCTAGTCGGGAGGTGCTGGATTGAGTGTGTAGTGCCTCTTGGCTGTGTGGGCTTCTCTGGATGGGGGGGGGGGCTTCTTTGGACGTGGGGTTCCCCGAGGTGTGCAGCGATGGTGCTGGGGGACACTGTGGGGGTGCTTGGGGGGGTTCGCGCCAGGGGTGCGGGCCGGTCTCCGGCCCGGGGGGTGGGGCGCTGGTCTCCCGGCACCAGGGGCCCAGGGGCTGGCGTTGGCCCCACTGGGGGTGCAGGGGGTCGGCATGCCCGGGGGCGTAGGCCCGCCGCGCTGGCCACTTGGCACCCTGGCCTCCACCGGCCGTCCCTCCTGGCACAAATGCCTGGCTTTCCTGGGTCTTGTTGGCCTTGGACATTTGTACCCTGTGGGGGTTGGTGGCATTGCCTTGAATGCTTGGGGTTTCTGTGGAGGGAAGAGCTGCTGCGACCTGCCGCCCTCTTCGTATGTTCCCTGACAAACAACTCACACGCACACACTAATTTTGCATGCGCTCTCATATACACGCATACGGATGCACATACACAAATGTCTTCTCTTTAACAGGTGCACATACCAGACTTGTGTTTAGACCTCTTCGGTGGATGAAGCAGTCTGTCTTCTGTTTGTTTTAGTTGTTTGATTGTTTGTCTTTTTTGTCTGTTCCTCTCCCCACACTTCCCTTCCCCATTCCCCATCCTGTCGGGTCCTTCATGGGTGAAATAATTTAAATAAAGTATTAAAAGTTATTACAAGAGGCGTTTACAACAATATATAGTACATAGATTGGTACTGGATAAAGCTCTTTTTGGCAAAGTAAATCTGCTTTGGCACAATAAGGGTAGCAGATTTCTGTTCTGCATACCTAGCTGCCTGACAGCACAAGGGGGAACCCCCCCCCCCCCCATGAATGTAGAGTATCAGTCCACACAGATAAAGATATCACACTGCTTACAAAATATGGCCTGAAAGCAAAAATATTTGTGTAAAACAGAGGGAAAGGGCACAGACTCATAGTTGAATTCTGAAGCCATGTCTTTCTGAGATAGGATATAGTATCTAACAAATTCAGATCTGTAACATGTACTATGATGATTATTTCTGTAAATAAATTGTTTATTTGATCATACCTAATGTGCCCTATTTTGGAGATATTAAAGGCAAGGAAAGACAAGTTTATTTGTTTAGCACATTTCGTGTACAAGACAATTCAAAGTGTTTTACATAAAAACATTAAAGCATTATAGCAATTTGCAAAAGGAATGCATAAGAATTTAAAAGCAAACTCAAAAGTAAATTAAAGAGAATCAAAAGCAGGCTAAACTAGAATATAACAGAAATAAAAATTTACAGTGCATTGTAGGAGATTAACAATTGTTCTACTGAAAGGCCTCGGCAAAGGGGAAAGTTTTTAACCTGGATTTAAAGCAGCTGAGAGTTTCAGCAGCCCTGATGCTTTCTGGGAGTTTGTTCCATATGTGAGGGGCATAAAACTAAATGCTGCCTCACCTTGTTTGGTTCTAACTCTGGGCATAGATAGTAGGCCTAACTCTGATGATCTGAGGGCTCAGGGTGGTTCATAATGGACTAGCAGATCTGAAATGTATTTTGCCCCTAAATCATTGAGAGCTTTATAAACCAACAGCAGTATTTTGAAGTCTATTCTTTGACTGACAGGAAGCCAGTGTAAAGATCCGAGAACTGGAGTTATATGATCTACTTTCTTGGTCTTAGTGAGGACACGAGCTGCAGCATTCTGAACCAACTGCAGCTGTCTGATGAACTTTTTAGGGAGACCTGTGAGGACAGCGTTATAGTAGTCCAGTTTGCTGAAGATAAATGCATGGACAAGTTTTTCTAGATCCTGCTGATACATTAGACCTCTAATCCTCACTATGTTCTTTAAGTTATAATAGGCTGATTTCACTACTGTCTTAATGTGGCTATTAAAATTCAGGTCTGAGTCCAGAACCACACCCAGATTTCTGGCTTGGCTGTTGGTTTTTAGCATCATTGACTGAAGCTGAGTACTAACTTTGAGTCTTTCTTCTTTGGCTCCAAAAACTATTATTTCGGTTTTGTCTTGGTTTAACTGAAGAAAGTTCTGGCACAGCCACTCTTTAATTTGACCAATGCATTTGATCAGGGTTTTAATTGGGCCACAGTCTCCTGGTGAGACGGTTATATTGATTTGTGTATCATCTGCATAATTATGGTAGTATATTTTGTTAGTTTTTTTTATGATTTGAGCTAGTGGGAGCAATTAGATGTTGAAAAGCGAAGATCCCAAAATGGAACCTTAGGGAACTCCACAGGTTATTTTTGTTCACTCGGATTAAACACTTTCCATGTCCTATTCATTTTTATGGAGAAATGTCTGCCTTCTGCCCTTTACATGCACGCACACATCTGCAAAGAAACAGAAACCTATACTGTATATAGACATCTAAGTATTGATCCAAACTAGGGCAGGATACAAATATAAATGCATCTAGAAGCCCTCACAGAGTGTAAACCTCCATGAATGCAGCTCATTCTGCATATCTACAAGAAGATCCTGTTTACATTAAAGTTTCTCACTATTTTTATGCACAGTAGGTTGCAAAGTAGGTGCACGTGCATAAAGTATTATTGAGTGACCAGATCTTATGCCACAAGATTTTGCAATATTTAAATGTGATAAAATAATTTGATGTTCCATTTGTAGAAAAGAGTTCAGATAACAAGTTCATCACTCATACACGGACATTTCAAAGATGAACCTGCATTGGTTTGCATTTTATGTGTTGAGTTAAATAGGACTGTTTTTCGAGTCACATATTTCATCACTGAAGTTTTCTCAAAAGTAGTTTTAAAATATCTTATGAACCAAACGTTTTGCATTGTCCCATCTCGTGCATTAAGTGCATTGTCTGTGACAGATAATGCTTACATAAATGCAAGGATGAACTTGAGAAAAGCACTTTTTTAAATCAAATATTAAATACCTTAAATGCTGCGAGACAATAAATAATGCTGCAAAAATCAGTTGCTTCTCGAGGGACTCCCTCCTAGTGTGGCATGTCATTTACATCTTAGTTCATAGGGGAAAGTTCTGCTCCTCTCCTAAGCCTTTTTTTTTACTCTGTGGTGACACATGAAGCAGCTGCCTTCCACCTTGTAGCACATGTCCAGAGTAGAACAAACAACTGCTGCCACCAGCTGCAGTCAAACTCAGGGCATGAGAAAGTGAAAAGAAGGCTCATCCACGACTAGACCAGTCTAACTGTAGTGATACAAGTGGGCGCAGAAGCAGCAGATGGACTCCAAAAAACAATGAGGGGTTTAGCTCCTGAACTGGAAGCAGCAAACACTGCTCTCTGCCTTTGTGAATCTGGGTCACGACCCAGATCACCATCCAAACATAATCACTTCTAAGTTAGAGCAAGCTGCACCTCTGGTACATTTCTTACAGTGCTGTGAAAAAAGTATTTGCCCCTTCCAGATTTCTTATATTTTTGCATATTTTTCACACTTAAATTTTTCAGATCAAACAAATTTTAATATCAGACAAAGATAACCTGAATAAATACAAAATGCAGTTTTCAAATGATGATTTCATTTATTAAAGAAAAAAATATATCCAAACCTACCTGGCCCTAAGTGAAAATATGTTTGTCCCAATTGTTATATCATGGATTAACTGTGATTAACCACATTTTTTTGAAAGCTGAGTTCAATTTCAGAAGCAACACCCAAGCTTGATTACTGCCAGACTTGTTGAATAAAGAAATCACTTAAATAGAAACTGTCTGACAACCTGAAGTAGGCTAAACAATCTCAAAAAGCAACACATCCCACTGTGATCTAAAGAAATTCAAGAACAGATGAAAAACAAAAACCCAGAACAACGTCTAAAAAACTGCAAGCCTCAATTGCCTCAGTTTGGACACTGGTCCACGATGGAACAATAAGAAAGAGACTGGGAAAAAATGGCATCCATGGGAGAGTTCCAAGATAAAAACTGCAGCTGGACAAAAAGAACACAAAGACTTGTCTCACATTTGCCAGAAAACATCTAGATGATCCTCAAGACTTTTGGGAAAATTTTCTGGGGACTGATGAAACAAAAGTTGAACTTTTTGAAAGACATGCGTCCTGTATTATCTGGCATAAAACTAACACAGAATTTCATAAAAAGAACACCGTATCAACAGCCAAACATGGTGGTGGTAGTGTCATGATCTGCTTTATTGCTTCAGGACCTGGACAACTTGCCCTAATTGACAGAACCATGAATTTTTCTCTCTACCAAAAAATCCTGAAGGAGAATGTCTGGCCATCAGTTCATGAAGCCCTCCAATGTGACTGAATTTAAACAATTCTGAACAGAAAACTGGGTCAAAATTCCTCAACAGTGATGCAAAAGACTCATTGCCTGTTGTTGGCACAACCAATTATTAGGTTTAGGGGGCAGTTAGGTGGCAATTACTTTTTCACATAGGGCCTGGTAGGTTTGGATAGCTTTGTTTCTCTTAATAAATGAAATCATCATCTAAAAACTGCATTTTGTATTTACTCAGGTTATCTTTGTCTAATATTAACATCTGTTTGATGATATAAAACATTCAGGTGTAACAAATATGCAAAACTATAAGAAATCAGGAAGGGGGTAAATACTTTTTCACAGCACTGTACGTAATCCCATGGTGTGCTTTTTGTCTAATGCTACTACTATCAGAAAGACAAAGACTGGCAGAAACAGAAGTTGCACATGACCTGCCTGCCCTATAGCTGTGACGAGTTCAGCACCATGGACAGCAACTGCTTTATAGCTTTTTCCTCACCATAGTGTTTCCTGGAAATGTTGTGGACATATTTTTTAGTAACCAAAGTGGGTAAACTAAATAGAAATGTATTTGCCTTGATAGGCAGGTTGTGCATGCACAATAGTTAACTCTGAATAAGTTGGAACTTATCCAGTGCATTTACTGTCCCGTCTCTTGTCCTACACTCACAAATGACTTGTGGCATATAAACATCAATCAATGTGATTTTCTTTGATTTACAATATTGAACTTTTATGTCTTCAGATTGCTTAGAATTGAGATAAATATATTGTGAAAACATTTTATTTGGGATCTTTAGGCACCATTTTAAAATGAGATTAAGGTAAAGGTCAAGCCAGCTTTATTGTCATTGAATCCATACAGCCAATCATGTACAGTACAACGAAATTACATTTCTCTTATTTACAATATTAATCACATCTAGAATCAGAGGGGTCGCTGCCATGCAAGGCGCCACCACAAATTTCCCTCCTCCGTTCCATTATTGCTGAGCACCAAGCTGGATGGCAGGAAGTTCCGCTTTTATATGGTCTTCGGCATGACCCGGCCGGGATTTGAACCCATGCCTCCCGGGTGTGGGACGGATGCTCTACCAACTAGGCCACCACTCCGGTGGTTTAGATGACTCTAAAAAATAATTTATAAATAGGTTATTAATTAGGATATAAACTATTAAAAAAACATTAACAAGAAATTATCACTAGTGATGGTCCAGTTGTGAAATTTTTGGCCAATACCAATAGCTAAAGTAACAATCTGGCTGATAGCCAATAGAAATATGCATTATCATAAACGGCTGAAATGTTAAAGCAATTCAACCCTTCATCAGACCATATTTGAAAGCATAAATTCAATCACACAAATGCCTCAAAAAACTTTTATTACACTGGTCAACACCAAATTTATTGTCTAAGTTTTTTTTTTTTTTTTTTAGCTGATTTAGGACAATTTTGATGTGCTGAATCCAAAAGTCACATTGGTTTTGCTCAATCAGGTCAACTTTTTGAACTATGGCCACATGTTTTCTTACGTTTTTGTTTATATGTATGGGTATTTTTTCTTTATATGATGCAAAATTCTTTTTTATTTCTTGAAATTCTCTGAATTTTGAACAATGATGACATAACATTCAATTTACATGTACTTTTTTTAAAAAATATTTTATTTACAAATTTTAACAGGCTCATATATAAACACACAGACATACAAAAACATAAACAGACACATACTAAAACCAGTAATCACAAAAAAATTAAAAAAATACACATATGTATATATACGTATATGCACATACACATATACAAATTACACGTATATATAATAAATCTGCCAGTGTCGCATTGTTGTGTCACCAGGTGGCCATAGGTGCCCATTCATTAACGTTGACTTAACTCAAACCTTTAGGACTTGCAATTATCAAAGTAATTGATAAAGGGGCCCCAAATATCAAAGAATTTTTGCAATGAGTTGTTTCTTATATACCTGAGTCTTTCCATCTGTATAATGTTCATCATGTCCATCAACCATTGATGAAAAGATGGAGAGGAAGTGGCTTTCCACTCCTTCAAAATAAGTCTCTTGGCAACAGTCATGCCCAACATCAATGACTGTTGCATAGATTTGCAAAGACGTTGAATAAGTTGGGAACAGCCAAAGATAGCAAAAACTGCATCCAGGGGAAGAGTGATTTGATAAACCGTAGAATACCAATCAAACACTCTAGACCATAAGTCTAAAAGCAAGGAACAGAACCAAAAAGCATGGGACAATGTACCCACTGACATTTGACATCTGTCACACAGTGATGAAATAGAAGGGTAAATTTTATGCAGTCGGTGCTTTGAGTAATGAAGGTGGTGAACCACTTTATATTGAATCAGCTGGTGTCTACTGTTGAACGAGCAATCCTTAACTGCTGACAGACTTCTGTCCCAAATGCCTCCAGACAATTCAATTCCCAACTCCTCCCAAGCTGTCCTGATTGTCTCGGAAGAGGCAGTGGAAACACTGTCAAACATATTCACAAATTTAGAGACTAGGTGCCTGGAGCGAGGGGGGTTCTTAATAAGATCAAAGAAGACATGTTTTCCCGGAACTGCACCAGATTCATTAACTATGGATTGAACATAATGTCTGATTTGTAGATATCGAAAAAAATGTAAATGAGAAAGACCAAATTTTTCTCTAAGCAAACTAAATGACGCTAAACTCCACTTAATATACAAGTCCCCAATGGATACCAAACCCCTCTCCCTCCAGACGTGGAAAGTTTTATCTGACCATGGGGGTAAAAATGATTGGTTATAGCAAATTGGTGTATCTGTTGAGGTCTCTGGTAAATGCAAAAATGCCCGTACCTGATTTAAAATTTTAACCGAATTTCTTATTGTAAAGCTTAAACATTTCAAAATTTTCAAGTCATCCAATTTATTGAACAGCAGGGCGGGCAAAGAAGAGTTAGTGACAGAGTCAGATTCCATATGCAACCACAAGGGGGCCTCAAATTTTTGATTTTTTTTTTTTTATTATTTTGTATTCTTTATTGATCCCCAGAAGGGAAATTGAGGGCATCCACCTGGATGCACAGTGGCTGCACGGTGGCGCAGTGGTTTAGCACTGTGGCAGCACAGTTTTACCCTCGGCCGGGGGATCGCGGGGATCATGAGATCGTGGGTTCGATCCCAGCCCTCGACCAACAGTGAGCTGTGTGGAGTTTGCATGTTCTCCCCGTGTTGCGCGGGTTTACTCCGGGATTTCTCCGGTTTCCTCCCACACACCAAAAACATGTAGGTTTAGGGCGCTCGCGCACGCAGCGACCAGCAGCCGGTGACTTGTCACCAGACTGCAAACCAAGTCTACCTACGGGTACAAATAAGTAACAAAAAAAAATAAATAAAAAAAGTCCACCTGGATGGATGAAGCAGCCACGGTACAGCGCTATCCCTTAACCATTCACACACACATTCACACCAAGGGCCACTTTAGAGTCTCCAATTAACCTAACTTGCATGTTTTTGGCCTGTGGGAGGAAACTGGAGAACTCCAGGAGTAAACCCACAGAGACACGGGGAGAACATGCAAACTCCACACAGATCACTGTTGGTCAGGGGCTGGGAGGGATCCCATGGCCAAGGGTGAGTTGCTGTGCTGCCGCAGTGCTAACCACTGTGGCACTGTGGCAACCAATGTGGCACCGCACCGGGTGGTGCGGTGCCACATTATTTTTATAAATACCACATTATCCACAGCAGCATGTAACTAAACATTAGTGATCTGACATTGGCGGCCCAGTAATAATGCTTGAACGATGGCAGGCCCAGCCCACCTTCCAGTTTAGGCTTTTGCAAGTGGGATTTAGAAATCCAATGATTTTTATAGTTCCAAACATAGGATAAAATAATTGTATCCAATTCCTTGAAAAAAGCTGAGGTGAGAAATATAGGAAGGTTTTGACAGAGATAAAGAAATCTGGGGAGGGAGACCATCTTGATTGAGTTTATTCGACCAATCATAGACAAAGGTAAGATTTTCCACTTGTCTACGTGTCGCTTAAGATCTGCAATAAACTTTAAAATTTAATTAAAATACCAATTTAGGATTTTTAGGTATAATTAGGCCAAGGTATTTAATATGATCTTTAACTATTCTAAAAGGTGCATTTGGTGAGGACGGAGCTGAGGAAGCTCAAGGCGAGGAAGGCGTCGGGACCGGACGGCATCAGCGCAAAGCTCCTCAAGTCCTGTGCAGATCAGCTGTGTGGGATTGTGGAGTACATCTTCAATCTGAGCCTGAAGCTGGGAAGGGTACCACAGTTGTGGAAAACATCTTGTGTGGTACCTGTACAAAAGACTTCCCACCCCAAAGATCTGAACAGCTACAGACCAGTGGCCCTGACGTCCCACATGATGAAGACCCTGGAGAGACTGCTCTTTGCTCACCTCCGCCCCCTGGTGGGACCAGCGATGGATCCACTCCAGTTCACCTACCAGCATGGTACTGGGGTGGAGGATGCGGTCATCTTCCTCCTTCACCGTTCTCTGTTCCACCTGGAGAAGTCCGGGAATGCAGTGAGGATCATGTTCTTTGACTTCTCCAGTGCTTTCAACACCATCCAACCGATGATCCTGAAGGACAAGCTGCTGTGCGCAGGGGTGGACCAGCACCTGTCATCATGGATCCTGGACTACCTCACAAACCGGCCACAGTTTGTGAGAACCCGGGACTGTGTGTCCGACACGATCATCGGTAGCATGGGGGCCCCCCAGGGAACGGTTTTGGCTCCCTTCATGTTCACCCTTTATACTGAGGACTTCTTACACAACACAACGCACTGCCATCTACAGAAGTTCTCTGATGACTCTGCGATCGTTGGCCTCATCTCCAACGGAGATGAAGCTGAGTACAGAGGGCTTATCCAGGACTTTGTGGACTGGTGCCATCGGAACTGCCTCCAGATCAACGCGAGGAAAACTAAGGAGCTGGTGGTGGACTGCCGCAGGCAAGGACAACCCCTCACAGCACCAGTAAACATCCAAGGAACAGACATTGAGATGGTGACATCCTACAAGTACCTGGGTGTTCATCTGAACAATAAACTAGACTGGTCACACAATACTGACGCACTCTACAAGAAGGGACAGCGCAGGCTGTTCCTACTGAGGAGACTCAGGTCTTTTGGTGTACAACGGGCGCTGCTGAAGACATTCTACGACACGGTGGTGGCATCAGCCATCACTTTTGGAGTGGTCTGCTGGGGCAGTGGCATTACAGCAGCCGATAGGAAGAGACTGAACAAACTGATCAAGAAAGCTAGATCTGTCCTGGGGCAGCGCCTTGATCCAGTGGACGAAATGGGAAAGCGAAGGATGGTGGCTAAACTGTCATCTCTGCTGGAGTCCGAGTTCCACCCTATGCAGGACACACTGAATGCACTAAGGAGCTCATTTAGCAGCAGACTACATCATCCTAGGTGCACAACCGAGAGGTTTCACAGGTCCTTCCTACCAATGGCTGTCAGTCTGTATAACCTAAGCAGGGCTGCTCGCAGAGATAGCAAAAAGACGTGACAACCTAATAGTATTGAATGTAAAAGACGCAATAGACTTACACAATGGTCCCCTCCGGTATACAACTAGGAAAATACCGGTAGCTACGGAGGGTGACAATATGTATGGGTACATAATCATACCATGTAGGATAACTAAGTAGACGGTTATGGTGTTTCATTCCATCTAGCTACAATGCTCCGCACTGTGTGTGTTTATATATTTATATATTTATTCCATCTAGCTACAATGCTCCGCACTGTATGTGTTTATATATTTATATATTTATTCCATCTAGTGACAATGCTCCGCACTGTGTGTTTATATATTTACATATTTATTCCATCTAGCTACAATGCTCCGCACTGTGTGTGTTTATATATTTACATATTTATTCCATCTAGCTACAATGCTCCACACTGTGTGTGTGTTTATATATTCACATATTTTTTCCATCTAGCTACAATGCTCCGCACTGTGTGTTTATATATCTATATGTTTATTCCATCTAGCTGCAATGCTCCGCATCGTGTGTCTATATATTTATGTTTATATGTACATATGTATACTCGCTGCTCTTGTTTTTTCTTGCCTTCTGATTGTTGCTCTGAGTGTTGCTATCCCTGTGCTGTTGCAATCCTGGAATTTCCCCATTGTGGGACTAATAAAGGCTTATCTTATCTTAAATTCACTCTTGGACCAGTTTATAGTGTAGCCTGACAGTCTACCAAAAGAAATAATTAGGTCCAGGAGAGGGGAAATTGATTTTTCTGAATTGTCTAAATATAATATCACGTCGTCCGCGTACAAACTGATGAGGGATTCAACTCCTCTAACCTTCAGGCCTACAATATTCGGATGATTTCTTATGCTTAAGGAGAGGGGTTCAAGTGTAACTGCAAAAAGGGCTGGTGATAAAGGGCAGCCCTGCTGAACTGAACGGTATAGAGAGAATGGAGTTGACCGGTCACCATTTGTTAACACAGAACACATTGGATTGTCATATATCAATTTCACCCAAGCTATAAAAGAATCACCAAACCCAAATCTCGTTAATGACGCTAACATATAGGTCCACTTGACCTGATCAAAAGCTTTTTGTGCGTCCAGTGAAAAAATTGCTGCTCCTTTAACTTTACTGTGATCAGCATAAATGGTGTTAAGAAGTTGTCTTACATTAAAAAAGGAAAATCTTCCCGGGATGAACCCTGTTTGATCAGGATGGATAATTGATGAAATATATTTGTTTAGCCGAAGGGCCAGCAATTTAGTAATTACCTTCCTATCAAAATTCTGAAGTGAAATGGGCCTGTAACTGGCTGGGTCCGTCTCGTCTTTCCCTTTCTTTAAGATTAATATGATGTTGGGCTCATTTAATGTTTTAGGTAGGGCCTTGTTTGCCTTTGACGCATATGTCATTCTAAGTAAAAGAGGGGCAAGAATATCACAAAACTTTTTATAAAATTCACAACCAAAACCATCAGGTCCTGCTGCTTTACCAGATGGAAATGACTTAATGGCAGATTTTATCTCGCCCAATGTGAAATCAGAATCTAAATCTTTTCTAGTTATATCTGTAAGTTTGGGTAATATGAGGGAATCAAAAACAATCATTTAAATCAGAGTGAGAGGGGGAACATTTAGAACTATAAAATTCACTATAAAATTCTTTAAAACAACCATTTATATCTTTGGGGTTGGTTAATAATGTACCTGTCTTTGATTTAATACAATGAATAGACCTTGATGCCTGAACACCTTTAAGCTGTCGTGCTAGAAGCTTTTCAGGCTTATCTCCCAGTTCAAAGTGCTTCTGTTTTAGTTTTAGGAGGAGCTTATTTACCTGACCACCTAAGATACATTTATATTCATATTTGAGTTTCATAATCTTATTATAATCTTCCATGGAATTTCAAGGGTGGGGAGGATGCTTTCAATCTCTTTTAAGCGCCCCTCCCTTTCTTTTTTAACACCAGATTCATAAGAAATTATATACCCATGAACAACCACTTTGAGTGTTTCCCAAAGGATGGCGTCTGTCACCTCACCATTGTCATTTATTTCCATGAAATCTTTTAACCGAGTGGTAATATAATTTGTAAATTTTTCATCTGAAAGTAATGATGGATTAAAACGCCAAGAATAAATTTGTTTAGAAAGGGAGAATTTCAAGGAAATTGTCACAGGACTATGATCTGAGATCAGAATATTATGATATTTTGAACTAGTAACATGAGAAATCAGCTGAGAGTCCACCAAGAGATAATCTATTCTGCTGTATGATTTATGAACATGAGAGTAAAATGAGTAGTCCTTCTGAGTAGCATGTTGGATTCTCCAAATATCGGCCAAAATTTTAGATTTGAGCTGGTTATTTAGGACCTGTACTGAAGCTATATTTGGGGGAGGGCGAGAAGACAGCCTGCCCAAATAAGGATCCAAATAGTAAGTTAAATCACCACCGATTATTATATTTGAATGGCCATCATCTGGGAGCAGCTCAAAAACATTCTTGAAAAAATTTGGATCATCTATATTTGGACCATAAATGTTTAAAAACGTCAATGGAAATGAATTTATAGTACCTAACACCGTGATGTATCTACCATGGGGGTCTGTTGTCATGGACATAAATTGAAATGGGATATTTTTCTTGAAGAGGATAGCCGCACCTCGAGCATGAGATGTAAAGGATGACTGGTAAACCTGTGATATCCAACTACACCTCAATCTGCGTTGCTCAGCTGCTTTGATATGAGTTTCCTGCAGAAAAATCACATCAGCAGAGAGAGATTTAAGGTGTCTGAAAACTTTATCTCTCTTAACGGCGTGGCCAAGCCCCTTAACATTCCGCGAGACCACTGTGACGTCCCTTCCCCCTAGATTTGCTTTACCAAGAGACCTCTGCATCCAAAATGTACAAGGCCCACATTACAGCCGACCAACCTGGCACACCATGTGAAATATGTGGCAGACAAGAAAAAAGTAAAACAGTGGGGGAAAAAAACAGAACAACTATACATAATAAAACAAAAAAGCAAGACACACACACACACACACACACAAAAAACTCTACTTGAGCCACAACAGAACATATATTCACCCCCCACCCCCCTTTGCGTGTCCCTAAACCAAACACGAAAATCCCACATTTTCCATCTAAACAGGAGCTACTGGGCAAGAAACTGACTCTACCAGCAAGGGCTGCCCTCTTCGAGAAAGTTAAAAAAAAAAAATAAATAATACCGTCATAGCAATGATATGTGGGGGAGTTTACACCCGCTAACAAAGTAAACATTCAAACATAAGGCGCTCTATATTCGTCTCAGTGTAACATGAAAAATCTTTTCACAGTCAACAGTGCAAATATTGGCTCCTCCAACCATTCCACAGCATATTAACTGGAGTACCTTTTAGTTGAGCTACCAGTGGGTGTATGTGAGTCTACTCCCCTCATTCAATCTTTTCCAGAAATAATGCTGCTTCTTTTGGATTGCTAAAATTCACAGGTGCTTCCTTCTCTTGTTGGTAAATATGCAGCCTAGCCGGGTACCGCAGAGCATGTTTAATTCCTCTGTTCTGAAGCAGCTGCATCACATCCCGAAAGGCACGCTGTGGCATCATCACCTCATTAGTGCAATCTGGGAAAATTAAGGAAACTCTGGGAAAATTAGGACTTTGTTACCTTTATACTGCATAGCGTTCAGCCTGCTGTAGCGCAGAATCAACTCTTTATCCTGAAAGTGGTGGATGCGCGTGTAGTAGTCTTAAGAATAAATATGTTCCTGCAGTAATGAACTTCCCAAAATGTCCGTGTTGTAAATATGTCAAGTGTTTCTGATGGGGCGATAATTAGTGTGACACATCTGGGAACTTCCTCACACGCTGGAAGCCTGGGAAGGGGTAAGTTGTGTGTAATTCCTCAGGGAACGAAATTGATTAATGTGATTGATTTACTGTAGTTTTCTTTAAGTTATTGTACTAATTTTGATTGTAAGATTTTCTGTTACATTTTCGTTTGCAATACCGATGTAAAATATTCAAAGTAGAGTCATAAATACCGATGATTGATGGCTAGTTAAGTAGGCGCTAACGAGTCCATTGTTCTGTAGGAATGCCAGCACTTGTCCCCATTCCCGTGTCATGTGTAAATTGTCTGCCCCAATCTGTTTCAGGTATGTTAAAATGTTAAATGTACTGTTGTAAAAAATAGAAAAAACGATCAGTCATGTAACTCTGTCATGTAATGCTGTCATGTATTTGGTGCTAAACTTTTTCTTTGCTTGTGGTATACTGTAACTATACGATCTAAAGTTATGTAGTCCAAGTAGCTGTAAGCTATGTTTCTCACACGCTGGAAGCCTGGGAAGGGAAATAAACAGACTACTGACTGATCGAGATCCTGCCTGACGTCTACTTCTCTGCATCGGCCAAGATTTATTTTATTTTGTTATTTTAATGTAGCTGACTAGTTCGAGTCCGTTACATAAACTGGTGCCGTGACCTTTCAAGGATTCTTCTGATCAGCCACAGCTGATCTCCGGGGTCCAGCTGCCTGTTGAGTGGAGGTTCGCAAGGAGAGTCCAGTCTTTATCAACACAACGCATCCTTCAGTTATTTAAGGTTTTTGACAGAAGCTCATTCAGTATTATTTGGATTTGAATTTTATTTTATGTGTGTTATATCAGAGTAGCCTGTTTTGAAATTTCTATTTTGTGTTTATTACCATTTAATTGAGCTAGTTTTTAGTAATGGATGGTGATATGTCTCATAGCCTTTATTCTCACACCCCTGTAGCTGGGGCAGGTAGAGGCAGGGGTCTTTTTTTGTTGAGGGGTGGGGGAGTTAAACAGTTAACTTTCACTGACATGGTGGGAGAGGGTGGTACTATGCATACACACCCAGTGGGGGCTACTTATGTTGTACAGACACCACAGCCACATATCAGTGATGGGGAGGGGGATTTACCAGCACAGGCATGTGAGGTAGGGCCCGCATCCTCCACGCCCATGTTTCCTCCTGGTAGCAATGACCCCTCAGCTGAGCTGCGTGATCTAATTACTGAATTAGGGAATCGAATTGGAGATTCCATAGCCAGTCGGCTGTTACCTTCTACTCAGCCTGTCACACAGTCATGTGACCCAGTCTCTCCAATGGCACCAGACAGGCATGAACAATCTAGTAACATCAGTGGCACTCTTGATCTCACCAATGTCAATGTGGTAGTCAAGTCAGATGTTCGTGAGCCTGCTGTGTTCAGAGGGGAGGGGTCTGATAAATGCTCAGTACAGGAATGGATAGAGCTGATGGAAATGTATTTACGCAAAAAGAAATTCCCCACTTCGGATCAAGTTGATGAGATCCTGAGTCATCTGATGGGAAAGGCCAAGAAAATAGTTAAAGTGGGAATAAGGAGTAGCTTAACCCCAGACCATGCAGTCCAGCCAGATATGATCTATGATATCCTGCGGAAGTATTTCAGTGAGTCCCCTGCATCATGCTTACCGTTGGCTGATTTTTATGCCACTCAGCCCAGTGTGGGTGAGAATCCAGTGGATTATTGGGTGCGCTTGAATACAGCAGCAGAGCAGGCAGATCGTCTCCTGAAAAAGCAAGGCAGGAAATTGGAGAACATGAATGCTGAAATATCCATGATGTTTATTAGGAACTGCAATGATCCTGAGCTGTCCAGTGTATTTAAGAGTAAACCTATGAGCAAGTGGTCTTTGACAGAGGTGCAGGAAGCGATCGATGAGTATCAGAGGGAGTTCCTGTCCAAGAGGAAGCCAGTGGAAGTTAAACCATCTAAGGTGACCGCGGCTGTCGCTTACTCCATGCCAGACGTTAAGGAGGAAGTGAGTGTTCGTGAGCCTAGTGCGTCTAGCCCGTCCAGATTCAGCGAGTCCTCCAGTGCGGAGGGGGGTGCGTTTGAGCGTGTCCTGTGTATGCTGGAGAGGGTGCTGGAGAAGACAAACCAGGCCACAGCACCGGGTGTTGCGCAACCAGCCCAGTGGGTTCGAGTCACTCCCTGCCGCGTCTGTGGCGACAGCACCCACTCTACAAGATCGCACTGCATGAGAGAAAAGCGATGCCTTGCTTGCTTTGAAACTGGACATCAAAAAAAGGACTGCTCCAAGCGCAGGACAGCAATGCCCAATACCACTGCGCCTGTTCAGGGAAACTAGGCCACCCACATGTGGGAGGGGACGATGTGGGTGCATTTAGTCAGTCCCTCAGTTTTGAAGATGATGTGCAATCTACTTATGAAGAAAAATGCAAGTGTGCTCCTGCTGGAAATAAGATTGTTTATCAAAATGTGCACAAATTAGCAAATTCCGATAGTCTCTTTTATACTGACGTCTCAGTGAAGAACCAAGTTTTGTTGCATGCATTAATTGACAGTGGGTCCATGGCCTGCACAATGAATGAAGAGGCCGAACAGAAACTACGTAGTGTGGGCTTATGTGCTGAGAGCATTACTGCAGACACAGGCATGGTACTGGTGGGGTGTGGTGGGGTTCAAGTGAAGCCGAAGTGCATTTATCAGCTGGAGATGACTGTGTATGGACAGGATGTGAGTGTTCCCACACTGGTCGTGCCAGGTCAGTGTGACGAAATGATCCTGGGCTCCAACGTGATAAAGCACTTGATTCATCACCTCAAACAAAACTCCAGTTACTGGAAAGTGATTGAGAAGCCTGAATCAACGAATGACCCAGGGGTTGAACATTTTCTTAACATGTTATCTGGAATTAACAGATGGAGGGGGAATGTGATTCCTGACATGATAGGTACAGCCAAGCTGACACAAGCCGTAACACTGCTGCCACATCATGAACACCTTGTGTGGGGTAGGGTCCCAGCCAACTCACCTGTTTCAGCAGGGAGCGCTATTCTCGTTGACGCTCCAAGTTCCAACACACACAAGAAGGGTATCATGGTGGGGAGGGCTGTTGCTACAATGTCAGGGGACAGATGGGTACCTATTAAAGTGATCAATCCAAGTGACAAACAAATTACATTGAAGCGAAACACTAAGTTAGCTGATGTGTTCCCGTGTGTTGCGTTGGAAGACCTGGATGCACCCACTTCCAAAACCCCCCCAAATGACCTTCTGGTGAACAGCCAGAGCCTACATGATGCTGACTCATCCTCCTCTACCCCTGATTTCAGTGATGCTCTGAATCGACTCGGATTGAGTGACCTCGACATTGATTCATGTGATGTTACAGATTATTGGAAAGGCCAGTTGTTCGACTTGATACGGAAATATGAGAGCCTATTTTCTAGGAACAAGTTGGACTGCGGTGAGGCCACCGGTTTTGTTCATCGGATCCACCTGACTGATCCTCGGCCATTCAGACTCCCGTATCGACGTGTCCCACCTGGTCATTACCAAAAGCTGAGACAGGTGCTGTCTGAGATGGAGGAAAAAGAAATCATCCGTAAGTCTTCCAGTGAGTGGGCGTCACCTCTGGTACTCGTATGGAAGAAGAACGGTGATCTGAGGGTTTGTGTGGATTACAGATGGCTGAATTCCAGGACTATCAAAGATGCCCACCAATTGCCTCATCAGGCGGATTGCCTGGCTGCTCTTGGGGGGAGTGCATTCTTCAGCACCATGGACTTAACATCAGGATATTACAATATCCCCATGTGTGAAGAGGATAAGAAACTGACTGCCTTTACCACGCCCATGGGGCTGCATGAGTTCAATCGCATGCCTCAGGGGCTATGTAATGGGCCAGCCAGCTTTATGCGCCTCATGACAAACATCTTTGGCGACCAGAATTTTTTGACTCTGTTGTGTTATTTAGATGACCTTTTGGTTTTCGCGCCGAACGAAGGTGAGGCACTGAAGCGGCTCGATGTAGTGTTCAGCAGGCTAAGTGCACACGGACTAAAGCTTGCGCCCCAAAAGTGCCATTTTCTTCAGCGCAGTGTGAAGTTTCTGGGCCATGTCGTTGACGAGAGTGGAGTAGCGACTGATCCGGAGAAAGTACAAGCAATTGCTGCCATGACTGAACAAGCACTAATGCATGAAGATGGCGTGACCCCATCCCCAAGAAAAATAAAGTCCTTTTTGGGCATGGTCATGTATTATCAGCGCTTCATTCAGAATTGCTCTAGCATTGCTAAGCCTCTCTTTGCCCTCACTGCAACGCCAAAGAAGAGTAAAGGCCAGACAAGGCATGTGGCTTTTAAGAAACTCAAGCCGAGTGACTGGACAAGTGACCAACAGAAATCTTTTGAGCAACTGAAGTTGGCCCTACTCGAGTCAGTCGTCTTAGCTCATCCAGATTTCAGCCGTCCCTTTATCCTGTCCACTGATGCGTCATTAGATGGGTTAGGGGCAGTCATCTCTCAAGTCCCGGAAGGGGAGAACAAGGCCCGTCCGATTGCTTTCGCAAGCAAGTCTCTGACGCAATCCCAGACCAAGTACCCAGCGCATCGTCTGGAGTTCTTGGCCCTTAAGTGGGCAGTCTGTGATAAATTTAGTCATTGGTTAAAAGGGCATGAGTTCACTGTCTGGACGGATAATAATCCATTGACATATATACTGACTAAGCCGAAGTTGGACGCATGCGAACAGAGATGGGTTGCGAAGTTAGCCCCGTACAACTTCAGTATCAAGTATATTCCTGGCAAGAAAAACATTGTGGCGGACGCCCTCAGCAGGCAGCCTTTCGTTCAGGGCTGTGTCAGCAAGAGGCTTGTGTCTGAGCCATATGGAGCGCTGCTGGAAGAAGCACAGCTGATTAAGGACAATATGATACAGGAAGTCTTTAGACTGAGTGCCAACCACCAGGGGGTCAGTTGTCTCTCGCAAGTCTCCAGGCTGGAGCGTTCCTCACTCGACAGCGAAACAGTGAAGGCCGTGTTCGAGGGTCATGCTGAGTGGGAGATGGGATCAGCTGAGAGAGCCTCGTGTTGGCTTGTCCAGGACGTGCAGCAGCTGGCTGCCTGTGGTCAGAACCCCTTACCTGTGTTTTCCATTCAGGAGTTGCAAGGCCAGCAACAGCAAGATGCCTGCCTCTCCAGAGTCATCTCTTTTGTGACACGCGGGAGACGACCGTCGCGAAGAGAAAGGCCTCACGAGACAGATGGCGTCTTGAGAATGTTGAAGCAGTGGGACAAACTCAAGATGTTAGATGGGCTACTGTACAGGGTGAGCAAAGATCCACTGACTGGCAAGAAAAGACACCAGTATGTTGTTCCAGCTTCATTGGTTCAGCGAGTGCTGCAAGGCATCCATGATGACGCAGGCCACCAGGGCCAGCAGAGAACTTTATACTTGGCAAGGCAGAGGTTCTTCTGGACTGACATGGAACGGGATGTCCATGAATATGTGAAAACATGCAAGCGTTGTGTGGTCAGTAAGACTCCTGAACCGGAAGCCAGAGCGCCCCTCGAAAGCATTAAGACAACGAGCCCATTAGAACTTGTGTGCATTGATTTTTGGTCCGCGGAGGACAGCAGTGGGAAAAGTGTGGATGTGCTAGTGGTCACTGACCATTTTACTAAAATGGCCCATGCCTACCCCTGCCGTGACCAATCTGCAAAACAAGTTGCCCGCCAGCTCTGGGACAAATACTTTTGTGTGTATGGGTTCCCTGACAGAATTCACTCAGACCAGGGTGCCAATTTTGAAAGTGAGCTGATCAGGGAATTGTTGCAAGTTGCTGGGGTCAAAAAGTCCCGAACTACTGCCTATCACCCCATGGGGAATGGGAACGTTGAACGGTTCAATAGAACTTTGGGCAGCATGATAAGAACCCTTCCCCCTAGAGCAAAGCAGAAATGGCCGCAGATGCTACAGACTCTAGCGTTTGCTTACAACTGCACTGCACACGAATCCACCGGTTACGCGCCATTCTTTTTAATGTATGGCAGAGTGCCACGTCTACCGGTGGATGTCATGTTTCAGAATGCTGTAAGGGACTGCGACACTGTGGACTATGACCAGTATGTTGCTAGGATGAGACAAGATCTGAAGGAGGCTCTGTCAGCTGCTCAGGCCAACGCTCTTTCAAGCCAGGAACGTCAAGCAGACTTGTACAATAGGAGAACTAAAGGACGTGACATTGTGGAAGGTGATCGAGTCTTGTTGGCAAACAAGGGTGAACGGGGGCGCAGGAAATTAGCAGACAAGTGGGGGTCCACCCCGTATGTCGTCGTCTCTGCCGACCCTAGGTGCCATACTTACCGTGTCAGGAACACAACCAATGGGCAAGAAAGGGTTGTTCACCGCAATCTGCTTCTCTTGGTCAACTTTCTGCCAATTGAAATGGACCGTGCTGCTCATGAAGTGACCCTGAGTGAGTCGTATGAGTCAGGTGATGATCTTGATTCACATGTTGCTGCATCAGAGATCGACAGGACTGCTTGGACAGCCAGTTGGGTGGCAAGGGCCTCTGCCTCCAATCAGCTACAAGAGGCTTCATGCACACAAGATTTTGACCTGCCCGTGCAGTTGAACACAGCGGAGACTGTTCAGTTGACCAATGATCTTTCAGAAATGCCCTGTCTATCTGCCAGTTTTTGTGGTGACCAAAGATCTGAAGTGTCCATGCCGCCTTCCAGCATTGGGAGTTCCCCTAGTAGTACAGTAGGCGCAGTGAGAACCAGGTTTGGGAGGGTAGTTAAACCAGTGAATCGGCTGATTCAGAACATGGCCCAACAGTATACTCAACGCTCAAACAGTTCAGTTCTTAGTTTGGCTAGGGCACTGATGCCGTAGGGGAAGACACACACACACACACCACATAGGGCTTCTGTCCAGTTGAAGAATGACAGATTTGTTCTTTTTCTTTGTTTTTTCTTCTCTTTATTTTCTTTTCTCCAATTCATGTGAAGTCAACTGGTGGTATTTAGTCTGGTATGATATGGGTAGTGTATACGGCACTCCTGTAGCAAGTACACTATGGGGGGGGGTCTGCGCAGCCCTCCGTAGTCGCTTTCCCTTTGAATTGGGTGACATACATGTTGCAGTATACTGTGGGATATACTTATCCAGTGGTTTTTTGGTGGTTGACTTGTAGTGGTATTTTGGTGAAGTTCAGAGGGGAGTATGTAGTAGTCTTAAGAATAAATATGTTCCTGCAGTAATGAACTTCCCAAAATGTCCGTGTTGTAAATATGTCAAGTGTTTCTGATGGGGCGATAATTAGTGTGACACATCTGGGAACTTCCTCACACGCTGGAAGCCTGGGAAGGGGTAAGTTGTGTGTAATTCCTCAGAGAACGAAATTGATTAATGTGATTGATTTACTGTAGTTTTCTTTAAGTTATTGTACTAATTTTGATTGTAAGATTTTCTGTTACATTTTCGTTTGCAATACCGATGTAAAATATTCAAAGTAGAGTCATAAATACCGATGATTGATGGCTAGTTAAGTAGGCGCTAACGAGTCCATTGTTCTGTAGGAATGCCAGCACTTGTCCCCATTCCCGTGTCATGTGTAAATTGTCTGCCCCAATCTGTTTCAGGTATGTTAAAATGTTAAATGTACTGTTGTAAAAAATAGAAAAAACGATCAGTCATGTAACTCTGTCATGTAATGCTGTCATGTATTTGGTGCTAAACTTTTTCTTTGCTTGTGGTATACTGTAACTATACGATCTAAAGTTATGTAGTCCAAGTAGCTGTAAGCTATGTTTCTCACACGCTGGAAGCCTGGGAAGGGAAATAAACAGACTACTGACTGATCGAGATCCTGCCTGACGTCTACTTCTCTGCATCGGCCAAGATTTATTTTATTTTGTTATTTTAATGTAGCTGACTAGTTCGAGTCCGTTACACGCGCCAGGATGGTGCACGGTCTGCCTCTGGCTGCTGGCTTCGGCTGAAGAGAGCGATGTGCACGGTCCACTTTGACCGTGTGCGAAAAAAACTTGTCTCCGAGTAGTTGAGGTAACAGCTGTGAAACGAACTCTGTGGGTTTACCTCCTTCCTCACCCTCTGGTATCCCCACAATCTTAATGTTGTGTCTCCGAGAGTGAGCCTCCAGGTCCAGCACCTTAGCTTGGAGTTCTTTGTTTTGGCTAGCAAGCTCTGAGCACGTAGCTTCGAGCTCCTGCATCCGTGTTTCGAGGTCGCTGGTTGCTAGCTCATGGTCAGCCACACGAGCTTGAAGGTCGGCTTGAGCAGTCACTAATGACTGAAGGCTGGTTTGGAAGGCATCGAATCGCTCATTGATAACACGTAGAATTGAGTCGGACATCTGCTGGCAAAGTTCTTTACACATTTCATACGTTTTGTCCGGCAATTTGTCCGGGCTGGAGGGTGGATTAGCAGACCCATCTTTAGCATGAGCCAAAGCTCCAGTAACTTGAACGTCAGCAGATTTCGATTTGCTGGTCGCCTGTGGCTTTGGCATCTCACAAGCAGTTGATTTAAGCGTGGAATAGACAAGGTTTATGCACCTGTATGTCTGTTTTTATACGGCATTATTGCACTTTTAACAGAACTCGAAGAGGAGTGCAGCCGAAACACGTCCACCCCCTTCACATGCTCACTAGCGGCCCCTTCAAAGAGCATGTACTTGCCTTTATCAATGTCTACTATTCAATTTACAGTACACCTGTACAACTGCTGTACAACTTAGCATAAAAACCTGACCTGATCGAAAGAAACGGATATCATTTTCGGATTCAGCGGTGCTAAATTGTCTTAAATCAGTTGAAAAAAACACACACAACTTACAAAAAAATTATGTTTGTTATGTTGTGTCATTTATACCCTTTCACATGACAATGACCATTTCTGTGATAAGTTTTTGTAAAGCCTTTGTAACCTGTTATGTCATTAACTCACTAAAAAACTCACTAAATGAAAATAAGCTGCTGACTACTTTTTCTTTGAAATTTAAGGGGAACTGTGGCTTATAGCATCTCAATGCACTGCTACAAAAAATACTTGGGGCCCATTTCTTTGATAAATACAGTCATGTGAAAAAATTACGACACCCTGTAAAAGCCTGTGTGTTTTTTTATCACATTTGGACATATGGATATTTAATATCAGCGTTAAAAATACTGGGATATTCACGTAATACAACAAAACAATTAAAAATGAATTAAATACGTTTTTCAAATTTTCTGTAAAATGTAATTCTGAATAAATAGCGAGGAATAAATTAGGACACCCCTCATCTTTTTTAGAACTCCTCCACATTCATTCCCACTTACAATGGCTAAAATAAATTTTAAAAAATGCAAATAAAAACAAAAACAAGGTTAGACATAAATATGTGAACATTTCTTAATAAAGAACTGAATATTTAAAGGGATGTCCAAATTTTTTTTCACATAACTGTATCCACCTTATTCTTAGGCCCCATGATGCCTTGCATGAACTGTGGTAGCAGCTTCTACTGTCCATCCATCCATCCATTCATCTTCTACCGCTTTTCCGGAGGTCCGGGTCATGGAGGCAGCAGTTCAACCAGAGAAGCCCAGACTTCCCTCTCCCCAGCCACCTGCTCCAGCTCTTCAGAGAGGATACCAAGGCGTTCCCAGACCAGCTGGGAGACATAGTCTCTCCACCGAGTCCTGGGTCTGCCCCAGGGTCTCCTTCCAGTGGGACGTGCCCGAAACACCTCAAGTGGGAGGCGTCCAGGAGGCATCCTAATCAGATGTCCATACCACCTCAACTGACTCCTTTCAATGTGGAGGAGCAGCGGTTCTACTCTGAGCCTCTCCTGGATGAC
Source organism: Pholidichthys leucotaenia (assembly GCA_020510985.1). Classification (NCBI taxonomy): domain Eukaryota; kingdom Metazoa; phylum Chordata; class Actinopteri; order Cichliformes; family Pholidichthyidae; genus Pholidichthys; species Pholidichthys leucotaenia. The sequence goes on along the minus strand of CM035842.1, from coordinate 369,935,534 downwards.
TGAGCTCCTCACCCTATCTCTGAGGGTGAGTCCAGCAATCCTACGGAGAAAGCTCATTTCAACCGCTTGTATCCGCAATCTTGTTCTTTCGGTCATTACCCAAAGCTTGTGACCATAGGTGAGAGTAGGAACGTAGATTGACTGGTAAATTGACAGCTTTGCCTTCGAACTCAGCTCCCTCTTCACCACAACAGACCGGTACAACGTCTGCATCACTGCAGATGCTGCTCCAATCCGTCTGTCAATCTCTTGCTCCATTTCCCCTCACTCGTGAACAAGACCCCAAGATACTTAAACTCCTCCACTTAGGGCAGGAGCCTGTCCCCAACCCAGAGAGGACAATCCACCTTTTTCCGGCTGAGGACCATGGACTCGGACTTGGAGGTACTGATTCTCATCCCAGCCACTTCACACTCAGCGGCAAACCGTCCCAGCAAGAGCTGTAGGTCATTGCTGGATGAAGCCAACAGGACAACATCACCTGCAAACAACAGAGATGAGATCCTGTGGTCACCAAGCATGACACCCTCCATTCCCTGGCTGCGCCTAGAAATCCTGTCCATAAAAATTGTGAACAGGATCGGTGACAAAGGGCAGCCCTGGCGGAGTTCAACTCTCACTGGGAATGACTCTGACCGAGTGTTGGCAATACAAACCAAACTCTCACAATGGTCGTACAGAGACCGAATAGCTCGTAACAACAAGCCCGATACCCCATACTCCCGAAGCACCCCCGACAAAAAACCACGAGGGACGCGGTCAAATGCCTTCTCCAAGTCCACAAAACACATGTAAACTGGTTGGGCAAACTCCCACGAACCCTTGAGAATTCTCGAGAGGGTAAAGAGCTGGTCCGACGTGCCACGGCCAGGACGAAAACCACATTGCTCCTCCTGAATCCGAGGTTTGACCAACGGCCGGACTCTCCTCTCCAGTACCTTGGCATAGACCTTCCCAGGGAGGCTGAGGAGTGTGATCCCTCTAAAGTTAGAGCACACCCTCCGGTCCCCTTTTTTGAAGAGAGGAACCACCACCCCGGTTTGCCATGCCAAAGGCACTGCCCCCGACCTCCACGCAATGTTGCAGAGGCGTGTCAACCATGACAGCCCTACAACATCCAGGGCCTTGAGGTACTCAGGGCGATTCTTTTCCACCCCCGGGGCCCGGCCACCAAGGAGATTTTTAACCACCTTGGCGACCTCAGCCCCTGTGATAGGCAGGTCATCCCCCTCGTCCCCAAACCCTGCTTCCTCTGTGGAAGGCGTATCAGTGGGATTGAAGAGATCCTCGAAGTATTCCTTCCACCGCCCGACGATATCCCCAGTCGAAGTCAACAGCGCCCCATCCACACCATACACAGTGTGGACAGGGAGCTGCTTTCCCCTCCTGAGCCGCCGGACAGTTTGTCAGAATCTCTTTGAGGCTGACCAAAAGTCTTGTTCCATGGCCCCACCGAACTCCTCCCATACCTGGGTTTTTGCTTCACCAACCACCCGAGCTGCACTCCGCTTGGCCTGCCGGTACACCTCAGCTGCTTCGGGAGTCCCACAAGCCAACCAAGCTTGATAGGACTCCTTCTTCAGCATAATGGCCCTCCTCACCACTGGTGTCCACCACTTGGTTTGGGGGTTGCCACCACGAGATGCACCGACCACCTTGTGGCCACAGCTCTGGGCCGCCGCTTGAACAACAGAGGTGGAGAACATGGCCCATTCAGACTCCATGTCTTCAGACTCCCTCGGAATGTGGTTGAAGCTCTTCCGGAGGTGGGAGTTGAAGACCTCCCGGACTGGGGCCTCAGCCAGATGTTCCCAGCACACTCTCACTATACATTTGGGTCTACCAGGTCTGAATGGCTTCCTCCCCTGCCATCGGATCCAACTCACCACCAGGTGGTGATCAGTTGACAGCTCCGCACCTCTCTTTACCCGGGTGTCCAAGACATACGGTCACAGGTCTGATGACATAATAACAAAATTGATCATTGACCTGCGACCTAGGGTGTCCTGGTGCCAGTTGCACATATGGACACACTTATGCTTGAACATGGTGTTTGTTATGGACAAAATGTGGTTAGCACAGAAGTCCAACAACTGAACACCACTCGGGTTCAGATTGGGCAGGCCGTTCCTCCCAATCACCCCCCTCCAGATTTCACTGTCATTGCCCACGTGCGCATTGAAGTCCCCCAGTAGGACAATGGAGTCTCCAAGAGGAGCACCGTCCAGCACCCCAGTCACAGACTCCAAAAAGGGTGGGTACTCTGAAACATCATTTGGTGCATAGGCACAAATGATGGTCAGGACCCGTTTCCCAACCCGAAGGCGCAGGGAAGCAACCCTTTCATCCACTGGGGAAAACTTCAATATAGAGACAGCAAGGTGGGGGGATACAAGAATACCCACCCCTGCTCATCGCCTCTCACCTGGGGAAACTCCAGAAAAGGCCAAGCTCCAGCCCCTCTCCAGGAGACTGGTTCCAGAACCGGAGCTGTGTATTGAGGTGATGGCGACTATATCTAGCCGGTATCTCTCAACCTTGTACACCAGCTCAGGCTCCTTCCCCACCAGAGAGGTGACATTCCACGTACCAAAAGCCAGTTTAGAAAGCTTGGGATCAGTCCGCCAAGGTCTCCGCCTTTGACCGCCACCTAATCCACATAGCACCGGACCCCAATGATCCCTCCTGCAGGTGGTGAGCCCATTGGAGGGCGGACCCATGTAACTCCTTCGGGCTGAGCCCGGCTGGGTCCCATGGGCGGAAACGCGGCCACCAGACGCTAGCCATCGAGCCCCTCCCCCAGGCCTGGCTCCAGGGTGGGGCCCCGGTAACCCCATACCGGGAGGGCTACACTGAATCCTTGATATAGAATTTATCATGAGAGTCTGTTGGATCGTTCTTAGTCTGGTCCTTCACCCAGGACCAGTTTGTCTTGGGTGACCCTATCAGAGGCAAATTGCCCTGGACAACATAGCTCCTGGGATCACCGGGGCACGCAAACCCCCCCCCCCACCACCACCACCACGATAAGGTGACGATCCATGAGGGATCGTCATATGTTCTAAACTTCTACTAGTTTAGAACATATAGTTGTCACTGAAACGGGACACTTTTCCTTGTTCCTTTCGGCATCAGAAATGCAGGAACACGGCCTCTTGCACCTCAAAACAGTAACACAATCATACCACTTCCTACGACTATCGAAGGATGGAAAGATGATCTTAAAAAGTGGCCTCGTACACCGGAGATCCGTTTGTTAGCACTGCTGCTAAGATGCTAATGATGTAAATAATATTTTAGCTAGGTAGAAAACCCCCGTTCGATTGGTCAGGAGTTATGTCTTCCGCAAAAACATAGGTATTTTTAGAAAGTACAATTTCTAAGCTTTAAAATTACATTAGACACTTTGGGATTTCCTGGGACTTTACTGCTAGCAAAGAAAGAAAGAAAAAGTCATGATTAATGACTCCTCGCTGCCTGCAGTTCGTAATGGCATGGTGGCACATTCAACACCGTGCTTGAGTGTTTTAAATTCGGGGTAAAACGTCAGATCTGTGACATTCATACAAGTGAAAACATACCTGGCTCTTGTCTTGGTGTCTGTCGTGTGTCTGTCCCACCGATCTCACAAACAATCCTTTAGTTTTCTGTGCATGATTGCTGTTGAAGCCACAGATCCAGATGTGCTTATCTCTGAGGAGTGTCACACAACTAAACATTCAAAAATACAAAAACTACAAGTGCTGAAATTAGCTGCCACATGAGTGGATAACAGTTATGTGGACTATACGTTAAAATGAATTTGAAAAACTTTTAGAAACACTATTTTAAATGCCCCTGCTACGCCACTGAAACTGACTGATTTCACACTGGGTCAAACGAAACCGGAAGTTCCGTCCACAATCGCTCCTCCAGCGGCACCCCCAAGAATAAGGTGGATACACAATATACAAAATAAATAAACAGTAGTTCAGTTCAATTCACTTTCATCATCCATGATGGAAACTGGAAAGACTGTAATGACAAAATAGACTCATAAAAATGTGTCACGATTGATTATAATTAGACAGCTCACATGCAGAGAGAAAGACCAAAGGAAGCACACACAGACACAGAGTGACAAGTTTAATATGAATTTTATTAACTGCAAGAACACGCCTCGGCAAGAGAAAACCGCCACTCGCCAGAGAAGGCACACAGCCTGTAATGAGAAACGAGAGCAGGTGTATTAGGAGGGAGGCTAGACAAAGGGAAAATAGGACCACACTCATGTGGGAAGAATTGAGGACCCGGCAGATGAACCCAGCACTTACGGCGAGCCTCCCAACCAAACAGGATGACACAGGAGCACTGGGAGAGGTGTCTGACCGGGCGACGACAGTCGCTGACAAAGTGATGATGGTGGGGCAGGTGAGCGCACAACAACCCTGGAGACACACCACTAAGGAGGTAGCAACCTGAAATGAAGAGCACAAGGTTGAACGGTTTTTCTGAATGAGATGATAGAACTCAGAACTCAGAAAAGATTTATTGCCAAGTACATTAACAGATGACTGATAACAGATCACTGATAACATACGAGGGATTTGACTTGACACAGAAAACGACCTGCATTTCCGGTGACACGGCTGCATCTATGAACGCGCCTGTCAACAGAAGGGTACATGATGCATGGGAAGAAAGGATAATACAATAGGAAGGAGCAAAAAAACCATTGATTTTCAGAATAGTGGTCATATATGATCAATATTATGATTACAAGAAAAAAAAGCCCTCAATGCACAGTCAGCAGACAAAAAAGTTCACAAGGACACAGAGAGAGCAGTGAGTGAATCATCTTTATCATCAGTTTGTGAATCAGTATGAGTGTAATGTTGAATGTAGGTGTTTGTATCAGTTAAGAACAACAAGGACTCTTTGGCAGGAGATGTTTTGTCTAGCTGCTGGCATTGTCCTTGAGCCATGCAGCTGCCTGTCCGAAAGGCCGTGAGCCCAATGTTTTGAAAACAAAAAGCTGCAGATCATCTGGAGGATTTGTGTGAGGGAAGTCAATTTCGTCGAATAGTACTGATCTCAGAGAGAAAAAAAAACTTTATATTCTCTTACAGATTCAGTACTTAATCCTTCAGTGCTGGACGTTGAATCCTTCATGGACGGCTCTGAGCGTAATCATGATGTAATCCACCTTCCTAGACAGTTCTCCATTTGCCACTAACAGAGTCCTCTCCATTTTATCAATTTGATGGTTGAACTTCGCCTGGCCAGCATTTTGATAGGTTGTGTCCATCTTCATCAATTTTCGGTACACCAGGACAATCCCAGATCCAATCAGAACGATCCCAATCACCATTTCTACGAAGACGTACAAATCTTCTACATCTTCGATGGAAAGATCAGACAAGCACAAGAGTTTCAAATTACTTGTTTCCCGTAAATACTGTCAGGACTGGCCCTCACGAGCCAGCATAAGACGCCACAGTCCAGTGAAGTTGCACAGGTGTTTATTAACAATTAGGGAGAGGGAAGGACAAGATAACCAGCCGCGTGGGCTGAGCAGCAAGACTACTTGTTAACATATCGAACAATCCATTGACAGCTGAGACGAGGAACGCTTGCTCAGCGTCTGACAAGGACTAGGGCAACAGAGTACCAACAATAACTACAATCGATAACACACTTACACATAAGAAGGAATCACGGATGATCATTAGATGAATGTTTGACGAGACTGCTCGAGACCGCTGGCGCCGGCTTTTAAAGCCGGCCGCTAACGACCGCAAATGCAGCGCAGCTGTTCAGACCTTGACAGCAGGAAACTCCCCCGAGCGTTTGTCCAATCAGAGCCTGGGTAGCCAGAATGACAACACCGCTGTCAAAGCCTGACAGGAATGGTGTGTGGCCCGAGCGCGGACAATAATAGCGCTCGGGTTATAACAGGATCTCCCCTTCAAGGGCGGACTCCCGGACGCCCGTTAACACTCACAGCCCCCACCCCATCCCAGGGCGGGTGGATGGGGAAGCAGGCAAAGGGGGAACAGAATCAACCTCACAGAAAATGAAAACAGCACGATATCCTACCACACAAATCACAATAAAGACAGGGCAGGGGCAGAAAACAACCAGGGCATACATTCACCGGGAGAGAAAAAAACCCCACACTATACAACACAGGAACACATATCACAGGGTAACAGTCTCATCCCTCCAACAGGAAAGGGGGAAAAAGGGAAAACAAACAAAAAAAAACACAAAGAAAAACAGCTTTACAATGTACAAATATTGTCACAAAGCTGGATTACCAGTCCATTTCAGAGAAAAAAAATTAAAATCTCTCATGAATTGACAGCAAACCAAAAAAAACCTCCACAGTTATGAACTTACCACTGACGTGGCTGAACAGTGGCCTTCAGTGCACATGAGCAATAATGGAAAACAAATATAAGCCAAAGACCCATAAAGTATTTCACCTCCGATACAAAAATGTCAGATCTTAAGTTTGAAGTTATGCACCAATCACAAGGTTTCCTGTCGGTTAGCTTTCACTTCTGAAGGCCAGTTCATTATGCAAATGACTCTGTTTTGAGCTTATACGCATGGAAGAAATATCAAAAATAGTTCAGGAGAGTTTAGAGGTCCCAGTTAGTACTTAGCCATTCAAATAAGCAGTTGCCTGAAGTGACCATCACCTTTAAACAGTCAGAGTGCAAAGGTTCCACAAGAAATTTAGCAGCTGAGACTTCAAAGGCTGCACTTCAAATTCTAATTTTAAGACTGATTAGAAAAACATGGCCAAACTTCTGAATGCAGAAGCTGAACAAGTTCATTTTCTTGGCATTTGAACCAGACCAACTAGACCCTATTTGGCAGAATAAAGATCTACTGTAGATATTTCAGCCCGTGTTTGGCAACGGCCAGCAAGAAAAATAATCATGGTGGCATTATGTCTGATGAAGAAAAGGAGAGGGTGGTCTGCTCTGAGGATTCTTTGATCAGAAATGCAGTAGTCAGACAACACTTTACCAAACAGTAGCTCAAAGACATGCAAATTCCCATGACAAGGGTACATATATCCATTAAACACAAAATTGGAGTAATATAAATGATGTTCAATATAACCATAATAGATCCTAATGTTGAGGAAAAGTGCTAACAAAATTAGATTTAGCTTGGCTTTCTGTCTTCTAAGCCAAAAGGTCAAAAAAGAAAAAAAACTCGGTATATAAACAAGACTGAATGGGGAAAAAAAAAAAAAAAACAAGCGGCTAAGTCACACATGGGGACGACAGGCATAATATACAGTTTAGGGGGCCTCCCCACACCCAGCATCCAAACTGCTAGCAGGGGTAGTGGGACGTGTTCTGGCGGCCCCCCTGAATCCCGGGCCGGGGATGACCGTGCCTCCGGCGGCCGGACCAGGGTGCCAAATATACAGTTCTGTTTATCAGGAGGCTGGCCCCGGACGGCAAACGGGAAGAGCAAGCTTCCAGGTGGTCGACCCGCATCAACCTGCCAACAAGACCACTGGAGAGAACTTGGCGATGGTCTCCCAACGGCGAGGAGAAGCCAGAGAGAACCAGGTGAACTATGGTTAATCCCCGCGGTTCCAGGTGTGGGGGAAGGAGGAATGTGACAAGGATAAGGAATCAGTTTGGCACTATTCAGCGGCGGGTCTGTGGCACCATTTCCGGATCCCACACAAACAGGCGCAGATTGGGCCAGAACCAATTCGGTAGAGAATCCTGACTGGACCGACGCTGCACCCACGGTGGGCCCGGATTGGGCCAGAACCCCTCCGGGGATGAACTCGAACTGGGCTGACGCTGCACCCGCGATGGACCCCGATTGGGCCACGGCTGCAACCCCGTCGGACCCCAATTGGGTCAGAACCACTCCAGTGATGAACTCAGACTGACCCGACGCTGCACCCACGTCGGACCCCGATTGGATCATGGCTGCATCCGCGTCGGACCCCGATTGGGTCAGAACCACTTCGGTGATGAACTCTGACTGAGCCGACGCTGCACCCGCGTCGGACCCCGAAAGGATCAGGGCAGGTCCAGCACCGACCTCCAACTCCGAACCCGGGACCTCCGGTACATCGACTGGTGTCTGCTCTTCACCGGTGACCTTGGGAGAAGGCTCAGAAGAAGAAGAAGAAGAACCGGGATCAGGGACACCGGCAGCGCCAGAGCCCGGCGAGACAAGCTTGGATGCAGTGGACGGCTGCACCTGGCTCGCCTCCCCAAGAGACAGACAAAAATGCTCAATAATAGAAAAGACAAAGACAACACTGAGCACTTGACTGATCTCAAGTTCGGACGCCGTCCAGGACTTCGATGATCCGGGCTCAGATGGGAGGAGGTCGTCTTCTGGCTCCCATTCAGCCACGTTGGACTCCGCATATGGCAAAATGGCTTCTGCAGCCTGAGGACCCTCTGGCGCCATCGTCCACGCTGGCAACGCGTACGACGTGGTTGCAGGGGGCCCCTGGCCCGCTGGGTCGGACTGTTCATCCGTGGAGACCCGGGGACGCTCCGTCGTCAGCGCAGGCTCCATACAGTAGTCCGCTCCCCTCCTCCATGATGTCCTTGATGTGGCTGCGGGGCTGGAATCTTCTGCTCCAGGGCCACAGGCCCCCTCCTCATCCGATGATGCTTGACTGACGTCGAGGAACGCACCGCGGAGGGAGACACAGAGGCAGCGGGTTTAGTAATTACCTCAGCAGGTGGTGGAGGCTCGGGGGGCTGCAAACCCCCAACCTCACCCCCAGGAGTCAGACAAGACAAATCACTATTAGGAGGAAAAGAGTGAACTTGTACTCGCCTGTTTCCCAGAGGGAGGATGGTGCCTGCTGTAGGAAACGTTGCTCCTTCTTCTTCCCGTCGGGTGGTGGCAGAGGGCTCCCTGGAAGGACAAGGGGGAGCCGCACATGATGGAATCGGTGCGGGGCTCGCTGGAGCAGAACTCCTCATACACCCAGCAGCTGGAGAAGGCATTGGAGAGGAGGGGGCGACAGCCGAGACGGGCCGGGCACGACGTGCTGATGGGACAGCGGGGGAGGATGGCCCGGGGAGAGAGGCTGCGGGAGTTCCCTCCTGGTGAGACACTGAAGAGACAGCTGTCTGGTTAATGGAGTCATTCCAGTGACCCGGAGCCTGATCCAGACGGGGTTCTTCAGGGTTCTGAGGATGTCTCTGGCCGCGGCGCCGACGTCTTCGACGGGCCACAGGTGGTGCAAAATCCTGACCTGGATCGAGGGAGGGATTGGGATCCCAAAGCGGGCAGCGGGGATGCCGTCTCCTCCGCCTCAGGTCGTCTTCTTCCTCGTACATCTGGAGTATCTCGTGTTGGGCGGCGATGTCAAGCCTCCTCACGTCGACTTCTGGGTGGTCGTCGTAGCGGGAGGAAAGATGGTTGAGCACATCCTCAGCACAGTCCAGATACCAGCGTATGCCGGGATGAAAGTCGAGGAGGGAGGAGGCGATGAGGATTTCATCAACTTTGTCCAGCGCCTCGGTCAGCTTGTGGCTGGGACCCCGAGTGCAGCCCCTCTGCGACAGCATACTTCCAGTACACCGTACCCAGACAGGAAAGAGCAATGTTCTCCTGAATGCAACTTCACCGAGAACGGCGTCTCCTTCTGGCGGCAGTCTACTGTCAGGACTGGCCCTCACGAGCCAGCATAAGACGCCACAGTCCAGTGAAGTTGCACAGGTGTTTATTAACAATTAGGGAGAGGGAAGGACAAGATAACCAGCCGCGTGGGCTGAGCAGCAAGACTACTTGTTAACATATCGAACAATCCATTGACAGCTGAGACGAGGAACGCTCGCTCAGCGTCTGACAAGGACTAGGGCAATGGAGTACCAACAATAACTACAATCGATAAACACACTTACACATGAGAAGGAATCACGAATGATCGTTAGATGAACGTTTGACAAGACTGTCGCGAGATGCAGCCGCTGGCGCTGGCTTTTAAAGCCAGCCGCTAACAACCGCAAATGCAGCGCAGCTGTTCAGACCTTGACAGCAGAAAACTCCCCCAAGCGTTTGTCCAATCAGAGCCCGGGGAGCCAGAATGACAACACCGCTGTCAAAGCCTGACAGGAATGGTGCGTGGCCCGAGCGTGGACAATAATAGCGCTCGGGTTATGACAGATACTAGATCAAGCAGCTGATGCAGGTAGTTTACCCAACGTGCCAGCGCTGAGATGTAGAAGAAAGATCTATTTAAACGCTAGCAGATGAAAGGAGCAGGTGCGTCTCATCACGCAGGTGGAGATAATCACCTGCGGAGTAGGTGAAAGTTGAATCCGACAGGCGGGGGAGGATTGCCCTCACCAGACCATGACAGTGCCACCCCCCTTAAGGAACGTCTCCTGGTAGTCCACTGGGCTTGGTGGGATGAGCCTTGTGGAAGGCCCGGATAATCCCCTTGTCAAGGACGTTGGAACCAGGGATCCATGACCTCTCCTCTGGTCCGTACCCCTTCCAGTGGATGAGGTATTGGAGTTCAAGAACTCGACGGGGAACGTCCAGGATCCTCTGGACCGTATGAGCGATCTGGCCGTCGATGATCCGAGGAGGAGGAAGCGGCTTAGGGGTAGGACAGAGCGGACTGGTGGAGAGGGGCTTGATTTTAGACACATGGAATGTGGGGTGTATCCGCATCGTTGGTGGAAGCTTTAGGTGGACCGGAATGTCATTGACAATACTGGCGATAGGAAATGGACCCGGGAACCGCGGGGACAATTTGCTAGACTCCATCTTGAGTGGAACCTGGTCCACAGCTAGCCACACTTGCTGTCCGATGGAATACTTAGGGGCTGGCACCCGTCTACAGTCCGCATATTGCTGGTTCCGTTCAGCTGACCGGGCCAAGGCAGACTGAGTGGCTCTCCACAGCCGGCGACAGCGGCAGGCATGAGCCCCCGCCAATGGAACAGCCACTTCCCTCTCCGCCATAGGTAGTAAAGGGGGAGTGTGCCCCCATAGAAGCCTCAAAAGGGGTCAACCCGGTGACCATTGAGATTGCTGCATTGTGAGAGTACTCCACCCATGTCAGGTGGGTACTCAAAGAGATGGGATTGGAGGCTGCTACACACCTCAAGGCAGCCTCCAAGGATTGGTTGCCATGCTCAACTTGCCCATTACTTTGAGGATGATAACCCAACGTCAGGCTGACGGTAGCACCAAGAGAGTGACAAAAGGCCTTCCAAATCTGCGATGTAAACTGGGGGCCCGGTCAGAAACAATGTCCATAGGGATGCCATGGATCCGGATGACATGATCGGTCAGGAGGTTCACCATTTCCAGGGCAGAGGGTAACTTAGGGAAGGGCACCAGGTGGATCGCTTTGGAGAATCGATCCACACAGGTGAGAATAACAGTATTGCCCCTAGATGGCGGGAGTCTTGTGACAAAGTCTAGGGCAATGTGAGATCAGGGTCAATGAGGGATGGGAAGAGGTGGAGCAGGCCAGAAAGGTTTGACTTGTTGCGGCAGCAGGTTTGACAAGCAGCAACATACTCTCGGACATCAGCTTGCATGGTGGGCCACCAAAACACTCAGCGAATAAGACTGATGGTTCGAGTGACGCCAGGATGACAGGCAAAATAACTGGTGTGGCCCCACTTGATAACGTCACTGCGTAGAGAGTCTGGGACGAACAGTCGCCCATCCGGGCCCCCCTCTGGTATGGGTTCAGTGGATAATGCCTGCCAAACCCTCCGTTAATGTCCCACGATAGTGCTCCAAGGAAACAAAAGGGTGGAACAATGGATTGGGGATGGGAGGGAGGGGTAGGGAGGTCAGGACAAAATTGGCGGGAGAGAGTGTCCGGCTTAATGTTGAAGGATCCAGGCCTATAAGTGATGTTAAGATTGAATCTAGCAAAAAATAAGGCCCAGCGGGCCTGCCTGGCATTCAGCCTGCGGGCCAACCAAAGATATTCTAAATTTTTATTGTCGGTCACACAATTACCAGCTTGGGCGCTCCCTCCAACAAGTGCCTCCACTCCTCAAGAGCCAATTTAATGGCCAATAGCTCTCATTCTCCTGCGTCGTAATTCCTCTCTGCAGGCGTGAGCCGCTGAGAGAAATACGCACATGGGTGGAGCTTCTAATCTGGGGCCAAGCGCTGTGATAGGACAGCGCCCACCCCCGAGTCAGAAGCATCCACTTCTAAGATAAACTGGAGCTTGGGGTTGACCTGGGCCAAGATTGGAGTGTTGGAAAACAGATCCTTTAATTTGAGAAAGGCCCATTTGGCTGCCTCGGACCAACTAAAGGGTACTTTTATCAAGGTCAGCTGAGTCAGAGGCTGTGCTATCCCACTATAGTTTCTGATGAAATGGCGATAAAAGTTTGCAAACCCCGAGAAGCGCTGCAGCTCCTTGCGGGAGTGGGGTGTAGGCCAATTCAGCACAGCCTCCACCTTGGCCGGGTCCGCCCTCAGCTCTCCCTCAGCTACGATAAAGCCCAGAAAGGAAGTGGAGCGAGTAGAAAACTCACATTTCAAGGCTTTAATGTAAAGCTGATTCTCCAAGAGCCATTGCAGATCCGTTGCAGTCTGGACATGGACTGTGTGTTCCTCTGGCGAGCGTGATAAAAAACAAAATGTCATTGAGATAAACAAAAACAAACTGATTAACCATGTTGCGGAGGACGTCATTGATCATCCGCTGGAAGACGGCAAGGGCATTAGTGAGCCCAAAAGGCATCACGAGGTATTCAAATTTCCCCAGATGTGTTTTAAAAGCCATCTTCCACTCGTCCCCTTCGCGAATGCGCACCAAATGATAAGCATTACGCAAGTCCAATTTAGTGAACACCCACGTGCGCTGAAGGAGCTCAAACACGGAGTTTATCAAGAGCAGAGGATGTTTGTCCTTAATAGTGGTCGCGTAGAGCTCGCAATGGTTAATGCACGGGCGTAAGGAACCGTCCTTCTTCCCCACAAAGTAAAATCCTGCCCCAAGAGGAGCCGATGATGGCCGAATAAGGCCGGCGTTCAGAGACTCTTTAATATAACTCTCCATCACCTCCCTCTCCGGCCCTGAAATACTGTAAAGCCAACTGGATGGCAGCCGTGCACCCGGGAGGAGGTTTATTGCGCAATCATAAGAGCGATGAGGAGGTAAGGAAAGCGTTCTATACTTGCTAAAGACCTCCCCGAGATCATGATAAATTTCGGGCACAAGACTGAGGTCTGGAGGCTCCATAGGAGGGGAAGAGATGGAGAGCCTAGGTGAACATCCGGCCGAACTGAGGCAAGAGGCTAAACAATACGGGCTCCAGGATGAGATAGAATTATTAGCCCAATTAATGATAGGATTATGTTTCTGGAGCCATGGATAACCAGGGACCACCGGGTGACCAGATTTGGGGAGAATAAAGAACAAAATGGTCTCACGGTGGTTGCCGTAAAAAAGGAGGGACACCGGCTCGGTCTTATCAGTAATGGTGGCAACTTTTTCACCCGACAATGTAATCACACTTCAGGGCCTGGGCAATTTAATCGTAGGGATGGCTACATCCTGTACGAACCATGCCAAAATGAAATTTTGCTCTGTCCCTGAGTCTATCAAAGCTTAAGTCCTCTTCTCGACCCCCGGAAACTGAATAAGGGCAAAAATAGATAGGTTATCTGGGGATGACTACATTTCCCGCCTGTCACCTCTCCCACGGCTACTGATGGGCCGCGTTTTTTGGCCTCAGCTGACAGTCCTGCAACGTGTGTTTACGAAAACCACAATACATGCAGGCGCTGATTCTCTTTTGCCACTGGCGCTCCTCCGGAGACAAACGGACTTGGCCGAACTCCATAGGCTCAGAAAGAGAATTGGCTCCAGCTGTGTCAGCAGCCGGCAGGTGAGCACAGGCAATGGGCGGGTAAGAGGAGGCCCTGAGTGCCGTTTCGTGCTCGCGGTAACAATTATCAAGGCTGATAGCCTGATCAGTTAACCCATCCAAGGAGGAGAGGACCACATGAACCACTAGGTCATCCCGGAGGTGTTCATTTAACCCCTGGATGAAGATGCTTTGTAACAAAACGTTATTCCACCCTGAGTCGAGGTAGTGCGATAACCCGAAACTCCACAGAGTAGTCGGCAGCTGACCGTCTACCTTGGCGGAGTGACATTAAGCAGCTCATAATGTTCCCCTCGCTGTCTGAATGGTCGAATGTGGGAGTGAATTCACCAACAAATCTTTCAAAGGAGTACGTGGGACCCTCCGAGCTGTTGAGAATAGCTTAGGCCCAGCTGAGGGCCCGATCCCACAGCAGGAGGGTCATAAAATGAATCTTTGAAGTGTCATCCGGGTAACCCCCCCCCACCACCACCTGGCCCAAATACAGCCGAATGTGACATAAAAATACTCTACATTTCCCCACCTCCCGCGCATACGAGGCAGGTGCAGGAACAGAGGTAGTTCGGCGCATGATAGAAGAAGTCGGGGCGACAGGTGGAAGAACAGGCACTGGAAGAGACAAACGGCCCAAATGCTTGGTGACCATGCCCAGCTGCTGTGTAAGAGTCTGCTGCTGTTGAGTTAGCACGGCCACCTGTCTCTCCGTGGCATCTAACCGCTCTAACATGGAGTGTTCCACTGATGCTGCTCCCACTGAGCTTGCAACAAGGCTGGCTTGTTCTGTCTGATTATAATTAGACAGCTCACGTGCAGAGAGTAACACCAAAGAAAGCACACACAGACACAGAGTGACAAGTTTAATATGAATTTTATTAATTGCAAGAACACGCCTCGGCAAGAGAAAACCGCCACTCGCCAGAGAAGGCACACAGCCTGTAATGAGAAACGAGAGCAGGTGTATTAGGAGGGAGGCTAGACAAAGGAAAAATAGGACTGCACTCACATGGGAAGAATTGAGGACCCGGCAGATGAACCCAGCACTTATGGTGAGCCTCCCAACCAAACAGGATGACACAGGAGCACTGGGAGAGGTGTCTGACCGGGCGACGACAGCCGCTGATGAAGTGATGATGGCGGGGCAGGTGAGCGCACAACAACCCTGGAGACACACCACTAAGGAGGTAGCAACCTGAAATGAAGAGCACAAGGTTAAACAGTTTTTCTGAATGAGATGATACTAGATCAAGCAGCTGATGCAGGTAGTTTACCCAACGAGCCAGTGCCGAGACATAGAAGAGAGGTCTATTTAAGAGCTGGCAGATGAAAGGAGCAGGTGCGTCTCATCACGCAGGTGGAGATAATCACCTGCTGAGTAGGTGAAAGTTGAACCCGACGGGCAGGGAGGATTGCGCTCACCAGACCACGACAAAAAGAATAAAAAGAATAGCAGCAAGCAAATAAGTTACACTGACATTGTTCCCATATAGAAAACTGAATAAGTTTCAAAACTTTTTGACCCCATTATAACATTACCAACTCAGCTACTGCACTACTTAGTCCAACAAAAAAAAGCATTTTTCCTGAAAAGTGAATTCATTTTAAATAAAATTGTTTTAAAACAACATTATATTTAAAAAAGAAATAGGATATATACAAACTACATATTTATTGTATTTGTCAAAGAGAATCCAAAGGGGTTTTTTTTGTTTCCGCTAAGCACAAAATATCTTTATAATTTTAATAATATACGTCTATGGCTAGGAAAAAAATGGAAAAATACCACATGCTTGTGCGCTGCACACAATACATCAGCAATCAACAGACTCAATTGCAGGTCACTCATTTTGTAAGCATGAGATGTGGGACTGGTACTTTGACGGTAGGTGGGCACTTATTTGCTGTAAAAATATAATAGCTCCAATCAGGTCAAATGAAGTGTCATTAAATACTAAAGAGTCACATGAGTCTTTTTAGCTTCCATTTCCAGCATGATCTCCATGGGAAATGCAGTTTTATAGTGCAAAAACACAACGCAAAACAGAAAGCCAGCCCAACTCTTTTCAAACAACGTGGTGATTTTGTGGATATTTATATCACTATAATGTGGATAGACAATAGATTTTACTCAAATGGATCTATTGGACCAGAATAGGATTGGATTTGTTGCATTATTTTTCATTTTAGGAATTTAAGGAAGCTTCATTGGTGAGTCACTGCAATGCATCAATAGCATTGATGCATTGTTGTTTTTTTGTGATAGCTCATTTGATGTCCTCTTTATTTCTGGGGTTGCAATTGTATCTTAAATCTGTTTCAATAACCAAACAGAAGAAATTCTAAACTTTCAAATGATGTATCACATGACTACCAACTGCAAACACGTTTACTACACTTCACTGTGTGGCAGCAAAAAAATTGTGTAGGGTACACATAGGGCTTGCAGGTGGCTGTTGAAATGTCATGACGTTAGACCATTGGCCAGGAGTGGTAACTTTTAATTTTTTTTGTTAATTGGCGGTCAACCAAATAGTTATCGGCCAATAGTGACTGTCAACTGATGTAGCTGTACATCCCAAGTCACAACACATGATATCAGAAGGGAAACAGGCCTGTTTCTGTCAAATAGTGAGCCTAGACTTATTGGGGGGGGGGGGGGGCTGAAAAGGTCATAGGCTGAAAAGGTTATAGTGGTCAAAATTGACCAAATGTGGTTTATTTTTCAATATAGTCTCCCCTTTGGTCCACACACTTCTTTGATCAGTGTTGCAGCGCTTGGATCCTGCAGTTGAAAAATAAAACACATTTGGTCAAATTCAGGTCAAATTGAACTTTTCAGCCGCTCCTCGTAAATGTCCTCTCAAACCTCAGAAGATCAGTGTATTTAATGTAGATTACACTGTTTCCCATCAGCTAGAGTTTAGACTACAGATAATTGTCTGTAACATTTGTGCATTCTAAGCATTTCGAAAAGGTCTTTTGATCTTGCACAATAGTTAGCCTATATCAATGCATGAGATATGATTTGTGACTATAATTACTCCATCCATCCATCCATCTTCTACCGCTTTTCCGGAGGTCCGGGTCGCGGAGGCAGCAGTTCAAGCAGAGAAGCCCAGACTTCCCTCTCCCCAGCCACCTGCTCCAGCTCTTCAGAGGGGATACCAAGGCGTTCCCAGACTAGCTGGGAGACATAGTCTCTCCACCGAGTCCTGGGTCTGCCCCGGGGTCTCCTCCCAGTGGGACGTGCCTGAAACACCTCAAGTGGGAGGCGTCCAGGAGGCATCCTAATCAGATGCCCATACCACCTCAACTGACTCCTTTCAATGTGGAGGAGCAGCGGTTCTACTCTGAGCCTCTCCCGGATGACTGAGCTCCTCACCCTATCTCTGAGGGTGAGTCCAGCAATCCTACAGAGAAAGCTCATTTCAGCCGCTTGTATCCGCGATCTCGTTCTTTCGGTCATTACCCAAAGCTCGTGACCATAGGTGAGAGTAGGAACGTAGATTGACTGGTAAATCGACAGCTTTCTAAACTGGCTTTTGGTACTATAATTACTAATTCATTATTTATATAATCTGTGTAAATTCATTTTCAAACACCCAGGTGTCAGACAAACTTTCAACAGGGAGTTTTATTTAAAAAACACTGGACTAAAAAATAATTAAAGTTCAAGACGTTTTGAGGTTTATCCAAAGACCATCATCATTTGTAAGACTGCAGCAGGAAGTATCTCTGGGCAAAAGATAACCTACAAGGAAGTTATATGACAAAAGGACATGAAATGCAGTCCATGGTGTGTGACCAAAGAGAAGAAAGGGGAGGAAAAAAAGGAAAAAATACCGCCCCCCCCCCCAAAAAAAAAGGGCGCTCCTCCCTTAAACTTGGAGTTGGAGCAGGTTCATTTGTCCATAAAGTGCCGAGGAATATGTTTTTTTTAACTCAGCATTGTAAGCTGAGGACAGATGATATCTTAGTCCTCCTCCTCTGTTAAGGGAGGGCTGTCTCACTTTGAGTGGAATGGGTTTGAAATGGCTATTTCATAAAGCCATGCACCGTTCCCTTTTTCCCCTTGTGCAGTGAGAAAGTGCTGTTTCTTCAAATGATGTGGAACAGTCCCGACCACAGGGTATAGGTGGATAGCCATAGCATATACAGTATGTTGATAGCCTGTATTTAACTGTCCTCAGATCGATACATTCAACAGAAAAAAACAACAGCTGAGTGACCCTAGACAGGAGACACACACATGCGGACAAAAGATCGATCGAAGATGATTGACGACACAGATATGACAGACCACATGTGGACAGAATAATAGGTTGCTCTGTCACAGCAGAAAGGTTTGCATTTCAAGACCCTCAGACTGACTGTTCCATCCCACCGCCTCTGCCCTCAATCTCCTCCCTTTGGAGGTAAACAAACAAATACACAAGAAATTAAAATCAAAAGAAATAAGATAAAATACTCATATAAATGGGAATAATAAGAGTAAACAGTGAGGGAAAAAAAACCATTCAACAAGAGCTAAAAGCCTTTCTAAACAAATGAGTTTTTAACTCCTTCTGGAAGGAGTCGCCTCCGTGGCCTTCTACGCAGTGGAGGCAGCAGCAGTAGGCTTCCAAGTGACAGAAGTGTGATGGAAAAGTCCACTGCTGATGGTGGTAATAGGGCTATAATAGACTATATACAACTGTTTTTCATTATTTTTTAACATTTCTGCTTAAAAAAAAACCCAAACAAAAAACTGTTCTTTGTAAAGCAATAGTATTTATGCATGCATGTCAAATCACAAAAAAAAAAAAAAAATTACAAAAATGTTTCCAGCTATTCCAAATATTAAAGTAAGCAAATTGTGAAAACAATAAGACTACATTGTACAGAACACTCAAATGTAAATTGCAAGGAATCATTGCAAGTCACAGCTCTTCATTCAGGGTAATTTTTTTAACCACTCTCTCCTTTAAAATGAGTGCACAGCTATACCGTCAGCCATCGGCATCTTTCTGCATGCTGGTATTTCAGCTTTGCAAAATCAACATACATGCCTTATTCATTTTCCCCTCCAGTTGTCATGCTGTGACCTTCATAAGCTGTTTATCCTACCAAGCTCCTCCATGTTCACATTTTATAGTACTCACATTCTTGACTTGCACATGTATGGTTGGAAGATTATGACATTTGGATGGATTATTCCACAGTCTTTGACTTACACAAAGATTTTTTTTTCCACCATGTTTTGGAAAATATAACCATTCAACTGAGAAGAAAAAAAAAATATTTTTATGATCACAGAAGCCTATCAAAGCAGTAATTGTTCACGGTGTCTACAATTGTGCTAATTCGTTTGGCTCTCTTGCATGCATAAAAAAATAAAAATTTCTGAATGGAGCAAAACAATGGGTATTACTGCCTATAAATATATGCAGACAAAGCCTCAAAATGTTGCTGAAGACCTTTTCACTCATGATTACATATTTTTAACCGAGACTTCACTATGATTCTTTTCATCAGCAGACATTCACCACTGTGAATTTACCATGGCTCACACTGTGTGAACCTTGAAATGCTGCCCCTAATAAAACTCAACTGAAAACCATCAAGGTCAACACTAACACTTCTGCCAGGGCCTTTTTTTTCCACTCCATAGCCACAAAAAGTGAGGTAAGTGTGGCCGTGTGTATGTGCCTTTAGGCTGACCTCGAGGCATCCACACAACCGCACAAGCAGACAGTCCCCACATAGCCCTAGTGAGGCTGGGCAATGGAGTTTGTGATAACACCACTGTCTGCTACTCTGTTGAGACGGGTCAGAGCAGCAGAGCCTGAACCCATGTCTCAGTGGTTCAGTTAATGACCTGCCATTCAGTCCTCCCTGCTGCATTCTCCTTGCAGCCCTCCCCATTCTCCTGATGCATTTGTAGTTTGACAATGGACTACTGTTACTGCACATGTAACCCAGCTGAGAAAATGACCCTTTTTCTCAGATGTAAATTGTATTAATACAATTGTGTGATTTTATTTTGAAAACCGATTCTCTTGGGGAAGAGGAAGTGCGATCCTCATCATCCAACTTTTGAATTTCCGGTTCATGGTCACGTTGGGTGATCTGGGTCTTTCTATTCGTTAAGAGCAATATTAGCCCTGCCTTCCGAGCAAAGTGCTGAGGCGCTATGCTGGAAATCGTTCTTTTCACGATCTGCGAGCGAAGGAGAGGAACTGTAGGACGATCTGTCCTCACGTTGACACCTCTTCTTGGTAAGCTAATTCAGATAGAATACTATAAATGGATCTAAACACTCTCCAAACGCTAATTTGCAACCTTTATTATCCTAAGTTGATGGGAGCAAGAGCTTGAGAGGCCGTGAAGCGGTGACTTCTGCTGTGTTCACCCTGAACCTCATTCTGCTGTGTTCACCCTGAAATCTCATCTTGGTGAGTGGGATACATGCTAACATTAGCGCTATGCTAATGCTAGTCGCGAGTGGGTTTTTTTCTGTTTAAAAGCAATGGAAAAGGCTGTCCTTGTGTCTGTATGGTTTTCCTAAATGTGATTTCAGTCCCCAACAGTATGCTGAAGTACTTTTAGCTCTTATGCACCATTTCTGTTGAATGTAATGTGTAGTTTGATGCTAAAAGCACATGGTGTTAGCCCTCTAGGTAAAAGCATAGGTTATGCTAAACCCAGTAGCTAAGACCAGGTTCTGGTTCTGGGAATATTGGGTGTGATGGGACAGTATATTCCCTGGTTATGTGATAAATTAATTGTGATTCATTTCATGAATTACAAAGACAAGGTTAGGGAGAATTAATCATAATTTCATGGTTAAATGATGTAGAGATAGGAAGATGATTTCATTTAACTGGTTACATGAAAAAGGGGTATTTCATGTGCTACTAGAGAGATTGTGAGAGAAGAAAAAGAACACATGCATGTAAGATGCAAGATGTGAAATGTAAGATATTACTATATTGCTGGATTGTGATAATAGCAATATGAGAGAAGAATTTAAACACTAAGCTATGGTGTTATATAAGAAAGGATTGGAAGACGAATTATTCTAGCTGTAAACAATAATACCATTATTGTCGTGCAGTCTAGGTTTTTTTGGTTGCCGATCAAGAACCTTCTGGAACCTGGATTCTCTCCAAATGGAGATGGCGAGCCTGACCCGAGACTGTACCAAGATTGGACTGAGATCTAACCAAGATCTCGAGTGAAGAGCATCCTTCCCCTCTCCAGTGCCCAGGATTGGAAACCTGAGTCTGGAGATACAAGATATCCTGACTGGTCACACGACTAACCCGAACGGGCAATCAAACACTGAGCTCAGTAGGACACCTTGGGGTTTTATTTCATGCCGGCCGTTGTTATATTTGTACAGTTGTAAATTATCTGTATATTTTGCTCACTTTATCATTGTAAATAACAACCATTATTGCTCATTTCTTGCCTCCAGCTATTTCATTCCACACTCACTTTAATTCCCTATTGTAACCCTTACGAACCTAGCAACTGGTCTACACTTAATTATTTCCCTTACCTAATTAACATAAGGCAAGGGTTACACACATGTGTGTGTAAAAAAAAAAAAAAGAGGGGGAAACCTGTAAGACAGATATGAGAATGAGTGGATTTGCAGAGATTGATTCAAAAGCTTTTGTTTCGTTCCAGAGCCCCGGACACTGGTTGTTGCAGTTGCAGTAGCTGAAGGCATTGTCACTGCAGTGTTTCTTTTTTGTAAACAGTACAGATATCATATGTTGTGATATGCAGATGTTTTCTTTTTTTTTTAGCAGTTATTCATTGACATACAGTTAGTATTAGATCATTTGCTTCATTCACTAGTTAAATTAGGCAATATAGCAGTGTTTATTTAATTCACTGTTTTTTTTTATTTTTCATATCACATATATAACATCTCAATTACATTTTTTTAACCCTATCCTGTCCAGCAGCTTTGTAACTAGAAAATAGATATCTTGTAGAAGTTACAGAAAAACAGACAGGATACGTGTAAGTCTGTCTGGAAAAACTTTATTTACATTTTTTCACTTCCTGCTTTTATCTCCGTCCAAAACGGAAAAACTCCGCCTTCACATTAAAACTCCACCTTCACATTAAAAGATCCAATTTTGTGTGTGAGACCAACAACTAATATCACCACACAGGCCCCCCCAGAACACACAAATAACAACATAAATAAACATGCTGACAAAAAACAAACAAACAGCATGAACAAAAATCCAAAAGAAAATAACTCAAGAAAACCTCTTAGGCAACCTAATTACCCTGCCCCGACGACTGCATTGCACAGTCCTAGGGGGCACAACTGTAACTGGAGCAGAAACAACCTCAGGCGCAGGGTTGGGAGGGCGCCCCCGCCGAGCCGGGCGGGCTAACTCAACCTCATCGTCACAAAGAACATGCGCAGGCTTCAAACGATCCACCGAAATCCGATCCTGGCCAGTCCCCAACTCAACCAAAAAATCCTTATGGCCTGTTTCTAACACCCGAAAAGGGCCATCATAAGGTGCCTGCAGGGGAGAACGATGGGCATCATGCCGGACAAAAACATATTTAGCCGACCTAAGGCTGTCAGGGACGTAAGACTGAGGAAGGCAGTGGTGCGCAGCCACAGGAACAAAAGCCCTAGCTTCCTCTCGACACTTAGGCCTCTTAACCATACTGGGACCTAACCCTGGACTGGTAGGAAGAAACTCCCCTGGAACCCTCAAGGTCTGGCCAAGGACCAACTCAGCAGAAGAGGAATGCAGGTCTTCTTTGGGGGCTGAACGCAAACCCAACAAAACCCACGGTAATCTGTCCACCCATCCACTATCCACCAATGACGCGCGAAGGGCCGCTTTCATAGTCCGATGAAACCGCTCGCATAGCCCATTAGCTTGTGGATGGTATGCTGTGGTCCGATGGAGTTTAACCCCCAAACTACCAGCTACTTCATTCCAAAGTGCAGAGGTAAATTGCGGGCCCCTGTCAGAGGTAACGTCCAAGGGGACACCAAAACGGGACACCCAAGAGGAGATAAATGCCCGGGCAACATCAGATGCTGTAGTTGATGTCAGGGGAACCACCTCCGGCCACCGCGTAGTCTGGTCCACCATAGTGAAGAGGTGAGTAAAACCGCGAGACGGAGGAAGAGGTCCAACTAGGTCCACCTGAACATGATCAAAACGTCGCTCTGGAATCCAAAAAGGCTCCAATGGAGCCTTTATGTGGCGCTGCACCTTAGCACGCTGGCATGCCACACAGGTTGTCGTCCAAGTCTTCACATCCTTTCTAAGACCCGGCCATACAAACTTGGCGCTCACCAACTTGACCGAAGCCTTAACCCCAGGATGCGACAAAGAATGAACAGCGTCAAAAACACGACGACGCCAAGCCACAGGCACCAGAGGTCGTGGTTTTCCCAGTGTAGTATCACACAGAAGAGTGGTGCCACTGTCTTGAAAGCAGACATCCTCCAACTGCAAACTGGACTCCGTGGAACGAAGCACCTGCACCTCCGGGTCCAACAACTGATCGGCAGCCATCTCAGCATAGTCCATGCCCAAATGAACAGCAGCAACTGGTGCACGAGAAAGACAGTCCGCCACCAAGTTGGTCTTACCAGCCACATGCTGAATGTCTGTAGTGAACTCGGAAATAGCCGAAAGCTGCCGTTGTTGCCGAGCTGACCAAGGTTCAGTGGACTTGGCCATGGCAAACGTGAGTGGTTTATGGTCCACAAAAGCGGTGAATTTACGGCCCTCCAAAAGAAACCTGAAATGCCTTGTCGCCAAGAAAAGGGCCAACAGCTCCCTGTCAAAGGTGCTGTACTTCCTTTCTGACTCGCGTAACTGTCTACTAAAAAAGGCCAGAGGTTCCCAGGAATTGCCCACCCACTGCTCACAAACTGCTCCGACAGCATAATCAGATGCGTCGGTGGTAAGAGCAATGGCGGCCGTGGGATCTGGATGAGCCAACAAGGCAGCATCAGCCAGTGCAGCTTTAGCCCCATCAAAAGCACATAACCTCTCATGAGTCCACTCAATGTCCTGATTACCCCTCTTACCCTTCAAGGCCTCATATAGCGGACGCATAATATGGGCAGCATGAGGTATAAAACGGTTGTAAAAATTAACCATGCCCAAAAACTCCTGCAGGGGCTTGACAGAGGAGGGGCGTGGAAAAGCTAAAACTGCTTCGACTTTAGCCGGGAGGGGCACGGCACCCTGCTGGGATACCTTGTGCCCCAAGAACTCAAGTTCTGAGAGCCCAAACTGACACTTCACGGGGTTCACTATCAGTCCATGGTCACAGAGGCGTCTGAAGAGCTGGCGAAGGTGCAACACATGTTCCTCCACCGAAGCGCTCGCCACCAGTATATCGTCCAGATATACAAATAAAAAAGGCATGTCCCGCAACACAGAGTCCATAAGCCTTTGAAACGTCTGCGCAGCACCCTTAAGGCCGAACGGCATCCTCAAGAACTCGAACAGTCCAAATGGAGTGATCACCGCTGTCTTGGGGACGTCCTGGGGATGGACAGGCACCTGATGATAACCACGCACTAAATCCACTTTAGAAAAAATGACTGTCCCTGCCAGACGTGAAGAAAAATCCTGGATATGGGGGACTGGGTACCTGTCATTGGTAGTAGCGTTGTTAAGGCACCTAAAATCTCCACAAGGACGCCAACCCCCATCTGACTTAGGGACCATGTGGAGGGGAGAAGCCCACGGACTGTCGGAACGGCGCACAATACCCAGCCGCTCCATATCGGCAAACTCATCTCTAGCGATGGCCAACTTAGCAGCATCCAGACGGCGTGCGCGGGCAAAAACAGGTGGACCCACAGTAGTAATATAATGCTCAACCCCATGCTTAACTACTGCCGCCGAAAACGTAGGCACAGTGAGGGCAGGAAACTCAGAGAGAAGGCGCTGGTATCTGTCTCCTGAGGCGAGCATGTTAGCAAGCAGTGGACCAGCCCCACCCAGTGTACATGGATAAGAATCAAAAGACACAGCATCAATCAAACATCTGTTAGCTACGTCAACCAACAGTCTGTAAGCACACAAAAAATCTGCGCCAAGAATAGGAACTGCTACAGATGCTACCACAAAGTCCCAACTAAATTCACGGCCGTTAAAACACACAGTAATGAACCTGGTGCCAAAGGTGCGAATAGGAGTACCATTAGCAGCGTCCAGTGGAGGTCCATGTTCATATTCCATGACGTCAGCTGAAGAGGGGGGAACGATGCTCCGCTGCGCTCCCGAATCCACCAAAAAACGACGTCCAGCTGCGCAGTCCTCAATAAAAAGCAGCTTATTGCTGGTGCCGGTGCACGCAGCTGCTAGCGAGCACCGGCCTTCTCGTTTCCCTGTGGCTGGAAAGAGCACGGTGGAATACAGCGCCGAGCCTTCGGTCCAAAACGGCGGTGATAAAAACACATGCTGCTCTCTTTCTTACAGCGATCCGATACTGCGGCCACACCCACCGAGACTTCTCCATCAGACTGCCCAGGCGGCAATGCATGCACCGACAAATGACAAGAAGCCAGCCAAAGCCTGTCCGCTTCTCCAGCCAAACCCCGATAATCCTTAGTACAAATGAGGGGCGAGCTGGCCAGGACAGTGCGCACTGGAGGCGGAAGCTGACGCAGAAACAGGTGGATAAACAGAAATGAACTGTCTCCTGAACCAAGAAGTGCCAACATATTCTCTATCAGCTCAGAAAGTTTGCTGTCCCCCAAACCAGTCATAAACAGAAGACGATCAGCGCGCTCTATATCAGAGAGTTGGTACAACTGCAGAAGAGCCCTCTTCAGAGTGACGTACCTGTCAGCGTGGGGCGGGTCCCGGAGCAGTCCCATCAAACGGCGAGTAGTGGCAGAATCCAAAGCTGCGACAACATGGAAATACTTCGTATCATCTGTGGTTATTCCGCGCAGATGGAACTGAGCCTCGACATGCTGAAACCAGGGCTCCGGGTCGTGCTGCCAAAAGTCCGGTAATTTAATTGTAGCCGCAAAAACAGCTGGTACGGGAGCCGCAGTGGATACAGACGCCGTGGCGGTGATATCAGAAAAAGTCGCTTGATCAAACATTCTTCAAATGTCGGGGTCACCAATGTAGAAGTTACAGAAAAACAGACAGGATATGTGTAAGTCTGTCTGGAAAAACTTTATTTACATTTTTTCACTTCCTGCTTTTATCTCCGTCCAAAACGGAAAAACTCCGCCTTCACATTAAAACTCCACCTTCACATTAAAAGATCCAATTTTGTGTGTGAGACCAACAACTAATATCACCACAATCTGCTTCCCTTATTGTGTCAAGCAGAGTTACTTTGCCAAAAGAGCTCTGCTCATATTTGACATATGCTGTCATGAACCGAGGACTGGAGATTTCCACCACACTCAGTTTCATGGCCTTTTTCCTGTTTATTCCCCTTCTGTTGCATTTTATGCCTGTTGGGCTTAGGTGTTTTGTGTTGCTTGCCATTTTTCTGCTTGCTAGTGTCTTTTTTTATTCTGTATTTATTTTTATTTAATTTGTTATCTCATTCTGTATTTCTCTGTTTCTTTCCTGTTGACAGTTGTCAGGGGCGTGAAGCTTGTGTGAGCGTGCCCTGTTAGCTGTCAGTTGGGTTTGCCTCCCTCACAGTCACAGCTGATTCCAATTATGCATCTTTGCTTTTCCCTGCCCGCTCAGATGCCCACACATGTGATTCATTATGTTCTGTTTCCTATTTAAGGGGCTCTGCACCATTGCTTGGCACAGCATCCAACTCTCAACCCTCAACCACTGCCGTTCTACAAACGTAAGTGTTGTTGTACTGCATTTTCCTTGTTACCCTAGCATGCGCTACATGAGGGGTTTTCTCCAGGTTTAAGCTGGTAACACCCTCGCCTTAGCCTCCGCTATTTGGCTAGCCTGTGTCTCAAATTTCTGCCTTTTGGTTCATTGTTGTTTGTTGTTTTTGTGCACTTTTTCTTCATTAAAATTTGCAAACTCACAGCCGGCGTTTGGTGCCTTTTTTTCTACCCCGAAGGGCGTTTATGGCACATGCTCTATATAAATAGCATTTATATACTCCTCTTGCTAATTACTTTAATACTTTATTTAAATTGTTTTACTCCTGATGGACCTGACAAGGGGTGAGGGGGGGTAATTGAAAAGATATAAGCTGGTCTGAAGGGTTGGGAGGTGAGGGGGTGGGGAGGGGTAGAGAAAGAAAGAACAACAGAGAAAACACAAGAAACAATTTCTGCTTCTGATGAGATAATGATAATGTATTCGATGTATACAGCACTTTTCATGGACACTCAAAGACGCTTTACAATGGATGCATTATTCATTCACTCGACAGACAATGGTAGCAGTAAGCTACTATTTTAGTCACAGCTGCCCTGGGGCAGACTGACGGAAACGTGGCTGCCAATCCATGCCAATGGCCTTTCCAACCACTACCAGACATTTATACCCAGTGTCATGGACACTGTAGGCAAGGTGGGTAAAGTGTCTTGCCCAAGGACACAATGGCAGGATTGCTGGGGAGAGCGGGATTTGAACTGCCAACCTTCCCTTGGACGGCCCACTCTACCTCATGAGCCACTGTCGCCCCAATCTCATAACGAGACAGATATCTGCACCTGTAAAAGAACAAAGAGACATGTGTGTGTGTGCGCGCATGTGTGTGTGTGTGTGTGTGTGTGTGTGTGTGTGTGTGTGTGTGTGAGTTCATGTGTGTGTGCACACAAGAGAGATTATGTGCATGCGTGTGGTTTGCCAGGAAACATGAAAAAAAGGGTAGCAGGCCACAGCACCCCCCCCCCCCTTCCCTGGGAACCATGAGGAAGCAAAACAGCACCTGTAACTCCTGGGCAACCCACAGCCCACACAGAGCACGAGTGCCCTGAAGCCACTAAGTGCCAGGACAGTCAGGGGAGGGCCAGGAGAGGGCGGGCCACAGAGTGGTTAGCGTGGCGCAGCAGTGCCCCCATCCATTAGGGGACCAGCCCCAAGGGACCAGCCTGCACCCCCTGGTGTGGGCACCCTGCTGTAGAGCGGACCAATGCCCACCCCAGAGTCACCAGGCGCCAACACCCAGGGGAGGTGGTAGTAAGGAGCGGGGAGCCACAGGGAAAGCCAACCCCACTGGAGGCAGCCCACGTGACTGGGGGTACCACCCCTATCAGTCCAGCAGCCCCTGACCAGCGCACACACTCACACATACAATCACATTCTCACTCACTCTCTCACTCACATTCACATTGATGCTCACACTCACACACTTTCACTCACATTCATGCACACTCAGCCACTCACTCACTCACTCACTCACTCACTCACTCACTCACTCACTCACTCACTCACTCACAAACCCATGTTCCCTTCCTCAACCTGTCCATTCATACAACCCCACATACATGTCCCAAGGCACCGTTCAGTAGACTGGCAGTGCCCTGGGGACAATGCCAATAGGACATCCCAGGTCACTGACCAGGGCTCAAGCCCATGGCAGGGTAATTGAATGCACGTGTATGAACTACTAAAGTGCAGTTAAAATTGGGGGGATAGTATGATGGACTCCCCACTGCTGTGGACAGCAGAGTTCCACTTCCGTCCACCCAAGCCCTTGGTGTCTACAGTGCAATTAAAATTGAGACAAGTGGGGTCATGCAGTGAACTGAAAAGAGCAATCCTCCCCACCGACACCCCACAACATACCCCCATCCCAAAACCCTAAGTATATCCAATAAGATGTGTAGTCCACCAACAATGGAAGAGGAAGAGGGTTGGGTGGGAGTCAGGCAAGACCTGGAAGGAGGCGGAACCTCAGAGGAAGCCTACACCCCAAAAGCCAGCCCCCCCCCCCCCCCCCGGTGTGTGAACGAGTGAGTGCAAGTGTATGCTATGTGGTGAAATTGAATGCAAATGTATGTAATGTCAGGAGGATTGGTTAACATGTATATACTACTAAAGTGTAATTAAAACTGGGGGGATGGTATTGTGGGATATGCTGCTGATGCAGATATCAGAGCACCTTCCACCCAAGCCCTCAGTGTCTACGGTGCAGTTAAAATTGAGGTGATGCATACTCACACTCATGCATGCACACACACACATTGGCCCCGGAAAACAGGGAGCACACCCTCCCCCACCCCGCCCCTCGATGAATGCAGGCATCAGCCCGCGGAGTGCCGCCAGGACCCCAGGGGGGTGCAACCCCACACAGAAGGGACACGACCGTGAAGGCACGACCGTGAAGGCACAAACCACTGGCGCAGACCAGACCCTGGCTCAACACCCAGGGTCCAAGGCCAGAGCCACCCTGCCCAAGAAGCAGGGCCAGCAAACCCAGGGCCACGGCACCCCCCCCCCCCCCCCAGAGCCACCCCACAGCCCCACGCCCCCACCGCAGAGCACACTACCTGTGGGCCTGTACACAGCCCCCACCAGGCCAGATGCACAGCCACCCCAGGACAGCAACCCCAGCCACCAGCCCCAGCAGGACTCAGGAGGATCCTCCACAACCAGGGCACAGCCAATTGCCCAGAGGCAAGGAGAGCAAGCCGTGGCAGCCACCCCCTAAGTTAAAGAATCAATTAGTGGGGACCACAGAGAATTGGCCAATTGGTTTTTAGAGGAAGACATTCTCTCCAGGCTAATTTGGTCTAATAGGAACTTCCTATAGTGAGTGTTAAATAAATTATTTCTTGATTTCCAATTCATAGCGGTCGTTTTCTTGGTGATGCATAAGGTAGTGAGAACCATGCGCGACATATTTACCTCTGTATTTATTTCACTTAAATGACCCAGTATGCAAAGTGTGGGAGAGGTTGGGATACAACACCCAAAACATGCCAATAGATCTTCACATATCCTCTGCCAGAACTTTTAGACTGGTGCTCAGGACCAGATAACATGCAAATAACTATCAAGGGTGTTGCTGGTGCAATGAGAACAGATATTTGCGTGACTAAGGCCCATTTTGAACTTGTGTCCTGTGTAATGAGTTCTATGTAGAACTTTGTACCATATGAGTTGTAAATTAGAATTTTTAGTGCTCTTAAAGGTGTTTAAGCATATTTTTGTCCAGAAGCTTTCAATTTGATTGATAGATAGATCGGTCTCCCATTTTGATTTTAGGAAGAGAAACTGACTCATTCAATTTTGATAATAGTCTGTATATTTTTGATATCAATTTAGGCGAATGAAGATTTAGAAACTGTCACCTTCAATGGTACTTCTAAGTCTGTCTGATCTATCTGGTTGAAATTGAATTTTGCTTTTATTATGGATTTAAGCTGTTGGTATTCAAGAAACTTTTTGTTACTGATGTCATATTGTGACACCAGCTCCTACAATTTGATAACATTTCCATCTCGAATAAGATGTTCTAAGATTTTTTTTTTCCTTTTCTCATACCATAGTGAAAAATGTAACATTCTCTTTTTAGGTAAGGTAAATTTGCTGTATTTATATAACACAATTCAACATCGAAGTGATTCAAAGTGCTTTACATAAAAACAAGATGCATTAAGATTTAAAATTTAGTTAAAAATGAAAGAACAATAAAAGCACAGTAGTAAGAATTATTAATCACAGTAGGTCATCAAATGAAGTGGCAAACAGGAAAGTCTGAAGATTTGATTTAAAAGAAGCATCAGTGTTGGCAGACCTGCAGTTTTTATCCATATCATCAGCCTAAAGGCTTATCTTGTGTTCTGTTTCTCCAGTTACAATACCTCTAATGTCAACATTTTGTCGTGTAGCTGGTGCTAATGGTTCAATAAAGATGGTAAAAAAATGAGGGAGAGAATGGATAACCCTGCTTGGTGCTTCCCTGAAGATTAAAGCTTCGAGAAGTTTTAATTTTCTTGAAGATTAAGATTGGAAGATTTTTTCCAATCTTCTGGCAAGAGCTTTGCAAATGATTTTTAGATCAACATTAATACAGCAGGGAAAATAAGTATTCAACACGCCAACATTTTTCTCATTAAACATATTTCTGATGTAGTCATTGACCTGAGATTTTCACCAGATATCAGTAGCAATGCAAGTAATCCATACATACAAAGAAATCAAGGCAACTGTGTTCACAAAACAAGTTATATTTAACAAAGTGGAATGACACAGGGAATAAGTATTGAACACATAAAAAAGAGGTGCAAAAAGGCATAGAAAGCCAAAAAACAGCTGAAATCCATCAGAATTTAGGAAGCCATCTCATCCTCCATCAGTGCAAATTAATTTCAGCTGGTTAATTCCTGACTGATAGCCTTTAAAAAGGTCTGTGAATATCAGATTGTCACACCACAAAGAACTCATGATGAGTAGAAGCAAAGAGCTCTCTCTAGACCTTCACAACCTTATTGTTGCAAAACATAATGATGGCATTGGTTACATGCACATTTTTAGACTGCTGAATGTTCTAGTGAGCACTGTCGGAGCCATCATTCGGAAGTGGAAAGAATATCATTTTACCATAAACCAGCCACTGCCAGGAGCTCCGCACAAGTTTTCTGACAGAGGAGTCAAAAGAGTTATCAGAAGAATTATCCAAGAACCAAAGACCACTTGTGGAGCACTCCAGAAGGAACTGGAGTTAGCAGGTACTGTTGCTTTAAAGAAAACAATAAGTAATGTACTCAACTGACATGGGCTCTATGCCTGCTTGCCTTGCAAGACTCCTTTGCTGAAGAAAAAGCATGTTGAAGCTTGTTTAAAGTTTGCTGTATAACATATAGTGACATGATGCTTGACCCAGGAGACAGACGACAGACACGAGTAGGACAGTTAACAATTATTTATTAACTCCAAGTGTTGTGTTGGTATGTGAATGTGAGGGTGAGTGTGATATAGGAGGTGTGCTGGAGCCGAGCGAGTCCCACCGCGACCTGGCAACCTTGCAGGTATTGCCTGGAGACTCTTGCAGGCTCCGGGAGCGAGTGTTGGAAGGTGAGCGGGAGACTTGGCGTCATGATGAGGTGGGAAGGTTCCGAGGAGGAGGAGGCAAAGCCCCACTGCTTCGGGGAATAGGTCCGCCGCCAGGGAGGTCCACCTGTGCACAGGGGAGAATACTTTGACAAGGTAAGGCAGAATGTGGCTTACGTGACGAGGCTTGATGCGCAGGAGTTTTGACTTGAGGTCGAGAGCATGGAGCGTTGCACAATGTTGATGACAGACGACTCCGTGCTGAGCTGTCAGTGTATCTGGCTTTTATGGCCTGCTGAGGATTGGAAGCAGGTGTGTGCGCAGCCGGGGCTGATGACGGCCCAGCGGCCGCCATGACAGTACTCCCCCCTCTAGAGGTGCCTCCAGGCACCTGTCCCATCCTACCTGGATGCACCCGATGGAAGTCGCGGATGAGCTGTTTGTCGAGGATCAATGCCGGGCGAATCCAGGAACGGTGTTCAGGACCGAATCCCTCCCAGTCCACCAGGTACTGAAGACCCCGACCCCGCCTACGGACATCCAAGATGGCGGTAACCCCCCAAGCCGGGATGAGACCAAAATTGAACTTTTTGGAAGCCACAACACACAGCATGTTTGGAGGAGAAATGGCACTGCACATCAGCCTAAAAACACCATACCAACAGTGAAGTTTGGAGGTGGGAGCATCGTGGTGTGGGGGTGTTTTTCAGCACATGGTATAGGCAAACTTAATATAACTGAAGGAAAGACGAATGAACAAATGTACAGAGACATCCTTGATAAGAACCTGTTGCCATCTGCCAAGATGCTGAAAATGAAATAAGGGTGGACATTTCAGCAAGACAATGATCCCAAATACACAGTCAAGGGAACTCCCAACTGGCTCCAGGGAAGGAAAATAAAGCTTCTAGAATGGCCCAGTCAGTCACCTGACCTGAATTCAATTGAAGATCTTTGGAACGAACTGAAGATCAGAGTTCCTAGAAGACACCCACAGAACTTTCAAGATTTGAAGACAGTTTGTGTGGAAGAATGGGCTAAAATCACGCCTGAGCAATGTCTGCACCTAGTTTCTCCATACAGGAAGCTGTTATTACCAACAAAGGCTTTTCTACTAAATATCAAATGAATTTCACCAAGTGTGTTCAATAATTATTCCCTGTGTCATTCCACTTTATTAATTATAACTTGTTTTGTTAACACAGTTTCCTTGATTTCGTTGTATATATGGATTACTTGGGTTGTTACTGATATCTGGTGAAAATCTCAGGTCAATGGCTCCATCAGAAATATGTTTAATGAGAAAAATGTTGACGTGTTCAATACTTATTTTCCCCACTGCATATACAGTCATGCTGTTTGAGCACTACACTGTGTGCTAGGTGGAAACATCAGTTTTAGTGGCTGTAAAATAAATAACAATCTTCCATAACAGCAGTTTCCTGCATTAGCTCTGCAAGTTTCTGGTGACTCACATTTAATGAAGAATTCCCATGTATATTATGATACTGCAGCCATATTTGTATATGTACATATTATGCATGGTCAGTATGCTGGGGGAATCTGTCGGTGTGGGAGGTTTTATGCTTTAACTCCTTTGTCATGATCCTGGGCAAGGGTGGTGCCATGCCAAGTCTCTAGTTTAAGTTCAGGCTTTTTCTGTCTGTTTCTTTTTTATTTTGTCCAGTTTTTGTCATTGTGCATTTGTAGTAAAGTTTTCATTTTGGGGTTGTGCTGTTGTTGTTTTATTATGGGTTCCGGTTGTTTTATTTTGACAGTGCTGTGCAACTTCCGGCTGTCAAACTTGACATGGATGGCTCTCAAGAGCCATCAGTGAGATGCTATTAGGCAGCCGTGGGTTTGTACATTTATTAAATAACGACACACAATGACAAAATAACAAGCCTCGTGGGGCAACACAAATAAATACAAACACTTACATATGCACAGCGAGGGCGGAACCTGAAACGCTGTGGGAACTGACCTCAGGGTTAGGGAAGCCAGACTGGAAGGAAGACATAGGAATGTCCGTGTATGTGTAGGTCGCAGCCCTGAGCACAAAGAGCTGCTCCCTTAAATAGGGAGGAATAGATTGACCAGCTGATGAACGGTCATCAGCTGATCAGAAACAGGTGTTCAGCGGGGCTCCACTGACAGCCGGAAGCCCTGCTGAGACGCTGTCAAAATAAACATCTAGAACCACGCCGGAGGAGAGAAGGGAGACTACCCCACAGCCCGAGTGCCGACGGAGTCAGCACACGACCCATGACAAAACTGGTCGGAGCTGCACACCTGTCATTCATTCTGTTATTTTCTTCACTCATATATCCACACCTGCCACTCATTGTGTAACAGCATATAAGGGCATGACAAACCTCTGTGGATTGTCATGTCCTTCTATCAATGCTACCTGTCCTCAGGAACCGTTCAGTCTCTGAGTGTGTTTTGGTCCCACTGTCGATGAGAGTGGAGAGCTTCGTCCAGGTTAGTCTCCCTTTTTAATTCCAGCCATGAGCCCCCGCTGTCTTCGGGTGTGCTCCGGCTGGATTCTGCCCCTTTTGCGCGGCGTTCCTGGCTTCCGTCCCCCTGGACGTTGAGCCCCGCTCTCCTCCAGCGCTTTATGATTTTGGATTTGTATGTTAGCACCTAGTATGGGTAACCCCCACAACAGACTGGGACAAGCAGAGCGCTCAGCTGGCGCAATTAGCAGAACAATGTGATGTGTGTATTGAGATCAATAGGCAGCCGCTCTTTGTCTAGCTTCTTCCTGCCAGTTCCGCGTTTGAAATGTATGACTCAAATGCAAACGTTCATGCTTCCTGCTCTGACTGTGATGCAAATGTCCCATGCCTTTCATGTATTGTCTGTAACTGGGTATAAAAACTGCATATGCTCTGTAGCTCACTCTCTCTGACCACTGCTTCTGACGACACGCATTCTGTGTCTCCTCACGAGAGCCTGAGGGCCCGCTCCAGCCCGCCTGCACAGGGCTGGAGTGAGTTCTATGATGGCGGGATGAATGATAATAAACTCCCTCAAAAACTCGCAGTTCGCTGCCTATTATTTCATGCCGCCACATTGGTGACCCCGAGAAAGAACACGCTGACGACGAACGACGCAGCCCCGGCGGTGACTCTCCGGTGACAAGCGAACGCAGCAGCCTGACGCAAATGATCTGCCCTCCCTTCTGCCACACGGGAGACCTCGACGCAGAGCCAACACCAGGCGGGCTCCCTCGGAGATCATCCATGACCGGGAAAGCTGCAGAAAGCGTCATTGTGCGATCCCCGCCTGAGATCTGCACATCCACGCTGGAACCGGCCGAGGGACACAAAATGCCTACTCCCTCTCACCGCTCCAACGCATCTGCACGAACCTGAGGGACAGAGATCGTCTCCTTCCTCTCACCGCTCCAACGCACCACGAGCGAACGACGCAACAGCTCTACAGGGATGACCATCGGCGCCGACGACGCTGATCTCCATCAAGCTCCCTGACCCTGACTCGCCTCTCAACAGCGGACCACCCACGCACCGAACCCCCGCGCGCACACCGGGGGGTTACGAGGACAGTGCACCACACACGGGACAATAACGGCTCCACAGACTGCCATCGTCCTTCGCCGCTGCACACAGAACCTTCAGGGCTGCTCACACACCTGAAGCACGCACGCAGCTCGCTCACAGGATTTTGTACGGGTCTCAGCCACGGCGCACAAGGGAATTCAGCCGCCTGCTGTCCCCGAGGGCTTTAGGGCTGCACGCGCACCTAAAGTCAACATGCCAAGTCCCTCACTGCTGCAGCTCCTTTTTTCTTCATGGCTGCGAGAGGAGTCAGAGACAAATTTTCTTCTCACAGCTGCTGTGGACCTCCGCACGTTCAACGGGACAGCCCCTCAACATCGCGGATCCACAGGCAATTTTTGCGCGGCCCAGACAATTTTGCCGTCCCAGGCCGGCACTCGCTACCCCCCACCCCCCTCCCTCCACCGTCGCCTGCAGCGAGCCTTCCCCGCAGCTCGCTACCAAAAGCCGGACTATCGAGGCTTCAGCTCCCCACTGAGCCCTCTGGGGGGGGAGTGTATGGGTAACTCCCACAACAGACTGGGACAAGCAGAGCGCTCAGCTGGAGCAATTAGCAGAACAATGTGATGTGTGTATTGAGATCAATAGGCAGCCGCTCTTTGTCTAGCTTCTTCCTGCCAGTTCCGCGGTTGATATTTATGACTCAAATGCAAACGTTCATGCTTCCTGCTCTGACTGTGATGCAAATGTCCCATGCCTTTCATGTATTGTCTGTAACTGGGTATAAAAACTGCATATGCTCTGTAGCTCACTCTCTCTCTGACCACTTCTTCTGACGACACGCATTCTGTGTCTGTTGGAGAGCCTCTGGGCTCGCTCTGGCGCGCATGCACGGTGCCGGAGTGAGTCTGTGATGGCGGTATGATTAATAAACTCCCTCAAAAACTCTCAGTTCGCTGCCTATTATTCCATGCCGCCACACTAGCACTTTATTATTTAGTGTTTGTACGTTAGTGTTCCTGTCAATCTTTATGTTAATAAATGTGCAAACCCAAAGAGAGCGTTTGGTGTCCTGGTTTAGCCCTTGAAAAGGGTGATTCACGACATCCTTTATTTAAAACAGGAGCTTTTATTTTGTTATTCACAGAAAATGACCACGACAAGTATTTCATTTTAAGGAGTAAAGTCATAGAGGCAGAATAATCTAAATATTCAATGCACATTTTACTTTAAAGTCTCTTTCTCTCTGTGTGCATGTGTGAGTGCATGAATGCGTGTTTTCTTCTCAGTCTTCTTTTAAATTTATGTAAATTCACTGCAGCATACAATTTCTTACTGACCAAAGTGTTCTTGGATGTATCCAACATTGGAGAAAGGTGTAGATGTATTATTATTATTATTATTATTATTATTATTATTATTATTATTATTATTATTATTGCAGCAAAACAGTCCACACTGAAGAAAAAAATAGACAGTCACTTTATAGCAAAACTTAAGCAATAGTTGAATGAAAGTGACTACAGCTCGGTTCACTTTACTAGTCTGAAGTGACTCAAAACCAATGGGGTTTTTTTACCTTAATGTGGGAATGCATGTCTAAACCTGCATATTTGATCCAAAATCTGATCTTTCAAATCACATTTGAACCACTTTCATACAGTAGTACTGAGTTAGACATAGCATCATCATCACATGCCATCTTTGTTTCAAAGGTTCACTGTCAGGACCCTCCATCTCTCCCTATTCTGTGCCATCCTGATGACCTCTTCATAATGTTTGGCATTTGTGCACTTCATGATGTTGTCCACCCATTTTGTCCTTGTTCTCCCTCTGCACCTTTTGTCGTTAACCCATCATTCCAGTATTTGTCTGTGCAGATTTTCTCTTCTGATTATGTGTCCAATTTTTTTTTTATAAGGATAAGCCATTTTTATTGTCATTCAAACCATACAGCCAATCATGTACAGTAGTTGAAATTATGTTTTTCTTATCTACAATGTTAATCACACACATATATAGAATCAGAGGGTTTGCTGCCATGCAAGGCACCGCCACAAATTTCCCTCCTCCGTTCTATTATTGCTGAGCACCAAGCTCGATGGCAGGAAGTTCCGCTTTTATATGGTCTTGGGCATGACCCGGCCAGGATTTTAACCCTTGCCTCCCGGGTGTGGGGCAGATGCTCTACCAACTGAGCCACCACTCCGGTTATTGTTAGTAGGTTGCATTCGTTTTCTTGTACCCTTATTCGTTATCTTCTGGGTCCACTGTATCTTTAATAATTTGTGATATACCCACATTTCAAAGGCTTGTTGTTTCTTAAAGTGACACTTTTGTCACGAGGCTGGGTGTGGTGTGTCACCGGGCTCAGGCTCTTAATTTATATCTAAGTATTTTTTGTATTTTTCCAGCGTTATATTATTTTTCTGTGCATTGATTCTAGAAGTGTCCTTGACTGTCAGTAGTTTGATGTTTTCTTACCATTATTATTTTGACACAATTCTGTCAGTATTTTTAGATTCCTGTTTTATTTTGGTTCTCAGTGTTTATATTTCATTTCCTTGTGGCATGAGCTTCGCACCTGTTCCGGACACTGCCACTTTGTCATTATCTTGTCTGTGTGTTTTGTGTTAGTAATTAGATCACCTGCCTGCTCATGTGAATCCGCACCTGCCATCAATTATTTTCCTCAGTATTTATAGACTGTTGGTTTTTCTTTGTGATTCCTCCTCGTCACCAGAGCCCTTTCCTCGCTCTGGTGAGTTTATCCTGAATTCATTCCCACGCGCAAGTTTCCTTTTAATCTGTATTTTGGATTTTTGCTTTGGTGCACTCTGGCACCTTGTGTGTTTCTGTTAATAAATACCACAAACTGCAGTCGGTGTCTGGGTCTGTCTCTTACTGCCCCGAGGGGCAAACCATGACAACTTTGCCAAAAATCAAGTTTTTGTTGTTTTTTTTTTCTTGCTAACATGTCTGTAACATGTTTTTATGACTTGCAAGATATGTCAAGAGTGAAATCACTCAACTGTTTCATGTGTCTGTATTTTTTTTCTTTAACTTGTCATCTAAGCCCCGCCCCCTCAAAAAAGGTGAGTTGAAATGGAGTGTTTTTGGTGACATAGATATGTACAGCCGCTAGCACGTGAGGAGTGATGAGCCAATCAGGACTCTGTGGCCTAACTGAAGTTAGCCTCTGGCCAGTTAGCATTTCTGGGCTAGCTGCTTCGAAAACTTGACCCAAATTAAGATGGATTTTACCATTAAACTGCTTTTAAGGACTGATGCAGTTTCAGTCATTATCCTGGGCCACCGTGCATACAACTGGGCATGTCCTTCAACTGGTAAGTCTTTTTATCACAGGATTTATGCTGTTTAATATAATATTAGCCATTATTAGCCTTGCGGGATATGGGTTGGGTCTAGTCACCAATTCTGGTGTTTAGTTCTTTTTTTTTTTTTGCTTGTGTTAGAGTCCAGGTTTCACTTCCATATAACAAGGTGGAACATTTTAATATTCTCTTTCTTCTTGCCAGGCTCAGTGATGTGCACAGACATTCTGGGTGGCCAATGCTCAACCATAAAAAGGGGGCACTCCTAAACACTGAAAAAAAAATTAATAAAGGTAATGCGCCAGTCAAACAGAATTAATTGGATGTCAAAATATACATAGTTATTGGACTTCAAGACACATTTGATCAGCAGCTGATATTTCTGTGGAGGGAAATTAAAATCTATAATACCTTTTGTTAAAAAAAAAAAAAAGCTCTCCAGAAGGGCACTTCAGAGGGCAGTGGGCAAAGGGACAGGTGTTAGAGCTCCACCTGTGGTCTATCCATGCACCTGCCTGGCCACGCTGATGCTTGTATCTGAAAATGTTTGCCATGTTGTTAAAGGATATTCTGGCAATTCCAATTCTTCCAAAAACTTCAGTGTCAGATCTTCCATAGTCTGTAATCGTTTGTCCTAGATATATAAATGATTTGACTTGTTCAACATCAACACCATCTATGGTTATTTTCATTTCAGAAAGGTCTTCTTTCTTGGTGATCCGCATACTGCATTCACATTCATTCCATAGGATTTTCCACTGTCACTCACCTCACCAAGGTTTTCTTTTAGTTCTTTTTCACTTCTGCTAGCAGCACAGTGACATCTGCATATCTCAGACTGTTTAGAACCCTCCCTTTGATTCCTGCACCATGCTCATTGGTTATGTTCTGAAAGATGTTTTCTGTGTATAAATTAAATAACGGAGACAACACACAATATATCTGATATGTTTTCACGTGACTTCATTGAGAATGGTCACTTAACTCTGTTGTTAGCATCTGTTCTAGCAGTTGCTGCCTGAACAGCTATGTATGCTGCCATCTGGCTTTCTTCCTTCTTATGGACTTACAGGCAATTAACAACAATTAACAATTAACTTCAGTCCTCCAGGGCAAAATCAAAAGTATACATTTACTAAAATGCATTCATTTTCTCTGAGAGAAGGCGAATGAATGGTTGCGCAAATATGAAGTGCTTTGTTATACATACTATTTTACTCGGCGCCACACGAGTCGGCTGCCTTTTGCAACAGCGGCTCGATTCCGAGTCTTTTTCCCTTCCTCTCTCTTTTGATCCGTCTTTTTTTTTCACCCCACTTATATCACGGACACACAGATCGTCCTAAATGTCTCCTGAGCCGGTGGACGGAGCCACTGTCTATAGCAGGATACGATACAGCAGAGAACAGCTGCTAGCATTCAACCGCCACCCGGTCCCATTGGAAAAACTCGACATACCGAGTGAACTGAGGCGAAAACGCCGCGGCTGCCGGGCTGGAGTAAGGCGGAGGACAAAAAATATAAGGTACAGACCCTCCCTTCCATCTGTTGTCATGGGAAATGTACGGTCGATACTGGGAAAGTTAGATGAGCTAGCGGCTATCTCCCGTTATGATAGCACATACCGGGAGTGCTCTCTCCTTTTGTTTACTGAGACGTGGCTAACTGAACTAGCAGCAGATGCTAACATTGAGCTGGAGGGTTTTCACATGATACGAGCTGACCGAACACCAGAGAGTGGCAAGGCTAGGGGCGGTGGAGTGATCATGTATGTTAACAACAACTGGTGCAGACCGGGACATATCACTGTTAAACAACGACACTGCAGCAAGGACATTGAGTTGCTAGCTGTTAGCATGAGGCCTACATATCTCCCGAGAGAACACTCACACGTGATCTGCATTGTTGTTTATGCAAATCCGACGGCGAACGCTGGGACAGCACGTGACGTCATCCATTCAGTAACCAGCAGGCTGCAGACAGAACACCCAGATGCTCTTCTCCTCATCTCAGGCGATTTCAACCATGTTTCACTGTCTCCCATTCTACCCACGTTCACCCAGTATGTCACATGCCACACTAGAGACAATAAAACACTGGATTTATTCTACGCAAACACTAAGGAGGCGTACACCTCATCACAACTACCCCCACTCGGGAGATCGGATCACAACTTGGTTCATCTCCGGCCGGTGTACAAACCCCTAGTGCACAGACAACCTCCGGCCATGCACACTGTGGAGTTATGGTCTGAGGAGACAATGGACACCCTAAAGGGCTGTTTTGAAGCCACCGCCTGGAAGCAGCTCTGCGATCCACATGGTGAGGACATCGATGGCCTCATTCACACCTTCACGGGCTACCTCAGCTTCTGTGTGGACAAATCCGTTCCCACCAAGACCATACGGCGTCACTCAAACAACAAACCCTGGATCAACCCTGAGATAAAAACACTTCTGAGAGAGAAGAAGAGGATCTTCAGGTCGGGGAACAGGGAGATGCTGAAGTCCGTACAGAGGGAGCTGAGGAGAAAGATCAGAGAAGGCAAGGACAGCTTCAGGAAGAAGATGGAGGACAAGCTGCAACAGAGCGACATCAGCGGGGTCTGGAGAAACCTCAAAACCATCTCGGGGCTCCAGAATACCTCCCCCCAGGCCACAGGGGGCAGGGAGTGGGCGAACAACCTGAATCTGTTTTTCAATGGATTTGACCAACCGCCCTCCCCCCTGACTGCACAACAACCACTGCTGCCTCTAAAGAAATCAAGTCCTGCTGCCCACTCCCCACTCTACCAACACCCCCCCACTCCCAACACACAGCCCCCCATCCTGACCCTGACCAGGACCCAGGTGAGGACGGAGCTGAGGAAGATCAAGGCGAGGAAGGCGCCGGGACCGGACGGCATCAGCGCAAAGCTCCTCAAGTCCTGTGCAGACCAGCTGTGTGGGATTGTGACGTATATCTTCAACATGAGCCTGAAACTGGGGAGGGTACCACAGCTGTGGAAAACATCTTGTGTGGTACCTGTACCAAAAACTTCCCACCCCAAAGACCTGAACAGCTACAGACCGGTGGCCTTGACGTCCCACTTGATGAAGACCCTGGAGAGACTGCTCCTTGCTCACCTCCGCCCCCTGGTGGAACCAGCGATGGATCCACTCCAGTTCGCCTACCAGCATGGCATTGGGGTGGAGGATGCGGTGATCTTCCTCCTTCACCGTTCTCTGTCCCACCTGGAGAAGCCCGGGAATATGGTGAGGATCATGTTCTTTGACTTCTCCAGTGCTTTCAACACCATCCAACCGATGATCCTGAAGGACAAGCTGCTGCGCGCAGGGGTGGACCAGCACCTGTCATCATGGATCCTGGACTACCTCACGAACCGGCCTCAGTTTGTGAGAACCCGGGACTGTGTGTCCGACACGATCATCAGTAGCACGGGGGCCCCCCAGGGAACGGTGCTGGCTCCCTTCCTGTTCACTCTTTATACTGCGGACTTCTCACACAACACAACACACTGCCATCTACAGAAGTTCTCTGATGACTCTGCGATCGATGGCCTCATCTCCAATGGAGATGAAGCTGAGTACAGAGGGCTTATCCAGGACTTCGTGGACTGGTGCCATCGGAACTGCCTCCAGATCAACGCGAGGAAAACTAAGGAGCTGGTGGTGGACTGCCGCAGGCATGGGCAGCCCCTCACAGTACCAGTAAATATACAGGGAACAGACATCGAGATGGTGACATCCTATAAGTACCTGGGTATTCATCTGAACAATAAACTAGACTGGTCACACAATACTGATGCACTCTACAAGAAGGGACAGCGCAGGCTGTTCCTGCTGAGGAGACTCAGGTCTTTTGGTGTACAAGGGGCGCTGCTGAAGTCATTCTATGACACGGTGGTGGCATCAGCCATCACTTTTGGAGTGGTCTGCTGGGGCAGTGGCATTACTGCAGCCGATAGGAAGAGACTGAACAAACTGATTAAGAAAGCTAGCTCTGTCCTGGGGCAGCGCCTTGATCCGATGGAGGAGATAGGAGAGAGAAGGACGGTGGCTAAACTGTCATCTCTGCTGGAGTCCGAGTTCCACCCTATGCAGGACATACTGAATGCACTGAGGAGCTCATTTAGCAGCAGACTACATCATCCCAGGTGCACAACCGAGAGGTTTCGTAGGTCCTTCCTACCAACGGCTGTCAGACTGTACAACCTAAGCAGGGCTGCTCGCAGAGATAGCAAAAAGACGTAACAAACTAATAGTTTTTTGAATGCAAAAGATGCAATAGACTTACACAATGGTCCTCTCCGGCATACAACTAGGAACATACCGGTCGCTATGGAGGGTGAGAATATGTATGGGCACATAATCATACCATGTAGGATAACTAAGTAGACGGTTATGCTGTTTCATTCCATCTAGCAACAATGCTCTGCACTGTGTGTGTTTATATATTTGCATATTTATTCCATCTAGCTACAATGCTCCGTACTGTGGGTGTTTATATATTTATATATCTACATATTATTCCATCTAGCTACATTGCTCCGCACTGTGTGTGTTTATATACTTGCATATTTATTCCACCTAGCTGCAATGCTCCGTACTGTGGGTGTTTATATATTTACATATTTATTCCATCTAGCTACAATGCTCTGCACTGTGTGTTCATATATTCATATATTTATTCCATCCAGCTACAATGCTCTGCACTGTGTGTCTGTGTGTGTGTGTATATATATATATTTTATAGTAATACGTACATATGTTTATTAGCTGCTCTTGCTTGCTTGTTTTTTTTTTTTTTTTTTCTTGCCTTCTGATTGTTGCTCTGAGTGTTGCTATCCCTGTGCTGTTGCAATCCTGGAATTTCCCCGTTGTGGGACTAATAAAGGCTTATCTTATCTTATCTTATCTTATCTTATCTTATTTCAGAGGATAAACACTAGATATTTGAGTCAGATAAAAGTCACTTGTAATTACCTCCGCCAAGGGAGGATGGAAGTAATGTTTTCAGTAGCGCTGGTTTGTCTGTTTGTTTGCTTGTTGGTTGGTTGGTTGGTTTGTCTTTTAGCAACATAACTCAAAAAGTTAACGGATTTTGATGAAATTTTCAGTAAAGGTGTGTAATGGCACGGGGAAAAGATATATGATTTTGGTGGTGATTTTGATCATGATGTGGATGCAGGAATTTTTTTGAGTATTATTTTATGTATTAATCTGGTGCTTTTCATGTACTGCCCCTTTAAGATGTGTCCACTCAGTTATGTGTGTGGTCACGCCATAGGCCAACGTGCCTCTGCAACCTGGAAGCCAAACACAGCAGAAAAAGTATTAGGGGGCGTGTCCACAAAACTCATTTTTCCTGCTGTGGGCAACTATTTTCTATTCATTCTCTACGTAGTCCAACGTTTACAGCACTTAGCGCCCTCGGCGCTGGAACGCTTTGAGCGGTGGCCACTTTTTGTCACGGTGCTCAGGGCTGAAAAAAAGTCCAATTTGTCAGACTACTGTACAGCTATTCTTGTCAATGTCAGACCTTTCTAACCAGCCAATCAGAATTAAGGAAGGGCGGGATATAGGACGCCGGTACAGGAAGATGAGAAAGGTAGGTGATGGACGGTGGAGACTGAACTTTGCTGCATCAAACAACTCGGTACTCTTTGACCCTTGGCCCAAAGATGAACTCATTAGATGTTGGAGGTAATTCGTGAGTGCATACCTCCACCAAGGCCCGATCTTGCAATGTACAGATGGATGGTGATATGGATGGTCAAGGGGAGGGCGGGACAGAGCCTTGGTGGAGGTATGTGCTGTCTGAGTGCCCTCTAGTTATGAATGTGAACTGTCATGGCAGGTAGATTTGATTTGAGTCCAAAATCGCAACTGAACAATTTGAGTTGTAATGTAAGCTTTCTTAGCTTTTGTCTTGTTTTCTCTTTTTTCTCCTTTGAATTCTTGGATGGAATATGGGTGGGCAATATAAGCTGCGGCTTCAGCCATCACCCATTTCGGATAACTCACGTGGAATTGTATAGTAGAAGGAGTCTTTGTCTAATTTGACCTTGTTGTTATATTATACAGTTTCTTTTAACCTGTAATGTACTATCCGAAATAAATAAATTCATTCAAAAAAATAAATAAATTCATTCATTCATTCATTCATTCATTCATTCATTCATTCACATACTTAAAACATCTATCTAGAAAAGTTGGTCAGGTATGTCTGTATGTACTGGGATGTAGCTTCACCCCAAACTCTCATTCCTAGCATGT
Source organism: Pholidichthys leucotaenia (assembly GCA_020510985.1). Taxonomy (NCBI): domain Eukaryota; kingdom Metazoa; phylum Chordata; class Actinopteri; order Cichliformes; family Pholidichthyidae; genus Pholidichthys; species Pholidichthys leucotaenia. Next base: position 369,890,575 of record CM035842.1, on the reverse strand, counting down.
GGACATAACATTACTTATTACATTACCCACATTATAGCACCATTAGCTGGGGTTGTTTCCATGTCATAACTACTCTGATGACATCAAATGTACAAGTACAGTATTTGCTAAAAATGTGCTTTGATATATGCAAGCTAGGACAGGGCTTAATGTCATTATTATACTAACCACATTTTTAGAATCACGGAAACTGTCAACATTGTGTATTCAGGGGTCTGTCTGCTAGTTAATAATAATAATAATAATAATAATAATAATGAAGTAAGGTGAAACCATCTGAATCACAACCTAAATCTCTCTGATTGTATAAAACTATTAATCAACAAGAACTATGAGAGATATTTTAGTCACATAACTGAGTATTGCAGCAAATTATAAAAGCAAGAGCAAAAGGGAACGGCTTCATCAAATCTGCTCTGTTCTAACAGGGATTCCTGTCTACCCTTTATAGACAGCACTATTAAAGTCCATACAAGTCACTAATTGCCTGTCAACATTTCATCACCAGTACCGCTGGTTTTGCAGCAACCCAGGCCTTCTAAGATTTAATTGATTGTTAAATGATTTTCAGTTAGGACAGTGCTAAGAGGAAGGAAAAAATGGGGAAAATGGGTGCAAGGGGTGAGGTATGGTTGAATAGGATTATTCCATCCATCCATCCATCCATCTTCTACCGCTTTTCCGGAGGTCTGGGTCGCGGAGGCAGCAGCTCAGGCAGAGAAGCCCAGACCTCCCTCTCCCCAGCCACCTGCTCCAGCTCTTCAGAGAGGATACCAAAACGTTCCCAGGCCAGCTGGGAGACATAGTCTCTCCAGCATGTCCTGGGTCTGCCCCGGGGTCTCGTGGTGCCCGAAACACCTCAAGTGGGAGGCATCCAGTAAAACAATAATCCTACTGGATGCCTCCCACTAGGATTATTGTTTTAGATAATAAACCAGCTAAAGTTTCTTCTTCATTACCTTGTTTTGCCTCTTATTTTCATGTCATGTGGCTGTTGAACAACTGCATGTATTGTATAAATTGATCATTGTATTATTGGCTCCAATTAGGTGATTTTTTTTAAAAATCTGATTCTGCCAAGATAACAATTTTTTCCCCCCACCCCTCCAAGATTAGACCTTCCTTTACTTGACTTTTTAGTTTTATTATATATTTTTTTTCTTTGCAAGGACTCACAAAAGAAAAAACTACTTTCCATGTTTTGATCAGAGAGACAGTTAAATGAAATGGACCATGTATAGAAAGAAAATGAAAGGTAATCCAATTACCACTAAGTCTGATTTTTTAAGTTCCCCCAAAGACCGTCTAAAGTCATTATTTGAAAGTGAATGTTTGCCTTTTTTTCTTCCAGCATTTCATGAAATGAGACCTATTAATAAAACTGAGTATGTCAGATACTGGTTTCCTCAGTGCTTTCAGAAGTTAAATATATGGACAAAGAGAGTATTACAAAAAAATGTTAAAAAAACCAAAAAAAAAACCCCTCCCACTCAGTGATTAGTTTGATTGTATTATTACATACCAGTTGTGAACATTATCTTCATCACAAAGTATATCTTATATTCACTTTGGTTGTACCAGTTCTACTCATAAAATCCTCCTGCCAGAATGTATTTCAAATTATATTCCTAACACAGAGTCTTTTTACTTGCGATTCGGGCTTTGCTCTTCAAACAGTTATCAGTGCAGCCTGTCATCATCCTGCTCATCATGGGCATCAAAAATGCCTTTAGGGATTACACATCACAAATGCTCTTTAGATTTCTAAAGATGAGAGCAGGACAAACAAAATAATAAAAGAGGAGGAATCTTTAAAGAGTTTGCACAGACACAGGTCCACATACAGATCAGTACGGAGGCACCATGGAGACGTTTCACATTTACATCCTATTCTGAGAATAAAGCTTTAGGCTTAGACTCTTGACAGCTATACAGTGGCGTTGACCTTTTCCTTTGACGCCCACCTGAGTTTGTTTATGAAAGCTTTCACCCAGACTGTGCTGCAGATCTAAGAAAAATCAGTAAGGTTATAAACAACTAAGAAAGTGGACAAGGCCTTCTCTCATCTGATCAGACAAAAGACCTTCAAGGTAGAACAGCATTATGCAGAGAATCAGAAGCCCACAGTTTTTGAACAACAGTAGCTGTGACTCTGAGACCAGATGCTCCTAATGCAATTGTGATCAATTGTGATTGGCTGGCTGTGGTAACGTATCGTCACTTCCTGTGTTATTGGCTGTCTGTGTGGTTTGTGGTTAGCTCTCCTCACTGTCCTGAGGATTATTGCCATTAATTGTATTTTAATCACTTTTTTCCATCTACCGTCACCTCTCACTTCTGTTTAACAAGCCTTTTGCACCTGTGTGTGCATTCAGTGTCACCAAATCACCCTCTTCAGCCTTCTGTTCACCTTTCATCGGTGTTTGTGTTAGCTTCGGGTTAGCCACTAGCTATGGCTACTAGCTCTCCTTTCCCTTCTCCTCTGGTGTGCTCTCTGTGTCAGATGTTTAGCTGCACCTCTTTATCTTTTAGTGATAATGGTAAATGTAATAAATGTTGTCTTTTTGAGGTGCTCGAGGTGAGGATGTGTGATTTGGAATCCCGGCTCCACTGCATTGAAACACCATCAGCGCCAGTTAATAATGACGGACTCCCCTTAGCTGCAGCGGAGCATCCTAGCTTAGGGCGGCCTGTTAGCTGTCCTCCAGCTTCTACCTCTCCTGAGCAGCCAGGAGAGAATGGGTGGGTGACAGTGAGAAGGAAGCATAGCCACAAGCCCCTGGTTCACCACCAACCTGTTCATGTTTCTAATCGTTTTTCCCCGCTCAGCGACACACCTGCTGAGGAAAAAACTCTGATCATTGCAACACTATAGTCAGAAACGTGAACCCAGACACTCCAGTGGCCATAGTCAAAATACATTCCCAGGGCCAGAGCAGGTGACACTGAGTCAAATTTGAAAATGCTGGCTAAAAGTAACTGTAAATACTCAAGAATTGTTATCCACGGCGGTATTAACAACATCCGACTCTGGCTGTCGGAAGTCTCAAAACTTAGTGTGGAATGGGTATGTAACTTTGCCAAAGCGATGTCTGCCTCTGTAGTATTCTGTGGGCCCCTCCCCAATCTGACCAATGATGACATGTTTAGCTGCACATCATCCTTCAACTACCGGCTGTCTGTGTGGTGTCCTTCAAACAATGTAGGCTACATAGACAATTGGAACTCATTTTGGGGAAAACCTGGTCTTATTAGACGAGACGGCGTCCATCCCACTTTGGATGGTGCGTGTCTTTTATCTAACAATCTGGCATCATTTTTATCCAAGTTTCCAAAACCTTGACTACTCAGAGTTGGGACCAGGAAGCAGAGTCGCAGCCTTACACGCCTCTCTGCAGCTCCTCTTCATCCGCCGCCCCTCAACTTAGCCCCTGTCTTCCCCATCAGAGAATCATTGTCTTGCCACTCCAAAGTAAATAAAAATGTAATGTATAAGTATCCCAAAGTGATTAAACAAAAGTTGGTAAAACTCAAATTAAACATGACTCCTCTAAATTTAATGATTTGACCTCTGTTCCTCCTCATAATTTAAAAATTAAATGTGGTTTGTTAAATGTTAGGTCTCTAACTCCCAAGTCGCTGCTAGTCCATGATCTGTTAATTGCTCATGAGACTGATTTACTATCCCTTACAGAGACTTGATTAGGGCAAGAGGATTATGTTGGTTTAAATGAATCAACCCCCTCTGGTTATTTAAACTGTCAAAATCCTAGAAGTTCTGGTCGTGGAGGAGGAGTAGCAACAATTTGCCATTCCAAATTACTAGTTAATGTAAAGCAAAAAACATATTATAATTCCTTTGAGGGCCTGGTCCTCAGTATTGGGCATGTTATCAGTTTTAGGTTAAACCCAATTTTATTTGCCATAGTTTACCATCCTCCCTCAGCCTACTCAAAGTTTTTATCCAAATTTGCTGAATTCGTAGCAGCTTTAGTGCTGAAACCAGATAGAACTAGAAAAGCACTCGGAGAGCGCAGACCTCCGCCAAGCACCACAGTTCCTCCCATACAGTGTTTGTGTGTTCGTTTTCAGATTCCTTGACCATGAAGACATATGACTAGCAATTTGATTGACAATGATATGATTAGTGGTTCAGTAGTTATTCACGAAAATGACATTTTCCGTAATGGCAGCCACAGTTCCCCCATACAGTGTTTGTGTGTACGTTTTCGGATTCCTTGACCACGAAAACATATGACTAGCAATTGGATTGACAATGATAGGATTAGTGGTTCAGTAGTTATTCAGGAAAATGGCATTTTCCGTAATGGCGGCCACAGATCCCCCCATACAGTGTTTGTGTGTACGTTTTCAGATTCCTTGACCATGAGAACATATGACTAGCAATTGGATTGACAATGATAGGATTAGTGGTTCAGTAGTTATTCAGGAAAATGGCATTTTCCGTAATGGCGGTTTTCTTCTGGACGGTGATCCGGATCACCACCAAAATTTAATCAGTTCTTCCTTGTACCATTTCCAACAACGCCTGAAAGTTTCATCGAAATCCGTCCAAAACTTTTTGAGTTATCTTGCTAACCAACAGACAAACGGACAGACAGACAGACAGACAAACCCCGGCAAAAACATTACCTCCTTGGCGGAGGTAATAATTAATTTTATATAATATTCTACTTTTTTTGAGAAACTGAATTTGGGGTTTTCCTGAGCCATAAGCCATAACCATGAAAATTAAAAGAAACTAGAAAAGCACTCGGAGAGCGCAGACCTCCGCCAAGCGGCACAGTTCCCCCCATACAGTGTTTGTGTGTACGTTTTCAGATTCCCTGAGCATGAAAAGATATGACTAGCAATTGGATTCACAATGATTATTTGTTTATTTGACATGGACAGTGCAATAAACAGACAATTAATGAATGACAATCAATGTGATAGTGATAGGATTAGTGGTTCAGTAGTGTAAAACGGGGCTATAAGGGACGGCGGGTTAATAAGGGACACTTTTCTGGGAAAAGTTTTAAATGTAATTCTGCTTTTTTTATTTTGAGCAGGACGCTGAGTTGTGTTGTTATTGTCAAATATCCATGAATCCTTCATCAAATCTAGGCGGAAGCAAAATTAAAAAAGCAGAATTACATTTAGAAAAGTGTCCCATATTACCCCGCCGTCCCTTATAGCCCCGTTTTACGGTAGTAAAAGCATTGCCTCCTTGGCGGAGGTAATAAACTGAAGTGTTGGTGTGTCCATCTCCTCCACTGACGGATGCAGATTGGTTAGACAGGTTGCCGTGGATTTTATATTATATTGGGGTTGCGCTCCGCGGCAAAACAGAATTTAGAATCTTCCCCGGCAGAGAGGTCGTTTTTACGCAGCGCCTATAGCTGGGCGGGGAATTTGTGGCAAATAATCGGGCGGCGGACAGGTGGCCGTGTCAGGTTTTGCAGCGTGGCGTAAAAACAGGCACGCTGGCGGGCCCAGGCCAGCAGTGTTTTCCGCGTGCTTTTGTGGCTAAAACGTTGAAGAAGGCGGAGTTTGTGTTGGTCAGACACGACGCCCAGCGCCCTCCATTGCGCCTGCGCACATGTTGAAAATGGCCGTATGTCACAGTGTGGAAAAAAATGCTTTAAAAAATTCCTGTATGCAGACGGTGATGCGGATCATCCCCAAAATTTAATCAGTTCTTCCTTGTACCATTTCCAATAACGCCTGAAAGTTTCATTGAAATCCGTCCAAAAGTTTTTGAGTTATCTTGCTAACCAACAGACAAACAGACAGACAAACAGACAGACAGACAGACAGACAGACAGACAGACAAACACACAGACAAACACACAGACAAACCCCGGCAAAAACATTACCTTCTCCTGGCCTTTCGGCCTGGCGGAGGTAATAATTCTAGTAGGGGACTTTAATATACATGTAGATGTTGATAGTGATTGCCTTAATATGGCATTTAATTCAATATTAAAATTGATGGGTTTTTCTCAGAAAGTAAGAAATTGTACCCATTATCTCCACCACCCATTAGACCTTGTTCTGACATATGGCATAGCAATATAAAATCTGGTGGTGTCTCCTCATAACCCTGTTCTGTCAGACCATTATCTGCTAACTTTTGATTTTACTATTTCTGACTATTTGACTCCTAAAGAAAAAATATTACTACAGTAGATGTCTCGCAGATGATGCTGTTACCAAATTTAAACAAATTGTTTCTTGAATGCCGTGTGTCAACACAACGGAGATAAGCTATGGAGAGCTTGCTCCTTCTGTAATTGATAGCATGGTAGATAGTGTTACAGCTTCTCTGTATCAGACTCTAGACATGATGGCCCCTTTACAAAAGAAAAAGTCTAATCAGAGATTTCTAACTCCTTGGTTCATCAATCAGAAAGAAAATGGCACTCCACTAAATTAGATTTTTTTTTTTAGATTTAGTATACTTTATTGATCCCCAGAAGGGAAATTGAGAGTCATCCACCACCTGGATGGATGAAGCAGCCACGATACGGCGCTATCCCTTAACCATTCACACACACATTCACACCTAGGGCCACTTTAGAGTCTCCAATTAACCTAACCTGCATGTTTTTGGCATGTGGGAGGAAACCGGAGAAATCCCGGGGTAAACCCATGCATACACGGGGAGAACAAACTCCACACAGATCACTGTTGGTCAGGGGCTGGGATCGAACCCACGATCCCCACGATCCCCCGGCCAAGGGTAAACTGTGCTGCCGCAGTGCTAACCACTGCGCCACCGTGCAGCCCCAAGATGAAATCTATTTTGCTTGGAGAAATCAACTTCTAATTAAAAAAAAAAAAAAAAATCTCTTTGGAAAGCTAGAACAAGTTTTTTTTCCGCATTAATATAAGAGAACAAGAATAATCCCAGATTTCTTTTCAGCCCTGTAGCCAGGCTGACAAAGAGTCAGGACACTGCCAAACCTAGCATTCCCTTACAGCTTACTAGTCAGGACTTTATGAACTTGTTCAATAATAAAATTTCATCTATCAGAAATAAAATCAGTCAGATTCTTCCCACCGTTACCTTAAATATAGTAACTACTACAACTCCTTCAACTGATATCTGTTTGGATGAGTTTACACCAATTGACATTTTAGTTAGGTAAAATAATTTCCTCATCCAAGCCTTTATAGCACGTAACAACAATTGATTATAAGTGTGATAAGGTACAAGGATTATTTAATTTATATTTTGAATTGTGTGTGGGGAAGGAGGTTTTCTTCATCACCACAAACACTCACAAAACAAGAGAGACTCGTAAAGGGGCACCAGTCCATCTTAGACAATTTATTAATAAACAATCCTTGAACCTTTCATTAACCAGTCTCAATATTCATGAATTATTCTGCCATGACCCAGAAAAGCACACACACAAAAGAAATCAAGCAGAAACTTCTCTATACTATTAACAGCTTTAATAATCAGAGTCTGGTTCTGTCGTGGTTCGAGCGCCGATCTCGTCCGCGCTCGGGCCATGCAGTATTTTCCTCCCAGCTGACGTGTGTGTTCCTATGGCTCTCCAAGCTTTTATTGTGACAGCGCCCGGAGGGGCTTCCGGCTGTCAGAGCTGAGGCCTGACAGCTGAGCTGCATTTCGCCTCATCAGCTGCTTCCTACTTAAGAGGGCAGCTGAGAGCGAAATGTGCAGCAGTCTCGTCGGAACTCCTTGTCTGACATCAACGAGCGTTCCTCTGGTCAGACGTTTACTACCCTTCATCTACTATCGTAAGTGTATTTCGTTATGAATCCGTTCTTCCTTGTCATTGTCTGAGTTATCATCACAGTGTGTTTTAGCCCCCCATGGCTTGTTATTTTGTCATCTTTTGTTCCTTTAATAAACTGTGCAAACTCACCGGCTGAGTGGTGTCTTATTGATGGCTCGTGAGGGCCATCCATGACAGTAGACTGCCGCCAGACTGAAACGCTTGTCGCCGTGAGTTTGCTGTGGTTTGGAGTTTTTCCCTTCGCTTGGGCTTGTCTTAAATATGTCCGCCCTCGAGCGTGGGTTTTGCCCTGAGTGGTTCCAGGAGGTCGACAGCTATCTGGCCAAGGCCCATCGCCTCATGCCCACTCACGCGGCACAAGATTACCTGTTTCTCACCCAGAGGGCCCTATTAAGATATCACCTTACCTCTTTTCCGGAATGAAAGGAGAGGGTAGCATGGATTGTGGCACAGCGTGTGTTAATTGAAGAGGCGGCCAAGGAACCTTCTCCTTCTCCCCCGAGTACGGGGTCCCTGACAAGGGTGGAGATCTGGGGACTGGAGGGGAATCCCGGCAGGAGGCTGACGGAGAGGCATCCCCGCTCCTCATTTCGGGATTCAGCTCCTGTCACCCGACCAGCCCCGGCGCCATGTGTTCCTGGTCCCATTGTCTCACCACCAGCCGGTAACCGTCTCGCCATGCCACAAATAGGCCCCAGCGAGAATCCCATCTGGATCCAGCTCCGGGTTGTCGGAAGAACCCAGACTTCCAGTCAGCTGCATCTCCTACGTCACGACAGGAGGGAATCCCCGCAGCTACTTCCCTCGGGTCATCTGTCCCAGCTGTTCTGTCCTCCTCGTGCCCGGATCACCTCGGCTGCCACCCCCTCCTCCTCGATGTCATCTCCGGCTGCTGTGAGTGCTGTGAGTCATGCTTCGGCGAGGCCCGTCAGCAGTCGACCACGAGCGGCTCCTCCTCGACTTCCCGAGGGGCCTGCCATCACCATCTGGAGGGGAAAGGGAAGAACTCCACCCGCTACAGCAGGCACCATCAATCCCCCGGAGAACAGGCAAGTGCAATTTCATTCTTCTCCTCGTTGTGGTGATTTGCCTTGTCTGACTCTTGGGGGTGGAGTGCGGGGTTCGCAGTCCCCCAAGCTCTCACCACCTGCTGTAACCTCTGATATTAAACCTGCTGCCTCAATGTCTCCCTCCGCTGAGCGGTCCACGACGCCAGGCCTATGTCATCGGACGAGGAGGGGGGCTGCGGTTCTGGAGAACCTGGTTCCAGCCCCGCAGCCACGTCATGGGCAGAGGAGGAGAGCGGACTGCAGCGTGAAGCCTGCGCCGATGACGAAACGTCCCCGGGTCTCCAACGATGAGCGGTTCGATCCAGCGGGTCGAGGATCCCCTGCCACCACGCTATGCGGGTCGTCGTTGTGGACATCAGCGCTGGAGGGTCCTCAGGCTGCGAAAACCATCATGCCGGCTGCGGACCTCACCGTAGCCGAAGGGGAGCCAGACAACGTCCTTCTGCCTTTGGAACCTGGATCGTTGAAGTCCTGGATGGTGACAGAACTCGAGTGCAGGCAAGTGCTCTATATTGTTTTCCTTCTATCTATTCTTGAGCATTTTTACCTGTCTCTCGGGGAGACGAGCCAGGTGCAGCCGTCTGCTGCATCCGAGCTCGTCTCACTGGGCTCTGTCGCTACTGGTGATCCTGATCCCGGTTCTTCTTCTTCTCCTGAGCCTTCTCCCAGGGTCACCGGTGCGGAGTCAATCCCGGTCACTGTGCTGGAGGTTCTGGGTTCTGGGTTGGAGGTTGTTCCCGGTGCTGCGCCGACCCAGTCGGGGTCCATCGCGGGTGCGGCATTGACCCAGTCGGGGTCCGACATGGGTGCAGCCAAGACCCAATCAGGGTCCATCGCGGGTGCTGCTCCAGCCCAATTGGGGTCCGTTGTGAGTGCAGCACTGACCCTATCGGGGTCCAGCAGGGGCGCAGCGCCGGTTCGGTTCAAGGTCGGTGAGGGAGCTGCAGATCCTCTGCCGCCTGATGCTGGACTGGCTCATCGTTATCGTCACTGTCATCATCATCGTCATCATCCTCCCAGCTCATCTCCACCGGGGGCCATTGAGGTTCTCAATATTCGGCCCGGCTCGCCCTCGCTGTTCCCTGCTACAGGGAAGCCGTTGTCGTTCTCTCCCCTGCGGTCCTGGTGGCTGAGCGATGCGGGTCAGAAGCCCGAAGGACCGCCTCACCCGTTTGGCGTTCTGGGTCGGCCACCCGACCAACTGGACTGTCTGCTTGGTGACCTGGTCCGGCCGCCAGAGATCCTGTTTTTCTGGGCCTGGGACTGGGGTTGGCCGCCCGAACGCTCCCTTTCCCCCTTATTAACTATTTGGACATTGGACGCAGGGAGACCACCAGAACTGTTCCTGATTCATTGGACTCTGCCTGCCGTCATTCCCGTGTGTTTCTTATTTTTCGCTAATGGTAAGGTCACTCGGGTGTGTTGTCATTTGTTCTATTTTGATCTGTGTATTACCACTGTTTAGCATGTTTTTTTCTTTTTCTCCTCTCCCCTATCTGAGGGATGACTTGTATTTTCCGCAGTATGTCTTATAGGCCTGTGTGTTGTAGTTTTAGGTCTCCTGTCGTTTGCATTTTTTGTCTGGTCTATGTATCATCCTTGCCTTATGGAGTATTGTTTTTGTCCCCCCCCCCCCCCCGCCATACTCTGTAATTGCTTTGTTTGTTCCCTGTCATTGTCTTGGTGTTTTTTTGGTCTTTTCTGGTTCTCACCCTCCAGGCCTTTCCCCCATCCTCCCACCCTGGGTGGGGTGGTGGTGATGGTGGGGGCTTGGGTGTCATACGGCGCCCGGAGGTCGCCGCCTCGGGGGGAGGTACTGTCGTGGTTCGAGAGCCGATCTCGTCCGCTCTCAGGCCATGCAGTATTTTCCTCCCAGCTGACGTGTGTATTCCTATAGCTCTCCGAGCTTTTATTGTGACAGCGCTCGGAGGGGCTTCCGGCTGTCAGAGCTGAGGCCTGACAGCTGAGCTGCATTTCGCCTCATCAGCTGCTCCCTACTTAAGAGGGCAGCTGAGAGCGAAATGTGCGGCAGTCTCATCGGAACTCCTTGTCTGACATCAACGAGCGTTCCTCTGGTCAGACGTTTACTACCCTTCATCTACTATCGTAAGTGTATTTCGTTATGAATCCGTTCTTCCTTGTCATTGTCTGAGTTATCGTCATAGTGTGTTTTAGCCCCCTGTGGCTCGTTATTTTGTCATCTTTTGTTCCTTTAATAAACTGTGCAAACTCACCGGCTGAGTGGCGTCTTATTGATGGCTCGTGAGGGCCATCCATGACAGGTTCAATGACATTGCATTCAATTGATTTGTAAGCAGGGGAAATGATCAAGTATCAAATATCATATTACCAATAACGGATTCCTGAGCATAAAGTCTATAGTTAAACCTTTGTGGAAACAAGAGAAACCAGTTTTTGACTTTGTAACTGTTATACAATGGGAGACTGTGAAGTAACTGTAACAAAAATACGCATAAAAGTGACTGCAATTTTATTGAGAAAATGATGAAAGCTGATTATATGAAAAAGGAACTTCTGAGTTACTCTAAAAAATGGAGGTTATTGAAAAGAGGAATATTAATTTTCCTTCAGCTTACAGCTTCTATCATAGCTTATGGACTAACTTTAACATGAAAAATTGGTCATATTCAATTAGAATTAGACATCACATTTAGCCCAACAGATAGGAAGTGGAAGTCTGGCTTATGAACAGCTGTGTCTTCAGAGTCCAGTGGTGATCTTGAATACCAGCAGATGGCAAAAAGGAGGAAAGACTGCCAGCAGCCCTTTCCAGTTACAGCGGTTATGGCACAGACTTAGCAGCGGGTGTCCGGAGAGTGGAGCCAGCAGTTGAATGAATGGCTGGCCCCCTGGGTGGGTGTGACATCTCTTCTTAGGCAACAGATCCTGTCCTGGCCCGCAAATTTAGGAGTGTCCACCAGCTGACAAGAAAACCACAGGCTGAAGGAAAAATGTATTTAAACAGTTCCACCCATGAAATCCTAGTTCTTCTGATGTTGTGGGATGTGGGTGAGCCAGTCTCAAGGGGAAAAAGTTCAGAAATCAGTCCACTTTAAATCCATCAGTCCACTTTAAATCAGTCCACTTTAACTGTGAGTTAAAGAAAATCAATTGGAAAAAGTTCAGCAGGATGAGCACGGCATCTGAGGAGAGGGAAAAAAGGTGTTTTGGAGTTTCACTCCATTGAGAAGGGTTGAGCTCAACAAGAAAGATAATCTCTCCTCAAATACCAGAAAACAGAAAAAGACTTAACCCTTTTTGTGTCTTGGTTTCTTGGACATAGACAGCGCCCTCACTGTCTGTGTCATAGTACTGCACCTGTCATGTGACTTGGCCGTAAACCATAAAAAATCTCCAGTTGTACTAAGTATTCCACCTCACAAGGTGGCAGACATGTATAACTTACTACTCTTTCCTTGGAGGACGAATATCTCCCAAAAAAACATCCAAAACCCTCACTTCTGGACACCAAAGAAGAAGAGTTTGTAAACAAATGTTGATGTTTGCCATCGCAACACAGAGGAGGCATTTGCTTCCAAATTTGCCAACTATGATTCTAAAAAGAGATTATTTAGCTTATGAAGGTAAATATCTACATTTTGTTATAACAGAGGGTGGCTGAAGCTGGTTATCACCTGCCATCGACCCCAGCACCATGTGACTGGACAGAATAATTGCGTCAGTTCCGTGTCATCATATAAGATAAACTGCGACGGAATAAAACCAAAATTGAGGTGGAATAATCAAAAGAGTTTCTGGATGTGGGAGAGAGGAGCGAAAATGACTGACAGAAGACAAAATAGCCACAAAAATGGACAAAAACAAGCCTCCTGGCCAGCGGTAAGTCTGACAAATTTCTTTGTTTGTTTACATTGTACTGATTTTCTGGTTCATATACTTGAAGATAATATAACAAAAAACACAAAACATAAAACGGTGACAAAAAAAAACACCCATCCATTGTGTAAATATGTCCAAAGTCCACTTTTGACTGAAAGTTATGTAATTTGATATGGCTGCTGTGGCATTATGCAAATTAGATGCTTAAATTTACTCCTATCTCAAACTTTGGATCATATTCTACATCTTTCTAATTGACAGTAAGCCATTATCTCTTACCACTTTCAAGTTATAGCTTTGGAAATCTCTGACATTTGAACTGAATATTTTCTTGAAAAAACCTTGACAGACATAAGACAACTTTAAGAACACAAGACTTCTGAAACTCGACAAAGACAAATACTGAACTAAACTAATAGGGCGTTTTCTCTATTTAACAGAGCGCACTCCATGGATCATAAAATATGACTGGCAGCAGGAAGAACCAATTATCAGCTATCGTGGGAGATTTGAATGGGCTATGGTCCAAAAAGAAAGCAGTCCTTTGTCTGTAACCGACCAACAGAATGAAAGGGTCGTCATCGAACAAAGACAGCCTGGTGATTGGCTGGTACCAGTCAGATGGCTGCCTTAAGTTTCAGAAGGCATATGCACATTTTAACTGTGAAATTCATTATATACTTAATATAAAATCTAAGGTAACTTCAGTGATTCATGACTAACTTTCAGTGAGCATGCACTTTTATAAACTTGTCCTTCTATAATTAGCATGCATTAGGATAAGGTTAATTTAAGCATTTTCAAACATGCAACACATTTAAAATCAATGATTAATGAAACATCTCAAACCCATCATTGTCCAACACAGAGACGGTCATCTTCAACAGTGTTCTGAGCAGTATTTCATGGAAAAATAAAGTCTTGAGGAGAAAGGATTATTTCAGCAGATAAAACAAAATTTCCATGTTGATTAAATCCAACATGTCCCTGGGTTGACAGAAGGGGGCAATGTTGAGCTGTGGATAATTCCTAGTGACCTGTGGAATGCAGTCCAAAGTTTCTGGGATGTCTCAAATGGAACCTTAAACATAAAACTGCCTGGTTGGGAGGAAGTTCCAGTTATTTATGATTGTAGACTAATCCATTCCTGCCACAAAATGGGATCCTTATTGGCCCTTTTACCATGGAATATGTTTTCAAACTGTGGTCCTTAGGTGAAGGAAACAATTCTTTACCGGACTTTTGGGTGAAACAATTTCTTCAAGGTGAAGAGTGATTTTATAGATTGGAGCCACATGGATTGATGCTACACCTTCAACTTTTCTTTTAGACCCTATTCCTACCAGGTTATTTAAAGAAGTCTTCCCATTTATTGGTAGCTCTATTCTTCAAATAATCAATTCTTCATTAACATTAGGCCATGTACTGCAGGCTTTTAAAACTGTTGTAAATAAACTCTTACTTAAAAAACAACACTGAATCCAGGAGTTTTAGCTAACTATAGACCAATCTCAAATTTTCCTTTCATTTCAAAAATCTTAGAAAGAGTTGTTGCTACACAATTATTTGACCACTTGTAGGGTAATGGTTTATTTGAAGAGTTTCAGTCTGGGTTTAGAATCCATCATAGTACTGAAACAGCTTCAGTGAAGGTCACTAATGACCTCCTTATTGCATCTGATAATGGACTTGTATCTGTACTTGTCCTTTTAGACCTTAGTGCAGCTTTTGATACTATCGATCATAATATTTTACTTGATAAATTAGAACACCATGTTGGACAAAATGGAACTTTGTTGCAGTGGTTTAGATTTTATTTATCTGATAGGCTCCAGTTTGTTCATGTCAGTAATGCGTTTTCTTCCAATTCAAAGCTCAATCACGGAGTTCCACAGGGATCTGTGCTAGGCCCTACTCTTTTTAGTTTATATATGCTTCCACTAGGCAACATTATTAGAAAGCACTGTATACATTTTCATTGTTATGCAGATGACACACAATTGTCAATGAAGCCAGATGATGGTAATAAATTAGCCAATTAGAGGCATGTCTTAAGGAAATCAGAGCTTGGATGACTTGTAATTTCCTGCTATTAAATTCAGATAAGACTGAAGTCATTCTAGTTGGTCAAAAAAAACCTTAGAAATATTGTTCCAAATCAAACTCTCAGTTTGGATGTGATTACCGTTTCTCTTAATAGTTCTGGGAGGAACCTTGGAGTTATTTTTGATAAAGATGTGTTTTTTAATTCACATATTAAACTTGTTTCTAAGACTGCTTTCTATGATTTGTGTAATAGTGCCAAGATTAGGAGCATCTTGTCTCAGAGTGATGCTGAAAAATTTATCAATGCTTTTGTTAGCTCTTTTTTTGTTTTTTTGTTTTTTTGTTACTTATTTGTACCCGTAGGTAGACTTGGTTTGCAGTCTGGTGACAAGCCACCGGCTGCTGGTCGCTGCGTGCGCGAGCGCCCTAAACCTACATGTTTTTGGTGTGCGGGAGGAAACCGGAGAAATCCCGGAGTAAACCCGCGCAACACGGGGAGAACATGCAAACTCCACACAGCTCACTGTTGGTCGGGGCTGGGATCGAACCCACGATCTCATGATCCCCGCGATCCCCCGGCCGAGGGTAAAACTGTGCTGCCACAGTGCTAAACCACTGCGCCACCGTGCACCGTGCATGCTTTTGTTAGCTCTAGATTAGATAATCGTAACTCTATTATCAGGTTATCCTAAAACATCTTTAAAAAGTCTTCAGCTGATGAAAAATGCTGCAGCAAGAGTTTTAACAGGTACTAGAAAGAGAGATCATATCTCTCCAGTTTTTGCCTCCCTTCATTAGCTTCCCATAGTGTTTAGAATTAAGTTTAAAATCCTTCTTCTTACTTACAAAGCTCTAAATAAGCAGGCCCCTTTTTGATTTAAAAGATCTGATACTACCCTATTATCCTAACCGAGCACTACACTCCCAAAATGCAGGATTACTTGTAATACCTAGAATCTCCAAAAGTACAATGGGAGGCAGAGCCTTCAGTTATCAAGCTCCTCTCCTGTGGAACCAGCTGCCAATCTGGATTCGGGAGTCAGACTTGATCTCTGTTTTTAAGAATAAGGCTAAGCCTTTGAGTGTGAGAATATGCGTGCCCCTAGTGGCAGAGCGCGGCACTGCACCTGTCTTCTCACTCTGACTTTGTCATAAGTAAGTGAGAAATTTCTGGGTTTTTTTTTAAATGTACTGATTTCTTGTTCATATACTTTGAAGATAAGATGATGAGGTACCTCTGTACAAAAAACAGTGTCAAAAGACTGAACCATTTTTGTGTAAATACGTCCAAAGTCCCATTTTGACTGAGTTATGGAATTTAAAGAGGTGCCGTGACATTATGCAAATTAGATGCGTAAATTTATTTCTATCTGAAACTTTGGATCATATTTTACATCTTTCTAGTTGACAGTAAGTCATTATCTCTTACCACTTTGAAGTTATAGCCTTGGAAATCTGAACTATTTTATTGACAAAAAATATTTACCACTCTTGACCACTAGGGTGTATGTCGCAGTTTTGCACCATACACACTCAAAGGGTTAAAACCTTCCTTTTTCATATAGCCTATTATTAGGGAGGAATCATGTGCCCCTGAACCCTCCCTTAGTTATGCTGGTAATAGGTTTAGACAGCCGAGGGACCTTCAATAACGCACTTGGCTTCACTCCTTTCTTCACTCTCAATGAAATGTTTTTGCTGATGATTAACATCTGTTTGTTCTCTGCCATAAATTGAGTCCTCATCATGCTGTTTGCGCTTTACATGTCAGTTCTTTTCTTCTTCTTCTCTATCCCCTCACCCTCCAGCCAGTAGCAGCAGATGACTGCCCCTCCCTGAGCCTGATTCTGCTGGAGGTTTCTTCCTGTTAAAAGGAAGTTGTTCCTCTCCACCATCGCCAAGTGCTTGCTCATAAGGGATCGCCCGTTTGCTGGGGTCTTTCTGCAATTGTGGGGGTTTCCCCTACAGTTGAAAGTGCTATGAAATGACTGTTGTGAAATGGCGCTATGTAAATAAAATTGAATTGAATTGAAGTGAATTATTGGATTTTTTGTTTTTAAAAGATGCTGTCGTCTGCTCCTTGTAAATCATTCACATTTTTAGTACCATGGGAATAAGTGGTTGCTTTTTACAGTGACTATTGTCACGGGCTGAGTCCGATGTTCTGCCGGACTCAGCCTCATGGCTCCTCCTTTGCTTGTACATTTATTTATCTTTTTTTTTTTTGGTATCCTTTTGAGTTTTCACTGCCTTTTATTTGTCTGTTGATGTTTCGGTTTGCTTTGGTTTTGTTTCGTTTCATTTGTAATCATTATCTAGTCTGTATTTGGTTTTGTTTGTATTTCAGTCTCTGGGTTGACATGCAGCATTTCCGGGTTAGTGTTGGTGCCACCTGTCAAACTGTCGGTTGCCCCTCCCTCACTCGTCATTACCGTCAGCTGCTTTCTCTCTCATTACTCCTATCGGCTGTTCCCAATTATTACTTGTTGTTTTCCTCTCCTGTTCAAGTTAGCCCACACCTGTCTGTACTCATGTCTTCATTATCACTCACTAATTAAGCTCGCTTGTTCCTTTTGTCCTCGCCGCTCCATCAATTGTCTTCCTCCTGTTTAACCGTACCTCCATTGTTGTGCTGATTATCCCTCCAGAGCTTAGCCTCATTCTGAGGTGCAACATGTAAGTTTTTCCTCTTGTTCTACTGTTGTTCACTGTAATGCTGGTCTTCCCTCCAGAGCAGTTTTTCCTCTCTGAGGCATTACACGTTATATTTGCTCGTCAGGCACTTTTGTACTGAGTTTGGAATTGTTTAATCCTCTGTAGTGCTGAATGTTCCTCCAGAGCCGAGTTCCGCTTTGAGAAACTACACGTTTATTTATCGTTTTGGCAGTTTTGTTTCTGGCACCTTTTTAACTGTTACTCTTCTGTTAATTAAACACACAACACCATTCAGCATTTGGATTTGTCTTTCTCTCTCTGCGCCTCATAGAGGCGCACATGACAGACTATATCTGCAGTTTTGATGTTTTAAGTGTTCCGTAGTTCCTGGGGGTTCTGCCTATGGACTGCTGCACAGACTGTAATGGGCAGCTCTATGGGCTGGAACTTAACAGCCCTATTCCACTTCACGGTTGCTAATGCGCAGACTCTAGCTACAAAAGGGCGCATTGTCAGTGCCATAAATCCAAGAAGTGGAGCTCCACTTTTTGACAATGGATATAAGTAGTAGCATGTTGTCCATTTTTATATAAAGTCTGTGGGTGCTTTCACCCCTTCAGGTTTTTGTCCTGTTCAATTGTAGTTCATTTTTTCCATTTGTGTGTTTTTTTTTTTTGTTTAATCTGGTGAAAAGACAGTAAATGCACTTGATTGTGCAGCTAATAAACCACACCAAGACCCTCCAAAAAAGGTGATCTTGATTCGAATTATCTGGCGGACCCTGGTGTGGTCCTCCAGGTGAGGAAGGTGAACAAAAACTGAACCAAAGCTGATGAATTATGCACCTAATGAATCTTGAGAAATATCTTGGGCTGATGAGAATGTTACAGTTCAGGAGCATTAATGCACCCTGCCTCCTGTGTTATCTCAGTGAGTATCTTTATTGACTCCAGTGCATCAATATGCTGTCATGAATCTGTAGCTTTGCTTCATTTTCAAACTTTTTTATCTTAAGTGGTAAAAGCAAATAGCATGATAAACAATCACCAGGGCGATGACAAATCCATGCATTTTTATCTCCGTCTCTCCCATCACAGAAATATACTAACAACACAGGGTCTGTATTTATCCTGTATTCTACATTTTTTTCTAGCATGGCAGCAATCAGACCGATAAACAGAGAGGATTTTCTTCCATGGTTTGGTGTGCTCTGTCTGTGTGAAAGGAAATAAAACCAAGGGGGAAATGACCCAAGTATAAAAAAAAAATCTATATAGTTTAAGTTTAATGTTTATTTGAAAGGGACATTACATAAAAATGAACATTAATACAAATGTAAGTATGCCAGATTTAGCAGTACTGCTAATTTACATCTGTAGTCCCCTGGCGGGTCACAAAAACACACAAACAGTCATACACGAGAAGAACATCTGGAAGAAAACTGTACAAAGTGGATAAGCAAAAGTGTAAAAGTAGTTGAAATAAAAATCATTCAACCTCCACTGCAAATTAGGTTTACTGGCAAAATTTGAAAATTTCCAGGTATTTGCAATAAACAAATCACACAGGACAGTTTACATAGTTAAATTAAACTATTACGATGATTTAATCCAAATTCAACACTCGATCCTACTTTCAGCGACTACTGCAGTCTCAATATTATTCAACTCTTTGCATATAATTCCTCATAAGAGCACACACTTGCAAATTGGTCTCAGGTACAACTTCATTAGTTGCATCAGGTGTGCTTGAGATAGAACACCTCAAATACCTGAACTGCTGACGGTGATGTCTGATTGCTTGTTAGAAATATTGCTAAGTCAAGAAAATTGTCCAAAAAGTTCCGAGATCATTGCCTTGCACAAAAAAGGAAAAAGATACAAAAGATAGCAAAGACACTGAAGGTTCCTAGAGATACAGTCGGAAGCATAGATAGAGATAGATAGAGGACACTATCACGGACTGTAACCAGAGTCCTGAGGAGGCAGGTGGTCAAAAACCCTCAACTGACTGCAAAAGACCTGCAGCAAAACATGGTGGCAGCAAGCACTGAGGTTTCAGTTTCCACAGTAAGGTGCATAGATGTATGACCCAAAAACCCCAAAACACAAGAAAAGTCTGCTCCAATTTACTGAAAACTGTACAAATAAGCCAAAGAGCTTTGGGGAGTCTATTCTATGGAGCGATGAAACAAAACTTGAACTTTTTGGGCCTATGAATCAGTGGAATATCTGAAGGAAGAAGAATAAAGCATACACTGAAAAGAACACCCTTACTACAGTGAAGCATGGTAGTGGCTCAGTGATGCTCTAGGGCTTCTTCACTTCCTCTGGCAATGGAAACCCGCAGTGCGTGGAGGGCAAAATGGACTCAATCAAGTATCAGGAAATCCTGGGAGAAAATGTCATGTCGACTGTGAGAAAGCCGAAGCTTGAATCCCACTCTGGTGGAATTTGAAAAAGGTGGTTGAAGCACACAAACCTGAGAATATTAATGAACTGGAGGCCTTTGCCTATGAGGAATGGGCTATAGATTCCTCCTGCAGTGGGGGTTGAATACTTCTGATTGCAACTGCAAGTATTTTAGACCAAAGCAAACAAATTTAGGTGTGGGAAAAACAAAAATCCTATGAGTTACAGTACATTAACACTGGTAATGTTGGTTGAGCCAGATATCAGTCTGTTTAATATTGAGTTGATTGTCATGTTTTTCTTTTGTTTTTGAGCAAATGGTGGAGCCAGTCAATGGCCGTACCTTTGAATCACATCTGCTTCTCTATGATACTAAGTAGATTTCTAGCAAAATTGCTTTTGCTAATGCGTTATTGCATGGCAAATATGTCAAATATTTCAGAAAACATTCTCAGTACAATATCTGTAGACCTATTTGGTTTCAGTTTTAGAGATTTTCGGTCATATAACATTCATATGTCATTTCATTGGCCATATGTTGATGTTAGTTTTCTGTTAAATAACTAATGACTTTTTAGAGCACGGCAATATATTCTGTCTAGCTTAAGTAGGTGTCAGGTTGAAGGGAGCTTTCCTGCTTGCATGAAAACGGAGTCAGCAGCCAACTGAATGACCCCAGAATTTAGAGCAGAAAAAGTGTGACACAACACTGACCAAAGTACATTCTAAGTAAAATCTCTCAGGAACTGTCTGAAAGTGCAAAAGCGATGCTTCGAGTAGAGGGAAAACAACATTTGCATAAAGGTGATAAGTGAATGTGTTTCAGTGCATCCTGAGTTTGCAGTGTTGTTTTAAGCACATTCCAAACTCCCTCAGGAACTACATCTCACTGGCCCACTGCCATCCTACTGCCCTTTCACTCAGACACCAAAATTCTCTGTAGCCTTTGCACTGAGACAAATAGCGGCTGCTGAAATTACCTGAAAACACTCTGCCACTGATTGCTTGTTTACATTGTGTGTGTGTGTGTGTGTGTGTGTGTGTGTGTGTGTGTGTGTGTGTGTGTGTGTGTGTGTGTGTGTGTGTGTGCGTGCACGCACGTGTGTGTGTGTATGCCAGAACTCCTGAGGTTGTTAAAATAGTTGCAATAGTTGGTGTGTTAAACCTCAAAGCAATTTCAACTCCAAAACTATACTATATGAGAGCAGGCATAGTTCATGAAGAAGCAATATTGCATTTTTTATTTTTATTTTTTATTTTTTTTTTTAGTGTTTTGTTCTTTTCCAATTATAGGTAATGAGGGACTAAAACTGACACAATTTTTTTTTCTTTGTTGTTGAACATACCAACAAATAAGAATGCATAATGAATTGGGTTGTTTGTGGGGTTTTTTTACAATTGGTGTGCATGCATAAGAGAAAGAGGGGCACACACATAATACACATGCAAGCTATAAAATACAGATTTGGAATATGCTTACAAGCATGTTTCACATCAAGCCACCTTGAGCATTAAAAATTAAAGGAAAAAAAATGACACCTTTCATGAAAGTTCTGAAACAAATTCACTCTATTTTTCCAATTAATGATTGCCCTTGCATATGTGAAAAAACACTGATGTGAGAGTCTATGTACAAAAAGTATTTTGTAAACATCTTTATTATGAATGTTTTCAACCGTAAATCACCACTAACAAAATTACATCACCTTCTGATATGTTATTGGTTCCTAAAATTAACACAGTGTGGGACTGTGTGTCCTCCATTTTAATAATTCCCATTGCAAGTTCAATATTTTACAATGTAACAGGTCTATTGATGGTTTTCATCTCTTATACTTGCAGTAGATAAGATAGAAAAATTAAAAGCAGTGTAGGGCTGGGTGATATGGCTTTTAACATGCATCGCAATACATTTATGGTTTTATTTTGATAAATGATATATATCGCAAGATCTCCAACGAACCACTGTATAAATGTAAACATAAAACCTTTGTATTGCATTTTTTTTAAATTGCATACAAAAAGGGAAGGGGGAGAAATAAAATCAAGTTAAATTTAACAAACTTTATTGAACCAGTCAGGAGGCCCCACTCATAAATTTGCAGCAAATCAGAATAAATAATGGTAGTCCTTGTAGAGGAGCTGGAAATGATGAGGCGATTTTGTATTAAAAACAGAGTCTTTAATGAACAGCTCTTCTATCTTGTCTCATCTGGTGCAGAGCTTGGCAGAAGGCAAAGAGGACGATTTCTGCCCAGCTCGCTGGTTAAATACAGGCACACATCAAAGACATGCATTACACAAGCTGACATCCCCCGTTATCTTAATCCTCCCATTGTTCTGTTATCTCCTCTCTTCGTCTTGGGAGGTGATGGGAATTCCTCTCCTTGCCTTGGGGGGCGAAGGTGTCTAGTCCGTCTCCGCCGCCGCGTCCTGGGACGTCTTTGATCTTCACACGGCGGGTGAGATTCCTTTGTCCTTTCCGAGGAGTGAAGTTCCTTACATATGCTGTCACCAAACATTTCCACATGCTCTAACATATGTAGGTATGGAATATATGAGTAATATATACCACAGGCCCCCCAAACAACTAGGAAAGGACACAGAAAGATTCACAGTCTAGGGTAATTACTGCAACATACTACGTGTTACAGCTGTTGCCACAGAAGAAACTTTCAAGCAGCCATGCTCCTAAGAGAGTTCAGTGGTAAACATAACAGCATAGTACAATCATAAGTCAGTCCTAAACTGTTGCAACACAATTAGTGAATAATTGCGGAGTGGTTGGTATCAGTCCCTGTGCTGTCTGGGTTTTAATCTTCTCCCAAAACTGCTGTAGGTTGGTTTAGGCATCCTGCTGGGACCTTCTTGTGAGGAATCTGCAGTGTGGGAAGGAGAGAGATTATTTTTTCCCTGCCTGGGGGCTGAGACTTTTCCCTTGGGGGGTCTACCTCGTCGAGGTGCTCATGCCAACTGTGCAGGTTCGTCTCTCAACAAGAAGGCAGGTTTGAGTCTGTCAGTGCTGACCGTTTCATTTCTATCCCCATAATCAAGCACAAAGTGTTTGTCACCATTTTCCAGCACTCTGTACGGGCCATCGTATACTGGGCGTAACGTTGGTTTTAGAGCTTCATGCTTAACAAAAACAAACTCAGCGTTTTTTAAAGTTTGAGGAACAAAAACTCGTGGAAAGGAGTGATGAGCTGGACCATGGAGAGAGTCCCGTCCGTTACTGCCTAAAAACCTTGGGACTGGGAGGTGCCCTGGTTCCGGGTTCTCCGGTAAAAATTCACCTGGGAGTCTGATAGGCTGAGCAAAGACTAATTCTGCAGGGGAAGCATCTAAATCCTCTTTAGGTGCCGCACGCAACCCCAATAAAACCCAGGGAAGTTTATTTACCCAATTTGTGTCCGTTAATGAGGCTCTGAGGGCGGCATTTAAGGACCTGTGAAAACGCTCGCATAACCCATTAGCCTGAGGGTGATAAGCGGTGGTGCGATGAATTGTTGCCCCTAAACTGTTGGACATGGCTGACCAGAGCTCTGAGACAAATTGAGGCCCCCTATCTGACGTGATGTCTGATGGGACGCCGAAACGTGCCACCCAATTTGTTAGAAAAACGCGAGCGACTTCCTCCGCTGTAGTTGCCGCTAGAGGGACTGCCTCTGGCCAGCGCGTGGTGCGGTCTATCATTGTTAGCAGGTGTGTGAAACCTTGGGAGGAAGGTAGTGGCCCCACGAGGTCGACATGAATGTGGTCGAACCTTCTAGCAGGGATTGGAAAAGGCTCCAGAGGGGCTTTTGTGTGTCTGTGTATTTTGGCGCGTTTACAAGGAATGCAAGTTTTTGCCCATTCTTTTATGTTTTTGCGCAGGCCTGGCCACACAAACTTTTCGGCAACCATTTTGACCGAGGCGCGCACACCTGGGTGCGCGAGGGAGTGAATTGCGTCGAAAATGCGGCGGCGCCAAGCAGCTGGTACTAACGGGCGAGGTCGGCCGGTTGAAACATCGCATATTAGGGGGGGCACGCTGTCGCGCAACCCTTTTTTCTCCAGCCTTAACCCTGTTGGTCCAGACAGGAGCGCGTGCACGTCCGCATCACTGCCTTGTTCTTCCGCCATGGCTGCATAATCTATCCCTTCATGGATAGGTGCTGCGTATGTGTCTGCGTTAGTGAAAAGTTCCGCTGCTGAGGCAGTGTAATCTGTCTCCTCATGCTCTGGTGGTGCCACAGCGCGAGAGAGACAGTCCGCTACTACGTTAAGTTTGCCCGCTACATGTCGAATGTCTGTGGTGAACTCTGAAATCGCAGCTAGCTGTCTTTGTTGTCTGCCCGACCATGGTTCTGAAATTTTAGCCATAGCAAAAGTGAGCGGTTTATGGTCCACAAAAGCCGTGAAACTCCGCCCTTCTAACCAAAACTGGAAGTGGCGGATGGACAAATGGAGCGCCAGCAGCTCCCTGTCAAAAGTGCTGTATTTGCGTTCCGTCGGGTTTAGTGATTTGCTAAAGAATGCTAAAGGTTGCCAGACCCCGCTGACAAGTTGTTCTACAACTGCCCCTATGGCCAGGTCTGAAGCATCTGTGGTTAGAGCAATGCGGGCCGAGGGATCTGGGTGGACTAACATTGTGGCGTTAGCTAGGGCGTTTTTTACTTCCGCGAAAGCGCGTTCGCGCTCCGGGGTCCATTCGACCGCGTTGGAAGCTTTCTTTTTTCTGAGCGCGTCATACAGGGGCTGCATGAGCTGAGCTGCATGGGGGAGGAAACGGTTGTAAAAATTAACCATCCCCAAAAATTCCTGTAGCGATTTGACCGTTTGGGGCCGTGGAAAACCTTCTATCGCATGAACTTTGTCTGGAAGCGGAACTGCCCCTTTTGGGGAGACTCTATGTCCCAAAAAATCAATTTGCGATACGCCGAATTTGCATTTGGCTGGATTAATTATTAGTCTGTGCTCTTCTAGCCTCTGAAAAACGGTAGTGAGGTGCTGCTCGTGCTCTTCCTCAGATGAGCTGGCTACCAGCATGTCGTCGAGGTAGACGAAAACAAAGGGGAGGTCGCGTAGGACTGCGTCCATCATACGTTGAAAAGTCTGAGCAGCGCCTTTGAGGCCGAACGGCATTCGCAGGAATTCAAAAAGGCCGAAAGGGGTTATAACCGCTGTTTTAGAAATGTCTTCAGCTCGGACTGGGACTTGGTGATAACCGCGGACTAAGTCTATCTTTGAAAAAATGCACGCACCCGCTAAATGTAGTGAAAAGTCCTGTATGTGAGGGATGGGGTAGCGGTCATGCGCTGTAGCGTTGTTTAATCTGCGGTAATCTCCGCACGGTCTCCAAGAACCGTCGGATTTCGGAACCATGTGAAGTGGTGAAGTCCAAGGGCTCTTCGAGCGTCTAACAATGCCCAATTTTTCGAGAGCTGCAAACTCGTCCCTTGCTATGTTGAGCTTGGCCGCGTCTAAGCGGCAAGCTTTGGCAAAAACGGGAGGTCCCGTTGTTGGAATGAAGTGTTTAACCCCGTGTTTGGCTACAGTGGCTGAGAATTTGGGGGTTGTGAGTGCTGGAAATTGGGTGAGGAGTTGCTCAAACTTACCTCCTGCCGTGGTGACGTTGGCCTGCACAGGTGGTGGAGAGACTCGAGCTGAGCATGGAATAGAAGCAAAAGATAGTGCATTAACCAGGCGCCTATTTGCTAGATCCACTAATAACCCGTGTGCACACAGAAAATCTGCACCTAACAAGTTAAAACTCACCGCCGCTACAACAAATGTCCATCTGTAGCTGCGGCCGTAAATGAGGAGGTGCAGGCTCTTTTCCCCGAACGTGTCAATGTCAGAGCCGTTGGCTGCCACTGCTCCGTTGCCCCGGGTGCCCATGGCTCGATCTGCGTGGGAGGGCATGACGAAACTCAGCTGAGCTCCCGTGTCGATGAGGAACTGCTTGCCTGTGTGTCCATCCGTCACGTATAACAGCTTATTTTTCTCGCCGAGAACCGCTGCTGTTAATGGCCCTCGGCTTTGGCGTTTCCCGACATCATAAACTTGCAGGGGGGAACACATTTTCGGGCTTTCTCGGCGAAGCAGTGGTGATAATAACAGACGTCATTCTGTTTGTTGCGCTTGGGCCGCGCCGCTGTCACCGTGGGTTGAGTCTGCTCCGTTGGTTGTGGCTCTCCAAGGCTCGGGGCATCAGTTTTGAGGTCTGCGGATGCCGCTGTGGGTGTCAGTTCCCTGCAGGCATTGACGAGCCGATAAGCCTCGTTGGCCAGTGTGCGGAAGTCCTGATGATTGTTGCACTTCATACTGGCGAGTGTCCCTCTCATGTGTGGTGGTAGCGTGCTGAGGAAAATAAATTGGAAGAGGAAATTATCATTGTCCTCCTCCTTGAGCTGCAGCAAATCCTCCATGAGGGTCTTTGGATTGCCCCCTCTGTGGCCGTAGACCGCCAGGATCTTCTCAGCTCTTTCCTCCGCTGACGGGACGTAATTCGCCATGATGGTCGCCTTGAGTGTCTCATACTTGTCCCGGGCCGGTGGTCGCCGGATGAAGCTCCGCACACACCTCGAAGTGGCGGAGTCGAGTTTGGAGACGATATGGTAGAATTTAGTATCGTCTGCCGTGATGCCCGCCAGTATGAACTGGGCTTCAGCTTGTTGAAACCAAGAGGCCGGGTCTTCTCTCCAGAAATCTGGCAGTTTGACAGCGACGGCGTTCGTGCACATCATCACTGTTGTGCCCGCCGGGTGAGAGTGCCTTGCCTCGGCTCTCACGGCGGTGCTGGAGCTCGGTTGAGCTCTCTCGGTACCCTCTGCCGGGGGAAACAGCTGTCCGCTTGTTCCTTCATCTGCGTCGTCGCTGGCATATGCCAGAGTCGCCACGGATGAGTCGCTTGAAGAACGCCTCCGGTCCATACTCGCGTCAAGGTCACCAGTGTAGAGGAGCTGGAAATGATGAGGCGATTTTGTATTAAAAACAGAGTCTTTAATGAACAGCTCTTCTATGTTGTCTCATCTGGTGCAGAGCTTGGCAGAAGGCAAAGAGGAAGATTTCTGCCCAGCTCGCTGGTTAAATACAGGCACACATCAAAGACATGCATTACACAAGCTGACATCCCCCGTTATCTTAATCCCCCCATTGTTCTGTTATCTCCTCTCTTCGTCTTGGGAGGTGATGGGAATTCCTCTCCTTGCCTTGGGGGGCGAAGGTGTCTAGTCCGTCTCCGCCGCCGCGTCCTGGGACGTCTTTGATCTTCACACGGCGGGTGAGATTCCTTTGTCCTTTCCGAGGTGTGAAGTTCCTTACATATGCTGTCACCAAACATTTCCACATGCTCTAACATATGTAGGTATGGAATATATGAGTAATATATACCACAGTCCTTCCTATTATGGCCTGTAATAAAATCAATAAAACTAAAACAAAAAAAGGACTCAACACTTAAAAGTGCATTAAGCAAGAATTCTCGAGAAATATATTTTTCAAAGCGTATAAATTAAAGTCCACTTTTTTCTGTTTGGTCATGTTTTTAACAATAAGGGCCATGTCTTTGGCAGTATAATTTGTGACTGCAGCTGTGATTTTTTTTTTTTTTTCCATTTTGTACTTTTGTTGTATGGGAAATTTTTTTTTCCAAATGAAGGGGATAAGGGGATAAGGACCTGTACTTATATAGCACTTTTTCTAGTCTCAAAGACCACTCAAAGTGCTTCACTAGTACTAACCCTCTATTCTAAGGGCCTATAGGAGACAGATATCTAGGGACAATTTAGAACAACCAATTAACCTAACATGCATGTCTTTGGATTGTGGGAGGAAACCGGAGCCCCCGGAGTAAACCCACGCAGCACAGGGAGAACATGCAAACTCCACACAGAAAGGTTGCTACCCCGAAGCCATAGTCATTTTCTTAGGGCTGCTTCCTTTAATTTTCTTTCTTTTTTCTTTTTTTTTTTTTTTTTTGTAGAGGGTTCCTGGGATGTTGAGAGGAGATAAGTCATGAAACAAATTAGTGGTACTGCTACCTTAAAAAATAACTGCTTTACGACATATTTTGCACAAAACTGTATTTTGTTCAGTTTCTACTTTTTGAAATCCAAACTGCTGCCAGACAATGGAGCTGGTGCTTTTTCCTCCTTTGAATGATCTTGTTCAGCTCTGTTTCCATTGCACCCAGTGTGTGTATGTTGCTTCACCTTTTCCCCTCTCCCCACATACTCTGTGAGTGTTGCCAAATTGTGCATAATAGACAAGCATCTCTGCACCGCAAAAAACAGACTCAAAAGAAGAACTTGCTAAAGAAAAAAATTGCAGGAAAAAACAGACCTGGCAATGACCCTGATATGAAACATGATGCATGGGGAGTGACGCGAACTGTGTGAGAAGAGTTCGGAGGAGAGGAGAGGGAAGTAGAACTTCAGCCAGACAAACAAATGCTTACAGTTTACACTGACGCAACAATTTAAGCTTGATATCTGGGATAAATGCATTTTATTTATCGCACATAGCAGAATGTACTAATATGTCGAATATATTCGGTGTATCACCCAGCCCTAGAGCAGCGGTCATATTTATTCTGTTCGTTGGGAAGTGACTGTGATAGCATCTACACAGGTCTAATGACGCCAAAACTTCAGTTTCCTTACAGATGACATGACATTTTCCCCCATATGTCAAAGTCCACAAAGATTTGGTTACAGAAGAAGTCCTGGAAGATACTAGAATGGCCATAGTCACCTGACTTGAACCTCATTGAAAGTCTCTGGTGGGATTTGAAAAAGGTGGCTGCAGCATGTAAACCCAAAAATATTAGTGAACTGAATCAGAATCAGAATCAGAATCAGAATCAGAATAAACTTTATTGCCAAGCATGTAAAAAAAAAACACACGAGGAACTTGACTTGACATTGGTGCGCATGCGCGCGACACAACGACACGGCAGCCATAAAGGCGCCTCATCAAACAGAGATAGATAAGAAAGGGAGGGGAAGGGAGGGAACGACACAAGGGGGGAGGAGAAAAAAAACTTCGTTATCAAAATACAGCTTATTTTTAAGCAGATTGTGATTACAATGAAAAAAAATCTCTCAATAGCACAGAGCAACAACTCAAAATTTCACGAGACACAAGAGAGCAGTGTACAGTATCTTTAATCAGTTCATGAATCAATGTGTGTGCGGTGTTGAGCAGTGTTGATGATAATAAGAGAGACCCAAGGACCCTTGGCAGAAGATGTTTTGTCTGTCTGGCGCCCAGTCTTATCTGGCGCTGCAGCTGGCTGTCCAAGGCCTTGTGCTCATGATTTTGAAAAAACACAGTCTGCAGACAGCCAGGAGGAATTTTCATGGGGAATAATAATGCCAAATAGGACTGATCACAGAGAAGACTTGTATTTCTTCTGTAGATTCAGTACATTAATCCTTCTTTGCGCAGCTTTGAACTCGTCGTGGAAAGACCTGAGCGAACCCATGATGTAATCCACCTTACGAGACAGTTCTCCAGTAGTCGCTATCAGGGTCTTCTCCAGTTTCTCAATTTGTTGGATGCACCTCGCCTGGCCAGCATTTTGATAGGTTGAATCCATCTTCAGCAATTTGCGGTAAACCAAGACAATTCCCGTCCCAATCAGAATTATCCCAATCACCAAGATTACGAAGATAAACAAATCTTCAATATCTTCGATAGAGAGATTAGAGAGACACAGCATTTTCCAATTACCTGTGTCACATAGATAGCCCACTGGAGCCGTTCCAGCGGGGCAGACAGCTTCCCCCGGAGCACTTTTCCTTGTTGAAAAAATAGTGTCAATTGTGTTCAAAGCCCAGCTTATTAACTCCATAATTTCTTTTCGGCGGTCGCAGATAGACGCAGACAGACAACAGCAAGCTGGGATCCAATAGGAGGGGAGGAAAAAATCAGCAGGAGAGAAGAAAAAAGCGTCTGCTCTCTTGGGAGGGCGGAAGTGAACATGGGCCTTTGCCCATGAGGAATGGGCTAAGATTCCTCAGAATGCTGCCAGAAGCTGGCATCACATTTGCAGTAGGTCACAGCAACAATAGGGTGCTCTACTAAGGACTCGAGATGTCTGTCATGAAGGGCTCAAATAACATTGTAACTGCAGTAGTCATTAAACGTTGCATTTTGTGTAGACTTTGGAGGAACCACTTGTAATAATAGTTATTTTGAGCTATTTAAATTGTTTTTGTTTGATTTGTTTCTTGCAAACAGCTGCTAGTTTGTGCATTTTGCCAAAAAGCCTAATTTGCAGTGGAAGTTGAATAATTTTGATTTCAACTGTATGTGTTATTTTGAAACTTTGCTACTGTAAACTGTAGCTACTCATATATTTCATTTAAAATATTCCAGTCCACTTAACAGAATGTCCTCTGTCTTTGTGTGAGCAAAAATGTTCTGTTTTTGGGAGTTGCACACGAACTTGGAGGTACATGGTGGTTGACCTCTAGCACTCTTTCTGAATTTATAAATTCAGGGAAACGGCACGCACGCAGAAACACATGAATGCACAATGAAAAATAAAACATATAAAAAAAAATGTTTGGCTTCTACACACCAAACAAACTCATGTGCACATCAGCTACCCATGCAGAAAAGTTTTAGTTCTGCAGTTCTGTTAGGTGATATTTGGACATGTACACAGACACCCACATGCTGTCTTCAGAGATTCTAAATGATTCCTCTTTGACATTTAAAGAAATGTTATTTTTTTCCATCCCACTGTTACTGATCAATACAAGCAGCTGTAGTTCTTTCTCTCTGTCTGTCAGGCTAATCAATACTGTGAATCAAAATACAGTGAGAACCCCTGCAAGAGAATTCAGTTACAAACATGGAGGTAGTTATTGCTTTAATGACTATAATTTCAGTGTAATTAAAAGCTATAGTAAGGCACAGTGCAGCCCAGAGGAAGGATATTGGGTGACATTTTAATCACAGTGTTGCTCGGGATATGCCAGCCCTCCTCATCTCATTCCCACTCTGGCATATTTTTAGAGCATTGCAGAGGTTGTATTTTTTTTTTTTTAATTTATTCTAATTTATTGTGTGTGTACATGTGTGCGTCTCAGATACCAAGGCAGAGAATCACTAATAGCAGCTTATGGAGAAATGATTCAGTTTGTGGTCACAGCGCGCTCAGAGCTTTGCAAAGAAAAAAAACAAACAAACACCAGCACCCACTTTAAGTCTTACCTGTTATGACTACATCTTATCAGAAAGGTGGCTGGAACTTAAGCATGCAGCTTGTTTTAATCGATAGATCACATCAAAAACATGTCCTACCGAGCATCCGAAATATATGGAGGTGTTGTACTGGTGAAATAATGAGTATGACCTCCCACGGTTTCTTCACAGTCTCAAGGTGTTTTTCAAGTTACTCCCTGCTGCATGGAAAGGAATGAAGTGACACTTCACGCTGGTAAAAAATTTAAAGTTATATTATGGCTGTGGGATGCCAGGTTTCAAAATGAGCTGGGAGGATGTGTGAGGGGAAAAGATATACAAGATATTAGTTTAAGGGTTTGGACATGACTGTGCATGTCCTCGCTGTATGTTTACTATATTTGTTTTTCTATCTTCAGGACATGAGTTCAGTCATGTCCTTATTTTTTTGTGATTATGTTTCTCTGTGCTGTGTTTATCATTAATATTTTTGGTCCCAGTGTGCTCTGTCTGTTCAGCCCCACCCATCCGGTGCTTCTCCGTTACCCTTGATTGTTTTCCACCTGTCGTGTTATCTTGATTATTCCTCTGTCTACATACTGTATGTACATCTTAGTCTGTGTCAGGTGCTGTGTCATTTTTGCTTCTTCTGTATCCCCGTCAATTTGGCAGCCCAGTTTGAATTCTCAGCTCCCGTGCTGCTACTTCTTTTGTCTCTGTTTTGTTTAAGAAATCATCGTTTTTGCACTGAACTGCTGCCTGCATTTGAGCCTGTGTTACCCACCTTGACAGAATGACACCACCAAGAAAGGTCTCAGCAAGCAGGATGGGCAGGAGGAAAGGTGCCGAGTCAGAGTACCGGAGAGGAGGCTCTCGAGCGGGTGCTTCATCTTTTGGATTTGGCTATAGGTCAGTCCAACCAGTGGGAGATGAACACCAACTTGGTGGAACAAAAGTGGTCCTCTGTTCACTGGCCCTGCTAAAATGTCCGGAGTTGGCCTAGCTTTTCTCCTGCGTCGCCCAGATGAGTGACAAACTTACGAACTGGCATTTTGCTTTACTCGGGCAAACTTGACTCTGGGTCGTTGACTCCAACTCCTGTTTCCATTGTGCTGCCTCCCACTTTCCTTGTTGCTCCTACACCATCTGCCATCTCTATTTCGTCTGCCACGCCAGAGGACGTGTTGGAGCAGGAGGGGCGGAGGCAGACGGTCCTCGCACAAACTGACATCTTGCTGGAATATAAGCCCTGGCTCACTCCAGAGGTGTTATTCCCAGTGTGTGAGAACCAACCATCATCAAAATAGCCAGCGGGGAAGCGGGCATCGAGGAAGCACCGCTTTGCTTGCCATCCAGGCCCTTCACTCGAGGTTTCCCTGGTTTCTCCGAGGGTTCCTGTCACCGCTGCCCCTCCTCGACTGCTTCAGCAGCTGCAGGGCGGAAGGTCTGCATGCCCCAGTCTTCTATTCCAGTGGTGCACACACCAGCTAGTGCCCCACCTGCTTCACCTGTCGTCACACCTTTAGTGCCGGTTCTCACATCTGCTGCTCTGGTGCCCCCGCACGCTGCTGCATTTCAAGCTGCTTCATCAGCTGTTCTCCAGCATCTCCTGAGACTGTCATCACCTCTCCAGCAGCAGAGTCACCAGGGTCCTCATCAGCACAAGAGCAGGCGTTTAGGCAACTACCTTTCTCTATTTCTATAATAGCAGTTTTAGAGAGGTCTTGTCTTGCTGCTGGCAGGGTGACCCAGTTGCAGCTCCCATCTGCTTCTGAGCTCTCCCTGCTGAGCTTTTCTGCTGATTGTTTTGACTTAGACATGGCACCAACCTGTGTTTCTCCCTGCACTTCTGAGGTGTCTGCTTCTGGGATGGAGGTGCAAGCCACCACTCCATCCATCATCCAAGAGGTCAGGGGACCTCCATCCATCATTCCAGAGGGCGAGCAGTCTGCTCCACCTGTTGCAGTTCCAGAGGGCGAGATGTTCACTAAACCCGTTGTCAGGAAGGTTGAGCAGTTTGCTCAACCCGTCGTCCAGGAGGTGGAGCAGTCTGCTCCACCCATTGTCTGGGAGGTCAAGCAGTCTGCTCCATCTGTTGTCCAGGAGGTTGAGCAGTCTGCTCCACCTGGGCTATCCAAGCAATCCATTCCACCTTTGCCGTATGAGCGATCTGTTCCACCTTTGCTGCCTGGGGTTGCCGCATCTCAGCTGCTGTCAGCTCCTGCGTCGAGGGCCCTTCAGGTACTCTCTCCACAACTAGAAACTCTTGTATTACTAGCTCCAAAGCAGGAGACTTCAGTGTTATCTTCTGAGTCTGGAACCCCCACGTTCACGTTGTTTTCTTCTGAGCAAAATGCTCCTATGTTGTTATCCCCACAGCTTAAGGGCTCTACATTGTCATTTGAGTTTAAGGGTCCCATAGTGGCATCTGCTGAGTCTACAGATTTCTCACTGTCACCTCCAGAGCATAAAGTTCCTATTTTAGCTCCTGTGTTAAAAGCTCCTGAGGTAAATGTCCCCACGGTGCCATGTTCATCTGTCTGGTGGCCCTTGGACTTTGGTAGGCTACCTGACGCGCCGTGTCCATCCGTCTGATGGCACTTGGACTTTGGTACGCCACCCAACATGCTGTGTTGCTTCGTTTGGTGGCCTATGGACTGGGGCAGGCTACCCGATGCTCTGTTTCAGGCCTTTTTGTGGTCTTGGGACGCTGGCAGACCACCCGACCCATTTTGGGCCTTTGGACTTGGGGTCGGTCCACAAGACTGTGTGTTGGGGTTTGGACTCTGTGGCGGGTAAAGAATTGGTTTTGACCCACCTTGCCTTGTACCCCCACCACCCACCAGGTGAGGGCTGCTCTTTTTGTTTTGTTGTCATCAACTTATTTTGAGGGTTTGTCTCTCTCTTTTTGACCAGGTTGAAGTATTGTGTTGAGGTTCATTAATTTTGGATTTTGCCAACTAAATTATCTTTGTTGCATTAGTGCCAGAGAATAGAAGCTTATTGCTTGTTCCTTTATTACTAAGTGCCTAATAATTGATTTGCTTCTGTTTGCATTATACTGCACCACTTAAACTGAATTATTTGATATTATTTGGCCCCACTGCTATTTTACAAATTTTGCAATATTCAGCTTTTTTGGAAATAGTTAAATTGATTTAGAGTGGCTTTGACCAAAAACTAAGAATTGTTAATTTACAAGAAAAAGCCGCTATTTTCTCAAAAGGAAAAAAAAAGATAGAAAGTAAAAACATTGGGAGTGTACAGTTAAAGAGTCACAAGATCATTAGGAAGAAGTCTCAGATTTGCAGAGAGAATATTTCAAATTTACATGAAAAAAGTATCAAATTATTTCAAAAGGTACACATTTCTGAGGAAAAGGTCTTTAAACTAGAAAGAAGATGTTGCAGATTTCTGAGAGAATTTTCTTCAAATTTATGTAAAAGAAAAAAGAAAAGGTCACAGAATTTTACGGAAACAGTTGTAAAGTTACAAGAATAGAAACTTGTGCAATCATGGGAGTAGCAGATTTCTGAAGGAAACGACCTGCAAATTTATGACTGAAAAGTTACAAACTGCTTAAGAAAAAAAAGAAAAAAGAAAAGGATAGAGGCAGATTTACAAATTACTGAAAAGTGGAGAATTCACAGGCAAATTTATGAGGAAAAGGTTTCAAATTTACAAGAAGAATGTTTCAAATTTACATGAAAGATGTCGCAATCTACTTGAGAAAAGTAGATAGAGATAGATATATAAATACTTTTATTAATCCCCATGGGGAAATTCTGATACCTCATGGCTTGCAATACATACAACAAAACATCATGAAAAATATATCACCTAAAATATCTTAGTAAATAAGATAAAATAATGCATAACAGCATATGTTACATTTGATCCATTCCAGACAACCTGACAGGCATTCTTTATGCACATACACAAAAGCATGTGTATCCACATGCATGTGTGTGCATGCTGATGGTGGTGGTGATGGGGGGTGGGGGGGCGGTGTGTCAAGGTTCTCTGCCTTCCAGGATACTGTTAAACATCCTGATGGCCGTTGGAACAAAGGATCTCCTATACCGCTCAGTCCGCGAGTGCTGCGAGATCAACTGCTCACCACAGCTGCTTCTCTGTCCTACCAAGATGTAATGAAGGGGGTGGCTGGCTTTGTTCATTATAATCCACAACTTGTCCCTCATCCGCCTATCCACCACAACCCCCAGCGGGTCGAATTTCCTCCCCACCACCAAGTGAGCCTTCTTGACCAGCCTATCCAATCATCTGGTCTCCCTTGCTGTTTGTTATGTTGCCTCCCCAACAAACAGCTGCATAAAAAATGACACTCGCCAGCATCTCCCTGCAGACACCAAAAGACCTAAGTCTATGCAGAAAAAACAGTCTACTCTGTCCCTTCCTGTAGAGCGCCTCTGTGTTAGCAGACCACTCCAAGTTACTTTCCAGGTACACACCCAGATATTTATAGGTGTGTACTATCTCAATTGGTTCACCCTGAATAGTAACAGACTGCAGGGGAGGCTTGGACCTACAAAAATCCACGACCATCAATTTGGTCTTAGTGGTGTTCAAAAGCAGGCCGTTCCGCTCACTCCAAACACCGAAGGCATCAACCAGGTCCCTGTACTCCATTTCCTGTCCCCCCTGCACACGTGCCGCAATAACTGTATCATCAGAATAGTTCTGAATGTGGCATGGCTCTGAGGGAAAAATGTGCAAATTATGTAAAGAAAGGAAAAGAAAAGAAAAGTGGTTACAAAGCCACAAGGAAACATTTGCAAACTTACAATAAAGTTACAAATTTATGAGAGAAAAAAAGTGGAAAACTGCAAATTTATAACAAACAGAGGAATGAACAAACGTACAGAAAGGATGCTGGGTATTTGCAAGAGATGTTTGATTTCGGAGGTGGGCAATTTGCAATGGGGGTTGTGTGATTTCTATGCAGCCGTGGATTGTTTTCATGTCATTTTCAGTTGTTGACTCATTTCACTTGTGGCTCTGCAGATTCTGATGGCTGGCCTCTGGGGCTGTCTCGTAGGCATTCTCATGCCTGCAGTTTACTTCAATTTCGTTGATGTTACACTATGGGTCGGCTGGTATCCAACCCTTTGGAGAAGGGTACTGTAAAGGTTTGGACATGACTGTGCTCATGTCCTCGCTGTATGTTTATATTTGTTTTTCTGTTATCTTCAGGACATGAATTCAGCCATGTCCTCATTTTTTTTGTTATTACATTTCTCTGTGCTGTGTTTATCATTTATATTTTTGGTCCCAGTGTGCTCTCTGTTCAGCCCGCCTGTCCAGTGCTTCTCCGTTACCCTTGATTGTTTCCCACCTGTCATGCGTTTTCTTGACTTTTCTTCTGTCTACATATGTGCATCTCAGTCTGTGTCAGGTGTGGTGTCATTTTTGTTTCTTCCATATCCCCGTCAGTTTGTTAACCTGGTGTGACTTCTCAGCCCCCGTGCTGCTCCTTCTTTTGTCTTTGTTTTGTTTAATAAATCATCATTTTTGCGCTGAACTCCTGCCTGCATTTGAGCCTGTGTTACCCACCTTGACAATTAGGTGCAAAAACTGAAAGCTGTAAATATTGGTAAGCTGGAACCTGCCCAAATATACAGTATATAGCAGGGAAAATAAGTTTTGAGCACATCAACATTTTTCTTATTAAATGTATTTCTGACGGCACCATTGACCTGAGATTTTCACCAGATATCCGTAACAACCCAAGTAACCCATACATACAAAGAAATCAAGGAAACTGTGTTCACAAAACAAGTTATATTTTATAAAGTGGAATGACACAGGGAATAAGTGTCATGAACCTGGGTTTGGTGGTTCCAAACCCAGTTCTGACCCATGGTTGGTTTTGCCCTATTTTCCATCAGGCGCTTCAGGGAGCTATTTGGGTCCCTTGCTCCCTGACAGCTCGGGCACGCCTCCTCCTCTTGTCAGTGCCATCAGCTGTGTTTCATTATTGGGTGTTTCACACACGTACACACACGCACCTCATTCACTCCCATTCATACGCTCAGACACTCACACATACACACATGGTGATAATTATTGTTCAGCCCACGCATTCTCACACCGGCGGTCTCTTCCCTCGTTAGTATCATTAGTACTTTAACGCTGGGGTAATAGGAAGAGACCATCGGAGCATTCAGCTTCATACATGGCAGCGTGTTCCTCCATGTATGTTTGTTTCTACTACCTACGTTTACATTCAGCCTGACGTCGCCGTCTTCTCTAGCATTTCAAGATTGTGCATTTCCTTGGTGTTAGCGGCTGACCCTGCCTCACCC
Source organism: Pholidichthys leucotaenia (assembly GCA_020510985.1). Lineage (NCBI taxonomy): Eukaryota > Metazoa > Chordata > Actinopteri > Cichliformes > Pholidichthyidae > Pholidichthys > Pholidichthys leucotaenia. The sequence continues at coordinate 369,853,256 of CM035842.1, read as the reverse complement.
CCATTCTCCAGACAGCAAGGACCGCCTTGGATCGCCGAAGCCCGGAAGTTATGTTTGCCTTTCTCTCTGTGCTGACAGATACGCTGCGGCACTAGGCATTCCCTATCCCTGGGCTGCTGTGCATCTGAGTGGCGTCTCTGTATGTCTGGTGGCCTCATTAACTTCATCATAGCAACTCTGTTAGTTATCGTGACTGAAGCTGGACTGGTGATTTTGGTGTTCTTGTTAATAAAATGCACGTTCTACTCCTGCAATTGGGTTTTACATTTCTTCCTTGCGCACGGGGAATCATAACAATAAGTACTGAATGTGTTTGGTGAAATTAATTTGATATTTAGTAGAAAAGCCTTTGTTGATAATAACAGCTTCCAGACACCTCCTGTATGGAGAAACTAGACACAGGCATTGCTCAGGAGTGATTTTAGCCCATTCTTCCACACAAACTGTCTTCAAATCATGAAGGTTCTGTTGATGTCTTCTATGAACTCTGATCTTCAGTTTGTTCCATAGATTTTCAATTGGATTCAGGTCAGATGACTGACTGGGCCATTCTAGCAGCTTTATTTTCCTTCTCTGGAGCCAGTTGAGAGTTTCCTTGGCTGTGTGTTTGGGATCATTGTCTTGCTGAAATGTCCATCCTCGTTTCATCTTCAGCATCTTGGCAGATGGCAACAGGTTCTAATCAAGGATGTCTCTGTACATTTGTTCATTCATCTTTCCTTCAGTTACAGTATGTTAGTGCATACCAGTGCATGCATGCGCATACCCGTGCATACCCATAGAAACCAAGTATAAGCAAGTATTTCTGCATGCCCTTAGAAAGAAAGTGTAAGCAAGCATTTCTGCATTCTTGCCTTTGATCTCTGACATGGCAACAGTAACCATGGTGATGCCTGGCTTTGATCTTTGACATGATTACCATGGCAACAGTAACCCTGATGAAACCTGCCTTTGATCTTTTACGTCACCACTAGTTCAGTGATGCCTGCCTTTGATATTTGACATCACCACTCGTTTAGTGATGCCTGCCTTTGATCTTTGACATCACCACTCGTTCAGTGATGCCTGCCTTTGATATTTGACATGACCACTTGTTCACTGATGCCTGCTTTTGATCTTTGACATGGTTAGTGGAAACAGTGACCATGGTGAAACCTGCCTTGATCTTTGATGTCACCACTCGTTCAGTGATGCCTGCCTTTGATCTTTGATGTCACCACTTGTTCAGTGACACCTACCTTTGATCTTTGATGATGTCATACAGTGATGCCTGCCTTGGATCTTTGACATCACCACTTGTTCAGTGATGCCTACCTTTGATCTTTGATGATGTCATAGCGAGTCCTATGAAACCTGCCTTTGATTTTTGACTTCACCACTCATTCAGTGATGCCTGCCTTTGATCTTTGACTTCACCACTCATTGATGATGTCATAGTGAGTCCTTTGTTCTTTGATGAGACATTTTAATGAGTCCTATGATCATGACAGACACACAGACAGATATTTCTTAAATTATTTATAGAGTGATGAAGAGTGATGAAGTCTGCCTGTACCATGTGCTGAAATACAGCCTCACACCATGATGGAATGTGCAGTGAGTGCCATTTCTCCTCCAAATATGCTGTGTGTTGTGGCATCCAAAAAGTTCAATTTTTGTCTAATCTGACCAGATTATATTCTTCCAGTATTTTACTGGCTTGCCCAAATGTTGTGCAGCAAGCTTTAAATGAGCTTCAACATGCTTTTTCTTCAGCAATGAAGTCTTGCAAGGTGAGTGGGCATAGAACCCATGTCGGTTGAGTGCATTACACATTATTTTCTTTGAAACAACAATACCTGCTAACTCCAGGTCTTTCTGGAGCTCTCCACGAGTGGTCTTTGGCTCTTGAAAAAACACTTCTGATGATTCTTTTGACTCTTCTGTCAGAAATCTTGTGATGAGCTCCTGGTTACGACTGGTTAAAGGTAAAATGATGTTCTTTCCACTTCCAAATGATGGCTCCAACAGTGCTCATTAGAACATACAGCAGTTTAGAAATGTGACTGTTACCAATAAGGGAGAAACAATATCATTTCAGAGGAACATGTATATTTCAAAAACCTTCAGTGAGAACTACCACCAAGCAACATTGTGTTTCAGTGCAAGGAGTAAGATTATGGAATGATTTTGGACCTGAATTAAAATCATGTACAACACTTGGACAATTTAAACAAAAACTAAAGGAAGAAATACTCCAAACATATATACAAGATGACATGTAAAATCACATAAGGATTGTCATATCCAGTCTGTGTTGTGTTGTTGCTTTTTTTTTTTTTGTCACATTTTGTTTTAGCTTTGTTCCTAATTGTAATCGCTCTTGTTTTGTTTTTCTTTTGAATTCTTGGATGGAATATGGGTGGGCAATATAAGCTGCGGCTTCAGCCATCACCCATTTCGGATAATTTTTGTTGAACTGTATAATCAGAGGAGTTATTGTTTAATTTGACCTTGTTGGATTTTTTTCCCCTTTGTTATATTATTCTGTTTCTTTTTAATCTTTACTCTTTGTCGGCCTCTGTCGGTCTATGATGACCATGGAAGAGAATCCTAAACGTCTACTCTGCTGGAACAGCACCGCCTGTGGCTGAACAGGCCGATGCGCGAATGGCAGTCCCTGTCACACAGGTCGCACTTGTGGGTGGTCTCCGTGCTGCTGGGTCTGTGGCGGTTCTTCCTGCGGGTCCTTTTTTCATCTGCTGCAGCAGTCAGTCTCTCTTCACCCACCTTGAGCTGTCTGGTCAGGGTGCCTCTCCATTTGGATCGGTCCGTTGCAAGGTCCACCCAGCTCTCTGTGTTGATCTCCAGGGCCTTCATGTCTCTCTTGCAGACGTCTCTAAAGCGCAGCTGTGGGCAGCCAACGTCTCTCCTGCCAGTCGCCAGTTCTCCGTAGAGGACATCTTTGGAGATTCTGCCATCCTCCATATGGTGAACGTGGTCTAGCCAGCGGAGCCTGCACTGCCTGAGTAGAGTGAACATGGAGGCAAGGCCGGCGCGGGACAGAACTTCTGCGTTGGGCACTTTGTCCCGCCAGGATATGTCCAGGATGTGGCGAATGCAGCGCAAGTGGAAGGAGTTCAGTCTCTTTTCCTGCCGGGCGTATGTTGTCCACGTCTCACTCCCATAGAGCAGTGTGCTGATGATGCAGGCGTTGTACACTGCCATCTTCGTCTTGACAGAGAGTTTGGGATTCTCCCACACTCGTGTGGTGAGGCGAGTGAGTGTGAAGGCTGATTTTCCAATCCTCTTGTCAATCTCTGTATCAAGGGAGAGGTTGTTGCTGATCGTGGACCCCAGGCACGTGAACTGATTCACGACCTCCAGCTCGTAGTGGTCGATGGTGATGGTTGGTGGTGCTTCCGTGCCTTGCACCAAGACATTAGTCTTCTTCAGGCTGATGGTAAGCCTGAAGTCCTTGCATGCCTGGGAGAAGCGGTCCATCAGGGTCTGAAGCTCCTGCTGTGTGTGGGTTGCGACTGCAGCGTCGTCTGCGAACAGCATGTCTCTGATTAGAGCCTTGCGTACTTTGGTTCTGGCTTTCAGGCGGGCGAGGTTGAAAAGCCTGCCGTCAGATCTTGTGTGCAGGTAGATTCCCTCTGTTGCTGTGCTGAAGGCATGCCTCAGGAGCATAGCAAAGAAAATCCCAAATAGGGTTGGCGCAAGTACACAGCCCTGTTTCACTCCGCTGCGTATGTTGAATGGCTCTGAGACGTTGCTGTCGTGCTGCACTATCCCCTGCATGTTGGTGTGAAACGATTCGATGAGGCTTTGCAACTTTGGTGGGCATCCTATCTTTGGCAGGATCTTGAAAAGGCCCTCTCTGCTGACCAGATCGAACGCTTTAGTGAGGTCGATGAAGACGACATACAGGGGCATGTTCTGTTCTCTGCATTTCTCCTGGAGTTGGCGGATGGAGAATATCATGTCGACCGTAGATCGCTCAGTGCGGAAGCCACACTGAGACTCGGGGTAGACACGTTCAGCAAGCTTCTGTAGACGAACGAGAACAACTCGTGCGTAGACTTTGCCAACAACGCTGAGGAGGGAGATGCCCTTGTAGTTGTTGCAGTCACTTCTCTCCCCTTTGTTTTCGTAGAGGGTGATGATCTTGGCGTCCCTCATGTCCTGTGGTACGGCACCTTCCTTCCAGCACTGGCAGAGGATGTCATGCAATGGCAGCAGTAGGGCGGTCTTGCAGTGCTTGATCAGGTCGGGGGGTATGCCGTCGTTGCCGGGTGCCTTGCCAGCGGCCAAGCTATCAATGGCCTTGCTGAGTTCATCGATGGTTGGCTCGGCGTCAAGTTCGTCCATGGATGGCAGGCAGTCGATGGCATCAAGGGCTGAAGGTGTCACGGTGTTCTGTCCGGAGTAGAGGTCGGAGTAGTGTTCCACCCATCTCTCCATCTGCTTGTTCTTTTCTGTGATCATCTCCCCAGTGGAGGATTTGAAGGGGGGCCGTCTTGCTCTGAGCCGGACCAAGTGCTTTCTTGATGCCATCGTACATACCACGGATGTTCCCTGTTATGGCAGCGGTTTGAATGTCTTGGCTGAGCTGAGTCCAGTACTCGTTGGCACAGCGCCGAGCAGTCTGCTGAACTTTGCTTCTCGCAGCCCTGAGAATCTGGAGATTCTTCTCGTTTGGGTACTTCTTGTACTCAGCAAGTGCTGAGCGCTTGGCTTCAATGACGGGGGTCATCTCGGTCAACTTGGCATCAAACCAGTCCTGTGACTTCGAGGTCTTCCTCCCAAAGGTAGCCAAGGCTGTGCGGTGGATGGTGTTTCGCAGCTCTTCCCACTTCTGCTTTGCAGATTCTCCTTCTTGTGGTACACCAAGTTCCTTCTCAAAGGTGGAGACAAACTGCTCAACAAGTTCTGGTTGGGCCATCTTGCTGGTGTCAATCCATGCCTTTCCAGGCTGTCTAGCACGATGGGATTTCTTCAGCTGCAGCTTGACCTTGCAACACACCAATGAATGGTCTGTGTCGCAATCTGCACTCTGGAACGAACGGGTGATTAGCACGTTCTTCAGTGAGGTGCACCTGGTCAGGATCAAGTCCAGCTGGTGCCAGTGCTTTGAGCGCGGATATCGCCAGGAAACCTTGTGTTGGGGCTTGGTCTTGAAGAACGAGTTTGTGATGCACAGATCGTGATATGTGCAGAACTCGAGCAGCCGCTGTCCGTTGTCATTCATTCTGCCCACGCCAAATGGTCCAAGATAGGAAGGCCAGGAGTCGTGGTCAGCACCCACTCTGGCATTGAAGTCTCCAAGGAGAATGAGTTGTTCAGAGTTGGGGATGATCCTGACAGTTGTTGCGAGATTCTCGTAGAACTCGTCTTTTGCCTCTGGTGTGGCTGTCAGTGTTGGGGCATACACACTGACAAGGGTGACTTGGCCTTGAGTGGTGTTGAGGCGGAGGGTGAGGAGTCAAGCAGAGCCATTGCTGCCCGGTTCCACCATCTTCAGCAAGGTGTTCTTCACTGCAAAGCCCACTCCGTGTTCACTGTGTTCGTCACTGCCCTTTCCCTGCCAGTAGAATGTGTAGTCCTTCTCTCTCAGTGTGCCTGCGTCAGCCAACCGTGTTTCCTGGAGAGTGGCGATATCCACTCCCAGTCTCTTCAGCTCATTATTGATGATGGCAGTCTTCCTGGTGTCGTTGATGTCCTTGAGGTTAGCAGCGAGTCCTGTCATCATAGTGCGGACGTTCTAAGTTCCCAGTTTTAGAGTTGGTCTCTTTGGTTTTTTTTGTCTTGCCTGGTGCGAAGGTTCTCAGCCTGCTGTTCGGACTTCTCCTCATCCCCATGCACCCAATGAGGAAAGCAAGCTGTGGAGGGACAACACCTTATTGGCTGGGGGCTGCCCAGCTTGAGGCGGGCGGTAGCTGTCCAGTGAGATCCGATGATCCCTCCCACCGTCGGGAACAACCCCTGGCGCCGCGCTCTACGACAGTTGAGCGGTGGCTTATAACCGGTAACTGTCATTCCCCGTGTTTTGTCTACACCAAAGGCGAAGCTGGAGTGTCCTCTCCAGTGATCCGGTGTTCTACCTTCCAGCGTTGGGCGTTGGTAGGATTCAAGCCTGGGCAGGAAGATATGGAGGACAAGATGTTGCCCATGCAGCATGTCCCCCCTCTCCACGTCACTGATGTATCCAAAGGAACAGCAGGGCTGCTACAGCAATTACAATTTAATTCATATTTTGTGGGCTCTGTGGAAGACTTGACAAAAAACTTTGTGCCGCCAAATGTGCTCAACAACACGAATTCAATACTTCCAACAGATTCTTTTCACATCTATGAGGTAAATGAGTAGTTAATTGCTGGTATTGTTAAAACACTGTCAAACTCAAAAACTAATGATATCTACAACATGAGCACCTCCTTTCTCAAAACGCACAGCAAAATATTAATCAAACCACTGACTCATCTCATTAATCTCTCCATTAGGTCTAGTACATTTCCATCTGGCTGGAAAAAAGCTGTCGTCATACCAGTTCATAAATCAGGCAGTAAAGACGATATATGCAATTACCGCCCAATCTCTATCTTACCAGTCCTGTCTAAGGTTCTTGAAAAAGTTGTAGCTACACAGCTGATAGACTACTTACAAGACAATCAACTCCTTCATCCACATCAATTTGGTTTTAGACCAGGATACTCAACAGAAACAGCAAATTGTTGCCTTATTGAAAACGTCAAACAGTCCTTGGACAGGGGTAATGTGGTAGGAGCTGTTTTTCTAGATCTCAAAAAGGCTTTCGATACTGTAAACCACAGTTTGCTTTTATCCAAAATGGTAACTTTTAACTTCTCCCCAGATACATTAGAATGGTTTGCATCTTATCTCCAGAATAGAGAACAGTGCGTAAAAGTTCACCAGGATAAATCCTCATTCTTAAACAACCGCATGGGTATCCCACAAGGGTCCATTCTTGGTCCATTACTTTTCAGCATTTTTATTAATGACTTGCTGTTACACTGCTCAGCTGCAACATGCCAACTTTATGCAGATGATGCAGTTATTTACACAGCTGCCAAGACTCCAGCACAGGCTGCAGATGTACTGTCTACAAGTATGGTTGATGTCCAAGAGTGGCTCCTCCAGAACCATCTATTGCTAAACCTTCAGAAAACAGTCTCAATGTGCTTTTCAATCAAAAAATGTAACCTGCAACGTTTTAAAGTTAATATACATGATCATGACATCAGTTTAGCTACAGAATTCAAATACCTTGGCATTGTACTAGATCCTCAACTCAAATTTAATCTTCATATAAAGAAAATTTCAAAAACAGTAAAAAAAAATCTGAACTGCTTTAAATTAATTAGATATTACATACCTTACGAAGCAGCTGTACTGTATATGCACTCTATGGTTTTTTCTCATATATCATACTGTTTGACAGTCTGGGCTCAAGCAGCCCCTTCCACAATAAGACATATAGGTTCATTATATAATCAAACCCTAAAAATCTTGGACAAAAAGCCCATTAGGTGGCATCACTGTAATGTTTTAAAAAAATACAACCTATTGAGTTTTGAGAGTTTCATTGACCTCTGTTTTCTGAAATTAACGTTCAAATGTCTCCATAAATCAGCACCCGAGCCACTTGCTGGTTTCATCCAAAGACAGGACAGCAGCAGAGCCACCAGGAGTTCTGTTAACAATAACTGTAAAATATTCCACGGCAGAACCACATTTGGACAAACAGCATTCTCTATAAAGGGCAGTCACATCTGGAACACAATGCCAAATGAAATTAAAATAATAACAGACTTTAAAACATTCACTAAAAAGGTTAAAAACTGGCTGAAAAATAAACAAGAATGTACTCATGTATGAATTGATTGTCTACAAGGTGAGAGTGAATGAAGGGAAGGAATGAATGTGTTTGTTTATAGTGAGTGACGAAGGGAGGGAGGCCTGAAATAGGCAAATGTGAGTCAGGTTGTTATATTTGTGTATTTATAATATTTATAATATTTATAATTGTGTATTTATAGTATTTATAATATTTATAATTGTATATTTATAATCTTTTTGCATTGATGTATGTGGTTATTGTGTATTTTCTTTATTTCTTTTCTTTACTTTACTTGATTCTCTTTTCTAAAGCCCATCCAGGGACAAGAGTTGCAAATTAGCTAATAGCTATACACTCCATGTGCAACACATCAGATTGATTGTCATTGATTAATTGTCTATGTTTATTGCACTGTCCCTGTCACATAAACTAATCTATCTATCAGTTTGGCACCAGCGCCGTTGCAGGAGCTGCCAGAATGATGTTGAGCACAACAGAGAGCTGCCTTAGGGGCTTCGACTCCGAATTTTTCCTCAGGGTTGACTCCCAAAGCCTTTCCCATGACTGGGTGTGCCGCAAGGCAGTGGAGGTTTGAAATCAGGGTTTACCTTCCCCTAGATGGGCTACCTTCCCAGGTTGACGAGCCACCATCTACCCGAAGCATCTGGTTTTAAGGCGCCAGAGATCCGCCCTCGCCCCTTCTCCTAATAGTAAAAGCAGTTCCGCCGGGCTTAGAGACTAAACCACACGGGCACGCTAGGAGTTGGACTTAGTTGTCAGAGGCTTTTCGAGACGCACGCCATAAGGAGCATTTTATGAGCACTGGGAGCTTAACCCCAGTGCCGCTCCTGACTATGACAACCTTGGAACCTCTTCTTTACTCTTAATCTATCCGAAATAAAGATTCATTCATTCAAAAAATAAAAAAAAATGTTATCATTATGTTTTGCAACAATAAGTTTGCGGATGTCTGGAGAGAGCTCTTTGCTTCTACCCATCATGAGTTCTTTGTGGTGTGACATTCTGATTTTCATGGACCTTTTTAAAGGCTATCAGTCAGGACTTAACCAGCTGAAACTAATTTGCACTGATGGGGGATGGGATGGCTTCCTAAATTCTGATGGATTTCAGCTGATTTCTTGTCTTTCTATGCCTTTTTGCACCTCTTTTTCTTCATTTGAAGAGTCTGTTTGCAAAAACAGATAAGTCCAATTGTTTTAATAATGAGAAAAACGACTTTTCATCTGTTGGTTTATAGGTGTTAGTATTTCCAATTCAGCTTCTAAAACATGGTCACTTGAAATATGAGAATCTCAGACATAATAAAGCCAAAAATTGAACTCATTGTTATTTTTTGGCAATTTTTGAATACTTCTTGCCACAAAAACAGCTAAGTCCACAACACATACTTTTGCAAAAATAGACATGTCCTGAAAACCATGCTAGTGTGTCTGGTGAACGCATCACTGGTTCATCTGTTTCATCAAAATTATCCATATTTGATATTAAATGCAACAAAATTGTAAAAAAAAAAAAAAAAAAAAACTGGCAGGAAAATCACGCAAAGCAAGCCAACCCAAGTAGGGGTCTCTGTAGAATGCTGCCGCAGCAGATAGATACATAATTGGCTGGTCTAAGCATCTAGACACATGATTGGCTGATCCTCGCTGCACCATTGAGTCACGTCACTCAAATACCAAGTGTTGATTTGTCATGTGTGGATTTATCTGGTTTTGTGAAAGCAGGATCCCGACGTTTATTGGCTTTTGAAAAAAAAAAAACCATGAACTTCGTAGTGTATATAACAGTGGATATAGCGGATTTTTAGAAAAAACAATTTGAACTTTTATAAGTAGGTAATGTGAATAGCTATTTGTAGTACAGATGGAAATTTTCTTGGAAGTGGTATTTATCAGTTTTTGCAAATGAACTCATTTGTTCAGTATTTATTCCATGTGTCATTCCACTTTATTAAATATAACTTGCTTTGTGAACACAGTTGCCTTGATTTCTTTGTATGCATGAATTACTTGGGTTGTTACTGATATCTGACGAAAATCTCAGGTCAATGGCTCCATCAGAAATATGTTTAATGAGAAAAAATTTCTCCTCATGGATTGTCACCTTATCGGGGTGGGGAGTTTGCGTGCCCTAGTGATCCCAGAATTGACTCTGGTAGGGTCACCCAAGAAAAAATGGTCCTGGGTGAAGGGCCAGACTAAGAACGATCCAACAGATTCTCATGATGAATGCTAGAACAAGGATTCAGTGTACCCCACCCAGTATGGGGTTACCAGGGCCCCACCCTGGAGCAAGGCCTGGGGGAGGGGCTCAATGGCTAGCGTCTGGTGGCCGGGTTTCCGCCCATGGGACCCGGCTGGGCTGAGCCCGAAGAAGTTATATGAGTCCGCCCTGCAGTGGGCTCACCACCTGCAGGAGGGACCATGGGGGTCTGCTGTTATGTGGATCAGGTGGCGGTCAAAGGGGGAAACCTTGGCGGTCTGATCCCAAGATTCCTAAACTGGCTTTTGGGATGAGGGATGTCACCTCTCTGGTGGGGAAGGAGCCTGAGCTGGTACATGAGGTTGTGAGATACTGGCTAGATAAAGTCGGCCTCACTTCAACACACAGCTCCGGTAACGGACCCAATCTCCTGAAGAGGGGCTGGAGCTTGGCCTACTCTGGAGTTGCCCCGGGTAAGAGGTGACGAGCAGGGAGGGTATTCTTGTATCCCCCCACCTTGCTGCCTCCATATTGGAGTTTTCTCCAGTGAATGAAAGGATTGTTTCCTGCGCCTTCGGGTTGGGAAATGGGTCCTGACCATCATTTGTGCCTATGCACCAAATGATGGATCTGAATCCCCACCCTTTTTGGAGTCTGTGACTGGGGTGCTGAAGGGTGATCCTCTTGGAGACTCCATTGTCGTACTGGGGGAATTCAATGCACACGTAGGAAATGACAGTGAAACCTGGAGGAGGGTGATTGGGAAGAACGGTCTGCCCGATCTGAACCCGAGTGGTGTTCAGTTATTGGACTTCTGTGCTAACCACAGTTTGTCCATAACAAACACCATGTTCAAGCATAAGGTTGTCCATATGTGCACCTGGGACCAGGACACCCTAGGTCGCAGGTTGATGATCGATTTTGTTATTGTGTAATCAGACCTGTGACCGTATGTCTTGGACACTTGGGTAAAGAGAGGAGCAGAACTGTCAGCTGATCACCACCCGGTGGTGAGCTGGAGCCGATGGCAGGGGAGGATGCCATTCATACCTGGTAGACACAAACGTATATTGAGGGTGTGCTGGGAACGTCTGGCTGAGGTCCCTGTCCGAAAGGTCTTCAACTCCCACCTGCGGAAGAACTTCAACCATATTCCAAGGGAGTCTTGACACATAGGGTCTGAATGGGCCATGTTCTCCACCTCCATTGTTGAAGTGGCTGCTCAGAGCTGCAGCCGCAAGGTCGTTGGGGCATCTCGTGGTGGCAACCCCCGAACCAAGTAGTGGACACCAGAGGTGAGGGGGGCCATTGAGCTGATAAAGGACTCCTTTCAAGCTTGGTTGGCTTGTGGGACTGAGCTGTGGGAGCTGAGGTGTACCGGCAGGCCAAGTGGAGTGCAGCTCGGGTGGTTGCTGAAGCAAAAACTCAGGTATGGGAGGAGTTTGGTGAGGCCATGGAACAAGACTTTCGGCCGGCCTCAAAGAGATTCTGGCAAACTGTCCGGCGGCTCAGGAGGGGAAAGCAGCTCCCTGTCCACACTGTGTATTGTGCGGATGGGGCACTGCTGACTTCGACTGGGGATATCTTCAGACGGTGGAAGGAATACTTGAAGGATCTCTTCAAGCCCACTGACATGCCTTCCACAGAGGAAGCAGGGCTTGTGGACGAGGGGGACGACTCACCTATCACAGGGGCTGAGGTTGCCAAGGTGGTTAAAAATCTCTTTGGTGGCTGAGCCCCGGGGGTGGACGAGATTCACCCTGAGTACCTCAAGGCCCCTGATGTTGTAGGGCTGTCATGGTTGACACGCCTCTGCAACATTGCGTGGAGGTTGGGGACAGTGCCTTTGGCGTGGCAAACTGGGGTGGTGGTTCCTCTCTTCAAAAAAAGGGAACCGGAGAGTGTGCTCCAGCTTTAGAGGGATCACACTCCTCAGCCCCCCTGGGAAGGTCTATGCCAAGGTACTGGAGAGGAGAGTCCGGCCATTGGTTGAACCTCGGATTCAGGAGGAGCAATGTGGTTTTTGTCCTGGCCGTGGCACATCAGACCAGCTCTTTATCCACTCGAGAATCCTCGAGGGATCGTGGGAGTTTGCTCAACCGGTTTACATGTGTTTCGTGGACTTGGAGAAGGCATTTGACCGTGTCCCTCATGGTTTTTTGTGGGGGTGTGCTTTGGGAGTATGGCGTATCAGGCTTGTTGTTATGAGTTATTCGGTCTCTGTACGACCGTTGTGAGTTTGGTTCGTATTGCCAAGTCTCAGTCGGATTCATTCCCATTGAGAATTGGGCTCCGCCAGGGCTGCCCTTGGTTCATAATTCCATAATTCATTCCTGTTCATAATTTTTATGTATCAGATTTCTAGATGCAGCCAGGGAATGGAGGGTGTCATGCTTGGTGACCACAGGATCTCATCTCTGTTGTTTGAAGATGATGTTGTCCTGCTGGCTTCATCCAGCAATGACCTACAGGTCTTACTGGGATGGTTTGCCACTGAGTATGAAGCGGCTGGGATTAAAATCAGTACCTCCAAGTCTGAGTCCGTGGTCCTCAGCCGGAAAAAGGTGGATTGTCCTCTCTGGGTTGGGGACAAGCTCCTGCCCCAAGTGGAGGAGTTTAAGTATCTTGGGGTCTTATTCACGAGTGAGGGTAGAATGGAGCGAGAGATTGACAGACGAATCGGAGCAGCATCTGCAGTGATGCGGACATTGTACTGGTCTGTTGTGGTAAAGATGGAGCTAAGCTCTAAGGCAGCATTGTAGATTTTCAAGTCAATCTACGTTCCTACCCTCACCTGTGGTCATGAGCTTTGGGTAATGACCGAAAGAATGAGATTGCGGATACAAGCAGCTGAAATGAGCTTTCTTCGTAGGACTGCTGGACTCACCCTCAGAGATAGGGTGAGGAGCTCAGTCATCCAGGACAGGCTCAGAGTAGAACTGCTGCTCCTCCACATTGAAAGGAGCCAGTTGAGGTGGTATTGGCATCTGATCAGGATGCCTCCTTGACATCTCACACTTGAGGTGTTTTGGGCTCGTTCCACTGGGAGGAGACACCGGGGCAGACCCAGGACTCTCTGGAGAAACTATGTCTCCCTGCTGGTCTAGGAATACCTTGGTATCCTCTCTGAAGAGCTGGAGCAGGAGGTTGGGAAGAGGGAAGTCTGGGCTTCTCTGCTTGAACTGCTGCCTCCGCGACCCGGAACTCTGGAAAAGTGGTAGAAGATGGATGGATGGATGGATGCCATCTACTATCACCTATCCATCCATTAGATGGATAGGTGATCCATCTAATGGATGGATCACCTGGGACCCCCCAGTAGGCATAGAGGTTTCTGCAGTCTGGGGAACAGGGTCAGGAGAGGGGGGGGAATAGTCTCAGTGGTAAATGCGTGGGACTAGTAAGAGTGGAAGGTAAACAAGAATGTACCCATGTATGAAATGATTGTCTGCAGGGTGAGAGTGAATGAAGGGAAGGAATGAATGTGTTTGTTTATAGTGAGTGATGAAGGGAGGGAGACCTGAAATAGGCAAATGTGAACCAGGTTTTTATATTGTGTATTTATAATCTTGTTTGCATTGATGTATGTGGTTATTGTTTATTCTGTTTTCATTTTTTCTTTTTCTTTTCCTTTTCCTTCTTTCTTTTTACCTGTTTCTTCTTTCTAAAGCCCATCCAGGGACAAGAGTTGAAAATTAGCTAATAGCTATACACTCTTTGTGCAACACATTAGATTGACTGTCATTTGATTAATTGTCTATGTTTATTGCACTGTCCCTGTCAAATAAACAAATAAAATAAAAAAAAATTTAAAAAAATGTCCAAGGTCTCGAAACCATGGTTGGCCCGGCAGCAACGGTATTTGGCCGCAATCTCAGAGTTTACGACCGACATTCAACACATTGCCAGTAAGCTCAACATCATGGCCGATTGTCTGTCGCGCGCGTTAGTCTCCCCGGTCTACATGGGAATAGATTTCCCTGCAATGGCCGCAGAGCAAGCCAGGGACGCGAACATTTGCGCGCTCCAGTCTGCATCTACTGGTTAAGGCTGGAGAGCAGAGTGGTGCAAGAAGGGTGCCCTCCCTTGCTCTGTGACATCTCCACCGGCCGCCCAAGCCCGGTGGTTCTGAGCTCTTGGCGCCGTCATGTTTTTGAGTCCGTCCACTCCCTTTCGCATCCGGGAGCGCGCGCTTTGGTGAAGCTAGTAGGGGGCAAAATTTTTCTGGCCGCGCTTGCGCAAGGACGTGAAGGAGTAGGCTGCAGCTTGTGTTGCGTGTCAGCGGGCCAAAGTACACAAGCACACCAGAGCCCCCCTCAAGCCATTCCAAATCCCGGCCAGGAGGTTCGACCACGTCCATGTGGATTTGGTGGGACCCCTCCTGCCGTTGCAAGGTTTCACAAACCTTTTAACAATCGTGGACCGCACCATGCGCTGGCCTGAAGTGGTCCTGCTGGCTTCTCCCACGTCTGCAGAAGTGGCTCGTGCTTTTTGGTCAGCTTGGGTTGCACGATTCGGATCCCCGTCAGACATCACTTCCGACAAGGGTCCACAATTCTTTTTGGAACTGTGGTCCGCGATGGCCCAGAGTCTGGGGGTCAAAATTCACTGCACTACCGCGTACAACCCCCAAGCTAACCGATTATGCAAGGGTTTTCATAGATCGCTTAAAGCAGCGCTCAGAGCTTCGATCACAGACACAAATTGGGTCGACCCCCTGCCCTGGGTTCTTTTAGGGTTGCGCTCTGCATCTAAGGAGGATTTGGCAGCCTCAGCGGCAGAACTTGTTTTTTCTCAGCCACTGTGGATTCCTGGAGAGTTTTTACCAGAAAACCCCGCACCCAAGGCTGATTCACCCGTGCAATTTTTGCACAGTATGGAGGCTTTTAATGTACCAGGCCCGACCCACAGCTTGTTCCCTCGCCTGCTTCCTTTCTCCACAATACTTTTTTTTTTTTGCTACATCTCCCAGCCCTATTTGGAAATGATCAAAGAGGAAGTCAGTTCTTAGGCAACTTTCTTAATTATCTGAACCTTTAAAATAACAAGCAAACAGAGCAATTCTTAATTGATTTCCAGAACTCCTGATCTTAATGGTGAGTTGGAAAATTTATTCACTTTATAATGAAGTCAGAGGTTGCACTAGACTTTTTGTTTGGTTGCAAAAATTCTGTCTTAATCTATTATTACCTGTCATTTAAATTTATTTTAGTTAGATCAGCCTCAGTGTAATCTGTCAAAATGACAGACAGCTTTCAGATGTTTTTGTCACTGGTGAAAAAAATCTGAAGGACAGTTTTAATGCAACCACTAATGTATGTCCGTGCATGCGTACATGCTTTACATGGGGTTTATGCACACAGAATGAGGTCACCCTGAGTACCATAAGATCAATTTAGTGGTTGTAAATAAAAAGACCTACTTTTGTTTTAAGCTGAGGCAGCTACTGAGATGCTAGTCACTACTACTGACACCACCTTAGGGAGTGCCCTGAGAATGTCGATTTTTTTTTTTTTTTTTTTTAACCCTCATGTTGTCCTTGGGGTCAAAATAACTCCAAGGGCAACATTAGGGTTAACTCAAAAACAGAGTATACCTTTATGTAAAAAAGGTCTATTGACCCCAGAGGGCAAAAGGTGTATGGCAACTGGGAGGATGTAAGCGGGTTAATGCATTAAGTGGCCCATATTAATCAAAAAGTTAATGCGTTAATATTCCCAGCCCTTATATATATTTTTTTTCACTAACAGCGAAGAGCCTGTCCTTAAAAACAGAGAGGGTCAGAGGAATGGAGGACTACACTGTGTATATTTGTGTGTGGGCTGAGTAAGACCACATGAGTGTGCAGGGAACAGTTCTGAACAGGGACATTGTCGTGGGTCCAATCAACTTGTCTCCCCCTAGTGGCTGGTGATGGTCACAACTGTGGTAGGTCCCAAGGGGATTGACTGAAATGTGATTTTCCTAAAATAAACTTCATTCTCAGTTTCTGTGATGTCTGTGTTACAGTAGCACTCAAAGTTGTCTGCTTCTGCTGTAAAATTATTATTATGTCAGAAAGCCAGACAGCTTTCAGATTTAATTCCTCTTTTTTTTTTTTTTTTCTTTTTTTCCCCCTTGTCCTGTCAGGCACCTAGGCAAACAGAACAGGGATCTGTCACCCTTATTGTGCCAAAACAGATTTATTTTGTCAAGAGGAGCTTATACAGTACCTAACTGTGCACTGTATATTGTTGTAAACTCCTCCTGTAATAACTTTTAATACTTTATTTTAATTGTTTTACCCATGGAAGACCCAACAGGATGGGGAAGAGGGAAAGGAAGCGTGTGAAGGGGGAAAAGAAAAGGGAGGGGAACAGAAAAAAAACAAAACAAAAAAAAAACCCAACTAAAACAAACAAAAGACAAACTGCTTCTTCCACCGAAGATGTCTCAACACGAGTCTGGTTTCCGCACCTGTTAAAGGAGAGACACTTGTGCGTGTATGTCTGTGTGCATACACTACCATTCAAAAGTTTGGGGTCACTTAGAAATTTCCTTATTTTTGAAAGAAAAGCAATGAAGATAACTTTAAACTAATCAGAAATACACTCTAATATCTAATATACGTTGCTAATGTGGTAAATGACTATTCTAGCTGCAAATGTCTGGTTTTTGGTGCAATATCTACATAGGTGTATAGAGGCCCATTTCCAGCAACTATCACTCCAGTGTTCTAATGGTACAATGCGTTTGCTCATTGTGTCAGAAGGCTAATCGATGATTAGAAAACCCTTGTGCAATCATGTTAGCACAGCTGAAAACAGTTTAGCTGGTTAGAGAAGCTATAAAACTGACCTTCCTTTGAGTAGGTTGAGAGTCTGAAAAAAATTATTATTTCAAATACAAATCATTATTTCTAACCTTGTCAATGTCTTGACTATATTTTTTATTCATTTTACAACTCATGGTGGTAAATAAGTGTGACTTTTCATGGAAAACACAAAATAATTGTCTGGATGACCCCAAACTTTTGAACGGTAGTGTATATATATAACAGCGCAGGCTGTTCCTGCTGAGGAGACTCAGGTCTTTTGGTGTACAAGGGGCGCTGCTGAAGACATTCTATGACACGGTGGTGACATCAGCCATCACTTTTGGAGTGGTCTGCTGGGGCAGTGGCATTACTGCAGCCGATAGGAAGAGACTGAACAAACTGATTAAGAAAGCTAGCTCTGTCCTGGGGCAGCGCCTTGATCCGGTGGAGGAGATAGGAGAGAGAAGGACGGTGGCTAAACTGTCATCTCTGCTGGAGTCCGAGTTCCACCCTATGCAGGACATACTGAATGCACTGAGGAGCTCATTTAGCAGCAGACTACATCATCCCAGGTGCACAACCGAGAGGTTTCGTAGGTCCTTCCTACCAACGGCTGTCAGACTGTACAACCTAAGCAGGGCTGCTCGCAGAGATAGCAAAAAGACGTAACAAACTAATAGTTTTTTGAATGCAAAAGATGCAATAGACTTACACAATGGTCCCCTCCGGCATACAACTAGGAAAATACCGGTCACTATGGAGGGTGAGAATATGTATGGGCACATAATCATACCATGTAGGATAACTAAGTAGACGGTTATGCTGTTTCATCCCATCTAGCAACAATGCTCTGCACTGTGTGTGTTTATATATTTACATATTTATTCCATCTAGCTACAATGCTCTGCACTGGGTGTGTTTATATTTATATATCTATATATTTATTCCATCTAGCTACAATGCTCCGCACTGTGTTTTTATATATCTACATATTATTCCATCTAGCTACATTGCTCCGCACTGTGTGTGTTTATATACTTACATATTTATTCCACCTAGCTGCAATGCTCCGTACTGTGGGTGTTTATATATTTACATATTTATTCCATCTAGCTACAATGCTCTGCACTGTGTGTTTATATATTCATATATTTATTCCATCCAGCTACAATGCTCTGCACTGTGTGTCTGTGTGTGTGTGTATATACAGTATATGTATATATTTTATAGTAATATGTACATATGTATATTAGCTGCTCTTGCTAGCTTGTTTTTTTCTTGCCTTCTGATTGTTGCTCTGAGTGTTGCTATCCCTGTGCTGTTGCAATCCTGGAATTTCCCCGTTGTGGGACTAATAAAGGCTTATCTTATCTTATCTTATCTTATCTTATATGAGAACGCGCGCAATATAAGTGTGTGCATGTGAGTGGTTTGTCAGGAAACATACGAGTGGAGGGTCGGTCGCAGCAGCTCACTCCCCGGGAACCCCGAGCAGGCAAGACAGCACCACTAACCCCCAGCCCTGAGGTCAGCAAGCTCCAGGAAAGCCAGGCATCCACCCCCGGAGGGACGATCAAGGGAGGGCAGGCAGCCCGGCGGCCGGCGCGGTGAGCCCACACCCCGTGGAACCCCATGTCCAAAGAAGTCCCCTTGCCCAGGGGAGCCCACGTTGCCGAGAGGCACTGCCCCCCTTAATCCAGCACCTCCCGACTTGCAGGCACACCCATCCCCATACCTTCACACCCACATGTTCCAATGCACACCCCTCTCACTCACCCAGACCGACCCATTCTCTCTCACTCCAGTACCCACTCAAATTCACTCCTCATTCACCTTTATTTCAAAAGGTGACTGTGAAGCAGATGCAGCGAGCCTGAACATGCACCAGTGCCCGGCAGTGACCAGGGGGGCCACCGGCGCAGGCCACAGAAGCAGACCCCCACCCCCGGGCACCCATCTGAGCGAACAATCAGCAGACCACCGCTGGCGCCCCAAGATGCCACCTGGCATGCAAAGTGCCGCACAAAACCGACCCATCATCACCACCTCCATTCATCACCCCCTCACTCTCACTTACGCTCACATTCAGCCCCCCGTCACTTCCTTGGTTGTATCTATATATTTAATAGCACCCAGGGATTTTGACAACATGATAGGTCCCAGGCTCCCCACCAGACACCCACGCCCCCAGTAAGAGCAGGGCAACAGGGGTGGGGGAAGACCCCCACCCCTCCCCCCACACAGAACATGGTGGGTGTGTGTCGGTTATATGATATAATTGTGTGTAAATGTGTGGAGTACTAAAGTGCAATTAAAATTGGGGGGATAGTGATTGAAGCATCGTTAGCCACTGCGATGGGCAGCAGAGCCCCCATTCCCCCAAGCCCTCAGTGTCTAAAATGCAATTAAAATTGAGGTGAGTGCAGCCCCACCACGCAGCAAAGGTATCCCCTTCACCAACACAGTGCAGCACACCCCCACCCCAAAGCCCTAAATGTAACAAAAAAGATCGGGGGGGGGGGGAGGGCGGGAAATAAGACTGGGAGGTAGGCGGTCTAAAAGCAAGGCCGTCTCCCCCCAGAAGCCAGCCTACAGACTGGTTTATGAGGCCACCCACTGCCCCCAAATCTCAACCCAGGGTGAGGGCCGCCAGCGGAAACAGCCCAGGACCCACCAGCATCACGCCTCGGCACTCCAGCACCACTAACATGACGGGGCAGCCAAACATACTTCCACTCATCTTACACACATGAACATGGACAACAACAGTCACAATAGTGAACAATGGGCCGGACCCACACGGCGCCCAACACGCCAGGCGACACCCCCGAGCGCCCACGCAGGCCCACGACCACCCACCCCAGACGCACACCGACAGCTGCAGGCTGCCCTGCAACCACAGCCACCCTGGAGCAACCCAATGGAAACACGCCAATGACCCCCCAGCCACCCCCAAGCACCAACACACACCCGCGGCCAATGACACCAGGGGCGATGTAACAAAGTGCCTCACCCCCCACCACAACAGCAGGGCGGCCGGGACAAGCAGGCCCCAAAACGCCAGCCCCCATGCCACTAGATGGACTGCCCAACCCCTGCCACCCAACAAAGCTCTCCTACCCATACACACGTCCTCCGCCCCCTAGACATCTACCCACAAGTAACCGCTTCCATACACACACATAACTCCACCCACCATCACACATACCCACCTGCACAAACACACAACCCCACCTGCCCACTCAACACACACCCACTTCCACATCTGCTCATACACAAGCCCACACTCACACCCACACCCCCCACCCCCACCCGCAGACCCCAGTGAACGGGGAGGGCGACCCAGGATGTGGGCACCAGCCCCAGGGCGGCCCCAGGGCCCCAGGAAACACACGACCCCACCGCACAAGGATGCACCAGGGACAACCCCCACCGCCGGCGCACACCCGACCCCGGCCCGGGAGGGGGGGGGGCGTCCCTTCCAGCACCAGGGCCAGACCCAGACCCAGACCCCCCCCCCGAGGGATGAGGCCAGCCGGCCAGGGGCCACAGCCCAACCCCCCCCCCCCCCCCCCCCCAGAGTTTAGAAACTCTGCCACCTTAACTGGTACTTCTAAAGCTGTCTGATTAAGATTAAATCTTGCTTTTATTATGGATTTAAGCTGTTGATATTCAAAATACTTTTTATCACTAATTTCGTGTTGTGACACTAGATCCTGAAATTGGATAAAATTTCCATCTTGAATAAGATGTTCTAAGTTGTTTATTCCCTTCTCTTGCCATAGTGGAAATTTTAATGTCCTCTTTTGTTGCGGGATATCAGGATTATTCCAAATGGTTGTGAGTTTACAGGGGATAAGTGAAGACCCTGTTATTTTTAAAAATTTCCACCAAGCCATCAGAGAGGAACTGATATTAATACTTTTAAAACAGTCATGGCGTTTAATACAGGGACTTATAAAAGGTAAGTCAGAGATATTTAGTGACCCACAGAGAGCCTGTTCAGCATCTCTGAACAGCCTGTTCAGCCATGTCATCTCTGCTGGAGTCCGAGTTCCACCCTATGCAGGACATACTGAATGCACTGAGGAGCTCATTTAGCAGCAGACTACATCATCCCAGGTGCACAACCGAGAGGTTTCGTAGGTCCTTCCTACCAACGGCTGTCAGACTGTACAACCTAAGCAGGGCTGCTCGCAGAGATAGCAAAAAGACGTAACAAACTAATAGTTTTTTGAATGCAAAAGATGCAATAGACTTACACAATGGTCCCCTCCGGCATACAACTAGGAACATACCGGTCGCTATGGAGGGTGAGAATATGTATGGGCACATAATCATACCATGTAGGATAACTAAGTAGACGGTTATGCTGTTTCATTCCATCTAGCAACAATGCTCTGCACTGTGTGTGTTTATATATTTGCATATTTATTCCATCTAGCTACAATGCTCCGTACTGTGGGTGTTTATATATTTATATATCTACATATTATTCCATCTAGCTACATTGCTCCGCACTGTGTGTGTTTATATACTTGCATATTTATTCCACCTAGCTGCAATGCTCCGTACTGTGGGTGTTTATATATTTACATATTTATTCCATCTAGCTACAATGCTCTGCACTGTGTGTTCATATATTCATATATTTATTCCATCCAGCTACAATGCTCTGCACTGTGTGTCTGTGTGTGTGTGTATATATATATATTTTATAGTAATACGTACATATGTTTATTAGCTGCTCTTGCTTGCTTGTTTTTTTTCTTGCCTTCTGATTGTTGCTCTGAGTGTTGCTATCCCTGTGCTGTTGCAATCCTGGAATTTCCCCGTTGTGGGACTAATAAAGGCTTATCTTATCTTATCTTATCTTATCTAACCATGGGTTCCCTATTGGGGTTGATTTTGTCCATTTTGAAACAAACTGCAATCTATTGGCTAAAAAGTAATTCCTCTTTGCTGTACTGTGATGTGATGATGGTGACATCTATTTTGTTCCATGCTTATCCAGGGCTTGCTATTTAAATGACTGCTAATCAGAGGTGAGATAAGTATTGTTGAAATGTAACTTCTGTATGATGAGAAACAAAATAAAGTACACCAGAACTTGACTTTTGTGAGTTTATCTCTGTGGAGAGGAGCAGTCAACAAAGTGCAGGAAGCAGTGAGAGAAAGCGCCAAACCTTAAAAATGTCAACTTTTTGTATAAACAGGTTTCCCCCTGACTTTCTTATTCATATAACAGCTTAAAGATAGTAACAGACAAGATGGAAGATCAGAGAATCTTAATTTCACACTTGCCTGTCCTGCACACACACTGGCAATCATTTTTAAAAGTGCACATTTGGGTGCAGAAATGATCAAAAAGGTCGACATTGGATTTGTTAAACTGTGCAGGTGAGGTCAATCTCATCCTACGATTTGTTGGTCATTGATAAATTTGGCGGCTGGAAATGATTGTCATTTGAATAACATGCCCCGGCTTTGGCCCCGACATTTATGACACAGTGGAACATAAGAGGGCAAAAAAAGAAAGTTATCCCAAGTGGAAATTGACAGTATTATACAAGAAGTGAAAAATAGTAAAGTAGTATTGAGTGGCAACCTCAAAAGTGACATTAAATGCAAAAGAACCACAGCTGGAACATGATCATTGCTGTGTAATAGCCTCATATAAACTCCAGTTGAGGGTTATAATTTAAATCTATACAGCCATGATATAAACTGTATAGCCTTGGCTAATCACCATTCTGTATATTGGGGAAAAATTGTTGGACTTTACCACCCCGCCCCCCACCAGCAGGGCAGTGAGGGTCTGCAGCTCATCAGCTATATAACAGGCATTGGTGGGGATAAGCAAATAAGCTTTTTGACTAAATGTAGATGGCTTATACTTAACAAATATACTTCACAAACATTTGAATGTTAATACATACGGTTTAGAAGTTGCATCTCCATTAAACCTATTGCATGCACAGCTGCTCACAGCTGGCACACAGTGAAATATTATTCAGAGTTGCAGAGGTAGAAATCATTTTCTATACTTTCGCTGGCGTGCACATTAACATTTTTTCAGGTGACCTGTCTGTCTGTCTGTCCGTTCATCCAAAAACTGATGCACTGCCATGAAATTGAATTTTAATGTTGCCCAATGGATTAATCATAATGAAAAATTATCATACTAGTAGAACAGGGGTGCCCAACCTGGGGCTCCTGGAACATTTAGGTTTCTGTGGGAAATTTTCTCATTTCACTTCTTAATTGGTCCAGAGATTTGCAAATAATTTGCTGTTGTTATGCATGGGTGCAAGGGTGCCTACAGAACACATGCACAACAATGACAAATTATTTGCAAATCTTTGGACCAATTAAGAAGTGAAAATAGAAAATTTCCCACAGAAACCTGAATGCTCCAGGAGCCCCAGGTTGGGCACCCCTGGAGTATATGCTTAAAGCATGGTTGTCACTAAACCCAGCCTGTCTCCTGTTTTATTTGCTCTTCAAGCACAGTACATCTCCTTAGTCACATGCTGACACATTATTGAGAGAAAATCCAATTACTTAGTTTAAGTTCATCAGTCTGTCCCAGATTGTTTAGTTCACATAAAAGTTCAACTTCACAGTAGCCCAAACAATCATCAGCAAGGCAAATGCTGGTTTGAGCTTAAAAGGTTGGACATGAAAGCATCCCTCCTACCTGTCTGGGTTGTCATGGTTGCTCTTTTAACAGGAGCCTTTGTGTTGTGTATTTCCCTTCTCCTTCTGTTTTCCATGGATTATGCTCACATAATTCAATATGCAGATGCCTCTATCAGCAAACACATAAAAAATAATAGCAGGTTTGCATAAATTTGCCTACAGAGAAATGTTTAGCTGTTTTTCCTCTTCACATTTGAACACTTTCTCTTCACACTTTGGCTAGAAATTTGTGCATAATTGGCCCACCCTGCTCTTTGGCTTCCCTCTGTGGCCTACTGATAATGAAAGGAGGAAATTCTGCATTGAGAAAACCACAATTTATTATATCATGTTGCTACTACTTGTTGGTGTTTAATGTTATGGGTCTGCAAGATCTGCCAATTTCACAATTCCTATGCATTCTCTATAAATCATGGCTTGTGTTTTGCAGCAAGTTGGAAGCTCTTCATTTGTGCAGAGTTGTATGATGCACAATATGATTTAGAGAAAACTTGAACCTAAAATTTTGGGATTTTTTTTTCTCAATTTAAGACTAAGGTAGATTTAACAGCTGTAGGGACCTTTTCTCTCTGAAGACTATCCTCTAACAGAAAATGGACTATATCTTTTTTTTTTTTTTTTTTTTTTTTTTTTTTTTTTTTGTTACTTATTTGTACCCGTAGGTAGACATGGTTTGCAGTCTGGTGACAAGCCACCGGCTGCTGGTCGCTGCGTGCGCGAGCGCCCTAAACCTACATGTTTTGGTATGCGGGAGGAAACCGGAGAAATCCCGGAGTAAACCCGCGCAACACGGGGAGAACATGCAAACTCCACACAGCTCACTGTTGGTCGGGGGCTGGGATCGAACCCACGATCTCATGATCCCCGTGGTCCCCCGGCCGAGGGTAAAACTGTGCTGCCACAGTGCTAAACCACTGCGCCACCGTGCAGCCCGGTCTGCAGATGTTATTTCCTATATGTACATTTTGATATGAAGTGGACCTCCAGTGGTTGTAGAAGAAACATGGTAGATGGTTACAGTTGCAATATGTTTAAAGTAGTCTCTACTAACCGTGTGTATTTTTTAGTGCCTACCCCTAGGGGTGGGCGAAATCTCAATATATATTTGATGTATTGGTACATTTGTCCGTGCACAATACATAAACTACCTGTATTGCTCCTATCACATATATTTTGTCCCATTCTTCTTCTTCTTTAGGCTGCTCCCTTAAGGGGTCGCCACAGTGAATCATCTGTCTACATCTCACCCTATCCCTTGCATCCTCCTCTGTAACACCAACCCTCTCCATGTCCTCCTTCACTACATCCATGAATCTTCTCTGAGGTCTTCCTCTTTTCCTCCTGCCTGGCAGCTCCACCTTCAACTTCCTTTGTCCAGTATATCCACTATCCCTCCTCTGCATGTCCAAACCGTCTCAGCCTTGCCTCTCTGACTTTGTCTCCAAACCGCTCAACCTGAGCTGTCCCTCTGATATACTCATTTCTAATCTTGTCCGTCCTATTCACTCCCAATAAAAATCTTAGCATTTTCAACTCTGCCACCTCCAGCTCCACCTCCTGTCTTTTTGTCAGTGTCACCATCTCCAAACCATACATCATAGCAGGTCTCACTATTGTCTTGTAAATCTTCCCTTTCGCTCTTGCTGCTACCTTTCTGTCACAAATCACCCCTGACACTCATCTCCACTCACTCCACCCTGCTTGTACTCTCTTCTTCACCTCTTTTGTGCATTTCCCATTACTTTGGATGGGTGACCCCAGGTATTTAAACTCTTCTATGCTCACTACCTCTACTCCTTCCATCTTCACTATTACACCTGCCTCCCACTTATTCACACTCAAGTATTCTGTCTTGCTTCTACTGACATTCATTCCGCTTCTCTCCAGAGCATACCTCCACTTCTCCAGGTTCTCTTCCATCTGCTCCCTACTCTCACTGCAGATCACAATGTTGTCTGCAAACATCATGATCCACGGAGACTCCTGCCTGACCTCGTCTGTCAGCCTGTCCATCACCATGGCAAAAAAGAAGGGGCTCAGAGCCAATCCCTGATGTAATCCCATCCTCACCTTGAATCCATCTGTCACTCCTACAGCACACTTCACCACTGTCTCGGTGTCCTCATACATGTCCTGCACCACCCTCACATACTTCTCTGCCACTCCTGACTTCTCATACAGTGCCACACTTCCTCTCTTGGCACCCTATCATATGCTTTCTCTAGATCCACAAAGACACACTGCAACTCCTTCTGTCCTTCTCTATACTTCTCCATCAGCACTCTTGGAGCAAATATTGCATCTGTAGTACTCTTTCTTGGCATGAAACCGTACTGCTGCTCACCGACTGTCACCTCTCCTCTTAACCTGGCTTCAACAACTCTTTCCCATATCTTCATAGTGAGGCTGATCAACCTTATGCCTCTATAGTTACTACACAGCTCTGAGCATCACCTTTGTTCTTGAAAATTGGTAAAACACTTCTTCACCACTCCTCAGGCATCCTCTCACTCTACAAGATTGTGTTAAACAATCTGGTTAAAAATTCCACTGCCATCTCTCCTAAACATCTCCATACCTCCACAGGTATGTCATCTGGACCGACCGCCTTTCCATTCTTCATCCTCTTAAAAGCTGCCCTCACTTCTGCCTTGCTAATCCTCGGGACTTCCTTGTTCACCATCTTTCCTTCATCCATCCTCCTCTCACTCTCATTTTCTTTGTTCATCAGCTCTTCAAAATACTCCTTCTGTTATGACCCGAGTGCCGGTTCTGATCGCGCTCGGGTTAAAGTTATGTCTCGCTGCCGGCCTTGACAGCTGCGGGCTGTATTCTGGCCTCACCGGGCTCTTATTGTGAAGGTGCTCGGTGGGGTTTCCGCCAGTCAACGGTCGGCCAGCTGAGTGTCATTACCGTTGTTAGTGTTTCGCTATATAAGCCCAGCACTGGCGACGGTATGACGCAGCAGTGTCAGTCATTATACGTCTGAGCTACGGATGACTTGGACCATTATCTACCTCGTCTGCTTGTGGTTGACCGTCATTTCTCTGGCACCAGTAAGTGAGCTTTTAGCCTTACCCCTTCCGGTGAAAATAGACCTTTGTGTGTCTTTGCTTCAGCAGCCCTGTGTAGCCAATTATCAAAACAACCTTTGCCTGTGTATGACCGTCTCCTCTTAAGGACCTGTAAGAGAGCTGTCTAGCCTTACGCCTCCGGAAGTGTATGGACTTATGTGTCATTGCCCCTGCATCTTGTGTTGTTAATTTTTCACCGTAATAAAACTCACTGTAAACTCACTGGTGACTGTGTGTGTCTCATGCTGGCTCGCGAGGGCCAGCGCATGACACCTTCCACCTTCTTAACACACTCTCGTCATTTGTTAGCACATTACCATTTCTGTCCTTAATCATCCCAACCTGCTGTACATCCTTTCAATCTTGATCTCTGTCTAGGCAGTCGATACAACTGCTCGTCTCCTTCCTTAGTGTCCAGCCTTTTATATCAGAATCAGAATCAGAATCAGGTTTATTGCCATTGTTCATGTGATACACAAACTAGGAATTTGTCTCAGTGCCATGCTGCAACATTAAAAACATAATGAGAAAAAGGGATAAACTAAAAAACTAAAGGACTAGAAATGTGCAATAAGTGTAGAAAAATAAGTAATAATAAGTAATAATAATAATAATACTAGTAATAATGAGTAGTACTAGTCAAGGCAGTTTTAAAAAATTAGCATGTAGCAGATAATGTGAAGTACCACATAGTGCAGTCAATAATGCAACAGAAAAACAATGATGATTGACATGAGTCTGGTTGAGCTGCTGTACATAGTGCACAAGAGTCAAAAGTCACTTAGTGTTCAGCAGTCTGATGGCAGAGGGGAAAAAGCTGTTCATGTGCCGGGAGGTTTTAGTCCGAATGGACCGAAGCCTTCTACCTGAGGGGAGGGGGGCAAACAGCACGTGACCAGGATGTGAAGGATCGGCTATGATCCGGCCAGCACGCCTCCGGGTCCTGGAGATGTACAGGTCCTGGAGAGATGGGAGCTTGCAGCCTATCACCTTCTCAGCAGTGCGCACGACGCGCTGCAGCCTTAGTCTGTCCCTGGCAGTGGCTCCTGCGTACCACACAGTTATGGAGGAGGTTATGAATACAACTCACTATATGCCTTTTCCTTTGCCTTTGCCACCTCTCTCTTTGCTATGTGCCTTCCAAATACTCCTGTCTACTTTCTTCGTCTCCCTGACTATCCCACTTTTTCTTTACTAACCTCTTCTTTTGGATACTTCCCTGTACCTCCTTATTCCACCACCAAGTTTCCTTCTCTTCCTTCCTCCGTCCACTGGATACACCACATACCATTCTACCCATTTCCCTCAATACGTTTTGCTATACTTTCCCAGTCATCTGGGAATTCCTCCCGATCACCCAGAGCCTTTATCAACTCCTTCTTGAACTCTGTGTGACCTTCTTCCTTCTGTAACTTCCCCTTGTTAATCTTTGGCTCTGCCTTCAATGTTTCCTCTTCTTGCTTTGCAAAGTCATTCTACAGACTACCATCCAATGCTGTCTAGCTACATTGCAATCTCCTATCTCTTTCATATTTCTACTTCTGCATAAGATGTAGTCCACCTGTGTGCACCTTCCTCCACTCTTGTAAGGGTGCTTTCACACCTAAATTTGTTTAATTTGGTCCGAATCAGTTGACAAGTTTGTTACTTTGTATAATTTTCTCCTTGGTTCGGTCCCCTTTCACACAGGCAAAAATTCAAGCAGACCAAACTGCGTTAGGTTAAATCCTGCGAGACTTACGTCAGAAGGTTCTCTGTTCTTATTGGTCAGATTTTTTTTGCTGTGAGAACAGGAAAGGTAAATACAGGAAGTAGGATGACTACTGTTCATTTATGCATTTCTGGGGAGAAAGTAATACAAATCTTAGCATAATTTACAGGGAGTTTTCATCGCCTTGGTTATCGTTTAATACATATGTGCATATACCACTTTCAGCAAATCGTACAGTTTGAAAATGAAGTGCTGCTATGGATAAGAAATAACATGTTAACATCCACTAATCCTCCAGAACCATGACATGCCAGCCACAGAAAATTTCAAAGATCTATCAGGTATGTACAGCGACATAAAATGTTTTACAGTTTGCCGCTGGTCCTCTTTTAGTGCGGTCGCTTTCTCACCTGCAGGAC
Source organism: Pholidichthys leucotaenia (assembly GCA_020510985.1). Classification (NCBI taxonomy): domain Eukaryota; kingdom Metazoa; phylum Chordata; class Actinopteri; order Cichliformes; family Pholidichthyidae; genus Pholidichthys; species Pholidichthys leucotaenia. Next base: position 369,824,488 of record CM035842.1, on the reverse strand, counting down.
CACACCAGAGTTAGCCATTTGGTTCGAACCGAGACCACGTCTTTCAGGTGGTCTAGGTATGGTTGCTTTGGTATGTACTTGAGTGCGATTACCGTGTTTTCACCAGATAAAACAAATCGCACTAACGGAGCAAAGGAATTTGAGTTTGGTTGAAATGAACTAAAGCCTGTAGGCGTGAAAGCGCCCTAAGTCACCCTATATTTCTGTCTCTTCTTGATGTGTTCACCACAGCCATTTCCATCCTTTAAGCAAAATCCATAACCATGTGTCTCTCCTTAAGACCATACCTAACCAGGACCTCATCACCTCTGTTCCCTTCACCTACATGTCAGTTAAAGTCCGCTCCAATCACCACTCTCTCCCTCCTGGGAACTCTCACTACCACTTCATCCAACTTACTCCAGAATTCCTCTTTCTCTTCTACCTGACATCCAACTTGTGGAGCATACGCACTGACAACATTCAACATAACACCTTTGACTTTTAGCTTTAAACTCATGATTCTGACTCCCTTTTTACCTCCTGAGCACTCTTCAAATACTCTTCCTTCAAGATTACTCCTACTTCATTTCTCTTCCTAGCTACACCATGGTAGAACAGTTTAAATCCACCTTCAATTCTCCAAGCCTTGCTTCCCTTCCATCTGGTTTCTTGAACACACAGTATATCAACCTTTCTTCTCTCCATCAAATCAGCCAACTCTCTGCCTTTAGCAGTCATAGTCCCTACATCTAACGTCCCTACTCTCACCTCCACACACTCCACACACCTTTCCTTTTCTCTCTCTCCCTTCTAAAATGCCTTCCCCCTCTCCTCCTCCTCCTCCATCTTTGACCAACAGTAGCCCAATTTCCACCGGCATCCTGACGGTTAACAGCACCGGTGGCGGTCGTTAACCCGAGCCTCGACCGATCCGGTGTGAAAGTCTCATTTGTCATGATCCGCATGTTTGATTTGGCAAAGGTTTTACGTCGGATGCCCTTCCTGACACAACCCTCCCCATTTACCCGGGCTTGGGACCAGCACTAGGAGTACATTGGCTTGTGCACCCCCTGTGGCTGGGTTACATATAATTTGTCCCATTACACTGTGTTAATTCTGCTTCAAGTTCCACTTCTCAGAGTCAGGACTCTGTCAATCCTAGCATTCCCTTAGAGCTTACTAGTCAGGAATTTATGAACTTTTTCAATAATAAAATTTCATCCATCAGAGATAAAATCAATCAGATTCTTCCCACAGTTAACTTAAATACTGTAACTACTACAACTCCTTCAATTGATGTCTGTCTTGATGAGTTTACTCCAATCGACCTTTGTGAGTTAGAAAAAATAGTTTCCTCATCCAAACCTTCAACTTGTCTTTTAGACCCTATTCCTACCAGGTTATTTAAAGAAGTCTTCCCACTTATTGGTAGCTTTATTCTTCATATAATCAATTCTTCATTAACTTTAGGCCATGTACCGCAGGCTTTTAAAATGGCTGTAATTAAACCCTTACTCAAAAAGCCAACGCTAGATCCAGGAGCTTTAGCTAACTATAGACCGATCTCTAATCTCTCTTTCATTTCAAAAATCTTAGAGTTGTTGCTACGCAATTATTTGACCACCTGCAGGGAAATGGTTTACTTGAAAAGTTTCAATCTGGGTTTAGAATCCATCATAGTACTGAAACAGCCTTAGCGAAGGTCACTAACGACCTCCTCATCGCATCTGATAATAGACTAGTTTCTGTACTTGTCCTTTTAGACCTTAGTGCAGCTTTTGATACTATCGATCATAATATTCTACTTGATAGATTAGAACACTATGTTGGACTTAATGGAACTTCGTTGCAGCGGTTTAGATCTTATTTATCTGATAGGTTCCAGTTTGTTCATGTCAGTAATGAGTTTTCTTTCAACTCAAAGCTTAGTCATGGAGTTCCACAGGGATCTGTGCTAGGCCCTACTCTTTTTAGTATATATGCTTCCGTTAGGCAACATTATTAGAAAGCACTGTATACATTTTCATTGTTATGCAGATGACACACAATTATACCTGTCAATGAAGCCAGATGATAGTAATCAATTAGCCAAGTTAGAAGCCTGTCTTAAGGAAATCAAAGCTTGGATGACTTGTAATTTCCTGCTATTAAATTCAGATAAGACTGAAGTCATTCTTGTTGGTCCAAAAAACCTTAGAAATACCTTTCCAAATCAAACTTTCAGTTTGGATGCGGTTACTCTTTCTCTTAATAGCTCTGTGAGGAACCTTGGAATTATTTTTGATCAAGATCTGTCCTTCAATTCACATATTAAATTTGTTTCTAAGACTGCCTTCTATCATTTGCGTAATATTGCCAAGATTAGGAGCATCTTGTCTCAGAGTGATGCTGAGAAACTGATCCACGCTTTTGTTACCTCGAGATTAGATTATTGTAATTCTTTATTATCAGGCTGTCCTAAAACATCTTTAAAAAGTCTTCAGCTGATCCAAAATGCTGCAGCAAGAGTTTTAACAGGTACTAGAAAGAGAGATCATATCTCTCCGGTTCTGGCCTCCCTTCATTGGCTTCCCATAGAGTTTAGAATTAAGTTTAAAATCCTTCTTCTTACTTACAAAGCTCTAAACAATCAGGCTCCTTTTTATTTAAAAGATCTGATACTACCGTATTATCCTAACAGAGCACTACGCTCCCAAAATGCAGGATTACTTGTAATACCTAGAATCTCCAAAAGTACAATGGGAGGCAGAGCCTTCAGTTATCAAGCTCCTCTCCTGTGGAACCAGCTGCCAATCTGGATTCGGGAGTCAGACTCGATCTCTGTTTTTAAGAATAGGGCTAAAACCTACCTTTTTGATATAGCCTACAATTAGGGAGGGATCATGTGTTTCTGAACCCTCCCTTAGTTATGCTGCTAATAGGTTTAGTCAGCTGGGGGACCTCCAATAATGCACTGGGCCTCACTCCTTTCTTCACTCTCAATGAAATATTTTTTTTTGCTGGTCATTAACATCTGTTTGTTCTCTCCCATAGATTGAGTCCCCATCGTGCTGTTTGCTCTCTACATGTCTGTTCTTTTCATCTTCTCTATCCCCTCACCCCCCAGCCAGTTGCAGCAGATGACCGCCCCTCCCTGAGCCTGGTTCTGCTGGAGGTTTCTTCCTGTTAAAAGGGAGTTTTTCCTCTCCACTGTCGCCAAGTGCTTGCTCACAGGGGATTGCCTGATTGCTGGGGTCTTTCTGCAACTGTGGGGGTTCCCCCTACAGTTGATAGTGCTATGAGATGACTGTTGTTGTGAAATGGCGCTATATAAATAAAGTTGAATTGAATTGAATTGAATTGAATTCTCTCTCTTTGTTGGTTTCCTCACTGCAGGGCAGGCTGCTGCTGCCTGTGCCTGCAGCTCACTTCCCTTGCACAACCAGAATTAAACCAAGGGCCGCGCATTTTTAAACTGCAGCTAGGGAATCAGACTTATTTCTTTATGAAATTTCTTTTGCACATTTACACTTTTAAGTATCAAATCTTTTAAATAAACTACTGCTGCAGATTTACAGCACAGTCTGCACTCTGTAGACAAGCCACTCTGCTTGCCAGTGACCTTTTAGAATAAGAGCTCCAATCGGGTCTTCTAAACCTTCAAAATAAGAGCGAGTGGCTTGCAAGAAGAGTTTCATCAGTTTCATCAGCCCAGCCTGTTTTGGAATAAAATTATTGCAGTTCTGTTTTTATGTTTTTTTCTTCAAAGAACTGATTGAGCATAGATGCATAAAAACACAAAAATAAGTGCCAAATTATATTTCTCCCACTTGTTATTAGTCTGCCAAGTGTAAGTATGGAAGTGTATTGCATTCACTTGGAAAAAAAAATGCTTTTTTCTGAACTAATGAAAAAAATTATCTCATTAATTCAGAAAAAAACAGCAAAAAAATTCTCTGAAAATTCATCTCATTAATTAATAAAAAACTGAGCTTTCTTTAAAAAAAAAAAGACACTTTTTTTTCAAGTGAATGCAATATACTTCCATACAGTATATTAACTGTGTGGTAAACTGAAATATTCCTACCTATGTGGACAGGGGAAAAAGACTTTAATCAGCTACATAATGTTGTAAAGGTGGCATTTTATTCTGTTTTATTATGCAGCTGTTTCATCAGTGAAATTAAACTCTGGCCCTCTAGTGTGTGTGTATGCACTGAATATAAATTTGTATTTTTTTCTAATAAAAATGTAAGTAAAACCAAATTTTAAAGGACGGTGAGCACCAAAACATATATCGCGATATATACATACATGTACAGTATCTCACAAAAGTGAGTACACCCTCACATTTTTGTAAATATTTTATTATATCTTTTCATGGGACAACACTGAAGATATGACACTTTGATACAGTGTAAAGAAGCTACAGCTTGTATAACAGTGTAAATTTGCTGTCTCCTCAAAATAACTAAACACACAGCCATTAATGTCTAAACCACTGGCAACAAAACTGAGTTCACCCCTAGTGAAAATGTCCAAATTGTTCCCAATTAGCCATTTCCCCTCCCCGGTGTTATGTGACTAGTTAGTGTTACAAGGTCTCAGGTGTGAGTGGGTTGCAGGTGTGTTAAATTTGGTGTTATCACTTTCACCCTGGTCACTGGAAGTTCAACATGACATCTCATGGCAAAGATCTTAGAGGACCTGAAAAAAAGAATTGTTGCTTTACATAAAGATGGCCTAGGCAATAAGAAGATTGTCAACACCCTTAAACTGAGCTGCAGCACGGTGGCTAAGACCATACAGTGTTTTAACAGGACAGGTTCCACTCAGAACAGGCCTCCCCATGGTCGACCAAAGAAGTTGAGGGCACATGCTCAGTGTCATATCCAGAGGTTGTCTTTTGAAAATAAACATATGAGTGCTGCCAGCATTGCTGCAGAGGTTGAATGGGTGAGGGGTCAGCCTGTCAGTCCTCAAACCATATGCCGCACACTGCATCAAATTGGTCTGCATGGCTGTCGTCCCAGAAGGAAGCCCCATTTAAAGATGGTGCCCAAAAAAGCCTGCAAACAGTTTGCTGAATACAAGCAGACTAAGGACATGGATTACTGGAACCATGTCCTGTGGTCAGATGAGACCAAGATAAACCTATTTGATTCAGATGATGTCAAGTGTGTGTGGTGGCAACCAGGTGAGGAGTACAAAGACAAGTGTGTCTTGCATACAGTCAAGCATGGTGGTGGGAGTGTCATGGTTTGGGGCTGCATGAGTGCTGCCGGCACTGGGGAGCTACAGTTCATTGATGGAACCATGAATGCCAACATGTACTGTGACATACTGAAGCAGAGCATGATCGGAAACTGGGCTGCAGGGCCGTATTTCAACATGATAACCACCCCAAACACACCTCCAAGACGACCACTGCCTTGCGAAAGAAATTGAGGGGAAAGGTGATGGACTGGCCAAGCATGTCTCCAGACCTAAACTCTATTGTGCATCTGTGGGGCATCCTCAAACGGAAGGTGGAGGAGCGCAAGGTCTCTAATACCATGATATTGTCATGGAAGAGTGGAAGAGCATTCCAGTGGCAACCTGTGAAGCTCTTGTGAACTCCATGCCCAAGAGAGTTAAGGCAGTGCTGGAAAATGATGGTGGCCACACAAAAAATGACACTTTGGCCACAATTTGGACATTTTCACTAGGGGTGTACTCACTGTTGTTGCCAACTGTTTAGACATTAATGGTTGTGTGTTATTTTGAGGGGACAGCAAATTTACACTCTTATACAAGTTGTACACTGACTGCTTTACATTGTGTCAAAGTGTCATATCTTCAGTGTTGACCCATGAAAAGATATAATAAAATATTTATAAAAATGTGAGGGGTGTACTCACTTTTGTGAGATACTGTACATTATATTTATGCACATTGTCAGCGCCATCTTCTTTGCTGCTGTTTGTTGGGGTAGCAGTAACAGAGCCAGCAACACCAATAGACTTGACAAGATTATCAAGAAGACTGGCTCTGTAATTGGTCTTAGGCTCAAGGCTTTTGAGAATGGGGTGGAGAGGAGGACACTGAACAAACTGTTATCCATTTTGGACAATCCTGATCACCCCCTCCACCACACACTGGACAGACAGCGGAGCACTTTCTCCAGCAGACTGCTGCAGCTTTGCTTGACGAACGCTCAGGTACAGGAAATCTTTCCTGCCACATACCATTTCAGTGTACAATAACTCACTCTGATGTTGAATTGTGGTCATAACAATGCTGCCATAATGCACCTTGCAGTCTAATTAGTACCTCACATTGCTCCCTGTGCCCGATAGTCCTGCATTGTACAGTAAGTATAATTCATGTGTCTATATGGGCCATTATCTGTGATCTATATAGTTATCTAGGCAGTTTTACTTTCCCTGGGTAATTCCTTTTTCTATTATGCTTTATGTTTCTGTCGTTTTGGTCACCTACTGTCATGCTGCTGTTACACTGTAATTTCCCAGTTTGGGATCAATAAAGTACATACACACATCTATCTATCTATCTATCTATCTATCTATCTATCTATCTATCTGTCTGTCTGTCTGTCTGTCTGTCTGTCAGTCACAATATAGAGACATTTTATTGAGATACAGTTTTTAAGCTATATAGTCCAGCCTGACCTACCCCTAAACCCAATATCATAATAATCGCCTAAAAATATGTATTTAATTATAAAAGAAATTGCCAAACAAGAAAGTACACACAGACAGCACTGACAAAAAGTCAAAATAGACAATTGAACTTAATTCTCTGGGGTGGAAGTGCATTTTTTATAAACTGTCCACCAGCCCTTTCCCCCTCCATACTCTAATTTGTGACCCATGCTGGCAAAATGAGTCGCAATGAGGAAATTTTGAAAACTGAGGTAACATTATTTTCATATTCTGTATTGAAAGACCTTGAATGATATTTAATTTGTAGGAATTACGCAAAAGCAGACCAGCATAAACCGATTTTGTTTATATTTTGGGTGGTTTGAAAACTTGCATTCGATCGGTCCTGAGTTACGTCTTCCACAAAAACATGTATTTTTAGAAAGTAGGAGTTCCAAGCTTTACAATGATACCAGGCACTGACGGAGTTTTTCCTTGAACTTGCTGCCAGCAAACAAAGAAAGAATCATGATTTATGACGTGCCTGTAGCTCATAATTACCCGGTGCGCATTCCAGCTCATTTTGCTAGCACGGGTTACATTTGTGCAGTTTTGAAACAAAGAGACAGTGCATATGGGTGTATTCTGAGGTGAGGAACTTAAGGTAATCTTTTATTGTGCTGGTTGAAGAACTTGTCTTGTTGGCAGTGCTTTAAGATCCTTGTGGTTCTGTTTTTGTTGTACAAAAGGAAGTTTTCAAGCTATAGCCACACAAGGTGTTCACACAATCAAGAGCAGAAAGGCTATAAGGGGGGGTTAAACACCTGTCAGTCCTCTGTAGTCAATTTCTAGTTGCTCAGCCATCAAGTCTTCAGTGCTGGCATGTGAGGCAATCTACCTCAAGAAAAAAACACTCCTCTGAGCTCTTGTTTTAAAACTTTTATGTACCAAGTCCAACTAAAATGAAAGAACCATCATAGATGCATTCCTTATGCCCCATGAAAGAGCAGAGCACCTTCAGCACTGATCCTTGGAGGAGTGATAGCAGTGACCATGAGCCTCCAGGCTGGGAACAGTATTAGTGTTACATTGCTGCCATGTACTCAATCTGGCTTCTCCCTGAACAACTACTCTACTCTGCAGGCCAGTCATTTTCTGAGCAGAGGCTGTGTTGGTATTGACCTCCCAGAGGTACCCATCTCTGCTTTCATCATCCCCTCTTTCAGCCCTACGGGAGTGAGAAAAAATATTAAATAAATAAGCACACCTACTTTTGTGTCTAGATTCAAAACCCCTGTGCTGTCAGTCAGAAGTTATGGCAAGTGCGTTTGTTATGAGTGTGTCTCTGTGAGCGTCTGTCTGTCTCCAGGTGGCCTTTCCCTGAGGATGTGTGAAAGAGGATTAGAAAAAGTTTTACCTCTTTCAAGGTTAAAAGAGTAAGCAATTAATGAAAAAATCTACAAATGTTCTGTATGTTTTACACAGTTTGAATTTTAAAGATTTTCTCATCCATTACGAAGCCTACATCAAACTTAATGCCCCATTTTAATATAATGTCACACTGTAAGTTGCATTATAAAAGCATATACCTAATGTTTAATTCATAGGGAGAGAGTAAAAAAGAACAAAATCTAATTCTATAAACAGCCCTTGAATGGAAGGTAATGCTAGACTGTCACAAAGACTAACAATCCTGGAGATACAAAATGTCACATGCATGCATTACAGAAAAGATTGTCTGCATATATGACCTGAATCAAGTCTACAGTTGTGTCTCCAAGGCTTATGATGCTTTTAAAGCAAAAGGTTGGTATGCCTGGTGCTTTTTTGTCTTATGGAGGCTTAGCAATTAAAACAAGATTGTTATACAGTATATGAGAATTGTGTCCCGGGGCTTGCCGTAGCCCAGCTGAGGGGGTTGGGGAACACTGACGTAAGGCGGGCTACGACTGGAGTATATATTGAGTTGTATGCAGAAATAAAGCAGTTCAGTTAATGGTGACTCTGACTCCCCATTATTCAGACATAACAAAGATATGTGTATTTACATTGAAAAAAGCAGCTATTCTGGCATATCTGGAAAAGTCAAGTATACTCTGTTAAAGGTGAACTGAACTCACCTTTTTGCCAAAAAAGTAGAATAGCAGATTAATTCCTTATTACCTATTGTATTTTTCAACACATAAAAGAAATTTTTAGGCCGTGTGATGGCCAAGCTATAAGCCGATAAACTTTTGCCTCTGGCTGGCAGTGCCAAACAAACCGGAAGTAGTGCAGACGACGCTGTGTGACGTCACGAGTGTGATCCTTATCAAAACAACAATGGCAGATGATAGCAGTTCCAGCAGTCAAGAACACCAGAGTTTTCAGAGTGAAGAGGCATTCAGGATCGGTGACAAGACAGAGGAGGATGCAGGAGTGTCAAGTGAACAGGAAGAGAGCGAGGGAGGCATCGAACGGTACAGATTAGAGCCAGAATTTTCGGGGGATTCCAGCACCGACTCAGACCGCAGCAGTGATGGGGAGGAGAGTCGCTTATTGAATACAGAATGGTGAGTCTTTACTTTGGCATGTTTGGGGTGTCAGGATAAGGAAAATTAACAATAAAAAAGAAAGGGAAAAAAAACATCAGCATTTTTCCAACTTATTACAGTTATCCCTCACTTATCGCGTTTAATGCGATCTTCCTTCGCTGGGTATAGGCGCTCGGCAGGGAGCGAAGCTGGGTAAAACGTCTCCGCCAATCAGCTTGCGAGATAAAACGTCTCGGCCAATCAGCTTGCGAGGTAAAACGTCTCGGCCAATCAGCTTGCAAGATTCCCGAGCGGGCTGGGGAGCCGGAGAGAGCGGGCTCTCCGTGTTGATACCTGATGTTCTAATGTAGTCTCCCTGCCTTCTCATTAGAACATCAGGTATCAACACGGAGAGCCCGCACAGCTCAAAATCTACCTCTCCGCCCACCTCTTCACCGCTCGGGAATCTCGCAAGCTGATTGGCCGAGACGTTTTACCCAGCTTCTCTCCCTGCAGAGCGCCTTCTTTATCGCTCGTGTTGCTTAGTGGCACTTTTCGCTGTTCTCTTGTGCCTTTTTGTGCAAAATAGTGCTTGTGACGCCCTTGGGGGGGGGGGGGTGACGCTACTTCGCGGTTTTTCACTTTTCGCGGTCGGTTCTGGTCCCCATTAAACGCGATAAGTGATGGATCACTGTATATCTAGAAACTCATCGCTTCCCGGTCACTTTTCCTCCCCCTTTCTTTTCTTTCGTCGCCATGACAGCTTTCCTTGGCCACTGAACAGATCTTCCCAGGTGTTGGAAGTGTTTTGTAGTCGACTATCACGACAAAATGCACCAAAAACAACCAGTGTCAACGTGCTCGCAATGGTAAACATGAGGACTGGGTCACACTCGTGACGTCACGCGGAACTCCGGCCGCACTTCGGCGGATTTGTCTGATTTTTCAGGGCGGGAAATTCAAAATCGCGATTTTCTCCAAGATTCCGGGATTTGTGGAGGGGGTGCCAATGATAAATTATCTTTATAATTGTATGGACTATCACCCAGTGCCGTTCAATGCCGTTGAGTTCAGTTCACTGTGTTTCTGTGTCTATCATCATTTCTTAGTTTAGTCTAATGTTTATTTAAAAGGGACATTACATACTAATGAAAATTAATACAAATGTAAGTTTGCCAGATTTAGAAATACTGCTAATTTGCACCTGTAGTCCCCTGGCGGGTCACAAAAACACACAATCATACACGAGCAGAACAACTGCAATGAAACTGTACAAAGCTCTAAACAATCAGGCTCCTTTTTATTTAAAATATCTGATACTACCCTATTATCCTAACAGAGCACTATGCTCCCAAAATGCAGGATTACTTGTAATACCTAGAATCTCCAAAAGTACAATGGGAGGCAGAGCCTTCAGTTATCAAGCTCCTGTCCTGTGGAATCAGCTGCCAATCTGGATTCGGGAGTCAGACTCGATCTCTGTTTTTAAGAATAGGGCTAAAACCTACCTTTTTGATATAGCCTACAATTAGGGAGGGATCATGTGTTTCTGAACCCTCCCTTAGTTATGCTGCTAATAGGGTTAGTCAGCCGGGGGACCTCCAGTAATGCACAGGGCCTCACTCCTTTTCTCACTCTCAATGAAATATTTTTTTTTTGCTGGTCATTAACATTTGTTTGTTCTCTCCCATAGATTGAGTCCCCATCGTGCTGTTTGCTCTCTACATGTCTGTTCTTTTCTTCTTCTCTATCCCCTCACCCCCCAGCCAGTCGCAGCAAATGACTGCCCCTCCCTGAGCCTGGTTCTGCTGGAGGTTTCTTCCTGTTAAAAGGGAGTTTTTCCTCTCCACTGTCGCCAAGTGCTTGCTGGCAGGGGATCGCCTGATTGCTGGGGTCTTTCTGCAACTGTGGGGGTTCCCCCTACAGTTGATAGTGCGATGAGATGACTGTTGTTGTGAAATGGCGCTATATAAATAAAGTTGAATTGAATTGAATTGAATTGAATATGCTAAAGTGCAAGAGTTAAGGTGTTACAAAACAAAACATTCAAATGGCACACGAGTGAAGTGCTGTGTATGTGTACACACACATGCACCCAAGCACCTCACAGCAACAAGATACAGCAACAAACAAGAGGTGGGACGTATGTGTGTGACGCACAGGTGCATATGCATACAATATATGGGTATGCGGCAGAGCAACCACTAATTATGGGTAGTTTTGGTTGTTTACCAACATTTCTAATAGTATGCACAGCACATCCACACAATGCATTGCAATAAGATAAGATAAGATAAGATAGGCCTTTATTAGTCCCACAATGGGGAAATTCCAGGATTGCAACAGCACAGGGATAGCAACACTCAGAGCAACAATCAGAAGGCAAGAAAAAAACAAGAGCAGCTAGTATACATATGTACATATTACTATAAATATATATATGTATATAGACAGTGTGGAGCATTGTGGTTGGTGGATGTGCAGCAGAAAGTCTAAGCTCTCTCTCCGCGGATGCGGCGGGACAATAACACACAATTCCTGTGGTAACGTATCATCACCTCCTGTTTTGCTTGCTGTCGGTGTGGCTACTATGCTTAGCTCTCCTTCTCCTGAGGATTATTGCCTTTAATTGCATTTTAATTGCCTTTTTTCATCTACTGTCATCAGTGTTGGAAGTAATGCATTACAAAGTAACAAAAAAAGTAACATATTACAGTAATGCCACTACTTTTGCAGTAACATGCTGTGTAACAAAATTACTGTTTAAAAATTCAGTAAGAAGTTACAGTTACTGAAAATTGATCAGATGCATTGCTCGTTGTATAAATATGGATAGACATTTTTAGTTTAAATAAATACAAACTGACCCGACGTAGCTAACACAGTCGTCAGTCAATGTAACCTGTGTTCACTGCTGCAGCTAGCAGCCACAAATGGAGCTTGCTTCTGCTGGGAAAAGATGAAGCTACTTTGTTTTTGTGGAGATAGACAGATTATTTTTCCTTTGTCACAGTTAAGGACAAAAACATATACCATACCTCTGTATATACCAATGGGCTATTTGTTATTTTTACTTTGTGGAAATGTGAAAATGACGAGGCAGAGTTTATCTCATGAGTCAGGTTTATTCACATCTTCCAACATCAGCAAAGCAGAAAGAGGAAAAACACAGAAGCATCCGTCCTTTATATACCAGGACTCTCCCAGTTCACAGTCACATTGCATTTCAATCACAAGTAACAATGCATCTACTCTTTGATCCTATAACCTCCTTTTCATAGTCTTCAGCCACCCGGAAATCCCCCAAGGCCATCTCTTGCATACCAAAGGCTAAACTTTCACATCCTCCTGTTATCTCCAAGGAGACTCAGTTCTTTGTTCTAATCTGAGATGTGAGGCCTAAAGCGATACATATGTGTCCCACAACTTGAACGTTACCTCAATTGTATAGTTAATTGTGTGTTCTGTAACTGTTTTAGTTCAAATTCTTCTCACTTACTTTGTTGCGCAGTAGCCTGGGGGAGCACCCACAACTTTGTTATGCTGTCTATTCTATTCTATATTGGTGGGTTGCAAGCTAAAGTGTGGTTGAGAGACCGACTGCAATCTTCAGAAGTGCCTGAGAACAGCAGCAAGATCCAACAAAGCTAGTGCTATGCTATGCTAACAACACTGTGTAGTGGATCTACGTTATCTGAACAGCCATGACTGGATTTCAACCACAGGTATGCAGCTGGACAGTCTGTGACCCAGCAAGAATTAAACCGACTGATTGCCAGATATGTCGTTACAGAATGACAATCTGAAAACAGTAATTTAATCAGACAGCTGAGACTGTGGCCCACTGAAGTTAAAACACATTTACTTGCTACCTAGATAAAGATTATTCAAAAATGGATTTGATCTCCAAAAGAAACTTGAGGGACTGGATCATGTCTCTGTCATAGCAAACATTTGGACTGTGGATAATGGATATTTTCTTTGGATCACTGCATATAGGATTAAATCCATAATATTAAAGGTAAGAAGCATTGACAGCTTTATGCAGTGTTGCCAACTCACTCTTTTGGAGCGATTCTCACTCTTTTTCCCCCTCTCTCACTCAACAAACCCGATTTCTCACTCCAAAATGAGGAAATTTCTGGCAAATTTGTAAGATAAGATAAGATAAGATAAGCCTTTATTAGTCCCACAACGGGGAAATTCCAGGATTGCAACAGCACAGGGATAGCAACACTCAGAGCAACAATCAGAAGGCAAGAAAAAAACAAGCTAGCAAGAGCAGCTAATATACATATGTACATATTACTATAAAATATACAGTATATATACACACACACACACAGACACACAGTGCAGAGCATTGTAGCTGGATGGAATAAATATATGAATATATGAACACACAGTGCAGAGCATTGTAGCTAGATGGAATAAATATGTAAATATATAAACACCCACAGTACGGAGCATTGCAGCTAGGTGGAATAAATATGCAAGTATATAAACACACACAGTGCGGAGCAATGTAGCTAGATGGAATAAATATATAGATATATAAATATAAACACACCCAGTGCAGAGCATTGTAGCTAGATGGAATAAATATGTAAATATATAAACACACACAGTGCAGAGCATTGTTGCTAGATGGGATGAAACAGCATAACCGTCTACTTAGTTATCCTACATGGTATGATTATGTGCCCATACATATTCTCACCCTCCACAGCGACCGGTATGTTCCTAGTTGTATGCCGGAGAGGACCATTGTGTAAGTCTATTGCATCTTTTGCATTAAAAAAAAACTATTAGTTTGTTACGTCTTTTTGCTATCTCTGCGAGCAGCCCTGCTTAGGTTGTACAGTCTGACAGCCGTTGGCAGGAAGGACCTACGAAACCTCTCGGTTGTGCACCTGGGATGATGTAGTCTGCTGCTAAATGAGCTCCTCGGTGCATCCAGTATGTCCTGCATAGGGTGGAACTCGGACTCCAGCAGAGATGACAGTTTAGCCACCGTCCTTCTCTCTCCTATCTCCTCCATCGGATCAAGGCGCTGCCCCAGGACAGAGCTAGCTTTCTTAATCAGTTTGTTCAGTCTCTTCCTATCGGCTGCAGTAATGCCACTGCCCCAGCAGACCACACCAAAAGTGATGGCTGATGCCACCACCGTGTCATAGAATGACTTCAGCAGCGCCCCTTGTACACCAAAAGACCTGAGTCTCCTCAGCAGGAACAGCCTGCGCTGTCCCTTCTTGTAGAGTGCGTCAGTATTGTGTGACCAGTCTAGTTTATTGTTCAGATGAATACCCAGGTACTTATAGGATGTCACCATCTCGATGTCTGTTCCCTGTATATTTACTGGTGCTGTGAGGGGCTGCCCATGCCTGCGGCAGTCCACCACCAGCTCCTTAGTTTTCCTCGCGTTGATCTGGAGGCAGTTCCGATGGCACCAGTCCACAAAGTCCTGGATAAGCCCTCTGTACTCAGCTTCATCTCCGTTGGAGATGAGACCAACGATCGCAGAGTCATCAGAGAACTTCTGTAGATGGCAATGTGTTGTGTTGTGTGAGAAGTCCGCAGTATAAAGAGTGAACAGGAAGGGAGCCAGCACCGTTCCCTGGGGGGCCCCCGTGCTACTGATGATCGTGTCGGAAACACAGTCCCGGGTTCTCACAAACTGAGGCCGGTTCGTGAGGTAGTCCAGGATCCATGATGACAGGTGCTGGTCCACCCCTGCGCGCAGCAGCTTGTCCTTCAGGATCATCGGTTGGATGGTGTTGAAAGCACTGGAGAAGTCAAAGAACATGATCCTCACCATATTCCCGGGCTTCTCCAGGTGGGACAGAGAACGGTGAAGGAGGAAGATCACCGCATCCTCCACCCCAATGCCATGCTGGTAGGCGAACTGGAGTGGATCCATCGCTGGTTCCACCAGGGGGCGGAGATGAGCAAGGAGCAGTCTTTCCAGGGTCTTCATCAAGTGGGACGTCAAGGCCACCGGTCTGTAGCTGTTCAGGTCTTTGGGGTGGGAAGTTTTTGGTACAGGTACCACACAAGATGTTTTCCACAGCTGTGGTACCCTCCCCAGTTTCAGGCTCATGTTGAAGATATACGTCACAATCCCACACAGCTGGTCTGCACAGGACTTGAGGAGCTTCGCGCTGATGCCGTCCGGTCCCGACGCCTTCCTCGCCTTGATCTTCCTCAGCTCCGTCCTCACCTGGGTCTTGGTCAGGGTCAGGATGGGGGGCTGTGTGTTGGGAGTGGGGGGGGGGGGGTGTCGGTGGAGTGGGGAGTGGGCAGCAGGACTTGATTTCTTAGAGGCAGCAGTGGTTGTTGTGCAGACAGGGGGGAGGGCGGTTGGTCAAATCTATTGAAAAACAGATTCAGGTTGTTCGCCCACTCCCTGCCCCCCGTGGCCTGGGGGGAGGTATTCTGGAGCCCCGAGATGGTTTTGAGGTTTCTCCAGACCCCACTGATGTCGCTCTGTTGCAGCTTGTCCTCCATCTTCTTCCTGAAGCTGTCCTTGCCTTCTCTGATCTTTCTCCTCAGCTCCCTCTGTACGGACTTCAGCATCTCCCTGTTCCCCGACCTGAAGATCCTCTTCTTCTCTCTCAGAAGTGTTTTTATCTCAGGGTTGATCCAGGGTTTGTTGTTTGAGTGACGCCGTATGGTCTTGGTGGGAACGGATTTGTCCACACAGAAGCTGAGGTAGCCCGTGAAGGTGTGAATGAGGCCATCGATGTCCTCACCATGTGGATCACAGAGCTGCTTCCAGGCAGTGGCTTCAAAACAGTCCTTTAGAGTGTCCATTGTCTCCTCAGACCATAACTCCACAGTGTGCATGGCCGGAGGTTGTCTGTGCACTAGGGGTTTGTACACCGGTCGGAGATGAACCAAGTTGTGATCCGATCTCCCAAGTGGGGGGAGTTGTGATGAGGTGTACGCCTCCTTAGTGTTTGCGTAGAACAAATCCAGTGTTTTATTGTCTCTAGTGTGGCATGTGACATACTGGGTGAAAGTGGGCAGAATGGGAGACAGTGAAACATGGTTGAAATCGCCTGAGATGAGGAGAAGAGCATCTGGGTGTTCTGTCTGCAGCCTGCTGGTTACTGAATGGATGACGTCACGCGCTGTCCCAGCGTTCGCCGTCGGATTTGCATAAACAACAATGCAGATCACGTGTGAGTGTTCTCTCGGGAGATATGTAGGCCTCATGCTAACAGCTAGCAACTCAATGTCTTTGCTGCAGTGTCGTTGTTTAACAGTGATATGTCCCGGTCTGCACCAGTTGTTGTTAACATACATTATCACTCCACCGCCCCTTGTTTTGCCACTCTCTGGTGTTCGGTCAGCTCGTATCATGTGAAAACCCTCCAGCTCAATGTTAGCATCTGCTGCTAGTTCAGTTAGCCACGTCTCAGTAAACAAAAGGAGAGAGCACTCCCGGTAAGTGCTATCGTAACGGGAGATAGCCGCTAGCTCATCTAACTTTCCCAGTATCGACCGTACATTTCCCATGACAACAGATGGAAGGGAGGGTCTGTACCTTATATTTTTTGTCCTCCGCCTTACTCCAGCCCGGCAGCCGCGACGCTTTCGCCTCAATTCTCTCGGTATGTCGAGTTTTTCCAGTGGGACCGGGTGGCGGTTAAATGCTAGCAGCTCTTCCCTGTTGTATCGTATCCTGCTATAAACAGTGGCTCCGTCCACCGGCTCAGGAGACATTTGGGACGATCTGTGTGTCCATGATATAAGTGGGGTGAAAAAAAAAGTGATCAAAAGAGAGAGGAAGGGAAAAAAAACTCGGAATCGAGCCGCTGTTGCAAAAGGCAGCCTACTGGTGTGACGCCGAGAGGAGATCTGTTGTGTTGATTTTCTTCAGATTTTTCGCACAATAAGAACTCTCAATGCAAATAAAGCAGACTAAACATGTTCTAAAAGCTCTTTCTGAAACAGTCTGTTTCCAGCTTGACATTAATAAGCCCGTAATATAATCCATTAATTAAATTATCTTGCTATGTGTGCAAGATGATTTAAGTATGCATTTAAAAGTAACGTGGAAGTTACTTTTCCAAGTAACTACTTATTTTAATCATGCAGTATTTGGTAAGTAACTCAATTACTTTTGAAAAGAAATAACTAGTTACTATTTTTTAGAAACTTGCCCAACACTGACTGTCACCTCTCACTATTGTTTAACAAGCCTCTTGCACTTGTGTGGGTGCTCAGTGTCACCTAATCACCCTCTTTAGCCTTCTGTTCACCTTTCATTTTTGTTTGTGTTAGTTTTGGATTAGCTACTAGCGATGGCTACTAGCTCTCCTTCCCCTTCTCCTCTGGTGTGCTCTTTGTGTCAGATGTTTAGCTACACCTCTTCCTCTTTTAGTGAAAATGGTAAATGTAATGTCTTTTTGAGGTGCTCGAGGCAAGGTTGTGTGATTTGGAATCCCGGCTCCGGTGCATTGAAACACCGTCAGCGCTAGTTAATGACGGATTCCCGTTAGCCACAATGGAGCATCTTAGCATAGGGCCTGCTAGCCATCCCCCGGCATCCACCTCTCCTGAGCAGCCAGAAGAGAAAGGGCGGGTGACGGTGAGAAGGAAACATAGTCACAAGCCGCTGGTTCACCAACAACCTGTTCACGTTTCTAATTGATATTCCCCGCTCAATGACACACCCGCTAAGGAAAAAACTCTGATCTCTGGTGACTCTATAGTCAAAAACGTGAACCTAGAGACTCCAGAGGCCATAGTCAAATGCATTCCTGGGGCCAGAGCAGGCGGCATTGAATCAAATTTAAAAATGCTGGCTAAAAGTAACTGTAAATACTCCACAATTGTTATCCATGCCGGCGTGAACGACATCCAACTCCGGCAGTCAGAAGTCATAAAAAGTGTGGAATCGGTGTGTAACTTTGCCAAAACAACGTCTGCCTCTGTAGCATCCTCTGGGCCCCTCCCCAACCTGACCAGCGATGACATGTTTAGCCGCATGTCATCCTTCAACCGCTGGCTGTCAGTGTGGTGTCCTGTAAACAATGTGGGCTACATAGACAACTGGAACTCATTTTGGGGAAAAACTTGGTCCATCCCACTTTGGATGGTGCCTCTCATTTATCTAACAATCTGGCATCATTTTTTATCCAAAGTTCCAAAGCCTTGACTCCTACTCAGAGTTGGGACCAGGAAGCAGAGTCACAGTCTTACACGCCTCTCTGCAGCTTCTCTCCATCCGCCACCCCTCTACTTACCCCCTGTCTTCCCCATCAGAGAATCAGTGTCTGCTCCCTCTAAAGTAAATAAAAATGTAATGCATAAGCATCCCAAAGTGATTAAAAAAAAAGCTGATAAAACTCAGATTAAACATATAGCCTCTAAATCTAATGACTTGGCCTCTCTTTATCCTCATAATTTAAAAATTAAATGCGGTTTGCTAAATATTAGGTTTCTAACTCCCAAGTCTCTGCTAGTCCATGATCTGTTAATTGATCATCAGATTTATTTACTATTCTTTACAGAGACTTGGTTAGAGGATTATATTTGTTTAAATGAATCAACTCCCTCTGGTTATCCATCCATCCATCCATCTTCTACCGCTTTTCCGGAGGTCCGGGTCGCGGAGGCAGCAGTTCAAGCAGAGAAGCCCAGACTTCCCTCTCCCCAGCCACCTGCTCCAGCTCTTCAGAGGGGATACCAAGGCGTTTCCAGACCAGCTGGGAGACATAGTCTCTCCACCAAGTCCTGGGTCTGCCCCGGGGTCTCCTCCCAGTGGGACGTGCCTGAAACACCTCAAGTGGGAGGCGTCCAGGAGGCATCCTAATCAGATGCCCATACCACCTCAACTGACTCCTTTCAATGTGGAGGAGCAGCGGTTCTACTCTGAGCCTCTCCCGGATGACTGAGCTCCTCACCCTATCTCTGAGGGTGAGTCCAGCAATCCTACGGAGAAAGCTCATTTCAGCCGCTTGTATCCGCGATCTCGTTCTTTCGGTCATTACCCAAAGCTCGTGACCATAGGTGAGAGTAGGAACGTAGATTGACTGGTAAATCGACAGCTTTGCCTTAGAACTCAGCTCCCTCTTCACCACAACAGACCGGTACAACGTCCGCATCACTGCAGATGCTGCTCCAATCCGTCTGTCGATCTCTCGCTCCATTTTCCCCTCACTCGTGAACAAGACCCCAAGATACTTAAACTCCTCCACTTGGGGCAGGAGCCTGTCCCCAACCCGGAGAGGACAATCCACCTTTTTCCGGCTGAGGACCATGGACTCGGACTTGGAAGTGCTGATTCTCATCCCAGCCGCTTCACACTCAGCGGCAAACCATCCCAGCAAGAGCTGTAGGTCATTGCTGGATGAAGCCAACAGGACAACATCATCTGCAAACAACAGAGATGAGATCCTGTGGTCACCAAGCATGACACCCTCCATTCCCTGGCTACGCCTAGAAATCCTGTCCATAAAAATTATGAACAAGATCGGTGACAGAGGGCAGCCCTGGCGGAGTCCAACTCTCACTGGGAATGACTCCGACGGAGTGTTGGCAATACGAACCAAACTCTCACAATGGTCGTACAGAGACCGAATAGCTCGTAACAACAAGCCCGATACCCCATACTCCCGAAGCACCCCCCATAAAAATCCACGAGGGACGCGGTCAAATGCCTTCTCCAAGTCCACAAAACACATGTAAACTGATTGGGCAAACTCCCACGAACCCTCAAGAATTCTCGAGAGGGTAAAGAGCTGGTCCGATGTGCCACGGCCAGGATGAAAACCACATTGCTCCGAGGTTCAACCAACGGCCGGACTCTCCTCTCCAGTACCTTGGCATAGACCTTCCCAGGGAGGCTGAGGAGTGTGATCCCTCTAAAGTTGGAGCACACCCTCCGGTCCCCTTTTTTGAAGAGAGGAACCACCACCCCGGTTTGCCATGCCAAAGCCACTGCCACCGACCTCCACGCAATGTTGCAGAGGCGTGTCAACCATGACAGCCCAACAACATCCAGGGCCTTGAGGTACTCAGGGCGAATCTCGTCCACCCCCGGGGCCCGGCCACCAAGGAGATTTTTAACCACCTTGGCGACCTCAGCCCCTGTGATAGGCGAGTCATCCCCCTCGTCCCCAAACCCTGCTTCCTCTGTGGAAGGCGTATCAGTTGGATTGAGGAGATCCTCGAAGTATTCCTTCCACCGCCCAACGATATCCCCAGTCGAAGTCAACAGTGTCCTATCCGCACCATACACAGTGTGGACAGGGAGCTGCTTTCCCCTCCTGAGCCGCCAGACAGTTTGCCAGAATCTCTTTGAGGCTGACCGAAAGTCTTGTTCCATGGCCTCACCGAACTCCTCCCATACCCGGGTTTTTGCTTCAGCAACCACCCGAGCTGCACTCTGCTTGGCCTGCCGGTACACCTCAGCTGCTTCGGGAGTCCCACAAGCCAACCAAGCTTGATAGGACTCCTTCTTCAGCTTAATGGCTCCCCTCACCACTGGTGTCCACCATTTGGTTCGGGGGTTGCCACCACGAGATGCACTGACCACCTTGCGGCCGCAGCTCTGGGCCGCCACTTCAACAACAGAGGTGGAGAACGTGGCCCATTCAGACTCCATGTCTCCAGACTCCCTTGGAATGTGGTTGAAGTTCTTCCGGAGGTGGGAGTTGAAGACCTCCCGGACAGGGGCCTCAGCCAGACGCTCCCAGCACACTCTCACTATACGTTTGGGTCTACCAGGTCTGAATGGCTTCCTCCCCTGCCATCGGATCCAACTCACCACCAGGTGGTGATCAGTTGACAGCTCTGCACCTCTCTTTACTCGGGTGTCCAAGACATACGGTCGCAGGTCTGATGATACGATAACAAAATCGATCATCGACCTGTGACCTAGGGTGTCCTGGTGCCAGGTGCACATATGGACACCCTTATGCTTGAACATGGTGTTCGTTATGGACAGACTGTGGTTAGCACAGAAGTCCAATAACTGAACACCACTCGGGTTCAGATTGGGCAGGCCGTTCCTCCCAATCACCCCCCTCCAGGTTTCACTGTCGTTGCCCACGTGCGCATTGAAGTCCCCCAGTAGGACAATGGAGTCTCCAAGAGAAGCACCCTCCAGCACCCCAGTCACAGACTCCAAAAAGGGTGGGTACTCTGAAACATCATTTGGTGCATAGGCACAAATGATGGTCAGGACCCGTTTCCCAACCCGAAGGCACAGGGAAGCAACCCTTTCGTCCACCGGGGAAAACTCCAATATAGAGGCAGCAAGGTGGGGCGATACAAGAATACCCACCCCTGCTCATCGCCTCTCATCCGGGGCAACTCCAGAAAAGGCCAAGCTCCAGCCCCTCTCCAGGAGACTGGTTCCGGAACCGGAGCTGTGTGTTGAGGTGAGGCCGACTATGTCTAGCCGGTATCTCTCAACCTCGTACACCAGCTCAGGCTCCTTCCCCACCAGAGAAGTGACATTCCACTTACCGAAAGCCAGTTTAGAAAGCTTGGGATCAGTCCGCCAAGGTCTCCGCCTTTGACCGCCACCTAATCCTCTGGTTATTTATACTGTTAAAATTCCAGAAGTTCTGGTCATGGGGGAGGAGTGGCAACAATTTACCATTCCAAATTACTAGTGAATGTAAAGCAAAAAACATGTTATAATTCCTTTGAGCGCCTGGTCCTTAGTATTGGGCATTTTAGCAATTTTAAGTTAAAACCAATTCTATTTGCCATAGTTTATCATCCTCCCACAGCTTACTCAGAGTTTTTAATTGAATTTGCAGAGCTCTTAGCAGATTTATTGCTTAAATCGGATAGAATAATTATAGTAGGGAACTTGAATATATACATGTAGATGTAGATAGTGATTGCCTTAATATGGCATTTAGCTCAATATTAGTCTCAATAGAGTTTACTCAAAAAGTAGGAAATTCTACCCATTATCTCCACCACACGCTGGACCTTGTTTTGACATACAGCATAGAAATAGAAGATCTGGTAGTGTCTCCTCATAACCCTTTACTGTCAAACCATTATCTGTTAACTTTTGATTTTACTATTTCTGACTATTTGGGTCCTAAAGAAAAATATTACTACAGAAGATGTCTCTCAGAGGATGATGTTACCATATTTAAGCAGATTGTTTCCTTAATGCCATGTGTCAACACAACAGAGATAAGTTATGGAGATTTTACTCCTTCTGTTGTTGATAGCATGGTAGATAGCGTTACAGCTTCTCTGCATCAGACTCTAGACATGGTGGCCCTTTTAAAAAAGAAAAAGTCTAATCAGAGATTTCTGACTCCTTGATTCAACACAGAAACTCATAGCTTAAAACAGAAGACTTGTCAATTAGAAAGAAAATGGCAATCCACTAAATTAGATGAAATCTATCTAGCTTGGAGATCTCTACTTCTAATTTTTAAAAAATCTCTTAGGAAAGACAAAATAACTTATTATTCTGCATTAACAGAAGAGAACAAGAATAATTCCAGGTTTCTTTTCAGCATTGTAGCCAGGTTGACATGGAATCGGAACTCTGTCAAATCTAGCATTCCTTTAGAGCAGGGGTCACCAACTAAAACTGTGAAAGGTCTGAAAAGTCGGTCCTCCTCCCCAGCCGAGGGCCAAACTAGGTGTGAGAATCTTTAGGCACCTCATGATTTGATTACACAACGTAACAAAACTAAATTTTTTGTAAGTTGTCTGTGCTTTTTCAACTGATTTAAGACAGTTTTGCACCGCTGAATCCGAAAATTACATCTGTTTTTCTCGATCAGGTCAGGTTTTTATGCTCAGTTGTAAACAGTTGTACAGCAGTTGTACAGTTGTACCATAAATTGAATAGTAGACATTGATAAAGTTAATTACATGTAAATTGAATGTTACGTCATCATTGTTCAAAATTCAGAGAATTTCAAGAAATAAAAAAGAATTTTGCATCATATAAAGCGAAAATGCCCCATACATGTAAACAAAAACGTAAGATACATGTGGCTGTAGTTCAAAAAGTTGATCTGATTGAGCAAAACCAATGTGATTTTTGGATTCAGCACATCAAATTTGTCCTAAATCAGCTAAAAAACACTAGGACAGTAAGTTTGGTGTTGACCAGTGTTACGATTCAGAACTCCGACTTGATTCTAAAACCATTCTAAATGCATCTTGATGCATTGTTTTCTAGTCAAGATTTTTCCCTCCCACTGTTTGACAACTTGGCCCTTTTAAAGCAAAGTATTTGCAATGACTCATGAATTTATTTCCAACATCCTTTATTAAAACAAATGGAAGAGAAATCTGACACATGGTGGGCAGTGGTGGCTTAATGGTTAGGGATGTGGACTGGTGTGCGGAGGGTCGCAGGTTCAATCCCTGGACCAGCAGGATTAGATCTGGCTGGGACAGATAACATAGCAGTATTTTCCCCACCCTCCTTAACCCCACTGTGCCCTTGAGTAAGGCCCTTAACCCCAACTGTTCCAGTAGAGCTGCTCAGTGGCTATGGCAAGCCCCTTGGGCCAAACTCATATACAATATTCTTCCTCCATTTAGAAAAGTCCAAAACCACACACACAATTCAAAACCTCCCCAGTTTAGGACCCGAATTACTCACTAAAATAACGGAAAACGATGTACTATAATGGCCTAGCACATTCACACAAAAACTAAAATAGAGTTGGTGGGTGGACTGCCACACAACCCAAAAGGCACAGTGAATTAAACTGAAAAAAAAGTCCATTGATAAACTAAAAATGTGTTCCTAAACTAAATAACAATACATAAAAAAATCCCATATCACAAACATAAATAGAACTTTTCCCAAAACACATGCAAACATATAAACATACTCATTATTATTATTTTAACACCCCATAAATATATGAACACTGGAATATTTCAAGTTACACCACTGTCCTCAGGCAGAAAAGGGTAGAACAGGCTTGGGGGCCCAGGGCAGCCCCTCGGTAGGTGCGCCACTGGAAACAACCTACCCCCAGGGTCATGACTGAATTCACAGACGACAGTGCCTCTTATCCTCACCATCGACCGCCCCTCTCGTCCAGACCTGCCATCCGAAGCCTCGTTGGTGTGCCTTCTCGAGATGTTTGACAGCTGAAAATAAGCTGCGCCCACCTTAGCCACGATGCGCAGCCGCTCCCGGCGCCCCTCCGGCCGTCGTCCGGCTCACATCCACCGCGGACATTCTTCCCCTCAAGCCCGAACTAAGTCCATTACTCTGAAAGGGGCCTCGCTCGGCTTGCAGTGTTGCTGCTTGGCATGTGGTTTCTCCGTGCCTGTTGGTCTGGACCCGACCATTTCCAATATTGCTGCTGTTGTCGCAGTTGTAGCTCCAGATTCACCGGCCCCTGTGGCTGAGCTCCAGGGAAAACTGGAGCTAGCTTGTTGGCCTCACTCGACGACACCGGCGTCTCGCCGTCATGCCCAGTACCCTCATCCATGGCGACTTGGGCTCCGGCACTGAAGTCTTCCTGTGCCGACCCTGAGCGAGGCTGGTCCTGCTCGACCTCAGTGGTGCCCGGCAAATCTTCATACTGCTCACTCCCAGTGTCCGTCTCTGTGCTCGGCTGTCGCTGCTGTTTTTCGGGGTTCTCAGCATGCTTGCACTCCTCCCCTCCCCCCGCCCGCTGCTCCGACCCTAGCTGAGGGAAAACTGAGCCGAGTGTGGTGGCTGCTCTCCCCCCCGCCATCTTCGCTCACCGTGCTTTGTTCACCTCCAGTGCTACGGTCACTCACCATGCTATGTTTTTCGGCTGGCTTGTCCTCTTCGGTGGATGCGGCCTCCCTCTCCTGTGGCTCCGACTCCTCCATGAAAACTAATTTATAGCTTTTAGCTATTGTTTGGCACCCACCTAGCTTCGTGGCTAACTTCGCCATTGCCACTGGCTGAGCTGTTAGCTTCTCCGAGCTAGCTAGCTTAACTACTTTTGGTGCCAACAGCCTTTTCACCCACAGCTTTGTGCTCCTTGTGTGTTTGGCAAAGTATTCAGCCATCCGGCCGACAGAATCTGTATAAGACTCCATCTCGCCCAACGTGTGGAAAATTTTCTGACCTTCGATGCTGAGATGGTGGACCAGAAATGCTTGTCTCCGCATTCTGTTGAGTCTGCTCAGGCCCAACGCCGTGATGTATCCCTCAAATATGGCCAACCAGTTAGGCCACAGGATCAGTGGCTCTCCCGGATACTGTAGAAATGGTGGTGGAGGTGGCCCATACGCCTCCATAGTTTCTCCTCGTCGCCAAAATGTTATGGCTGTAATCAATGAAACGGGTACCGAACATCCAACTGCACTTTAATGAGAACACACACAAATATATACACTGGCCACAGCCCACCTGACGTCACTCCACAGGGCAGCTACGACAAGCCCCTATGGCCAAACTCATTTACAATATTCACCTCTGCATCCCAGCATGGATTACTTTCAACTCACAACAGCGCTTCTTTATTTGGGTACAGACCGGTCTGTCCGGGGTGGATGTCGGTCTTGTGTGTGTGTGTGCGGGTGTGTGTGTGCCCACATCAAACCTGATTTTGCAACCCGCTGCATACTCTCTGGAGTGGTTGGAGCCACAGAGTCTCTGCAGAGAGTGGTGTTCGTGGGACAGCGAAGAGGGCAGTCTGCATCAGGAGAGCACCCAAGGGCTCGTGCCATAATCTGTTGGGCGGTCGCCGATGCAGCAGTTCATTTAAGCTTTTTCCGCTTTTTTCTCCACCAAAATAAAACAGTCTCCCTTTTCCCCAAATTGTATCAAAAGGCTTCAGGGTCTGGATGGAGGACTCTCGGGGTCCAGATCCGGACCGGAGTCCACCAGCTGGTGACCCCTGCTTCAGAGCTTACTAGTCAGGACTTTATGAACTTCTTCAATAATAAAATTTCATCTATCAGAGATAAAAACCAGTCAGATCCTTCCCACACTTAAATACATTAACAACAATAACTCCTTCAACTGATATCTGTTTGGATGAGTTTACTCGAATTAACCTTTTAGAGTTAGATAAAATAATTTCTTCACCCATGCCTTCAACTTGTCTACAAGACCCTATTTCTACCAGGTTATTTAAAGAAGGCTTCCCATTTATTGGTAGCTCTATTCTCCAAATAATCAATTCTTCATTAACAATAGGCCATGTACCGCAGGCTTTTAAAACTGCTGTAATTAAACCGTGACTTAAAAAACAAGGAGTTTTAGCTAACTATAGACCTATCTCTAATCTGCCTTTCATTTCAAAAATCTTAAAAAGAGTTGTTGCTACGCAATTATTTGAGCACTCGCAGGGAAATGGTTTATTTCAAGAGTCTCAATCATGATTTAGAGTTTATCATAGTACTGAAAAAGCTTTAGTGAAGGTCACTAACGACCTCCTTATTGCATCTGATAATGGAGTTGTTTCTGTACTTGTTCTTTTAGACCTTAGTGCAGCTTTTGATACTATTGATCATAACATTTTACTTGAGAGGTTAGAACACCTTGTTGGACTTAATGGAACTGTATTGTTTGAATCTTACTTATCTGATAGTTTCCAGTTTGTTCATGTCAATAATGAGTTTTCTTCTAACTCAAAACTCTACCACGGAGTTCCACAGGGATCTGTGCTAGGCCCTATTCTTTTTTTTTTTTTAATTTAAGTTTTTGTAAAGGGTATACAGGCCATTACAGCATTGCATTGTTTACATTTTCATTGCACGTTCCCTTATATTTTGCTATTTGACAACATTGGTAGAATAGTTATTACAACACCCCCTTTTTTAAGTGAAAGAAAAAGTGAAATTAAAGAGAATTAAATTTAAAAAAACAAACAAACAAACAAACAAAACACGAATAAACAAACAGAACAGCAAAAAACAAACAAACAGAAAATTAGGTAATTAAAAGTAAAAGAGCATCTGAGTAGCGTTGGAACAAAGAGTGGGACCATCATTGAAATGGTATTTGTCAAAGATTAGATCTAATGGAAGACACATATGCGATCCAGGGTTGCCAAAAGTTCATGAACCCATCCATGTCCTGTATCAGTGCGAATGTCAACTTTTCCATCGAGTAAATGTCTTGAATCACGTTAATCCAATCTTCAGGTGTAGGACAGTCCTTCAGCATCCATTTTTTAGTTAGGGCTTTTTTACTTGCCAATATTAAAACATTGAATAAGTATTTATCTCCTCGTCTTTCCAGTGAGTCTGGTAGTAAACCCAAATACAAAGTTATAAAAGAAAAGGGAACTGTTATTTTGAATATTTTCCCCAATATTGTCTGTACATTGGTCCAATATTGCTGGATAACTGGGCATGACCAAAACACATGAAAATGATTTGCAGTCTTTTCACCACACAAGTGCCAACAGTTCAACCCCTTATGGGTAAATTTGTTTTGTGCAGGTGTTCTGAAAAATCTTACCAAATTTTTCCATCCAAATTATCTCCACTGCAGGGATGAGGTACTTTTCCATTGCTGTCTATTTAGCTTTTCCTATATTTCCAATTGTAAAGTGAAATTCCCCTCTTTTTCCCATCTCTCTTTTATATATGATGTGTTGTCTCCTTTTAAGTCTTGAAGACCTTGGTATATTTAAGAAATGTATCTGATCCCTGGGATCCCTTTATATGCCATTAAGAAGACCTTCAGAACACCTGACTGGGCCCTTTCCAAATCCTCCTTTTTAAGTATATTGTTTATGTGGTGTCTAAGCTGAAAGAACCTGTAAAGGTCTTGATTTATTAGACCTTGTTTTTTCAAATCTTCAAAGCTTCTTAAAGTTTGCCCCTTAAAGAAATCGTAATATTTTATCAGCCCTTTCTCTTTCCACTCTTTAAATCTAGTGTCTGTTTTATTGGAGGTAAAGTCTTGATCATAGGCAATCCATTGCAGAAGTCTATAGGGCTCTTTAGCTTGATTCTCTCTGACTATCTAAAACCAAATTTTTAGCGGGGTCTTTATCCACGGGTTAGTGTTATTCAAGAGTTTAGGTAAGGCATTGTTCCCTATTATCGCCTGTAGGGGGATGTCACTTGTTATTTGACATTCCATCTCCTTCCATTGTGCAGTGTAGACTGGGTTACATATCTCTACTAAAGTTTTAATTTGTGCAGCTATAAAATAGTCCCTGATATTTGGCAGCGCGAGCCCACCTTTGTCTTTGTTTAGCTGTAGGGTTCTATATCTGATTCTAGGTCTCTTGCCCTGCCATATGAATCTTGAGATCCTTCTGTCTAGCTCCTGCCATGTTTTTTTGGGGGGGTTCTACCGGTATTGTTTGGAAAAGGTATATAAGACGTGGGAGTATATTCATTTTGACTGCTTCAATTCTTTGTGCAGTACCTAAGAATGGTATCATATTACATCTTGCTAGGTCAGATTTTATTTTTGTCACCAGTGAATCATAGTTTAGTGTTATAATTTTGTTGAGTTGTTTCGGGATATTGATCCCCAGATATTTCATAGATTCCAACTCCCAGTTAGTTTTGAGTTCACTTAGTGAATAATGATTTGGGTCATAGTTGAATGTTAAAACTTGGGTTTTATGCATGTTTAATTTGTACCCCGATAAATCTCCATAGTCTGAAAAAACTGAGATTAGTTCTGGTAAAGAAGTGTCTGGTTGCCCTAGGTATATTAAAATGTCATCAGCAAAGAGTGCTATTTTATGTTCCTTCTGACCAAGTGTAATACCTTGAATTTTTTGATTTTGTCTTATCCATTGGCTCAGAGGTTCTATGAAGATTGCAAAGAGCAGTGGAGACAGGGGGCAGCCTTGACGACATCCTCTTTCCAGCTCAAAAGATGATGATAAATTACCGTTAATCCTTATTTTAGCTGTTGGTTTTTTATATAATGCCTGTATAGTTCTAATGAAGTTGTTATGAAAATTGAAACTGGATAAGATTCTATATAGGAAAGACCAGTCAACCGAATCAAATGCTTTTTCAGCATCTAATCCCAATATGACTGCATTTAAGTTATATTTTTTTATATGATGAATTATGTGTAAAGTGCGTCGAATGTTGTCTTGTGTCTGTCTTTGTCTTATAAAACCTGTTTGGTCTAAGTGAATTAAGTCTGTCAGTATGTTTTCTAACCTTTTGGCAAGGATAATGGTAAAAAGCTTATAGTCCTGATTTAATACACTGATTGGTCTGTAGTTGGAGCATTCTAGTTTATCCTTTTCAGGTTTAGGTATAACTGCAATGACCCCTTCTCTCCAGGAGGGGGGGATTTCCCCTGTGTGGAGGACATAGTTAAATGTTTTCAAGAGGAGAGGAGATAGTTGCTGTTTAAAGGTTTTGTACCATTCTGCTGTATAGCCATCTGCTCCTGGGGATTTGTTAGCTTTAAGTTTCATAATTGCTTTTTCCAATTCTTTAGGTTGTATTTCTGACAGTAGTGTTTTATTTTGTGATTCCGTAAGTTGGGGAAGGTGTAATGTGTTTAGGAATGTCTCGGATGCGTTTTTATGTTTTTTGTGGGAGTATAAGTTCTTGTAGTAATTCTCGAAGCTTTTAAGAATATCCTGAATTCTGAATTTTATTTCCTTTGATACTGGGTCTCTGATTTTGTAGATTGCTCTTTCTGTTTGTTGTTTCCTCAGTTTATAGGCTAGTAATTTTGCCGATTTACTGCCTGCTTCATAGTGTTTTTGTTTCAGAAATGTAAGTTTCTTCTGGATTTCTATTGTGTAGATCTCATTTATTTGATTTTTAATTTCTTTAATCTTGAGCGAGCCATTAGAATGAGTGTTGTCTTTGTGTTCTTTTTCTAGGTTCTTGAGTTCTGACTCTAGTGTGATTAGTTTTTCTTGTCTCAGTTTCTTTTGGGTTGCCAGTTTTGCAATAATTTTTCCCCTTATTACAGCTTTGCACGCATCCCACAGTATTAAAGGGGATACTTCTCCATTATCGTTTTCTTCCAAATATTTGAAAATATCTGATTCCAATTCATCTTTCAGTGGTCCTTTCAGGACATTTGAATTCAACCTCCTGGAAAATGTATTATTTGTGTATTTTTGGATGTTTAAGTCCATATAGATCAGACTGTGGTCAGAGAGATCCATCAGTCCTATTTTACATGTCTTTACTCTTCCAATGTCTCTATTAAACATAAAAAAGTAATCAGTCCTTGAGTAAGATGAATGTGGCGTTGAATAAAAAGTATAATCTTTTACATTGGGGTTGAATTCCCTCCATACGTCACAGATTCCCATTTCTTTTAGTAGCATCCGAGTTTTCCTATTTTGAGTGTTATTTTGATGTGAAGAATTACCTGTTGCATCCCAGTATGGATTCAGTCTTAGATTGAAGTCTCCACCACATATCACTAAACCTTGGGCTTTAGTTATCATTAGGTCGAATACATTTTTATAAAATTTCCATTTAGCCCCTGGTGGTGCATATACATTCAGCAGGGTGATATCTTCTCCCTCTAGCCGCCCAATTACCAAACTGTACCTCCCTTCTTTATCTTTGTGTTCTGATTTTTTTTCAAATGTAATTTTGGTTGATATCAATGTCGCTACTCCCCTCCTCCTCCCTGATTTATATGAAGATGAAGAGATCATTTTAAACCCTTGTCTATTGAGTTTAGTGTGTTCCACGTCTGTTAGGTGGGTTTCTTGTAAAAATATTATTTCTGCTTTGTCTTTTTTCATTTTGCGTAGAATCTTGGATCTTTTAACTGGATTCAGGATCCTTTTTACATTATATGAGGCTATTTTGGTTACACCCTGTTTCTCCATTGTATTTTCTTATTTAATATAACAGTGTGGTGGCCCTCTTTTTTGCTACTCAGAAACTGAAAGAACATTAAGAACATAAAAAAACATTAAGAACATAGTGTACGAGACTTTAAAACAAAAAACTGTCAAAAAAACTTCCTGAGCTGGGGTCTCTTTAAAGACCCGGTAAGAGCCCTGATGGAGTGTAGGCTCTGAGGGAAATTCCTCAAACTCTGTTATGTGTTGAGGGCCCTCTCTTACCCCTGTAAGTTGTCCCATGTTTTTAACGTGAATTTCAGATCCCAATCCGAATTTGTAATGATTTTTTTTTTTTTTTTTTTATGCCTATACCCTATGAGATTGTGTGCACCCTCCCACCCCCATCACAGCAAACATTCACTCTAATACAGTATTTGTTAGTGTGGGGAGAACATGTGGGTCATTGTTACATTTCTATTTTAACAAGATTTTTTTTTTCCCTTTAAATTAAGAAGACATTTGTTTCTAATGCTATAACTGCTCCATGAAAGGTTTTACCACATGCTGATTCTGCATCTCCTTTAATGTTTGTTACCTTGTAGGAGGGGGGTTGGAAGTGCAGAATGACTGAAAAGAGAAAAAAACCCCAAAAAGGTCGCTATTCCTTCCTGGAACTGGAAAGCTTATCTTTGTAGCTCTGGGGCTGGGTTTCCCGCTGCTGGCCCGTGGATTTAGAAGGTCTTTGAGTGGACCACGTTTGAGCTCTGATTTTCTCGCTCAGATTCGCTGCGGGTTTAAACACCGTTACCGGGAGCCCTCTTCTTGCCATGTCAATTGTTGCTTCTTCCGCTGAATTGTAGAGACATGACTCTTCACCGTAAAAGACCCTTAACTTCGCCGGAAATGGCGTCTGAAAGCGTAGATTCTTTTCCCGTAGAACCTTTTTGGCGTCGTTATATTCCCGTCGCTTTTTAAGAACCTCAGGGGCGTAATCGTGCTCCACGAAGACTTTTCTTTCTTGATGCATAAATCCTTTTTTCTGCCAAGCCCGTCTTACAACCTCTTGTTTTATTTTGAAATCGGAGAATCTTACCAACACTGAACGCGGGGGCGCCTCTGCCGCTGGCTTTGCGGCTAATGTACGATGGGCCTTTTCTATTTTCAAATCGGTGGTTTGTGGAATATCCGACTTCTCTCTCAATAAGGATTCCACGCATTCCGCCACTGTGTTGAAACTATCTTCAGCTCCTTCTTTCAGACCGTGAATTCTGATGTTATCTCGTCTCTGTCTTCCTTCTTGGTCGGTTAGCTTAGCCTCCAGCCTTGACTGTTTTCTGTGTAAATCCAGCATAGAATCTTCAAGCACTTTTACTCTTTCTTCAGCTTCCAAGATTCGGTTTTTGGCCTGGTCCATTCTGCTGTTCGTCCTTTTTAGTTCCTCTCTGAATTCATGAAATCCGGCCCGAAATCGTCGTAATTCATCATATAGCGATTTCAGGCTAACCTTTTTGTTAGCTAGGCCCAGCTCTTCGTCTCCTGAATGGAGGTCCTCGGGATCAGATTCTGCGGCCGCTGCGCGTCCTGACCTGGGGAATGTCAGTTTCTTCAGTTTTTGGTTAGGCATGGCGTTTTGTCTTTTGATTTTTATTCTTCCAAAAATCCGTTAAGTCTGATTTTGAAGATGTTTTCCTTGGATTGGATCTGGGAGGTTCAGCGTTAAGTTGCTATCACCATGGCGTCCAGACTGGAAGTCCCCGGCCCTATTCTTTTTTGTTACCTCCACCAAGGAGGTAATGTTTTTACCAGGGTTTGTCTGTCTGTTTCTCTGTTTGTCTGTTTGTCTGTCTGTCTGTTACCAACATAACTCAAAAAGTTATGAACGGATTTTGATGAAATTTTCAGGAAAGGTGTGTAATGGCATGGGGAACAGATGATTAGATTTTGGTGATGATCTGAGAGTGCATACCTCCACCAAGGGTTTTGTTTGTATTTGTGCAGCAGGATTACACAAAAACTACTGGATGGATTTGGATGAAATTTTCACCAGAGGTGGTTCTTGGGCTAGAGAGGAATCCATTATATTTTGGTGATGATCTGAGAATGCATACCTCAGCCAAGGCTCTTATCTTCTCACAGAAACAGAAACGGAGGAAATCCTTGGATCAGGTAGTTAGATGGTCCAGTCGTTTGCTTGGTGAGCCACAGCTGAGCCTGACATCCCTGTACACCAGACAAGTACAGAGGATGGCTACCTCCATTTTAAATGACGACTCCCACCCTTTGCACTGCCACTTTCAGCTTCTTCCCTCAAGACGGAGGTTTGCTGTCCCAAAAAGTAGAACCCAGCGCTACAAAAACAGCTTTGTCCCTGCTGCTGTCAAAGAGTTGAACAAGCTGTAAAAATATATTGCACGTAATTTAGGTACCTATTTATTAACTCCATTTTATATTTACTTATTTTTGTAGGATGTCACTTGGGTTCTAAATATTTTATTGGGTTTTAGACCTTTGAGTTTTTAACCTCTTTGACTAGTTTTTAACTTTTAATATGACCCTTCTCTCTTACCTCTGGTTTTTCTCCATCTCTTTGTCTTTTTATACCCTGATTGATGGAGCCTTGAGTATTTTTATCATGTTTATAGTCAGCTTCATATGTGCCTGTGTTTGTGTCTATGTTGAATGTAATTTGTGGCTTGTATATATGGATGTCACCAGACTGCAAAACAAATCTACCTACGGGTACAAATAAAGTAACCTGAACCTGAACCTGAACAGTGTGTTAGCAACAATACTCCAAAACTGATGAACAGATTTTGATGAAATTTTCAGGAAAGGTGTGTAATAGCACGGGGAACAGATGGTTCGATTTTGGTGATGATCTGAGAGTGCATACCTCCACCAAGGGCTTTGTTTGTATTTGTGCAGCAGGATTACACAAAAACTATTAGATGGATTTGGATGAAATTTTCACCAGAGGTGGTTCTTGGGCTAGAGAGGAACCCATTATATTTTGGTGATGATCTGAGAATGCATACCTCAGCCAAGGCTCTTATCTTCTCACAGTGTGTTAGCAACAATACTCCAAAACTGATGAACGGATTTTGATGAAATTTTCAGGAAAGGTGTGTAATGGCACGGGGAACAGATGATTAGATGTTGGTGATGATCTGAGAGTGCATACCTCCACCAAGGGCTTTGTTTGTATTTGTGTAGCAGGATTACACAAAAAGTATTAGATGGATTTGGATGAAATTTTCACCAGAGGTGGTTCTTGGGCTAGAGAGGAACCCATTATATTTTGGTGATGATCTGAGAATGCATACCTCAGCCAAGGTTCTTATCTCCTCACAGTGTGTTAGCAACAATACTCCAAAAGTGATGGACAGACTTTGATGCAATTTTCACCACAAGTAGTTATAGGCCTACACACAAACCCATTCCATTTTGGAGGTGATCCATGACACACGGAATGAGCCTTGGCAGAGATATGCGCTCTGTGAGTGCTTTTCTAGTTTATATATACTTCCCCTAGGCAATATTATTAGAAAGCATTGCTTAAATTGTCATTATTTTGCAAATGACACACAATTATATTTGTCAATGAAGCCAGATGATAGTAATTAATTAGCCAATTTAGAGGCTCGTCTTAAGGAAATCAGAGCTTAGATGACTTGTAATTTCTTGTTATTAAATTCAGATAAGACTGAAGTCATTCCATTTGGTCCAAAAAACGTAAGAAATACCTTCCCAAATCAAGCTCTTAGTTTGGATGGGGTTAATCTTTCTTTTAATAGTACTGTGAGGAACGTTGGAGTTATATTTGATCAAGATCTGTTCTTTAATTCACATATTAAACTTGTTTCTAAGACTGCCTTCTATCATTTGCATAATATTGCCAAGAGTAGGATCTTGTCTTAGAGTGATGCTGAGAAACTAATCTACGCTTTTGTTAGGTCTAGAATAGATTATTGTAACTCTTTATTATCAAGCTGTCCTAAAACATCTTTAAAAAGTCTTCAGCTGATCCAAAATGCTGCAGCTAGAGTTTTAACAGGTACTAGAAAGAGAGATCACATCTCTTTGGTTCTGGGCTCCCTTCACTGGCTTCCTATAGAATTTAGTAAGTTTAAAATCCTTCTCCTTACTTACAAAGCTCTAAATAATCATGCCCCTTGTTATTTAAAAAGATCTGACAGCACCTTATCATCCTAACAGAGCACTACACTCTCAAAATGCAGGATTACTTGTAATACCTAGAATCTCTAAGAGTACAATGGAAGGCAAAGCTTTACATTATCAGGCTCCTCTCCTTTGGAACCAGTTACTTATCTGGATTCGGTTGTCAGACTCGATCTCTGTTTTTAAGAATAGGGTTAAACCCCTCATTTTTGACATATCCTATAGTTGGGGTGTAATCAGGTGACCCTGAACCCTCCATTAGTTGTGCTGCTAATAGGTTTAGACAGCCGGGGGTCCTCCAGCAATACACTGGGCTTCACTCCTTTCTTCACTGTCAGTGAAGTATTTTTGCTGGTCATTAACATCTGTTTGTTCTCTTCCATAGATTGAGTCACTGTTGTGCTGTTTGCTCTCTACATGTCTGTTCTTTTCTTCTTCTTCTCTATACCCTCACCCTCCAGCCAGTCACAGCAGATGACTGCCCTCCCCTGAGCCTGGTTCTACTGGAAGTTTCTTCCTGGTAAAAGGGAGTTTTTCCTCTCCACCATCGCCAAGTGCTTGCTCACAGGGGATCACCTGATTGCTGTGGTCTTTCTGCAATTGTGGGGGTTTCCCCTA
Organism: Pholidichthys leucotaenia; assembly: GCA_020510985.1. Lineage (NCBI taxonomy): Eukaryota > Metazoa > Chordata > Actinopteri > Cichliformes > Pholidichthyidae > Pholidichthys > Pholidichthys leucotaenia. The sequence continues at coordinate 369,788,869 of CM035842.1, read as the reverse complement.
TAGATTGAAAGTGCTATGAGATGACTGTTGCTGTGAAATGACACTATATGAATAAAGTTGAATTGAAATTGAAATTGAATTGAATTAAACCCAGAATTACAATAATTTTATTGCAAAACTGTTTGGGTTGATGAAACTGCCGAAACTCTTCTTGCAATTAGTTGCCAACCACTTTTGCAATAAAACCCAAATTGCAATAATTTTATTGCAAAATTGGTTGGGGTGACGAAACAAATTAACCTTTTATGATAATTAGTTGCTAAACAGTTTTGCAATACACTTATTGCAATTCTCAACTTGTTCAAAATTATCTTTTACCAAATTACCTTTTGGTACTGATCATGTTGTGCTGAGATCTAGATTAAGGATTTGGAGACGAAAACAGCACTGCAGGACGGGTGCGAAGCCACCACGGAAGGTAAACACTAGTGCACTGAAAGGCCAAAAGAAGCAGGAAGAACTTGCACAGGAAATGGATGAAAACTTGAAAGACTGGGACAGCAACAACTCAGAGGATAACATAGGAGAGAAATGGGCAACACTGAAGGATACGGTGTATCAGACTGCGAGTGATGTATTAGGCCATCCTGAGAGGAAACATCAAGATTGGTTTGATGAGCATGGTGAACACCTGAAGAAACTACTAGAAGTGAGGAATACAGCTAGGCAGGAAAATCTACAGTGTAACACAAGGTCAAAGAAGAAGAAATACTCAAAGGCTCAGAGTGAGCTACAGAAGTAGCTCTTCACTTCCGGCGCCACATGAGTAGGCTGCCTTTTTGCAACAGCGGATCAATTTCTGCCTATTTCTATTTACTACCTGGCTCGCTTGCTAATCTTTCTGATCCGGCGACACCTTTATCCATCACAGACACGTAGATCGTCCAAATGTCTCCTGAGCCAGTGGATGGAGCCACTGTTTATTGCAGGAGACAGTACAATAGAGACCAGCTGTTAGCACTTAACCGGCCCACTATGCTAATGCAAAAACTAGACATACCGGAAGAAATAAGATGGAAACAGCGTGGACGTCGAGCTGGAGCAAGACAGCTGGCGAGGAATATAAGGTACAGACCCGTCCTCCCATCCGTTATTATGGGGAATGTACGATCGCTACTCAATAAGACTGACGAGCTAGCAGCTATCTCCCGCTACGAGAGCGTCTTCAGAGAGATTAGCTTGATGTTGCTTACTGCGACATGGCTAACAGAACTAGCAACAGATGCTAACATCGAACTGGAGGGTTTCAACGCAATACGGGCAGACCGGACACAAGACAGTGGGAAGGCAAGGGGCGGAGGAGTGATAATATATGCCAATAACAGCTGGTGCAGACCGGGACATATCACGGTTAAGCAACAACACTGCAACAAAGACATCGAGTTGCTAGCTGTTAGCATGTGGCCTACCTATCTCCCGAGGGAATACTCACACTTGATCTGCATTGTTATTTATGCAAATCCGACGGCGAACACGGGGACAGCGCGTGACGCCATTCACTTAGTAACTGGCAGGCTGCTGACAGAACACCTAGATGCTCTCCTCCTCATCTCAGGTGATTTCAACCATATTTCACTGTCCCCCATTCTGCCCACGTTCACCCAGTATGTCACATGCCACACTAGAGACAATAAAACGATGGACTTATTCTATGCAAACACTAAGGAGGTGTACACCTCATCACCACTCCCCCCACTCGGGAGATCAGATCACAACTTGGTTCATCTCCTGCTGGTGTACAAACCCAAGGACACAGACAACCTCCGGTCATGCGCATGGTGAAGTTATGGTCTGAGGAGGCAATGGACGCTCTAAAGGACTGTTTTGAAACCACTGCCTGGGAGCAGCTCTGCAATCCATATGGTGAGGACATCGATGGCCTCACTCACACCATCACGGACTACATCAACTTCTGTGTGGACAACACCGTACCCACCAAAACCATACGGTGTTGCTCGAACAACAAACCCTGGATCAACCCTGAGATAAAAACACTTCTGAGAGAGAAGAAGAGGATCTTCAGGTTGGGGAACAGGGAGATGCTGAAGTTCGTACAGAGGGAGCTGAGGAGGAAGATCAGAGAAGGCAAGGACAGCTTCAGAAAGAAGATGGAGGACAAGCTGAAACAGAGTGACATAGGCAGGGTCTGGAGAAACCTTAAAACCATCTCTGTGCTCCAGAATACCTCCTCCCAGGCCACGGGGGGCAGGGAGTGGGCGAATAATCTAAACCTGTTTTTTAATTGGTTTGACCAACCGCCCTCCCCCCGACTGCACAACAACCACTGCTGCCTCTAAAGTCATCGAGAACTGCTGTCCACACCCCACTCCACCAACACCCCCCCCCCCCCCCACTCCCAGCACACAGCCTCCCAACCTGACCCTCACTAAGACCCAGGTGAGGACAGAGCTGAGGAAGATCAAGGCGAGGAAGGCCTCGGGAACGGACAGCATCAGCATGAAGCTCCTCAAGTCCTGCGCAGACCAGCTGTGTGGGATTGTGGAGTGCATCTTCAACCTGAGACTGAAGCTGGGGAGAGTACCAGGGAGAGTACCACAGTTGTGGAAAACATCTTGTGTGGTACCTGTACCAAAGACCTCCCACCCCAAAGACCTGAGCAGCTACAGACTAGTGGCCCTGACATCTGACATGATGAAGACCCTGGAGAGACTGCTCCTTGCTCACCTCCGCTCCCTGGTGGGACCAGCGATGGATCCACTCCAGTTTGCCTACCAGCATGGCATTGAGGTGGAGGATGCAGTGATCTTCCTCCTTCACCGTTTTCTGTCCCACCTGGAGAAGCCCAGGAATGCAGTGAGGATCATGTTCTTTGACTTCTCCAGTGCTTTCAACACCATCCAACCGATGATCCTGAAGGACAAACTGCTGTGCGCAGGGGTGGACTAGCACCTGTCATCATGGATCCTGGACTACCTCACTAACCGGCCACAGTTTGTGAGAACCCGGGACTGTGTGTCCGACACGATCAACGGTAGCACAGGGGCCCCCCAGGAAACGGTTTTGGCTCCCTTTCTGTTCACCCTTTATACTGCGGACTTCTCACACAACACAACACACTGCCATCTACAGAAGTTCTCTGATGACTCTGCGATCGTCGGTCTCATCTCCAACGGAGATGAAGCTGAGTACAGAGGACTTATCCAGGACTTCGTGGACTGTTGCCATCGGAACTACCTCCAGATCAATGCGAGGAAAACTAAGGGGCTGGTGGTGGACTGCCACAGGCAAGGACACCCCTCACAGCACCAGTAAACATCCAGGGAACAGACATTGAGATGGTGACATCCTACAAGTACCTGGGTGTTTATCTGAACAATAAAGATAAGATAAGATAAGATAAGCCTTTATTAGTCCCACAATGGGGAAATTCCAGGATTGCAACAGCACAGGGATAGCAACACTCAGAGCAACAATCAGAAGGCAAGAAAAAACAAGAGCAGCTAGTATACATATGTACATATTAATATAAATATATATATATATATAGACACACAGTGCGGAGCATTGTGGTTGGTGGATGTGCAGGTGACCTTGACTGGTGACTGGTCACACAATACCGACGCACTCTACAAGAAGGGACAGCGCAGGTTGTTCCTACTGAGAAGGCTCAGGTCTTTTGGTGTACAAGGGGCGCTGCTGAAGACATTCTACGACACGGTGGTGGCATCAGCCATCACTTTTGGAGTGGTCTGCTGGGGCAGTGGCATTACAGCAGCCGATAGGAAGAGACTGAACAAACTGATCAAGAAAGCTAGCTCTGTCCTGGAGCAATGTCTTGACCCAGTGGAGGAGATAGGAGAGAGAAGGATGGTGGTTAAACTGTCATCTCTGCTGGAGTCCGAGTCCCACCCTATGCAGGACATACTGAACGCACTGAGGAGCTCATTTAGCAGTAGACTACATCATCCTAGGTGCGCAACCGAGAGGTTTTGCAGGTCCTTCCTACCTACGGCTGTCAGACTGTATAACTCAAGCAGCGCTGCTCACAGAGATAGCAAAAAAACGTGACGACCTAATAGTATTGAATGCAAAAGACACAACAGACTTACACAAATGGTCCCCTCCAGTATACAACTATATACAATTATATACAACTATATACCCTCCATTAGCGACAATATCAGTCGTTAATGGAGGGTGACAATATGTATGGGTACATATTCATACCGTGTAGGGTAACTAAATTGACGGTTATGCTGTTTATTCCATCTAGCTACAATGCTCTGCACTGTGTATATATATTTACTGTATATATTTATGTGTACATATGTATATTCACTGCTCTTATTTTCTTATCTTCTGAATTATTGCTCTGAGTGTTGCTATCCCTGTGCCGTTGCAATCCTGGAATTTCCCCATTGTGGGACTAATAAAGGCTTAACTTATCTCATCTTAAGTACACCAGAGAGATGAAGTCCAACTGGTGGGATGAAAAAGTGGAGGAACTTCAAACTGCAGCAGACAGGAAGGACATGAAAAAATTCTTCACAGGTTTGAGAGAAATCTATGGCCCTAAACCAAGAGGATTGATCCAACTAAAGACTATGGATGGTGAAATGGTTTTGCAGGAGAAAGACAAGATCCTGGACAGATTTGCAGACCACTTTGACCAACTACTAAACAACCCTGGAGATCTCACTGAAGAGGCTAAAGAAGCTCTAGTGCAGCGACCAGCTGTATCAAGTCTGGATGGACCACCAAATTTTGATGAGCTAATGGCAGCTATCAGGACAACACAGGATGGTAAAGCTCCAGGAAGGGAAATAATTTCAGCAGAAGTGTGGAAATTTGGTGGTGTTCAGCTGACCAACTGCCTGCACAAGCTCATCCAAGAGATATGGGATGCCCAGAAAGTACCTCAAGACTGGAAGGATGCAAATATTGTGCCTTGTTCAAGAAAGGTGACAGGAAAGATTGTGGAAATTACCAAAGTATATCACTGCTAGCCACTGTTGGCAAGATTCTCTCACGTGTACTACTGAACAGACTCAATGAACACATCTCGCAGAATGTACTACCGGAAACCCAGCGCGGCTTTAGAAGTGGAAGAAGCACAATGGACACGCTTTTCTGCTTGAAACAGGTTCAAGAAAAGTGTATTGAACAGAACATGCCGCTTTACGTAGTCTTCATAGACTTCAATAAAGCCTTTGATACTGTTTTGTGACAAGGACTTTGGCAGGTACTCAAGAAATATGGCTGTACAGAGAAGTTTGTCAGCCTGATCGAGGCACTCCATACAGGTATGCAAGCAAACGTGGCAATGAGTGGTTCAGTATCTAAAGACTTTTCAGTAAGCAACGGGGTGAAACAAGGGTGTGTGCTGGCACTTAAACTCTTCTCGCTATATCTGGCAGCTATGCTTGAGGTGGCCTTCAGAGACACTTCAGAAGGAGTATACATTCAAACAAGGAAAGAAACAGACTTGTTCAATGTGGCACAGTTTAAAGCCAAGGTTAAGATATCAATAAAGGTAGTAAGAGAAATGCTCTTTGCCGATGACAGTGCTCTAGTTGCACACAGTGTGGAAGATATGCAATCTTTAGTGGAGAAATTTGCAAGAGCAGCTAGCCAATTCAGCCTCCAAATCAACATCAAGAAGACAGAGTGCCTTTATCACCCACCAAAGTTCCAATTATCAACATCACTACCAGAAGAGATCAGCACTGGTACAGAGCCACAAGTCAAGTGTAAGACTTTCAAGTATCTCGGGAGTACTGTTTCGGAAAATGCTAGGCTGGAGGATGAACTATCTCTCAGAATGGGAAGAGCAAGCACTGTGTTTGGAAACTTGAGGGAGAGACTGTGGAACAATCGACATGTGTCTATCCGTGTGAAATGCAAATTGTACAGAGCGACAGTACTGGCTACTCTATTGTACGGTGCTGAAACTTGGACTGTCTACAGAGTGCAGGTGAAGAAACTCCATGCGTACATGATGAGACACCTTTGAGCCATAATGAACATCTCATGGAAAGACAAGATAACCAACATAGAAGTGTTGAAACGAGCTGGTCTACCATCAATGGAGGACATGCTAATACAGATGAACCTGAGATGGCTTGGACACGTTGAGAGGATGGACCACCAGCGTCTCCCTCGGCAGTTACTCTACTCACAGTTATGTGAGGGCAAATGCAATCAGGGTAGACCAAGACTCAGATTTAAAGACACTGTAAAAAGAAACTTGAAGAAGTTGGACATAGACAGGAGTTCCTGGCAGCGGAAGGCTAAGGGCAGAGCTGTGTGGAGGAATCTGATCAGACCTAAATGAAACAGCCATTGTTGCCCACGATAGACTGCTATGATGATGATGATGATGATGATAATGATAACAATATATGGCCATTAGAACTTTAAAAACATTATATACAACATCAGCTACTTAATCTAATTTATAAGAACTATTGATAAGCCCTTTGAGGTTCAAATATTTATTTATTTATTTATTTATGTATGTATGTATGTATGTATGTATCTATTTATGTATTGCGATCCCCATTAGCTTCCACAACATGGTTGCTAGCCTCCCTGGGGTACACACACACACACACACACACACACAAAAAAAATGATATAAAACAAAATTACAATAAGTCAACAAAAGGAAAAACACTCAACAAGCACCTAACTCTCCCCATCCCCCCAAACACACACACATACACACACACCAAAAAAAGCTGTTTGGTGAAATTATTTTGTTTTGTTGTTTCTCAAACAATCTATGTATATATTGCCCCATGGCAACTTCATGGCTGGTGTACGTACATTTCTACTGTTATTGGTCCATTGGTGACACTTAGAGGTGATGATGGGAGACTGATAATGACGTGAAAATTATTGTACACACCAGAGACACATGATGAACAAACATCCAAGTGTGTGCAATTAGATGAGTGGATATAAAAGCAAGCGCAAAGAAGTGCAGAAAATGCCTCTAACAACAATGGCGTTAGCATTATTAGAGGATATTGCAAATCACACAGTGAGAAGAGAAAGGTTATTTTGAGATGGAGAAGATTTTCTTGCTCAGGATGATGACAGGCTTGTCAGCCGATTTAGGTTTCCATGGGCAGTCCTTGTGGAACTGTGATCAGAGCTACGGTCATTCCTGGAGCATGCCATGGCGAGAAGCCCTGCACTGCCTGTCCCAGTGCAGGTGCTGACAACACTGGGGTTCCTGGCAACAGGGGCATTCCAGAGGGAGCTGGCAGACTGATCGGGAATTTCCCAGTCAACCCTGAGCCAAGCTATGCCAGCTGTGTGGGATGACATTATCCAGCTGTCACCCAGGTACATCATATTCCCATACAATGCAGTTGAACAGGACAACATCAAAGTGCAATTTTAAGTGAGAGCAAGTTTTCCTAATGTAATTGGCGCTATGGACTGCACACACATTGCTATAAAATCACCTTCACAAGATGACTGTGTGTCATGAACTGAGCCCGTGTTTCCTGTGGGCTCGGTTCTGATCATGCCTGGTGGCTCAGGCAGTGGGTTTATTATGTGGTGTTATGCTTTGATTTCTCATCATTTTCATGTCTGTGTATTATTTCTGTTCATGCCTGTAGCTGCCACTCTGGCCTGTCCGGTCACGCCCCCTCTTTCTCTGACAATCAGCTGTTCGCCCCGGTAATCATCTTTCCCACGCCTCGCCCAGATGGTCTCTATTTGTTTGACCATTGGTGTTTGTACTTAAGTAGCTCTTTGCTAGACAAACACCGCTGGACCATTATACGTGTCAGATGGTTGTTCTCCGCCTTCTGACCATCACATCTCCAAGGACTGTTTCTGTGTGTGCTCGCTGGGAGACTTGGACAACCCGGGCTGCCCCATCACTGTGAGTAACTGTCAGCGTTTCTGTGCGTAGTTGTGCTGCTACGCTTTCTGTAGCATTTCCCCCCTGTGCAGCACAACTACTATGCTTTGGCTGTAGCCCAGTTATTTCCTTCTGTGTCTGTTGGGCGTCCTGGAGGACTCTGAAGTGTAACCCGAGCTGTCTATGTCTTTTGTCTGTATTTTTGTGTCAATAAATGTGTTTGGTGAACCTGCACGTAAATCCATTCATCCTTTTTCCCCTCCTTCGTGCACTGTGGAAAAGCACACGGGGAGCTTATGACAATGTGTATGTTAACAGGAAACATTTCCATTCTATCAATACACAAATTACAGTATACTGTATGTGATGCGCAAATGCGACTAGCCAACATTGTTGCAAGGTGACCTGGGTCATAGCACGATTCATTCATTCTAATGAACAGCATTGTTAGGAACAAACTACAAGCTGGCACTGTGCAGATGGGCGGCTTCTTGGTGAGCAAATTCATGTAATTGTCCGAAATAACTCACCTCATGTGCAACGTGCCTGTGTGCCCCCAAATATCACCCTGTTTTGAAGATTTCATTACAAGTCCATGGTTCAAGTAAGTAACTTCCTTTTTTTGCTCATCAAACTACAGTTTCAAAGCATTCTACCAAGCCCCCATGTGCCTCTGTGTGTACAGTAGTGATGTCAACAAATACATGCTGTAGCATCATCGTCTCCTCAAACCAAGACAGAAGATCACTTCTCTCCATTTTACAGGAATTTCACTTTATTCCTTATACAGGAATACCACTTTTCTGCCTTTTTCAGGAATATCACTGGCTTTCATGCCGACCCATCCAGGCCTCTTCCAGGCCTGACCAAAGATGCTTGCTTTCCCAGGACCCCAATGTAAACAGTTACCTCTTGCAGAGATTGTAAGGATCAGAATTTGCTTTTAAAGGCTCAAAGGAACATAAACTCGGTAGACCAGACCTCCAACGTGAACACTGCATTTGGATAACGTATCTTTTCACAGGAAACCAATGTTCTTAAAAGAGTCATAAACCGCTTAATCCGACGGGTTTATAGCCCCACGATACTACCCAGGTTTCCTCCTCAGATACCATGGACCTAAAGGAAATCATCTACAGCTCAACAGTACCTCCTAGCGGATACCTACGAAATGTGTTTCAGTACTTAGGATGACTTTTTAATTTGTTCTAAACATTGTTTCTTTCAGCTTATCCTTATTCTTCGATCCTAAGGACACTGAAAATCATCCCTCTTTTATCACCAACCATGATTTGCTGTACTATTAAGCTTTGATCTAAATATGAATGCATGTATTATAATTATGTATAAGAAATGTTATATTCATGAGTGTTATTCAAACAAAGGTAATATTGGAGTAATGGTATAAATGCATGATCACCAAATATTAGCCAAGTCATTTAATTTAGTTAGATTTTATATTGAGCACCTAATTTCATAAGAACTGACTGAGTGTTGATTTTTCCTTTGCAATTTCATGGGATGGTGTCTTTGTTTGATTGGCTGCTCTCAAACAAAGAAATGTCCTCACACTGGATAGCAGCCATTTCAAACTGCTTCTGAAAAAGTCGATTGGTCAGTCTTGCGATTGACATCATCAGTTTTACGACCCGGTGAGGTAACTTTAAAAGAGAGAAGTTAGATTTGAGGTTTAGGTTAGACAAAAAGAGTAGGGCAAGAAGATAAGCAAAGAAGTTAGTAACAATGTAACAAGTAGCAAGAAAAGAGAATGGTGAGAGAATTAAGAATTAGAAACAGAAAGAAGAAAGAAAGAGATTTTGAGAAAGATTAGGAACTAAATTAAGATTAAAGAAGCAGAATAGTAATCTAGATCTCAGAAGAAGATTTTATTCCACCGTTTCAAGGTCCTGTGAAGTTTTATTCTGTTCTTTGTGAAGTTTGTCAAGTATTTCATTATTTTCTGGTTACTGAGGAGAAACCATTTTTTTCTTTAGAGCTCGTTCTTTTAGAGAATCAAATTCTCAAACTTTTCCCTTCACCTCAGAAGCCATTCTTATCCTAGTAAATGTTTTTCTCATTTTTTAATGACTTTTCACGCCGTTAAAGTGGACCTTTAATTTTCCTAATTTAAAGTGAACAGAGACTGAGAAGTTTCTCCTTCAGTTTTTTTTTGGTCTATCCCGCTACATGAGACCTCAAATTCGGACACTTTTCCAAGGACTCGTCATGCCGCTCTGTGACAGACCATCCCCTGCTGCCATTGTCTGGAGAGCCCCCAGCTGAGTTTGCATTTCCACGGCTGTTAGGAGGCATCGCAGCAGCCACCTCCTCCGACGTCCTAACTCCTAACTCGGCCGGTATCGACCCGGTGAAACGTGGACCTACAGCTGTCTTGTAAGTGAAACTCCTACTTCTCCTATCTGCTGGGTTAAAACGTGATGTCCTAACAATTAAATTACAATTGAATATGGCCCGTATTTCAGGGCTCAATTAGTCTCTCAGCCACAGGATAAAGCTATAAACTGAAGGAAAACTCTTAGTCATTTTTAAGTAACTGCCCTTAAATTTTTGTAGATTAATTCAGAAGTCATTTTTAGATAATTAGCTTATGAGTTTTCCCCATAAAATTGCGTTGTTTTGTTAAAACATTTCAGCCTCATTTACCATTGAAACATAAGTCTGGTTCCTCTTTGGTTCTACATAGGTGTAACGCTGGATTTTATGTTCAGGAATCCAATATCAGTTGATGTGGTATATTACGCTGTGATCATTTAAATCTGTTTATCCATCATTTGAACGCCATGCCATGTAACCTGAATGAGTTTAATAAAAGGGTGAATAAGAGAAGTTGAAGCGTTTTTCTTTCGCATATATCTGTTTCCTAATCACGACAGGACAAGAACTCACTGAAACTTTGAGACTGATTCATTAAGTGATTGAAGGTACAAAATTGATTAAAATTAAAGTTAATATTATTGTCCATTAGGACAGGTGCCCCTTTTACGTGTGCTTTTATTTAATTTAGCGGGTGTAGAAGTGACGGTTTAACTCCGCCCCCTTTCACACCCACTATTAAATAAAATAAATAATTCCTGTACCTTATGACAAATATTTTATTTAGGCAAATTCACGCAACAATGCGTAAAGTTTGAAATGCAGTAGTGTCACCCTTTCCCCGGTTTACTTCTGCATTCATTTACAATAGAAGTGTGTGTAATCCATGTAAGTTGTATAACTATAAATGATGAGATTTGCATTTTGGATATAAAATATGGATCATCACCTCATTGTGGTGGGGGGATTGCATGCATGAGTGATCCCAGGAGCTTTGTTGTCCAGGGCAATTTGCCTCTGGAAGGGTCACCCAAGACAAACTGGTCCTGGATGAAGGGGCAGAAAAAGAACGATCCAATTGACTCTCATGATGAAGGCTAGAACAAGGATTCAGTGTATCCCACCTGGTATGGGGTTACCGGGGCCCCACCCTGGAGCCATGCCTGGGGGAGGGGCTCGATGGCTACCATCTAGTGGCCAGGTTTACACCCACGGGACCCGGCTGGGCTCAGCCCAAAGGAGATACATGGGTCCGCACTCCAGTGGGCTCACCACCTGCAGGAAGGACCATGGGGTCCGGTACTAGTGGATCAGGTGGCGGTCAAAGGCGGAGACCTTGGCAGTCTGATCCCAAGCTTCCTAAACTGGCTTTTGGGACGTGGACTGTTACCACTCTGGTGGGGAAGGAGCCGGAGCTGGTGCATGAGATTGAGAGATACCGGCTCGATATAGTCGGCCTCACCTCAACACACTGCTCCGATGCCGGAACCAGTCTCCTGGAAAGGGGCTGGAGCTTGGCCTACTCTGGAGTTGCCCCGGGTGAGAGGCGATGAGCAGGGGTGGGTATTCGTGTATCCCCCCACCTTGCTGCCTCTATAATGGAGTTTTCTCCAGTGGATGAAAGGGTTGTTTTCCTGTGCCTTCAGGTTGGGAAACGGGTCCTGACCATCATTTGTGCCTATGCACCAAATGATGGTTCAGAGTACCCACCCTTTTTGGAGTCTCTGACTAGGGTGCTGGAGAGTGTTCCTCTTGGAGACTCCATTGTCGTACTGGGGGACTTCAATGCGTATGTGGGCAACAACAGTGAAACCTGGAGGAGGGTGACTGGGAGGAATGGCCTGCCCGATCTGAACCTGAGTGGTGTTGATATTGGACTTCTGTGCTAACCACAGTTTGTCCATAACAAACACCATGTTCAAGGATAAGGGTGTCCATATGTGCACCTGGCACCAGGACACCCTAGGTCGCAGGTCGATGATCGATTTTGTTATCGTGTCATCAGACCTGCGACTGTATGTCTTGGACACTCGGGTAAAGAGAGGTGCAGAGCTATCAATTGATCACCACCTTTTGGTGAGTTGGATCCAATGGCAGGGAAGGATGCCTTTCAGACCTGGTAGACCCAAACGTATAGTGAAGGTGTGCTGGGAATGTCTGGCTGAGGCCCCTGTCCAGGAGGCCTTCAACTCTCACCTGCGGAAGAACTTCAACCACATTCCGAGAATAGTCTGGAGAAATGGAGTCTGAATGGGCCATGTTCTCCACCTCTATTGTTGTAGTGGCTGAACAGAACTGTGGCCTTCAAGGTCATCGGGGCACCTCATGGTGGGAACCCTCAAACCAAGTGGTGGATACCAGTGGTGGTGGTGGGGGGGCATTAAGCTGAAGAAGGAGTCCTATCAAGCTTGGTTGGCTTGTGGAGCTCCCGAAGCAGCTGAGGTGAACCAGCAGGCCAAGTGGAGTGCAGCTCGGGTGTTTGCTGAAGCAAAAACTCGGGTATGGGAGGAATTCGGTGAGGCCATGGAACAAGACTTTCGGTCGGCCTCGAAGAGATTCTGGCAAACTGTCCGGCAGCTCAGGAGGGGACACTGGGGCAGACCCAGGACTCGCTGGAGAGACTATGTCTCCCAGCTGGTCTGAGAACGCCTTGGGGGGAGATGGATGGACATAAAATATGTACTTGTCGAGTCTGATATGATCTGCTTTCAACTTACAGGTGACCGTGGCTACCCACTAAATAGGTTCATATTGTCTTCTTTTTCATTACTTTTTTCCTTTATTCAACGAGCTGATCCACCTGGCTGGTCACAAATCACAGGGATCAGCTGACACTGTTGAGGATGACTGCAGACGGCAGTCGAAACATCTATCCATCCATCTTCTACTGCTTTTCCGGAGATCCGGGTCGCGGAGGCAGCAGTTCAAGCAGAGAAGCCCAGACTTCCCTCTCCCCAGCCACCTGCTCCAGCTCTTCAGAGAGGATACCAAGGCATTCCCATACCAGATGGGAGACAGTCATGTCAAGGTTTAATAAACATCTTCTCATCCCTGTCTGAATAAAGGAAAACAGTAAACTTTTAGGGCTGTGAGCAGGCTATTAAATTACCTCTATCCTGTGCTAATGCTGGAGGACAGCGTGCCAAAAAAAAATGTTTTTGCTCACCTCTACCTCATTCAGGAGCGCCTCCAACTCATAGTCTGTGAAATTCCATTAAATCCAATATTTTTGATCTTGGATACAGGAGAATGAGATGTGCAGGGCTTCCACATACAGTATCTATTTGCATATCCATTTGCCTGTAACTGCATATTTAAATGGAGGCGTGTCAAAGAAGGAGTCAGGTATTTCCTCATGTGCATTCAATTTCAGATAGATTGGGATGTACAAAGGGAATGTGTTTTGAATCCTGCCTACGCACTGTTTCATACCTCTGGATCTTTTTTTTTTTTTTTTTTTTTGCTTACGGCATTTTCTTGATTTAAAGGTACGTCATCTTTCAGTAGGAAATCCATGCAAGTCTTTGTACGTGAGGCCCCTGATCTGTAAGCATGTTGTGCATTTGTTAAAAGGCCATTCTTAAAAAATAATTAAATATCTTTCTCAATATAGGTAGGACACAAATAGGCCTGCAGTTAGGACCAATAAAATGAGATCCTTCATCTTTAAGCAAAGGCAATATTTTGGCTTCCTTCCAAAGCTGTGGACAGATACCTTGTGATAAACATATGTTTAAAATATGGCACAGAGGACTAGACAACAACCTAGCACTGATCTTGACTATTTTACCATCTAAACTGTCAATGCCAGGGGAAGTATCCTCCGACACAGAAAGCAACATTTTTTTCTACAGTCTCGAGTAATCTGCTGAAATGCAAAACATGTTTTAGCTGTCATTATTTTTACCATGATAGGTTTACATACATAATTAATATCACTAGATAACATAAATGATCTTAAATTATCAACTTTATTGACAAAGAAATTATTGAAATAGTTAGCTATATCGTATGGTTTGGTGATAAATATGTCATCACACTCTACATACCGATTTAAGTTACGTATATAATTTTTTACATATTATCTCATTTATAACTTTCCATAATTTCTTAATGTCATTTACAGCATTGCTAATTTTCTGTTTGAAGTATTGCCTCTTTTGTGATAATTGAGTTTAGTTGTCTTATTTCTTAATTTACAATGGTATCTTCTGTCAGAAATACAACCTGATTTCTGAGCAATCTCTTTAGCCCTATCTCTGTGAAGCATTGCCAATCTTAGTTCTTCATCAAGCCAAGGTGCCTTGTGAAATTTAACTGAACATTTCCTAAGTGGAGCATGTTTATTTAGTATTTTCATAAAATTATCCATAATTTTATGGAGGAGGTGGAGGACATTCTGAAGGACCATTTTGAATCCACTGTGTGGGAACAGCTTTGTGATCCACGTGGTGAGGACATTTACGGCCTCACACACACCATCACAGACTACATCAATTTCTGTGTAGAGAACACCGTACCCACCAAGACCATACAGTGTTTCTCAAACAACAAACCCTGGATTAACCCTGAGATAAAGTCACTGCTGAAGGAGAAGAAAAGGATCTTCGGGTCAGGAAACAAGGAGGAGTTGAAATCCATACAGAGGGAGCTAAGGAGAAAGATCAGAGAGAGGAAGGACAGCTACAGGAAGAAGATGGAGGACAAGCTGCAGCAGAGTGACATTAGCGGTGTCTGGAGAAGCCTCAAAACCATCTCTGGGCACCAGAATACCTCCTCCCAGGCCATGGGGGGTAGGGAGTGGGTGAACAACCTGAACCTGTTTTTAATAGGTCTGACAAACTGCCCTCCTCTCCACCTGTCCACCAACCACTGCTGCCTCCATCTTCATCTAGTCCCGCTGGCCACAGCCCTCCCCCACCCCCCTCGTACAACCCCCGCTGTTTTTTTCCCCCACAGATCCAACACCCACCACTCCCAGCACACAGCCCCCGTGCCCCAACCTTACTCTCATGACCCAGGTGAGAGCTGAGCTGAAGAAGAGCAAGGTGAGGAAGGCCACAGGTCCGGACGGCATCAGCTCGAGGCTCCTCAAGTCCTGTACAGACCAGCTGTGCGGGATTGTGGAGCACATCTTCAGTCTGAGCCTGAAGCTGGGGAGGGTACCACAGCTGTGGAAAACATCCTGTGTGGTACCTGCACCGAAGACCCAGCACCCCAAGGACCTGAACAGCTACAGACCAGTGGCCCTCACATCACACCTAATGAAGACCCTGGAGAGACTGCTTGTCACCGATCTCGGCCCCCTACTTCAGTTTACCTGCCACCATGGCACCGGGGTGGAGGATGCAGTGATCCTCCCACATCATTCCCTGCCCCACCTGGACAAGCCTGGGAGCACTGTGAGGATCATGTTCTTAGATTTCTCCAGTGCTTTCAACACCATCAAACCAATTCAATTCAATTCAATTCAATTCAACTTTATTTATATAGCGCCATTTCACAACAACAGTCATCTCATAGCACTATCAACAGTAGGGGGAACCCCCACAGTTGCAGAAAGACCCCAGCAATCAGGCGATCCCCTGTGAGCAAGCACTTGGCGACGGTGAAGAGGAAAAACTCCCTTTTAACAGGAAGAAACCTCCAGCAGAACCAGGCTCAGGGAGGGGCAGTCATCTGCTGCGACTGGCTGGGGGGTGAGGGGATAGAGAAGAAGAAAAGAACAGACATGTAGAGAGCAAACAGCACGATGGGGACTCAATCTGTGGGAGAGAACAAACAAATGTTAATGACCAGCAAAAAAAAAAAAAATATTTCATAGAGAGTGAGAAAAGGAGTGAGGCCCAGTGCATTACTGGAGGTCCCCCGGCTGACTAAACCTATTAGCAGCATAACTAAGGGAGGGTTCAGAAACACATGATCCCTCCCTAATTGTAGGCTATATCAAAAAGATAGGTTTTAGCCCTATTCTTAAAAACAGAGATCGAGTCTGACTCCCGAATCCAGATTGGCAGCTGATTCCACAGGAGAGGAGCTTGATAACTGAAGGCTCTGCCTCCCATTGTACTTTTGGAGATTCTAGGTATTACAAGTAATCCTGCATTTTGGGAGCGTAGTGCTCTGTTAGGATAATACAGTAGTATCAGATCTTTTAAATAAAAAGGAGCCTGATTGTTTAGAGCTTTGTAAGTAAGAAGAAGGATTTTAAACTTAATTCTAAACTCTATGGGAAGCCAATGAAGGGAGGCCAGAACTGGAGAGATATGATCTCTCTTTCTAGTACCTGTTAAAACTCTTGCTGCAGCATTTTGGATCAGCTGAAGACTTTTTAAAGATGTTTTAGGACAGCCTGATAATAAAGAGTTACAATAATCTAATCTCGAGCTAACAAAAGCGTGGATCAGTTTCTCAGCATCACTCTGAGACAAGATGCTCCTAATCTTGGCAATATTATGCAAATGATAGAAGGCAGTCTTAGAAACAAATTTAATATGTGAACTGAAGGACAAATCCTGATCAAAAATAACTCCAAGGTTCCTCACAGAGCTATTAAGAGAAAGAGTAACCGCATCCAAACTGAAAGTTTGATTTGGAAAGGAATTTCTAAGGTTTTTTGGACCAAAAAGAATGACTTCAGTCTTATCTGAATTTAATAGCAGGAATTTACAAGTCATCCAAGCTTTGATTTCCTTGAGACAGGCTTCTAACTTGGCTAATTGATTACTATCATCTGGCTTCATTGACAGGTATAATTGTGTGTCATCAGCATAACAATGAAAATGTATACAGTGCTTTCTAATAATGTTGCCTAACGGAAGCATATATAAACTAAAAAGAGTAGGGCCTAGCACAGATCCCTGTGGAACTCCATGACTGAGCTTTGAGTTGAAAGAAAACTCATTATTTACATGAACAAACTGGAACCTATCAGATAAATAAGATCTAAACCACTGCAATGAAGTTCCGTTAAGTACAACATAGTGTTCTAATCTATCAAGTAGAATATTATGATCGATAGTATCAAAAGCTGCACTAAGGTCTAAAAGGACAAGTACAGAAACTAGTCCATTATCAGATGCAATGAGGAGGTCGTTAGTGACCTTCGCTAAGGCTGTTTCAGTACTATGATGGATTCTAAACCCAGACTGAAACTCTTCAAGTAAACCATTTCTCTGCAGGTGGTCAAATAATTGCGTAGCAACAACTCTTTCTAAGATTTTTGAAATGAAAGGGAGATTAGAGATTGGTCTATAGTTAGCTAAAGCTCCTGGATCTAGCGTTGGTTTTTGAGTAAGGGTTTAATTACAGCCGTTTTAAAAGCCTACGGTACATGGCCTAAAGTTAATGAAGAATTGATTATATGAAGAATAAAGCTACCAATAAGTGGGAAGACTTCTTTAAATAACCTGGTAGGAATAGGGTCTAAAAGACAAGTTGAAGGTTTGGATGAGGAAACTATTTTGTCTAACTCACAAAGGTCGATTGGAGTAAACTCATCAAGACAGACATCAATAGAAGGAGTTGTAGTTGTTACAGTATTTAAGTTAACTGTGGGAAGAATCTGATTGATTTTTATCTCTGATGGATGCAATTTTATTATTGAAAAAGTTCATAAAGTCCTGACTAGTAAGCTCTAAGGGAATGCTAGGCTTGACAGAGTCCTGACTCTTTGTCAACCTGGCTACAGTGCTGAAAAGAAACCTGGGATTATTCTTGTTCTCTTCTATTAATGCAGAGTAATAACTCGTTCTAGCTTTTCTAAGAGATTTTTTATAAATTAAAAGATGATTTCTCCAAGCTAAATAGATTTCATCTAAATTAGTGGAGCGCCATTTTCTTTCTCATTGACGAGTCTTCTGTTTTAAGCTACGAGTTTCTGTGTTGAACCAAGGAGTTAGAAATCTCTGATTAGACTTTTTCTTTTTTAAGGGGGCCACCAAGTCTAGAGTCTGATGCAGAGAAGCTGAAACACTATCCACCATGTTATCAATTACAGAAGGAGCAAGCTGTCTATAGCTTATTTCCGTTGTGTTGACACATGGCATAGAGGAAACAATCTGCATAAATTTGGTAACACCATCATCTGAGAGGCATCTACTGTAATAATATTTTTCTTTAGGAGCCAAATAGTCAGAAATGGTAAAATCAAAGGTTAACAGACAATGGTCTGACAGTACAGGGTTATGAGGAGACACTACAAGATTTTCTATTTCTATGCCATATGGCAGAACAAGGTCCAATGTATGGTGGAGGTAATGAGTAGACTTTCCTACTTTCTGAGAAAACCCAATCGAGTCTAATATTGAATTAAATGCCACATTAAGGCAGTCACTATCTACATCCACATGTATATTAAAGTCCCCTACTATAATTATTCTATCAGATTTCAGCACTAAATCAGCTAAGAAATCAGCAAATTCGGATAAAAATTCTGAGTAGGTTGATGGGGGACGATAAACTATGGCAAATAAAATTGGGTTTAACCTAAAATTGCTAAAGTGCCCAATACTGAGGACCAGACCCTCAAAGGAATTATAACATGTTTTTTGCTTTACATTAACTTGTAATTTGGAATGGTAAATTGTTGCTACTCCTCCTCCACGACCAGAACTTCTGGGATTTTGACAGTTTAAATAACCAGAGGGAGTTGATTCATTTAAACCAACATAATCCTCTTGCCCTAACCAAGTCTCTGTAAGGGAAATTAAATCAATCTGATGATCAATTAACAGATCATGGACTAACAGAGACTTGGGAGTTAGAGACCTAATATTTAATAAGCCACATTTAATTGTTAAATTATGAGGAGGAACAGAGACCAATTCATTCAATTTAGAGGCTTTATGTTTAATTTGAGTTTTACCAATATTTTGCTTTATCACTTTGGGATGCTTATGCATTATATTTTTATTTACTTTGGAGGGAGCAGACAACGATTCTCTGATGGGGAAGACAGGGGCTAAATTGGGGGGTGGCAGATGAAGAGGAGCTGCAGAGAGGCGTGTAAGACTGTGACTCTGCTTCCTGGTCCCAACTCTGAGTAGTCAGGGTTTTGGAAATTTGGATAAAAAAGATGCCAGATTGTTAGATAAATGAGAAGCACCATCCAAAGTGGGATGAATGCTGTCTCGTCTCATAAGACCAGGTTTTCCCCAAAAAGAGCTCCAATTGTCAATGTAGCCCACGTCATTTTTAGGACACCACACAGACAGCCAGCGGTTCAAGGATGACGAGCGGCTAAACATGTCATCACTGGTCAGATTGGGGAGGGGCCCAGAGAATACTACAGTGGCAGACATCGTTTTTGCAAAGTCACACACCGATTCTATATTAAGTTTCGTGACTTCCGACTGCCGGAGACGGATGTCATTAATGCCGGCGTGAATAACAATTGTGGAATATTTACAGTTACTTTTAGCCAGCATTTTCAAATTTGACTCGATGTCGCCTGCTCTGGCCCCAGGAATACATTTGACGATGGCCGCTGGAGTCTCTAGGTTCACGTTTCTGACTACAGAGTCGCCAATGATCAGAGTTTTTTCCTCAGCGGGTGTGTCGCTGAGCGGGGAAAAATGATTAGAAACGTGAACAGGTTGGTGGTGTACCGGGGCTTTGCGACTAGTCTTCCTTCTCACCGTCACCCACCCAGTCTCCTCGCTGCTGAGGAGAGCCGAGGGACCGCTGACAGGGGGGCCTAAGCTAGCTAGCTCCGCTGCAGCTAAGGGGCGTCCGTCGAGATTAACTGGCGCAGACAGTGTTTCAATGCAGCGGAGCCGGGATTCCAAATCAGACAACCTCGCCTCGAGCGCCTCAAAAAGACAACATTTATTACATTTACCGTTATCACTAAAAGAGGCAGAGGTGTAGCTAAACATCTGACAGAGAGAGCACACCAGAGGAGGAGAGGAAAGAGAGCTAGTAGCCATAGCTAGTGGCTACCTAGTGGCTGGAGAGCAAACCACACAGGCAGACAGCAAAACAGGAAGTGACGATACGTTACCACAAGGAAGTGACGATCCCACCAGACAATGTGCCAACCCCAAAACCAGTGATAAGATAAGATAAGATAAGATAAGATAAGATAAGCCTTTATTAGTCCCACAATGGGGAAATTCCAGGATTGCAACAGCACAGGGACAGCAACTCTCAGAACAATAATTCAGAAGATAAGAAAATAAGAGCAGTGAATATACATATGTACACATAAATATATAGATACACAGTGCGGAGCATTGTAGCTAGATGCAATAAACAGCTTAATTGTCTACTTAGTTATCCTACATAGTATGAATATGTACCCATATGTATTGTCACCCTCCATAGCGACTGAAATTGTTCTAGTTGTACACTGGAGGGGACCATTTGTGTAAGTCTGTTGCGTCTTTTGCATTCAATACTATTAGGTCATCATGTTTTTTTGCTACCTCTGCGAGCAGCCCTGCTTAGGTTAGAAAGTCTGACAGCCATAGGTAGGAAGGACCTGCGAAACCTCTCGGTCGCACACCTAGGATGATGTAGTCTACTGCTAAATGAGCTCCTCAGTGCATTCAGTATGTCCTGCAAAGGGTGGGACTTGGACTCCAGCAGAGATGAGTTTAGCTACCATCCTTCTCTCTCCTATCTCCTCCACTGGGTCAAGGCGTTGCCCCAGGACAGAGCTAGCTTTCTTGATCAGTTTGCTCAGTCTCTTTCTATCGGCTGCTGTAATGCCACTGCCCCAGCAGACCACTCCAAAAGTGATGGCTGATGCCACCACCGTGTCGTAGAATGTCTTCAGGAGCACGCCTTGTACACCAAAAGACCTGAGCCTCCTCAGTAGGAACAGCCTGCGCTGTCCCTTCTTGTAGAGTGCGTTGGTATTGTGTGACCAGTCTAGTTTATTGTTCAGATGAACACCCCGGTACTTGTAGGATGTCACCATCTCAATGTCTGTTCCCTGGATGTTTACTGGTGCTGTGAGGGGTTGTCCTTGCCTGCGGCAGTCCACTATCAGCTCCTTAGTTTTCCTCGTGTTGATCTGGCGGCAGTTCCGATGGCACCAGTCCACGAAGTCCTGGATAAGTCCTCTGTACTCAGCTTCATCTCTGTTGGAGATGAGGCTGACAATCGCAGAGTCGTCAGATAATTTCTGTAGATGGCAGTATGTTGTGTTGTGTGAGAAGTCCGCAGTATAAAGGGTGAACAGGAAAGGAGCCAAAACCATTCCCTGGGGGGGGGGGGGGGGCGTGCTGCCGATGATCATGTCGGACACACAATCCCGGGTTCTCACAAACTGTGGCCGGTTTGTGAGGTAGTCCAGGATCCATGATGACAAGTGCTAGTCCACCCCTGCACACAGCAGTTTGTCCCTCAGGATCATCGTTTGGATGGTGTTGAAAGCACTGGAGAAGTCAAAGAACATGATCCTCACTGCATTCCCAGGCTTCTCCAGGTGGTACAGGAAACGGTGAAGGAGAAAGGTCACAGCATCCTCCACCCCAATGCCATGCTGGTAGGCGAACCGGAGTGGATCCATTGCTGGTCCCATCAGGGGGCAGAGGTGAACAAGGAGCAGTCTCTCCAGGGTCTTCATCATGTGAGACATCAGGGCCACTAGTCTGTAGCTGTTCAGGTCTCTGGGGTGGGAGGTTTTTGGTATGGGTACCACACAAGATGTTTTCCACAACTGTGGTACCCTCCCCAGCTTCAGGCTCAGGTTGAAGATGTGCTCCACAATCCCACACAGCTGGTCTACGCAGGACTTGAGGAGCTTTGCGCTGATGCCGTCCAGTCCTGAGGCCTTCCTCGCCTTGATCTTCCTCAGCTCCATCCTCACCTGGGTCTTAGTGAGGGTCAGGTTGGGGGGCTGTGTGCTGGGAGTGGGGGGTGTTGGTTGAGTGGGGTGTGGACAGTAGGTCTCGATGACTTTTGAGGCGGCAGTGGTTAGTGTGCAGGCGGGGGGGAGGGCGGTTGGTCAAACCTATTAAAAAACAGGTTCAGATTGTTCGCCCACTCCCTGCTTCCCGTGGCCTGGGAGGAGGTGTTCTGGAGCACAGAGATGGTTCTGAGGTTTCTCCAGACCCCGCCAACTTGCTTCGTTGCAGCTTGTCCTCCATCTTCTTCCTGAAGCTGTCCTTGCCTTCTCTGATCTTCCTCCTCAGCTCCCTCTGTACGGACTTCAGTATCTCCTTGTTCCCTGACCTGAAGATCCTCTTCTTCTCTTTCAGAAGTGTTTTAACTTAGGGTTGATCCAGGGTTTGTTGTTCGAGCAACACCGTATGGTATTGGTGGGTACGGTGTTGTCCACACAGAAGTTGATGTAGTCAATGATGGTGTGAGTGAGGCCATCGATGTCCTCACCATGTGGATCGCAGAGCTGCTCCCAGGCAGTGATTTCAAAACAGTCCTTTAGAGCATCCATTGCCTCCTCAGACCATATCTTCACTGTGTGCATAACCGGAAGTTGTCTGTGTACTAGGGGTTTGTACACCGGCAGGAGATGAACCAAGTTGTGATCCGATCTCCCGAGTGGGGGGAGTGGTGATGAGGTGCACGCTTCCTCAGTGTTTGCATACATCCTGAGGGACAAGCTGCTGTGTGCAGTGGTGGACCAGCACCTGTGATCGTGGATCCTGGACTACCTCACAAACCGACATTTTGTGAGAACCCACGACTGTATGTCTGATACCATCATCTGCAGGACAGGGCCCTCCAGGGAACAGTTCTGGCTGTCTTCTTGTTCACTCTCTACACTGCTGACTTTTCACACAAGGCACCACACTGCCATCTACAGAAGCTTACTGATGACTCTGCGATTCTCTGCCTCATCTCTGATGGAGATGATGCAGAGTACAGAGGACTTATACAGGACTTCGTGGACTGGTGCCTACGGAACTGCCTCCAGATCAATGTGAGGAAAACTAAGGAACTGGTGGTGGACTGCTGCAGATGAGGACAACTCCCCTCAGCACCAGTAAACATCCAGGGAACAGACATTGAGATGGGGACATCTTACAAGTGCCTGGGTATTCACCTGAACAATAAACTGGACTGGTCACAAAACATCAACACACTCTACAAGAAGGGGCAGTGCAGGCTGTTCCTCCTGAGGAGACTCAGGTCTTTTGGAGTGCAAGGGGCACTCCTGATGACCTTCTACGATTCGGTGGTGGCATCAGCCATCACATTTCGAGTGGTCTGCTGGGGCAGTGGCATCACGGCAGCCGACAGGAAGAGACTGAACAGGCTGATCAAAAAAGCTAGGTTTGTTCTGGGGCAACGCGTCGACCCAGTGGAGGAGATAGGAGAGGGCAGGATGGTGGCTAAGCTGTCATCTCTGTTGGAGTCCGAATCCCACCCCATGCAGGACATGCTGAACACACTGAGGAGCTCATTTACCGGTAGGCTGTGCCATCCTAGGTGCACAACGGAGAGGTTCCGCAGGTCCTTTCTACCTACAGCTGTCAGACTTCATAACCTAATCATGGCTGCTCGTAGATGTCATATTAAAAGTACTAAATGTTACAACTTTGTACAATACAGATTGTCCCCTCAAATACACAACTAGGACAATAACAATCATTACTGAGGGTGGCAACAACACCGTTGATTCAAATGTGAAATATGCTGTCTGGGTACATATTCATATTCTGCAGGGTAATTTAACAAACCATAATGCTGTTTATTCCATCTAGTTGCAATGCTTCTGCACTGTGTACTGTATATATCTGTGTACATATGTATATTCACCTACTGTTTTGGCTAACCAGTTCTTAAGATAAGATAAGTGATAAGATACGCCTTTATTAGTCTCACAATGGGGGAAATTCCAGGATTGCAACAGCACAGGGATAGCAACACTCAGAGCAATAATTTAGAAGATACAGAAGATATAAATAAGAGCAGTGGATATACATACATACATACACATCAATATATAAATATATATACAAAGTGTGGAGCATGGTAGCAAAATGGAATAAACAGTATAACCGTCTACTTAGTTATCCTACATAGTAAGAATATGTACCCATACATATTGTCACCCTCAGTAGCGACCGATACTGTCCTAGTTGTATATACTGGAGGGGACCATTGTGTAAGTCTATTGCGTCTTTTGCATTGAGCACTTTTAGGTCGTCACGTTTTTTTGCTATCTCTGCGAGCAGCCCTGCTTAGGTTATACAGTCTGACTGCCATAGGTAGGAAGGACCTGCAAAACCTCTCGGTTGCGCACCTAGGATGATGTAGTCTGCTGCTAAATGAGCTCCTCAGTGCGCTCAGTATGTCCTGCATAGGGTGAGACTCGGACTCCAGCAGAGATGACAGTTTAGCTACCATCCTTCTCTCTCCTATCTCCTCCACTGGGTCAAGGCGCTGCCCCAGGACAGAGCTAGCTTTCTTGATCAGTTTGTTCAGTCTCTTCCTATAGGCTGCTGTAATGCCACTGCTCCAGCCAACTACTCCAAAAGTGATGGCTGATGCCACCACCGTGTTGTAGAATGTCTTCAGCAGCACCCCTTGTACACCAAAAGACCTGAGTCTCCTCAGTAGGAACAGCCTGCGCTGTCCCTTCTTGTAGAGTGCATCTGTATTGTGTGACCAGTCTAGTTTATTGTTCAGATGAACACCAAGGTACTTGTAGGATGTCACCATCTCAATGTCTGTTCCCTGGATGTTTACTGGTGCTGTGAGGGGTTGTCCTTGCCTGCGGCAGTCCACCACCAGCTCCTTAGTTTTCCTCGCGTTGATCTGGAGGCAGTTCCTATGGCACCAGTCCACGAAGTCCTGGATAAGTCCTCTGTACTCAGCTTCATCTCCGTTGGAGATGAGGCCGACTATTGCAGAGCTGTCAGAGAACTTCTGTAGATGGCAGTGTGTTGTGTTGTGTGAGAAATCTGCAGTATAAAGGGTAAACAGGAAGGGAGCCAAAACCGTTTCCTGGGGGGCCCCCGTGCTACCGATGATTGTGTCAGACACACAGTCCCGGGTTCTCACAAACTGTGGCCGGTTAGTGAGGTAGTCCAGGATCCATGATGACAGGTGCTAGTCCACCCCTGCGCACAGCAGCTTGTCCTTCAGGATCATCGGTTGGATGGTGTTGAAAGCACTGGAGAAGACAAAGAACATGATCCTCACCGCATTCCCGGGCTTCTCCAAGTGGGACAGAGAATGGTGAAGGAGGAAGATCACTGCATCCTCCACCCCAATGCCATGCTGGTAGGCGAACTGGAGTGGATCCATCGCTGGTCCCACCAGGGGGCGGAGGTGAGCAAGGAGCAGTCTCTCCAGGGTCTTCATCATGTGGGACGTCAGGGCCACTGGTCTGTAGCTGTTCAGGTCTTTGGGGCGGGAGGTCTTTGGTACAGGTACCACACAAGATGTTTTCCACAACTGTGGTACCCTCCCCAGCTTCAGGCTCAGGTTGAAGATGTGCTCCACAATCCCACATAGCTGATCTGCACAGGACTTGAGGAGCTTTGCGCTGATGCCGTCCGGTCCTGATGCCTTCCTCGCCTTGATCTTCCTCAGCTCCGTCCTCACCTGGGTCTTAGTGATGATGTTGGAGGGCTGTGTGTTGGGAGTGGGGGGGTGTTGGTGGAGTGGGGTGTGGGCAGCAGGTCTCGATGTCTTTAGAGGCAGCAGTGGTTGTTGTGCAGTCAGGGTGGAGGACGGTTGGTCTAACCTATTAAAAAACAGGTTCAGATTGTTCGCCCACTCCCTGCCCCCCATGGCCTGGGAGGAGGTATTCTGGAGCCCAGAGATGGTTTTAAGGTTTCTCCAGACCCCACCAATGTCGCTCTGTTGCAGCTTGTCCTCCATCTTCTTCCTGAAGCTGTCCTTGCCTTCTCTGATCTTCCTCCTCAGCTCTCTCTGTACAGACTTCAGCATCTCCCTGTTTCCCCACCTGAAGATCCTCTTCTTCTCTCTCAGAAGTGTTTTTATCTCAAGGTTGATCCAGGGTTTGTTGTTCGAGCAACACCGTATTGTCTTGGTAGGTACGGTGTTGTCCACACAGAAGCTGATGTAGTCTGTGATGGTGTGAGTGAGGCCATCAATGTCCTCACCATGTGGATCGCAGAGCTGCTCCCAGGCAGTGGTTTCAAAACAGTCCTTTAGAGCGTCCATTGCCTCCTCAGACCATAACTTCATTGTGCGCATGATCGGAGGTTGTCTGTGCACTAGGGGTTTGTACACCGGCAGGAGATGAACCAAGTTGTGATCCGATCTCCTGAGTGGGGGGAGTTGTAATGAGGTGTACGCCTCCTTAGTGTTTGCATAGAATAAATCCAGTGTTTTATTGTCTCTAGCGTGGCACGTGACATACTGGGTAAACGTGGGTAGAATGGGAGACAGTGAAATATGGTTAAAATCGCCTGAGATGAGGAGAAGAGCATCTGGGTGTTCTGTCTGCAGCCTGCCAGTTACTGAGTGGATGACGTCATGCACTGTCCCAGCGTTCGCCGTCGGATTTGCATAAATAACAATGCAGATCACATGTGAGTATTCCCTCGGGAGATAGGTAGGCCGCATGCTAACAGCTAGCAACTCAATGTCTTTGCTACATTGCTGTTCCTTAACCGTGATATGTCCCGGTCTGCACCAGTTGTTATTGACGTACATCATCACCCCACCTGTCTGGTGTTTGGTATGCCCGTATTGCGTGGAAACCCTCCAGTTCAATGTTAGCATCTGCTGCTAGTCCTGTTAGCCACGTCTCTGAGAATAGGAACAGGCTACACTCCCGGTATATGCTATCGTAGTGGGAGATAGCCGCTAGTTCATCTGTCTTTCCGAGTATCGATCGTACATTCCCCATAATGACAGATGGGAGGGCGGGTCTGTGCCTTATATTCCTTGCCCACCGTCTTACTCCAGCACGACACCCACGTTGTTTTCGTCTTAATTCTCCCGGTATGTCGAGTTTTCGCGTTAGCATCATGGGCCAGTTGAGTGCTAGCATCTGGTCCCTGTTATACTGCCTCCTGCCAGAAACAGTGGCTCCATCTGCTGAATCAGGAGACATTTGGGAGATCTACGTGTTCGGATGGAATCAAGGTGATGCTGGATCATAAAGATTGGCAAGAGAGCCAGATAGTAACAGAAATAGGCAGAAATTGATCCGCTGTTGCAAAGGGCAGCCTACTCGTGTGGCACCGGAAGTCAAAAAAAATATATATCTTATTTACTATTACTTTGAGTGCTGCTATCCCATTGAGATGAGATGAGATGAGATTCAACTTTATTGTCATTACACATGTATGAATACAAGGTAACGAAACGTGACTTGGCATTTGGGCACGCTATGCAGAGCGCATCCAAGGCCGGGGCAGCCGCTAGGCGCCAGTCATAAAGAAGAAAGGAAAAAAAGAAAAGAAATGATATGACACAATAGGCGAGAGAAAAAAACATGTTTTATCAAATTGACGCTTAATGGGTAAGCGAAATTTTGATTGCAGGCAAAAAAAAAACTCAATGCATATTTAGCAAACATTTAGTGGACAAAAAACCAAAAGACCAAAAGTCAGAGAGAGTCAGTGAATGGATGGGTGTAATTCAGTATTATGAATCAGTGTGTTCGTGTATGTTGAATGCAGGTGGGTGTTTATCAGTTACTGGAGGCAGCAAAATCTCTCCCAGCCGAGATGTTATGTCTTAGTGTTTGAAACTCGGAAGCATGTCCTTGAGGCATGGCAGATGGAAATTTCCTGAGCCAGTCACATGTCAATGAGAGTTCAGATGCAGACCCAGTATGTTTATGAAAGAGAAGCACAATCTTCTGTTTTGTCTTAATCCAGGAGGAAAATAGACAACAAGGCATCGAATTCAAGGTCTGGTAGACTCAGATCACAGAGCATAGAATTTTACATCTCATGCAATCCTGTGTCCATAATTTCCATACTTAGGCTTTAAATCCATTCCTTGGAGGCACCAAAAACGACTCCAGATGTTTCCCTTCTAGAACATGGGTAAACATGTCCGGTAGAGTCCATTCTCTCTACAGTGCATGCCAGATGGAAATTTCCATGTTAATCATTGCCAATAGTTAGTGCACTCCCCCGTCTAGTCGAATTGTTGAGAAGCAGCTATGCCGGGACCGCTTTTAATTAGCTCTTCCAGTTAATTTTTCGATACACCAGGAAAAACTCCAGAGCCAATCAGCAGAAAATCCTGTGATCCTAGCCAAACCAGGTAGATGTTTCCACATCCTCAGTCGAATTATGCAGACACATGCGTTCCAATCCATGGGTCTCTCCATAGGGGCTCCCCCTGGCCCGAATTTATATAAAATGTTGTTAATTTTATTAAAGCCGCTCACCAAATCCATTTTTTTCGTTTGGATCAAGATTCAGCCAGAAGAACAGCGACGCAGACAAGACAGCAAGCTGGGATTCTCAGTTAGGGAGGGAAGGAGGGTAAAAGAGGGAGCAGCAAAGAAAAAGGCGTCTGTTCTCTCTGAAGGGCAAGAAGAAAAAAAAATTGCTGCTGTAATCCTGGAATTTCCCCATTGTGGGACTAATAAAGGCTTAGTTTATCTTATCTTAAATATTGTAAGGCATTATTTGTATGCTTTTTCTGATATACATCTGACCAATCTAAACTATTAACATCATTTAAAAACACATTGGGATTAAAATTTCTAATTGACCTAGGAAACACAATTCTACTTCCAAGCCTAGGCAATTTTGTTTTCCGAGTTACCATTACCATATTATGATCACTAAACCCAACTGCCATTGATATTGCCCGAAAACATAATTCTTTAACATTTGTGAATATATGATCAATACAGGTAGAAATCATCTTGCCATGGATGTTTGTAAAAAACCTAGTTGGCTATGCTACAATTTGAGAAAGGTTACATATCTCTGCAACTGAGAAGTCTTTTTCTCAGGGAACAATTTCTATTAACCAAATCTATATTCAAGTCTCCAAGAAGAAAAATATCTAAATTTCCTTCCATTACTTTTTCCATCATTATGCACGTTATCAAGATACTGTAAATTAGCATTAGGTGGCCTGTAACAACAACCTATTAAAGTAGGCTTAAAATATGGAAGACAAATCTGTAACTAAATAGCTATTCAACATCAGGACTCATAAAATCTGTTTTTATCGATGTCAAAATATTGTTAGGTCCTTGGCTAACAAGGGAGCTTGGATATCATGCAGCTGAAGGACTCAGGACACAGAATATGCCGTTTCCCAACTTTACTGAATAAACATGCAACAATAATACAGACTGTCAAATACGTTGCCGACACTCTGGCTTTAATGTACAGGGGCTTTGAGAGTCCACACAGGAGCAGTGTGTGATTGTGGTAACAACATAACAGGAAGAGGTAGGAACCATAAAACGTCCATCACCTAAAAGGCTCCGGGTGAAACTAACTCCCTCTTAACAATATGCTGAAGTCCTTGGTTAACAAGCTACTAACAAACAGGCCCAGCAACAGGGCATGGGGACATTAATAACAATAATGCAAAGATGTTAACAGCATAACACTACCCCCCCAAGCATGCCGTGTCCCTTCGCCATAGACTAATGTGAAAAATGTTAAAGAAATAAAATTAGTTTCATTCCAAACTAAGTTATTCTTCACTTTACATTAAACTGAACAATATTTTGTTTGCTTTTAAATGCCCAAACGCTGCTTTTACCTAAGCACAACTATATTAAACTAAGCAGCTCAGTGCCTAAACTCAGTTATCGTTATATCGAGCAGGGATATGTATTTCTCGTCCCCTAAGGGTTCTTGCAGCAGATGATCTTGGGTTGTTGTCATCCGACTCTGAAGTATGCACTTCTTCTTGCTGCTGGCGCCATGTAGCCTGTCTCCATCTGCGTGCTGCGGCTCTACATCTGCCCATTCTCTCTGGCTGCCTGGGGGGATCTAGTTCTGGTAAATCTTGTCTCTTATCGCTGATGTTACCATTAGGTACAGGTGGCTCTGTTGGAGCGAGTTGTTTGGGTGGTGCAGCAGAATCTTGGCTGAGTTGAAGGATTGTGTGCCTCTGTTGCCTAACCCATGCAGGAATGACATCACTTGTGTAGGGCTTTAGTCGGGCATGGTGCATAACTTTCTTTTCTCAACGAGTGAGGATCTCGTAGAGCACAGGCCCGCATCAAGCTTTGACTACAACGGGGCCTTTCCAAGGGGCTTGTAACTTGGGGCTGAAACCTTTCTTCTTTGTGTTGCCCCTTATATAAACTAGGTCTCCAACAATGTAGTTGTTCTGCTGTGCTTTCAAATCATGGCTCCTCTTCTGCCTGTTTTGAGCCTCTTGTAGGTGTTCTCGAGCCAGATCATGGACTTCATTAAGGCTCCTTTCTTGGTCTTGAACATACGTAGCCTAGAAGTTCCTTTTCCTCATGTGCCCATTCTGCTGCTCCTAGCCAGATATCATGTGGCTGATGGACCTCTCTTCCCAGCATCAACATGATGGGTGTGAACCCAGTACTGGAGTTCTGTGCACTGCGGTATGCAGCTGTAAGTAGGGGCAGATGTTCACCCCAGCTTTTCTTTTTTGATCTACATAACAATGAATCATCTGGAGAAGTGCTCGGTTAAAATGTTCAACTTGTCCATTTGAAGCCGGATGGTATGGTATGGTTCTAGTTTTGGATATTTGAAACAGCTGGAAAACGTTCTTGAACAGAGCACTTTCAAAGTTGTGTCCTTGGTCTGTATGAAGCTCTAATGGGGCTCCAAAACGTGTAATAAAGTCTTTGACAAGTGTCTTGGCTGTTGTTTCTGCTCCCTGATCTGGGACTGGGATTGCTTCCACCCACCTGGTGAACTGATCTATAATAACTAGAATGTACTTGTTCCCAGAGGGCGAGGTGGGAAAAGGACCCAATACGTCAAGGTGCAACCTGTCCATCGGTTCTCCAGCCTGGTAAGTTTGCAGCTTAGCTTTGTAACTGGGACTGCTTGATTTCAGAGCTTTGCACTGAGGGCATTTCTGGATGAACTTGTGTAGGTCTCCCCCCATGCCATACCAGTGAAAGCCTTGCTGGAGATGCTGGAGGGTTTTTTCTTCTCCTAAATGTCCTGATTGTGGGGGGTTGTGGCAAGCCTGTATGACTTCAGTTTGCAATGAGGAGGGCACAATCAGCAGCAAAGATGGGGTAATTCCGCTGCCATTCTCCCAATGGTAATGTAGGACCCCTTGGTGAAGTTCATATTTGTGGCCAGCAGAGCCAGTACTTCCTAACTGCAGGACTCTCCATGGCAACTTCTTCTCTGATTGGGAGCATTTCTGCTTCCTTCCAGCTGTGCAAGATGGAAAGTACTGGGTCATTCTTTTGGGCAGCTGCAAACTCTTGGCAACTTACTGGCTGTAGACAGTTTACTGTGGAAGTATGAAGGTTGGTTTCTGCTGGCTGCTGGTTTTTATTACTCTGCATCTCTTACACAGTGATCTGCCTGATGACCAGGGGTAACACATCATTGACATCTTCCTCAAATTTGGCCCACTGCTTGTGCAGTCTTTGACAGTGTGAACACCCCTGACATGGGAAATCTGTCACTTCTTTACCAGCTTGGTAACAGTCACGATCCATTGTGCTACCAGTGCTGTGCCTCGACAATGCATCTGCGTTTGCATGACTCTTGCCTGCGTGGTGTTCAATGTCAAGGTCGTACTGGCAGAGCTCCTCAAGCCATCGAGCCAGCTGGCCTTCAGGATGTTTAAAACGGAAGAGCCAAGCCAGGCTGCTGTGGTCCATACCAAGTAGAAACTTTCTGTCCAGGAGAACATAATTTTCACAAATAAGAAAAATCCTAGAGTCTTATTTGACACAATTAACACTCTTGTCTCACCTGCTGCCCCTCTAATTCCTGTGTTCTGTAAAGCAGACAGTAACAAATTTCTTAATTTCTTTGTTGATAAGATCAGAGATATCAGGGAAAACATTTTTCCATCATCTTCTTTTAACTGTGCCAGTGTTATGCCCTCACCTTGTACTTGGTCCAACTTTAATCCAGTGACCTTTCAGGACATCACGGCTTTGCTGCAGAAGATGAAAGCCTCCTCTTCCCCTGCTGATGTTCTCCCTACTAAGCTGTTTTTGAGTCAATTGGTCCTTCAGTTGTTGAACTGATAAACATTTTACTTTCAGCTGGTGTGGTTTCCAGCTCCTTCAAAGATACAGTGGTTGAACCAACTCTTAAGAAGCTGATTTTGGATCCATCACAGTCAAATAATTATAGGCCAATCTCTACACTCCCTTTCAAATAAAAAATTCTGGAAAATGTAGTGGCTCAGCAGCTTATATCATTTTTGGCAAATTGTAATATCATGGATAAATTTCAGTCGGGCTTTCTGAAAAATCATTCTACCGAAATAGCTTTAGTTAGAGTCTCCAGTGACATTATGATGGCGGCTGACACTGGTAAATACACAGTTCTGTTTTTATTGGATCTTTCTTCTGCCTTTGATACTGTTCAATCACTGTATAATGATCAACAGACTCAAAGAGCTAGAACTATCTGGTTCTGTTTTAAAATGATTCTCATTGTACCTCACCGGAAGAACCTTTAACGTGTCCGTGAATCAGATCTTTTCTGAAATTGCACAGTATTCATGTGGGGTACCACAAGGCTCAGTTTTAGGACCCATTTTATTTCTAATATACATTTTGCCACTGGGACAGATAATTAGCCAGTTCAAAGATATTTCTTATCATCTTTACGTTGATGATATTCAGTCGTATTGCTCTTTTAAAGAGTCTGAGTTTCACATGCTGTCATCTTTAATCAACTGCTTGTCTAACATCAGTGGTTAAGTGCAAACTTTTTACAGCTTAACTCAGACAAGACAGAGACATTAATTATCACTCCTGAAAACAAGATTGCACTTATTAAGCACCACATGGGTACCCTAGGTTCCTCTGTCCAGGCAAGTCTTCGGAATCTTGGTGTTAGTTTTGACTCAGCTATGTCTCTTGAGCACCACAATAATCAGTTAATTAGAAATTGTTTCTTCCATCTGAAGAATATTTCTAAGTTGAGAACCCTGGTGTCGAAGGTGGAACTTGAGATGATTATACATGCTTTTATTTCTTCTTGCTTAGACTATTGTAATAGTCTTTTTACCTGTCTGAGCCAAAAGCATCTTCAACGCCTCCAGGTTGTTCAAAATTCGGCTGCTAGACTTTTAACTCACACTAGGAAAAGGGCTCACATTACATTGGTTTTAGCAGCACTTCACTGGCTCCCTGTTGGTTTTAGGATTCAGTTAAAAATTTTAGTTTGTGGCGGCATGGAATAATAAGGAGCGAACTGAGAATTTTTGAGGGAGTTTATTAATCATACCGCCATCACAGAACTCACCCCAGCGCCGTGCAGCACACCAGAGCGAGTCCGGAGGCTCTCTTCAGCAGAAGGCAATGCGTGCAGTCAGAAGCAGTGGTCAGAGAGACAGAGCTACAGGGCTCGCTCTGGCGCGCTGCACGGCGCTGGGGTGAGTTCTGTGATGGTGGTATGATTAATAAACTCCCTCAAAAACTCTCAGTTCGCTCCTTATTATTCCATGCCGCCACACTGGTGACCTCGAGAAAGCACACGCTTTGTGCAACGCAACCTTCTGGTCTGGACAGCCACACTGGTGACCCGACCCAAGAAAAGAACACGCTGGCAGCCCCCGGCGGTGACTCTCCGACGACAAGCAAACGCAGCAGCCTGACGCAAATGATCTGCCCTCCCTTCTGCTATAGGGAGACCTCGACGCAGAGCCACCACCAGGCGAAACTCTCCGGAGATCACCCACGACCGGGAAAGCTGCAGAAAGCTTCATGGTGAGATCTGCACGCCTGAGATCTGCACATCCACACTGGGACTGGCCGCTCTCACAGCTCCTCCACACGAGAGCACACGCACCTCGTCTTCTCTCCACGACGGCGACCTCCAGGGCTGACGGAGAATGCAGCACGTGGACCTGAACGCACCATGACCGAACTACAGCAACAGCTCAACAGGGAT
This sequence comes from Pholidichthys leucotaenia, assembly GCA_020510985.1. Taxonomy (NCBI): domain Eukaryota; kingdom Metazoa; phylum Chordata; class Actinopteri; order Cichliformes; family Pholidichthyidae; genus Pholidichthys; species Pholidichthys leucotaenia. The sequence goes on along the minus strand of CM035842.1, from coordinate 369,754,723 downwards.
GACCATCGGCGCCGACGACGCTGATCTCCATCAAGCTCACTGACCCTGACTTGCCTCTACAGCGGTCCTGCCATGCACCAAACCCCGCATGCACACCGGGGGGTTCCGAGGACAGCGCACCACGCACGGGACAATACCGGCTCCACACAGACCGCCATCGTCCTTCGCCGCTGCACACAGAACCTTCAGGGCTGCTCACACACCTGAAGCACGCACACAGCTCTCTCACAGGATTTTCTAATGGTTTCAGCCACGGCGCACAAGGGAATTCAGCCGCCAGCTTTCCCCGAGGACTTTAGGACTGCGCGCGCACCTAAAGTCAACACGCCAAGTCCCTCACAGCTGCAGCTCCTTTTTTCTTCATGGCTGCGAGAGGAGTCAGTGACTAATTTTTTTCTTCTTACAGCTGCTGTGGACCTCCGCACGTTCAATGGGACAGCCCCTCAACATCGTGGATCCACAGGCAATTTTTGCGCGGCCCAGACAATTTCGCCGTCCCGGGCCGGCACTTGCTACCCCCACCCCCCTCCCTCCACCGCCGCCTGCAGCGAGCTTTCCCCCACAGCGAGCTCCCAAAGCCGGACTATCGAGGCCTCAGCTTCCCGCTGAGCCCTCTGGGGGGGAGTGTATGGGTAACCCCCACAACAGACTGGGACAAGCAGAGCGCTCAGCTGGAGCAATTAACGTAGCAGCGTGATCTATGGACTGATAACAATATGCTGATGTGCCTTGTAACCTCTTTTATCCTACAGCTCCGGAGCAGAGGCGAATTCCAGCCAGTAATCTTCCTATTGTTATGTGTGACTCTCAAATGCAAATGTCCATACCTACGGCTGTGAATGCATTGTCTGCAGTGGGGTATAAAAACTGCATAGGCTCTGTAACTCTCTCTCTCTCTGACCACTGCTTCTGACTGCACGCATTGCCTTCTGCTGAAGAGAGCCTCTGGGCTTGCTCTGGCGCGCTGCATGGCGCTGGGGTGAGTTCTGTGATGGCGGTATGATTAATAAACTCCCTCAAAAACTCACAGTTCGCCGCTTATTATTCCATGCCGCCACAAGTTCTTGTTTTTAGAGCTATTCATAACCAGGTCCCTAAATACATCACCGAGCTGCTTAAAGTGTACAACCTCACAGTCTTTGAGATCCTCGGATCAACTTTTACTGGCTGTCCCTTGAACCCATTTTAAAACTCGAGGTGATAGACCCTTTCAGGCAGTGGCACCAACATTGTGGAATGCTCTACCACTGTCTTTCCACTCAGTAGACTCTGTTGACGCTTTTAAAAAGCAGCTGAAGACACTTCTGTTTAAACAGGCTTTTTAGTTTGATTATGGATTATGGTTTTTATGTTTTTAATGTCTTTGTACTTGTTTTTAATGCCTTTATTGTTGTATTTGTGATTGTGTGTTTTATTTTATTGTGAAGCACTTTGTGATTCTTTCTGTGAAAAGTGCTATATAAATAAATTTTCCTTACTTACTAAAATGACAAAAGTGTCTTGTGTAGGTGACAATGGCTAGCAGCTCCCGTCTTGTCACACAGTATCGCCGTTGTGCAGAAGGTGAGATGGTGGCTGGCATATGAGATGACTCTCTCCTCCCCCCACTAGACCTGGGACAGTATTGCACCAATGCTGTGACTGGAGGCATCAGTGTCAAGGATGTAGATACTGGTTGTTGCTGGATGGGAGAGAATGGGGCAAGCAGTTAGTCTTTGTTTGAGCTGCATAAAGACATCCTGCTGTGGGTCCCCCCCAATGGAATTCTGCTGACTTTTTGGGAAGGTTGTGGAGGGGGCTGGAAAGCTCTGCAAAACCAGGAACAAATCGGCGGTAGTAATTGCACAGTCCCAGAAAGGCTTGCAGTTGCTGGGTATTTGGGGGTGCTGCCATTTCTGAACGTCCCTGATTAATTCTGGGTTGGGACTTATTCCTTCTCCACTGACTGCATGCCCCAAGAAAAGGACTCTGTCTTTTAACAGCTGGCATGTTTTAGGTTTTAACTTTAGGCCGTTGTTGTGAAAGTGTTCAAAGATTTCAGACAAATTTTGCAAGTTTTCCTCAACCCCTCTGCCCAGGATCATTATATTGTCGTGGATCTGGCCTACAAAAATCTCCTATGGAAACTCTTTGCTCCCAATTTCTAGCATCACTTCTAATTGGCCCAGGGCAGTCAGTGTGCTTCCAACCCCAGCATTACGAAGACAAATTTTGCTTAAAGGCTTCTGTGGCTTTTTTGGGAGTATGTTGTAAAACACCTCTGATATCACTGTGGCATCTACCTTAGTATCCACAACAGCTTGTACAGGTAGGCCATTCACTGTAATTTCAATTTGCAAACTAAACCCTCTCTTCATTGTACATCCTACCTGCGGGGTGGGGGGCTGGTCCTCAGTGACTGTGGGCTTCCACAAAACCTCAGAATTATTTGCAGTGAAGATGTTCTTATGGCAGGTTGGGCTGGGTGACCTTGAACACTCATACCCCAGTCCTCACAATGAAAGCAGGTGGTATTTGGTTAGGTTGGGCTTGGCGCTCTCCCCTTTGGACTTTGAGGGGTAGGTTGACCTTGCTGGCTGTCCTTCTCCACTCCTCTGACCATATACTCTGTCACTGTACGATAAAGAGAGATTTATGAATGCCCCGCACCTGCAGTCGGTGGCTACGGGCTGTAGGTGCTCTAACTTTAGATGCAGCTTCTCCACTTTATCCATCAGCAAATCAAATTGCTCCTCAGTAACGTACCTTGGGCTCTGCAGATGCCTGGAGGTAAGGAAAACTTCATCTGGGGGATCATTCTCCTCATCAGCCCAGGAGATCCACCTAGTTTTTTCACCCTTTAGCTCAATATCACAGCCCAGAGTTGCTTTAAAATTATGTTCATGGGCTTCAGCAAATTTTTGTGCCTTGGCCAGTGATTGTGGGTCCATGTTCATTACTTCATAGGCTACTTTTTTCAGTCCCTTCAAAAAGACATCAGTAGCCAGCTGGTCCTGCAGCATCAACTCTGTTCCAGGGTATGCCAGGCTGACAAGGCATTGCACCTTTTCTGCAAATTCTGCCACAGATTCTTTTCCTTGTTGCAGCTTTCCTAGCTTTCTGCGGACTGTGGTGGAGGGATCTCCAAACTGTTGAGTGAGTTGCTCTTTAAGAAGAGTGTAGTCTTCCCGAATATGTTCAGGAAGGGAGCACACATAGTGAAATGCAACTCCTCTGAGACACTCATGAAGCCTGTTGACACGTTCTCCACCAGTCCATTCATACTTGCAAGCCTGGCACTCAAAAGGTATCAGAAAGGACTCTCAGTCCTCTTTACCTTGATATGTTGCTAGTTTAACTTTTGTCTCATGAAGATGGCTTTGAAGCAAAATGTTGTGACTATTATTACTGTCATGACTTGTGTATTGTTCGTCTGGGGCTGTCACGCCGCGCCATTCATCAACGGCGCCACCTGCTCACGCACCTGACAATCATCAGCGGCGAGGGATAAAGGCCGTCTCGCCCGGAGGCTCGGCCTGAAGCCGTCAGACTTCGTCCCTCACCGTTGTGAGCATACTTCCCTTCAGCGTCACCATTTTGGTAAGAAGATCGCTTACCTCTTTTCTTCAGTCTTCTCCCCTGTGCACAGGTGGATTCCCCAGCGGCGGACATCTCCACTCCATCGCCCAATCCTCGCTGCTGTACGGAGCTCTCCAGGTGGCTGTCTTCCGGGCTTCGCCCCCTTGTTGTGCCAGCTGTCCTGACCCACCAAGTAAGTCCTTCTCTCGCCATAAATTCCTCCTGTGTTGGTGTATGCCCGTCACCCTCTCCCTGTGCTCTCTCCATAGGGTTGCTCGGCTGTACGGTCACCTGCCTCTGTGCCTGGAGCAGACACCATCACCAACACATTTACATCCCGCAGACACGCACTCATTCACTCCTGCTGTTAATAAACTCTTTGAACTACTCTAAGCCTGTGTGTGTGCGTCTCCTGAGCCGTGCGTTATGTCAGTACGGCTTCAGCAGAGCGGCTCGGCGGACGGCGGGCTCGCACACCGGTTTTCCACTCTCGAGGCTAGAGTGGATCAAATAGCTTATCAACAACAGGTGATCTTTAATCAATTATTGAATTTAACTAACCGGTTGGGCCGCTTGGATCCTCAACAGCCGTTCCCCCCGGCTCGTCAGGGTGGCGCGGCTCCTGCTGTTCCAGCGGCCGTCCAGCCGGCTCCAGTGGCACCGGTTCGGCTCACACCGATTCCGACCCCCGCCCGCTTTAGCGGTAAGCTCGGCGGAGCGCGGGGGTTCATTATGCAGTGTGAGTCCGTGTTCCACCGTGTGCCCGGAGATTTTCCCTCGGATCACAGTCGGATTGGTTACATAGGGAATCTTCTGGAGGGGCGTGCGTTAACTTGGACCTACGCCGTAATGGCGAGGCCCAGTTATGCCACCCTCACCTATGACCAGTTCGTGAGGCGCTTTCTGGAGGTCTTTGACCATTCTCAAACCGAGACGGTCCAGGTCGATCGGCTCCTCGCTCTCCAGCAGGGAGGCCGGTCGGCAGCGGACTACTCGGTCGACTTCCGGGTAGCGGCGGAGGAATTGGGCTGGGAGGAACGCTCCCTCTGTGGCCTGTTCCTCCGCAGCCTCAATAGTGATCTGAGGGATGAACTGGCTGGACGGGATATCCCTGGGACGCTAGCGGAGCTGACATCCTTAGCGATAAGTTTGGATAACAGGCTGCGCGAGCGCTCCTCGGGGCGGAAGTCTTCTTCTTCTCGCCCTCGTGGAGTCTCGCCGCACCTGTTCCAAGCTCGCCCCCTGGCGGCGCCGCCAGCATTGTGCCCCGAGGAGTCGGAGCCGATGGTGACGGGCTGGACCAAGCTTTCCCCTGCGGAGAAACAACGCCGCCGTGAGTTGGGCCTCTGCATGTATTGCGGAGGTGACCAACACACTGTGGAGCGTTGCCCGCGGAAAGCCAGTCGGCGGGGTCCGCGAATCGCTGTAGGGAGCCTCGCGGGTCCCAACCGGTTAGACTCTCTCACTCAATTAAAGCTGCCCATCCGTTTTTGCCACAATCCCACTGGGCACCTCACCCACGCACTGGTGGATTCGGGCGCAGAGGGCAGCTTCATTTCACAAGGCCTGGCAACCCGATTGGGCATCCGCTGTCAGGCATTAAAACACCCCATCTCCCTGGTCCATCTCTCCCGTGCCTCCCTTGGGAGAGTTTCTCACCAAACCATGCCTGTCCCAGTCATCATCTCAGGGAACCACCGGGAGGAGATGGTATTTTACGTCCTGCCCAACTCTGTGTCGCCCGTCATCCTGGGGTATCCCTGGCTACGCCTCCACAACCCTGTCCTGGACTGGAGGTCCGCTGGGGTATCGGCATGGAGTACCTTCTGTATGGGCACCTGCCTTCAGTCCGCTGCCTGCTCCCCGTCCGCGGCTCCCCCTGTGGCGGATACAGCACCTCCGGACCTGTCACTGGTGCCTCCAGAATTTCACGACCTGGGTATGGTATTTAGCAAATCGAAAGCTATGTCTCTTCCCCCGCATCGACCATATGACTGTGCCATCAACCTCCGCCAGGGGGCTCCCCTGCCATCTGGTCGGCTCTACAGCCTGTCGGCACCGGAGAAGGAGACCATGAATACATACCTGAAGGAATCTCTGAGCGCTGGGATTATTCGCCCATCGTCGTCACCCGTGGGGGCAGGGTTTTTCTTTGTCGGGAAGAAGGACGGATCCCTCCGCCCCTGCATAGACTACCGAGCGCTGAATGACATCACTGAGAGGGACCGTTACACCCTGCCCCTCATGGACACTGCCTTTCACTCCCTCCAGGGGGCGACCTGGTTTACCAAGCTGGATTTACGCAGCGCTTACCACCTCGTCCGGATCCGGGAGGGAGATGAATGGAAGACAGCCTTCCGTACCCCGAACGGCCACTTTGAGTATCTCGTCATGCCGTTCGGGCTGACCAACGCTCCTGCCGTCTTTCAGCGCCTCATTAATGACGTCCTCCGGGATTTCATCGGCCTTTTTGTGTTCGTCTACCTGGATGACATCCTTATCTTCTCCAGGTCCAGGGACGAGCACCAGGTCCATGTGAGGCGGGTCCTCCAAAGACTGCTGGAGAATCGTCTGTACGTGAAGGCTGAGAAATGCGAATTCTACGCTAGGACCACATCCTTCCTGGGATTCATCATCGCTCAAGATCAGGTGCTCCCAGACCCAGAGAAGGTGAAGGCGGTGGTGGAGTGGCCTACTCCCGCATCCCGGAAGCAGGTGCAACAGTTTGTTGGCTTCGCCAATTTTTACCGCCGCTTTGTCCCAAATTTCAGCTCGATCGTCGGACCGCTGACCCGCCTCACGTCCCCGAAGGTCCCGTTCCGGTGGACTGAAGAGGTCGCTGCTGCCTTTAGGGCGCTGAAGGCGGAGTTCTCCTCCTCCCGGGTCCTTCGCCAGGTCGACCCCGCGCTGCAGTGCATTGTGGAGGTGGACGCATCGGACACGGGAGTGGGAGCAGTGTTATCCCAGCGGTCACCTGACGATGGCGCCAAACGGCCGTGCGCCTTCTTCTCCCGGCGCCTGTCCCCGGCGGAGAGGAACTACGATGTGGGGGACAGAGAGCTCCTGGCCATTAAACTCGCCTTACAGGAGTGGCGCCACTGGCTAGAGGGGGCGGACCTGCCGTTTGTGGTCCTGACGGACCACAAGAACTTAGAGTATTTACGATCTGCCAAGCGCCTGAATGCCCGCCAGGCGCGCTGGTCTTTGTTCTTCGCCAGGTTCCGCTTCTCGATCACCTTCAGGCCGGGCTCCAAAAACGGCCTGCCTGACGCCCTCTCTAGGCAGTTCACCCCCGTGGAGGCTGAGGAGACGCCCCACACTATCCTGCCCAGGTCGTGCGTCCTCGGTGCCATCTCTTGGGACATTGAAGACAAGATCCGGAAGGCGCAGGAGGTGGAACCTGATCCTGGCGGCGGACCGGAGGGAAGACTGTTCGTCCCATCTGCGGTCCGAGGAGAGGTCATCCACTGGCTCCACACCTCCCGGCTCACCTGTCATCCCGGCACCTCTCGGATGATCAGCCTCCTCCAGCGGTCCTTTTGGTGGCCAGGCCTGCGGAGGGATGCAGCCCGCTACGCCCGGGCTTGCCCAATCTGTGCCACCAGCAAGTCGGGAAATGCCCCCCCAGCGGGTCTGCTCCAGCCTCTGCCCGTCCCCGGCAGGCCCTGGTCGCACATCGCACTGGACTTCGTCACCGGACTCCCCGTTTCCAACTCCTTTGACACCGTCCTGACCATTGTGGACCGTTTCTCCAAGGCGGCGCACTTCGTTCCCCTGCGAGGTCTCCCTACTGCCCTGGAGACGGCGGGCCTCCTCGTCCAACACGTGGTCAGGCTGCACGGGATTCCGGTGGACGTGGTCTCGGACCGGGGCCCCCAATTTTCATCCGAGGTTTGGAGATCCTTTTGTAACGCCATCGGAGCCAAGGTGAGCCTCTCCTCCGGCCATCACCCCCAGTCTAACGGGCAGTGTGAGAGGACCAATCAGGAGCTGGAGGCTGCGCTCCGCTGTGTTACTAGATCCAAGCCGACGTCCTGGAGCAACCATCTCGCCTGGGTGGAGTATGCCCACAACACCGCCCGCTCTTCTGCAACGGGGATGTCCCCCTTCAAGGCGTCCCTGGGTTACGACCCCCCGCTGTTTCCAGCGCAGGAGAACGAGGTGACTGTCCCCTCCGTTAGGGCGCACCTTAGGCAGTTCCGCTCCACCTGGGCTGCCGCGCGTCATGCGCTTTTACGCACAGCGGAGCGCAACAGGACCGTGGCGGACCGGCACAGAAGACCTGCCCCGGCGTACAGAGTTGGGCAACTCGTGTATGTGTCTACCCAGGACGTCACATTAAAAGGCGAGAGGAGGAAGCTGGCACAGCGTTTCATGGGTCCCTTTCCCATCACCCGGATCATCAACCCGGTGGCTGTGCGCGTGGCTATTCCCCCCTCCCTCCGCATCCATTCCACTTTTCATGTGTCGAAGGTGAAACTGGCAGTCACTGACCCCCTTTGCCCTCCTCCTGCAGCGCAACCCGCGCCCCGGATGATTGGTGGCCATCCGGCCTGGTCCGTCTCCTCCATCCTGGACTCTCGGCGCCGAGGTCGTGGGTTGCAATACTTGGTGGACTGGGAGGGCTATGGGCCCGAGCATCGACAATGGGTGCCCCCGTCGTTTGTGTTGGACCCATCGCTCATCGCGGACTTCCACCGAGCGCACCCGGATAAGCCATCGCCAGGAGGCGCTGCTAGAGGGGGGAGTACTGTCACGCCGCGCCATTCATCAACGGCGCCACCTGCTCACGCACCTGACAATCATCAGCGGCGAGGGATAAAGGCCGTCTCGCCCGGAGGCTCGGCCTGAAGCCGTCAGACTTCGTCCCTCACCGTTGTGAGCATACTTCCCTTCAGCGTCACCATTTTGGTAAGAAGATCGCTTACCTCTTTTCTTCAGTCTTCTCCCCTGTGCACAGGTGGATTCCCCAGCGGCGGACATCTCCACTCCATCGCCCAATCCTCGCTGCTGTACGGAGCTCTCCAGGTGGCTGTCTTCCGGGCTTCGCCCCCTTGTTGTGCCAGCTGTCCTGACCCACCAAGTAAGTCCTTCTCTCGCCATAAATTCCTCCTGTGTTGGTGTATGCCCGTCACCCTCTCCCTGTGCTCTCTCCATAGGGTTGCTCGGCTGTACGGTCACCTGCCTCTGTGCCTGGAGCAGACACCATCACCAACACATTTACATCCCGCAGACACGCACTCATTCACTCCTGCTGTTAATAAACTCTTTGAACTACTCTAAGCCTGTGTGTGTGCGTCTCCTGAGCCGTGCGTTATGTCAGGGGCCATACGCACAGTGGCAGCACATTGATGCAGTCGTTCACCTTTGCATCTCACAGCTGGCTCATGCATACTTAAAGCACTGGTAGGAACAGTGTTGTGTGACCTCTGCCGAATAACTTCCAATTCTGTAGCAAATGGTGTGTCTACATTAATATTTGGCTTATCAGACATATCTTGAATTAATGGGGGGGGGAGGCATATTTGCATGATGAGTTGGATAGCTTGGCATTGCAGGGATAGCTCTAATTGTCACCCCTCGCACTGACGTCACATGCTGTAAAATTGGAGTAAAAAGCTGTTGAAACTGCTGGGCTTGATAGTCCAATAGTGTTTTTAACCAAGCTGGTGGCCCCACTTCTGGAACTAATGCTGCAGCCCCAAGTAATTTCTCATTTTCTTCCATTGTCTTTTTTTGTAAATTTTATTTTAAGAAAAGTTGTGGAGTTGCCATTAATTTACACAGCTTTAGACACAGTTTGTAATGTTCTTTTGTTCCACTTTCACTTTTTCTGTAATGTTGGCAACTTATTTTTAACTTGCGCATCCTTTACTTGCAGCCAGCCAGCTTGTTTGCACATTTCTTTCAACCTCCAGCTATGATTTTGCAATGTTGCTCCACCAGCTATAAGCATACAGTGGGACCAGTGACAGTTAATTCCCTTATCTCCATACTTTTTTGTCTTTATAACAGGCTCTACCTCCTTCTTGCTAAACTTATCCGACATGTGGAGGCTCTCTCTTACTTTTTTTACACTGGTCTCATAAAATCCCACCTTCTGACACCAGTTGTTAGCAACTCGGCTAACAAGGGAGCTCTGATATCGTGCAGCTGAAGGACTCAGGACACAGAATATGCTGTTTCAATAATGCAGACTGTCATACACGTTGCTGACACTCTGGCTCTAATGTAGACAGGCTTTGAGAGGCCACACCGGAGCAGTGAGTGATCGTGGCAACAACATAACAGGACGAGGCAGGAACCATAAAATGTCTGTCACCTAAAAGGCTCCGGGTGAAACCAACTGCCTCTTAACAATATGCTGAAGTCCTTGGTTAACAAGCTACTAACAAACAGGCCCAGCAACATGGCATGTGGATATAAATAACAATAAAGCAAAGATGTTAACAGCATTACAATATGTTCCTGAAGATAAAAAGCTACACCTCCACAAAACTTATTTCTATCTTTCCTGTATAGCCTATATCCTGTTATAGCCAGTTCAGAATCATTAATACTTGGATCAAGATGTGTTTCAGACAAAGCCATATTATGGACCTTTTTGAATAACATGTGCCAGCAATTTCATCAGTCTTATTCTTAGACTACATACATAGCTATATTCAGTCCCTTTTCAGATAGACTTGATAACAATGAAGCATTATTGATCTTATCAATCATAGAAAATTAAAACCAAATAACAAACAAAAATTAAAAATCTAAAAAAACTAAAATGTATTCCGCTTAGGGCTCCCTAAGAAGATATAACCACATTATTGCTTCTGGGCAGAATGATTAGTTTGTCATACTTCTGAATGGCTTTTTCTCCCCTGTCCTGGGCAGCTTTCAGCGTTGGCCATAGTTCTGTCCTCTTCTGCAATAAAGCCTCAGAAAAATCCTCATTTATATATATGTTTGTATTCTTGAGTTTGTTTGTTTTTTTAATGTACAGAGGATCCTCTGTTTTTCTTTAAAATGCAACAACTTCACCATAATCTTCCTTGGTCTCCCTCCTTCTTGATATTGACCAATTCTGTGGGCTCGCTCAAGTTCCATGTTCATGCCATGCAAACTCAGGACACTAGTAAGCATGTGACATATCTTGTTCTCCATTTCCGTACAGTTCTCTCCTTTGTCATCTGAAATCCCATGGCATATCTTTGCCATACTGTGCAAAGAATATGTTTGGAATGATTTTCAACAGATATCAGTTAAGATTTAACAGTGGCCCAGAGAACTTACCAAAATACAAAAGCCAAAACACAAATACAAAAGTCATAGCACAAATACAAAAGCATGCTAATGTTAGTGTCAATGCTAACTGTGGCTGCACAACTGGTACATGGATGATCAGTAATCTGCATAAGGCATAAGGCAAATCTTAGAAAGAGTTGTTGCTACACAATTATTTGACCACCTGCAGGGAAATGGTTTACTTGAAGAGTTTCAATCTGGGTTTAGAATTCATCATAGTACTGAAACAGCATTAGCGAAGGTCACTAACGACCTCCTCATTGTATCTGATAATGGACTAGTTTCTGTACTTGTCCTTTTAGACCTTAGTGCAGCTTTTGATACTATCGATCATCATATTCTACTTGATAGATTAGAACACTATGTTGGACTTAATGGAACTTCGTTGCAGTGGTTTAGATCTTATTTATCTGATAGGTTCCAGTTTGTTCATGTAAATAATGAGTTTTCTTTCAACTCAAAGCTTAGTCATTGAGTTCCACAGGGATCTGTGCTAGGCCCTACTCTTTTTAGTTTATATATGCTTCTGTTAGGCAACATTATTAGAAAGCACTGTATACATTTTCATTGTTATGCAGATGACACACAATTATACCTGTCAATGAAGCCAGATGATAGTAATCAATTAGCCAAGTTAGAAGCCTGTCTTAAGGAAATCAAAGCTTGGATGACTTGTAATTTCCTGCTATTAAATTCAGATAAGACTGAAGTCATTCTTGTTGGTCCAAAAAACCTTAGAAATTCCTTTCCAAATCAAACTTTCAGTTTGGATGCAGTTACTCTTTCTCTTAATAGCTCTGTGAGGAACCTTGGAGTTATTTTTGATCAGGATTTGTCCTTCAATTCACATATTAAATTTGTTTCTAAGACTGCCTTCTATCATTTGCGTAATATTGCCAAGATTAGGAGCATCTTGTCTCAGAGTGATGCTGAGAAGCTGATCCACGCTTTTGTTAGCTCGAGATTAGATTATTGTAATTCTTTATTATCAGGCTGTCCTAAAACATCTTTAAAAAGTCTTCAGCTGATCCAAAATGCTGCAGCAAGAGTTTTAACAGGTACTAGAAAGAGAGATCATATCTCTCCGGTTCTGGCCTCCCTTCATTGGCTTCCCATAGAATTTAGAATTAAGTTTAAAATCCTTCTTCTTACTTACAAAGCTCTAAACAATCAGGCTCCTTTTTATTTAAAAGATCTGATACTACCGTATTATCCTAACAGAGCACTATGCTCCCAAAATGCAGGATTACTTGTAATACCTAGAATCTCCAAAAGTACAATGAGAGGCAGAGCCTTCAGTTATCAAGCTCCTCTCCTGTGGAATCAGCTGCCAATCTGGATTCGGGAGTCAGACTCGATCTCTGTTTTTAAGAATAGGGCTAAAACCTACCTTTTTGATATAGCCTACAATTAAGGAGGGACCATGTGTTTTTGAACCCTCCTTTAGTTATGCTGCTAATAGGTTTAGTCAGCCGGGGGACCTCCAGTAATGCACTGGGCCTCACTCCTTTCCTCACTATGAAATATTTTTTTTTTTGCTGGTCATTAACATTTGTTTGTTCTCTCCCATAGATTGAGTCCCCATCGTGTTGTTTGCTCTCTACATGTCTGTTCTTTTCTTCTTCTCTATCCCCTCACCCCCCAGCTAGTCGCAGCAGATGACTGCCCCTCCCTGAGCCTGGTTCTGCTGGAGGTTTCTTCCTGTTAAAAGGGAGTTTTTCCTCTCCACCGTCGCCAAGTGCTTGCTCACAGGGGATCACCTGATTGCTGGGGTCTTTCTGCAACTGTGGGGGTCCCCCCCTACAGTTGATGGTGCTATGAGATGACTGTTGTTGTGAAATGGCGCTATATAAATAAAGTTGAATTGAATTGAATTGAATAAGCTAAACTACTTCAGTCAGTGTACATGCATGTGCAACATGTTTACATCATGAAAAATATATTCAGTGTACAACTGAACAGATATAGTTTTCAGTGACATGCAGATTTTTATTAAGTACTTGGTCATGTCTTCAGTACATAAATGCTTAAACAATATTTTTTCTTTGATGCTGGGAACGATTCTTGTTCCGGGTACCGATCCTGGCAGTCACACTAACGTTAATGCTAATATTAGCAGGCTGTGGAAGATGAAAGCAAACGAGACAGCGAGCTGGATGACACTCAAACTTTATTCAACTTCCAACAATAAAAACAGAAAAAACTTCTCCCGGGGTCTCTGGGCACCTCCTTCTATACCACTTTATTTCTGCCCCATAAGACCCATGGAGCCAAAGACAATACACACAGTACACAGAGCCTGTCTGGCATATTAACATTAAAGAACACGAACCCCGCTTCTCACTCCCTCTCCCGCTCTAGCGAACTCCAGTGTCTCCTGACTCCCCGGGGTGCGGCCAATCCTTTCTGTTACATCTGAGACCCCCTGGTGCCACTTCCTCCTTCAGTCCTCTATTCCACCTCCCCCCTGACTTCCGACTCTGGGTGGAGAACCCCCCACTCAGTGCCACCACACAGCCCTCTCCCCCGAACACCCAGAAAGGGGACTAACTCCCCGGTCCCTTGTGCTTGAGCCGGCACCCAAAGCAGCTGTAGCGGGGTCTGCTGGTTAGGTCGAAGGCCCTCCTGGTGAGGTGTGGCATGTTGGTCTGTGGAGGGGAAGAGAGTGGGGGGGAAACAGGTTAGCTACGAGAGTGAAGTTCTCTACCAGGGGAACACCAACTTGCAGAACCACCGTCGGTGGGTGTCCACACCGGGGAGCTTGGGCAAACACCACCTGCTTGTCTGCCAACACATAAGCGGGCTTCAGCATGTCAATGCAGACGGTCTCCTTATGCCCCCCCCCCAAGTCTAACACAAAATGCTTTGCCCCAGTTTCCAGCACTCTGAACGGTCCATTGTATGGTGGCTGCAGCGGGGTTCTGTGTGCATCGTGCCTGACAAAAATGAACTTGGCGCTCTGTAAGCTCTTTGGGACGAAGGTGTGGGGAAAACAGTGGTTGGCCGGGCCCGGCATGCTAGCAGCCTCTGTACTGTAAAAAAAATTGCGTGAGCAGGTCGGTCCCGGGTGCCGGGTTTTCCAGTAAAAATTCCCCGGGGATCTGCAGCGGCTGACAAAAAACGAGTTGTGCGGGGAAGGCTGCCAGATCCTCCTTAGGCTCGGAGCGCAACCCTAATAGGACCAAAGGCAGACGGTCAGCCCAATTTGCATCCGTGAGTGAAGCTCTGAGCGCTGCTTTAAACAACCTATGAAAATGTTTGCGTAATCTGTTAGCCTGGGGGTTATACGTGGTGGTGTGATGGATTTTGACCCCAAGGCTCTTGGCCATCGTGAACCAGACTTCCGAAACGAATTGTGGACCCCTGTCGGAAGTGATGTCCAACAGAGATCCGAACCGTGCAACCCAAGCTGACAAAAAAGCACAAGCCACATCCGCGGACATGGTGGAAGCCAGCGGGACCACTTCAGGCCAATGTGTGGTGCAGTCCATGATTGTCAAAAGGTGCATGAACCCTTGCGACGGTGGGAGGGGGCCCACCAAATCCATGCGGATGTGGTCGAACCTCTAGGCTGGGATTTGGAATGGCTTGAGGGGGGCTTTGATGTGTTTGTGTACTTTGGCCTGCTGGCACGCGACACACGCTGCAGCCCATGCTTTCACATCCCTGCGTAAGTGAGACAAGCAAATTTTGCCCCCACCAGTTTAATCGAGGTGCGCATGCCAGGATGTGAAAGAGAGTGGACTGACTCAAAAAATGCGGTGGTGCCAAGAGCTCGGAACCACCGAGCGTGGGCGACCAGTGGAGACGTCGCCGAGCAAGGGTGAGCACCCTTCTTGCACCAACCTGCTCTCCTATTTTAACACCGTAGGCACGGACTGGAGTGCGCAAATGTCCGCGTCCCCGGTTTGCTCCGCAGCCATGGTGGGGAAATCTATTTCCATGTAGATTGGGGAGACAAACATGCGCGACAGGCAGTCAGCCACAACATTAAGCTTACCGGCTATGTGTTGAATGTCAGTCGTGAACTCTGAGATTGTGGCCAAATGCTGTTGCTGCTGGGCCGACCACGGTTTCAAGACTTTGGACATTGCGTACATTAGCAGCTTATGATCAATGAACATGGTGAACTCGCACCCTTCTAGCCAAAACTGGAAGTGGCGCGTCGTCAGGTGGAGGGCCAACAACTCTCAAATGTTCTGTATTTGCGTTCAATGTCATGCAAAGTACGGCTGAAAAATGCAAGCTGCTGCCATGAACCAGAGACGTACTGCTCCACCACTGCTCCTATGGCAACATCAGACACGTCCGTGGTGAGTGATATCCACGCTGACAGGGCAGAGAGGGCTAGCAAGGTGGCGTTAGTGAGCACTGTTTTGGGGTCTGTGAAAGCCTGGACTCGCTTGGGGGTCCAGTCGATGTTTTCCGGGGGCTTCTTTTTTTTTGAGCATGGCGTACAACGGCTGCAGCAGCTGGGCTGTCCGCGGGAGGAAAGGGTTATAAAAGTTGACCATTCCCAAAAATTCCTGCAGGGCCCTCGCGGTCTGTGGATATGGAAAATCCGACACGGCACACACCTTATCAGGCAGCGGAATCGCGGCCTTCAGCGAAATGCGGTGACCCAAAAAATCAATCACTGGCACACCAAACTGGCACTTCGCCGGGTTAACAATAAGCCCGTGTGCTTCCAACCTCTGGAAAACTAGTTTGAGATGGGCAAGGTGCGCCTCCTCGGACGCATTAGCCACCAAAATGTCATCTAAGTAGACAAAAATGAAAGGCAGGTCACGAAGCACCGTGTCCATCATTCTTTGGAAGGTTTGCGCCGCACCCTTTAACCCAAACAGCATGCATAAAAAATAAAAAAAAAAGCCAAAAGGAGTTATTACCGCTGTTTTGGGAATGTCCTCTGCATGCACCGGGACCTGGTGTTAACTGTGGTCCAGATCCACTTTTAAAAAAACATGCATCCCGGCAAGATGCACGGAAAAATCCTGGATGTGTGGGATGGGATACCAATCGTGTTCCGTGGCATTGTTCAGTGCCAGAAATCGCCGCATGGTGGCCATGACCCATCGGCCTTGGGCACCATGTGTAGCGGGGATGCCCACGGGCAGTTGGAGCACCTAACAATGCCCAGCTGCTCTAATTTGGTGAACTCCTTGTGTGTGCTGGCTAGTTTAACCACGTCCAGGCGTCGAAGTCGTGTGAACACTGGTGGGCCTTTTGTGGTTTTGAAATGTTCGACCCCATGTTTGGTTACTGTAGCAGAAAAAGTCGGGACCATGAGTGCTGGGAACTGTGAAAGTAAATGCTGGTGCTTACCCCCTGGAGCAATAACATTAGCCAGTGTTGTTGGTCCAGCTCCCAGAGCTGTGCAGGGCAAGGAGGAAAAAAGACAGTGTCCACTAAATGTCTGTTGGCAACATCGACTAACAACCCTTAAGCATATAAAAAATCTGTGCCTAAAATGGGGACAGAACATGCAACTACCACAAAATCCCACTGGTAATTATGTCCGTGCAAGCATACCGTCAGCGTCCGTTCACCAAACGTCCTGATGTTGAATCTATTGGCGGCCGTGAGCTTGGGACCGCTGCCTCCTGCCGACCTGTTTGCACTGACCGGCAGGATGAGGCTCTTCTGGGAGCTGGAGTCCACCAAGAAACATCTACCCAAATGTGTGTCTGTGATGAAAATCAGCTTGTTCCTGTCACCAGCAGTCGCAGCTACTACTGACTGCTAGCTGTGCTGTCTTCCCAGCTTCTTAAATTGGCACGGCAGCAGACAGCATTGGGCATTCGAGTCGAAACGGCGGTGATAGAAACAGAGCGTCCCATTCCTGCATCTCTTGGCGTCCGTCCCAGCCACCAGCAACAGCTCCTCAACCTTGCTGGAGTCCTTCATGGATGCCAGTGTCATTGTGAGCATGTTGAGATCTGTGGTCCCTCGGATGATGCGGTCCACTTCCTGCGCCAGAGCGCATTAGTCCTTGGTTACCAGCAGCGGTGACTTGGCCAGGATCGCCCTCGCTGTAGCAGGTAGGTTCCCAAGGAAGAGGTGGGCAAACAGGAAGGATTCATGTTTCTTCCCCATCAACCCTAACATGCTCTCCATCAGCTCCACAGCTGATGTGTCACCTAACTCTGAGCATGTTAGGAGTCTCTTTGCTCTCTCACTGTCCGGCAGGGTATAATGCTGAAGTAGCATTTGCTTGAGTGTTTCATATTTCCCCTGGGCCGGCGGCTCCTGGAGCAGGCTTGTCACTTGCTGCGTGGCGAGCACATCAGGCACAGCGACCACGTGGTAAATTTGGTGTCATCCGTTGTGATCCCGCGGAGTGCAAATTGGGCTTCCACATGTAGGAACCAAGCAGTCAGATTGTGAAGCCAGAAGTCTGGTAGCTTGGCTGTGACAGCACATGCCGCGCTGGTGTTCTCCCTCTGGGATGTCTCCGGGGCGGTGCTCAGCTCGTTCTCCATTACACATCTTAGGGTCACCAATGTGGAAGATGAAAGCAAATGAGACAGCAAGCTGGACGGCACTCGAACTTTATTCATCTTCCAACAATAAAAAAAGAAAAGCTTCTCCCGGGGTCTCTGCGCACCTCCTTTTATACCATTTTATTTCTGCCCCATGGGACCCAGGGAGCCAAAGACAATACACACAGTACACAGAGCCTGTCTGGCACATTAACATTACAGAACATGAACCCTGCTTCTCACTCCCTCTGTCGCTCTAGTGAACTCCGGTGTCTCCTGACTCCTCGGGGTGCAGCCAGTTGTTTCTGTTACATCTGAGACCCCCGGTGCAACTTCCTCCTTCAGTCCTCTCTTCCATCTCCCCCCCGACTTCTGACTCTGGGTGGAGAACCCCCCACTCAGTGCCACCACAAGGTTAACATTAGCACTAACATTAGTTAGCATCAATACTAATGTTATCATGACAATATTAGCAATGCTAATGTTATGAAGCTCTTTCATCGGTTATCATGCTAATATTACTGCTACCATTAGCATTGGTGCTAACATTAGCATGCTTTTGTATTTGTGTTGTGGCTTTTTGTATTTGTGTTTTGGTTTTGTACAAAAAAACCAAAAAGAATTTGATCAAAATAAAAGCAGAAGACATCCCTGTCCCTGGGGAAATCCCCAATTTGGTTTTCTTTGTATTTGTGTTGTGGCTTTTTTTTTTGTGTTTGTGTTTTTGTTTTTCCCCTCATGGATCGTCACCTTATTGTGGTGGGGGGTTTTGCATGCCCTAGTGATCCCAGGAGCTATGTTGTCCGGGGCATTTTGGCTCTGGTAGGGTCACCCAAGACAAACTGGTCCTGGGTGAAGTGCCAGACTAAGAACGATCCAACAGACTCTCATGATAAATATTAGAACAAGGATTCAGTGTACCCCACCCGGTATGGGGTTACCAGGGCCCCACCCTGGAGCCAGGCCTGGGGGAGGGGCTCGATGGCTAGCATCTGGTGGCCGGGTTTCCGCCCATGAGACACAGCCGGGCATAGCACGAAGGAGTTACATGGGTCCACACTCCAGTGGGCTCACCACCTGCAGGAGGGATCATGGGGGTCCGGTGCTATGTGGATCAGGTGGCAGTCAAAGGTGGAGACCTTGGCGGTCTGATCCTAAGCTTCCAAAACTGGCTTGTGGGATGTGGAATGTCACCTCTCTGGTGGGGAAGGAGCCTGAGTTGGTGCATGAGGTCGAGAGATACTGGCTCGATATAGTGGGCCTCACCTCAACACACAGCTCTGGTTCTGGAACCAGTCTCCTGGACAGGGGCTGGAGCTTGGCCTACTCTGGAGTTGCCCTGGGCAAAAGGCGACGAGCAGCGGAGGGTATTCTTGTATCCCTCCACCTTGCTGCCTCTATATTGGAGTTTTCTCCGGTGGATGAAAGGGTTGTTTCCCTGCGTCTTTGGGTTGGGAAATGGGTCCTGACCATCATTTGTGCCTATGCACCAAGTGATGGTTCAGAGTACCCACCCTTTTTGGAGTCTCTGACTAGGATGCTGGAGAGTGCTCCTCTTGGAGACTTCTTTGTCCTACTGGGGGACTTCAATGCACACGTGGGCAATGACAGTGAAACCTGGAGGGGTTGATTGGGAGAAACGGCCTGCCCGATCTGAACCTGAGTGGTCTTCAGTTATTGGACTTCTGTGCTAACCACAGTTTGTCCATAACAAACACCATGTTCAAGCATAAAGGTGTCCATATGTGCACCTGGCACCAGGACACCTTAGGTCGCAGGTCGATGATCGATTTTGTTATTGTGTCATCAGACCTGCGACCATATGTCTTGGACACTCGGGTTAAAGAGAGGTGTAGAGCTGTCAACTGATCACCAGCTGGTGTTGAGTTGGATCTGATGGCAGGGGAGAATGCCTTTCAGACCTGGTATACCCAAATGTATAGTGAGGGTGTGCTGGGAACGTCTGGCTGAGGCCCCTGTCCGGGAGGTCTTCAACTCCCACCTCCGGAAGAACTTCAACCACATTCCGAGGGAGTCTGGAGACATGGAGTCTGAATGGGCCATGTTCTCCACCTCCATTGTTGAAGCGGTGGCCAAGAGCTGCAGCCACAAGGTCATTGGGGCATCTCGTGGTGGCAACTCCCGAACCAAGTGGTGGACACCAGTGGTGAGGGGGGCCATTAAGCTGAAGAAGGAACCTATCAACCTTGGTTGGCTTGTGGGACTCCCGAAACAGCTGAGGTGTATCGGCAGGACAAGCGGAGTGCAGCTCAGGTGTTTGCTGAAGCAAAAACTCGGGTATGGGAGGAGTTCGGTGAGGCCATGGAACAAGACTTTTGGTTGGACTCAAAGAGATTCTGGCAAACTGTCCGGCGGCTCAGGAGGGGGAAGCAGCTCCCTGTCCACACTGTGTATGGTGCGGATGAGGTGTTATTGACTTCGACTGGGGATATCTTCGAGTCGTGGAAGGAACACTTCGAAGATCTCGTCAATCCCACTGATATGCCTTCCACAGAGGAAGCAGGGCCTGCAACAAGGAAGATGACTTGCCTATCACTGGGGCTGAGGTCGCCAAGGTGGTTAAAAAAACTCTTTGGTGGCCGGGCCCCGGGGGTGAATAAGATTCGCCCTGAGTACCTCAAGGCCCTGGATGTTGTAGGGCTGTCATGGTTGACACGCCTCTGCAACATTGCGTGGAGGTCATGGGCAGTGCCTTTGGCATGATAAACCAGGGTGGTGGTTCCTCTCTTCAAAAAAGGGGACCAGAAGGTGTGCTTCAACTTTAGAGGGATAACACTCCTCAGCCTCCCTGGGAAGGTCTATGCCAAGGTACTGGAGAGGAGAGTCCAGCCGTTGGTCAAACCTCAGATTCAGGAGGATCAATGTGGTTTTTGTTCTGGCCGTGGCACATCGGACCAGCTCTTTACCCTCTCAAGAATCTTTGAGGGTTCGTGGGAGTTTGCCCAACCAGTTTACATGTGTTTTGTGGACTTGGAGAAGGCATTCGACCGTGTCCCTCGTAGTTTTGTGTGCTTTGGGAGTATGGGGTATCGGGCTTGTTGTTACAAGCTATTCGGTCTCTGTACGACCGTTGTGAGAGTTTGGTTCGTATTGCCAACACTTGGTCGGACTCATTCCCAGTGAGAGTTGGACTTCGCCAGGGCTGCCCTTTGTCAAGATCCTGTTCACAATTTTTATGGACACGATTTCTAGGCGCAGCCAGGGAACGGAGGGTGTCATTCTTGGTGACCACAGGATCTCATCTCTGTTGTTTGCGGATGATGTTGTCCTGCTGGTTTCATCCAGCAATGACCTACAGTTCTTACTGGGACGGTTTGCCACTGAGTGTGAACCAGCTGGGAAATAGAATCAGTACCTCCAAGTCCGAGTCCATAGTCCTCAGCTGGTAAAAGGCGGACTGTCCTCTCCGGGTTGGGGACAGACTCCTACCACAAGTGGAGGAGTTTAAGTATCTTGGGGTCTTATTCACGAGTGAGGGGAGAATGGAGTGAGAGATTGACAGACTGATCGGAGCAGCATCTGCAGCGATGCGGATGTTGTACCGGTCTGTTGTGGTGAAGAGGGAGCTTAGCTCTAAGGCAAAGCTGTCGATTTACCAGTCAATCTACGTTCCCACCCTCACCTATGGTCACAAACTTTGGGTAATGACCAAAAGAACTAGAATGCGGATACAGGCGGCTGAAATTAGCTTTCTTTGTAGGATCGCTGGACTCACCCTCAGAGATAGGGTGAGGAGCTCAGTCATCCGGGAGAGGCTCAGAGTAGAACCGCTGCTCCTCCACATTGAAAGGAGCCAGGTGACGTGGTATGGGCATCTGATCAGGATGCCTCCTGGACGCCTCCCTTTGAGGTGTTTTGGGCACGTCCCACTGGGAGGAGACCCTGGGGCAGACCTGGGACTCACTGGAGAGACTATGTCTCCCAGCTGGTCTGGGAACACCTTGGTATTCTCTCTGAAAAGCTGGAGCAGGTGGCTAGGGAGAGGGAAGTCTGGGCTTCTCTGCTTGAGCTGCTGCCTCCGCAACCCGGACCTCCGATGGATGGATGGATGGTGTTTTGGTTTTGTACTTTGGTGAGCTCTCTGGGCCACCATAATCTTAACTGATATCTGTTTGTATAGAAAATCATCCCAAATGTGTTCTTTACACAGTATGGCAATGATGTGTGAGCCTCAATGGGCTTTTTAATAGTTCTTGTAAATTGTTTTAAGTTGCTTATGCAATGTTTGTACAGTTCTAATGGCCATACAGGGTGTCCATAAAGTCTCTTAACTTTAACAAATTTATTACAAAAGCAAATGAATAGAAAAATCTGTGGAAATTATTACAAAATGAGGAGTAGATATTGAAGTTTTTTGCCTCATTTAATACACCTCTATATGGGCACCATTAGTTGCATGAAGCACATCAAGATGGTACTTGATTTCTTGCCATGTTTTCTCTAGGATAGCCTCATCAATGGTGGCAATGGCATCAGAGATCTTTTGCTTCAGGTCCTTGATGTCCCGTATCTTTATTCGATACACAATATCTTTAACATAAGTATTTTGTTTCAATAAACCACGACGCACATTGCGCCTTTTCTTGAGAAGTAGCCATTTTAGGGGGTTATTTAACGGAACCTATTTCATCAACAGGGTACCTGAAATACACAAACGCAATGTGATTAAAACTTTGATAACCACTAAGTACAAAGAACAAAACTGATTAATATCTCATCAATTACTTTTGTAATTTTTTTTAAATTGTAAAGAGACTTTGTGGACACCCTGTATATTGCATCAAAGTGTAACATACTGTAATTTGGACAAGAATCTGAGAATTGCAATAACTGTATTGCAAAACTGGTTAGTAATCACAATGAGTTTTGTCAGTTTTGTCCCACCCAGTTTATTATTGCAGTTCTGGGTTTTATTGAAAAACTGGTTGTAATGGTGTACACTACAACGTTTGGACTGACGTTTACCAACGTTTTGAAAATCAGAGACATGAGTCCAGATGTTGGTGAAATTACATGTGGGAGCAGAAGTTTTTTTAATTCAGCGCACATCAACTTTTACAAATGCTTGCAAGTGTTTGCCAGCATTGCACTCATTTTCTGTTAGCGGAAGCAAACTTTTGCTAACTTTGTCTAGTGTATGTGCATAGGTTGCCAACTTAGTTCAACTTAACCAAATGAATACTCAATGTAGGTCAGCATCAGATGACGCTCATATACAGGTCTGCGTTTGTTGAGACTTCCTGGCATGCTGAACCTCCTTTTTAACTGTACATCTCTCTGTCTCCTTTCTTGGGCAAACACTTTGTTAGTTTCATTGGATAATTTTAAATTTGTAATTATTCCTGCTTGGACTGCTCAGACTTTTTTGAGAGAGAGAGAGGGGGGGGGGGGAATGGCCTACATGAGGTACTGTAAGTCCTACATTTTCACTGAAGCACAAAAAAGTTTAAAGAGTTGTGTCTAAAAACATCTGCTTCCACCAGCATTTTAGTCAACGTTTGCCAATGGAGCCCAACTTAGGCTGACTTAAGCTAACTCTGCACAACTTAGCCCAGTGCTCAGGAATTTTTACAAACTGAGCGCAACTTTCATCAATGTTTATTTTCATATGTCGGCAAATTTTCAGCATGTTTAAATTTTTCAGTGAACACGATGTTTGACAGCGTTTGCCAATGAACACCAACTATCATCAACTTTTACCGTTTGCCAGCACAGCCAGACATTTGCCAAAATTTCAGTAAACATTGGTCCAAACATTGCAGTGTGAATCTAACTTAACAGCACTCAAAGATTGCTAAAGGATCTCATCAACCCCCCGATGATCATACACCAGCCTTTCAATGAACACCAATTTTTTTCACCCTGAATGTAGAGGTGGCTGAGAGATCAGTAAGGAATTGCTGAGTTCAATGAAAGACCAATAGAGTTCATTGAAAGATTGCTAAGAGATCACTGGGAGATCACTGGAGATTGATGAGATTGTTGAGGGCTCATTGAGAAATTGTTGAGAGATCACTTCCCTTTGATGACTGTTTTGGAATAAGTCAAAACTTTTGAGGACCCTGGAGATCTTCAGTGATCTTCATGGTCCACTGAAGATCATCACTACAATCTATTGGGTTCATCCTTAGGCCAAGGACCACCTTTGGTGAAAATTTCATCCAAATTCATCCTTTAGTTTTTGCGTAATCCTGCTGACAGACAAACCAACAAACATGAAAACATTATCTCTTTGGCAGAGGTAATTAATCAAGCAGATCATAGTCATCTCATAATTCAGTAATAAAAATAATAATAATGCATCATATTTACATAGCACTTTTCAAGGACACTCAAAGATGCTTTACAATGGACGCATTATTCAGTGAAAGTAATTAACTAAACACAAACAGCTGTCACAACCGTGAAAAGACTTGACAGCCAGAAGTCACAAATTGCACTGTCAAAATAAAAGCACAAAACATAATGGACAAAAAAATCAAGACTAAATACAAATACAGAAAAAGAGAAAAAACGCAAAAACCAGCGCGTGGCACAGACCCTCGCTCGGCATCATTACAGTGCCCCTCCCTTAAGGGTTGGAACCTAGGCACCCCACTGTAACAAGGGAAGATATTACCCCCCCCCCCCCAGAAGAAATGACTACCAAAAACAGACCCCGGGAGGGTGGGGGGGGGGGATCAAGGCCTGGAGGGAGAGACACAAATCCAACAAAACAAACAAACATGAACACAAAAACAAAAAAAGCTAAAAAAAAAAATCAAGCAAAACAAGTTAAACAATGGATCAGTTCAGGTGGCCTCCCGGAGTCTCAGCTCCTCCCGACCATCATGTGGAAAAGGTCGGGCAGCTTACCAGGTCTCCAAAGCCACCAAAATGGATGAATGAGTCCATTGGGTGGTCCTCTAGGACTCCGAAGCCACCCAAGCAACAGAGAAGGCTCGGGCGGTCTCCCCACTTCCCTTGGCCAGCAGGTCACGGAGCACCGCACACCTCCTCCTGGAGGTGGCAGCTGGAACCAGTGCTCACCGCAGACCCCCGGACCCAGATGATGGGCATCCGATGAGGAAGATGGCCGGGGGAGAAAAACGACAGGCCCAGATAAGGACCAAAGATCTGCTGCAGCCTTGGGCATAGGTGCCACAATCTCGGTGACCCCGGACTGGGGTGAAGCAGCACCCTCGGTGGCCCTGGACTGAGGCATTGCAGCACCCTCGGTGGCCCCAGACTGAGGCGTAGTGGCACCCTCGGTGGCCCCGGGCTGAGGTGTAGCGGCACCCTCAGTGGCTCCGGACTGAGGTGTAGCAGCACCCTCGGTGGCCCCAGACTGAGGCGTTGCAGCACCCTCAGTGGTCCCGGACTGGGACGCAGCCTCCATGACAACCTCGGCCGGAGGAGCTGGACCCACAAAGACCTCAGGCGGCAGACTCGAACCAACAGAGTCCTCTGGTGTAGCTGGACAATTCTCGGTGACCCTGAGAGAAGACTCAGATAGAAGAGGAACAGGGTCAGGGTCAGGGTCACTGTGGCAGTGGAACCCGGTGAGGCGGGCTCAGGTGCAGCTAATGGTTGCACCCAGCTCTCCCCCCCAAGAGCCAGGCAAGATCTCTCCAATGCAGAAGCAACAAAACCAAGGGAGAGTACTTGCCTGAGCACAAGTTCCACTGTCGTCCAGGACTCCGTCAATCCAGATGACTATGTCTTGGGACTAGCCCTCTGGATGTCCAGTTCGGAGTCTGCTGCAGCAACCCCAACAGCAGGCATGATGGTCACTGCAGTCCCGGAACCCCCTGGCAGTGTGACCCACGCAGGTGGCTCGCCCGGAGTGGCGACAGGAGATCCGCTTCCTGCTGGAGCTGAATTCTGCACGGTTGAAGCCCGGGGACGCTTCCTCGTCGACTCAGGCTCTGGATTGCAGACAGCCCACTTCCTCTGTCCGGACCATGGCTGCGGGGCTGAAACCAGGTTTTCCAGGGCTGCAGGCTCCTCCTCCGTCCGGCGGCTTAATCCCGGAACCGGCGGACACTCGGGGGGGTATTGAAGGAGACACAGAGAGAGCAGGTAAAGTTTTTGTGGCTGCAGCAGATGGTGAGGGCTCAGTGGACTGCACTAACTGAGTCTCATCCCCGGGAATCAGCCAAGGTAATTCATTAGATGGTGATTTAGAGTGAAAAAGCACTTGCCTGTTCTCCCAGGGTACGGTGGTTCCTGCTGCAGCAGACCCAGTTTTTTCCCTCTCCGTGACTGCTGTGATCGTGGGCCCCTCTTGAGAACATGTAGGAGCCATCCCTGCAGACATGGTGATGGGCGGAACTGGGGGAAAATCAGCTGGGCTCTCAGCAGTGAGAGATGGCACTGTAAAGGAAGGGAAAATAGCTGCGATGACCCATGGAGAGGGAGCTGATGAGACAGCCGGTGAGGAAACCCTCGAGGCTGAAGCTGCTGTAGTTCCTTTCTGACATGGTGATGATAAAGCTGCTGGCTGAGAGACAGAGGAATTCTTCCGACGGCCCGTGGCTGGGTAATAAAAGGGAAGTTGCGGCGACTGGACCCAGTGACTCTCCTTCATCCGCTTTGGTGCACCCGAGTCACGGGAAGGAGTAGAGGTCTGCGTCGGGAGGCGACGTCTATGGGTTGGAGACGAGCCTATCGCTAACTCCGGCAATCACTGCTGGAGACCGGAGACGGTAGACAGCAGTTCAGCAAACTTGAAATAATTACCCAAACCAGGATGCGCCTCCACAATGCCCACTGCTGCCACCACGCTCTCCAGAACCTTCTTCGGGCCACGGGAGGTGAGGGCTTCAGCAACATAACCCCAGATGAACTCAGCTGCCCACTGCTCATCCATGCTGGGATCCCCGGCTGCCATCTTCCTTTTGCGTACTGGGGACATACTGACAGCCTCTCCTTCCAGCCACGAATAAGGTGAGTGAAAGAACAAACAACAAAAAGAAAGAAAAAAGGCAAACCCACTGCTGCTGGCACCTACTGGCAGCAACCTACTGTCATAATTGGCCCTTTCAGGGCAGAAATGAGGCACCAATCACCAGCAGCGAGTTTGTGCATTTAATAAGGAATAAACACAAAATAACAGCCATGAAGGCAACTTCCAAAAAGGCAAAAACAAAGGACCACCAAAGATGATTTACAAATGGCTATTTACAAGCGCCCTGAAGGGTATCTACAGAAAAATACAATAATGAAAAAACCACAAAAGATAACTTACATATAACAGGCGAGGATAAAGACCTAAGCAGAAGAAAGACTGGAATATGACGTGGGGATTCCAGTCAGCACAAGACGAGTTCGCTGCAAGGAATAATCCCCGCAAGCGAGCTTAAATAGTAATACAGGAACTCAAACATGAATCAGGTGTAGAGTGAAAGTGATTAACTAAACGCAAACAGCTGTGCCAACCTGAAAAGACTTGACAGCCGGAAGTCACAAACTGCGCTGTCAAAATAAAAGCACAAAACATAATGGACGAAAAATCAAGACTAAATACAAATACAGAAAAAGAGAAAAACCACAAAGGCCCGAGCGTGGCACAGACCCGGGCTCAGCATCATTACACCATATCATCGCAACATCATCCCACCCCTGCTGTTAACTGAAATTAAAACCTAAATAATGCTGTGTCCTTAAAGGGCCTATATCATGCAAAATCGACTTTTTTGAGCTTTTAAGCATGTTATAATGTTAATTCCTCACCAAAAACACCCCCAAAGTGGTATTTTGCTCCATTCACGCATCTCTGAGTATTCCTCCTCAACCCTGCTCTCTGAGCTGCTGCTCCACCCTGTCCCTGATAATGATTGGGTCCCCTCGTTTATACGTATGAACGTGGGTGAGCCGCCTACTCCAGGAAGTGCCTGTGCTGCCAGCACCGCCCCCAGGCTAACGCACACACCCACTTTCTCAGTGCAGCTAACGGAGCGGTGATCGGCAAAACTCTTTCACTTTAGCATTGACACTGTGAAGAAGTAGTCCCTCTCGCACCTAATCTGCTCAGTGACAACAACTGTTTGCTTTTTTACGTAAGACAATGTCTTCTAAGTGGCGTAAATGTGTCTTTGGCTGTGAGAGATTTAGGAGTTTGTTCAGCCTTCCTAAAGAAGAGCCTACTCGTCAGAAATGGTTGGAGTTTATTATCATCATGAAATGGGCGGCAGCCACAAGAAGGAGAGGCGGAGCTTCAGAGATCGAGGCATCTTACTTCCAGGTTGGAAAAGTAGCTTGCGAAAATAACTCATATTTCATAAGAAATTCATTCTCCAGTGTACCAAATGTAATATACTACCACATACATGCATATAGTTTACTCTGAAAGGCTTAAAATAGCATGATATAGGCCCTTTAAAATTGGGTTCATAGCTTCTTCTCTGATAAGAACATTGCAGAATGAGAAGGAAAAGGAATCTCAGTGAAACCTTGCAGAAAAACAGATTCTTTAGTGGTGATATGACGTTAAACATTAAAAAAGAAACACACAAAAGGGAAATACAACGGCCCTCAAATTTCCAAAGATAACTCTCCTCAAGGTTTTTTTTTTTTTTTGGTTTCTCACCCTTTGTCAGAGAGCAATACATTCTATAATGCATGAAGGTGACAGAACTTCATTCCACAAAGTCGTTTTAGAAGAAACATGCATATTGACATAGGAGAAATGTAATTTTCTTCCTTAGTTTTCCTCTATCTTCCCATTATCCCTGTCAGCCCTTGCTTTTTATTATCTACCAAGATTTGAAACATTCAGCCTGTTTTTGAAGTATACAAGCAGAAAAAAATCCATTGGCAAATACATACTATAAGCTGCACAACAAAGATTTTTGAATGATGCACTTATTAAATGCACAAACGAGCGATCCTTTCATTTGGTATAAATCTGATCTAATAAATGTTTACCCATCACGTCTCAAGGCTTCATTAAAAGATTAATCTGTAGAGCTAAACTAAAGAGAGAAATCTGAAATGATGATGTTACTATAGAATTAACACCTCTCACTGTGTGTTTGAGCATCTTTAATTTTTGAAAACATTAAGCCATTTACTTATATTTAGGTATTTAGCTACACAAGAGACTATCATTTGAGAAAAATATTCCTTTGAGCAAGTAGATAGCTCAGCTTCTTTGTTTTAAAACTAAATAATCAAATTAAATATGCATATTATTTGCATCTCAAATACTGTGCTGGGTAAAGGCCTCACCTCAAACAATTACATAATGCATAGTGATTGCATACTGTATATAACATATATTGTATATTTATCTAGCATAGGGCTAGCAGGCCTAGCATAGGGCGGCCTGCAAGCGGTCCTCCGGTCCTCCTCAGCAGCGAGGAGACTGGGTGGGTGACGGTGAGAAGGAAGCCTAGTCGCAAAGCCCCGGTTAACTACCAACCTGTTCATGTTTCTAATCGTTTTTCCCCGCTCAGCGACACACCTGCTGAGGAAAAAACTCTGATCATTGGCGACTCTGTAGTCAGAAACGTGAACCTAGAGACTCCAGCGGCCATAGTCAAATGCATTCCTGGGGCCAGAGCAGGCAACATCGAGTCAAATTTGAAAATGCTGGCTAAAAGTAACTATAAATACTTCACAACTGATATCCACGCCGGCGATAATGACATCCGACTCCGGCAGTTGGAAGTCTCAAAACTTAACGTGGAATCGGTGTGTGACTTTGCCAAAACAATCTCTGGCTCTGTAGTATCCTCTGGGGCCCTCCCCAGTCTGACCAGTGATGACATGTTTAGCAGCTTGTCATCCTTCAACTGCTGACTGTCTGTGTGGTGTCCTGCAAACAGTCTGGGCTACATAGATAATTGGAGCTCAATTTGGGGAGAACCTGGTCTTATTAGACGAGATGGCGTCCATCCCACTTTGGATGGTGCGTCTCTTTTATCTAACAATCTGGCATCATTTTGTCCAAATTTCAAAAACCTTGACTACTCAGAACTGGGACCAGGAAGCAGAGTCGCAGTCTTACTTCACCTCTCTGCAGCTCCTCTTCATCCGCCACCCCTCAACTTAGCCCCTGTCTTCCCCATCACAGAATCATTGTCTGCTCCCTCTAAAGTAAATAAAAATATAATGTATAAGAATCCCAAAGTGATTAAACAAAAAGTTGGTAAAACTCAAATTAAACATGAAGCCTTTAATTTGAATGGTTTGACCTCTGTTCCTCCTCATAATTTAAAAATTAAATGCGGTTTGTTAAATATTAGGTCTCTAACTCCCAAGTCTCTGCTAGTCCATGATCTGTTAATTGATCATCAGATTGATTTAATATCCCTTACAGAGACTTGGTTTGGACAAGAGGATTATGTTGGTTTAAATGAATAAAGTCCCTCTGGTTATTTAAACTGTCAAAATCCCAGAAGTTCTGTTCGTGGAGGAGGAGTGGCAACAATTTACCATTCCAAATTACTAGTTAATGTAAAGCAAAAAACACATTATTATTCCTTTGAGGTCCTGGTCCTCAGTATTGGGCATTTTAGCAAGTTTAGGCTAAACCCAATTTTATTTGCCATAGTTTATCGTCCTCCATCAACCTACTCAGAGTTTTTATCCGAATTTGCCGAATTCTTAGCTCATTTAGTGCTGAAATCTGATAGAATAATTATAGTAGGGGTCTTTAATATACATGTAGATGTAGATAGTGATTGCCTTAATATGGCATTTAATTCAATATTAGACTCAATGGGGTTTTCTCAGAAAGTAGGAAATTCTACCGATTATCTCCACCAGACGTTGGACCTTGTTCTGACATATGGCATAGAAATAGAAAATCTGGATGTGTCTCCTCATAACCCTGTACTGTCAGACCATTATCTGTTAACCTTTGATTTTACTATTTCTGACTAGTTGGCTCCTAAAGAAAAATATTACTACAGTAGATGCCTCTCAGATGATATTGTTACCAAATTTATGCAGATTGTTTCCTCTCTGCCATGTGTCAAAACAACGGAAATAGGCTATAGACAGCTTGCTCCTTCTGCAATTGATAACATGGTAGATAGTGTTACAGCTTCTCTGCATCAGACTCTAGACATGGTGGCCCCTTTAAAAAATAAAAAAGTCTAATCAGAGATTTCTAACTCCTTGGTTCAACACAGAAACTCGTAGCTTAAAACAGAAGACTCATCAATTAGAAAGAAAATGGCGCTCCACTAATATAGATGGAATCTTTTTAGCTTGGAGAAGTCATCTTTTAATTTATAAAAAATCTCTTAGAAAAGCTAGAACAAGTTATTATTCTGCATTAATAGAAGACAACAAAAATAATCCCAGGTTTCTTTTCAGCACTGTAGCCTGGCTGACAAAGAGTCAGGACTCTGTCAATCCTAGCATTCCCTTAGAGCTTGCTAGTCAGGACTGTATGAACTTTTTCAATAATAAAATTTCATTTATCAGAGATAAAATCAATCAGATTCTTCCCACCGTTAACTTAAATACTGTAACTACTGCAACTCCTTCAATTGATATCTTTTTGGATGAGTTTACTCCAATTGACCTTTTACAGATAGACAAAATCATTTCCTCGTCTAAGCTTTCAACTTGTCTTTTAGACCCTATTCCTACCAGGTTATTTAAAGAAGTCTTCCCACTTATTGCTAGCTTTATTCTTCAAATAATCAATTCTTCATTAACTTTAGGCCATGTACCGCAGGCTTTTAAAATGGCTGTAATTAAACTCTTACTTAAAAAGCCAACACTGGATCCAGGAGTTTTAACTAACTATAGACCAATCTCTAATCTCCCTTTGATTTCAAAAATCTTAGAAAGAGTTGTTGCTACGCAATTATTTGACCACCTGCAGGGAAATGGTTTACTTGAAGAGTTTCAATCTGGGTTTAGAATTCATCATAGTACTGAAACAGCCTTGGTGAAGGTCACTAATGACCTCCTTATCACATCTGATAATGGATTTGTTTCTGTTCTTGTCCTTTTAGACCTTAGTGCAGCTTTTGATACTATCGATCGTAATGTTCCACTTGATAGATTAGAACACTATGTTGGACTTAATGGAACTTTGTTGCAGTGGTTTAGATCTTATTTATCTGATAGGTTCCAGTTTGTTCATGTCAGTAATGAGTTTTCTTTCAACTCAAAGCTCAGTCATGAAGTTCCACAGGGATCTGTGCTAGGCCCTACTCTTTTTAGCTTATATATATGCTTCCGTTAGGCAACATTATTAGAAAGCACTGTATACATTTTCATTGTTATGCAGATGGCGCACAATTATACCTGTCAATGAAGCCAGATGATAGTAATCAATCAGCCAAGTTAGAAGCCTGTCTTAAGGAAATCAAAGCTTGGATGACTTGCAATTTCCTGCTATTAAATTCAGATAAGACTGAAGTCATTCTTGTTGGTCCAAAAAACCTTAGAAACACCTTTCCAAATCAAACTTTCAGTTTGGATGCGGTTACTCTTTCTCTTAATAGCTCTGTGAGGAACCTTGGAGTTATTTTTGATCAAGATCTGTTTTTCAATTCACATTTTAAATTCGTTTCTAAGACTGCTTTCTATCATTTGCGTAATATTGCCAAGATTAGGAACATCTTGTCTCTGAGTGATGCTGAGAAACTGATCCACACTTTTGTTAGCTCTAGATTAGATTATTGTAACTCTTTATTATCAGGTTGTCCTAAAACATCTTTAAAAAGTCTTCAGTTGATCCAAAATGCTGCAGCAAGAGTTTTAACAGGTACTAGAAAGACAGATCATATCTCTCTGGTTCTGGCCTCTCTTCATTGGTTTCCCATAGAGTTCAGAATTAAGTTTAAAATCCTTCTTCTTACTTAGAAAGCTCTAAACAGTCAGGCCCCTTTTTATTTAAAAGATCTGATACTACCGTATTATCCTAACAGAGCACTACGCTCCCAAAATACTGGATTACTTGTAATACCTAGAATCTCCAAAAGTACAATGGGAGGCAGAGCCTTCAGTTATCAAGCTCCTCTCCTGTGGAACCAGCTGCCAATCTGGATTCGGGAGTCAGACTTGATCTCCATTTTTAAGAATAGGGTTAAAACCTTCCTTTTTTGATATAGCCTACAATAAGCCACTTTCGCATCTCGGCTCGTGGAAAGCATCATGGGATCGCCGATACCAAACAAACCATCAAAAATGGCGGTGGTTGATCTAAATTTGAATGAAAAATGCTCTATCGATACATTTAAGTTATGGAAAGTGGCTGATCTACGAGCATATTGTATGTGTAGGGGTCTTCCCGGTTGTACCTGCAAACGCAAGGATGAACTCGTTGTGCTTGCATTCGCGGCCACATTGCGGAAATTGCCAGTAGTGTTGTCTATGGCCGAGGAATCCGAGTAGATTCAATGTGACTATACCAGCTTGTTGACGTTTGAAGTGGAGGGTGAAATGCTGACAATTCCCGACCCCTTGGAACTTAAGGAAGGCTGGGAGATGGAAATCAATGCTTTGTCAAAATGGGCCCCTGTATGTATGCTGACATAGCAGATTTTTTGTTATCAAAGGACCAAGCTCCCTTGCTTGCGAGACTCCGAAATGACTACAAAGAAGGTAAGTGAGTGGTTTGACAGCTCAACTTTGGTTTTGTCATTTTGAGTAAATTTCACTACAAGGCATAGCCTGCTTACTTAGATCTATAGGTCGATACTACTGTAGTTTAAGTACCACACGTTTTCAATGATTTGCAATTTTATTTTATACCAGCGTACTTATCAATTGCCTTAATTACAAGTGTGTGTAGATCAAGCTTCATTATCAATATACAAAGAAATATATCCTAGATCCAGGCCTGCCTGTCCGTACCTACTACTTCAGGGTTAAGACTCGTGCAGGTCTAAATATGACATCCATCCATCTTCTTCTGCTTTTCGGGTCGTGTGTGTGTGTGTGGGGGGGGGGGGGGCTGGAGCCTATCCCAGCATCTTTGGGCGAGAGGCAGGGTACACCCTGGACAGATCGCCAGTCCATCGCAGGGCCAACACAGAGAGACAGACAACCACCCCCCCTCACAGTCATACCTAAGGACAATTTAGAATCCCCAGTTTGATGCCAATTAACCTAACTTGCATGTTTTTGACATACATTTTATAAAATAATATAATTGCCATTATCTATCACCAGACTTGCGTCAGCTAAGGCCTATTTTTAATAACAAAAAATAATAAAAGTAGACCATTATGACTCTATAGGGCTAATATTATAAATAGGTTTATTTTTTATACATGTAGACTATAATATTATGTTTTTATTTTGCAGGAAAAGCATTCAACTATTTTGCATCACAAAATTTGTGGATACAGGAAGTATTTTATCATCCAATATCCCCTGAGTCCAAGTTGTGTCTGCTGCTGAGCGAATGTGTTCCATCCCAGAATGTGCACAACATCAAACACAAGCTGCACGGTGGCGCAGTGGTTTAAGCACTGTGACAGCACAGTTTTACCCTCGGCCGGGGGACCGCGGGGATCGTGGGTTCGATCCCAGCCCCCGACCAACAGTGAGCTGTGTGGAGTTTGCATGTTCTCCCCGTGTTGCGCGGGTTTACTCCGGGATTTCTCCGGTTTCCTCCCGTATACCAAAAACATGTAGGTTTAGGGCGCTCGCGCACGCAGCGACCAGCAGCCGGTGGCTTGTCACCAAACTGCAAACCAAATCTACCTACGGGTACAAATAAGTAACAAAAAAAAAAAAAAAAAAAAAAAAAAAAAAAAAAAGCTGTGGTCCTGCTTTTGCAAGAAGACTGGGACGATACATAGTGCCTGCTGCACCTGCTTTGCTGGGTAACTAGATATTTAATAATTACATATAGGCATATATAAATAATACATTCAATTGCATTTGTATTAATCTTTCACTGTGACAGTACTCCAAAAATTTCATGCATCAAGTTAAATAAAGCTTTTAGTGGCTATAATTTTCGGCAGCTGTCACTATATATTATATTCTTAGTATAATTTTTCATTCATTTTTATTTTATTAATTATACTTAAATAGGGTTTACTGTTTTAATGAAGTTTTAAAGTAGATCTAATCCTTTTAAAATGCTGATTATTTCTTTTTTCCTTTTTAGAATAAGTTCAACTTGCAATCACGTTGCGGCCATGCTGTTTAAAGTGGACTACACGTGGAACCATGGACACACCACAGCCAATCTTAAAGCTTGCACCTCACAAACAAACGTTTGGAAAGCGCATAAGCTCAAGTCACTTGAGCCCATGCTTCTGAAAGACTTGGTTTTTGAAAAACCACATTATGTACGCAAGAAGATGCCTGTAGGACCAAGTCAAGCTGCAAGGTCATTGTTTTCCCCACATCGTAAACAAAATGATAAAGTGAGTCTAACCATTGAGGAACTCACAAAGGCATTTTTTTCTTCTTGTACAACTTCTGCAGCCCTCCAGTATGCCTTGCCAGAATCGAGTGCTGCATACCAAGCACATGATGACATAAATGTGGGTAGATTTGAGGAAGTCTCAAGCCTTCCATTATTACCAGCACCACTCCCTGAATTTGCCTCACATTTTGATTCAGCTGATGCACTCTGGCAGCATATGCCTGTATATACTTACACAAGTAAGTAAGTAAGCCTGTATATACTTACACAATGGTCCTCTCCGGCATACAACTAGGAACATACCGGTCGCTATGGAGGGTGAGAATATGTATGGGCACATAATCATACCATGTAGGATAACTAAATAGACGGTTATGCTGTTTCATCCCACCTAGCAACAATGCTCTGCACTGTGTGTGTTTATATATTTACATATTTATTCCATCTAGCTACAATGCTCTGCACTGGGTGTGTTTATATTTATATATCTATATATTTATTCCATCTAGCTACAATGCTCAGCACTGGGTGTGTTTATATTTATATATCTATATATTTATTCCATCTAGCTACATTGCTCCGCACTGTGTGTGTTTATATACTTGCATATTTATTCCACCTAGCTGCAATGCTCCGTACTGTGGGTGTTTATATATTTACATATTTATTCCATCTAACTACAATGCTCTGCACTGTGTTCATATATTCATATATTTAGTCCATCCAGCTACAATGCTCTGCACTGTGTGTCTGTGTGTGTGTGTGTGTATATATATATTTTATAGTAATATGTACATATGTATATTAGCTGCTCTTGCTTGCTTGTTTTTTTTTTTTTTTTTTTTTTTCTTGCCTTCTGATTGTTGCTCTGAGTGTTGCTATCCCTGTGCTGTTGCAATCCTGGAATTTCCCCGTTGTGGGACTAATAAAGGCTTATCTTATCTTATCTTATACACTTGCTGAGGTTGATTTAATAGAATTAGCAACAAAGGACCAGATAGACTGCGAAGAGTGGAAAAAGCAGAGATTGGGGAGAATCACTGCATCAAAGGTGCATCCAGTGCTGACAAAATTTCGGGCTGGCAAGCTGCAGGATTCCAAGTCTCTACTGGATAGTGTGCTAGGCCTGACAACAGTCAATCATGACATTCCTGCATTAAAATATGGCCGACAAAATTAACCCCTTGCTATGGACATATACAGGGAAAGGTCCAAAAAAAAGCATGTGAACTTCAAAGTGGAAAAATGTGGACTCTTTGATTGGTCTTGTGAAGTCCACATTGCTGCCTCTCCAGATGGTTTGGTGTCCTGTGACTGTTGTGGTACGGGTGTCTTGGAGATCAAATGTCCAATCTCTCAGGCAGGAAAAACTGTAGAAGAGCTAAACATAGACTATCTAATGAAGGAAGGGGACACTCTACACCTGAAATCCAGTCATTCTTATTATTCCCAGTTGCAGTATCAGATAGGGGTGACTTGTAGAAAATGGTGTGATTTTGTTGTATACACACACTAAAAATAATAAATATGACATTTCCGTGTCAATTAGGCTAGAACTTGAACAATACACAACACTATTTTATTATGTTATAACATAGACTTATTGCTTTAATTTCCAAGAATTACATCCGTCCGGCTCCTTCAGCTCCATGGGGAATGTATATAATGTGAATGGCGGCGGACATGTGCACGAGTTAGTCCCGAAGTTACAGGCATGTATGCTGCAAGCTCGCTTTTTCCACCGCTCCAGATGATACATGCCATTCCCACACTTAACTACAGCACAATGTGCACCTGGCATGACGACGACTGAGAGCTTGAAGCACTTTAAACGCAATTGTTCAGGTGCAACAGCACTGTCTCTATACAAAATCAGTGCGGCTCCTGGAATGTTTGGTAGTGGTGAACTTTGAACTCACATAGTCCGCACATGCGCACTTGTAATGCGAAAGTCGCTTATTAGGGAGCGGATCATGTGTCTCTGAACCCTCCCTTAGTTATGCTGCTAATAGGTTTAGACAGCCGGGGGACCTCCAATAATGCACTGGGCTTCACTCCTTTCTTCACTCTCAATGAAATATTTTTTTTTTTTTGCTGGTCAATTAACATCTGCTTGTTCTCTCCCATAGATTGAGTCCCCATCGTGCTGTTTGCTCTCTATATGTCTGTTCTTTCATCTTCTCTATCCCCTCACCCCCCAGCCAGTTGCAGCAGATGGCTGCCCCTCCCTAAGCCTGGTTCTGCTGGAGGTTTCTTCCTGTTAAAAGGGAGTTTTTCCTCTCCACCGTCGCCAAGCGCTTGCTCACAGGGGCTCACCTGATTGCTGTGGTTTTTCTGCAACTGTGGGGGTTTCCCCTACAGTTGAAAGTGCTATGAGATGACTGTTGTTGTGAAATGGCGCTATATACACTACCGTTCAAAAGTTTGGGGTCACCCAGACAATTATTTTGTGTTTTCCATGAAAAGTCACACTTATTTACCACCATGAGTTGTAAAATGAATAGAAAATATAGCCAAGACATTGACAAGGTTAGAAATAATGATTTGTATTTGAAATAATATTTTTTTCCTTCAAACTTTGCTTTCGTCAAAGAATCCTCCATTTGCAGCAATTACAGCATTGCAGACCTAACATGATTGCACAAGGGTTTTCTAATCATCCATTAGCCATCTGATGCAATGAGCAAACACATTGTACCATTAGAACACTGGAGTGATAGTTGCTGGAAATGGGCCTCTATACACCTATGTAGATATTGCACCAAAAACCAGACATTTGCAGCTAGAATAGTCATTTACCACATTAGCAATGTATGGAGTGTATTTCTGATTAGTTTAAAGTTATCTTCATTGAAAAAAAGTGCTTTTCTTTCAAAAATAAGGAAATTTCTAAGTGACCCCTAACTTTTGAACGGTAGTGTAAATAAAGTTGAATTGAATTGTCATGATTTATTAGCTTACAGCTCAAGTGTAGAGTGCAACAACAATGGAACAACCACACCAGAGTACACGTTTGAAAATGTTTATTAAACTTCAAGAGAACTCGCACACTGCTACAGAAAATGACACTTGCCAGAGGAAGTGGCCTGTGGGAGAAAGAGACACGAGAGCAGTGAGAGGAGGAATGGAGAACAGGGAGACGGTTGGCCAAATTACCACTTACGTGGGCTGAACAAGAGAACCGGCAGGGACCCCAGCGGGGAGAGACGAACCAGCAGGATGAAGGGGGTCGTGGAAGAGATTGAACCGGTGGTGACTGACCGGCTGGAGAACTGCTGCCGTTTGGTGTGGATGGAGGGGCAGGTGAGTGCATGCAGTCCCCGAAGATGCACCTACACTGATGGCAGCAACCTGAGAACAAAAGAGCACAACACAGGTGAGTACAAAACTTCACCAAACACTGAGAACAATACTAGTTACTTGACTACTGCGAGACAGTATACCCAGATGAGCCAGCACTAAGGCACTGACGAGGTGGTCCTAATAAGCGCTGGCAGAGCAGAGGTGGCAGGAGTGTCCAATCTCTCAGGTGTGTAGATTACCAGGAGCAGGGATAACGGGAAGGAGGGGGCGCACACTCACCAGACCATGACAATATTTGCTATTCTGTCCTGGTTATGACATTTCACTGTATCCTAATAGAGTGGAATTGGTCATGCGTTAGGTTAGTAAGTCCCAGCTAATGTCTATAAAGTGTGCACAGTGAGTCAGTCAAGTCTGTCTACAACTGTCGGGTTGATCAGCACCAGAGAACAGAGCAGGGCCCTGGATGTTAAGAGAATGGGGAAGGTGGTCAAATCTGGTGAAGCTGGATGAACTGTGATAGGTGCTGTAACCAGCTAAGAGGGCAGTCTACAATTGTTGATCCTACCCAGCTGCTGCGACTGTGCTCATCCTCTGCGTGTTGCAGAAATGTATACCTGCAGGAGTGACAGTTGCTTGCACAACCCTCCTGCTCCTTACTTATTGTGCAGGTTTTTCTCTCTGAAAGCCCCATGGAGAGGGACACATGATGACTGAGGCAGATGGAGGATACCTCTGGAACCCTCTAGCCATGAATCTCCACGTAGGTGGCTCAGGTGTGATGGTCGTCTTGTAGTATCTGCCAGAGTGGTAAAGCAGCCCATTTTGGGGACAGCACTGCTTTCCCTGGAAGGGGAGGGGAAGGGAAAAGGTTTCCTAAAGAAAGCTCATGCCACCTTAATTCTGCTTGTTAACTGCAGTGAGATGAATATCTAGCTTAGTGGTTGAACAAGCAAAAGAAGACACTGTAGGGACAAGACAGCTGTCGACATAGCAGTTTGGAATGTTCTGACCCGCCGGGATAACCCAAACAACCTTGAACAACATACAGCCATATTAGCCAAAAAACTCAGTCATTATAACATTGATATAGCAGCACTCTGTGAAACATGGCTTCTTGCTTGTCTAAGCTCAAAAAATGTGGATCTAAATACAGTTTCTTTGGAAGTGGATACTCAGCAAATGAACCAAGATAGCTGGAAGTCGACTTTGCAGTTCACATCCATCATCTGAAACTTACTGACAAACTTCGCCAAAGTGTTAATGATAGGCTTATATTCATGTGCTTGAAAGTGAATTAAAGTTATACATTGCCATCATTAGCGCTTATGCTCCAACCATGGCCTACTCAGATGAAGCCAAGGATGAATTCTACAAACAGCTAGATAACCTCATCAAATCTGTACCTAACCCTAACAATCTCTTCCTACTAGGTGACTTTTAACCCCTTGAACTCTGTGAATTCCGCAGACGGTCACGTCTCTGCATCTTAGTGCGTCTCAGTGCATACTGAAAAAAAAAAGCTGTATTTCCGGTCTTCCAGTACAGACACAGCCTTGTTACAACCTGAGAAAAAAAGCTGTGTAATATATTCATTTTTTGTGGAATTTTTACAAAATTTTGGCCTGAGCTTGAAAACACTTGGTTCTACATTTCTGTTGTGTTTTCCAGCCAGTATCTGACAGCTGTATGTTATTTGCAAGCATTTGTATCTAAAAAAAAAAAAAAACACCCAGGCAAACTTTCTTGTTACTCAGTGGCAGGAGCACTTAGAGAGATTATGACTGTTTTGCCAAAAAATTCAGTGTTTTCTTTTAAATGAGACTAATCCCATGAAGATGCTGCAAAGGGTTGAAGAACAGCTTTTGATTTACTTTGGGCATGTTATTTGTAGGCGTTTTTAGGGAAGTTGAACAGAGTTCAACAGGTTAATGCTTATGTTGGGCCAGACTATATAGCCAAGGACAAGGTTGACATGGTTAGGGACCCAGGAGACAGACGCTGACACAAGTAGATATAAGACAATTATTCTTTATTAAAGTAATGTGTGTTTTGTGAGTGAGTGAGTGAGTGAGTGCGTGGCTGTCTGGTCACTGGAGCTGAGCGTATCCTGCGGCGACCTGGCAACCCTGGAACACACAAGCACAAACAATTACTTATGTTCGCTGGGAAGAGAGACCTGAAGCTTGTGATGCTTACTTGCGGGCGCCACAGAGAAAGTCCTGCTGGCTCCGAGTGCCCATGCGGCGTGGTGCTCGTGGTGCTCGACATAGCAGAGGTGAGGAGGAACTCTGAGGTGGAGGAGATGGCGTCCCGTCAGCTGGGGAGGTTAGTCCGCCGCCAGGGAGGTCCACCTGTGCACAGGGGAAAAGGCTAGGAGAGGATGAGTGCAGTGGTTGCTTACTTGGCTTGGCTTGACGTGATGTCTTGTCCTTGGCTTTGGCTTGAGGTCGTATCCTCGACACATTGCTGGGCAAAGGCGACAGACGACTCCGTGCAGAGCAGTCAGCGGTTCTGGCTTTTAAAGCCCGCTGATTACCACCTACCGGTGTGTGCGCAGCTGATGATGATGATGATGGCCCAGTGGCCGCCATGACAGTACTCCCCCCTCTAGAGGTGCCTCCAGGCACCTGCCCAATCCTACCTGGATGCGCCCGATGGAAATCGCGGATCAGCTGCTTGTCGAGGATCAACGCAGGGCGAATCCAGGAGCGATGCTCAGGACCAAACCCCTCCCAGTCCACCAAATACTGAAGGCCCCGGCCCCGCCGGCGGACATCCAAGATGGCAGTCACCCCCCAAGCCGGATGGCCATCGATCATCCTCAGGGGGGCAGGAGCCGTGGGGGGGTGGGCACAGAGGGTCGGCGATGTACGGCTTGACCTGGGAGATGTGAAAGGTAGGGCAAATGCGCATGGAAGAGGGGAGAGCAAGACGCACAGACACAGGGTTGAAAATACGAGCAATGACATAAGGACCGATGAAGCGCTTGGTCAGCTTGCGCTTCTCGGCCGGCACATTGATGTTACTAGTGGACAACCACACTTTCTGACCCACCTTGTAGTCCAGGGCGGGCCTCCTGTGGCGGTTGGCCACCTGGATGTTACGTTCCGTAGTCCTCAGGAGGGCTCTGTGGATGATGGACCAGATCCGCCTACAGCACCTGGCGTGGACCTGCACAGAAGGAACCGCTACCTCCTTCTCCTCCTCAGGGAACAGTGGTGGATCAAACCCCAGGGACGCCTTGAAAGGGGACATCCCCGTAGCAGAGGACGCCGTGGTGTTATGGGCGTACTCGATCCAAGGTAGAAACGTGCTCCAAGAAGAGGAGCAGGAGGAGATGACACAGAGCAGCGCAGCCTCCAGCTCCTGATTGGCACGCTCGCACTGACCGTTGCTCTGCGGGTGGTACCCAGAGAAGAGACTAGCCGTGGCCCCCAGCACCGTGCAGAACGCCTTCCAGACTTGGGATACAAACTGTGGTCCTCGATCCGATACGATGTCGGCGGGGATTCCATGAAGGCGGACCACATGTTGAACGAGAAGATCCGCCGTCTCCCGCACCGAAGGCAGCCCTCGGAGAGGCACAAAGTGGGCTGCCTTTAAGAAACAGTCCACTATCGTCAAAACTGTCATGAAATGACCAGAGGGGGGCAGGCCGGTTACGAAGTCCATGGCCATGTGGGACCAGGGGCGAGAAGGGATAGGCAAAGGATGCAGAAGACCCGCCGGGGGGGATGATGATGATTTCCCAGTAGCGCACTGGGCGCAGGCCCGGACATAACTGTTGACATCCTTCCTCAACCCTGGCCACCAAAAGGCCCTCTGGAGAAGGTCGGTGGTTCGGCCCACTCCCGGATGGCACGCCAGCTTGGACGCATGGCCCCATTCGATCACCTGACCTCTGACAGAAAGAGGGACGAACAGACGGCCCGGGGGGCCCCCACCCGGATCAGGCTCCGTCTCCTGCGCTCTTCTGACCTTGTCGCGGATCTCCCAAGACAATGCACCCACCACACAAGAGGACGGCAGGATGGTCACCTCCTGCTCTTCAGTGGATTGTGCGTCGAACTGCCTCGAGAGGGCGTCAGGCTTGCCATTCTTGCTCCCCGGCCGGTAGGTGATGGTGAAATTAAACCGGCCGAAGAAGAGAGACCAGCGGGCCTGGCGTGCGTTCAATCGCTTGGCCGTCCTGAGGTACTCAAGGTTACGATGGTCAGTCCAAACGACGAACGGCTGGGAAGCCCCCTCCAACCAGTGTCTCCACTCCTCCAGGGCGAGTTTCACGGCCAGCAGCTCCCTGTCTCCAATGCAGTAATTTCTCTCGGATCTTGCCGTCCACCGGAGAACGCTGGGAGAGAACGGCCCCAACTCCCGAATCCGAGGCGTCCACCTCCACAAGGCACTGCAGCTCCGGGTCCACCTGGGTCAGAACACGGGCCGAAGCGAACTCCTCCTTCAGTTTCTCGAATGCCATGGCAGCCTCCTCACTCCAACGAAAGGGCTCCTTAGGGAACGTGAGAGCAGTCAGGGGGCGGGCGATGTTCCCAAAATTCGACACAAACCAACGGTAGAAATTGGCGAAACCCAGGAACCTCTGTAGCTGTTTCCTGGACGTGGGTGTGGGCCAATCCACCACCGCCTTGACCTTGGCCGGATCGGGAAACACCTGGTTCCGGGCGATAATAAACCCAAGGAAGGAGGTCTTATCAGTGTGAAATTCGCACTTTTCTGCCTTGACGAACAGCTGGTTCTCCAGGAGGCACTGCAGGACCCGTCGCACATGCACTTGGTGCTCCTCCAACGTGGTTGAGAAGATGAGGATGTCATCGAGGTAGACGAACACGAAGGAGTTGAGGAAATCCCAGAGGACGTCATTTATCAGCCGCTGGAACACGGCCGGAGCGTTGGTTAACCCAAACAGCATCACCAGATATTCCAAGTGGCCACTTGGGGTCCGGAAAGCCGTCTTCCATTCATCGCCCTCTCTGATGCGCACCAGGTGATGGGCGTTCCGCAGGTCCAACTTCGTAAACCAGGACGCCCCCTGGAGAGAGTCGAAGGCTGTGTTCATCAAAGGCAATGCATATTTGTCCTTAACTGTGATTTCGTTGAGGCCCCGGAAGTCGATGCAGGGGCGCAGTGAACGATCCTTCTTCCCCACGAAGAAGAATCCTGCACCCACGGCTGAGGACGAAGGACGAATAATTCCGGAAGCCAGAGACTCCTTGATATATGTATCCATGGCCTCGCATTCTGGGGCGGACAGGCTGTAGAGGCGGCTCGCCAGGAGAGGGGCCCCTGCCCTGAGGTTAATCGCACAGTCATAAGGACGGTGTGGGGGAAGGGACAGCACCCGTGACTTGTTGAACACCGCCCCCAGGTTGTGGTAGACTTCTGGCACCTTGGACAGGTCGGGGGTGGCGTCGAAGGAGGAAGCACCGAGACCGAGGGAGCACACGCCGCAGATTGGAGGCAGGCACTCAAACAGAAAGAACTCCACGCTGTAATTCTCCTAGCTTGCCAGTCAAAGGTGGGGTTGTGAAGCCGAAGCCAGGGGTACCCCAGGATGACAGGGGAGGAGGAGATGGGTAAAACCAAGAACCGAATTTCCTCCCGGTGGTTCCCAGAGACTATTATTGACACAGGGGCTGTCTGATGGGAAACAGATGTCAGTGACGTCTTGGACAGCGTGACGAGATTGACAGGAGGGCATAGAGGTTGACAGCTGAGGCTCATCTGGGTTGCCAGGTCT
This sequence comes from Pholidichthys leucotaenia, assembly GCA_020510985.1. NCBI lineage: Eukaryota > Metazoa > Chordata > Actinopteri > Cichliformes > Pholidichthyidae > Pholidichthys > Pholidichthys leucotaenia. Next base: position 369,710,970 of record CM035842.1, on the reverse strand, counting down.
CTGGAGATGAAGTTTTGCCCAGCTCCAGAGTCAACTAAGGCATGTGTGGAATGTTCTTTATGTTTGTGCAGTAGCCTAATGGGGATACGGCAACTAGTGAGGGGCTTCTTCTGTTTCTCGTCCGTGAATCCCCCTACTGTGATCCACGGACCACCCCTTTTCAGCTGGTTCGGACATTCAGTAACCCCATGAGACCCACTGCCACAATAAAAACAAAGGCCCTGATTCCTGCGGCGCTGTCTCTCAGCCGCAGAAACTACCGATTGACCGATGATCTTATCCTCCTGCTCCGGAAGTTCCTCTGAGGAAGGCAGAGCGAGGAGAGGTGACCTAGCGGAGCGAGGCGGGGTTTACTCGAACAGCTGGTTGTCTGACGTTCGGCCGCTCGCTCCCTTAGCCTACTATCCAAGCTGATGGTGAGAGAAATTAATTCCCCTAACCTGTCCGGTTTATTCCGTGCCGCTAGCTCATCTTTCAGCTCAGAGCTAAGACTGCGGAGGAAGATACCACAAAACGCTGGCTCCCCCCACCCAACATCCGCGGCTAATACCCGGAAGTCTATAGCGTAATCGGCAGCAGATCTACTGCCCTGCTGAAGGCTTAGCAGCCGTTCGGTTACCACCGCATCCCGGTCTGTATGATCAGATATTTCCATGAACTCTGCCACAAACTGCTGGTAAGTCAATGCGGGATAATTTGGTTTAGCCATAACTGTGTAAGCCCAGTCTAATGCCCTACCCCCAAGTAGGTTGGCGATATACCCAATTTTGCTTTGGTCAGTGGCAAAGTCCCCTGGGAAGCGGAAAAACACTGACTCACATTGGAGTAAAAAACCTTGTGCTTCCCCGAGCTTTCCGCTAAAGCGGGCGTGGGCTGGCACGGGAGTAAGACGATGTAGATATGGTGGGTTAGCTTGGCTAGTAGGAACGGCTATGGGACCTGGAAATGCCCTGGTCGCCGGGGGGAACGCCTGGTGTCCTTCCAGGCGGTCCAGCCGGCTGTTAACCTGAGTTAATTGATTAAGAATTACTGTCTGCTGGTGTGAAATCATATCTACTCGGGCGCTAAGAGTGTTTAGGCGGCGCAACAGCGCGCTGTCAGCTGGGTCATCTGGACGGAGTCGTACTGACATGGTTAGGGACCCAGGAGACAGACGCTGATACGAGTAAATATAAGACAATTATTCTTTATTAAAGTAATGTGTGTTTTGTGAGTGAGTGAGTGAGTGCGTGGCTGTCTGGTCACTGGAGCTGAGCATATCCTGTGGCGACCTGGCAACCCTGGAACACACAAGCACAAACAATTACTCATGTTTGCTGGGAAGAGAGACCTGAAGCTTGTGATGCTTACTTGCAGGCGCCACAGAGAAAGTCCTGCTGGCTCCGAGTGCCCATGCGGCGTGGTGCTCGTGGTGCTCGACGTAGCGGAGGTGAGGAGGAACTTTGAGGTGGAGGAGATGGCGTCCCGTCAGCTGGGGAGGTTAGTCCGCCGCCAGGGAGGTCCACCTGTGCACAGGGGAAAAGGCTAGGAGAGGATGAGTGCAGTGGTTGCTTACTTGGCTTGGCTTGACGTGATGTCTTGTCCTTGGCTTTGGCTTGAGGTCGTATCCTCGACACATTGCTGGGCAAAGGCGACAGACGACTCCGTGCAGAGCAGTCAGCGGTTCTGGCTTTTAAAGCCCGCTGATTACCACCTGCCGGTGTGTGCGCAGCTGATGATGATGATGACGGCCCAGCGGCCGCCATGACAAAGGTAACTGTATTAATACCAAATTGTAGATTTGGTTTGTGCCCTCTGTATCTCTGTATCTCACTCTCTCACTTGACCACTTGCATAGAGCAGCACTTAGGTTTTGATTAGAGCTGCCTCTGCTGGCGGACTTTATAACTGCAGTTCCAAAAATGGTCAAATGTGATATAAATAAATAATTGATTTTTGAAAATGGACTGGTGGGCCGCAGTGAATGAGGGTGGGGGCCGCATGTGGCCCCTGGGCCACCAGTTGCCCATCCCTGTTCTAGAGGAAGCAGATCTAGATTGATGAACTCAATTAAGGAACCGGCACTCATTACTGAGAAATGGGAACAGCACTTCAATCAGCTTCTCAACCCTAATTCAGCCATCTCCGATGATGCCATTGCTGATATCCCCAAAAGATCAGTGATTGAGGAACTCTACAACATTCCAGCAGTCGCTGAAATCTTGAAGGCAATTCATCAACTCAAGTGTGAATGCACCAGGTGAAGAAGACATCCCTCTAAAAGCATATATAAGTATGGTGGAGATACACTTGTGGCAGAACTACCCTAATTCTACATAAAACTATGGACAGAAGATGAAGTTCCACAAGACTGAAAAGATGTGCTAACCTTTACAAAAACAAAGGTGTCAGATGGGTGTGTAACAACAACTGGGGCATATTGCTTTTTAACATTGCTGGGAAGATGTTTGCTAGAATGATTACCAACTTACTGCCTATCTTGACTGTACCTTTGTGGGAAATCAAGGCAGCTTCAGTTCTGGTAGAGGCACCACAGATACATATATTGTTCGCAGTCACACAAGGTCAAGTACATGGTGTTTACATATCTCATCAAAGCCTTTGACTCAAGAAAGTGTTATGAACTCTGGAAACTTCTCTTGAAAACTGGATTCCCACAGAGAGTAGTCAAGATAATCTACTCCTTCCATGAGGGTATGATGGTGTGTGTATTAGATCTGAAGAATACATCAGATCCATTCTACATGTCAAATAGTATCAAACAGGGGAGTGTTAATCACCACCACCACCTGTCTTGATTGCCTCCCCAGATTATAAAGGGTTTCAGAGAAGACCAGATCATGGCAGGATTGTTATGGTGAAGCTGCTGTAGATAGCTGTCTTTGCCTCTTGCACTTCTGCTTGCCTTTGTGTCTTGCCAAAACCTCTGCTTACCAGCCTCTTGTTTCCATTCTCAGCAAAAGCTGCCAAACCCTCCAGTTTGCCAGTACCTCTCCTTGGTTGTGCACGCTCACCTGCCAATGCCTCCCTGGCTCAGTGATCTGGACATCTAACCTGGTTTGTCTCCACACCTGGAGATCAATGCAAGCCTCTGAATCACTGATAATCAAATAACTTATATCAGTCACAGACTTCCTGCCCTACCTGGACTCCATATGATCCTAGAAACCTGGAAAAGGAAATAAATCATACTCATCTTAATCCTACCAAGACCTGAAATAACAAGACTCTCTGATTAAAGAAATACATTACTGAACTGCCTGCACCCCCTGGAAGAAATCCTTCATGGCTTCTTACCCACTTTACCTGCAACTGGCGACCTATGAACTTTAATACTCACCTGGACAGAAGAGCAAACCATACCTTCTGGTCTCGCTTAAAGATCTGCTCAAACCCTCACCAGCTATATCCAAGTGGGCATACCTTTAAGTCCCCAAACACAAACAATCACTTCACTCTATTAAAGCAAGAAATCTCTGTGTGTCTGTGTGTGTGTCTGTCTGTCACGTTTATAGGACATCATAGGATGGCCTATGATCTCTGCCTGATCTTCATAGGACGTCCTATGAACTCAGACAACATAGGACTAGTGAAGCCGTCATAAAGACATGATGTATATATGACAGCACATAGTCAAATGTGTCTTTATGATGTTATATAGACCATCACTCACAATGCCTAGACTAATGTGTCTTTATGATGTCATATGACTCAAAATGATGTTGTCTATATGACGGCACATAGACAAATGTGTCTTTATGACGTCATATAGACTATCACTCACGATGCCTAGACTAATGTGTCTTTATGATGCCATATGGCTCAAAATTGGCAAGGTGATTAAGTCACAGGGCCAGTCTTTACAGTGCGTTCGTGTTTTCTGCACAACAGATGTCTGCAGCCATGGCCAATTCTACGTTGCCGCAAGCAGAGTTTCCAGATCAAGCAGTCTTTGTATTGTTGCTCAAGATGAAGAAACTAAGCAAATAATGTCTTAACCCTTTGAGTGTGTATGGTGCAGAACTGCGACATACCCCCTAGTGGTCAAGAGTGGTAAATATTTTTTGTCAATAAAATAGTTCAGATTTCCAAGGCTATAACTTGAAAGTGGTAAGAGATAATGACTTACTGTCAATTAGAAAGATGTAAAACATGATCCAAAGTTTCAGATAGGAATAAATTTATGCATCTAATTTGCATAATGTCATGGCACCTCTTTAAATTCCAGAACTCAGTCAAAACTGGACTTTGGATGTATTTACACAAAAAATGGTTCAGTCTTTTGACACTGTTTTTTTTTTTTTTTTTGTACAGAGGTACCTCATCATCTTATCTTCAAAGTATATGAACAAGAAATCAGTACATTTAAAAAAAGCCCATAAATTTCTCACTTATTTTTGACAAAGAGTGAGAACGCAGGTGCAGTGCCGCACTCTGCCACTAGGGGCACGAAAATTGTCACACTCAAAGGGTTAAAAATATTTATGGATAATTTTATGAATTTACTAAATAAACATGCTCCACTTAGGAAATGTTCAGTTAAATTTCACAACGCACCTTGGCTTGATGAAGAGCTAAGATTGGCAATGCTTCAAAGAGATAGGGCTAAAGCGATTGCTCAGAAATCAGGTTGTATTACTGACAGAAGATACTATTGTAAATTAAGAAATAAGACAACTAATCTCAATTATCACAAAAGAGGCAATACTTCAAACAGAAAATTGACAATGCTGTAAACGACACTAAGAAATTATGGAAAGTTATAAATGAGATAATATGTAAAAAATCTTATAATTTAAATTGGTATGTAGTATGTGATGGCATATTTATCACCAAACCATATGATATAGCCAACTATTTCAATAATTTCTCTGTCAAAAAAGTTGATCATTTAAGATCAACTCTGTTATCTAATGATATTAATTCTGTATGTAAACCTATCATGGTAAAAATAATGACAGATAAAACATGTTCTTTTGCATTTCATCAGATTACTCATAAGACTGTAGAAAAAATGTTGCTTTCTGTATCGGAGGATACTTCCCTTGGCATTGACAGTCTAGACAGTAAAATAATCAAGATCAGTCCTAGGTTGTTGTCTAGACCTCTATGACATATTTTCAACATGTGTTTATAACAGGTTATCTGTCCACAGCTTTGGAAGGAAGCCAAAATATTGCCTTTGCTTAAAGATGAAGGATCTGATTTTATTGGTCCTATCTGGGCCTATTAGTGTCCTACCTACAGTATATTGAGTAGGATATTTGAGAAGATCCTTTTTACACAAATTGTGTATTATTTTTGTAAGAATGGCCTTTTAACAAATGCACAACATGCTTACAGACCTGGGCATTCTACCAATAAAGCATTAGTGCATATGACTGATCAATGGTTGATGCATATGGACAATCGAAAAATCATAGGAGCAATTCTTTTAGATTTTACAGCTGCATTTGATGTCACTGACCATAATATCCTTATGGAAAAACTTAAATGTTATGGTTTTTCATCTTCAGCTTTGACTCTAATGAAAACTTATCTGTCAGAAAGGATACAGTGTGTGTTCTATAAAGGAGCATTTTCTGATAGTAAAGAAATATACTATGGTGTTCCACAGGGCAGTTGTTTGGGTCCACTTTTGTTTTCAATTTTCTTAAAAGATTTACTGTCATGGGCAGCGAGAGCACACCCCTCCTGTCCCGTCTCACCTTCACCAATTCATCATTGCACCTGAGGCAGAAGACGCACCTGCTCCTGCTCATCAACCAGTGTACTTACGGAGGCTCTCTTCGTGCATACAACACTGGCTCGTCTGGGTATACTGCCCAGGACAAGCAAGTATAGTTGACAATCTTAGACACGTCGTCTAACGTTGTTTTTCTTTCTGTTACACCCAGGAGGGGCGAAGGGGAGGAAGGATGATTGAGCCAAGCTGTTTAGACTTTGCAGCGACCATTTATTCACTTTACCAGCTCACACGGCATGGCCCACAATTACACAGCACATAGTTGGACACCATCTTGTCTCATAACACTCTCTCGAACATTCTCTGGAACACACACTAGAACACATACTACTTTTCCTCTATTGTGTTCTAACACTATACAGTGTTTTAACACTACAGAGCACCACCTCTGGCGTAGAAATGCTACTACTTTCTCTGACAGTTCATACTTAAACAGTGCATATTCAGTCCAATAATAATATTCCCCATAAATGCTCCCATTTACTATTAATCATTAAATTATAGTCTCTTAGGTACATTTATTAAGAATATTTATTATTTGCCATTAGCATCTAATCCACACTGTTTCTGAGGGTTTACTAGAGGTTGTCCAAAATTGACGTTTTCCTACATTTCCTCTTCAGGTTGCTGCCTCAAAAAGTTAATGTCGTCCCGACATTACACCTTTCTTAAAAAAAACTGTAGTTTTTTTTCCTCTTTTCTTCTGTCAGTTCACATTTGGTAATGATGTATTACATGTAAGTAGGGTATTACTACACAGGAGTCAGAGTTCATTAAAGTCTATAAAGATGCAACTGGTAATTGTCCATAGTACAGCATGTATCTCCTAATCCATGCAATATGTTTGCAGAAGAGGTCTTTGTGCACGATAACCTTCAACCGCTCCATCCATCATGGTGGGTATCTGCATCTTTCCTGAGAGTAAGGGTACTCAATCTAATCATAACCTACCAAATAAACCTTGGTGTGATGCCTGTGCCTTAGTAACACACTGCAAGTCTCTTTTTGTGTTTTTAAATTTTTTTGTTCTTTTTTTCAATTTTTTTTAATCAACCATCACAGTAACTACCAAGTTACTTTTCAAAACATTTATGTCTTACCAATGGTTATCTTTAGCTTCTACATCTTTGTTCTAGACAGATGAAATGCAATGAAGTGCAAGGTTGGCCTAACTTATCATAAGTCAATCTCAATGGCTGTTTTCTTATTCTTGAAGGATACGTTTTAGCAGGAATCTCGTCAGGTCCCTCCTGGTCACTGGAACTGGACTCCGACACCTCATCACCCTGGTCCTGGTCTGCCTCAGCTGGATCTGGAACCACCGGACTGTCGACCTCTGGTGCCAGCTGCACCTGCGTGACGTCATCTGGGTCCTGGTCCTCATCCTCCGGAGTAGTGTCACTGTGCGGGTAGAACTCCGGTGCATCGGCTCTCAGTGGACACTGCTCTTGATCCTTCCCAGCTCGTAATCCGATTATGGCATTCCAACCCTCTTCATCTTCATCATCATCCGTGTTGCTTTGTCTGTCCACATGCCTTTGTCTTTTAGAGTCTCTTTCTCTTATTTTCTTAGAGGCATGCTTCACTGTTTCCATGGGAAGAAAGTCACATGGTAGCAAAAGGTTTCTGTGCATGACCCGAGTGCGTCCCTTGCCATTTTCAGGTCTGATTTCATATACTGGACTGTCTGGGTACTTCTTTTGGGTCACGACATACACCTTGTCTTCCCAGAATGATCTTAATTTTCCTGGCCCACCTTTTTCGGTCAAGTTTCGGACCAATACTCTGGATCCAGGGAGTAACTCAGCACCGTGAACCTTTTTATCATAAAGTGCTTTACTTCTCATCCCTTCCTTGTTTGCTGTTTTAGATGCGAGTTTGTAAGCTTCAGTCATTGTAGCTCTCCACTTTTCAGCATAGTCCTGCTGAGAAACACTCTGCTCTCTTGTTGTGAGGCCAAACATCAGATCAATAGGCAACTTTGGACTACGGCCAAACAACAGAAAATATGGTGCGTACCCCGTAGCTTCACTATGCGTACAATTATAGGCATGAACCACTTTTGCCAGAGAGGACTTCCAGTCTTCCTTAGCTGCTTCAGGCAAATTTCTGAGCATTGCCAACAGTGTACGATTGAATCGTTCCACCTGCCCATTCCCTTGGGGATGGTAGGGCGTTGTTCGGGACCCCTGCACACCACTGTACTCTTGGAGTTTTGCAAAAAGTTTATTTTGGAACTCTCTTCCCTGATCATGATGGAGTCGTGTGGGGAAACCAAACTTGAGGGCAAAATCTCCAAAGATCTTCTCAGCAGCGGTGTGGGCGGCTTTGTTACGACATGGGTAAGCCTGGGCAAAACGAGTAAAATGGTCCATTACAACCAGGATATACTCATATCCTCCTTTGCACTTCTCCAAATGCAGGAAATCCACTGACACTAATTCAAATGGGTACGTGGTGACAATGTTAGTCAGTGGTGCCCTTGTTATCTTATTGGGACGTTTGTTCTTCAAACAACTGCAAACCTTCGTGATGTAGTGCTCCACATCTCTTTGCATGTGAGCCCAATAAAAACGCTTTGTTATCAAGTTCATCACTCTCTCTAACCCTAAATGGCCCATGTTTTCGTGGAGCTCTTTGAACACGAGCTTGTGAAACTTCTGGGGTAGGAGTAGCTGATCATGTGTTGCCGTTCTCCTGTAAAGCAGTCCATCATCTTCCAAGTACAGCTTGTGTTTCTGTCTGACTAAAGCTGCAATTTTACTGTTCTGCTGCTTTACACTCCTTGGCCATTGTTTTGACAACACATAGCGCCACACCTCTCCAATCACGGCGTCTTCTTCTTGAGCTCTTTTTAGATCAGTCTTTGATATTTCAGCTATAGAGCTGGCTTCTTGATCTGCTTCACTAATGAGAGTAGAAATGGTGACTGGACAGAGCCATGGTTCATTTTCTTGTGACTTCACCTTGACTGCCTGTGCCACACAATTCATCACATCAGGATCAACATTCTGTATACATTTGTTCATGTACTGCTCCATATCTAGAGGCATACGTGAAAGTCCGTCTGCATCTCTGTTTGCTTTTCCAGGGCGATACTTAATCACAAACTGGAAATCAGCTAGTTCTGCTACCCACCTCTGTGTGGTTGCATTTAACTTTGCGGTGGTGAGCACATACGTTAGGGGATTATTGTCCGTATAGACAGTGAATGGTGGAGAATAGTACAGATAATCCCGAAACCTCTCACAGAAACCTCTCACAGATGGCCCAGATGGCCATCTGGCCTCTCACAGATGGCCCACTTCATGGCAAGAAACTCCAGCTTCCCTGAATGAAGGTGGTAGTTCTTCTCTGAATTTGACAGTGTCCTGGAGCCATATGCTATCACCACCAGTTTGTCTTGTTGTTGCTGGTATAACACCGCCCCAAGCCCCTCCTGTGAAGCGTCACAGTGTAAAATAAATGGGATGAGGGCAACTGGCCACTATCTTTCTTTTTGACATGTTTTTTCGAGTTTTTCTTTGCTTTATCTGTGTGGTCGTTAGCAAGAAGGTCGTAAAGAGGCTTTGCTATACGAGAGAAGTTTGGAATATAGCTGCGGTAATATGAAATAAAACCTAGCAATTTCCTTAGCTCTCCAACAGTGGAAGGTTGCTGCTGTTTGAGTGTCTGCACTGGGGCAATGTCCGCAGGGTCCATGGTGTAGCCCTGTCCTGTTACCATTTTACCAAGAAAACGTACCTGCTGCTTGAATAACTCACATTCCCCGGGAGTCAACTTCACCCCATGGCTTTGATAGCGCTGCAGGACGCTTCTCAGGTCTCTCAAGTGATCTTCAAAAGTCTGTGAATGAACAAGGTTATCATCGAGGTAAGGCAGACAAATATCATCTCTCAACCCCCACAAGCACTCCTCCATAGATCTTTGGAATGCGGCTGGTGCTGAGGACAAACCAAATGGAATTCTTACCCACTCGAACAAACCCCAGGGAGTGATAAATGCAGTGAGGGGCCTACTTGACTCTTCCAGGAAACCCTGATGATACGCCTTCCCTTGGTCGAGGACTGAAAACCACACACTCCCATTTAGACTGTTTAGCATATCTTGTATGAGGGGAATTGGGTGTCTGTCAGGAATAGATTTCTTATTCAATTCTCTAAAGTCGCAGCACAAACGCAGACCTCCATCTTTCTTTCGCACACAGACGATTGGACTGGAATACAATGACTTGGATTTGGTGATCCAGCCCCTGTTAAGCAGGTCTTCTAAATACTCCTTTACTTCTTTATGAAGTGGTTTGGGAACAGAAATATAAGTCTTTTTAACAGGATCGTGATCTTTGAGTCTGATCTTCAACTGTAAAGAGGGAATTGTCCCTACATCATACTCATCACGCTTGCTGTTCCTCCCGTAGTAGCTGTTTTACTTGCTCTTCCTGTATGGGCGAGAGATGATCAAGGGGAACTGGAGGGTCCCACATGTCCATAGTCTCTTTGACAGCACAGTTCATCTTGGTCTCTTTATTTCTTCCTATTTCACTCGTCGTTGGGTCGACGGTCGCTTGGTTTACAGCAGGGGGTCTAATATCTGCTGGATAAGCAGTTTTAACTCTCTGCGTTTCCCCCAAAATGGTCTTAGCGGGCAGCTGGATATCACGGGACGTACTGTTTGTTATAGGTATTTTGAACATAGATCGCTTCCCTTTCCATAACTGCACCAACCCACTTTGCATCTGCAAACCCTCTGGTAACTGGGTGTACTGACTCGGCTCAAATAAGACGTCTTGTGTGTCTGGAAGTGAGCCTGCTCTGACACAACCTTTGACTGTTTTGGTTTGGCCAGCAGGGATGGTAACCAACTCACTGCCAACTTTTACCATTCCTTCCCCCAGCCTATCCTCCTCACTTTGCATCACTTTCAAAAACACCTCTGTTTTCTTACAGTCAAATGAGAAGGCTGCGCTAACAGCTTCACTGATAGCACAAGGGGGTTTAATGCCCATCTTCAGGACATGGTCAATCACGTTGAACCCAATGATAGGCGGCTCTGCCACTCCGTCTCCCTTCACCACTAGCACAGGAACTAAGAGTTCCACCGGTGGGCGACTAACTGTCGGCAGCTTAAATGTGACTTCAACCCACCCTGAGAATGGAATCGGTGTCTGGTTCACTGCCCTCCCACTCAGGATAATTGGACCCACCAACTCGGCTAAGTCTCTGACGGTGGTGTGTGGCAGGTGCTCCTGTCTCCAGGTGTCATTCATTAAACAAACCTGTGACCCTGTGTCCCACAATGCTTGTGTCTCCTTGTCATCGAGGAAGCAGGTGATGACATATTTTTTTCCAACCAAATTGAGTAACTGTAATTGGCGATTAGGGGACAGTAGATTAACACGGACCATTTCTACAGGAGGTACCTCGGCCTGAGCTACCAGCCTTGCTTCCAACCTCCGAATACTGTCAGTAACGAGCTCATACAGTTCTTGTGTGTTAGCTTGTTCTGATGTGGTTGCAACAGTATTGGCCGCCGTGTCTACTTGCCCTGTTCCTCTTCCGAGTCTCCTCCCTATTCGACATTCCCTTGACATGTGGCCGCTGACTCCACACCGGAAGCAGTGGTTGCATTGATCGCCATTGCTGGTGGACCGACATCTCTTGCAGCCACGTGTCCTCCTGGCTCTTTGAGCATGAGGTGCTCTGGGAGACTCACGTATTGCCTTTTTGATCTCCTCCATGTCACTCTTCAGCTGTGTGACTATGTTCAGGAGCTCAGATTCCGTACGGGTCACTGTGCTTTGAGATTTAAGGATTTTTCCTTTTGTCGATGGTAGGGGGCGCTCTTGGCCATCCACTTCTCTCTCGGTTGCATACTGACCCGTCAGATTTTCCACTCGGCATTCTCGAACTTTTAGTTCTTTTGTGTGCCTTTTAAATTTCTGATGCCGTTCCCATTCAAGACTGGCTGCTGCATTCATCTTTGAAATCAGTAGCTCGTCGGTGACGGCAGGATCCTCCAAATAACGCTTCAGTTGATATTTCACATCAACACTGATCAGTCCTGTTTCCACCGCCCTCAGAAACTTCCTCTGAATAAGATCAGAACTAAACAGCTCTTCAGTGCCAGGATGCTGCTAAAAGTCTTTCCTTTAGCTCAATGGCACGAAACAGGAAATTCTGAGGTGACTCATTACTGTCTTGTGTGAGGTTTATAAGACGATGATACAAGTCAGTGGAACTATCTTCTTTATAATGTCCTCGCAGGATTATGCGCAGCTGTGGCAGTGTGAGATCTGACTTAATCTCCAGCATAGCGCGTAAACTCAATCCAGGACTCACTGCTCTGACAACAGCCTCAATTATCTCAGCCTCACTGTGCTTTTTCTTTAAGCCCATATCAATCTGGTGAGTGAGATTGGAATAAGACAACTTGTCTTTTTGGCCCCTCTCCCCTATCTGCCCATTTATCTTAAACTCCCGTTTAATGATCACTTCTGGCGGTAGGAGCGCTGTGGGGACCGCGGGCTGTGTCACAAAATGGCGGCTCTGTGGTTGCGCGGCCTCGGGCTGTGTCACAAAATGGCGGCCCGGTAGCGGCGCGGCCTGATCATCCGTCACTCTTATTATTTCCTCTTCAACCCTTTTAGCTGAATCAATGATACTTTCATGCAGCGCGGCATACCGGCTCTGTAAACTGGCGAGTGCCTCTGCCTCGCGGCTCGTGCCGGCCACTGTCGCTGCCTGCGTCAACGGTTCACTTAGCTTAGCTTCGTTAGCACATGCTATTAGCTTTAGCAGAAACTCGCGGACTATATCCTCCTCTTCGCGTTCAATGGCTTTTTCAACCTCCTCGATTAACAGTCGTATCAGCGTGTACTTCTTAGACGGTTCGGCTGGGCTTATCTTTGCAAATAAACAGACCTCATTTAGCTGTTCGGCCCGTAACGGCACCAAGGCCTCAGTTAGCTTAGCTTGTAGCTGCTCCAGATCCATTGTTACGGCCTCTCTTTTTTTTTTTATTTGCACTGACTCACCGTCTCAGACACGACTGAACCATCCTCTGCTACCAAGTTTTGTTACACCCAGGAGGGGCGTAGGGGAGGAAGGATGATTGAGCCAAGCTGTTTAGACTTTGCAGCAACCGTTTATTCACTTTACCAGCTCACACGGCACGGCCCACAATTACACAGCACATAGTTAGACACCATCTTGTCTCATAACACTCTCTCGAACATTCTCTGGAACACACACTAGAACACATACTACTCTTCCTCTATTGTGTTCTAACACTATACAGTGTTTTAACACTACAGAGCGCCACCTCTGGCGTAGAAACGCTACTACTTTCTCTGACAGTTCATACTTAAACAGTGCATATTCAGTCCAATAATAATATTCCCCATAAATGCTCCCATTTACTATTAATCATTAAATTATAGTCTCTTAGGTACATTTATTAAGAATATTTATATTTGCCATTAGCATCTAATCCACACTGTTTCTGAGGGTTTACTAGAGGTTGTCCAAAATTGACGTTTTCCTACATTTCCTCTTCAGGTTGCTGCCACCATGAAGGTGTGTCTCCAGGACTGCACGCGCTCTCCTGCCACATCTCCACCATTCCTCAGCTTCCAACCTCCACCCAGTCAGGCACCACCAGCTCATCCCCCTCACCCTACTGGTTTGTCTATTTCCCGCTGGAGCCCTGCCGGTTCTCCCTTGGAACCCAAATAAGTGGCAATTTGGCTCCCCCATTTCCCCTTACTCTGTTCCTCCTGTCACAGCTCTCGTCTTCTCTCCACAGGTTGATTCCTCTGGCGAGTGACTTTTTCAATAGCTGTGCATTTATTTTGAAATGAGGTGGGGAAATGCAAGGGATTTCTTATTCAAGTTCATATGTATTTGGAGCAGGTTAAGGAGGAGTACCCAGGGGATGTAGCAAAAGTTCAGTTTTTCACCCTTTTGCTCAAAGACTGAGCCCTTGATTGGGCACGGTCTATGCTAGATAACCCCGAGGGAGGGCAGTACACGTTTGAGCAAATCATGGACACTTTCTCTCATGCGTTTGGCCGTACGGAGAGTCAGGGTAACCTAATGAGCCGCCTGATGACGCTCCGCCAGGGCACTCGGTCAGCAGCTGAATACTCGGTGGAGTTCCGGGTTGAAGCAGCTGACTCGAGGTGGAATGAAGTTGCTTTACACAGTGCATTCCTCCATGGGTTAAACGCTCATCTCCGTGAGCGTTTAACCCATGGAGGGTTAACCTATGGAGTCATGATTTAATAAGCTGTCAGCTTATTAAATCATGACTATTCTGCCGCCATGAATTAAGTTGGGCAGCTCCCATTACAGCATTTCATGTGAGTTTGGTTCCCTCTAGTGGTGTAGTGAAAGCATCGTTTTGAACTGATACACAAAGTGTTGCACATGCACAGTAATGATATAACGGGAGACCGGTCAGAGCTTCACCCGATGTACGAACGCTGTGAATGTTGTTTAATTATCGGCGCCTTGGACATCATTAGTCTGTGAGTATCCTACATGGTTTGACAGTGTTAACAGCTACAATGAGAACTGCACGGTTGCATTGGTGTATTTTAAGCAACTGTCTAGTCCGTTGCCAACATTGTTACCAAGCTAAGCTAGAGCTAATGCGAACATGTGCTAAGCTAGACATGGTGACCATATCATTGACAGCGTGTATATGTCTACTTTGTTGCAGTTTTACATGGATGTAGGAACAAATGTAAATGGATATAAAACCAAAAAGACGAGTGTACATCACATTGAGTTCCTTGTGGGGTAGCTTCAATAAACGAGATAAAAGGAAGCATCTTGTCGTCATTGAGGCCTGCACCACACGTGTTAGCTTGCTGTCTACCAGTCGATAACTGGGAAACTCGATGGGAGGGCAGTAAAGTAAAAGGACTATAGCGCGGTGGGCCCAATAAACAAACAACAAGCAGCAAATGAGCCTCAGGGCAGGAGAGCAGCACCAGCCAACTCCCCAACTCAGAAGTGAAGTTATGGAGACCGATCACACAGCTCCCTTGGCTACAGCTGTACAAGGTAGCTCGTTATATTCACGTAGCTCCAAGTCAAGCAAGGCTTCTTCAGCTACCTCCTCAGCCATAAAGGCTAGAGCCAAAGCAGATGCCGCATGGGCTAAATTAGCTTATTCAGAGAAAGAAGCAGCCCTCATCACGCAGAAAGCTAATCTTGAAGCACAGAAAGGTAATCTTGAAGCAGATATGCACATTCTGAACCATCAGAAGGCTGCTGCAGCTGCAGAAGCTGAAGCTGCGGCCTATGAAGAAGCAGAGCAATGTGCAAGAAGTGAATTCAGTCAAGCACTAATGGACTTGCCAGTTGGTTCAGCACAACGCACATCTGAGTATGTACAGAAACACCTTGATATGCGCTTTGAGGAAACTCCATTTAAAACTGATCCAGACACCCCCTCTAAGATCCAGTGTGAACAGCTGGAAATGGCCACAAATGCACCATTCATCTCATCTAATGCTGTAGATGGTAAGAGTAGGGTCAGTGTCAACATGAAGGAGGAGCATGGAGCTGCAAAGACAATTAATCCCCCAATGTTACGACCCTATTATGCCCCCGCAACACATTAAACGGAAGCACAAAGCATTCAGGATCTGACCAAATACCTCACACGCCGGGAGATGTTGAGCACGGGACTCCTACAGTTTGATGACTTCCCAGAGAATTATTGGGCATGGAAGGCATCTTTCCAGAACGCCATACAAGACCTCAACCTCTCACACCACGAGCAATTGGATTTGATGATAAAATGGCTTGGCACAGAATCAGCAGAACAAGCAAAGAGGATCCGCTCTGCACATGTCTTCAACCCAAAAGAAGCCCTCAACTTAGTCTGGGAAAGGCTAGAAGAGTGTTATGGATCACCCAAAGCAATAGAAAATGCACTGTTAAAAAAGCTTGATCATTTTCCCAAAATCAGCAACAAAGATGCACTCAAGCTGAGAGAACTTGGTGACGTTCTACAGGAAATTGAATGTGCAAAGGATGGCGGATACCTACCTGGGCTCGCATACCTGGATACAGCCTGTGGAGTGAACCCTGTTGTAGAGAAACTGCCCTACAGCCTACAGGAGAAGTGGATTGTAGCAGGTGCCAAATACAAAGAAACACACAAAGTCGCCTTTCCTCCTTTCAGCTTTTTTTCCAGTTAAGTCAGACAACAGGCCAAAATAAGAAACGACCCAAGTTTCAGTTTCTCTCCATCGGCCCACATGAACACCAGAGTTGAAAAGGTCCCCAAGTTCGCCAGTAAGCACCTCATCAGTGTCCACAAAACAGACATCCCACCAGCTTCGCCCGCAGCTAAAGGTAACCACACACATCAAAGAACAGAAAGCCCGGATAAACAATGTCCCATACACAGAAAGCCACACCCATTAAAGAAATGTAAAACGTTTAGAGCAAAACCAATAGAAGAATGCAAACTGTTCTTGAGAGAGAATCACATCTGCTTTAAGTGTTGTGGGTCCACTCAGCATCTGGCAAAAGACTGTAAATAGTTAGTCCAGTGCTCTGACTGCGGTAGTGATAGACATGTAGCAGCACTACATCCTGGCCCCTCTCCTCCTCCCATGGAACCTCACAGGAAGCTGAGATGGATCATGGCGGGGAGTCCCATGATTATGAGGGCACACTAGTCACGTCTAGATGCACTTCTTCTCAAGAACAAACTACGGCTCACGCATGAGGAACTTAGCACCTTAATGGCGGAGGTTATGGCAGTGATAAATGCAAGACCACTCGTGCCGGTCTCAACAGATCCTGACAATCCAACCATCCTAACCCCAGCAGTGCTACTGACCCAAAAAAACAACCCCTTGACAGCACCATCGGGAACTTTCGCTGCACCAGAACTTCATGCATGTCAGTGGAAACAAGTGCAGGCTCTTGTGGATAGTTTTTGGAAACAATGGAGACAAGAGTATCTCGTGACTCTTCAGAGCCGAAGAAAATGGACTGATGAAAAACAGAACATCAATGTTGGAGATGTCGTTTTGCTCAAGGATGGGCAAACACACAGACATGACTGGCCCATGGGGCGGATTGTGAAGACATTTCACGGAAAGGACAATAAAGTACGAAAAGCGGAGGTGAAGATAATAAGAGATGGGACTGTTAAAGTGTTTCTGAGACCAATTACAGAAATGGTTTTACTGATAGCAGATGGGGAATAGATAATGATATGGTTAACGTTGTTATGCACTGTTGTTTGAAATATTGTAAGGCTAAATAGTGGTACAATGGTATTGCACCAGACGGGGAGTATTCTGCCGCCATGAATTAAGTTGGGCAGCTCCCATTACAGCATTTCATGTAAGTGAGTTTGGTTCCCTCTAGTGGTGTAGTGAAAGCATCGTTTTGAACTGATACACAAAGTGTTGCACATGCACAGTAATGATATAACGGGAGACCGGTCAGAGCTTCACCCGATGTATGAACGCTGTGAATGTTGTTTAATTATCGGCGCCTTGGACATCATTAGTCCGTGAGTATCCTACATGGTTTGACAGTGTTAACAGCTACAATGAGAACTGCACGGTTGCATTGGTGTATTTTAAGCGACTGTCTAGTCCGTTGCCAACATTGTTACCAAGCTAAGCTAGAGTTAATGCTAACATGTGCTAAGCTAGACACGGTGACCATATCATTGACAGCGTGTATATGTCTACTTTGTTGCAGTTTTACACGGATGTAGGAACGAATGTAAACGGATGTAAAACCAAAAAGACGAGTGTACATCACGTTGAGTTCCTTGTGGGGTAGCTTCAATAAACGAGATAAAAGGAAGAATCTTGTCATCATTGAGGCCTGCACCACACGTGTTAGCTTGTTGTCTACCAGTCGATAACTGGGAAACTCGATGGGAGGGCAGTAAATATTCTGCCGCCATGAATTAAGTTGGGCAGCTCCCATTACAGCATTTCATGTAAGTGAGTTTGGTTCCCTCTAGTGGTGTAGTGAAAGTACCGTTTTGAACTGATACACCACTAGAGGGAACCAAACTCACTTACATGAAATGCTGTAATGGGAGCTGCCCAACTTAATTCATGGTGGCAGAATAATGACATTTACCTTATGTAGTTAAAAAAGCTGATATAGTTATGTACGCAGATGATTCTACCTTATTTAGTGCTTCTACTACATTTTCTGAATTAAGAGACACTTTGTTGGATGAAATGAAGTCCGTGATCCAGTGGGTGAAAATAAATAAATTAGTATTGAATACAGCTAAAACTAAATGTACTGTGTTTGGCTCGAGGACTATGCTTGTCATACTTCATATGTGTTATTTCTCCCCCTAGCCTTGCCTGGTTTGTGTGTTATTTGATTCTTGATTATGCACAGCTGTTTTGTATTTTGGTTATCAGTTCGCCTGCTATTTAATGGACACAGCCCCTCAGTTGGGTACTGCATCATTCATTGTCTCCCTGTCTGTTTGGCGTTCAACACACGCTTCTGTCCTGCCTGTCTTGTTACCCGTGAGTTTTTCTGCCGGCCTTGATTCCAGTCTGTGAGTTCTGTTTGCCTAGCCTGGTTATTTTGAGTTTATTAAAATGATCAATGCTCGCTATGCATCAGAGTCCTGCTCTCTGCCCCAAAGGGCAAATCATGACAACTCTTGCTCGGTTTCCTTTGTTGAATTTGGATATTGATGGCTCACTGATTGTACAAGTTACAAAGACTAAATTGCTGGGTGTGAAATTAGATAATTTTCTTTGCTGGTCAAATCAGGTAAATTATATAGTCTCAAAAATGGTTAGAGGACTGTTTAAGGCCAAGAAATGCTCTCCATATGTTTTGACCTGTATTATGCATAATGTTGTGCGATCTCTTGTTTTATGTCACCTTGATTATTGTTCTGTTATTTGGTCTAGTGCTTTTTTGGCATGTTTGAAAAAACTTCAGACTGCATGAAATAGAGCAGCTAGATTAGTTTTGCATTGTCCTTTTCGTACTAATATAGATTCCTTTATTAGTCCCGCAATGGGGAAATTACAGGGCATCCACATGAATGGATGAGGCAGCCACTGGTGCGGCGCCCAACCCTTTCACCATTCACACCTGGGGCCACTTTAGAGTCTCCAATTAACTTGCATGTTTTTGGCATGTGGGAGGAATCCCAGAGTAAACCCATACAGACACGGGGAGAACATGCAAACTCCACACAGATCACTGTTGGTCAGGGGCTGGGATCGAACCCAGGATCCCCCGGCCAAGGGTGAGTTGCTGTGCTGCCACAGTGCTAACCACTCTTCCACCTATAATTGAAATGCATAAAAGATTGTCATGGTTAACAGTGGATCAAAGATTGAAATGTTGTCTTTTGTCATTTATGCAAAATGTTATATGGAATCATGTACCACGCTTCTTTTGTGAAACTTTAGTGTACCTGGGTATGAATCATGACTAAGACTTGTCAAGGTAGAACGCAGCTTTAAGAGTTGCCACAACCCAAATCCAGCCACATGAAGAAAACTGTTCTTTACAGATCGTCTTGTGTTTGGAATTGTATGCCTTTGAATATTAGATTAATTAAAAACAAATTACTGTTCAAGAAGCAGATCAAACAAAAATTGATGAGCTTGATATAATAATCTGTCCATATTTATATATTTTTTGTATTCATTTTTGATCATAAATAGGTTGTTCATGAAATGAAAATGGATGGAATTGACATGAGGTGTATTTTTGTTCTTATTTAAAGTCTTGATGGATTTTGTTGTTTATTTTTGATTGATTATACAGATTGAGAAACAATAAAATGAAATGATTTGACCTAACAGCTTTGTTTGGTGTGTGTGTGGGGGGGGGGAAACTAGGTGTTTGCATTGTATTGAGTGTTTTTCCTTTTGATGACTTATTGTAATTTTGTTTTATATGATGGGTTTTTGTGTGTGTGTGTGTGTGTGTGTGTGTGTGTGTGTGTGTACCCCAGGGAGACTAACGACCACATTGTGGAAGCTAATGGGAATCCAAACGCATAAATAAAACAGGGTGACTTACAAGAATAGAGGAAGGTGCACACAGGTGGACTACATCTTATGCAGAAGGATAAATCTGAAAGAGATAGGAGACTGCAAGGTGGTGGCAGGGGAGAATGTAGCTAGACATCATCAGATGGTAGTCTGTAGGACGACTTTGCAAAGCAAGAAGAGGACGAGAGTAAAGAGAGCCAAAGATTAAGTGGGGGCAATTACAGAAGGAAGAAGCTTGCTCAGAGTTCAGGAAGGAGTTGATACAGGTTCTGGGTGGTCGGGAAGAATTACCAGATGACTGGGAAAGTACAGCAAAAGCATTGAGGGAAATGGGTAGAAAGGTATGTGGTGTATCGAATAGACAGAGGAAGGAAGACAAGGAGACTTGGTGGTGGAATGAGGAGGTACAGGAAAGTATTCAAAGGAAGAGGTTAGCAAAGAAAAGGTGGGATAGTAAGGGAGATGGAGAAAGTAGACAGGAGTATTTGGAAGCAAGGCGCATGACAGAGAGAGGTGGCAAAGGAAAAGGCATATAGTGAGTTGTATGAGAGGCTAACCACTAAGGAAGGACAAAATGACTTGAATTGTTTGGCTAGACAGAGAAATTGAGCTGGAAAGGATGTGCAGCAGGTTAGGCTTAAGGACAGAAATGGGAACATACTAACAAATAATGGAAGTGTGTTGAGAAAGTGGAAGGAGTACTTTGAAGAGCTGATGAATAAAGAAAATGAGAGAGACAAGGATGGGTGAAGGAAAGAGTGAACAAGGAAGTCCCAAGGATTAGCAAGGCAGAAGAGAGGACAGATTTAAAGAGGATGAAGAATGGAAAGGGGGTTGATCCAGATAACATACCTGTGGAGGTATGGAGATTTTTAGGAGAGATGGCAGTGGACTTTTTAAACCAGATTTTTTAACACAATCTTGTAGAGTGAGAGGATGCCTGAGGAGTGGGGAAGAAGTGTTTTGGTACCAATTTTCAAGAACAAAGGTGATGCTCAGAGTTGTAGTAACTATAGAGGCATACAATTGATCAGCCACACTACGAAGATATGGGAAAGAGTTGTTGAAGCCAGGTTAAGAGGAGAGGTGACAGTAAGTGACCAACAGTATGGTCTTATGCCAAGAAAGAGTACTACAGATGCAGTGTTTGCTTTAAGAGTGTTGATGGAGAAGCATAGAGAAGGTCATAAGGGGTTGCACTGTGTCTTTGTGGACCTAGAGAAAGCATACGATAGGGTGCCAAGAGAGGAAGTGTGGTACTGTATGAGAGAGTCAGGATTGGTGGAGAAGTATGTGAGGGTGGTGCAAGGCATGTATGAGGACAGCAAGACAGTGGTAAGGTGTGCTGTAGGAGTGACAGATAAGTTCAAGGTGGGGGTGGGGTTACATCAGGGATCAGCTCTGAGCCCCTTCTTGTTTGCCATGGTGATGGACAGGCTGACAGATGATGGCAGTCAGGAGTCTCCGTGCACCATGATGTTTGCAGACAACATTGTGATCTGTAATGAGAGTAGGGAGCAGGTGGAAGAGAACCTGGAGAGGTGGCGGTATGCTCTGGAGAGAAGAGGAATTAAAGTCAATAGAAGCAAGACAATATATGAGTGTGAATGAGAGGGAAGCAGGTGTAACGTGACGATGGAAGGAGTAGAGGTAGTGAAAGTAGATGAGTTTAAATACCTGGAGTAAACCATCCAAAGCAATGGAAAATGTACAAGAGAGGTGAAGAAGAGAGTGCAGGCACTGTGGAGTGGGTGGAGACGAGCGTCGGGGATGATTTGTGACAGAAGGGTAGCAGCAAGAGTGAAAGGGAAGAATTACAAGACGGTAGTGAGACCTGCTATGATGTGTGGTTTGGAGACAGTGGTGCTTACAAAAAGACAGGAGATGGAGGTGGAGGTGGCAGAGTTGAAGGTGCTAAGATTTTCATTGGGAGTGACTAGGAGGGACAAGATTAGAAATGAGTATATCAGAGGGACAACTCAGGTTGAGTGGTTTGGAGACAAAGTAAGAGAGGCAAGGCTGAGATGGTTTGGGCATGTGCAGACCATGACCAGAAGCTGCACCAAATGACCTCCTTCCCTAATACACAGGATGGATAGGGGGAGACCCTCAGCTGGCAAAAGCAACAGGAGAGGGAGCACTCCATCTCCCCACAGCCAGAAACGACTTCCACGCCATTGTTAATGAAACTTTATGAAAGTTTGCACAGGCATCATCCTCTTTTCTTCATGTCTGTGTTGCATCCATGCACACATTAAGCAATTCAGCTGATTGTTCTCAGCCCATTCTTCACCTTTTGTTCTTTCTAACATAACTAGCTGGGCATCAACTGTGATTGATGTCTTCCTTATTACCAAGCAGCATTACTATGGTGTGCATTGTGGCTCACACACATGGGCTTTGGTTAGCGCAAAACCCGTCTTTAACTGTTATGATCACAATTCACTTTAGATAATGTGCCTCTTTGCATTAAAGGGATGGGAAGGAGCGCTTTGGATTGGATTATCCAAAACACACCTCTGAATGATTAGACAAGCCTCTTTGCATCATGTGCCGGAGGAAAGTTTGTTTTTTCGCTGAGGAAATGAACTCTGAAACACCCATAAAAGCGTTCTGCAACTGACAACTGATCAACCGACCCTGTTGATGCAATACGGTCCTATAACTCTCCTCACAAATTAAAAAGAAACAATCCTTTCCCTCAAGTCTTTGTCTCCCGTTTTGTCCTTGCATTTGGGCCTCAGTCTGGTTCAACATGACAATTATGACATTTAGTTTATGAAAATTAATACTCTAGTAACTTAAATCATCATTATTGCCACAATTTCAGGAGAACAGCCACATCATGCTCTTAATTTCTGTTTGTTTTCATTTGTCCTTCACCATTAGGCAGAGCCTTGGCTTCACCATCAGCATTGCAGCATCACCCAAGAAACTGTTTCCTTCAGTGGCATAATTGCTACAATCTTCCTGTAATTGTTTTTTTTTTTTTTTTTCCTGACACCAGGATGCCATTGTCACTGCCTTCAGTAACTTAATTTCAATGATCTTGCTCTAATGTTTCTGGCACAGGGATGCCTGCATCACTCCTGTCATTGTCTTAAGTTCAACAGTCTTTCTCTAACATTCCTGGTACGGGGATGCCAACATCACTCTTTTCAGTAGCTTAATTTAAACAACCTTCCACAAATATTTTGGGCACTCCTTTCATGGCTAAACCCCACTACTTTATTGAAGCTTTCTGCTGGGTGCTCATTAGTAATCACAAACTGCTTTATTTATTCCATCTTCTTGATAATGTCCTGGGGCCTCATGTATAAAGGATTACACAGCTTTCTTACTGAAAGATGGCATACTCACAAAATCTGAAAATTACATGATCAGAGAAGTTTTCACATATATAAAACTGTGTGCACACCAGATTTTAAGCTCCTTTTCTTTATAGATCCCACCTCACCGTGAAAACCAGCACACGTGCACAATGTCTTTACTCCGCCTTGGTTTGTCCAACTAATGACTATGTAAATGAATAAAAACGTTCCTTCTGTCACTCTTCTGTCATACTATGATCATCAATCCTGTGGGAAAGCGTAACATAAAAAATAATAACATAACAGAGGGTGATACTGGGGTGTTTATAATGGAGGTGGAGGTCAGAAAAAAATATTTTATTATGTTCTGACCCTCTGGAATTGGCATTAAACACAGTACATTTAAGTTTACAGAGTAGACTGGTGTTATAGTGGCATTTATGACTGCACAGGGGTGGCGATCATTGAGAGATCACCAATTTTTGATCTATCAATGACCTTCAATGATTTCCACAGTCGCCTTGGTCTCCTCAAAGTTTTGACTCAGTCCAAAACACACAAGGATCTCCCAAACCATCTCGAAGATTTAAAAAAAAAAAAAAAATGGTCCAGTCTCTCAGTGATTTCCATGCTATCTAAAAGACAGCCAGGGTCAGATGCTCACAGTGACTGAAATAAAGTAAAACAAAATGATCTGGCATTCAAGTTAAAATCAATGCGGATCACTGCTCCAACAGAGCGTTGCAGGGGGTGACTGCTGGAGCCGGTGCTGACACACAAGGGGAAAAAATGCTGTGAGAGAAAGCCCTTGGCAGTCCACACACGAGGGACAGACAGACAAATGTGACATTAGTAAAAAAAAAAAGTTGGCTAAGTAAATAAACACAACTGAATACCACTCTAATCTTACAGCTGAACTGAGACTAGTTCCAAACCAAATTTGTCAGTGTCGCTGTCACAATGCAAATTACGCACGATAACCAGGTAAAACACATGGAGCTGCAAAATGTAAAAGCCTTTTATTTCCAGATTGTAATCTCCAAACAGATATTTTAGACCATGAAATCATCTCTTTACTCCGATACAGCTGCATGCAAATTTCTCCGCTGCAGTTGCAGGCGTGTACCCATAGCAGCTGATTAATTCAATTCAATTCAATTCAGTTCAACTTTATTTATATAGCGCCGTTTCACAACAACAGTCATCTCATAGCACTTTCAACTGTAGGGGAAACCCACACAACTGCAGAAAGACACCAGCAATCAGGTGATCCCCTGTGAGCAAGCGCTTGGCGATGGTGGAGAGGAAAAACTCCCTTTTAACAGGAAGAAACCTCCAGCTTAACCAGGCTCAGGGAGGGGCAGTCATCTGCTGCGACTGGCTGGGGGGTGAGGGGATAGAGAAGATGAAAAGAACAGACATGTAGACAATAAACAGCATGATGGGGACTCAATCTATGGGCGAGAACAAACAGATGTTAATGACCAGCAAAAAAAAAAATAAAAAAATATTTCACTGAGAGTGAAGAAAGGAGTGAAGCCCAGTGCAATTACTGGAGGTCCCCCGGCTGTCTAAATCTAATAGCAGCATAACTAAGGGAGGGTTCAGAAACACATGATCCCTCCCTAATTGTAGACTATATCAAAAAGGAAGGTTTTAACCCTGTTCTTAAAAACAGAGATCGAGTCTGACTCCCAAATCCAGATTGGCAGCTGGTTCCACAAGAGAGGAGCTTGATAACTGAAGGCTCTGCCCCACATTGTACTTTTGGAGATTCTAGGTATTACAAGTAATCCAACATTGGGCTGCACGGTGGCGCAGTGGTTAGCACTGCGGCAGCACAGTTTACCCTTGGCTGGGGGATCATGGGGATCGTGGGATCATGGGTTTGATCCCAGCCCCCGACCAACAGTGATCTGTGTGGAGTTTGCATGTTCTCCCCGTGTTTGCGTGGGTTTACTCCGGGATTTCTCCGGTTTCCTCCCACATGCCAAAAACATGCATGTTAGGTTAATTGGAGACTCTAAAGTGGCCCTAGGTGTGAATGTGTGTGTGAGTGGTTAAGGGATAGCGCCGTATCGTGGCTGCTTCATCCATCCAGGTGGTGGATGACCCTCAATTTCCCCTCTGGGGATCAATAAAGTATATTAAATCTAAAAAAAAATAAATAAATCTAAATTTTGGGAGCGTAGTGCTCTGTTAGGATAATAGGGTAATATCAGATCTTTTAAATAAAAAGGGACCTGATTGTTTAGAGCTTTGAAAGTGAGAAGAAGGATTTTAAACTTAACTCTAAACTCTATGGGAAGCCAATGAAGGGAGGCCAGAACCGGAGTGATATGATCTCTCTTTCTAGTACCTGTTAAAACTCTTGCTACAGCATTTTGGATCAACTGAAGACTTTTTAAAGATGTTTTAGGACAACATGATAATAAAGAGTTAGAATAGTCTAATCTAGAGCTAACAAAAGCATGGATCAGTTTCTCAGCATCACTCTGAGACAAGAGGTTCCTAATCTTGGCAATATTACACAAATGATAGAAGGCAGTCTTAGAAATGAATTTAATATGTGAATTGAAAAACAGATCTTGATCAAAAATAACTCCAAGGTTCCTCACAGAGCTATTAAGAGAAAGAGTAACTGCATCCAAACTAAAAGTTTGATTTGGAAAGGTATTTCTAAGGTTTTTTTGACCAACAAGAATGACTTCAGTCTTATCTGAATTTAATAGCAGGAAATTACAAGTCATCCAAGCTTTGATTTCCTTAAGACAGGCTTCTAACTTGGCTAATTGATTAGAATCATCTGGCTTCATTGACAGGTATAATTGTGTGTCATCTGCATAACAATGAAAATGTATACAGTGCTTTCTAATAATGTTGCCTAACGGAAGCATATATAAACTAAAAAGAGTAGGGCCTAGCACAGATCCCTGTGGAACTCCCTGACTGAGCTTTGAGTTGAAAGAAAACTCATTATTGACATGAACAAACTGGAACCTACCAGATAAATAATCTAAACCACTGCAACGAAGTTCCATTAAGTCCAACATAGTGTTCTAATCTATCAAGTAGAATATTATGATCGATAGTATCAAAAGCTGCACTAAGGTCTAAAAGGACAAGTACAGAAACAAGTCCATTATCAGATGCAATCAGGAGGTCATTAGTGACCTTCACCAAGGCTATTTCAGTAATATAATGGATAAGGATTAGGTCTCTTCTTAGGCCTACGTCAGTTAGGGATGACCATGGGTGAAGCATCCTAGTTCTGGTTGCCTGCTCGTCTGGAGCAGTGTTGTCTGTGGCTAAATAGACCAATGTGGGAGTGGCAGTCTCTGTCACAAAGGTCACACCTGTGTGTAGTCTCTGGTCTGTTGGAACTGCTGCTTTCCTTCCTGCATGCTTGTTTTTTTGCAGCAGCGGTCATCATTTTCTCCTCCCCTGATTTCCGCTGTTGCTTCAGGGTCCCTTTCCACTTTGCACAGTCACCTGCTAGGCTCTCCCAGGTCTCTGTGATGATGTCAGTGGTCTTCATGTCTCTCTTAATGACATCTTTGTACCGGAGTTGGGGGCAATCAGTGGATCTCCTCCCAGATGCCATTTCTCGATACAAGATGTCCTTTGTGATATGCCCATCGTCCATGTGGTGGACATGGCCTAGCCAGCACAGCCTGCACTGTCTGAGGAGAGTAAACATGTTGGGAAGTCCCACGCAATTCAAGACATCTGCGTTGGTTACCCTGTTATGCCAGGATATGCCCAGGATGCGGCGGATGCTTTGCAGATGGAAGGTGTTGAGTCACTTCTCCTGTCTGGCATATGTTGTCCATGACTCACTGCTGTACAGCAGTGTGCTGATGAAACAGGCATTATACACTGCCATCTTACTCTTCACCGACAGCTTGGGGTTTGTCCACAATCTGGTTGTGAGGCGAACGAGTGTTGTAGTTGCCTTCCCGATCCTCCTATTTCTGTGTCGAGAGAGGTTGTCAGTTATGGTAGAGCCAAGGTAGGTGAAGTGGTGGACGACGTTGAGTTCATAGTCATTGATGGTGATGGCAGGTGGTGATTCAGTGTCTTGTCCCAGGACTTTGGTCTTTTTCAGGCTAATGGTAAGTCCAAAATCTTTGCAGGCCTGTGAGAAGCGGTCCATCAGTGTCTGCAGCTCCTGTTGGGTGTGTGTTGCAATTGCTGCATTGTCAGCAAACAGCATGTCTCTGAAGAGTGTTTCGCGAACCTTCGTCTTGGCTCTGAGGCAGGGATGGTTGAACAGCCTGTCATCTGACCTGGTGCATAGGTAAACTCCTTCAGTTGCAGTGCCAAAGGCATGCTTTAGGAGAATGGTGAAGAATATCCCAATGAGTGTGGGAACAAGGACGCAGCCTTGTTTGACGCCACTGAAGGGGTCAGAGGAACTCCCATTGAACTGCACAGTTCCCTTCATGTCTGAGTGAAAAGACAGAAAGCTGCATGCTCTACATACAGAAAGCTGCATGCTCTGCAGCTTTGGTGGGAAGCCTATCTTTGGGACAATCTTGAACAGGCCATCTCTCCTGACGAGGTTGAACGCCTTGGTAAGATCTATGAAGGTGACACACAGGGGCATCTGCTGTTCTCTGCATTTCTCCTGGAGTTGGTGGAGGGAGAAGACCATGTCTACCGTTGACCTCTTGGCACGAAAGCCACACTGCAACTCTTGGTAGACGCGTTCTCCCAGCTTCTGCAGGCGGATCAAAATGACCCGAGCAAAGACTTTGCCGATGATTCTGAGTAGAAAGATGCCTCTGTAGTTGTTGCAGTCACTTCTTTCTCCCTTGTTCTTATAGATGGTGATGATCTTGGCGTCCCTCATGTCCTGTGGTACAGCCCTTTCTTGCCAGCACTGACAGAGGACTTCATGCAATGGGAGCAGGAGGGTAGTCTTGCAGTGTTTGATCAGGTCTGGGGGAATCCCATCGCTGCCTGGGGCTTTGCCTAAGGCCAAGCTGTCAATGGCCTCCCTGAGTTCCTCTGTGGTGCTCTACATCCAGCTCCTCTATGATTGGCATACGCTTGATGGTGTCAAGAGCTGTGGGGGACACTGTTCTCTCTGGAGTAGAGGTCGGAGTAGTGTTCCACCCATCTCTCCATCTGTTGGCCCTTGTCTGTAATTATTACCCCAGTGGAAGATTTGAGGGGAGCTGTCTTGCTCTGGACTGGTCCAAGCACCTTCTTGATGCCATCATACATCCCTCTAATGTTGCCTGTAGCAGCAGCTGTCTGTATGTCTTCACTGAGCTCTTTCCAGTATTCACTGGCTCAATGCCTGGCAGTCTGCTGAGCCTTGCTCCTGGCAGCCCTGAGAATCTGCAGGCTCTTCACACTGGGTGACCGCTTACATATACTCAGTGAGAGCGGCACACTTGACTTCGATGACGGGAGTCATCTCTGTGTACTTGGCCTCAAATTAGTCGTGAGACTTGGAGGACTTCTTCCCAAAGGTGTGTGTCCCGCAGTACTTCCCACTTCTCTGTGGCAGAGTCTCTGGGCTGTGAGGTTTGCATTTCCTTCTCGAAGGTCTCTGCAAACTTTTCCACGAGGTCTGGTTGAGATATCTTGCTGACATCAATGTGGGAGTTCCCTTGTTTCTTTAAGCGGTGGATCCTCTTTGGCTGTAGCCTGATCTTGCAGCAGACCAGGGAGTGATCTGTGTCGCAGTCCGCACTGTGGTAAGAGCGTGTGTGGAGGACGTTCTTGATGGCGGCATGCCTGACCAGGATAAGATCTAGCTGATGCCAGTGCTTTGAGCGTGGGTATCTCCAAGAGACCTTGTGCTGAGACTTGGTCCTGAAGTAGGAGTTGGTGATGCACAATTCGTGGTAACTGCAAAGCTCAAGCAGTCATTGGCTGCTCTTGTTCATTTTGCCCACACCAAACTGTCCAAGGCAAGAGGGCCACGAGTCATGATTTGCACCCACTCTGGCATCGAAGTCACCCAGGAGAACAAGTTGCTCCTTGATGGGGATGCTTGCGATGATGGATGCGAGCTTCTCGTAGGACTCATTCTTTGTGTCCGGTGTGGAAGACAGTGTCAGGGCATACTCGCTAACAAGGGTGACTGGGCCTTCAGTGGTGTTGAGGCGAAGAGTGAGGAGATACTCTGTGCCATTGCTGCCTAGCTCTACCATATTCAGCAAGTTGTTCTTCACTGCAAAGCTGACTCCATGCTCCCTTGGTTCGTCAGAGTCTTTCCCCTGCCAGTAGAATATGTAGTCCTTCTTCTTCAGCGTTCCTGAGTCAGCAAGGCGTGCTTCCTGAAGGGTGGCAATGTCCACATGCAGCCTCCTGAGCTCAACATTTATGACAGCTGTTTTCCTGGAGTCACTGATGTCCTGAAGGTTTTCAGAAAGACCAGTCATCATTGTCCGAACGTTCCAACATCCCAGTTTCAAAGGTGGTTTCTTTCTTTCATTGTTTTGTTTTGTTTCCTGGTGCAACAATTGCAGTCTGCTGTTTGGACGTTTCCTAATCCCCATGCACCCAGTGAGGATGGCAGACTGTGGCGGGACAACACCTTACTGGCTGGGGGCTCCCGAGCTTGAGGCGGGCGATAGTTGTCCAGTGAGATCCAAGGATCCCTCCCACCATCGGGAACAACCCCTGGTGCCAAGCTCTACGCCAATCGAGCAATGACTTATAACCGGTAACTGTTGTTCCTCATGTTGTGTCGACGCTGCAAGCAAAGCTGGAGTAACCTCTCCAGGGTGTAGGGTGTGAGTTTGTGTGGGTGAGTGTTGCCGGATGCTAGCCTGGGCAATGTGATATGGAGGAAAGGCTGTTGCCCATGTAGCATGTCCCCCCTCTCCATGTCGCTGATGGAGCCAAAGGAACAGCAAGGCTGTTACATTTTGGCATTAGCACCATCGCAGGAGCTGCCAGAACGAAGTTTAAATCAACAACGGACTGCCTTAGGGGCTTCAACTCTGGATTTTAACCTCAGGGTTGACTCCCGAAGCCTTTCCCTTGACCGGGTATGCTGCAAGGCAGCAGAGGTTTGAAATCAGGGTGTCATGGCAGCCGCTGGGCCGTCATCATCATCATCAGCTGCGCATACACTGGCAGGTGGTAATCAGCAGGCTTTAAAAGCCAGAACCGCTGACTGCTCGGCACGGAGTCGTCCGTCGCCTTTGCCCAGCAATGCGCCGAGAATACGACCTCAAGCCAAAGCCAAGGACAAGACGTCACGTCGAGCCAAGCCAAGTAAGCAACCTCTGCACTCATCCTCTCCTAGCCTTTTCCCCTGTGCACAGGTGGACCTCCCTGGTGGCGGACTAACCTCCCTAGCTGACGGGACGCCATCTCCTCCACCTCGGAGTTCCTCCTCACCTCCGCTACGTCGAGTACCATGAGCACCACGCCACACGGGCACTCGGAGCCAGCAGGACTTACCCTGTGGCGCCTGCAAGTAAGCATCACAAGCTTCAGGTCTTTCTTCCCAGCGAACATTAGTAATTGTTTTTGCTTGTGTGTTCCAGGGTTGCCAGGTCGCCGCAGGATATGCTCAGCTCCAGTGACCAGACAGCCACGCACTCACTCACTCACGCACCAAATACACATTATATTAATAAAGAATAATTGTCTTATATCTACTCGTGTCAGCGTCTGTCTCCTGAGTCCCTAACCATGTCAGTACGACTCCATCAAGATGACCCAGCAGACTGCGCGCTGACACGCCGCCTAAACACTCTTAGCGCCCGAGTAGACATGATTTCACACCAGCAGACAGTCATTCTAAAACAATTAACTCAGGTTAACAGCTGGCTGGACCGCCTGGAAGGACACCGGGGCATTTCCAGCCCCCATAGCCGCTCCTACTAGCCAAGCTAATTCACCATCTTTACATCGTCTCACTCCTGTGCCAACCCCCGCCCGCTTCAGCGGAAAGCTCGGGGAAGCCCGAGGGTTTATACTCCAATGTCAGTCAGTGTTTCTCCGCGTCCTGGGGGACTTTGCCACTGACCAAAGCAAAATAGGGTATATCACCAACCTGTTGGGGGGTAGGGCCTTAGACTGGGCTTACACAGTTATGGTAAAACCAAATTATCCTGTTTTGACTTACCAGCAGTTTGTGGCAGAGTTCATGGAGGTGTTTGATCATACAGACCGGGGCGCGGTGTTAACCGAACGGCTGCTAAGTCTTTGGCAGGGCAGTAGATCTGCCGCTGCTTACGCTATAGACTTCCGGGTATTAGCCGCTGAGATTGGGTGGGGGGAGCCAGCGCTTTGTGGTATTTTTCTCCGCAGTCTTAGCTCTGAGTTGAAAGATGAGCTAGCGGCACGGGACAAACCAGACAGGTTAGGGGAGTTAATTTCCCTCACCATCAGCTTGGATAGTAGGCTAAGGGAGCGAGCGGCTGAAGGGCGGACAGTTTCCCGTTCGAGTAAACCCCGCCCTCGCTCCGCTAGGTCACCTCTCCTCGCTCTGCCCTCATCAGAGGAACTTCCAGAGCAGGAGGATATGGTCATAGGGCAATCGGGAGTTTCAGCGGCTGAAAGACAGTGCTGCAGGGATCTGGGCCTATGTTTTTATTGTGGCAATGGGTCTCATGGGGTTGCTGAATGCCCAAACCGGTTAAAAGGGGGAGGTCCGTGGATCACAGTAGGGGGATTCACGGACGAGAACCAGAAAAAACCCCTCACCAGTTGCTGCATCCCCATTAGGTTACTCCACAAACACAAAGAACATTTCACACATGCCTTAGTTGACTCTGGAGCTGAGCAAAACTTCATCTCCAGAGACCTGGCAACCCAGATGGGCCTCAGCTGTCAACCTCTATGCCCTCCTGTCAATCTCGTCACGTTGTCCAAGGCGTCACTGACATCTGTTTCCCATCAGATAGCCCCTGTGTCAATCATAGTCTCTGGGAACCACCGGGAGGAAATTTGGTTCTTGGTTTTACCCATCTCCTCCTCCCCCGTCATCCTGGGGTACCCCTGGCTTCGGCTTCACAACCCCACCTTTGACTGGCAAGCTAGGAGAATTACAGCGTGGAGTTCTTTCTGTTTGAGTGCCTGCCTCCAATCTGCGGCGTGTGCTCCCTCGGTCTCGGTGCCTTCTCCTTTGACGCCCCCCACCGGACCTGTCCAAGGTGCCAGAAGTCTACCACGACCTGGGGGCGGTGTTCAGTAAGTCACGGGCGCTGTCCCTTCCCCCACACCGTCCTTATGACTGTGCGATTAACCTCAGGGCAGGGGCCCCTCTCCCGGTGAGCCGCCTCTACAGCCTGTCCGCCCCGGAGCGCGAGGCCATGGATACATATATCAAGGAGTCTCTGGCTTCCAGAATTATTCATCCTTCGTCCTCGGCCGTGGGTGCAGGATTCTTCTTCGTGGGAAAGAAGGACGGTTCACTGCGCCCCTGCATCAACTTCCGGGGCCTCAACGAAATCACAGTTAAGGACAAATATGCATTGCCTTTGATGAACACAGCCTTCGACTCTCTCCAGGGGGCGTCCTGGTTTACGAAGTTGGACCTGCGGAACGCCTACCACCTGATGCACATCAGAGAGGGCGATGAATGAAAGACGGCTTTCCGGACCCCAAGCGGCCACTTCGAATATCTGGTGATGCCGTTTGGGTTAACCAACGCTCCGGCCGTGTTCCAGCGGCTGATAAATGACGTCCTCCGGGATTTCCTCAACTCCTTCGTGTTCGTCTACCTCGATGACATCCTCATCTTCTCACGCACGTTGGAGGAACACCAGGTGCATGTGTGGCGGGTCCTGCAGCGCCTCCTGGAGAACCAGCTGTTCGTCAAGGCAGAAAAGTGCGAATTTCACACTGATAAGACCTCCTTTCTTGGGTTTGTTATCGCCCGGAACCAGGTGCTTCCCGACCCGGCCAAGGTCAAGGCGGTGGTGGATTGGCCCACGCCCACGTCCAGGAAACAGCTATAGGGGTTCCTGGGTTTCGCCAATTTCTACCGTTGGTTCATGCCGAATTTTGGGAACATCGCCCGCCCCCTGACTGCTCTCACGTCCCCAAAGGTGCCCTTTCGTTGGAGTGAGGAGGCTGCCATGGCGTTTGGGAAACTGAACGAGGAGTTCGCTTTAGCCCGTGTTCTGACCCAGGTGGACCCGGAGCTGCAGTGCCTTGTGGAGGTGGACGCCTCGGATTTGGGAGTTGGGGCCATTCTCTCCCAGCGGTCTCCGGTGGATGGCAAGATCCGACCATGCGCATACTTCTCCCACAGCCTGACTCCTGCGGAGAGAAATTACTGCATTGGAGACAGAGAGCTGCTGGCCGTGAAACTCGCCCTGGAGGAGTGGAGACACTGGTTGGAGGGGGCTGCCCAGCCGTTCGTCGTTTGGACTGACCATCGTAACCTTGAGTACCTCAGAACGGCCAAGCGGTTGAATGCACGCCAGGCCCACTGGTCTCTCTTCTTCGGCCGGTTTAATTTCACCATCACCTACCGGCCTGGGAGCAAGAATGGCAAGCCTGACGCCCTCTCGAGGCAGTTCGACGCACAATCCACTGAAGAGCAGGAGGTGACCATCCTGCCGTCCTCTTGTGTGGTGGGTGCATTATCTTGGGAGATCCGCCACAAGGTCATAAGAGTGCAGGAGATGGAGCCTGATCCGGGTGGGGGCCCCCCGGGCCGCCTGTTCGTCCCTCTTTCTGTCAGAGGTCAGGTGATCGAATGGGGCCATGCGTCCAAGCTAGCGTGCCATCCGGGAGTGAGCCGAACCACCGACCTTCTCCAGAGGGCCTTTTGGTGGCCAGGGTTGAGGAAGGATGTCAATAGTTATGTCTGGGCCTGCGCCCAGTGCGCTACAGGGAAATCATCATCATCCCCCCCGCCGGGTCTTCTGCATCCTTTGCCTATCCCTTCTCGCCCCTGGTCCCACGTGGCCATGGACTTCGTAACCGGCCTGCCCCCCTCTGGTCATTTCATGACAGTTTTGACGATAGTGGACCGCTTTTCAAAAGCAGCCCACTTTGTGCCTCTCTGAGGGCTGCCTTCGGTGCGGGAGATGACGAACCTCCTCGTTCAACATGTGGTCCATCTTCACGGAATCCCCGCTGACATTGTATTGGATCGAGGACCACAGTTTGTATCCCAAGTCTGGAAGGCATTCTGCACGGTGCTGGGGGCCACGGCTAGTCTCTCCTCTGGGTACCACCCGCAGAGCAACAGTCAGTGCGAGCACGCCAATCAGGAGCTGGAGGCTGCGGTGCGCTGTGTCATCTCCTCCTGCTCCTCTTCTTGGAGCACGTTTCTACATTGGATTGAGTACGCCCATAACACCACGGTGTCCTCTGCTACGGGGATGCCCCCTTTTAAAGCATCCGTGGGGTTTGATCCACCACTGTTCCCTGAGGAGGAGATGGAGGTAGCGGTTCCTTCTGTGCAGGTCCACGCCAGGCGTTGTCGGCGGATTTGGTCCATCACCCGCAGAGCCCTCCTAATGACTACGGAACGTAATATCCAGGTGGCCAACCGCCACAGGAGGCCCGCCCCGGACTACAAGGTGGGTCAGAAAGTTTGGTTGTCCACTAGGAACATCAGTGTGCCGGCCGAGAAGTGCAAGCTGACCAAGCGCTTCATCGGCCCTTACATCATTTCACATGTTATCAACCCTGTGTCTGTGCGTCTTGCTCTCCCCTCTTCCATGCGCATCTGCCCTACCTTTCACGTCTCCCAGGTCAAGCCGTACATCGCCGACCCTCTGTGTCCCCCCCCCCCCGCGGCTCCTGCCCCCCCGAGGATGATCGATGGCCATCCGGCTTGGGGGGTGACTGCCATCTTGGATGTCCACCAGCGGAGTTGGGGCCTTCAGTATTTGGTGCACTGGGAGGGGTTTGGTCCTGAGCATCGATCCTGGATTTGCCCAGCGTTGATCCTCGACAAGCAGCTGATCCGCGATTTCCATCGGGCGCATCCAGGTAGGATTGGGCAGGTGCATGGAGGCACCTCTAGAGGGGAGAGCACTGTCATGGTGGGCGCTGGGCCGTCATCATCATCATCATCAGATGCGCATACACTGGCAGGTGGTAATCAGCGGGCTTTAAAAGCCAGAACCTCGGACTGCTCGGCACGGAGTCGTCTGTCGCCTTTGCCCAGCAATGCACCGAGAATACGACCTCAAGCCAAAGCCAAGGACAAGACATCACGTCGAGCCAAGCCAAGTAAGCAACCTCTGCACTCATCCTCTCCTAGCCTTTTCCCCTGTGCACAGGTGGACCTCCCTGGCAGCGGACTAACCTCCCCAGCTGACGGGACGCCATCTCCTCCACCTCGGAGTTCCTCCTCACCTCCGCTACGTCGAGCACCACGAGCACCACGCCACACGGGCACTCGGAGCCAGCAGGACTTACTCTGTGGCGCCTGCAAGTAAGCATCACAAGCTTCAGGTCTCTCTTCCAAGCGAACATTAGTAATTGTTTTTGCTTGTGTGTTCCAGGGTTGCCAGGTCGCCGCAGGATACGCTCAGCTCCAGTGACCAGACAGCCACTCACTCACTCACTCACGCACCAAATACACATTATATTAATAAAGAATAATTGTCTTATATCTACTTGTGTCAGCGTCTGTCTCCTGGGTCCTTAACCATGTCACAGGGTTTTCCTTCCCTAAGATGGACTACCCTCCCAGGTTGTCGAGCCCCATCTACCCGAAGCATCTGGTTTGAAGGTGCCAGAGACTCACCTAAACCCCTTCTCCTGTCAGTAGAAGCAATTCCACCGAGCTTAGAAGCTAAGCCACATGAGCAGGCAAGGAGTTGGAATTCGTTGTCAGAGGCTATTTGAGACATACACCATAAAGAGCATTTTTTGAACGCTGGGAGCTTATCCCCAGCACCACTCCTGGCAATTACAACCTTGGAACTGGATTTGATTAGGTACTGTACATTTAATTAGATCGGGTTACCCATAGGCTGTCCTCTGCAGGTACTGCGCTGGAGCTGGGGCACAAAAGTGCATTTTGCTGACCCCACCCAGGAGAGATGGATCTGTGCACGTTGCCTCATGAGTATAGCATAGTCTCTGGCAAATTTTATTATCTCTATGTCACATTTAGCCTATAGAAAGAGGATCCAGTTAACAGCAGCTCTGGCTGTGGTTATCGGAGTGGTGACTTAGTTGGTAGAGGATCTGCCCCACAACCGGGAGGTTGTAGGTTCAAATCCTGGCCAGGTCATACCAAAGACCATATAAAAATGGTACTTTCGGCCTTCTAGCTTGGTGCTCAACATAAAAGAATGAGGAAAGGAAAGTTAACGCACAGAGCTACCAGAGGACTGACCCCCCACTGTAGCTTTCACTGCTTACTGTAGCTGTGTGGTCTAGGGTCAGAGAAATGGAGGTAGGCCATACTCCACATGGTGGCTGTGGAAGGGGATTAACTCACATGTTATTATTCATCATAGTTCCACTGCGCTCAATAAGCTGAGTTGTGTGGATAAATCACGTAAAAATATCCCTCTGAGTGTGTATGTTGCAGAACTGCAACATAACCTCTAGTGGTCAAGAGTGGTAAATATTTTTTTTCAATAAAATAGTTCAGATTTCCAAGGCTATAACTTGAAAGTGGTAAGAGATAATGGCTTACTGTCAATTAGAAAGATGTAAAATATGATCCAAAGTTTCAGATTGGAATAAATTTATGCATCTAATTTGCATAATGTTGCAGCACCTCTTTAAATTCCATAACTCAGTCAAAACTGGACATTGGACGTATTTACACAAAAAATGGTTGTCTTTTGACACCGTTTTTTTGTACAGAGGTACCTCATCATCTTATCTTCAAAGTATATGAACAAGAAATCAGTACATTTAAAAAAAAAAAAAAAAGAAATTTCTCACTTACTTTTGACAAAGTCAGAGTCAGAAGCCAGGCCCAGTGCCATGCTCTGCCACTAGGGGCATGCAAATCTCACACTCAAAGGGATATTAATCATGTTTTACAATCACTAATTCATAGACAAACCATCTTCACTGAAGTAAAAATGTTATTTTAACACATTTTGTGAGTTTCAGCTGTTTTGTAGTTTGGCAGACCCACCTGATTCTGAGTCAAACAGAACTTTGTGGAGAACCCATAACTTCTCACAGCAGGTCAAAACTTTGCAGCTCGGCCCACAGATTCTCACATCATTGTTGTTTTTATACATCTCACTGTGTGCGTGAAAATCAGCGTACGCCATGTTTTTGTGTTGACGCACTGTTTACACATGAGGCCCCTGGTCATACCTCCTCCTTCATCACCACCCAACCAACCTCCCTGAAATCAACCTTCTTTACACTCAGCATTCCTCTCTCAAAGGAGAAGACTCTAGACCAGGGGTCATCAACTACATCTGGTCAATGGCCAGAAGCTTTCTTGGCAGACACTGTGAGAGCCAGATGCGCTGATAAAATAAAATTGTTATACAGTGGGGAAAATAAGTATTGAACATGTCAAACTTTTTCTCATTAAACATATTTCTGATGGAGCTATTGACCTGAGATTGTCACCAGATATCAGTAACAACCCAAGTAATCCGTACATACAAAGGAATCAAGGCAACTGTGTTCACAAAACAAGTTGTATTTAATAAAGTGGAATGACACAGGAAATATGTATTGAACACATGAAGAAAAAGAGGTGCAGAAAGGAATAGGAAGCAAAGAAACCAGCTGAAATCTATCAGAATTTAGGAAGCCATCCCATTCCCCATCAGTGCAAATTAATTTCAGCTGGTTAAATCTTGACTGATAGCCTTAAAAAAAAAAAAGAAAAAAAAAAAAGAGATGGCGGCGCGCCTAGACGCAGCAGCCCCTCTTGGCATCAGCGAGTGTGAGAGTTTTAATCATCCCAGACGTACATTCCGTAAAACTTACAACCGTGAGACCTTATTAAACATCAAGGTACTGCACGCTGCAAGAATCACGGCGATCGGTTGTGATTTGGACATTCTATGCCAGCATGGAATTTTGGCGGAGTCCCCGCTGGAAGCTACCCGGGAGAGGAGGAAGCGCAGACGGCGTGAACACAAGCAAAAGCGAGGAAAAAGGGCCGGGATCCATGCTAGGCTAAAGGCTAACCCCTCCAGACCAGCGGTACCGTCGCTTCTCCTCTCAAACGTCCGCGCCCTCGAAAACAAGGTGGACGAACTGCGTCTGCTGAGAGAAACCCGGAGAGAGTGGAGGGACTGCTGTGTGTTTGTTTTCACCGAGACATGGCTCCACGACAACATTCCTGACGAGGCCATTCAACTGGAAGATATGGTGATGTTCCGTGCCGACAGGGAAACGGCGAGCTCCGGTAAGAGCCGTGGGGGTGGGCTATGCATCTATGTTAACAAGAACTGGTGCGTTAATGCCACGTTAGTGTCTAAACATTGCTCTCCGTTGGCGGAGTTCCTTATTGTTAATTGTCGGCCATTTTATCTGCCGAGGGAATTCAGCAACGTGTTTGTAGCTGGTATTTACATAGCGCCGAGCCCTAATCCTAAAGCTAATGCTAAGAAGGCACTCAGGGTACTGCACGATGCAATCAGTGAAATCCAAACATCACATCCGGACAGTTTTGTGGTGGTGCGGGGGATTTTAACCACACCAGCTTAAAGACTGTGCTCCCCAAGTTTAAACAATGTGTAGACTTTAAGACCAGAGGAGAAAATATGTTGGACTTAGTGTACACAAACACAGATGCATATAAAGCGATACCCCGCCCCCATCTCGGCCGTTCTGATCACATGTCCGTGATGCTGGAGCCTGCCTACAAACCTTTATTGAAGCGCAGCAGGCCAGCAGTGAAACAAATCAGGATTTTGCCAGAGAGTGCAACCTCTGCACTGCAAGACTGTTTTCAGCACACAGACTGGAAGATCTTCAAAATAGCAGCCTCCCAGGAAGACAAGACAGATGTGGAGGAGTATGCTGATACAGTCACCAGCTACATCGCGAAGTGCACAGAGGATTTCACTACAGTGAAGACCATCACTATGCGGGGTAATCATAAGCCCTGGATGACTGCAGAGGTGCGCTCGCTGCTTACAGCCAGGGATGCAGCCTTCAGAGCGAAGGACAGGATCGCCCTCCGCTCAGCCAGGTCTGCGCTTTCAAAGGGAATTAAGGCGGCAAAGCACGCCTATGCGGAGAAAATCCAGGGACACCTCTGTGACACTAGGAACACCAAGCGGATGTGGCAGGGAGTTCGGACACTGACGGGCTTTAAGTCTAGGCAGGGGGTCGATGATGACGACGCTTCGCTTCCAGACAGGCTTAACGACTTCTTTGCACGTTTTGAAGCATCAAACTCGACAATCAGAGGGAGGGCCGGCCCACCCCCACCATCGGTCGGACCAGCTTTTACCATCAACAAAGCGGACACACGGAGGACCCTATCCAGAGTCAACCCACGCAAAGCTGCAGGTCCAGACAACATTCCGGGACGTGTGCTCCAAGACTGCGCGAGCGAGTTGGCGGATGTCCTGACTGACATTTATAACATCTCCCTGAGTCAGGCCATCGTTCCCAGATGCTTCAAGACCTCTATCATTGTACCGGTGGCAAAGAAACCAGTGGTGTCCTGTTTGAATGACTATCGTCCTGTTGCACTGACACCAATTGTGATGAAGTGTTTTGAACGGCTTGTCAAACCACACATTACAGCCTGCCTCCCTGCATCACACGACCCGCTCCAGTTTGCATATCGTTCAAACCGCTCCACGGAGGATGCTATAGTCACCACCCTACGCTCTGTCATCACCCACCTCGACCAGAAAGACACCTACGCCAGACTCCTGTACATTGATTTCAGCTCAGCATTCAACACCATTATTCCCCAGAGACTGATGGAGAAATTACTCCTTCTCGGTCTGAACACCGCCACATGTCTCTGGATCCTGGATTTCCTGACTGAGAGACCTCAGTCTGTCGGGGTGGGAAACAACATCTCCAACTCTGTCACGCTGAGTACCGGAACCCCTCAAGGCTGTGCTGTGTACTCAGTCCATTGTTGTTTACACTTCTAACACATGACTGTGTATCCAAACACGAGGGGAACCAGATTATTAAGTTTGCAGATGACACCACGGTGGTGGGACTTATTCAGAGGGATGAGGAATCAATGTACAGGGAAGAAGTGAGAGACCTGGAGGGCTGGTGCAGGGAGAACAATCTGATGCTCAACGTGGACAAAACAAAGGAGATGATTATCGACTTCTGGCGGTCACAGCCTGAGCACGTCCCCCTCAGCATCGGCGGCCGTTTAGTGGAGAGAGTAGAGAACATCAAGTTCCTCGGAGTGCAGATCTCGCAGGACCTGACCTGGAGCAAGAATTCCTTGGAGATCAGGAAGCGGGCTCAGCAGAGACTACACTTCTTGAGGAAACTCAAACAGGCCTCTCTCCCCATCTGCATCCTCAGGACCTTCTACAGAGGTGTGGTGGAGAGTGTTCTGACGTACTGCATTGCTACATGGTACTCCAGCTGCAGTATGTCAGACAAAAAAGCCCTGCAGAGGATAGTCAAGGGGGCGGAGAGGGTAATTGGAGTCTCCCTCCCCTCTGTCCAAGAACTTTTTCAGAACCGTTGTAGGAGCAGGGCAATGAACATTGTCAAGGACCGTTCTCACCCTCTGCATAAACACTTTGAACTTCTTCCATCTGGTAAACGATTCTGGAGCATCAGAGGCAGAACCACCAGACTGATCAACAGCTTCCTCCCACAAGCTGTCAGGATGCTGAACAGCTGACCCGGAATCTCTCATACACACTACTGCACCTACGGACATTTTGTATATTATAGTTAGTTATTCTTTTTCCCCAAGTATGTCTCAGGGATGTGTGAATGGATGGGGGGGTGGAGGTGGGGGGTGGAGCTATGTGGGAGTGTGTCTTAATCATGCTGCTTCTTATATGGATGCCGAGAGAAACGCAATTTCATCTTGCCTGCACTACAGTTGTATGTACAGCAATATGACAATAAAGTTTGATTTGATTTGATTTGAAAAAGGACTGTGAATGTCAGACTGTCACACCACAAAGAATGTGATGATCAGGTGAGTGTGCTCTCCCTCCTTTCCTGTTTTCCAGCTCCAGAGTTGATCACACTCACCTGCGTGATTGTGTGCTGCTGTTTCCTCATCTGCCAGTTATTAAGGAGCCATTCTGCGAGTGCTTCTTCATTGGACTGTTGGGTATTGCTGATTAGATCTAGGTCAAGTGATTTAACATCTTATTTAACCTATGGTTAATTCCTTTCGCCTCTCCTCCCCAGGTTGCTGCCATTGCAGCGGTGTGTCTCCAGGGCTGTGCATGCTCACCTGCCCTTTCACCATCCTGCCCAGACTTCGCCTTCCACACTGCCACATGCTGGGTTTTCACTGCCGGGTCCTCTGCTCATTTGCAGTAAGATACTCATCTCCTTTCTTAGTCTATTCTCCTTGGCTATTATCATTCATTAACCATGTCCTTGTCCTTTATTACAGGCTGTGTGCTGCCTCCAGCATGCATCACCTTTTATCCACCAATAAACTGTATTAAACGTTCTCACCTGAGTCTGTGTGTTTTTCTTGGTGACTGTTGTCTTGCATTTGAGCCTCCGGCTAGCTAATCGTGACAGAACAGTCCAGCCAGGATCAAGGGTCAGCAGGCGCTTCATCAGGGGAGCATTCAGCTCTTTCCTGTTTGGACGCCACAGAGCATCAGGCCACCATTCTCACTGAACAGCTGCAAACCATTACTCAACAACTGGTTACCATCACTGATCACCTGTGTCAACTGTCTCATTTGCCTCCTCCTCCTCCTTCTGCTGCCATGGCAGTCTCTCCATCCGCCGGACCATTACTATTCCGTTGCTTGCCCCGTACATGGGGGGAGTGGGGGGATGTAAGGTTTCCTGCTTCACTGCCAGCTTTATTTTCAGCATGTTGGGGGGAAATACCTGGACGACATGTCCAAAATACATTTTCTGACTCTGCTGCTCAGGGAGCGGGCACTTAATTGGGCCCAGTCTGTTTTGAGCAGTTCGGAAGGTCCCCACTATACATTTGAGCGGTTTGTTCAGGAATTCTCCCAAATGTTCGATCATACAGAGAGTGAGGGTGATATTGCGAGTCAACTGATGGTGCTTCGGCAGGGAAATCGGTCAGTCACCAATTTCTCGGTCGAGTTCCGGGTCATCGCGGCGGAGTCCAGATGGAATGACTTTTCACTGCACAGTGCCTTCCTCCGGAGTCTCAATGCTAACCTCCGCAACGACCTGGCAAGCGGTGCCAACCCCTCTTCTCTGGATCAGTTGATTGAGCAGGCCATCAGCCTGGAAAACTGGTACCGCGAGCGCGCGAAGGAGCAGAAGGCCTCTCCCTCTCCATCCACTTCACGGTCATCCCCTTGGCCCGCACATTCCGACAAGTCAGCTTCCTCTCCGGAGCCAATGGTCCTGGGCCGGGCCCGCTTTACTCCAGAGGAACACCAATGCCGAAGAAAGGCAGGGGCCTGCATATACTGCGGTTCCATAGACACATGCTGTCAAACTGCCCCATAAAACCAAAAGATTCGGCCCATCAGTAGCCATGGGGGGGGGGGGGGGGTCTGGTGGACAGATCTTCAACTAATCCCCTCGGTAGTTTTTCTCTGCCAGCCCTCATTCAATTACAAGAGGCCAAGCTTCAGGTTTTGGAATTAATTGATTCGGGAGCTGAGCAAAATTTTATCTCTCAGGAGCTAGTTTAAGAGTTAGAGATTCCCACTAAGAGCTTACTGGCTCTGTTAAATGTCTCAACCCTTTCCGGCTGCAGATTGGCCGCTGTAACACATTAGACCGAGTCAGTGTCAGTTCTTTTGTCAGGTAACCATCAAGAATTCCTTTCACTTTTCATTCTGCTCAGCTCGTCTTCCCCCGTAGTCTTAGGTTATCCGTGGCTCCATAAGCACAACCCCATCAACAATTGGGGACAAAATTCCATCTATTCTTGGAGTCCTTTCTGCCTTTCTTCGTGCCTTCACTCAGCCGCTTGCTCGCCTACTCTCCCCATCTCCTTCACTCCGGCCAAGCTGCCAGACCTCAGTCTCATGCCCAAGGTCTATCACAACCTTGGGGAGGTTTTTAGCAAGTCAGGGCCCTCTCATTACTACCTCATCGGTCCTACAACTGTGCTATAGATCTCCTCTCGGGTGCGCAACTGCCGTCCAGCCGGCTCTACAGTTTGTCTGGGCCGGAGAGGGAGGCAATGGAGAGCTATATTAAAGACGCCCTTAACGCCAGCCTTATTTGTCCCTCCTCAGCTCCTCTCAGTGTCGGGTTCTTTTTTGTGGAGAAAAAAGACGGGTCCTTGTGGCCGTCTGCCAACACATGATCAATGACGTTCTCCGTGACATGGTTAATCAATTTGTTTTCGTCTACCTGGACGACATTTTGATCTTTTCACGCACGCTGGAGGAGCACACAGTCCACATCCAGGCTGTGTTACTATGGCTACTGGAGAATCAGCTCTATGTGAAGGCCGAAAAGTGTGAGTTCTCCTTCCGCTCAACTTCCTCTCTGGGTTTTATTGTAGCCAAAGGGGAATTGATGACCAACCTGGCCAAGGTGAAGGCGGTATTAGATTGGTCAACTCCCCAGTCCAGGAAACATCTCCAGCCTTTCCTGGGCTTTTTCAAATTTTTACCGCCAGTTCATTCGGGACTACAGCAAAGTAGCTCAGCCATTAACCCAGCTTACCTCAACCAAAATTCCATTCAAATGGTCTGAGGCAGTGGAGAAGGCCTTCACCAGACTGAAAGCCCTATTTTCCGACATGCCCATCTTGTCATAGGTCAACCCACAATCACAGTTTGTGGTTGAGGAAGATGCTTCTGATTCGGGGGTGGGCGCTGTCCTCTCACAGCATTCTGCCTCTGATCAGAAGTTACATCCATTTGCATATTTCTCTCAGCGGTTGACTCTGACCGAGAGGAATTACAACATAGGGGACTGATAGCTGATGGCCATAAAACTGGCGTTAGAGGAATGGAGGCACTGGCTAGAGGGAGCCTGTCATGAACCGAGCGGTCAAGGCACACCAGAGAAGAGTGGAGGCTTCCAAAAGTTTGCAATCAACGATTTTACGTTTTATTCCAAAAATACTTCACAGGCAACAACTCCAAAGAACATCCGACACCCACCCCAAACAAAATGAAAACACCTGTTAATATAGTCAGTGAGATAATCAACCTAATTGGCACATACCATAATCCCAGGTAAGACAATAAACATGTTCATATTTCCACATGTACCCAGTAACATCTAAAAGAGACATAAATACATAAATAATTCCCCACCTATTTACAGAATAAATAACACCATAAATAC
The DNA here is from genome assembly GCA_020510985.1 of Pholidichthys leucotaenia. NCBI lineage: Eukaryota > Metazoa > Chordata > Actinopteri > Cichliformes > Pholidichthyidae > Pholidichthys > Pholidichthys leucotaenia. The sequence continues at coordinate 369,666,548 of CM035842.1, read as the reverse complement.
AATAAATACACCATAAATAATACAATAAATAATTTAAACCCCTATTTACATATTAAATTCCCCCTTTACTCAGCCATCCTATACTTCCTCCTGCTGGTATCCTTTAAAAGGCCCTTAGACCCCTGAGGAGTCTTTTGCCTGGACACCACCAGGAAGCATGCTGGCAGAGGTATGTGGTTTTAAGACTGATCAATTGCCTCACCCAATTAACATAATTAACATTAACAATTATCTCACAAAAGGGATTCAATTCATTCAAACAGACCCTGAAATTATATGTGCATTTTTACAATACATATTGAGATTTGCAAATATAAATCATTCTACACATCCATCCATCCATCTTCTACCGCTTTTCCGGAGGTCTGGGTCGCAGAGGCAGCAGTTCAAGCAGAGAAGCCCAGACTTCCCTCTCCCCAGCCACCTGCTCCAGCTCTTCAGAGAGGATACCAAGGCGTTCCCAGACCAGCTGGGAGACATAGTCTCTCCACTGAGTCCTGGGTTTGCCCCTGGGTCTCCTCCCAGTGGGACGCGCCTGAAACACCTCAAGTGGGAGGCGTCCAGGAGACATCCTAATCAGATGCCCATACTACCTCAACTGACTCCTTTCAATGTGGAGGAGCAGTGGTTCTACTCTGAGCCTCTCCCGGATGACTGAGCTCCTCACCCTATCTCTGAGGGTGAGTCCAGCAATCCTACAGAGAAAGCTCATTTCAGCCACTTGTATCCGCGATCTTGTTCTTTCGGTCATTACCCAAAGCTAGTGACCATAGGTGAGAGTAGGAACGTAGATTGACTGGTAAATCGACAGCTTTGCCTTAGAACTAAGCTCCCTCTTCACCACAACAGACCGGTACAACGTCCGCATCACTGCAGATGCTGCTCCAATCTGTCTGTCAATCTCTCGCTCCATTTTCCCCTCACTCGTGAACAAGACCCCAAGATAATTAAACTCCTCCACTTGGGGCAGGAGCCTGTCCCCAACCTGGAGAGGACAATCCACCTTTTTCCGGCTGAGGACCATGGACTCGGACTTGGAGGTGCTGATTCTCATCCCAGCCTCTTCACACTCAGCGGCAAACCGTCCCAGCAAGAGCTGTAGGTCATTGCTGGATGAAGCCAACAGGACAACATCATCTGCAAACAACAGAGATGAGATCCTGTGGTCACCAAGCATGACACCCTCCGTTCCCTAGCTGCACCTAGAAATTCTGTCCATAAAAATTATGAACAGGATCGGTGACATAGGGCAGCCTTGGCGGAGTCCAACTCTCACTGGGAATGACTCCGACCGAGTGTTGGCAATACGAACCAAACTCTCACAACGGTCATACAGAGACCGAATAGCTCGTAACAACAAGCCCAATACTCCATACTCCCGAAGCACCCCCCACAAAAAACCACGAGGGACGCGGTCAAATGCCTTCTCCAAGTCCACAAAAGACATGTAAACTGGTTGGGCAAACTCCCACAAACCCTCGAGAATTCTCGAGAGAGTAAAGAGCTGGTCCGATGTGCCATGGCCAGGACGAAAACCACATTGCTCCTCCTGAATCCGAGGTTCAACCACCGGCCGGACTCTCCTCTGCAGTACCTTGGCATAGACCTTCCCAGGGAGGCTGAGGAGTGTGATCTAAAGCTGGAGCACACCCTCCAGTCCCCTTTTTTGAAGAGAGGTGTAGAGGAGCTTGAAATAACGAGGCGATGTGATTCATAAACCAAAGTTTATTATCAGCTCTTCTAACAAGTCTCATCTAGGTGCAGCAGCAGAAGAAGTAAGAGAGCGAACACCTTCGGCTCTACGAACTTATACTTGCACATAACAAAAGACATGCATATCAAAAGCTGACCTCCCTCATTATCTTAATCCCCCCATTGTCTTCGTACTCCTCCTCCTGGCCCTGGGGGGTCAGGGCAGCCCATCCGGTCTCCACCGCAGTGCCTTGGATGCTCTTTAATCCTCACTGGCGGTTGAGACTCTTTGTCCTGTTCTGAGGTGTGAAGTCGCCTTACATATGTAATCACCAAACACTCTCACATGCTTAAACATATGTTGGTTATGGAATATATGATTAATATAGACCACAGCCCCCCCCCCCCAAACGACTAAGAAAAGGACAATAGAAAAATTCACAGTTTAAGATAATTATTATGACATACTAACTGCTACACCTCTTGCCACAGAAGAAACTTTCCAGCAGCCATGCTCCTAAGAGAGTTCAGTGGTAATCATAACAGCATAGTAAAATCACAAGTCGGTCCTAAACTGTTACAGCACAATTAGTGAACAACTGTTGAGTAGTTTCCATCAGTCCCTGTGCTGTCTGGGTTTCAATCTTCTCCCGAATCTGCTGTGGGTCCGCTTGGGCGTCCTGCTGGGACCTTCCTGTAAGGAATCTGCAGCTTGGGAAGGAGAGTGATTATTTGTTCCCTGCAGGGGAGCTGAGTCTTTTCTCTTGGGGGGTCTACCCCGCCGAGGTGCTCTCGCCAACCATGCAGGCTCGTCTCTCAACAAGAAGGCAGGTTTAAGTCTGTCAATGCTGACTGTTTCTTTTCTATCCCCAAAATCAAGCACAAAGTGTTTATCACCAGGTTCCAGCACTCTGAATGGCCCATCGTATGGTGGGCGGAAAGTTGGTTTTAAAGCTTCATGCCTAACAAAAACGAATTCAGCGTTTTTCAAAGCTTGGGGGACAAAAACCCGTGGAAAAGAGTGATGTGCCGGCCCGGGGAGAGAGTCCGGTCCGTTGCTGCCTAAAAACCTCGGGGCTGGAAAATGCCCTGGCTCTGGGTTCTCTGGTAAAAATTCACCTGGGAGCCTGAGAGGTTGTGCAAAAACTAATTCTGCTGGAGAGGCGTCTAGATCCTCTTTGGGCGCAGCACGCAACCCCAATAAAACCCAGGGAAGTTTATTTACCCAATTTGTATCCGTTAGTGAGGCTCTGAGGGCGGCCTTTAAAGATCTGTGAAAACGCTCGCATAACCCATTAGCCTGAGGGTGATAAGCGGTGGTGCGGTGAATTGTTGCCCCTAAGCTGCTGGACATGGCTGACCAAAGCTCCGAGACAAATTGAGGCCCCCTATCGGACGTGATGTCCGATGGGACGCCGAAACGTGCCACCCAGTTTGTCAAAAAAACGCAAGCGACTTCCTCCGCTGTGGTTGACGCCAGAGGGACTGCCTCTGGCCAGCGCATGGTGCGGTCTATCATTGTTAGCAGGTGTGTGAAACCTTGGGAGGAAGGTAGTGGCCCCACGAGGTCGACATGAACGTGGTCGAACCTTCTAGCAGGGATTCGAAAAGGCTCCAGAGGGGCTTTTGTGTGTTTGTGTACTTTGGCGCGCTGACAAGAAATGCAAGTCTTTGCCCATTCTTTTACGTTTTTGCACAGGCCAGGCCACACAAACTTTTCGGCGACCATTTTAACTGAAGCGCGCACACCTGGGTGCGCGAGGGAGTGAATCGAGTCAAAAATACGGCGGCGCCATGCAGCTGGAACTAACGGGCGAGGTCGGCCGGTTGAGATGTCGCATATTAGGGGGGGCATGCCGTCGCGTAGACCCCTTTTCTCCAGCCTTAACCCTGTTGGTCCAGACAGGAGTGCGCGCACGTCCACGTCACTACTTTGTTCCTCTGCCATGGCTGCATAATCTATCCCCGCATGGATTGGGGCCGCGTATGTGTCCGCGTTGGTGAAGAGTTCCGCGGCTGAGGTAGTATAATCTGTCTCCTCGCGCTCTGGCGATGTCACAGCGTGAGAGAGGCAGTCTGCTACCACGTTAAGTTTGCCTGCCACATGTCGAATGTCTGTGGTGAACTCTGAAATCGCAGCTAGCTGTCTTTGTTGCCTGCCTGACCACGGTTCGGAAATTTTAGCCATAGCAAAGGTGAGCGGTTTGTGGTCTACAAAAGCCGTAAAACGCAGCCCCTCTAACCAAAACTGGAAGTGGCGGATGGATAAATGGAGCACTAGTAGCTCTCTGTCAAAAGTGCTGTATTTACGCTCAGTTTGGTTTAGCGATTTGCTGAAGAATGCCAAAGGTTGCCAGGTTCCGCCGACGTGTTGTTCTACAACTGCCCCTATGGCCAGGTCTGAAGCGTCTGTGGTTAGCGCAATGCGGGCCGAGGGATCGGGGTGAACCAACAATGTGGCATTAGCTAGGGTGCTTTTTACTTCTGCGAAGGCACGTTTGCGCTCCGGGGTCCATTCGACTGCGTTGGAAGGTTTTTGTTTTCTGAGCGTGTCATATAGGGGCTGCATGAGCTGAGCTGCGTGGGGGAGGAAGCGGTTGTAAAAATTAACCATGCCCAAAAATTCCTGCAGTGATTTGACCGTTTGTGGCCGTGGGAAACTTTTTACTGCGTGAACTTTGTCTGGAAGTGGGACTGCCCCCTTCGGAGAAACTCTGTGTCCTAAAAAATCAATTTGTGACACGCCGAATTTGCATTTGGCTGGATTGATTATTAACCCGTGCTCTTCTAGTCTCTGAAAAACCATAGTGAGATGCTGCTCGTGTTCTTCCTCAGACGAGCTGGCTACCAGCATATCGTCGAGGTAGACGAACACGAAAGGGAGGTCGCGTAATACCGCGTCCATCATCCGCTGAAAGGTTTGAGCAGCGCCTTTGAGGCCGAAAGGCATCCGCAAAAATTCAAAAAGACCGAAGGGGGTTATTACAGCTGTTTTAGGAATGTCCTCTGCTCGAACTGGGACTTGATGATAACCGCGGACCAGGTCTATTTTTGAAAAAATGCGCGCACCCGCCAGATGTAGTGAAAAATCTTGAATGTGAGGAATTGGGTAGCGGTCATGCGCTGTCGCATTGTTTAATCTGCGGTAATCGCCGCACGGTCTCCAAGAACCGTCGGATTTCGGAACCATGTGAAGTGGTGAGGCCCAGGGGCTTTTCGAGCGTCTGATAATGCCTAACTTTTCAAGGGTGGTGAACTCGTCCCAAGCTATGGCGAGCTTGGTCGCGTCTAAGTGCCGAGCTTTGGCAAATACAGGTGGGCCCGTTGTGGGAATAAAGTGTTCGACCCCGTGCTTAGCCACTGTGGCTGAGAATTTGGGAATTGTGAGTGCTGGAAATTGGGTGAGGAGTTGATCAAACTTACCTCCTGCTGTGGTGACGCTAGCCTGCACGGGTGGTGGAGAAAGTCGAGCTGAGCAGGGAATAGAAGCAAAGGACAGTGCATTAACCAAGCGCCTGTTCGTTAGATCAACTAATAACCCATGTGCACACAAAAAATCTGCGCCCAACAAGTTAAAACTCACTGCCGCTACAACAAATGTCCATCTGTAGTTGCGGCCGTGGATGCAGAGAGGCAGGCTCTTTTCGCCAAAAGTGTCGATGGTGGAGCCGTTGGCTGCCACCGCTCCATTGCCCCGGGGACCCATGGCCCGGTCTGCTTGGGAGGGCATGACAAAACTTAGTTGAGCTCCCGTGTCGATAAGGAACCGCTTGCCGGTGTGTCCGTCCGTCACATATAAAAGCTTGCTTTTTTCGCCAAGAATCGCTGCTGTTAACGGCTCTCGGCTTCGGCGTTTTCCCGAAATTGTGAATTTGCAGGGGGGAACGCATTTGTAAGCCTTCTCGGCGAAGCGGTGTTGGTAATAACAAACGTCGCTCCGTCTGTTACGTCCTGGCCGTGTCGCTGTCACTACGGGCTGATTCTGCTAGGTGATTTGTGGCTCCTCGTGGCTCCGGACATCAGCGTTGAGGTCCATGGATGCTGCTGTGGGTGTCTGCTCCTTGCAGGCGTTGACGAGCCGTTGAGCTTCGTGAGCCAGCGTGCGGAAGTCTTGCTGGGTGCTGCATCGCATGTTGGCCAGCGTCCCTCTCATGTGTGGCGGCAGCGTACTGAGGAATATGAAATGGAAAAGGAAGTTGTCATTGTCCTCTTCTTTAAGTTGCAGCAAGTCCTCCATGAGGGCCTTGGGTCTGCCTCCTCTGTGGCCGTAGACCGCCAGGATCCTCTCGGCTCTCTCCTCGGCTGAGGGGACGTAATTTGCCATGATGGTCGCTTTCAGTTCTTTATATTTGTCCTGGGCCGGCGGCCGTTGGATTATGCTCCGCGCACATCTCGAAGTGGCGGCGTTGAGTTTGGCGACGATGTGATAGAACTCTGTATCATCAGCCGTGATGCCCGCAAGTGCAAACTGGGTTTCAGCTTGCTGAAACCACGAGGCGGGGTCTTCCTGCCAGAAGTCCGGCAGGTTGACGGTGACGGCGTTTGTGTGGACCGTCACTGATGTGTCCGTAGGGTGAGAGTGTCTTGCTTCGGCTCTCTCCGCAGCGCTGGTGCTCGGTTGAGCCCTCTCTATCACTTCTGCCGTGGGGGAACGTCGTCCATCTGTTCCCCTGTCTGCATGGGCGCCGGCGTCTGCCTGGGTTGCCACAGATGAGTCAATCGCGGGGGAACGCCTCTGGTCCATTCTCGCGTCAGGGTCACCAGTGTAGACGAGCTTGAAATAACGAGGCGATGTGATTCATAAACCAAAGTTTATTATCAGCTCCTCTAACAAGTCTCATCTAGGTGCAGCAGCAGAAGAAGTAAGAGAACGAACACCTTCAGCTCTACGAACTTATACTTGCACATAACAAAAGACATGCATATCAAAAGCTGACCTTCCTCATTATCTTAATCCCCCCATTGTCTTCGTACTCCAACTCCTGGCCCTGGGGGGTCAGGGCAGCCCATCCGGTCTCCACCGCAGTGCCTTGGATGCTCTTTAATCCTCACTGGCAGTTGAGACTCTTTGTCCTGTTCTGAGGTGTGAAGTCGCCTTACATATGTAATCACCAAACACTCTCACATGCTTAAACATATGTTGGTTATGGAATATATGATTAATATAGACCACAAGAGGAACCACCACCCCGATTTGCCATGCCAAAGGCACTGCCCCCAACCTCCACGCAATGTTGCAGAGGCGTGTCAACCATGAAAGCCCAACAACATCCAGGGCCTTGAGGTACTCAGGGTGAATCTCGTCCACCCCCGGGGCCCGGCCACCAAGGAGATTTTTAACCCCTTGCACTCTGGTCAATTTCCCTAAAAACGCCAAAAAATAATGTACCCAAAGTAAATAAAAAGCTGTTCTTCAACCCTTTGCAGCATTTTCATGGGGTTGGTCTCATTTAAAAGAAAACACTTTGAATTTTTTGGCAAAACAGTCATAATCTCTCTAAGTGCTCCTGCCACTGAGTAACAGTCATCTAAACATACTGAACTTGAAGAAAATACATTTCGCCTGGGTGTTTTTTTGGATACAAATGCTTGCAAATAACACACACCTGTCAGATCCGGGCTGGAAAATGCAACAGAAATGTAGAACCAAGTGTTATCCAGCTGAGGTCAAAATTTTGTAACAATACCACAAAAAATGAATATATTACACAACTTTATACTCAGGTTGTTCCCAGGCGTTTTTGAACTGTGCCAAATTGTGCCAAATGGCACAGTTTGGAAAAACGTCTGTAACTTTTGAATGATTCAATATAGAAGCTTCATCTTGGGCTCTAATGAAAGGTGACACTCAGAACTGTGTGTGTGTGTGTGTGGGGGGGGGGTTGTTTATTCATTCATGAATGAATGAATGAACAAACAAGCCCCCACACACAAAGAAGCATGCCACGTAAAAAATGTGTGGCTTTTTTTTTACAAGAAAAAATAACCTACAGTGCACTAAAAATTATACTAAAATATCTGTAATGTAGAAGATAACAACTCCCATCCCCCCCCCACAGAGGACGGACATCGCCCATCGCTACATGACGGAAAGCGGTGACGGTGCGCCGCGGTCTACTACGCACAGTTGTACTAAAATATCTGCAATATATCTGCAATCCGCTACAGAAGAGTAGCGAGGGGGGCGTTCACAACATGACGGGGGGGCCATTCGCAACATGACGGACCCGGACCGGAGCGGTCCGGGTCCGTCATGTTGCGATAACGCACAGTTGTAATTTACCGATCGGTCAAAAGTCATTTGGATTACAATTTTCAGGGATAAAGAATAATTTAGCTTGTAATACTTACCTGTCCACAACAGCAGTGTCGCTGGCGAACTTCTCTTCCTCATTGTCAGACAAACATGACGCTGGTCCGCTTGTTACGGACTCGTGGTTCTGGTCACGCGACCCGGTCAAACCATAATTCCATTATTGTGGTTTTGCGCTTCCATGATTGCGGTTTTGGCAAACGATTTTTCAAAACAAATAAGAACAGTAGTAAGAAAAAAAGACTGGCGAAAGCGTGTGTGTCACCCAGCGGCTCAGACAAAACAGATTTTATGCAAGGGACGCACGCTTTCGAACTTCTGTGCTTCAATTGGCTCGCTGTATTCACAGCCGTTGGTAGGCGGGTCCTTCTCGCTAGGTTTTCAGTCATTGGTTCTTCAAGGTTTCAGAAACCCAATTCAAAGCTCTTATTAGTTGAATGAGAGGTCAATCACATCTAAACCAATCAAAGCACTCCTTTGGCTTTCTGTTCGCGGCTGTGTCTGTAGTGGAAGAACGGAAATGCATGTTGTTTTTTTTCAGTGCACCCTAGGACGCAGAGTGTGCATCCTATGGTGCCCTCGTGCACTCTAGGACGCAGAGACGTGCCCGCCCGCGGTACACCGGAGTGCAAGAGGTTAACCACCTTGGTGACCTCAGCCCCTGTGATAGGTGAGTCATCCCCCTCGTCCCCAAACCCTGCTTCCTCTGTGGAAAGTGCATCAGTGGGATTGAGGAGATCCTCGAAGTATTCCTTCCACCGCCCGACGATATCCCCAGTCGAAGTCAACAGTGCCCCATCCGCACCATACACAGTGTGGACAGGGAGCTGCTTTCCCCTCCTGAGCCGCCGGACAGTTTGCCAGAATCTCTTCGAGGCTGACCGAAAGTCTTGTTCCATGGCCTCACCGAACTCCTCCCATACCCGGGTTTTTGCTTCAACAACCACCCAAGCTGGACTCCGCTTGGCCTGCCGGTACACCTCAGCTGCTTCGGGAGTCCCACAACCCAACCAAGCTTGATAGGACTCCTTATTCAGCTTAATGGGCCCCCTCACCCCTGGTGTCCACCACTTGGTTCGGGGGTTGCCACCACGAGATGCACCGACCACCTTGTGGCCGCAGCTCTGGGCCGCCGCTTCAACAACAGAGGTGGAGAACATGGCCCATTCAGACTCCATGTCTCCAGACTCCCTTGGAATGTGGCTGAAGCTCTTCCGGAGGTGGGAGTTGAAGACCTCCCGGACAGGGGCCTCAGCCAGACGTTCCCAGCATGCCCTCACTATACGTTTGGGTTTACCAGGTCTGGATGGCTTCCTCCCCTGCCATCAGATCCAACTCACCACCAGGTGGTGATCAGTTGACAGCTCTGCACCTCTCTTTACCCGGGTGTCCAAGACATACGGTCACAGGTCTGATGACACGATAACAAATTTGATCATCGACCTGCGACCTAGGGTGCCCTGGTGCCAGTTGCACATATGGACACCCTTATGCTTGAACATGGTGTTCGTTATGGACAAACTGTGGTTAGCACAGAAGTCCAATAACTGAACACCACTCGGGTTCAGATCAGGCAGGCCGTTCCTCCCAATCACCCCCCTCCAGGTTTCACTGTCGTTGCCCACGTGCGCATTGAAGTCCCCCAGTAGGACAATGGAGTCTCCAAGAGGAGCACCCTCCAGCACCCCAGTCACAGACTCCAAAAAGGGTGGGTACTCTGAAACATCATTTGGTGCATAGGCACAAATGATGGTCAGGACCCATTTCCCAACCCGAAGGCGCAGGGAAGCAACCCTTTCGTCCACCGGGGAAAACTCCAATATAGAGGCAGCAAGGTGGGGGGATACAAGAATACCCACCCCTGCTCGTCGCCTCTCACCCTGGGCAACTCCAGAAAAGGCCAAGCTCCAGCCCCTCTCCAGGAGACTGGTTCCGGAACCGGAGCTGTGTGTTGAGGTGAGGCCGACTATATCTAGCCGGTATCTCTCAACCTCATGCACCAGCTCAGGCTCCTTCCCCACCAGAGAGGTGACATTCCACATACCAAAAGCCAGTTTAGAAAGCTTGGGATCAGTCCGCCAAGGTCTCCGCCTTTGACCGCCACCTGATCCACATAGCACCGGACCCCCATGATCCCTCCTGCAGGTGGTGAGCCCACTGGAGGGCGGACCCATGTAACTCCTTCGGGCTGAGCCCGGCCGGGTTCCATGGGTGGAAACCCGGCCACCAGACGCTAGCCATCGAGCCCCTCCCCCAGGCCTGGCTCCAGAGTGGGGCCCCGGTAACCCCATACTGGGCAGGGTACACTGAATCCTTGATATAGAATTTATCATGAGAGTCTGTTGGATCGTTCTTAGTCAGGCCCTTCACCCAGGACCAGTTTGTCTTGGGTGACCCTATCAGAGGCAGATTCCCCCGGACAACATAGCTCCTGAGATCACTGGGGCACACAAACCTCCCCACCACGATAAGGTGACGATCCATGAGGGGGCCTTCTACACATATAATATAATATTCAATTACACAGACCATAACAGTGGCAACACTCCATCGTCACAGAGCCACTCAACCCATCATTGTCTGAACTAATCACAAAAATTTAGAGTTTTTAAGATCAGCCAGAAGACTAAATTCCAAGCAGGCCCGTTGGGCCCTGATTTTCCTAAGGTTCAATCTTTCCATCACCTACCGGCCTGGGTCCCGCAATATAAAGCCTGATGCTCTCTCTCACCAGTTCACCTCTGACTTGTAATCTTCCTCTCTCCCTCTTAAAACCTCCTCTTCTCCTGAAACCATTCTGCCTTCTTCTTGCATTGTGAGTGCCCTCTCTTAGGAGATTGAGCGGAGGGTCAGGCAGGCTCAGTCCTCTGGGCCCATTCCTGAGGGAGGCCCAAATAACCATCTGTTTGTTCCCTCTGCCCTTCGGAGTGACATAGTCTGGTGGGGGCACACCAGCTTCTTTGCTTGCCATCCAGGAATCTCTTGTACCATTGAACTGTTGCAAGTTTTTTTGGTGGCCAACCCTGTGGACAGATGTTCAGGACTTTGTGAAAGCATGCCAGATTTGTGCCACTAACAAGTCGGACACCTCACCTCCTGCCGGCCTCCTTTACCCCTTGTTTGTTCCATGTCGTCCCTGGTCACACATACAGACGTGGACAAAATTGTTGGTACCCCTCTGTTAATGAAAGAAAAACCCACAATGGTCAACAGAAATAACTTGAATCTCACAAAAGTGGTAATAAATAAAAATTCTATGAAAATTAACCAATGAAAATCAGACTACGCTTTTAAAATGTGGTTCAACAGAATTATTTAAAAAAAAACAAACTCATGAAACAGGCCTGGACAAAAATAATGGTACCCTTAACTTAATATTTTGTTGCACAACCTTTTTTTTTTTACTTATTTTGTACCTGTAGGTAGATTTGTTTTGCAGTCTGGTGACAAACCACCAGCTGCCGGTCGCTGCGTGTGCAAGCGCCCCTTAACTCCCTAACCTGCATGTTTTTGGCATGTGGAAGGAAACCGGAGAAATCCCGGAGTAAACCCACGCAAACACGGGGAGAACATGCAAACTCCACACAGATCACTGTTGGCCGGGGGCAGGGATCGAACCCACGATCTCACGGTCCCTGCGATCCCCCGGCCGAGGGTAAAACTGTGCTGCCACAGTGCTAACCACTGCGCCACCGTGCAGCCCACCGTGCAACCTTTTGAGGCAATCACTGCAATCAAACAATTTCTGTAACTGCCAATGAGACTTCTATACCTCTCAGCAGGTATTTTGGCCCACTCCTCATGAGCAAACTGCTCCACTTGTCTCAGGTTTGAAGGGTGCCTTCTCCAGACGGCATGTTTAAGCTCCTTCCACAGTTGGGCTGCACGGTGGCGCAGTGGTTAGCACTGCGGCAGCACAGTTTACTCTTGGCCGGGGGATTGTGGGGATCGTGGGATCGTGGGTTCGATCCCAGCCCCCAACCAACAGTGATCTGTGTGGAGTTTGCATGTTCTCCCCGTGTTGCGTGGGTTTACTCCGGGATTTCTCCGGTTTCCTCCCACATGCCAAAAACACGCATGTTAGGTTAATTGGCTGTTCTAAATTGTCCCTAGATATCTGTTTCCTGTAGGCCCTTAGAATAGAGGGTTAGTATTAATGAAAGCGCTTTGAGTGGTCTTTGTGACTAGAAAAGCGCTATATAAGTGCAGGTTAGTTAGTTAGTTAGTTAGTTATTTAATAGGATTTAGATCAGGGCTCATAGAAGGCCACTTTAGAATAGTCCACTGTTTTGCTCTTAGCCATTTTTGGGTGTTTTTAGCTGTGTGTTTTGGGTTATTATCCTGTTGCAAGACCCATGACCTGCGACTGAGACCAAGCTGTCTGACACTGGGCAGCACATTTCTCTCTAGAATACCTTGATAGTCTTGAGATTTCATTGTACCCTGCACAGATTCAAGACACCCTGTGCCAGATGCAGCAAAGCAGCTCCAGAACATAACAGAACCTCCTCCATGTTTCACAGTAGGGACAGTGTTCTTTTCTTGGTATGCTTCATTTTTGCATCTGTGAACATAGAGCTGATGTGCCTTGCCAAAAAGTTCCAGTTCTGTCTCGTCTGTCCATAGGACATTCTCCCAGAAGCTTTGTGGCTTGTCAACATGCAGTTTGGCAAATTCCAATCTGGCTTTTTTATGATTTGTTTTCAACAGTGGTGTCCTCCTTGGTCATGTCCCATGAAGTCTACTTTGGGTCAAACAACGACGGATGGTGTGATCTGACACTGATGTACCTTGACCTTGGAGTTCACCATGAATGTGTTTAGAGGTTGTTCTGGGCTCTTTTGTTACCATTCGTATTATCTGTCTCCTCCTGCGGCCACGTCCAGGGAGGTTGGCTACAGTCCAGTGGATCTTAAATTTCTGAATAATATGTGCAACTGCAGTCACAGGAACATCAAGCTGCTTGGAGATGGTCTTAAAGCCTTTACCTTTAACATGCTTGTCTATAATTTTCTTTCTAATCCCCTGAGACAACTCTCTCCTTTGCTTCCTCTGGTCCATGTTTAGAGTGGCACACACCATGTCAGCACACAGCACAGCGACTACTTGTCACCCTTTAAATAGGCCGACTGACTGATTACAAGTTTGTAGACAGCTGTGATGTTAATTAGAGGACACATCTTGGTTGAACATGTCTCTATGGTCACATTATTTTCAATCTTTTCTAGGGGTACCATCATTTTTGTCCAGGCCTGTTTCATGAGTTTGTTTTTTAAAGTAATTCTGTTGAACCACAATTCAAAAGCATTGTCTGATTTTCACTGGTTAATTTTCATAGAATTTTTATTTATTACCACTTTTGTCAGATTCAATTTATTTCTGTGACCCTTGTGGGTTTTTCTTTCATTAACAGAGGGGTACCAACAATTTTGTCCACGTCTGTAGCTATGGATTTCATTATGGGTCTCCCTCCATCTCAGGGCAATACTGTTATCCCCACTATTGTTGATCGTTTCTCAAAAGCCATCCATTTAGTCTCTCTACCCAAGTTGCCCTCAGCCGCCGAGACCGCTAATCTCCTCACCATGCATGTCATCCGTCTTCATGGGATTCCTATGGACATTGTGTCTAACCCGGGTCCACAGTTTACATCCCAAGTCTGGAAGGCTTTCTGCCGGTCCCTTGGCACCACCATCAGCCTCACCTCCGGGTATCATCCGCAGAGCAACGAGCAGGCCGAGCAGGCCAACCAGTCCCTGGAGCTCCCATCTTATCTGGGTGGAGTATGTGCACAATACTGCTGTCTCCTCTGCCACCAGACTAATGCCTTTCAAGGCCTCTGTGGGCTACCCCCCCCCCCTTGCCCATGGCAGAGAGGGAGGTAGCTGTTCCATGCGTGAAGGCCCACACTCGCCACTGCCGCCGTCTGTGGAGGTCAACCTGGGCTACTCTTCTCCGCTCATCTGAGCGGAACCATCAGTACACCAACCACAGACGCGCGCCAGCACCCAGATACACTGTCAGCCAGATGGTGTGGTTGTCGACCGATCAGGTTCCACTGAAGACCAAATCGAGGACATTGTCACTCCATTTCCTGGGTCCATTTCCCATCTCAAGCGTTATTAATGATGTGACTGTTCAGCTCAAATTACCTCCGGCACTCCACATCCATCCTACATTTCCCGTCTCCTGGATAAAGCCCCTCTCCGCCAGCCCCCTTTGTCCTCCCCCAAAGCCCCCTCCTCCTCCCCGGATCCTCAACAGCCAGACCACCTACACTGTTCAGAGGATTCTGGATGTTCGTCGTCGGGGTCAGGGATTACAATATCTGGTTCAATGAAAGGGTTACGCATCATCCTTTGACTCCATAAACAGAGGAGTCAAAAGCATTATCAGAAGAGTTATCCAAGAGCCAAAGACCACTCCTGGAGAGCTCCAGAAAGACCTGGAGTTAGCAGGTACTGCTGTTTCAAAGAAAACAATAAGTAATGCATTCAATCGACATGGGCTCTATGCCCGTTCACATCCATTGCTGAAGAAAAAAGCATGTTCAGAATCAGAATCAGAATCAGCTTTATTGGCCAAGTATGCACAACACATACAAGGAATTTGACTTTGGCTAAAAACTTGCTCTCGCTGTTCAGGTGGAGGATTTAAATAAGATTTAAATAAGGATTCAATGACAACAGAGTATGTACAGTAAATTACAGTCTGTCCACGTTTCTATAAAAGGATGCAAATATATACAGGAATATACAGTATGCAGTTATTTACTCAGACTATCCACACTTTGCAGAAATATATGAAAAAATATACAGTCATACAGTATTTCAATGTGAACTCAGATTCAGTGATATAATGTGAATGAAGTAAAAAGCAGTGTGAGAGTTATGTGCAATGTAAAAATGGATGAAAAGTCATGAGTACAGCAACAGGTAGGACTAGGTGAATGTTAGGAGTTCATCAGAGTGATGGCTTGAGGAAAGAAACTGTTCCTGTGATGGGTGGTTTTGACCTTCAGTGATCTGTAACGACGACCAGAAGATAGAAGTTCAAACAGTTTGTGGCCGGGGTGTGACGGGTCAGCACAGATGTTTCCCGCCCGTTTCCTGGTTATGGACCGATATAAGTTCTCAATGAAGGGTAGGTCGGTACCAATGATCCTCTCCCAGACTTAATGATCCGCTGCAGTCTGGTCTTGTCCTGTTTAGTGGCAGATCCAAACCAGACAGCGATGGAAAAGCAGAGGACAGATTGGATGATGGCGGTGTAGAAGACAACCAGCAGCTCCTGAGGCAAATCAAACTTCTTGAGCTGACGCAGAAAAAACAACCTCTGCTGGGCCTTTTTCTGGACAGTGTCTATATGGGAGGACCACTTCAGGTTCCGGGAGATTGTGGTACCCAGAAACTTGAAGGAGTCCACAGTGAACACTGTGCTGTTGAGGATGGTGAGTGGGGGGAATGAAGGAGGGTGTCCCTGAAATCCACAGTCATCTCCACAGTTTTGGCTGGGTTAAGTTCAAGATGGTTCTGGCCACACCAGAGGATCAGCTGCTCCACCTCCCGCCTGTATGCAGACTCATCACCATCCCGGATCAAACCGATGACTGTGGTGTCATCCGCAAACTTCAGGAGCTTCACTGAAGGGTCCTCTGAGGTGCAGTCATTGGAGTAGAGGGAGAAGAGCAGTGGGGAAAGGACACACCCTTGGGGGGCGCCAGTACTAATTTTTCGGGAGCTGAATGTAAATCTCCCTAGCTTCACCTGTTGCCACCTGTCAGTCAGAAAGCTGGAGATCCACTAGCAGGTGGAGGGAGGCATCTTGAGGTGGAGGGGTTTCTGATGAAGAATGCCTGGGATGATGGTGTTGAACGCCGAGCTGAAGTCGACAAACAGGATCCTGGCGTATGTCCCTGGGGAGTCGAGGTATTGCAGGATGTAGTGTAGTCCCATATTCACTGCATCATCCACTGACCTGTTTGACCGGTAGGCAAACTGCAGTGGGTCCATCAGGGGGCCTGTGACAACCTTCAGGTGGTTCAGCACCAATCTCTCTAAGGATTTCATGACCACAGAGGTCAAGGCAACAGGTCTGTAGTCGTTTAATCCTGTAACAGAGGGTTTCTTGGGAACTAGAATGATGATGGAGCGTTTGAAGCAGGAAGGCACTTCACACAGCTCCAGTGATCTATTAAAGATCTGGGTGAAGATGGGGGCCAACTCGTTGGAGCAGACTCTCAGGCAGGATGGAGACACACCATCAGGTCCTGCAGCCTTCTTGATCTTTTGTCTCTGAAAGACCCAGCGCACCTCCTCTTCACAGATCGTTAGTGCTGGTGGGAGGTCAGAGTGGAGGAGGGATGGAGTTTCTGGGGCTGCAGATAATCCTTTTGTGTGGGTGGAAGGTGAGAACTGTAGGTTCTTTTCAAACCTACAGTAAAAGCTGTTTAGGTCATTAGCCAGCTGGAGGTTTTCCACGGGGATGGGGGGATGGTCTCCTGTGGTTGGTGATATTCCGTAGGCCTCTCCAAACAGAAGCAGAGTTGTTGGCTGAGAAGTTTTGTTGTAACTTCTCACTGTAGCTCCTCTTAGCAAGCCTGGTCTCCTTCGTCAGCATGTTTCTGGCCCGCTTATACAGAGTCCAGTCACCAGTCCTGTAGACCTCCTCCTTGGTCTGACATAGCTGCCTGAGTTTAGGAGTGAACCAGGGTTTATTGTTGTTGTATGTGCAGAAGGTCTTGGTCTGCACACACATGTCCTCACAGAAACTGATGTATGATGTCACAGTGTCAGTGAGTTCATTTAGGTTAATGGCTGCATCTTCAAAAACACTCCAATCTGTGCAGTCAAAGCAGGCTTGTTACTCCAGCTTTGATTCCTCAGTCCATTTCTTCACAGTCCTTACAACAGACTTGGAAGTTTTTAGTTTCTGTCTGTATGTTGGAATAAGATGGAGCAGACAGTGGTCAGAAAAACCCAGAGCTGCACGGGGGATGGCATGATAGGCGTTTCTTAAAACAGTGTAACAGTGGTCGAGTGTATTTGTGTCCCTGGTGGGACATTTAATACGCTGTCTGTATTTAGAAAGCTCATTTGTGAGATTAGCTCTATTGAAATCACCCAGAATGATAAGCAGAGAGTCTGGATGTTTTTCCTCCACCTCTGCTATCTGGTCAGCGAGGAGCTGCAGTGCCTCCGTTGCACAAGCAGCAGGCGGGATATAAATTCCGACCAGAATAAATGAGGAGAATTCTCGCGGTGAATAAAAGGGTTTACAGTTCATGTTGAAGTTCATTTAAAGATTGCTGTACAACATTTGGGCAAGCCAGTAAAATACTGGGAGAATATACAGTGGAGTGAAGAAGTGTTTGCCTCCTTCCTGATTTCTCATTTTTTTCACACTTAAATGTTTCAGATCACCAAACAAATTTAAATATTAGACAAAGATAACACAAGTAAATACAAAATGCAGTTTTTAGATGAAGGTGTTTACTATTAAGGGAAAAAATCCAAACCTACATGGCCCTGTGTGAAAAAGTGATTGCCCCCTAAACCTAATAACTGTTTCGGCCACCTTAGCAGCAACAACTGCAATCAAGCATTTGCGATAACTGGCAATGAGTCTTTTACAGTGCTGTGGAGGAATTCTGGACCACTCATCTTTGCAGAATTGCTGTAATTAAGCCACATTAAAGGGTTTTCGAGCATGAACCACCTTTTTAAGGTCATGCCACAGCATCTCAATCGGATTCAAGTCAGGACTTTGACTAGGCCACTCCAAAGTTTTCTTTTTTTTTTTTTCTGAAGCCATTCAGAGGTGAACTTGCTCTTGTGTTTTGGATCATTGTCCTGCAGCAGAATCCAAGTGCGCTTAAGCTTGAGGTCACAAACAGATGGCCGGACATTCTCCTTCAGGATTTTTTGGTAGACAGCAGAATTCATGGTTCCATTTACCACAGCAAGTCTTTCAGGTCCTGAAGCAGCAAAAAAGCCCCAGACCATCTCACTACCACCCCCATATTTAACTGTTGGTATGATGTTCCTTTTCTGAAGTGCTGTGTTACTTTCACGCT
The DNA here is from genome assembly GCA_020510985.1 of Pholidichthys leucotaenia. Classification (NCBI taxonomy): domain Eukaryota; kingdom Metazoa; phylum Chordata; class Actinopteri; order Cichliformes; family Pholidichthyidae; genus Pholidichthys; species Pholidichthys leucotaenia. The sequence goes on along the minus strand of CM035842.1, from coordinate 369,648,468 downwards.
GGATGTAATGGGACACACACCTTCTTTTTGTGACCTCTTGGATGAGTCGTCGCTGTGCTCTTGGGATAATTTTGGCTGGCCGCCCACTCCTTTGAAGGTTCACCACTGTTCTATGTTTTTGCCATTTGTGGATAATGGCTCTCACTGTGGTTCGCTGGAGTCCCAAAGCTTTAGAATTGGCTTTATAACCTTTATAACCAGACTGATAGAGCTCAATTACTTTGTTTCTTATTTGCTCCTGAATTTCTTTGGATTGTAGCATTATGTCTAGCTTTTGAGGATCTTTTGGTCTACTTCACTTTGTCAGACAGGTCCTATTTAAGTGATTTCTTGATTGAGAACAGGTGTGGCAGTAATCAGGTCTGGTTGTGGCAAGAGAAATTGAACTCAGCTTCCCAGAGATGTGATAAACCACAGTTAATTTATGTTTCAACGGGGAAGGGGTCACTTTTTCACACAGGGCCATGTAGGTTTGGATTTATTTATTTTTTTTAAATTTACCCTTAATAGCAAACACCTTCATTTAAAAACTGCATTTTTTGTTTACTTGTGTTATTGTTGTCTAATATTATATTAGTTTGACTGATCTGAAACATTTAAGTGTGACAAAAAAAAACAAAAAAGAGAGAGAAATCAGGAAGGGGGCAAACACTTTTTCACACTACTGTAGTCTGGTCAGATGAGACCAAAATTGAACTTTTTGGATGCCACAACACACAGCATGTTTGGAGGAGAAATGGCACTGCACTTCAGCCCAAAAACACCATACCAACAGTGAAGTTTGGAGGTGGGAGCATCATGGTGTGGGGGTGTTTTTCAACACATGATGCAGGCAGACCTCATATAATTGAATAAAAGATGAATGGACAAATGTACAGAGCTGAAAGCTGAAAGAATGAGGGAGTAATAAATAAATAAATAAATAAATAGCACATTGAAATGAGGTTTGTTGTGATTAGGCACTATACAAATAAAGTTGAATTCGATAAATCACCCATATAATTGCCGGCAATAAAAAAATCTGACTTACCGACAGCTGGTTTGAGTATTTGATAAAGAGTCTTCAGTCATAACTTTTACAAAAGCATTACAAGTAAGAAAAAAATAGTGACATGATGAGATGTCAGGCTGCAGCCACATCTCATCATTTGTGCAGCAGAAAACTGGATTTCAAACATCAGCAGCTCCACGGTGATTTGTTCATCATTCAACAAAAGTAGGCTTCTGCCTTGGTTATAATTTTGAGGATTATTTTTCTATATAAGGCTGCATCTATTGTGTAAAAAAAGCAGTTTTACAGATACCATTAAAAGCTCATTTTTAACCTGATCCTAACTATAAACATATCAGGCTTAAAGTTTAATCACAGAGCTTGTGTTTCTGTGAGAAATACAGAATGCTCCATATACTGTATGTACGTATTTCTCTGTGAGAAATAAATGCTCCATGGTGTGTGGACTGGCTGAAATCTGTTGTAAGCTGGGGCCATAGCTCTTTATTTCCGTAGATATGGACGTGCTTAAACAGCGCCTGGAAAACCTCTCCACTGTGGAGGCTGGTTTCAAATCTCTACACACACCTCCAAATGCCCAGTGTAGTATGCACGGACAGATAAACTGGAGACGAACTTTCACATTGCCTTGTGCACGGCCCCTTAGCGACTTCTAGTGACATTTAGGACAGCCAATAGCTACTTTCCTTAATGCGGAGCTGGCAACACAGCGAAATGGTCGAAAAATCATCATCACTCACGCTGCCTAATTAATTTTTTTCTTTGTTGTGTTTTTCTTAGGTTGTTTAGTCATGTTTGTATCAATATTCTGTTCAATAGTGTATCAATATTCTGGGATCACATTTAAGTACTTTTACCTCCCCCACTGAGCTGTAGGAACATTGGTCTCTCTGTGTGTTCCAGGACTTTACAATTTAAGCAATGAAGAAAGCTTAAGTAAAAAGAATTGCTAACAGTATTTAAATTTAGGGTGGCAGTGAATGAAATTATTTTGTCTGTTTTAGATTCCTGTTAGTAAAAGTCAAATGTCAAATAAGAAAAAAAAAGTCAGTAGTGAGTCTAACTTGACTTAAGTCTAATCTTAGACTTAGCCTCAATAATTTGCAAACCAGCTCCCCGTCTTTGACCCATATGCACCCACAGACTGATTTAGCATTGGTGTCTTTTCCCTTGTGTCACCATCCTCTGGTGTGACTCTATTATTACACTGAATTTCAGCCTCCTCAGCTGAGGCTTAATCCCACGGCTCTGCTCTTCTTCCTATCCTCCTTCTTTATCCCCCTCACTGCTTTCACCACTGTTACCTGGATGTTTTCTCACCTCTTCTTGGAACTAAATTATAATGTGGGGAAAAAAGCTGGAAATATGGTGCAAGTCTTTATATGCTCTCACATCCACTTCATTCTCCCTCTGGTCTTTTCATTTCCTCATTTTACTCTATTCACCTTTCCCTCTCAGCCATGCCTAGCTTTGACCTTCTTTCTTACCTACCACGCTCCCAATGGCTCCCATCTGCTTTGTTCCTCCTCCCTCTCCTTTATTCTCAGTGCCTCTTTTTATAGGTTTCCAGAGCTACAGTGTGTTAACAGTGGTAGCTGCTCTGAGTCCATCTTCCAAATAAATGACTGTGAGGAGATAAAGAGAACTGAAAGGCAGAACGATTGTGTGGGTGGAGAGGGGGCCCTTATTCCTCAGAGATAAGCAGAAACACACTTAGTGTGTGTGTGTGTGTGTGTGTGTGTGTGTCCCTGTAAGGGGGAAAAAAAAAAAACAGCAGACAGGGCACCACACCTGAGGGCACCACAGCATGTCACCTTATCAGCCACCAACACTCAAGCACTACTGAAGACCACCCCTTAGGCTTTATTCATGCTGCATTTCCCCTCTAGTATGCTTTGGTCCGCGTGTGCTTTGGACGAGCCCGGCACGCACGCGGTGCTGTTCATGTTCACTTTTTTCATCTACCCAGGCCGAGCGGTTGACACATGTGCACAACCATCATTTGTAGTTTCACTCCCGCCCTATAGGTAGCGCCAATGCGCTCACGTGCCAAGACTTTCACCAACGAAGAAACGCTGCTTGCTTTCTGCTGCTTGACTTCCTGGTTTTCACTCCTTTTCCACAAAGATGCTGCTGCTGCTGCTGAAGTATTTCTGTATGATTCATGTATGTATATTCTCGTCTTCCGCTTCCTCGTTGTCTTCATCAACTTTGTCTTGTATTCTGTGCCGATATCGCCACCTCATGAATGGGATGTTCAGTCTTGCGCATGCGCTTTTCAATGCTTTCAGGTCGTGGGCAGGCGGTGCGGTCACAAAATTGGGGCTGCACGCAGTCGTCCACGGTCAAGCACAGCAGACACTAGCGGAGTGGAGACGATGATGTTAATTTCATCACACAAAGTTTCCAGTTACACGTACGCGGACAGCAGAGATGCAGCATGAATCCAGCTTTACTGCTTCGCTTGATCTTGCAGACTCTTTCCTTTTTGCTCTTTTGCTCTATCTCTCTCTCTCGCTCTCCCACCCTCACACTCTCTCTCTCAGCCAAAAGTAACCATGTGTGGAATCGTATCACTATCAACCTGTGAACACACTGATATGAACTGATGCATGTTGCATTCTCGCTGAATAAAACATTTTTCTATGGGAGAGGGATGTGCTAGCATGGTGTAGTTATCCTGTCATCTTGGCACTTGAGCTTAACACTCCTGTATCAGCCCAGCGATGGACTGGGCCAGGGGTTGGCAACACTTTACAACAGAGTTATTCTGAGCAATTTTGGCTGAAAAAAAATTAGCTTTAAAATAATGGTGAAGCAGCTGAGTCTGTCCTGTCAACATTAGTAATAATTTTTTCTTAAGGTGTGAAAACACCTTAAAGTCCGCTCCAAGGTCCAGACCAAGGTTCCGATCTTTGTTACATTGTATACATGTGGTCCGGTTAGGTTTAGTTTCACACTGCTCCTTATCCAACCAAATTCACAAGAAGCAACGTCTTGTTTCATGATGATGCTTGTGTTTTTAGCACAGATTGCAGTTAGCAGATATGCTACTCACCCAACAAGGCATTTCCTGTAGCTCTGGACACATTACTACCATGAAGACTCCATCCTATTAAGAGGCAAACTAGGTGCTGAGGCTAGAATGTTGAATGAATGAATGAATGAATGAATTTATTTATTTCGGATAGTACATTACAGGTTAAAAGAAACTGTATAATATAACAACAAGGTCAAATTAGACAAAGACTCCTTCTACTATACAATTCCACGTGAGTTATCCGAAATGGGTGATGGCTGAAGCCGCAGCTTATATTGCCCACCCATATTCCATCCAAGAATTCAAAGGAGAAAAAAGAGAAAACAAGACAAGAGCGATTACAATTTAAAACAAGGCTAAGACAAAATATGACTGAGAGAAAAAGAAAACTGAGCTAGTCTAAGTTAAGCGGTTACTATTCAAAAACAAATCTAAGACATAGTGTCACAGAGAAAAAAGAAAAACTAAGCTATAACACAACACAGGCTGGAAATGTCAATCCTTATGTGAGTTTACATGTCGTCTTGTAAATATGTTTGAAGTATTTCTTCCTTTAGTTTTTGTTTAAATTGTCCAAGCTTTGTACATGATTTTAATTCAGGTCCAAAATCGTTCCATAATCTGACACCTTGCACTGAAATACAGTGTTGCTTGGTGGTTGTTCTCACTGTAGGCTTTTGAAATATACATGTTCCTCTGAAGTAATATCGTTTCTCCCTTGTTTGGAACAACTTTTGGATATTTGCGGGCAGTGATAGATTCTTCACTTTGAACATTATTATTGCGGTTTTAAAGTCGATCAGATCTTTCAACTTGAGAGTTTTTTGTTTAAGAAAAAGTGGGTTTGTTGGTTCCCTGTAAGCTGCTTTGTTGATTATTCTAATAGCTCTCTTTTGAAGCATAAAGAGTGGATATATGTTTGTTTTATATGTATTTCCCCATACTTCATTACAATATGTCATGTATGGGAGTAGTATTAATGAATGATACAAGGTGTATTGTGTGGGTTGATTCAGCAAATTTTTCACTCTGTGTAATATTGCAATTGATTTGGATACTTTACCTTTTATATAATTAATATGTGGCTTCCAACACAGTTTGTTATCAATTATTACTCCAAGGAATTTAGTTTCGGATACCCTTTCAATCTCTACACCATTTACACTGAGTTTGGGTACTGGGTAGTTGTGATGGTTGTTAAAGACTATAAATTTTGTCTTGCTTAAATTGAGCGTTAATTTGTTTGAATCAAACCACAGTTTCAGCTTTCCTAATTCCTTTCCGAGTGTATCCAGAAGTTGTTCCAAATTGTTTCCACTGCATAGCAGGTTAGTGTCATCAGCAAACAATATTAAGTCCATTTTTTCTGAAACTTTACATATATCATTTATATACATATTGAATAATAATGGTCCCAAAACTGAACCCTGTGGGACTCCACAGGTGACCTTCAGTAGCTCTGAGTTTTTGTTGTTAACACATACAAACTGATATCTATTCTTTAAGTAACTTCTTAACCAGGACAGTGCTACCCCTCTAATACCACAATTTTGTAGTTTCTTTAATAATAGATTGTGATCTACTGTATCAAATGCTTTTTTTAAGATCCAGGAATACTCCAACTGAATACTCTTTATTTTCAATGGCTGTTGATATTTTTTCTGTAAATTCCATTAAGGCATATGCTGTTGTCCTTTTGTGTCTGAACCCATATTGCTGCTCACACAATAAATCATTCTTCAGTATGAAGTTGTCAATTCTCTCATAGAATATTTTTTCAAGTTTCTTGGAAAATTGCGGTAATAGTGAAATTGGTCTGTAGTTGGAGAGTTCCCCTCTGTCGCCTGTCTTGTAAATCGGAATTACTTTAGCTATTTTCATTGCATTGGGAAATATACCTGATTGGAGAGACAGGTTACAGATATACGTCAGTGGTTTCACTATGCATTCGATAACAGTTTTGACTAGTAGCATATCAATACCATCGCAGTCAGTAGATAGATATTCACTGCTAATGATTCGGCTTCCGTGTGGAGAGGACTGAGGCAAATCACCAACTATCGACCTAAGGCTCCTAAAGGTCAGGATGACAAAGCCCTTTGTCAGAGACTGTCCCAACACTATGCCCGTTTTGACACCTCGTCATCTGTGTCCAACTCCCCCCCTCCCTCCAGCTCCACAGCCTCCACATTCCCTACTTCATTTAAGGCACCCCCCCCCCCTCCTCCCCCCCTCCCCTTATCATCAGTGAGCAGGATGTGCTCAAACAGTTCTCCAGACTGAACCCGCGCAAGGCCCCCGGCCCAGACGGCGTGTCTCCCTCCACCCTGAGACTCTGTGCGAAACAGCTGGCTCCTGTATTCACAGACATTTTTAACACCTCCCTTAAGTTATGCCACGTGCCATCCTGCCTCAAATCCTCCACCATCATCCCTGTCCCCAAGAAGCCACGGATCACTGGACTTAATGACTACAGACCTGTAGCGCTCACCTCTGTAGTCATGAAGTCCTTTGAGCGCCTGGTCCTGTCCCACCTCAAGTCCATCACCACCCCTCTCCTGGACCCGCTGCAGTTTGCCTACCGAGCCAACAGGTCTGTAGACGATGCGGTCAACCTGGCCCTCCACTCCATCCTGCAGCACCTGGACTCCCCGGGAACCTACGCCAGGATCCTGTTTGTGGACTTCAGCTCCGCATTCAACACCATCCGCCCCGCTCTGCTCCGGGACAAGCTGTCCCTGCTCAACGTGCCTGACTCCCTCTGCAGGTGGATCATCGACTTCCTGACGGACCGGAGGCAGCATGTGCGGCTGGGAAAGACTGTCTCAGACTATACTAGCATCAGCACCGGATCACCCCAGGGCTGTGTACTTTCCCCCCTACTCTTCTCCCTTTACACCAACTCCTGCACCTCCAGCCACCAGTCTGTCAAGTTGATCAAGTTTGCGGACGACACCACCCTCATCGGGCTCATCTCCAACGGCGACGAGTCCGCCTACAGGAGAGAGGTGGCCCAGCTGGCGTCCTGGTGCAGCCACAACAACCTGCAGCTGAACGCTCTGAAGACAGTGGAGATGATTGTAGACTTCAGGAAAGTCACTACTCCTCTGCCCCCCCTCACCCTCTCAGGCTCTCCCATCACCACTGCTGATTCCTTCCGCTTCCTAGGCACTACCATCACCAGGGACCTCAAATGGGAGCTGACCATCAGCTCACTCATCAAAAAAGCCCAGCAGAGGATGTTCTTCCTGCGGCAGCTGAGGAAGCTCAAGCTACCCACCAAGATGTTAGTGCAGTTCTACACAGCCATCATCGAGTCCATCCACACCACCTCCATAACCGTGTGGTACGCAGGAGCCACTGCCAGGGACAGACTAAGGCTGCAGCGCGTCGTGCACACTGCTGAGAAGGTGATCGGCTGCAAGCTCCCATCTCTCCAGGATCTGTACATCTCCAGGACCCGGAGGCGTGCTGGCCGGATCATAGCCGATCCCTCACACCCTGGTCACGTACTGTTTGCCCCCCTCCCCTCTGGTAGAAGACTTCGGTCCATCCAGACTAAAACCTCCCGTCACATGAACAGCTTCTTCCCCTCTGCCATTAGACTGCTGAACACTAAGTGACTCTCCTGCACCATGTACAGCAGCTCAACCAGACTCATGTCAATCATCACTGTTTTCTTCCTGCATTACCGACTGCACTATATAGTTCTCCACAGTATCTGCTGCTGGCTAATATATATTTTAACTGTTGACCAGTATCACTTAATCTTATCCTACACTTTATTACATGTATAGTTTATTTCTCTTATCTTATCATGTTTAATGTTGCAGCATTGTACCGAGACAAATTCCTAGTTTGTGTACTACATGAACAATGGCAATAAACCTGATTCTGATTCTGATTCTGAGATGTTTTACTTTTGAACGATTTAACAATTTCAATGACCTCTCTTTCGTCTGTGTTCTTTATGAAGATGGTGTCTTTTACAGCAGTGTTATTGCATATTGAATCACCTGTTGGCACCGTAGTGGGTATTTCTCGGGCCAGTTTAGGTCCAATGTTAACAAAAAAATTATTAAATTCATCTGCAGGTGAAGCTATATTCACATTCGGAGTCGATTTATTATTTTTTGGAATGTTAGTTGGGTAGCTGGTATTTCTGCTTTTATTTCCAAGGATACTGTTGATTATTGTCCATGTATTTTTAATATTGTCTTTGTTTTTTTCCAGTTCTTTACTGTAATAGTCTCTTTTACTACATCTTATTATATATGTTAACTTATTTTTGTATGTTTTATACCGCTGCTCTGCTTCTTTTGTCCTTTTCTTTATGAAAGCTTTATATAATAAATTTTTCTTTTTACACGCCTTTTGTAGTCCTTTGGTTAGCCATGGTTTGTCAGTAAATTTGTGTTTAAGCTTTTTTTTAACTAATGGGCAGTTTTTTTCATAAAGAGTGGTTACAATGTTTATAAATGTGTCATAGGCTTCATTTACATCTGATACATAGACTTCTGTCCAGTCTTGCTTCAGCAAGTCCTCTTTAAAAGAACTGATTGCGTTTGGTGATTTGTGTCTGAACGATTTTGAGATTTTTTCTGGGTTGGGCCCCGTGTGGCCATGGATAAGTGCAAAGATTGGCAAGTGGTCGCTTATATCATTTATCAATAATCCACTTTCTATTTTCTTGTCGAGAACATTGACAAACAGGTTGTCAATAAGTGTAGCAGAGTGAGCTGTCATTCTACTGGGATGTGTTATTGTGGGATATAGACTCATGCTGTACATAGAGTTCATGAACTCTGTAACTACATTTTGTTGATGTGGATTAAGTAGATCAATATTGAAATCTCCACAAATTGCTACCATTTTCTTACTAGTAATATTATTGTACAGCTCGACTAATTTATCTCTGAATGTCTCAATGCAAGTTCCCGGCGTTCTGTATATGCAGCTTATGATTAGATTTTTTGTTTTGTCTAGGTCAGTCTCAACAGTAACACATTCCAGAATCCCTGGTAGTGCTGAGGACATTTCATTTACAAGCTTACATCTATATAGGTCATCAATATACAGTGCAACACCACCACCCTTTTTTTGAGATCTGTTAATGTTAAACATCTGATATCCCTCTATTGCCATCAGGGGAGCCTGGTCTGCATTAAGCCAGGTTTCAGAGACTGCTATAGCTGTGAATTTTCTGTTTAGCTGTTTTAAATAGTCCTGAATCTGTGAGAAGTTTTTGTTAAGACTTCTGCTATTGAAGTGTATTATTGACAGTTTACCATCTAATTGCACTTGACTTTTGAATTGCTTTTCAGTGTAATATTCACAGTGGTTATGAATATTATTGAAAAAGTGGTTATCAGGATCAATATCATTCTCCATCTCTTGTGGCTTATGTTCAGCATAGTGGCATATTTTTAGAGTTTGAGTTTCCTCACTCTGTGTTTCATAGTCAGTGTTCATCTGTATTTATCTAAGTCAGTAGCATCTCTGATCATTATACTTTTTGCTTGCTCAGGTGTTCCATTTAGTTTAATCCAAATTCTACAATTTCTTGTCCAGGTTGTCTGTATCTTATTATGTTTCTTTAGCATCCGTGCCTGCCGTGCTAATTCAGCGTTTTTTTTTGTCAGGTGTTCATTTAGGTAGACTTGAGTTTCCTTTAGTTTTTTGGCCTGCCTCAGTATGTGGCTAATATGTCATGTTAGAATGTTATCTAGGTCTCTTAAAAAGGGCATTTGTCCTTCTCATCAATCATGATGATTTTCAGATGGCATTGCTCATCTATTTTTTTTTCTCATGAACTCTGTTACATTCCAAAAATATCTGGTGAATTCCTGGATTTTTATGTTTTTTTTTTGTTTTGTTTTTTTTCAAATGAATATTTAGACTGCTAATGAACATTTTTTAATTAAAAACTGGGTCCCTTCTATTCCTCAAGTGCTCAGTTCAGTTTGATCCAGGCCAGGACCATCTATCTTCGGCTCTTTGGTCCAGACTACGGTCTAGAGGACATTTCACACCTGAAATTTTGGTCCGAGTCAAACTGAAAAGTCTGAAAGCCTGGACCAAAATTGGTTAGGTGTGAACCCCACCTTAAAGGTCCCATATTGGCATCTTTTATTATATAGCATACAGTATATAGTCTGAGTTCCTCTCCTAGTGCCTATAGAAACAGAGCTGTGCTGCACTGGTCATCTGCAATGTTAAATTTTGAATGGATCTGAGGTGAATATACACAGAATCAAGACATCAGAATTGCTTCTTCAAATGAGAGCTTCCAGTGAATAAAAGCTTGTGCTTCAACTATTTATCTGAAACTCAGCTGTCTTCGTAACACAAAAGCTCTGTCTAGATCTACAAAGCTCCTCACTTCCTTTGCCAAAACATTTCAGTAATTAGGACCAGATGCTATGATTCTTGGCACAGCTAGTCAGCATGTCACAGTCAAAACCATCTCTAGTTCTTCCTTTCACTAGTTCAATTGGCAGTCTGCACTATTTTACCATGGCAAATTGACATCAGGAGATGAATGTTTGATGTTTTGTTTTTCTCCACGTCTTCAATCTCCACCGATCACTTTCCAGAAGTAGGCCTCCTTTTATCACTGCATCACAGCTAAATGAAAATGCAGCTTCTTGCAGAAGATATGTAAAGAATACAAATTGGTAGCATAATGACAACAATTGTCAGGTTTACTATCTCTAACTCCCAGCAAGTAATCCAACAGAAGTAGAGGAGAATTCTCTCTAATAAACTGTTTATGGAAATCTCTTCATGTTGCCATATTTCAGCCCTGACTAACACTGTATCAGGCATAATGAGAAACTACACCAACAGACACACTGTCCATTGCTGTTAAGATTAACTGTCACTAAATATAAATGCAAATACCAAATGTTCAGTCCTGAATATTTACTGGCACTTTGGTGTTTGAATATTTAAGCAAGTAAATTTATCTTCACATACACTAGCTGTGACCTTAAGCATCTTACAGCTGTATGCTAGAAATTTCCACAAGGCAATTGATCACTTTGTAAAAATGCCAAAATTGCTGTCATATGAGCTGTCAGTATGATGCATATGTCTGTTATATTGTAGAGGTCTTATTAATCTCTAGTGTTGGGCAAGTTACTAAAAAATAGTAACTAGTTACAGTTACTAGTTACTTCTTTTCAAAAGTAACTGAGCTACTTACCAATTACTACATGATTAAAGTAACTAGTTACTTGAAAAAGTAACTTTCAGATTACTTTTAAATGCATACTTAAATCATCTTGCACACATAGCAAGATAATTTGATTAATCAATTATGGGCTTATTAATGTCAGGCTGAAAACAGACTGTCTCAGACAGAGCTTTTAGAACATGCTCAGTCTGCTTTATCCTGTCTTGAGAGCTCTTACTGTGGGAAAAATCTGAAGAAAATCAATACAAAAATGCTAGTAGTTTTCTCATTTTGGAGTGAGAAATAGGGTTTGTGGAGTGAGAGAGAGGGAAAAAGAGTGAGAATCACTCCAAAAGAGTGAGTTGGCAGCACTGCATAAAGTTGTCAACGTTTCTGTCATGTTCTGGTGAGCACACTCTCCTCCTCCCTTCCTGTTCAACTTTCACCGACTCTGCAGGCAATCACCTCACCTGCGTGATGAGACACACCTGCTGCCTCTGCCTTGCCAGTGCTTAAAAGGACCTTCCCTTCAGTGCTTCAGTGCTGGCTCATTGGGTATACTTCCTGTTACATCTCAATAATGGAGACCCGAGAAGGAGTTGGTCTGAACATCATCTCTTTATTTAACCAAGTTCACAGATATATATATTCACAGCCGTAACCCGCCTGACATCACTCTAACCCCGCCCTGGTCAAGCTACAGCAAGCCCCAAGGTGCAATTCCCTTATGTTACATCCCCCTCCCCCCACCCAGAAAGTCAGGAACCCAAATGGAACTCCCGAACATGTAAAATAACTATAAACACATACAGTATGTACACAGAACACATCAATGCAGTCCACATCACACTTCTCTAATCACCAGAACGGGTCCTAGGACACCTGGTTGAGGCATACACCCTGCCGCTGAGTCCAACCGTCCTCAACCATACCAGTCACAAAATTGTCCAAGTACCTGGGGTCCAACGCTCTCTAGCAGGGCATCCCTCGGGAGGACACACTGCCTCCGGCACCGTCAGTTCAGTCTGTGGGTCAGCGTCTGCCCGGACCCTCGAGTCCCAGCTGTCACTAAAACCATCCACAACCTACTTGCATGCCACCGGGACCCATCATCCAGTTCAAAAGTATCTGGTCCTCTCAGTCTCACAATCGTCCGCGGTCCCACTCACAGTGGTTGGAGTTTGTGGGCACGGACGGGGTGCTTGATCCAAACTCGATCCACTACCCTCAGGCAGTGATCTCTCGCCCGATGCCTCCTGTCGACCCGTTCTTTCATTTTGCGCTGCCGCCTTGTGACTCAGCACCTCAGCACCCCTGAGTCTTCCCCCCATTCCATTCATTCCGGCCCCAGTCGTCTCACCAGTAGCAGCAACTCACACCCCAGCATGAGGGCAGCTGGGGAGCACTCTGTTGTGGCGTGCACTGACGCCCTGTAGTGGAGCAGTGTGTTGTTCAGGGCATCAGCGAATGTAAAGCCGTCCGCTAGATGGGCCCTTAGTCCATTTTTCAAAGTCCTATTGATTCTCTTGACCCCCCTGTTAGCCTGAGGATGATACACTACCGTCTTTATGTGTTCCACCCCTCTGACTCTCAGGAACTCCTCGAAAGCCCCGGAAATGAACTGAGGGCCATTGTCTGTGGTGATGGCACTCGGGGTCCGCCACCCAGCAAACAAGGACGCCAGAAACCCCGTGACCATCTCAGTTGCCACTGAGCCAGTCGGGAGCACCATGGGCCACTTCGAAAACATATCATAAGCCACCACGAGGAACCTGCTATTAGGGGGCGCTGCGTGCAGTTCACTGCAAATGTCCAGCTCAACGTGTTCCCAGGGTCCGGTAGGGAATGGGACCGGTCATAGAGGTGGGGGTGGTGGTCCTCCGGTCTTTCCACTCTCCAGGCATGGCACGCAGTGCTTCATCATCGCCTCGATGTCCTTGTTGATTCCTGGGCACCATACCGAGTCCCTGCTGCGTTGTTTGACCTTACCCACCCCCAGGTGTCCCTCATGTAGCATTTCCAGCACGCGACCTCTCAGGGCTGCCGGGATAATAGTGCACTGCCCCCGAGCCACACACATGTCGTTCCAGCAGCTGAGCTCATCTCTAAACCAATGGAACGGGGCCAGTTCACCAAGTGTTCCTGTCGGCCAGCCCTCTCTGATCACTGAGCGCAGTCCTCTCATCACCTGGTCACTCTTGATACTCCCCTGGGCTCCTGAGGAGACACAATTTACAGGAGTGCTCCATGCAGCGCGTGGACCAGGTCCACCTCATTCAGATCCGCTGTCTTAAGGTCAGGCACTATAGTGCCCATCGTGGCCCGGGACAGAGGGTCTGCCACAACATTGTCTCTACCTGGCGTGTACCTTGTCATAAAATTATAGGCTCTCAGTCTTTCCAACCACCTGTGGATTCTCAATGGCGTGTGTCGTGACCCCGAGGTCTCGAGCAGAGTCATGAGCGCCCGGTGGTCCATCGTGAATGTGAAGTGTCGCCCATAGAGGTAGATATGCCACCTCTCACAGGCCCAGACACAGGCTAGTGCTTCCCTTTCGCCCACGGCGAACTTCTTTTCTGTCACTGACAGCGACCTCGATGCAAAAGCCACAGGACGCTCCGTACCATCCTACATCTGTGACATAGCTGCCCCCAGTGCAGAACCGGACGCATCACACGTAATGATGGTGGGGCAGTTCGGGTCAAAGTGGGCCAAAACCAGTGGGGAGGTGAGCTGCCGCTTCAACTTCTCCACTGCTGCCGAACAGGCTGGGGTCCAGTTCCAGGGTGCATCCTACTTCAGCAGCGCCCAGAACGGTTCGATCGTCTCTGAGTACCGGGGAATGAACCGTCCATAGAAGTTAACCATACCCAGGAATGAAGAAATTTCAGCTGGCGAGGAGGGGTCCACAATCCGCAGCACCGCTTCCACATTCAAAAGTAGTGGATTCAGTCAGTTTCCGGTCAGCCAGAACCCCATAAAGCCCACGGCGTCTGCCGCAAAGACGTATTTTTTGCCATTCAACGTGACCCCGTGCCCCTGAAGCATTTCCAACACCCTGTCCAGCCTTGCGTCGTGTTCTTCCCTCGACACCCCATGTACCACATTGTTGTCCAGGTAAACTACTACCCCCTTCAGGCCAGCTAGCATGGTCACCATGACCTTCTGGAAACAGCTTGGTGATGAGCTCAGCCCGAAGGGCATCCTGGTGTAGCAGAAAACCCCCATGTGGGTCACGAAGGCCGTTAGATCCTTGCTGTCCGGGTGTAGAGGCACCTGCAGGCAGCCCTGGCGCAGATCCAATTTTGAGAAGACCTGCACCCTGCTGAACGCTGCCGTGAGTTCCTCCATAGTTGGCAGTGGGTACTTGTCGGGGATGACCACCTTGTTCACCACTCTGAGGTCAATACACGGTCTGATGCCCCCTCCTTTCTTCCTGGCCACCAGCAGATTGGAGATCCATGATGATGCATCCACCTTTTTGATGACTCCTGACTCCAGCAGTTTGATCAGTTCCGCTGACACCTCGTCTCGTAGCGCCAAGAAACTGAATCATCAGACTCCTCCGTCTCTCCTCGCTGACGGAACCCAGGCCCGCCGCTGCGATGTATACCTCAAAACTCTCTTTCCACTGAGCACACGGAATCGCCGGTGAGCCCTGGTGTTCCAGGAAACACGGCATCTGTCCCACGCACGCTGCCATTATATTCCTCTTCACCAAAATGTTACATCTCAGTAATGGAGAGCCGAGAAGGAGCTGGTCTGAACATCATCTCTTTATTTAACTAAGTTCACAGATACATATATATATATCCACAGCCGAAGCCCGCCTGACATCCCTCTAACCCCACCCCGGCCAAGCTACGGCAAGCCCCAAGGCACAATTCCCTTACAGTGGGGCAAAAAAGTATTTAGTCAGCCACCAATTGTGCAAGTTCTCCCACTTAAAAGATGAGAGAGGTCTCCAATTTTCATCATAGGTATACCTCAACTATGAGAGACAAAATGAGAAAAAAAATCCAGAAAATCACATTGAAGGATTTTTAATGAATTAATTGGTAAATTCCTCGGTAAAATAAGTATTTGGTCACCTACAAACAAGCAAGTTTTCTGGCTCTCACAGACCTGTAACTTCTTCTTTAAGAGGCTCCTCTGTCCTCCACTCGTTACTTGTATTAATGGCACCTGTTTGAACTCGTTATCAGTATAAAAGACACCTGTCCACAATCTCAAACAGTCAGACTCCAAACTCCACTATGGCCAAGACCAAAGAGCTGTCAAAGGACACCAGAAACAAAATTGTAGACCTGCACCAGGCTGGGAAGACTGAATCTGCAATAGGTAAGCAGCTTGGTGTGAAGAAATCAACTGTGGGAACAATTATTAGAAAATGGAAGACATACAAGACCACTGATAATCTCCCTTGATCTGGGGCTCCACGCAAGATCTCACCTCGTGGGGTCAAAATGATCACGAGAACGGTGAGCAAAAATCCTAGAACCACACGGGGGACCTAGTGAATGACCTGCAGAGAGCTGGGACCAAAGTAACAAAGGCTACCATCAGTAACACACTACGCCGCCAGGGACTCAAATCCTGCAGTGCCAGACGTGTCCCCCTGCTTAAGCCAGTACATGTCCAGGCCCGTCTGAAGTTTGCTAGAGAGCATTTGGATGATCCAGAAGAGGACTGGGAGAATGTCATATGGTCAGATGAAACCAAAATAGAACTTTTTGGTAAAAACTCAACTTGTCGTGTTTGGAGGAGAAAGAACACCATACCTACTGTGAAGCATGGGGGTGGAAACATCATGCTTTGGGCTGTTTTTCTGCAAAGGGACCAGGACGACTGATCCGTGTAAAGGAAAGAATGAATGGGGCCATGTATCGTGAGATTTTGAGTGAAAACCTCCTTCCATCAGCAAGGGTATTGAAGATGAAATGTGGCTGGGTCTTTCAGCATGACAATGATCCCAAACACACCGCCCGGGCAATGAAGGAGTGGCTTCGTAAGAAGCATTTCAAGGTCCTGGAGTGGCCTTGCCAGTCTACAGATCTCAACCCCATAGAAAATCTTAAAAGATGAGAGAGGTCTCCAATTTTCATCATAGGTATACCTCAACTATGAGAGACAAAATGAGAAAAAAAATCCAGAAAATCACATTGAAGGATTTTTAATGAATTAATTGGTAAATTCCTCGGTAAAATAAGTATTTGGTCACCTACAAACAAGCAAGTTTTCTGGCTCTCACAGACCTGTAACTTCTTCTTTAAGAGGCTCCTCTGTCCTCCACTCGTTACTTGTATTAATGGCACCTGTTTGAACTCGTTATCAGTATAAAAGACACCTGTCCACAATCTCAAACAGTCAGACTCCAAACTCCACTATGGCCAAGACCAAAGAGCTGTCAAAGGACACCAGAAACAAAATTGTAGACCTGCACCAGGCTGGGAAGACTGAATCTGCAATAGGTAAGCAGCTTGGTGTGAAGAAATCAACTGTGGGAACAATTATTAGAAAATGGAAGACATACAAGACCACTGATAATCTCCCTTGATCTGGGGCTCCACGCAAGATCTCACCTCGTGGGGTCAAAATGATCACGAGAACGGTGAGCAAAAATCCTAGAACCACACGGGGGACCTAGTGAATGACCTACAGAGAGCTGGGACCAAAGTAACAAAGGCTACCATCAGTAACACACTACGCCGCCAGGGACTCAAATCCTGCAGTGCCAGACGTGTCCCCCTGCTTAAGCCAGTACATGTCCAGGCCCGTCTGAAGTTTGCTAGAGAGCATTTGGATGATCCAGAAGAGGACTGGGAGAATGTCATATGGTCAGATGAAACCAAAATAGAACTTTTTGGTAAAAACTCAACTTGTCGTGTTTGGAGGAGAAAGAACACCATACCTACTGTGAAGCATGGGGGTGGAAACATCATGCTTTGGGCTGTTTTTCTGCAAAGGGACCAGGACGACTGATCCGTGTAAAGGAAAGAATGAATGGGGCCATGTATCGTGAGATTTTGAGTGAAAACCTCCTTCCATCAGCAAGGGTATTGAAGATGAAATGTGGCTGGGTCTTTCAGCATGACAATGATCCCAAACACACCGCCCGGGCAATGAAGGAGTGGCTTCGTAAGAAGCATTTCAAGGTCCTGGAGTGGCCTTGCCAGTCTACAGATCTCAACCCCATAGAAAATCTTTGGAGGGAGTTGAAAGTCCGTGTTGCCCAGCGACAGCCCCAAAACATCACTGCTCTAGAGGAGATCTGCATGGAGGAATGGGCCAAAATACCAGCAACAGTGTGTGAAAACCTTGTGAAGACTTACAGAAAACGTTTGACCTCTGTCATTGCCAACAAAGGGTATATAACAAAGTATTGAGATGAACTTTTGTTATTAACCAGATACTTATTTTACCGAGGAATTTACCAATTAATTCACAAAAAATCCTTCAATGTGATTTTCTGGATTTTTTTTTCTCATTTTGTCTCTCATAGTTGAGGTATACCTATGATGAAAAATGGAGACCTCTCTCATCTTTTAAGTGGGAGAACTTGCACAATTGGTGGCTGACTAAATACTTTTTTGCCCCACTGTATGTTACACTACCTTCCACAGCATTCATTCATTCATTCATCTTCTTCTGCTTAATCCTTTTCTGGTCGCGGGGGGGCTGGAGCCTATCCCAGCATCTTTGGACGAAAGGCAGGGTACACCCTGGACAGATCGCCAGTCCATCGCAGGGCCAACACAGAGAGACAGACAACCATTCACTCTCACATTCATACCTAAGGACAATTTAGAATCCCCAGTTTGATGCCAATTAACCTAACTTGCATGTTTTTGGCATGTGGGAGGAAACCGGAGAAATCCCGGGGTAAACCCACGCAGACACGGGGAGAACATGCAAACTCCACACAGATCACTGTTGGTCGGGGGCTAGGATCGAACCCAGGATCCCCCGGCTAAGGGTGAGTTGCTGTGCTGCCGCAGTGCTAATCACTCCCCCACCGCACCGCCTCTTCCACAGCAAGTAAGTTTAATTCTCCCTGTCTGAGGGAAAACCATTAATCCTTTTGTCTTCTCCTCTTCAAGTTGCTACCTCCTTTGTGGTGTGTCTCCGGGGTTGTTGTGCACTCACCTGCCTCATCATCATCACCACTTCAGCAGCCATATTCACCCGGTCAGACACCTCACCCAGCTCTATCCCTGCCTTCAAGCATCTACTCCTGGTTCGCCGTTCATGCTGGGTTCCGCTGCCGGGTTCTCTTTCTCCCACGTGAGTGCAGTCCTATTTTTCCCTTTTCTGTCTCCCTCCTTATCTAACCTGCTCTCGTCTCTCCCTACAGGCTGGGCCTTCCTCTGGCGAGTGGCGTTTTTCCTTAACGAAGCTTTCTTCTTGCATTCATAAAATCCAAATCAAATTTGCTTCTCTGTGTCATCGTGTGTTTCCTCTGGTGTGACTCCCTGCTTGTGAGCTGTCAACTGTTACCAATCATGACAGTTTCTTACCTTTATATTATGGATTTAATCCCATGTGCAGTGATCCAAAGAAAATGTCCATTATCCACAGTCCAAATGTCTGCTGTAACTCTTAGTTTCCTTTTGGAGATCAAATCCATTTTTGAATAATCTTTATCCAGGTAGCAAGTAAATGTGTTTTAATTTCAGTGGACCACAGTCTCAGCTGTCTGATGGGAAATGACTGTTATCAGATCTTCATTCTGTAACGACGTATCTGGTAATCAGTCGTTTAATTCTTGCTGGGTCACAAACTGTCTAGATGCATACCTGTGTTTGAAATCCAGACGGTGCTATTAGCGGTGTTGTTAGCATAGCATAGCACTAGCTTTGTTGGATCTTGTTGCTGTTCTCAGGCATTTATGAAGATTGCAGGTCGGTCTAACATGACCCACCAACATGCTTTTGTCCTTAACTGTGATAAAGAAAAAATAATCGGTCAATTTCCACAAAAACAAAGTAGCTTCATCTTTTCCCAACAGGAGCAAGCTCCATTTGTGGCTGCTGGCTGCAGCAGTGAACAGGCTCTTGAGTGACGGCTGTGTCAGCTACGTAGGGTCAGTTTGTATTTATTTGCGATAAAAAATATCTATCCATATTAATAAAACGAGTAATGCATCTGATCAAATTTCAGTAACTGTAACGCATTACTGAATTTCTAAACAGTAATTTTGTTACACAGCACATTACTGCAGAAGTAGTGGTGTTACAGTCTCAAACTGATTTGTGAAGATAGTTTAAGAAAGAATATCTTAATACAGGGATGGGCAACTTTGGTGGTAATGATATTTCCTGCAAAAGTTTCACAATTAAAACTGAAAATGCAATAGAAAATAAAAGCTACTCAGTGTTTTATCATATTAGAATTAAAATTACTTATAAAATTATAACTGCCCTACAATGGACTGCTGATCTGTCCAGCGTGTAGCCTGGGGTTCCTACTCACACATGTGGTGATTTAAAACAAAACAAACCACAACAGTGGATTTGCAATGTTTGTTAATATTATCAATCTTTTCTTGGGGCGTTTGTGCACTGAAGTGTTTGACAGTTCATTTTTTATTCAGCTAAATGCACTTTGTGATGTGCCAAGGTCAGTTGTGACCAGGATGTAGCACATTTTATTTCAAAAGGGAAACAAATATTAATGTCACTAACAGTGCACATTGAGTGTTTATGCACTTTGAGATATGCCTGAGTAAGATGTGACCAAAATGGTTATTTACAGATTTTTTTTTCATTCTATTTATTTAATTGTTGTTCAAGAAGAAAAATATTTCTACTACTTCAAGTTCTGCTCAACCCCAGCACTGTTATTGTGTTTTTATGCACTTTTGATGTGCCTTTGTCATAAGCCAAGCACACATTTAAATCCAAGACAATGAATAAAAAGTGCATATTTTTCATCATATTGATCTGTGTTGGTTTGAAATTTATCATATTCAACAGATCACTGAACATGTGCGGCCCAGTTACATATCTTGTATTCAAATTGTGGCCCAACTGATTTTGTAACTGGACAGCCCTGCAGCAGAAGATGGATGGATAAAATTATATCATGGCTTAATTTTTAAAACTCTCTCCAGACTCCATCAAAATGACGAGTAAAGAGAGATTCCGGACGGTAAGAACAGTGTTGCCAACTTGGCAACTGTCTCGCTAAATCTGGCTCATGGCGACTTTTTTCCCCCGTCAAATGTAACTAGCGGCAAATCTAGTTACTTTTCCTGGTGTTATCAGAGACTTTTCTGGTATTTTGTAGACTATGAAACTACAATTCCCAGAAACAAGATCTGCACATAGTGTGTGCTCTTTGGTCCACCATCACCTGAACCCCGTCTGCTTTATGCAGACAGGCTGCTTCACGGGTTGTCCAACCCGCACCGCAACATGTTGGGAAGAAATGATTTGTCTGAGTGGTGAGTAGCCCCCAACATCAGCTCCTACCTCTCTGGTTAAACATGAGTATTTTTAGAGCAAGAAGCTCGCATTTAATGTCCTCAGTTGTACAAATTAAGTTTTCTTACCACAGAGAAAAGGTGACTGTGATTTGTTGCTGTGAAAAAAAACAAATGAAGCTTCTTCTACAGGTACATCTCAAAAAATTAGAATATCATGAAAAAGTTCAATATTTTTTGTCACTCATTTCAGAAAGTGAAACCCGTATACAGTATTATATAGAGTCATTACACAGAGAGTGATATATTTCAAGTGTTTATTTTAATTTTGATGATTATGGCTTACAGCCCATAAAAACCCCAAATTCAGTTTCTCAGAAAATTAGAATATTACATAATATTAATTTTAAAAAATAGTTTTTAAATAGAAATGTTGGCTGACTGACAAGTATGTCCATGTACACACTCAATACTTGGTCGGTGCTCCTTTTGGATTAATTACTGTATCAATGTGGCGTGGCATGGAGGTGATCAGCCTGTGGCACTGCTGAGGTGTTATGAAGGTCCAGGTTGCTTTGATAGTGACCTTCAGCTCGTCTGCATTGTTGGGTCTGGTGTCTCTCATCTTCCTCTTCACAATACTCCATAGATTCTCTATGGGGTTTAGGTCAGCAGAGTTTGCTGGCCAATCAAACACAGTGATGCCATGGCCATTAAACCAGGTTTTGATACTTTTGGCAGTGTAGGGGGGTGCCAAGTCCTGCTGGAAAACAAAATCAGCTTCTCCATAAAGCTTGTCAGCAGAGGAAAGCATGAAGTGCTCTAAAATTTCCTGGTAGATGGCTGTACTGACTTTGGTCTTGATAAAACACGGTGGACAAACACCAGCAGATGACTTGTGTTCAGATAAAAGTAAATTTCGCATTTCATTTGGAAATCAAAGTCCCAGAATCTGGAGAAAGAGTGGAGAGGCACAGAATCTAAGTTGCTTGAGGTTTAGTGTGAAGTTTCCACAGTCAGTGATGATTTGAGGAACCATGTCATCTGCTGGTGTTGGTCCACTGTGTTTTATCAAGACCAAAGTAAGCGCAGTCATCTACCAGGAAATTTTAGAGCACTTCATGCTTCCCTCTGCTGACAAGCCTTGTGGAGAAGCTGATTTCATTTTCCAGCAGGACTTAGCACCTGCCCCCACACTGCCAAAAGTATCAAAACCTGGTTTAATGACCATGGCATCACTGTGCTTGATTGGCCAGCAAACTCTCCTGACCTAAACCCCATAGAGAATCTATGGAGTATTGTCAAGAGGAAGATGAGAGACACCAGACCCAACAATGCAGATGAGCTGAAGGTCACTATCAAAGCAACCTGGACCTTCATAACACCTCAGCAGTAACACAGGCTGATCATCTCCATGCCACGCCACATTGACACAGTAATTAATCCAAAAGGAGCCCCGACCAAGTATTGAGTGTGTACATGGACATACTTGTCAGTCAGCCAACATTGCTATTTAAAAACTATTTTTCAAAATTAATTTTATGTAATATTCTATTTTTTTGAGAAACTGAATTTAGGGTTTTCATGGGCTGTAAGCCATAATCATAAAAATTAAAATAAATAAACACTTGAAATATACACTATCTGTCTCTGTGTAATGAATCTATATAATATATGGGTTTCACTTTCTGAAATGAGTGACAAAAAAAAATGAACTTTTTCATGATATTCTAATTTTTTGAGATGTACCTGTAAGGTGATCTTTAATTTATGTCACGCCGCGCCGCTCATCAGCGGCGCCACCTGCTCACGCACCTGTTCATCATCAGCGGCGAGGAATATAAGCCGCCTCGCCCTGAGCTTCGGCCTGAAGCCGTCAGACTTCATTCCCCGTCTACATGACGCAACTCTTTCTTCAGCACGACGCTGTGCGGTAAGAACCACTTACCTCATATTCTCCAGTCTGCTCCCCTGTGCACAGGTGGATTCCTCGGCGGCGGACAACTCCGTCCCTCGTCCTTCCTCGCTGCTGCACCGAGTCCTGCAGGTGGCTGTCTCCCGGGGTCCCGTCCTTGTTGTGCCAGTCATCTGTCCCAAGCAAGTAAGCTTCTCCCTCGCCTATTCTCCTCCTGTGTTGGTGTGTGCCCATCACCCTGTGTCTCTGTTCTCTCCCATAGGGTTGCCGGCTGTACGGTCTCCTGCCTCTGTGCCTGAAGCAGACGCCGCCACCAACACATTAACATTCCGCAGACTCACACTCATACACCCCTGTTGTTAATAAACAGTTTGAACTACTCTGAGCCTGTGTGTGTGCGTCTCCTGAGCCGAACGTTATGTCAATTTATCTGTGCTTTCTATTTTATTTTAGCTTATTCACTTATATACTGTTGTGATATGCAACTATTTCATGGAAGTAAATCCTCTAAATATGTATTTTTAATGGGCTCGTCCAGGGGTGTCAAACATATGGCCCATGGGCCAAAAACAGCCCACCAGGGGGTCCAAACTTCTCTGTGAATTTATAGCTTTATTTCGAGTAAATTTCTGACTTTCTACTGATTAGAATGGTTTGTGTAAATCTGAGACATTTTTCTGTGTAAGATTAGACTTTTTTCTCAACAGTTTTCTTTTCTTCTTTTTTCTGATGAGAACAAGGGGCCCTTGATTTCAAGGGCCAAGGGGCAGGCGAAGACCCCAAATCTACCTGTACTTCACTGTCACATTGTAAATATTTTTCTCGACTGTTTTACAGTATTTACTGTTGTTAATAACTACTTGGTTCCAAGGTTGTCATAGCCAGGAGCGGTACTGGAGTTAAGCTCCCAGTGCTCATAAAATGCTCCTTATGGCGTGCGTCTCGAAAAGCCTCTGACAACTAAGTCCAACTCCTAGCCTGCCCGTGTGGTTTAGTCTCTAAGCCCGGCGGAACTGCTTTTACTAATAAGAGAAGGGGCGAGGGCGGATCTCTGGTGCCTTAAAACCAGATGCTTCGGGTAGATGGTGGCTCGTCAACCTGGGAAGGTAGCCCGTCTAGGGGAAGGTAAACCCTGATTTCAAACCTCCGCTGCCTTGCGGCACACCCGGTCACGGGAAAGGCTTCGGGAGTCAACCTTGAGGAAAAATCCGGAGTCGGAGCCCCTAAGGCAGTTCTCTGTTGTGCTCAACATCGTTCTGGCAGCTCCTGCGACGGTGCTGGTGCCAAACTATAGCAGCCCTGCTGTTCCTTTGGATTCATCAGTGACGTGGAGAGGGGGGACATGCTGCATGGGTAACATCTTGTCCTCCATATCTTCCTGCCCAGGCTTGAATCCTACCAACGCCCAACGCTGGAAGGTAGAACACCGGCACGCATCGGCCTGTTCAGCCACAGGCGGTGCTGTCCCAGCAGAGTAGACGTTTAGGATTCTCTTCCATGGTTATCATAGACCGACGGAGGCCGACGACGAATAACTACTTAAACAGACAGTGTTTCTCATGCTATTTTATGTATGTATATGGGTCATTGCATTTAAAAAGGTTGTACATTTAATTCAACTACATGTCAGTATGCAATCATCAAATTTGATCATATTAAACATAATTTTCCAACTACAAAATTGTGGCTAGTGAAAAGGCTGAGTGGCAAGTAACTTTGGAAAATCACTAGCCACAGTGACCGCTGACATGAAAGCACTATTGCTTTGCAGTTACTGTCCTCAACAAGCAGCGGGTGCTACCATGAGCTTCTCTCCATCCCAAAGCACTCACAAACAGTCAGTCTCACAGTAGCTTCATGCAGCAGTTAGTTGCAGTCAGAGAGGAGACCCATACCCATGCCACTCATGTCCAGACTGCAAATGAATTGCGCCTGCACAACCCCCCCACCAAACGATGTAAATGTTTCTTCACTGTCAGCGTCACACTAATAAATCACTGCATTTGACTAACAGCCTCAGTCACATACTCCCTGTGTGTGTGTGTCTGTGTGTCTGTGACATAAGCTAAACATCTAGCAGCTAGCTCGTCATGCTGCAGTGTAAACTGTATACTCAAAAATTCAGAAAGGAGTGGGAATCAAACCCTGAATTCAAAGGCAGGTTGAAGCCGTTTATTGGAGATGATACAGAAGTGATGGCCTATTTAAATGCCAAATTAAAACAAACAAACCAAGGATCAACAGAAGAAAGTTATTTTGTAGTTTTAAACATATTTAGAGTGTTTTTTTTATTCACATTTTGTCTCTCTCACGACGTTATTTTTCTGTCCTACAGCACCCATTACAATTACATACAAATGACCAGTTAAGCAAATTTGGCAATGACGTCATTTAGCGACTTCTAGTTTAGGACAGCCAATAGCTACTTTCCTTACTGTGGAGTTGGCAACAGTGGATAAGAAGCCAAGAAATAGCTGTGTGGGCTTAGTAATTTCTGGCTCTCAAAAATGGGGAATTAAAAAAGTTTAAAAGCCACTGGTATAAATGAACAACTGAAGCGGCATGATAAAATAAAGGCAGCGATGGAGTTTTTAGTTGGTTTACTGAATCATACCGCCTTCATCGGAACACCTCCCCAGCCCTCGTGCTGCGGGCTGAGGTGATGTCCTCAGGCTCTCAGAGAGGAGACACAAAGTGCGTGTCTGCAGCAGTTGAAGGAGTCAGTGAATGAGAGGCAGATTTACAGAACAGTGCAGCATATATACCCAACTCAGACAATACATCAAAGACATTCACAGCAGTCGATCTGGGCATTTGCATATCAGAGGTACAGACAGGATGCATGAACACAATGCATGGATGACACTTTAACCTCACAGCTGTAAACTCAGCATGCAGCGGAAAAAACCCAGGAGTAACGAGCTGACTGTCTCTGTGTGTTGTGGGGGGGTTGAATCAACCCGCCACACGCTCCCCCCCAGAGGGCACGGCAGGGGGCCGAGACCTCGATGTTGCAGTTTGGGCAGCGAGCAGGGAAAAGCTCTGTGCAGGTGGAGGGGGAGGGGGAAGGGGGGTAGTAAGTGCTGACCGGGCGCGGTGAAATCGTTCGGGCCGCGCCAAAAATTGTTTGCTGCTCCGCGATGTCGAGGGGCTGTCCCGTTGAACTTGTGGAGATCACCAGAAGAAAAATTAGTCTCTGACTCCTCTCGTGGCCATGAAGAAAAACAGGAGCGGCGAGGTTGCGTAAACAAAAGCAGAGGAACTTGGCGTGTTGACTTTAGGTGCGTGCGCAGCCTTAAAGCCCTCGGGAAAAGCAGACGGCTGAATCCTTTGTGCGCCGTGGCTGAAACCATCAGTGAATCCTGTGAGCGCGCTGCGCGCGTGCTTGCTTCAGGTGAGCGCGCAGCCCTGAAGGTTCTGCGTGCAGCTGCGCAGGACGATGGCGGTCTCTGGAGCCATTCTTGTTCCGTGCGTGTTGCGCTGTCCTCGTCACCCCCGGCTCCTTGCATGGGTGGGCCCGCTGGAGAGGAAACCAGGGTCGGAAACTTGGTGGAGATTGGCGCAGTCGGCGCCGAAAAACATCTATGATGAGCCGTGGCTGCAGATTAGTCATGGTGCGTTGGAGCGTTGAGGGGAGATAGACGATCTTTGTCCCTCAGGCTGTCCCGCATGGACGCCCCAATCTCGGCGAGGGTCGCGCCATGACGTTTACTGCCGTTTACCTGGTCTTGGGCGATGTCCGGAGAATAAATCGCCTGCTGTGGGCAGGCGAATCAACCCGCCACACAACAACAAAATCAGCAGATTACAATGACCAGTCTCTGAACCTTTATTGCTGACATGGGCTTCACCTACCAAAAAAGAATAAATGCTACAGCTCCTCTGCTGTACAATTTATTCTTGTGTAAAAGCAGCCTACTTTGTACATTTACTGCTGTTTACAGCCTATTAATGCGGTCTTACCATGCAAAGCCTACCTGACAACACTCCAGTGCACAGCACACTGTCACTGCTGCTCCCCTAATGGCTCCCTCACTCTTGCTCTATGCTCTATCACTTGCAGAGAGCGGCATAAGTTTTGATTAAAGCTCCCTCTGCTGGTGGACACTATAATTACATTTGAGAATGCAGTTCCCAATGTGATATAAATAAATAATTGATTTTTGGAAATAGACTGGCGGTCTGCATGTGGGAGGAAACCGGAGAAATCCCGGAGTAAACCCACGCAGACACGGGGAGAACATGGAAACTCCACACAGATCACTGTTGGTCGGGGGCTGGAATCGATCCCAGGATCCCCGGCCAAGGGTGAGTTGCTGTGCTGCCGCAGTGCTAACCACTCCACCACCGCGCTGCCCGGTTTCCTCCCACATGCCCAAAACATGCAAGTTAGGTTAATTGGCATTAAACTGGGGATTCTAAATTGTCCTTAGGTATGACTGTGAGAGTGAATGGTTGTCTGTCTCTCTGTGTTGGCCCTGCGGTGGACTGGCGATCTGTCCAGGGTGTACCCTGCCTCTCGCCCAAAGATGCTGGGATAGGCTCCAGCCCCCCCACAACCCGAAAAGGATTAAGCGGAAGAAGATGGATGGATGGATGGATGGATGGACTGGTGGGCTGCAGTGGATGAGGGGGCGGGCTGCATGTGGCCTGAGGGCCACCAGTTGCCCATCCCTGTCTTAATGTTTTAAAAGGGTTCAGTGTGTTTTGGTGTTTGATGCACTGAGTTAACAGTAGTGTGGTTAATGTCTCTTCACCTACTTCACCTATGGGAACTTGTAAAAGCCCTGAGACACAACTTAAGACATTTGTAATTGTAATGAAAGCATTACTGTGTTTGAGCCCATAAACCGTAAGGTTATACATATTACAACTGTTCCCCTAAAGAGAGGAGCTCAGCACAACATAAGTATGGGAAATGTACATTTGTGCTTTGCTGAAGAAGCCTCAAATCCCGGCTTTTGGTGAGGTACATAATGGCACCCCCCCTTCATCAGTACCCTTCTTCATCAAACCTCGGGCAAGACAAGACGCAGGTGTGTTGTACTTAGTTTCCCTCCATAGGGAACAGTGATTATGTTCCCCCAAACTCAGTACGCTCAGTGCAACGTGTGGTATATGGGAAATGGCACTTTATTGTGAAGTGCAGGGTGGTGACGTGCACTTCTCGTCACGTCATTGCACTGCCCTATATAAGGGATGGGCAACCATCTTGTGGTCTCTTTGACCAGTGCCCATCGCCAGGTGCTTGCTGTGTAACCGCTACTTGAGTTCCATCAATAAAGCTGTGTTCGCCAACTCCATCTTGCCTCATCCTTCACCCAGGTATTTTCCATACATAACATTTGGCGATAGAGGATTAACTCATGGAGATGTGTATAACACCACTTCGTTCCTTTCTTGAGCTTCCGGGTGAACCACTGTTGCCTTGGCCCAGGTGGTTCGAGGCCTTCCAAACCTACATCACCGCGCTGGACCTAGGACAGCTCGACAAGCTAAGGGCACGTACGCTTCTCGTCCATAACCTGGGTATCAAGGGCCAGCGAGTCCTGCGAACTCTCGGAGTGTCAGACTCCTTTGAGGACGTCATGGAGCTGCTAGCCAGCCATTTTCATACCCCGGATAGCGTGACTGTCCGGAGGATTCATTTTCAGCAGCGACATCAGCGGGTAGGTGAACCTAATCACCAAATTGTCGTCGACTTGCGGCAGCTAGCTAGCGAGTGTTGCTTTGGGCTGTTGGAAAATGAAATGATATGTGACCAGCTTGCAGAGTACACATTCAGCGCTGCATTGCGGGCTAGGCTTCTCACGACGCCCAATGACTTAACATTAGCCAGAGCCGTCAAACTATCTTTCCAGGTGGAAGCCACAGACAAGCTAGCTTCGGAGCTAACCTGGCGCCAGTCACAGAGACCACCAGAGCCCCCCGCCACAGCAAATGTTGTGGACTCGGAAAGCAAGGATAGCTTGGATGACAACATTACAGAAACCAATGCTGCCAGCCGAGGGTCTGCCCCGGGAAAACCCCTGTGCATAGGCTGTGGGTCTGCAACACACCGAAATAAGGTGAAGGACTGTCTGGCTATGGGAAAACATTGTTGCAGATGTGGACGATTGAACCATTATGCTAGAGTGTGCCATGTGTCTGAACCGGAGAGCCCACAGAAGAAATCACTCCGCCTGCCCCCGACAACCATCTATTCGGTGTCCCCTAGCACAAAGAGGTACACGTACTGCACAGTGGAATTGGATGGTGTGGAGGTGCTGCTGCTGCTTGATACAGGGGCGCAGGGTTCATTGCTTAATTGGGCCACGGTGAGGAAGTTTTTCCCCACTACAGGATTAGCAGTAACCCGGCACCGTTGCATGGCTATGGAGGTGGCAGGCTGTGCACGGTTGGGACTTTGGAGTTAACGGTCCAGTACAAGTCTGCAAAGACGGTTGACTTCACGTTCCACGTGACAGCATGAGGCGATAACATCATGGGCTCTTATTTTTTTTTTATGGACTGGGTTTTGCCATTATAGACGGTGCCGGGAATGAATGGTCAGTTTGTGGCCACTGGAACCCTCTGGTTCTGGTGGTCGAAGAGAATGTTGTGCGGGATGAAGAGCTAACGGACACCATGGCAGTCAAGCAGGACTGGTTTCACTAAGGTTCGGTACAAGAGGGTCTCAGTGCCGGCGCTCCGGACATGGTAGAGGGGTGTACCAAGCGTGGTGGCGAGGTGCCTGCGTCGGAGAGTGACACCACTGTGCTAGCCCCAGATGCCTCTGGAGCTTGGCCGCAGGGGAATGGAGATCTGCAGCTATGAAGGTAACCGCTAAAATGGTTTTAGAAGAGGACAGGGCCAGACCAATGAGCATGGAGTTACCGCATGCTCAGCAGCATCATATCAGGCTGAGCTGGGCCCGCTGAGGGTTTTGGACATGGTTCAGGTTCTGGGTGAAGAACATCCACAGCAAAGGTGGGCCAAATGACAGCCAGCAGAACACCAAGGATGTCTGCACATAGTGGTGAAGTTTGGTGCATCCTACTTCCGGTTGTCCGACAGCTCATCGAGACATGCCAATCAGCTTCAGCGTGTCCAGGAAGAGGCTCCAGGTGACAAGGCTGGATGGGAGTTGGTGTTGGTGGTGAAGGAGTCGGGTTCCACTGTCCAGAAGATCAGCCATAGTCCCAGCAGTTTGCTGCTTCCAGGGGCGCGCTTGCTGAGGGGCTGCCCTGGGCCCCCCCATGCCGGTTCTACCTCTCCTACCCAAGTGACTGTGCTGTAAAAAAAAAAAATGTGTGTTTATAGTTGTGGTGTTTTAGGCATGCATGTTATGATATGGGGTTATTTTTGTGTTTGTATTTTAGTTTAGGAGCATGGCAAGTAATTTTAGTTCAATGAAGGACTTTTTCTTTTAGCTATTGGTGGCAGAATAATCCACCATGCCCTGTGGGCTGTGTGGCAGTCCACCCGCCAGCCCTATTCTGTTTTGTTTTGTGTGTGTTAGGCCAATTTAGTACATTAGTTTTTGTTATTTTAGTGCGTGATTCGGGTCCTAAATTGGGGGGGGGGGGGTTCAAATGTGTGTGTGATTTTGTACTTTCTAAGAGGGGGAGGAGCTGTAGTATATGGCAAACTGCACTTTATTCTGAAGTACAGTGTGGTGACGTGCACGTCCCGTCACATCACTGCACTGCCGCATATAAGGGATGGACAACCATCTTGTGGTCTCTTTGACCGGTGCCCATCTCCAGATGCGTGCCCTCTAACCACTACTTGAGTTCCATCAATAAAGCTGTGTTCACCAACTCCATCTTGCCTCATCCTTTACACAGGTATTTTCCATACATAACACAACGTAAGTATGGAACATACAATAATGCCCTAATGACCAACCAAAGGAACAGGATTGTGTCTTAGGGCAGAAAAGTGCCAATCAAAAGAACAGGGTGAGCAAATGATAAAACTGGACATAAGTGTGTGCTGCTGAGTGACTGGCTGCAGCGCAAATATCATCTATGTAATACACAAAAAATGAAGTAGAGTACACCCTGGAATGGAGGAAGACCTCTGCTTGCATAGGTGAAAAAAAGGCCAGAACTTTCAAATGGGAAAGGCCCATCCAGGCCAGGAAGATGGAGCTTACAAATAGCTGCTCAGTAGAGCACGCCTCACTGGTCCAGTCAATGTACAGGTGCATCACAGTAAGTTATAATATCATGGAAAAGTTATTGTACTTCAATAATTCACTTCAAAAAGTGAAACTATACTGAGATTCATTTCACACATCATCATCACTGACTGTGGAAACTTCACACTGTACCTCAAGCTACTTGGATTCTGTATCTCTCCACTCTCCCTCCTGACTCTGAGACCTTGATTTCCAAATAAGAAGACTTGGCATCTGATTCTGGGAGCTTTGTCATCTGCTGCTGTTGGTCCACTGTGTTTTATCAAGTCCAAAGTCAGTGCAACTGTCTACCAGGAAATTTTAGAGCACTTCATGCTTCCCTCTGCTGACAAGCTTTATGGAGATGCTCTTTTCATTTTTCCAGCAGGACTTGGCACCTGCCCACACTGCCAAATGTACCCAATACCTTGTTTAATGACCGTGGTATCACTGTGCTTCACTGGCCAGCAAATTCTCCTGCATGATGTAAGCCCCATGGAGAATTTATGAACCAAAGAAGGAGAATTGAGAGTGTATCTGCTGCTGTAAAGTTACTCAAAAGAAATACTGATCAATTTTTCCTGGGTAGTTCCAGATTTACTTTGACCTAAGCAAGAAATATTTGGACAAAAAAACTCACACTATTAACCAAGCAGAAATCCAGACTTAACTGATGATTGTGACAATATATTGCAATATCAACCCTCATAAATGCACTCCATTTACAGTATTCCATTCTTACTAATGACTCACTATGCAGTGAGTATCAAATGGCCATTAAGAGCTCAGTAATCTCCATAACAGAAAACAGATTACCTATTATGACTTTACTGAACATTTCCAGCAAATTTTTCACAACCTGAGATATTAGCTTTTGTTGACCTATAAAGCATTAATGAATTATGAGCCTAGTATAATTAAAGTAACAAATTACACATGTGAACCCATCATATAAGGCGCCTTATTAAAAAGTAATACAGCTCAGAGAGAGAAGAAAATATTTCCAGTCAGTCTAATTTGCATTCTTCACCAAACCTTTCGGGTCCTCATTTTTCAACAATAAAACAGACAAATCAGGCAACTAATATCTGTGGAAAAATAAGTAAATGAGGCTCTGTGTGAGCTCCCCAAACTTCTATTTTTAAAATTCTGTTTAATTCGAAACCTTCCTGCATTTTGTTCTGAGCCTTTCTGATATCACACATTTGTTAGCACAGCTTCCTCAATGGAAGCTCTCCAGGTGATGTGAAGCAGGTGACCTTTACATGACTTTTCCTTCTGCAAACCCAACACACAATCTTGTCTGTCCCCATGGACTCAGTGGAGCTCTCCAAGGCAGAATAACCAGGCAGTTCTATTCTACTTTTCATTTGCTCGAATGCAAGAGGAATAGCAAAAATAGAACTTGTGTCCTTGTGGGCATTAATGTAAAATGCTATATTATATATGACATCCACCATTGCTACACTGTAGCTATGTAGAATATTCTGAAATGATCACATATTTATGTTAAATAAGAGGTACACATCACTTTAATAATCTAGCATTGAATCAAACTTTAAAGGGAAAAACAAAGGAATCAGTAGAATGCTTTACACATTATAGTTTTTGAAATAAATAACTTCCATAATGTAGACTAAAATGAACCAAAAACAACCCCATTAATTATAATTAATCTTTCAAACCTGCTACTGGATTATTTGCTGTTTATTATTTGTATATGCTTCCACAGCCCCTCGTTTTTCTCTGTTTGGTTGTTCATTAGATGGAGAAAGGCCAATTATCTCAGAAAGGCTTGCTGTGGAGTGACCCCAAGAGAGCGAGTGGGGAGTGTTAACAATTATCCAACCCACAGCATAAGAATTTGATCCATTAGCTGGAGAGTTGCTTAGAAGATGGCACTCTGAAGCCCTCCAAAGTATTCTGTTTTTGACATTTTTTTAAAAGTTGAAAATCAGTCTTCATGTCTTCCATTGAGAGATACAAATCAGAGTGAGGAGGTGAGGAGAAAGATGGGCTTTTAGGGATGAAAACCATGGGGAAATATGGCTAGATGACTTTTCTAACCTTGGGCATATTGTGTTCCCTCACTTGTCAGTGCTTCAGTGAGTGTGAAGAGGCACACAACTATCCTATCAAGTGGAATTTGAGTGGCATCAGGTAAAGATTAAAGGCAGTGTACGTCAACAAAAAAGGGGTGGGGTGGCGGGGGTGCAGTGAGCAAGTAACAAGGAGATTTTATTATTGTCTCTTTGCAAGGTGTTTTGTTTCTACTAATGTTTATGGTCTTCTGTTCATGTGCCAAGTCCACAAAAGTTCATTATAAAAAGTCTTGTTACGTTGCATGAATGCACATTCAATGAAATCCCCAAACACCTTGCCTTGATTGGTTTTAGTACAAGAGCAATAATCAGAAAGTCATCAATGCAGCAAAGCTCTGGTGATTTGTGTATACCCATACTGAGATTTTCAGTAGGAGTAGTGACAGGCTGAAAGTATAAAATAATTGGGGTGAATGTGGATCAGTGCTGCATTCTTAATTACTCGGTTTGTTCTCTGAAGGTGTCCTCTCATGAATGACACATTAAACCGACATGTCTTACTTTCTTCATTTAACTCGACAAAGTTTAATGATACTCTCTGAAAAATAATAGATACATATGCAAAGCTGTGACCTTAAACCTCTGTGGAACAACAAAATTATAGTGTAATGGGAGTTTCCACTGTATAAAACACAGCATGATAAAGAAAGAGGAGAAAAAGGAAAGTAAAGGCCACGTTGAAATGGAATTACAGTAGCTGCGGCGGCAGGGGTAGTACAGGTCAATGAAAAATCTCAAGGTTGGCACCTGGATATGATTTACAAATGGAGTCCATGCCCTCATGTGCAAATGTGCACAAGAAAAAAAAAAAAAAAACAACAAACGCTGTCCTCACCATGCATGAGCAGAATAACATGAGATAAAAACACTTCTGAGAGAGAAGAAGAGGATCTTCAGGTCGGGGAACAGGGAGATGCTGAAGTCTGTACAGAGGGAGCTGAGGAGGAAGATCAGAGAAGGCAAGGACAGCTTCAGAAAGAAGATGGAGGACAAGCTGCAACAGAGTGACATCGGCGGGGTCTGGAGAAACCTTAAAACCATCTCTGGGCTCCAGAATACCTCCCCCCAGGCCACGGGGGGCAGGGAGTGGGCAAACAATCTGAACCTGTTTTTTAATAGGTTTGACCAACCGCCCTCCCCCCCCCCCCCGACTGCACAACAACCACTGCTGCCTCTAAAGACATCGAGACATGCTGCCCACACCCCACTCCACCAACACCCCCCCACTCCAAACACACAGCCCCCAACATGACCCTCACTAAGACCCAGGTGAAGACGGAGATGAGGAAGATCAAGGCGAGGAAGGCCTCGGGACCGGACGGCATCAGCGCAAAGCTCCTCAAGTCCTGTGCAGATCAGCTATGTGGGATTGTAGAGCTCATCTTCAACCTGAGCCTGAAGCTGGGGAGGGTACCACAGTTGTGGAAAACATCTTGTGTGGTACCTGTACCAAAGACTTCCCACCCCAAAGACCTGAACAGCTACAGACCAGTGGCCCTGACGTCTGACATGATGAAGACCCTGGAGAGACTGCTCCTTGCTCACCTCCGCCCCCTGGTGGGACCAGCGATGGATCCACTCCAGTTTGCCTACCAGCATGGCATTGGGGTGGAGGATGCGGTGATCTTCCTCCTTCACCGTTCTCTGTCCCACCTGGAGAAGCCCGGGAATGCGGTGAGGATCATGTTCTTTGACTTCTCCAGTGCTTTCACCGCCATCCAACCGATGATCCTGAAGGACAAGCTGCTGTGTGCAGGGGTGGACCAGCACCTGTCATCATGGTTCCTGGACTACCTCACTAACCGGCCACAATTTGTGAGAACCCGGGACTGTGTGTCCGACACGATCATCAGTAGCACGGGGGCCCCCCAGGGAACGGTTTTGGCTCCCTTCCTGTTCACCCTTTATTCTGTGGACTTCTCACACAACACAACACACTGCCATCTACAGAAGTTCTCTGACGACTCTGCGATTGTCGGCCTCATCTCCAATGGAGATGAAGCTGAGTACAGAGGACTTATCCAGGACTTCGTGGACTGGTGCCATAGGAACTACCTCCATATCAACGTGAGGAAAACTAAGGAGCTGGTGGTGGACTGCCGCAGGCAAGGACAACCCCTCACAGCACCAGTAAACATACAGGGAACAGACATTGAGATGGTGACATCCTACAAGTACCTGGGTGTTCATTTGAACAACAAACTAGACTGGTCACACAATACCAATGCACTCTACAAGAAGGGACAGTGCAGGCTGTTCCTACTGAGGAGACTCAGGTCTTTTGGTGTACAAGGGGCGCTGCTGAAGACATTCTACGACACGGTGGTGGCATCAGCCATCACTTTTGGAGTGGTCTGCTGGGGCAGTGGCATTACAGCAGCCAATAGGAAGAGACTGAACAAACTGATCAAGAAAGCTAGCTCTGTCCTGGGGCAACGCCTTGACCCAGTGGAGGAGATAGGAGAGAGAAGGATGGTGGCTAAACTGTCATCTTTGCTGGAGTCCGAGTCCCACCCTATGCAGGACATACTGAACGCACTGAGGAGCTCATTTAGAAGCAGACTACATCATCCTAGGTGCACAACCGAGAGGTTTCGCAGGTCCTTCCTACCTACGGCTGTCAGACTGTATAACCTAAGCAGGGCTGCTCGCAGAGATAGCAAAAAAAATGTGACGACCTAATAGTATTGAATGCAAAAGACGCAATAGACTTACACAATGGTCCCCTCCAGTATACAACTAGGACAATATTGGTTGCTACGGAGGGTGACACTATGTATGGGTACATATTCATACTATGTAGGATAACTAAGCAGACGGTTATGCTGTTTATTCCATCTAGCTACAATGCTCCGCACTGTGTGTATATATATTTATATGTACATATGTATATTCGCTGCTCTTGTTTTTCTTGTCTTCTTGATTGTTGCTCTGAGTGTTGTTATCCCTGTGCTGTTGCAATCCTGGAATTTCCCCATTGTGGGACTAATAAAGGCTTATCTTATCTTAACATCTGTTTTAGGCGGTCTTCCAACACTCATTTGGTTGGTGGTGTTTATAGTTTCAAACAATGAGACCAACAAGATGTGAGTTGAAGTCTCACACTGATCTGTGAATGACTTTTTTTGTCTTCATTCATTTGTTTTGCCACTCCGCTAATGGTTAAGGTTAAGTTTAGGCGTCAACTCCTGTAGTGGTTACGGTTTGGAAAAAAATGTTTTGGTGAGTTGTCACCTCTGATGGTTACAGAGAATGACAGAGAAACAAAGAGAAAGTGGCAGACAAATGTTTGGGTGCTAGGAGACATGTTTCTTAAAGCTGTAAATGCCATGTATCCACTGCATGTAAAAAAATGTTTTTTTCCATGTCTCTGTACATTTTCTTAGAGTGAAAAAACATGCAATTTTACTGTTTTTTTGTTTGTTTGTTTTGTAAGACTGGGCTGGCAGCATCAATCAAGTTTTGTTTAGAAAAGGATCCAAGTTATCTTAAAGGTAACAAGTGCAAAATGAACAAAATAAGGTATACCATGTGTGATGGCCTTTGCGCTGATTCCATCCGCGCTTGGGTTGCTCAGTATTTTCACTGTTCTCCCGTCTTATTTCGGGACTGGTTTTGTGGCCTTCTCCAGAGCTTTATTGTGACAACGTCACGGCGGAACTTCCAGCTGTCAAAGCCAAGCCGGCGCTGTGACAGCTGTGTGTCATTTCATTAATTACTTTCCTGATTGGTTTTGGTTTCTTACTTAAGGGAGCAGCTGAGGCTCACTCCTCGCTGCGACCTACAACTCCGTGCACCTCCGTGTACGTGACTGGAGTCCCTATCCCCGACTTCAGTCTTTTCTGTGATTCTCCTTCGCTCGTCCTCTTGTGTTTATTGTACAGCGCAGGCTCCGACCTCGCTGCCTTTCATAGTTTATCCTCTGAGTCAGTTATCTTGTGTCTTAGATTATGTTTGTGTTTTGCCTCACGTGGCTGTTTATTTTGTCATTCTAGTCTTTTGTTAATAAACAAGCAAACTTACCGGTTGGCCTCTGGCATCTCATTAATGCCCTGAAAGGGGCATCCTTAACAGTAGGTCGCAGCCAAAATGAGATGCTGGTCACCGTGAGTTTGTTTTTGGACTTGTAGTTTTTTTCCCCTTGTTTTTTGTGCCAGTGTGTTTCGGGAAATGGCGTCGCCAAGAACTGGCTATTCCTTGGACTTCGGCTACGAGCTAATTGTGGCTTTAATTGAGGTAGAAGGCCTCCTCTCCATCGCTCGTCGCGACGTCACTCCCAACAGCTCACGCTGGTACTTGGACCTCACAGAGGTGGCAATTCAGCGCAGTCCTCGCCATGCCGATCACGTTGAGGGCAGGAAGAGGATGGCTGAAATTATGGCACTTCGGGGGAGGATCCGTGGGTCGGAGAGGAGTCCCAGCAGGAAGCTGAAGTCAAAGCCGATGGTGAGGCATCCCCGTTCCTCGCCTCGGGTTCAGGTTCTTGCCACCCATCCAGCCCAGGGGCCTGCGCCACCAAAGTGCCGTTCCCATCTGCAGCGGAGGAAGAGGACAGCAGGGACCCCCCGTGAAGAGACGCAGTGGGCAGCTGAGCTCATCAGGGGTCATGTGGCTGAAGCACGCTCTTTCTCCCATCCCAGTAAAATTCTGAAGAGTGTCGTGGCAGCAGTCAGACTGGTGGAGATCCATCCTGAACTCAGGGATTATCCTGAATACGCCGAGCTGCTGGACTCCGTTTCTGCACAGCAGCGGCACTTTCCAGATTTAAACCGAGCGTCACCCTCTGCTGGAAGACGTCGCTACCTCATCGGTGATCAGCCTCTGCGAGACCCCTGTCCGGATCCTGTTCCAGGCCACCAAGAGAACTCTGCCTCTCAGCCAGCTGTTGCCCCTGCATCACGACGGAAGGGAAAGACAGCAGCCTCAGCCTCCGGGTCATCGGTTCCCGCTGTTCCGTTAGCTCCTCGTCCCCGGACTGCCTCGGCTGCTCCTCCCTCCTCCTTGGCGCTCTCGCCAGCTGCTGCGAGCTCAGCGAGTCCTGCTCTAGCTCCGCCCATCTCCGGTCTGGTTCTACTTCGTCTTCCCGGGGGGCCCTCCCTCACCATCCATAGGG
The DNA here is from genome assembly GCA_020510985.1 of Pholidichthys leucotaenia. Lineage (NCBI taxonomy): Eukaryota > Metazoa > Chordata > Actinopteri > Cichliformes > Pholidichthyidae > Pholidichthys > Pholidichthys leucotaenia. The sequence goes on along the minus strand of CM035842.1, from coordinate 369,610,521 downwards.
GAGAGGGGAGAACCAAGCCTGCTGCAGCAGCCACCACTGTTCCTCATGAGAAGAGGCAAGTGTTGTTTCATTCTCACACTCCATACAATGAATTGCCTTGTCTGACTCCTGGAGGTGGAGTTTGGGGTTCACAGTCCCCTGAGCTCCCTCCACTTGCTGCAGCCATAAACATTGAACCTGCTACCTCTGTGTCTCCTTCCCCTCTCTCTGAGCGTCCCCTGGTGCCAGGAGTAGACCGTTGGACAAAGGAGGAGCCTGCGGCCCTGGAGAGCCTGATGCCAACCCTGCAGCTGCATCACGGGCAGAGGAGGAGGTAGGACTGCCATTTGGAGCCTGTGCCAACGACTAGGCGTCCCCGGGTCTCCATGGAGGAGCAGTCGGACCCAGCAGGTCACAGATCCCCTACCACCACACCATGCGGGCCATCGGCGTGGGCTTCAGCGCCTGGGGGTTCCCAAACTGTGACAACCATCAAGCCGGCTGCGGAGGCCGCCACAGTCGAACCAGAGCTTGGAATGGACTTCCAGATCATCGAGCCTGGATTGACAGAGTCCTGGACGGCGGTACATCCCAAGATCCGGCAAGTGCTCTATTTTGTCTTCTTATTTTCCGTTCTTGAGCATTCTTGCCTTTCTCTCCGGGAAATGAGCCGGGAGCAACAGACCACTTCATCCAAGCTCGTCTTGCAGGGCTCTGCCACTGCCGATGATCCTGATCCCTGTTCTCTTTGTCTGTCTGAGCCTTCTCTCAGGGTCACCAGAGACGATTCAGCTCCGGTTATCGTCGTCGAGGCTCCAGGATCATGTTCAGAGGTCATTGAGGATGCAGCGCCAGTCCAATCGGGGCTTGTCAAGGATGCAGCGCCAGCCCAATCAGGGCCCATCGTGGGTACTGCGCCGGCTCAATTGGGGCCCATCGTGGGTGCCACACTGGCCCAATTGGGTCCCATTGAGGGTGCAGCGCCGGTTCGGTTCGAGGCCGGTGAGGGAGCTGCGAATTCCCTTCTGCCCGACGCCAGGCTGGTTCCTCCTCTTCCCTCCTATTTTTCCCCACTGGGTGCCACTGGGGTCTCCCTTATTTGGGTCAGCTCTCTTCCGCTGTCCCTCTCAGTAGGGAAGCCACCTCTGAGCTTCCCCCTCTGATCCTGGTGGTCTAAGGACGCAGGACAGCAACCTGAAGAACCGTCTTGTTGGGTCAGCGACTTGGTTCGGCTGCCCGAGAAACTATTTCGTCGGTTCTGCGTTCTGGGTCGGCTGCCTGAAGAACTGCCTTGTTGGTTTGGCGACCTGGTCCGGCCACCTGAGGTACTGTTTCCCCGGGCCTGGGACTTTGGTAGGCCGCCCGAACTGTTCTTTTCCCCTTACGGTAGGGTGATTCAAGATGCGGGTCGATCCCCAAACCGTTTTTGTGTCCCTGTTCTCAGCCTTCTTCCTTCTGGCGCCCTTGAAATTGTGTGTTTTTTTGTGTTTGATTCCATGTATACTGAAGGACTCTTAGTTCGTTGCCTGAGTTAGTGGTGTTATGTTTGGTTCGGTTTGGAATTTGAGTCTCACTTTTTCATGTGTTCTGATGGTGATTGTTTAACTGGACCCTGACCTTCCAGGAAGTAGCCCACAATGATTTGTTGGTGTTTTGGATGACCCAAATAATTGATTTTGATCAGGAGTGCTGAATATGGTCTCTTCCATTGTCTCCTTCATTACTGGACAATTTCAGACCTAGTTGCACTTCTTAGTTATCGCATGTAAATGTTTTTTTTTTTTTTTCTTTAGAATTGCTTTGTGTCAACTCGACGTGCAGTTAACAGCTAATTTGATCATGTTCTTTGTGGGAATTTGTTCTAAAATACTAAAGGTCAACAGGAGCCATTCTGAACATTTTTGTCACAGAAGATTTTGCATGATCGAGTCGTAAATTAATATAAACTGCCAAGCTGTAAGTATAACTGCCCTGTCAAACTGAATGTAGTAGAGTCCGCCTGAACTGCCTTTTTTTGTTTGTTTTCTTTTTTCCTCGCTCTTTGCCCGCCGGCATCCCTATATTTGTGGTGTTCATGTGAAGGGATGGCCGTGTGTACTGTACATATATTTTTGTTTCTCTACTCCATGGTGTTTGAGTATTTTCGAAGGTGAAGTGTACCTGTATTTTTGTTTTCCCTATTCGGTGTACCCAGTGGTACTATACATACATTTTTGTTGCTCTTCTGTATTCCCCGAGTTTTCTTCTGTTTGAAGTGTATCGACACTTTTGTTTTCACTTGTTCTTTTAGTTTGGTCTTTTCTGTATTTAAGCCCCATCCTTTTATGTTTGTCTCGGGATATTACCCGTTCCTTGTGGGTTTTTTGGGTTATCTCCCTCCTGGCCTGTTTCCCCCTCTGCCCTCCCTGGGTCGGTCCTGGTGGCCTTCTGGTTGGGGGGCCGTGGATGTTATGTCGACGCCTGGAATACACCTTTTGAACGGGGGATACTGTGATGGCCTGAGCGCTGATTCCATCCCCGCTCGGATTGCTCAGTATTTTCAGTGTTCTCCCGTCTTATTTTGGGACTGGCTTTGTGGCCTTCTCCAGGGCTTTTTTGTGACAGCAAGCTGAGCCGACGCTGTGACAGCTGTGTCATTTCATTAATTACTTTCCTGATTGGTTTTTGTTTCTTACTTAAGGGAGCAGCTGAGGCTCACTCCTCACTGCGACCTACAACTCCATGCACCTCCGTGTGCGCAACTGGAGTCCCTATCCCCGACTCCAGTCTCTTCTGTGATTCACCTTCGATTGTCCTCTTGTAAGTGTTTATTGTACAGCGCAGGCTCCGACCTCGCTGCCTTTCATAGTTTATCCTCTGAGTCAGTTATCTTGTGTCTTAGTTTATGTTCATGTTTTACCCCATGTGGCTGTTTATTTTGTCATTCTAGTCTTTTGTTAATAAACAAGCAAACTTACCGGTTGGTCTCTAGCATCTCATTAATGCCCTGCAAGGGGCATCCTTAACACTATGTTGGCCAGTAGCATTTCTGAACACTGGAAAAATAGATACTGTACAACAGAGGATAACTTACCACACGTAATGAGCAATAGAAATATTTTCTAACCTTTAGTGAATACAGCCCCATCCTTGAACACAGCATCTCATTTTCTGTGAGGTATCCATCGTAAATATGTATGTGAATAAAAATAGACACAGAGGCCAGTATTATTGCATAAATGAAATCCAATTAAATCTGAGCTTTACTGACAAACAAGTCTAACACATTTTCATTGTCTGTTGTAGATAAAAAGAAAAAAGCAATCAATACATTTTTTAATTTTTATTTTTTTATTATTTATTTTTTGAGATGTACAATTCAATTCAACCTTATTTGTATAGCGCCTAGTCACAGCAAAAGTCATTTCAAGGCGCTAGATACATAAGCACAAATCATAAATATTTCAGAAAAAAAGCCCCAACGATCAAATGATCCCCTATGAGCAAGCACTAGGCAACAGTGGGAAGGAAAAACTCAAAACTCCCTTATAGGAAAAAACCTCCGGCAGAACCAAGCTCAGGGAGGGGCAGTCTTTTGTCATGACTGGTTGAGGAGGAGGAAGAAAAGGAAGAAAGAAGAGACTTACTATTCATAACATAACAACAAGATACAGGTAGAACAATGTTGGCACAGATATGATGTGCAATGTGTCATGAACTCTCCGTGCGCTTCTTTACAGCACATGGCGAGGGGAGAAAAAGGACGAGGGGATTTAAGTGCAGGGTTACACCAAACACACATTTATTAACACAAAATGACACATACACGATAGCTCGGGTACGCTAAAGAGTCCGTCAGGACGCCCTACACACACACCGGAGGATAAAATGGGCAGAGCCAAAGCGTAACGATCGTGCTGTGGGGAGGAAACACTACCAGAAATGAAGCGGAATTGAACCAAAAACAGGAACGCTTCTGGCACAGCGTAAAGGCAGCACAAAGGATCACTAGCAGTTTACTCACGGTGAGGGGGGCTGTCCGAGAAATCCCAGGATCCCAGCGAGCACACACAGAACACAGTCCTTCATAGACATGGTGGTTAGACGGCGGAGAACGATCGTCTAATGCACACAATAATCCAGCGGCGACTGTCTAGCAAAGAGCTCCTTTAATACAGATGCCGCTGGCGTGACAAATAGGAATCACCTGGGCGAGGCATGGACAGATAATTACCGGGTACTGGAAACAGCTGATGAGCCAGAAGGAGAGCGAGGGGGCGTGGCTAGGCCGGCAGCCTGTCAGCAGCATGAGAGAAAGGAGATGATAGATGCTGACTAACAGCTGCCGGTGAGGCAGTGGCTAGAGGCATGGCATAAGTACAAAAACACATCAAAAAACACATAACCAGCAAAGCCAACTCCACAAAGAGATCGAGGCCGAGCCGGGGAAAGCCAAGCCGGCTCGGCACGTGACACGATGTTGTATCAAAGCAAATTTGACCAAAGATTACACCATTTTTATAGACTTTTTTCAGGCTTATTAAGCTAACTAATCAATCTCATAGGAAACACTGCGAGCAGACACATCTGTAGCTGGGTCTAGTGATGTAAATGCCCATACACTATGCACAGTGAGCACAAAGTGTTTTTGTTGTTGTTGTTGTTGTTGTTGTTTTGTTTTGTTTTTTTAAGTGGACATGCTAATAGTAAAATTCAAAACTCTGACATGCAAAATCTAATCTACACTTTGACATAATGTCCGGCTCAGGAGACACACACGCAGGCTCAGGATAGATTTAACAGCTTTATTCAACAAGCAGGTGTGAGTGAATGCGTGTGTGGGATATGTATATGTATTGTGGGAGAACTTCAGTGTGCAGGCAGCAGAGCAGTTCGCCGTACAGCCGGGCAACCCTATAATGACAGAGCAGAGGGACAAGGTAAAGGGCACCACACCTATACAGGACTGTGAGAATGACTGCTGCTTACTTGGAATGACAGGTGGCTGGCGTCGGCAAGGAGAGAGCCCAGGAGACAGTGACCTGCAGAGTCTGTGGCGACAGCGAGGATGGAGTGGCGAGACGAGGAGTCCGCCGCCAAGGAATCCACCTGTGCACAGGGGAGAGGACTGAGGAGAAAAGGTAAGATGCTTACGAGTGAGCGTTGTCTTGCTGGTAATGGGGGTTCCAACAGCGAAGACGAGCCGAAGGGAACAGACGGCTTCAGGCCGAAGCACAGGGCTGAGTGGGTTAAATAGCTTGCCGCTGACGAGGCTCAGGTGTGCGCGCAACAGGAGCCAATGATGAGTGGCGAGTCATGACACACTTGTGAAAGACGTCCAGTTAAAACATGATATCACCATCTAACTAATCAGCTGTCACATAACTCATACACACAATCAAACCTAATCAAACGCATTCCCAGCAGGTCCCTTTGAGACAGACTTCATGCTATGCACACATCTAGCAGCGGAGCAATACGCATGGTAGCATTACCATCCAGGTTCCTAAATATTTTGGAGGCTATAAAATATAAAATACTTAATTCTTTACAAGCTATAATTCATAATTAGGCAGAATATTTGACGAGCATAATAAAATGAGCAAGCTTCCAGTTGCCTTCAGATAGTTGATTAGCAAAATTCCGGTGACGGCTAAAGAAGGTGGACCACAGCAGAAAAAACATTTCCCAGCTGCCTAGATAAGGCCTATTAAAAAATGCATTTCAAAAAGACATTTGAGGTACTGGATCGTGTCTATACCATGGACTGTGCATAATAAAAGTTTTATTTGGATCACTGCACAATAGATTAATCCATATCATAGAAGCAGGATAAAAATGGACAGTTTTCGTGTCCCACACACTGACGCATGCTTAGTAAGAACAAAAACAGTGTGTCCAAGATAATTTAAATATGTATTTAAAAGTAGTATTTAAGTTACTTTCCTGAGTAACTGATTACTTTAATCATGCAGAAATAGGTAAAGTAACTTGATCAGTCTGTCAATTTGTCTGTCCGGACTGTAACTTGAGAAAGAATGAAGCTAGCATTACCAATTTTGATATAGAAGTGAACCTCAGGTTTAGCATGTGTCCATATGTTTTTGGAGTCACAAGGTCAAAGGTCAAGGTCACGGACTTGAGAAGGAATTAAGCTAGGGTCACCAAACTTGGTACACAGATTGACCTTGGGACTAGTACTTATGGCTATATGGTTGGGATGAAAAGGTCAAACATCAAGGTCACAGTGTCATACGTGCTTTACCTCAACAGGGAATGAGGCTACGGCCACCAAACGTGGTACATAGGTTGACCATGGGACTAGCGCCTATGGCTATACTTTTGGAGTCAGAAGGTCAAACATCAAGGGCAAAGATTCATAAAAGGACAAAATCTATTTTATCCCATAGAAAGTTCATTTAAAAAAAGTATGTTTGGTGGAGAACTAAGGCTGCAAAAGGTGTAGATCTGCATCTCTATAATTCTAGTTACTTTTGAAAATAACTAGTAACTGTAATTAGTTGCTAATTTTCAGTAACTTACCCAACACTGTTTACAACTTTTTCCTCTTCTTTTTCTGCTGCTTCTTTTTCTCACTGAATCTACCGTTGCCTCTACACCTCCCAACCTCCATCCTACAGTATCATTCCTTTCCTGAAATATTGAAAAATGATGGACAGGCAATCTATATGGAAATGGTATACAGGTGTAGACACTGTGCTCAGGGACATCCCTGGTAGTAATCTGCATGGTTCTCCTGTACAACAATATATCCTATATTGAAATAACTGTGTTGTGGTTTGACTCCAAAGCATCCATCAGCTCTATATTTTTAGCCTGTCACTGCTTAATACAACACAGTATGTGGCAATTATATGTGCCTTGGGTTTGTGGAGTCTGAAAAACTGAACAAAGAATGTAGATTAAAGTACATATTTAAAGAATTTATTGAATATAAACAGTCCATTCATATGATTAATGGTGCTGCTCTATCAGATCCATCAGTATGTCTCTGACTATGCAGAAGGTGTCCTTTTGATGCATTTAAAATGGTGGCCTGGTGGCACAATCCAGAGTCATTGCATGTTGTGTGATGACTCTGGATCTTTAACCACACCAGGTAATTATTATTGTGTTTGAAAATGATTAAGTAAACATTTTTTACAAAAAAAAGGTCACCTAGTCAGAACAACTTTTAAAGCTGTTTTTTTTTGAAGCAGCATATATTCACAAATTGATGAGAAAAAAGACAAATACTAAACTGAAAATTTGAACTAATTTAAATTAACCAATCATCAACCTGTCCTTAGAATGAACAAATAATAAAATATGAAGAAAAAAATAATTGAATCAGTTTGCAATTAAAAACTGACTCTAACTATATAGATTCACTTTTGATTTTCTTTCTTTCCAATCAAAATTATAAAATGGTGAAGAATAACGGATGAGAACAAATGTAAATTCTATTAAAAGTAAATAAATATATCTACTTGTGTAAATATCTTAAGGGTTATTTTATATAAAGTTTAATATTTTCTTTTAGGTAATTTCCTGTTAAGTATACAGAAAGTTTATAAAACACATTCGATTCACAGATGTAAATTATTATAATGTAATTATAATGCAGTGTACATCACATGGAAATGCAAATAACCATCATTGTACAACTTGCATAAAAGCCATAAACTTTCTCGTGGTAGAGCATTTGCCCCACGGCCGGGAGGTTGTGGGGAGCAGCCAAAAGGTGTGTGTGTCACTGTGTGTGTGTGTGTGTGTGTGTGTGCGTGCGTGCACGAGTCATTGTGTGTGTCTGTGTGTGAGCGTGTGTGTGCCTGTGTGCATGCATGTGTGTCTGTGTGTTTTTAGAGTTCTTTTTTTGCTTTTTCATATGCTCACACTAAAATGTTTAAGTTGTATTTATTGATATTTTTTTTTAAGTTCATCTTGACAGTTCAAATCTTTACACAGGCCAATTTATAGGGTGAGGGCCCTCAGAGAGGACCCTTTAGACATGCTCCTGCAGAGGAAATTCAAAATTAGTGGCGTACTTAAAAGTGAAGAATATTAACTAAGTCAGAGTTTGCTCAAATATTCACGGACATCTATTTTCAAGAAGTAAGCAGATTTATCAAATTAAAATTATAAAGATAATAATCCTCTCTGACTGTGGAGCATTTTGCTGATTTGCTCCCATGATAAAGGAGTGCTTTGTATATTTTCTTCCTCTTGTCCATACATAACAGCAGGTATGCAGTGACAGACAGGAAGACAGGTATGTCCATGTGTGTCTTTGTGCTGGGAAAACTTCAGGGAGTGATCGTGATGTGGCGGGTGAGTCTGCCAGGATGTTTCAGCTGGTTTGCGCTGACTAGTGTTGCCAGATGGGAAATGAAGAAATATTGTACTGTTGCTTTAAAATTATCGTATTTTGACCCAAACTATCATATGTACTAAAATAACTTCAAAAATCAGAGGCTAAGACAGTGCATTTAAAAACAAAGCTATATGTATGGAACTGCAGTAACCTGAGGAATAAATGCAGAGGCTCGGCCATTTGAATGAAATAACTGCTTTATTCATTGTCACACTTAAACACGCCCACCCACACAGTGAATTGCACCTCTTTGCACAATCATTACTTCTGTCCTTAAACATAGGGTCTAACTCCCAGACAGGGTGATAAAGCTGCTGTACCAGGTGGAGTTGTTTTGTTTTTTTACCAATGTCCATGTCCGTACTGTCAGACTCTTTTCTTTTACTACTTTTTTTCTCAGAGTCCAAACTCATGTTCACTGATTTTTATTTTTTTTTTAATTTGTTGTGCCAGTGCAGCTGCGCAAACAATCATGAGCTAAGCGCTGCTGATGTGATCCGTACATCTGGCAGTGAGGAGGAGCCAGCCAGGTATGCGCTGATCAGCTATGATCAGGCATTAGTTTCTGGTGATGTGTGGGTGTTCACATAAATCAAAATGATGTTTTTTTGGTGCACAAAAAAGCCAAAAGTATCGTATATTTGGCCTTTTTGAAAAGTATTGATCGTATATCGTATCAGCCCTAGAGAGGTGGGGTAGTACTTGCACACACCCTCTATCTCAGTTTTGACAGGTGCCACGCCCCCTTGACCTGACCCTGACCCCGCGTAATTAGGCTGTCAATCAAAAGTGTTTTGAAAACATGACCCGTGACCCTACATAATTAGGCTGTCAATCAAAAGTGTTTTGAAAACATGACCCGAGACCTCACGTAATTAGGTTGTCAATCAAAAGTGTTTTGAACTTCTCGTCAAACTGACAGATTGTGATTTTAATCTGTTGTCCATATGAGGTTTAGGGTTAGGATGGGGTTAATGATGGCAAATCTTCTCGTCAAAGTGACAGCTTTGTAGTCTTTCAATTTACAAAAAACACGTGTCTGTAAAAGTATTTAAACAACACAGACACAGCCATTCTCTCAGCCAAAACAGATGGGCTCAAAGGTGACATGTTTGTAGCGGTTTCAATTTGCAAAAACAGATATCAGTCAGAGGCGTCTCACTGTGTCAGGCTTTGAAGCCACCATTCTCTCAGTCAAAACAGATGAGCTCCACAGAAGTTGAATGGGACAGACTGGAAGCTATTGTGTTACTTATCCCCATTCCAAAGGCTGTAACCACGCACACTAAATGTCCTTGTGAGACAAAAGCTGTACACACGCTGTAGGGCTCAAGGCAGACGTTTGTGTGACAATACCACAAATCAGACTCTTACAAAAACTACAATATCATCTTCTGCACATTTAGATCAGGGTTTTAGTCAAAAACACAGATTACACGATAACCACACAGTTAAAGCATCCTTGACCATTCCAATAGTCAAAATAGAGAGGAATATCTCTTCTGAGTGACTAGGATGTTTGCTGAGCTTTCCTAAGCATGTGCCGCCATGAAAACAAACATTTCAGCTCTGTCTACAAGCACACACACAAAAAGTTCAAGATGCATTAACAAATTGAGAATGAATATATTATTGGACTGTTGCAACAGCACTGCTGCACAGTGTACACACTGACAACATCTCTGCAGCTATGAATGAAATGCTAGGATTAATGGAGTCCTGACTCTTTGTCAGCCTGACTACAGTGCTGAAAAGAAACCTGGGATTACCCCCCCCCCACACACACACACACACCCACACACACAAACAAACACACATCAGTCACAGTGGCCATTCACATTACAAAGCCCCCCCACACACACACACACGCACACGCGCGCGCGCACACACACACACACACACACACACACACACACACACACACACACACACACACACACACACACTGTCCCTTGAAACAGCTGTGTCAGGGGTGACATTCACTGTATGAATATTTGTTTAAAATCTGAACAGAGATCCAAGGCTAAATCATGGGAGGAAAAACTAAGCCTTTCAGTCATTAAATATGGTTTTGATGGCTATCCCAGAGATTTTGTTGTAATGAAATGATGCAAGTGGATAATTTTACAAAGTTGACCATTTCAGGATTTTTTACAGAGTATACAGTGGGGGAAATAGTTATTTGATCCCCTGCTGATTGTGTAAGTCTACCCCCTTACAAAGAGGAAACTTTGGCTTTTAGTGACATCTTGTTTTTCACTCAGCGGGCTGTAACCCCATTCATTCTATTCATATATTGCATTCCTTTTGTTGAGGCAAATCTGATTTAGGACTGTATTTCTAGTACTTCCAACCATGAAGTTGGCATTTTCGGCTCCTGAAGTTGCAAACTTTTTTCTCTGCCAGCAACTCAAATGTCACAAGATTTGCTTTCAAAGACTTCTCGCTCATTCAGAGAAATCTGAGGTCAGAACATCAGTGTTTATTCCTTCCTGCTTTTTGGGAGAAAAGTTTAGTGGGCCATGTCTACCAGATCCTAAGAATCAACACAACTCTACAGTTAAAAAACAATGATAAAGAACTAAAGCTAACAAGCAGCATCATGTCTCAGTTACTATGGACTTTTTAAAAGAATTACCTCGGGTCTTTGGCTGGTTCTTGAAGGCATCAAACACTTTGCACCATACTGCATCACCGGCAGTAGGGCTACCAGATTCTGAAAAAAAAAAAAAAAATTGAAATAACAGTGTACTTACTTGCATCATGCATCTTGAACTCTTTGTGTGTGTGTTTGTAGACAGAGCTGAAATGTTTGTATTCCTCTCTATTTTGACTATGAGAATGGTCAAGGATGTTTTGACTGTGTGGTTATCATGTAATCTGTGTTTTTGACTAAAACCCTGATCTAAATGTGCAGAAGATGATGTTGTAGTTTTTGTGAGAGTCTAATTTGTGGTATTGTCACACAAACGTCTGCCTTGAGCCCTGCAGCATGTGTACAGCCTTTGCCCAACAAGGACATTTAGTGTGCATGTGTACAGCCTTTGGAATGTGGATGAGTAGCATGATAGCTTCCAGTCTGCCCCATTCAACATCTGTGGAGCTCATCTGTTTTGACTGAGAGAATGGTGGCTTCAAAGCCTGACACGGTGAGACGCCTCTGACTGATATCTGTTTTTGCAAATTGAAACCGCTACAAACATGTCACCTTTGAGCCCATCTGTTTTGGCTGAGAGAATGGCTGTGTCTGTGTTGTTTAAATCCTTTTACAGACACTGATGTGTTTTTTTGTAAATTGAAAGACTACAAAGCTGTCACTTTGACGAGAAGTTCTGCTATCATTAACCCCATCCTAACCCTAAACCACATATGGACAACAGATTAAAATCACAATCTGTCAGTTTGATGAGAAGTTCAAAACGCTTTTGATTGACAACCAATTTACGTGAGGTCACAGGTCATGTTTTCAAAACACTTTTGATTGACAGCCTAATTATGCGGGGTCACGGGGGTGGGGTCAGGGTCAGGTCAGGTCAAGGGGGCGTGGCACCTGTCAAAAGTGTGATAGAGGGTGTGTACAAGTACTACCCCGCCTTTCTCTACCCCTAAAACTGTAGTACAAGTATGATAATTTTCATATATCTGGAAACACTGGTGCTGAGTAACCTTCAGTTTTCTTTGTCGGGATAACTTATTAACTGTCATTAATAAGTGGTGTTACTGATGTTATGCCTGTGCATATTTGCACAGATTTTTGGATCATACACGGTGGCGGAGTGGTTAATGCTGCGGTGGCACAGCAACTCACCCTTGGCCTGGGGATCCTGGGTTTGATCCCAGTCCCCAACCAACAGTGATCTGTGTGGAGTGTGCATGTTCTCCCCGTGTCTGCGTGGGTTTACTCTGAGATTTCTCCGGTTTCCTCCTACATGCCAAAAACATGCAAGTTAGGTTAATTGGCATCAACTGGGGATTCTAAATTGTCCTTAGGTATGACTGTGAGAGTGAATGGTTGTCTGTCTCTCTGCGTTTGCCCTGTGATGGACTGGCGATCTGTCCAGGGTGTACCCTGCCTCTAGCCCAAAGATGCTGGGATAGGCTCCAGCCCCCACCCCCACAACCTGGAAAGGATTAAGCAGAAGAAGATGGATGGATGGATGTTCCGATCAGTGGTACCATGAGAGCAGCATACAGTGAGATAAGGAAGCAGTCAGAAACATTGGAGCTGGACTGTATCCACACACTCAGTCAGATTTTTATTCAGAATGTTATCTGAGAACAAATTTTGTAGTTTGAATAATGAGAGGACTGCAGTCCTGAGTCTGAGATCAGAACAGTCTCCATTGTCATTAAAAACAGACATCACAACACAACTTGCTGACTGATTCTGCTTTTACACATCAGATTGAAGCATGCAGATAGTCGCTAAATTTTCAGGGCTGCGTGTCTAGAGACATCAACTAGTGTCTATTGCCGACCCAGACAAGCCAAACAGAAGGCTGCGATTGCATCACCCACCCACTCCAAAAGCAGTGATTTATAGTTAATATTTATCTTTGTAAGTGAGTGTGTTTCATCAAAACTGCCTCCTCATACAACCTGTCATACCTTATGTAGGATGAAGAGCCTATAAAATTATTTGTCATAAGGTACAGGAATTATTTATTTTATTTAATAGTGGGTGTGAAAGGGGCGGAGTTGAACCATCACTTCTACACCCGCTAAATTAAATAAAAGCACTCGTAAAAGGGGCACCAGTCCTAATGGACAATAAGATTAACTTTAATTTTAATTAATTTTGTACCTTAAATTACTTAATGAATCAGTCTCAAAGTTTCAGTGAGTTTTTGTCCTGCCGTGATTAGGAAACCTGTATATGCGAAAGGAAAACGCTTCAACTGCTCTTATTCACTCATTTATTAAAATCATTCAGGTTACATGACATGGCGTTCAAATGATGAATAAACAGATTCAGATGATGACAGCGTAAAATATCACATCAACTGATATTGAGTTCCTGAACATAAAATCCAGCATTACACCTCTGCAGAACCAAGGAGTACTAGACTTATGTTTCAACAGTAAATGAGACTGGAATGTTTTAACAAAACGTTGCAATTTTATGAGGAAAATTCATAAGCTAATTATCTAAAAATGACTCCTGAATTAATCTACAAAATTTAAGGGCAGTTACTTAAAAATGACTGAAAGTTTTCATTCAGTTTACAGTCCTATCCTGTGGCTGAGACTAATTGAGCCCTGAAATACGGGCAATATTCAATTGTAATTTAATTGTTAGGACATCACGTTTTAACCCAGAAATAGGAGAAATAAGTCTCACTCACATACGGCCGTAGGTCCAAATCCCGCTGGTCGGTACCGCTGGGTTTTTTTGAAGCTCGGACGTCGGGAGGAAGCGGCTGCTTTCCTCACTCACAGCCGTGGGGCGATAACTTAGCTGGGGGGCCCTTCAAAGAGACATTTGCAGCCGTGGGTGGTTTTGTCTCAGGGCGGCGTGAAAAGTCCTTGGGAAAAGAATCCAAATTTGGGGTCTCTTGTAGCGGGATAGACCAAAAAAACTGAAGGAAAATCTTCTCAGTCTCTTCACTTTAAACTAGGCAAATTAAAGGTCCACTTTAATGGCGTGAAAAGTCATTAAAAAAAAGTGTTAGAAAAACATTTACTAGGATAAGAATGGCTTTTGAGGTGAAAGAAAAAGTTTGAGAATTTGATTCTCTAAAAAGGGACGAGCTCTAAAGAAAAATGGTTTCTCCTCAGTTTCCAGAATATAAGAAAAGATTTGACAAACATACAGAGAATAAAATAAAACTTCACAGGGCCTTGAAACGGTGGAATAAAATCTTCTGAGATCTAGATTACTATTCTGCTTCTTTAATCTTAATTTAGTTCCTCTAATTCTTAATTCTATTTCTAGCTAATCTTCCTGCCTGTTGTCTGATCTCTGATTTTTTTTTAAAACCCTTAACTGTGCTGTGACTCAACTGTTAACCCTGTTTTCCCTGTGTCTTTTTTTCATGTGTACTCAAATCTAACTTCTGTCTTTTAAAGTTACCTCGCCGGGTCGTAAAACTGATGAGGTCAGTCGTCAAACGACCAATCTACTCTTTCAGAATCAGTTTGAAATGGCTGTTATCCAATGTGAAAACATTTCTTTGTTTGAGAGCAGCCAACCAAATGGAGACACCATCCCATGAATTTTCAGAGGGAAAAATCAACAGTCAGTTCTTATAAGATAAATGCTCAATATAAAATCTAACTAAATTAAATGACTTGGCTAATATATGGTGATCATGCATTTATACCATTACTCCAATAACACTCATGAATATAACATTTCTTATACATAATTATAATACATGCATTCACATTTAGATCAAGATTAGAACAGCAGAACATGCAGCAAACCATGGTTGGTGATAAGGGGGATGATTTTCAGTGTCCTTAGGATCCAGGATAAGCTGAAAGAAACTTAATATTTAGAACAAATTAAAAGTCATCCTACGTACTGAAAACACATTCCGTAGGTATCCGCTAGGAGGTACTGTTGAGCTGTAGATGATTTCCTTAGTATCTGGCGAAGGCCTGGACAGCATAGGCTATAAAACTGTCAGATTAAGTGGTTTATGACTCTTTTAAAAACATTGGTTTCCTGTGAAAAGGTACGTTATCAAATGCAGTGTTCATGTTGAGAGGTCTGGTCTCCTGAGTTTTATGTTCCTTTGAGCCTTTAAAAGCAAACTCTGATCCTTACAATCTCTGCAAGCGGCAATTGTTTACATTGGGGTCCTGGGAAAGCAAGCATCTTTGGTCAGGTCTGGAAGAAGCCTGCATGAGTCAGCAAAAAGCCAGTGATATTCCTGAGAAGGCAGAAAGGTGATATTCCTGTGTAATGAATAAATTGAAATTCCTGTAAACTGGAGAGAAGTGATCTTGTCTTGGTTTTGAGGAGGACGATGATGCTACAGTTCCCCCCTTTGTAGCGATGGTGAGCATCGGTCAGCGTCGGTACACATCCATGGCAGCTTCGTCTCCTTGGCAACACTTGACCTAAATACTGGGTTAAAAGGTTTGTGTGATGTCCATACACACTAGCATGCAAACAGTATCTATTACTAAGTACAGATCTTTGACTTTGGTTTACTGGAAGGACTTCCATGAATTTCCAAAAATAATTTGAATATGGACAAATGTAGATTATAAAATTGACTTGGAGTAGTAAGCTAAGGCATAGGTCTTGAAATGACTCAAAAATTCTAGCTACAAAAATAGGTGCGTAGTCTTACATACCTGAGGTAGGAATTTTGGTTCACGATGAAATAGCTATCATAGTTGTCCAAAAAAAAAGGAAAATAGTTTGAATGGGTACAAAAATCAAAATGGAGTGCAAGAGCTATATATAAAAAATATAGGTTTGTATATAAGCATGCATATAACTTTTAAAAATTCTAAAAATAAAGAAAAATAAAAGTCAAAACAAAGAATGCAAAACAAAAATGTATTGCTTATCTGAGGTAGATGTTTAGGTTAAGCAATATTGAGTTAATTCAAGGAGGTTCGAATTGAATTGGTTTATTTGGACTAAACCATGGTTCCACAGAGGTCTTACTCAGAGGGTGCTTGAGACCTTTGTTCTGGAAGACTGAGCGAGCATGGGGAGTCATCATTGTTCTTTGAGTGGCAATGAGGAATAACTTTGTGACATCTGAAACAGAGGCAAGAAGCGGTGAAGGCAGACTCGTTGTCAAAGTGTTAGCTGAAAGTCTAATATTTTTGGCTACCTTTCGAAGAAACACAGACATTAGATGTGGGTGAGCAAAGTCACCCTCTAACATGAAGAGTGACAAGTCCAAGACCTTGTTGAGTTTGAATGAGGCTTTGGAGCAAACATTCAAAACCAACACAGTATCTTGCAAAGTTTTGGTAACAGTTGGTGGTTCAACTGTCTGGCATTTCAGTGTAGCGGTGTTGACTGATTTAACAGTAGACGTGCTAAGGGTAGCAAGGGGCCCTAATGATGAGGCCGTGGTTGAGAATCTACTTAAGGATTGTTGACTTCTTGTCTGGGTTCTGTCCAGTTCTAACTGGGCGAAAGTAGGTGAGAGTGCTAGGTAGAGGGCTAAACTGAAAAACAGGAGGGCCATCGTCCTGGCCAACAAATAGAAGTGAGTCATTTTAATCTTGAGCTTCTTGTCAGTTTTCCTTTTCTTGAGGTACCTGAGTGGTAGGTGAAAGTTATTCTTAGAGGTGGAACAACTTTGTTAGAGGCTGAGCTCTAAGCTATTAGTGTTTATCACCTTTAGAGGGTTTTGTGATTATTGACTTAAGCTAGTGATGTTGTTGATTTTGTTTGTACTACTTTGAAATAGTAACTTGATGATACTGAAAGAAATTTTGCAGGGTCTTTTAAGGTTAGATTTTAAGGAAGTCAGTTAGTTTGGGTTAACTTTCTCCTTTTGAAGGTTTAATGCAGTTACCTGATTGAGGAAGAGGAATGCGACCGAGAATGTCTGAGGCTGATAGTCAGCTAACAGTTATCTATCGGGCGCAAACAAGATTTAGGTTTGTTTACTGACTTAATGGAACAGTGTTGTCCCCGACAAGTCCCATGGGGTTTTTGTAAGCTTTGATTTGATTACGATGGACCCATTTGGAGATGGGGTCCTGGCGACCTTTGCTTATTTTGATTTGGTAAACGACCGGAGAGAGTTTATCTGTGATCGTGTGTGGACCTGTCCACCTGGGGAGGAACTTCCGAGCGAGTTTTCCTGCTCGTGTGTTGGTCTGTCCTGTCTGAGGAATGAAAGCATAATAGAAAACCTTGTCTCCCACTTGGAGTTCGTCATGTGAGGCTTTCTGATCGTAGTAGGCTTTGCGTCCTTCAGCTGATCGGTCCAAATGTTTTTGGGCAAAGGCAAAAGTCTGTCGGAGATGTTTGGTCAGGTCAGTCATGTACTGGTGAGTAGTGTAAGCTGTAGCAACACTGGCTTCTCCAGGTTGGTAGAGTAAATGCAGGGGCAAAGTCATTTGCCGGCCTGTAATCATTTCAAAAGGTGACACCCCCGTAGCTTCATGGGGTGTGGCTCGGATGGCCATTAAGACCAGCGGGAGCTTTACATCCCAGTCTTTTTGGTGTGGTGAAACATACTTCTTCAGTATGTTGATCACAGTTCGGTGGGTTCTTTCAACCTGTCCGGAGGATTGTGGGTGGTGGCTAATATGGAAGTTAGCTTTAACTCCCAAGGTTTCCCACAGTTGTCGCATGACTTCGGCGGTGAAATGAGTGCCGCGGTCGGAGTTGATTCGGCTTGGCAGACCAAACCTAGAGAATACGTGGTTCATCAACAAGTAGGCCGTGGTTTCTGCCGTGTCATTAGGAGCAGGCAGGCACTCGACCCATTTGGTGAAAGCACATGTGACTGTGAGGAAGTATTTGTTTCCTCTGGCTGACCGTGGAAGGGGACCTACCCAGTCAATTTGGAGGTCAGACCATGGGAATGAAATGCCTCTTTTCTGTAGGGGTGCTCGATGCATCGGGTTGGTTGGTTGAAACTGGCAACATACGAGACATCCCTTTATGTAGTCGGCTACATCCTTTCGCATGTATGGCCAATATGCCACTTGTTTGAGCGCGTTGTACGTCGCTTTGACGCCTTTGTGTCCTGCAGTTGGGAGATCATGGGCATGAACAATCATCACCCCCCTCTGGTTACGAGGGACCACAAGCGCAGGCGTAGGGAGTTCATCGGAAACATGAACTAGAATGCCATTTCGCAGCTGCAAGGATGATCGTGCGGCAAAAAGTGGCTTCAAGTCTGGAGTGTCAGCGAGATCCGAGTCGGATGGTGCATTAACTGCAGGATCTGAGATGTATTGTATCATTTTATGGACCGCAGGGTCAAGGTTTTGAAGAGAGATAAGGTCAGCGTCAGTGAAAACAGGGTCAACCGCAAGGGGACCTGTGGTTTGTGTCGTGTCCTGGGCCCTGTTAGTCTGGGCCCTAGTGACTGCGCAGACTGTAGGGGTGGGTGGGTGGGACTGTGAAGTCGGCACCTGAGCAGAATCAAAGGACCAGGGTGTGCCTTGTATAGCTCCTTGTTTTGCAAGTGAGTCCACAAGGTCATTCCATTCTTTGTCCTGACCTGGTGTGCACGAGTGACCTCTGACCTTTTTCCAATACACTTGGAGGTTGTTGGAGGTGACCAGGTGATCACATGCCTTGAAAAGGTCTTGATGTTTAACCGGTTTGCGGTTGGAGGTTATAAAACCTTTGGCCTTCCAGAGTGTTAAATGACAAGTGAAACTGAGACGTGCATAGTTGGAGTCAGTGCAGATGACCAATGTGCGAATGCCATGGTCTACAGCAAGTTGCAGTGTAATGAGCACGCCTGCGATTTCCGCATACTGAGATGATTGGGAACCCAGTTGATAGTTGTGGGGTTCACAAGGCTGATTGTTCAGCCATGCCACACCCACACCAGCACGAATGTGAGTTTCATGGTGAAAAGAACAACCATCGACATAGGCGGTGACCATATCTTGGCAGATGTTCTGGTCAAAGTAGTGATGGTTTGGGTCTTCAGTGACTGTAGGTGGCTCTGCACGAATGGATGGTCCTGGAGTGTCCTCAGAGCACCGTTGGCAGGCAGCCAAGTCTGTGCCGAGAGGGCTTCTCAACTTTTGTGCGTAGCGGATCTCCACATCAAAGCTTTGTAGAGCCATCAACCAGGAGGCTATTCTGGCATTTGTTACAACGCCTTCTCTGATGCGTTGACTGTTGAGGAAGGCCACTGGTTGGTGGTGAGTCTCAACTGTGATTCTCTGGCCTCCCACATAGTTGGAGAAATGCTTGATTGCCCATACAGTGGCCAGAAGGGCTTTTTCACAGTCCGAGTATTTCAGTTCCGGGCCAGAGAGGGTTTTGCTGGCATAGGCCACGACTCGTTTGTCGTGGTCGTAGATTTGGTATAATCCAGCACTTAAGCAGTTGGCAGAGAATCCCACTTGTAAGAAGAATGGCTGGTCGCAGTTGGGATAGGCCAAACATGGTGCTGTGCATAACTTTTGCTTCAACGCTAGCATAGCCTGTTCTTGAGCCTCAGACCAAATGAAAGGGATGTCCTTTCGTAGGAGGTCTGTAAGGGGTTTTGCCAAGTCTGCATAACCCTCCATGAACTGACGTGAGTAATTGCATACCCCTAGGAAGCTCCGGAGTTCGGAGATGTTGGTAGGGGCTTTGATGTTTAACACACCTTGAATTTGTGCCGTTTGTGGTAGTACCCCTTTGGATCCTACCAAGAGACCGACATAGTTGACTTTGGTTTTGCACCATTGGCATTTGGAGAGAGAAACTTTGGCTCCAGCTCGCGTGAGCTGGCCAAGGACATGGTCAATTTCAGTGAGGTGGGTGTCCAGAGTTGGACTCCGAATGAGAATGTCGTCAACATAGATAAGGTTACCTCTGTCTCGGGCGTCTGGACATGCTTTGTTCAAGAAAATGTTGAACTCTGCAGGAGAGTTGGCATAACCGAAAGGGCATCGGGTGAATGTGTATTGGCGATTCGCGAACGTGAAGGCCAGTTTGTGTTGGTCTTCAGCTTGGACAGGAATAGTCCAAAAACCAGAAGCAATGTCCAGTGTTGAGAAGTATTTGGCATCTTTGACTCTAGGGAGTTCTTGCTCCAGTTGAGTCATAGGCCACCTAGAGAGAGGAACTTGAGTGTTCAATTTCCTGTAATCAATGGTGAGTCTCCACTTACCATTGGGCTTTAGGACAGGCCATAAGGGAGCTGAGTAGGTACTGTTGCATGGCCTGATTATGCCACGGTCCAGTAAATCATCGATTATTTCTTGTACTGGGCCGTACGAGGCCAAGGGAATCTTGTACTGCCTGACGTAGGTTGGAGGGGCGTCAGGTGGTGTAGGAATGCGTACTGAGTGGATTGTGGTCAGTCCACAGTCCAAGGAGTCTTTGGAGAAGGATTGTTCATACTTAAGAAGAACTTGGTGAAGTTTTTCACGTTCTCCGTCAGAGGTTAGGGCATCAGCATCAGCTACCACCTGTGCAATCTCTTCAGCGATAGTGAGGACTGGTTTCGGCGGAGCATTGCTGGGATTGTCATTGGTTTGCTGATCGGACTCCGATGGAAGGAGTTCAATGGCTTGGACAAGCATTTGGTCATTGTTGGTCAAGTCGATTCGTCCCACTGACTCTTTGTCGGGGGTTGGTATTGACACAAGAGCGATGGCCTTAGAAGGCTTAGTGTAAATGACTGTAGGTTCAAGAGAGTTGGGCCAAAGAGAATCGGGGAGGCCGCCTAGCACAGGAACAGTCAGTTCAAAATCGTGGAAATCTGTGGTGATGAGCCAGCCAAGAGGCGTGGCCTTGGGCAGGACGATGGTCTCTGCCGTGGGATTGTTAACCGGTAATGTGGTGGTTCTGTATTCTAGGCTTAGAAGGGGCATGGCCTCCAGAGTTAAGCCTAGCTTGTCAAGCAAAGGAGCCGGTTGAAAAAATGCTTGTGGATGCATAAGTTTCGGTCCTGTTTGAATGCATAGTTGGACTGGGTAGCACGTGACATTAGCAGGTATGAGACAATGTTGGGTGTTCAGTACCTGGCAGGCCTCAGGGATGGTCTGGCCTGACTTTAGAGTGTCAAGATCTGGTTTAGAGTGAGCGTCTCGAACTGAGGTGAGAGACCATAAGACATTGTTTATGGTATCAACCTGGGTTCCAAGTCTCACAAGAAGATCACTGCCGATGTAGACTGCATGTGGCAGGTCGGGAACGACCAAGAAGGGATGCGTTAGCAGTCTGTGGTTCCACTGAAGGTGGAGGGCGTAGATACTTCTGGCGACCAATGTTTTGTTTGATTTGGTCCCAGCAGGGAAATGAAAAGACTTGTTAGTGACCATAAGGTCAGGGTATTTCTCGTGTAGAGAGTCGAAAAGTGTCTGGCTGATTGCAGATTTATCAGCCCAGAGAGCCAGTACCACGTCTACTACGTGGGAGCTTTGGATAGCTAGCCCTTTGACCACTTGGGGGCAGTACTCTTCGTCGACTGCCCCTGGTTTTAGGGTGCAAAGAAATGAGCTGTGTTCATTTAAGGTTGGGTTGTCAGATGTGGTGACCTGAAAAGGGGTGTCTGTTTCAGCTTGGTCCCCAAGGTCACCTTCCGTCAAACTTTGTTGGGTCAGCAGTGCGAGTGGGTTGACTCCTGGAACATCCAAGGTGTCAAGAGTGTAGCACTGTGATCCGATTGCTTCAGGTAGAGTGGTTGGAAGAGGTTGTCGAACTTGAGCCCATAGCTTGAGATTCTTGAAGTCTATCAGAGGCTCAAAGCGATTAAGTAGATCTTTGCCTATCAGCAATGGAATTGAGTTGAGATTGGACACATAGACCGGGTGGATCAAGGTCATGGGCCCAATGGAGATTTGTATCAATGACATGTGTGACACAGTCGTGTTTGAGGGTGCATAAGGTTGAATAGCTAAGGAGCAAGGTCTTAGTTTCAAGTCTTTGTGCGCATAATTAGCAGTGACACGTAGGTGTTCAAAAAGGTCACGCGACATGAGTGTGATGTCCGCGGCAGTATCTAGTAGGGCTTCGTGCGTCATCACATCTTCCAGGGTCAATGACAGGAAAAATTTCCGTGCAACCCCCCTTTCGGTTAAATCACACAGAAATTCTTGGACCGGTGGTTCAACGCAGATTAAAGAGTCGCCGGTTTCGGGCGAGTGAGGTTTTCCAGGTAGCTGGACTACCAAAATGGCACTGGGTGGCGTTGCATTTTGGAGCTCCTCCTGAGTTTCGGGCGGAGGATGCTCGGTTGTGTCTTTGGTATCCTTCCCTTTTGTAGTAGGAGAATCCTCAGGGTTGACTTGTGGCAAATCTAAAGGATCGTTTGGGGTGGTCACAATATTTATGGCTAGGACATCTGGTTTCTTGTCCTCTTTTGCCTCCTTTTTCCTCTTCAGTTCGTCAAGTATGCGTTGGAGAGTCTCCAGGTCTTCTTGGCTGAAAATGGGCTTTTCTTTCTTCTCCCAGGGTTTGGAGTTAAACTTTCCAGGGGGAGGTCTTGCTTCCCTGTTGAAATTTTTCCGGCGGTACGAAGGAGGTGACCACTTTCCGCGATTATGCGAGTTTTGAAATCGATATCTGTCATCCCGGGTATCCGTACCGTATTCTCGTGACTTACCTGGTGGACTCAGTCTCCGACGGTAGTCAGGTTTTGGTGATGTTGTCTTGGCACTTGGTGTCAAAAATTTTTCCGGGTCATGACTCGACTTATCTTGACTAGAGGACTGTCGTCGTTTTATTTGTGACCGAGATGCTGGAACAGGGGCTGGCCTTGGGGCGCCCTCTAGGTCCAGGGTGTCTGATGCGGTGTTGACTGCTAACACCGCGGTAGACTCGGTATGCTTCTGATTGCTTTGTCGCTGTTTCTGGAATGCATAATGTGCAAACTCTCTTAGTTGGTTTATCGAGTTTGTCTTTGGGTTAGCCATGACTCCAAGGTGGTGTCCAATCGTGGGATGGAGATTCTGAATGAACAGAGCCTTGAAATTGTGGTCTTCTTCCATCTCAGGCGTGTTTTGAGATCCGAAATATGCGCGCAGGAGTCGCTGGTAGTATGCCTGTGGAGGCTCTAAGCGACCCCGTTTCACAGCTAGGGCTGTCGCTAGCCCTGACTGTAAGCAGTCGTCGGAAAACTCTCTTTCG
The DNA here is from genome assembly GCA_020510985.1 of Pholidichthys leucotaenia. Lineage (NCBI taxonomy): Eukaryota > Metazoa > Chordata > Actinopteri > Cichliformes > Pholidichthyidae > Pholidichthys > Pholidichthys leucotaenia. Next base: position 369,587,449 of record CM035842.1, on the reverse strand, counting down.
ATGGCTTCATAGAGTTTCCGGTGGTTCATCTTGATGTCAAATGGTTGCCGATCTATAAATTTTGATACCGACCTGTTGGATGTCAACTTGATCGAATAAATGCGGTCGTCAATAGTAGCATCAGGGTATTTACGCAAGTAGTAGTCGATGTCTTGCAAATAAGCCCTGGTATCAGGTGACCCACTGGTTGAGGGGTCAAATTTCGTGACGTGGCGAGCGATCTTATTGAGATCTCCATCGGATGGAATTTGCACACGTCTTTCACGTTGCCGTTCGGGTCTGAACGGGTCAGGTGAGTGTGAGCCGGGGGAGTCCCCATCCCATGAGGGGATGCCCCCCTTTGTCGAGGGAACCGGCCTGTTCATGGATTCTGATCTCAGATCCCTTTGTTTGCGGTGGTCTTCCAGCTCTTCTTGGGCGTCCTGAAGACCTTGTTGTGCTTCTCGTAGGAGCAGTTTGCATTTCCCATAATTGGAGCTTGTTTCGTCCAATTGACCTTCAACTTCCTTGAGTTGATTCTCTTTGTAAAGCAGGGCGGTTCTCAATTCCTCGTTTTCTTGCTGAAGTGAGGTATTGTTGTCTTCTAGTCGTTGCTTTTCTTCCTCTGCTTGTTCCAGATCTAGCAACGTCTGATCGAGCGTAGCTTGGGTGTCTTCTTTCTCTATGCGAGCTTGTTCCTGCTTTTTCACAAGGGATTTGTTCTCTTCCTGAAGAGAAAGGATGGTTGTTTGTCGTTTCACCAGTTCCTTTTCAGCGTAGAGTACTTGGGTTTCGGCTTGTTTTAGCCTTGCAACTAATGCTAGTGCAAACTTTCCTAACACACCGGGGATTTCCTTTGCTTTCGGTGGGTTAGCTTCGCATTAATCCGAAAGTTTTTCCGTGATTTGCTTCAAATCTTTTGGTAGAGTATCCCGAACTTGTTTGGAGAAACCGGGTATAAGGTCGGAAGCCAACTCTTCCAATATTGCTTGAAGGTCATTTAATTCGTCAAGTGGATTCGACATGTTTGACTGTTTGTGTAACGCTTAGCTTGAAATCAATTCGTTGATTATAGCTAAAGTTGTATGTCAAGAGTTAACCTTGAGTGTCGTTTTACAGTGAGGGTAATTACAAGCTTCTTTTTGGAGTTTGTTTCAACTTCCAGGCTTGTAAGAAGGAAAGCAAATATTTTGGAATTCTTTAGAAATGTGGAATACGTGTTAGTTTATTTGTTGACACTGTATTTTGATTTGTATTTCACAAGACAAAAGCAAAAAAATTTTTTGTGTTGATTGACTTCTTTCAGTTCAGTTATCAAAGTGTAGTTTTGGAATAGTCCTCAACTAGGTTGTGAATTTTTTGTTGAATCTCACTTGAAAGTAATGATTTTATTTACAAAAGAAAAAGAAAGCAACAAAAATAGAAAAGGTTAAATGCTTTAAGGCTTTAGGGTTACAGTATAAGTCTTCACTTTGTTTTAAAGTTAGAACTGGCTTTGTTCTATTTGTTAAAGCTTATCTTCATTTAAAGCCTTTCAATGTTTTAATATTTACAAGTTAGGAAACAAATGAATTGTCTTTGCGTATTGTCACTAAGGCTTCCTTAGGATTAAAGTTAATGATTATTTAAAAGAGGAGAAAAATATTAAAAATATTTTACAGACTAGTCAAAGTTTTCACTTTTGACTTCTTTCAAATCCTGGATAGAAATAGTGAGTTGGTTAAATGTTTTCCTTCTCCTGGGGAGGAAACATGAATCAGAAGCAACACTGACTGTAAATAAGCTAAAGCTTTCAAGTGTTAATTGCTGGATGTGGTTTCCTAATTTTGGAGAATTTTGGTTAAATATTTAGTAAATCACTAAATCCTTTACCAACATGCACAGAATTAACATTAACTTGAGTTTAAATGAACATTGTCATTTATTTGAGTCCCTAAGTTGAATGGCTTCCTGTGAAAGAAATCGCACAAAGTGATCCTTAAAACAAAACACATACTGTATATATAGCTTCAAAAGTTTGCAGACTTTTAGCATAAGATGTGTGAATATATGCTTTTAACTAAAAAGATTAAAATATGTGGTTAACATATGTGAGTAAATACAAAGTCTATGTTTCTATGTTCTTTCAGTGTGTATGTATGCAGTCAAAAGCTCTTCCACCAATGAGAACAAACTTCAAACACACAAGTTTCCTTTTCCTTTTGGTTCTTGGGATAAAACTTTGAATTGGGTTTAAATTTAGATTGTTCCGGATAATTCGGATTGATTTAAAGTCAATTTGGAAGCTCTGTTTGATTATAAATCAGCTTAATAGATTTGCTCTGCTTTAATCCGAGTGTGCATTCATGCAAGAAATGCAACTCCGATAGTTGACCACACGATGGAGGCAGTTGTCTCTGCCCTCCCAGGGGGAGGAGACGCTGGTGACGTCGCTCTGGGCGGGTCTATCGGTCTCACTCAAAATGGCGGCTAGGGTGACTCCCTCTTAGCGCCTTCAAGATGGCGTCTGCACGCTTACTCTGCTCATGCGCAGTTTTTCGTGCACGCCTTTCGGTCACGCGCGCGACTGTGTCACGTGTCACGTGACACGTGATGCGGCGCGAGTCTCAGCGACAACGCCACGCCTCGCTTTCCAAAATGAGAGTTTAATCTCCAACTTTCACAAATAATGTTACCCCTTTAATTTCGGGTATAGCTTAGCGCTACTTTCCCCAGCGGTTTATTCAGTGACCAGATCAAACCGCGTCCAGCTTAATCTGACGTCACCACACCAACTGGCCAGTTTAATTACTCCTTTCGGGATAATCGCCGAAAGGTTAAACTGGCGAGAGACAGGACGGTTTTCTTCGCGTTTCTGTCACTCTGGGCCTTTATGTTTCTTAATCCAGCATATAATGCTTCAAACTTCTTTTTGCATGCATCAAAAACAGTTGACTTTTTAGTGGGCGAATCACTCACCCCCCCCTTTGCAGCTATCAGCCACCAGCGGGGGTTAGGTAAACAAACACAGCAGACACACACAGGCAGGAGGAGAGATGCAGGCCTCAGTCTCAAACAAACACACAGACTCGCCAAATAGTGGATCAATATTTGCAAGAACAAATTATGATTTCAATGAATTTTCCTTTTGCATATACGTTTCCCAATTACAGAGGCCTCACACGGGGCACCATTAATAATGTAGGATGAAGAGCCTATAAAATTATTTGTCATAAGGTACAGGAATTATTTATTTTATTTAATAGTGGGTGTGAAAGGGGCGGAGTTGAACCATCACTTCTACACCCGCTAAATTAAATAAAAGCACTCGTAAAAGGGGCACCAGTCCTAATGGACAATAAGATTAACTTTAATTTTAATTAATTTTGTACCTTAAATTACTTAATGAATCAGTCTCAAAGTTTCAGTGAGTTTTTGTCCTGCCGTGATTAGGAAACCTGTATATGCGAAAGGAAAACGCTTCAACTGCTCTTATTCACTCATTTATTAAAATCATTCAGGTTACATAACATGGCGTTCAAATGATGAATAAACAGATTCAGATGATGACAGCGTAAAATATCACATCAACTGATATTGAGTTCCTGAACATAAAATCCAGCATTACACCTCTGCAGAACCAAGGAGTACTAGACTTATGTTTCAACAGTAAATGAGACTGGAATGTTTTAACAAAACATTGCAATTTTATGAGGAAAATTCATAAGCTAATTATCTAAAAATGACTCCTGAATTAATCTACAAAATTTAAGGGCAGTTACTTAAAAATGACTGAAAGTTTTCATTCAGTTTACAGTCCTATCCTGTGGCTGAGACTAATTGAGCCCTGAAATACGGGCAATATTCAATTGTAATTTAATTGTTAGGACATCACGTTTTAACCCAGAAATAGGAGAAATAAGTCTCACTCACACACGGCCGTAGGTCCAAATCCCGCTGGTCGGTACCGCTGGGTTTTTTTGAAGCTCGGACGTCGGGAGGAAGCGGCTGCTTTCCTCACTCACAGCCGTGGGGCGATAACTTAGCTGGGGGGCCCTTCAAAGAGACATTTGCAGCCGTGGGTGGTTTTGTCTCAGGGCGGCGTGAAAAGTCCTTGGGAAAAGAATCCAAATTTGGGGTCTCTTGTAGCGGGATAGACCAAAAAAACTGAAGGAAAATCTTCTCAGTCTCTTCACTTTAAACTAGGCAAATTAAAGGTCCACTTTAATGGCGTGAAAAGTCATTAAAAAAAGTGTTAGAAAAACATTTACTAGGATAAGAATGGCTTCTGAGGTGAAAGAAAAAGTTTGAGAATTTGATTCTCTAAAAAGGGACGAGCTCTAAAGAAAAATGGTTTCTCCTCAGTTTCCAGAATATAAGAAAAGATTTGACAAACATACAGAGAATAAAATAAAACTTCACAGGGCCTTGAAACGGTGGAATAAAATCTTCTGAGATCTAGATTACTATTCTGCTTCTTTAATCTTAATTTAGTTCCTCTAATTCTTAATTCTATTTCTAGCTAATCTTCCTGCCTGTTGTCTGATCTCTGATTTTTTTTTAAAACCCTTAACTGTGCTGTGACTCAACTGTTAACCCTGTTTTCCCTGTGTCTTTTTTTCATGTGTACTCAAATCTAACTTCTGTCTTTTAAAGTTACCTCGCCGGGTCGTAAAACTGATGAGGTCAGTCGTCAAACGACCAATCTACTCTTTCAGAATCAGTTTGAAATGGCTGTTATCCAATGTGAAAACATTTCTTTGTTTGAGAGCAGCCAACCAAATGGAGACACCATCCCATGAATTTTCAGAGGGAAAAATCAACAGTCAGTTCTTATAAGATAAATGCTCAATATAAAATCTAACTAAATTAAATGACTTGGCTAATATATGGTGATCATGCATTTATACCATTACTCCAATAACACTCATGAATATAACATTTCTTATACATAATTATAATACATGCATTCACATTTAGATCAAGATTAGAACAGCAGAACATGCAGCAAACCATGGTTGGTGATAAGGGGGATGATTTTCAGTGTCCTTAGGATCCAGGATAAGCTGAAAGAAACTTAATATTTAGAACAAATTAAAAGTCATCCTACGTACTGAAAACACATTCCGTAGGTATCCGCTAGGAGGTACTGTTGAGCTGTAGATGATTTCCTTAGTATCTGGCGAAGGCCTGGACAGCATAGGCTATAAAACTGTCAGATTAAGTGGTTTATGACTCTTTTAAAAACATTGGTTTCCTGTGAAAAGGTACGTTATCAAATGCAGTGTTCATGTTGAGAGGTCTGGTCTCCTGAGTTTTATGTTCCTTTGAGCCTTTAAAAGCAAACTCTGATCCTTACAATCTCTGCAAGCGGCAATTGTTTACATTGGGGTCCTGGGAAAGCAAGCATCTTTGGTCAGGTCTGGAAGAAGCCTGCATGAGTCAGCAAAAAGCCAGTGATATTCCTGAGAAGGCAGAAAGGTGATATTCCTGTGTAATGAATAAATTGAAATTCCTGTAAACTGGAGAGAAGTGATCTTGTCTTGGTTTTGAGGAGGACGATGATGCTACACTTAAATGTTACATGTTGTTAGATTTTAACAGTACAGGTACAACAGCGTACACACATCAGCGACTTGATTGAGAATGTTATTGTTCTTTTTTGTTATCATCATATAGCAGCATCTGGCCAATTTATAATGAAAATCACTCATGAAGTCATATACTGATGTACATGATGTGATGCCATTTATATCCGTAGTCACACACAAAATATGGCACAAAAATATGCATGTCAGATCCTTTACTCATGTTATTCATCTTTAATCTCCCTTTCTCAGCTGCTCCAGCAGATGCAAGAAATGGTGTTAATGAAGTAAGTTTTAATAGATGTAAGAAAGAAAAGCTGTAGGAGTCTCGGTGTGTCATAACCTTGGACTCAGGGAACACACGCACACGGGCTCGGGAAGATTTAATGCTTTTATTAACAGTTAAGGGTGTATGAGTGCGTGAGTGGGAATGGAGATGTGGTGTGGGCGGACATCGTGCCAGGTGCGCGGAACAGCTCGCCGTTCGACCAGGTAACCCTGAGGGGAGAGCAGAGCAGGAGGTTAGATGTAGCCGACCACACCGTGGGAATAATCTGTTACGTTTGCTCACGTGCAGGGGAATGCGTGGCTGGCGTTGGCTTGACAGCTGTGTCCTGGAAGACAGCGCGGCTGTGCGCCCTTGACACGTCGGAGCCATGAAGGCGGAGATGAGGCGAGGAGGAGGAAAAGCCGCCGCCTGGGAATCCACCTGTGCACAGGGGAAGGACTGAAGAGAAAGTAAGGGAATGATGAGTTGCTTACGTGTAGAGAGCGATGACGGTAGAGACCGGATCTGTCGCCGTGTAGAGGAGTAGATACGAAGACGACTCCAGGCCGAAGCAGAGGGGAAGATATAGCTCACCGCCGATGAGGCGCAGGTGTGCGCGCAGCTGGTGATAATGATCGGCGAGAGCCAGGTGTTACACGGTGCTTCAGGAATAGATTTTTGTTTTAATCATAATTTTGCTGTTTTCTTAAGCGCAATTGTCATGTTTAGCACTAATATGTCATGTTTACCATTAATATGTCATGTTTAGCAATAAGATAATTAAGCCACACATTACAACATTTGAATCAACACAGTTCTTCATAGTGGTGTAGTGATTAGCACTGTCTCCTCACAGCTAGAAGGTTCTGGATCCAAGCACCGGCAAAGCCTCTGTGCAAAGATTGTATGTGTCACAACTGGAGCCTCTGTCTCTTTTGTCTTTTTTCTATATTTGTATGGTGTTGTGTTTTTGAGTTCTTATCCCTGTTATTTTATCTTTGGTTTATTTTCACACATCCTATATTGTTTCTTAGTATGATTTATTTTCCTGTTTATGTTCATTGCAGTTTTGTTATTTACCTGTTTGGATTTACTTGTCTTTATTTGCCATCATATTATATTTGTTTCCTGTTGTGTTCTCTCTCTCTTCCTCTTCAGACTGCTGCTGTCAGTGGCACGTCTGTTTTTTTTTTTTTTGCTCTGTTGTGGGTGGTGCTCCTGTCAGCTGTCAGTCCCATCTTCTCCCTCTCACTACTCCCAGCTGATCTCTGTTATAATCATTGTCACCTCTTGCCCGCTCATGTGATCCACACCTGCTATCATTTGTTTTTTACCTTTTTTAAGGACTGTGATTTTCTTCTCACTTTGCCGGAGTCTCTCCACCAGAACCGTGCTCCTGTTCCGGTGAGCTCAGCTTGTAAGTTTGCTTTTGTGATCTTTTTTTTTTTTGTTTTTTTTTTTGTTTCTGTTAGTGCACTATTTGGACTTTGTGTTTTTGTTTTCAATAAATACTACAAACTGCAGTTCAGCGTCTGGGTCTCTCCTCCCTGCCGCTCGGGAAATTCATGAAAGCACGTTTCTCTTGTTTTAGTCTGAGTTACGGCTGGTCAATATAGCTAAAAAAAAATGATGTATAGTGATGTAATTTCTCTATATTGCAATATGTGATACATATTGCAATATATGTTTTGTGCATTGGAAATCCTTTAAAATTTCATGTTAATTATATTTTTACAAGATAATCAAAATTCATATTGTGGTGCACATATGTAGTTTCACGGGCTCACATGTATATGACTGTTCATATGCTCTCATGTATATTCCTGTGTGCTTATTTTAGCTTCACGTCTGAAGATGAACAAAAGGTCTGGACCTCCTAGGGATAAGAGGAGGATGAGCGAGTTGGCCTTTTGATATGCAAAGAGATGGACATGAATGATTGCCTGACCAACCAGGTTTGGGTGGAAGCGAGAGGAACTGCAGGGGGGATGCATTGTGTTTGGGATTTAAAGACAGTGGGATTTTGTACTTTGATGTCAGGGGTATAAGACTGGCAGAGGTTGGGGTTTTTTCCTTCTTCTGCTTTTGAATGTTGGAGAGTGTGTTGTGAATAAAAATGGAACCTGAGAAATAACTCAGCCTCATCCTTTCCACACAATCTCCACACTGGTGACCTTAAGACGTATTATGGCCGGAGACGATTCTCCTGCACCGGACTCATCAGGAGCCAGCCAAGCTAATGCAGCCACCGCAGTCCAGCTTCCGGACTTCTGGCAGAACAGTCGGCGCTCCTGGTTTAATGCAGTCGAGGCACAGTTCCATCTTCAGAAGGTTTCGGCAGACGCCACGAAGTTCTACCATGTGGTTGCAAAGCTGGACAACCACACAGCCCAGCGTGTAGAGAGCCTGATCAACCACCCACCAGACGACGACAAGTACGGCACTTTGAAGGCTGCTCTCATCTGTTTTTTCACCCCCTCGCTGGGAGAGCGAGCAGAGAAGCTCCTGGCGTTGACTGAGGGTGAGGTCGACAGACCTGCAGACCTGATGGTGAAGATGCTGAGTTTGAGAGACGCCGAAGATGATGGCTTTATTTTCGCCCACCTTTTCCTCAGGACACTACCGCCAGCGATGAGAGTTACCCTGGCCAGTTCACAGCTGCTGGCCCACCGAGACTACCACGAGCTGGGCCAGGAGGCGCAGCGACTCGTCGACGCCCATAGACGACACACAGCCACGACCGCAGCAGCGGAGCTGGACACAACATCCAGAGATGGCAGGGGGCCAGAGGCTGCAGCACCAGACTCACCGACGACGGCAGCGGCGGGGGCCAGGAGGCGTGGAGCAGACGGCGTCCTTTGCTTTTACCATCGCCGTTTCGCCGAGAGGGCACTCAAGTGCATTCCACTGTGCCAATTCAAGCGCTCGGGAAACGCCAAGACCAGGAGTCGGTAGCAGCTGCGGCTCTCGGTGAGGAGAACAAGCTGCTCTACTTGAGGGACGCGCGATCAGGGAGGCACTTCCTCGTGGACACAGGCTCCCAGCTGAGTTTCATCACACCTTCCTACGCTGACCGGCTGGCGCCTTCCAGTGGCCCTGTGGCGTCAGCAGCGAACGGCTCGGCGATTAAGACCTTCGGGGAGAAGACCCTGTCTCTGTCATTACAGGGCCGCACATTTGAGTGGACTTTCGTCATAGCGGCAGTCAATTTCAACATGTTAGGTGCTGATTTTTTGTGCTCACATGGTTTGTTGATCGATCTTGCTAACAGACGCCTGGTTAATGCACTCTCTTTTTCTTCTATTCCCTGTACAGCTCGAGTGACCCCACCAACAGCACAAGCCAACGTCACAGCTGCAGGTGGTAAGTTCCACGCACTTCTCACTCAGTTTCCAGCACTCACGGTGCCAACGTTTTTGGCGACCGTGGCTAAACACGGGGTGGAGCATTTTATTACTACCACCGGACCGCCCGTTTTTGCAAAAGCTCGGCGCTTGGATTCAGCTAAACTGGCCATAGCGCGCGAGGAGTTCGCCAACCTGGAAAAATTGGGCATCATCCGACGTTCAAAGAGCCCTTGGGCTTCACCGCTTCACATGGTCCCTAAAAGTGATGGCTTGTGGCGGCCGTGCGGTGATTTTCGCAGGCTGAACAATGCTACAGCACACGACCGCTACCCAATCCCACATATCCAGGATTTTTCAGTTCATTTGGCGGGGACGCGCATTTTTTCTAAGATAGACTTGGTGCGCGGTTATCATCAGGTCCCAGTATGCGCTGAGGACATACCCAAAACAGCGGTAATAACTCCTTTCGGGCTTTTTGAGTTTTTACGCATGCCATTTGGGCTTAAAGGCACAGCGCAGACTTTCCAACGCATGATGGACGCAGTGTTGCGCGATCTCCCTTTCGTGTTTGTCTACCTGGACGACATTTTGGTAGTCAGTGCGTCCGAAGACGAACACGAAAACCACCTCACGGCAGTTTTCCGGAGGTTGGCGGAGCACGGGCTAATAATCAACCCAGTGAAGTGTCAGTTCGGGGTGGCGCAGATTGATTTTTTGGGGCATCGCATCTCTCCCGAAGGAGCAGTTCCTCTGCCTGACAAGGTGCGCGCGGTGGCAAATTTTCCCCAGCCACAAACGGTCAAAGCGTTACAGGAGTTTTTGGGAATGGTGAATTTTTATAATCGTTTCCTCCCCCGCGCAGCGCAGCTCATGCAACCATTGTACGCTGCGCTTAAAAAACAAAAACCCACAAATAAAATCGAATGGTCTCCCGAGCGGGAGCGCGCATTCTCTGAAGTCAAAACAGCCTTGGCAAACGCTGCGTTGTTAGCGCATCCAGTCCCAACAGCTCGCATGGCGCTCACTACTGACGCGTCAGATGTGGCCATAGGAGCGGTTGTTGAACAGTATGTGGCTGGAGCCTGGCAGCCGCTTGCGTTTTTCAGCAAGACTTTGCGCGATAGTGAGCAAAAATACAGCGCATTCGACAGGGAGTTGTTAGCTCTCCATTTAGCTATTCGTCACTTCCAGTTTTGGCTGGAGGGACGCCGTTTCACCGCGTTCGTTGACCACAAGCCGCTGATTTTTGCAATGGCCAAGATTTCGGAACCTTGGTCGGGCCGGCAGCAGAGACAGCTGGGCGCAATTTCAGAGTTCACTACCGATATCCAGCATGTAGCGGGTAAACTTAACGTAGTGGCAGACTGCCTCTCGCGTGCTGTGGCTGCTCCAGCCCGCGTAGAGGTAGATTTCGCAGCTGTTGCCACGGACCAGGGTAGCGGCGCAGAAGTGCGCGCAGCCCCAGTCCGCGTAGGGATAGATTAAGCAGCCATGGCCATGGAGCAGGGCGGCGACGCGGACATGCGCGCGCTCCAGTCTGGACCAAAAGGGTTAAGGCTGGAGGACAGGGTGCTGCAAGACGGTATGCTCCCCCTAATCTGCGATGTTTCCACCCGGCGACCCCGTCCCGTGGCTCCGGCCTCGTGGCGCTGCCGCGTTTTTGACTCAATCCATTCGCTGGCGCACCCAGGGGTGCACGCTTCGGTCAAAATAGTAGGGGAGAAATTTGTATGGCCGGGCCTGCGCAAGCAAGTTAGAGAGTGGGCGGCAGCCTGCATGGCCTGTCAGTGGGCCAAAGTGCATAGACACACGAGAGCTCCTTTGGAGCCGTTTCATATTCCAGCTAAAAGGTTTGATCATGTCCATGTGGACCTCGTAGGCCCCCTACCGCCCTCGCAAGGGTGCACACATCTTCTGACAATGGTTGACCGCACCACGCGCTGGCAAGAAGTGGTTCCCTTGTCATCAACCACAGCCGAGGAGGTGGCGCGCGCTTTTTTAACTGCATGGGTAGCGCATTTTGGAGTTCCGTCGGATATTATGTCTGACAGAGGCCCACAATTTGTTTCCGAGCTTTGGTCAGCTATGGCCCGCAGCCTGGGGGCAACGATCCACCGCACGACCGCGTATCATCCGCAGGCTAACGGGTTATGCGAACGTTTTCACAGGTTGCTGAAGGCGGCTCTCAGAGCGTCGCTTACGGATGCAAATTGGGTTGACAAACTACCATGGGTTTTATTGGGGTTGCGTTCTGCACCTAAAGAGGATTTAGACACCTCCCCAGCGGAGCTAGTGTTCGCACAGCCACTTTGGCTGCCCGGAGAATTTCTCCCTGACAACCCAGCGCCAGAGTTCTCCTCGGCTCAGCGGTTGCAGAATAGCATGGGCCCGAGTGTCCTACCAGGCCCCGTTCACCACAGTTTTCCGCGTGTTTTTGTGCCTAAAGCTTTAAAAAATGCGGAGTTTGTTTTTGTCAGACATGATGCCCACCGCACAGCTCTGCGACCGCCTTACAATGGACCATTTAGAGTGCTAGAAACAGGTGATAAGCATTTTTTGCTGGATTTGGGGGGCAGAAAGGAAATGATTGGCATAGACAGACTTAAACCTGCTTTTGTGATGGCTGACAAAACTGTGCAGTTGGCGAGGGCCCTGCGACGGGGTAGACCCCCTAGGGAGCATTCCCCAGTACACCCACAGAGATTGACTAACAGTTTTAATCCCCAGACAGCAGCTCCACAGCAGGAGGACGCCGCGGAAGAGGTTAAGCCCGCCTGCAGCAGATACGGCAGACGGTTGAGACCAAGACAGCACGTGGACTGATGTGTGGCGATTTTATTATGACAGGCAATCTGTGTTAGGTTGTTCCGTCTTAGACGTTTGGGGGGGGGGGGGTATATGTGGTGCACATATGTAGTTTCACGGGCTCACATGTATATGACTGTTCATATGCTCTCATGTATATTCCTGTGTGCTTATTTTAGCTTCACGTCTGAAGAGGAACAAAAGGTCTGGACCTCCTAGGGATAAGAGGAGGATGAGCGAGTTGGCCTTTTGATATGCAAAGAGATGGACATGGATGATTTCCTGACCAACCAGGTTTGGGTGGAAGCGAGAGGAACTGCAGGGGGGATGCATTGTGTTTGGGATTTAAAGACAATGGGATTTTGTACTTTGATGTCAGGGGTATAAGACTGGCAGAGGTTGGGGGTTTTTCCTTCTTCTGCTTTTGAATGTTGGAGAGTGTGTTGTGAATAAAAATGGAACCTGAGAAATAACTCAGCCTCATCCTTTCCACACAATCTCCACAATATAATCATATTCAGCGCATATACAGTAGGCTACACACGCACACTAGATGGATAAAACAAAAGCAAATCCCACCTTAGAGAAAGTTCTTAATAATAATATGTAAACGATGAAAGTGTAGAGAGAAATGAGCAGGCAAGGCAGTGAGCTGGATCAGCGTGGACTTTATTTCTCTCTATCCTCAAGTCAACAAGAATAAAACCAGGTTGCTGGGTATCTCTCTTTTATATGTTACATGCCTTGCCTAGTGACCTGGAGGCTCACATCACAATACCATTATCACAATGCCTGCCGGCTCATTACCATACAGTCCTTCAGCACCATTAACATACAGGCAACCTGGAGGCTCACACCACAATACACATTATCACAATGCACCATTAACATACAGTCCTTCAGTGTGAGTGTAGAATGTGATGTCTAGGTACCCCCCCCTCCCCGAACACTCAGAATGGACCTTAACCCTGATGTCCTGTGAGCTTTAGCCACCGTCCGTAGCAGCTGTAACGGGGGATCCCCGGCTCCAAGGCGCTGCTGTGCTGGTGGGGCACGTCCTGGAGGCGCGTCCGTCTGTGGGGAGACATTGGGGAGGGGAGAAAACATATCTACATCAAGCCCTGAGCTGACGAGTCATTTACCTGGGGAGCTCTCAGTGGGGGTCGTCCGCGCCGAGGAGCCCGGGCCAACACCACCTGCTCCTCTGCTAATACGAACGCTGGCTTAAGCCTGTCTATGCAGACTGTTTCTCTGCGTCCCCCCAAATCTAACTTGAAATGTTTAGCCCCAGGTTCCAACACTCTGAACGGGCCATTGTGGGGGCTGGGCGCAACGGGGTCTGGTGGGCATCGTGCCTGACAAACATGAATGATGCATCCTTCAGAGTCCTTGGGACGAAAACGCGGGGAAAACGGTGGTGGGCCGGGCCCGGTACCATACCTGCTTGTGCTGTACGTAATGAAGGCGGGGATGGGATGGTGTTCAGTGTGGGGTTGTCAGGCAAAAATTCACCAGGGAGCCGCTGTGGCTGGGAAAAAACAAGTTCTGCTGGGGAAGCCGCCAAATCCTTGCATAACCCGTTGGCCTGGGGGTTGTACGCGGTTGTGCGATGAATGGTGATGCCCACGCTTCGGACCATCGTCGACCAGAGGTCGGAAATGAACTGCGGACCCCTATCGGACGTGATGTCCGAAGGGGCGCCGAAGCGTGCCCCCCATGTCGCCAGAAAAGTGCGTGCGACTTCCGTAGACATGGTGGAAGCTAGCAGCACCGCTTCGGGCCAGCGCGTGGTGCGGTCCACCACTGTTAGGAGGTGCGTAAACCCCTGCAATTGCGGGAAGGGCCCCACGAGGTCCATGTGAATGTGGTCGAACCTCTTAGCCGGGACGTGGAATGACTCAGGGGGGCCTTTGTGTGCCTGTGCACCTTGGCTCATTGGCACGCTACACAGGCTGCAGCCCACTCTTTCACCTGTTCACGCAGGCGCGGCCAGACGAACTTTGCTCCCACCATTTTGACTGACGTGCACACTCCCGGGTGTGCCAGGGAGTGAACCGAGTCAAAAACGCGGCGGCGCCAAGCGCATGGGTGGCCTATGGAAACGTCACAGAGTTGGGGGGAGCATCTTGCAGTACTCTGCTCTCCAGCCTTAACCCTGTTTGTCCAGACTGGAGCACGCAAACATCTGCGTCGTCGACTTGCTCTGCGGCCATGGCCATGTAATCTGTCCCTGCGTAGACTGGGGCCACTAATGCACGTGCGAGGCAGTCTGCCACCACGTTGAGTTTACCGGCCACATGCTGAATGGCAGTCGTAAACTCCGAGATAGCAGCCAGCTGTCTCTGCTGCCAGGCCAACCATGGTTCCGAAACCTTGGCCATAGCGTACATTAGCGGCTTGTGGTCTACAAACGCAGCGAAACTGCGCCCTTCCAGCCAGAATTGGAAGTGGTGTATGGCCAGGTGGAGAGCCAGTAACTCTCTGTCGAATGTGCTGTATGTACGCTCATTGTCACGCAAAGACCTGCTGAAAAAGGCAAACTGCTGCCAAGAACCGGTGATGCAGTGCTCCATGACTCCCCCTGTGGCCACGTCTATTGTGTCGGTAGTGAGCGCTATCCTAGCCCACGGGTCTGGGTGCGCCAGAAGTGCAGCGTTCACTAGGGCTGTTTTGGCATCAGAAAAAGCCTGCTCCTGCTCGGGGAGCCAGTCGATGCTGTCCGCCGTTTTCCGTTTCTTAAGTGCAGCGTACAACGGCTGCATGAGCTGGGCTGCGCGGGGGAGGAAATGGTTGTAAAAGTTAACCATCGCCAAAAACTCCTGCAGCGCCCTGACTGTCTGAGGCCGGGGAAAATCTGCCACTGCCTGCACTTTGTCTGGCAGGGGTATTGCAGCCTCCGGTGAGATACGGTGGCCCAAAAACTCGATTACTGTAACCCCGAACTGGCACTTCGCCGGGTTGATGATGGACCCGTGTTTCTCCAACCTCTGGAAGACCGTTCTGAGGTGGGCTACGTGTTTGTCCTTGGACGTGCCGGCCACCAGGATGTCGTC
Organism: Pholidichthys leucotaenia; assembly: GCA_020510985.1. NCBI lineage: Eukaryota > Metazoa > Chordata > Actinopteri > Cichliformes > Pholidichthyidae > Pholidichthys > Pholidichthys leucotaenia. The sequence goes on along the minus strand of CM035842.1, from coordinate 369,572,430 downwards.
CAGGAAGACAAACACAAAAGGCAGATCACGCAGCACAGCGTCCATCATGCGTTGGAAGGTCTGCGCTGCGCCTTTTAACCTGAAAGACATGCGTAGGAACCCAAAAAGACTGAACCGGGTTATTACTGCCATTTTGGGTATGTTTTCTGCGCGCCCCGGGACCTGTTGGTACCCGCGGACCAGGTCCACCTTGGAAAAAATGCGTGCCCCATTGAGGTGGGCAGAAAAATCCTGAATATGAGGGATTGGGTAGCGATCATGCGCTGTGGCGTTGTTTAATCTGCGGAAATCGCCGCATGGTCGCCATGATCCCTTGGCTTTAGGCACCATATGTAGCGGGGATGCCCATGGGCTGTTTGAGCGCCTGATGATGCCCAACCTTTCCAAGTTAGCGAACTCCTCGCGCACACTGGCCAGGTTAGCTGTGTCTAGGAGCCAAGGTCATGCGAAAACGGACGGCCCCGTGGTGGTAATAAAGTGCTCTACCCCGTGCTTAGTGACGGCCACCGAAAACGTTGTAACTGTGAGTGCTGGGAACTCGGTGAGTAGTGTGTGGAACTTACCTTCTGGAGCTGTGACGTTGGCCAGTGTTGTGGACCCAGCTCCTCGAGCTGTACAGGGCAGAGAATCAAAAGACATAGGGTTAATCTGGCATCTGTTAGCCACATCGACTCATAACCCGTGTGCACACAGGAAATCTGCACAGAAAATGGGGGAGTTAGATGCCGCTATAAAGAAGGACCATTGGTAGTTACGGCCGTGCAAACATATGGTCAGTGTTCTCTCACCAAAAGTCTTAGTGTCTGAGCCGTTTGTGGCTGCGAGCTCGAGGCCACAACTTCCAGCCAGCCGGTCTGCGTAGGACAGCAGGATGAGGCTTTTTTGGGAACCGGAGTCCATGAGGAACCGTCTCCCTGAGTGTGAGTCCTTCACATAGAGCAGCTTGGTTGTGTCATCAGCAGTCGCAGCTGCTACCGACTGCCGGTCCTGGCGTGCTTGAACTAGCATGGTGGCATGCATCACGGTGCGTCTTCTCCAAAGCGGCGGTGGTAGAAGCAGAGCGTGCCCTTCCGGTGCTTCTTGGCCTCCACGGCGGCCACCATTGATGGCTCCTCACCCTCGCTGGCTGTCTCACTGAGTTCCAGTGCCACTGCATTCACTGCGAAGGTTCTGGTCGCCAGGATAATCCAGTCTGCCTCTTGTGCCAGCATCTGGTAATTCTGCGTGGCCAGCAGTGGTGAATTAGCGAGGACTGCTCTGGCCGCTGTTGGGAGTTTCTGGAGGAAAAGGTGAGCAAACAGGAATGGCTCACAATCTGTGCCCATCAACGCCAACATTTTCTCCATTAATTCAACCACCAACCCGTCTTCCAACTCGGAGTGCGTCAGGAGCATTTCCGCTCTCTCACAGTCTGAAAGCATGTAGCATTGGGTCAGCGCTGTCTTGAGAGCGTCATATTTGCCGTGGGCTGGGGGCTGTTGGAGCAGGCTCGCCACCTGCTGTGTTGTGCGTGCGTCCAGCGCTGCAACCACGTAGTAGTACTTGGTGTCATCTGCCATCACTCTGCGGAGTGCGAACTGGGCTTCAGTGTGGAGGAATCAAGCCGTCGGGTCATGCAGCCAAAAGTCTGGGAGCTAGACTGAAACGGCGCACGCAGTGCTGGCGCTTCCAGGCTGAGCCATCTCCAGGGTGTTTGCCTCGAATTCCATTTTACATCAAAGGTCACCAGTGTAGAGAGAAATGAGCAGGCGAGGCAGTGAGCTGGATCAGCGTGGACTTTTTTCCTCTCTATCTTCAAGTCAACAAGAATAAAACCAGGTCGCTGGGCACCTCTCTTTTATATGTTGCATGCCTTGCCTAGCGACCTGGAGGCTCACATCACAATACCATTATCACAATGCCTGTCGGGTCATTACCATACAGTCTTTCAGTGCCATTAACATACAGGCAACCTGGAGGTTCACAGACAGTCCTTCAGTGTGAGTGTAGAATGTGACGTCTAGGTCCCCCACAAAAGTTCATATATTTTCTTCTCCTTAACAGAAGTTACACTATCGTTAATCAAGTTTATCTACATAGGTTGAACTTAGGGATGCTAATACTTTTGATTAATTGTCAGTAAGAATTTAGTCAAGTAAATTAAATTAGTTGTCAATTAATTGATTACCAGTGTTGGACAAGTCACTAAAAAATAGTAACTAATTCCAGATACTAGTTACTTCTTTTCAAAAGTAACTGAGTTACTTACCAATTACTGCATGATTAAAGTAACTACATACTTGGAAAAGTAACTTTCACTTTACTTTTAAATGCATACTTAAATCATCTTGCACACATAGCAAGATAATTTAATGGATTACATTACGGGCTTAGTAATGTCAGGCTGAAAACAGACTGTTTCAGACAGAGCATTTAGAACATGTTCAGTTTGCTTTATTCTGCCTTGAGAGCTCTTATTGTGGGAAAAATCTGAAAAAAATCAACACAAAATTGCCAGTAATTTCCTCATTTTGGAGTGAGAAATAGGGTTTGTAGAGTGAGAGAGGGAAAAAGAGTGAGACTCACTCCAAAAGAGTGAGCTGGCAACACTGCATAAAGCTGTCAACGTTTTTTTTTTTTTACCTTTAATATTATGGGTTTAATCCAATGTGCAGTGATCCAAAGAAAATGTCCATTTGTGGAGAGTGCAAATAAAGGAACCAGACTTGCACAGCAGACAAACTTTATTTCTCTCTCTCACTTCATTCATACACAGAAAAAGAATTTCTCATTACACCAGGATCTCTCCATTTATATCACTCCATTCCTTCCCCCTGCTGCCTGAAATCTTGCATCACAATGCATTCACACATCCACCCCTTACTGTCCCCGCAGCTGCTCCTTCCTGCTGCATTACCATAACTTCTCCCATTACAATTGACCTCCTCTGTTTAATCCCCCACGCTCTACCGGCAGAGAGACTATTCCCCTCCCCTCTGCTTCCAGTCTGAGATGAATATCCCAGCGTGGATTCCCTGCACATTATCCATTTCATAATCGCCCCTCAGGGCAGGACGAAGACCCAAACACTAACTGTGAGTTTGCAGGGAGTTTAATAAAAAAAAAAAAAAAAAACCACAAAATATAACAAAGACAAAATACTTACAAGCAGGAATAAACATGGATGAACAGCGCCGCGGCTGAGACGTGGAAAGTACATCAGGAGACAAAATGAAGAGGACAGGAAACTCTGGAGGACATAAATACAAAATGAGATCAGACACCAGGAGAAAATAATAATAATCCATCAAAACAAAGACAAGAAAAAATACAAAACCAAGAGATGCTAATAATATAATATACATGAAAACCAGTTTACAAATGGAGAGGTGAGGGCGAAGACGAGAGTAGGCTCATGTCCAAAACCAGGAAGATATAATTAGATGTACAAATTATCACAAACACATAATAATAAAAAAAAAACAAGCTTATAATGACCCCGGACACATAATAAAAATAAACAGGACTATAGTAATTAAACTAAGAACACACAAACTCCCAAAAAAACAGATAAACACATGGCAAACTCACATAACATACAGACAAAACCAATACTCAAATATAAAATAAAAGTACAGAAAAATAATCTAAGCTAACTGAAAGCATGAGCACGGTGCTCCCACCGTGCTCCACATCATGACAATCCACAGTCCAAATGTCTACTGTGAAAGAAACATGATCCAGTCCCTTAAATTCCTTTTGGAGATCAAATCCATTTTTGAATAATCTTTATCCAGGTAGCAAGTAAATGTGTTTTAAATTCAGTGGATCACAGTTTCAGCTGTCTGATGGAAATTGACTGTTATCAGATCTTCATTCTGTAACAACGTAGGGCAGTGGCAGTCTAGGGCAGTGGTTAGACCTTGCTTGGAGCCGGTCTAGAATGGAGAAGTAAGGCGCCTCCTTCCCTCCATTAGCCTGGGTGTACACCTTGGGCAAGTGTTAGCACACCCTTGGCCTCCCTTGGCTGGGGATACTGCCTAGGTCACTACACTTGGCAGTTCTGCTTGTCAACTAGGCATCAGTCCTGGCAATCCTTTTCGTGTGCATGCCACCTCTGGGCTTGCCTAGCCTGCATGAGAAGTCATCCATCGGCAAAAAGCTTCGAACCATCAGATGCTTTACTGCCAGACTTTATTTTGAGAGACATTCATGGACACAGCGGTGAAAAGAGAGACAAGAGAAGGAGGCGCGGAAAGCGTGGAGGCGTGAAATTACGCCTGAGGAAACGTCAGTTTGGTAACATTCCTCTTCCTTCTATGATTTTGGGGAACGTACAATCTCTGAGGAACAAGGTGGATGAAATTCAAGGGAATGTACGCTACCAGAAGGACTTTAAGAACTGTTGTGTCATGGCTTACACCGAGACTTGGCTTACTGCGCATGACCAGGACACGGACCAGTGGATTGAAGGCTTTGGAGCCCCACTGCGCTCGGATCGGCAGGAAGAGGTAACGGGAAAACGTCAGGGGGGTGGCGTATGTTTATATATTAATAAGCAGTACTGCACATCTGTCACAGTCAGAGAGCGCATCTGTACACCCGATGTGGAGCTTCTGTCCGTATCGCTATGCCCCTTTTATTTGCCTCGCGAGTTCCCCCAACTTTTCATCACAACTGTGTACATTCACCAGAGGGCAGATGCTGACTCCGCCTCCAGCACCGTCTTTGATGTGATGCAGCGGCTGCAGTCAATTTCTCTGGAGGCGCCAAACTTTATTCTTGGGGATTTTAAGCATGTTTCTTTAAAGAAGACACTTAAAAAACTTTTATCAGTATGTCTCCTGCCCAACCAGGCGAAAAAAGACATTGGACCTGTGCTATGGATCCATAGAGAGGGCCTATAAATCATTCCCCCTTCCTCCTTTAGGATCCTCAGATCACAACTGTGTACATTTGCTGCCCACGTATAAAACTGCTCTCAGAAGAGGCAAGGGGGAGACCAGAGACATAGATGTGTGGACAGAGGATTTGGTGCACTGCCTCCAGGAATGCTTTAACTGTACAGACTGGGAGATGTTCATACTGTCCTGCAGGGATGATTTGGACTCTTTGGTGGACATCACATGCTCATACATGGCTTTCTGTAAAAATACGATCGTTCCACGTAAACGTGTCAAAATATATCCCAACAACAAGCCATGGGTTACAAAATCAGTTAAATCCTGCTTACAGTGGAAAGCACTTGCCTTTAAACAGGGGTCTGTTTCTGAGCTACAGGTTGCCACAAAAGAGCTGAAGTCTGAAATTTTAAGAGCAAAACAGAATTATAAATCAGAATTGGAAAGTAAGATGGCAACAAAGAAACTTGGTTCAGCCTGGGCCAGTATGAAAACTATTGCAGGCCTTCAGAGAACAGAGCGCAGTAATCGTGTGTTTTTAGATGGTTTTAATTCAGACACAGAGCTGGCTAATGCTCTTAATTGTTTTTATGGTTGTTTTGACTCCTTTGATTTTAGCACTGAAACCCAAGATTTGAAACAGAAACTCAAAGACAATCAGCACTTTAACATTGAGGTGCAGGATATTAAAAGGAAGTTCTGCGCTGTAAAAGTGAACAAAAGTCAGGGCCCTGATAATATATGTGGGTGCTTGGTAAAGTCCTGTCAACATGAACTGAGTCCTGTATTTCATTACATTTTCAATAAGTCCTTGCAGACACAACATGTGCCTAAGATCTGGAAAGAAGTCGTGGTTGTTCCCGTTCCAAAATCCAGCTGTCCTAAAACGGTAAATGACTTTAGACCAGTTGCTTTGACTTCAACTTTAATGAAAATTTTTGAAAAACTGGTCAGATGTGAGGTCCTAAAGCAGACTGAACATGCATTGGATCCTCTGCAGTTTGCCTATAGGCCTCACAGAGGAGTGGAGGACGCCACTGTCACTCTGTTTAACATGCTTTTTAAACATCTGGATTTTAATGGGACACACGCCAGGCTTTTATTTGTGGACTTTTCCTCCGCCTTTAATACAATCCAACCTCATATTTTAGTTGAAAGGCTCCTGCAACAATTTGATTTGAGCAAAAATCTGGTGGGTTGGATTCTGGATTTCTTAACAAACAGGGTGCAGAGAGTAAGGGTCAATGGTACATTGTCTGACCTAAAGTGCTCTTCTACTGACTCTTCTCAGGGGTGTGTGTTGTCACCACTACTCTTCATCCTGTACACAAACATGTGTCGGAGCAGACATGACAACAGACACATTATAAAGTATGCTGATGATTCAGTTACTGTCAGTCTCCTCCAGGATGGTGAGAGTTGCCACGGCCCAGTAGTTGATGATTTTGTTCACTGGTGTGAGGATTCCTACCTGCAGCTGAATACGACAAAAACTAAAGATATCATTATTGATTTTAGGAGGAAAACTCCCAGGCACAAAGTCACCGTACTAAAAGGCCAGACCACCGAATGTGTACAATCCTACAAATATCTTGGGACGATTATTGATAGTAATTTAAACTTTGAAAAGAACTGTGAAAGGGTGTGTAAAAAGGGTCAGCAACATTTGCATTGCTTGAGGAAACTTGCACGCTTCCAAATTGACCAAACCATAATGACAATGTTTTTTCGGGCTTTTATTGAATCTGTTTTATCCTTTTCTTTAGTGTCATGGTTTGGTCAGATAAAACTGAAACAGAGGAAATCCTTGGCTCAAGTAGTTAGATGGTCCGGTCGTTTGCTTGGTGAGTCACAGCTGAGCCTGACATCCCTGTACACCAGACAAGTACAGAGAATGGCTACCTCCATTTTAAATGATGACTCCCACCCTTTGCACTGCAACTTTCAGCTTCTTCCCTCAAGATGGAGGTTTGCTGTCCCAAAAAGTAAAACCCAGCGCTACAAAAACAGCTTTGTTCCTGCTGCTGTCAAAGAGTTGAACAAGTTGTAACAATATATTGCACATAATTTAGGTACCTATTTATTAACTCCATTTTATATTTATTTATTTTTGTAGGATTTTGGGGGGGGGTTCTAAATATTTTATTGGGTTTTAGACCTTTGAGTTTTTAACCTCTTTAACTAGTTTTTAACTTTTTAATGACCCTTCTCTCTTACCTCTGGTTTTTCTCTCATCTCTTTGTCTTTATACCCTGATTGATGGAGCCTTGAGCATTTTTATCATGTCTATAGTCAGCTTCATGTGTGCCTGTGTTTGTGTTTATGTTGAATGTAATTGTGGCTTGTAAATATGGATGTCACCAGACTGCAAAACAAATCTACCTATGGGTACAAATAAAGTAACCTGAACCTGAACCTGAACCTGGAATGCAAAGAGCGTGATGAGGCACAAGAAGTCAGGGTCATCCACTGCATCTGTCTCTTCCTCCACCCGTCTTGATGACATCTTGCTGCTGGTTCCAGGTGGACTTCGGATGAGAGAGTGAGGTCGACATGTCGTGCAAACTCCTCCTCACTTTAAACAATTTTTTTCGCACAAGTCACCTTTCACTGCTATACCTTGTTTTAAAACCCTGTGGCAATGGACAAGTAACGAAGCGACAGGCGTGGGTCCTGCTGGAAGTTGTAGCTTCGAACCTGCACACAGGTGGCTCAGGCTATAGGGTCGTTCTTCACTGATGGAACAGCAGAGAAGTCTGGCAGCCACCTGAGCGACTGAGCAGCCCTATTTAGGAATGCACTGCTCCTGGCATGAGGAAGGGGCTAGAAAAGGTGCCCTAAACATTGCCTGTTCCATCTTATCCCTGGCCAGCATACCGCTGTTTGGCAGGGACCCCATTTTTGGTGCAGTTGAAAAGTGGAGAAGAAATTGAGAAATGTTCCTCTCACACTTGATGCATGGAATGTGCGCACTCTACTGGACAACAACAACTCAGAAAGACCTCATAGGAGGACAGCTTTGGTTGGTGGCAAGCTTTCTCGAAATAATATTAATATTGCAGTTTTAAGTGAAACCCACTTTGCTAGAGAAGGAGACCTTTGCAAAGAAGATGTGGGCTACACCTTTTTTTTGAAGTGGTCATGAAAACCAGGAATGTTGTGAGACCGGCGTTGGTTTTGCCATAAAAACAGCCCTGGTCACCAAACTAGTTTGCTCCCCCAAAGGCCTGAGCGACAGAATAATTACTCTCAAACTTCCTCTTGCTTCCGGTTGCAAACACCTGACCATCATCAGTGCCTATGCTCCTACCATGACCAACCCTGAAGAAGAGAAGATGAAATTCTACAAAGACCTTCACTCTCTTATCTCCACTGTCCCGAAAACTGACAAGTTAATCATACTCTGTGACTTTAATGCCAGAGTTGGATCAGACAGTACCACCTGGGAAGGAGTAATAGGAAAATATGAAGTTGAAAACTGCAATAGCAACAGGTTTCTCCTGCTTCCAACCTGTGCAGAACACGATCTCCTCATCACTAACACTTTCATCTCCCAGTTTGCAACAGAGCAACTTGGATGCATCCCCGTTCCCACCACTGGCATATCATTGACTATGCAATCATAAGATGGAAAGACAGACAGGATGTGCGTGTAGCAAAGTCATTGTGTAGTGCTGACTGCTGGACAGATCATCGGCTCATAACAACGAAACTTAACTTTCACCTTAAACCAAAAAGGCACCCCCAAGGTATGAAGATCCCCAAAAAACTCAATGTATCTAGGCTGAAGGATACCATCATTAATGAAAAAACTTGCTGCAAGGATTGATGAACAACTGAATTCTCTCATCCTCGAAGATCTTAGCATAGAATCGGCTTGGGAGACCTTGAAAAACCGTGTCTTCGATGTGGCTGTTGCGACTGTAGGCCCTTTAACCCGAAAGCATAAGGGTTGGTTTGATGAAAACTCTGAGGAGATTTGGCAATTATTTTCAGAGAAAAGATACCATTACCTGGCCTATCTCAATAACCCATTGACTGCATCTCACAAAGCAGCATATACCGGGGGGGGGGGGGGCAGTGGCTCAGGAGGTAGAGCAGGTTGTCCAATAACCGGATGGTTGGCAGTTCGAATCCCTCTCTCCCCACATATCATGCTGTTGTGTCCCTGGGCAAGACACTTTACCCCCAATTGCTCCTGGTGGGTCTGGACAGCGCCATGTTGGGCAGCTATGCCGCAATCAGTGTGTGAATGGGTGGATAGCAGGATCTGTAAAGCGCTTTGGTCATCTAGAGATGGGAATAAAAGCGTTATATAAGTGAATGCCATTTACCATTTAGCATCAAGAGTACTATTCAACAGAAGCTTCATCAGATGGAGGACACTTGGCTTAATGAGAAAGCAGATGAGATCCAGGGCTTCGCAGACAGGCATGACTTGAAGAATTTTTACAGAGCCTTAAAAGAAGTTTACGGTCCTATGTCATCTGGATTGTCTCCTTTGCTCAGTTATGACGGAAAAACTTTACTCATTGAAAAAGATTAAATCATTGAGCGCTGGGCAGAACACTTCCTCAACCGTCCCTCATACATCAATGATGATGCTATTGAACGTCTCCGGCAAGTTCCCACAAATGTAACCTTGGATAATCCACCAGCTTTCGAAGAGACTGTGAAGGCTATCTCTCAGCTCTCTAGTGGCCAGGCAGCTGGTTTTGGCGCTATTCCAGCTGAAACCTTTAAGGATGGCGGTACGACCCTTGAGACAAAGCTCCACCAGCTGACCCTGCTCATATGGGAATGGGAACAGGTTCCACAAGGTTTCATAGGCACCTCCATTATCCATCTATACAAAAAGAAGGGAAACTGTCATATTTGCAACAACCACCGTGGTATCTTCTTGCTTGTCATTGCTGGCAAGATTCTTGCAAGAATAATGGTTAACCTCACATCACCTTGAGCAGGAAGATCTTCTGTCTGAGAGCCAGTGTGACTTCCGAAAAGGATGTGGCACCATTGACATGGCTTTGCAGCAAGACAGCTGCAGGAGAAATGCCAGGAGCAAAACCGTGCCTTGTACTCGACATACGTCGACCTAGCAAAGGCTTTTGATTCTGTGAACAGGAAGGCCTTTGGAAAATCATGGCCAAATTTTGCTGCCTTCATAAGTTTATTTCCCTAATTCGTCAATTTCATGATGGCATGCAGGCACGTGTTCAGGACAGAGGCGGCACCTCTATGCCCTTCCCTGTCTCAAATTGGGTCAAACAGGGATGTGTCTTGGCACCTACACTGTTCAGTATGGTGTTTTCTGCAATGCTGTAGGACGCATATCGTGATGGTAACGTTGGTATGGATTTCAACTTTTGCTTAAATGGAAGGCTAGTCAACCTGAGGAGGCTCCAAGCAAAGACCAAAGTGTCATTGGATACTATTCAAGAGTTTCTTTTTGCCAATGACTGTGCACTGAACGCGAGTACTGCCACAGACATGATGCAAAGTGTTGACAAGTTTTCAACTGCCTGTACCAACTTTGGCCTGACACTCAATGCACAGAAGTCCGAAGTACTACATCAGGCTGCCCCCAGTGAGCCCTACATCGAGCCAACTATTACAATCAAAGACAAGAGGCTCAAAGTGGTAGATAGGTTTACCAACCTTGGAAGTACACTGTCCCGCAATGTTAACATTGACATCGAAGTGAACACTAGGTTAGCAAAAGCAAGCACAGCTTTTAGTAGACTCCATACCAATGTATGAAATAAAAGGGGAATCACCTTACCCACCAAGCTGAAAGTATACAATGCGATTGCTCTGCCTACGCTACTGTATGCGTGTGAAACATAGACTGTGTACCAATGCCATGGAAGGAAGCTTAACCATTTTCACATGACGTGTTTAAGGAAAGCGCTTAAGATCAAGTAGCAGGACAAGATCCCAGATAGGGAGGTTCTGGCACAAGTCGGTCTTCCTAGTATATATACCATCCTGATGCAGACCCAGCTGCGCTGGGCTGGCCATCTTGTTCGCATGCAGGACCATCAACTTCCAAAGAGGTTTTTTTATGGTGAGCTGCAGGCAGGAAAGCGGTCCTAAGGAGGTCAGAAGAAACGCTTCAAAGACACCTTGAAAGTTTCCCTCAAATCTTTTGGCATAAATACAGATTCGTGGAAACAGCTTGCCACAGAGTGCTCATCATGGCATCTAGCAGTATCCAACGGCATAAAAACCTCCCACGTCAACAGAACCGCTGCAGCCATTCAAAAGAGGGCAGCAAGAAAGGCTCGCGAGATTACTCCCCAGGATGGCTCCTCCGGCATCTTCTGCCCTGTTTGTAAGAAGTCCTTCCGTGCCCACTTTGGCTTAATAAGCCATATGCAGATTCATAGGAGATGGTGAAAGTGGTCTTCGTAGATAACGACGTACGACATTGTATCTGGCAATCAGTCGGTTTAATTCTTGCTGGGTCACAAACCGTCCAGATGCATACCTGTGCTTGAAATCCAGACATGGGTGTTCAGATCAGAGTATTTCCACTTTACATCCAGCCGTGGCTGTTCAGATAGTGTCCACTAACACAGTGTTGTTAGCATAGCATAGTGCTAGCTATGTAGGACCTCGTTGCTGTTCTTAGATGCTTCTGAAGATTGCAGTCGGTCTCAACCGCATTTAGCTTGTAACCCACCAATATGCTTTATTGTCCTTTATTAATATGTCCTTAACCGTGACAAAGGAAAAATAATCTATTTCCACGAAAACAAAGTAGCTTCATCTTTTCCTCCACTCAGTAGTGAACAGGCTTTTTGCAACAGGTTGCGTTGACTGATGGGTGCATCAGCTATGTAGGGTCAGTTTGCATTTTTTGCGCTAAAAATATCTATCTATATTAATAAAATGGGTAATGCGAGTAATGCATCTGATCAGCTTTCAGTAACTGTAACACATTACTGAATTTTTAAACAGTAATTTCCATACACAGCATGTTACTGCAAAAGGAGTGGTGTTACAGTAACGCGTTACTCCCAACACGGTTGGTAACTCAGCAGTCCTTTTCAATGAGAGCTTATTCTAGGAAACGTAGGGGCATTGCCATCCAGGTGTGGGTGCACGCGGTCACCCACTGCCACATTTCAACCGAAAGAACAGAAAAAAGATGCCAAACCCCCAGAGCACATGCGTTGTGCAGAGCAAAAAAAACCCTCACCCTTTCAGGTTACATTGGAGAACCACAACAAGTTCCAATGGCACGCAAGCTTGAAGATCTACCCGCCTGCTTCAAATCAACAGGGTGGAGAAACGCCCTGTTGATTTGAGGAAGAAACTACCCAAGCGCAAAAATCCACCCTGCTGCCTTCAACCCGCCGCTAGAAGAGAAAGCAGACTGGACTCAAGTTGCCACTGAGGTAACAGACAATAGAGGGAGCCCAAATCATTTTGGGTTTGCCTGGATTGCTGGGGTACTGTGATAATGTTTAACATGCAACAGATGAAGCAGCTCACAGTTTATTTTCCTGTTAACACAGTCTACCAGTGCATCTCAGTTAACTAGAACACTGTGAAAGGTTTTTTTTTTTTTTTTTTTTTGTAATATAACTAAATAAGATAAAATTTTATGATATTGGTAATAGTTTTTAAAATAAATTAAAAATCATGCCATTTATAATTTACTGTGCTGTACCAGCACATAGTACACGCTATACAGTACAAAGCTTATTAAACTACAAAGAATGCCATTGTCTGTACTAAAAAACAATGCAAATGTTACAATAAATCACTGAGGAACAGGATGCTCATGTTTTATTCAGTATATCAAAAACAGAAATTAACTTTTTACTGTATATGTTTAAGATAGATAGACCACATTGTACTGAGGGAAATTCAGATTCTCAGAAAAATTGTCGCTTATCAATTAATCATTAATCAAATGATAAGGTGAATCAACTAATGATTAATGAATTAATTGATAACTTGCATCCCTAGATGAACTATTTCAGTTTACCACACAGTTAATTCTTGGTAGTCTAAAAACAAACAGCAGAAGTATAATTTGTTGCTGATTTTTGTTTTTAATGGACAGACTGGATGGTGTATTTTTGAGCAGGATTGCCTTCCATACAAACAGGAGTGAGACATTTGTTCAGTAGTTTGGATGATTGGGGGGGGACACAGGACAGTCTGGCTTCTGCCTTCCAAGTCAGTGTCATAAAGCACTTCTAACATTAAGAAACTTGAAAGCATGAATGTGCGAAAGTAATTTTCTAAAGAAAGACGTTCACTGAGCTGCAGTTTAAAATGCACCCTGAGCTTTTATCTGGCTGGAATGGAGAGAGCTGCTGTAGGAGCCAGAGAGGAAACAGAGAGACAGAAGTAAGCTGAATCACATTGTCCGGTTATATTAACATTCGTCTTCAACCGCTTAATCCTTCTCGGGTCGCATTGGTGCTGGAGCCTATCCCAATGCCTTTGGGTGAGAGGTGGGGTGCACCCTGGACAGATCACCAGTTCATTGCAGTGCCAACGCAGAGAGACAGACAACCTTTCACTCCCACTTTCATACCTAAGGACAATTTATCCCCAGTTGATGCCAATTAACGTAATGTGCATCTCTTTGGACTGTGGGAGGAAACCAGAGTACCCAGCAAAAACCCAGGCAGATATGGGGGGAACATGTAAACTCCACACAGGAAGGTCACTGGCAGCCAAGGATAAGATGGAACCCATAACCTTCTTGCTGTGCTGTCACAGTGCTAGACATTTTATGTATTGCGCACAGACAAATGTACTAATACAACAAATATATTCTGTGTATCACCCAGCACTACTCTGAGTCCTCTGCTTCCCTGCTATATTCCAAAGACATGTTAGTTACTCTGTCCCCAGACAGGATGGGGAAGTTAAGTGATGACCCTGTCCTTGTATCTGTTTTCCTCCAGCTAATACACTTGCCAAGACCATATGTTCTCAACCTCCCCAAAAACAACCAAAAACTACAGTGATGTAGCTACATTTAAATGCATGTTTCACAAGTGAGGGATGAGTCTTCCATGCATGTAACTGGGGCTCAACCATTCATTCAGTCCATCACTTCCTTCTTGTTTCTTGTTTCATCTAGTTAAACTGCTTTAACTGTCCTAATTGCTTAATGTGTATTTATTAGCAATTATTAGAATTAGTATTTAGTATTAAAGTGTGTTTATTACCTTTATTAGTATTGATGTGTATCTATTACCTTGGCATTCATTCGGAGAGCAGAGTAAGAATTTCATTGCTCAGGAAATGTTGCATTTCTTAATTGTGCACATGATAATAAAGCCTTTGACTCTTGAATCTTGAATCTTGAATTCATAGTTCCCTTCCGGGTACCCAATTCATTTTTTTTAATTATTAAATGCACATTTACAGTAATAGGATTTGTCACTGAAAGTTCTTGGTTACAATAAGGGAAAAGGCTAGTGTTAGGATAAGATGAGGGTGAACACTTTTCACTGCTCACCTTTTTGCATCTTGCTTTATGTAGTTATTTACACAACCAAAAGAATCTTGTTTTTTGTTTTGTTTTGTTTTTTGTTTAATTTTGGCTGGTTTCTGTTGGAGGACAGACTCCTCTTTAAGCCTTCTTCTTCTTCTTCTTCTTCCGGCTGCTCCCTTTAGGGGTCGCCACAGCGGATCATCTGCCTCCATCTCACCCTATCCGTTGCATCTTCCTCTGTAACACCAACCCGCTCCATGTCCTCGTTCACTACGTCCATGAATCTTCTCTGTGGTCTTCCTCTTTTCCTCCTGCATGGAAGCCCCATTTTCAACATCATTTGTCCAGTATATCCACTATCCCGCCTCTGCACATGTCCAAACCATCTCAGCCTTGCCTCTCTTACTTTGTCTCCAAACCTCTCAACCTGAGCTGTCCCTCTGATATACTCATTTCTAATCCTGTACCTCCTAGTCACTTCCAATGAAAATCTTAGCATCTTCAACTCTGCCACCTCCAGCACCACCTCCTGTCTTTTTGTCAGCGCCACAATCTCCAAACCATACATCACAGCAGGTCTCACTACTATCTTGTAAATCTTCCCTTTCACTCTTGCTGTTACCCTTCTGTCACAAATCACCCCTGACACTTGTCTCCACCCACTCCTCTCTGTTTGCGCTCTCTTCATCACCTCTCTTGTGCATTTTCCATTGCTTTGGATGGTTGACCCCAAGTATTTAAACTCATCTACTTTCACTACCTCTACTCCTTCCATCTTCACCATTACACCTGCCTCCCTCTCATTCAAACTCATGTATTCTGTCTTGCTTCTACTGACCTTCATTCCTCTTCTCTCCAGAGCATACGTCCACCTCTTCAGGTTCTCTTCCACCTGGTCCCTATTCTCACTACAGATCAAAGTGTCGGTTGCAAACATCATGGTCCATGGGGACTCCTGCCTGACCTCATCTGTTAGCCTGTCCATCACCATGGCAAACAAGAAGAGGCTCAGAGCCGATCCCTGATGTAGCCCCACCCCCACCTTGAATCCAACTGTCACTTCTACGGCATACCTCACCACCGTCTCGCTGTCCTCATACATATCCTGCACCACTCTCACATACTTCTCTGCCACACCTGACTTTCTCATACAGTACCACACTTCCTCTCTTGGCACCCTATCATATGTGTTACACCTCAAAGGGTGAAGAAGAAGGAGAGGGCCAAGTGACGGACTTTTCAGCGGTTTATTGACTTTCCACAACACCAGGCACGGCACTCTTACACGGGACATCACCCGATAACGGTCACATCACTCTTCACCATTTTCCTTCACTCTCTAGAACATTCTCCACTCTTCTTCTCTCGCGCTCTAACACTGAACAGTGTCTCATCACTACCGAGCGCCACCTGTGGTGCAAAAGCGCTACTGCTTCTACTGACAAACAGTTTAAATTAAAACAGTTCAAATTACAGTCCTTTAGTTACATTTCCTATAAATGCTCATCTTTACCATCATCATCTAAATTACAGTCTTTTAGATACATTTATTAGAAATGTCTATATTAGCCATCAGCATCTAATCAAAACTGTTTTCTGGTGTTTCCTAGAGGTTGTCCAAAATTGACTTTTTCCTACATTCACCCCTCGATAATTTAATGTCGGCCCGACATTACAAACAACTTTCCCAAAACTCTTTTTTTTCTCTTTCACAGTCCACATTTGGTAACCATGTATCTCATGTAAGTAGGATATTACTAAACAGGAGTCAGAGTTCATTAAAGTCCATAAAGATGCAAACTGGTAATAGTCCATAGTACAGCATGTATCTCCTGTTCCATGCAATACATCCGCAGAAGAGGTCTTTGTGCACGATGACCATCAACCGCTCCTTCCATCATGGTGGGTATCTGCATCTTTTCTGAGAGTAAGGGTACTCAATCTAGTCATAGCCTACCAAATAAACCTTTATGTGATGCCTGTACCTTAGTAACACACTGAAAATCTTCTTTTTTTAAAAAAAAACAAAAATCAACCATAAAAGTAACTTGGTGATGAGTTTAGTCACTACTCATTTACTTTCCAAAACATTTATGTCTGAACAATGGTTATCTCTAGCTTCTACACATTTGTTTTAAACAGATGAAGTGCAAGGTTGGCCTAACTTATCATAAGTAAGTATCAACTTCTGTTTTCTCATTCTTGAAGGATACGTGTTAGCAGGGATCTCGACAGATCCCTCCTGGTCACTGGAACTGGACTCCGACAACACATCACCCTGGTCCTGGTCTGCCTCAGCTAGATCTGGGACCACCGGACTGTTGACCTCTGGTGCCAGCTGCACCTGTGTGACATCATCTGGGTCCTGGTCCTCATCCTCCGGAGTAGTGTCACTGTGCGGGTAGAACTCCGGTGCATCGGCTCTCAGTGGACGGTGATTTTGATCCTTTCCAGCTCGTAATCCGATTATGGCACTCCAGCCCTCTTCATCTTCATCGTCAGTGCTGTTTTGTCTGTCCACATTCCTTTGCTTTTTAGACTCTCTTTCTCTTGTTTTATTAGAGGCAGGCTCCACTGTTTCCATGGAAAGAAAGTCACAGGGTTGCAAAAGGTTTCTGTGCATGACCCAAGTGCGCCCCTTGCAGTTTTCAGGTCTGATCTCATACACTGGACTGTCTGGGTACTTGTTTTGGGTCACGACATACACCTTGTCTTCCCAGAATGATCTTAATTTTCCTGGCCCACCTTTTTCGGTCAAGTTTCAGACCAGTACTCTGGATCCAGGGGGCAACTCAACACCGTGAACCTTTTTATCATAAAGGGCTTTACTTCTCATCCCTTCTTTGTTTGCTGTTTTAGAGGCGAGTTTGTAAGCTTCAGCCATTGTAGCTCTCCACTTTTCAGCATAGTCCTGCTAAGAAACACTCTGCTCTCTTGTTGTGAGGCCAAACATTAGATCAATAGGCAACTTTGGACTACGGCCAAATAGCAGAAAATATGGCGCGTACCCCGTAGCCTCACTGCGCGTGCAATTATAGGCATGAACCACTTTTGCCAGAGAAGACTTCCAATCTTCCTTGGCTGCTTCGGGCAAATTTCTGAGCATTGCCAACAGTGTACGATTGAATCGTTCCACCTGCCCATTCCCTTGGGGATGGTAGGGCGTTGTTCGGGACCCCTGCACACCACTGTACTCCTGGAGTTTTGCAAAGAGTTTATTTTGGAACTCTCTACCCTGATCGTGATGGAGACGTGTGGGGAAGCCAAATTTGAGCGCAAAATCCCCAAATATCTTCTCAGCAGCGGTGTGGGCAGCTTTGTTGCGACAAGGATAAGCCTGGGCAAAGTGAGTGAAGTGGTCCATTATAACCAGGATATACTCATATCCTCCTTTGCACCTCTCCAAGTGCAAGAAATCAACGGACACGAGTTCGAATGGATACGTGGTGACAATATTAGTCAGTGGTGCCCGTGTTATCTTGTTGGGACATTTATTCTTCAAACAACTGCAAACTTTAGTGATGTAATGCTCAACATCTCTTTGCATATGAGCCCAATAAAAGCGCTCCCTTATCAAGTTCATCACTCTCTCTACCCCTAAATGGCCCATGTTTTCATGGAGCTCTTTAAACACGAGCTTGTGAAACTTTTGGGGTAGAAGTAGCTGGTTATGCGATGCCGTTCTCCTGTAAAGCAGTCCATCATCTTCCTGGTACAGCTTGTGTTTTTGCCTGACTAGACATGCAGTTTTACTGTTCAGCTGCTTTCCACTTCTTGGCCATTGTTTTGACAACACATAACGCAACACCTCTCCAATCACGGAGTCTTCTTCTTGAGCTCTTTTTAGAGCAGTCTTTGATATTTCAGCTACAGAGCTGGCTTCTCGATCTGCTTCACTAATGAGAGTAGAAATGGTGACTGGGCAGAGCCATGGTTCATTTTCTTGTGACTTTACCTTGACTGCATGCGCCACACAGTGCATTACATCAGGATCAACATTTTGTGTGCATTTGTTCATGTACTGCTCCATATCTAGAGGCATACGTGAAAGGCCGTCTGCATCTCTGTTTGCTTTCCCAGGGCGGTACTTAATCACAAACTGGAAATCAGCTAGTTCTGCTACCCACCTCTGTGTGGTTGCATTTAACTTTGCGGTGGTGAGCACATACGTTAGGGGATTATTGTCCGTATAGACAGTGAATGGTGGGAAATAGTACAGATAATCCCGAAACCTCTCACAGATGGCCCACTTCATGGCAAGAAACTCCAACTTCCCTGAATGAAGGTGGTAGTTCTTCTCTGGATTTGACAGTGTCCTAGAGCCATATGCTATCACCACCAGTTTGCCTTGTTGTCGCTGATATAACACCGCCCCAAGCCCCTCCTGTGAAGCGTCACAGTGCAAAATGAAGGGTTCCTCAAAGTTCGGGTAACCTAACACTGGGGGCTGGGAGAGAAAGTCAACAAGCTGACAGAGTACTGCATGATGCTCAGGGCGCCACCTGATTGCATGGGATGAGGGCAACTGGCCACTATCTTTCTTTTTGACATGTTTTTTCGAGTTTTTCTTTGCTTTATCTGTGTGGTCGTTAGCAAGAAGGTCGTAAAGAGGCTTTGCTATACGGGAGAAGTTTGGAATATAGCTGCGGTAGTATGAAATAAAACCTAGCAATTTCCTTAGCTCTCCAACAGTGGAAGGTTGCTGCTGTTTGAGTGTCTGCACCGGGGCAATGTCCGCAGGGTCTATAGTGTAGCCCTGTTTTGTTACCATTTTACCAAGGAAACGTACCTGCTGCTTGAATAACTCACATTTCTGGGGAGTCAACTTCACCCCATGGCTTTGATAGTGGTGCAGGACGCTTCTCAGGTCTCGCAAGTGGTCTTCAAAAGTCTGTGAATGAACAAGGTTATCATCGAGGTAAGGCAGACAAGTATCATCCCTCAACCCCCACAAACGCTCCTCCATAGATCTTTGGAATGCTGCTGGTGCTGAGGACAAACCAAATGGAATTCTTACCCACTCGAACAAACCCCAGGGAGTGATAAATGCAGTGAGGGGCCTACTCGACTCTTCCAGGAAACCCTGGTGATACGCCTTCCCTTGGTCGAGGACTGAAAACCATGCACTCCCATTTAGGCTGTTTAGCATATCTTGTATGCGGGGACTTGGGTGTCTGTCAGGGATAGACTTCTTGTTCAGCTCTCTAAAGTCGCAGCACAAACGCAGACCTCCATCTTTCTTTCGCACACAGATGATTGGACTGGAGTACGATGACTTAGATTTGGTGATCCAGCCCCTGTTAATCAGGTCTTCTAAATACTCCTTTACTTCTTGATGAAGTGGTCTGGGAACAGAGATATAAGTCTTTTTGACAGGATTGGGATCCTTAAGTCTGATTTTCAACTGTAAAGAGGGAATTGTCCCTACATCATACTCATCACGGGAAAACGCTTGCCGTTCCTCCCGTAGTAGCTGCTTTACTTGCTCTTGTTGTGTGTGAGAGAGATGATCAAGGGGAACTGGGGGGTCCCACATGTCCATAGTCTCTTTGACGGCACAGTTCATTTCGGTCTCTTTCTTCCTTCCGGTTTCACTCGTCGTCGGGTCTGCTGTCGCTTGGTTTACAGCAGGGGGTCTAATGTCTGCCGGGTAAGCAGTTTTAACTCTCTGTGTTTGTCCCAAAATGGTCTTAGCGGGCAGCTGGATATCACGGGACGTACTGTTTGTTATAGGTATTTTGAACATAGATCGCCTCCCTTTCCATAACTGCACCAACCCACTTTGCATCTGCAAACCCTCCGGTAATTGGGTGTACTGACTCAGCTCAAACAAGACGTCTTGTGTGTCTGGAAGTGAGCCTGCCCTGACAAAACCTTTGACTGCTTTGGTTTGGCCAGCAGGGATAGTGACCAACTCACTGCCAACTTTTACCATTCCTTCCCCCAGCCTATCCTCCTCACTTTGCATCACCTTCAAAAATGCCTGTTTTTTTTACAATCAAAGGAGAAGGCTGCACTAACAGCTTCACTGATGGCACAAGGGGGGTTAATGCCCATCTTCAGGACATGGTCAATCACGTTGAACCCAATGATAGGCGGCTCTGCCACTCCATCCTCCTTCACCACTAGCACGGGAACTAAGAGTTCCACCGGTGGGCTACTATCTGTCGGCAGCTTGAAAGTGACTTCGACCCACCCTGAGAATGGAATCGGTGTCTGGTTCACTGCCCTCCCATTCAGAATACTTGGACCCACCAACTCGGCTAAGTCTCTGACGGTGGTGTGTGGCAGGTGCTCCTGTCTCCAGGCGTCATTCATTAAGCAGACCTGTGACCCTGTGTCCCACAACGCTTCTGTCTCCTTATCATTGAGGAAGCAGGTTATGACATATTTTTTCCCAACCAAATTGAGTAACTGTAATCAGCAATTAGGGGACAATAGATTAACACGGACCGTTTCTTCAGGAGGTGCCTCTGCTTTAGCTACCAGCCTTGTTTCCAACCTCCGAATACTGTCAGTAACTAGCTCATACAGCGCTTGTGTGTTAGCTTGTTCTGATGTGGTTGCGACAGTATTGGCCGCCGTGTCTACTTGCCCTGTCCTTTTTCCAGGTCTCCTCCCTATCTGACATTCCTTTGACATGTGGCCGCTGAATCCACATCTGAAGCAGTGGTCGCACTGATCGCCATTGCTGGTGGACTGACAGCTCTTGCAGCCACATGTCCTCCTGGCTCTTTGAGCATGAGGTGCTCTGGGAGACTCACGTATGGCCTTCTTGATCTCCTCCATGTCACTCTTCAGCTGCGTGACTATGTCCAGGAACTCAGATTCCGTGCGGGTCACTGTGCTTTGGGATTTAAGGATTTTACCTTTTGTCGATGGTGGAGGGCGCTCTTGGCCATCCACTCCTTCCACGGTTGCATACTGACCCGTTAGGTTTTCCACTCGGCATTCTCGAACTTTGGGTTCTTTCATGTGCCTCTTGAATTTTTGGTGTCGTTCCCATTCAAGACTGGCTGCTGTATTTGTCTTAGAAATCAGAAGCTCGTCGGTGATGGCAGGATCCTCCAAATAGCGCTTCAGTTGGTACTTCACGTCAGCACTAATCAGTCCTGTTTCCACCGCCCTCAGAAACTTCCTCTGAATAAGGTCAGAGCTATACTGCTCTTCCATGCCAGGCTCTCTGGATGCTGCTAAAAGTCTTTCCTTTAGCTCAATGGCGCGAAATAGGAAGTTCTGAGGTGACTCGTTACTGTCTTGTGTGAGGTTTATCAGGCGATGGTACAAGTCAGTCAAACTATCCTCTTTATAATGTCCTTGCAGAATGATGCGCAGCTGTGACAGGGTGAGATCTGATTTGATCTCCAGCATATCGCGCAAACTCAATCCGGGACTCACTGCTCTGACAACAGCCTTGATTATCTCAGCCTCACTGTGCTTTTTCTTTAGGCCCATCTCAATCTGGTGAATGAGGTTGGAATAAGACAACTTGTCTCTCTGGCCCCTCTCTCCTATCTGACCATTTATCCTAAACTCTCGTTTAATGGTCACTTCTGGCAGTAGGGGCGCTGCGGGGACCGCGGGCTGTGTCACAAAATGGCGACTCTGTGGCTGAGTGGCCTCGTTATCGGTCAGCCTCGCTCTTTCCTCTTCAACCCTTTTAGCTGAATCAAGGAAACTTTCATGCAGAGCGGCATATTGGCTTTGTAAACTTGCGAGTGTCTCTGCCTCCCGGCTCGTGCCGGCCGCTGCCGCCGTCTGCGTTGTCGATTCGCCTAGCTTAGCTTCAGTAGCACATGCAATTAGCTTTAGCAGAAACGCGTGGGCTACATCCTCCTCTTCGCTTTCAATGGTCTTTTCCACCTCCTCATTTAACAGTCGTATCAGCGTGTACTTTTTAGATGGCTTGGCTGGGTTTATCTTTGCAAACAAACAGACCTCGTTGAGCTGTTCGGCCTGTAATGGCACCAAGGCCTCGCTTAGTTTATCTTGTAGCTGCTCCAATTCCATCGTTTCTGCTCTTTTTTTTTTTTTTTTTTTTTGCTCACTCACCATCTTAGGCACAACTGAACCATCCTCTGCTACCAAATTTTGTTATACCCCGGAGGGCGAAGAAGAAGGAGAGGCCCAAGTGGCGGACTTTTCAGCGGTTTATTGACTTTCCACAACACCAGGCACGGCACTCTTACATGGGACATCACCCGATAATGGTCACATCACTCTTCACCATTTTCCTTTACTCTCTAGAACATTCTCCACTCTTCTTCTCTCGCGTTCTAACACTGAACAGTGTCTCATCACTACCGAGCGCCACCTGTGGCGCAAAAGCGCTACTGCTTCTACTGGCAAACAGTTTAAATTAAAAACAGTTCAAATTACAGTCCTTTAGTTACATTTCCTATAAATGCTCATCTTTACCATCAACACTGCACAGTAGCGCAGTGGTTTAGCACTGTGGCAGCACAGTTTTACCCTCGGCCGGGGGATCGCGGGGATCATGAGATCGTGGGTTCGATCCCAGCCCCTGACCAACAGTGAGCTGTGTGGAGTTTGCATGTTCTCCCCGTGTTGAGTGGGTTTACTCCGGGATTTCTCCGGTTTCCTCCCGCATACCAAAAACATGTAGGTTTAGGGCGCTCGCGCATGCAGCGACCAGCAGCCGGTGGCTTGTCACCAGACTGCAAACCAAATCTACCTACGGGTACAAATAAGTGACAAAAAAAAAAAAAAAACCAAAAAAAACCATCTAAATTACAGTCTTTTAGATACATTTATTAGAAATGTCTATATTATCCATCAGCATCTAATCAAAACTGTTTTCTGGTGTTTCCTAGAGGTTGTCCAAAATTGACTTTTTCCTACCTATGCTTTCTCTAGATCCACAAAGACACATTGAAACTCCTTCTGACCTTCTCTATACTTCTCCATCAACACTCTTAAAGCAAACATTGCATCTGTAGTAATCTTTCTTGGCATTAAACCGTATTGTTGCTCACTGATTGTCACCTCTCCTCTTAACCTGACTTCAACAACTCTTTCCATATCTTCATAGTGTGGCTGATCAACTTTATGCCTCTGTAGTTACTACAGCTCTGAGCATTATCTTTGTACTTGAAAATTGGTGCCAAAACACTTCTTCTCCATTCTTCAGGCATGGTCTCACTCTCCAAGATTGTGTTAAACAATCTGGTTAAAAAGTCCACTGCCATCTCTCTGAACCTCTTTATATCTCCACAGGTATGTCATCTGGACCAACAGCCAAATAGTCCAGACTCCTCTCTAAGTAATTAGGAAAAAAAAGAGGATCCAGCATGGAGCCAAGTCTGTTGTCCCAAACTGCCTCGATCGGCTAATATGCGGTTGTCTGTCTTTCTGAGATGGATTGCGAATCTGTTCAAAATGTACTCCACCTCTTGCCCAAAGGAAGCTGGAATAGGTTTTAGGCATGCCATTTCTCCCATATTTTGGAGTCTTTAACATTTTTTCCTCCATTTGTGATTTTAGTAATCTGTTCTTGAGGCAAAAGACCAGCGTTATCTCTTAACAACCAGAGCTATACGTAGCTGCAATAGTATCTCATGGAGCAGTGACTGCTGCATAACGTAGTGGATTTGTCGATTCATCAACTTTTCTGTCAAATTTTCTTTAAAACAGAGTGTCTTGCTGAGGAATGTTGACAAACATTGTGCTCTTTGGGTTTTGCATTGAACATGCTCAAAATACCGGCAGGCCAAGCGGAGTGCAGCTCGGGTGGTTGCTGAAGCAAAAACCCGGGTATGGGAGGAGTTCGGTGAGGCCATGGAACAAGACTTTCGGTCGGCTTCAAAGAGATTCTGGCAAACTGTTCGGCGGCTCAGGAGGGGAAAGCAGCTCCCCGTCCACACTGTGTATGGTGCGGATGGGACACTGTTGACTTCAACTGGGGATATCGTCGGGCGGTGGAAGGAATACTTCGAGGATCTCCTCAATCCCACTGATACGCCTTCCACAGAGGAAGCAGGGTTTGGGGACGAGGGGGATGACTCGCCTATCACAGGGGCTGAGGTCGCCAAGGTGGTTAAAAATCTCCTTGGTGGCCGGGCCCCGGGGGTGGACGAGATTCGCCCCGAGTACCTCAAGGCCCTGGATGTTGTTGGGTTGTCATGGTTGACACGCCTCTGCAACATTGCGTGGAGGTCGGGGGCAGTGCCTTTGGCATGGCAAACCGGGGTGGTGGTTCCTCTCTTCAAAAAAGGGGACCGGAGGGTGTGCTCCAACTTTAGAGGGATCACACTCCTCAGCCTCCCTGGGAAGGTCTATGCCAAGGTATTGGAGAGGAGAGTCCGGCCGTTGGTCGAACCTCGGATTCAGGAGGAGCAATGTGGTTTTCGTCCTGGCCGTGGCACATCGGACCAGCTCTTTACCCTCTCGAGAATTCTTGAGGGTTCGTGGGAGTTTGCCCAACCAGTTTACATGTGTTTTGTGGACTTGGAGAAGGCATTTGACCGCGTCCCTCGTGGATTTTTGTGGGGGGTGCTTCGGGAGTATGGGGTATCGGGCTTGTTGTTACGAGCTATTCGGTCTCTGTACGACCGTTGTGAGAGTTTAGTTCGCATTGCCAACACTCGGTCGGAGTCATTCCCAGTGAGAGTTGGACTCCGCCAGGGCTGCCCTTTGTCACCGGTCCTGTTCATAATTTTTATGGACAGGATTTCTAGGCGCAGCCAGGGAATGGAGGGTGTCATGCTTGGTGACCACAGGATCTCATCTCTGTTGTTTGCAGATGATGTTGTCCTGTTGGCTTCATCCAGCAATGACCTACAGCTCTTGCTGGGACGGTTTGCCGCTGAGTGTGAAGCGGCTGGGATGAGAATCAGCACCTCCAAGTCCGAGTCCATGGTCCTCAGCCGGAAAAAGGTGGATTGTCCTCTCCGGGTTGGGGACAGGCTCCTGCCCCAAGTGGAGGAGTTTAAGTATCTTGGGGTCTTGTTCACGAGTGAGGGGAAAATGGAGCGAGAGATCGACAGACGGATTGGAGCAGCATCTGCAGTGATGCGGACGTTGTACCGGTCTGTTGTGGTGAAGAGGGAGCTTAGTTCTAAGGCAAAGCTGTCGATTTACCAGTCAATCTACGTTCCTACTCTCACCTATGGTCACGAGCTTTGGGTAATGACCGAAAGAACGAGATCGCGGATACAAGCGGCTGAAATGAGCTTTCTCCGTAGGATTGCTGGACTCACCCTCAGAGATAGGGTGAGGAGCTCAGTCATCCGGGAGAGGCTCAGAGTAGAACCGCTGCTCCTCCACATTGAAAGGAGTCAGTTGAGGTGGTATGGGCATCTGATTAGGATGCCTCCTGGACGCCTCCCACTTGAGGTGTTTCAGGCACGTCCCACTGGGAGGAGACCCCGGGGCAGACCCAGGACTCGGTGGAGAGACTATGTCTCCCAGCTAGTCTGGGAACGCCTTGGTATCCCCTCTGAAGAGCTGGAGCAGGTGGCTGGGGAGAGGGAAGTCTGGGCTTCTCTGCTTGAACTGCTGCCTCCGCGACCCGGACCTCCGGAAAAGCGGTAGAAGATGGATGGATGGATGGATGCTCAAAATATTTTAGTGATGAGAAAAATTGTTTGGGACCTTAAAAACTACTCTCAAATTGTTTGACAACCTTTTGCGAACCCAAAAGTGCTACGTTCGCAAACATTCCTCAGCATTGGCAACTACGTGAGATATAGGGGTAAAGGATGCCTTTAAAGCAAACCTAAAATCTTTTCCTAACCTTTTTTTGCCTAATGATACACAAAATTACTTTTTGTGTAGGGTCTTTAAAATCAAACTATTGAGCAAACTGTGTGGTGTGTTTCATTGGATAATTAGAGCAGTCTTAGTCATTCCACTCCTCTTAGACTAATTTGCAGCACATACCTTACATCAAGGGTCTTCAACCTGTGGCCCCTGGAACGTTCAGGTTTCTATGGGAAATTTTCTTATTTCACTTCTTAACAGGTCCACAAATTATTAGCATTTTTTTTAACCAAATAAAAGTGAAAATTAGAAAATTTCCCACAGAAACCTGAACATTCTAGGGGCCCCAGGTTGGAGATCCCTGCATTACACAGTAAGTACGGGATAAGTACAGCGTAAGCAAGGGGAGTAAGTACAGAGAAAATACAGGGGCAACAGTGTATACAGGGATGTGGGCTGTGTTATTCCTCAACTTTGATCAGACATGGGTACAAGGAAGAAAAGACATAAGTTCCTCACCTAAAAATTCTCTGACTGTACGTCTTGGGCATGGTGAAGTCACTGTCGGTTTGTAAAGTCCTTTATATGGTCAGTTTCTGTTTGACGACAAATACCCCCAGACATGTAAAATTGAAGGGGAAGCTTCAGATTGTCATCACCTTTACATCTTAATGACATTTCTGTATTTAAAATAATGTGTTTATGTATTCGTCCCTCTAAACTAATCATAGCAATGTAGAGAGATTTTTTTTTCAAATAAAAGTCTAGAATAGATTTTTTCCTCAGAATAAAACTGCTATCTAACATTTTTCAAATAATAGCAGGTTCTTAAGTAATCCAGATACTTTTAGGGATCACTGTAAAATACCATCCTCTCCTTGACTTTGTGGAGGGGAAGACTTTGCTTCTTTTAAGTCTAAGTAAAGCTATACCATATTGGCTTTGAGGGAAAAAAAATGAAATGACAAATTAGGGGACAAAGAGCACAACAAAGAGTCAGAAAAGATTAAGCAATAAGGTGAACTGTGGAAAGCAAAGAAACCATGAGAGAGATCCCGAGGACTGGCTAGAGTCCACTAACTCTTGACATATTCAATATGCTGCAGTGGGTACACACTGTTCCATGCCAAGTTGTTGTTTTCCCCACTGAGATCCACCAAGCTGCCTGCAACTCAGCGTGCATCCTCACTGCTTCAGAAAGGTCAGACCAAACTCCATGGCACATCTTTGTACAGCTGGACCTGGACTGCTGATAAGTATAGAGACGTAGCAACAGGTCCCAGGTGAGTTTAGGGATGTAGTGAACTGTGAAGCTCAAATGGAGGGCACAGCAAGATCAAATGGAGTAAGTGCAGCAAAGACCAAGTGGGAAGAATCAACTCCACATCAAGATTGAGGCGGGTGACCAAAGAGATGCTGTTATAAATCCCCAACCAATTAGCTAGAATTTATGTCTTGCACCCACTTCCCTTGTTGAAATGGTTTTATTCCACACAGTGCAATATTATCAAATTATGTTAGTTTGAATGGACTCATTGCTGCCCTTGTTTCAAATAGTTTGTTTATGCCAAACAAAATATGAGTTCCCTCTTTAAGATCCAAGACACAGTCACCAAAACTATTGTATATTTTATAAAGGAATGCATTGTTTCTGACAGAATTACAAAAAAATGGGATTTCTCACAATATTTGGCCACACAGGAATGGATTTTGTATCCCGACATTCACTGCTTGTTAGGAGTGAGCTCTGCACTGAGAAAGACTGTAGAATGTGACAAAGATGCTCACATGAATTTAAGGAAAGAAACGTTTCCTTTGTAGTTGCCTTTAAATTGGTAATTAAATGTGTTTTTATGTGACAGAGTTAGCTTTAATCAGGAAGGGACATTGTAGAGTCAGATGGCAGTTTCCATTTCAAAAGTAATCACTGGGTAAAAATGTATTTATATTCACTCCATCTGTGTTGTTTCCATAGCAACAGGTCATCCTGCCTGAAGAAAGATGATATAAAAACAGAGGCTGCAAAATTGACAAACTTCCTATCAGTGTCTGTCCACTCTAGTCTTGCTTTCTTTCTAGCTTAATCTGCCCTTTGTTATTTTTGTCCTCTATCTGCATTCACACTCACATCCCTACTGAGTGTCTTCTCCTTCATCTTAGTATCTCAAACAGGTCATCTTGCCTGAAGATCAGACTGCTGATTCTTTTTTCTTGTTTTTGCTTTACTCTTTCCACACTGACTGGATAATCAAAGCTCTCCTTTCTTTCTTACTGGCTTTTAGGGACTGTAAGAGAAAAGTTGCTTTGTGACAACAGCATCAGTAATGAGTTTTCCCCCCTGCTCAAATAGAAGCCAAGGGTCTTCTATTTGGTCCTCCTAATGAGCTGAGTGGACAACAGCCACCTTTCAGTGTTTCAAATTTATGCACCAACAAATTAGTCTTCATAGCTTGAACTTTTGATGACTGTGTAGGATGGTGTTATCAGATTTCTCTTCACAGGTGTAGTGCATTGTGTAGATTTCTAGGATTAATTAAGATCTGCATCCTATAATTCCACACTAACATACACTGTCATTATGCAGAAGTGGTATCTGACATGTTTATATATACAAAACATTTGTATTTACTTCATATCATGCAAGGTAGACACTATTTTCAGTTGAACTTAGAACACACACGACTGGTCTATCAATGTAGTAATAGTTTCTTGTAGTGTTGACCTTGAGTTCCAGTCTATAAAATCATTCTTTGCTGAAGAAAAATTGTTTCAACTCAAAAGTCTGGTCATGAACTGTTTCTCTCACTCAAGGACCAGAGCTGTAACACTACCCATCAGCCATAAAGTGGAAGTTAATCCCTTCTCCAGGACTTAGTCATTCTCCCTTTTCTGCTCTTTGGCAAAGGAGTGTTTCAATTGACAGGTTTATGGTTGATATAATCCAGACTTGGAAGTCAAGATTCTCCAGTAAACAACCAGAGAGTTTTACAGTTCCATCTGGTGGACAAATCAGGATTTTTTTTTTCTTTGCAGTGGAATTTATGCATTATGGATAAATAAATTAATTCATATTCTTTCTCTCAAGACATATCAGCTACTGAAGACATGGTTGAACTCTTGAGATGGACAATGTGGTTTCAAATGCTTTTATTGATATCATTTGACGTGTGTTGCTTTATTTTCAGGAAGAAATTAATTTCTGCATGCTTACTACCACAACTTAATTACAGTTACAATGTAGAAACATTGTATGTTCCATTATTATTGAGTAGAACATCTTAGTCACTAAAGTTTAAGGAATTTATATTTTATTCAGCAACATATGTGTTTTAGGAGGATTTTACTCTTCATATCAAATTTCTCTCTCTCTCTGTCTGTGGGAGACCCCCACCTCAGAAATTTGAAATGACCAATGGCCTCTCAAACCTATCTTCATTGCCTTTTTAGTCAGTTTATGACTTCTGCCAAAGAAGCTCAAATGTAATTGGTTCAGCCCAGTTCCATGAAATTCAGTGAGATTCTGCCACACCTGAAAAAAAAACAAAAAAAACAACAACTTTCCTTTGTTCAGTTTCGGGGTGGTGGTCAAGCTGTAAGGAGCAGACATCTCTGCTCTCCCATTTTTTTCTATCCTCAAGTAGGCCCAGAGCCTCCCATGCTCTGCGAAAATTCTTTTTCTTTTGTTTAAAGTTCACTTTTTCCTTATTTTAATCCTTTTCTTTAAAGCCAACATTAAGACCCTGAAGGCCAGGAAAGTGTGTTCTCATTCTACCTTAGTCATTAATGACAAGCCTTGTTTGTCCCCCGGGAGAGAGCCACAGGCTAGGCAGTCGCCTGAGCGCTCTCCCCCTGCTGCGCCTATTATGAATTTTTCTATTTCCTCTGTTTCTCCATCCCCTGCCTCGGAGTGTCCACCAGCCCTGGAGCTTGATCGTCGGGGGAGGAGGGAGTATGCGGCGCTGGAGGACTGCATCCCACAGAATCTCTACGACCAGAGGAAGAACGCTGTGGCTGACCCGAAGCTTGTGCCAACAAAGGAGCGTCCCCTAGCTTCAGTCTTCTCGGACACAGTGCCACCCAGGTATCCACCTCCTGACTTCACGCTGGGAGAGTTACCTGCATCAGGGGCCTCACTGGAGGAGACCACGGCTGCCTAAACCATCACGCCTGCTGTGGGGGCCACCGCAGCAAAGTTGTCCCCCAGACCAGACCTCCAGCCGACTGAACCCCGAACACCATTATCAGCATTGTCGGAGTCCAGGACGATGGTAGAGCTCGAGCACAGGCAAGTAATCTCTCCTGTAGTTCACCTATCAATTGTTGAGAGATCTTGCCTGGCTCCTGGGGAGGAGAGTCGGGTGCAGTCCCCAGCTGCATCTGAACTCCCCTTGTCAGGCTCTGCCGCTGCCGGCAACCCTAACCATCTCTCCTCTCCCGTCTCCTTCGAGCTCCTTCCTAGGGTCGCCGGAGAGGAGACCCCACAACCTGGGTTGCCCACAGACGACAACGCGGGTCCAGCTGTCCTGGAAGAGGTCGACGGGAGTGCAGCACCCGATGGACTGGTGGAACCCACACACCCTAAATCCTGGTGTCCTGGTGTCCTGGAGTCCTGGACGGGAGTGGAGCCCGAGTTCAGGTAAGTGTGCTCCATTATGTCAGTTATGTCAATGTCGATGTCACACTGCCTGACTCATGGTGAGGAGGGCCTGGGGCAGCTCGTAGTAGCATGCAGGGCTGCCTCACCGGGCTCTGCCGCTGCCGGCAACCCTGATGCGGTCTCTTTCTCTCTCCCTCTGGGTTCGGAGCTCCCTGCCAGGGTCGCCGGAGAGCAGCCGATCCCCCCCAGAGGCCGCCAAGGATCTGAGTTCAGTACCGGGGTTCATGGACAACCCTACCTCCCCCATTGGGGAGGCCACCACAGAAGCAATGAGGTCCCTGGTGGGGATCACCACAGGTGCAATGGTGCTCCAGCCGGAGTCCACCGCGGGTGCAGCAGAACACCAGCCAGAGTCCACCACTGGTGCAGCCACGTCCCAGACCGGGACCATCACAGGTGCAGCCACGTCCCAGACCGGGACCATCGTGGGTGCTATGGTCCCCCTGCTCCAAGCTTCGGAGGGCAGGGGGCACCTATGCCTCGGTTTGGCCACTGAGGTTCCCCGGTGGGTAGGCTGCCTCTCCGCCTTCACCCTGTCCTGATGGCTCCACCATGCTGGTCGGCCACCCGAAAGACTTGGCCTTCGGGTTGGGTGGCCCATCGGCCCGGGCAGGCCGCCGGACACTGTTCTACAGGCCACCTGCTGGACATGGGACTCGGGCAGGCCACCCAATCAGTCACCCCTTGCCATGCCTGGGGCCCGGGACTCTGGTCAACCCCCTGAACTTTGGACTCCTGGGGAGGGGGGGTTAGTGTCCTGGGGGGGCTGTTAGGAGGGTCACTGTTCCATACATGCATATTATTGTTTTGCATTTTTCACCGGTTGCTTCCCGCCTAACCTGTTTTCCCCCACCTCCCACCCTGAGTAATTGTTTGTCTCTTGGGGGGAGGGGGGTCCCTAGTGGTGTGTTTTGGGTTTCAGCTGGTGGTACGTGGGTGTCTAGAATTCACCCCTGGGGGGGGGGGGGTCCTGTCATGAACCTGGGTTTGGCGGTCCCAAACCCAGTTCTGACCCATGGTTTTTACCCCGCTTTCCTATTTATTTTCCATCAGGTGCTTCAGGAAGTCCTTTGGGTCCTTGCTTCCTGACAGCTCAGGCATGCCCCCTCCTCCTGTCAGTATCACCAGCTGATCCACATTATGAGTGTTTCACACACGTACACACAAACACTTCATTCATTCTCATTCACACGCTCATACGCTCACTCATGCACACGTTTTCAATTATTGTCCAGCCCACACATCCTCACACCTGCGCTCTCTTTCCTCATTAGTGTTACAATTACTTTAACGCTGTGAGAGTTGAGAGAGATCGCCGGAGCATTATATGTGCTTCATTCACGGCAGCGTGTACCTCTGTAAATGTAAGTTGTCATTACTTGCGTTTATTTTCAGCCTGACTAAATTGTCTTCTCTTGCACTACATGACTGTTTTAGTTTGTTGGTGCAAGCGGCTATTCCTGCCTCTTTTTCTCAACCACCAGACTGCACAGACCGCCCCGGATTGCTCCAGCTCCGTAAGTCTATGTTTGCCTTTCACCCCGTGCCGACAGCAGCCCTGCAGCACTAGGCATTCCTCTTCTCGGATTGTAGAGCATCCAGGTGGTGTCCCTGTATGTCTGGTGGCCTAAGATCATCATTGTCACTCCCAGTTCATTGTGGGACTGTTTACTAGACAAGGTTTGGGGTTTTTTGTTAATAAAGTGCACAAATGCACGGTGGCGCAGTGGTTTAGCACTGTGGCAGCACAGTTTTACCCTCGGCCGGGGGATCGCGGGGATCGTGGGTTCGATCCCAGCCCCCGACCAATAGTGAGCTGTGTGGAGTTTGCATGTTCTCCCCGTGTTGCGTGGGTTTACTCCGGGATTTCTCCGGTTTCCTCCCACATACCAAAAACATGTAGGTTTAGGGCGCTTGCGCACGCAGCGACCGGCAGCCGGTGGCTTGTCACCAGACTGCAAACCAAATCTACCTACGGGTACAAATAAGTAACAAAAAAAAAAAAAATCAATCTCTGCTCATGGGCTTCTTATTCTGTGCCGACAGGGAAACGGCGAGCTCCGGTAAAAGCCGGGGGGGGGTGGGCTATGCATCTATGTTAACAAGAACTGGTGTGTCAATGCCACGTTAGTGTCTAAACACTGCTCTCCGTTGGCGGAGTTCCTTATTGTAAATTGTCGGCCATATTATTTGCCGAGGGAATTCAGCAACGTGTTTGTAGCAGCTGTTTACATAGCGCCGAGCGCTAACGCTAACGCTAATGCTAAGAAGGCACTCGGGGAACTGCACAATGTGATTAGTGAAATCCAAACTTCACACCCGGACAGTTTTGTGGTCGTTGCGGGGGATTTTAACCACACCAGCTTAAAGACTGTGCTCCCCAAGTTTAAACAATGTGTAGACTTTAAGACCAGAGGAGAGAATATGTTGGACTTAGTGTACACAAACACAGATGCATATAAGGCGATACCCTGCCCCCATCTCGGCCTTTCTGATCACATATCCGTGATGCTGCTGCCTGCCTACAAACCTTTATTGAAGCGCAGCAGGCCAGCAGTGAAACAAATCAGAATTTGGCCAGAGAGTGCAACCTCTGCACTGAAAGACTGTTTTCTGCACAAAGACTAGGAGGTCTTCAAAATAGCAGCCTCCCAGGAAGACAAGACAGATGCGGAGGAGTATGCTGAAACGGTCACCAGCTACATCGCGAAGTGCACAGAGGATGTCACTACAGTGAAGACCATCACTATGCGGGGTAACCATAAGCCCTGGATGACTGCAGAGGTGCGCTCGCTGCTTACAGCTAGGGATGCAGCCTTCAGAGCGAAGGACAGGATAGCCCTCCGCTCAGCCAGGTCTGCGCTCTCAAAGGGAATTAAGGCGGCAAAGCGCGCCTATGCAGAGAAAATCCAGGGACACCTCTGTGACACTAGGAACACCAAGCAGATGTGGCAGGGAGTTTGGACACTGACGGGCTATAAGTCTAGACAGGGGGTCGATGATGACGACACTTCGCTTCCAGACAGGCTTAATGACTTCTTTGCACGTTTTGAAGCATCAAACTCGACAATCAGAGGGAGGGCTGGCCCACCCCCACCATCAGTCGGACCAGCTTTTACCATCAGCACAGCGGACACACGGAGGACCCTAACCAGAGTCAACCCACGCAAAGCTGCAGGTCCGGAAAACATCCCGGGACGTGTGCTCCGAGACTGCGCGAGCGAGTTGGCGGATGTCCTGACTGACATTTATAACATCTCCCTGAGTCAGGCCATCGTTCCCAGATGCTTCAAGACCTCTATCATTGTACCGGTGGCAAAGAAACCAGTTGTGTCCTGTTTGAATGACTATCGTCCTGTTGCACTGACACCAATTGTAATGAAGTGTTTTGAACGGCTTGTCAAACCACACATTACAGCCTGCCTCCCTGCATCACACGACCTGCTCCAGTTTGCATATCGTTCAAACCGCTCCACGGAGGATGCTATAGTCACCACCCTACACTCTGTCATCACCCACCTGGACCAGAAAGACACCTACGCCAGACTCCTGTACATTGATTTCAGTTCAGCATTCAACACCATTATTCCCCAGAGACTGATGGAGAAATTACTCCTTCTCGGTCTGAACACCGCCACATGTCTCTGGATCCTGGATTTCTTGACTGAGAGACCTCAGTCTGTCCGGGTTGGAAACAACATATCCAACTCTGTCACGCTGAGCACCGGATCCCCTCAAGGCTGTGTACTCAGTCCACTGTTGTTTACACTTCTAACACATGACTGTGTATCCAGACATGAGGGGAACCAGATTATTAAGTTTGCAGACGACACCACGGTGGTGAGACTTATTCAGAGGGATGAGGAATCAATGTACAGGGAAGAAGTGAAAGACCTGGAGGGCTGGTACAGGGAGAACAATCTGGTGCTCAACGTGGACAAAATGAAGGAGATGATTATCGACTTCCGGCAGTCACAGCCTGAGCACGTCCCCCTCAGCATCAGCGGCCATTTAGTGGAGAGAGTGGAGAACATCAAGTTCCTCGGAGTGCAGATCTCTCAGGACCTGACCTGGAGCAAGAATTCCTTGGGGATCAGGAAGCGGGCTCAGCAGAGACTGCACTTCTTGAGGAAACTCAAACAGGCCTCTCTCCCCAGCTGCATCCTCAGGACCTTCTACAGAGGTGTGGTGGAGAGTGTTCTGACGTACTGCATTGCTACATGGTACTCCAGCTGCAGTATGTCAGACAAAAAAGCCCTGCAGAGGATAGTCAAGGTGGCTAAGACGGTAATTGGAGTCTCCCTCCCCTCTGTCCAAGAACTTTTTCAGAACCGTTGTAGGAGCAGGGCACTGAACATTGTCAAGGACCGTTCTCACCCTCTGCATAAACACTTTGAACTTCTTCCATCTGGTAAATGATTCCGGAGCATCAGAGGCAGAACCACCAGACTGATCAACAGCTTCCTTCCACAAGCTGTCAGGATGCTGAACAGTTGACCCGGAATCTCTCATACACACTACTGCACCTACGGACATTTTGTATATTATTTGTATATTATAGTTAGTTAGTTTTTTCCCAAGTATGTCTCAGGGATGTGTGAATGGATAGGGGGGTGGGGGTGGGGTGGGGGGTGAAGCTATGTGTTAGTGTGTCTTAAATCATGCTGCTTCTATTTATATGGATGCCGAGAGAAACGCAATTTCATCTTGCCTGCACTACAGTTGTATGTACAGCAATATGACAAAGTTTGATTTGATTTGATTTGATAAAATCCATAAATCCACTACATTCTTCAAAGTAGATACATTATTTTCACATTATTTGGCAACACATTTGTGATAAGCAAGCTATTACAAAAATATATGCACACTTATTTACACATACAGTGATGTGAAAAAGCATTTGCACCCTTCCTGTGTCATGATGGGGGTGTGGTCTTGGGACTATGCTCAACCTTTCAGTTTATTATTGCTATTCTTTGTGCTTAGTATTATTATTATCCTGGTTGGTTTTGTGTTGTCAATCCCTGCCGTGGCTTTAGTTCTGTCTTTACCTCCTGTCTATATATGCTGGTATCAGTCTGTGTCCAGTGTGGCGTCACTGATGTTTCAGCCTGTGTCCTGTTCAAGTTCCAGTCGTGATTCATGTTCCTGTTTCCCTTGTGAGTTCTGCCTGCCTGATTTAAGTTTTGTTTTTCAGCCCACATACTTTTATTTAATTGTTCCAGTTTTGTGTTAATAATTGTTTTTGCACGATATGTCTACCTGCACCAGAGTCCTCCACCACCCAACCTTGACAGAATGACTCAGCAGGTGGGCGGTGGTACCCCATGAGCCTGGGGTCGGAGCTTTGCAACACACTGATGGAAATGGAGGGGCTTATTTCTTGTGCTCGTTCATCTCTCACCCCAAAATCAGCTCTGTGGTACCTGGGGCTTGTGAAGACGGCTGTTCACCGCCATTCATGGCTCGTGGAGCATGCTGGGGGGGTGGAGCAGATCACTTTGGTGGCCAACCTGCAGCATGAGTACCGTGGGATGGTGAGGAGTTTGCCAAACAAGCCAAAGTCTGTGCCGATGAAGAATTGTCCCCTGACTCCAGCACCTCCCACTCCTCACCAATCACAAACTCTAACCCCATTGCCACCTCCCAAGCAGCAGCCTGCTGCACCATGGGTGTCTTGGGAGATTTCTGCTGCCGACAGGGAGCAGTTTCAGGGATTGAGACTGGCATTTGGCAGTCCCAGGTGGAAGGAAGGCTCCGGGACTCCCCTTGATGCCAGCTCCAGCTCTCTCATCGGCGCACACATCAGTTCGTGCGCCACAAGTTTCATCTGTCACCATGCTTGCAGCTTCGTCTAAGGTTTCACCGGTGATCATGCCTGCAGGTTCGTCTGTCACCATGCCTGCAGCTTCACCTGAGGTTTCACCGATCATCACGCTTGCAGTTTCATCTGTCACCATACCTGCAGCTTCACCTGAGGTTTCTCTGACCATCACATCTGCAGTTTCATCTGTCACCATGCCTGCAGCTTTGCCTGAGGTTTCGCTGGTCATCACGCTTGCAGTTTTGTCTGTCACCATGCCTGCAGCTTCACCTGAGGTTTTGCCAATTATCACATCTGCAGTTTCGTCTGTCACCATGCCTGCAGTTTCCCCTGAGGTTTGACTGATCATCACACCTGCAGTTTCGTCTGTCACCATGCCTGCGGCTTCGCCTGTCACCATGCCTGTAGGACTGGCTCCTCCAGCTGCTTGTGGGGTATGCGTCACAGCTCTAGCCATCCCCGAGGTGCACACAACAGCTCCCGCTGTTCCTGAGGTGCACGCCACAGCTCCAGCTGTTCCCGAGGAGCACTCTCCTGTTCCTGTTCTGCCCAAGGTGTATGGTCTGGCTCCTGTGGCTCATCCAGAGGTGGTCACCCCAGCAGCAGTGGACCAGGAGCTCAGGCAAGTTCTTTTTTAAATTTTTTTAACATCAATATTAGAAAAGACTTGCCTAGCTCCTGGTGATTGTAGTGACTCGTCACTCACTCCCTGCCTCTCTCCTTCATCCGAGGTAACTGCAGCAAGGCTCTCCAGATGTCCAGGCCGGATGCTCTCACACCTCAGGAGCCGTCACTGGAGGTTCAGCACACCCCAATCTTCAGCTCCTGAGGTCAGTGCATCTCCACCGAGTGTTTCTGAGACTGGCACGTCTTCACCGAGTGTTTTTGAGGTCAGCGCGCCTCTGACACCTGTTCCAGTATTCAGCGCACCACTGACATCTGCCCCCAAGCTCAGCAAACTGCTGTCATCTGTTTCTGAGGTCAGCGCACTCTCACCATTAGCTCCTGATCTCTGCGTGCTCCAACCTTCAGCACCTGGGGTCAGCACGCATCCACCATTTGTTCCAGAGGCTGGTGTGCATCCACTGGTTGTTCCAGAGACTGGTGCGCATCTGCCATTTGTTCCAGAGGCTGGTGTGCATCCGCTGTTTGTTCCAGAGGCTGGTGCACATCCGCCGCTTGTTCCAGAAGCCGGTGCATACCCAGCATTTGTTCCAGAGACCAGCGCACCTTTGTCATCAGCTGCTGAGAGCGATGCGCTCCAACCGACTGCCCCTGAAGTTGACGTGTCTCTGGTAACCATACCTGAGGATAGTGCGCAACAACTGTCAGTTCCTGAGCAAATCCCAGCTGTTTCTGAAGTCAGTGCACTGCAGCCACCTGCTGCTGAGTGGAAGGCTCTTTCGTTGTTGTTACCTGAGCTAAAAGCTCTCCTGTTACAATCTCCACAGCAATAATCTCTTCCTGTTATCAGTTTCTGAATTAAAAGTTGGTATGACATGCCAAAAACATGCAAGTTAGGTTAATTGGCATCAAACTGGGGATTCTAAATTGTTCTTAGGTATGACTGTGAGAGTGAATGGTTGTCTGTCTCTCTGTGTTGGCCCTGCGATGGACTGGCGATCTGTCCAAGGTGTACCCTGCCTCTCGCCCAAAAATGCTGGGATAGGCTCTAGCCCCCCCGCGACCTGAAAAGGATTAAGCGGAAGAAGATGAATGAATGAATGAATGAATGAATGAATGAATGTTATGGTCTCCTGAGCATGAAGCCCCATTGTTCTGTTTTCCTGAAATTAAAGTGCCCTCGCTTTCATCTTCTGACTCATTCTGTTCCCCGGTCTGGTGGCCCAGGCACTCTGATAGACCACCCGACCCACTCTGTACTCTGATATGGGGCCCCATGGACTTTGGTGAACCCCCTGACCCGTTTTGTGATCTGGTGGATTTGGAACAGTGGTCAGCCACCCGATCCACCCTGCACTTTGGTCTGGGGGCCCTTGGACTTGGGTAGGCCCCCTGACCTGCCTTGTTCTCCAGTTAGGTGCATTTTTGTTTTGTTTTGTTTTGTTTTTCCTTTTTGGAGTGGTGTAAGCCAAACAAACTTGAATAATTGATAGAGTATCTCACAAAAGTGCGTACACCCGTCACATTTTTGTAAATATTTTATTATATTTTTTCATTGGACAACACTGAAGATATGACACTTTGATACAATGTAATGTTGACATAAATTATGTGTGATTTCCAGTTTAGTTTGTTATCAACAACGACCCCTAGGAACTTGGTTTCGAAAACTGTGTCAGTTTCAACATTGTTTATTTTAATTTTTCTGTGATTATATAATTTGCGGTTTCCAAATATTATGCATTTTGTTTTTCCAAGGTGAATAGATAATTTATTGGCAGTAAACCATTGATTGATTTGTTTAAGTTCATTTTCTACTGAATCCAGAAGCTGCTTAAGATTTTCTCCACTACAAAAAAAAGTTGTGTCATCTGCAAATAAAATACACTTGAGCAATTTAGACACAGAACATAAATCATTAATATACAAAATAAACAGCAGTGGACCAAGCACAGAACCCTGTGGTACCCCACACGTCATCTTCAGCAACTCAGAGTCTGTATTATTCACATGAACATATTGATATCTGTCTTCTAAATAGCTGTGTAACCAGTCAAAAGCAACTCCTCTGATGCCATTGTAACCCTTGCCTTATGTTAATTAGGTAAGGGAAATAATTAAGTGTAGACCAGTTGCTAGGTTCGTAAGGGTTACAATAGGGAATTAGAGTGAGTGTGGAATGAAATAGCTGGAGGCAAGAAATGCACAATTCATATCTGTTATTAATAAAGATAAGGGGAGCAAAATATACAAACAATGTACAAATATATAAATATAACAACGGCCGGCATGAAATAAAACCCCAAAAGTGTCCTACTGAGCTCAGTGTTTGTTTGTCCTTTCGGGTTAGTCGTTTGACCAGTCAAGGTGTCTTGTAACTCCAGACTCAGGTTTGTTTTCCTCTTTTAAAGCGACGACTTGGGTTGTTACCACTTTGGATCCTGGGCACTGGAGAGAGGAGGGATGTCCTTCAATTGAGACCTTGGTCAGACCTCTGTTCAATCTCGGTTCAATCTCGGGTCAGGCTCGCCATCTCCATTCGGAGAAAATCCAGGATCCAGAAGGTTTTTGGTCGCAAACCAGAAAAAACCTAGCCTGCACGACAATAACGGTATTATTGTTTACAGCTAGAGTAATTCGTCTTCCAATCCTTTCTTATATAACGCCATAGCTTAGTGTTTAAATTCTTCTCTCATATTACTATTATCACAATCCAGCAATATAGTAATATCTTACATTTCACATCTTACATCTTACATGCATGTGTTCTTTTTTTCTCACAATCTCTCTGGTAGCACATGAAAAACTCTTTTTTTCATGTAACCAATTAAATGAATTCCTCTGTTCATCTCTATATCATTTAACCATGAAATTATGATTAATCCTCTCTAACCTTGTCTCTGTAAATCATGAAATGAAATACAATTAATTTATCACATAACCAGGGAATATACTGCCCCATCACATCCAATATTCCCTTTTAAAATCAGTAAACCCTGTATGAGCTACTGGGTTTAGCATAACCTATGGATTTACATAGTAGACCAACACCATGTGCTTTTAGCATCAACTACACATTGCATTCGACAGAAATAGTGCATATGAACTAAAAGTACTTCAGCATACTGTTGGGAACTGAAATCACATTTAGGGAAACCATATAGACACAAAGACAGCCTTTTCCATTGCTTTTAACAGGAAAAAATCCACTCGCGATTAGCATTAGCATAACGCTAATGTTAGCATGTATCTCACTCACCAAGATGAGATTCAGGGTGAACACAGCAGAAGTCACCGCTTCACGGCCTCTCAAGCTCGTGCTCCCATCAACTTAGGATAATAAAGGTTGCAAATTAGCGTTGGGAGAGTGCTTAGATTCATTTATAGCATCTTTCTGAATGAAACTCACCAAGAAAGAGGTATCTGTGTGAATCGCTTCACAACCTCCCTCGCCCGCGCTCGTATCGTTAAAAGACCGATTTCCAGCATAGCGCCTCAGCACTTTGCTCGGAAGGCGGAGCTAATCTTGCTCTTAATGAATAGAAAGACCCAGATCACCCAACGTGACCATGAACTGGAAATTCAAAAGTTGGATGATGAGGATCACACTTCCTCTTCCCCAAGATAGTCGGTTTTCAAAATAAAATCACACACTTTCATTAATACAAATGAAATCTGAGAAAAAGGGTCATTTTCTCAGCTGGGTTACACACTCCCCCGCTAAATATCATGCACGTCCCGTTGCATGTGTAACCAAGACTGTCCATCGTCAGTATTTAGAAACTCTGAGAAAGCTGTATTCAAACCTTGGAAAAGGGACTTAACAACAGTCACTAGAGGATTTCCTAATTCAGGATACACTAGTCTTTTTGGGAGTTGTCTGATTCTTTCAGATCGTCGTATTGGTTGAATTGCAATGTGATCATTTTTGTCCATTTCATCAGGCAAATCATTTGGTTGGTGTTCTTGCCCCTCGACTGAATTGTCAGAAGGTTCCTCTAGTATTGTTGCTGTTCCATTTTCCACAGGCGAATTATAGGAAGGTTCAATCTCAATTCCATTATGCTCCCTATCCGGTTCTGCGTTGGCAGTGGTCTCAGGTAAATCACAAGCAGGTGGGTTTGTCATTTCTGGTGTTTGCAAAGGTTTTGGATAATCATGTACAGTAGTAAATCTGGTTATCTCTCCACATGAGGAATCCTCAACCCACGGAATCAA
The DNA here is from genome assembly GCA_020510985.1 of Pholidichthys leucotaenia. Classification (NCBI taxonomy): domain Eukaryota; kingdom Metazoa; phylum Chordata; class Actinopteri; order Cichliformes; family Pholidichthyidae; genus Pholidichthys; species Pholidichthys leucotaenia. Next base: position 369,531,034 of record CM035842.1, on the reverse strand, counting down.
AAATTCATTTTCAATTCCGGTTAACTCTTCGTGATCATTGTTCTCTGCAACAGTTGTTTGGCGTGTCTTAGGGTGGTGAATAGGCTCTGGTTCAGGTGTTTCTGCTGTGGCAACAGGGAGGAAACTGCAGGGGAGCAAAAGGTCTCTGTGTAAAGTTCTTGAGGGACCTTGCTTTGACTCGGGCTTAACCGCGTAAACGGGTAAATTACCTGCACGTTTGACTACCACATGAATATTGACCTCCCATTTATCAGCAAGCTTATTTTTTCCACGCAGTCTCACATTTCTAGCTAAAACCCTATCCCCAGGTTCACGTTCAGAAACAATGATTTTGCGGTCAAACCTGGCTTTGTTCTTGTCTGCACTCTTTTGTGCATTTTGTGAAGCTAACTTGTAGCTTTCTTCGAGCCTTTTTTTGAGATTTTCAACATATTGCAAGTGAGTAACTTCCTGATCTTTGTTGAGAGGAAGTCCGAACGCTAGATCAACTGCCAATCTGGGTTTTCTACCAAACATTAATTCGTAGGGAGTAAACCCGGTTACATCACTGCGTGTGCAGTTGTATGCATGTACTAACGGCACAACATAGTCTTTCCAGTGGGACTTTTGTTTGGACTCAAGCGTTCCTAACATACTCAGTAGCGTTCGGTTTTGAATTTCTGCAACTTGTTTTGAGAGTTCTTGAATTGAGCTTACCGTGATTCTGTCCTTATTTTCATCTGAACTACATTGCACAGTTTGCACATGGGATGTCACTTTTTGTTTTGAACTGCTCAAATGTTGTCTCATTCGCAAGGCTTTGGCAACATTTTGGTCTTCTTCAGTACGTAGCAAGCGGAGCAAATCAGGAAAAGTTGGGGGATTTGTTCATTTTTGTTTTAACTGGAGTGCAGTTAAAAGGGAATCATCCCAACAACCTCGACAAAACTGTGTGACAAGCAGCCTGCCAAAATCCTGGCTTGAAGCACCACCACGCTTCACAGTGTGAGTCAAAGCTACTTGAAGACGTTGTAGATATGATGAGGGTTTCTCACCTGTGTTTTGGAAGGTGTCAATAAACTTGGCGTACAGCTCTCCACCATCTTGAACCGTACCATAAGCAGAATCTAACAGCTGAAGATATTCTGATGGTGAGCTGTTGGGGTTCAAGTACTTGACTACATCAGCTGCTGGGGGTAAAAGAGACTCAATGATCTTTCGGGATTGTTGCAATTTGGACAGAGCAGGACCAGTCAAGATTAATTCTACACTGGAGTGCCAAGTATCATAATCTAGCTCATATGTTGGTCGGAGGTCTTTGCCAGAAAAAGCTCCGAGCTTTTGTGAAAACGGCTGCATGGAAAAATCCTCCCTTTTTACAATGTGCTCGACTACCACACGTTGCACTTCTGGGGGATTTGAATCATGTGCAGGAGTGGTGGGCATACTTCGAGCTGGGATGCTTGCAGTGTGATTTGACTCAGAAATCTGTGACATCCTGTCTTTCAGGACATCTGCAAAATCTCTGCCACTCATCTTCGCTAGGTTTTTAATATCAGTGATATGTAACTTGATCATCTCATCAAGTTGCTCATCTCCAGCGATTTCACTCACTATCACTGCATTTGGGATTTTCACAGATTCACGCTCAACAATATCCATTTTGGGTACATTATAGGCTTGAAATAACGTAAGGGAGAGAAAAAAAAAGGCTCCTGGCTGGGCTCACCACTTCTTATTGTAACCCTTGCCTTATGTTAATTAGGTAAGGGAAATAATTAAGTGTAGACCAGTTGCTAGGTTCGTAAGGGTTACAATAGGGAATTAGAGTGAGTGTGGAATGAAATAGCTGGAGGCAAGAAATGCACAATTCATATCTGTTATTAATAAAGATAAGGGGAGCAAAATATACAAACAATGTACAAATATATAAATATAACAACGGCCGGCATGAAATAAAACCCCAAAAGTGTCCTACTGAGCTCAGTGTTTGTTTGTCCTTTCGGGTTAGTCGTTTGACCAGTCAAGGTGTCTTGTAACTCCAGACTCAGGTTTGTTTTCCTCTTTTAAAGCGACAACTTGGGTTGTTACCACTTTGGATCCTGGGCACTGGAGAGAGGAGGGATGTCCTTCAATTGAGACCTTGGTCAGACCTCTGTTCAATCTCGGTTCAATCTCGGGTCAGGCTCGCCATCTCCATTCGGAGAAAATCCAGGATCCAGAAGGTTTTTGGTCGCAAACCAGAAAAAACCTAGCCTGCACGACAATAACGGTATTATTGTTTACAGCTAGAGTAATTCGTCTTCCAATCCTTTCTTATATAACACCATAGCTTAGTGTTTAAATTCTTCTCTCATATTACTATTATCACAATCCAGCAATATAGTAATATCTTACATTTCACATCTTACATCTTACATGCATGTGTTCTTTTTTTCTCACAATCTCTCTGGTAGCACATGAAAAACTCTTTTTTTCATGTAACCAATTAAATGAATTCCTCTGTTCATCTCTATATCATTTAACCATGAAATTATGATTAATCCTCTCTAACCTTGTCTCTGTAAATCATGAAATGAAATACAATTAATTTATCACATAACCAGGGAATATACTGCCCCATCACATCCAATATTCCCTTTTAAAATCAGTAAACCCTGTATGAGCTACTGGGTTTAGCATAACCTATGGATTTACATAGTAGACCAACACCATGTGCTTTTAGCATCAACTACACATTGCATTCGACAGAATACTGTTGGGAACTGAAATCACATTTAGGGAAACCATACAGACACAAAGACAGCCTTTTCCATTGCTTTTAACAGGAAAAAATCCACTCGCGATTAGCATTAGCATAATGCTAACATTAGCATGTATCTCACTCACCAAGATGAGATTCAGGATGAACACAGCAGAAGTCACCACTTCACGGCCTCTCAAGCTCGTGCTCCCATCAACTTAGGATAATAAAGGTTGCAAATTAGCGTTGGGAGAGTGTTTAGATTCATTTATAGCATCTTTCTGAATGAAACTCACCAAGAAAGAGGTATCTTTGTGAATCGCTTCACAACCTCCCTCGCCTGCGCTCGTATCGTTAAAAGACCGATTTCCAGCATAGCGCCTCAGCACTTTGCTCGGAAGGCGGGGCTAATCTTGCTCTTAACGAATAGAAAGACCCAGATCACCCAACGTGACTATGAACCGGAAATTCAAAAGTTGGATGACGAGGATCACACTTCCTCTACCCCAAGATAGTCGGTTTTCAAAATAAAATCACACACTTTCATTAATACAAATGAAATCTGAGAAAAAGGGTCATTTTCTCAGCTGGGTTACACCATACTTATGTAATTTACTGAGGAGTAATTTATGGTCAACTGTATCAAATGCCTTTTGTAAGTCCAGAAATATTCCAACTGTGTATTCTCTACTATCTGTTGCATCCGTAATCTGTTCAACAAAGTCCATGAGTGCCAGTGAGGTGGTCCGGTTCTTCCTGAATCCATACTGTTGTTCACAGAGTATATTGAGCTTATCAATGAAATCATTTAGTCTCTTAAATATTTTTTCCAGTATTTTGGAGAACTGAGGTAACAAGGAGATGGGTCTGTAGTTTGACAATGAGTGTTTGTCACCAGTCTTATACAGAGGAACGACTCTTGCTATTTTCATTTTCTTTGGAAATTTACCAGCAGTCACATGTTGCATATGAAAGTGAAGTGTTTAACAATACAATCAATAATACATTTAACCAAGAACATTGAAATCATTACAATCAGTTGATTTTTTGTCTCTGAATTTGTTAACAATGTCAAGAATTTCTTTTTCATCTGTTTCTTTCATAAACATTGAGTAAGCGTTTATGTTGATGACATTGTCAGCGCCACTTGTATTTGCTGATGATACAGTGGAGTTGCCGATATTTTTTCCTATATTAACAAAATATTCATTAAACGTGTTGGAGATCAAGCTATTTTCATTGATTATTCCATTATCTGAATTTAAATAAGAGATGTTGGAATTTAGTTTTCCTCTCTTTGTTATATTATTTAACACCTTCCATACATTACATGTATTAGTTTTGTTATTTTCCAATAATTTACTGTAATATGTTTTTTTACTTGATCTTAAAATACTGAGTTTATTTTTATAAGTCTTGTATTTCTTTTCTGCTTCCACAGTTCTTAATTTCAGAAACGTTTTGTATAACAAGTTTTTCTTTTTACAAGCATTTTGCAGGCCCTTGGTGATCCAAGGCTCATCTCTGTATTTAACTTTAGTTTCCTTTACCACTAGAGGGCAATGTTTATTATATCGTTGTGATAAAATAGAGACAAATTCTCCATATGCTGTATGAATGTCGTCAACATAAACACCGCTCCAGTCTTGTATTTTTAGATCATTTCTAAGATGGTTGATTGCGGTTTCTGTTACAAGTCGTTTAAAAACCTTATCTATTTCAACGTTATGTGTTACACCAGTGTGTGAAGAAACAAAAACAGGCAGATGGTCTGTCACATCATTGACAATAAGGCCAGCATTTACATTCCCCTCAGTGACATTTGTGAAAATGTTATCAATAAGTGTTGCTGAATGTGTTATTCTAGTGGGGTATATTATTGAATGGCAAAAACCCATACAAAACATGGAATTTTTGTATTGATTTAATAAGTCAATACTGAAGTCTCCACAAATAAATACCAGCTTCTTATTACCTACTGCACTGAAAAGCTCAGACAATTTCTCTTTGAAAATGTCAATATCGGTACCTGGTGCTCTATAAATGCAACTTATTATGATGTTTTTTGTAGTTGTTATTAATTCCACAGTTACACACTCCATGATGTTTTCCATTTCAAAAGACATATTATCTACAACTTGGCTTTGGTAGCAGGACCTGATATATAAAGCAACACCGCCACCCCTTTTTTTTGACCTGCTTGTGGTATATAAATCATAGCCTCTCATTTGCACTGTATGAAGTTGGTCATTTTTTAGCCAAGTCTCAGAGACCTTGTTAGAGACCTTGAACTCCTCCACCTTCCGTATGAGGATGCCCCACAGATGCTCAATAGGGTTAGATCTGGCGACATGCTTGGCTAGTCCATCACCTTTATCCTCAGTTTCTTTAGCAAGGCAGTGGTCGTCTTGGAAGTGTGTTTGGGGTGGTTATCATGTTGGAATATTGCCCTGCTCTAAAATGAATTAGAGCATAATTCACATTTTATTGAACAAACGTCCCAATGATAACTATTTTTTTTTACAAAAATAAAAAACTCAAAATGCACTGTTTCAAATTATTATGCACAGCAGAGTTTCAAAACATTTTATTTGTTGTAAAGAACTGAAAATGGTCATTTGTTGAATTTGTAGCTTTAGGAAGTCATATTTACTGAAATCAAAAGCTATTTCAATCAAAAACATCTTAACAGGCCATGTTACATGTTAACATAGGACTCCTTTGATATAACCTTCATAATTCTTGCATCCATTGAACTTGTGAGTTTTTGGAGTTTCTGCTTGAATTTCTTTGCAAGATGTCAGAATAGCCTCCCACAGCTGCTGTTTTGATGTGAATTGCCTCCCACCCTCATAGATCTTTTGCTTGAGGATGCTCCAAAGGTTCTCAATAGGGTTGAGGTCAAGGGATGATGGGGGCCACACCATGAGTTTCTCTCCTTTTATGCCCACAGCAGCCATTGACACAGTATTCTTTGCAGCATGAGATGATGCATTGTCATGCATGAAGATCATTTTGCTACAGATGGCACGGTTCTTCTTTTTGTATCATGGAAGAAAGTGGTCAGTCAGAAACTCTATATACTTTGCCAAGGTCATTTTCACACCTTCAGGGACCCAAAAGGGGCCTACCAGCTTTCTCCTAATGATTCCGGCCCAAAGCATGACTCCGCCACCTACTTGCTGATGTCAAAGCCTTTTTGGGACATGGTGGCCATCCACCACCCATCCACTACTCCATCCATCTTGACCACCCGTTGTTGCATGGCACTCATCAGTAAACAAGACTGTTTGAAAATTAGTCTTCATGTGTTTCTGGGCCCACTGCAACTGTTTCTGCTTGTGAGCATTGGTTAGGGGTGGCTGAATAGTAGATTTATGCACAACTGCAAGCCTCTGGAGGATCCTACATCTTGAGCTTCGTGGGACTCCAGAGGCACCAGCAGCTTCAAAGACCTGTTTGCTGCTTTGTAATGGCATTTTAGCAGCTGCTCTCTTAATCTGATGAATTTGTCTGGCAGAAACCTTCTTCATAATGCCTTTATCTGCACAAACCCATCTGTGCTCTGAATCAGCCACAAATTTCTTCACAGTACGATGATCGCGCTTAAGTTTTCGTGACATATCTAATGTTTTCATACCTTGTCCAAGGCATTGCACTATTTGACGTTTATCGGCAGCAGAGAGATCCTTTTCTTTCCCATATTGCTTGAAACCTGTGACATGTTTAATAATGTGGAACATCTTTTTTTTAAGTAGTTTTCCTTTAATTGGGCTCACCTGGCAAACTAATTATGACAGGTGTCTGAGATTGATATCAGTGATCCTGTCATGAATGCACCCCTCCGGGGCAGAAAGACAGGCTCAGGCGCAGACTGCAGTGTGAAATTTAATAACAAAAAGTCAAATTGTGCAAGGTGAACAAAAAATTACACAAAAGGTAAACTTACAGACTAACACTCCGGAGCCGACATCGCCCTGAGAGTGTTGAGGAGAGTCCAGTTAAACATTCAAATAAGACTGCCACGCTGAACAATGAGCAGCCAGAGTTTAAATAACACATGGACAAATGAGGCACAGGCGACCTGATTAATCAATTACATACAGCAGTGCAGGCAGGGAATAATCCTAGGTAGCAAGTGGGTGAGACTGGCTAGAGGGAAGGGCTCAGAAGGTAAACAAACCAAAATATATACACACAGAACTGTAAACATAATAAGCTGTCAGGCAAATTCCAGCAGACAGACAAGCCAGTGAAAGACAAAAATCGAAACCTACTAGCAACAACTTGGGAACAGCTGGAGTGATGGACAAAGCACTTCACAGAGCTGCTGAAATGCCCAGCCCTCAAAACACCACTAGATATCCCATCAGCAGAGACAACACTACCAATCAGCTGCGACAAGCCCTCAAAAGCAGATATCAAGACGACCATCATGATCTTGAGGAACGGGAAAGGTGCCAGCAGAAGCCATCAAAACAAACATTGAAACAGCCGTCAACATGCTACACAGCCTCTTCAACAAGATCTGGGAGAAGGAAGAGGTACCAGCCCAGTGGAAGGAAGGGATTGTCATCAAGCTACCGAAGAAGGGGAACTTCAGAGACTGCAGCAACTACCGAGGGATCATGCTCCTGTCAGTGCAGAGCAAAGTTTTTAACCGAGTTCTGCTGGAGAGGATGAAGGAAGCAGTCAACCCCAACCTCCGAGATCAGCAGGCAGGCTTCCGTAAGAACAGATCCTGTGCCGATCAGATTGCCAGCCTACACATCACTGTGGAGCAATCACTGGAATGGAACTCACCCTTCTATATTAACTTCATAGACTACGAGAAGGCCTTTGACAGTGTGAACCATGAGAAGCTGTGGAAGTTCCTGAGGCACTATAGAGTTCTCGAGAAGATCATCTCCCTCATCCAATGCATCTACCAGGACATGAGCTGCAGGATTGCACACGCTTGCCATCTGTCAGAGAGCTTGGAGGTTAAGACCGGAATCCGTCAGGGGTGCTTGCTGTCACCGTTCCTCTTCCTCTTGGTCATCGATTACATCATGAAGATCACGACAACAGGCAGGAAAAATGGGATACAGTGGACACTCTGGACGCAGCTGGATGGCCTCGACTTTGCTGACGATCTGGAACTCTTGTAACATAATCACAGCCAGATGCAGGACAAGACTACTCCCCTGGAGACTACATCAGCCGGGACAGGACTCCAGATCAATAAGAAGAAGACTGAACTGATGAAGATTAACACCACTGCCAACACACCTGTCACAGTTGGAGGAGAGCCCATCCGAGAGGTGGTGTCCTTTGTCTACCTGGGAAGTGTGGTGGATTGACGGGGATCACAGACAGAGACGTCACAACCAGGATCAGCAAGGCAAGAGCAGTTTTTGTCATACTGAAGAATATCTGGGCATCAAAAGAGATCTGCACGAGAACAAAACTTTGCATCTTCAAATCTAACGTCAAGTCTGTTCTATTTTACGCATGTGAGACCTGGAGGATGACAAAGATGATGCAGCAGAAGATCCAGACTTCATTTGACACATGCCTGAGGCCCATCTTTAACATCAGGTGTCTGGAGAAGATCAGGAATGAAGACCTGTGGATGAGCAGGACAGAAACCAGTGGCAGAACAGATTCTGCAGAGGAAGTGGGACTGGACTGGACACACCCTCAGGAAACCAGCATCCAGCATTACACACCAAGTCCTGATCTGAAACTGGCAGGAGAAGGGAAAGAGAGGCCGTCCTCGAAACAGCTAGAGACAAGACACTGAGGCAGAGCTAAAGCAGCAGGAAACCAGCTGGAGGGGAGTAGAGAGAGCAGCCCAGAATTGAGTACGATGGCAAGGGGTCATCGATGGCCTATGCTCCATGGTGAACTATGGGCTTAAGGCAAGGCTGCAGCTTCTCACAGCAGGTGGAAACTTTGCGGCTCAGCCCACAGATTCTCACATCATGCTTTTTTGTACATCTCACTGTTTGCGTGAAAATCAGCAATAAATGTAACATCACAACACAATTGTAGATATTTTTAAAATATCTGTTGGTGAAATATTAAGTTGCAGACTAAACATAAAAATGAAAGCTTTCAGTGGACTTTCATCAATATATATATATATTTTTCATAATATAATAGTAAAAAAGACATCCTCATTTTGAATTACATAATGGCGTTCACTTATATAGCACTTTTTTTCCTCATCCCTGGATGACCAAAGCGCTTTACAGATTCGGCTGTCCACTCATTCACATGAATTCACACACTGATAGCACCTAAGGTTCCATGCAAGGCGCTGGCCTCACCCACCAGGAGCAACTCGGGGTTCAGTGTCATGCTCAAGGACACTTCGACATGCAGACCACAGAGAGGGCAGGAATCGAACCACTGACCCTCCGATCAGAGGCCAACCATATTCTATACTGGCACCACAACTGCCCCAGTATAAGCCAGAGTATGCTGACTCAGAGCGGGTTTTCAAACAAACTTTCTACAGCAACAAATTTAGTTCTACTGGTCTGATTGCATGCATTGTAATAGTATCATCCTTGATAATATTTTTTTTAAATTAGTTTCTTTTCCTGTGCAGCCAGTGCAAAAAATTACAGCATGTGGTTTCATGGTCTATATATATACAGTGGTACCTCTCCTTACGAACGTCTCTACATACAGAATTTTCAGGTTACGAGACGCCTCAACGGGAAAATATTGCCTCTTGTTACGAAAGAAATTTCAGGGTACGAAAGGCAAAAAAGTATGCGCTCCTCGTAGCTCCCGTAGTTTACCGAACATAAACATACCTGTAGCTGCTCTGCCATTGGCTATCGCCTAGCATAGCCAATGCTATGCTATGCTAGGCCGACAAAAGCAAACGTCCTTGGATCGGTTCTTCACAAAACGTCAGGCAAAAACCACTGATGAGAGAGAACATGAACCAAAGAAGGCAAAAGGTGACGACGACGATAGCAGTTAAAAGGTAAATGAACATAATTTTTATTATTCTTTACTTTATACTTTATTCTTTGTTTTTTTTAAATTACAACTCTCATTTTATGTTTATTGTGCAGTAATATAATTGTAACATGTATTTGTTACATGTTTTGATGCGTTTTTATGATTTATAAAAAATTTATGCCCGAATTTTGGGGGGCTTGGAACGGATTAGGGCATTTACATGTAAAACGCGTCTCTACTTACGGAATTTTCACGTTACGGAAATACTTCCGGAACAAATTAATTTCGTAAGTGGAGGTACCACTGTATATATTGTGGTGGACACACATGGGACCTGTTTTGTGGCTCACATTTTAGGTCAGAACAAATGCAGGAAAATGCAGGAATCTTTGCCTTGGTATGCAAGGCTTGAGACTGAGGGGGGTTCAATTAAAGGATTAAGGAAGGGATGTATTGGAGACAGTGGAAGTGATATCATGGAGAGAAATACATTGTGACTGTCTTTATAATGCAAGGTGGTCTGTGTGACATGTGATCTGTGAAGTTCTTGATATTTAAGGACGAGAGTTTACTGTGTCATTCTGTTTCTCTGCTTTGAGATGATGGTGCTGTGAATAAAACTGACTTTGAGAGAGAACTCTGCCTGGTCATTTTCACATCCCCACACTGGTGACCCGAGACGTATAATGCAAGAAGAAAATTCCCCCGGGCCAGCCGCGTCAGGAGCCCCCAGCCAAGCGAATGCCGCTACAGTCCAGCTACCGGACTTCTGGCAGAACAATCCGCGCTCCTGGTTCAACGCTGTTCAGGCGCAGTTCAACCTCCGGGGGATATTGGTAGATGCCACGAAATTCTACCACGTAGTCGCAAAGCTGGACAACAACACGGCCCAGCATGTGGAGAGCCTGATCGACCAGCCGCCGGATAGCGACAAATACGGCACGTTGAAGGCTGCACTGATCCAGCAATTCACCCCCTCGGAGGAGGAGCGAGCAGAGAGGCTCCTGGCGCTGACGGAGGGGGAAAACGACATGCCCGTGAGCCTGATGGAGAAGTTGTTGAGGTTGAAAGACTCTGACGACGATCACTTCATTTCACCCACCTCTTCCTCAGAACTCTACCGTCAGCAGCGAGAGCGACCCTGGCCACTTCGCCACTGTTGGCCCTACGGGACTACCGCGTGCTGGGCCGAGAGGCGCAGCAGATTGTCAATGCCACCAAGCGGCACGCAGCCACGGCCGCTGCAGCAGAACTCGGCGCAACGACCGGAGACGACAGGGGGCCAGAGGCAGCGGTGCCAGACTCACCGACGACGGCGGCGGCAGGGGCCAGGGAATGTGGACCGGACGTCCTTTGTTTCTACCATCGCCGCTTCGCAGAGAGGGCACACAAGTGTGTACCGCCATGCCAGTTCGGGCGTTCGGGAAACGCCAAGACCGGGGGTCGGTAGCAGCCGCGGCCCTCGGGGAAGAGAACAAGCTGCTCTACTTGTCGGACACACGCTCGGGGAGGCATTTCCTCGTCGACACAGGCTCCCAGTTGAGTTTCATCACACCTTCCTACGCGGACAGACTGGCTGGCTCCGGAGGTCCCCGGGTGATGGCAGCGAACGGCTCGGAGATTAAGACCTTTGGTGAGAAGACTCTGCTCCTGTCTCTACACAGCCGTACATTTGAGTGGACTTTTGTTGTAGCAACAGTAAATTTCAATATGTTGGGGGCTGATTTTTTGTGCTCACATGGTTTGTTGGTTGATCTCACTAACAGGTGCCTGGTTAATGCACTTTCTTTTGATTCTATCCCCTGTACAGCGCGAGTGGCCCTGCCTACAGCACAAGCCAGGGTCACAGCAGCAGGCGGTAAGTTCCACACACTGCTCACTCAGTTCCCAGCACTCACGGTCCCCACATTTTTGGCAACAGTCGCTAAGCACGGGGTGGAGCATTTTATTACCACTACCGGACCGCCCATTTTTGCAAAAGCTCGGCGCTTGGACGCAGTTAAACTGGCCATAGCGCGCGAGGAGTTCGCCAACCTGGAGAGGTTGGGCATTATCCGACGTTCAAACAGTCCGTGGGCTTCCCCCCTACACATGGTCCCGAAAGCTGACGGATCATGGCGCCCTTGCGGGGATTTCCGCAGGTTAAACAGACTCAAACCCGCTTTTGTGGTGGCAGATGAGCAGGTGCTGTTGGCGAAGGCTCCGCGGCAAGGTAGACCACCGCGGGGGGCTTCACAGAGTAATGTTTCCCCAGAACACCCACAGGTGCTGACAAAAGGTTTCCACACCCAGACGGCAAACCCCCAGGACAGCCCCGCAGAGACGTTGAATCCCACCTACAGCAGATACGGCAGGAGGCTGAAGCCTATACAGCATGTGGACTGATGTGTATCAATACTATCACGGCATGCATGTGGCTATTCTCTTGTTGTTCTGTTTGTCTAAAATGTTGGGGGGGCTTTGTGTGGTGGACACACATGGGACCTGTTTTGTGGCTCACATTTTAGGTCAGAACAAAGGCAGGAAGCTGCAGGAATCTTAGCCTTGGTATGCAAGGCTTGAGACTGTGGGGGGTTCAATTAAAGGATTAAGGAAGGGATGTATTGGAGACAGTGAAAGTGATATCATGGAGAGAAATGCATTGTGACTGTATTTATAATGCAAGGTGGTCTATGTGACATGTGATCTGCGAAGTGTGAAGTTCCTGATATTTAAGGACGAGAGTTTACTGTGTCATTCTGTTTCTCTGCTTTGAGATGATGGTGCTGTGAATAAAACTGACTTTTAGAGAGAACTCTGCCTCGTCATTTTCACATCCCCACTATATATATATATATATATATATATATATATACACACACACGGTATATATGTGTGTGTGTGTGTGTGTGTATATACACATATATACTGTATAAATGTGTGTGTGTGTGTGTGTGTGTGTGTGTGTGTGTGTGTGTACAGAGGGGAAATAAGTATTGAACACGTCAACATTTTTCTCATTAAATGTATTTCTGATGGAGCCACTGACCTGAAATGGTTCTGTCCAGAAAGGCTGCAGCTTATGCGTACGGTTGGGATGTTTTATCCTGACCTAGTCCGACACACCAAATCCATGAGCCCTCGCCCTATGCTTCTTGTTGAAACGCTGTTTCATGGACGCATGAAAGACAGCGTCAGACAGCGTCTGTTCGCATCAGAACAGCGCAGCTGGAAGGCACGTGGCCGCAGCGCGTGCCGCGCACCAGAGACAAGCTGGCTCTACAGACTTATACATCATCCTCCGCCGCTGCACACGGCTCTTCAGGACTGCTCACACACCTGAAGCACACACGCAGCCCGCACACAGGATTTGGTGTAAGTCTCAGCCACGGCGCACGACGGGAATCCAGCCGTCAGCTGTCCCCGAGGGCTTTAGGGCCGCGAACGCACCTAAAGCCTAAACGCCAAGTCCCTCACATAGCTTCAGCTCCTGTTTTCTTCATTGCCGGACTGAATCGCGAGAGGAATCAGAGACTAACTTTTCTTCCCACAGCCATGGACATCCCCCGCCACTTGCAACCCCCACCCTCCTCCCTTCCCCGGCACAGACTTTCCCCGCAGCTCGCCACCAAAGCGGGACTACCGAGGTCTCAGCTCCCCGCTAAGCCCTCTGGGGGGGGAGTGTATGGGGTACCCCCCCACAGCAGCCACGGACAAACACAGCGCTCGACTAGCGCAATTAACAGGACAGTGAGATGTGTGTGTTGAGATCAATAGGCAGCCTTCCTGTGCTTAGTTCAGGCACCAGCATCCTGTGGATATGTATGACGCAAATGCAAACATTCATGCTTCCTGCTCGCATTGTGGTACAAATGTCACATGTCTGAATGCATTTCCTTTGATGATAAAATGCCTTTGATGTATTGTCCGTTGCTGGGTATTTAAGTGGCTGAATTCATATGTTCACCCTCTGTTCTTCTTCTGACTGCTTCTGACTACAGCTCATGAGAGCCTGAGAGCGATCCCCAGCATGCTTATACAGCAGCTGGGGTGAGCTCCGTGATGGCGATGATTTGATCAATAAACTTCATTAAAACTCCAGACGCCGTGTCTTATTTTAACATCGCCACACTGCCGATCCAGAGATCAGAATCAGAATCAGAATCAGCTTTATTGGCCAAGTATGCACAACACATACAAGGAATTTGACTTTGGCTAAAAACTTGCTCTCGTTGTTCAGGTGAAGGATTTAAATAAGGATTCAATGACAACCAGAGTATGTACAGTAAATTACAGTCTGTCCACGTTTCTATAAAAGGATGCAAATATATACAGGAATATATGCAGTTATTTACTCGGACTATCCACACTTTGCAGAAATATATGAAAAAATATACAATCACACAGTATTTCAATGTGGACTCAGATTCAGTGATATAATGTGAATGAAGTAAAAAGCAGTGTGAGAGTTATGTGCAATGTAATAATGGATGAAAAGTCATGAGTACAGCAACAGGTAGGACTAGGTGAATGTTAGGAGTTCATCAGAGTGATGGCTTGAGGAAAGAAACTGTTCCTGTGACGGGTGGTTTTGACCTTCAGTGATCTGTAACGACGACCAGAAGATAGAAGTTCAAACAGTTTGTGGCCGGGGTGTGATGGGTCAGCACAGATGTTTCCCGCCCGAAACATCTGGGCGGGAAACATAGAACAGCAGTCGACCCCTTCTCCAGCAGTCATAGAACAGATGGTTCTATGACTGCTGGAGAAGGGGTCGAGCGGGGCTGCAGTCGATCCAGGGGTAGATGTACTTCACATCCCAGCATGGGCTTCTCTGGAGAACACCCCGCCGTGGCATGAGCCATCGCCCTGTATTGGAGGAGAGCGTTCTGAAGAGCATCAAAGAACGTGAAGCCGTCTGCCAGATGGGCTCCCAGACCATTTTTCGGTGTTTTATTGAAACATTCTACACCCCCATTAGCCTGCGGATAATAAAATGCGGTTCTAATGTGCTCCATGGCCCTTTCACCCAAAAACTCCTCAAACACCCCAGAGGTGAACTGTGGACCATTGTCTGTTGTGATGGCATCTGGAACCCCCCATCTGGCAAACAGTGGCGAAAGGAACCCGGTGACCACGTCCGTCATGACCAAGCTAGTGGGCAACACCTCGGGCCATTTTGAAAACAGATCGTAAGCCACTAGTAGAAAACAGCTGTTCGAGGGAGCTGTGTGTAGTTCGCCACAGATGTCCAATTTCCTGGAATGGTAAGGAATGCCACTGGACGTTCCGTACCATTTTGTACTTGAGACATAACTGCCCCCACTGCTGAACCAGATGCATCACAAGTAACAAAAGTGGGCCATTTGGGGACAAAATTCACCAACACCAGCGGGGAAGTGAGTTGAGATTTCAGCTTAGTGACCGTCGCTGAACAGGCCGGGGTTCCCTGCCACAGAGCGTCCTGCTTCAGGAGTGCTTGGAGAGATTCAATAGTATCTGGATAATGGGGACTGAAACGACCATCAGAATGGTTAACAAAGCGATCATTCTGGACAAATAACCACTGCCCATGATAGAGGAACTCACTCCAATGTTTAGCAGTTCCACAGTGTTTTTGAAACTGGACCTTTGCCAGAGTTGCTGGCTGGGTGGTGGAATGCTTGTAGGCAACCCTGGCAAAAGTCTGGTTTCGAAAACACTGTGGAACCGCTAAACATTGCAGTGAGTTCCTCATTAAAAATCCTTCAATGTGATTTTCTGGATTTTTTTTTCTCATTTTGTCTCTCATAGTTGAGGTATACCTATGATGAAAATTGGAGACCTCTGTCATCTTTTAAGTGGGAGAACGTGCACAATTGGTGGCTGACTAAATACTTTTTTGCCCCACTGTGTATATATAAATATATATATACACACAAAATTTATAGGACATTCATTGTCCACTAACATCACGATGCCTTACGCAAGGAAACTGCATACCGATTATCAAAGTCAGCTTCAGCTCAACATTTTTTCAGTGATCTATTAAGATAATCTGACTACCATCAGCCTGTGCTTCTATGGCCAGCAGAATGACATACTGTAGAATTCTGTAAAGTACCATGAAAACTCTAAAAGTGTCCTCCTAGTAGGCCCCAAAGTCTGGGAAAATGGAAAGGGCTGTGTCAGGAAGGGCATCTGGCATAAAACCTTTGCCAAATCAAACATGTGGATCATAACAAATGAGACTTCCATACTGGATCGGTCGAGGCCAAAACCACCACTGGTGCTGTTAACTGGCAGGGTGTCGGTGGAAATTGGGCTACTGTTGGTCAAAGATTGAGGACGAGGAGAGGGGCAAGGCATGTTTGGAGGCAGAGAGAGAAAAGTCTAAAACTAAAGAAAGATGGTAAGGGAGGGAAATTTTATGAAGCTAGCGCAGCAAAATGTGACTTCTCAAGCCTCGAAAAGACAAATCAATGCTGTAAAAAAATCATTTAGCCTCAATCTTGGTGGTTATTTGCATACTGTGTAATAAAATTGCTTAACTGGTGATTGTGGAGGTGGTTGCATTTATTTTCTCAGTCATTCATGTATTCCTGCTAGAAAAATTATCCAGCAAGGTGAAGAAAGACATGGCTTATTTTGCATTCTTCATTTGGCCTACAACAACAGAGAGATTCACTCTGTCCCTTAGCCAAGACCCTGGAATGACCCCGAGTTTTTCTTCCTTTTCACCTCAACAAAGGTTGGGAGCAAGCAAGCAAATGATGTACTCACCCTGAAAAAAAAATGTACAGAGAGCAGCTTGTGTTATTGTCACCTGGTCAGGATCATGTGCAATGTTAGAAGGGTAAATGTACAGCTTTGCTGGCTAAATTTCAAGAATGTATTCACAAGCTGTGCCTTGCCTTCAGCAGCTGGTAATTATTGGCTGCCTGTGATCCAGGTGTCATCATATTGGTTCAGAAAGGAAACAATTTTTGAACAGCAAATACATGAGGTATGACAGTGTTGAAGCTTTATGAAGTTAGTATCACTTTTAGCAGATTTTTTTTTTTTCATCAAAGCGTGGATGTTTGGTTGGATTCAGTGACACCAAAAGAATACCACTTATTCTACCTTTTTGTCTACACAGTCATGAAACAACTGCGCAGTCCAGTGGAAGTGATTACAGATGTAGAAGATTAATTTACATCATGTTTTATCTTTATGACTTACAGTATGTCTGAAATAGTTTTTCTTTGGACAAATGTCTATTTTTTGATTTTAATTTTTATTCTTTGGTTTTGACCCAGTTTGAGACATTGATTTTATTTGTTTTTGTTGCTTTTATTGCATGACTACTGTTTATTTGTGCTGTATTGTATTTTTTAGTCATACTTTAATGTTTTTATGCATCTTTGAACAGCAGGACCTGGACTCCTACACTGAATCTTTCCTTTTCTACATCAAGTGCTGTGTACAAAATGTGACAGTCATCAAACCCATCAGGGTATTCCCAAACCACAAACTCTGGATGACCAGTGAAGTCCAGGCTCTGATCAGAGCCCGCAACTCAGCCTTCAGACAGAGGGACAGTTCTCTGTACAGCACTGCCAGAGCCAAACTGAAGAGAGGTATAAAACTTGTTAAAAACACCTATAGGAGGAAGGTGGAGGGCTTCCTCTCATACACCAACCCCCAACATATGTGGAGAGGCATCCAGGCCCTCACCAACTACAGGGGCCAGGGCACCCCAGCATCAGACAGAATCCTCACTCTGGCAGAGGAGCTTATCAGCTTCTTTGCCCGATTTGAGCACACCTCCACCCAAACCCGCCCCCTCCCCTCTCTCCCCCTCCTCTCCCCCTCTCTCTACAGGTGCACAAGGTAAGGAGGCAACTGAGAGCAGTGAACCTCCGCAAACCTGGAGGTCCCAACGGCATCCCAGGAGCGGTGGTCAAAGCATGTGCAGACCAGCTGGCAGGGATCCTTACCATGTTGTTCAACCTCTCCCTGATGCACGCCACTGTCCCCTTCTGCCTCAAGGCCTCCGCCATCATCCCCATCCCCAAAAAGGCTGCATTTGACAGCCTGAATGACTACAGACCCATAGCACTCACGTCTGTAGTCATGAAATGTTTTGAGCGACTGGTGTCCCAGCAATTCAGAGACTGTCTTCCCCCCTCCTTCGACCCCCATCAGTTCACCTACAGGGAGAACCGGTCTACAGAAGACGCCATCGCCACCACTCTCCACAGAGTGCTAAGCCACCTGGAGAACTCAAGGAGCTATGTGAGGATGGTCTTTGTGGACTACAGCTCAGCTGTTAACACCATCATCCCGGACATCCTGATCAACAAACTGCACCTCCTCCAGACCCCCCTGTCCCACTTGCCCCAGAATAAAGAACTTTCTCACCTATCGCCTACAAACAGTTAGACTTGGCCCCCACCACTCCACACTGTCCCTTAGCACTGGCTCCTCCACCGGGCTGCATGCTAAGCCCTCTACTGTACTCCCTGTACACCTTTGATTGCACAGAGTTACAAAATAATTTTTTTTGTAAGTTGTCTGTGTTTTTTCAACTGATTTCAGACAATTTTGCACCGCTGAATCTGAAAATGACATCTGTTTCTCTTGATCAGGTCAGGTTTTTATGTTAAGTTACAAGCAGTTGTACAGCAGTTGTACAGGTGTACTGTAAATTGAATAGTAGACACTGATAAAGGTAAGTACGTGTAAATTGAATGTTACATCATCATTGTTCAAAATTCAGAGAATTTCAAGAAATAAAAAAGAATTTTGCATCATATAAAGCAAAAATACCCATACATGTAAAAAAAAAAAAAACATAAAAAACATGTGGCCATAGTTCAAAAAGTTGACCTGATTGAGCAAAACCAATGTGATTTTTTGATTCAGCACATCAAAACTGTCCTAAATCAGATAAAAAATCTTAGACAATAAATTTGGTGTTGCCCAGTGTTGTATTCCAACCCACCCAATCACTGTCATCGTGAAATACTCGGATGACACCACCTTGGTTGGGCTCATCACCGACAACAATGAGAAGGCATACAGGGTGGAGGTAGAGAATCTGCTGCTGTGGTGCCAAGCAAACAACCTGGAACTGAATGTCCAAAAAACCAAAGAACTCATTCTGGACTTCAGGAAGAACAGACAGGACCCCCCCCATAAATGGCAACCGCATGGAAAACGTCCCCGCCTTCAGGTTCTTGGACACCCACATCTCCTCTGACCTCTCCTGGACTATAAACACCAAGGCTTTGGTGAAGAAAGCCCAGCAGCGGCTGCACTTCCTCCGTGTCCTGAGGAAGCACAACCTGGACCAGAATCTTCTGCTGGCCTTCTATCGCTGCTCAGTGGAGAGCGTGCTCACCTACTGTCTGAGTTTGTGGTACGCCAGCTCCATGGCCGAGAACAGGAAGGCTGTGCAGAGGGTCATCAATACCACCCAAAAAATTATCAGCAGCCCTCTTCCCTCCATGGAAGACATCTCCAGAGCCTCCTGTCTCAGAAGGATCAAGGCCATCACAGGAGACCCCTCGCATCCTGGCCATCACCTGTTTGACCTGCTTCCCTCTGGATGACGGTTCAGATCAATCAGGTCCCACACCTCCAGACTGACAAACAGTTTCTTTCCCTGGGCAATCTAAACTGTAAACAGTTCGAGCCCCCCCGTCCCCCTTTCCCGAACGCTCACATGCTCAGAACTGAGGACCTTTTAATTATCACAACAGCTCACCTGTCTTTGCACTCCTCACTTTCATGTATATTGACCCATTTGTGAAATCACTACTGTACATATTGTCCATATGCCATTTTATTCTATTATGTGTTCTGCACTCCGCGCTCTTATGTACATAGTTCCACCCGCATAGCCACTACCATACCTGTGTATATACCTATGGGCTATTTGTTATTTTTACTTTTACCTTTACTTCAGTCGTATGGTTAATCATGTGTTCTGTAATTGTTTTATTTCAAATTTTTCTCACTTAATTTATTGTGCAGTAGCCTTGTGGAGCACTGACAATTTTGTTGTGCTGTACAACTATACAATGACAATAAAACCTATTCTATTCTATTCTATTCTATTCTATTCTTTTATTCATTCATCTTCTTCCGCTTAATCCTTTGCGGCGTGGTGGAGGAGTGGTTAGCACTGCGGCAGCACAGCACCCTTGGCCGGGGGATCCTGGGTTCAATCCCAGCCCCCGACCAACAGTGATCTGTGTGTGGAGTTTGCATGTTCTCCCCGTGTCTGCATGGGTTTACTCCGGGATTCCTCCGATTATTCTATGTACATAGGTATTCACAGCCTTTGCTCAGTACTTAGTAGTTGATGCACTTTTGGCAGCAATTCCAGCCTCAAGTCTTTTTGAATATGATGCCACAATCATGGCACACCTATCTTTGGGCAGTTTCACCCATTCCTCTTTGCAGCACCTCTCAAGCTCTATCAGGTTGGATGGGAAGTGTCAGTACACAGCAATTTTCAGATCTCTCCAGAGATGTTCAATTGGAGTCAAGTCTGGGCTCTGGCTGGGCCACTCAAGGACATTCACAAAGTTGTTCTGAAGCCACTCCTTTGATATCTTGGCTGTGTGCTTAGGGTCATTGTCCTACTGAAAGATGAACCATCACCCCAGTCTGAGGTCAGGAGCACTCTTGAGGAGGCTTTCATCCAGGATGTCTCTGTACATTGCTGTATTCATCTTTTCCTCTATCCTGACTAGTCTTCCAGTTCCTGCCGCTGAAAAACATCCCCACAGCATGATGCTGCCACCACCATGGTTATGAGCAGTGCCTAGTTTCCTCCAAACATGATGCCTGGCCTTTCTCATGGCCTTAGAGTCCTTCGGGTGCCTTTTGGCAAACTTCAGGCGGGCTGCCATGTGCCTTTTACTAAGGAGTGGCTTCCGTCTGGCCACTCTACCATAGAGGCCTAATTGGTGGATTGCTGCAGAGATGGTTGTCCTTCTGGATGGTTCTACTGTCTACACAGAGGGACGCTGGAGTGCTGACAGAGTGACCATTGGGTTCTTGGTCACCTCCCTGACTAAGGCCCTTCTCCCCCAATCTCTCAATCTGGACGGCCGGCCAGCTCTAGGAAGAGTCCTGGTGGTTCCGAACTTCTTTCATTTACGGATGATGGAGGCCACTGTGCTCATTGGGACCTTAAAAGCAGCAGAAGTTTTTCAGTACCCTTCCCCAGATTTGTGCCTCGAGACAATCCTGTCTCTGAGGTCTACAGACAATTCCTTTGACTTCATGCTTGGTTTGTGCTCTGACGTGCACTGTCAACTGTGGGACCTTATATAGACAGGTGTGTGCCTTTTCAAGTCATGTCCAATAAACTGAACTTACCACAGGTGGACTCCAATTAAGCTGTAGAAACATCTCAAGGATCATCAGTGGAAACATGATGCACCTGAGCTCAATTTTGAGCTTCATGGCAAACGCTGTGAATACTTATGTATATGTGATTTCTTAGTTTTTTATTTTTAATAAATTTGCAAAAATCTAAAAAAAAAAAAAAAAAAAAAAAAGCCTTTTTTCATGTCATTATGAGGTGTTGTATGTCAAATTTTGAGGGAAAAAAATATTTAATCCATTTTGGAACAAGGCTGTGACATAACAAAAAATGTAGAAAAAGTGAAGCACCGATAATACTTTCCGGCTGCACTGTAAATAAAGGTGGATTGGATTGGATATTTAGATATATAATTGAAATGCTACTTGTCTAATATTTTTGCAAATTAAGTCATAAGCATAAAATAATAAGCTGTTGCTCATCAGTGAATGTTATCTGCCTAGGGATACACATAGGCCTTCTCATTAACCCCTTGCACTCCGGTCAATTTTCCTAAAAACGCCAAAAAATAATGTGCCCAAAGTAAATCAAAAGCTGTTCTTCAACCCTTTGCAGCGTCTTCATGGGGTTGGTCTAATTTAAAAGAAAACACTTTGAATTTTTTGACAAAACAGTCATAATCTCTCTAAGTGCTCCGGCCACTGAGTTACAGTCATCTAAACATAGTGAACTTGAAGAAAATAAATTTGGCCTGGGTGTTTTTTTGGATACAAATGCTTGCAAATAACACACAGCTTCATATCCGGGCTGGAAAATGCAACAGAAATGTAGAATCAAGTGTTATCCAGCTGAGGTCCAAATTTTGTAACAATACCACAAAAAATGAATATATTACACACCTTTTTCCTCAGGCTGTTCCCAGGCGTTTTGGAACTGTGCCAAATTGTGCCAAATGGCACAGTTTGGAAAAACGTCTGTAACTTTTGAATGCTTCAATGTAGAACATTCATTTTGGGCTCTAATGAAAGGTCATACTCAGAGCTGTGTCTGTGTGTGTGTGAGGGAGGGGGGTTGCCCCCCCCACTACAGAGGATGGACATCGGCCATCGCTACATGACGGATTAGCCTCATGTGGGATGTGGGACAGCAGCTCAGTCACCGCGCCCCCCCCCCCCTCGCTACAGAAGAATAGTCAGGAATAAAGAATAATTTAGCTTATAACACCTTACCTCTTCACAGCAGTGTCCTGGAGAACTTCTCTTCCTCACTGTCAGACGAACGCGACGCTGGTCTGCTCGTGGTTCTGGTCTCGCGACCCGATCAAAACATAATTCCATTATTGCGGTTTTGTGCTTCCATGATTGCGGTTTTGGGCGAACGATTTTTCAAAACAAATAACAGTAGTAATTAAAAAAAGACTGGCGAAGGCGTGTGTGTCACTCAGCCTTCGTCGTCAGCCTCCGTCGGTATGACCATGGAAGAAATCATAACGTCTACTCTGCTGGAACCAAAACAAAATAAGCACCGCCTGTGGCCGAACATGCGCGAATGGCACTCCCTGTCACACAGGTTGCATTTGTGGGTGGTCTCCGTGCTGCTGGGTCTGTGGGGTTCTTCCTGCGGGTCCTTTTTTGATCCGCTCCAGCAGTCAGTCTTCACCCAGCCTTAAAAAAAACAGCTCGCGAACTTCTCTGCTTCAATTGGCTCACTGCATTCACAGCCTTGGTAGGCGGGTCCTTCTGGCTAGGTTTTCAGTCATTGGTTCTTCAAGGTTTCAGAAACCCAATTCAAGGCTCTTATTGACATAATGTCGGCCCAGAAAACACGCACGCAGGCTCAGGTAGATTTGACAGCTTTATTGAACAGCAAGGTGGGTGTATGGATGCGTGTGTGAGAGATTAGTGTGTGATGCGGGTGGAGGATGCAAGCCAGGACAGAGCAGCACGTCGTGCGGCCAGACAACCCTATGGGAGAGAGGAGGAAAAGGGGTTAGCTAGGCAACCACACGGGAACGTGATCTAGAGCTGTGCTTACTTGCAGAGATGCGGTGGCTGGCGTTGGCAGGTCCCAAGCCTGGGAGACAACGTCCTGCTGTGCGTCCGGGCGAAGTGGCGAGGCAGAGGAGCGGCGGGACGATGAATGGTAAGTCCGCTGCCGGGTAATCCACCTGTGCACAGGGGAGGCTGATAGGAGATGATGAGAAGGCAATAATGACAGCTTACGTGTCCTTAGCGAAGATCAGCAGGCTTGATGAGGAGGAAGCTGCTGGGAGATTTCCATGTAGGGAGACAGATGGCTCCAGGCTGCAGCTCGGGGCAGGATGGAATAAATAGTGGCACACTAACGAGGAGCAGGTGTGCGCGCAGCTGAGGTGGCAGCCCGTGAGCCGCGGGTGATGACAGTACCCCCCCCCCCTACCAGCGCCTCCTGGCGCTGGCTTACCTGGGTGTGTCCAGTGAAACTCCGCGATGAGGTCTGGATCCAACACCCACGAAGAGCGCACCCAGGATCTCCACTCTGGCCCATAGCCCTCCCAATCCACCAGGTATTGCAGCCCACGACCGCGACGCTGGGAGTCCAGAATGGAAGTAACACCCCATGCCGGGTCACCGTCGATCATTCTAGGCGCGGGAGGAGACCTAGGAGGAGGGCAGAGTGAATTGGACACAACAGGCTTAAGCTTGGAGATGTGGAACGTGGGACACACACGGAGGGAGGGGGGGAGGGCCAAATGCACAGCCACTGGGTTGATGATTTTGGCGATCACGAAGGGGCCGAGGAATCTCGGGGCCAATTTCCTCTTTTCTCCCTTCAGGTTGATGTCTTGAGACAACAGCCACACCCGCTGACCCACCTGGTAGGCAGGAGCTGGTCTCCTGTGACGATTGGTGGTGGAGCTGTTGCGCGTCGCTGTGCGTAAAAGCGCGTCCTTTGTTTTGGCCCAAATCCTCCGACAACGCCTGATGTGCGCCTGGACGGAGAGAACGGCTAGCTCACCCTCCTGCTCAGGAAAAACAGGGGGGTTATACCCCAAGGACGCTTCAAAGGGTGACACACCAGTTGCCATGGACTGGGCTGAATTATGGGTGTACTCTATCCAGGTTAGGTAGGAGCTCCAGGATGAGGGATTGGAGGATGTTACGCAGCGCAGAGCGGCTTCCAACTCCTGGTTCGTGCGCTCGCACTGCCCGTTAGATTGGGGGTGGTGACCTGAGGAGAGACTCACCGTGGCCCCTAGGGCGCTGCAAAAACTCCTCCAGACCTGGGAGACAAACTGCGGACCCCTGTCCGAGACCACCTCCAGCGGGATACCATGCAGTCTGACGAAATGGTGGACCAGTAGATCGGCCGTCTCACGTGCTGAAGGGAGACCCTGAAGGGGCACAAAATGGGCGGCCTTGGAAAATCTGTCCACAATTGTCAGGACTGTGTCATAGGTGTTAGAGACTGGTAAACCAGTGACGAAGTCAAGGGCGATGTGCAACCAGGGCCTGCCAGGGATCGGCAGGGGCTGGAGTAGGCCCGCAGGTGGAGAGTTCTGGTTCTTGCCGGTTGCGCACTGGGGACAGGCCCGGACATAGTTGGTAATGTCTTTATGGAGGCCTGGCCACCAAAACTAGCGCTGCAGACAACTCACCAGGCGGGTAATGCCGGGGTGACAAGTGAGTCTGGAGGTGTGGGCCCAATGGATCACCTCACCCCGAACTGCAGATGGAACAAAGAGTCTCCCCTCCGGCCCCCCGCCAGGATCTGGTTCCGTCTTCTGAGCATCCAGGATCTTGTCCTTAATGGGCCAGGCGATCACTCCTAAGACACACGACTTGGGCAGGATGGTATGACCGGATTCTTCTGGACCCTCGGGGGCAAACTGTCTGGAGAGGGCGTCGGGCAGCCCATTCTTCGAGCCTGGATGGTACGTGATGGTGAAGTTGAATCGAGCAAAAAATAGAGACCAGCGCGCCTGGTGGGCATTCACACACCTCGCTGACCTCAGGTACTCGAGATTTTTGTGGTCCGTCCAGACCACAAAGGGTTGGGCTGCCCCCTCCAACCAGTGACGCCATTCCTCTAGTGCAAGCTTGACAGCGAGAAGCTCCCTGTCGCCGACGTCATAATTATGCTCCGCCGCCGTCAGCCGTCGAGAGAAGAAGGCACAGGGGCGCTTGACTCCATCCACCGGCGAGCGCTGAGAAAGCACCGCCCCTACCCCCGTGTCAGATGCGTCAACCTCCAGTAAGCACTGAAGTGCAGGATCGACCTGGGTCAGGACCCGGGAGGACGAGAATTCCACCTGGAGGGTCTTGAAGGCGGTGGCCGCTTCCTCGGACCACTGGAAAGACACCTTCGATGATGTGAGGCGGGTCAGGGGGGAGACGATGGTGCCGAAATTAGGGATAAAGCGCCGGTAGAAGTTTGCGAAGCCAATAAACTGCTGCACCTGCTTCCTGGACGTGGGCGTGGGCCACTCGACCACCGCTTTAACCTTCGCGGGGTCGGGGAGGATCTGGTTGTGCGAAATGACGAACCCCAGGAAGGAGGTGGTACGGGCATAAAACTCGCATTTCTCGGCTTTAATAAACAGCCGGTTCTCCAGCAGCCGTTGCAGGACCCGCCTCACATGGACCTGGTGTTCATCTCGTGCCTTGGAGAAGATGAGTATGTCATCCAGATATACAAAGACAAACACTCCCAGAAAGTCCCGGAGGATGTCGTTGATTAGACGTTGGAAGACAGCAGGTGCGTTGGTGAGCCCAAATGGCATCACGAGATACTCGAAGTGGCCGCTGGGCGTCCTAAAGGCCGTCTTCCACTCGTCTCCCTCCCAGATCCTAACGACATGGTAAGCGCTGCGGAGGTCAAGCTTGGTGAACCAGGTCGCCCCCTGGAGGGAGTGGAAGGCAGTGTCCATAAGGGGCAGTGTGTAACGGTCCTTGATGGTGATGTCGTTCAGGGCTCTGAAATCAATACAGGGGCGAAGGGACCCATCCTTCTTTGCCACAAAGAAGAATCCCGCGCCAAGTGGGGATGAAGAGGGGCGGATGATTCCAGCACTGAGTGACTCCTTTATGTACGTGTCCATTGCTTCTTGCTCGGGTGCAGAGAGGCTTACTGAATGCCGCCCCTAAGTCGTGGAATTCCTGCGGCACCAGGGTCAGGTCCGGAGGTTCGGAGACGGGCTTTGATGGAGGGGAGGACGGTGCGCAGGGCGCCGACTGGAGACAGGTGCCCAAGCAGAAGGTGCTCCAGGACAGGACGCTGCTGGTCCTCCAATCCAGGACAGGGTTATGCAGCCGCAGCCAGGGGTATCCCAGGATGACACGGTCCGACAAAGAGGGCAGGACATAGAAGGACAGATCCTCCCGGTGGTTGCCGGAGACTATGATGGGGACTGGCTTCGTGCGATGTGTAACAGTTCCCAGGGGAGAACGGGAGAGAGTGACCAAGTTAAGGGGGTTAGGCAGTGGTTGACATGGTATGCCCAAACGGGTTGCCAGGCTTTTAGAAATGAAGCTCTGCTCTGCCCCGGAATCCACCAGTGCGTGAATGGAGTGCCCAGTGGAGTTGTGGCAGAACCGTAAGGGCAGTGTGCAAGAGGATAGGGAGTTAGACCGGTTAGAGTCTGCGAGGCCCCCTATTGTGACTCGCGGTCCTCCCCGTTTGGCTTAACTGGGCACAGCTACACGGGATGCTGGTCATCTCCGCAATACATGCAGAGACCCCGTTCCCGCCGGCGTTGTCTCTCCGCTAGAGGGAGCCTAGTGCGCCAGATAGCCATGGCCTCTGGTTCATCGGCGGACTCCGGAGCCGGTAACGCCAGGGGGCGAGACTGAGCTGGGCGGAGGGAAGCTCCGCGCGAGCGGCTGGCAGACTTCTGCTCCACAGCCCGCTCACGCAGCCTGTTGTCCAGGCTAATCATGAGTGAGATTAGCTCAGAAAGGCGCCCTGGGAGGTCCCGGCCAGCTAGCTCATCCCTCAGACAAGAGTTGAGGCTTCGGAGAAAGACACTGCAGAGAGATGCCTCTCCCCAGCCCACCTCCTCCGCTGGCACCCGGAAGTCGACCGCGTATTCCGCCGCTGACCGGCCTCCCTGTTGGAGACCAAGGAGCCGGTCAGCGAGGACGCTGTCGAGACGGGAATGGTCAAAAACCTCTAGAAAGTCCCGCACGAACCGGTCATATGAGAGGCTTGCGTAACTGGGCTTCGTCATTATGGCATAAGCCTAAGTTAACGCTCACCCCTCGAGAAGATTGGCCATGTAACCGATTCGGCTGTGGTCTGAGGGGAAATCCCCGGGGACGCGCAGAAACACTGACTCACACTGTAGAATAAACCCCTTCGCTCCACCGAGTTTCCCGCTGAAGCGAGCGGGGGTTGGAATGGGTGTGAGACGGGTTGGCGCCCCCGAGCCAGGCTGGCCGGCCGAGGAGACAGCCGGAGCCGCGGCACCAGAAGGACCCGGAGGGAAGGACCGTGGAGGATCCAGGCGGTCTAACCGGTCAGTAATTTGTGTCAATTGATTGAGTATCACCTGCTGTTGGTGAGCTATCATATCCACCCGAGCCTCAAGGGTGGAAAAACGGCGTGCGAGCCCGCTGTCCGCCGGGCCGCTTTGCTGGAGCCGTACTGACATAATGTCGGCCCAGGAAACACGCACGCAGGCTCAGGTAGATTTGACAGCTTTATTGAACAGCAAGGTGGGTGTATGGATGTGTGTGTGAGAGATTAGTGTGTGATGCGGGTGGAGGATGCAAGCCAGGACAGAGCAGCACGTCGTGCGGCCAGACAACCCTATGGGAGAGAGGAGGAAAAGGGGTTAGCTAGGCAACCACATGGGAACGTGATCTAGAGCTGTGCTTACTTGCAGAGATGCGGTGGCTGGCGTTGGCAGGTCCCAAGCCTGGGAGACAATGTCCTGCTGTGCGTCCGGGCGAAGCGGCGAGGCAGAGGAGCGGCGGGACGATGAATGGTAAGTCCGCCGCCGGGTAATCCACCTGTGCACAGGGGAGGCTGATAGGAGATGATGAGAAGGCAATAATGACAGCTTACGTGTTCTTAGCGAAGATCAGCAGGCCTGATGAGGAGGAAGCTACTGGGAGATTTCCATGTAGGGAGACAGACGGCTCCAGGCTGCAGCTCAGGGCAGGATGGAATAAATAGTGGCACACTAACAAGGAGCAGGTGTGCGCGCAGCTGAGGTGGCAGCCCGTGAGCCGCAGGTGATGACACTTATTAGTTGAATGAGAGGTCAATCAGATGAACTAATCTGTTCGCGGCTGTGTCTGCAGCTTTTATTTTCAGTGCGCGCTTGGACGCCATCACCACCTACATCACCATCTACATCATGCGTCCTAGAGCGCACGAGAGCGCCCTCGTGCGCTCTAGGACGCAGGGACGTGCCCACCCGTGGTACACCGGAGTGCAAGAGGTTAACCAACACTGCCAGAAACTGGCCACTCTTATTACAGGGCACACACCACATACTACACAGACAGACCAAAAACATTAACTCCTGGGTAGATCTAATAGCTATATTGTGTATTCAAAAATGGTAGTTTGTACTCAAAAATCTAAAAAATGTAAAGATTAACTTGCATTACAGTTATGACAGTTTGACACTAAAGAGTCCAGGAGCATATAAAGGGCCTATATCATGCTATTTTAAGCCTTTAAGAGTAAACTATATGCATGTACTGTATGTGATAGTATATTACCTTTGGTACACTGGGGAATGAATTTCTTATGAAATATGAGTTATTTTCGCGAGCCCGGAAGTAAGATGCCTCGATCTCTGAGGCTCTGCCTCTCCTTCTTGTGGCTGCCGCCCATTTCATGACGTAACCCCTGAGCCGGCTGCTGCAGCGTGTCGCTGGGTTCCGCCCACGAAAACAACATCTACAGTAAACTTTAGAAAAGATGGATGAGCATGTTGAACTCTTTAGCCTCCTGTTATTATTTTAGCCTATAATATTATTCTTATGTAGTGTATTGTTAATCACGTTTAATATTATGATTTTAGCCTCTGCATTCTGGTCTATTTTGACCATTTCTTACGAGTAGGCTCTTCTTTAGGAAGGCTGGACAAACTCCTAAATCCCTCACAGCCAAAAACACATTTACGCCACTTAGAAGACATTGTCTTACATAAAAAAGCAAACAGTTGTTATCACTGAGCAGATTAGGTGCGAGAGGAACTCTTTCTTCTCATCGTCAATGCTAAAGTGAAAGAGTTTTGCCGATCACCGCTCCGTTTGCTGCGCGGAGAAAGTGGGTGTGTGCGTTAGCCTGGGGGCGGTGCTGGCAGCACAGGCACTTCCTGGAGTGGGCGGCTCACCCACGTTCATACGTGTGAATGTGGGGACCCAGTCATTATCAGGGACAGGACGGAGCAGCAGCTCAGAGAGCAGGGTTGAGGAGGAATACTCGGAGATGCGTGAATGGAGCAAAATACCACTTTGGGGGTGTTTTTGGTAAGGAATTAACATTATAACATGCTTAAAAGCTCAAAAAAGTCGATTTTGCATGATATAGGCCCTATAAGGGTTTGAAAACCAGAGTCCTTCAAGAGGAATTTTAATATTTTGAGAGGAAAACCAAAGAACTAAATGGCTGTATTGGTGAGTGACTTCACCAAATTCAACAATTACTAAACATCAGAAAAAGCAATGACCATTTAGACTGCGTTTCAGTCGGGCTGGATTACTTAGGTTGTGTTCACTTATACAGTAGTTTGTGTTTCCATAGAGCAGGCATTGGTGATCTTGACTGCAATATTCTATCCAGATCTTCACCATGTTTCTAGATCATAGTCTTCTCTGCAATGAGCTTCACACTCCATTGAGTTTTTCCTGACAGATGCAGCAGTAAAATCCTATTGCTCCACCTGCATAAAATGCACTCAGGCATAAAAACAGGCTCCATGTCCTTGTGGGCTGTGATTTGTTCAACATGCATAAATACAATGATTCACCATGATACCATGAACTTACTAGATCTCTACTGATCAGTCTCTTTCACATCAGTTTCCTCCATAAGAAAATGTGATGGACCCCAACAGCTGAGGGGGCCCCCAAGCTACAAGGTGAATCTCAGTATCATAGCATTAAGTGCTTTAGTCATTGACTTAGTATTCCTAAAATTAGGCTATTATTCACCTCTCACTAGGGACAACTTTCATCTCAGAAAGTGGTACAAATATGGGCAGGGGGTCTCTCCCCTCCATAGCATTTGCGTTGATGGTGACAAAGATGAAGATTACAAATATTCAAACAGAAACAGCTTTGACATGTGCACAGTGGTAACACACAGCAGACATGCTTATTTTCTAACATTTTAACCATTTAACATTTAACCATCAGCCTTTGCAGTTGTGTTCACTCAAAAGACTAAAATATTTCTGTCATGGATGGCCCTCGCGAGCCATCATAAGATGTCACAAATCACCAGTGAGTTTGCACAGTTTATTACAGAACAGAAAAGGACACAAAATAACGAGCCATGGGGGGCTAAAACACACTACAACGAAATACAGTCAAAGACAAGGGGAAATGGATACATAAGGTGACACACTTACGAATATAGATGAAGGACTGTCTACGTCTGAGCAGCGGGATGCTCAATAACGTCTGACCATGGAAATGTTTTTGACGAGAGGGCAGCGCCTTTTCGTTCTCAGCTGCCCTCTTAAGTGGAGGGCAGCTGATGAGGCGAAATGCGGCTCAGCTGTCAAGTCTGACAGCCGGAAGCCCCTCCGAGCGCTGTCACAATAAAGGCTCGGGGAGCCAAAAGGGGCACACAGCCGTCAAATGGGCGAAGACAGTGCATGGCTTGAGCGCGGAGGGGATCGGCGCTTGAACCATGACAGTACTTCCCACACCCCCCCAGGGTGGGCGGATGGGGGAAGAGGCCTGGAGGGCGAGAACCAGCAAGAGAGAGAAAAAAAAAAAAAAACACCATGACAACAACGATGACCGGGAACCAATGAGGTAATTACAGAGTACGGTTAACAAGAAAAACACAATACTCCATAGTACACAAATGATACTTAGAACACGGCAAGAGAAAAAAAAAACCAACCATGACGGTGACAGGGAACAAATGAGGCAATTACAGAGTATGGTTAAAAGAAAAACACAATACTCCATGACGCACAAATGATGCATTGAACAGGGCACAAATGAGGCAATTACTGAGTATCGTTAACAGAAAAACACAAAACTCCATAACGCACAGAAAATACACAGAGCAGGGCAAAAAAGATGCAAATGATAGTCGAGACCTAGAACCGAAAACACAGGCCTATACAACATAACGTGACAGATGCAAATCATCCCTCAGACAGGGGAGGGGAGAAGGAAAAAAAATACACACTACACAGCGCTACATACACAGATTGACACAGGGGAAAAAACAATGCACCTGAGTGACCTTAATACTACATGAAAATAAGTGACACCCAGGGATGACTGCAGGCAGAGTCCAATAACGCCGGAACTGTTCTGGTGGTTTCCCTGCGTCCAACGTCCAGCTGGAGAACTGGGGAAAAAGGAAACATTCAGGCGGCCTACCCCAGTCCCAGGCCCGGAAAGTCAGAGCCTCCGGCGGCCGAACCAGGTCGCCCAGTAGAAAGCACAGTACGTCGGGTGGCTGACCCAGGACGCTGAGCCAGCGAAGAAGCTCATCAGGTGGCCGACCCGCATCCCTCAGCCACCAGGACCGTGGGGAAACAATTGGAAACGGCCTCCCTGGCGAGGAGAAAGACGAGGGAGAGCCGGGCCGAACGTAAAGAACCCCAATGGCCCCCGGTGGCGACGAGCTGGGATGGTGATGACGATGATGACGATGAGCCAGTACAATGTCAGGCGGCAGAGGGTCTGCAGCTCCTTCACCGACCTTGAACCACACCGGTGCTGCACCCACGTCGGACCCCAATTGGGTCTCTGCTGCACCCGCGATGGACCCCGATTGGGTCACGGCTGCACCTGCGATGGACCCCCACTGGGTTGGCACAGCACCAGTAACGACCTCCAACCCCGAACCCGGAACCTCCAGTACAGCGACCGGGATTGGCTCCGCACCGGTGACCCTGGAAGAAGGCTCAGGAGAAGGGAAAGAACCGGGATCAGAATCACCGGTAGTGACAGAGCCCAGCAAGACGAGCTTGGGTGCAGCGGACGGCTGCCCCTGGCTCGTCTCCCCGAGAGACAGGCAAAAATGCTCTAAAATGGAAAGAAGGAAAACAAGGTAGAGCACTTGCCTGCACTCAAGTTCTGTCGCCGTCCAGGACTTCGATGATCTGGGCTCAGGACGAAGAAGGCCGTCATCTGGCTCCCACTCAGCTACGGCGGGCTCCGCAGCCGGCATGATGGTCTCCACAGCCTGAGGACCCTCCGGCACTGACGTCCACACCGACAACCCGCACGGTGTGGTGGCAGGGGACCCTCGACCTGATGGATCGAACCACTCGTCTGTGGAGACCCGGGGACACTTCGTCGAAGGCGCAGGTTCCACACTGCCATCCACTGTCCTCCTCTGCCCATGACGTGGCTGCGGGGCTGGAACCAGGCTCTCCAGAACCGCAGGCCCCCTCCTCATCCAGCGACGTAGGCCTGGCGTCATGGACCGCTCAGCAGAGGGAGACAAAGAGGCAGCAGGCTTAATGGCAGAAGCTACAGCAGGTGGTGGGAGCTCGGGGGACTGCAAACCCCGAACTCCACCCCCAGGAGTCAGACAAGGCAAATCACAACTACGGGGAGAAACATGAACTTGCACTTGCCTGTTTCCCGGAGGATGGATGGTGCTTGCTGTAGCGGACATTGTCCCTCCCTTTCCCCGCTGGATTGTGATGGCAGGCCCCTCGGGAAGACGAGGAGGATCCGCTCGTGGGCAATTGCTGACAGGCCGCGCTGAAGCACGACTCGCAGCACTCGCAGCAGCCGGTGATGACGTTGAGGAGGAGGGGGTGACAGTCGAGGCGGTCCGGGCACGAGAGGTTGACGGAACAGCTGAGACAGATGACCTGGGGGAAGCGACTGTGGGGCTTCCCTCCTGTCGTGACGTAGGGGATGCCGCTGACTGGGAGGCTGGGTTCCTGCAACAACCCTGAGCTGGATCCGTACGGGATTCTCGTTGAGGTCTCCTGTTGGTATGATGACGATCACCGGCAGAGGGCGAGGCAAAGGAGAAGTTCAGGCTTCTTCGGGAATCACCCCTGAGTGGTGCTACCTCCTGGCCTGGAGCGGGGACAGGAACAGGATTCCGGAGTGAGGAGCGAGTATGCGTCCTCTTCGGTTTCCTGCCGGAGTTTCCCTCCAGCCCAGGGAGTATCTCCCGCTGCGATGTCCGCCTTCCTCGCAACGACTTCGAGGTGGTCGGAGTAGCGAGGAAGGCGATTAAGGATGTCCTCAGCGAGGTCCAGGTGCCGGCGTACGTTGCTGGGAGAGTCGTAGAAGGTAGCGGTGACGAGTGTTCCATCTACGTAGTCTAAGGCCTCCGCCAGCTTGTAGCCCAGGCTCCGAACGCAGCACCTGAATGAAGACATAACCTCCCAGCGCACGGGCACCCAGACAGGGAAAAACAAGTCCAATTAGGCAAAACTCACGGCTACAGGCATCTCAGTCTGGCGGCAGTCTACTGTCATGGATGGCCCTCGCAAGCCATCATAAGACACCACAAATCGCCAGTGAGTTTGCACAGTTTATTACAGAACAGAAAAGGACACAAAATAACAAGCCGTGGGGGGCTAAAACACACTACAATGAAATACAGTCAAAGACAAGGGGAAATGGATACATAAGGTGACACACTTACGAATATAGATGAAGGATTGTCTATACGTCTGAGCAGCGGGATGCTCAATAACGTCTGACCATGGAAAGGTTTTTGATGAGACTGCCGCTCCTTTTTGTTCTCAGCTGCCCTCTTAAGTGGAGGGGAGCTGATGAGGCAAAATGCGGCTCAGCTGTCAAGTCTGACAGCCGGAAGCCCCTCCGAGCACTGTCACAATAAAGGCTCGGGGAGCCAAAAGGGGCACATAGCCGTCAAATGGGCGAAGATAGTGCATGGCTCGAGCGCGGACGGGATCGGCGCTCGAACCATGACAATTTCTGAGAGAATTAAAAGTGAATGTCTTTATTTGTGACAGCTAAGCAACTTATATATTTAGTGAAGTTCTTAAAATTTTTATGTAAACTCTAAAGAAAACTAAACTGCAGTGAAGGTAATTTGCTTATGTGCACAGAGCTTTGGTGAAGTGTTTCCAGTGTAACATGAGCCAGCAAGGTCGTTTTCTTCTTTATGCCTTTTGCTGTTGTGGTAGAAATTTATTTTTCACATGTTCATCCTGGTGGAAATTTACTGCTTATACACTAATCTGTTGTGTAATTTAGGTGATGTGCAGTTATGTTTAAATGTCTTTCCTCTTCTGTACAATTGCCGCTAATACATGCCCTGAGTGCGACTATGGTCAGTTGAAGGCTACTGCCAGAATGTTCTAGTACTTCCTCGCAGCTTCTATGTTTCCATATAAGGTAATGTGGGAGGGACTCTGGGGGAGCCTTTAAAACTAGATGCCTCCTTTGTTTGAGCAGAGCAGTGCAGAAACCTCAGGCTGGTTTCCTTCACTTCTCTCCTGCCGACAGTAATAAAGGGAATTCAACATGGCAGATTTGTCTGATTATTTTCTCCAGGACCTTATAAGCGGGCTAGGAAATATTCGGTTACATTTCTTGGTGTCAGGAAGTGGGATAGTTCGCCAATCTTTGCCCGTCAATGCAGGCTGATCACCCCGAACGGAGTTCAGCTGTTTCCGCCAAGGAGTTCGGCTCTTTCCGCCTAGTTGGCGACGGGAGTGCGGAGGCGGCGAAGGGGTGTCACACTATCCGGAAGAATCCATTTTACAAGCCTCCTAAAGTTAAAGTAAGTAAAATTTATTGCGCCTTTTATATAAATTGTATTGGTAAATTGTCAGTTATGTAGTTCACCTCACTGGACCAATACCTGTGGACAAATTCTGGAGTCTGGCGAGTCGATCTCATGGCAGGACTAAATTAAAGGCAGTGTACAGTACCTGTTTTAAAGGGGTTTGGGGACATAGCTAAATTGAAGGCAGTGTACAGTACCTATTATAAATAGGTTTGTGGTCATAGCCAAAAGTAGACGTGTACAGTACCTGTTAGAAGCAGGTTTGGGGACATAGTCTCAATTCACAGTGAGATGCGTTGGCACGCCTGGGGATGCCTGGGGTGATCAGTGGTCAAGATAAGGACGCGCTAGCATGCACTTAAGACGTTTATGATGACTAATGGTTGTATTGGTCAGTAATGGGGTCTTGCAAGTCAAGACCTAAACGGTGTACGTCCGGCATGAGGTGAAATTCAAGACTAACAATTATGCTCCTGAGAGTATGGATTTATTGAAAAATAGATCTGCTAAGGTGAATTTCCTCCCGGGGGGGGGGGGGGGTCCTTCTCACTTGAAACAATAAGGCATAAGCTATGTGTGGTTTGGTCAAACTTATAATTTTTAAAACAACGGTGGTGCGGTGCAGGGTGTGACTCCCACTGCCATTGTCTCTGTGTGCTTCTGTGAAGCATGAGGGGGAGGGGGGAATTCAACCACTCTTCCCCTGCTCTCTGGGCAGTACAGTGTGTGTGTGTGTGTGTGTGTGTGTGTGTGTGTGTGTGTGTGTGTGTGTGTGTGTGTGTGTGTGCGCGTGTGTGCGTGTGCATGCTGATAGTGAGAGGGAGGAGGGAACGCCCCCACCTCACTCTGCTACCATTGTGTAAACTAGTCATCAATGAATAAAGTTTTAAGGAGATTTAAGCTCTCCCACTTTTGAAAAACAAGGCATGCTTCGTTGTCACGAGGACGAAAATGCCCACATCCATGCGTCATTAAACGGCTTTACACTGCGCATGTGTAGGATCAGCCGAGCGACGCCATCTTATGTCCACTTAAAGCAAGTGTTCTATAGCCGCCATCTTAGAGTAGAGACCATGGGCCCTTAAGGCCCTTTTCCACTAGCCTCACTTGGCCCTACACCGCACCACTCAGCCCGCTTTAGGCGCTTTTCCATTAGCCCCAGCACCGGTTAAGCAGGTACTTTTTTCGTACCTGATCGAGGGCAGGGTCTAACCGGGCCGAGTAGGGCTGAGTAGGGCTGTGATATGACTTTAAGAGACTGGTCGCCGCTGATTGGTCAGGTTGTAACGTCATGAAAGCGACTTTTTCTGCTGAATTTACTCCAAGACCGCCATTTGTAATTGTTCAGCAGTGAACACAGTGCGCCCCTTTAATACGGTATATTATATTAATATACTGTATAATATACTTATATAATAATATACTCCTAATATTATATATTGGGAGGTGCGCAATTTTCTTTCTATATTAGGCGACGATCGCATCCAGCGCGAGTTGGACGGATCTACTCGAAATGCAGGTGTCCGAGCAGATGGCTTCCCAAGGGCACATCCGTACTGCCAAACAGTGTCAGGAGAAGCTGAAGAAGCTGAAAAGCAATTACCGAGCAGTGAAGGACCACAATGCTCGAAGTTCAGCGGATGGAAGGAGTGGAAGTGGTTCGCTGAGAGACATTGGGCTCCACACGGTCACGGTCACGGTCACGGTCACGGCCCTTGGAAACAGTGGATGGCGAGTGTTTATTTGATATTGCGCATCTGTTCGCCACTTGATTCTTTCTGTGCCAAGCTCACTGTTTTTAAGAAATAGGAAGGTTGTTAGATTGTGGGTAATGGTTGTTACTGAGGCTCGCGTATTGTTTTGCAGCCAACTGCAGATTCACGCTTGCTTTGTGTTAAGTATTAGCGCGAACAAAACGCTGAATTACGCTTATTGTATTCCGGTTAAAAACTTGAGAGTGTTGTGTACATGTTGCACTTTGGTGTTAAGTTTTAAATTGCGTGCATTTTCTTTCTAGAATCGCATTTCATATCACAGGGGTCCACCTCAGTGGAGATGACTGACACAGCGGACTCTCCTGGCGCTGCGTCTGCGTGTGCGTCTGGCTGAGCGCCAGCTGATCAGCTCCACATCACCAGCTCCATCTGGATCACGTTCAAGTGCCGGTAAGGCACAATAACCACAATTTTTTTTTTTGGTTGAAACAGGTCCAGCAGCGGAAACCAGGGTCGAAAATCCATCCATCCATCCATCTTCTACCGCTTAATCCTTTACAGGTCGCGGGGGGGCTGGAGCCTAACAAGTTATGTACCAAATTGATTAATGCAATTTCCTGTAGCTGCATATTAATTAATTGAAAATGTCTTTTTAAATGTACAAAAAGGTTATTCTTTGGTCTTCACTTATTGGTGTTCCACAACCATTTTTAGGTGTGGTGATTGAAGTGCTGTTGTAACTCCTGTTTTAGACAAACAAAGTGCATGAACTGCATGCTTCATTGAAATGCTTCGCGTCAGCTGACTGTATTAACCCATTCAGATTTCTGCGGCCACACTACAAGCAACTAGTTTAAACATTACCCATCCATCCATCCATATTCTTAATCTTAATCCTTTTTAGTTTTGCAAGGGGGCTGCAGCCGAAGACAGCACCCTGCGTGTTGCAAAATCTGCTCTACTGAGGGGCAGCAACATGACAGTTCAGCTTATATACAGCAATGAAGCATAATATAATAGTGACATTCCACCGCAGACTTTCACCTGTGTACTTCCATAATATATGTAGTGATCCAGCTTTAACGACCATGCCTTTCTGTCTTTCCATCTAGGCAAGACGAAAACAGACAACTCCATCGCTGATCTTACATTAGCGATGGTCAACATGCATGACGAAGAGATGCGGCTCTTGGAACGGCAACATGACCAGCGGCAAGAATCAGGAGTACATGCAGCATTTGCGACAGGTGGCCGCAGATGTGCGGGTAGATGTGCGGGCAGATGCGCGTGAAGCCCTGGAACAGGACGCTGCGTTATGAAGGGAAGAGCTCGCAGAGATGTCATCGCCCAGTCTGTTTTTTTGTTTGTAAATTTTGCTTCGGGAATAAAATTGTATTGTTTGCATCAAAAGTCTGGTTTATCTGTTATGACACCGTATGAGAAAAGCCAATAATTACATACACATTCCATTCTCTGTTCACTCCACATGCTGCTGTTCATCAGGTCAGGTGTATAGCCTTCTAATGGTAATTTAATTTTTAACAACACAACGAAACGTAATGTCTTGGTAGGTTTTTTTTTGTTTTTTTTTAAACATTTGCAATGCGGAATCCATTTCTCTTGAACGGGTACATTTTTTAGGTTATAAGCAGTTGTACAGGTGTGCTTGAACTTGTAGACACTGATAAAGGTAAGTACATGTAAGTTGAATGTTGCATCGCCAGTCCAAATTTAATAAATTAAGAAGGAATCTAGCAAAAATTTGGCACTAATAACAGTAGACAGATCGGACAAGGATACACAACTGTGTTTTTGTTGCACACAACTGTTGTTACCAACAAGTGCAAAATTTATATTCCTTTTTCCCAAAAATTAAAAATCAATTTGTAAGTAAAAGTGGGAGACCTTTACATGGGAAAATATGACATGTATCAGCACATGATTTATAGTTCAATTTGCATTTCCACCTAAGCAAAAGTGGCTTGTCGAGCTGGATTTTTGTGAAGATGGCCTGTGCGGTGTTTCTGCATGTAATTACATACCTGTCAAGTGATATGGTTTCGCCGTATTTTAATACGGGGAAAATGCAATTTTAGCAAATACGGGCGTATTGCCATTTCTGTACGCCAAAGAGAAAAATATACGGGAAAAAAAATTGAGAGTGTGGGGAGGAACACATCGTGTGTGACCCCCACAGCGTACGGGCAGGCAGAGCGCTCAGCATGAGCAATTATCACAACAGTGAGAAGTGTGGACTCATCATTAGGCTGATGGCTTCGCACCTTCTTAACAGATAAGCGTTATGAACAAGAGGACAGGTAGATGGACCATGCACAACATTTTATTTACAAAAAACATTTTTGAAATATGTATGCACATAAATGTGGACAAAATAGACAAGTATTGCATCACGTATTATATTGTAAGGTGCAGCTTGACATGGTGACGTCCCACCGGGACGTTTGAACTCACGCCTCCCGCTCCGGAGTCCCACACTCTACCTGTGTCACCAATAGGGTCAACCCACTTGTCAAGCCAAGTAGGGTGCTTATATTGAGTTCGCTACAATATCACCACCCTGCTCCTCTGCTCTCTGTGCCGCTGCCACCACTGGTTCATCTACTGCATCATCCAATGTAGTGTCAAACGTCTCTCCATGACTCTCACACAGATTGTGCAGAGCACAACAAATCAGCACCATAGATTTAACCAGTTTCATGTCACAGTCATTCCTCCTTCCTGCTCTCCTCGTCATCAGCCATGTTTGTTGTGGAGGATTCAGTCGCGTGTGTTTCACGTCACGAGGGTGTGGCGCCGCCTGCTGTTCAACAAATCCCACCCACAGCAGGTGTGCCAGCAGGTGCGCCAGCAGTAGTTGAAAAGCAACTGAGGCCGAACCAAACCGAAGTGAGTAGAGCCGGGTTTTCAAACCGGGGCTGAGTGGGGCTAGTGGAAAAGGGCCTTCAGTAACGTCACTGGGTTTCCTCTTCCAGGAGTGCAGATGAAAACTGCCTCCATCTTGTGGTCAAACATAGGGACTGCATCTTTAATTTAAACTTTTCTTTTTTTTTTGTAACTTCGTTTTTTTATTCATTTTTCATCATACATATTACATTCAGAACACAGTCTCTATATATTTAAAAAAGGCACTAAACATACAGTCAAAAAAAAAGAAAGGGGGGAAACAAATGTTGGAGCATCAAGTTTTTAGTTTCCATCTCTAAATTCTTCTGTTTTTTTCAGTGTCTTTGGTTATTCTTTCAACTTCTGTCTCGTTGTTGCGCTTTGTAGTGTGTCCATTTCCACCATTTTTTTCATATTGCTTTTCTTGCATTCTCTGTCGATATGTAAGTTTTTCCATTGGACGTATATTCTCAACGATACCTGTCCATTGTTCTTGGTCAGGAAGAACTTCTGATCGCCATTTTCTTGTGATTGTTTTTTTACATGCAATCAGCATGATTTTAACTAGATATCTGTCCTCAGCCCGTATTACACTGTCCTTTTTAAGATCACATAAATGCATCAAGTTACAGTTCATTGGTATATTATATCCTAATATCCTCTGTATTGTCACATGAATAGATTTCCAGAATGATGAGATTGTGCTGCATTTCCAAAACATATGTGAGTGGTCTGCATTTTGAGCCCCACAGCCCCTCCAACACATAGATTTGGTATTTGTATATTTTCTTTGGATCAGTGGTGTAATGAAATAGCGAATCAGGTTTTTCCATCCAAATTCCCTCCATGTCCTTGAACTTGTTGATGTGTGTTGTGTTTTCCATATTTCTTGCCAGTTTTCTTCTGTTATGTTTAAATTTAGCTCTTTCTCCCATTTCTTCTTTATATAGTTACTTGAATGTTTGTTTGCCATAAGTTTTTGATATTGTTTTGAAATAATTCTTATTTTATTTCCTGCATATGAGCTTAAAATGAATTGTATAATCTCACTCACATCTGTGTGGAGGTTATGCCTAATCCTTCTCATATAATAATCTCTCATCTGCAGATATCTGAAGAATTCAGATTTTTCAAGTTTAAATTTTCTTCTCATGTCTACAAAACTCTCAAAATCTTTTTTTTCCCCCATAATGCTCCATGCTGCGATTCCCTTGTTCACCAGATTTTTGTATCCCCTCTCTTGCTTTGCTGGTTCAAACTGACTGTCAAATGCTACCCATTTCAGTAGTTTTATGTCCTCTTTTATATCATACTTTTGTACTATTTTATACCACAGTTCCAAAGTAAATTTAGTGATTGGTGTGGGGAGCCTTGAATAACGAAACTGAATTGCATTTAATTCAAGTTTATTTCAAGCAATCATTCCCACAGTCTGCTCTCATTCTTGAGCAGCGAACAAAGAGGAGGAAACACACCAAAGTCCTCACCTTTTAACATTCTCACATAAAGGAATCTCCCTCGCAGGGGAGGTCACACATCTCCATCATAATCCCTTTATTCACATTCATCATCCCTTTATTTACATTACTCCCCCCTCTCTCCTCTCGAGCCTCAGAGGTCAGGAAGTCTTCTGTCCACACCTATGTCTTCTCTCGCTGTCCTCCGCAGGGGGCTCAGACTCTGCGTCGCAGGGGTCTCAGACTCTGCGGCTCCTTCATCGTGAGGTTAAATCACATATGCATATGTCCAACATATACATGCACAACTAGTTAAATCACATATGCATATGTCCAACATGTACATGCACAACTACACAGCCATAATTGGGTCTATTTGTTTAATTTGTTTATATGCATCTTTATCTCCCATTATGCTTTGCACTGGGAGTCCCTCAATTTCCCTTTCCATTTCTTTCCATTTTGCCTCATATCCTCTGTCACATCAACATATAATATGTCTTATTTGTGCTGAGTAGTAATATTCTTTTAGACTCGGTAGACCCATGTCGCCTTTCTCTTTTGGTAACTGGAGAGTTTTATATTTCACTCTTGGCTTTTTACCTCCCCAAACAAATCTTGATATCATCCTGTCCCACTTTGAGAAGTGAGCACCAGGAATCTCTGTTGGCAGAGCTTGGAAGAGGTAAAGCAGCCTAGGTTGTATGCTGATTTTGACTGTCTCAATTTTTGAATTCAGATCAATGTTTAAGATTGACCACCTATCAATAGTGGAATGTCAGTATTTGTGTTTTTGATATGTTTATCTTGTATCCTGATAATTTTCCAAAAATTTCTATCAAATCCATCATTTCCATTATTGATGCATCCGGTTGTTCAAGATAAACTATAATATCCTCTGCAAACAGCCCAATCTTGTGTTCTGCTCCCTTTATTGTTACACCTTTTAATTTCTTATTTTGTCGCATCGCTTGAGCCAGTGGCTCTATGAACAGAGCAAACAAGGTGGGTGATAGGCAGCATCCCTGTCTAGTTGATCTTTGTATATTTACTTTGTCTGTTAAGCTACCGTTTATCTTGATTCTTGCCACAGGTTTTTGATACAGTGTCTTTATGCATTGCACTGACTTTTCATTAAATCCAAAGCGTTCCAGCAGAGTATGTAGAAACATCCAATTAACCCTATCGAATGCTTTTTCTGCATCTAAACTCATTATTACTGCGCTTTTCTTTTCTTTACGTATTTGATTAATTATGTGTATTCTTCTCCTGATATTATCATGTGTTTGGCATCCCTCTATAAAACCAGTTTGATCATCTTCTATCAATTCTGTCAAGAATGTCTTTATTCGTTTACAGATAATTGTTGTATGTATTTTATAATCCACATTTAATAAAGAGATTGGCCGATAATTTTCACATTATTCCCTATCTTTTCCTGGCTTTAAAATAACTGAAATAATGGCTTCGTTCCATGATGGAGGGATTTTATTGTTGTTTAATGTCCAATTAAATGACTTTAGGAGCTGTGGCGTGAGCTCTTCTATAAACAGTTTAAAAACACATTAAAGAACGTCGACCTCCGAACTTTGGGTCTTTCTTCTGCCCATTGGTCCCTGTTGGATAGTGGAGGGAATGTCCTCATCGAGTGAGGGGCCCTCCCTAAACCTGTAGTTACTATCCAAGTAATAAACATTAGTCTAGAAATGTCCAGCAAAAATCACTTTAACCTCTCCTAGTCGTTTATTTACTTTTTTTTTTTATCTTGTCTTCTTGGCCTTCATTTCTTCTGTGCCCTTCTTAATCTTTGTTATAATCTAAGCTTTCCATTGAAAGCCTTGCAGTTTTTCTTGGGCTTGGTGCACCACGTCCATCTCCCGTCCTCTGCCGCTCACTCGCCTCCACTCCGGCTGTCTCGGTGCGCTCTGTGCCGCCCCTGCTTCAGCAGCTTCCTCGGGTATGCTCACCACAAAGTGTCGCTCCTTCA
Source organism: Pholidichthys leucotaenia (assembly GCA_020510985.1). Taxonomy (NCBI): domain Eukaryota; kingdom Metazoa; phylum Chordata; class Actinopteri; order Cichliformes; family Pholidichthyidae; genus Pholidichthys; species Pholidichthys leucotaenia. Next base: position 369,488,082 of record CM035842.1, on the reverse strand, counting down.
TGTCTCGCGCTGCCTCCTTGGCTGTGTTGTAGGTTTTCACACCATCATTCCTATGAATTCTCATCTTCGTTAGTGGCGTTTAAAATCTAATGTTCTTCTCCTTCAGCATTTTTTTAATGTTGGCATATTTCTTTCACTGCTGCACAATTTCTGTCAGGTAGTCATGATCAAAGAATATCTGTTTGTCGCCAACTCGTATCTTTTTTTTCCACGTTTGTGTCAGAATTCTTTCCTTTATGTCATATTTTAAGAAGTTTACCACAACTGACCTGGGTGCAGAGTTTGAGTTTGGTTTCTGTGCCAAGGCTCTGTGCACACGCTGGATCTGCAGGTCTGTTTCATCGGGCAACTCAAGCTCTTTTTTTAAGAATTGTTCTATGAATTTCATCACTAAGTTGCCTTCAGTGCCCTCCGGTATCCCGAAGATGCATATATTGCTCTGCCTGGACCTGCTCTCCAGGTCGGTTATTTTTTCCTGTATCCTCTGTGTCTGTGCCGTCAGGGTCTGTAGCAGCTCGCTTGCCTCGGTCTTCCAGTCTTCCACCTCTGATATTCGAACTTGAGCGTCTGCCATACACACCTGTTGAGTGCGCAGCCCCTCCATGTTTTCTACTAGCTTGCAGTCTATTTCTTTTCAGAGACCCATAATTTCATCCTCCACCTCTTTTTTCAGTTCTTCCTTAAGAGTCTTTAAATCCTGTTGGAGTTGTCGCTTGAGGTCTTTTATATCCTTACTTATATTGGCAAAGCCAGTGCTCATAATATCGAAGCTGGCATCATCCATTTTCTCTGTTGAAGTCTCCTCGTTTTTGTTGGCCTCGTGCTCAGCGATTTCTCCAGTGTTGTTGAAGAGGGATTCTTTAGTTTTACCCTGCTTTTTTCCGTGTGCCCAGCTTCTTCGTGTTTTCATCCCTTGGTTTATTGGCCTATTTATGTCGAGTTGGCCATTTAGCAAAGATTTTTAACCTGACTAGGGAGAGCTCTCTATTTAAGCGTTATGCTTCTCTGCCATCTTCCCGGAATTCCAAACTTTTAATCTTTAAAGCCAATTTATAACCAAATTAAGTCTTCAAAGTAACTTAAAAGCAATCCATATTATTCAGAATTAAACCTAATTGAACCTAAATTTAACACCAATTTAAAGTTTCTATACAAAAAAGAAGCGAAAAAGAAACTTGGTCCATTCACTACATAGATATACTGTACATACAGTAGGAACATGTAAAAGCATCCACATTGTATTTAAGTACTTATGTAACCACATATTGTAATCTTTTAAGTTAAAAGCAAACATATTTACACATTTTTAAGCAAAAATTGCAAACTTTGAAGCTATAAGTTTGTTTATTTTGCCGTTTTTAAATGTGACATGGTGTGATTCCCTACTACAGAATACCCATTTTAGCTTAAGGATTCTATCAAATGCTGATGTTTATTCAAGCATGATCTTAAATTAGATCAAACCTGTGCATTTTTAACAAATAGATTTAGTGATTCACTGAATATTTATCACAAAAAATGTTGATGCAGTTGCAGTTAGAAAACTGCTGTGGAAATGTGGTTAACTGAAGCAAAGACATGGAGAGATAAGCAGGAAATGGGTGGAGAAAAGAGAAAAGAAAAGAAAAAAAAGAATGAACAGGCAAAGAAAGACAGACAATATAAAGCACACACACCACACAAAAGCAATTTTCACAACGCTGGGGATCCTACACCCCCGTCCTGTGGGCGCAATCGTCCTCTACCCCCCACCCCGCATCCCACTAATCCTATTACTGCGGCATTGTATCCAGCTCTGCCTGGGCCACATTCATTCACACCTGAAGATGACATGCCTCCTCCTGAGCTTAAACATAACCCGCTGACCCTGCAGACTGCTTTGAAACACAAGGGTAGCAAGAAACCTGATGGACTGATGAAAGCCTCAATTCATGGGCCACCAGCAGCAGCCAGTAGGTGGGAAACTGTTAAACCTAAACCGGACCTGTCTACCGCTATGCCTATGGTAGAAGTCATGGGCCCCAATGGACCCCAAGTGGTGTTTAGGCCGTGGGCACCGGAGGATATTCCAAAGTTTGCTGCCACGCTGCCCCAATTGGAGAATGATCCAGTGTATTTCTGCGAGCAGCACGAGGCATTCTTCCAGACATATCGCCCTACGTTCCATGAGCTGTGCCGTATAATGGCCCAAAAGCGCACTCCCACCAATATGGCAAAATAAATGTCACACTTTGAAGAGGATATCAGGCCAGATCATAAGGATTGGGGCACCACAGAGGACGAGCACAATAAGGAGTACAAGCGTGCTATTAACAGGCTCATGGAGGTCATTGTTGAACATTGTAGAAAGACCTCAGACCTGACCAAGGTACCACAGTGTAAGCAGAAAGATGATGAGACCCCTGGCGATTATTTTCATCAGTTGAGGAAGATATTCAATGGGGCAGCAGCAATGAAATGCCCGACAGACTACATGAAAGGGGCAACAAACCTGTATTGGATGGGAGTCTCAATCCCTGGGAAAGGTACTCCGTCATGCTGAACATCATTACAGAAAGCATGAGACAACTACAAAGAAGAGAGTAAGGGCAAAGGAAGATCACCTGGAAAAGGCCCTGCTCACAATGGCTCAGTGGGTCCCCACTCCAAATCAGCCACGCCCAGGCTCTTCTGCTGGCCCTAATCAGTGTCGCTACTGCGGCCAAGACGGACACTGGATGCGACAGTGCCTACAACTGTCAACCTGCAGCTACTGCAAGCAAGCTGGACACTGGGCTACAGCATGCCCTGTAAGACCAAGGTCCGGACCCTGTGGAAGGGGAAGAGGCAGAGGTAACTTCCAGCAAGGCAGCCATGGACCCTGGGCCCGACAAAACCCTGGCCAGTCACCACACCCTTTCCCTCAGCCTCCGCCACCGCAACTCCAGCCTCAACAGCCACAGCAGTGATGCCAGGCAGATAAGACTGGAACATGTGCGCTCTCTCTATCTTCACCCCCAGCAGATGCCGTGCATATGCTTGCCAACAAAAATCACGCTACAGCCATACACACACACACACCCCATACTGACAACACGCCGGCAATGACATTTGCATCATATTCTACTTCTCATTTCAGAAATTTACCAATTCTGCCTGTTAAGGTTTCAAGGAAAAATGATAGATTTTATGGTAGACTCTGGGGCTACTAATTCACTGAACCATTGTCATGTACGGTGGATGGGAAAACATTTACTCATAACTTCCTGTTTTCACCTCAGTGCCCCTTCAGCCTGTTAGGCAGAGATTTAATGTGCAGTTTGTCACTCTCTCTCCTGCACACTGCAGGGGACTCAAATTGAAACTCCCAGTTTAACCTTTGCCAAAATACCATCTTTGCTGTACATTTATGAATGGGCACTGACAGATGAAGGGCAAAGCTCCCATTTGATTGAAATGGGAAAGAAGCTTTCGCCACTTGCCACAGTTTCCATGCCACCGTACAGGACGCATTGCACATCACACCTCTCACAGGGCCCTGACACAGCATATGAAAAACAATGGTTCCAAGTTAAACCCACACCACTGCAAACAACACATATCGTTTGGGTGGCTGACGTCTGCTTTACTTTGATTGCACTTACACCTCCCATGTCAGAAATGTTCTCAGTTCCACACAGTCACCCACATGTTTCTCTTACAAAACCTCATCTTCAGCGTGGTGTGAAATGGGTCCTCGTGCCCTGGCTGCATACTGCGCAGATGATTGGGTTTTATCTACACTACTTCCTCATCTACAGTTTACTGCTGTCCCATTCCCTCCCTCTCTCCAGATGTACAGAGCGGAGTATACAGTTTCACTTCCTTGTGAACATTTCATACAAATTTTGGATGTGGACGGACAGTATAGATGGGTACGCCCATTTACTCTGTCTGCTACATCTGAAGGGGAGGATCACATGCTATCACGTGTCCCTTCGTCTTTGTGGGTAAAGCACATACTGTATATGATGTTGGTCTCATAAGGAACTGCTCTCCAGTGGTAATCACACCAAAATCTGATTTCAGACCCAAATGCTCTTAATACCCACTCAGACCAGAGGCGCATGACGGCATCACTCCAGAGTTTGAATCTCTTCTGGGTTTACATTCCAGTTCAATGGGGCGCTCTACACTTTCACCAGGTTAGCTCAAGGATATTATTATGAAAGCCCTACTATCTATAATGCTGCTTTAAAAGACTCAGTAAGCTCATTAACACTCACAGAGGGTTCTGTCATGATTCAGTATGTTGATGACCTCTTGCTGTGTGCACCTAATGAATCACAGTGTCAAACAGACTCCATCAAACGTCTTTGCCATTTGGCTGATGAAGGCCACAAAGCCTCCAAGCCCAAACTACAGTTCTGTAAACCTGCGGTAGTCTCTTTGGGTCATCACATATCGGCTCAGGGCAAAACTCTCTCCTAAACGCGTGGATGCTATTTGTCACATGGCCAGGCCTAAAACTAAAAGGAGCTCCTTTCTTTTCTTGGCATGGCTTCCTATTGCCACTCTTTTATCCCTGATTTTTCATGCATTGAGAGACCAATGCGTGACATCATTCCATCGAAGGGTCCCATCACACTTCCCTCTTGAGTGGACATCCACTGCAAACTAAAAGGAGCTCCTTTCTTTTCTTGGCATGACTTCCTATTGCCACTCTTTTATCCCTGATTTTTCATGCATTGAGAGACCAATGCATGACATCATTCCATCGAAGGGTCCCTCACACTTCCCTCTTGAGTGGATACCTGCTGCCAGTGATTCTTTTGAAAACATGAAAAAAAAAATAAGTTCTTTTGGCTCCTCCAACACTTTCACTTCCTGATCCATCTAAGCCTTTTGTTCAGTATGTTGATGAGAAATCCGGATGCATGACCTCCACTCTCCTGCAGCCCCATGGTGACAGACTTCGGCCAGTTGCATATTACTCCTGCAAATTGGACACTGTAGCGGCAGGACTTCCTCTCTGTCTCCGGGCCGTGGCTGTGGCAGAATGTGCTGTAGAGGCATCCCGTGACATTGTTCTGTATTCCCCGCTCACTCAGTATGTTCCTCATGCTGTTGCATTGCTTCTGAATGAGCAGAAGTCATCACACCTCTCCCATGCAAGGTGGCTTATTCTACCATCCTCGGATCACCAAACTTACTGTCAAATGCTGTGCACAGTCAATTAACCCAGCCACCAATCCCCCCCACACCTTTCTGTGACAATGACACAGACTGTGACCATGACTGCTTGTCCTTGCTAGACTTTGTCACCTTTCCCAGACCTGACCTTTCTGACACTCCATTGCTAAACCCAGACCTTGTCCTGTATGTTGATAGATCTGGCTCCATTGACCTCTCTGTAGGCCGCAACAAGGTGGGTTGGGCAGTATGTGATGACCACTGTACGTTGCTCTCTGGCTCCTTGCCATCTCATCTTTCTGCACAGGCTGCAGAACTAGTTGCCTTGGCAGAGGCATGCACTTATGCTACAGGACAATCTGTCACTATTTACACTGACTCTCGTTATGCTGTTGAAGTGGTGCATGACTTTGGTGCCCTTTGGCGTGAACATAACTTCCTTACCTCTGCAAGCTCACCGGTGAAGAATTCTGTACCTGTGTCACGCCTGCTGGAAGCTATTTTCCATCCCTTATCTGTGGCAGTGTGCAAATGCACAGCCCACAGTTCATCTTCTGACCCTGTGTCTAAGGGTAATGCACGTGCTGATGCTGCGGCTAAAGCTGCAGCCCTGTCTCTTGCTGCAGCCCATGTCCCCAGCCCATGTCCATGACCCCTTCTTCCCCTTCGTGTGTCTGCCCTCCTACTAACCAACCCCCCACTCCTGTTGACTCACTTCTTACCATGCAGTCTTTTTCCTCCCCACAGGAACATCAGAAATGGGCCAAGAAAGGATGTCACAGAGACCAGGATTTCTTCCATCATTTTTCTAAATTGACACATGGGAAAGGCCATGTGTCAAGAGAAGGGATGATATGCAAACTGGTTCTGTTTATGCTGACAATTTTTGCAAAAGTGTCTAATCTGTGCCACTAACAATGCTCACAGGGTCCCCAAACCGGTTCCAGCAGCTCACCCGGCCCCTACAGGAGGGCAAAAAGTACTGTTTGGTAATGGTTGACATGTGGTCCAAATGGGTAGAAGCCTTTCCAGCTAAGCATGCAACAAGCACCGTTGTGGCCAGAGCATTACTGTCAGAAATCATTCCCAGATGGGGAATACCATAGAAAATCTCCAGTGATAATGGTAGACACTTTGTAAATGAAGCAATGACCAATTTGAGTATTACATCGGGCTTTGATTTGAGAAAACATTGTGCCTACCACCCACAATCAGGTGGGACCATCGAGGGTGAAAATGGTACTTTGAAAAGCAAACTTGCCAAACTTGGAGATGGAATTGGCCTACCCTGGACTAGGTGCCTTCCATTAGCACTCATGTACATGCACATGCGAGTTAGAAAGAAATATGTCACCCTTCGAGATTTTGTTTGCTCGCCCCCCAATTTTAGGTTTCTCTGCGGAGAGGAAGACACCACCTCCTCTAACCACTTCACATTTTGAAAATGCTATGTTTTCCTATTGCTCTGCATTGTCCTGCAAACTTCAAAACATTTCACAGCAGGTAAAGGCTGCCCTGCCCAGGCCAGCAGAGGGAGTCCCCCACAAGATAAGACCAGGTGACTGGATGGTGGTCAAGATTTTCAAACGGAAGAACTGGCACAGCAAACGGTGGCTGGGTCCGTACCAAGTTCTTTTGACGATGTTTACGGCTGTGAAAATTGCTGAGAGGGCAACGTGGATTCACGCAATGCATTGCAGAAAGGTCCCAGGAGTCAAGCCAGAAGAATCCAGACCAGACGAGGAATAGAAGCAGATGCGAGTGATTAGCTACAATCACCACCCCACGTTGTAGACTAGGACGAGAAGAAGCTGAGCAGTGTGAAGATACAAGACCACACACTGTGGCACCTGACAGCTGTCACAAACAACCTGAGTGTATGCCGAACGCTGCTCAGTAAAAACATACAGCATACATCCCATTTACACTGATACTGATATGATGGACAACATAGACTTGTTGCAGTACCAGGCTGCTGAAGAGGAGCGCCGTCGAGGATGTCAGGGGTATCGTCAAGCTTGGACAACAACAGACATGATATATGTGGGTGGCTCTGTCGTTTTCCTGCTTGGACTGATCATATACTCATCGGTTCACCGCTCTGCCCCATCAACCGATTTGCTCCAAACAAGATGCGAAGTGCATGATTCCAGTAATTACTCTATTGACACATGATAACGACTGTGGTGACTGTGTCAAAAAAGACTAATTAGTGTATAAAATAGATAGCCCTCCCCATATCTGCCACATTATAGCCCACCTTTGCTTGCCCTTCACTGAGTGCGTATCCAGAAGCAGCCTCTTGTGACTCTTCGCATATGCCATTATTCTATGTCACTGTCCATGATGTGATAGTTTAAACCTAATTAGGGTGCACTTTCACTGATGTTTGCTTTGGCTGTCTTGTACATTATGTGTGATCATATATGATCAAGAGAAGGGAAATGTGGTAGAAATTTATTCTTCACATGTTCATCCTGGTGGAAATTTACTGCTTATACACTAATCTGTTGTGTAATTTAGGTGATGTGCAGTAATGTTTAAATGTCTTTCCCCTTCTGTACAATTGTTGCTAATACATGACCTGAGTGTGACTATGGTCAGTTGAAGGCTACTGCCAGAATGTTCTAGTTCTTCCTCGCAGTTTCTATGTATCCATATAGGGTAATGTGGGAGGGGCTCTGGGGTAGCCTTTAAAACTAGATGCCTCCTGCCTCCTGTCTCCTGCCGGCAGTAATAAAGGGAATTCAACATGGCAGATTTATCTGATTATTTTCTCCAGGACCTTATAAGTGGGCTAGGAAATATTCAGTTACACTGTTGTATCTGTCAAGTTACCGACATGTCACAGAAAAAGAAATTCAAATTTCAAAAAACTAAGAGCACTACAGTGAAGCATTGTGATGGGCTTTGTTTTAAGCCTCAAGTAAGTACAACAAAGTTTGCAATTTTCATACATTTCCATCACGTGAAGAACCTGCAGGCGAAAATGGATCATGAACCAGAGCAGACTATGGGCTTCCCCAGGCCTCCCAACTCCATTCCATATGCGAAGTCACAGTTCATGAAAGGACACAAATTTACTGGAGTCCAGAGACATGGATAAATATATATTAATATGGAGGTACGAATAATAAGCATGAAGGTCAAAGGAAATTTTACTGTATTTCTCTGCTGTGCCTGTGGTGATAACTAATTTTGAGGCTGGCTGTAATTAATGCCATATACCTTGCTGTGTAGTGTGTGCGTGTGTGTGTGGGGGGGGGTGCACAAAGCGCATGTGTGAGAGAGTATGTGTCATGTTGTCATGTTCAGGGCTGGTGTTTCCTGCCCCGTTTCATGACCTATGGCTTCAGCCTTTGATTATCTTTTATAGCTGGCAGATTATTTGGTTTATCTGTCAGTTTTCAGCCACAGCCCTCCTCTCATGTCTCTCTGCCAGGCACCTATCAGCATATTGCCATCACCTGGGTTTACACACACACACACACACGCACACTCATTCACTCACTCTGATGCCGCGCATCTGTTTCCACTTGCCGCTCGTTAGTTTCCGTGGGTATTTCTGGGTGGTGGGGGAAATGATCAGTACGTCAGCATCAGTCTTCCTCGGATGATCAGGCTCACTCGCCTATGGTTTTCTTGGACTGCTAAAGTGTTGTTTCTTCCAGAGCTATGCCGCTCCGACATTTATGTAAGTCTTCCTTTCTGTTATTTTCAGCCCTACTTTTTCCGCTGCCAGTTCTGCTCTGGGAGTGCGTGGGGGCTTGCCATTAGAGTTTGTAGCTGGTCATCTTCCCATATTATTCATCTTTGGACAATTTCGTGGACACTGTATGTTATTTTTCATTTGTCAATAAAACACATATCTTCACCTGTCCCTTGGGCTCACTTCTATTCATATGTTCACTGCGAGATTACGCAGCGGACATGACAGTACGCTGACAACCAAAACAAAGAGTCTAGCGGTGAAGTGCATGTCATCTTTTTTTCATCTTTTGTGTGTTTTTTCCTACCTGCTGCCGGAGCCATGATGAACTTCTGGAGCGACTCGGAGCTGCACGGACTGGCCCGTTTGGAGGATGTCTTTTTTTCGGATGCAGGGGCAGTATTCCTCCGAGACTGTTCGTGCCGCCCAGGAGACCGCAGCGGAGGTATTACAGGAATGTCCCAACCTGTTGTTTTTCACTGAGTCTGCGAACATTCTCCATTTCATCCTCACCCTGCGTAGAGAGGAGCCTGGGAGGGAATTGCCAGCGATGGAGCTGCCCCCGACACGGAAGAGGTGTTCACGCCAGGAAAGGCATTCCTCCTCCTTCAGCGCTCCTGCTCCAGCTACGCCCTTGTCTCCAGAGCTCGGGCCTGCTCAATCTCCGGGAGGGTGGGAGAAACACAGACTGACTTTGCTGGCAGAGATTGATCGCCGCCTGGAGGAGAGATCGGTGGCCACCATTTCCTCTCCAGCGCCATTCTGGGAGGCTTCTCCACAGTTGATGGAGGAGTCCAGCCCTGCCATAGCCAATGTGAGGAGCTACACCTTGCCAGCTGCAGCAGGAGACACCATCAGCCAGGAGAACAGGCAAGTTTTCCTTTTTATTTCTAAAATTGTTGAAAATTCTTGACAGATCAATGGTAGAGACTCTGGATGTGCAGTCCCCAGAGGCCTCTCCACCTGCTGCAGTCACTGTCATCTCACCAACCCTCTCCATATCTCCTCCTTTCACCTCTGAGTGTCCACCGACCCTAGAGTTCCAGACAAAGGAGGAGCCCGCAGAGCAGAAAGACTCTACCCCAGCCCTGCCGAGCCGCCATGGCCAGAGAGAGGACATTGTGACCCACCTGGAGCCTGTGCCGATGGAGGAGCATCCCTTGGCTTCAGTCACTCGGGGTCCAGTGCAATGTGAGACTCCACCTCCAGAATCCACGTCGGGAGGGTCGCCTGCACTGGAACCTTCTCTGGAGGAGGCCAAGACTGCTATGACCATCATGTCTGCTGTGGAGGCCACCGCAGCACAGTCAGCGCCCAAGCTGCACCTCTAGGTGGTGGAGCCTATGGAAACATCGCCCGGATCGCCGGAGACCTGGATGATGGTAGAGCTCGAGCTAAGGCAAGTGTTCTCTTTTGTCTTCCTTCTTTCCATAGTAGAGCATTTTTTCCTAGCTCAAGGTGAGGAGGGCCAGCTGCAGCCATACGCTGCACTTGAGCTTGCCTCACTGGGCTCCGCCACTTCCAGCGACCCTGACCCTTCCTCTTCTCTGTTCGAGTCCTCTTCTAGGGTTGCCGGAGAAAGATCCGTGTCACCGGACGAGCCCGAGGATTCAGGCTCGCCACTGGAGGTAACCATGGCTGCCACTGTTCCCGGTGAGGTTGACTGGGATTCAGCTCCCTGTCTGTCGGAGGCCATAGTTTGGGTTCCGCCTCAGCCTAGGTCTCCATGGGTGCAGTGTTCAGGCCGGGGACCATCGTGGGTGTCGCGCCCCAGCATCAGTCCCACGTGGGTGCTACGCTTCAGCTTTGGTCCATCATGGGCACCGTGCCTCAGCCCGAGGTCCATCGAAGGTGCAGCATTGGCCCAGCCGGATCCCATCCAGGGTACAGCAGGGGTCCAGCTGGACTCCACAGTAGGTGCAACCATGGGTCGGTCAGGGTCTACTGTGGGTGCAACACTGGCCAAATCGGGGCTAACTGCGGGAGCAATGAGGCCCCAGATTGGGGTCACCACTGGTGCTACATTGTCCCAGGCTGGGACCACCATGTGTGCAGCCATGGCCCAGCCCAGGTCTGCCGCAGGTGCAGCTGAGCTCCAGTCCCAAGACGGGACCACCGAGGGTGCAGTCGGCCAGCTTGGGGACACCAAGTCTCATCGTCCCTTCCAGAGGTCCTCGAGGTGTCCCTTTCTCCTCCGCCAGGCTCCACTGTGGTCTGCCTGGTCCTGTCACTGGGAACCGCAGGGGTTCCCTTTCTTCAGTCCGGCCACCCACCTCTCAGCCTTCCGGTGGGTAGGCCGCCACATCATCTATCCCTCCGGGCTTGGTGGCTCAACTATACTGGCCGGCCGTCCAAAAGACTAGGTTACCGGGGTCGGGTGACCCTTTCTCCCCAGCAGGCTGCCTGATGCTGTACGGCTAGCCGTTCGTGGGCCCTGGGACTTTGCCTGGACCCCAGAACTTGGAAACTCTTGGGTTTTGGGTGGGGGGGGGTAGTTTTGTTTGGGGTTGGGAGTTTTTGTTTCTTGTCATATGATTTTCTTGTCGCTTAATGCCCTCCTGACCTGTCTCCCCCCCCCACCACCACCTCCCGCCCTGGGTTGTTGTGATGGTGTCTTTTGGAGGAGCAGGTTTTCTTTGTGTTGTTTTGATGGTACGATGGGTGTCTGGTCTCCACCCCTTGGGGATGGGGGGCTCTGTCATGTATGGGGCTGTTGTTTCATGACTTGTGGCTTCAGCCTTTGATTTTCTTTTTTTCAGCTGGCAGATTACTTGGTTTATCTGTCAGTTTTCAGCCAAAGCCATCCTCTCACCTCTCTCTGCCAGACACCTATCAGCATATTGCCATCACCTGGGTTTACACACACACACACACACACAGACACTCATTCACTCACTCTGATGCTGCACACCTGTTTCCACTTGCCGCTCGTTAGTCTCCGTGGGTATTTCTGGGCGGTGGGGGAAATGATCAGCACGTCAACATCAGTCTTCCTCGGATTATCATGCTCGCTCACCTATGGTTCCCTTGGACTGCTAAAGTGTTGTTTCTTCCAGAGCTATGCCGCTCCGACATTTGTGTAAGTCTTCCTTTCTATTATTTTCAGCCCTATTTTCTCCGCTGACAGTTCCGCTCTGGGAGCGCGTGGGGGCTTGCCATTAGAGTTTGTAGCCAGTCATCTTCCCATATTATTCATCCTTTGACAATTTCATGGACACTGCATGTTATTTTTCATTTGTCAATAAAACACATACCGTATTTTTTGGACTATAAGGCGCACTTAAAATCCTTTAATTTTCTCAAAAATCGACAGTGCGCTTTATAATCCGGGGCACCTTATGTATTAATTCTGGTTGTGCTTACTGACCTCGAACCGATTTTATGTGGTACACGGCGCTCAAAAATCTGTCAAAAATGTTTTAGTACGACTTTGGTAAGCTACGAAGCTGAACCGCTTGATGGATTGTCGGAGCATTACGGTAGTCAGGAGCCTCGCGGAGTAATATGTGCTTCAACATAATGGCCGGATGGCTTTTTTCACAAATCTCCATCCCTATTGATCTGCCACTCCATGCGCGCCCATCTCACCGATACTGTCAAAACCCAAGTGAAGCAAACTAATTCGGAGCTTGCCATCATTCCGGGTGGATTAACCAAAGAACTCCAACCGCTATATTGGTATCAACAGGTCGTTCAAAGTTAAATTGCTAGCAAGTTACTCCACTATCTGCCAGTGGATCGTGGATCGAAACTGCTCCTGTTTAGCTGTAATTAATATTCAAAAATGATATTTTCGGGACGAAAGAATTCAAGCGTCCCGGCATTTGTTTGCATTGTTTACTTCTCCGGGCTGCCGCCGGAGAGCAAGCCGTATTGAGTACTGAGCGAGTACCGAGCGAGTATCCTGGCCACTATGGCGATGTAAACAGCCACAGACCAAAAAACGTACATTTGCTCGTGGAACAGGTCATTCACACTCGCAAACAATCGCGCTATATGTGTCTATAATGACTATAGATAGGATTTTCTTTCCATGCACGCAAAAATAAAAAAAAAATTTCCCATATCTGACTACCTCGCGAGGTAGTCGATACCCAAAAGCTGATGGTGTATAGAACACGTATATATAGGATTTGTATGTGAAATTTCGGCATCGAAACTGCTCCCGTTTAGCTGTAATTAAATATTCAAAAATGATATTTTTGGGACGAAAGAATTCAAGCGTCCCGGCATATGTTTACTTATCAGGACCGCCGCCGGAGAGCGAGCCGTATCGAGTACCGAGCGAGTACCCAGCAATTATCCTGGCCAATATGGCAATAAACAGCCACGGACTAAAAACGTTCTGCCTGCTCGTGGAGCAGGTCATTCACACTCGCAGACAATAACGCTATATGTGTCTATAATGACTATAGATAGGATTTTCTTTCCATGCACGCAAAAAAAATTTTTTTCCCCGCTCCGACTACCTCGCTTTAATGCGCCTTATAATCCGGTGCGCCTTATGTATGAAAATAGACCATCAAATAGACCATTCATTGATAGTGCGCCTTATAATCCGATGCGCCTTATGGTCCCAAAAATACGGTAACTTCACCTGCACCTTGGGCTCGCTTCTATTCATATGTTCGCTGCGAGATTACGCAGCGGACACAATAGTATGTACATATTTACAAAAAAGATGTCTGCGCCGGGCACGCAGCATTCTTAGGGACTCCAACCATCCTGCTCATGGACTGTTCCAGCTTCTCCCCTCCAGAAGACGTTTCAGAAGCCTTCGGACTAGAACCAGCAGGTTTAGGAACAGTTTCTTTCCAACAGCTGTCATGTTATTGAACTTAGTTCCCCGCTGACTCTCTTACAATCATCTTTTACCATCCTCACCTGTACATAACTGCATAACTACATAACTACATCTAACTTATTGCACATTATTTGCACATAACAGTACTTTTAACTTTCTGCACTGCTGCATATATTTGCATATATTTGCTTAAATTGCACATACTGTTAATTACCGTATATACTGCACTGCTGTCCTTTGCACTTCTGATTGGATGCTAAACTGTGTTTCGTTACCTTGTATTCATACATGTGTAATGACAATAAAGTTGAATCTAATCTAATCTAATCTAATCTAATATTTTGTTGTAGTTACTGTAAAGTGTGAGTTTCTGTAGCTAAGTTGAATTTTACTTGGCAGGGAAGCTGCCCCTGCGCAAAACTCCCAACCTGGAGGACCAGGGTTCCGAGGAAAGCCATCCACCAGAAGAGATAAGGGGAGTCATAAGAATGCCGGCCGGTAGAGTGGTGCTCATTCAGGGTGAGCAACTGGTTTTACGGCACCAGTGACTCACCTTTGCCCCTTCTCCTGTTGGTGTTAATAGTTTTGCCACGTGAGCAGGCAGACCTATCTCAGGATGGGTAAAGACTTAACCAAGTTCAAGTACGGCAAAGCCCACAAGTACATGGGTGTCTGTAGTATGCTGAAACTGGGTGGAATTTGTTTTTGTGTGTTGTCAAAAGAAAATTTGGACTTAATTCCGCATTTTCCATTTTTCATTTGTAGAAATGGCTGAAGGAAAAAGACAGAAGTAATGAAATGCTGCAAAATGTTAACAGCTGTATATATGTTTGTCCTTCTGCTGATTTTGAGTGAAAATAATACTCTGATTAGTGGTTTTTAAAACGGTGTTGTTTAGGTTTATTTTGGTGGAAAATGCAGCGCTTTGGCTGCCTAATTAATTTTTTTTCTTTTTTGTGTTTTTGATAATGTGTTTAGTCATTTTTTTTAAATTTATATCTGTTATTCTGTTCATTTATTTTGCATTATGCAAGATGTACTAGATGGGGGGGGGGGCAAACTAAATCTTGCATAGGGTCCCCAAAAACTAGGAAACCTGCCACTATATGGAGAACTGAGGCAGGGGTTTACCTCAGTAACATCCAGTAATATCAGTGCAGGTTTAAAGCGAGACTTTTCCCCAACCATTCTTAAACAGGAAAGGATTTATCCTGGTCTGGCCATTGTCAATTGAGTGTTCATTCCTAGTATTAAGTTTCAGTACTCTGACGAGGCAGCACTGGATTACTGTAAGAAGTCCTCTGATGTGTGACTCAGCTGAAAGCTGTGACACTTTTGTTGAATCATTGTGCTAGGCATCAATCACTGCTGGGATACTATATAGCAGCAAGTGCAATAAACTTTATCACTAATGTTTACATAAACCAAAACACAGCACTGCCTAAATTCTAAAGAGGATTTACATACAAAAATAGCAAACAAAATGCATTCAACTCTTTCACAAAAACACCAGGATAGTGTTGTGCACACAGGCACTCTGCATGTATACAATAGCTGCAAGAAGAGTTTGTTTTCCTCCCTCGTCATCTGAAAAACATTTGTTTTCCTCCCCATAAAATGATCACTTCCAGCATAAGAGGATTGATAGGCAGAATTTACCTTTAGGACCAGAGTTACACAAATCCATCCACCCATCCATCTTCTTCCACTTAATCCTTTTCGGGTCGCAGGGGGGCTGGAGCCTTACACAGATCCTCAGCAACAAATCACCTTGTAGGCATTTATTCATCAGACTTCGGCATCTTTGCATCTATGCTCCACTTTCAATAATTTCATTTTCTTATTTATGATATTTAGTATATCGCAGTGAGTGTACCTTTGCTTGCATTAGATTTCAGCATACTGCACTCAAAGGTACATAAAACAAAAAAACACACTGCCTGGCCAAATGAGCACCATCTTATTGGACATCGGCCTTTAGTGTGTTCTCCTTGTGCCTGCATGTCCAGGGTGGTTGGTCCCCCCACAGCACAATAACATGTTTGCTAGATTAGTTAGTGATTTCAAGTGCACCATAAGTGGTTAGTAACTGTCTTTTTGTGTTGGGGTTTCTAGACTACATGCTGCATGCTGGTGTGTTTGACACACTGCCTCAAAATCAGACTTCAAAATCAGTCTTGCTTGCCCAACTTTTTGTCTCTGCCTCAGGTGACACCAATTACAGAATACGAATGGAGAGAATCTGGAAGGAAAAAAAAAACCATTGGAGAAATGCACTGTTGTTCCCTCAGTATCATAGAAATAATCCAGTCAAGAGATCTGCAGGGTGTTCAGCAGCAAAAAAAAAAAAAGGCTCTTGAGATAGCTGTATTGAGAAATACAAGTGTATGTGTGTTGCAAATTAATGAGCACAGACCCAGACAGGCTGACGGACCATCTGCCAGAAGGGTTAAAGAGCACTTTGATTTTTCTTAATCAGTTGCCTCCTTCTGTGGCATGTTTGGCTAAATAGATTATTAGGAATACTGAAAGACTATTTCCTTACTACAGATACTCCCTTTGTCCCTCAGCAGTTCATCCTGCTGGGATTCGTTGTGACACTTGATTTTTTTTTTTTTTTGAGAGATGGTAATGTTCAGAATTTTAATAGTCTGAAAAGAAGAAGTTTGTAGCCCTTAGACCAACTGCCTCTATGTAATTGATGAAACACTGAAAGTAACATGTCACAGCGATTTCATGTTTACATATTTAGTAAGACACAATCCGATTATGCAATTACACATGTACAGCAAAGGTAATTACTATTAGTTTTTCTCTGGGATCAATAAAGTTCATGGATAGAATTTTTCATTTTTTTAATTAGCTTACAGCCTATTTACAACTGCAGGAATTATAGTGGCTAATTATAGTTTCCCTCCGAAAACTAAAATAGATGACTACTGGTTGCCTTTCTCATAAAACTATGCCTGTGCCTTTCAACATCAAATGCTTTTTCACACAAAAAAATGACAAAAATTCCTATTATATGTTTTACATACAAGTTTTGGGTAGTCTAGAAAGAACATCTGGGAATTAACAAGGACAGAACAAGTACATCTGGAGTTCTGCATGTTCTGGTTTTCTAATTAAATTACATATATAAACGTGTATAATCCTGCTGTATA
Source organism: Pholidichthys leucotaenia (assembly GCA_020510985.1). NCBI lineage: Eukaryota > Metazoa > Chordata > Actinopteri > Cichliformes > Pholidichthyidae > Pholidichthys > Pholidichthys leucotaenia. Next base: position 369,471,254 of record CM035842.1, on the reverse strand, counting down.
GTCACTGTTGTTCCACAGCTAGAAGGTTCAAATCCCCAGACTGGCAGAATTAAGAACCTTTCTGTGTGGTTTGCATGTTCTCCCTGTGCTGTCTAGGTCTTAGGGATGCATGATAGTAGAATTTTTGCCGATAGCCGAGAGTTTAAAATTAGTTCTTGCTGATTGCCGATGCAGATACCGATATATGCATATATTTTTTCCCACCTATTTACATCTCCTTTGATTTACAGTGATGGTTAACTGGCATCAGTGTGTGATTTGTGAAAAAAAACAAAAACAAGGGGGGATATTTTGAAACATTTTTATTCATAAAAATAATTCAAGAACAACAGAATGCCTATATTAATGAAGTCTGTTATATATATTATATTTATTAACTTTGTATGTGAACTTTAATAAAACTTTAATCATTTAAAATAACATAGCTGGAAGGTGTGATCATACAAAAACAACTACTAAATTAAGATGTTACCCTTTCGGTACCACTACTCAGCTAGGAGTGCCAACACATTTCTAAACTTAAATACTTAATAGAAAATCTCAAAATGCAACAACACGATGTACTGACAACATAGACATAAACATGTTACAGCAGGCAGGATCAGTCATCTTAATGGAATGGAGGAGGGAAATTTGTGGCGGCACCTTGCATGGCAGCGGCCCTGTGATTCTACACATGGGGTGTGTGTGATTAACACAGTAAATAGGTAAAACACAATCTCGTTCTACTGTATATGATTGGTTGTACAGCTGAATGACAATAAAGGGTGATTTAATCCAAGATCAGTCAGTGGGGCAGGGCCGGCTACAGGCTATCTTGCGTGCAGGTTTCACCTTTTCAAACTGGAAAGAAAAATCTGAAACACAAAAATAAAAAGGATAATCAGTTCAATATTCCCTGGATTACATGCTCACAATTATCTGCATATAAACTACTATAATTGCAGCCTATTTAAATAAGAAATATTAACTTACCCCAGCCTTAACAGAACAGTCTGGTTTGGGGTGGGATCTTGGCTTTTTTTGACCTTGTCCCGGTGGCGGCATCATCAGCAGCATGTCAGCCTTCTCTGATCCACAACTCTGCATATTTTTCAGCAGGGAAAAGATCCACCTCTGGGCCATTCATGGAGATGAAGAGAAGGTTGTTCAGTGTCTCTACCATCATCCTGTTCCTCTCGCCTGTCAGGATAATGTTCATCACACTGAATCCCCTCTTGCACTCTGCTGTGGATACGGAAAGCATGGAGATTGCAGCCATCAATTTTTGAAGGTTCTCGCCTATGCTGCCTTGGAGTTGTGTACTCTCTGAAGTCCTTCAGTAGAAGTATGGGGTTTGTAGAATCCATGTGAAGGGCTTAGCGCAGGTAAAGTACCTCGGTGTCACCGAATAGGGCGCGGTCTTCTTCATCAGATGATCAAGTGTTAGGATTCAGCACCACAGCAGTGGACAGTGCATGGTTCACATTCTCCAGTCTCTGCGTGATGTTTTCAGTAAGTGCGAGGAAGAAGTTTGAGCAAAACTCTTCAGACTTCTTGTAATGGGTTTCGGTAGAATCACAGAGTTTCACCCCCTTAAAGTTATGGGTCTTGGCATTTTCCTCTTTTAGAGAGCATGTGCTCACTCCAACCTTTTTAATCATGGACTTCAGAGATTTCAGTGCAATATCACCTTTTGCTTTTGCTGCGATTGCTATAACATCCCTTCTCAGTAGAAACAGAGAAAAGGCCCTCAGAGTTTCTAATGCGTCTTTCACACAAGCCATCTCCAACACGAACAATCACCAGGTCATCATCACATGCATCCCTGCGCATTTTTCTTTCTCCTTTCTTAGCCGTGTACTGTCTTCAGACAGGTTCCAAAACAGCTGAACCTGGGCTGGGTAGCTCTCCCACAAAGCTGTCACTGACGTGCATCAGGAAGAGAGCCAGCAGATGTCAAAAACTTTCCCCACTCTTCTTGCTTGGACACCAAGCTCTGGTGCCATTGCTTCTAGTTCTCCCATGTGTTTGGGACTCTGAGGAAAAAAAATGCATATAACGAGTCTATGAACATCTGGAAGTGACTTGCCCGAGTGATTTTTTTTTTTTTTTTTTTGACAGTGTCATGGATGGCAACTTCCAGCTTGTGGTCCATGCAATTTATCATCACTAGGTCAGTGCTGGTTCTCTCTTGCATCAGTGTAGCTGCCCTTTTGTATTTTCCCATCATGACAGAAAGCCCCATCCATAGCGAATCCAAGCAGCCGAGCCCGCAGAATATCATCAATTACCTGCTCATTGTAGCAGTATGTTGCAGATTGGTTCTCCAGTTACAGCGTCTAGCCAAATAAGTTTGTGAAAAAAATTACAGGCCTTATTTTGGAATGGAATGCAGATGTAAACAATGAGGCAGGTTTGTTGGATGCCATGCTCTCATTGATTAGGATGCTGGACTTATCCGGAGACTTGACAATATATTCACCTAGCTGCGCTGAATTTTCTCTCCTCTGAACATTAACATGTTTCACCAAGCTTTGTCTGAGTGCAACATGTTGCCAACATTGAGTCCATTCAGCTGCTGAAGCTCAACCAGCGCTGGTTGATTTTTGAATGACAAGTCATTCTTGCAGATGGTGTAGGCAGTGCAAAAGCAGCACTCAGTTACCTTCATTCTTCTTTCATTGGCTTTTCTCCACAGCTCTGCGCTGTTATCCATGGCTTAAATAAGGTCTTCTGCCCTCTTTTTGACAATTTCTATACATTTTAAATGAGACTGACACTTTCATGTTTACTGATCTTGTTGTTAAACTTTTTTGCAGTTTTAGCCATGATCCCGTTAATGAAGGCTGCATCAATATGAACCCTCTGTGGGGTGAGGAGACCAAAAGCCTGGACATCAGAACAAATTGAGCAATTAACTGATCCATCATTGCAAACGACAGCACATTCATGTCCGGGTCTCTCTTTTCACCTTGTGAAGTGGTCTGGCTCAATACAGCCTCCAACCAGGCCTGGGCGTGAGGGTTGAGAAGGCAGCAGCTCCTGCTTGTTGTCCAGGGATTCTGGCTGCTGGTTATTATCGCCGTTGTCATCCAGAGTTGGCCCTGTATTATTACTGTGGGAGTTTGTCTCACCATCTGCTCGTAACTTCTTCTGCTGATTTTTTGGCACAAAAAAAGACGAAATGCTTTGTTGCCATTTCATAAACTTGCTGCTTCTTTCTCTTTTGATAACTAGGTAACTAGCGTTTGTCTTTGTTAAAAGACCCAATAGCTTATTGCTTAATATTAACTTGCACCATCTGCTGTTGGGAGTATGAAATACCTTTAATGTACTACAACCAGAGGTCAGAATATCACTTCCTCTGTATGACCGGGGGAAGGGGGGAGCATCAATAGCAGAGGAAGGGTAAATCCCACCCCCGGCAAATCGCACCCAAACCGGCATATAAAGACACATTCCCCAAGGAAAATAAGACAACTACCTTAACTTAATATGAAAATAAAAACATGTATTTTCTGTTAGGACATGGGTTTATCCCACATCCTCACTCTAAGTTAGTTTTGTATGATTTTCTGTTTATTTTCATTATTATCTTGGCTCTGCCCCCTGCTTTGTATTATCTTTGCCTTAGTTCCCAGTGTATCATTATCAGTGTTGGGAGTAACACGTTACAGTAACGCCACTACTTTTGCAGTAACGTGCTGTGTAACGAAATTACTGTTTAAAAATTCAGTAATGCTTTACAGTTACTGAAATTTGATCAGATGTGCTACTCATGTTACTCGTTTTATTAATATAGATAGATATATATTTTAGCACAAACAGATGATCATACAACTTGCAGTTGCTCGACACCCTCCTCCTCAGCTGCTAACTGGGGATGAATACATAGTTTTGGTGGCTGTTGGCGGGACAACTGCCATCCCCAGCGGCCTAAAGCCACTGGAGGTTGTCATTCCAAAGGCAAAGGCAAGTAAATAAATGAGCAAATAAATATAAACTGCTCCTACCGTAACTGACGCAGCTGTCACACAGTCTCGTCCGCGGGTCCATTTCCTGTCCTACCTCAATTCACATCACAACCCGGTGGGGAGAAATGCCGTGGCAGTGGCACCTTCTCATATCGAGCCCTGATCACCTGTTGTCTAAGACTGATCATTATCATAGTCATGATTATGTTGATTCTCCCTGTCTTAGTCTCGGTGTTATTTGGTCTTTATGGTCATGGTCATGTCTCCCCTGGTCCTTCATTCATGTTTCATGTGTACCCTTTGTTCTTGGTTACCCTTTTGCCTCAGTCCCTCTTGTCTCCCATGTCAATCCACTTCCCTGCTGTTTCCGTCTGGCCTTGATTGTTCCCACCTGTCCTGTGTTGTCTCGAATACCCATTGTCTATATATGTCTATGTGAGTCTCTGTCTTGTGTAGCAGCATTGACGCCTCTTGTCCGTGTTCTCTAATGCTTCTAGTCTTTGTTCCTGAGTCCTAGTTATCCTGTCCGTGACTTTCATGTATATTATCATTACCTTGCTTTGCGCTGAGTTTTGGCCTTAGTTGTATTTTGTTTTCAGCCCATGTGCTGTAGGTTATTTGTGTTCTAGCTTGTTAAATAAATCACTATTTTGCGCCTGATTCCTGCCTGCATTTGAGTCCTGAATCTCCGAACCCTGACAGAATTCTGCCACCAGAAAAGGACCAAGTAGGTAGCAAAAACTACCCCATGAGCATGGGGTGGGAGCTGTGCTGTGTGACTATTGAAATCAACCAGCTAATTTATGGGGCTTGCTCAGCTCTCACCCCAAAGTCTGCTCTGTGGTACCTGGGGCTTGCAGAGACGGCAACCCACCATCATTCTCAGCTCGAGGAGCACCCTAAGGGGAGTGAGCTACTTACCTTGGTAGCCAATGCTCAGCGCGAGTTCTGCAGGATGGTGAGGAGTTCGCTGAAGAAGCCGAAGCCTGTGCCAATGAAGAAGCATCCCCTGGCTCCGGCACCCCCTGCTCCTTGCCATTCTCCAGCTCGACCCCCATCTCCACCTCCAAAGCAGCAGTCTGCTGCACCACTGGTGCGTTGGTTGATATCCAATACCAAGAGGGAGTAGTTTGGGGGCTCTAGATTGGTGTTTGGGTGGAAGGAAAGCTCCAGAAGACACTGCTCCTGTCGACACCTCGCACCACCGCCAGATCCCACTCCTCTCCAGAGAGCTCCAGCCAATGCTACCCTCCAGTCAGGCTAAACCACGGCTCCAGCTGTCCCCGAGGTGCACATCACAGTTCCACCCATCTCTGTGTTCAGCACTCCACCTTTTTCGTCAAAGCAGTCCACTCCGCCATGTTTGTCCAAGCAGTCCACTCCACCTTGTTCATCTGAGCAGTCCACTCCACCATGTTTGCCTGAGCAGTCTGTTCCACCGTGTTCGCCTGAGCAGTCCGCTCTACTGCCTTCACCTGAGCAGTCCACTCCACCTGTTTGGTCTGAGCAGGCCGCTCCACCTGTTTCAACTGAGCAGTTCGCTCCCCTCTGGCTTCCTGAGACCATGGCTCCTACAGCTAATCCTGAGGCAGTCACCCCAGTGGCAGTGGACCAGGAACTACACCACGTTCCAAATTATTATGCAAATATGATTTTAGTGTCATAAACATTCAATTTTTTGTTTTTCAATTAAACTCATGGACGGTTTTGTGTCTCAGGGCTCTTTGAATCACTGATATCAGTCTCAGACACCTGTCATAATTTGTTTGCCAGGTAAGTCCAATTAAAGGAAAATTACTTAAGAAAGATGTTCCACATTATTTAGCATGCCACAGGTTTCAAGCAATATGGGAAAGATAAAGGATCTCTCTGCTGCTGAAAAGTGTCAAATAGTGCAATGCCTTGGACAAGGTATGAAAACATTAGATATGTCACGAAAACTTAAGCATGATCATTGTACTGTGAAGAAATTTGTGGCTGATTCAGAGCACAGATGGGTTCATGCAGATAAAGGCATAATGAGGGAGGTTTCCGCCAGACAAATTCATCAGATTAAGAAAGCAGCTGCTAAAATGCCATTACAAAGCAGCAAACAGGCATTTGAAGCTGTTGGTGCCTCTGGAGACCCACGAACTTCAAGGTGTAGGATCCTCCAGAGGCTTGCAGTTGTGCATAAACCTACTATTCGGCGACCCCTAACCAATGCTAACAAGCAGAAACAGTTGCAGTGGGCCCAGAAATACATAAAGACTAATTTTCAAACAGTCTTGTTTACTGATGAGTGCCATGCAACCCTGGATGGTCAAGATGGATGGAGTAGTGGATGGTTGGTGGACGGCCACCAAGTCCCAACAAGGCTGTGATGTCAGCAAGGAGGTGACGGAGTCATGCTTTGGACTGGAATCATTGGGAGAAACCTGGTAGGCCCCTTTTGGGTCCCTGAAGGTGTGAAAATGACTTTGGCAAAGTATATAGAGTTTCTGACTGACCACTTTCTTCCATGGTACAAAAAGAAGAACCGTGCCATCTGTAGCAAAATGTTCTTCATACATGACAATGCACCATCTCATGCTGCAAAGAATACTTCTGTGTCATTGGTTGCTGTGGGCATAAAAGGAGAGAAACTCATGGTGTGGCCCCCATCATCCCTTGACCTCAACCCTATTGAGAACCTTTGGAGCATCCTCAAGCAAAAGATCTATGAGGGTGGAAGGCAATTCACATCACAACAGCAGCTGTGGGAGGCTATTCTGACATCTTGTAAAGAAATTCAAGAAGAAATTCTCCAAAAACTCACAAGTTCAATGGATGCAAGAATTGTGATGGTTATATCAAAGAAGGGGTCCTATGTTGATATGTAACTTGGCCTATTAAGATGTTTTTTGTTTGAAATAGCTTTTGATTTCAGTAAATATGACCTCCAAATGCTGTAAATTCATCAAATCACCATTTTCAGTTCTTTACAACAAATAAAATGTTTTGAAACTCTGTTGTGCATTATAATTTTGAACAGTGCATTTTGAGTTTTTTATCTTTGTAAAAAAAATAGTTATCATTGGGAGGTTTGTTCAATAAAATTTGAATTATGCTCTAATGGTTGATGACTTGAAAATTATACTTTGCGTCATTTGTGTCAACTATTTAGGAAAATCAGAGACAAATATCATTTGCATAATAATTTGGAAAGTGGTGTAAGGCAAGTTCTTTTCTTTACATTTTTAGCATCAATATTAGAAAATATTTGCCTTGCTCCTGGTAATTTTGGTGTCACCTCACTCAATCCCTGCCTTTCTCTCTCATCCGAGGTGACAACATCAAGGGTGGCTCTCCAGGTGTATGGGCCGGACGCCTCTCCATCTCCATCGCTGTCTGTTCCTGTGGTCAGCGCACTCCAGACATCAGCTCCTGAAGTCAGCATGCCCCTGTCATCAGTACCTGAGGTCAGTACGCATTGACCGTTTGTTTCTAAGATCAGGGCGTTTCAACCATCAGCTCCTGAGGCTGGCGCACCTCAGTCATCCACTCTGGAGTGTGGTGTGCCTCCACCATTTGTTCCCAAGGCCGGTGTGCCTCTGTCATGTGTTCCCCAGGCCGGTGCACCTCTGTCATGTGTTCCAGGGGCCGGTGTGCCCCACCTTTTGTTCCCGAGGCCGTTGCGCTTCTGTCATGTGGTCCCGAGGCTGGTGCACCTCTGTCATGTAGTCCCGAGGCTGGTGCACCTCCGTCATGTTTTCCAGAGGCCGGTGTGCTTCATTGTTTGTTCCTCAGGCCAGTGTGCCTCCACCATCTGCTTCTGGGGTTGGTTCGCCTTCACCATCTGTCCCAGCGGCCGGTGCGCCTCCACCGTCGTCTGTTCCTCAGGCTGGTGCACCTCCACCATCGTCTGTTCCTCAGGCCAGTGCGCCTTCACTGTCATCTGGTCTGGAGATCAGCTCGCCCCGGTTACTGCCTGCACTGCCATACAAACCTTGCCGTTTGGCCTGGGGGTCCGCGGATGCTGGCCAACCCCCTAACCCCCCTTTTCCTCTGGTCTGGGGGCTCATGAACTTTGTTAGACCCCCCGACCCACCTGGTTTCAAGATCTGGTGGCCCACGGCTTTGGTAGGCTGCCCGATCCACCTTGTTCTCCAATCCGGTGGCCTTGGGATGATGAAAGATGTGGGGGGAGGAAATTGTTTTAGCCCACCTAGCCATAGGCCCCCACCACCCACACTGGGAGGGTCATCTTATGTTTTGTTTGAGGGTTGTCTGGGGGCCGCCCCTTGAGAGGTGTCATGACTCAGGGCAAGTGAGGCTCAAACGCAGAGCTGCCAGAATGAACACTCAGACTCAGATGTAAAAATTCACCAGTTTATTGCAAAACCAAAACTAATACACAATTCTAAATAAAGGTGCAAAACTAAAGAAAAGTGCAACACAAAAACACACAAATGATGCAAAACCGGTGCCCGCTGGAGTGCACGTAGTCTATGGGAAAAGAACAGAAAGAGGTTATAAGGGACAGAATCTCCCAAAGAGGAGAATAATTATGGGAAAGCACTCTTACTCTTAGGAGCTGAGTAGCTCGGCAGGAAACTCCTGCGTGGACCAGGGGAACAGGGGGAAGATGGTGACCTGGGTGGTTTTTCCAGCATCTTCTTGGTCAGGCAAGCGTGATCAGCCCCGGAGTACACACTGCACAGGTGGCAACAAACCTGAAGAGACAGGAGGACAAAAGGGAGTGAAAACACAGGTCAACCGAGAGATAATAAGATAAAAGGCTTAGACGTCTTCGTGGTAGCAAACCTAACGATCCAGCGATGAGTTCTCCAAACGCTGGCTCTTAAATATGCTGGGTCATTAGGGCAAAGCAGGTGTGTGATCATGCAGGTGGAGCTGATAAACCAGAGCTGAGAAGACAGGAACAGGAGGCCAGCTGGGAGGGAAGAGTTGGATTTATTTGCGGCGCAGATGTGACAAACCTTGACAAACTCCCGCACATCCTTCCCGAGTGTTGGCCACCAGAACACTCTCCTGAGCAGCTCCATTGTTCAGGAGATGCTCAGGAGGAGGTCCAATGACTGGACCTGCAGGACTCTCTGTTCAATCTCCCATGACAGTGTCCAGAGAAAGCAGGAGGAGAGGAGAATAGTCTCCGGGGGAGATGCAGTAGCTGCGGAGGAGGAGGTGGAGGAGGAGGAGGAGTCGGGAGAAAACTGATGTGAGAGAGCATCAGCCTTGGCATTATGAGACCCTGGTCAGTATGAGATGGACAGATTGAACCTATTAAAGAACAGGGCCCACCAAGCCTGCTGTGAATTCAACCGTCTGGCCGATCAAAGATATTCTAAATTTTTTTGATTGGTCCAGACAATGACTGGTTGGCTACCTCCCTCCAGCCAGTGTCTCCATTCCTCTAACGCCAGCTTAATGGCCAACATTTCGTGGTCCCCAACATCATAATTCCTCTCAGCTGCCGTTACCCGCCGGGAGAAATACGCGCACAGATGGAGCTTCTGGTCTGAGGCAGAAAGGAAAGGGCGCTGTCCTTTCCCTGGGAAAGGACAGCACCCACCCTCGAATCAGAAGCATCCACCTTGACCACGAACTGCGCCGCAGGATCAACCTGCGCCAGGACATGCATATTGGTGAACAGGCCTTTCAAGGTCACAAAAGCTCTTTTAGCTGCCTCGGACCACTTGAACGGGCTTTTGGTCAACATCAACTGCGTAAGCAGTTGTGCCACCTTGCTATAATCACGGATAAACCAGCGGTAGAAGTTGACAAAGCCCAGGAAGCGTTGGAGGTCCTTCCTGGACTGGGGGGGTAGGCCAGTCTACTACCGCCTTGATTTTTGCCAGATTGGCCTTTACTGTGCCCTCGGCGATGATGAACCCCAGGAACAAAGTTAAGCGAACGGAATATTTGCAGTTCTCCGTTTTCACAAAAAGCTGATTTTCCAGCGGCGGCTGCAGGACAGACCAAACGTGGACTATGTGCTCCTCCAGATACGGGAAAAATCAAAATATTGTCCAGGTGCACAAAAACAAACTGGTTCACCATATCTCGCAAGACATCATTAATTAACCGTTGGAAGACGGCAGGGGCATTGGTCAGCCCGAATGGCATGACCAAATACTCAAAATGGCCCAGCGGTATTTTAAAGGCCATCTTCCATTCGTCTTCCTCACGAATGCAGACCAAGTGGTATGCATTATGGAGGTCGAGCTTGGTGAAAAAACTCACCCATTGGAGTAGCTCAAACGCTGAGTTGATTGGGGGAGCGGATATTTATCCTTACAGGTAATTGCATTAAGCTCACGATACTCAATGCACGGCCACAGTGATGCATCCTTTTTCCCTACAAAAAAGAACCCAGCACCGAGAGGGGCAGATGACGGATGAATAATGCCGGTGCTGAGGGAGTCTTATTGTTGGTCTCCATCGCCTCCCTCTCCAGCCTAAATAAACTGTAGAGCCTGCTGGATGGCAGCCGTGTGCCCAGAAGGAGGTCGATAGCACAGTCGTAGCCCGGTGAGGTGGTATTCATGGGGCCCTGGACTTGCTAAAGACCTCCCCTAAGTCATGATAAACCTCCGGCACGGAGCTGAGATCCACCGGCTCAGCCGGAGGGGAGGAAATTGGAAGAGAGGGTGCGCATGTGGCCGATCGGAGACACGAAGAAAGGCAGAAAGGGCTCCAGGACGAAATGGAGCCCTGACTCCAGTTTATAATTGGGTTGTGAATGTGGAGCCATGGATACCCCAGAATCATGGTCATGGTCGATTGAGGCAGGACATAAAACTGAATAATTTTGGGTGATTACCAGACAGAATGACTGAAATGCGCTCTGTCTGTTCGGTAATGGCCGCAATGCTGCTGCCAAAGACTGCCAAGACAGTCAAGGGTGTTGGGACATTCCTGGTGGGTATCTGCAATTTTCGGACCATGGCCAGTTGAATGAAATTTTGCTCCGCTTCTGAGTCAATCAGGGTGGAGGTTTTGAACTCGGCCCCCAGTAATAGAATGAGGGCAGGGAGTTTAAAATGGTTGGGAAGATTTTGCGAAGAACCATCCTGCCAGACCCTCCATGGTTACTGATGGGCCAGATCTTTTGGTCTCACGGGGCATTTCAAAATTGCGTTGCCTGTGGCTCCACAATACATGCATACCCCCACCATCTCTTAATGCTGATGCTCCTCCAGAACCGAGGCCATCGGCTTGGAGGAGGCCGGCAGAGCTGCACCAGAGGGCGGAGGAGCCAGCCAGGGAGCAAACAGAGAGGCAGTGGCTTTTTGCTCTCTAGCTCACTCCCTGAATCAGTTGTCCAGGGCCACAGCCTGCGCGATAAGCTCATCCAAAGAGGAGGGAGACGCACAGATAGCCAGCTCATCATGGAGATGCAAATTCAAGCCCCAGAGGAAGGCACTGCGAAGAGCAACCTCATTCCATCCAGAGTCCACCGCAACGACCAGGAACCTGACAGAGAAATCAGCCACAGACCAGTCTCCCTGCAAAAGCCCCATCAGCTGGCCAACTATGTTCCCCTCACTCTCTGAATGATCAGAAGCCTCGGAGAACTCTCACATAAATCGCTGGAACAAATATAGGGGCCCATCCGGGCTGCTCAAGATGGACTGAGCCCACTTGAGCTCCCGGTCCCATAACAACAAGGTCATGAAATGGATCTTAACCAAATCCTCCTTATATTCCCCCTCCACCTGCTGGAAATACAACCAGCAGCGAAGCAGGAACCCTTTGCATTCCCCCACCTCCCCCCAATAGGGGGCAGGAGTAGGAATGAAAATGTTCCTGCAGATGGCATGCGCTGCCAGGGCAGCAGGTGCAGGAGGAGGCGCCACACCAGGAACCCGACACAGGTGCTCTGTAACGGTGGCCAATTGCTGGGTGATGGTTTGCAACTGTACGAAAAGAAGCATGACCTGATGCTCCATGGCATCCAAGTGTGAGAGTGCTGATTGTTCACCCGGCTGAGCGCTCGCTGAGCCTCGATCCTGGCTGGATCATTCTGTCATGATTCAGGGCAAGTGAGGCTCAAACGCAGAGCTGCCAGAATGACCACTCACACTCAGATGTAAAAATTCACCAGTTTATTGCAAAACCAAAATTAAATCACAACTCTAAATAAAGGTGCCAAACTAAGGAAAAGTGCAACACAAAAACACACTTAAATGATGCAAAACCGGTGCCTGCTGGAGCACACGTAGCCTAGGGGAAAAGAGCAGAAAGAGGTTATAAGGGACAGAATCTCCCAAAGAGGAGAATAATTATGGGAAAGCACTCTTACTCTTTTGAGCTGAGGAGCCCGGCAGGGAACTCCTGCATGGACTAGGGGAACACGGTGACCTGGGTGGATGTCCGGCATCTTCTTGGTCAGGCGAGAGTGATCAGCCCCGGAGTACACACCACACAGGTAGCAGCAAACCTGAAGAGACAGGAGGATAAAAGGGAGTGAAAACACAGGTCAACCAAGAGATAAGCTAAAAGGCTTAGTTGTCTTTGTGGTAGCAAACCTAACGATCCTGCGATGGGTTCTCCACATGTTGGCTCTTAAATATGCTGAGTCATTAGGACACAGCAGGTGTGTGATCACGCAGGTGTAGCTGATACTCCGGAGCCAAGAAGACAGGAACAGGAGGGAAGGGGGAGCACATTCGCCTGATCATCACAAGAGGCAGCTAATGTCAAGATGTGGGTTGATCCCACATCCTCGCTCTAAGTTAGTTTTGTATGATTTTCTGTTCATTTTGATTATTATCTCGGCTCTGTCCCCGCTTTGTATTATCTTTGCCTTTGTTCCCGGTGTATCATAATCATAGTCATGTTTATGTTGATTCTCCCTGCCTTAGTCTCAGTGTTATTTGGTCTTTATGGTCATGGTCTTGTCTCCCCTCGTCCTTCGTTCATGTTTCATCTGTACCCTTTGTTCTTGGTAACCCCTTTGCCTCAGTCTGTTTTGTCTCCTGTGTCTAGTCACTTCCCTGCTGTCTCCATCTGGCCTTGATTGTCCCCACCTGTCCTGTATTGCCTTGATTTCCCATTGTCTATATATGTCTGTGCGAGTCTATGTCTTGTGTGGTGAAATTGATGTTGCCTGTCTGTATTCGCTGATGCTCCTAGTCTGTGTTCCCGAGTCCTAGTTATCCTGTTCGTGAGCTTCATGTATATTATCATTGCCTTGCTTTGCTTTGAGTTTTGGCCTTAGTTGTATTTTGTTTTCGGCTCACGAGCTGTAGTTCATTTGTGTTCTAGTTTGTTAAATAAGTCACCATCTTGTACCTGATTTCTGCCTGCATTTGAGTCCTGAGTCTCCCAACCTTGACATTTTCAGACAAATGTATGAGGGGAGGGAAGCCTTGTATGGCTCATCTGATGTAATGATGTCAATCTCTCAGGCCAAGGAAAAAGCATAACGTCACCAACATAGCACCCTCGAGACTGTCTACCGTAATGTTCTATCAACTATAAATATTAATTTTTTGCCAATGGCTGATACATAATTTTAAATGCTCCATCAGCCGATACCAATAGCATGACATTATACAGGATATTGTGCATCCCGAGTAGGTTTACTCCGGGTACTCCCATTTCTCCCCACAACCCAAATGCAAGTGTGTTAGGTTAATTGGTGACCTTGAATTGTCCCGAGGTACAGTTAGGTCCAGAAGTATTTGGACACGGACACAAACTTTATTTTAGCTGTATACCAAAACATATTCATGGTACAGTTACATAATCAATGTGGGCTTAAAGCGCAGAATCGCTTTAATTTGATGGTATTCACATCCAAATTGGAGATACTGTTACTATCAGGAGAAAAAGTGGATTTTTTTAAAAGAAATATTAACCTACTGAAGTACAGTCATGTGAAAAAATTAGGATACCCTGTACAAGCCTGTGTGTGTGTTTTTTTTTTACATATTTGGACATATGGATATTTAATTATTTATAGGGTTGTTATTAAAATGTTGAAATATTTATAGGGTTGTTTCCCTGAGCATTCGGGTTTGGAAACGGGTCCTGACCATCATTTGTGCCTATGCACCAAATGATGGTTCAGAGTACCCACCCTTTCTGGAGTCTCTGACTGGGGTGCTGGAGAGTGCTCCTCTTGGAGACTCCATTGTCCTACAGGGGGTCTTCAGCACGCACGTGGGCAACAACAGTGAAACCTGGAGGTTTCTATCTGGAGGTTTTTATCAGGCTTATTGTTACGAGCTATTCGGTCTCTGTACGACCGTTGTGAGAGTTTGGTTCGTATTGCCAACACTTGATCGGACTCATTCCCAGTGACAGTTGGACTCCGCCAGGGCTGCCCTTTGTCACCGATCCTGTTCATAATTTTTATGGACAGGATTTCTAGGTGCAGCCAGAGAACAGAGGGTGTCATGCTTGATGACCAAAGGATCTCATCTCTGTTGTTTGCGGATGATGTTGTCCTGCTGGCTTCATCCAACAATGACCTACAGGTCTTACTGGGACGGTTTGCCGCTGAGTGTGAAGCGGCTGGGATAAGAATCAGTACCTCCAAGTCCGAGTCCATGGTCGGTCCTCAGCTGGAAAAAGGTGGATTATCCTCTCTGGGCTGGGCACAAGCTCCTGCCCAAGTGGAGGAGTTTCAGTATTTTGGGGTCTTATTCACGAGTAAGGGGAGAATGGAGCAAGAGATTGACAGATGGATTGGAGCAGCATCTGCAGTGATGTGTTGTGCCGGTCTGTTGTGGTGAAGAGGGGGCTAAGAATCTAAGGCAAAGCTGTCAATTGACTAGTCGGATTGTGATGGTATTGACATGCTTTTAGTCAAAATTATCATTGAATGCTTAGTGAAGCCACTGACGTATATATGTAACCTATCTCTCCAAACAGGTATATTTCCCAATGCAATGAAAATAGCTAAAGTAATTCCATTATACAAGACGGGTGACAGAGGGGAATTTTCAAACTACTGTATATGCCTATTTCACTATTGCAGCAATTTTCTAAGATACTCGAAAAAAAATATTCTGTGAGAGAATTGACAACTTTATAATGAAGAATAATTTATTGTGTGAGCAACAATATGGGTTCAGACACAAGAGGACAACTGCATTTGCTCTAATGGAATTTATAGAAAAAATATCAACTGCTGTAGAAAATAGAGTATTCAGTTGGGGTATTCCTGGATCTTAAAAAAGCATTTGATACAGTGGATCATAAATTATTGCTAAAGAGACTACAAAATTATGGTATTAGGGGGGTAGCACTGTCCTGGTTATGTAGTTACTTAAAGAACAGATATCAGTATGTATGTGTTGGTAGGAAAAACTCACAGTTACTGAAGGTTCCTTGCGGAGTCCCACAGGGTTCAGTTTTGGGGCCATTGTTATTCAATATGTATATAAATGATATATGTAAAGTTTTGGAAAAAATGGATTTAATACTGTTTGCAGATGACACTAATTACCTCCGCCAGGCCGAAAGGCCAGGAGGAGGTAATGTTTTTGCCGGGGTTTGTCTGTGTGTTTGTCTGTGTGTTTGTCTGTTTGTCTGTCTGTCTGTCTGTTTGTCTGTTGGTTAGCAAGATAACTCAAAAACTTTTGGACGGATTTCAAGGAAACTTTCAGGCGTTGTTGGAAATGGTACAAGGAAGAACTGATTAAATTTTGGGGATGATCCGCATCACTGTCTGCATACAGGAATTTTTTAAAGCATTTTTCCACACTGTGACATACGGCCATTTTCAACATGTGCGCAGGCGCAATGGAGGGCGCTGGGCGTCGTGTCTGACCAACACAAACTCCGCCTTCTTCAACGTTTTAGCCACAAAAGCATGCGGAAAACACTGGTGGCCTGGGCCCCCCAGCGTGCCTGTGCCAGCCATAGGCGCTGCGCACATTGCGCTGGTTGTCGTGTCTGACCAACACAAACTCCGCGTTCTTCAACGATTTAGGCACAAAAGCACACGGAAAACACTGCTGGCCTGGGCCCGCCACGTGCCTGTTTTTGTGCCACGCTGCAAAACCTGACACGGCCACCTGTCCGCCGCCCGATTATTTGCCACAAATTCCCCGCCCAGCTATAGGCGCTGCGTAAAAACGACCTCTCTGCCGGGAAAGATTCTAAATTCTGTTTTGCCGCGGAGCGCAACCCCAATATAATATAAAACCCACGGCAACCTGTCTAACCAATCTGCATCCGTCAGTGGAGGAGATGGACACACCAACACTTCAGTTTATTACCTCCGCCAAGGAGGCAATGCTTTTACAACCGTAAAACGGGGCTATAAGGGACGGCGGGGTAATATGGGACACTTTTCTAAATGTAATTCTGCTTTTTTAATTTTGCTTCCGCCTAGATTTGATGAAGGATTCATGGATATTTGACAATAACAACACAACTCAGCGTCCTGCTCAAAATAAAAAAAGCAGAATTACATTTAAAACATTTCCCAGAAAAGTGTCCCTTATTAACCCGTCGTCCCTTATAGCCCCGTTTTACACTACTGAACCACTAATCCTATCACTATCACATTGATTGTCATTCATTAATTGTCTGTTTATTGCACTGTCCATGTCAAATAAACAAATAATCATTGTGAATCCAATTGCTACTCATATCTTTTCATGCTCAGGGAATCTGAAAACGTACACACAAACACTGTATGGGGGGAACTGTGCCGCTTGGCGGAGGTCTGCGCTTTCCGAGTGCTTTTCTAGTTTATTATGCAGTGGAAGCAATTTGGAACAACATTTGGATACACTCAGAAAGGAATTAGGAAAGTTCAAACTGTGGTTTGATTCAAACAAATTAACATTCAATTTAAGTAAGACAGAATTTATAATTTTTAACAACCATCACAACAACTTAGTATCTAAACTCAGTGTAAATGGTGTAGAGATTGAAAGGGTATCTGAAATTAAATTCCTTGGAGTAATAATTGAAAATAAACTGTGTTGGAAGTCACATATTAATTATATCAAGGGTAAACTATCCAAATCATTACTATACTGTTAGCACTTAACCGGCCCAAGATGCTAACGCAAAAACTCGACATACCGGGAGAGATAAGACGGAAACGGCATGGGTGTCAAGCTGGAGTAAGATGGCGGGCGAGGAATATAAGGTACAGACCCGTCCTCCCATCCGTTATTATGGGGAATGTTCGATCTCTACTCAGTAAGACTGATGAGCTAGCGGCTATCTCCCGCTACGAGAGTGTCTTCAGGGAGAGTAGTTTGATGCTATATACTGAGATGTGGCTAACAGAACTAGCAACAGATGCTAACATCGAACTGGAGGGTTTCCACACAATACGGGCAGACCGGACACCAGACAGAGGGAAGACAAGGGGCGGAGGAGTGATAATATATGTCAAAAACAACTGGTGCAGACCGGGACATATCACGGTTAAGGAACAGCACTGTAGCAAAGACACTGAGTTGCTAGCTGTTAGCATGTGGCCTACGTATCTCCCGAGGGAATACTCACACGTGATCTGCATTGTTATTTATGCAAATCCGACAGCGAACGCTGGGACAGCGCATGTTGTCATCCACTCAGTAACTGGCAGGCTGCAGACAGAACACCCAGATGCTCTTCTCCTCATCTCAGGTGATTTCAACCATATTTCACTGTCCCCCATTCTACCCACGTTCACCCAGTATGTCACATGCCACACTAGAGACAATAAAACACTGGACTTATTCTATGCAAATACTAAGGAGGCGTACACCTCATCACCACTCCCCCCACTCGGGAGATCGGATCACAACTTGATTCATCTTCTGCCGGTGTACAAACCCTTAGTACACAGACAACCTCCGGTCATGCGCATGGTGAAGTTATGGTCTGAGGAGGCAATGGACGTGCTAAAGGACTGTTTTGAAATCACTGCCTGGGAGCAGCTCTGCGATCCACATGGTGAGGACATCGATGGCCTCACTCACACCATCACGGACTACATTGGCTTCTGTGTGGACAACACCGTTCCGACCAAGACCATACGGTGTTGCTCGAACAACAAACCCTGGATCAACCCTGAGATAAAAACACTTCTGAGAGAGAAGAAGAGGATCTTCAGGTCAGGGAACAGGGAGATGCTGAAGTCCGTTCAGAGGGAGCTGAGGAGGAAGATCAGAGAAGGCAAGGACAGCTTCAGGAAGAAGATGGAGGACAAGCTGCAACAGAGCGACATCGGCGGGGTCTGGAGAAACCTTAAAACCATCTCTGGGCTCCAGAATACCTCCCTCCAGGCCACGGGGGGCAGGGAGTGGGCGAACAATCTGAACCTGTTTTTTAATAGGTTTGACCAGTCGCCCTCCCCCCCCCCCGACTGCACAACAACCACTGCTGCTTCTAAAGTCATCGAGACCTGCTGTCCAAGCCCCACTCCACCAACACCCCCCCACACTCCCAGCACACAGCCCCCAACTTGACCCTCACGAAGACCCAGGTGAGGACGGAGCTGAGGAAGATCAAGGCGGGGAAGGCTGCGGGACCGGACGGCATCAGCGCAAAGCTCCTCAAGTCCTGTGCCGACCAGCTGGGTGGGATTGTGGAGCATATCTTCAACCTGAGCCTGAAGCTGGGGAGGGTACCACAGTTGTGGAAAACATCTTGTGTGGTACCTGTACCAAAGACTTCCCACCCCAGAGATCTGAACAGCTACAGACCAGTGGCCCTGACGTCTCACATGATGAAGACCCTGGAGAGACTGCTCCTTGCTCTCCTCCGCCCCCTGGTGGGACCAGCGATGGATCCACTCCAGTTCGCCTACCAGCATGGCATTGGGGTGGAGGATGCAGTGATCCTCCTCCTTCACCGTTCTCTGTCTCACCTGGAGAAGCCCGGGAATGCAGTGAAGATCATGTTCTTTGACTTCTCCAGTGCTTTCAACACCATTCAACCAATGATCCTGAAGGACAAGCTGCTCTGCACAGGGGTGGACCAGCACCTGTCATCATGGATCCTGGACTACCTCACTAACCAGCCACAGTTTGTGAGAACCCGAGATTGTGTGTCTGACACGATCATTGGTAGCATGGGGGCCCCCCACGGTTTTGGCTCCCTTCCTGTTCACCCTTTATACTGCGGACTTCTCACACAACACAACACACTGCCATCTACAGAAGTTCTCTGACAACTCTGCAATCGTCGGCCTCATCTCCAACGAAGATGAAACTGAGTACAGAGGACTTATCCAGGACTTCCTGGACTGGTACCATCGGAAGTGCCTCCAGATCAACGCGAGAAAAACTAAGGAGCTGGTGGTGGACTGCCACAGGCAAGGACAACCCCTCACAGCACCAGTAAACATACAGAGAACAGACATTGAGATGGTGACATCCTACAAGTACCTTGGTGTTCATCTGAACAATAAACTAGACTGGTCACACAATACCGACGCACTCTACAAGAAGGGACAGCGCAGGCTGTTCCTACTGAGGAGGCTCAGGTCTTTTGGTGTACAAGGGGCACTGCTGAAGACATTCTACAACACAGTGGTGGCATCAGCCATCACTTTTGGAGTTGTCTGCTGGGGCAACGGCATTACAGCAGCCGATAGGAAGAGACTAAACAAACTGATCAAGAAAGCTAGCTCTGTCCTGGGGCAACGCCTTGACCCAGTGGAGGAGATAGGAGAGAGAAGGATGGTGGCTAAACTGTCATCTCTGCTGGAGTCCGAGTCCCACCCTATGCAGGACATATTGAACGCACTGAGGAGCTCATTTAGCAGTAGACTACATCATCCTAGGTGCGCAACCGAGAGGTTTCGCAGGTCCTTCCTACCTACAGCTGTCAGACTGTATAACCTAAGCAGGGCTTCTCGCAGAGATAGCAAAAAAACATGACAACCTAGTAGTATTGAATGCAAAAGACACAACAGACTTACACAAATGGTCCCCTCCAGTATACAACTAGGACAATATCAGTCGCTAAGGAGGGTGACAATATGATTGGGTTGTGGCGGTTCGGTTAACCCCCACAACAGATTAAGGACACTCAGCTCTCTTCTCTTGGTTTTTTCTGCTGCACTACTGATATATAGATGTGCTTTGGTGTAAACCCCCACAAACAGACTGGTCAAACACAGCGCTCGGCTAGAGCAAATAACACAACAGTGAAATGTGTATTAATGTCTACAGGCAGACTCGTTTCGTCTGGCTCACTTCTGTGATGTTAATGTTGCCTTTCATGCATTGTGCTCATGCGTCCTGTCCTCACTGTGACCTAGGGACTGAGATCAATATGTCTCTCAAATGCAAATGTCTTATGCCTGTTCTGTTATCTCTTTGATCATACCAACTGCTGGGGTATGCCCTTGATGTATTGTTGTAGTCGAGTATATATGCTGCAATTCTGTAACGCAAACCCTCTCATTCTCTCATTCTGGTTCTGCATCTGCTGCGAGACACACACACTGTCTCCTCTTTGAGAGCCTGAGGAATTCGGCTTCAGCCTGCTCACACTATGGGCTGGAGCCGAGTTCTGATGAAGGCGGGTGATAATAAAGCTACTTAACAATCCAACGCTGCCTTTATTTTATCATCCTCTTCACTGGTGACCCTGGAATGCACACGTTTTGTGCAAACGCAGCCTTCTGATCTGGACAGCTGCACTGGTGACCCGTTCTTCAGGATGAGATCTGCACATCTGAGATCTGCTCATCCACGCTGGACAGGCCGCGCTCGCAGCTCCTCCACACGTGAGCGCAGGCGTCCTCCATGGCCGGTGGAGAACGCAACACGTGGACCTGAACGCACCACGGCCGAGCGGTGGCAAAGATCGTCTATTCCCTCCCACCGCTCCAACGCATCTGCACGAGCCTGAGGGACAAAAGATCGTCTATTTCCTCTCACCGCTCCAACGCACCATGGCCAATCTGTAGCCACAGCTCAACCTGGATTTTATCGGCGCCGTCTGCGCCGATCCCCACCAAGATCCTGCATCCTGGTTCTCCTCTCCAGCTGGCCCACCCACGCACGAGCCCCGGCGCAAGCACCGGGGAGTTACGAGGACGGCGCATCACGCACGGGACAAATAACGGCTCCAGAGACCGCCATCGTCCTCCGCCGCTGCTCACAGAACCCTCAGGGCTGCTCGTTCACCTGAAGCAGGCACGTAGCTCGCCACTGGATTTTTTTTTAATGGTCTCAGCCACGGCACATAAGGGATTTCAGCCGTCAGCTTTTCCCGGGGGGTTTTAGGGTTGCTCCTGCACCTAAAGCCAACAAGCCGAGTCCCTCTGCTTCTTTTTTTCTTACAGCCACTACGCAGCCTCGCCACTCCTGTTTTCTTCATGGCCACGAGAGGAGCCAGAGACTAATTTTTCTTCTTGTGGACCTCTGCACGTTCAACGGGACAGCCCTTCGACATCGCGGACCCACAAGCAATTTTTGCGCGGCTCGGACGAGTTCACCGTCCCCCTGCCGGCACTTACCCCCCTCCTCCCTCCCCCTCCGCCTGCAGTGAGCTTCTCCCACAGCTCGCTCCCTTAGAGGGATTATCGAGGTCTCGGCCCCCTGCCGTGCCCTCTGGGGGGGAGCGTGTGTGGCGGTTCGGTTAACCCCCACAACAGATTAAGGACACTCAGCTCTCTTCTCTTGGTTTTTTCTGCTGCACTACTGATATGTAGATGTGCTTTGGTGTAAACCCCCACAAACAGACTGGTCAAACACAGCGCTCGGCTAGAGCAAATAACACAACAGTGAAATGTGTATTAATGTCTACAGGCAGACTCGTTTCGTCTGGCTCACTTCTGTGATGTTAATGTTGCCTTTCATGCATTGTGCTCATGCGTCCTGTCCTCACTGTGACCTAGGGACTGAGATCAATATGTCTCTCAAATGCAAATGTCTTATGCCTGTTCTGTTATCTCTTTGATCATACCACGGGGCTGCACGGTGGCGCAGTGGTTTAGCACTGTGGCAGCACAGTTCTACCCTCGGCCGGGGGACCGCGGGGATCATGAGATCGTGGGTTCGATCCCAGCCCCCGACCAACAGTGAGCTGTGTGGAGTTTGCATGTTCTCCCCGTGTTGCGCGGGTTTACTCCGGGATTTCTCCGGTTTCCTCCCGCATACCAAAAACATGTAGGTTTAGGGCGCTCGCGCACGCAGCGACCAGCAGCCGGTGGCTTGTCACCAGACTGCAAACGAAGTCTACCTACGGGTACAAACAAGTAACAAAAAAAAAAAAAAAATACCAACTGCTGGGGTATGCCCTTGATGTATTGTTGTAGTCGAGTATATATGCTGCAATTCTGTAACGCAAACCCTCTCATTCTCTCATTCTGGTTCTGCATCTGCTGCGAGACACACACACTGTCTCCTCTTTGAGAGCCTGAGGAATTCGGCTTCAGCCTGCTCACACTATGGGCTGGAGCCGAGTTCTGATGAAGGCGGGTGATAATAAAGCTACTTAAAAATCCAACGCTGCCTTTATTTTATCATCCTCTTCAGGGTACATATTCATACTATGTAGGATAACTAAGTAGACGGTTATGCTGTTTATTCCGTCTTGCTACAATGCTCCGCACTTTGTATATATATTTATATATTTATGTGTACGTATGTATATCCACTGCTCTTATTTATATTTTTCGTATCTTCTTAATTATTGCTCTGAGTGTTGCTATCCCTGTGCTGTTGCAACCCTGGAATTTCCCCATTGTGGGACTAATAAAGGCTTATCTTATACTACACAGAGTGAAATATTTGCTGAATCAACCCACACTATATACTTTGTATCATTCATTAATACTCCCATACATGACATATTGTACTGAAGTCTGGGGAAATACATGTAAAACAAACATATATCCAGTCTTTATGCTTCAGAAGAGAGCTATTAGAATAATAAACAAAGCTGCTTACAGGGAATCAACAAACCCACTTTTTCTTAAATTAAAATCTCTCAAGTTGAAAGATCTGATTGATTTTAAAACTGCAGTAATAATGTTTAAAACAAAGAATCTATCACTGCCTGCAAATATCCAAAAGTTGTTCCAAATAAGGGAGAAACAATATCATTTCAGAGGAACATGTATATTTCAAAAACCTGCAGTGAGAACTACCACCAAGCAACACTGTGTTTCAGTGCAATGAGTCAGACTGTGGAACGCTTTCGGACCTGAATTAAAATCATGTACAGCGCTTGGACAATTTAAACAAAAACTAAAGGAAGAAACACTCCAAACATATATACCAAACGACATGTAAAATCACATAAGGATTATCATATCCAGTCTATGTTGTGCTGTTGCTTAATTTTTTTTTGTCAGGTTTTGTCTTGGCTTTGTTCTGATTTGTAATCACTTTTATTTTATTTTCCTTTTGAATTCTTAGATGGAACATGGGTGGGCAATATAAGCTGCGGCTTCAGCCATCACCCATTTCAGATAACTTATGTTGAACTGTATAATGTCATGGTCTGAGCGCTGATATTGTCCGTGCTCGGGTCATGCAGTATTTTTCTCCCGTTCTGTGTTAGTTCCTTATGGCCTTTCCGGGCTTTTATTCTGACAGCGTCTCGGCGGGGCTTCCGGCTGTCAGAGACGAGCTTCGCGGTGACAGCTGGATGGTTTTCCACTAATAAGTTCCTACTGCCTGATTAATCCTCTAAGCCCTATTTAAGGGAGTAGCCGAGGTTACTCCGGGCGGTGACCTCACACACGCATAACTTTGCATCCTTACAACATTTGGCTGGAGTCCCTGTGCCCGGCTTCAGTTACCCTGTGATTCTCTGTGTTCGTGTAAGTTTATTTCTTAGTCTGGGTATTTCATTACTGTGCCTTAGTCGTAGCTCTTGTTTGTGCTTTGCCCCACATGGCTCATTATTTTGGTATTGTTTATCTTTCATTAATAAATATGCAAATTTGATGGCTGGCCTATAGCATCTCATTTATGGCCCGCGAGGGCCGTCCCTGCCATATAATCCGAGGAGTTATTGTTTAACTTGACCTTGTTGGATTTTTTTTCCCATTATTATATTATTCTGTTCCTTTCTTTTAATCTTTTAATCTAATCTATCCAAAATAAAGATTCATTCATTCATTCATTCATTCACCAGTCAATCTACATTCCTACTCTCACCTATGGTCACGAGCTTTGGGTAATGACTGAAAGAACGAGATCGCGGATACAAGCAGCTGAAATGAGCTTTCTTCCTAGGATTGCTGGACTCACCCTCAGAAATAGGATGAGGAGCTCAGTCATCTGAGAGAGGCTCAGAGTCGAACCGCTGCTCCTCCACATTGAAAAGAGCCAGTTGACGTGGTATGGGCAACTGATCATGATGCCTCCTTGATGCCTCCCACTTGAGGTGTTTTGGGCACGTCCCTCTGGGAGGAGACCCAGGGGCAGACCCAGGACTCGCTGGACAGACTTGGCCCTTTTCCATGAGTGTCAGTTTGGCCCAGTTTGGTTTGGTACGGTACGCTTTGTAGGCTTTTCCATTAAGGACTGTAACAGTTACCGTTCTGATTTTTGGGACCTGCTGGAGAGTTGTTCTAACTGTACCGTACCAACCTGAAAATGTGACGTAAAAACATTGCAGGCCACTGATTGGTCCGGGCATAAAGTCATGAGAGCGGTGCTTGAGGCTGAGTTTACCAAGATGCCATTTGCAAAGATTTGTGCGTGAGCCAGCCACCAAGCAAGCGTCAGTATAAACAACAACAATAGAATGGCTTCACAGAAATCAGACCCACAGAAATCAACACGGCAGTCCAGCAGAGTTTTCTGTGCCTTTCGGCTGATGAGCGAATCCAGAGGGAAGTAGACAGAGCCACCCAAAATGAATTTACGGATGCGGGAGCACCAAACTTCAGCAGTTGAAAGCTGTGATATTATGATACAGAGGATGGTGAGTGATGTGATATTATGCATCTTTTACATTATTTATCCCAGCAGTGGAAAGTTCACTTTGAACAGACAACAACGTTGTTGCTTGTGCGCAATGAGCTAGCTAGTTAGCCATCAATGTTAACTCTGCGCTCCATGCTCTCCTTGTATTTTGCACTTGTGTTGACAATATCTGATGAAATAAGCTAGTTGTAATCCTTGTTAAAAAGGTGTTTTTTTTAAATGTTGCACTTTCGGGCTGTGCATGTACTTAAGTTGTGTGTATTGTCATTCTAGAGTTTGACCAGCATCTGCTGTGACATTGGCAACGTTTGGCATGAAACAGCAATGCGTTATGACTGGTAAGTTGCACATCCCGGTTTTTTTAGTAGTGGTGGAATCCTTTGGTAAAGTATAGGTAAAATGCCAAAATTAAAGTAGCACAATTTCCACTTAATATGAAAGGGACTGAACTGAGATTCATTTGACTGTGTGAATATTAATTACAGAATAATTGAAAATGAATGGCACATCCAATAGTAGCCACTGTAAAATAAACTGCTTGTTTATTTATTTATTTATTTATTTATTTATTTTTGTCAGATCACTTGTGTGATCCTCTATGAGTTATATTCATGATAGTGTATCTTGCACTTTGGGGAATGGGAGTTGTTCAGTCACCATTATAATTCAGTTTATATGTGTAGTTTATAGTCTATCATCAATAAACGAATGCAGTACTATAATAACAGGACACATTACAAATATTTGAGACCCACTGTAGTGCTTCCCTTTATATTTTAGCAGTATATGTACAAAACACCGCCCACACTTGAAGCCAGGGCGACACAGCGGTGACAGAGCGGTGGCTAAACTTTTATTTACAAAAATTACATATTTTGACTGAGCAACTCCATACTCAGGGATGCACACCCTCAGTTAAAGTACTAGATTCCATTCAACTGATGGTATCAACTCATTCTGATTGCTGAGGCCACAGTAAAAACACACAATTTTAAACATAACCCAGCCCTTCTAAAATCTACTTTACTGAAGTACAGCTACATGAAAATTGTAGCTAAATACAACAACAAAGTACTTTTTTTGTCACATTCCACCACTGGCTTTTAGCAACAAATATATTTCTCAAATATGTTTTAAACTTGCTTTAATTAACCACCACCCATTTCTGTCCTTTGTCTAGGCAAGAGGAAAACGATCCACCCAAACCGGATCTTGTGTCACTATTTACAGAGATGCAGGCTGAAGATCTGCTGAACCGGGACCAGCTTGAGCGGCACATCCAGTTGCTTCTCAGTGAGGCAGCATGGCCGGCGTGTGTGACCCATTCTCATTTTTTTATTTACAGTTTGAATTTTGCACATTCTAAATAATCTGGAATTTGCTGCTGATTGTAATAAACAATTTAGTAACTTATGTGTTTGCATCATGATTTTCTATTTCGTCTGTTAAGGCACCGGTGCGAAAAGTACAAACCATTTATCAGTGAGTTTGAAAATAATAAGATAAGATAAGATAAGCCTTTATTAGTCCCACAACGGGGAAATTCCAGGATTGCAACAGCACAGGGATAGCAACACTCAGAGCAACAATCAGAAGGCAAGAAAAAACAAGCAAGCAAGAGCAGCTAATATACATATGTACATATTACTATAAAATATATATATACACACACACACACACACACACACAGACACACAGTGCAGAGCATTGTAGCTGGATGGAATAAATATATGAATATATGAACACACAGTGCAGAGCATTGTAGCTAGATGGAATAAATATGTAAATATATAAACACCCACAGTATGGAGCATTGCAGCTAGGTGGAATAAATATGCAAGTATATAAACACACACAGTGCGGAGCAATGTAGCTAGATGGAATAATATGTAGATATATAAAAACACAGTGCGGAGCATTGTAGCTAGATGGAATAAATATATAGATATATAAATATAAACACACCCAGTGCAGAGCATTGTAGCTAGATGGAATAAATATGTAAATATATAAACACACACAGTGCAGAGCATTGTTGCTAGGTGGGATGAAACAGCATAACCGTCTATTTAGTTATCCTACATGGTATGATTATGTGCCCATACATATGATAATGGTTCATTTTTAAGAAAAAGTAACCAAAAACAATTATTTTATTTACTGAAGACTGTATTATTGGATGTGCCAGTGCAGAAGACGCTGCACACTTTAGTGATAGTACCAGTATATGGAGGAATTCTAGGCCATATTATCATCTGTATTTTCTAATAATGGGTTAGGGCAGGGGTGTCTAATCATGTGCCATGGAGGGCCAAGACCCTGCAGGCTTTACCTGCAACCAGTGTCTTCAACAGCAGATTCCACTTAGTTTCCCCTACTGACTGCTGATCAATGAGAACACCTGCTGAACAGACTGGGTAGAAGAGAGAACCTGCAGGGTTTTGGCCCTCCATGGCACATGATTGGACACCCCTGATTTAGTGTTTAATGGGATTTAACATTTTAACACAAAATGCTTTATGGTTCATGATTCTGTTGGCAGACTTACGCCAAACCAAAAGTGATTTCTCAAACTGCTGGATTGTTCTTAGACAGCTTTTCCAATCTTTTAATATTTCATTTGTGCCACTTGGTGGAAACGTTCACACATAAAACAAAAGTGGAGACATCTGCAAAAAGTACAAAGGTTTATTGTCAAAATTTCTAGTGCTATACTAAATGAATACATTTATAGTTCATTGTTGATGCAGAGAATATATATTTATACAGTATCTACATGTAGTCAGCAATATTCAAAATGATATATATCCAGGAAATCCATGTATTTTCCATATCACCCTGTGACTGCATTATTTTAATTGCTTTTAATGCTAGATCTAGTTTGTTTGGGCTTAAAATGCATCATAATTGTTAAATATATCTTATTATACCTAACTCCGTATTGTTTACCTGTTGAAATATATATTTTATGGATAATATAATCCCATAACTACAATATGGCACCTGGAGATCAAGTCTTGGCAGCTGATCATGTTTTGTCACAACACCAGCGGCTGGAGCTGGTACATCCCATGACATCTCAACAGTCTCTCCATGATTTCCACACAGATCAGAGCAATTTGTTGCACAGGAAGCTAAATGTTTCTACAGACATTCTATAGTTCTGTAACCACTGCGTAAAGTGGGGTTGCTTCGTAAAGCCGAGTTGACATCTCATCACTGGGAGCCTGTGTTGAATGCCCAGACACACGGTTTGAAGCGATAATTTTGCCACAAGAGAGCCATCTGAAACACACACACAGAGAATACATATTTTAGTACCTAATAGCGATAACTTGCCGACATTACAATGCAGTATGGCGGACTTAAAGCAAAGTAGCAATCATTAGCTTACCTTCATATGTGATGTAGTTCGTATCTTCATGTCTTCCACTTTATGCTGCTCTATATGGTTTCCTAAATGCTCCAGTACTTTTCCAGTGTCATCTCACCACCTGTAGCCTTCTCTGGCTGTCCTTTTTTGCCTTTACTCTGGCAAAAAAAAGTCAGATACCGCAATCACCTCGTATTCTGCCATCTTGTGTTTTGCCTGGGTCGCTTGTTTTATGTCACGGGAGGGTCGCGCTGCCTTCCTGTAACAGCTCCCACCTACATCAAGCGGTACTCTGGTGTAATGGAAACACAAGCGGACTGAACTGAACTGAACTGTACCGTACTGTACCATACCAAACTGGTACTAGTGGAAAAGGGCCATTATAAGTATGTCTCCCAGCTGGTCTGGGAACATCTTGGTATCCTTTCCGATTCTACACTGGGGTGTGTGTGATTGACACTGTAGATAGGAAAAACACAATCTCGTTCTACTGTACGTGATTGGTTGTACGGTTGAATGACAATAAGGGTGATTTATGATTTTATTTATATATGAAGAGCTGGAGCAGGTGGCTTGGGAGAGAGAAGTCTGGGCTTCTCTGCTTTACAGTGGGGAAAAAAAGTATTTAGTCAGCCACCAATTGTGCAAGTTCTCCCACTTAAAAGATGAGAGAGGTCTCCAGTTTTCATTATAGGTATACTTCAACTATGAGAGACAAAATGAGAAAAAAAAAATCCAGAAAATCACATTGAAGGATTTTTAATGAATTAATTGGTAAACTCTTCAGTAAAATAAGTATTTGGTCAATAACAAAAGTTCATCTCAATGCTTTGTTATATACCCTTTGTTGGCAATGACAGAGGTCAAACGTTTTCTGTAAGTCTTCACAAGGTTTTCACACACTGTTGCTGGTATTTTGGCCCATTCCTCCATGCAGATCTCCTCTAGAGCAGTGATGTTTTGGGGCTGTTGCTGGGCAACACGGACTTTCAACTCCCTCCAAAGATTTTCTACGGGGTTGAGATCTGGAGACTGGCTAGGCCACTCCAGGACCTTGAAATGCTTCTTACGAAGCCACTCCTTCGTTGCCCGAGCAGTGTGTTTGGGATCATTGTCATGCTGAAAGACCCAGCCACGTTTCATCTTCAATGCCCTTGCTGATGGAAGGAGGTTTTCACTCAAAATCTCACAATACATGGCCCCATTAGCAAACTTCAGACAGGCCTGGACATGTACTGGCTTAAGCAGGGGGACACGTCTGGCACTGCAGGATTTGAGTCCCTGGCAGAGTAGTGTGTTACTGATGTAGCCTTTGTTACTTTGATCCCAGCTCTCTGCAGGTCATTCACTAGATCCCCCCCGTGTGGTTCTGGGATTTTTGCTCACCGTTCTCGTGATCATTTTGACCTCACGGGGTGAGATCTTGCGTGGAGCCCCAGATCGAGGGAGATTATCAGTGGTCTTGTATGTCTTTCATTTTCTAATAATTGCTCCCACAGTTGATTTCTTCACACCAAGCTACTTACCTATTGCAAATTCAGTCTTCCCAGCCTGGTGCAGGTCTACAATTTTGTTTCTGGTGTCCTTTGACAGCTCTTTGGTCTTGGCTATAGTGGAGTTTGGAGTCTGACTGTTTGAGGTTGTGGACAGGTGTCTTTTATACTGACAATGAGTTCAAACAGGTGCCATTAATACAGGTAACGAGTGGAGGACAGAGGAGCCTCTTAAAGAAGTTACAGGTCTGTGAGAGCCAGAAATCTTGCTTGTTTGTAGGTGACCAAATACTTATTTTACCAAGGAATTTACCAATTAATTCATTAAAAATCCTTCAATGTTTATTTTCTGGATTTTTTTTTTCTCATTTTGTCTCTCATAGTTGAGGTATACCTATGATGAAAATTGGAGACCTCTCTCATCTTTTAAGTGAGAGAACTTGCACAATTGGTGGCTGACTAAATACTTTTTTGCCCCACTGTAACTGCTGCCTCCACGACCAGGACCTCCAGAAAAGGGGTATAAGATGGATGGATGGAAGGATATTTAATATCAGTGTTTAAAATACTGGAAGATGACTTCCGGTCTGGACGCCATGGTGATAGCAACCTAACGCTGAAACTCCCAGACTCAATCCAAGGAAAACAACTTCAAAATCAGACCTAACGGATTTTTGGAAGATTAAAAATCAAAAGACAATAACACCATGCCTAACCACAAGCAGAAGAAACTGACATTCCCCAGGTCAGGACGCACAGCGGCTGTAGAATCGGAACCAGAGGACCTCCATTCAGAAGACGAAGACCTGGGCCTAGCTAACAAAAGGATTAGCTTGAAATCGCTATTTGACGAAATACGACGATTTCGGGCCGAATTTCTTGAATTCAGAGAGGATCTAAAAAGGGCGAACAGCAGAATGGACCAGGCCGAAAATCGAATCTTGGAAGCTGAAGAAAGAGTAAAAGTGCTTGAAGATTCTGTGCTGGATTTACACAGAAAACAGTCATGGCTGGAGGCTAAGCTAACCGACCAAGAAGGAAGACAGAGACGAGATAACATCAGAATTCACAGTCTTAAAGAAGGAGCTGAAGAGAGTTTCAACACAGTGGCGGAATGCGTGGAATCCTTATTGAGAGAGAAGTTAGATATTCCACAAACCACCGATTTGAAGATAGAAAAAGCCCATCGTACATCAGCCGCAAAGCCAGCCCCAGAAACGCCCCCACGTTCTGTGGTGGTAAGATTCGCCAATTTCAAAATAAAACAAGAGGTTGTAAGACGGGCTTGGCAGAAAAAAGGATTTATGCATCTTGAGAGAAAAGTCTTCGTGGAGCACGATTACGCCCCTGAGGTTCTTAAAAAACGACGGGAATATAATGACCCCAAAAAGGTTTTACGGGAACAGAATCTACGCTTTCAGACGCCATTTCCGGCGAAGCTAAGGGTCTTTTACGGGGAAGAGTCATGTCTCTATAACTCAGCGGAAGAAGCAACAACTGACGTGGCAAGAAGAAGACTTCCGGTAACGGTGTTTAAACCCGCAGCGGATCTGAGTGAGAAGATCAGAGCTCAAACGTGGTCCACTCAGAGACCTTCAAAATCCACGGGCCAGCAGCGGGAAACCCAGCCCCAGAGCTACAAAGATAAGCTTTCCAGTTCCAGGAAGGAATAGCGACCTTTTTGTTGTTTTTTTTTCTTTTCAGTCACTCTGCACTTCCACCCCCCCTCCTACAAGGTAACAAACATTAAAGGAGATGCAGAATCAGCATGTGGTAAAACCTTTCATGGAGCAGTTATAGCATTAGAAACAAATGTCTTCTTAATTTAAAGGGGGAAAAAAAAAATCATGTTAAAATAGAAATGTAACAATGACCCACATGTTCTCTCCATACTAACAAATACTGTATTAGAGTGAATGCTTGCTGTGATGGGGGTGGGAGGGTGCACACAATCTCAGGGTATAGGCATAAAAAAAAAAAAAAAATCATTACAAATTCGGATTGGGATCTGAAATTCACGTTAAAAACATGGGACAACTTACAGGGGTAAGAGAGGGCCCTCAACACGTAACAGAGTTTGAGGAATTTCCCTCAGAGCCTACACTCCATCAGGGCTTTTACAGGGTCTTTAAAGAGACCCCAGCTCAGGAAGTTTTTTTGACAGTTTTTTGTTTTAAAGTTTCGTACACTATGTTCTTAATGTTTTTTATGTTCTTAATGTTCTTTCAGTTTCTGAGTAGCAAAAAAGAGGGCCACCACACTGTTATACTAAATAAGAAAATACAATGGAGAAACAGGGTGTAACCAAAATAGCCTCATATAATGTAAAAGGGATCCTGAATCCAGTTAAAAGATCCAAGATTCTACGCAAAATGAAAAAAGACAAAGCAGAAATAATATTTTTACAAGAAACCCACCTAACAGACGTGGAACACACTAAACTCAATAGACAAGGGTTTAAAATGATCTCTTCATCTTCATATAAATCAGGGAGGAGGAGGGGAGTAGTGACATTGATATCAACCAAAATTACATTTGAAAAAAAATCAGAACACAAAGATAAAGAAGGGAGGTACAGTTTGGTAACTGGGCGGCTAGAGGGAGAAGATATCACCCTGCTGAATGTATATGCACCACCAGGGGCTAAATGGAAATTTTATAAAAATGTATTCGACCTAATGATAACTAAAGCCCAAGGTTTAGTGATATGTGGTGGAGACTTCAATCTAAGACTGAATCCATACTGGGATGCGACAGGTAATTCTTCACATCAAAATAACACCCAAAGTAAGAATACTCGGATGCTACTAAAAGAAATGGGAATCTGTGACGTATGGAGGGAATTCAACCCCAATGTAAAAGATTATACTTTTTATTCAACGCCACATTCATCTTACTCAAGGATTGATTACTTTTTTATGTTTAATAGAGACATTGGAAGAGTAAAAACATGTAAAATAGGACTGATGGATCTCTCCGACCACAGTCCGATCTATATGGACTTAAACATCCAAAAATACACAAATAATACATTTTCCTGGAGGTTGAATTCAAGTGTCCTGAAAGGACCACTGAAAGATGAATTGGAATCAGATATTCTCAGATATTTGGAAGAAAACGATGATGGAGAAGTATCTCCTTTAATACTGTGGGATGCGTGCAAAGCTGTAATAAGGGGGAAAATTATTGCAAAACTGGCAACCCAAAAGAAACTGAGACAAGAAAAACTAATCACACTAGAGTCAGAACTCAAGAACCTAGAAAAAGAACACAAAGACAACACTCATTCTAATGGCTCGCTCAAGATTAAAGAAATTAAAAATCAAATAAATGAGATCTACACAATATAAATCCAGAAGAAACTTACATTTCTGAAACAAAAACACTATGAAGCAGGCAGTAAATCGGCAAAATTACTAGCCTATAAATTGAGGAAACAACAAACGGAAAGAGCAATCTACAAAATCAGAGACCCAGTATCAAAGGAAATAAAATTCAGAATTCAGGATATTCTTAAAAGCTTCGAGAATTACTACAAGAACTTATACTCCCACAAAAAACATAAAAACGCATCCGAGACATTACTAAACACATTAAACCTTCCCCAACTTACGGAATCACAAAATAAAACCCTACTGTCAGAAATACAACCTAAAGAATTGGAAAAAGCAATTATGAAACTTAAAGCTAACAAATCCCCAGGAGCAGATGGCTATACAGCAGAATGGTACAAAACCTTTAAACAGCAACTATCTCCTCTCCTCCTGAAAACATTTAACTACGTCCTCCACACAGGGGAAATCCCCCCCTCCTGGAGAGAAGGGGTCATTGCAGTTATACCTAAACCTGAAAAGGATAAACTAGAATGCTCCAACTACAGACCAATCAGTGTATTAAATCAGGACTATAAGCTTTTTACCACTATCCTTGCCAAAAGGTTAGAAAACATACTGACAGACTTAATTCACTTAGACCAAACAGGTTTTATAAGACAAAGACAGACACAAGACAACATTCGGTGCACTTTACACATAATTCATCATATAAAAAAATATAACTTAAATGCAGTCATATTGGGATTAGATGCTGAAAAAGCATCCGATTCGGTTGACTGGTCTTTCCTATATAGAATCTTATCCAGTTTCAATTTTCATAACAACTTCATTAGAACTATACAGGCATTATATAAAAAACCAACAGCTAAAATAAGGATTAACGGTAATTTAACATCATCTTTTGAGCTGGAAAGAGGATGTCGTCAAGGCTGCCCCCTGTCTCCACTGCTCTTTGCAATCTTCATAGAACCTCTGAGCCAATGGATAAGACAAAATCAAGAAATTCAAGGTATTACACTTGGTCAGAAGGAACATAAAATAGCACTCTTTGCTGATGACATTTTAATATACCTAGGGCAGCCAGACACTTCTCTACCAGAACTAATCTCAGTTTTTTCAGACTATGGAGATTTATCGGGGTACAAATTAAACATGCATAAAACCCAAGTCTTAACATTCAACTATGACCCAAATCATTTTTCACTAAATGAACTCAAAACTAACTGGGAGTTGGAATCTATGAAATATCTGGGGGTCAATATCCCGAAACAACTCGACAAAATTATAACACTAAACTATGATCCACTGGTGACAAAAATAAAATCTGACCTAGCAAGATGGAATATGATACCATTCTTAGGTACTGCACAAAGAATTGAAGCAGTCAAAATGAATATACTTCCACGTCTTCTATACCTTTTCCAAACAATACCGGTAGAACCTCCCAAAAAAACATGGCAGGAGCTGGACAGAAGGATCTCAAGATTCATATGGCAGGGTAAGAGATCTCGAATCAGATATAGAACCCTACAGCTAAACAAAGACAAAGGTGGGCTCGCGCTGCCAAATATCAGGGACTATTTTATAGCTGCACAAATTAAAGATATGTAACCCAGTCTACACTGCACAATGGAAGGAGATGGAATGCCAAATAACAAGTGACATCCCCCTACAGGCGATAATAGGGAACAATGCCTTAACTAAACTCTTGAATAACACCAACCCGTGGATAGAGACCCCGCTAAAAATTTGGTTTAAGATAGTCAGAGAGAATCAAGCTAAAGAGCCATATCGACTTCTGCAATGGATTGCCTATGATCAAGACTTTACCCCCAATAAAACAGACACTAGATTTAAAGAGTGGAAAGAGAAAGGGCTGATAAAATATTATGATTTTTTTAAGGGGCAAACTTTAAGAAGTTTTGAAGATTTGAAAAAACAAGGTCTAATAAATCAAGATCTTTACAGGTTCTTTCAGCTTAGACACCACATAAACAATATACTTAAAAAGGAGGATTTGGAAAGGGCCCAGTCAGGTGTTCTGAAGGTCTTCTTAATGGCATATAAAGGGATCCCAGGGATCAGATACATTTCTAAAATATACCAAGGTCTTCAAGACTTAAAAGGAGACAACACATCATATATAAAAGAGAGATGGGAAAAAGAGGGGAATTTCACTTTACAATTGGAAATATGGGAAAAGCTAAATAAACAGCAACGGAAAAGTACCTCATCCCTGCAGTGGAGAGAATTTGGATGGAAAAACTTGGTAAGATTTTTCAGAACACCTGCACAAAACAAATTTACCCATAAGGGGTTGAACTCTGCTTGTGTGGTGAAAAGACTGCAAATCATTTTCATGTGTTTTGGTCATGCCCAGTTATCCACCAATATTGGACCAACGTACAGACAATATTGGGGAAAATATTCACAATAACAGTTCCCTTTTCTTTTGTAACTATGTATTTGGGTTTACTACCGGACTCACTGGAAAGACGAGGAGATAAATACTTATTCAATGTTTTAATATTGGCAAGTAAAAAAGCCCTAACTAAAAAATGGATGCTGAAGGACTGTCCTACACCTGAAAATTGGATTAACGTGATTCAAGACATTTACTCGATGGAAAAGTTGACATTCGCACTGAGACAGGACATGGATGGGTTCATGAACTTTTGGCAACCCTGGATCGCATACAGTATGTGTCTTCCATTAGATCTAATCTTTGACAAATACCATTTCAATAATGGTCCTGCTCTTTGTTCCAACGCTACTCAGATGCTCTTTTACTTTTAATTACTTAATTTTCTGTTTGTTTGTTTTTTGCTGTTCTGTTTGTTTGTTTATTCGTTTGTTTGTTTTTTGTTTTTATTTAATTCTCCTTAATTTCACTTTTTCTTTCACTTTAAAAAAAGGGGGGTGTTGTAATAACTATCCTACCAATGTTGTCAAATAGCAAAAAATAAGGGAACATGTGATGAAAATGTAAACAATGCAATGCTGTAATGACCTGTATACCCTTTACAAAAACTTAAATTAAAAAAAAAAAAAGTGCTAAATTAAAAAAAAAAAAAATACTGGAAGATTCATGTAATACAACTAAACAATTAAAAATGAATTAAAGACTTTTTCCAAATTTTCTGTAAAATATAATTCTAAACAAATGGTGAGGAACACATTAGGATACCCCCCCCCCCCATCATTTTTAGGACACCCCCACATTCATTCTCACTTAAAATGGCTAAAATAAATGTTAAAAAAAATGCAAATAAAAACAAAAACAAGGTTAGACATACAGCCGTGGCCAAAATTGTTGGTACCCCTCTGTTAATGAAAGAAAAACCCACAATGGTCACAGAAATAACTTGAATCTGACAAAAGTGGTAATAAATAAAAATTCTATGAAAATTAACCAATGAAAATCAGTCAATGCTTTTGAATTGTGGCTCAACAGAATTACTTTAAAAAACAAACTCATGAAACAGGACTGGACAAAAATGATGGTACCTCTAGAAAAGATTGAAAATAATGTGACCATAGGGACATGTTCAACCAAGATGTGTCCTCTAATTAACATCACAGGTGTCTACAAACTTGTAATCAGTCAGTCGGCCTATTTAAAGGGTGACAAGTAGTCACTGTGCTGTTTGGTGACATGGTGTGTACCACAGTAAACATGGACCAGAGGAAGCAAAAGATAGAGTTGTCTCAGGAGATTAGAAAGAAAATTATTGACAAGCATGTTAAAGGTAAAGGCTATAAAAAATTAAATTAAAAATTAAATCACCCTTTACTGTCATTCAACCAATCATGTACAGTAGAACAAAATTGTGTTTCTCCTGTCTACAGTGTTAATCACACACACCCCATATACAGAATCAGAGAGGCCGCTGCCATGCAAGGGGCCGCCACAGATTTCCCTCCTCCATTCCATTATTGCTGAGTACCAAGCTGGACAGCAGGAAGTTCCGCTTTTATATGGTCTTCGGCATGACCCGGCCGGGATTTGAACCCCTGCCTCCCGGGTGTGAGGTGGATGCTCTACCAACTGAGCCACCACTCCGGTGGTAAGACCATCTCCAAGCAGCTTCATGTTCCTGTGACTACAGTTGCACATATTATTCAGAAATTTAAGATCCACGGGACTGTAGCCAACCTCCTTGGACATGGCTGCAGGAGGAGACGGATAATACGAATGGTAACAAAAGGCCCAGAACAACCTCTAAACACATTCATGGTGAACTCCAAGGTCAAGGTACATCAGTGTCAGATCACACCATCCGTCGCTGTTTGAACCAAAGTGGACTTCATGGGAGACGACCAAGGAGGACACCACTGTTGAAAACAAATCATAAAAAAGCCAGACTGGAATTTGCCAAACTGCATGTTGACAAGCCACAAAGCTTCTGGGAGAATGTCCTATGGACAGACGAGACAAAACTGGAACTTTTTGGCAAGGCACATCAGCTCTATGTTCACAGACACAAAAATGAAACATACCAAGAAAAGAACACTATCCCTACTGTGAAACAAGGAGGAGGTTCTGTTATGTTCTGGGCTGTTTTGTTGCATCTGGCACAGGGTGTCTTGAATCTGTGCATGGTACAATGAAATCTCAAGACGATCAAGGTATTCTAGAGAAAAATGTGCTTCCCAGTGTCAGACAGCTTGGTCTCAGTTGCAGGTCATGGGTCTTGCAACAGGATAATGACCCAAAACACACAGCTAAAAACACCCAAGAATGGCTAAAAGCGAAACATTGGACTATTCTAAAGTGGCCTTCTATGAGACCTGATCTAAATTAACTAACTAACTACTAACTAATCTGCACTTATATAGTGCTTTTCTAGTCACAAAGACCACTCAAAGCATTTTCACTGATACTAACCCTCTATTCTAAGGGCCTATCATCGGCCTCCGTCGGTCTATGATGACCATGGAAGAGAATCCTAAATGTCTACTCTGCTGGAACAGCACCGCCTGTGGCTGAACAGGCCGATGCGCGAATGGCAGTCCCTGTCACACAGGTCGCACTTGTGGGTGGTCTCCGTGCTGCTGGGTCTGTGGCGGTTCTTCCTGTGGGTCCTTTTTTCATCTGCTGCAGCAGTCAGTCTCTCTTCACTCGCCTTGAGCTGTCTGGTCAGGGTGCCTCTCCATTTGGAGCGGTCCGTTGCAAGGTCCTCCCAGCACTCTGTGTTGATCTCCAGGGCCTTCATGTCTCTCTTGCAGACGTCTCTAAAGCGCAGCTGTGGGCGGCCAACGTCTCTCCTGCCAGTCGCCAGTTCTTCGTAGAGGACGTCTTTGGGGATTCTGCCATACTCCATACGGTGAACGTGGCCTAGCCAGCGGAACCTGTGCTGCCTGAGTAGAGTGAACATGGAGGGCAGGCCGGCGCGGGACAGAACTTCTGTGTTGGGCACTTTGTCCTGCCAGGATATGTCCAGGATGTGGCGAATGCAGCGCAAGTGGAAGGAGTTCAGTCTCTTTTCCTGCCGGGCGTATGTTGTCCACGTCTCACTCTCATAGAGCAGTGTGCTGATGACGCAGGCGTTGTACACTGCCATCTTCATCTTGACAGAGAGTTTGGGATTCTCCCACACTCGTGTGGTGAGGCGAGCGAGTGTGAAGGCTGATTTTCCAATCCTCTTGTCGATCTCTGTATCAAGGGAGAGGTTGTTGCTGATCGTGGACCCCAGGTACGTGAACTGATTCACGACCTCCAGCTCGTAGTCATCGATGGTGATGGTTGGTGGTGTTTCCGTGCCTTGCGCCAAGACGTTAGTCTTCTTCAGGCTGATGGTAAGCCCGAAGTCCTTGCATGCCTGGGAGAAGCGGTCCCTCAGGGTCTGAAGCTCCTGCTGTGTGTGGGTTGCCACTGCAGCATCGTCTGCGAACAGCATGTCTCTGATTAGAGCCTCGCGTACTTTGGTTCTGGCTTTCAGGCGGGTGAGGTTGAAAAGCCTGCCGTCAGATCTTGTGTGCAGGTAGATTCCCTCTGTTGCTGTGCTGAAGGCATGCCTCAGGAGCATAGCAAAGAAAATCCCAAAGAGGGTTGACGCAAGTACACAGCCCTGTTTCACTCCGCTGCATATGTTGAATGGCTCTGAGACGTTGCCGTCATGCTGCACTATCCCCTGCATGTTGGTGTGAAACGATTCGATGCCCAACTTTGGTGGGCATCCTATCTTTGGCAGGATCTTGAAAAGGCCCTCTCTGCTGACCAGATTGAACGCTTTGGTGAGGTCGATGAAGGTGATGTACAGGGGCGTGTTCTGTTCTCTGCATTTCTCTTGGAGTTGGCGGATGGAGAATATCATGTCTACCGTCGATTGCTGAGCGCGGAAACCACACTGAGACTCGGGGTAGACACGTTCGGCAAGCTTCTGTAGACGAACGAGAACAACTCGTGCGTAGACTTTGCCAACAACGCTGAGGAGGGAGATGCCCCTGTAGTTGTTGCAGTCGCTTCTCTCCCCTTTGTTTTTGTAGAGGGTGATGATCTTGGCGTCCCTCATGTCCTGTCCTATCAATGGCCTTGCTGAGTTTGTCGATGGTTGGCTCGGCGTCAAGTTCATCCATGGATGGCAGGCAGTCGATGGCATCAAGGGTTGACGGTGTCACGGTGCTCTGTCTGGAGTAGAGGTCGGAGTAGTGTTCCATCCATCTCTCCATCTGCTTGTTCTTTTCTGTGATCATCTCCCCAGTGGAGGATTTGAGGGGGGCCGTCTTGCTCTGAGCCGGACCAAGTGCTTTCTTGATGCCATCGTACATACCACGGATGTTCCCTGTTATGGCAGCGGTTTGAATGTCTTGGCTTAGCTGAGTCCAGTACTCGTTGGCACAGTGCTGAGCAGTCTGCTGAACTTTGCTTCTCACAGCCCTGAGAATCTGGAGATTCTTCTCATTTGGGTACTTCTTGTACTCAGCAAGTGCTGAGCGCTTGGCTTCAATGACGGGGGTCATCTCGGTCAACTTGGCATCAAACCAGTCCTGTGACTTCGAGGTCTTCCTCCCAAAGGTAGCCAAGCCTGTGCGGTGGATGGTGTTTTCCAGCTCTTCCCACTTCTCCTTTGCAGATTCTCCTTCTTGTGGTACACCAAGTTCCTTCTCAAAGGTGGAGGCAAACTGCTCAACAAGTTCTGGTTGGGCCATCTTGCTGGTGTCAATCCGTGCCTTTCCAGGCTGTCTAGCATGATGGAATTTCTTCAGCTGCAGCTTGACCTTGCAACACACCAATGAATGGTCTGTGTCACAATCTGTACTCTGGAACGAACGGGTGATTAGCACGTTCTTCAGTGAGGTGCGCCTGGTCAGGATCAAGTCCCGCTGGTGCCAGTGCTTTGAGCGTGGATGTTGCCAGGAAAACTTGTGTTGGGGCTTGGTCTTGAAGAATGAGTTTGTGATGCACAGATCGTGATATGTGCAGAACTCGAGCAGCCGCTGTCCGTTGTCATTCATTCTGCCCACGCCAAATGGTCCAAGACAGGAGGGCCAGGAGTCGTGGTCAGCACCCACTCTGGCGTTGAAGTCTCCAAGGAGAATGAGTTGTTCAGAGTTGGGGATGATCCTGACAGTTGTTGCGAGATTCTCGTAGAACTCGTCTTTTGCCTCTGGTGTGGCTGTCAGTGTTGGGGCATACACACTGACGAGGGTGACTGGGCCTTGAGTGGTGTTGAGGCGGAGGGTGAGGAGTCGTGCATAGCCATTGCTGCCCGGTTCCACCATCTTCAGCAAGGTGTTCTTCACTGCGAAGCCCACTCCGTGTTCCCTGTGTTCGTCACTGCCCTTTCCCTGCCAGTAGAACGTGTAGTCCTTCTCTCTCAGTGTGCCTGCATCAGCCAACCGTGTTTCCTGGAGAGTGGCGATATCCACTCCCAGTCTCTTCAGCTCATTATTGATGATGGCAGTCTTCCTGGTGTCGTTGATGTCCTTGAGGTTAGCAGCGAGTCCTGTCATCATAGGGCGGACATTCCAAGTTCCCAGTTTTAGAGTTGGTCTCTTTTGATTTTTTGTCTTGCCTGGTGCGAAGGTTCTCAGCCTGCTGTTCGGACTTCTCCTCATCCCCATGCACCCAATGAGGAAAGCAAGCTGTGGCGGGACAATACCTTATTGGCTGGGGGCTGCCCAGCTTGAGGCGGGCGGTAGCTGTCCAGTGAGATCTGATGATCCCTCCCAGCGTTGGGAACAACCCCTGGCGCCGCGCTCTATGCCAATTGAGCGGTGGCTTATAACCGTTAACTGTCATTCCCCGTGTTTTGTCTACGCCAAATGCGAAGCTGGAGTGTCCTCTCCAGTGATCCGGAGTTCTACCTTCCAGCGTTGGACGTTGGTAGGATTCAAGCCTGGGCAGGAAGATATGGAGGACAAGATGTTGCCCATGCAGCATGTCCCCCCTCTCCACGTCACTGATGAATCCAAAGGAACAGCAGGGCTGCTACAGTTTGGCACCAGCGCCATCGCAGGAGCTGCCAGAATGATGTTGAGCACAACAGAAAACTGCCTTAGGGGCTCCGACTCCGGATTTTTCCTCAGGGTTGACTCCCGAAGCCTTTCCCATGACCGGGTGTGCCGCAAGGCAGCGGAGGTTTGAAATCAGGGTTTACCTTCCCATAGATGGGCTACCTTCCCAGGTTGACGAGCCACCATCTACCCGAAGCATCTGGTTTTAAGGCGCCAGAGATCAGAGATCTAAGGGCCTATAGGAAACAGATATCTAGGGACAATTTAGAACAACCAATTAACCTAACATGCATGTCTTTCGATTGTGGGAGGAAACCAGAGCCCCCGGAGTAAACCCATGCAGCACAGGGAGAACATGCAAACTCCACACAGAAAGGTTCCAACCCCAGCCAACCTGGGGATTTGAACCAGGAACCTTCTAGCTGTAAGGCAACAGTGCTAACCACTGCACCACCATGCTGCCCATCCTATTGAACATCTGTGGAAGGAGCTGAAACATGCTGTCTGGAGAAGGCACCCTTCAAACCTGAGACAACTGGAGCAGTTTGCTCATGAGGAGTGGGCCAAAATACCTGCTGAGAGGTGGAGAAGTCTCATTGACAGTTACAGAAATCGTTTGATTGCAGTGATTGCCTCAAAAGGTTATTTAAGAAAATATTAAGTTAAGGGTACCATCATTTTTGTCCAGGCCTGTTTCATGAGTTTGTTTTTTGAAATAATTCTGTTGAACCACAATTCAAAAGCATTGTCTGATTTTCATTGGTTAATTTTCATAGAATTTTTAATTACCACTTTTGTCAGATTCAAGTTATTTCTGTGAGCATTGTGGGTTTTTCTTTCATTAACAGAGGGGTACCTGTGGTGACCCGAGCGCCAATCTCGTCCGCGCTCGGGCCATGCATCATCTCTGCCGGTTTTGACAGCAGCGGATTACATTCTGGCTCCCCTGGCTCTTATTGTGACAGTGATCAGTGGGGCTTCCTGCTGTCAAAGCCGATCAGCTGTTCTGCATCACTGCTCGTTAGCGGCCGGCTTTATTAGCGGTCGCTGACAGCAGGTTGATGCAGCAGTATCGTCAAACACCGTCAAACATCCTGAGAGATTCCTGGTGTGTTATCACGTTCATGTCAAGGTTCGTGTCTTTATTCATGTCTATGTTCTCAAGATTGTAGGAGGCTGGGTGTAGCCCTACGATCCCATGCATCTTGTAGTGAGTGTTTTTTGCTACAGCGGCTCATAGCTCATAGGCTTATAGTCATCCGAAGGTCAGCCTGATGCAGACTCTGATCACTGGGAGGAAGGAGTGGAAGGAGATGAGAAGATGGAGGAAGATGTCAACATCTTCACAGCAGGAAGCCCCACCAAGCACTGTCACAATAAGAGCCCGGGGAGCCAGAATGTAATCCGCTGCTGTCAAAGCCAGCAGAGGTGATGCATGGCCCGAGCGCGGACAAGATCGGCGCTCGGGTCACCACAGTACCAACAATTCTGAACATTTCTTAATAAAGAACTGAATATTTTTTGGGGTATCCTAATTTTTTCACATGACTATATGTCCATGTACACACTCAATACTTGGTCAGGGCTCCTTTTGCATGAATTACTGCATCAATGCGGGGTGGCATGGAGGTGATCAACCTATAGCTCTACTAAGGTGTTATGGAAGCCCAGGTTGCTTTGATAGTGGTCTGCAGCTCATCTGCGCTTTTGGATCTGGGGTTTCTCATCTTCCTCTTGACAATACCCCATAGATTTTCTATGGGGTTTAGGTCAGGAGAGATATTGCTGGCCAATCAAGCACAATGATACCCTGGTCATTAAATCAGGTATTGGTAATTTTGTCCTGCTGGAAAATTAAATGAGCATCTCCATCAAGTTTGTCAGCAGAGGGAAGCATGAAGTGCTCTAAAATATCTTGGTAGACAGCTGCACTGACTTTGAACTTAATAAAACACAGCAGACAGACACCAGCAGATGACATGGCTCCCTAAATCAGGTGCCAAGTCCTGTCATTTGTAAATCAAGGTCCCAGAGTCTGGAGGAAGAGTGGAGAGATACAAAATCCAAGTTGCTTGAGGTCCAGTGTGAAGTTTCCACAGTCAGTGATGATTTGAGGAGCCATGTCATCTGCTGGTGTTCCTCCACTGTGTTTTATTTGAATTGATTTTATTGACAGTTTATACTCAGTGGTTGCAATTTAGTCATTTTAAACACTTCAGATGGATTTTTGCATGGAGGATATATCTGGTATCTTGCCATCTTCTAATTTTGGTTTACTTATCTGATTGTTGTACTACAAAAGGAGGATTACAGCATATTGTATATTGAGGGCACTCCAAGTTTAACCTTTTCTTTCATATCTGTGAAGGTAATTCACTTTTTACAGGGGTACATCATCAAGGGTTGGTATGTTGGGTTTTTTGTTGTTGTTGTTAATCCATTACTTTGAATGCTAGCTTTGATGCATAAGTTGCCATGGCAATAATCAGGCAGTAAGATGCTTATAAAGTTTCACTTCTTCTCTTTCTTTTCTTTTTACTGGCTGCTAAGCTAAAGCACAAACTAGTCCAACTCTAGAAATGACAAAACTTCAGAGAAGGTGTCAAATGTCTCTGTACTCAGTGTGGTGTACCAACTGCCTCTAAATACTCCGCACCACACCTCCCAAATAGAAGTCTTTCTCCTTCTGCCTGCCTGGCTGTGCTGTGGGCTGAATGGCTGATGTATTTGGGCTTCACTTTTGATGACAGCAAGGTAGCTAGAGGCAAATGAAGTCAGCCGAGCCTGAGGGACAGACAGAAGAGTTCCCACAAAAGATCCTGTTTCCTCAGGGAGCACCACAAATGTTTAGACCACAAATAAAGTATTTGGTTTAAAAGTGGTGAAAAAAATCTCTCTGAGACAATTACCACTGTTGTCTGAGATACAGTCCGTGGAGGCTCAAGGAGAAAGACACAGC
Organism: Pholidichthys leucotaenia; assembly: GCA_020510985.1. Classification (NCBI taxonomy): domain Eukaryota; kingdom Metazoa; phylum Chordata; class Actinopteri; order Cichliformes; family Pholidichthyidae; genus Pholidichthys; species Pholidichthys leucotaenia. The sequence continues at coordinate 369,426,832 of CM035842.1, read as the reverse complement.
ACTAGGATTTTCTATTGTTAAACAATTGTCTTTTTAGACAAGTATTTTTAGAGACCTGGGAAACACAGATATGATTCTTTTCTTCCTTTCTTCTTTCTGTTCCTCCATGTTATCCATACTCTCTTGACAAGCTCCCTTTTGTTTTGTTTTTAATGGGTAACAATCTCAGTATATTTTTGTACTTCAGTATCTACCACATGGCCCAGTGACTGATTCAAGCCCAAATTAATGTTAAATCCTCCAGTTTTTATGCAGTTTGTTCATTCACCGTATTTTGGCAAATAGGTGTTTACTTGGTGTAATTTGGTTAGCTGAAGAAAGAATTTTTTAAGTGTTAATTTTAGCTTGATCCTGGGAATCTTTTTTCCCTCAAATCCTTCTAACATCAGTATAGAGAGTGTTAGGCTGTTTAAAAATGGCAAATGTGATCTAAAATCTGCATACTGATCTGGATCTGGCCCAGAATATAATGGAATAATTCTTAGCCCAAGGGCCATGATGAAAATTCCATCCTAATTCTTCCAGTAGTTTTTGCATAATCCTGCTAACAGACAAAGAGACAAACAAACCACAACAGAAACATTACCTCCTTGGTGGATGTAAGTAAGTTATAATTTTGCAAAAAGCTATTACACCAAATCATATTTTAACACACATCATTCTTCCAAACCAATTTTCCTGTTTATGGTCACAGGGGCTGGAGCCTATCCCAGCAGCTATCTTTAGGCAGGATGCAAGGAACACCCTGGACAAATAACCGGTTCATCAGAACAGTCAACAGAAAGAAACAAGCATCCACAAACTCTTACATTAACATCAAAGGATTTTTTTTTTGTAGGAGTGTAATGGTACACAAAAATGTTGGTACAGTTGATGCATCAGTTTCAAAGTGGCAGTTCGGTAATTTTTTGGCAAAATATGGGAATATACTGCAGAACATGGAATCCCTTCTCTTTTATTAAGAACTTTTGTGAACAATTTTTGACCCTTTAGACTAACCACACTATGATATAAACAAATGAAAAGTCCTGCAAAATGTAAGTTTTTCAAGTACCAAATAGATAAAACTGTGGAAAAATTATGCAACCAGTCGAAATTTTCACACTCTTAAACCCCAGAATGTGATCAAGACGAAGATGGATTTATTCCACCAGATACAGATTTTTTAGATCTTAGCTTTATACTAGGGCTAAACAAAAAGCAACACTTTTATTTATCTTGAGATGAAACCAAAATTATAAAATAACTGGGTCATACTGTGTATAAATCTTATCAAATCACCGTTGTTTGGATAAAATCAGAGGTGGTGCCTAGTCATCCTGGAGCTGATGGCTTCTGTGGCTTCTAATGTAGCTTTTACTTACTTTATTAACTGCTTTTTTTCCTCATTATTTATTTACTTAGGATCAAGTTTAAAGATTGATATTGTGATATTTACTGTAAATGAATATAAAATATTTTTTAATTATTCAAAATCTGAAAACACTATATTGTTACTGTTATAATTTATAAAATCTGTTGTCAATAGTCTCTCAAATTGTCATGATTCATTAGCCAGAGACTCAAGCGCAGAGCGAACAACACCAGAATAACAGCCAGACTCAGGTGGTAATCTTAAACACAATTTATTTACCGCAAAACCACCAGACGAACAACAACAAACACCTAATAAGCAACAAAACAACACAAAAATATTGCAGAGCAAGCTGGAGGGGCACACAGCCTGTGAATAAGAGAGAGAGGAGAAATGATTAATAATGAATCCAATAGAGGAGGAAGAGAGAGAGAATGAAAGGAGCAGAGAGCCCGGCTGTGGAACCAGCTGTGGAACCCAGCGTGTAGAGATGAGGAGCTGGTATGGGAAATACCAGTGGGATTACAGGTGAAGGGAAGTTGGCAGGATGGAGTGCAGTAGTTGGTAGACCTGGGTGGAGTAGACGTTGTCTTGGAGGTTGAGAGGTTCAGGTGAGCATGCATAGCCCCAGAGTACACACCGCTGAGATGGCACCAAACCCAACGGTCCAGCAAAGAAGAACTCGCAGACTAGCTCTTTTAAAGCTGGTAGATGAGGTAGCAGCAGGTGCACACAATCACGCAGGTGAGCGTAATCAACTTCTGAGCCGGGAAACAAGCACAGCGAAAAAACACAGGAGGGGAGGGGAAGCACACTCACCTGATCATCACAGTGCCCCACTCCCCTCAAGAGGCGCCTCCTGGCATCCTTCCGAGCTTGTTGGACTGCGCCCGGTGGAAAGCCCAAACCATGCCCTGGTCATGGAAAAACAATCCGGGAATCCATGACCTCCCCTCCAGTCCATAACCCTTCCAGTGGACGAGATACTGCAGGCCCCAGCCCCGATGACGGACGTCCAAGATCCTTTGGACCGCGTAGGTGGTATGGCTGTCGAGGACATGGGGAGGAGAAGGAGGCTTCGGGGGTGACAGAGGGGGCTGGCGGAGAGGGGTTTAATCCGCGAAATGTGGAAAGGCGGGTGGATGTGGCGAGCCGGAGGCAGCTCAAGCCGAACAGTGACATCATTAATGTTGCGTGAGATGGGGAACAGACCCAGAAAGCGCGGTGATAGCTTCCATGACTCCGTCTTCAGCGGAACCTGTTCGGCTGACAACTACACCATCTGTTCCACAGTGTACTTGGGCACCGGCGCACGTCTGCGGTTGGTGTATAGACGGATCTGCTCAGATGAGCGGAGAAGGGCAGCCAGAGTAGAGCTCCACAGACTGCAGCAGCGGTGAGTGTGGCCTCCACGGATGGCACAGAAACCTCCCTCTTTGCCATAAGTAACAAAGGTGGGGTGTACCCCATTGAGGCCTTGAAGGGCGTCAGGCTGGTGGTGGAGGAGACGGAAGTGTTATGCGCACACTCTATCCAGGTCAGGTGGGAGCTCCAGGTGGTAGGGTTGTAGGATGCTACACACCTCAGGGTGGCCTCCAAGGACTGGTTGGCACGCTTGACCTAACCGTTGCTCTGAGGGTGATAACCGGATGTGAGGCTGACAGTGGTACCCAAGGAATGGCAGAAGGCTTTCCAAACCTGCGGGGTAAACTGTGGCCCTCGGTTTGAAACAATGTCAGTGGGAATCCCATGCAGGCGGATGACGTGGAGAGTGAAGAGGTTGGCGGTCTCGGCAGCAGAGGGCAACTTGGACAGGGAAACCAAATGGATGGCCTTGGAAAAATGGTCAATGATTGTGGGAATGATGGTGTTGCCTTGTGATGGCGGGAGACCCATGACAAAGTCTATGGCAATATGTGACCAGGGCCAACTCGGGACAGGTAGGGGATGAAGGAGGCCGCCTGGCGGTGAGGAATCTGACTTATTAGTGGCTCAGACCTGACAGGTTTTAACATAGTCTCAAACATTTGCTCTGAGGGTTGGCCACCAAAAGACTCGTTGCAAAAGTTCAATTGTCCGAGAAATGCCTGGGTGACAGGCGATAAAGCTGGTGTGCCCCCACTGGATGACTTTGCTAGGGGGGCAGAGGGGACATACAGTAATTTAGCCGCGCCTCCCTCAGAGATGGGTTCAGAGGACTGGGCCTGCCAGACACTCCTAAAACACAGGATTAAAGCAAGATAATTTCTGGAGGAGAAGAAACAGCCGAAGAGAGAGAGGAAGGAGAAGAGATAGAGGAAAACTGGCGAAAGAGAATCAGAATCAGAATCAGAATGAGATTTATTGCCATTGTTCATGTAGTACACAAACTAGAAATTTGTCTTGGTGCAATGCTGCAACATTAAACATGGAGTAGCACTAATGATAAAAATAAAAAACTATGCATGTAATAAAAGGTAGAATATGAATAAGTAATACTAATCTATGCAATTTTTAAATATATTAACAAGCAGCAGATATTGTGGAGTTCCACATAGTGCAGTCGGTAGTGCAAAAAGAAAACAGTGATAATTGTCATGAGTCCGGTTGAGCTGCTGTACGTAGTGCACGAGAGTCTAATAAGTCACTTAGTGTTCAGCAGTCTGATGGCAGAGGGGAAGAAGCTGTTCATGTAGCGGGAGGTTTTAGTCTGAATGGACCGAAGTCTTCTGCCTGAGGGGAGGGGGGCAAACAGTGCATGTCCAGGGTGTGAAGGGTCGGCTATGATCCGACCTGCACGCCTCCTGGTCCTGGAGATGTACAGGTCCTGGAGGGATGGGAGCTTGCAGCCGATCACCTTCTCAGCAGCGCGCACAACGCGCTGCAGTCTTAGTCTGTCCCTGGCGGTGGCTCCTGCATACCACACGGTGATGGAAGTGGTGAGGATGGACTCGATGATGCCCGTGTAGAACTGCACCAACATCTTGGTGGGTAGCTTGAGCTTCCTCAGCTGCCACAGGAAGAACATCCTCTGCTGGGCCTTTTTGATGAGGGAGCTGATGGTCGGCTCCCACTTGAGGTCCCGGGTGATGGTGGTGCCCAGGAAGCGGAAGGAATCCGCAGTGGTGATGGGAGAGTCTGTGAGGGTAAGGGGGGGCAGAGGGGCTGTGACTTTTCTGAAGTCCACGATCATCTCCACTGTCTTCAAAGCGTTCAGCTGCAGGTTGTTGTGGCTGCACCAGGACGCCAGCTGGGCCACCTCTCTCCTGTAGACGGACTCGTCGCCGTTGGAGATGAGCCCGATGAGGGTGGTGTCGTCCGCAAACTTGATCAGCTTGACAGACTGGTGGCTGGAGGTGCAGGAGTTGGTGTACAGGGAGAAGAGCAGGGTTTGATATTGCAAGACCCAGGATGGTAAGTAATGGAGAGGTTGAACCTGAGGAAAAACTAAGCCTAACGTGCTTGATGAGAATTTAGCCTTCTGGCAAATCTGTTATGGGCAGAGCTGTGGCGGAGTGGTTAGCACTGTGGCAGCACAGTAACTCACCCTTGGCTGGGGGATCCTGGGTTCGATCCCAGCCCCCGACTAACAGTGATCTGTGTGGAGTTTGCATGTTCTCCCCGTGTCTGCATGGGTTTACTCCGGGATTTCTCCGGTTTCCTCCCACATGCCAAAAACATGCAAGTTAGGTAAACTGGCATCAAACTTGGGATTCTAAATTGTCCTTAGGTATGAATGTGAGAGTGAATGGTTGTCTCTCTCTCTGTGTTGGTCCTGCGGTGGACTGGCGATCTGTACAGGATGTACCCTGCCTCTCACCCAAAGATGCTGGGATAGGCTCCAGCCCCCCCGAAACCCGAAAAGGATTAAGCGGAAGAAGATGGATGGATGGATGCATGGATGGATGGATGGCAAATCTGTGATATTCTAAGTTTCTGTGATCTGTCCAAACAATTACAAGTTGGGTAGCTCCCACTAGCCAGTGCCTCCATTCCTCTAGCACCAATCTAACCAGCTGAGGATTTCTGTCACAGATACGCACCATCTGCACAGACCCTCTGATGGTGAAGATTTTTTTGAAGAAAATATTCAATGTAGATATCACAAATTCCAAAGGCTGTAACTTGAAAGTGGTAAGAGAAAATGGCTTACTGTAAATGAGAAAGAGGTAGAATATGATCCAAAGTTTATGATAGGAGTAAATTTACGCATCTAATTTGCATAATGTGACAGCAGCCATATCGAATTACATAACTTTTGGTCAAAGTGGACTTTGGACATATTTACACAAAGGATGCTTTTGTTTGTTTTTCTTTGTTTTTGTTTTTGTTTTGTTTTTGTTATCTTATCTTCAAAATATATGAACCAGATAATCAGTAGAATGTAAACAAACTGATAAAATCATCAGACGTACCACGCTTCATGTGTCGCCATGCGTCTGTGTGTGGATCCTGGTCCTTATTTCGTCTTCTGCCGGTCATTTTCACTTTCTCTCCCATGTCCAGAAACTCTCACATTTAGCTTCTGATTTATTCCACCTCGATTCCACCTCGATTTTGGTTAGACAACGCCGCCAAACTGGCAGTATTCTCCTCTCCGTCACGTGCAGCTTTGTCAATGGCGGACAAAAAGTGTACATGCTCCGGTCCATCTTGTGCTGTCACAGAAGGTAAATATTTCCCTTCAGAAGCTGCATAACCCCTTTTAGAATCATAGTTGGCAAAATTTGGAGCAAATGCTTCCTCCCTGTTGAAATATATGTTTTGCAATTGTTTGTACATTTCTGTTAAGTCCACAAACCTGGCACAAAAGGAGATGGATGAGAGGTTGCAATGGAACAGTACTTTATTATTAAACAGGTTGCTATACGGCAGGTGCTACACAGCGTGGGGTTGTCCGGGCAAGAGGAAGCCCGAAATGGTGGATGTCCCTATTTATAGGGCAGTGTGATGGCGCACCCGGAATGCAGCATCATCACACCGCACTTCACAATAAAACCCATCATCACAGTCTCCCCCCTTTATAAAGTAGAAAAAAAAACATGCCTAATTAAGCCCACCCAAATTTAGCAGATAAAACCCCTAACAAACAAATCAAACAACAACACAATCAAGAACACTAGAACTAGGGCCTGTGGGTGGACTGCCACAAGGCCGGCATGGCCAAGTGGTTTATTCTGCCAATTTTGAGATGAGATGAGATTCAACTTTATTGTCATTACACATGTATGAATACAAGGTAACGAAACGTGACTTGGCATTTGGGCACGCTCTGCAGAGCGCATCCAAGCCCGGGGCAGCCGCTAGGCGCCAGTCAATTTTAACGATAGACTGGCCGTGCTCCTACCTACAGAGTCCATAGTCTCTTTCTCACAGTCTCCCATGGCAAGGGAGGGTCTGCTGGACAGGGGGCTCTGCAGCAGCCCCGCAGCAGATAGGCCCCTGGAGGCAGCAGTGTTATGTCCATAACTTGGGCTCACAAAGAATCAGGCAGGGGGTGCAGTGAACTTAATTTTATTATAACAAACCAGAACTCACAAGAGGTGTTCCGTACAGGCCAAGAGGTTGATGGCAAAGAGACAGAGTCTCTTCCGCCCTAGTCTTTTATACCCTGGGATGACAGTGGAACCAGAAAGGCAGGCCGTCACCCCCACTACACCCAGGGTGTACCCGACGTCATCTTGGTACACCACATCCCCCCCCCCCCCCATAGAAAAATGTCAAGCACACCAATCAGGCCCTCCCAAATTTAAACCCGACTCACACACTAAAATGCAATATGTACAGGCCTATCCAGTCACACAACTACCTAGAGGGGGCAGGTAGACTACTCACCCCCCTACACGGCTAAGATGGGTTATTCTGCCATCCGTTCTTGCTGTGTGTCAGTCTCGCCCCACTCTCTTTCATTTCCCATGCTGGTACAGCCACTGCAGCTCCCTGCTTCTCGGTAGCACTCGGCCGAACTCCGGAACCAGGAGATGCCTGTGTCTTGGCTCCATCCGCCACTGCGGGTGTTCCACTGTGCCGTCCAGTTCCCACATCCAGGGCAACTTGGACACTGGCACCGGAACACTCCTGCAATGGCGCTTCACGGTGCTGGTCCTGCATGCACCCCATCACCCCAGGCCAATCACTGTCCCAAACCACGTCGTCCTCCACGTGCAGAGCAGATCAGTCCCATAATCCGCAGTCCAACCACTCTTCTCCGACACCGTTGACTATTGTGAACCCCAGGCTGTAAAACATGTCACATCCCATGATGTTTGACCCACCGGCTGACACCACAAAATGGACACTCACCATCATCGTCGGCCTGTACCTCACTGTCAGTTCCAATGAACCCACGATGTCCAACTTGTTCCCACCGTAGCCAAAGCAGGTTGCCGACAGTTCACTCACACGGTAGTGCGGGAACAGACTCCTCACTGTGGGCCAGTTCAACAGCAAAATCGCAGATCCCATGTCTACCAACAGCGGCACTTCTACGCCATCCAGCAAAACATTGCAATAAATCCGCCCTTCTGTGCTCAGAGAGATGGTATGAACAACCATAGGAGTCTCTGCAGAGGAGCCCGCTTCCTGTCTTCGGTTCCCTTGCTCAAAATTTCTGTAGGCCCTGGCAAAATGGTGCAGTAGACCACACTTACCACAGTGTTTGCCCTTCGCCAGACACTCTCTTAGCTTATATCGGTGCCTCATGGACCCACAGCCATAACATCTTGGCAAACTCAGGGCGGACCTAATTTTCACAGCGGAAGCGTATTCCTCTTCACTCATGCCGTCTTCGCTGTCCGGGTCCACAGCCAGAGCCTTCCATCGTGGTTCTTCATCCCACAGTGTGCTTCTCTCACCGAGGTCTTTAGGCCTTTCTGCTGCCTCAAACTGCTGTGCTATCTCAATAGCTATAGTCAGCGTCAGTTCACCCGGGAAAGTCAGGAGCCTTGATCTTGCTGAAGAACAGAGTGTATGCTCCACCAGTTGATCACGGATCATCTTCTCCTCCAAGGCCCCAAACTGGCACTCCCCCGCCAGCTGACGTAGATCTGCAACATAGCACTGCACCGACTCTCCTGTCCGCTAGTGGCACTGCCTAAACTGGACTTGCCGGACTATGACATAGTGCACCATTAGCTCCACCACGTCTTCATAATTATCAGCTCCTCCTAATGTACCAAGGATTCTTTGGCCCTCCATGCCAAGATTATGGACTAATATAGCCCTCACATGCAGCTTTTCGAGCTCACCGAGGTTAAGGGCCACCATATAGTTCCGGAAAGCCACATACCACCTAGCCCAGGATACGGGCAGCTTGCCCGGGGCCTCCAAAAATGTCCGAAAACAGTAACTGCTCGTTCCATACCTTTGTTCTCCTCGTCGCCAAATGTTATGTCCATAACTTGGGCTCACAAAGAATCAGGCAGGAGGTGCAGTGAATGTAACTTTATTATAACAAACCAGAACTCACCAGAACTCACAAGAAGTGAGCACACAGAGGAACATGGCGGCGCACACAGTTGCAGCAGCTCAGTGGTTCACCAGTCGGAGCGGTATTTGGATGTGTTTTTTGTTTTACGTGTTTGTTTTGTGCACATTCAGCGAATATCACCTAGCCAGCATGATATTCTGAAGATCGGAATATGCTACGAGGGGAAAGTAACAAGTGAGTTTCTCCGCTCACACAAGATCCCAGTGGAAGTAGCGAGGAGTCCCGGCTCTCCGTGGATTACCATCCCAGAGGGGAGGAGGCACAGACGGCGGAGGGAGAGGAAGCAGAAGCTGGGCTGTAGGGCCGGCACGCTAGTAAGGCTACGGAAGCAGCCATTCAAACCACCGCTTCCCAGCCTTTTCCTCTCAAATGCCAGATCTCTCGTGAACAAGATGGAGGAACTAAGGCTACAGATTAAGGTGAACAACTGTGCCAGGGATGCTTGTATTGACAGGCGCGTTTCAGACGCATGCCGCGTCACGGAAATGCAGGTTCATTTTCTGTGTCAAGTCAAATTCTCTCGTATGTTATCAGTGATCTGTTAATGTACTTGGCAATAAATCTTTTCTGATTCTGATTCTGATGTATTCTTCTTATCACCGAGACCTGGCTTCGACCATTTATCCGGGACTCGGCTATCGAGCTAGCGGGGTACACTACACAGCGCTATGACCGAACAGCGGATTCCGGTAAGAGCAGAGGAGGGGGGGCTCTGTGTGTATGTAAATAACCGCTGGTGTACTAACTCAGTGATTATGGAAAGTCACTGCTCACCGGCCATAGAGAATCTGACTGTTAAGTGCAGACCTATTTACCTCCCTAGGGAGTTTACTGTAGTATTGGTAACGGCTGTTTACATTTCACCGGATGCTAATGCTAACTCAGCTATCAGATTGCTACATGCTAGCATTAGCTATACACAGAGTATTTACCCTGACGCCGTGCAAGTTATAGCAGGGGATTTCAATCATGCAGACTTAAAAGCAGCACTCCCTAAATTCCATCAACATGTCAAGTGTGCTACTAGGGGAGTGAACACCCTGGACAAGGTCTATTCAAACATCAAACTGGGCTATAGGGCTAGACCATTACCACATCTGGGCCAGTCTGACCATCTGTCCATGCTATTAATTCCTGCATATACCCCCCTCAGGAAAACTGTTCCCATCATCTCTAAGACTGTTGCCACATAGTCGGAGGATGCTTCCCAGCAGCTGCAGGACTGCTTCGACAGGACCAACTGGGAAGTCTTCGAACATCAGGACCTGGAGCTGTTCACAAATAGTGTACTGTGCTATATCAAGAACTGCATAGACACTATCACAGTGAACAAACGGATCCGTATCTTCCCTAACCAGAAGCCCTGGATAAACTGGGAGGTCCAGCAACTGCTGAGGGAGAGAAACATCACCTTCAGGTCTGGTAACAGCGAACTCTACAGCACAGCTCAGGCCAACCTGAAGAGGGGCATCAGCGAGGCTAAGGCAGACTATAGGAGGAGGATTGAGGACCATCTGGACAGCAATAATAGCTGGCAGGTGTGGCAGGGCATCCAGCACCTGGCCAACTATCAAACTAATCAGGGAACCGCAGTAGGTGACCTCACGCTGGCGGAGGAGCTGAATATCTTCTTTGCCCGCTTTGAGGTTGCTGCACCTGTCTCGGCCAACCTACACCAGGCCCACAGCAGTACGTTCCTCACTTTGAAGGAACATGAGGTGAGGTGTACTCTGCGGTCCATCAACCCAAGAAAAGCAGCGGGTCCGGACAGTGTCCCGGGACGTGTGCTGAGGGACTGTGAAGATCAGCTGGCTGGAGTCTTTACTAAGATTTTCAACCAATCCCTGGCACAGTCCACTGTCCCATCCTGCCTGAAGTCCTCCACCATAGTCGCCTTACCCAAGAAACCTCATATCTCCAGCCTCAACGACTACAGACCAGTCATACTCACCCCGGTGGTGATGAAGTGCTTTGAAAGGCTGTTGCCAGAAGAAAGCCCAAAATATTTTAAAGGATACTTCACATCCTGGACACTCACTGTTTGAACTACTGCCATCTGAGAAACGATATAGACTAATGAACACAAGGACAAACAGACTCAAACACAGCTTTTATCCAACAGCAATAACCATTCTGAATAAAATGAGGAAGTAATGTGCTAAATAGGCATGATTGTATGTTGTTGAATGCTCTTTGCAATGACTGTGTGTGCATGATGTCCTGTGTTGATGTCTGTGTGAATGTGGCTAGATATTTATTCTTTTTAATTATTATTTTTAACTGATTTTTAGTAATTTTAGGTCTATGTTTTTTATAATGGGGCAATGTTTTTATAAATGGGGCACTGACTGGAGAGCACTTTGAATTTCGTTGTACCTGTGACAATGACAATTAAAGAGCTATCTATCTATCTATCTATCTATCTATCTATCTATCTATCTATCTATCTATCTATCTATCTAAGTGCTCCTTACAGGCCAAGGGGTCGACGACAAAGAGACAGAGCCTCTTCAGCCCTAGTCTTTTATACACCGGGTGACAGCGGAATTGGAAAGGCGGGCCGTCACCCCCCACTACACCCAGGGTGTACCCGGCACCATCTTGGTACACCACAAACAGGCCCCCAGGATAAGAGCCGATCTTCAAAACACAAGCGTTCGGGTCACCCACCACCTTTGCCGACTCCTGTGCAGCCCCATCACTCGGAACATCCACCTGGACATGCCACAGCTGGTTTGCATGGTGGATTGAGCCATCTGCCAGCTGGAAACACGCCACTCCCAACTTTGCCACAATCCTAAGTGGCGCCCGATGTCCCACCGGCTGCAATCCAGCCAGTTGTCGCCCCGGTCTCTCCTTGGCACGAACCCAAACCCAGTCCATGACCCGGAGCCGCTCCTTGCTTGGTTTGATGTGCTGCTGTAGTTTCAGCAGCTCCGTGTCTTTCTCCTGTTTCGCGCCGTCGTAACACTGCGGTGGCACAGCAGCCACCACCGTCACAGCAGACCCCTCATCCGTCGTCGTCCAAAGCTTGACTTTGGCACTGTAAACATCCAATGCTTCCCCGGTGACACTTGTCTGAACGGACCCTCCGCTCACTAACTCGGTTACTCTCAAAATAGCTGGCCAAGAGCGGGCACTGGAGTTGTCCGGTTCCTCCACCGAGCAGCTGTCTTGAGAGTCAGAAACGTGTGCTGCAGTTCCGGCACCACCAGCAGGTACCACATCCCACACTCGCACAGCACTCGCAGACTGGCTTTTTTAAAGTTGGTAGATGAGGTAGCAGCAGGTACTCATTGTCTTCTTTGAAATAGCAGTACCTGCTAACTCCAGGTCTTTCTGGAGTGCTCCATGAGTGGTCTTTGGCTCTTGGATAACTCTAATAATTTGTTTGACTCCTCTGTCAGAAGTCTTGCGAGGAACTCCTGGTCGTGGCCGGTTTATGGTAAAATGATTTGCTTTCCACTTCCGGATGATGGTTCTAACAGTGCTCACCGGAACATTCAGCAGTTTAGAAATGTGCCTGTAACCAATGCCATCATTGTTTTGCAACAATAAAGTTACAGGGGTCTTTGCTTCTACCCATCATGAGTTCTTCGTGGTGTGACAATCTGATATTCACAGACCTTTTTAAAGGCTATCAGTCAGGACTTAACCAGCTGAAATTAACTTGCACTGATGGGGGATGGGATGGCTTCCTAAATTCTCATGGATCTCATCTGGTTTCTTAACTTTCTATGCCTTTTTGAACCTCTTTTCCTTCATGTATTCAATACTCATTCCCTGTGTCATTCCACTTTATTAAATATAACTTGTTTTGTTAACATAGTGTCTTGATTTCTTTGGATGTATGGATTACTTGGGTTGTTACTGATATCTAGTGAAAATCTCAGGTCAATGGTTCCATCAGAAATATGTTTAATGAGAAAAAATGTTGATGTGTTCAATACTTGTTTTCCCCGCTGCAGGTGGAAGATGTAAAAGCTCTTTCGAAGCATTTCTAAAGTAATGAATGTTTTTTTGTGTCTATAAAAAGCCACAATATGCTATTTTGGCCAATACACATTTGTTTTGATGGTATTTTTGTTGGTTTTAGAGCCACCGGAGTGTGTCTTTAATTTCTCTGTCGTAAGAAAACTCATATTTGTGCAGCTGTGGACAATATTGCTCCAGTGATCTGTTCACTGAGAGCAGGAGCTGATGTGTGCTTCCAGCTGCCTATCTCTTCGTTGTCAACTTTTCCTCCCCCAGACCAGCTGCAAAATGAACCTCTTGTGGATGGGGGTCGGTCTCCCGTCCTGCCCCAGTTCTTCTTTACACCGTAGCCCAGGAGGAGAAATGCATGGTGGGTAACAGACAACAAGAGCCCAATCTCTGCTCCGGATACATCCAGCAATTTTTTTTCTTTTTTTTCTTTATGTTTATAAAAAAATCCCCCTTATTTCAAACCATTCTGATTAGATCTCATCTCTGGAACATTTTTGTTTCCTTTTAATTCATTGTCGAAAAGTGTCAATACTTTGTCATAATTTTTTGCTTCATAAATCACTTTTTATTTATTTTTGTTCTCATTTTCGTCAGAAAAAAATATGTCATTGACGAAAACTATGATGAAAGTTTTTCGCCAACAAAATTAACACTGGCTGGAGTATTACTGTCACATTATGTCGACATTTGGACTGTAGATTTCATTTCATTAGACATTGAAACGAGCACCCAGGAGGAATGAATCTCTTTGAGCTCTGTCTGCAAACCAAAAGTTAGCATGAAGCTACCACTGATGCTGTGTTCGAAAATGTCCAGTCACTCCCTCCTCCCTACTCCCTATATAGTAAATTGAAATAGCCTACATAGTGAACTCAGTATTACAATAAAATGAGCTTTTGTACACTACTTGGTAGGACTGGGCAATTTGACTTTAAATCAACATTGCAGTTAATTGAATCTTTCATGTCAGTTTGTTTTTTTCCCTCCTTTCTTCTCTGCTATAGTTCACTGACAAGGCTCTTAATTAAGCAATATTACACATCATTGTGGTATCATACCACTATGGTGATTCAGTAGCAAATGAGCATAATATAATCAAGATTAAGCTACTGTCACTTTAAACACATGCAACCAAATTAAATATTGTCTAGTGCAGAAGTCAGTGTTTGTTTGCTTACTTCTTGAGGGTTTGTGGGTCACATGACTCGCACCGGCAGCTAATCAACTTGTTAGCTGTGTTACTACAACATAGTGATTATGAATCTCTGAGCAGGTTCTTAAATACAGCCTTAGCTTGTCCATTTTGTCATCCATTCCCGCTATAGAACAGTTGAGATGACACAGATAGCCAGCCAAGGCTAACAGCGATTTTGCTGAGAAATGGTTGTGAGAATACTGTGTGTTTATTACAACCCATTTTTTTAGAATGACCACTTAATCATTAACCGAATTACTATATCTTTAGGTTTGTTAGTTTAACTAGTCTTGAATGTGTTTACAGATATTAAAGGGATCATTGACTGAAAAATGGTGTGTTTGTAGGTTTTAAGGTCTGAAAAGAGACTACTGGTCACCTAATTATCAAAAAAAAAATAAAAAAAAATCAAAACAGTCAGCTCTCAGCCTTTATCTCATTTTTCTCTTCCAGAAACACCAGAAACATTTTTGACTTTTCTGTGGAACTGTCTAACATCATAAATTGAAGAAGCCAACCCACAACTGTCTTTGAGGCCTGCTCACTGCTCTATTATTGGCCCACCTAGCTGGCTGTCATGTAGACGGAAGGGGTGCTAAAGGGAGCCTATTAGCCCCCAAGCTAACACTGGTAACAGGAAGCTCGAACCAAACATGGCTTATATTGTTATTTTCTTCAGATCTTAGTCACCCTAATAACCATCACTGTTACCACCTGATTCACCAGTCCAAAGTCCACAATATGCCGTGTGTCGCTCCGGCCGGTCTTCTGGTGGTTTTGCTGTGAATCCGCAGCCAGTGCCGGCATGCCGGTTGCAGCAACCGCCTACGCCGCAGCCCAGGGCTGCTCCCCCAAGCTCGTCCACCATCCTCTGAGGCTCCACGCGACCCTACTCCATCCCCGTAGGCAACGTGTGGGAGCTGCTTTGTGACAGTGCATCCCCCGGCTGGTCGTGGGGGAGAAATGGGGTTTCGCAGAGCGAGACACTGCACTTTGAGATCCCGTGGCTCGGCAGCTCAGCTTGCAGCCCCAGGTCACGGTGATTGGTGGGTCGCCCGGCACGCAGCGCTGGTGATTTGTTGTGGCAGCACGCCGAGGTTGTTGGGAGATGGGCCAGAGTGATGCCAGATACATAACTTGCCATGGATCAGTGAACCAGCGCTTCTCATCCAAGCTAGAAGAAGGCTAGAAGTTAGTCAGCTAATGGCTAACTGACATAAGAGGGAGGGTGGAGTTGAACAGCTGAAGGATGTTTCTTAAAGGGCCTTTTAAGCCTTTCAGAGTAAACTATATGCATGTATGTGATAGTATATTACCTTTGGTACACTGGAGAATGAATTTCTTATGAAATATGAGTTATTTTCGCGAGCTACTTTTCCAACCCGGAAGTAAGATACCTCGATCTCTGAGGCTCTGCCTCTCCTTATTGTGGATGCCGCCCATTTCATGATGTAAACCCTGAGCCGGCTGCTGCAGTGTGTCGCTGGGTTCCGCCCACAAAAACTTAGAAGACATTGTCTTACGTAAAAAAGCAAACAGTTGTTTTCACTGACCAGATTAGGTGCGAGAGGAACTACTTCTTCACAGCATCAATGCTAAAGTGAAAGAGTTTTGCCGATCACCGCTCCGTTAGCTGCGCGGAGAAAGTGGATGTGTGCGTTAGCCTGGGGGCGGTGCTGGCAGCACAGGCACTTCCTGTAGTGGGCGGCTCACCCACGTTCATACGTATGAACGTGGGGACCCAGTCATTATCAGGGACAGGGCGGAGCAGCAGCTCAGAGAGCAGGGTTGAGGAAGAATACTCAGAGATGCGTGAATGGAGCAAAATACCACTTTGGGGGTGTTTTTGGTGAGGAATTAACATTATAACATGCTTAAAAGCTCAAAAAAGTCGATTTTGCATGATATAGGCCCTTTAAAGTGACAGGCTTTAAATCAGAGCGTTTCAAGAAAGCCAGGAAAAATTAAAAAAAAAAAATAAAAAAAATTGCTTAAATAATTAAAACATTAAAGAAAATGTGAACAAAATATGTCAGAAACATTACATTAAGACATGAATGAGCTGTTAAAATGTGG
The DNA here is from genome assembly GCA_020510985.1 of Pholidichthys leucotaenia. NCBI lineage: Eukaryota > Metazoa > Chordata > Actinopteri > Cichliformes > Pholidichthyidae > Pholidichthys > Pholidichthys leucotaenia. Next base: position 369,410,752 of record CM035842.1, on the reverse strand, counting down.
AAAAAGTGCAATCAATCACCCCTTTAAGATAAAATAACACTGACATTCTCCACCAAAGATCTAATGTAAAGTGAAGCCACAGAATAAATCTTCATTATCTCCCTTCAGACAAAGATGAAACACAGAGCCAAGGAGGGAGGTCAAGACATAAAATCTTGTTAGAAGTAAGAAAAATGAGATTGATTTCCATCTATAACTTCTTCTATTTACTGTCTTTTAGCAGGTTTATTTTTACAAGGACTTACCAAGAGTTTTGAGCAATGCAATTTAATGTTAACATGTTATTCCCGCAAATAGCATTGTGGTCCCATTAGAGTACCTCAGTGTTCAAATTCAAATCTCCACCTACAGAGTCTGCATCTTCAGTATTGTAAACAATAGTACACATTGTATGAAATATTTTCTGAGGACTGTCTCAGCAGCCAGAAGCTTGTACTGCTTGCACCTCCCCACTATGTATCCAGGAGCTGTCAGTGGCAGCAGTCACTGTGGGGGGAGTAAAAATGAAAATGATTCATGTGATGTTATGTTGTGCTCCTCGGTAAATCAACCCAGTAAACAAATTTATGTTTCTTGCGCAAGGTAGATTGTGACAAGTGAGAGAAAAATATGACTGAATGGTTTTATTTTATCCTCTTTGTCCTTCAGGAATGTTAAAGGAGCTGATATACGGGTCTCCTAAGGGGTGTTGTGGGTGTATGTGTCAACGACTGTTGCAGACAGCAGTGCTAGCACCGCTCTTTTCTGGGTGTTTTGCTCAGATGAGCAGCCTCAGCTATGATTGATGGCAGTCAGAGTTCTGTACCTGGAGGGACCAAACACACATGAACAACACACAATAGAGTCACACACTCAGACATGTGGTTCTTCCATGCTGTTCAGTCCCATCCACATTTGTCAGCACTTCATATTAGCTTCGATATTGTGGTCTAACTCTGATTTCATTTCTCAGCTATTTCATCACATTGTCTGTTGTTTTTTTTTTTTTTACCCCATTGCTAGGGATAGACTGTGTTGGCCATCAAATTTGAATCTACGAGAAATAGCCTGCCATCTCTATTCAGCCCCATGTCTATAGGAAGAGAAATCTTCCCTTGTGTATTTACATTTAATACTCTCACAATCTCATATTTTCCCTTGAGCTGTGCTGGTGTGCTGATATTCGCTGCCCCCCACTGACTTAGCTGAGAATCACATGGGTTCTGTTTAGACAAACAACTGATTTGCTGTAGGATTATAATGGCAGATGATGTGCTATGGAGTAGACTTCCTCAGGCATTTCTCTGTAGAATACTGTGTATTAATTATCTGTACATCTTTAAAATGGAGAAAGGATTTGTTAATTATTGTTTAAGAGTGAAAATGAGGCTGACTTGTTTCAGATGCTATCATAATGATGTCATAATTACAGATAACTTGAACTTGGAAGCCAGTGCCAGCCCTTGGCATAGACCATACAGGTGATCACTTAGCGTGCCACCTGCTGGAGGGGGCGGTCCTGAAATCACTCAAAAAATTATTTTTTAAATTAATAAAATAAAATTCATAATAGTCAGAAGCACTGTGCCAGCAGACCAGGCAGACAAATGCTTGGCCCTCGATGGCTTACCAGCTTTGAATCACTACAGCCGTGACAATGTGGAGAGTTTGCAATGACCGTGGTAGGCCTTCATAGAACTCCGTAAAGGAGCCCCACCCTCACCTTTCATTCTCATACGAGTGCACGTTTTATGTAAACAAACTACAGAGAGGAACTTGTTGAGATTTGTAAACTCAAATAAATATGCCGTTTGACTGAAGAGAGAAGAGTCTAGCTCCACTTGCTCCCTTACAGGCCAGATGACCGCCGCAATAAACTCTGCTTTAACAGCATAACCAGCGCTATGACGTAACAAACTAATGGTTTTTTTTTTGTTTTTTTTTTTGAATGCAAAAGATGCAATAGACTTACACAATGGTCCTCTCCGGCATACAACTAGGAACATACCGGTCGCTATGGAGGGTGAGAATATGTATGGGCACATAATCATACCATGTAGGATAACTAAATAGACGGTTATGCTGTTTCATCCCACCTAGCAACAATGCTCTGCACTGTGTGTGTTTATATATTTACATATTTATTCCATCTAGCTACAATGCTCTGCACTGGGTGTGTTTATATTTATATATCTATATATTTATTCCATCTAGCTACAATGCTCCGCACTGTGTTTTTATATATCTACATATTATTCCATCTAGCTACATTGCTCCGCACTGTGTGTGTTTATATACTTGCATATTTATTCCACCTAGCTGCAATGCTCCGTACTGTGGGTGTTTATATATTTACATATTTATTCCATCTAGCTACAATGCTCTGCACTGTGTGTTCATATATTCATATATTTATTCCATCCAGCTACAATGCTCTGCACTGTGTGTCTGTGTGTGTGTGTGTGTATATATATACAGTATATTTTATAGTAATATGTACATATGTATATTAGCTGCTCTTGCTTGCTTGTTTTTTTTTTTTTTCTTGCCTTCTGATTGTTGCTCTGAGTGTTGCTATCCCTGTGCTGTTGCAATCCTGGAATTTCCCCGTTGTGGGACTAATAAAGGCTTATCTTATCTTATCTTATCTTATCTTATGTGTACCAACAGCAATTTCACCCCTGGCTGGCTGAAGGTGTAGACTTAACTTTCTGGCTACAAACAGCTCCAGCCACCAGTCCTTTGTGTTGTCTCTTGAATATGATTCATAACAGCAAAATGGTAAAGGTAGGACAAAATTTATAGTGGTAGCTTTATAAAACAAATTTTGTTTTTTCCTCTTCTTTGGCTGTTTATTGTCGAAGGCTCTCCTCATTCTGTGGCTGTGTAACATGATGACAGGATTGCAAAATGCAGCCCTTATCTGGCCTAGGGTGCCAAATGGCCAGGGCCGGTCCTGTTTGTAGCAATTTTAAAAATGCTTTGCATTAAATGGAAAAGAAATTCAGTTGTGTTTTACGAACTAAACCAAATACAACCTCTTTGGTATCTTATAAACTTAAGGACAATGATTTGGCACCCAAGTCAACTAACAAAGTGTTGTATTTTGCTCAAGACAACTGTTCCAGGATTTCGGAAAATGAAGTGCATATTTTGTATATGAACAACACAGCTGCACAGTGAATGACAACAACACTTATGACCAAACTCTTAAAAAATACTGTAGAACAGAGATCAGCACAGGAAAACCACTGAAGTTTGATGCAGCTGAGATGAGGACTGGACATAGATTGATTAATTCCATTTAGACACCATTTACCATTTAGAAGAAATAAACATAATATAAAGACCAGGAAAAAATTGTCAAATTCAAAAGGACTTGTTATTACTGAGAATAGTAATAAATAGTTACAAAAGTTCCAAGTTCTTAACTGGGTTGGCAAAGTGAACTCTGTACAAAAGTATTGAAAGTAGCATAATTGCTTCAACATATTAAAAAAAACAAAAACAAAAAACTATTAGACAAACAGAGAGTAATGTAAGACTCCAATGCAGATATTACATGGATCAGGCAAAAATGTTTGAAAAGGAAAGAATTCAGCATCACATACACCATGTTCCAAATTATTATGCAAATGATATTTGCCTCTGATTTTCCTAAATACGTAGTCGATGCAAATGACAGTCAGTATAATTTTTAAGTCATCAACTGTTAGAGCATAATTCAAATTTTAATGAACAAACCTCCCAATGATAACTATTTTTTGCAAAAATAAAAAACTCAAAGTCAAAGTTAAAGTGCCTTCATTGTCATTCCATTGTTAATGAACAATGCAACGAAATTGAGATGCTGCTCCCTAAAAACAAAGTATAAACAAACAAACTATCACATTCACAGTTTCTCATGCATTTAACATTCTTATGATTACAACAATGAATAATGCTTGAAACAAAATTACCTAAAAGTTGAATACAATATGTACGTAGCAATAATGAAAAACATACTGAGCGATAAATACAAAAGACCAGCTTATGCACACAGGGTTGTTGCTACAAAATAACCTAAAATAACAAAAAATATCAGCAGTCTGTGCGTGTTACATAAATCTGTTCAAAATACGTACTGCTGCTGGGAAAAAAACTATGATTAAACCTGGTAGTCCGGGTTTTATGGGATCTGTACCGCTTTCCCGAGGGGAGCAGGTGAAAGAAGTCATGGCCTGGATGAGCACAGTCTTTAATGATGGCAGTAGCTCTGTTGAGGTACCGAGACCTGGAAATCTCTTCCAGAGAAGGGAGAGAACAGCCAGTGATTTTTTGCGCAGTCTCGATCACTCTCTGGAAGGCTTTGCGGTCTGCAGCTGAACAGCCCTCATACCAAACCGTGATGCCATATGACAGAATGCTCTCAATAGCAGAGCGATAAAATAAAACCAGCAACTGTGCATTCAGGCCATTCTTCTTGAGGAGCCTCAGAAAGTGTAGACGTTGTTGAGCCTTTTTTATCGTAGCTATGGTGTTAACTGCCCAGGTAAGGTTGTGAGAAATATGAACACCCAAAAACTTAAAAGCCTCCACCCTCTCCACACACTCCTTGCCTATATATAGAGGAGGCGGTTCACTGCTATGCTTCCTAAAATCAATAATGAGTTCTTTTGTTTTTTTTGTATTCAATAGCAGATTATTATCTGAGCACCATCTCACCAGTTTCTGGACCTCATCTCTGTATGCGGACTCATCTCCTCCTGATATGAGCCCCACTACTGTTGTGTCATCTGCAAACTTCACTATAATGTTTGTGGGATGAACAGGTATGCAGTCATATGTGTACAATGAATACAAAGTGGGGCTCAACACACAGCCCTGTGGCGAACCTGTGTTAAGCATGACTGTAGAGGAGGAATGGGGTCCGAGTCTAACAGTCTGTGTTCTGTTTGTTAGGAAGTCCTTAATCCAGCTGCAAGTGTGGGTAAGCAGACCAAGCTGAAGCAATTTGGTGATGAGAATGCTGGGAATAATTGTATTAAATGCCAAGCTATAGTCAACAAACAACATTCTTACATAGCTCCCCTTGTCTTCTAAATGGCTGAATGCTGAGTGGAGAGCTATAGCAATAGCATCTTCAGTGGATCTGCCCCACCTGTAGGCAAACTGTTGCCGATCAAAGTCTGGGGGGGAGACTAGGCAAAAGATGTTTCAATACCATTTTCTCAAAGCACTTCATAACAATGGGTGTTAATGCTACTGGTCGATAGTCATTCAGACTGCTAATAGTATGTTTTTTTGGTACAGGAATAATGACTGCAGATTTTAAACACTGTGGAACAACGGCTACCTTGAGAGACAAGTTAAAAACGTCAGTCAAAATAGAGCATAGCTGATCTGCACATGCTCTGAGCACCTTTCCTGGCACTCCATTGGGACCAGTAGCCTTTCTCGGGTGAACTGCTCTCAGTATCTGTCTCACCTCATGATCCTGCAGGATAAGCACATCAGAGCTGACATTCAATACCATCTGTGGGTCCAGGCGAGGTGTATTTATCTCAAACCGTGAGAAAAAGCAGTTCAGTTCTTCTGCCAGTGAGGCGCTGATGTCACTGGAAATGATGCTGCTGCCCTTATAGTTTGTGATATCCTCTCCACCGTCGCCAAGTGCTTGCTCACAGGGGATCGCCTGATTGCTGGGGTCTTTCTGCAACTGTGGGGGTCCTCCCTACAGTTGATAGTGCTATGAGATGACTGTTGTTGTGAAATGGCGCTATATAAATAAAGTTGAATTGAATTGAATTGAATTGAATTGAATTGATATGGTTAAAGCCTTGCCATAGTTGTCTCGAATCATTATCAGAAAAATGGTCCTCAACTTTCTTCTTATAGGTCTGTTTAGCCTCCTTAATGCCTTTCTTCAGATTAGCCCGGGCAGTGCTATACAGATCTGTATCCCCTGACCTGAAGGCTGTATCACAAGCTCTGTGGAGTGCCTGGACTTCTTTTGTCATCCAAAGCTTCTGGTTAGGAAAAACCCTGATGCGTTTTTCCACAGTCACCTGATTGATACAGAAGTTAATCAGGTGACTGTGGAAAAACTCAGAATGCATTGTTCCAAATGATTATGCACAACAGAGTTTCAAAACATTTATTGGTTGTGAAGAACTGAAAATGGTCATTTGCTGAATTTGCAGCATTAGGTCATATTTACTGAAATCAAAAGCATCCACTGAACTTGTGCTTTTGGAGAGTTTCTGCTTGAATTTCTTTGCAAGATGTCAGAATAGCCTCCCACAGCTGCTGTTTTGATGTGAACTGCCTGTAATCCTCATAGATCTTTTGCTTGAGGATGCTCCAAAGGTTCTCAAGAGGATTGGGGTCAGGGGAGGATGGGGGCCACACCATGAGTTTCTCTCCTTTTATGCCCATAGCAGCCAATGACACAGATGTATTCTTTGCAGCATGAGATGGTGCATTGTCATGCATGAAGATAATTTTGCTACAGAACTTTATTGTGCAGCAGCCTGGTGGAGCACCCACAACTTCATTGTACTGTACAACTGTACAATGACAATAAAGCCTATTCTATTCTATTCTATTCTATTCTATTCTATTCTATTCTATTCTAGAATGCACGGTTCTTCTTCTTGTACCATGTAAGAAAGTGGTTAATCAGAAACTCTATATACTTTGCAAAGGTCATTTTCACACCTTCAGGGACCCAAAAGGGGTATACCAGCTCTCTCCCCAAGATTCCAGCCCAAAACATGACTCTGCCACCTCCTTGCTGATGTTGCAGTGCTGTTGGGACATGGTGGCCATCCACCAATCATCCACTAATCCATCCATCTAGACCATCCAGGGTTGCACGGCACTAATTAGTAAACAAGACTGTTTGAAAATTAGTCTTCATGTATTTCTGGGCCCACTGCAACCATTTCTGCTTGTGAGCATTTATTAGGGGTGGCCAAATACTGGGTTTATGCACAACTGCAAGCCTCTGGAGGATCCTACACGTTGAGGTTTGAGTGACTCTAGAGGCAACAGCAGCTTCAAATACCTGTTTGCTGCTTTGTAAAGACATTTTAGCAGCTGCTGTCTTAATCCGATGGATTTGTCTGGCAGAAACCTTCCTCACTATGCCTTTATCTGCACAAGCCCATCTGTGCTCTGAATCAGCCACAAATTTCTTCACAGTATGATGATCATGCTTATGTTTTTGTGAAATAGCTAATGTTTTCATACCTTTTCCAAAGCATTGCACTATTTGATGCTTTCAACAACAGAGAGATCCTTTTTCTTTCCATATAGCTTGAAACCTGTGGCATGCTTAATAATGTGGAACATCCTTCTTAAGTGGTATTCCTTTAATTGGGCTCACCTGGCAAACTAATTATGACAGGTGTCTGAGATTGATATTAGTGATTCAAAGAGCCCTTACAGTACCATCCATTAGTTTAACTGAAAAACAAAAAAAATGAATGTTTATAACACTAAAATCCTATTTGCATAATAATATGGAATGCAGTGTTGGAGTCACAGAATCAAATTAAAACAGCCACTGGACTTGGAATCCAGATCAAGGTGAAATTTAGTCTGTCAGATATTATTTTCTTCCTACTTGTGTTGTCATGGAACACAGATGTGGCCACAAAATGCAGCAAGCAGAATAGATGGGGAAAGCATTAATAGCCATAACACAGAGAGGTAGATTTCAAAATAAAAAGGTGAATGACAAGTTAAGACTCTGTAGAGGTCATCATCGAAAAAAACAAGCAAACAAGAATTCATCTTTAAAGCCGTAACTCTCTTGTTCTGGGTAGGAACACTGAATAGACTACAACTATTGCGACTATTATCTCAGTCTCAACAGCCAATCCCAGGGTACTTAGCTGTTGGTAGCTCAAGTTGTGCCCTGTGATTGGCTGTTGTGACTGAGGACGTAGCCGCCATAGTTGCAGTCCTTTCAGTGTTGCTACCCAGAACAGAGAGGTTGCAGGCAATCTGGACCCACTCAGGATATGAAGGAACTGGTTTTCACCCAGTTAAAGGTTGATGTACATAATCATCATCATTCTTTTAACACCATTTTCCACTACAATTGGGTTACATGATGCATGGCTGCTCTCCATTTTCCTCTATCCAGGGTGTCTTTAACTGTGAGGCTGCACAGTTTCATGTCTTCAGACACTAGCTGTGACCATGTTTTATTAGAATTAGAATAGGCTTTATTGTCATTGTACAGTTGTACAGTACAATGAAATTGTGGGTGCTCCACCAGGCTACGGCCCAATAAAGTAAGAGAGAAGGATATGATAAAAACACAGTTACAGAATATACAATTAAACATATGTCTGAAATAAAAAAATAAAAATAGCCCACAGGTATATACGCAGGAATGGTAGTGGCTTCACGGATGGAACTATGTACATAAGAGTGCGGAGTGCAGAACACACAACTGAATAAAATGGCCCAAGGATTATGGAAAATATACACAGGAATAGTAGTGGTTTCACGGATGGGTCAATGAATATGAAAGGGCAGAGTGCAAAGACAGGTGTGTTATTATGATAATTAAAAAGGTCCTCAGTTCTTTGCATGTGAGCATTCGGAGGCAGGGGGGTGGCGCCTCTGACTGCAGTCCAGATGGCCCAGGAGAAGAAACTGTTTGTCAATCTGGAGGTGTGAGACCTGGTTGATCTGAACGTCGTCCAGAGGAGAGAAGGTGGGCGGGGTGTGAGGGGCCTGCTGTGATGGCCTTGATCCTTCTGAGACAGGAGGATCTGGAGAGGTCCTCCAAGGAAGGCAGAGGGCTGCCGATGATTTTTTGGACAGTGTTGATGACCCTCTGCAAAGCCTTCCTGGTTTCGGCCTTGGAGCCGGGGTACCATGCACCCAGACAGTAGGTGAGCATGCTTTCCACTGAGCAGTGGTAGAAGGCCAGCAGCGGATTCTGGTGCAGGTTGTTCTTCCTCAGGACACAGAGGAAGTGTAGCTGCTGCTGGGCTTTCTTCACCAGGGCCTTGGTGTTGACAATCCAGGAGAGATCAGAGGAGATGTGGTTGCCCAGGAACCTGAAGGTGGGGACGGTTTCCACGTGGTCGCAATTTATGAGGAGGAAGGGGTGGTCCTGTCTGTTCTTCCTGAAGTCCAGTATGAGTTCTTTGGTTTTTTGGACATTCAATTTCAAGTTGTTTGCTTGGCACCACAGCAGCAGATTCTGTACCTCTGACCTGTATGCCTTCTCATCATTATCAGTGATGAGCCCAACCAAAGTGGTATCGTCCGAGTACTTCACAATGACGGTGATTAGGTGGGTTGGAATACAGTCAAAGGTGCACAGGGAGTACAGTAGTGGGCTTAGCATGCAGCCCTGGGGGGAGCCAGTGCTGAGAGACAGTGTGGAGGAGTGGTGGGGGTCAAGTCTAACTGTGAGTGGTTGGTGAAAAAGTGTTTTGTTTTTTTTTTGTTTTTTTTTTAATCTGGGACCAGATTTGGGGGTGGGGGTGGGTGCTCCTGGAGCAGGTGCAGTTTATTGATCAGGACGTCTGGGATGATGGTGTTGAAAACTGAGCTGTAGTCCACAAAGAGCATCCTCACGTATCTCCTTGGGTTCTCCAGGTGGCTCAGCCCTCTGTGAGAGTGTGGTGGCAATGGCATATTCCGTAGACTAGTTCTCCCTGTAGGGGAACTGGTGGGGGTTGAAGGAAGGGGAAGACAGTCCCTGATATGCTGGGACATCAGTCGCTCCAAACACTTTAAGATTAAAGAATCAAGATTTCTTTATTGTTTTTTAGTATGTGCATGCACATAAAAAACGAAATTATGATCCCCCAGCATAACACAGTACCACAATATACATAGAGAATAAGTTTAAAAACAACAGCATAAAAACTAAAATACAACAATAACATATCAGTTAAACACTATGGTCAGACCAACCTAACAGTATACATATACAAGTTTAGCAGAGGTGAGGTGTAGGAAAAGCAATTGGCAGGGGAATAGAGCACAGTCCATTTATAATCCTGACTGCATGTGGAAAAAACTGTTCAACATTCTGGCTGACCTGGCCTAAAGACACCTGTACCTTTTCCCTGAGGGCAGAAGAGAAAACAAAAGGGCCTTTTCCACTAGCCTCGCTTAGCCCTACACCGCACCACTCAGCCTGCGTTTGAGCATTTTCCATTAGCCCCAGCACCGGTTAGCAGGCGCTATTTTAGTACCTGATCCAGGGCAGGGTCTAACCGAGCTGAGTAGGGCTGAGTATGGCTGTGATGTGACTTTAACAGACTGGTCGCCGCTGATTGGTCAGGTCGTAACGTCACGAAAGCGACTTTTTCTGCTGAATCTACTACACGACCGCCATTTGTAATTGTTCAGCCAGTGAACACAGTGCGCGCCTTTAATACAGTATTTTCACACTCTGAAGATGTCTTCTCGTAAGGCTATCCCCTGGTCAAACGAGGAGGTGCGCAATTTTCTTTCTATATTAGCCGACGATCGCATCCAGTGCGAGTTGGACGGATCTACTCGAAATGAAAAAATATACCAGCAGGGGTCCGAGCAGATGGGTTCCCAAGGGCACATCCGTACTGCCAAATAGTGTCGGGAGAAGCTGAAAAAGCTGAAAAGTGATTACCGAGCAGTGAAGGACCACAATGCTCGAAGTGGAGCGGATCGGAAGGAGTGGAAGTGGTTCGCTGAGATGGACGCGATCTATGGACACAGGCCTGCTAGCAATGGCAGAGACATTGGGCTCGACACGGCCACGGTCACAGCCTTGGAAACTGTGGATGGTGAGTGTTGTTTTGATATTGTGCGTCTTTTTGCCAATTTATCCTTTCTGTGCCAAGCTCACTGTTTTTAAGAAATAGGAAGGTTGTTAGATTGTGGGTAATGGTTGTTACTGAGGCTTGCCTATTGTTCTGCAGCCAACTGCAGATTCACGCTTGCTTTGTGTTAAGTATTAGCGCGAACAAAATGCTGAATTACGCTTATTGTATTCCGGTTAAAAACTTTAGAGTGTTGTGTACATGTTGCACTTTGGTGTTAAGTTTTAAATTGCGTGCATTTTCTCTCTAGAATCGCAGTTCATATCACAGGGGTCCACCTCAGTGGACATGGACACACCGGACTCTCCTGCGTCTCCCTCCGCCTCTGCGTCTGCGTCTGCCAGAGGGCCAGCTGGATCAACTCCGATGTCAGCCACATCACCAGCTCCATCTGGATCATGTTCAAGTGCCGGTAAGGCACAATAACCACAATTTTTTTTTTTTTTGAAACAGGTCCAGCAGAAACTAGGGTCGAAAATCCATCCATCCATCCATCCATCCATCCATCCATCTTCTACCGCTTAATCCTTTACGGGTCGCGGGGGGGCTGGAGCCTAACAAGTTATGTACCAAATTGATTAATGCAATTTCCTGTAGCTGCATATTAATTAATTGAAAATGTCTTTTTAAATGTACAAAAAGGTTATTCTTTGGTCTTCACTTATCGGTGTTCCACAACCCGGTCCCATTTTTAGGTGTGGTGATTGAAGTGCTGTTGTAACTCCTGTTTTAGAAAAACAAATAAAGCTCATGAACTGCTGTTGAAATCAACATGCTTCATTGAAATGCTTCGTGTCAGCTGACTGTATTAACCCATTCAGATTTCTGCGGCCACACTACAAGCAACTATTTTAAACATTACCCATCTATCCATCCATATTCTTAATCTTAATCCTTTTTAGTTTTGCAGGGGGGCTGCAGCCGAAGACAGCACCCTGCGTGTTGCAAAATCCACTTTACTGAGGGGCAGCAACATGACAGTTCAGCTTATATACAGCAATGAAGCATAATATAATAGTGACATTCCACCACAGACTTTCACCAGCGTAATTCTATAATATATGTAGTGATCCAGCTTTAACAACCATGCCTTTCTGTCTTTCAATGTAGCCAAGAGGAAAAGGAACAACTCCATTTCTGACCTTACATCAGCGATGGTCAACATGCATGACGAAGAGATGTGGCTCTTGGAACGGCAACATGACCAGAGGCAAGAACACCAACAGGAGTACATGCAGCATTTGCGACAGGTGGCCGCAGATGTGCGGGCAGATGCGTGTGAAGCCCTGGAGCAGGACGCTGTGTTACGAAGGGAAGAGCTCGCAGAGATGTCAACATTCAACAGAGATTTCCTGACCCTATTTGGCAGGCTTGTGGACGCATTTAGCAGTCGGCGTGTCTAACCATGTCTCCCCACGCCCAGTCTGTTTTTTTGTTTGTAAATTTTGCTTCTGGAATAAAATTGTATTGTTTGCATCAAAAGTCTGGTTTATCTGTTATGACACCGTATGAGAAAAGCCAATAATTACATACACATTCCATTCTCTGTTCACTCCACATGCTGCTGTTCATCAGGTCAGGTGTGTAGCCTTCTAATGGTAATTTAATTTTTAACAACACAACGAAACGTAATGTCTTGGTAGGTTTTTTTTTTTTTATTTTAAACAAATTTGCAATGCTGAATCCATTTCTCTCGAACGGGTACATTTTTTATGTTATAAGCAGTTGTACAGGTGTACTTTAACTTGTACAGTAAACACTGATAAAGGTAAGTACATGTAAATTGAATGTTGCATCACCAGTCAAAATTTAATAAATTAAGAAGGAATCTAGCAAAAATTTGGCACTAATAACAGTAGACACATCGGACAAGGATACACAACTGTGTTTTTGTTGCACACAACTGTTGTTACCAACAAGTTGTGCAAAATTTATATTCCCTTTTCCCAAAAAATAAAAATCAATTTGTAAGTAAAAGTGGGAGACCTTTACATGGGAATATGACATGTATCAGCACATGATTTATAGTTCAATTTGCATTTCCACCTAAGCAAAAGTGGCTTGTCGAGCTGGATTTTTGTGAAGATGGCCTGTGCGGTGTTTCTGCATGTAATTACATACCTGTCAAGTGATATGGTTTCGCCGTATTTTAATATGGGGGAAATGCAATTTTAGCAAATACGGGCGTATTGCCATTTCTGTACGCCAAAAAGAAAAATATACGGGAAAAAAAATTATTGAGAGTGTGGAGGAACACGTCGTGTGTGTGACCCCCATAGCGTACGGGGCTGGCAGAGCGCTCAGCGTGAGCAATTATCACAACAGTGAGAGGTGTGGACTGATCATTATGCTGATGGCCTCGCACCTTCTGTTGCCCTGCGGCTCCCGAAAAGAGAGGAATCGCTGGATGGATAAAGGCTTCTCCAGAGGGCCCTACACACTCCTTCTGTGTTCCATGTAGGAAGAGCATAAAAGTGACTGCATCGGGGATTTTCGACCTGAAGTCGCACTTCGCTACACAGGGCCACAAAAACTGTGTAGCCAAATCGAAAACGTATCGATCGATGGGTGAACATTTTCAGCCAGTGAGAGAACCGACGCCTTCCAAATCCAATGCATCACTAGCAGAAGTGATGGTTTGTCATTTTGTGGCAGAGCACAATCTACCCCCATCGGTGGCAGATCATCTGCCACCTGATCTGATCTGCCACTTCAGAAATGCTAGAGTCAGCAAAGGCTGCTACTTGGAACTATAACAAGCAGCATCAGTGAACATTTTCTTGTTTCAAGTTCATCCAAGTGCATTAGTGTAACAAAGCTGACAATTAAAAACTCTTTAATTCCAAGTGTATATACAATATCTAGCTGACAATTAAGAACTATATTCAGAATAATTCTTATTGTGTACTTTCAAATTAAGCAATCTACCTTGTGCTAATGTAAATTTGAAAAATATTTTTTATTTATTTTTATTTATTTATTATTAATATCATTTATTTTTTATTTTATTTTTTTTTTTGTGCTACTTGGCTTATTATTTTCACATTACCAAAAAGTTATGGCTCAAGATTGTGTCCATATAAGTGTACATTTGAATAAATATGTTTGAAATAGTTCATGTTGCAGTTGCTGTTTGTTTAGATTTTTTTTTTTTTTTTTGGTTCAGTTTTCTTTCATCTGCCGATAAATACAGTTTTTAAGTACTCAGTACAGGTGTGAAAGCCCCCCCCCCCCCAATAAGGGAGGCATGAGGTCAGTACAGGTGTGAAAGCCCCCCCCCCCCAGTAAGGGAGGCATGAGGTATGCCTTGACAGGTATGTAATTACCCGTACCTTAACAGATAAGCGTTATGAACAACAGAGGACGGGTAGATGGAACATGCACAACATTTTATTTACAAAAAACATTTTTGAAATATGTATGCACATAAATGTGGACAAAATTACATTTCTACCTATTGCTAGACAAGTACTGCATCACAGCATCTCGTATATCGGCACCCTGCTCCTCTGCTCCCTGGGTTGCTGCCACCACTGGTTCATCTACTGCATCATCCAATGTAGTGTCATACGTCTCTCCATGACTCTCACACAGATTATGCAGAGCGCAACAAGTCAGCACCATAGATTTCACCAGTTTCATGTCACAGTCATTCCTCTCTCCTTCCTCCTTCCTTCTCTCCTCGTCATCAGCCATTTTCTTTGTTGTGGAGGATTCGATCGCGTGTTTCACGTCACGAGAGTGTGGCGCCGCCTCGGCGCCGCCTCGCTGTTCAAGAAATCCCACCCACCGCAGGTGTGCCAGCAGTAATGTTGAAAAGCAACTGAGGCAGAACCGAATCGAAGTGAGTCGAGTCGGGTTTTCTAATCGGGGCTAAGCGGGGCTAATGGAAAAGCGCCTAAACTGTGGGAAGGATGGTAGCAGTCTTTAATGATGTTAACAGCCCTCTTAGCACAGCGTTTATTGTAAATCTCCTCCAAGGAGAGGAGGAGAACACCGATGACTACAGACGTGAGTGCTATGGGTCAGTAGTCATTCAGGTTGTCAATTGCGTACGTTTTGGGGATGGGGATGATGGTGGAAGTCTTGAGGCAGGAGAGGACTGTGGCATGCATCAGGAAGAGGTTGAACAGCTTGGTGAAGATCCCTGCCAGCTGGTCTGCACATGCTTTGACCACTGCTCCTGGGATGGGTCGGGACCAGCAGCTTTGCAGGGGTTCAATGCTTTCAGTTGCCTCCTCACCTCATGCACATATTGAAAGAGAGGGGAGGGGGGAGAGAGAGGGGGTGGAGGGGGGCCGGTTGGGGGTGTGTGCTCAAATCGGGTGAAGAAGCTGTTAAGCTCCTCTGCCAGTGTGAGGCTGCTGTCTGATGTTGGGGGGCACTGGCCCCTGAGGTTGGTGAGGGCTTGGATGCCTCTTCACATCTGTCGGGGGTTGTTGTCTGTGAGGAAGCCCTCCACATTCCTCCTTTAGGCATTCTTAGTGACTTTTATGCCTCATCCCAGGTTGGCTCTGGCCGTGCTGTGCAGCAAGCTGTCCCTCTGCCTGAAAGCTGAGTTATGGGCTCTGATCAGAGCCTGGACCTCACTGGTCATCCAGGGTTTCCGGTTTGGAAAGACCCGGATGAGTTTGAAGTCAGCTACTGATCGGCCCCCTTGCCGAAGTCCCATCAGCTGACTAATTATGTTTCCCTCACTCTCTGAATGGTCGAACATCTCAAAGAATTCCCACACAAACCACTGGTATGTGTATAGGGGTCTGTCCGGGCTGCTCAAGACAGACTTTGTCCACTTGAGTGCCCGGTCGCGCAGCAACAAGGTCATTAAATGGATTTTGTCCACATCATCCCTATACTCCACCTCCACCTGCTGAAAATAAAGCCAGCAGTGGAGCAAGAACCCTCTGCACCCTCCCACCTTTCCCCCATAGGGGGCAGGCTAAGGAACAGAGATGTTTCTGCAGGTGGCAGACACTGCCGGAGCAGCAGGTGCAGGAGGAGGAGCCACACCAGGAAACCAACCCAGGTGCTTGGTGATGGTGACCAGATGCTGAGTAACGGTCTCTAACTGTTCAAAAAGAAATATGACCCAGCATTCCGTGTCTTCCAAGCACCAGAGTGCTGACTGATTGGTCGGCTGAGTGCTCGCTGAGCCTTGGTCCTGGCTGGATCATTCTGTCCTGATTCATACCAGAGTTAGACTCAAACGCAGAGCTGCCAGAACAATCACTCAGACTCCAATAAAAAGTTTCGCAATTTTATTGAAAAGACAAAACAGAAAATAAACTGCAAATCTAAAGAAAACGAAACACAGAGACGCCAACTTAAATTTCTTCCAAGACAGGTGCCCCCTGGAGTGCACGTAACTGTTTGAGCAGTTGCGTCCGGCAGGGAACGCCAACAAGGATCGGGAACAGGTGGAAGGCAGGACCTGGGTGGACGTGATGGTTTTCCTGGTCAGGCGAGCGTGATCAGCTCTGGGAAACACACCTGTGGGTGGCAGCAACCCAGATGATCCAGTGGTGAGCTGCCCTCACGCTGGGCCTTAAATACACCAGCTCATCAGGAGCAGCAGGTGGATGATCACGCAGGTGTGCTCATCACCAGAGCGGGAAACCAGGAACAGGAGGGGAGGGGGAGCACGCTCGCCAGACCATCACAAGAATAGTTTTAAAGCAGAATGATTAGGAAAAATGGACACAATTTTATGAAGAAAATGATAATTAAAGTAGCTCATAAAAAGAAAAATTTGTGTTGTGTTTGTTGGAACAACAAAGGAAAGTTTTCCAACTTTTTTAGGTGTGGCAGGATGGCCCAGTAAATTTTATGACAACTGAGCTTGACCAATTACATTCAAAGATTAGGATTGGCTCTTCCCATTAACGTAAACTTTTGACCAACTGCACCGAGTTTCTTTGTTTCACTAGGGTCATAAAATTGACTAAAAAGGAGATGCGTGGAGACTTGGAAGCTGATTGGTCAGTCCACAGTTTTTGGAATGTACGCCTCACCCAGGGAAAAATAGAAGTATGCATAAGATTTGATATGAAGAGTGAAATCATCCTAAAACATATATATGCTGCCTATTAAAGCATAAATTCTTTAAAACTTTAGTGACTAAGAAATTCTACTTAACAATAAAGGAACAAAAAAAAATGTGTCTCCACTGTAAATGTAATAATTAATTTTATAGTTAACATGCAAAATTAATTCTTTGTGACGATAAAGGAACATATCAAATCATATCAATAAAAGCATTTCAAACCATAATTGTCCATCACAGGGTCCCGCCATAATCTTCAAAAGTGGATGTTGTCTGTGGAGAAGGGTAAGTTATTTCATTGTTCACAATTCATAGTTTAAACTGCATAGAGAAAACTTTCAGTCCTAAGGGAAAATATTCCTTTGTCATCCATAGGAGGGAAATGTTGGACTTTTGAGTTTCAATGAGAGAAATCTTGCTGGTCAAGAGTCTGTGGAACATCATCGTAAACCTATCACTTTGGCATTCTTTTGGCAAATGGATAGGAAAGGAAATGACTCCAGGTCTTGAGCACGGAGTAGCTTATCTACTTTATGGGGATGGCATAGGGTTTCACAGCTCCAGTCTTGGATGAAACAATTTGCTCTCAGCAAAGAATAATTTTATAAATTGGAATCCAGCTGATCATGCCACCCTCATCAAACCAGAGAATTTTGTTTCTCATGGCCTTAGAGTCCTTCAGGTACCTTTTGGCAAACTTCAGGTGGGCTGCCATGTGCCTTTTACGAAGGAGTGGCTTCCGTCTGGCCACTCTACCATTTTAGATTAGATTAGATTCAACTTTATTGTCATTACACATGTATGAATACAAGGTGACGAAACACAGTTTAGCATCCAATCAGAAGTGCAAAGGACAGCAGTGCAGTATATACAGTAATTAACAGTATGTGCAATTTAAGCAAATATATGCAGCAGTGCAGAAAGTTAAGAGTACTGTTATGTGCAAATAATGTACAATAAGTTAGATGGGCAGTTATGTACAGGTGAGGATGGTAAGAGATGATGGTAAGAGAGTCAGCGGGGAACTAAGTT
This sequence comes from Pholidichthys leucotaenia, assembly GCA_020510985.1. NCBI lineage: Eukaryota > Metazoa > Chordata > Actinopteri > Cichliformes > Pholidichthyidae > Pholidichthys > Pholidichthys leucotaenia. The sequence goes on along the minus strand of CM035842.1, from coordinate 369,392,875 downwards.
CAATAACGTGACAGCTGTTGGAAAGAAACTGTTCCTAAACCTGCTGGTTCTAGTCCGAAGGCTTCTGAAACGCCTTCTGGAGGGGAGAAGCTAGAACAGTCCATGAGCAGGATGGTTGGAGTCCCTATGAATGCTGCGTGCCCGGCGCAGACATCTTTTCCTGTAGATGTCCTCTATAACTGGAAGTGGAGTCCCTGTGATGCGTTGGGCGGTTTTCACCACCCGCTGCAGCGCCTTACGGTCAGCGACAGAGCAGCTCCTGTACCAGACTGTGACACAGTTGGTCAGGGTACTCTCTATCACGCAGCGGTAGAAGTTGCCCAGGATGTCAGTTAACAGATGGTTCTTCTTCAGTGTCCTCAAGAAGAAGAGGCGCTGATGGTCCTTCTTGATCAGGCTGGTGGTGTTAACTGACCAGGAAAGGTCCTCCGAGATGTGGGTCCCCAGGAATTTGAAGCTGGGGACATGTTCAACAGCTATGCCATTGATATGGATGGGGTCATGTGTCTCTCCCCTCTCCTTCCTGTAGTCCACTATGAGCTCCTTGGTTTTGCTGGTGTTAAGGAGCAGGTTATTGTCAGCGCACCAAGTAGCCAAATGCTCAACCTCTGCCCTGTAATCTGACTCATCGTTGTCCCTGATGAGTCCAATCACCGTGGTGTCATCTGCGAACTTTATGATGGAATTGGATCCATACATAGGCCTGCAGTCATGGGTGAAGAGGGAGTAGAGGAATGGGCTGAGCACACAGCCCTGTGGTACACCAGTGTTGAGTGTGATGACGGAAGAACGGTTGGGGCCTGACCTAACATGCTGGGGTCTGTTGGTCAGAAAATCCATGATCCAGTTGCAGGTGGAGGTACTGATTCCCAGGTCCCCAAGTTTAGTGATCAACTTGGAGGGGATAACTGTGTTGAATGCTGAGCTGAAGTCAACAAACAGCATTCTTGCGTAGGTGTTCTTGTCATCCAGGTCTGAGAGTACATAGTGCAGCGCTGTAGAAACCGCATCCTCTGTGCTCCTGTTGCTCCGGTAGGCAAACTGGTGAGGGTCCAGTGTAGGGGGCAGGCATTTTTTGAGCTGTGCCAAGACCAGTCGCTCAAAGCACTTCATGACTATGGGTGTCAGTGCCACAGGGCGATAGTCATTTAGGCACGATGGTGTTGAATGTTTCGGCACTGGTACTATAGAAGTGGTCTTGAAGCACGCTGGTACCACAGCCTGGGCCAGGGACAGGTTGAAGATGTCTGTGAAGACCCCTGCCAGCTGCTCAGCGCATGCCCTCAGCACACGCCCAGGAATGCCGTCAGGGCCAGCAGCCTTACGTACGTTGACATGACTCAGTGCGTTACAGACGTCGGTGTGGGTGAGTGTGAGGTGGTGGAGGTCGTCAGAGGGTGAGAAATTGATGTTCTTTTTGTTATTGTCCTTGTCAAAACAAGCATAGAAGTCATTTAGCTCATTGAGAAAGGGCACAGTCATGGCTATAGGTATGGAGTTGCTGGGCTTATAATCAGAGATAGCTTGAATGCCCTGTCACATGCGTCGGGGGTCAGAGTCCCCAAAATGTTCCTCCACCTTCAGCTTGTAGCTGTGCTTGGCCTTCTTGATGCCCCTCTTCAGATCTGCCCTGGATGAACTGTAAGCCTGTGCATCACCAGATCTAAAGGCATTGTTACGTGCCTTTAGCAGAAGCCGCACTTCTCTGTTCATCCACGGCTTCTGATTTGGGTACGTGGTGATCTGTCTTTCCGTAGTGACACTGTCAATAGTGGTGTTGATATGGTCCAGGACTGAGTGGGTGTAAGAGTCGATGTTTATGTGGGAGCCACAGGTAGCCTGAGAGGTGAATATACTCCAGTCTGTGTTCCTAAACTTCTCCTGGAGTACAGAGTCAACCCCCTCTGGCCCCACTTTGATGGTCCTCACTGATGGCTTCACCCAGTTGATGAGCGGTACATACTTGGGGGTAAGGAACAAGGATAAGTGATCAGACTGACCTAGGTGGGGGAGGGGAGTTGCTGTGTAGGCTCCCACAATATTGGTGTAAACATGGTCCAATGTTTTGTCCCCTCTTGTGTGACAGGAGACATGCTGGTAGAATTTAGGAAGCACTGTCTTGAGGTTAGAGTGGTTAAAATCACCCGCCACAATAAATGCTGCCTCTGGGTGTGCAGTTTGTTGTTTGCTAATAGCTGCATGCAGTTCTTTCATAGCAAGCTTAGCATTAGCATCCGGAGAAATGTAAGTGGCTGTTATGATGGTACAAGTGAACTCGCGTGGCAGATAGAAAGGTCTACATTTAACCATGAGAAACTCCAGGTTAGCTGAGCAGTGTCTCTCAACAGTGACAGAATTCATGCACCAAGCCTTGTTAATATAAATGCACACACACCCACCTCTGGTCTTACCGGAGTCATCTGCTGCTCTGTCTGCCCGGAGCGTGTGTAGGCCGGCTAGCTCAATAGCATTGTCGGGTATTCCACTGTGTAGCCATGTTTCCGTGAAAATCATGATATTGCAGTTCATAAGTATCTTATTGTTGGTGATCCGAAGCCGTAGCTCATCCATTTTGTTCGCCAGTGACCGTACATTAGCGAGGAAAATGCTGGGTAGAGAAAGCCGGTACGGTGTTAGCTTTAGCTTAGCTCTTAGCCCACCGCGCTTCCCCTGCCTTTGTTTACGGTCTCTACGCCACCCGCGAGCACTTCCGGTCGGCCAGGAAGCCTGCCGAGCGTCGGGTGTTCTTCGGAGCTCAGGGATGAGACGTAGGTTGCTGATAAAAAGATCGTTATAGTTATTTTGTAATCCAATGTCCAAAAGCTCATTTCGGGTGTAAGATGTGAAAGCGAAGCTGTTCTGAATGAACATACCCGAAATGAGCAGAAATAACACTGCTAATCCACAAAATCTGAAGAGACGCTGAGCCTCGCGTTGTGCACATGCCGCCATCTTGGTCTTGATGACCAAGACCATACAGGCCTAATTGATGGATTGCTGCAGAGATGGTTGTCCTTCTGGAAGGTTCTCCTCTCTCCACAGAGGGACACTGGAGCTCTGACAGAGTGACCATTGGGTTCTTGGTCACCTCCCTGACTATGGCCCTTCTCCCTCAATCGCTCAGTTTAGATGAATGGCCAGCTCTAGGAAGAGTCCTGGTGGTTCCGAACTTCTTCCATTTACGGTTGATGGCGGCCGCTGTGCTCATTGGGACCTTCAAAGCAGCAGAAATGTTTCTGTACCCTTCCCCAGATTTGTGTCTCAAGACAATCCTGTCTCTGAGGTCTGCAGACAATTCCTTTGACTTCATGTTTTGTTTGTACTCTGACATGCACTGTCAACTGTGGGGCCTTATATTGAGAGGTGTGTGCCTTTCCAAATCATGTCCAATCAACTGAATTTACCACAGGTGGACTCCAATTAAGTTGTAGAAACATCTCAAGGATGATCAGTGAAAACAGGATGTCCCTGAGCTCAATTTTGAGCTTCATGGCAAAGACTGTGAATACTTTTGTACATGTGATTTCTTAATTTTTTATTTTTAATAAATTTGCAAAAATCTAAAAAATAAAAAACAATCAAACTTTTTTTACATTGTTATTATGGGGTATTGTGTGTATAATTTTGAGGAAAAAATTAATTTAATCCATTTTGGAATAAGACTTAACATAACAAAATGTGGAAAAAGTGAAGCGCTGTGAATACTTTCTTGATGCACTGTATAGCTAGATCACCTACATATAGGAGTTCCCATGGACAACCCAACCTGAATGCATGTGACAAGGCCTCAAGGACAATAATAAACAGAAGTGGACTTAACACTGAGCCTTGATGGACTCCCACCTGGACACCAAAGCTGTTGCTGTAAGAGTTGTTAATACGGACTCTGCTCTTTGTGTTTGCATACATTGCCTGAATTGTACCGACTAACCATTCAAGTAACCTAATCAAGTTAGCAACACAGAGCCTCTGGTGTGGTTGCTGGATGACGATCTGGCGGTGCCCACGACTTTGAATGAAGCAAGGTTTTACGGTTGGACGCCTTTCCTAACACCAACCCAGACTCACAACATCTAGGGGGCTGGGTCTTAAGGGCTGCCCTATACCAGAGGACCAAGTGAAGACAGAAGATGGAACTTCCCAACGCAGCTCAAATCCAGACAACGAACTGGTTTTCAAGTGCCAGTGCCCCACCTTTCACTCCTTCTCCTGTTAGTGAAAACAGTTTTGCCAGATGGACTTGGTTGTCAGAGGCTTTATTTTGCGCACAGCCATTGGGGCATTTTTATAGACTGACCGGCAATGACTCTACAGCCACCCCCAGCAATAACAACCCTTAGAACCAGTGTACCATCAAAATAATTTTGGAAACATTTTTTGAAGGTGAAAATCTTACATAATGTTGCTTTAAGGCACAAGATAATTACAGGAAAATATTTAAAAGGTAAAACAGTATGAAAAATCTAGCACAAAATCAGAAAGCAAGGAAAGAATGCCATAAAAGATACATCAAAATACAATTCAAGAACAAAGATATAAATATTTATGTGAGTGATATTGAGTAAGAGAAGGGAAACACCCAGGAAAAGTTTACACTTACAGCTACAGGAATTTTAGAATCACAAATTAACCTAACATGTGCAACTGTGGGCTGTAGGAGGAACCCTGAGGACCTGAAGAAAACCCATGAAGGCACAGGGAAAGCATATAAAATCAATATTGAAAAAAAAAAAACATCTCATCAGAAAGCTGCAATGAATAACAATAAATGTTACTTTTAATTTTTGTTTATCTAGTATGTATATAGTATTACAGTATTTGCTGTTGCAGCAGTCATACTTCTATACTGTGCTCTTTTTACCAAAATGAAGAGACTTTGTCACCCCTGCCTCTCACCCAAAGACACTGGGATTGGTTCCAGCAACCCGCGACCGGGTAGAAACGGTAGAGGATGGATGGATAGATGGAGACTGTCACTGTTTTCAGCACTTTATTGCTGCACAATGAACTTAAAAAAATAATAATTCAGAAAAGTACTGCAAAACTTAGAAACCAAAATATTATACTGAGCATAAAGTACTTAAAGCACAACACAATACAAATACACAACATTGTATGCCATGAGCATAAAAATGGAGTTTCATTTGTTAAAAAAAATGTAATAAATAATAACTTAAACAAGCTAGCTTGACAAGAAATGTTACATGACTCATCACATGTTTGGGCAGCATGGTGGCACAGTGGTTAGCACTGTGGTAGCACAGCAACTCACCCTTGGCCATGGGATCTCGGATTCAATCCCACCCCCTGAACAATGGTGACCTTTCTGTGTGACGTTTGCATGTTCTCTCCGTGTCTGCATGGATTTGCTCTGGGATTTCTCCAGTTTCCTGGGCCAAAAACATGCAGGTTAGGTTAATTGGCATCAGCTGGGGAGGTATGAATGTGAGTTGCCCCTTGCCCCCCCCCCACCCCCCACGCCACAGTTGTAAAAAAGAATGTGTTCTTAAGCTGTCCTGCCTGGTTAAATAAAGGTTAAATTAAAAAAAAATGTATATGTAAGAAAAAGGAAAAACAAAGAGGCTTACAATCCAAATTGCAAGGATGCCTGAGACACACCCCTGAAGTTTCAAGTACACCCTCAGTCCCATACATTGCAACAGGAAAACCATTTACCAAAATAAAATACAAAAAAATACATTTAGCATGGCAGTGGATCTTGAATAAACTTATTGCACTGCTGAACTATATTAGAAAAGTGTTTAGGAATGTACACTTCCTTATTAAAAGAATCAGGCATGTGCCAATTTATACGCAATGACCGAAGTGTCTTGTGTTTGTGTACGTGCGTGCATGTACAGTGGTGTGAAAAAGTATTTGCCCCCCTTCCTGAGTTCTCATTTTTTTGTATGTTTGTCACACTTGAATGTTTCAGATCATCAAACAAATTTAAATATTGAACAAAGATAACACAAGTAAACACAAAATGCAGTTTTTAAATGAAGGTGTTTATTATTAAGGGAGAAAAAAAATCCAAACCTACATGGCCCTGTGTGAAAAAGTGATTGCCCCCTAAACCTAATAACTGGTTGGGCCACCCTTAGCAGCAACAACTGCAATCAAGTGTTTGCAATAACTGGCAATAAGTCTTTTACAGCGCTGTGGAGGAATTTTGACCCATTCATCTTTACAGAATTGTTGTAATTCAGCCACACCGGAGGGTTTTCGAGCATGAACCGCCTTTTTAAGGTCTTGCCACAGCATCTCAATTGGATTCAGGTCAGGACTTCGACTAGGCCGCTCCAAAGTCTTCATTTTGTTTTTTCTTAAGCCATTCAGAGGTGGAGTTGCTGGTGTATTTTGAATCATTGACCTGCTGCAGAACCCAAGTGCGCTTCAGCTTGAGGTCACAAACAGATGGCCGGACATTCTCCTTCAGGATTTTTTGGTAGACAGCAGAATTCATGGTTCAATTTACCACAGCAAGTCTTCCCGGTCCTGAAGCAGCAAAACAGTCCCAGACCATCACACTACCACCACCATATTTTACTGTTGATATGATATTCCTTTTCTGAAAGGCTATGTTACTTTTACACCGGATGAAATGGGACACACACTTTCCAAAAAGTTCAACTTTTGTCTTGTCAGTGCACAGAGTATTTTCCCAAAAGTCTTGGGGTTCATCAAGATGTTTTCTGGCGAAACTGAGACGAGCCTTAATGTTCTTTTTGCTCAGCAGTGGTTTTCATCGTGGAACTCTGCCATACAGGCCATTTTTGCCCAGTCTCTTTCTTATGGTGGAGTCATGAACACTCGCCTTAACTGAGGCAAGTGAGGACTACAGTTCTTTGGATGTTGTCGTGGGGTCTTTTGTGACCTCTTGGATGAGTCGTCACTGCGCTCTTGGGGTAATTTTGGTTGGCCATCCACTCCTGGGAAGGTTCACCACTGTTCCATGTTTTCGCCATTTGTGGATAATGTCTCACTGTGGTTTGCTGGAGTCCCAGAGCTTTAGAAATGGCTTTATGACCGTTTCCAGATGGATAGATCTCAATTAGCACAGTTTACCCTTGGCCGGGGGATTGTGGGGATCGTGGGATCGTGGGTTCGATCCCAGCCCCCGACCAACAGTGATCTGTGTGGAATTTGCATGTTCTCCCCGTGTTGCGTGGGTTTACTCCGGGATTTCTCCGGTTTCCTCCCACATGCCAAAAACATGCATGTTAGGTTAATTGGCTGTTCTAAATTGTCCCTAGATATCTGTTTCCTATAGGCCCTTAGAATAGAGGGTTAGTATTAATGAAAGCGCTTTGAGTGGTCTTTGTGACTAGAAAAGCCCTATATAAGTGCAGGTTAGTAATTACGTTGTTTCTCACTTTTTCCTGAATTCTTTAGATGATGTTTAGCTTTTGAGGATCTTTTGGTGTACTTCACTTTGTCAGGCAGGTCCTATTTCATTGATTTCTTGATTGAGAACAGGTGTGGCAGTAATCATGCTTGGGTGTGGCTTGAGAAATTGAACTCAGCTTTCCAAAGATGTAATAAACCAGTTAATTTATGTTTTAGTTAGTTAGTTAATTCCCTTCACACCATGTTGGTGTATGGGGCGGCGCCTATCTCCATTTCTCTGACCCTAGGCCACACAGCTACTGTAAGTAGTGAAAGCTACATCGGGGGGTCAGTCCTCTGGTAGCTCTGTGCGTAACTTTACTTTCCCCGTTCCATTATGCGGAGCACCATGCTAGAAGGCAGAAAGTACCATTTTTATATGGTCTTTGGTATGACCCGGCCGGGATTTGAACCCCTGCTTCCCGGGTGTGGGGCGGATGCTCTACCAACTGAGCCACCACTCCGGTAATTTATGTTTTAACAGAGGTCAATCACTTTTTCACACTGGGCCATCTAGGTTTGGATTTTTTTTTATCCTTAATAATAAACACCTTCATTTAAAACCGCATTTTGTGTTTACTTGTGTTATCGTTGTCTAATATTTAAATTTGTTTGATGATCTGAAACATGACAAACATACAAAAAAAATGAGAAATAAGGAAGGGGACAAACACTTTTTCACACCACTCTATGTGTGAGTGTGTGAGTGTGAGTGCATGTACATATGTGTGTGGGGCTGAACATGGCAAGAAGAATTAGCAGTTCTAGTAATTAGACTAAAGGTCACTGTTAACAAGACAGAGTATCCAATTTCTCACTGAATGTGCATCTCCACACAGACCATTAGCTGACAGAACACACACACATGCAAAGCGGTGCCAAAAAAGGGGCACACACTGGTTCTTGCACTTCCACGCACATATTCAGACACACCATTAATCATGTGTACAGATAAAAGTAAGCCAACATCTCCATTCGACAGGAGAGCTGAACTTGCTCGTGACATTTTGGACCCGACTCTTAAACCCCCCCCCCCACCACCACCACTTTCCTGCTCTTCAGCCGCTGCATCTCATTAATGCTGATAGCCAATTAACACAAGCAAGAATTACTAACCTTTCCCATCTCACCTCCTAACCACTAATGGCCCCAGTGTGCTCTGCTACTTATCTTTATCCTCGCCATCCTGAGACACAAGTGAGTTTATATCTGTGCCTGGAGCTTAAGTTAATGCGGCAGCACTCACGAGGAAGAAGATAGATGCACTTGTGGTTCTGTTTATTGTCTTAAATGGCCCCCCACCCACAAGGGCCTTTCATGAGGATTCTATCTAAAGGTGAACTACTCACCCATGAGGGCTTATTACTAGTCTGTCTGATCATTTCTTTTTAATATCTCTCATTTTTTATCTACATGGTGTCAACCATTATATGCAAACCCCTGCATCATGTTTCAATGGGGATTCTCCAAGGGTTGGTAGTGTAGGCTGTGCACTACTCATGGAAGGTGAAACTCATGAGAAAGTTTAAAACATTTATAACTCAGTCAAGGAGAATATTTTTTCCACTACTGTTTTCAGTGCTACTTCAAAACTGAAAATTTTCAAGCATTAAGGTCAGTCTGTTTTTATACTTGTCGACATTATGTGGAAACTATTGCTCCGATTTTAATTACATTTGGTGGAAAGGTGGAGGTTGGATCAGTGCTGGACCCATTTCATTTTCTGGTGAAAATCAGCTAAACACACACACACACACACACACACACACACACACACACACACAGACAGCTGCTCCCTATCACAATAGATCATGAGTCCACATATTAATTTGGCATGGATTTTACACTGGATGCCCTTTCTGACACAGCCCTCCCCATTTACCCAGGCTTGAGACCAGCCCAGTGAGTACAGTGATTTTGTGTTTCCCCTGTGGTAAGGTAACAAACTTTCCTTTCCTTTCCCTATTCTGTTTATATTTAGCACTTAGCTAGAAGGCGAAAAGTACCATTTTTATGGTCTTTGGTATGACTCGGCTGGGGCTTGAACACACAATCTCCAAGCTATGGGGTGGATGCTCCACCATTAGGCCACCACTAAAGATTTCACAAATTAACAAAATATTAAATGTTCTTCTTGTCTTTGCGTTAGTCCTGCGTAGCCAAAGTATGCATGTGTTGTTATTGGATTTCGCAGAGATGTTGCACCAGAAGCCCTTTCTGAGGCAACCATCCACATTTACTTGGGCTTTGGATCGGTACAAGGAGTAGACTGGCTTGTGCTCCCCCTGTGCCTGGGTAAATAGTTTTCCTTTCGCCATTCTATTATGCTGAGCACCAAGCTAGAAGCCAGAAAGTATCATTTTTTTATGGTCTTTCTTATGACCCAGCTGGAGCATGAACCCACAACCTCCTGGATGTGGGGTAGATGTTGCACCACCAAGCCACCACTAAGGTTTTATCAATATATGAAATTTATTATATTATATTTAATGTCAAATATTCCATATCTTCAGTTTGGGCAAATATTATGCAGATCATGTGACCTGCATTCAAAAATGTCATCGGTCTGATGACATCTACGGTGACTTCATACGAACTCCAAATCTTTTTATATTTCTGCATGTCTAAATGTCTACTAACAGGGATTATGCAAAAAACTACTGAGCCCTCTAAGATTTTGAAGCGGATCCATACTATTCCATTAAAAGGATCCAAGACCCCTCTTTAACACAGCAACACAGTTGTGCGTGGAACTATATGAAAAAAGATATGGGAGTTGGTGATCTGTGAGTGTATAGAATTTGGTGTGGATCCAAATATAATCATAGATCTAATATTGGATCTTGATAATTCAGGAAATAGAGCAGAATTGACAGAAATAGGTTTTTCAGACACAAGTTGCCAAAGGGATCACCACCTTATCGTGGTGGAGGGGTTTGAATGCCTTAAAGGGAACTCCGATTATAACGACTTATAGATTTAAAAATACAAACACTGGCCTCCACTATTAAAATACATTGTTAGAACTATATAAACATTTATTGTAGTTATAAAAATCGTTTTTGTTTACAATGTAAATCGATACATGGCGGCGCCATGTTTTCAGGTGTGCAATGCATTCTGGGGGCGATGACGTAGAATGGTTGCAGCCGTTTTTTTCTGTCTTATACAAGCCAAGAAGGGAAGCTACGAACTACTGCCGTTTGTCAGTGAAAATGCCACATTGTGCGGCTTTTGGATGTAATTTCCAATCAAAGGGAAATAAAGAGAGCGAGGTAAGCCTGCAAAGCTTTCCTAAAGAGGGAAAGTTGAGGAAAAAGTGTGAGGATGAAGTTGGAAGAGTCCAACTTCCCAAAGACCCGCGGCTGTGCTGTCATCACTTTAGCCCTGAGGATTTTGAGGATTTTCGTCGCCCCCAGCTCATGAAAGAGCTCACAGGTGTGTCTGGCTACAAATGACGGCTTAAACCAAATGTAGTGCCATCATCATGTAGCTCATCATCAAGCGCTGCAGAAGCCTGATAACGATCCTGATCATTTGAATCAGGTGTGCTGGAAGAGGGACACATCTAAAACATGCAGGATAGGGGTCCTCCAGGAACAGGACTGAGAACCCCTGTCCTACAGCATTAGCCACCAGCCCAGCTGCCAGCTTCGTATTATTTTGGTAAAGCTATTTTGTCACTAGGTAAACACATGACTTGCCTGTTGGCGATCTGGCCTCTGTTGGGCAGAGCAGCACTGTACCGGTCGTGAAGGCTAACCAGCGCAGCCCATAAGACATCAGGATTAATGCAAACGGCATCAAAGCTTTGATGTGCTGTGATACAGGACAGATCTGTAAAGCAGGCATGCATCCTGTTACACCACTTTACTCTTAAATAGACTGAACAAGATAAATTTATAGCATCAGGTACCATGGACAGCGGCAGAAATGAAGTGGAGCTCGTTGCAACAGATGCTCTCCTTCTCCGTCGGCATTGGCGAACATTTGCCACAAAAACACTATCCAACATGACCAGCTCTAGCTTCCTCGCGGCTGCTGTCTTCATTCTCAAGTCTGTTTTCACTTTGTGTGTCTTTGTCATAGTCTTTATTGCTTTGGCTTCGCACTGGTTCGAACTGAAAAGGCTGAGCAGAAGAGCTCATCGCTGTTTACAGACCGCTGCTGCTACCGGGCACCCCAATCTACGTCACTACCCAGAATGCATTGTGACGTAAACAAAAATGGTGATTTACATCGTAATAATTTTTTTAAAAAAATATAAAACTGGGAATTATTTTCAAAAAAATTATATTATAGTTATGTTACTAACATCAAAATAAAGCTTATAGAGCTAACATGCCAATATAATCGGAGTTCCTTTTAAGGATTCCAGGAGCTGTGGTGTTGGGGGCAGCTTGCCCCGGTAGGGTTTCCCAAGATAAAGTGGTCCTTGGTGAAGGGCCAGACCAAGAGCAGTCTAGTGGATCCCCGTGAAAAAAAAAAGTTACATCAAAGACCCAGTGTACCCAAAGGAGGAACATGCACCCGATCCTACAGTGAGCTCACAACCTGCAGGAGGGACCATGGGAATCATGGTGCTCTGTGAACCAGACGGCAATCTGGGCTCCTCTTTCTGGAATGCTGCCCCTGCAGCCCGGACCCCCGGGTAAGTAGTAGAAGATAGATGGATTGAAGTTGCCAAAGGTATGCTGGCATGAATAATTGAATATATTAGATTTATACAACACCGGTTCATGGTCTTAGTAGTTTTATTTCACTTTATATTATAAGCTTAAGACCTGTTATATTAATCAACAATATTAAGGCCCATTTCTTCAAAAGAAATCTTTACAAAGCACATGAATTAATTTAAAAAAAATGTATTACAAGCTCAGAATAATCTCCAAGTGCTTGACACATTTTTCATTCTGCCACACAAACACAGAGAAAGGCAAGAGGGGCACGCTGACAAGGAAAGTAAAATGGAAATATAAAGGGACCAAACCTTGCAGCCACAATCCATCACTTCTTCAATTAACATTTGACTGGGTAAGATGGCAGTTTGGATCGAGATTTCATTAGTGGCAGAGGCAGTACCGCATCATGTCTGGAAGCAAAGGGTTTGACTAGAATGGAGACTGGGATTCACGAACACCAATTTAGAGAGCGGAACAGGCGCTAGAAGGAAAACTGTAATGAAGATGTTCTCTCTCTGGTAACATATTACAATGCTCCACAATGCTACAAAGATATGAGTTATTTAGGTTTTTTTTTTCCTATTTTCTAGGAGTACACTGGGTTGTGTACCCCCTGTGGCTGGGTTCATGGTAAATGTGAGAACACTAGAAAGCATTTTTTTTTTTTAATTCCAAGCTAAATTTAATACAGTTTTAACAAAATGTGGTGACAATATTAATTAAAAGCAAAATCTGGATATAAATAACAGTGGTAGTAATGGATAACAACAGATAACTTTGGGTTGTAAATTATTTTTTTTACAAAATTTTGAGTATATAAAAATGCTAATAACTAGAATGCACTCAGCTGAGACGCAGACCCACACCTTTTGCAGCCTTATAGATTTAAAACCTTGACCTTTGACCTTTTGACCCCAATCCGATAGTCAGAGGTCAGGGTGAACCTGTGTACCAAGTTTGTTGACCCTAACTTTACAAATTCTGCAGTAATGGGGCATAGGATATTCAAACGTTGACGTTTGATCTTTTGATCCCAAAACCATAGTTCTAGGTCAGGATCCCAAGGTGAACCTGTGTACCAAGTTTGGTGGCCCTAGCGGTCTTTATTGTTGCGATACAATGCATATTGCATTCTGACCTTGACCTGTGACCTTTTGACCTCAAAAGTATAGCCGTAGATGGTAGTACCAAGGTCAACTTTGTACCAAATTTGGTGGCCGTAGTCTCACTCCCTCTTGAGTTTGAGTACAGACATTTGACCTTTTATGACTCTGTGACCTTGACCTTTGACCTTTTGACCCCAAACCTATAGTTATGGGTCAGGATCCCAAGGTGAAACTTTGTACCAGGTTTGGTAGCCCTAGCTCTCTTTATTTTTGATATATAGTTTACAGTTGAAACCAGAAATTTATATACACTGTGAAAAAAAATACACAACCTTCTTTTCTCACTGACATTAAATCAGACTAAACTTTTCCTGTTTTAGGTCAATTAGGATTATCAAAATTATTTCTATTTGCAACATTTCAACATAATGTTTTTTCCTCATGATGCCATCTATTTTGTGAAGTGCGTCAGTCCCTCCTGCACCAAAACACCCGCACAACATGATGCTGCCACCCCTGTTCTTCACAGTTGGGATGGTGTTCTCAGGCCTGCAAGCTTCCCCCCTTTCCTCCCAGTGTAAAGATCTTCATTATGGCAAAACAGTTCAATTTTAGGGTGCTGTCACACCTGCAGGGTTTAGTTCATTTCAATCGAACTTGAGTTTGTTTTCTCCGTTAATGTGATTTGTTTTGTCTGGTGAGAACACAGTAACTGCACTCAGGTGCACACAAAGCAACCGTACCGAGGCCTCCTGAAAGAGGTGGTCTTGATTTGAATCAACTGGTGGACTCTTGTGCAGTCTTGCAGGTGAGAAAGGGACCGTACTAAAACAGGACCAGCGGCAAATTCTAAAACATTTTATGCCACAGATGGATCTTCAAAAATATCTGTGGCTGAGCATGTCATGGTTCTGGAGGATTAATGAACGTTAACATGTTATTTTCCTTCTGTAGCCGTGCTTCATTTTCAAACTTTACAATTTCCCCAAAGTGGTATATGCACATAATGTAATAAACAATAACCAGGGAGATGAAAACCTTCAACAGATTACACTACAATTTGTATTATTTTCTTCCCAGAAATGCATAAATGCACAGTAGTCATCCTACTTCCTGTATTTACCTTTCCTGTTCTCGTGGCAAAAAATTTGACCAATAAGAACAGAGAACGTTCTGACGTATGTCTTGCGAGATTTAACGTGACGGAATTTGGTCCCCCTACATGGATCGTCACCTTATCGTGGTGGGGGGTTTATGTGCCCCAGTGGTCCCAGGAGCTATGTTGTCCGGGGCAGTTTGCCTCTGGTAGGGTCACCCATGACAAACTGGTCCTGGGTGAAGGGCCAGACTAAGAACGATCCAACAGACTCTCATGATTAATACTAGAACAAGGATTCAGTGTACCCCACCTGGTATGGGGTTACCGGGGCCCCACCCTGGAGCCAGGCCTGGGGGAGGGGCTCAATGGCTAGCGTCTGGTGGCCGGGTTTCCGCCCATGGGACCCGGCCGGGCTCAGCCCGAAGGGGTTACATGGGTCCGCCCTCCAGTGGGCTCACCACCTGCAGGAGGGATCATGGGGGTCCGGTGCTATGTGGATCAGGTGGTGGTCAAAGGCGGAGACCTTGGCGGTCTGATCCCAGGCTTCCTAAACTGGCTTTTGGGACGTGGAATGTCACCTTTCTGGTGGGGAAGGAGCCTGAGCTGGTGCATGAGGTTGAGAGATACCGGCTAGATATAGTTGGCCTCACCTCAACACACAGCTCCGGTTCTGGAACCAGTCTCCTGGAGAGGGGCTGAAGCTTGGCCTACTCTGGAGTTACCCCGGGCGAGAAGCGACCAGCAGGGGTAGGTATTCTTCTTATCCCCACACCTTGCTGCCTCTATATTGGAGTTTTCCTCGGTGGATGAAAGGGTTATTTCCCTGCGCCTTCGAGTTGGGAAACGGGTCCTGACCATCAATTGTACCTATGCACCTGTTATGATTTGCCCTTTGTAGGACAAAGATGAGACGCCACAAGCCAGCAGTGAATTTTGTTATTTTTTTATAAAGTACAAAATAATGTGCCTCGAGGGGCAAAACACATAACATATAACACTCGACCACGAAGGGTCAAAATAACTAAACAAATACAAAGAATCAAAGAGTCACTTACACTTTATACAGCGAGGGCAAAACCTGACGCTGGAAAGGGACTGGAGCTGGACGTGGGGACTCCAGCCTGAATGGGTGTGAGATCGCAGCGAAGATCCACTGCGATCTTAAATAGTGCATACACTAAACCACAAACAGGTGAGACAAATAATAAGGGATTAAGAGCTCACAGCTGTGACAGTCCGCGAGCAGCCTAACAGGAGGAAGTGCTGCCGTGGCACTGTCAAAATAAAAGCACAGAGTCAATCCCCTAACAAACAAGACTAAACAGACAGAAAAAGGAAAAATTATAAATGACTCCAGTGCAGACAGACCCGCGCTCGGGATCACCACAGTGCCCCGGCTTTAAGGGATGGATTCCAGGCATCCCAGACATAACATCTAAGAAAGAGGAACCCCCCACCCCCACCCCCACCCCAACCAGGAGAACTATCAAAACCAGCCTTGGGAGGGCAGAGGGGGAATCCCGGCCTGGAGGGAATGACACTGGAAAGAAAAAAATGAACTCAAAATACTACACAGCAAGATACTAAGACATATGCTAAACACCACAATATCTACATAAACTGCAAATGGGAATTCCTATCTTCCCACAATTTTAATTCCCATTAATTTCTGTCAGAAACTGAGACTTAAATGGTAGCCAAAAATAGATTAATTTACTCTGCCTTTTCTTTTAGAGAAGTCCATGCAAAAAATTAGCAATGAACTAGAACACCAAAAATATAACAAATTGCAAAACTATAGGTTCAAAAATGAGAACCCTTTTCTTTCTTCTTTTTATTCTGAAATGTCAACGTGAAAACTTATACCAATATAGCAAATTCTCAACCATCAAGTTCCAACAACAATAACTTTTCCCCAAAAAAAGTTAAACCAGAAAGAAATCTGAACTCAGATACTGGATAATACATGGCTACACAAAAATAGAGAAACACTAAGAATCACGTATTATCAGTTAAATGAATGCATAGTTCTGGTGGCCTTCCAGAGTCCCAGCTCCACCTCACCCAGAAGGCAGAAGAGGAGGCGGGTAGCCCGCACCAACCCTTGGCAGGGAACGACCCATGAAGGAGCCAAAAACTTGAAACTGAATCACAGCAGCCTTCAGCTCCAGCGCCGCACCCTCAATAAACTTGGCCTGAGGCGCAACAGCACCCTCAATGGCCACATGAGGCGTAGCAGCACCCATGATGGTCCCCGTTTGAGGCGTAGCAGCACCCGCAATGGCCCCCGCTTGAGGAGCTGGACCCATGGTGACTTCGGCTTGAGGAGCTGGATCCACGACGACCTCAGGCAGCAGACCAGAACCCACAGAGATCTCTACTGTGGCAGGAAGCACCTTGGTGACCCTGAGAAAAGGTTTGGAAACAGGGAGCACAGGAACACGGTCAGGGTCACCGGCAGCAGTTGAATCCAGCGAGGCGAGCTCATATGCTGCTGACGGCAGCACCCGGCTCTCCTTCCCAAGACCCAGACAAGATCTCTCCAAAACAGAAATAAGGAAAACAAAGGAGAGTACTTGCCTGAGCTCAAGTTCCACCGCCGTCCACGACTCCGTCGGTCGGGATGGCAATCCTCTAGGCCCAGCCTCCTGGAGGTCCAACTCCAACTCTTCTGCAGCGGCCCCAGCAGTAGGCATGATGGTCTCAGCAGTCTCTGGACCCCCCGGCACTGCAGCCCATGCAGATGGCTCGTTCTGCGTGGCGACCAGAGATCCACTCCCAACTGGGACAGGATTGCACTCAGTGGAGATCCGGGGACACTTCATCATCTGCACAGACTCCCACTGGCAGGCTGATCTCCTCCTCTATCCATAACGCAACTGCAGGGCTGGAACCAGGTTCACCAGAGCCGCAGGTCCCTCCTCCCTCTGGCGGTTTAGACCTGTCACTGGCGGACTCTCAGGGAATATAGGAGGAGACACAAAGGTTGCAGGTTGCAAATTTATGGCTGCAGCAGGTGGTGAGAGCTCAGGGGACTGCAAAACCTGAGACTCACCCCCAGGAATCAGACAAGGTAATTCATCAGTTAGCAACTGAGAATGACAAACCACTTGCCTGTCATCCTGGGGCATGGTGGTCACTGCTGCAGCAGGCTCTGTTCTTTTCTCTCCCACTCCAGGGATGCAGGTGGACCCCCCGGGGAGACAAGGAGGAGCCACTCCTGGCAGGTCAGCGACGAAGGCAGCCGGAGAAGAAGTCCCTGGGCTCGCAGCAGCTGGAGGAAGCGCCATAGAGGAGGAAGGAGCAGCTGAGGCAGTTCGGGGTAGGGGGAGCTGGCGAAACAGCTGAAAATGAAGTATTTCTAAGGTTTTCTGGACCAACAAGAATGACTTCAGTTTTATCTGAATTTAATAGCAGGAAATTACAAGCCATCTAAGCTTTGATTTCCTTAAGACAGGCTTCCAACTTGGCTAATTGATTACTATCATCTGGCTTCATTGGCAGGTATAATTGTGTGTCATCTGCATAACAATGAAAATGTATACAGTGCTTTCTAATAATGTTGCCTAACGGAAGCATATATAAACTAAAAAGAGTAGGGCCTAGCACAGATCCCTGTGGAACTCCATGACAAAGCTTTGAGTTGAAAGAAAACTCATTATTTACATGAACAAACTGGAACCTATCAGATAAATAAGATCTAAACCACTGCAACGAAGTTCCATTAAGTCCAACATAGTGTTCTAATCTATCAAGTAGAATATTATGATCGATAGTATCAAAAGCTGCACTAAGGTCTAAAAGGACAAGTACAGAAACCAGTCCATTATCAGATGCGATGAGGAGGTCGTTAGTGACCTTCGCTAAGGCTGTTTCAGTACTATGATGAATTCTAAACCCAGATTGAAAATCTTCAAGTAAACCATTTCCCTGCAGGTGGTCAAATAATTGCATAGCAAAAACTCTTTCTAAGATTTTTGAAATGAAAGGGAGATTAGAGATTGGTCTATAGTTAGCTAAAGCTCCTGGATCTAGCGTTGGCTTTTTGAGTAAGGGTTTAATTACAGCCGTTTTAAAAGCCTGTGGTACATGGCCTAAAGTTAATGAAGAATTGATTGTATGAAGAATAAAACTACCAATAAGTGGGAAGACTTCTTTAAATAACCTGGTAGGAATAGGGTCTAAAAGACAAGTTGAAGGTTTGGATGAGGAAACTATTTTGTCTGACTCACAAAGGTCGATTGGAGTAAACTCATCAAGACAGACATCAATTGAAGGAGTTGTAGTAGTTACTGTATTTAAGTTAACTGTGGGAAGAATCTGATTGATTTTATCTCTGATGGATGAAATTTTATTATTGAAAAAGTCCATAAAGTCCTGACTAGTAAGCTCTAAGGGAATGCTAGGATTAACAGAGTCCTGACTCTTTGTCAACCTGGCTACAGTGCTGAAAAGAAACCTGAGATTATTCTTGTTCTCTTCTATTAATGCAGAATAATAACTCGTTCTAGCTTTTCTAAGAGATTTTTTTTATAAATTAAAAGATGATTTCTCCAAGCTAAATAGATTTCATCTAAATTAGTGGAGCGCCATTTTCTTTCTAGTTAACGAGTCTTCTGTTTTAAGCTACGAGTTTCTGTGTTGAACCAAGGAGTTAGAAATCTCTGATTAGACTTTTTCTTTTTAAGGGGGCCACCAAGTCTAGAATCTGATGTAGAGAAATTGTAACACTATCCATCATGTTATCAATTACAGAAGGAGCAAGCTGTCTATAGCTTATTTCCGTTGTGTTGACACACGGCATAGAGGAAACAATCAGCATAAATTTGGTAACAGCATCATCTGAGAGGCATCTACTGTAATAATATTTTTTTTAGGACAGAAATAGTCAGAAATAGTAAAATCAAAGGTTAACAGACAATGGTCTGACAGTACAGGGTTATGAGGATACACTACAAGATTTTATATTTCTATGCCATATGTCAGAACAAGGTCCAACATATGGTGGACTTTCTGAGAAAACCCAATCGAGTCTAATATTGAATTAAATGCCACATTAAGGCAGTCACTATCTACATCCACATGTATATTAAAGTTCTCTACTATAATTATTCTATCAGATTTCAGCACTAAATCAGCTAAGAAATCAGCAAATTCGGATAAAAATTCTGAGTAGGTTGATGGGGGACGATAAACTATGGCAAATAAAATTGGGTTTAACCTAAAATTGCTAAAGTGCCCAATACTGATTACTATGAAAAATTATATGATACCAAAAATGAACCTGATTTAACAAAACTAAATGGGTTTTTGAACGAACTATCTATACCGTGTATACCAAATGAAAACAGGGAGATATTGGAGTCTAAAATTAGTCAAGAAGAAGTTGGGCTAGCCATTGATAATATGAAATCAGGAAAAAGTGCAGGACCAGATGGTCTTCCAGTTGACCTTTATAAAAAATTTAAGAATAAATTAATAAAACCTTTTTTGGAAATGGTTTTAGAAGCATTTCAAAATAATAATTTACCATCATACATAAATAATGCCTTAATTATACTGCTGCCAAAACCAGGTAAGCCCTCTAATAAATGTGAAAATATGAGACCAATAAGCCTATTAAACGCCGACCTTAAGATAATCTGTAAAATTTTAGCAAGACGAATACAAGAAATTTTACCAAATATTATTAATCGAGATCAGAATGGCTTTATAAAGGGTAGACAAGGCTTCCATAATGTAAGAAGACTATTTAATATTATTTATTTTAATAAAGAAGCACCGGATACAGCTCTCCTATCATTGGACGCCGAAAAGGCCTTTGATAGAGTTGAATGGCCCTTTCTTTTTGAAGTCCTACAAAGGTTTGGACTTGGAAATAATTTCATAAAATGGGTTCAAATAATATACAATAATGCTACAGCAGAAATCCTAACAAATAACAATATTTCAAAACCAATAAAAATCAATAGAGGATGTCGACAAGGCTGTCCACTTTCACCTTTACTGTTTACTATGGCAATTGAACCTTTAGCGATAGCGATACGTTTACATTCACAAATATATGGAATTAAAGTTGGACCAACAGAACATAAAATCTCCCTGTACGCCGATGATATAATTTTGTTTATGTCGAATCTAAAAAAATCAATTCCAACCTTGTTGAATTTAATAAAGAATTTTGGGGAAATATCAGGATATAAAATAAATAAAACTAAATCTTCAATATTAATGCTAAATGAGACCCAGAGAAATTACCCAGCCCCTGAGGCAAATCAATTCAATGTTGTAAATCAGTTTAAATATTTAGGAATCCAAATTATGCCTAAGCTAGAATCAGTCGCCAGCGTCAACTATGAAGCCTTAATGTCAGATATCAATGAGTTAACTCAGAGATGGATGTCACTACCAATGTCGATGATCGGGAGAATCAATATACTTAAAAGTAATATTTTACCTAAAATACTTTATTTATTTCAATACATTCCCTTATCACCACCTTTAGATCTATTCTCAAGAATAAAAAAAAAGTTAGTGGAATTTATATGGAACAACAGGAGGGCTAGATTACGTCTGTCTTTATTATATTTACCATTTGATCGTGGAGGTCTGAAATGTCCAAATTTTATGTTGTATTATTGGTCGGCACAACTGAGGTCTATGACATATTATTTTTCATCAAATGATCTCCCTCACTGGACTGAAATGGAATCATACAATTTACCTTTACCTCTTCCCATATTCATATACTCAGATTCGGCAAAAAAATTACAAAAACAAGTTAAAAATCCATTTGTAAAGCATATGATCAAAATATGGTGTGAAGCTAAAAACTATTTAAAAGAACCACAGTTATTGTCACAATTTAGTCCAATATGGGGTAATCAATATTTTAAACCAGGGAGAGCGGACGCTGTATTTAAAGTATGGAATTTAAAAGGGATACAAAAGATTCAGGATTTATATTTGCCATGTGCAGACAACATAATGTCTTTTGAAGAGCTGAGGATCAAATTTAATCTCAATAGAACACATTTTTTTAAATATCTTCAACTTAGAAACTTTATTCGATCAAATCAAAATAAAGCTCTCACTCGACCTATTTATTCATCCTTGGAAAAAATGATGATGAAAGATAATAAAAGAAAGGGTATTATTTCAGAGTTTTATAACTCATTGACACTATCTTCAAGTGAAAATTCACTGAAAAGATTAAACTACTGGAAAGAAGATCTGCAAATTGAAATTTCGGAGGAACAATGGGAATTGGCTTGTACAGAAGCTCAAACCAAATCAATAAATGCACGCCTTAAATTGATACATTTCAAATGGTTAATGCGGATGTATGTTACACCGGAGGAGTTAAATAGATATAACAAAAATATACCAGATACATGCACAAAATGCATGGAAAGTAAAGGAACCCTATTTCATTGTTTATGGGAATGTAGATTAATAAGAATGTTTTGGGAAGAGGTGAGGGTAACAATTGAAAAAATAATCTCAAAACAAATCATACTGAATCCTAAACTGTTTTTGTTGGGTCTGTACCCAGAAAAGCATAATTTTAATAAAAGTGAAAGAACATTCATAGACCTCAGTTTGCTTAATGCCAAAAAATGTTTTGCACTATTATGGAAAAAGACTCATAGACCAGATGTGACTCAGTGGTTAAGACAGATGTTAACAAACCTTCCATTAGAAAGAATAACATATATACTGAAATCAAAGGAAATTGTGTTTGAGAATATATGGAGACCTTTTATTGATTATGTAAAAAATTTAAACATAACTCTTGAAGAAGAAGGTGAATGATGTGTGTGGACCTTGTAAATTCCAAACTGGTGAACATAATATGTATACTTATGTATTGGATTGTCTAGACTAAACAGAGGAGCATTGTTGAAGACTTGATTTTGTTGGTGGTTGTTGGTGTTTTTAGTGCATTTTTTTTTTTTTGTAGTACTTTAGCGTTAGTGTTTGATTGTTTGTATCATGTTTGTTAAAAAAAAAAAAAAGGTTCAATAAAGATATTGTGGAAAAAAAAAAAGTGCCCAATACTGAGGACCAGGCCCTCAAAGGAACTATAACATGTTTTTTGCTTTACATTAACTAGTAATTTGGAATGGTAAATTGTTGCTACTCCTCCTCCACGACCAGAACTTCTGGGATTTTGACAGTTTAAATAACCAGAGGGAGTTGATTCATTTAAACCACAGGTGTCAAACTCATTCCATGGAGGGCCAAGACCCTGCAGGTTTTACCTCCACCCAGTGTCTTCAGCAGGTGATTTCACTGAATTTCTTCACACTGATTGCTGATCAGTGAAAACACCTGCTGATGACACTGGGTAGAAGCAAAACATGCAGGGTCTTGGCCCTCCATGGAATGAGTTTGACACCCCTGATTTAAACCAACATAATCCTCTTGTCCTAACCAAGTCTCTGTAAGAGATATTAAATCAATATATAAACCACATTTAATTTTTAAATTATTAGGAGGAACAGAGGCCAACTCATTCAATTTAGAGGCTTTATGTTTAATTTGAGTTTTACCAATTTTTTGCTTAATCACTTTGGGATGCTTATATATTATATTTTTATTTACTTTGGAGGGAGCAGATAATGATTCTCTGATGGGGAAGACAGGGGCTAAGTTGAGGGGTGGCGGATGAAGAGGAGCTGAAGAGAGGCATGTAAGACTGCGACTCTGCTTCCTGGTCCCAACTCTGAGTAGTCAAGGTTTTGGAAATTTGGATAAAAAAGATGCCAGATTGTTAGATAAATGATATGCACCATCCAAAGTGGGATGGATGCTGTCTCGTCTCATAAGACCAGGTTTTCCCCAAAATGAGCTCCAATTGTCAATGTAGCCCACGTTGTTTGCAGGACACCACACAGACAGCCAGCGGTTCAAGGATGACGAGCGGCTAAACATGTCATCCCTGGTCAGATTGGGGAGGGGCCCAGAGAACACTACAGAGTCCGACATTGTTTTTGCAAAGTCACACATCGATTCTACATTAAGTTTCGTGACTTCCGACTGCCGGAGACGGATGTCATTAATGCCAGCGTGAATAACAATTGTGGAGTATTTACAGTTACTTTTAGCCAGCATTGTCAAATTTGACTCGATGTCGCCTGCTCTGGCCCCAGGACTCCATTTGACTATGGCCGCTGGAGTCTCTAGGTTCACGTTTCTGACTACAGAGTCGCCAATGATCAGAGTTTTTTCCTCAGCGAGTGTGTCGCTGAGCGGGGAAAAACGATTAGAACAGGTTGGAACAGGTTGGAGGTGTACCGGGGCTTTGCGACTAGGCTTCCTTCTCACCGTCACCCACCCAGTCTCCTCGCTGCTGAGGAGAGCCGGAGGACCGCTAACGGGGTTAGCTATGCTAGCTAGCTCCACTGCAGCTAAGGGGCGTCCGTCAAGAGTAACTGGCGCAGACGGTGTTTCAATGCAGCGGAGCCGGGATTCCAAATCAGACAACCTCGCCTCGAGCGCCTCAAAAAGACAACATTTATTACATTTACCGTTATCACTAAAAGAGGCAGAGGTGTAGCTAAACATCTGACAGAGAGAGCACACCAGAGGATGAGAGGAAGGAGAGCTAGTAGCCATAGCTAGTGGCTAACCCAAAGCTCAGGAGAGTGAGGAGAGCAAACCACACAGACAGACAGCAAAACAGGAAGTGACGATACGTTACCACAAGTGACAAAATGGAGGAGCCAAAGAAGCCCGTCCCATCCAGCTATAAGGATTACCAGCCCGTAGTACTGACCGCCATCATAATGAAGTGATTCAAGTGGCTAGTCATGCAGAACATCAAGTCCATCCTCCCTCCCTCCCACGACCCATCTCAGTTCACATACAGGTCAAACAGATCCACAGAAGATGTTATAACTGCTGTTCTCCATCCAGCCCTCACCCACCTAGACTCAAAAAACTCCTATGTGCGAATGCTGTTCTTGGACTTCAGTTCAGCATTCAACACAATCATCCCCCAGCACCTGATACAAAAACTCAGACACTTGGAACTCAAAACTTCTCTCTGTGACTGTGTGCTGGACTTTCTCACAGGGACACCACAGAATGTGCGGGTTGGCAGCAACACCTCCCACACCATTACACTGAGCACAGGGGCCCCACAAGGGTGCGTGCTCAGTCCGCTGCTCTTCACCCTGCTGACACATGACTGTGTATCAGCCTACAACACCAACCACCTCATCAAGTTTGCAGATGACATGATGGTGGTGGGCCTTATAACCAACAACAAGGAGGCCAATTACAGAAATGAGGTGAGCCAACTGGTCCAGTGGTGTAAAGACAATAACCTCTTTCTGACCGTTGGAAAAACCAAGGAGATTGTGGTTGACTTCAGGAGGGGGCACACACAGCACCCTCCTCTGATCATCGATGGTACAGCTGTGGAGAGGGTGAGCAGCACCAAGTTCCTGGGGTGCACATCCCTGAGGACCTCTCCTTGTCCAACAACACCACATCACTGGCCAAGAAGGCTCAAACTCACCTCCATTTCCTCTGAAAACTGAGGAGAGCACAAGTCCCACCCTCCATCATGTGATCCTTCTACAGGGCCACCAGTGAAAGCATCCTCACCAGCTGCATCACGGTGTGGTATGGAAGCTGCACCACCTCCTGCTGGAAGACACTACAATGCACAGTGAAAGCAACCAGCAAGATCATCGGTGCCCCTCTGCCCCCCCTCTTGGACATCTACCTCACCCGCTTCACCCACAGAGCTATCAACATCGCAGGCGACACCTTCCACACCTCACACTCCCTCTTCAGCCCCCTGCCCTCGAGAAAAAGGTACCGGAGCATCCAGGCCCGCTCCACAAGACTGCTAAACACCTTTGTTCATCAGGCCACCAGGACCGTGAACTCTGTCAACTCCCCACCAGCCGTCCCCCGGACCATAACACACTCACCCACACAATAACTACCTCAGCTGTTGGCACAGAAAGACTGGCACACCAACAGTAATACATTTGCTGCTGTATGTCTTGCACTTTACCTGCAACCATTTGCACAAATGCCATAGCTGCTGCTGTCTGTCTGTCATTGCAATACTGATCATGTGTAGGCCAATCTGTCACTGTCTGCACCTACACTACCGCATTGAACTGCAACTACAGGTATTACATCTCTACTTTTCTGTATATAGGATTGCTGTGTTTCATCATCGTTAATCGTTTATCTGTATTTGCACTATGGGAGGTTTGGGTCTATCTTTTGTGGCGATTTGCACTACGGGTTGCATTACTGTACATAGACTGCTGTTGTTGTTTTTCTGGCCTTATTCCAGCCTTATTCCTTTTTCTTTTTTTATATTGTGCACACCACTGAAGAGAGAGAGAAAAACGCCATTTCAATTCTCTTGTATGTCCTGTACGTATAGTAGTATTTGTGATGGCTCACTCTGGCTGCTCATTATCCTCAGCTGCTGCACACACACCTGCTCTCCATCACTACCAGAGCTATTTAAACCATGCTGCCCTCAGATCAGTGCAGAGTTGTCTGTCTCCATACTCAGATGAGACCTACACTCGCCTTCATCCTCGTCATAGAGCCTCCTTGCCACAGCCTACTCTCATCAGTGAATCTCGCCTCCTGTCATCCGTCGTCAGGAAGGATCATCACCTCAACACCAAGTAAGCCGTCGATCAATTCATCTTTGTCTACGCTCGTCCCCTGTGCACAGGCGGAGATCCGTGGTGGCGGACCACTCTCTCCTGGCGGCAGACCAAGCTGCACCGCGCTTTCCCCCAACTCTCCAATCACCTCCAGCTGCAACCGTGACAGCGGGCGCTGTCTTCCTGGCCGGAGCCTCCGAGCTGAACCTGAGCCTAAAGCCATCTCTACAAACAGTAAGCACTGGACTATTCTGTACATCCCATCAGGGGTCAAACACTAACTCTCCCTGTCTCTGTCCATAGGGTTGCCAGGTTTCACGGTGCTCTGCTCGCCCCCAGCTGCTACACTATCACACACATGCACGCACACACACAGAGAACATAATAAAGATAATTGTATCTACTCTTGAGTCTGAGTCTGCTCTCTGGGTCGGTAAACCATGTCAGTATTGACAAATAAAATCTTTGAATCTTTGCATGTAACTATTTGAATGGATGAATTGTACCTAAGGATGAACCAGACTTGTCAATGTTTGCAATTCTCTTCTTGATATCTTAACTAATTTCTTTTGATTTTCCCATGATGTCACACAATTAAGCAGTGTGTTTGAGGTGTGCCTTAAAATACATACACAGGTGTGCCTCCAATTAACTCAAATGTTGTCAATTAACCTATCAATAGCTTCTAAAGCTGTGACAACATCATCTGGGCTTTCCCAAATTGTTTCAAGGCAGCGTATATATATAATAATAATCTTAGTGCATGTAAACTTCTGACTTTGAAGAAAGTAATAAAAAATCTCTAAAAAATATTATTTATCAAATATTTAAAAAAAAAAATATTTAGCAAATAGAAAAAAATTTTGGTAGCCTAAGTCTTATTTAATATCAGACGGTGGGAAAAAAAGGTTATGTGTCTTTCTCTACAATGTGTACATGAAACGCTTGACCTTTGGGAAAAACAGAACTTTTAACCTTGAGAGCTAGCATGGACCCTTCAACCTCGGGAGGTGCCAACATGGACATCTTACCCCCTAGGGGTGCTAACATGGATACTTTACCCTCTAGAGGTGATAACATGGAAATTTTTACCCTTTAGAAGTGACAACACGGACATCTCGCCCTCTAGAGGTGACAATGTGGACCTTTTACCCTCTGGAGGCAAAAATATAGTACCCTGTGGGAATGTGCAATTGATGAGGCAGGTTTGTCTCAAAGCAGCTTTATTACACATTCACCAACATCTCAAAGTAGAAAGAGGACATCACCGGAAACTCTCGTCCCTTAAATACCCGGGACTCTCCAGCTCACAAATCACTTTGCATCACAAGTCACATTGCATTATAATCACCAGTAACAATGCATCTCCTCTATAATCCCCAATATCACCCCCACAGCCTCAGGCCCTGCATACCAAAGCTAACACCTTCACAGCTTCCTGTTATCTCCAAGGAAACTCTGTCTTTGTTCTTATCTAAGATGTGAGGCCTTAAATAAGTCACAAAGTAGGTCACATGTGTGGCCACAACCCTTAGATTCAGGAGACAGTGAAAGCAGAGGTACTTTAATCTTCAGGAGTAAATGGAGACATAGGTGTTTTAAGCTTGGGCGAAAACAACATGAAATCTTTCTCAATAAATAACATAGAAGTTTTAAACCCAGGAGATAACATTAAGGCTCTTCGCTCTAGAGACCACAAGGGAGCCCTTTTTCCTGGAGACCACAAAGGAATTGCTTGCTCATGGAACCACAATATAGAATCTAGGAGCTCAGTAGATGGTAATAGTGAGGCTGTGGTGCACATATGTAGTTTCACGGGCTCACATGTATATGACTGTTCATATGCTCTTATGTATATTCCTGTGTGTTTATTTTGGCTTCACGTCTGAAGAGGAACAAAAGGTCTGGACCTCCTAGGGAGATGAGGAGGATGTGAGTGTTGGCCTTGTGATATGCAAAGAGATGGACATGAAGGATTTCCTGACCACCGGGGTTTGGGTGAAAGAGTTAGGAACTGCAGGGGGGATGCATTGTGTTTGGGATTTAAAGACAATGGGATTTTGTGCTTTGATTCAGGGGTATAAGACTGGCAGATTTTGGGGGTTCTGCCTCTTTTCTGATTTGTATGTTGGAGAGTGTGTTGAGAATAAAATGGAACTTGAGAAATAACTCAGCCTCATCCTTTCCACACATCTCCACACTGGTGACCTTAAGACGTATTATGGCCGGTGACGATTCTCCTGCACCGGACTCATCAGGAGCCAGCCAGGCTAATGCAGCTACCACAGTCCAGCTACCTGATTTCTGGCAGCATAGCCCGCGCTCCTGGTTTAACGCAGTCGAGGCACAGTTCCATCTTTGGAGAGTTTCGGCAGACGCCACGAAATTCTATCATGTGGTTGCAAAGCTGGACAGCCACACAGCCCAGCGAGTAGAGAGCCTGATTAACCACCCGCCAGACGACGACAAGTATGGCACATTGAAGGCTGCTCTCATCCGTTTTTTCACCCCCTCGCTGGGAGAGCGAGCAGAGAAGCTCCTGGCGTTGACTGAGGGTGAGGTCGACAGACCTGCAGACCTGATGGCGAAGATGCTGAGTTTGAGAGACTCCGAAGATGATGGTTTTATCTTCGCCCACCTTTTCCTCACAACACTACCGTTAGCGGTGAGAGTTACCCTGGCCAGTTCACAGCTGCTGGCCCACCGAGACTATCACGAGCTGGACCAGGAGGCGCAGCGACTCGTCGACGCCCATAGACGACACACGGCCACGACCGCAGCAGCGGAGCTGGGCGCAACATCCAGAGATGGCAGGGGGCCAGAGGCTGCAGCACCAGACTCACCGACGACACCAGCGGCGGAGGCCAGGAGACGCGGAGCAGACGACGTCCTTTGCTTTTACCATCGCCATTTCGCCGAGAGGGCACGCAAGTGCATTCCACCATGCCAGTTCAAGCGCTCGGGAAACGCCAAGACCGGGAGTCAGTAGCAGCTGCGGCTCTCGGTGAAGAGAACAAGCTGCTCTACCTGAGGGACGCGCAATCGGGGAGGCACTTCCTCGTGGACACAAGCTCCCAGCTGAGTTTCATCACACCTTCCTACGCCGACCGGCTGGCGCCTTCCAGTGGCCCTGTGGCATCAGCAGCGAACGGCTCGGCGATTAAGACCTTCGGGGAGAAGACCCTGTCTCTCTCTTTCCACGGCCGTACATTTGAATGGACTTTCGTCATAGCGGCAGTCAATTTCAACATGTTAGGTGCTGATTTTTTGTGCTCACATGGTTTGTTGGTCAATCTTGTTAACAGACGCCTGGTTAATGCAATCTTTTTCTTCTATTCCCTGTACAGCGCGAGTGACTCCGCCAACAGCACAAGCCAACGTCACAGCTGCAGGTGGTAAGTTTCACTCACTCCTCAATCAGTTTCCAGCACTCACGGTGCCAACGTTTTCGGCGAACGTGGCTAAATACGGGGTGGAGCATTTTATTACTACCACCGGGCCGCCCGTTTTTGCAAAAGCTTGGCGCTTGGATTCAGCTAAACTGGCCATAGCGTGCGAGGAATTCGCCAACCTAGAAAAATTGGGCATCATCCGACGTTCAAAGAGCCCTTGGGCTTCACCGCTTCACATAGTCCCTAAAACTGATGGCTCATGGCGGCCGTGCTGTGATTTTCGCAGGCTGAACAATGCTACAGCACACGACCGCTACCCAATCCCACATATCCAGGATTTTTCAGTTCATTTGGCGGGGACGCACGTTTTTTCTAAGATAGACTTGGTGCGCGGTTATCATCAGGTCCCAGTACGTGCTGAGGACATACCCAAAACAGCGGTAATAACTCCTTTCGGGCTTTTTGAGTTTTTGCGTATGCCGTTTGGGCTTAAAGGCGCAGCGCAGACTTTCCAACGCATGATGGACGCAGTGTTGCGCGATCTTCCTTTCGTGTTCGTCTACCTGGACGACATTTTAGTAGCCAGTGCGTCCGAAGACGAACACAAAATCCACCTCACGGCAGTTTTCCGGAGGTTGGCAGAGCATGGGCTAATAATTAACCAAGCGAAGTGTCAGTTCGGGGTGGCACAGATTGATTTTTTGGGGCATCGCGTCTCTCCCGAGGGTGCAGTTCCTCTGCCTGACAAGGTGCGGGCGGTGGCAAATTTTCCCCAGCCACAAATGGTCAAAGCGTTACAGGAGTTTTTGGGAATGGTGAATTTTTATAACCGTTTCCTTCCCCGCGCAGCGCAGCTCATGCAATCATTGTACGCTGCGCTTAAAAAACAAAAACCCGCAAATAAAATCGAATGGTCCCCCGAGCGGGAGCACGCATTCTCTGAAGTCAAAACAGCCTTGGCAAACGCTGCATTGTTAGCACACCCAGTCCCAACGGCCCGCATAGCGCTCACTACTGACTTATCAGAGGTGGCCATAGGGGTGGTGGTCGAACAGTATGTGGCTGGAGCCTGGCAGCCGCTCGCGTTTTTCAGCAGGACTTTGCACGATAGTGAGCGGAAATACAGTGCCTTCGACAGGGAGTTTTTAGCACTCCATTTGGCTGTTCGTCACTTCCAGTTTTGGCTGGAAGGGCGCCGTTTCACCGTGTTCATTGACCACAAGCCGCTGACTTTTGCGATGGCCAAGATTTCAGAACCTTGGTCGGGCCGGCAGCAGAGACAGCTGGCCGCAATTTCAGAGTTCACTACCGATGTCCAGCATGTAGCGGGCAAACTTAATGTGGTGGCAGACTGCCTCTCACGTGCCGTGGCTGCTCCAGCCCGCGTAGAGGTAGATTTTGCAACTGTTGCCGCGGACCAGGGTAGCGACGCAGAAGCGCGCGCAGCCCCAGTCCGCATAGGGATAGATTACGCAGCCATGGCCGCGGAGCAGGGTGGCGACGCGGACATGCGCACGCTCCAGTCTGGACCAACAGGGTTAAGGCTGGAGGACAGGGCGCTGCAAGACAGTATGCCCCCCCTAATCTGCGATGTTTCCACCGGGCGACCCCGTCCGGTGGTTCCGGCCTCGTGGCGCCACCGCGTTTTTGACTCGGTTCATTCTCTGGCGCACCCGGGGGTGCGCACTTCGATCAAAATGGTGGGGGAGAAATTTGTATGGCCGGGCCTGCGTAAACAGGTTAGAGAGTGTGCGGCAGCCTGCATATCTTGCCAGCGGTCCAAAGTGCATAGACACACGAGAGCTCCTTTGGAGCCGTTTCATATTCCAGCTAAAAGGTTTGATCACATCCACGTGGACCTCATAGGCCCCCTACCGCCCTCGCAGGGCTGCACACATCTTCTGACAATGGTCAACCACACCACGCGCTGGCCGGAAGTGGTTCCCCTGTCGTCAACTACAGCCAAGGAGGTGGCGCACGCTTTTTTAACTGCATGGGTAGCGCGTTTTGGAGTTCCGTCGGATATTACTTCTGACAGAGGCCCACAATTTGTTTCCGAGCTTTGGTCAGCGATGGCCCGCAGCCTGGGGGCAACGATCCACCGCACGACCGCGTATCACCCGCAGGCTAACGGGTTATGCGAACGTTTTCACAGGTCGCTGAAGGCGGCTCTCAGAGCGTCGCTTACGGATGCAAATTGGGTTGACAAACTGCCATGGGTTTTATTGGGGTTGCGTTCTGCACCTAAAGAGGATTTAGACGCCTCCCCAGCGGAGCTAGTGTTCACACAGCCACTTCGGCTGCCCGGAGAATTTCTCCCTTACAACCCAGCGCCAGAGTTCTCCTCGGCTCAGCGGTTGCAGAATAGCATGGGCCCGGGTGCCCTACCGGGCCCCGTTCACCACAGTTTTCCGCGTGTTTTTGTGCCTAAAGCTTTAAAAAATGCAGAGTTTGTTTTTGTCAGGCATTATGCCCACCGCACAGCTCTGCGACCGCCATACGATGGACCATTCAGGGTGCTGGAAACAGGTGATAAGCATTTTTTGCTAGATTTGGGTGGCAGAAAGGAGATGATTGGCATAGACAGACTCAAACCTGCTTTTGTGATGGCTGACGAAACTGTGCAGTTGGCGAGAGCCCTGCGAAGGGGTAGACCCCCTAGGGAGCATTCCCCAGTACATCCACAGAGATTGACTAACAGTTTTAATCCCCAGACAGCAGCTCCACAGCAGGAGGGTGCCGCGGAAGAGGTTAAGCCCGCCTGCAGCAGATACAGCAGACGGTTGAGACCAAGACAGCATGTGGACTAATGTGTGGTGATTTTATTATGACATGCAATCTGTGTTTGGTTGTTCCCTCTTAGACGTTTGGGGGGGGGGGGGGTTATATGTGGTGCACATATGTATTTTCCCGGGATCACATGTATATGACTGTTCATATGCTCTTATGTATATTCCTGTGTGTTTATTTTGGCTTCACGTCTGAAGAGGAACAAAAGGTCTTGACCTCCTAGGGAGATGAGGAGGATGTGAGTGTTGGCCTTGTGATATGCAAAGAGATGGACATGAAGGATTTCCTGACCACCGGGGTTTGGGTGAAAGAGTTAGGAACTGCAAGGGGGATGCATTGTGTTTGGGACTTAAAGACAATGGGATTTTGTGCTTTGATTCAGGGGTATAAGACTGGCAGATTTTGGGGGTTCTGCCTCTTTTCTGATTTGTATGTTGGAGAGTGTGTTGAGAATAAAATGGAACTTGAGAAATAACTCAGCCTCATCCTTTCCACACATCTCCACAAGGCCCTTATTACAGAAAATAACAAAGAAGTCTCTTGCCCTAGAGATACAGTCTCTCACAAAAGTGAATACACCCCTCACATTTTTGTAAATATTTTATTATTTATTTTTTTATTTTATTTTACCTTTATTTAACCAGGAAAAAAACCCGTTGAGATTAAAAACCTCTTTTTCAAGGGAGTCCTGGCCAAGAGGCAGCAAAAAAATCACAAATACACTTACAATGACATACAAATCATATAAAACAGTTACAAATTAGTGAGGCTGTCTCAAGTGTTCTCAATCTGGATTTAAAGTCATTCAACGAAACAAGTTCCGTTAGTTTCCAGTCTTTTTGCAACATGTTCCATGTAGAGGGAGCTGAGAACATGAAAGCTCTTTTTCCCAGCTCAGTACGGGCAAATGGAACAGAAAGCAACAAATGATCATTAGAACGCAAACCATAAGAATCGACACTTCTCAGTGTGATCAAATTACAAATGTAAGGGGGCAACAGTCCAAGCATGGCCTTGTAAATAAAAATGTACCAGTGAGTCAACCTCCTGGTGGACAAAGAGGGCCTAGAATACAGTTCACAGTGATGGGTCAAGGCTCTACAGTTTGTAACAAACCTCAAAACAGCATGATATACAGAGTCAATCTTACTCAGACACTGAGCTGAAGTGTTCATATACAAGAGGTCTCCATAATCTAAAATAGATAAAAAAGTTGCAGTGACAAGACACTTTTTAACCTCAAAAGAAAAACAACATTTATTTCAAAATAAAAAAAACAGTTTCAGTTTAAGTTTCTTCACAAGATTTTCAACATGGGGCTTAAAACGTCATCAAGCAAGATACCAAGATACTTGTACGAGTGAACCACCTCAATTTCATTTCCCTCAAAAGTGGACACTGTGGGAAAAATTTGTAGACTCTTCCTAAAATTTGAAAACCACATCAGTTTAGTTTTGTCAGCATTAAGGACTAGTTTTAGCTGCAGAAGTGTGTGCTGCACCACATTAAAAGCTTTCTGCAGAGAAGCAACAGCATTAGCAGGGGAAGAGCCAAAGCAGTAAATATTTGTGTCATCAGCATAAAAATGCAAACTAGCATCAGACACATTTTGTCCTAGATCATTAATGTACATAATGAATAGGAGGGGTCCTAATACAGAACCCTGTGGCACCCCCTTGTGGATACTGACAATTTCAGAACACAAACCATCATATTTAATACATTGGGCCCTGTCACTCAAATAATTTGCAAACCAGGAGACTACATGTTCCGACAGTCCAAAACTGATGAGTCTTTGCTTTAAAACTGTGTTGTCCACAGTGTCAAAAGCCTTTGACAGATCAATGAAAAGTGCAGCACAGTGCTGCTTTTTATCAAGAGCAACAAGTATATCATTGACCACTTTTGCAGCAGCAGTAATAGTGCTGTGCTTTTTTCTAAAGCCCGATTGCAGTTTTGAAAGAAGTTCATTTGAGTATAAAAACTCTTTAAGTTGATCACACACGAGAGATTCAAGAATCTTGGACAAGACACACAAA
Source organism: Pholidichthys leucotaenia (assembly GCA_020510985.1). NCBI lineage: Eukaryota > Metazoa > Chordata > Actinopteri > Cichliformes > Pholidichthyidae > Pholidichthys > Pholidichthys leucotaenia. The sequence goes on along the minus strand of CM035842.1, from coordinate 369,358,724 downwards.
TTTGATATTGGTCTGTAGTTAGTTAAAACTGCTGGGTCACCTCCTTTTAAGAGAGGAGCCACAAAAGCTGACTTCCATACTACAGGAATCTCTTTGTTTTCAATTGATAAATTAAAAAGTACTGTAAGAGGCTGTGCAATAAAATTGGCAGCCATTTTTAAAAAGTAAGGCTCTATCAAGTCTGGTCCAGGAGGTTTTCTGTGATTCAAAGTTTTGAGAGCCTTATGAACTTGCTGTACAGTAAAAGGTACAAGTCTAAAAGGTTCTCCAAAAAAACATTTGGGAATTAGTACAGTGAGGCACAGATGTAGCTCCTGTAGAGTTAAACAGAAAACTAGATGACATTATATCTTTTCATGGGACAATACTGAAGATATGACACCTTGATACAATGTAAAGTAGTCAGTGTACAGCTTGTATAACAGTGTAAATTTGCTGTCCGCTCAAAATAACTCAACACACACCCATTAATGTCTAAACCACTGACAACAAAAGTGAGTACACCCCTAAATGAAAATGTCCAAATTGTGCCCAAAGTGTCAATATTTTGTGTGGCCACCATTATTTTCCAGCACTGCCTCAACTCTCTTGGGCATGGAGTTCACTAGAGCTTCACAGATTGCAATTGGAATCCTCTTCCACTCCTCCATAATGACATCACAGAGCTGGAGGACGTGAGAGACCTTGCGCTCCTCCACCTTCCCGTTTGAGGATGCCCCACAGCTGCTTAATAGGTTTTGGGTCAGCAGACATGCTTGGCTAGTCCATCACCTTTACCCTCAATTTCTTTAGCAAGGCAGTGGTCATCTTGGAGGTGTGTTTGGAGTGGTTATCATGTTGGAATACTGCCCTGCGGCCCAGTTTCCCAAGGGAGGAGATCATGCTCTGCTTCAGTATGCCACAGTACATGTTGGCATTCATGGTTCTTTCAATGAACTGTAGCTCCCCAGTGCCGACAGCACTCATGCAGCCCCAAACCATGACACTCTCACCACCATGCTTGACTGTATGCAAGACACACTTGTCTTTGTACTCCTCAACTGATTGCCACCACACACGCTTGATACCATCTGAACCAAATATGTTTATCTTGGTCTCATCAGACAACAGGACATGGTTCCAGTAAGCCATGTCCTTAGTCTGCTTGTCTTCAGCAAACTGTTTGCGGGCTTTCTTGTGTATTGTGGAGGTAAAAGATCAGGCGAGATGCAACGAGCTGGAAGGTTGCAGGGTTTTATTTCCTCCAACATAATGAGACACACACTGCAGCTCTGTGCGTTACTGTGCTGCTGAGGCATGTATCGTAAGCTCTTTTATAGATGTTATACAGACAGAGAGAATGCATGGCACATTAGCATAGTGATATACATATCAGTCAATACATATCACTAGTGTGACCAACTGGCGCCCGGATGTCCTCTCCCTCATCCAGGGGATGTATACACAACAGTCCATTGTTCTGATTGCCCCCAGGGGCTCTCTGTCCGTATGCAAATTGTCCTCCGTTTCCTCCAGCCCTGCTGAACGTGAAATAGTATCGGTCTGCATTGTGCTGGGTTACCACACGGCTCCCCCCAGAATGCTCAGAAGGGGCTGTGACACCCCCCCCCCCCCCGGTCGTTTTGGGCTCCAGCTCCGGAAGAACTGTCCTGCTGTAGAGGAGTGTCGGAGGGCATGTCAGTCCGTGGGGGGGACGGGGAAGGGGTGGAAAAGACAGTGTGCTCCGCTCCAGGTCCCAGCACGTTGAACGACCATGGATCGTGGGCGCACAGGGCCGGTGCGCGTCGTGCGTAATGGAGCCAACCGGCGATCAGCTGGCTTTAGGGAGTAAGGTATGGGAAGACCGCTGTGGAGGAGGAGGAGGAGGAGGGTGGGAGTAAGTGAGTACCGGCCCGGGACGTCAAAGGTATCTGGGCTGCGCAAAAATTGCGTGTGGATCCGCGATGGTGAGGGACTTTCCCAGTCAACCTGGTGGTGATCCCCAGCGGCTGTGAAAAAATTAAGTCTCTGACTCCTCTCGCGGCTCGGTCCAGCGAGGATGTGGTGAAGGCGAACAGCCAAATTCCCCGAGGATGCGTAGTGGCTGTGAAACAACTGCAGCTGTGTGAGGGACTTGGCGGTTTGGCTTTAGGTGCTGACGCAACCCTAAAGCCATCGGGGACAGCAATCGGCTAAACTCCCGTTGTGCGCCATGGCTGAGAAACCCATACAAAGTCCTGTGTGTGGGCTGCATGTCTGCTTCAGGTGCGTGAGCAGCCCTGAAAAGTTCCAAGGATGGTGATTGGCCGTGTTTCTCGGGCATGTGTAGCGGCAGAGGACGCTGTATCAGTCTGTGGAGCCGGTTTGTCCCTGTGCATGGTGCACGCTTGGCGCAGTGACCACATGGCTGGAAGTTGTGCTGTCCTTGTAATCCTGCGGTGTGCGTGCAGGGCTTCTGTGCGTGGGTGGTCCGCTGTCCGGAGTGAGTCAGGGTCGGGGAGCTTGGTGGAAATCAACACAGACAGCGCCGATGACTTTCCCCGTTCAGGCGGCTTCCTTCGGTTCGCTCGTGTCACCGTTTATGGTGCGTGTTGGTCCCAGCGCTGCCCGCTCCGGAGAGCACGCTCCGGTGTGGATGAAGAGGATGCTGGCGTCACCATGACACGTCTAGGATCACCAGTGTGGAGGTAAAAGATCAGGCGAGATTCGACGAGCTGGAAGGTTGCAGGGTTTTATTTCCTCCAACATAATGAGACACACATTGTAGCTCTGTGCACTACTGTGCTGCTGAGGCATGTATCGTAAGCTCTTTTATAGATGTTATACAGACAGAGAGAATGCATGGCACATTAGCATAGTGATATACATATCAGTCAATACATATCATTAGCGTGACCAACTGGCGCCCGGATGTCCTCTCCTTTATCCAGGGGATGTATACACAACAGTCCATTGTTCTGATTGCCCCCAGGGGCTCTCTGTCCGTATGCAAATTGTCCTCCGTTTCCTCCAGCCCTGCTGAGCATGAAATAGTATCAGTCTGCATTGTGCTGGGTCACCACAGTATCATCTTTAAAAGTGACTTCCTTCTAGGATGACAGCCATGCAGACCAATTTGATGCAGTGTGCGACGTATGGTCTGAGCACTGACAGGCTGACCCGCCACCCCTTCAACCTCTGCAGCAATGCTGGCAGCACTCATACGTCTATTTTCAAAAGACAACCTCTGGATATGATACTGGGCATGTGCACTCAACTTCTTTGGTCGACCATGGTGAGGCCTGTTTTGAGTGGAACCTGTCCCGTTAAACAACTATATGGTCTTGGCCAACATGCTGCAGCTCAGTTTCAGGGTGTTGGCAAATCTTCTTACAGCCTAGGCCATCTTTATGTAGACCAGTAATTCTTTTTTCAGATCCTCAGAGTTCTTTGCCATGAGGTGCCATGTTGAACTTCCAGTGACCAGTATGAGAGAGTGTGAGAGTGACAACACCAAATTTAACACACCTGCTCCATATTTACACCTGAGACCTTGTAACACTAATGAGTCACATGACACCGGGGAGGGAAAATGGCTAATTAGATAAGATAAGATAAGCCTTTATTAGTCCCACAACGGGGAAATTCCAGGATTGCAACAGCACAGGGATAGCAACACTCAGAGCAACAATCAGAAGGCAAGAAAAAAAAAAAAAAAAAAAAAAGCAAGCAAGAGCAGCTAATATACATATGTACATATTACTATAAAATATATATATACACACACACAGACACACAGTGCAGAGCATTGTAGCTGGATGGAATAAATATATGAATATATAAACACACAGTGCAGAGCATTGTAGCTAGATGGAATAAATATGTAAATATATAAACACCCACAGTACGGAGCATTGCAGCTAGGTGGAATAAATATGTAAGTATATAAACACACACAGTGCGGAGCATTGTAGCTAGATGGAATAAATATATAGATATATAAAAACACAGTGCGGAGCATTGTAGCTATGATTGGACACAATTTGGGCATTTTCACTTGGGGTGTATTCACTTTTGTTGCCAGTGGTTTAGACATTAATGGCTTGTGTTGAGTTGTTTTGAGGGGACAGCAAATTTACACTGTTATACAAGTTGTACACTAACTACTTTACATTGTATCGAAGTGTCATATCTTCAGTATTGTCCCATAAAAAGATATTATAAAATATTTACAAAAAATGTGAAGGGTGTACTCACTTTTGTGAGATGCTGTATCTGGTTTCAACTGTATATGGCATTCTCACCTTGACCTTTTGACTCCAAAAGTATAGCCATAGATGCTAATCCCAAGGTTAACCTTTGTAACTAAATTTGGTGGTCATAGCCTCATTTCCTATAGAGTTACGCTTAGCAGAAATTTTCTTCTTCTTCTTGTGCTTCTCAATGGTGATTTTAAGGGGTGGCCAGGGCCACCCCTGAAATCTGATGGGCCACCCCTGTGGCTACCCTTGATTTGATTTGATAGGCAGTTTACATATGTGCTGTAACTCTTTCAGCTTTCATTCTAGTGCACTCACTTCAACGGATTCTGAAAGATGAGATGTTGCCCTTTCCATTGATATAGGATACATTACGGTAATCCCAGAAGTGACATCGGTGGGATGGAATAATACAGTTAGAGCCCTCTGAAAATGCCAATTTGTCACAGCTACTTGCAGCAGATGGATGGACTTTCAACACGTGAGTGTGTTTGTTTATTTTTGATTTGATTTCCTTTTTACTGTATAAATAGTAGTTTAGCACAGTAAATAGTTCAGGTTCAGGTTCAGGTTACTTTATTTGTACCCGTAGGTAGATTTGTTTTGCAGTTGGTGACATCCATATTTACAAGCCACTAATTACATTCAACATAGACACAAACACAGGCACACATCTTACAAAATAGGTAAATATAAAATATGTACAATATAATTTTTATAGCTTGTTCAACTCTTTGACAGCAGCAGGGACAAAGCTGTTTTTGTAGCGCTGGGTTCTACTTTTTGGGACAGCAAACCTCCGTCTGGAGGGAAGAAGCTGAAAGTTGCAGTGCAAAGGGTGGGAGTCATCATTTAAAATTGAGTCGGCCATCCTCTGTACTTGTCTGGTGTACAGGGATGTCAGGCTCAGCTGTGACTCACCAAGCAAACGACTGGACCATCTGACTACCTGATGTTAAAACCGAGGCCTCATGAAACAATGAGCAACTTTGAGGCAATTGCTTCATGAGCAACACAGTTTTATGAAACATCGAATAAAGACTGCCATCTGGTAAATGACTGTCAGAACTGCATCTGAGTTTATTGAAAAAGGGCAGTACTCTATATCACAGGTTGCACTACACTTTTATGTCATTTTCTCAGACAGGCTTGTAAAAATTCTATCAGTTATCTATTATTCTAATTGAGTTTAATTAGATCACTGATAGAAAAATTCCATTTTATCTACATTATTATTGTTATTAATAATGTATTATTATATTTGAGAAATATCATGCCTTTCACATGCTATGTTTAATGTTTATATGTGCATTCCATACAGGACAAGTTCATATATTCTTGGTATGTTTCTGTGAGCAATTATTGACCTTCAGAGAATTCAGTATAGGATCAGTACATGTGTAAGGAATGATCTAAGGTACTGTTATAATCTCTTTGACATGACCTGTTTTGGGTCACAGGAATGCACAGGAACTCCTCAGCCTGTATACATCAGTGGTAGAGATTAGGTATATGGACATTCTGTTGGTTTATGGATTTCATGTCCATGTCGCCATGACCTCATGTCTCCAGAGTGTCTGTGATATTTCCCCGGATAAGCTTTGATTATCAGGACTGCCCCGTTCTGTTCCTCCCCTTATCCTCATCCTCCCTCTCCTTTCTCCTACCTATATATATCAGACCTAAAGAAATGAATTCTTTGGAGAGTCTAGGTGTGCCTGAATGCCATGCTTTGTAATCTCCCCCTCAAATGGCCATTGAGGTGAAACTGGATATCTATTTTTATAATAAATGTACATACAGTGGGGTAAAAAAGTATTTAGTCAGCCACCAATTGTGCAAGTTCTCCCACTTAAAAGATGAGAGAGGTCTTCAATTTTCATCATAGGTATACCTCAACTATAAGAGACAAAATGAGAAAAAAAAATCCAGAAAATCACATTGAAGGATTTTTAATGAATTAATTGGTAAATTCCTCGGTAAAATAAGTATTTGGTCAATAACAAAAGTTCATCTCACTACTTTGTTATATACCCTTTGTTGGCAATGACAGAGGTCAAACGTTTTCTGTAAGTCTTCCCAAGGTTTTCACACACTGTTGCTGGTATTTTGGCCAATTCCTCCATGCAGATCTCCTCTAGAGCAGTGATGTTTTGGGGCTGTCGCTGGGCAACACGGACTTTCAACTCCCTCCAAAGATTTTTTATGGGGTTGAGATCTGGAGAATGGCTAGGCCACTCCAGCACCTTGAAATGCTTCTTACAAAGCCACTCTTTCATTGCCCGGGCGGTGTGTTTGGGATCATTGTCATGCTGAAAGACCCAGCCACGTTTCATCTTCAATGCCCTTGCTGATGGAAGGAGGTTTTCACTCAAAATCTCACGATACATGGCCCCATTCATTCTTTCCTTTACACGGATCAGTCGTCCTGGTCCCTTTGCAGAAGAACAGCCCCAAAGTATAATGTTTTCACCCCCATGCTTCACAGTAGGTATGGTGTTCTTTCTCCTCCAAACACGACAAGTTGAATTTTTACCAAAAAGTTCTATTTTGGTTTCATCTGACCATATGACATTCTCCCAATCCTCTTCTGGATCATCCAAATGCTCTCTAGCAAACTTCAGACGGGCCTGGACATGTACTGGCTTAAGCAGGGGGACACGTCTGGCACTGCAGGATTTGAGTCCCTGGCGGCGTAGTGTGTTACTGATGTAGCCTTTGTTACTGAAATATTTGAAATATTTTTTTTTTTTTTTTGCTGGTCATTAACATTTGTTTGTTCTCTCCCATAGATTGAGTCCCCATCGTGCTGTTTGCTCTCTACATGTCTGTTCTTTTCTTCTTCTCTGTCCCCTCACCCCCCAGCCAGTCGCAGCAGATGACTGCCCCTCCCTGAGCCTGGTTCTGCTGGAGGTTTCTTCCTGTTAAAAGGGAGTTTTTCCTCTCCACCGTCGCCAAGTGCTTGCTCACAGGGGATCGCCTGATTGCTGGGGTCTTTCTGCAACTGTGGGGGTCCTCCCTACAGTTGATAGTGCTATGAGATGACTGTTGTTGTGAAATGGCGCTATATAAATAAAGTTGAATTGAATTGAATTGAATTACTTTGGTCCCAGCTCTCTGCAGGTCATTCACTAGGTCCCCCCATGTGGTTCTGGGATTTTTGCTCACCGTTCTTGTGATCATTTTGACCCCACGGGGTGAGATCTTGTGTGGAGCCCCAGATTGAGGGAGATTATCAGTGGTCTTGTATGTCTTCCATTTTCTAATAATTGCTCCCACAGTTGATTTCTTCACACCAAGCTGCTTACCTATTGCAAATTCAGTCTTCCCAGCCTGGTGCAGGTCTACAATTTTGTTTCTGGTGTCCTTTGACAGCTCTTTGGTCTTGGCCATAGTGGAGTTTGGAGTCTGACTGTTTGAGGTTGTGGACAGGTGTCTTTTATACTGATAACGAGTTCAAACAGGTGCCGTTAATAAAGGTAACGAGTGGAGGACAGAGGAGCCTCTTAAAGAAGAAGTTACAGGTCTGTGAGAGCCAGAAATCTTGCTTGTTTGTAGGTGATCAAATACTTATTTTACCGAGGAATTTACCAATTAATTCATTAAAAATCCTTCAATGTGATTTTCTGGATTTTTTTTTTCTCATTTTGTCTCTCATAGTTGAGGTATACCTATGATGAAAATTGGAGACCTCTCTCATCTTTTAAGTGGGAGAACTTGCACAATTGGTGGCTGACTAAATATTTTTTTGCCCCACTGTAAATCCAACTTTCCACCTGATTATTTGACTTTGAATAATTTAAGCTCAAAATTATTCTAAAATTTTTGCGCTCCGAACAGAGGATCCACATATCTCCATCTTTCCGGCGCCTCTGCTTGATTTCAGCAAGTGCTCAGCTGATAAAAGGCCTTCCCAGGCTGAGTAAAAAAAGAAAAAAAAAAGGCTCAGTGTTACTGCAGTGAAGGCATTTCAAGCCGGGGCGCTGGAACTGACTGGGTGACGGACCTGAGAATCCTACAGGCAGCTTGGATGTAAGTACATTAGTTGTTTATGAACATTGGGTTCCATTCCCAGTGAGTTAAATACGCATAGTTGTGATATGGTTGCCTGGACTGGTCAGACACCACGGATGCTGTTTGGGTTCGTTATTGCGGCCCAATCGTTGGGTTGCGGTGAGCCATATTGCAGTATCCCTGGGGAGGAACGAGATTTTCCTCTGCCCACGGTGAGCGTTATCGCAAGAATCCGGGGAGGACCCCAGGGTTAGCCACTGTCTGCACCCTGTCAGTGCGGTGGAAGTCTGGAAGTTGCATGCATGAAAAAAAAAAGTAGATTCTCAGGGACAAATTCATGTCTTTTGCCCACATCTGCTTATTGTCCAGGTGATTGGACTTTCAGCATTTCGTGGGAAGGTTACGTGACCCTGAACAAAAGGTTTTGTTCACGGAAGATTTGTGCCCATACCGTGTCTGCTTATTGCCCATAGGGTTTCCCCCACTACGGTGAGCTATTGCAAGATACCGGGGGAGGCGGTCTTACTGGGGCTTTCGGCACACAGTGGAGGGGTTACGTGACCACTGAGATACTGGTGGATTTTATTTTGAAAATTTGTTGAAGCGCTGGATCAAAGTTACTGCAGTCTGGTTTGTTTTGTCTCTGTGTAATCTGCTCCGGTGTGAAAAAGTGACAGAGTTCTCCATGGAGGCGGAAAGAGCAGGTTGTAAAATTGTTGTTTGTGATTTTTTCTGGTATTTGTGGAGCATAAAAGACTTGGTTAATTACTTATTATCCTTTTGGGAAATGATTAAAATTGTGGACGTTTGCAAATTATACTTTTGGGTGAGAAATTCTATTGCGTTTTCATTGGGGTAGAGAAAAAAGTTGACATTAGAACGTTGGGTTGCCAGATGTGCTTTTTTTTAAGTATTTGGGGTTGCCATTTCAAGCTTATTTTAAGGCTATAGTTCTGTTACTCTATGTAAACAGCTACCCGACAGTAACCTTAGAAAGATAACAGAACTGCGCTCTGTGTGTGTGTATGTGTGGGCCCTTGTGTTTAACAGTGAGTGAGTGAGAAGAAGAGAAAAGAGGAGTGAGAAGAAAAGAAGAATCTATATATGGGTATTTTTGCAAATTTTGGGGGGGGTTACTTTTTTCAGTCTAACTTTGTGGGTTTTGACTCTAATGTTGCGTACATGATAAACTATTTACATATTTTTAAAGCCAATATTTTCATTTCCTTCAGTTTTTCTTTGTAAAATGAAAAACACTGAGCTATTTTTATTCAATTTTTTGACATATCACTGACTTTTATTGACTCAGTTGCCTTTTTCTCTGACTGAAACATAACAGTGAACTTTACAGGGAAAACGGACGCAGGACTAACAGTGTCAAAGGGGATTCTCCTTCCCTCTATTCCCCGCTCTCGCCAAAAAAAAAACAGCCTCTGGGACCCAGCAAAACAGCGTCGCCTTGCCACTGTCCGTGCTCGTCTCATCTCGTTGACACCACAGCAGCTGAAACACTAAGTTAAGTACAATTGCATGCATCTTAATCAATGTTACCAGCATGACAATGATGAAATTAACTGAACATTACAATATCATGCTGTCACTTAATAACGCCTAATCACTGAAGGCTTTATGTATACCCTATATTGTAAGATTCAAAGCATAGAGGTTCAAAAGAGATTGATAATTACTGTGTTTGTGCATATGATTTGCCAGAGACTACTGACTATCAAACAGAGATCTTGGTAATTGCATGTCATATTGTTGCTTTGTTTAAATAATACTAAACTCACTTTTTAATAAATGCCTATGTGCTTATTTACATTTTAATCCTTTCACTGTCCATGTTAAAAAAAAAAAAAGAAAGAAAAGGAGAGGGCTCAAGGTCTGAGGCATTGCAGGATTTAGGAAAAAAAAAACAAAAAACAACAGAGTGCAGTATCAATCAGTCTGACCTTTGAAGCAGAGAGTAGAGATTAGGTCTGCACCTGCAGTTACTAATTGTAAATGCTGCATTAGTTTAAGGCTTCTAATATATGACACTGTTTTGTTTAAACATAATCCTAAAGTATTGTTGACCCATGTCAATTGGTAAAACATTTACTGATTCACAGAATATTTATCGAATACTTGTTGTGAATAGCAAAATCACATTGAAATTGAGGAAGCTTTAGGTGTAATTTAAAGGTTTTTCTGCTATTCTTCATTCTTCGTTCTTCAACAGGAAAGGGAAAGCATTCACAATTATTATTATTATTTTTTTTTTAGCTTTCACCAGGAATTAGATTTGCCAAATTAACAAGGAATCATAACATTTTGGTGACACATGGGGAGTGCATAATTGTATAGCATCTTAGTCAAGAACAAAGAGCAGAGTTTCCCTGGGAGATAACAGGGAGGTGTGAAGGATGAATGCAGTGTGATCTTTTGTGTGTCAGAAACTTCTAGAAGGATGTTAAGGGATTAAGGAAGTGAATGCAATGTGACCTTTTGTGTGTTAGAAGCTTCTAGAAGAATGCCATGCTTTTTAAGAGGAGAGTCTCTGCTGAGTATTCATTCTGTCTACGCTTCTTGTGTGAGACGTGTAATAAAATGTCTGAGTCAAATCCGCCTCGTTATTTACACGCTCCACACTGGTGACCCAAGACGAATCATGGAACACAACAAAAGACCTTCTGAGCCAGCCTTGATGGGAACCCCCAGCCACGCATGTGCTGTTGCGATCAAGCTACAGGATTTTTGGCAGCACAACCTGCGCTCCTGGTTCCACCTAGTCGAGGCGCAGTTCGCCCTCCGGGGGATATCGGCGGATGACACAAAATTCCACTATGTGGACGCAGCACTTGACGCCCGCACGGTTCAGCACGTAGAGAGCCTGCTCGATCAGCCACCAACCGACGACAAGTACGACGCGCTGAAGGCTGCACTCATCCAGCACTTCACACTCTCGGATGGTGAGAGAGCAGAGAGACTCCTGACTCGGACCGGGTTGGGAGATGGGTCGGCCATAGACCTGATGGAGAAGATGCTGAGGTTAAAGGGCACAGACGATGACCATTTCATTTTTACCCACCTCTTTCTCCGGAACCTTCCGTCAGCGACGAGAGCGACCCTGGCCAATTCGCCGTTGCTGGCCAAGCGGGACTATCGTGCGCTGGCCCGGGAAGCAAACCGGATCATCATCGCCAGCAGAGAGTTCACGATCATGGCGGCAGCGACGGAGCTCGGCGCGACGGCCGGAGGAGGCGAGGAGCCATCGACGGCAGCAGCAGAGCCACCGACAACAGCAGCAGCGGGGGCCAAAGAACGCGGGGGAGACACCCTTTGTTTCTACCGCCACCGCTTCGCAGAGAGGGCACGCAAATGTATACCACCGTGCCAATTCAAGCAACTCGGGAAATGCCAAGACCGGGGGTCGGTAGCAGCCGCAACCCTCGGGGAGGAGAACAAGCTGCTCTACTTGACGGACGCACGCTCGGGGAGGCATTTCCTCGTGGACACCGGCGCCCAGATGAGTTTCATCCTGCCAACCTATGCTGACCGGCTGGCAGGATCTAGCGACCCTGAGATGGCAGCAGCAAACGGCTCGGAGATTAAGACCTTTGGTGAGAGGACTCTACTCCTGTCTCTACACGGCCGTACATTTGAGTGGACTTTTGTCATAGCAGCATTGAATTTCAATATACTGGGGGCTGATTTTTTGTGCACACATGGTTTGTTGGTTGATGTCGCTAACAGGCGCCTAGTTAATGCACTGTCCTTTGATTCTATCCCCTGTATAGCTCGAGCGTCCCGGCCAACAGCACAAGCCAAAGTCACAGATGCATGCGGTAAGTTCCACACACTGCTCACTCAGTTCCCAGCACTCACTGTCCTGACATTTTTGGCAGCCATCGCTAAACACGGGGTGGAGCATTTTATCACCACCACCGGGCCGCCCGTTTTTGCAAAACCTTGGTGCTTGGACGCAGCTAAACTGGCCATAGCACGCGAGGAGTTCGCCAACCTGAAGAGGTTGGGCATCATCAGGTGTTCAAACAGCCCATGGGCTTCCCCGCTACACATGGTCCCTAAAGCTAAGGGTTCGTGGCGACCTTGCGGGGATTTCCGCAGGTTGAACAACGCCACAGCGCACGACCGCTACCCAGTTCCTCACATTCAGGATTTTTCCGTTCACCTGGCAGGAGCGCGCGTTTTTTTCTAAAATAGACCTGGTCCGTGGTTACCACCAAGTCCCAGTGCGCGCTGAGGACATACCCAAAACAGCGGTGATAACTCCGTTCGGTTTATTCGAGTTTTTGCGCATGCCATTTGGGCTTATAGGGGCTGCACAGATGTCCCAACGCATGATGGATGCAGTGCTGCGTGATCTCCCTTTCGTGTTTGTCTACTTGGACGATATCTTGGTAGCCAGCGCGTCCGAAGACGAACACGAAACCCACCTCACGACAGTTTTCCGGAGGTTGGAAGAGCACAGGTTAATAATCAACCCAGCGAAATGTCAGTTCGGGGTGACGGGGATTGATTTTTTGGGGCACTGCGTCTCTCCCAAAGGAGCAGTACCGCTGCCTGACAAAGTGCGCGCAATAGCAGATTTTCCCCAGCCGCAAACGGTCAGGGCGCTACAAGAATTTTTGGGAATGGTGAATTTTTATAACCGTTTCCTTCCCGGCGCAGCGCAGCTCATGCAACCGCTGTACGCCGCGCTCAGAAAACAGAAGCCAGCGGATAAGGTTGAATGGACCCCGGAGCAAGAGCGGATGTTCTTGGAAGTCAAAGCAGCCCTGGCAAACGCCGCATTGCTGGCACATCCAGGCCCAACGGCTCGCATAGCGCTCACCACTGACGCTTCAGATGGGGCCATAGGGGCCGTTGTGGAGCAGCGCGTAGCCAGGGCTTGGCAGCCGCTCGCCTTTTTCAGCAGGACTTTGCGCAACAGTGAACGTAAATACAGCGCATTCGACAGAGAGTTGCTGGCTCTCCACCTGGCCATTCGCCTCTTCCAGTTCTGGCTGGAAGGGCGCAGTTTCACCGCGTTCGTTGACCACAAGCCGCTAACATTCACGATGGCCAAGGTTTCAGAACCGTGGTCGGGCTGGCAGCAGAGACAGCTGGCCGCGATCTCAGAGTTTACTACCGATATTCAGCATGTCTCAGGTAAACTGAATGTAGTGGCAGACTGCCTCTCGCGCGCCATGGCGGTCCCAGTCTGTGTGGGGATAGATTACGCAGCCATGGCCGTGGAGCAGGTTAGTGACGCGGACGTGCGCACGCTCCAGTCTGGACCAACAGGGTTAAGGCTGGAGAGCAGGGTGCTGCAAGATGGCATGCCCCCCCTAATCTGCGATGTCTCCACGGGGCGCCCGAGTGTTTGATTCGATTCATTCTTTGGCGCACCCGGGAGTGCGCGCATCGGTCAAAATGCTAGGAGAGAAATTCGTGTGGCCGAGCCTTCGCAAACAAGTGAAAGAGTGGGCGGCAGCCTGCATGGCGTGCCGACGAGCCAAAGTACACAGACACACGAAGGCTCCCTTGGAGCCGTTTCGCATCCCGGCTAAGAGGTTCGACCATGTTCACGTGGACCTCGTGGGCCCCCTCCCGCCATCACAGGGGTGCACGCACCTTCTGACAATGGTGGACCACACCACGCGCTGGCCGGAAGTGGTTCCACTGGCGGCAACCACAGCCAAGGAGGTGGCGTGCGCGTTGTTAACAGCATGGGTGGCGCGTTCTGGAGTCCCATCGGATATTACGTCTGACAGAGGCCCTCAATTTGTTTCCGAACTCTGGTCAACAATGGCCCGCAGCCTGGGTGTCACAATTCACCGCACAACCGCGTACAATCCACAGGCTAATGGGTTATGCGAACATTTTCATAGGTCATTGAAAGCGGCTCTCAGGGCGCCACTGACGGATGCAAATTGGGTAGACAAGCTACTGTGGGTTTCATTGGGGTTACGTTCTGTGCCTAAAGAGGATCTGGAAGCTTCCCCGGCTGAACTCGTTTTTGCACAGCCACTTCGGCTGCCCGGGGAGTTTCTTCCAGATAATCCCGCGCCGGGCAGCTCCCCGTCTCAGCTGTTGCAGCGTAGCATAGACACAAGCACGCTGCCGGGCCCTGCTCACTACAGTTTTCCGCGCGTTTTTGTGCCTAAAACTTTGAAAAACACGGAGTTCGTTTTTGTCAGACACGATGCCCATCGCCCTCCACTGCGCCCACCTTATGATGGACCGTTCAGAGAGCTGGAAACAGGGGACAAGCATTTTTTGCTAGATTTGGGGGATAGGAAGGAAAAGATTGGCACAGACAGACTCAAACCCGCTTTTGTGGTGGAGGATGAGCAAGTGCTGTTGGCGAGGGCCCCTCGGCGTGGAAGACCCCCACGGGGAGCTTCCCAGAGAAAAGATTCCCCAGAGCACCCACACGGACAGACTTTTACCCCTCAAACATCAGCCCCCCAGCATGACAGCGCCGCGGAGGCGGTGAATCCTGGTTACAGCAGATACGGGAGAAGACTGAAGCCCAAGCAGCATGTGGATTGATGTTTAATGATTTTACCACAGCATATGGACTGTCATTCTATTGTTCTATCCAAGACGCTCGGGGGGGTCGTTTGGTGACACATGGGGAGTGCATAATTGTATAGCATCTTAGTCAAGAACAACGAGCAGAGTTTCCCTGGGAGATAACAGGGAGGTGTGAAGGATGAATGCAGTGTGATCTTTTGTGTGTCAGAAACTTCTAGAAGGATGTTAAGGGATTAAGGAAGTGAATGCAATGTGACCTTTTGTGTGTTAGAAGCTTCTAGAAGAATGTCATGCTTTTTAAGAGGAGAGTCTCTGCTGAGTATTCATTCTGTCTATGCTTCTTGTGTGAGACATGTAATAAAATGTCTGAGTCAAATCCGCCTCGTTATTTACATGCTCCACAACATCACCATTACCTTTCAATTTAACAAATCCTTGGTGACATATGCAATATGTAATAAAATAATAAAAAACAATAATTCACTTGTGTTTCTTAACATTACACGTTATATTAAACAGTGGGATCAACAACTGGGATAAACATTTAAGGGACACAAAAATAATGATGATAACTGGAACATTAGTAAAATCAATTTATGAGATGATAAAATTTGCACTCCTGTTGATGTAAATACTGACGTAAGGACGGAGAAGCCGTGAGGTTTCCCCAAATTTTTCTTTGCAGGATGGCACCGACATTTGATCTTTGTAGGAGATGGGGGGAGGACCGACAGTGTGTGTGATGGCTCACAGTGACCACAAGGGAAAGGACCTCTCAGTTGACAAGCATTTTCTGAAGCTAAGTAGAACAAATGACATTGCAAATGACATAAAGCATAACAATTTAAATGACGTTGACTTTAAAAATGTAGTTTTCATATGACTTCACACTGCAAGATACATCTGATGCCACTCACCACATAATGGTGTGACAATATCACATTTCAGAAATGTGACAGAAATAAGGAATACTTGTGTTTTCTGTGCTCCCGGTGCTTAGCCTCAGCCGAGCTGGGCCTCGGGACTACAGTCCACCCCATAATTTACCAAGGAATATATAAAATGAGGCATTCCTTGTACAAAAATTCAGCCAAATTCTAATTAGGCAATATGTCCACCTTCCCATTGACTGAAGGAGTGTGACACAATCTCTCACAAGAATTCACTTAAAAAAAAAAATCAACCTGTCTGTGTTCAACTGGACAAACAGATGTGATCTTAGTGACTAACTCAGAATGGTTGTTATAAATGCTAAATCATATCAAATCGGCACAGACAGCTATATTGCTTTTTCCTAAATGGAATTTGTAAATTAGTTCAAGAGACGACGCAAAAGAAGCCATGGTTATTGAAACCTCATTTTGAAGGAGCTATACTACTCACAATTTTCCATCTAAATTAACTGTGTGTAATACATAAAAAGTGGTAACACGCTCCCTTCTAGTAAATAGACACTACCCATCAAGCAAATACCCTGTAACTTTGATGCATGTGCATCCCCCGGCCCCGGGGGGGGGGGGGTACCAAAGTAATTAATTAGAAAAAATAATTAGCAATCCTCATAAATATAGATAGTACATAAAAATTACCAATAAATGATCAGTAGTGTAGAGAAAAATACAGATGAAACCACTTGGTAATGAAATCACAACATTCAATAGGAGAAGTTAAAATTTACATCAATAAATTTTCAGATATTTAAGAAAATATCTGCAGATTATTGTAAAAGAAATATCATGTTTATAAGGAACAAGGTAAACTGATAAGGAAGAAAACCATGCAAATTTATGAGAAAAGTTCCAAATGTCTAAGAAAGGTCCAACTTGTGCTGAATTTATGTTTACTGTGGGACTTAATTTAGAATCTACTACAAAGACAATACCTGGGATGTATTGTCTTTGTAGTACAATACAAAGACAGCACCTGGGATGATGTAGTCTGCTGCTAAATGAGCTCCTCAGTGCATTCAGTATGTCCTGCATAGGATGGAACTCGGACTCCAGCAGAGATGACAGTTTAGCCACCGTCCTTCTCTCTCCTATCTCCTCCACGGAGTCAAGGCGCTGCCCCAGGACAGAGCTAGCTTTCTTGATCAGTTTGTTCAGTCTCTTCCTATCGGCTGCAGTAATGCCACTGCCCCAGCAGACCACTCCAAAAGTGATGGCTGATGCCACCACCGTGTCATAGAATGTCTTCAGCAGCGCCCCTTGTACACCAAAAGACCTGAGTCTCCTCAGTAGGAACAGCCTGCGCTGTCCCTTCTTGTAGAGTGCGTCAGTATTGTGTGACCAGTCTAGTTTATTGTTCAGATGAACACCCAAGTACTTGTAGGATGTTACCATCTCAATGTCTGTTCCCTGTATATTTACTGGTGCTGTGAGGGGTTGTCCATGCCTGTGGCAGTCCACCACCAGCTCCTTAGTTTTCCTCGCGTTGATCTGGAGGCAGTTCCGATGGCACCAGTCCACGAAGTCCTGGATAAGCCCTCTGTTCTCAGCTTCATCTCCATTGGAGATGAGGCCAACGATCGCAGAGTCATCAGAGAACTTCTGTAGATGGCAGTGTGTTGTGTTGTGTGAGAAGTCCGCAGTATAAAGGGTGAACAGGAAGGGAGCCAACACCATTCCCTGGGGGGCCCCTGTGCTACCGATGATCGTGTCGGACACACAGTCCCGGGTTCTCACAAACTGAGGCCGGTTCGTGAGGTAGTCCAGGATCCATGATGACAGGTGCTGGTCCACCCCTGCGCGCAGCAGCTTGTCCTTCAGGATCATTGGTTGGATGGTGTTGAAAGCACTGGAGAAGTCAAATTTGATCTTTGATCTAATTTGATCTTCCCTGCATAAACAGTCTTTTCAAAACCCTTGCATGAATCTCATTGAGCTAAATAAGAGTGAAGGTAAAAATGTTTAGAAATTATTTGCACACTTATTGAATATACAAAGGCTTTCCCCTACACTAATCTAAATATTGCTATGGTGACACTGAAACCCTTAAATGGAATAATATCAAGATTTAAAATAGCTGAAATGATTTAATTAGATAATGGAAAACATTTAATGGAATACACTTTGTAAATCAAATCATGTCACATTTAGGTACAATATCTGAATTATTAGTACCAAACATTTACCTAGGAAACATTTAGCTTAACATCAACAATCTACAGGATTAGTATAATACACAAATAAGAAAAATAGGGAAATTGTGAATGGCAAACCCTATAATTGAAGCCATTTAACTTAGGTGATGAGGAAGGGTCTCTGGGTGATTACATGCAAAGAATGACAACTGACAGCGATGTTATCCATACTGCCCTTCCCAGGAGAGACTGACATAATGTTCGGCTCAGGAGACGCACACACACAGGCTCAGAGTAGTTCAAACTGTTTATTAACAACAGGGATGTTTGGGTGCGTGTCTGCGGAATGTTAATGTGTTGGTGGTGGCGTCTGCTTCGGACCCAGAGGCAGGAGACCGTTCAGCCGGCAACCCTATGGGAGAAATCAGACACAGGGTGATGAGCACACACCAACACAGGAGGAGAATAGGCGAGGGAGAGAAGCTTACTTGTTAGGACAGATGACTGGCGCTTCAAGGATGGAAGCCCGGGAGACAGCCTCCTGCAGGGCTCGGTGCAGCAGCGAGGAGAGACGAGGGACGGGATTGTCCGCCGCCGAAGAATCCACCTGTGCACAGGGGAGCAGACTGGAGAGATGAGGTAAGTGATTTTCTTACCGGTGACGAGGATGCTGAAGAGAATGTGGTAGAAGCCCATGAAAGGGAAATGAAGTCTACGGCTTCAGACCGAAGCTCAGGGCGAGGCGGCTTATATCCCTCGCCGCTGATGACTGACAGGTGTGTGAGCAGGTGGCGCCGTTGATGAGCGGCGCGGCGTGACAGTACTCCCCCCTCTAGCAGCGCCTCCTGGTGATGGCTTATCCGGGTGCACTCGGTGGAAGTCCGCGATGAGCGATGGGTCCAACACAAACGACGGGGGCACCCACTGTCGATGCTCGGGCCCATAGCCCTCCCAGTCCACCAAGTATTGCAACCCACGACCCCGGCGCCGGGAGTCCAGGATGGAGGAGACGGACCAGGCCGGATGGCCACCAACCATCCGGGGTGCGGGTTGCGCTGCAGGAGGAGGGCAAAGGGGGTCGGTAACTGCCAGCTTCACCTTCGACACGTGGAAAGTGGGATGGATGCGGAGGGAGGGGGGAATAGCCACGCGCACAGCCACCGGGTTGATGATCCGGGTGATGGGAAAGGGACCCATGAAGCGCTGTGCCAGCTTTCTCCTCTCGCCTTTTAGGGTGACGTCCTGGGTGGAAACGTAGACAAGTTGCCCAACTCTGTACGCCGGGGCAGGTCTTCTACGCCGGTCCGCCACGGTCCTGTTGCGCTCCGCTGTGCGTAAAAGCGCATGACGCGCGGCGGCCCAGGTGGAGCGGAACTGCCTCACGTGCGCCCTAACTGACGGGACAGTTACCTCGCTCTCCTGCGCTGGAAGCAGCGGGGGGTCGTAACCCAGGGACGCCTTGAAGGGGGACATCCCCGTTGCAGAAGAGCGGGCGGTGTTGTGGGCGTACTCCACCCAGGCGAGATGGTTGCTCCATGACGTCGGCTTGGATCTTGCAACACAGCGGAGCGCAGCCTCCAGCTCCTGATTGGTCCTCTCACACTGCCCGTTAGACTGGGGGTGATGGCCGGAGGAGAGGCTCACCTTGGCTCCGATGGCGTTGCAAAAGGACCTCCAAACCTCGGATGAAAATTGGGGACCCCGGTCCGAGACCACGTCCACCGGAATCCCGTGCAGCCTGACCACGTGTTGGATGAGGAGGCCCGCCGTCTCCAGGGCGGTAGGGAGACCTCGCAGGGGGACGAAGTGTGCCGCCTTGGAGAAACGGTCCACGATGGTCAGGATGGTGTTAAAGGAGCTGGAAACGAGGAGTCCGGTGACGAAATCCAGTGCGATATGCGACCAGGGCCTGCTGGGGACGGGCAGAGGCTGGAGCAGACCCGCTGGAGGGGCATTTCCTGACTTGCTGGTGGCACAGACTGGGCAAGCCCGGGCATAGCGGGCTGCATCCCTCCGCAGGCCTGGCCACCAAAAAGACCGTTGGAGGAGGCTGATCATCCGGGAGGTGCCGGGATGACAGGTGAGCCGGGAAGTGTGGAGCCAGTGGATGACCTCTCCTCGGACAGCAGATGGGACGAACAGTCTTCCCTCCGGTCTGCCGCCAGGATCAGGTTCCACCTCCTGTGCCTTCCGGATCTTTGCCTCGATATCCCACGAGATGGCTCCCACGATGCACGACCTGGGCAGGATGGAGTGGGGTGTCTCCTCCGATTCCACGGGAGTGAACTGCCTAGAGAGGGCGTCAGGCAGGCCGTTCTTAGAGCCAGGCCTGAAGGTGATAGAAAATTGGAACCTGGCGAAGAACAGAGACCAGCGCGCCTGGCGGGCGTTCAGGCGCTTGGCAGATCATAAATACTCCAAGTTCTTGTGGTCCGTAAGGACCACAAACGGCAGGTTCGCCCCCTCTAGCCAGTGGCGCCACTCCTGCAGGGCGAGCTTGATGGCCAAGAGCTCTCTGTCCCCCACATCGTAGTTCCTCTCCGCCGGGGACAAGCGCCGGGAGAAGAAGGCGCACGGTCGTTTGGCGCCATCATCCGGCGACCGCTGGGACAGCACTGCTCCCACTCCCGTGTCCGAGGCGTCCACCTCAACGATGCACTGCAGCGCGGGGTCGACCTGGCGAAGGCCCCCGGGAGGAGGAGAACTCCGCCTTCAGCGCCTTAAAGGCGGCAGCGACCTCTTCGGTCCACCGGAACGGGACCTTCGGGGACGTGAGGCGGGTCAGTGGCCCAACGATGGAGCTGAAATTGGGTACAAAGCGGCGGTAGAAATTGGCGAAGCCAACGAACTGTTGCACCTGCTTCCGAGATGCAGGTGTAGGCCACTCCACCACCGCTTTCACCTTCTCTGGGTCTGGGAGCACCTTGTCGTGGGCGATGATAAACCCCAGGAAGGACGTAGTTCTGGCATAAAATTCACACTTCTCTGCCTTTACGTACAGACGATTCTCCAGCAGTCTTTAGAGGACCCGCCTCACGTGGACCTGGTGCTTGTCCCTGGACTTGGAGAAGATGAGAATATCATCCAGGTAGACGAACACAAAAAGGCCAATAAAGTCCCGGAGGACGTCATTTATAAGGCGCTGAAAGGCGGCTGGAGCGTTGGTCAACCCGAACGGCATGACCAGGTACTCAAAGTGGCCGTTTGGGGTACGGAAGGCTGTTTTCCATTCATCTCCCTCCCGGATCCGGACGAGGTGGTAAGCGCTGCGTAGATCCAGCTTGGTGAACCAGGTCGCCCCCTGGAGGGAGTGGAAGGCAGTGTCCATGAAGGGCAGGGTGTAACGGTCCTTCTCCGTGATATCATTGAGGGCCCGGTAGTCGATGCAAGGGTGGAGGGACCCATCCTTTTTTCCCACGAAGAAGAACCCTGCCCCCACGGGTGACGATGATGGGCGGATTATCCCGGCGTTTAATGACTCCTTCAGATATGTGTTCATCGTCTCCTTCTCCGGCGCTGACAGGCTGTAGAGCCGACCAGAAGGTAACGGCGCCCCCTGGCGGAGGTTGATGGCACAGTCGTAGGGCCGATGAGGGGGAAGAGACATAGCTTTCGCTTTACTGAACACCATACCCAGGTCGTGAAACTCCGGAGGCACCAGGGACAGGTCCGGGGGTGCAGCGTCCGTCGCGGGGGGAGGAGTGGACGGCGAGCAGGCAGCGGACTGGAGGCAGGTGCCCAGGCAAAATGTACTCCATGCCGATACCCCAGCTGATCTCCAATCCAGGACCGGATTGTGAAGGCAGAGCCAGGGATACCCCAGGATGACGGGCGACACAGAGTTGGGAAGGACGTAAAAGGTCATCTCCTCCCGGTGGTTTCCCGAGATGATGACCGGTAGGGGGACAGTTTGATGTGTCACTCTCCCAAGGGTGGCACGGGAGAGGTGGACTAGGGAGATGGGAGTGTTGAGTGCCTGGCAGCGGATGCCCAATCGGGTTGCCAGGCTTTGTGAAATGAAGCTGCCTTCTGCGCCCGAATCCACCAGTGCGTGGGTGAGGTGCCCAGTGGGGTTATGGCAGAAACGGATGGGCAGCTTCAATTGGGTGAGTGATCCTAACCGATTGACGTCCGCGAGGCTTCCAACAGTGACTCGCGGACCCCACCGACTGGCTTTCCGTGGACAACGCTCCACGGTGTGTTGGTCGCCTCCGCAATACATGCAGAGGCCCAACTCACGGCGGCGTTGTTTCTCCACAGGGGAAAGTTTAGTCCAGCCCGTCACCATCGGCTCCGACTCCTCGGGGCACGATGCTGGCGGCGCCGCCAGGGGGCGAGCTTGGAACAGGTGCGGCGAGGCTCCACGAGGGCGAGAAGAAGAAGACTTCCGCCCCGAGGAGCGCTCGCGCAGCCTGTTATCCAAACTCACCGCTAAGGACGTCAGCTCCGCTAGCGTCCCAGGGATATCCCGACCAGCCAGTTCATCCCTCAGATCACTATTGAGGCTGCGGAGGAACAGGCCACAGAGGGAGCGTTCCTCCCAGCCCAATTCCTCCGCCGCTACTCGGCGTGAGCCGAACCGGTGCCACTGGAGCCGGCTGGACGGCCGCTGGAACAGCAGGAGCCGCGCCACCCTGGCGAGTCGGGAGGAACGGCTGTTGGGGGTCCAAGCGGTTCAATCGGTTAGTTAATTCTAATAATTGATTAAGAACCACCTGTTGCTGATAAACAATCTGATCCACCCGAGCCTCGAGGATGGTAAACCGGTGTGCGAGCCCGCCGTCTGCCGAGCCGCTCTGCTGAGCCGCTCTGCTGAAGCCGTACTGACATAACGTTCGGCTCAGGAGACGCACACACACAGGCTCAGAGTAGTTCAAACTGTTTATTAACAACAGGGATGTTTGGGTGAGTGTCTGCGGAATGTTAATGTGTTGGTGGTGGCGTCTGCTTCGGACCCAGAGGCAGGAGACCGTTCAGCCGGCAACCCTATGGGAGAAATCAGACACAGGGTGATGAGCACACACCAACACAGGAGGAGAATAGGCGAGGGAGAGAAGCTTACTTGTTAGGACAGATGACTGGCGCTTCAAGGATGGAAGCCCGGGAGACAGCCTCCTGCAGGGCTCGGTGCAGCAGCGAGGAGAGACAAGGGACGGGATTGTCCGCCGCCGAGGAATCCACCTGTGCACAGGGGAGCAGACTGGAGAGATGAGGTAAGTGATTTTCTTACCGGTGACGAGGATGCTGAAGAGAATGTGGTAGAAGCCCATGAAAGGGAAATGAAGTCTACGGCTTCAGACCGAAGCTCAGGGCGAGGCGGCTTATATCCCTCGCCGCTGATGACTGACAGGTGTGTGAGCAGGTGGCGCCGTTGATGAGCGGCGCAGCGTGACAGAGACCATGTGATGAAGGAGCCATCTCTTGGGCAACCGAAATTCCCTGGCAAGGACAGCACAAAGGTTATCCTGCTGACCTAAACAGCTGCGGAAAACAGGACGTGGCACTTGGGTGCATCTAAAGGCTATTCCACTTGAAACCCTCAGCAAGAGACTGTTTTATATATATATATATATATATATATATATAGTTGTATTATAATAATACTATAGTAATATAGTATGCTTATTTAAAAAAAACAACAACAACAACAAATGACTGTTTAATTCTTTCTCTATGCAAGTGTCAGCTGATGACTTGGCGTCCAGTAACGACCTTTGCTAATAGAGAAGCAGGCTGTTTGTTTATCATGAGTGGTCTGCTGGGGCAGTGGCATTACTGCAGCCGATAGGAAGAGACTGAACAAACTGATCAAGAAAGCTAGCTCTGTCCTGGGGCAGCGCCTTGACCCCGTGGAGGAGATAGGAGAGAGAAGGACGGTGGCTAAACTGTCATCTCTGCTGGAGTCCGAGTTCCACCCTATGCAGGACATACTGAATGCACTGAGGAGCTTATTTAGCAGCAGACTACATCATCCCAGGTGCACAACTGAGAGGTTTCGCAGGTCCTTCCTACCAACGGCTGTCAGACTGTACAACCTAAGCAGGGCTGCTCGCAGAGATAGCAAAAAAGACGTAACAACCTAATAGTTTTTTGAATGCAAAAGATGCAATAGACTTACACAATGGTCCCCTCTGGCATACAACTAGGAAAATACCGGTCGCTATGGAGGGTGAGAATATGTATGGGCACATAATCATACCATGTAGGATAACTAAGTAGACGGTTGTGCTGTTTCATCCCATCTAGCAACAATGCTCTGCACTGTGTGGGTTTATATATTTACATATTTATTCCATCTAGCTACAATGCTCCGCACTGGGTGTGTTTATATTTATATATCTATATATTTATTCCATCTAGCTACATTGCTCCGCACTGTGTGTTTATATATTTACATATTTATTCCACCTAGCTGCAATGCTCCGTACTGTGGGTGTTTATATATCTACATATTTATTCCATCTAGCTACAATGCTCTGCACTGTGTGTTTATATACTCATATATTTATTCCATCCAGCTACAATGCTCTGCACTGTGTGTCTGTGTGTATATATATATATTTATAGTAATATGTACATATGTACAGTATATTAGCTGCTCTTGCTTTTTTTTTCTTGCCTTCTGATTGTTGCTCTGAGTGTTGCTATCCCTGTGCTGTTGCAATCCTGGAATTTCCCCGTTGTGGGACTAATAAAGGCTTATCTTATCTTATCTTATCTTATCTTATCTTATGACAAGGGAAAAAATACAAGAGAAAGAAAAGTGTGGTTAGTTTTGTTACCTTATATCCTCATCATCCTCTAGTAATACTTAACATTGGTTATTAAGTTTTTCCATTTCTTATATACTGTAGAGAATTGTTATGTTTGCTCCTTAATAACACTAACAGTTAGGCAAAATATATTTTATTGCTAAAATGATGCAACTACTACAGGCTGTTTTTTTAAGAGAGGCTATGTACAGAAATAACATAGCAAACTTCATTTTGAATCACACCTGGCACAACACATCACTCCACTGATTAGAAACATGATGACACTCTTACTCTGCAAATGCAAGGTCAATTTCATCAGGGAACTCCTCTTTTTGAAGTGGTGATGTTCCTTTCCAGCTTACAGTGAGTCTGTCCACTGTACTGCTACCCTGCTTGACCAACGAAGCAAGCAAGTGTTATACCAAGGATCTACATTGTCAAAGGTCACTGAGTCATTAGGTATATTCGCACCTGGCCAGGACACTGGGCAGGTGTGTGTGCCCCATTTTGGCAACTGACCGTACCCTCATCATGTCGGCAGGGCAGGTGGGCAGGGTAAAGAGAGAGATGCTTTCCTACCACATGATACCATTTATGAAGCATGAATGCAATTTCAGATGGAAAGTACAGGAGTGAGGTTTTTGTTCATTGTTTCTTTGAGTGAGAGTGGAAACAAAATACCTTAGGGATTAAAACACTTAATTGTAGACTACAATCATTTACAAAATTATAACAAAGGATAAAATGGTCCTTGATCGACTAATTACCACCAATAGGGGTGTATGCCCAATTATAGGAGATTATAGTTTTACTTCTACCCATGAAAATGATGCAAATGGTCATATTAATACCTCAGATACTCAGAGAAATTAGTGATTCTCTTAATGGGGAAGTCTCATCATAAACTTGGTAATGAGTTTTATAACTTCAGATTTTTCTTGTGTGAGTCCTTAATATGATGATGAGGATGGTGGTGGTGGTGGGGGTGATACTGACCTAAGGGTTTTTGAAGGATGCAATATAATTTAAGGCTGTTTCATATTATTTTCTATGGTCTTATTTGACACAGTCTAAAATTAATTTTAATCACTGCACATGTTCACTCTTAATGACATATTCTACACGTTTTTAACTTGCAAAGACACATAACAGCATGTAAATTCATACACATATCCTCATATTAATTCATTCACTTTATTTTACTCCCACTTTTATTTTTCTTTTAATCCTGAGGGTCTATTAAGCATCAAGGGGGAATATAATAGAAAAATTCCATTTTATCTACATTATTATTGTTATTAATAATGTTTTATTATATTTGAGAAATATCATGCCTTTCACATATCATGTTTAGTGTTTATATGTGCATTCCATATAGGATAAGTTCATATATTCTTGGTATGTTTCTGTGAGCAATTATTGACCTTCAGAGAATTCAGTATAGGATCAGTACATGCGTAAGGAATGATCTAAGCTACTCTTATAATCTCTCTGACATGACCTGTTTTGGGTAACAGGAATGCACAGGAACTCCTCAGCCTGTATAGATCAGTGGTAGAGATTAGGTATATGGACATTCTGTTAGTTTTATGGATCTCATGTCCATGTCGCCATGACCTCATGTCTCCAGACTGTCTGTGATGTTTCCCTGGATAAGCTTTGATTATCATGACTGTCCTGTTCTGTTCCTCCCCTTATCCTCATCCTCCCTCTCTTTTCTCCTACCTATATATATCAGGCCTAAAGAAATGAATTCTTTGGAGATTCTAGGTGTGCCTGAATGCCATGCTTTGTAATCTCTCCCTCAAATGGCCATTGAGGTGAAACTGGATATCTATTTTTATAATAAATGTATATAAATCCAACTTTCTGCCTTATTGACTTTGAATAATTTAAGCTCAAAATTATTCTAACAATCACCCTTCATATAATCTGTCAAATGATAGACAGCTTTCAGAATTTGTAGTCATTGCTGGAAAAATTCTGTGGAAGGACAATTTTCAGTGAACAAAACCTCTGAGAGAGAGAGAGAGAGAGAGAGAGAGAGAGAGAGAGAGGTTGAGGTTTAAAAAATCCCTTTATTGTACACTTCCAAAATGCAAGATCACCAACACCATCAGCCCACCAAGTGTCTCTCAGTTCAAAAGTGCAAACATAACTCATCCCCCACTCCGACAGAACACAAAAGATTTCCCACAGTCCATCTATCGGTGAATACCTCCAAATTGTCCACCATCTCATAGTACGAATACTCCACCTTGTAGTCTGTGCAAAGAAGAGCCACAGGCCTCCAGTTTTTAAGCAAGGCCAAGTCCCCTTCCGTCGGCAGCAGAGATAGCACTGCACACCGGCAGCCAGTTCCGTAACAGTCAATTAGAATGTCATAAAAGTCTGATCCAATAATATCCCAGAAATGTTTGGACTTTTTTTCGATTTTCTATTACTAGCCGCATATTCAGTTTTTGTTTTTAGGGTGGAGGATGGCGACCTTGGAAATGCCATCTCCGTCTATCCGCCAGGGGGTGCGGATCGTTCCCCCGGACAGCAGCGTTACTGTGGAGGAGGTCCTTCTGGCTGTGGGTGAGCAGGTGGGCCATGATGCGATCTGCTTTGTGTCCCGAATGAATAGAGCTGTAGTTGTGTTTCTGGCTGCTGAGGAGGATGTCCACACTCTGACTGGGAGCGGCGTTGTTATCGGGGATACGTATGCACAGGTGTCCCGCTTATCTGTCCCATCAACGCGTATCACCGTCTCAGGTGTTCCGCCTTTCATTACTGACGAGTAGCTGGAGACGGAGCTCCGCAGATTTGGGAAGTTTGCGGGCCCCTTTAGAACTGTGACTTTGGGGTGCAAGGATACCAAGTTAAAACATGTGAAATCACTCAGGCGACAGGTGTTCATGTTTTTGGACTCGCCCACTCAAACTCTGGAAGTGTCCTTCCGGGTCAAACACAGGTACGGTTCCTATATGGTGTATGCGAGCTCAGGACAGATGAAGAGTTTTGAATGTGGAGACGTGGGCCATAAATGGTTCGCTTGTCCGCACAGGCAGCGGGCGGGGGGCTCTGATGGAGGCGCGGCTGGAGCCAGCGGTGCGGCCTCCGCTCACGCCGCTGCTGCAGACGGCGTGGCGGGGCCTTCCGCCGCAGCTGAGGCCGGCGGTGTGGCCTCCGCTCCTGCCGCTACTATGGACGACGTTGCGGGGCCTTCCGCCGGTCCTGCTCCGGAGCCTGCCGCTGTGTCTGTGGACAGCCCAGCTGTGGCGCCTGCAGCCCAGCTTACAGCTGGGAGCGTCGCTGGTGATGGCGCCCAAACAGTCACTGATGGTGCGTCAGAATCTCGCTGTGTGACATCAGCGGCTGTGCCTGTGCTTCCGGTGGCTGCTACCATTTCAGAGCAGCAAACGGAACAACGCCAGTCAGCTGCTGTAGGTGGCGTCCAGGAAAATGTGGCTCATGATGAATCAGCTGGGCCAGCTGAATCAAACAGTCAGCTGAGTTGCGCAGACAAGGAAATGGATTCTGATTCTGACACTGTGTCTAATACTGAGTCTACTGGGGCAACTTGTAGCACAAACACGAGTTTGTATTCACTGGAAGAAATAAATGCTTTTCTGGATGACACCTATAACAGGACCATTAAAGTCACTGATTACTTCAGTGACACTGATAAATTTATTAGGTCTGTTAATGTGCTAAAAAGGCAGGTTGGTCTTGACCTCCTGGATGAAAGGAAACGTTTTCACCTCAAAAAGCACATAACAGCCCTGCGTAAAGCAGCAGGAGGACAAAAGGTCAAGCGCGCCCGACAGAAGAAATAAATGACGGTCTTTCCTCTGACTTTTTTAAGCATTTTTGGGATATTGTTGGATCAGACTTTTGACGTTCTAATTGACTGTTACAGAACTGGATCTTTACTGGTCTCCTGCCGGCGTACAGTACTATCTCTGCTGCCCAAGGACGGGGACTTGGCCTGGCTTAAAAACTGGAGGCCTGTGGCTCTTCTTTGTATGGACTACAAGGTCACGGTTTACTCGCCTGCAGGACATGGATGCCCCAACATCTTTTTTCTTCAATCTGGAGAAGCCTGCTGCAAAGATGACTTGCTTAAAACTCCCACATGGTCAAAGGACTACAAATCCATCTGAGATGAGGAGCCAGGATTCTTACGGGGCCCTGTTTGGTGCAAAACCATGTTGCATAGACTCTCAACACTAACTCTTTGAAGGTCTTCCCAGGCTCAGCCCAGAGGACAGGGCTGTTCTGGACTGTGAACTGACTTTGGATGAGTTAACTGTAGCAGTTAATCAAATGTCTCTGGGACATGCACCTGGACTTGACAGTCAACGAGAGAGAGAGAGAGAGAGAGAGAGAGAGAGAGAGAGAGAGAGAGAGAGAGAGAGAGAGAGAGAGAGAGAGAGAGAGATTTGATTTTTAAAAGATCTTTAATAAACACACTTGTCCATCAGTCAATACAATTTCTATATCATGCTATGTTACACAGAAAATTAATCCCCCAAAAAACGCCCAAAAAAAAGCTGTCCATCATGAACTGAACAGAGGACATTCTCCAGGGACCAGAGGGTCCTGAAACCTTCCACATCCCCATTCCCCATAAAAAACTGAAAGTCCAGCCTGATTCTGGCTTTAAGTAGCCTCACAAATAAAATTTTGACATCAACATCATTCTCAACATTTTCAAGTTTTCTTCTCCGGCTTACATAGATAGCCAACTTTGCCTTCCCTAAAACAAAGTTCAGTAGTTGACACTTCTGCTTAAAACGACGATTGTACATAAAACCACAAATGAAAACCTGCTTAGAGAAAACTTCCTTAAAAATATGAAAAAGTTTTGTGAGAAGTTCAAAGAGGCCACTCAGGCGCTGACATTCAATAAAACAATGAAAAACAGTCTCCCTAGAGGAACAAAAAACACACTGATCACTGACACTGCTGTTAATCACAGAAACAAAAGCATTGACTGCTATAATACCATGCAGGACCCTCCACTGTAAATCTCCATGCCTCTTAGGAAGATGGGCTTTATAAAGAGCCCTCCAGGCAGGCCGATGCCCCTTTTCCAGTCTAAAGTAGGCTCTCCATGGAGTGTCCACACAGGTGTTCAATCTGTCCTTGTTGGGTGCCATCACAAGTCTGTAGAGTGCCTTACCACTGGCTCCTCCAAAGTCCACACCAGTGGGATCAGAGAATGCCAGTAAGGAGCTAGGAGAAACGTCAAAGTCCATATGAAGTGTGAGGGAGGGAAAAGGGTCCGTGCTTTCCAGATACAGCGTGCCTTTGCTAAAGTCCATGAGTAGAGAGCGCTCAAGTTCATGAAGCTCCTGTTTCCAGTGTGCAAGAAGACCACCAATGAAACAATTTGATCTAAAACCGAGATGTGCTGCTAAAGCTGAGGCGTTGTTGAGGCCAGGACCAGCCAGTTCCACTACTTGCTTCAAAGTGAGAACATTCCTGGAACACAGTCTATCAAAGAAGGTCCTTCCAACTCCCGGCAGGGCACCAAGATGACCACCAAAAACCAGCAGCTCCCTCAACAACCAGTAGAGGGAATCACATGACCCTCTTTGTTTTTTAAAAAGAGTCCACACTAAAAAGAGACTGCGGTAAAAACTGGGTAAAGACAGTGCACTAGAGTTCTTAAAATCCATTAAAAACACAGGGAGGTCTAGCCCATGCCCAAGCACTCTCTGTAAAATAACACAGGCCAGAGGCCTCCTCACCAGGTCCTGGGGGCCCATCAGCAGTCTCTGTATGAAAGTCAGTCTAAAAGCAGCACCTCTACTAGCTAAATGAACCACTCCTTGCCCCCCTTTCTCTTTGGGAAGAAATAACAGGGCTTGAGGGACCCAGTGGAGTCCACCTCCCCCAAAAAAGTCCACCATAACAGACTGAATTTTGGACAACAAACCAGCAGGACGGGTCCATGCACATGAGGTGGTGCCACAGGGATGAGGAAACAAGATTATTTAAAATGAGCACTCTTCCTCTAAAAGATATTTTTGGCATTAGCCACTTCCACTTATTTAGTCTCCCCTTGATTTTCTCTATGACCCCATCCCATTTTTTTTTTGCTCAAACAGTTGATTTCCAATAAAAACACCAAGATACTTGAATCCTCCTTTTTTCCAATTCAGCCCACCAGGCAGCGTAAGCTGATTTTCTAGTTTTTCCCCCACCATCAGAGCCTTGCATTTTCCCCAGTTTATTTTTGAAGAAGAAAGTTGGCCAAAAAGATTAACACTCTTAGCCAAAACGTCAATGCTACTCTGCTTGTTTAGCAGAATGACTACATCATCTGCATAGGCCGACAGCCTAAACGTGGCTTCACAGCCAGGAAACGTGACTTCTGATAGGTCCCTTCTCAAACGGTGAAGCAAAGGCTCTATGGCGAGGGAGTACAGCATCCCTGAGAGACGGCAGCCCTGCCGAACCCCCCTCTGGACTTTTAAAGGGGCAGACAGGCCCCCATTTACCTTCAGTACACTCTCAGTGTTACTGTACAAGACCGTATCCTGGCTATGAAGCCTGGGCTGAACCCAAAAGCAGCTAAACCTGTCCATAAATGCTGGTGTTCAACCCGGTCAAAAGCCTTTTCCTGGTCTATTGAAATCAAATCACTTTCCACAGCTAATGAACCAGAGACCTCCAAAACATCCCGAATTAAAGTGATGTTGTCACTAATCAGCCTGCCAGGCACACAGTGTCATGGCTCCCTCTGGGCCATTATCTGCTACAGCTGCACGCACACCTGCTCCCAATCTCCCACGGGCTTTATAGCCTGATCTGCCTGAGATCTGGCACGGAGCCGTCTGTCGTCCTGCCAACAGAATTACGTCTCTCGTCAACAGCCAACTTCCTGGCCTCTTCATCCCTGACCTGAATCGTCTCTTCGCTTCAAGTAAGCCTGATTTTCACTCACCCTTTAGTCATTTTCCCCTGTGCACAGGTGGATTCCCCCGGTGGCGGAATCTCCTCCTCTCAGCGGCGGCACGAGCCTCCATTGCTCCAACAGGGCTACCTGCCCTTCCCCGGTGTGGGCCGAGAATGCTGTCTCCCTGGCTGCAGCCCCTGAGCCAACCTGAGCATCCAACTCCCATCTGCAAAGTAAGTCCCAGTCATTACCATGCTCCTTTATTGGTGGACAGTGCTAACATCTGTGTTCTGTGTTATTATAGGGTTGCCAGGCTGAACGGCGTTCTGCTCTCTCCCGGTCACAAAGTCATCACTATCCTTTGTCACCTCATACTCTGCACATACAACACATACACGCACTCACACACTCACTTGGAACAAATAAAGATTACTGTATTCACTCGAGCCTGTGTGTGTGTTCCCTGGGTCTGATAAATATGTCACACAGTAAGTCTGGTCTACATGAATGAGCTCGCTCATCACCTTTTTCAGTCTTCGGGCCAGAGCTTTTGAAAGAATTTCGCAGTCTGTGCAGAGCAGAGAGACTGGCCTCCAGTTCTTCAGGCTCTGTAGGTCTCCTTTTTTGGGCAACAGCGTGATGATGGCCCTCCTGCAGGTCGTGGGTAGGGTCCCCCTTTTCAAACTATCTTGGAGAACCTCCAGCAGGTCTGCACCAAGCAGGGGCCAGAATTCCTTAAAAGAGTCCACAGAGGGACCATCTATGCCTGGTGACTTTCCATTCTGGAGGCTCATTAGCACTGCATGCAGCTCAGACAGAGACAGTGGAGCATCCAAGCCGGCAACAAGGTCCTCTGAGAGCACTGGAAGACCACCAAGGAAACTCTGGCCCAGTGGCGTGTCTTCCCTCCACTCTGCTTTATACAGTTCGCTGTAGAAACTAGCAGCATATTTCCTGATCTCTGCTGCTGTGTAGATTGTTGTCCCATCATCATCATCCAGCAAGGAGTGAATAAGCTTTCTCTGGCCATTTTTCCTGTCCAGTCCAAAAAAGTACTGGGAGAGCGAGTCCATCAGAGCTACATCCATGTAGCGTGAGCGGACCAGAGCACCTTGTGCGGTGACCCCTAGCAAGCTAGCCAAGGCTGACCTTTTTGATTTAAGAGCCTCTAAGTGCTCTTGTTTTCTTGTAGAACTGAGCAACTCCTCTAGCTCTACCACCTCAGGCTCCAGAGCTTTCAAGGATTGGGTCAAGCTACGAGTGATATTTCGAGTGTACTGTTGACAGAGTTGTTTTATTTGTGCCTTACCAAAATCCCACCACATTTGGAGAGATTTTAAAGAGGTTTTTTGTTCCCTGTGTGACTTCCATACACCATGAAAAATTCCTTTAAAAGATACATCCTTTAAAAGTGTATTATTAAAATGCCAAAAAGCACTCTTACATTTTACATTTTCAATAAAAACAGAACAAAACAGCAGGCAGTGATCAGTGAAACCAACAGGACAGACACAACTATTTTTAAAAATACTCAAAAATACTCATTTGATGTTTAAAACCATAAAAACTCTCTAACCTGGCCATAGATACAAGGTTATCTTTAACATGGCTCCAGGTGTACTGCCTCTGGTTCCCATGATGTGATCTCCACACATCGGCCATTTCGTGTGTCTTCAGCAGTTCCCTCAGCCTATTGGTAGAAGCAGGGTGAGGCTCCCGATGGTTCCTGTCTAGTCTGTGGTTTAATGTACAATTAAAATCACCCCCCAGAAATAAAAAACTATTTGAATTGCAGGACCTAACCGTATCCGATAACACATCGAAGAACCTGATCCTCTCTGCTCTCTGTGTTGGCACATACACGTTTATAAAAAACCAAGTTCACATTTCAAACTGTACCTTTAATAAGAGTAAGTGGCCTCTCACCACCTCTTCTACCTCATGAGAGACAGGCACACAACCCCTAGAGAAAAGTACAGCAACCCCCCCCCCCCACTGCTATTTCATCCATCCATCTTCTTCCGCTTAATCCTTTTCAGGTCGCGGGGGGGGGTTGGAGCCTATCCCAGCATCTTTGGGCGAGAGGCAGGGTACACCTTGGACAGATCGCCAGTCCATCGCAGGGCCAACACAGAGAGACAGACAACCATTCACTCTCACAGTCATACCTAAGGACAATTTAGAATCCCCAGTTTGATGCCAATTAACTTTTGTGGCTAAAAAAAATGCAGCCATCCCACTCTCTTCTCCACTGGCTCTCAATGTCTACAGTGCTGTGAGTCTCCTCTAGCATCAGCACATCAAGCTTCTTCTAAATTAAAAAGCATGTATAAAGAGGCCCTTTTTACATCATCTCTGGCCCCATTAATACTGAGTGCCAATTCTAAGGTGAGGCATTAAAAAGGATAAAAATAAGGTACAGTAAAAAAAAAAAACACACACGTAGCAGAAAAAGGAAAAGACAAACTGAGAGTCAACATGACTGTTAGTGATTTGTGATTTCAGTTTAAGAACAAGTTTCTTTAAACGATATATTTCCTGATCAATGAAACTCTCATTCCCATCATTCAGTTTCATAAACTTGCGAGCTGATGCCACAAATAATTCCAGGTCTGGAAAGTAATTTTCTGCTTTCACAGCCCTACTCCCCTTAGTCACTTGAAGAAACTTCCTGATCTTTGTAAAAGAATAGGAGTTTTGCTCCTCCTGCGTCTGCATCAACTCAGACTCAGCTTCACTGTTATCAGAAGCACTCTCATCCAGCACTTCCAAACTCCCCACCCTACTAGATTTAGCAGAACTCTGCAAGTTTTCAGCACTTTTTCTTTTTTGCGCAGCTTTAAAAGGATCCTCCTCAACAAAATTATATTCCTGCATTTCTTCATCAACTGCAGTGTTTGTCATGCAGTGTTTACTCCGAGTGTTCGTCGCAGCCCCGGTCTGCTCCTCCTCCGCCTGCAAAGTCTGTTCATTCACGTTTTTTAATTTAACAACACTCTTTTTTGCCCTTCACCTTTTTACTCTGGGTGACAGGCTCGTCACAATGATCAGAGCTGCCGCCCGATAGAATCAGAATTAGAAAAGCTTTATTGCCAAGCATGTAAAAAACACACGAGGAATTTGACTTGACATTGGCACGCTATGTAAGCAGATCACAATGACACGGTGATATGATAGAAACTCCCCACCATCACTGTTTGAAGGAGCAACCACCGTGCCTGCCGCGGCCTTCCTCGCCGCAGCCGCCCCGGTGGAAGCAGACACCGCAGCGGCACCCGCAGCATCACATGAAGCGCTAGCTACCCTCTGGACCACCAGAAACACCAGCGTCACCTTCAGGACATGATCTGATAAGATGACCTTCTGCACCACATGCGAAACACTTCATAGTTTCAGATGTTGCAAAGACTAAATAACTAAAGCCGTCAATCCTGAAGTTAAAAGACACGTTCAGTTCTGCTGAGCTGCCTTTTAACACCATAAAGCACAGCCTCCTGTGACACATGACATGCTTCAGCAGGGGGGATTTACTACCCAGAGAGACTATTCTGATGGGGGAAACAACTTGGCTAAAACGGGACAACCCTCTTATCAGCTGATCATGTTTAATGAAAGGAGGAGCGTTAGAGATGGTGATCCTCCTAGAAGTGTTCACCAGCGGTTAAACAGAAGTAAAAGTGTCATTTATGACAACTCCCTGTTCCACCATCTGATCAGCTTTTTCAGTTGAATCCAAAAAAATGACAAGTGCACTGTTCATCCTTGATGCTGATTTTATACAATCATGCCCAACCACCTGTCCCACTGCGAGGCTGGCCTCCTCCACAGAACAGGAAACTGTCGGGAGGATTCTCATGCCATGCCTCCGGGTCAATCGCTCGAACTCCACGCCACCGTCAACTACCGGCATGATGCCGGCCGTGAAAAAAATGGCAGCAGAAGCTACCGTTCCCCGACACACTCACTCCAAAACGCACACCCCAGCACACACACGTTCAAACCGCTATATAATAAACACACACACCTCAACACACAAGATAGAGAAAAGTTAGAAAAACAAAGTTTAAAGTACTCACTCGACACCACTCCACACACCTGCTCCCACAAACGCCCACGCATGCACGAGAGAGAGAGAGAGAGAGAAATTGATTGACATCATGTTGCCACATTCTGAAAATGCATCTGTCAGTAAAATGGCATGATTGCTCTGTCTTTCTCACACTTCTTTGTCTGCTTGCTTCACACGCTACACTGCAGAGTTTAGTTTGGCAGCACGGTGGTGCAGTGGTTAGCACTGTTGCCTTACAGATAGAAGGTTCCTGGTTCGAATCCCCAGGCTGGCAGGGGTTGGAACCTTTCTGTGTGGAGTTTGCATGTTCTCCCTGTGCTGCGTGGGTTTACTCCGGGGGCTCCGGTTTCCTCCCACAATCCAAAGACATGCATGTTAGGTTAATTGGTTGTTCTAAATTGTCCCTAGATATCTGTTTCCTATAGGCCCTTAGAATAGAGGGTTAATATTAGTGAAAGCGCTTTGAGTGGTCTTTGTGACTAGAAAAGCGCTATATAAGTGCAGGTTAGTTAGTTTACACCCTATAATTCATTTGCTGAAATCAGTTAGAATCAGTTCTGCACGCAGCAGAGCTGCCACATTTGCAGAAATGTATTACAGATAAAAAAGGTATATATGATAAGGCAACAGCTGCATAACTGTACAGGGCTTCAAGGCCATCAAGCAGTCTACTCAGGAGAGGAGAAAAGAGGGGAGGCAGTGAGAGCATGAAACCCTTTAGCTGGTCACTGTGACATAAAACTTTATCTTGGAACACAAAATACAATAGACATATCAAACAGCTTGTTAATATAGCATATTAAAACAGTTCACATATGGATAAAAGTTAGTTATATGTTGTAACACACCCACACACACACACACTTATAAAATATGTGATTTTAACAGATAAATGCATAATTAGTGAATTTCTATTACAAGGTAATATTAGATGATAAAAGTAGTTGGAAATCACACATCAGATAAATACAAAACAAAGTTGAAAAAATATGGCAATTATAAATAAAATTAAGACAAATAGTAGTAGATTAGTTTATTTGACAGGGACAGTGCAATAAACATAGACAATTAATCAAAGACAATCAATCTGATGTGTTGCACATAGAGTGTATAGCTCAGGGGTGTCCAACCAGGTGCCATGGAGAGCCAAGACCCTGCAGGTTTTCTCTTCTACCCAGTCTCTTCAGCAGGTGTTTTCACTTATCAGCAATCAGTGGGAAGAAGTTCACAGAAATCTGCTGTTGAAGACACTGGTTGGAGGTAAAACCTGCAGGGTCTTGGCTCTCCATGGCACATGGTTGGACACCCCTGGTATAGCTATTAGCTAATTTGCAACTCTTGTCCCTGGATGGGCTTTAGAAAAAAGAATCAAGATAAAAAATATACACAATAACCACATACATCAATGCAGAAAAATTATAAATACACAATTATAAATATTATAAATATTATAAATACACAAATATAACAGCCTGACTCACATTTAACATAAATATTATAAATATTATAAATACACAAATATAACAGCCTGACTCACATTTAACACATATAACATAACTCACATTTGCCTATTTCAGGCCTTCCTCCCTCCGTCACTCACTATAAACAAACACATTTATTCCTTCCCTTCATTCACTCTCACTTTGCAGACAAATAATTCATACATGAGTACATTCTTGTTTATTTTTCAGCCAGTTTTTAACATTTTTAGTGAATGTTTTAAAGTCCGTTATTATTTTAATTTCATTTGGCATTGTGTTCCAGATGTGACTGCCCTTTATAGAGAAAGCTGTTTGTCCAAATGTGGTTCTGCGGTGGAATATTTTACAGTTATTGTTAACAGAACTCCTGGTGGCTCTGCTGCTGTCCTGTCTTTGGACGAAACCAGCAAGTGGCTCGGGTGCTGATTTATGGAAACATTTGAACGTTAATTTCAGAAGACAGAGGTCAATGAAGCTCTCAAAACTCAATAGGTTGTATTTTTTTAAAACATTACAGTGATGCCACCTAATGGGCTTTTTGTCCAAGATTTTTAGGGTTTGATTATATAATGAACCTATATGTCTTATTGTGGAAGGGGCTGCTTGAGCCCAGACTGTCAAACAGTATGATATATGAGAAAAAAACAGAATGCATATACAGTGCAGCTGCTTCGTAAGGTATGTAATATCTAATTAATTTAAAGCAGTTCAGATTTTTTTTTACTGTTTTTGAAATTTTCTTTATATGAAGATTAAATTTGAGTTGAGGATCTAGTACAATGCCAAGGTATTTGAATTCTGTAGCTTGACATAACGCACGGCTCAGGAGACGCACACACACAGGCTTAGAGTAGTTCAAAGAGTTTATTAACAGCAGGAGTGAATGAGTGCGTGTCTGCGGGATGTAAATGTGTTGGTGATGGTGTCTGCTCCAGGCACAGAGGCAGGTGACCGTACAGCCGAGCAACCCTATGGAGAGAGCACAGGGAGAGGGTGACGGGCATACACCAACACAGGAGGGATTTATGGCGAGAGAAGGACTTACTTGGTGGGTCAGGACAGCTGGCACAACAAGGGGGCGAAGCCCGGAAGACAGCCTCCTGGAGAGCTCTGTACAGCAGCGAGGATTGGGCGATGGAGTGGAGATGTCCGCCGCTGGGGAATCCACCTGTGCACAGGGGAGAAGACTGAAGAAAAGAGGTAAGCGATCTTCTTACCAAAATGGTGACGCTGAAGGGAAGTATGCTCACAACGGTGAGGGACGAAGTCTGACGGCTTCAGGCCGAGCCTCCGGGCGAGACGGCCTTTATCCCTCGCCGCTGATGATTGTCAGGTGCGTGAGCAGGTGGCGCCGCTGATGAATGGCGCGGCGTGACAGTACTCCCCCCTCTAGCAGCGCCTCCTGGCGATGGCTTATCCGGGTGCGCTCGGTGGAAGTCCGCGATGAGCGATGGGTCCAACACAAACGACGGGGGCACCCATTGTCGATGCTCGGGCCCATAGCCCTCCCAGTCCACCAGGTATTGCAACCCACGACCTCGGCGCCGGGAGTCCAGGATGGAGGAGACGGACCAGGCCGGATGGCCACCAATCATCCGGGGCGCGGGTTGCGCTGCAGGAGGAGGGCAAAGGGGGTCAGTGACTGCCAGTTTCACCTTCGACACATGGAAAGTGGAATGGATGCGGAGGGAGGGGGGAATAGCCACGCGC
The DNA here is from genome assembly GCA_020510985.1 of Pholidichthys leucotaenia. Lineage (NCBI taxonomy): Eukaryota > Metazoa > Chordata > Actinopteri > Cichliformes > Pholidichthyidae > Pholidichthys > Pholidichthys leucotaenia. The sequence goes on along the minus strand of CM035842.1, from coordinate 369,319,979 downwards.
ACAGCCACCGGGTTGATGATCCGGGTGATGGGAAAGGGACCCATGAATCGCTGTGCCAGCTTCCTCCTCTCGCCTTTTAATGTGACGTCCTGGGTAGACACATACACGAGTTGCCCAACTCTGTACGCCGGGGCAGGTCTTCTGTGCCGGTCCGCCACGGTCCTGTTGCGCTCCACCGTGCGTAAAAGCGCATGACGCGCGGCAGCCCAGGTGGAGCGGAACTGCCTAAGGTGCGTCCTAACAGAGGGGACAGTCACCTCGTTCTCCTGCGCTGGAAACAGCGGGGGGTCGTAACCCAGGGACGCCTTGAAGGGGGACATCCCCGTTGCAGAAGAGCGGGCGGTGTTGTGGGCATACTCCACCCAGGCGAGATGGTTGCTCCAGGACGTCGGCTTGGATCTAGTAACACAGCGGAGCGCAGCCTCCAGCTCCTGATTGGTCCTCTCACACTGCCCGTTAGACTGGGGGTGATGGCCGGAGGAGAGGCTCACCTTGGCTCCGATGGCGTTACAAAAGGATCTCCAAACCTCGGATGAAAATTGGGGACCCCGGTCCGAGACCGCGTCCACCGGAATCCCGTGCAGCCTGACCACGTGTTGGACGAGGAGGCCCGCCGTCTCCAGGGCAGTAGGGAGACCTCGCAGGGGAATGAAGTGCGCAGCCTTGGAGAAACGGTCCACAATGGTCAGGACGGTGTCAAAGGAGTTGGAAACGGGGAGTCCGGTGACGAAGTCCAGTGCGATGTGCGACCAGGGCCTGCCGGGGACGGGCAGAGGCTGGAGCAGACCCGCTGGGGGGGCATTTCCCGACTTGCTGGTGGCACAGATTGGGCAAGCCCGGGCGTAGCGGGCTGCATCCCTCCGCAGGCCTGGCCACCAAAAGGACCGTTGGAGGAGGCTGATCATCCGAGAGGTGCCGGGATGACAGGTGAGCCGGGAGGTGTGGAGCCAGTGGATGACCTCTCCTCGGACCGCAGATGGGACGAACAGTCTTCCCTCCGGTCCGCCGCCAGGATCAGGTTCCACCTCCTGCGCCTTCCGGATCTTGTCTTCAATGTCCCAAGAGATGGCACCGAGGACGCACGACCTGGGCAGGATAGTGTGGGGCGTCTCCTCAGCCTCCACGGGGGTGAACTGCCTAGAGAGGGCGTCAGGCAGGCCGTTTTTGGAGCCCGGCCTGAAGGTGATCGAGAAGCGGAACCTGGCGAAGAACAAAGACCAGCGCGCCTGGCGGGCATTCAGGCGCTTGGCAGATCGTAAATACTCTAAGTTCTTGTGGTCCGTCAGGACCACAAACGGCAGGTCCGCCCCCTCTAGCCAGTGGCGCCACTCCTGTAAGGCGAGTTTAATGGCCAGGAGCTCTCTGTCCCCCACATCGTAGTTCCTCTCCGCCGGGGACAGGCGCCGGGAGAAGAAGGCGCACGGCCGTTTGGCGCCATCGTCAGGTGACCGCTGGGATAACACTGCTCCCACTCCTGTGTCCGATGCGTCCACCTCCACAATGCACTGCAGCGCGGGGTCGACCTGGCGAAGGACCCGGGAGGAGGAGAACTCCGCCTTCAGCGCCCTAAAGGCAGCAGCGACCTCTTCAGTCCACCGGAACGGGACCTTCGGGGACGTGAGGCGGGTCAGCGGTCCGACGATCGAGCTGAAATTTGGGACAAAGCGGCGGTAAAAATTGGCGAAGCCAACAAACTGTTGCACCTGCTTCCGGGATGCGGGAGTAGGCCACTCCACCACCGCCTTCACCTTCTCTGGGTCTGGGAGCACCTGATCTTGAGCGATGATGAATCCCAGGAAGGATGTGGTCCTAGCGTAGAATTCGCATTTCTCAGCCTTCATGTACAGACGATTCTCCAGCAGTCTTTGGAGGACCCGCCTCACATGGACCTGGTGCTCGTCCCTGGACCTGGAGAAGATAAGGATGTCATCCAGGTAGACGAACACAAAAAGGCCGATGAAATCCCGGAGGACGTCATTAATGAGGCGCTGAAAGACGGCAGGAGCGTTGGTCAGCCCGAACGGCATGACGAGATACTCAAAGTGGCCGTTCGGGGTACGGAAGGCTGTCTTCCATTCATCTCCCTCCCGGATCCGGACGAGGTGGTAAGCGCTGCGTAAATCCAGCTTGGTAAACCAGGTCGCCCCCTGGAGGGAGTGAAAGGCAGTGTCCATGAGGGGCAGGGTGTAACGGTCCCTCTCAGTGATGTCATTCAGCGCTCGGTAGTCTATGCAGGGGCGGAGGGATCCGTCCTTTTTCCCGACAAAGAAAAACCCTGCCCCCACGGGTGACGACGATGGGCGAATAATCCCAGCGCTCAGAGATTCCTTCAGGTATGTATTCATGGTCTCCTTCTCCGGCGCCGACAGGCTGTAGAGCCGACCAGATGGCAGGGGAGCCCCCTGGCAGAGGTTGATGGCACAGTCATATGGTCGATGCGGGGGAAGAGACATAGCTTTCGATTTGCTAAATACCATACCCAGGTCGTGAAATTCTGGAGGCACCAGTGACAGGTCCGGAGGTGCTGTATCCGCCACAGGGGGAGCCGCGGATGGGGAGCAGGCAGCGGACTGAAGGCAGGTGCCCATACAGAAGGTACTCCATGCCGATACCCCACCGGACCTCCAGTCCAGGACAGGGTTGTGGAGGCGTAGCCAGGGATACCCCAGGATGACGGGCGACACAGAGTTGGGCAGGACGTAAAATACCATCTCCTCCCGGTGGTTCCCTGAGATGATGACTGGGACAGGCATGGTTTGGTGAGAAACTCTCCCAAGGAAGGCACGGGAGAGATGGACCAGGGAGATGGGGTGTTTTAATGCCTGACAGCAGATGCCCAATCGGGTTGCCAGGCCTTGTGAAATGAAGCTGCCCTCTGCGCCCGAATCCACCAGTGCGTGGGTGAGGTGCCCAGTGGGATTGTGGCAAAAACGGATGGGCAGCTTTAATTGAGTGAGAGAGTCTAACCGGTTGGGATCCGCGAGGCTCCCTACAGCGATTCGCGGACCCCGCCGACTGGCTTTCCGCGGGCAACGCTCCACAGTGTGTTGGTCACCTCCGCAATACATGCAGAGGCCCAACTCACGGCGGCGTTGTTTCTCCGCAGGGGAAAGCTTGGTCCAGCCCGTCACCATCGGCTCCGACTCCTCGGGGCACAATGCTGGCGGCGCCGCCAGGGGGCGAGCTTGGAACAGGTGCGGCGAGACTCCACGAGGGCGAGAAGAAGAAGACTTCCACCCCGAGGAGCGCTCGCGCAGCCTGTTATCCAAACTTATCGCTAAGGATGTCAGCTCCGCTAGCGTCCCAGGGATATCCCGTCCAGCCAGTTCATCCCTCAGATCACTATTGAGGCTGCGGAGGAACAGGCCACAGAGGGAGCGTTCCTCCCAGCCCAATTCCTCCGCCGCTACCCGGAAGTCGACCGAGTAGTCCGCTGCCGACCGGCCTCCCTGCTGGAGAGCGAGGAGCCGATCGACCTGGACCGTCTCGGTTTGAGAATGGTCAAAGACCTCCAGAAAGCGCCTCACGAACTGGTCATAGGTGAGGGTGGCATAACTGGGCCTCGCCATTACGGCGTAGGTCCAAGTTAACGCACGCCCCTCCAGAAGATTCCCTATGTAACCAATCCGACTGTGATCCGAGGGAAAATCTCTGGGCACACGGTGGAACACGGACTCACACTGCATAATGAACCCCCGCGCTCCGCCGAGCTTACCGCTAAAGCGGGCGGGGGTCGGAATCGGTGTGAGCCGAACCGGTGCCACCGGAGCCGGCTGGACGGCCGCTGGAACAGCAGGAGTCGCGCCACCCTGACGAGCCGGGGGGAACGGCTGTTGAGGATCCAAGCGGCCCAACCGGTTAGTTAAATTCAATAATTGATTAAAGATCACCTGTTGTTGATAAGCTATTTGATCCACTCTAGCCTCGAGAGTGGAAAACCGGTGTGCGAGCCCGCCGTCCGCCGAGCCGCTCTGCTGAAGCCGTACTGACATAACGCACGGCTCAGGAGACGCACACACACAGGCTTAGAGTAGTTCAAAGAGTTTATTAACAGCAGGAGTGAATGAGTGCGTGTCTGCGGGATGTAAATGTGTTGGTGATGGTGTCTGCTCCAGGCACAGAGGCAGGTGACCGTACAGCCGAGCAACCCTATGGAGAGAGCACAGGGAGAGGGTGACGGGCATACACCAACACAGGAGGGATTTATGGCGAGAGAAGGACTTACTTGGTGGGTCAGGACAGCTGGCACAACAAGGGGGCGAAGCCCGGAAGACAGCCACCTGGAGAGCTCTGTACAGCAGCGAGGATTGGGCGATGGAGTGGAGATGTCCGCCGCTGGGGAATCCACCTGTGCACAGGGGAGAAGACTGAAGAAAAGAGGTAAGCGATCTTCTTACCAAAATGGTGACGCTGAAGGGAAGTATGCTCACAACGGTGAGGGACGAAGTCTGACGGCTTCAGGCCGAGCCTCCGGGCGAGACGGCCTTTATCCCTCGCCGCTGATGATTGTCAGATGCGTGAGCAGGTGGCGCCGCTGATGAATGGCGCGGCGTGACATAGCTAAACTGATGTCATGATCATGTATATTAACTTTAAAATGTTGCAGGTTACATTTTTTGATTGAAAAGCACATTGAGACTGTTTTCTGAAGGTTCAGCAATAGATGGTTCTTGAGGAGCCACTCTTGGACATCAACCATACTTGTAGACAGTACATCTGCAGCCTGTGCTGGAGTCTTGGCAGCTGTGTAAATAACTGCATCATCTGCATAAAGTTGGCATGTTGCAGCTGAGCAGTGTAGTGGCAAGTCATTAATAAAAATGCTGAAAAGTAAAGGACCAAGAATGGACCCTTGTGGGATACCCATGCGGTTGTTTAAAAATGAGGATTTATCCTGGTGAACTTTTACACACTGTTCTCTATTCTGGAGATAAGATGCAAACCATTCTAATGTATTTGGGGAGAAGTTAAAAGATACCATTTTGGATAAAAGCAAACTGTGGTTTACAGTATCGAAAGCCTTTTTGAGATCTAGAAAAACAGCTCCTACCACATTACCCCTGTCCAAGGACTGTTTGACGTTTTCAATAAGGCAACAATTTGCTGTTTCTGTTGAGTATCCTGGTCTAAAACCAAATTGATGTGGATGAAGAAGTTGACTGTCTTGTAAGTAGTCTATCAGCTGTGTAGCTACAATTTTTTCAAGAACCTTAGATAGGACTGGTAAAATAGAGATTGGGCGGTAATTGCATATATCGTCTTTACTGCCTGATTTATGAACTGGTATGACGACAGCTTTTTTCCAGCCAGATGGAAATGTACTAGACCTAATGGAGAGATTAATGAGATGAGTCAGTGGTTTGATTAATATTTTGCTGTGCATTTTGAGAAAGGAGGTGCTCATATTGTAGATATCATTAGTTTTTGAGTTTGACAGTGTTTTAACAATACCAGCAATTAACTTCTCATTTACCTCATCGATGTGAAAAGTATCTGTTGGAAGTATGGAATTTGTGTTGTTGAGCACATTTGGCAGCACAAAAATTTTTGTTAAGTCTTCCACAGAGCCCACAAAGTGTGAATTAAATTCATTTGCCAAAGTAGCCTTGTCACTGACGGTCTTGCCATTGATTCTAAGTTCCTTTACCCCCTTCTGATCGTTTTTTTTATTAGTTAGGTTATTTAAATGCCTCCATAGGGAACTGTTGTTACCCTTTGCATGATCTATCAGTTTATTGTAATAAGATATTTTTGATTTTCGCAGCTCATGTACCACTTTATTTCTTAAACTTTTGTACACAAGGTGATCATTTTGTAGTTTGGAGGTTAGTGATGTTTTCAGTGCATAGTCTCCCCTCTTCATAAGTTTTCTTATTTCATTATTTAACCATGGTAGGCTAATCTTCTGTTGTCTACTTTTAATTTGCTTTGAAAATTTTTCTATAGACTTTGTGATTGTTGCAGTTATAAAATTACAACAATCATCTACTTCACATGTTGACATGAGCTGCTCCCAATTTTGATTCTCTAAGTAATGTTCAAACTCCTCATTTTTTGATTTGGGGATAATAAAATTTGATTTGTCAATATCGACTCCCCCAAAATACTGTAGTCGCTTTTTAGTAAGTTTCCTGACAGCAAGAACCATGTTATGATCTGAGAGACCAGTTACAAGATTATAGGTTCTGGTTATTCGTTCTGGTTTATTAGTAAATACCATGTCAATAAGTGTTCTGGATTGTTTGGTTATCCTGGTGGGTCCTTTGATGATTTGCTGGTAATTAAATTTAGTCATGAGGCTTTTCAGTTTTTGTTTGTCTTTTTTATCAGACCAGTTGATATTAAAGTCACCATGAATTATTGTTTCTCTGTTCTTCTCAAGTTGTTTAACCAGATCACTTAATTCATTATAAAAGGAAGAGTTGTGTGACGGTGGGTTGTACACTACTGCAATGTTGAAATTCATTACCGGAGAGAGACATACATTAACAGCTAAACATTCAAGTGAAGTATTCAAATCAACCAGTTGACATTTATATTCTCTTTGATGTAAATTAAAACACCTCCTCCCCTCCCTACCTGCCTGTCTTTTCTAAAACACTGGTAGCCCACAATATCGATCATATTAGTGTCTATGTTACTGTGTAGCCAGCTTTCTGAGAGACAAAGGTAGTCCAGATTTGAGTCCAACAGCAACACCGAAATCTCATCTCTTTTGGGGATTATGCTCCGTATGTTTAAATGACCGCCGAGGATCCCCTTTGGTTTAGCCTTGGTGTCCCAAAGAACTCGTGCATGATTAACAGTTTGGAAAAATAAATGTTGTTTTTGCTTTTGTACAGCTCGGTTTTGTGCTAACCCAGTGGTCTGCTGTTTAATAGTGGCAGGTCCAGGGTTAAGGTGAATATCTCCTGCCAGAAGTAGCAGAACTAACAGAACTTTAACTGTATATCCTCTGCCATATTGTGATTTTTGCTTAACAGCCATGTTTGCCTTAATTTGGAAGTTTTTGCTCAGGGCTTTTAAAGACCACATAGAGTGTAGGGTGAGATGTCCAAGCCCAAATCCATACAGATAAAACTTTTTAACTTCACCTTTGGTTGAGTTTGTCGGAAAATCCTTCTTGTTGCAGGTCCAGACACACAAAGACAAAACGAAGAGGAAGTAGAGAAGTAGAGAAGGCTTATTAGTGGTGCCCATCAGCCCACTTTTTAATCCGGTGGCAGCCATCTTCAGTCTTTCTTGGAAAGAAGGAAAAAGAAAATCTGTGGATAGTAAAATAAATTCTGCTTATATCGCCAGAATCTGATCCGATCGTCCTCGAATCCAGCTGGGCCTCAACTAGCCAACTAGCCCCTTCCGTTGCTGGTCTCGTTGCTCATAGTCGCCGTAACTGGTCTCCCGTCCCGCTCCTCCAACCGAGTCTCGTCACACACCGCCGCTGCCACCGAGCTCCGCTGAGGTCACGGTAAATCCTCCGCTAGGCACCGCCACCTACCGTCGTCTGCCTGGGTGAAATCTCTGCTGAGCCCCGTCAACAAATAGCCGCTTGCCTGGTAGTATCTCCGCTGGGCCTCGCAGCTGGGCTTCGATTCAGGCTGGTGTAAGGTGGAATGACTGGCGCCAGCATTAAGCTAACTAGCGTTAGCTTAGCAATCGCTTCGGGTAGTCTCGTCGCACACCGCCACTGCAGTCACGGTAAGTCCTCCGCTGGGCACCGCCGCCTACCGCCGTCTGCCTGGGTGAAATCTCTGCTGAGCCCCGTCAACAAATAGCCGCCTGCCTGGTAGTATCTCCGCTGGGCCTCGCAGCTGGGCTTTGATTCAAGCTGGTGTTAGGTGGAATGGCTGGCGCCAGCATTAAGCTAACTAGCGTTAGCTTAGCAATCGCTTCAGGTAGGGCACATCAGTGAATCACAAGGAAGCGCTGGAATCGCTGGTCAGTTTACTCACAGTGGCCGGATAAAAGCGATCAAAGGGGTAATCCACCGGAGGTATATCCGATCGCTGTAGGTTAGTTATTTAGAGACTGGCGCCAGCATTAAGCTAACTAGTGTTAGCTTAGCAATCGCTTCAGGTAGCATTAAGCTAACTAGTGTTAGCTTAGCAATCGCTTCAGGAAGGCGCAGGAAGTCGCTGGAGAAAGGCGATTAAAGGGCAATCCAGCGGAGGTGGCAATTCAGCCCGTGCGTGTTCGCCACGAGCGCCGATCGCTGCAGGCCAGCCACTTTTAATGGCAAAATCAGTGACTTTGTCTCAGCACTGAAAAAGTGTGACCATCCCGGTCGCCATCTTGAGTAGTCTTGAGTGATATAAATCACTTTATATCTTGTATTGCTCATTGATATTTCCATACTTGACCTATTGTATAGAGTCCTGGGGTAACAATTATCAAAGTACACTTAATTCATTGCTAACATTACAAAAAGGGCTGTCCATGTTATACACAAAGTCGGGACTCTTGAACATATTAATTTGTTGTTTACACATTTAAAGTTATTGAAATTGTGGGATTTGGTTGATTATTATATAGCACAATTAATGTTTAGAAAAAAGAAAAAAAAAACTTTTTGCATAATTAATCAATCAACTTACTAAAATAGTTATAAAATCCATAAGTTGCATACTTTTAATAAAATTATTATAAAGTATAGCCTAAATTTTAGAAAAATCTTTATAAGAGCTAAAGGCTCAATAAAGCTTAATCTGGCATTGATAATCTTGTAGGTAGTTGGTTTGATCATACATTTGGCAAATGGAAAAAATAATTCAAGGAGCCCTTATAAGTATAATTATTAGTTTATTGATCTTTATTTTTGCGGATGCTGTTGTATCCCCATGATTAAAGAATAAAAATTAAAAGAATAAAAATAAAAAATAAAAGAAAGATCTATTTTAGCGGCCTTTTCTTCCAAGGACCCGCCTCCATTTCAAGGGGACCCACCTGCCCACCTATTGCCAGAACGATGACGAGGTTGTGCCATGACTGAACCTAGATGGGGATCTAGAAGACGCCGAGGAGATAGTTTAGGGTCTGCAATAGGGTCTACAATGCACATTCACATGGTGTTAGATTTTGCTCTGCTGTGCTTCTGCCCTACAGATTTCCTTTGTGATAAATGATTAATGAAAGAATAGATGCATGTATATGAATGTATTCATATATGCATATATATATACATATATATGCATATATGCATCTTCACATATATTCATATATATGCATAGATGAGGATAGTTTTGTTTTGAATATATTTTACACATACTGTATAGGATTGTTAGCTATATTAACTCATGATGTCTGCACCACACCCGATGTCCTCTGGAGAAATGGCGACCTGAGGGGGGCAGGTCTATGCAAATGCCGGAAGGAGGACATCACGCACATATAGAACTTTATAAACACTACACACAGGGGATAGAATAGGGTTATGAGATGGTTATGAGATGGGTTTAGACCAGGGGTGGGCAATCATGTGCCATGGAGGGCCATTCTACTGCAGGTTTTCTGTTCCACCCAGTCTCTTCAGCAGGTGTTTTCAATGATTAGCAATCCTTGAAGCTGGTCAGAGCACACACCTGCTGAAGAGACTGGGTGGAACAAAAAACCTGCAGTGGAATGGTCCTCACTGCCCACCCCTGGTTTAGACCTATCTCAGTGGGGGGAGATGCAAAAATGTAGGTTTAGGTTACTAGGTTATAGATGGATAGATAGTGAGGTGCCCCATTAGGTCACCTCAACTGGGGGTATTGTCGGTAAAATGACATGATTGCTCTGTCTTTCTCACACTTCTTTATCTGCTTGCTTCACACGCTACACTGCAGAGTTTAGTTTACACCCTATAATTCATTTGCTGAAATCAGTTAGAATCAGTTCTGCACGCAGCAGAGCTGCTACATATGTGGAAATGTATTACAGATACAATGAGGTAAAGCCCCTCCCTCTTGCATGAGGGAGTGGTTAAGCTTATAAAAACTATAGGGCTCACTGTTTGGGGAGCACACACTCTCTTGGGGAATTGCCTAAAGAGTGGTGTTCCAGCGCTGCTTGTATCCATATCTTACTTTCAGTAAAAAAAAAAAAAAAAGGAAAATATACTTCATCTCTCAGCCTGGTTATCTGGCCATCGTATCAAAGAACTGGGGTTTAAGGTATTTTAGACTCAACACATCTGAAGCAAAACCTCTCATGATTTTGATTGATGGTTTTGGGCAGCTCGGTGTTGCTCGGTGGAGCAGTGGTTAGCACTGTGGCAGCACAGTAATAAGGTTGTGGGTTCAATCCCACCCCCGACCATCAATGACCCTTCTGTGTGGAGTTTGCATGTTCTCCCCATGTCTGCATGGGTTTACTCAGGTTTCCTCCCACAGGCCAAAAACATGCAAGTTAGGTTAATTGGAGACTCTAAAGTGTCCCTAGGTGTGAATGGTAAAGGGATTGGCACCACACCGTGGCTGCTCATCCGTCCACGTGGATGCCCTGAATTTCCCTCTGGGATTAATAAACTATACAAAATAGATAAATAAATAAATGATATCTGTGTAAATTTAGGTAAAGAAGAATCAAGTTCACTTGACCAGCCAGCAGTGTCTCAAAGTCCGTTGGCTTATCATGGTAAATCAAATCCAGACCTTAATTCACACACATATTATTTAGATCTAAACAGAAAACTGAAATATAAAGGAATATTGTAATACCAGTGTGTCCATGAGCCAACTGTGAAAATGATTAAAAAAATGTTTATTACTTCAGGTACTTTACCGAGTGAAGACATTGATTCTGAGGCCATGTCAACAGGTCATGCTAAGAAGGATGATGTAGACGTTCAGGCTGCAAACACAAATGCTGCCCCACCTGGTCCTGATGGTATGTGGCAATGTTTGATGTGCCTTCTATGTAAATATCATTGTTAATGGTGTAATACTGACTACTACTTCACCTTGTAACATACAGCTGCAATCAAAATCATTCAACACCCACTGCAAATTAGGTTTACTGGCAAAATGTACAAAATAGAAGCTGTTTGCAATTAACAAAAGTGGTTTCTCAATATTAAACACAAAATTCCACTTTTAATGACTACTGCAGTTTCATATTTATTCAATCTTTTCATGACAAACATCTTTAGTACTTAGCAGAGCACCCTTTTGCTGTTTTGACCTGCTCCAAACGTGATGCATAGCCAGATATGAGCTTGTGGCAGTGCTGTGAGGAATCTTAGCCCATTCCCCATGGGCAGAAATTTCCAGTTCACTAATATTCTTGAGTTTGTGCTGCAACTTCCTTTTTAAAATCCCACTAGAGATTTTAAATGGGGTTTAACAGACAACAGTGATGGCCACTATAGTATCTTCCAAGACTTCTTCTGAAACCAAGTCTTGGTGGACTTTAAGGTATGCTTGGGATCATTGTCCTGTTGGAAGGTCCAATGATGCCCAAGCTTCAGCTTCCTCACAGACGGCGTGACATTTTCTCCCAGGATTTCCTGATACTTGATTGAATTCATCTTGCCCTCCACATGCTGCAGGTTTCCAGTGCCAAAAGAAGTGAAGCAGCCCCAGAGCATCATCGAGCCACCACCATGCTTGATTCAAATTCCACCAAGGTTTAGAAGTCCTGAAAGATACTAGAGTGGCCATCACAGTCACTTGACTTGAACCCACTGACAATCTCTGATGAGATTTGAAAAAGGCAGTTGCAGCACAAACTCAACAATATTAGTGAACTGGAGATCTTTGCCAATGAGGAATGGGCCAAGATTCCTCACAACACTGCCAGAAGCTGGTGTCTGGCTATCATCACATTTGCAGCAGGTCATAACAGCAAAAGGGTGCGATACTAAGCACCAAAGGTACTTGTCATGAAGGGGTTGAATAATTGTGAGACTGCAGTAGTCATTAAAAGTTGCATTTTGTATTGAATTGGAGAAACCATTTGTAATAATGTGTTGAGCTATTTAAACTTTCTTGTTTGATTTGTTTATTGCAAACAGCTGATAGTTTGTACGTTTTGCCAATAAACCTAATTTGCTGTGGGGGTTGAATAATTTTTGATTGTTAACTGTATGCTTTTGAATGAAATGTAAAAGTTGAAACCATGTCAGTGTGTCATGTCGTGTAAATGCCTTACGATGGACTGACTTTGACTGGCTACAATTTTCAGATGTTTCACAGTCCACAGCAGCAGGCCCTGCTGTCATAATGATAGACTAGTCAGCTCACGTGCAGGAACCACACCAGACAAAAACTCACTCGATGCAGAGAAGCAACGTTTGCACAGTTTATTAATTTCAAAATGTAGAACACTGTTAGGGAAAACGTCACTCGCCAGAGGAAGACGCAGCCTGTGAGGAGACTGTGAGGAGTAAATTAATATGAGGAGGGAGGAAGGGAAGTGGAGAGACAAATCTGCTACTTACGTGAGTGGAGCAGAGAGCCTGACAGATAGACCCAGCAGGAATAGACGAACCAGCAGGATGAAACTGGCTGGGAGTAGGAGAGGGAAGGAGCTGGGTGGTGTCTGACTGGGTGGTGACAGGAAGCTGAAGCAGGATGAGGATGATGGAGGAGGTGAGCACACAACAATCCCTGAAGATGCACCGCACCGATGGCAGCAACCTGTAAAGGAGAGAAGAATTTAATATAAATCCTCTGCACATAGAAATGTTAGTCACTTGGTTAAGCTGCAGGCAATATACCCAACAAGCCAGCATCGAAGCCTCTGCTTGATGGTTCTTTATACGCTGGCGAGGAAGGAGCGGCGGGTGCATCTAATCACACAGGTGCGTTGATTACCTGAGGATTTGGGGAATTCTAAGCAGGAAGGAGGGGGTATGCACTCACCTGAACATGACAGTGCCCACCCCCTTCCCAAGGGGCACCTCCTGGCGGTCAACTGGGTTTCTCAGGGTGGGGCTGGTGGAAGACCTGGACCATCCTTTTGTCATCGAAATGAGACTTTGGGATCCACAACCGATCTTCAGGTCCATAGCCCTTCCAGTGAACCAAGTATTGCAGGCCTCGGCCCCAGCGGCGAACATCCAAAATTCTCTGGACCGTGTAGGTGGTCTGGCCATTGAGGATCCAAGGAGGAGGTGGTGGCTTGGGGTGGGGGGGGGGGACTGAGAGGACTTGTGGACAGGGGTTTGATCTTTGAGACATGGAACGTCAGATGGATGCCAAGGGTCCGTGGGAGCTGTAGGCGGACCATGGCTTCGTTAATGATTCTGATGATGGGGAACGGACCCAAGAAGCGAGGTGATAGTTTTTTAGAGTCTGTTTTCAAGGGTACCTGGTCCGCTGACAGCCACACCTGCTGCCCGACTGTATACTTGGGAGCAGGGGTCCGCTTCCGGTCCGCATACAGGCGGTTGCATTCCGTTGAGCGGAGGAGGGCGGCTCGGGTGGCTCTCCAGAGTCTGCGGCAGCGGCCTGCGTGAGCCCCCACGGATGGCACAGCGATCTCCCTCTCCACCATGGGCAACAGGGAGGGAGTGTATCCCACGGAGGCCTCGAAGGGTATGAGACCCGTGGCAGTGGAGACAGCAGAGTTATGAACATACTCCACCCAGGTCAGATAAGTGCTCCAGGTTGCGGGATTTTCGGCTGCTACACATCTGAGGGCAGTCTCCAGGGATTGGTTGGTACACTCAGCCTGCCCGTTGCTCTGTGGATGATAATCAGAAGTGAGGCTGACTGAAGTACCTAACGATCTGCAGAATGATTTCCAAACCAGCGATGTGAATTATGGACCCCGGTCAGACACAATATCCAGGGGGATACCATGAAGACGAATGACATGGGTGGTGAGAAGGTTGGCAGTCTGCAATGCAGCGGATAACTTGGGGAGGGGAACCAAGTGAATCGCTTTGGAAAAGCGGTCGATGATGGTGGGGATTACTATATTACCTTGTGACGGGGGAAATCCTGTAACAAAGTCCAAGGCAATATGGGACAAAGGTTGACTGGGGATGAGAAGTGGATGAAGCAGACAAGCCGGTGGTGAGGGGTTGGTCTTGTTGTGAGCACAGATATGGCATGCCCGCAGCGTGGGCCACCAGAACACCCGTTTGACAAGGTCGATGGTCCGGGACACTCCAGGGTGGCAGGTGAAGTGGCTGAAGTGGCCCCACTTAATGACACTGGCACCCCTGCTGGTTCGGATTTCAGGATCTGGGCCTGTCGGACCCTTTGCTCAATCCCCCAGGTAAGGGCTCTGAGGATGCATGAAGGTGGCAAAATCGGCTGGGAGTGGGATGGGGGGCTGGATGGTCAGAGCAGAACTGTCTGGAGAAAGCGTCCAGTTTGATATTACGCGTGCCAGGCCTGTATGTGATGGTGAAATTAAACCTAAGAAAGAATAGGGCCCAACGGGCCTGCCTGGCATTGAGTCGGCGGGCCGACCGAAGGTACTCTAAATTTTTGTGGTCAGTCCACATGACTATAGGATGGACTGCTCCCTCCAACCAGTGCCTCCACTAATCTAAAGCCAATTTTATGGCTAGAAGCTCCTGATCCACTACGTCGTAGTTCCTCTCAGCCAGGGTGAGCCGCCAAGAGAAATACACGCATGGGTGGAGCTTCTGGTCGGAGGTTGAGCACTGTGAGAGAACAGCGACCACCTCCCGAGTCTGAAGCATCCACCTCCAGGGTGAACTGGAGCTGGGGGTCGACCTGAGCCAAGATGGGCGTATTAGAGAACAGACTTTTTAATTTGGAAAAAGCCTCTCCAAGGTCATGATAGACCTCGGGTACGAGTGTGAGGTCCGGAGGCTCCACCGGAGTGGAGGAGACGGGCAAGGATGGTGAACACTTGGCCGAACTAAGACACAATACCAAACAATAAGGCTCCAGGAGGAAATTGAGTTTTGTGCCCAAATGATAATAGGATTGTGCCTCCTGAGCCACGGATAACCCAGAACCACCGGTGAGGATGAATTTGGGAAGATAAGGAACAATAGCTCCTCCCGGTGGTTCCCAGAAAGAAGGATGGAGATCGGCGCCGTGCATTCAGAAACTGAGGCCACATTTTTGCCGGATAAGGTGGTGACGTTCAGAGGATTGGACAATTTAGTGGTGGGAATGCCCATCTCTCGCACGAGCCGGGAAGAAACAAAATTCTGCTCCGCCCCTGAATCGATCAACGCCATAACCCTCCTCTCAACCCCAGGCAATTGGACAAGGGTCAAAATAGAGAAATTACCAGGGGCATGAAGAAGAGTCCCACCCGTCAGACCCCCCACGGCTACTGACCGGCCACATCTTTTTGACTTCAGGTGGCAGTCATCCAATTTGTGTTCTAAAGAGCCACAGTAGAGACATGCACCGGCCCTCCTACACCGCTGGTACTCCTCCGGAGTCAAACGAGCCCAACCGAGCACCATTGGTTCGGAGGAAGGGTTAGCACCACTTGTGCCAGTAGCCTGGACGGGCACATACGTGAAGGGTGGGTAAGAGGAGGATTTGCTCTCCTTCACGCGCTTGCAGTACCGGTTGTCCAAACCGACTGCCTGATCAATTAAACCGTCCAGAGAGCAGGGAACAGCGTGAACCGCCAGGTCGTCACAGAGGTGGGCATTGAGGCCCTGGAGGAAGGCACTGCATAACGCAATGTCATTCCATCCAGAATCTGCCACGACGACCCAAAACTCCACTGAGAAATCGGCAACAGACCAACTTCCCTGGCAGAGAGACAGAAGGTGGCTCATAATATTGCCCTCACTCTCTGTACGGTCAAATGCTTGGGAAAACTCGGAAACAAAACGATCAAATGTATAATTGGGGCCCTCCGGAGTGTCGACAGATCGGGCCGAGCTAAGGGCTCGGTCCCACAGCAGGAGGGTCATAAAATGGATTTTTGAGATGTCGTCCGGGTACTCCCCGCCCACCTGGCCCAAATAAAGCCAAACATGGCATAGAAAATCCTTGCATTTCCTCACCTCCCTCGCGTATGGGGCAGGTTGAGGGAATGGAAGTTGTTCGGTGAATGGTGGAAGAAACAGGGGAGACAGGTGGAGTGGAAGGACCCAAGCGAGACATGTGAGTCAAATGCTCGGTGACCGTGCTCAGCTGCTGCGTAATTTTCTCCACCTGCTGCGTGAGCATGGCCACCTGTCTCTCTGTAGCGTCGAGGCGGTGGAGAGCGGAGTGTTCCACTGATGCAGCACCCACTGAGCTCACGTTATGGCTGGCTCATTCTGTCTAAATGATAGACTAGTCACCTCACATGCAGGAACCACACCAGAGGAAAACTCACTTTTTTTTTTTTTTGTTACTTATTTGTACCCGTAGGTAGACTTGGTTTGCAGTCTGGTGACAAGCCACCGGCTGCTGGTCGCTGCGTGCGCGAGCGCCCTAAACCTACATGTTTTTGGTGTGCAGGAGGAAACCGGAGAAATCCCGGAGTAAACCCGCGCAACACGGGGAGAACATGCAAACTCCACACAGCTCACTGTTGGTCGGGGGCTGGGATCGAACCCACGATCTCATGATCCCCGCGATCCCCCGGCCGAGGGTAAAACTGCGCTGCCACAGTGCTAAACCACTGCGCCACCATGCAGCCCACAACTTGACACAGAAGCAACATTTGCACAATTTATTAATTTCAAAATGTGGAGCACTGTTAGGGAAAAGTCACTCGCCAGAGGAAGACACAGCCTGTGGGGAGACATGAGAGTAAATTAATATGAGGAGAGGGGAAGGGAAGTGGAGAGACAAATCTGCTACTTACGTGAGTGGAGCAGAGAGCCCAACATATAGACCCAGCAGGAATAGACGAACTAGCAGGATGAAGCTGGCTGGGAGTAGGAGAGGGAAGGAGCTGGGTGGTGTCTGACCGGGTGGTGACAGGTAGCTGAAGCAGGATGAGGATGATGGAGTGGGTGAGTGCACAACAATCCCCGAAGACGCACCGCACCGATGGCAGCAACCTGTGAAGGAGAGAAGAATTAAATATAAATCCTCTGCACATAGAAACATTAGCACTTGCTTAAGCTGCAGGCAGTATACCCAGCGAGTATCTGTTTCATGAGTTTTCATGAGTTTGTTTTTTTTAAAGTAATTCTGTTGAACCACAATTCAAAAGCATTGTCTGATTTTCATTGATTAATTTTCATAGAATTTTTATTTATTATCACTTTTGTCAAATTCAAGTTATTTCTGTGACTATTGTGGGTTTTTCTTTCATTAACAGAGGGGTACCAACAATTTTGTCCACGGCTGTAACTAAGGAAGTGAAGCAAAGTGAAGTTTTCTCTGTAATTGCTGATGAGACCAAAGACCTGAAGAAGAAGGAACAGTTCTCACTGGTGCTTTGATACCATTACAATGGGGCAGTGCATGGAAGTTTTCTTGACTGTCAGCAAGCAACACAGTTAAATGCAGAAGGACTAAAAGACAAAATTATACACTGCTTGGAAAGACATGGACTTGAATACAAATCCAATTTTGTTGGACAAGGTTATGATGGAGCATCTGTAATGAGTGGGAAACATTCTGGAGTGGCAACCAGAAATAAAGGCTGAAGCAAAACATGCAGTTTATGTACATTGTAATGCACATTGCCTCAATTTAGTACTTGTTGATGCTGTGGAGGCAGTCCCAGAGGCTGATTGTATTTTTTTCTTTGCTGCAGATTTATGTATACGTGTCTGGGTCCTATGTTCATCAGAAGTGGCTGGATCCTCACAAAGAAATGTACGTAGGTCAGCCAAGAGAGTTGCAGAAACTTAGTGACACAAGGTGGGCTTGTAGATAATTGGCCTGCAAGAATTTAATGGACAGATTACCAGCTGTACTTCATGTTCTTCATGACATTGCTACAGAAAAAAAGATAAGATAAGATAAACTTTATTGTCCCACAAGGGGAAATTTGTCTTGGGCTTATCACCCATGCTGCAACCACACAATCCACACACACACAATGGATGTAGTACCTAAGATCCTTCATAAAAAATACAGATGAAATAAAATCCAATAAATTATACAAATACATACATAAATAAATATATAACAGCAGTCATTAAGAACAAGAGTTATGAGTGTCCCTGACCTATCGATTTGAGTTTAGAAGTTTTACTGACGTTGGGATAAATGAGTTGTTATATCTATTGAACCTGCACTTGGGGACTCTGTATCTCCTCTCTGAGGGCAGCCGTTCATATTCATTGTTTAGTACATGGCTCATGTCACTGATTATTTTTTGGGCTTGTCTACAGGCTGCCTGTTCATATGAGATCTGCATGGATACATACTCTTTAACTCCAATGATTTTCCATGCAGTATGAATTAAACGCAACACTCTGTTCTTTAGTTTCACAGAAAGGTTGCCAAACCAAGCTGTGATGCTGTATCTAATACAGCTCTCCAAAACAGCCTGGTAAAATATTTACATAACCCTTTTATCAATGCCATGAATTCTTAATCTACGCAAAAAAATGCAGCCGCCGTTGTAGTCTACTGCAGAGGTAATCAATATGTGTGCTCCAGGTTAATGAATTGTCAATACATACTCCCAAATATTTATAGGAACTAACCTGTGTTATAGTGTGGTTGTGGATGACCACAGGCCTGTGGTCACCATCTCCCCAAGGGTCAAACACCATCTCCTTTGTTTTATCAGTATTCAAAATGAGATGACTGTCATCACACCTGAGTGGTAGTAAAATAGTGGTGAAAGATCTGTAGATGCGAGGGGTTTACTGTCTCAGTTAGATTCAAGCTTTGTCAGTCTTCTTGCAACTTTCCAAAGGCTTCTTGGTGATGCAAAGCTGCTATCTGACATGCTCCAATCTCCTTCACTTTACCTAGCTATGGCTGTGGATTTAATAAACATACTTAAAGACTCATTTAAAAAGTACAGAAGTGAATCATTTGTTGACAGTCTATGGAGTGATGCTGTTAACACTGCCACAAAGTGCAGTAAATGCTGAGAAAGAGGTCTCAGAAAGTCAGTTCCAGACTTGGTGGGTCTGTCATAGCATCTGCAATAGGTCAGCACAAATGCAACAGTGGTGACAAGGATGCCTTTCGGAGAACAATCTTCTATCCTGTTGTAGACACCATCACTGGAGAATAAAGCTGGATTCATGCTGCACCTCTGCTGTCCACGTATGTGTAACTGGAAACCTCATGTGATGAAATTTATGTCATCATCTCCACTCCGCTATCGTCTACAGCGCTTGACCGCGGACAACCGCGTGCAGCCCAAATTTTGTGACCGCGGCGCCTGCCCACGACCTGAACGCATTGAAAAGTGCATGTGCAAGCCTGAACGTCCCATTGACGAGGTGGTGATATCGGCACAACATACCAAGACAAAGTAGATGAAGAAGACAACGAGGAAGCGGAAGACGAAAATAAACATACATGAATCATACATAAATATTTCAGCAGCAGCAGCAGCATCTTTGCGGAAAAGTTGTGAAAATCGGGAAGTCAAGCAGCAGAAAGCAAGCAGTGTTTCTTCACTGGTGAAAATCCTGGTGCATCAGCACATTGGCGCTACCTATCCGGCGGGAATGAAACTACAAATTATTGTGCGCATGGGTCAACTGCTTGGCCTGGATAGATGAAAAAAATGAGCATGAACAGCGTCGCGTGCATGCTGGGCTCGTCCAAAGCGCACACGGACCAAAGCAGACTGGGGGGAACTGCAGCATGAATAAGGCTTTAAATAGGCATTTCTCTAAAGACAGTTGTGATATAATGAAAGGATTACAAGCTCTGAATCCAACGTCCAAATTTTCTTCAAGATGAAGCAATGTTTTGCTTAGGAGGATTTTATGAAAGTGAGCTGGAAGATCTCAGTCATGAACTTCACCAAAATAGGATGCTTTTGCAAAGAAAACCTCAAGGTGGAATGCATAAATTGTCCAGTATTGTTGAATTTGCAGTGTTCCTTGAGCCTCATAAGGAGGTTTTTCAGGAACTTCTTCATCTGTGCAAGATAGCTATAACCCTACCAGTAAGTACTGCAGCAGAACTTGCTTAAACTGATCAAGACTCATTTGCGCACAACTATGTCAGACAACAGACTGAGCAACCTGGGTGTTCTTAGCATTGAGGCCAGAAGAGCTATATCACTTGACATAGGTTCATAAAGTTTTTGCAAGCCTTCACCAAAACAGAATTATGGCCCTTTTCCACTAGTACCTGTTTGGCCCTGTTTGGTTTGGTTCAGTACGCTTTGTAGGCTTTTCCATTAGGAACTGTAACGGTTTCGGTCCTGATTTTTTTGGACCTGCTCCAGACTGGTTCTAAGTGTGCCATACTGACCAGAAAATGTGAGGTCAAAAGACTGAAGGCCGCTGATTGGTCCGGGCGTAACGCCATGAGAGCAACGTTTTAAGGCTGAATTACAGAATCTCGAGCCGCCATTTGCAAAGATTCGTCCGTGAGTCAGCAAACGAGCATCAGTATAAACAACAACGAGAGAATGGCTTCACAGACATCAGGCCCACAGAAATCAACACCACGGTCCAGCAGAGTTTTCTGTGCCTTTCGGCTGATGACAGAATCCAGAGGGAACTAGACGGACAGACCTGAAATGAATTTACGGCCACAGGAGCATCCAACTTCTGCAGTTGAAAGCTATGATATTAGGATATAGAGGATGGTGAGTGATGCGATATGATGTGATATTATGCATCATTTATGTTATTTATCCCAACAGTGGAAAGTTCCCTTTGAACAGACAACAATGTTGTCTCTTTTGTGCAGATAACGAGCTAGCTACTTAGCCATCAATGCTAACTCCGTGCTCTCCTTGTATTTTGTGCTTGTGTTGACAATATCTGATGAAATAATTCAATTCAATTCAATTCAACTTTATTTATATAGCGCCATTTCACAACAACAGTCATCCCATAGCACTATCAACTGTAGGGGGAACCCCCACAGTTGCAGAAAGACCCCAGCAATCAGGCGATCCCCTATGAGCAAGCACTTGGCGACGGTGGAGAGGAAAAACTCCCTTTTAACAGGAAGAAACCTCCAGCAGAACCAGGCTCAGGGAGGGGCAGTCATCTGCTGTGACTGGCTGGGGGGTGAGGGGATAGAGAAGATGAAAAGAACAGACATGTAGAGAGCAAACAGCACGATGGGGACTCAATCTATGGGAGAGAACAAACAAATGTTAATGACCAGCAAAAAAAAATATTTCATTGACAGTGAGGAAAGGAGTGAGGCCCAGTGCATTACTGGAGGTCCCCCAGCTGACTAAACCTATTAGCAGCATAACTAAGGGAGGGTTCAGAAACACATGATCCCTCCCTAATTGTAGGCTATATCAAAAAGATAGGTTTTAGCCCTATTCTTAAAAACAGAGATCGAGTCTGACTCCCGAATCCAAATTGGCAGCTGGTTCCACAGGAGAGGAGCTTGATAACTGAAGGCTCTGCCTCCCATTGTACTTTTGGAGATTCTAGGTATTACAAGTAATCCTGCATTTTAGGAGCGTAGTGCTCTGTTAGGATAATACGGTAGTATCAGATCTTTTAAATAAAAAGGAATAAAGAAATAAGTTAGTTGTAATCCTGGTTACAAATGTGTTTTTTTACATGTTGCACTTTCGTGCTGTGCATGTACTTAACCCCTTGCACTCCGGGCAATTTTCCTAAAAATGCCAAAAAATAGCGTGCCCAAAGTAAATCGAAAGCTGTTATTCAACCCTTTGCAGCATCTTCATGGGGTTGGTCTCATTTAAAAGAAAACACTTTGAATTTTTTGGCAAAAAAAAACATAATCTCTCTACGTGCTCCGGCCACTGAGTTACAGTCATCTAAACATACTGAACTTGAAGAAAATAAATTTGGACACAGTGTTTTTTTTGGATACAAATGCTTACAAATAACACACAGCTGTCCGATCCGGCTGGAAAATGCAACAGAAATGTAGAAACAAGTGTTATCAAGCTGAGATCCAAATTTGGTAACAATACCACAAAAAATGAATATTTTACACAGCTTTGTTCTCAGGTAGTTCCCAGGCGTTTTGGAACTGTGCCAAATTGTGCCAAATGGCACAGTTTGGAAAAACATCTGTAACTTTTGAATAATTCAATGTAGAATCTTCATTTTGGGCTCTAATGAAAGGTCACACTCAGGGCTGTGTCTGTGTGTGTGTGTGTGGGGGGGGGGGGTTGTCCCCCCCCGCTAAAAAAGACGGAGATCGGCCCTCGCTACATGATGGATTACACTCCTTGCATGTTTTCACAGCGCCCCCCCCCCCCTCGCTACTGTGTGTGTGTGGGGGGGGGGGTGCCCCCCCCCTCGCTGCAGAAGACGGCCATCGCTACATGAAGGAATAGACTCATATGCTTCCCCCCGCGGACCGGGGGCGTTCGGACCATGAACGCCCCCCCCGCTCCTCTTCTGCAGCGGGGGGGGGGGCCTTCACAGTCCGAACACGGCAAATGAACCGTTTATCGCGGCGCACGCACTTCGTACTTCGTGCGCAGTACAGTTGTAATTTACCGATCGGTCAAAAGTCATTTTTGGATTACAGTTTTCAGGGATAAATAATAATTTAGCTTATAACACCTTACCTCTTCACAGCAGCAGAGTCGTGGTGAACTTCTCTTCCCCATTGTAAGACGAACGCGAAGCTGCTCGGCTTGTGGATCCCAATCAAAACATAATTCCATTATTGCGGTTTTGGTGAATGATTTACAACCTTTGTTGTTGGCCTCCGTCGGTCTATGATGACGGAAGAGAATCCTAAACGCCTATTCTGCTGGAATGAGTGCAGGTCCCACTTGTGGGTGGTCTCCATGCTGCGGTTTCTGTAGTAGATTCGTCCAGCGTCCTTTGTTTTCATCTGCTGCAGCAGTAAATCTCTCTTCACCCAGCCTGAATTTCTGTGCTTCAATTGGCTCCTGCGTTCACAGTAGGCGGGTCCTCCTTCCTAGGTTTTCATTCATTGGCCCTTCAAGGTTTCAGAAACCCAATTCAAGGCTCTTATTAGTCGAATGAGAGGTCAATCAGATGAACTAATCTGTTCGCGGCTGTCTCTGCAGTTTTTTTTTTAGTGGCGCTTGGACGCCACTACATCACCATCATCACCTACATCACCACAATCTGGTCTATGCGTCAGAGTGCGCACGAGTGCGCCCTCGTGCATCTTAGGACGCAGAGACTTGCCCGCCCGCGGAACAACGGCGCGCAAGTGGTTAAGTAGTGTGTATTTTCGTTCTAGAGTCTGACCAGCATCTGCTGTGACACTGGCAACGTTTAGCACTACACAGAACGTGTTATGACTGGTAAGTTCCACATCCCATTATTTTTTTAGTGGTGGTGGACAAAGTACTCAAATCCTTTGCTTTTTAAGTTAAAGTATAGGTAAAGCGTTAAAATTAAAGTAGCACAATTCCCACTGAATATGAAAGGGACTGAACTGAGATTCATTTGATTGTGTGAATATTAATTACAGAATAATTGAAAATGAATGGCACATCCAATATTAGCCACTGTAAAATAAACCGCTTGTTTATTTATTTATTTATTTTTTGTCAGATCACTTGTGTGATCCTTTGTGAGTTATATTCATAACTGTATGTTGCACTTTGGGGAATGGGAGTTGCTCAGTCACCATTATAATTTAGTTTATATGTGTAGTTTATAGTCTATCATCAATAAACTCATGCAGTAACAGGACACATTACAAATATTTGAGAACTACTGTAGTGCTTCCTTTTATATTTTAGCAATACAAGTACAAAACACCGCCCACACTTGAAGCCAGGGCGACAGAGCGGTGGCAGTGCGGTGGCTAAACTTTTATTGATAAAAATTGCATATTTTGACTGAGCGACTCCATACTCGGGGATGTACACCCTCAGTTAAAGTACTAGATTCCATTCAGCTGAAGGAATCAACTCATTCTGATTGCTGGGGCCACAGTAAAAGCAAATGATTTTAAATGTACCCCAGCCCTTGTAAAATCTACTTTACTGAAGTGCAGTTACATGAAAATTGTGGTTAAAAACAACAACAAAGTACTTTTTTATCACATTCCACCACTGGCTTTTAGCAACAAGTGTATTTCTCAAATATGTTTTAAACTTGCTTTAATTAACCACCACCCATTTCTGTCTTTTGTCTAGGCAAGAGGAAAATGATCCACCCCAAACCAGACCTTGCGTCACTATTTACAGAGATGCAAGCTGAAGATCTGGTGAACCGAGACCAGCTTGAGCGGCACATCATGTTGGTTCTCAGTGAGGCAGCGTGGCCGGCATATGTGACCAATTCTATTTTTTTATTTATTTTTTTTTACACATTCTAAATAACCTGGAATTTGCTGCTGATTGTAATAAACAATTTAGTGACTTATGTGTTTGCATCATGATTTTCTATTTTGTCGGTTAAGACACCAGTGGGAAAAGAGTCAACAGTGCAAACCATTTCTCAGTGACTTTGAAAATAATGGCTCATTTTTAAGAAAAAGTAACCAAAAACAATTATTTTATTTACTGAAGACTGTATTGTTGGATGTGCCAGTGCAGAAGACACTGCACACTTTAGTGATAGTACCAGTATATGGAGGAATTCTAGGCCATATTAGCATCTGGATTTTCTAATAATGGGTTAGGGCAGGGGTGTCTAATCATGTGCCATGGAGGGCCAAGACCCTGCAGGCTTTTCCTCCAACCAGTGTCTTCATCAGCAGATTCCACTGAATTTCTTCCACTGACTGCTGATCAGTGAAAACACCTGCTGAAGAGACTGGGTAGAAGAGAGAACCTGCAAGGCCTTGGCCCCCCATGGCACACGATTGGACATCCATGAGTTAGGGTTTAATGGGATTTAACATTTTAACACAAACTGCTTTATGGCTCATAATTCTATTGGCAGACTTATACCAAACCAAAAGTGATTTCTCAAACTGCTGGATTGTTCTTAGACAGCCTTTCCAATCTTTTAGTATTTAATTTATGTCACTTGGTGGTAACCTTCACACATAAAAGAAAAGTGGAGACACATCTGCAAAAAGTACCAAGGTTTATTGTCAAAATTCCTAGTGCTATACTAAATGAATACATGTATAGTTCACTGTTGATGCAGAGAATATACAGTATATTTATACAGTATCTACATGTCAGCAATAGTCAATATGATATATATCCAGTAAATCCATGTATTTCTCCATGTAACCTTGTGACTGTTGTTTTAATTGCTTTTAATGCTAGATCCAGTTTGTTTGGGCTTAAAATGCATCATAATTGTTAAATATATCTTATTATACCTAACTCAGTACTGTTTACCTGTTGAAATATATATTTTATGGCTAATATAACCCCATAACTACAATATGTCACATGGCGATCAAGTTTTGACAGCTGATCACTTTTTGTCACGATACCACTGGCTGGAGCAGGTACATCCCATGATGTCTCAACAGTCTGTCCATGATTTTCACACAGATCAGAGCAATTTGTTGCACAGGAAGTTAAACATTTCTACAGACATTCTGAAGTTCTGGAACCACTGCGCGTTCGTGAAGCTGGGGTGACATCTCATCCCTGGGAGCCTGTGTTGAACGCCCAGACCCATAGTTTGAAGTGATAATTTTGCCACAAGAGAGCCATCTGAAACACACACACAGAGAATACATATTTTAGTACCTAATAGCAATAACTTGCCGACATTACAATGTAGTACGGCAGACTTAAAGCAAACTAGCATTAGCAATCATTAGCTTACCTTCATATGTGATGTAGTTTGTATCCTCATGTCTTCCGCTTTATGCTGCTCTATATGGCTTCCTAAACGCTGCGGTACTACCAGAGTGTGTCATCTCGCTGCCTATAGCCTTCTCTGGCTCTCCTTTTTTGCCTTTACTCTGGCAAAAAAAAGCCAGAGACGGCAGTCGCCGTGTATCCTGCCATCTTGGTTTTGCCTGGGTCACTCGTTTTACATAACGGGAGGGTTGCGCGCCTCCCTGTAACAAATCCCACCCACATCAAGCGGTACTCTGGTGTAATGAAAACACAAGTGGTCTGAACTGAACTGTGCTGTACCGGGCTAAACAGGTACTAGCAGAAAAGGGGCATAAGTTGCTTGAGGTTTAGTGTGAAGTTTTCACAGTCAGTGATGATTTGAGGAACCATGTCATCTCCTGGTGTTGGTCCACTGTGTTTTATCAAGACCAAAGTCAGCGCAGTCGTCTACCAGGAAATTTTAGAGCACTTCATGCTTCCATCTGCTGACAAGCTTTATGGAGACGCTGATTTCATTTCCCAGCAGGACTTGGCACCCCTCCCCCCACACACACTGCCGAAAGTATCAAAACCTGGTTTAATGACCATGGTATCACTGTGTTTGATTGGCCAGCAAACTTTCCTTACCTAAACCCCATCCATGTCCACTCCGACACCTTGGGATGAGTTTTTGTTCCAATTGAGAGAGTATTAAACAATTTTAAAATTAAGCGAGTTGAGCAGTGTCAAACACATCTTGGTGTGTGGCCGCCATAACCGGAAGTCAAGAAGAGGTTATTTTTAAATGTAAATTAAAAAGAGGTAGATCAGAGGTACAGTGGTTAGCACTGTCATCTCTCATCAAGACGGTCATGGGTGTGAACCCAATAGCTGGTCAGCTGTGACCTTTCTGTGCAGCGTTTGCATGCTCTCCCCATGTCTGTGTGGATTTTTGCTGGCTACTCTGGTTTCCTCCCACAATCCAAAGACATGCCCCAGGTTCATGAGTTAGAGCTGTGCCCAGTTCTCCTGCTCAGTGAGCATTTCTCTGTCTGTTCACTGTTATCTATAAGATTATTATGATTGTCTTGAGTTCTGCTGTGTTTGTGTTTTTATGATTTCCGGTTTGTTTATTTTGACAGCGTTGTGCACCTTCCGGCTGTCAATCTTTTTGAGGCCGCACAGCTGCTGTCAATTCTGTTACTCATGAATGACACCTGTCTCTGATTATATGCTGTACTTAAGGGACACGACAACCCCTGCCCATTGTCGTGTCCTTCTCCTTTGTTCCCGTCCTCTGGCTCACTACTACTGAGTGATTAGGACTCCGCTGTTGAGGTGAGTTGGAGTGCTCCATCCTGGTGCTTTTTTTTCCCTGTTTTCTCGGCCGTTGTGCCCTGCAGCCCTCAGGAGTGCTCCGGCTGGGTTTCGCTCCTGGTCAGGCATTCCCTGACTTTCCGTACCTTCGGATGTTGAGCCCAACTCTCCTACAGCGTTTGTGTTTTGTGTTCCACTAGTATCGTCTTGCACTTCATCTTGTTGTATTTGTATTATGGTGACCCAGCACACTGCGGACGAACACTATCTTACGCTCATCAGGGCTGGAGGAAACGGAGGACAATTTACATATGAACAGAGAGCCCCAGGGGGCAACACTGGGGTCCACAGGCTGTATTTATGTTAGAGGGTGAATAAAGAACCTGTGTCAATCTATGATCGTGCCTCGCCTCCACATCCTTCCCTTACACCCTCTACATTGGTGACCTGATGTGAAATGGACTATCTCTCCCTTTTGCCGTGCCGTGGATTCCTTTTTCTCCACATTGATGACCTGATGGAGATGAACTGTCTCTCCCTTACACCGCACATCACATGGTGACCTGACGTGGGATGACCGTCTGCTCCCTTTCACCACGCTGTGGATTCCAGAGACCTGGGATTGCCTACATCCTTTGGATCCACACTGGAGTGCACGTGCCTTATCATCTCTCCACGATGGCGACCTCCAGGGCCAGACGGAGAGCGCGGCACTGGGACCGAGACGCACAAGGATCACGACACGAGTAACGCACAGAAACAGCCTGAACGGGGAAGATCATCAGCGCCATCTGCGTTGATTTCCATCAAGCTCCCCGACTCTGACTTATCACCCGACAGCGGACTTTCTGCGCACAGAAGCCCTGCGTGCACACCGCAGGATTATGAGGACAGCGCAATTTCCAGCTATGTGGTCACTGCGCCAGGCACGCACCATGCACCAGGGACAAACCGGCTCCACAGACTTATACATCGTCCTCCGCTGCTGCACAAGCCCAAGAAACACGGCCGATCGTCATCCTCGGAACCTTTAGGGCTGCTCACGCACCTGAAGCAGACATGCAGCCCGCACACGGGACTTTGTACGGGTTTCTCAGCCATGGCGCACAATGGGAATTTACCCAATTGCTTTCCTCGATGACTTTAGGGCTGCTTCTGCACCTAAAGTCAAACCGCCAAGTCCCTCACACAGCTTCAGGTTTTTTTTTTCACAGCCACTACGCATCCTCGGGGAATTTGGCCGTTCGCCTTCCCCACATCCTCGCAGGACTGAGCCGCAAGAAGAGTCAGAGACTTAATTTTTTTCACAGCCGGTGCGGATCACCGCCAGGTTTACCGGGAAAGTCCCTCACCATGGCAGATCCACATGCAATTTTTGCACGGCCCAGACACTTTTGACATCCTGGGCCGGCACTCACTTATTTTCATCCCCCTCCCACTCCTCCTCCACATCGCTCTTCCCGCACCTCACTCCCTAAAGCCGGCCGATTGCCTGTTTCATTATGCACGATGTGCACTGGCCCCGTGCGCCCACAATCCATGGCCGTTCAACGTGCTGGAACTCGAAGCGGAGCACACTGTCTTTCCACCCCTCCCCCGTCCCCCCATGGACTGACATGCCCTCCGACACTCCTCTACAGCAGGACAGTTCTACCGGAGCTGGAGCCCAAATGACCGGGCGGGGGGGGGGGGCGGTCACAGCCCCTTCTGAGTGTTCTGGGGGAGCCGTGTGGAGACCCAGCACACTGCGGACGGACACTATCTTACATTCATCAGGTCTGGAGGAAATGGAGGACAATTTACATACGGACAGAGAGCCCCAAGGGGCAATCAGATGGGACTGTTATGTATGCGTCCTCGGAGAGGACGTCCGGGCCGGGTGCTGGCTGATGTCATGCTTATGATGTTTATTGACTGATGTGTATTAGATGGCAATCACTATACTAATGTGCCATGCATTCTTTCTGTCTGTATAACGTGTATAAAAGAGCTTGTTATACATGCCTCAGAACACAGCAACTCTCCTACCAGACACGCAGCCCCAGCGGGCAATGCTGGGGTCCACAGGATGTATTTATGTTAGAGGGTGAATAAGATAAGATAAGATAAGATAAGATAAGCCTTTATTAGTCCCACAACGGGGAAATTCCAGGATTGCAACAGCACAGGGATAGCAACACTCAGAGCAACAATCAGAAGGCAAGAAAAAAAACAAGCAAGCAAGAGCAGCTAATATATATATGTACATATTACTATAAAATATATATATACACACACACACAGACACACAGTGCAGAGCATTGTAGATAAAGAACCTGTGTTGACCTACGCTCGTGCCTTGCCTCCACATCCTTCCCTTACACTTCTACAGTATGAGCATTCTTGTTTGTGCCTTCGTTAATAAATGTGCCAACCTACAGTGCGCTAGTGGTGTCCTATTTGCGCCCAAGAAACGGGTGCGTTATGACAAAATCTATGTCTGGAAATCCACTGACCACACCAGATGCCCAGAATTAATGGGCCTTTATCTTTAGACACCACTCTTTGAAATAGCCTGTGGTCTCACGTTTCCAAACTGTAGCAGGTTGTGTTGCTTGTACTCATCTTAAGTTATGGTACTGAACTGAAGCTAAATGAACTCAGGCAAATCTAATATTGTGGCTTGCACACAACTGCTAAGCAGACTCTTGATCAGTATGTTGTGATAGTGTTATTTCAAACATTTTTTTCCTCTTGTTCTTAGTACTGTGTGCCTGCGGTAAGGAAAGAACACCCTTAAATCATCAGTGTTTTGCTTGAAGTCATCTCTGCCTTTTTAATTAATATTTCTATTGTACTCTGAGAAGGTTAAAAAGTACTGTCAACTCATTCCAAGTGTGTAATATAATGCCACTCAGTCATAGCCCTTGATGACACAGGCATACCAAGTGGGAACTTGTGACACTTTGTGAAACATTTCTTTGCAAAACCGCAGTGTCACAATTAAAAGTTGAGACGCTGTGGTATGTGCTTTTGACAAGGCACTTCAATTAAGAGCTACAAAGTCCCCTTAAGGTGGTTTGAGAGGTTATGGTTGTATAAATCAGTGGTCCTTATGAACACATGTTCATACCTTGGGCTGTTTTCTTTGTTTCTGTTGAGTTTTCAAGCTGTGATTTATCATTTTACTTTTCACTTTCATTTGTTCATTCCAACTGCACCACTATACCCAGCCAAAAGACATGTATAGTGATTAGAGACTCTGACCAGACAGCATTAAATTATATGCTCATAGTGTAAATAGACTGGTATTGTACATGTTCTATATATGGCATTAATGGGCGCTGTAGAGAATGATGCATGAATTCCTCACTCAAATATTTGACATTTGTTGTTGATTTGCTGAATGCAGTGTGTTTTCAGAGCTGAGTATCATAGTAAAGTGGACAGATACGGTACAAAGGAACAAGAGAATGAGGTGAGAGATGCTAACCTAAAGCTTTGAGCAGCTAATTGGGGCTGGAAAAACAATTTTCATGGGAGTTGCCATTTCAAGCAACTTCTCCATGTTACATGTTGCTATACGATCCAGTGCTGTTATGAATATTACTGATTGTAGCTGCTTTAGCAAAGCAAATGGCTGTGATTAAGGAGGTCGAGTGAAAAGACAATAAACGGATCTATAGACAGCTGAATCATTTAGCCATCATGCTGCAAACCACTCACCATTTCTCAAATCATCTGAAACCAAGTGTGAAAAGATCTCTAATTGCCAAATACAAACAACAATAATAGACTGTAGATTATCTTGCCTGTACAATCAGTGATAACGATGTTTCTCTGGGTGACACCAGGAGCCCTCACCATAGAAAATAGGAGGCGGCTGTGAATAATAAGATGCCATCTGAATGACACTGAGATGAAGACATCTGGAATGCGAGTGGTGCAGATGAAATAATAGATAGCTGGGGGGAGGAGAGAAACGGGAGAGGGTGGATGATGTGACCTTTCCTCTCAGCACCTGCGGGCAGGGATATTACCCAACAGGCCACTCAATGAGTGAATCAATCCAGAGACACAGCTCAGCTCCAATCGATTGCAACCTTAATATAGTCCATACTAAGTATTGGCTTTTTAATGAGATACCAGTGGCAGTTTTTCCACCCCAATTCTCTCATCAAAGTACTCATCTTGTTGGATTTCATTCCCATCCCAGTCTCAAGCACACTGGAACAACTATGTATTTCAGAAGGTTTTGCAACCACAATTCCAGTGAAGTTGGGATGTTGTGTAATGTAAATAATAACAAAATACAATGATTTAAAAATCCTTTTCAACCTATATTCAGTTGACTGCACTACAAAGACAAGATATTTAATATCCAAACCGATAAACTTTTTTTTTTCAAATATTCACTCATTTTGAATTTGAGGCCTGCAATACATTCAAGCTGGGACAGTGGCAAGAAGACTGGGAAAGTTGATGAATGCTCAAAAAACACTTTTTTGTAACATTCCATAGGTGAACAGGTTAACTGGAAACAGGTGAGTATCATGGCTGGGAGTAAGAGAAGCATGTCCGAAAGCCTGAGTCATTCACAAGCAAGGATGGGGTGAGGTTCACCATTTTGTGAACAAATGCGTAGGCAAATAGTCCAACAGTTTAAGAACATTTCTCAATGTACAATTGCAAGGAATTTAGGGATTCCATCATCTACAGTCCATAATAGCATCAAAGGATTCAGAGAATCTGAAGAAATGTCTGCATGTAAGTGACAAGGCCAAAAACCATCACTGAATGTGTGTGACCTTCGATCCCTCAGGTGGCACTGCTTAAAATCAACATCATTCTGTAAAGGATATTACCACGTGGGTTAAGGAACACTTTGGAAAACCATTGTCAGTTAACACAGTTTGTCACTGCATCTATAAGTACAAGATAAAACTCTACCAAGCAAAGTGAAAGCCATATATTGTAGAGGATTGATCAGACGAGACACGAGCAGCCGCAGACACACAACTTTATTCCTCTAACGAATAAAGTTATGGTCATGGACATGGCCCCTGCTTGGCCAGCCTTCACAGATGGGGCAGTAGCCCTAGCCCACTGTGCGCATGTGGAGAGGAGCAAACAATGGAACACATCATAGAGGCTTGCCCGCTCCAAAGACTGGAAGGAGGATTACACACCCTCCATACAGCAAACCAGGAGGCAACTGCTTGGCTTAAGGACTTTGCATTCGCTAAATAAATAAATAATTCCTCTAACAAGCAGAACAGCCTAAACTCCGGGTGCCAAAGTGAATCTCTTTATACAGCTTCATTCCCTTCCTTGGCACCCGGGGTACACATACAGTATTAACATACATGACAACCGAGCATGACAACACAATACTTTCATGCCTGGCATTCCAAGGTGAAAGTGCATCTTCAAATGGTTTTCTCTCCACCCACCCCCCGCGGCGCTCTGGCGCCTACTGTTGCCACTTCGCTTTTCTTCTCCCACATTTCAATCTCTCACCCTCTACCCCCCATTCCCCAAGTCACTGGGTGGAGAAAGACCTCCTGTTGTGCTACCACACAGCCCCCCTCCCCCGAACACCCAGAAAGGGTCTTAACCCTCCGGTACCTTGGGCTTGGGCTTGAGCAAGCGCCCATAACGGCTGTAACATGGAGCCGCCGGGCTGACTGAAGTGCCTTCCTGTTGAGGTAGTTAGGAGAAAAACTCAGTTCCTGGTGGACAGTCCTCTGAAGGGGGAAAAGGTGGGGAGGGGAAAGCTTTGGTCTCCAAAAAACAGTTCTCTGAAGGAGGAACACAAACTTGGGGACCCACCATAGGCGGGCGTCCACGCCAGGGAGCCTGGGCCAGCACCACCTGTTCATCTGCCAACACATAAGTGGGCTTTAGCCTGTCTATGCAAATGGTTTCCTTACACCACCCAAAATCTATCACAAAATGTTTCGCCCCACTTTTCCAACACCCTGAATGGGCCGTCGTACAGTGGACGGAGCGGGGTTCTGTGGGCGTCGTGCCTAACAAAAACAAATTTGCCGTTCTCCAAATGCTTTGGAACAAAAGTGCGGGGAAAACAATGGTGCCCCAGCCCCAGAACGCTGCCAGCCTCTGCCCCGAAAAAAGGCACGCGGACGGGTCGGTACCGGGCACGGGGCTCTCCAGCAAAATTTCCCCCAGGATCTACTACGGCTGACAAAAAAACGAGATCTGCCAGGGAAGCTGCCAAAGCTTCCTTAGGAGCGGAGTGCAACCCCAGTAGGACCCAAGGCAAGCGGTCGACCCAATCTGCATCCGTTAATGAGGCTCTGAGTGCTGCTTTCAGCGACCTGTGAAATCTCTTGCACAAACCATTAGCCTGCTGGTTGTACGTGGTGGTGCGATGGATTTTGACCCCCAGGCTCTCGGCCATCGTGGATCAGAGTTCGGAAGTGATGTCCAACAGGGATCTGAACCGTGCAACCCAAGATGACAGAAACGCATGGGCCACATCGACAGATGTGGTGGAATTCAGTGGAACTGCCTCTGGCCAATGCGTAGTGCCGTCCACTATTGTCAAAAGGTGCATGCAACCCTGCGATGGCGGAAGGGGACCCACTAAATCCACGTGTATGTGGTCAAGCCTCCTACTTGGAATTTGGAAAGGCTCAAGGGGGGCTTTGGTATGCCTCTGAACCTTAGCCCGTTGGCACGCGACATATGCTGCGGCCCACTCCTTCACATCCTTGCGCAAGCGAGGCCAGATGAATTTGGACCCTACCAGCTTAACTGAAGCCTGTATGCCAGGATGTGAAAGAGAGTGGATGGACTGGAAAACACGCGGCGCCAAGAGCTCGGAATCACCGAGCGGGGACAGCCAGTGAAGACGTTGCAGAGCAAGGGGGAACACCCTTCTTGTACTGCCCTGCCCTCCAGGTTTAGTCTGGTACCTGCGGATTGGAGTGTGCAAATTTCCACGTCCCCAGTTTGGTCAGCGGCCATGGTGGAAAATCAATACCCACATAGACTGGAGAGACCAGGGCACGCGACAAGTAGTCAGCCACGACATTAAGTTTACCGGCTACATGTTGAATGTCGGTAGTGAATTCCGAAATTGCGGCCAAGTGCCGTTGCTGCCGAGCCGACCACGATTCTGAGACTTTGGACATTGCATAGGTTAGTGGTTTGTGATTGACAAATGCAGTAAACTTACAACCCTGGAACCAGAACTGAAAATGATGCTTAGCCAGATGGAGAGCCAACAACTCTCTGTCAAAAGTGCTATACTTAAGGTCGTTGTTGTGCAAAGTATGGCTAAAAAAGGCAAGGGATTGCCACAAACTGGAGACGTACTGCTCCACCACAGCTCCAACCGCGACGTCAGATGCATCTGTTGTGAGTGTTATCCGCACTGACGGAGCTGGGTGGGCCAGCAAAGCCGCATTAGCAAGCACCGTTTTGGCGCCTGTGAATGCCTAGACCCGACTGGGGGTCAAGTCAATGCTATCCGTGGGTTACAGTGGTTGCAGCAGCTGGGCTGCCCGGGGAAGGAAACAGTTGTAGAAATTTACCATCCCCCAAAATTCCTGCAGCACCCTCACGGTCTGCGGATGCAGAAAATCTGAAACCACATGTACCTTATCCGGCAGCGGAATCGCGCCCTCCGGCGAGATGTGGTGGCCCAAGAAATTGATTACCGGCAGCCAGAACTAACACTTCGCCAGACTAATAATCAGCCAGTGTGCTTCCAACCGTCGGAAAACTTGCTTGAGATTGGCGAGGTGCTCCTCCTCTGACGCGCTAGCCACCAAAATGTCGTCTAAGTAGATGAAAATGAACGGCAAGCCACGGAGCACCGCGTCCATCATCCTTTGAAAGGTTTGTGCTGCACCCTTTAACCCGAATGGCATGCGTAAAAACTTGAAAAGGCCGAAAGGAGTTATTACCACCATTTTGGGGATGTCCTCGGTGCGATCCGGGACCTGGTTGTAACCGCGGACCAGATCCACTTTTGAAAAAATGCACATCCCGGCCAGGTGCACAGAAAAATCCTGGATGTGCGGGATGGAGTAGTGGTCGTGTTTGGTGACATTGTTCAGGGGACGGAGATCATCGCACGGCCGCCACAAGCCATCGGACCTGGGCATCATGTGCATTGGGGATTCCCAAAGGCTGTTGGAGTGCCTAACGATCCCTTGGTGTTCCAAGTTAGCAAACTCCTTGCATGCGATGGCTAGCTTAGCCATGTCAAGGCGGCGCGGACGCGCAAAAACCAACAGGTCCTTCATGGTGATAAAATGCTCGACCCCATGCTTGGTTATGGTAGTGGAAAAGGTGGGCACCGTGAGTGCAGGAAACTCGGAAAGCGAACACTGGTACTTATCCCCAGAAGCTAAAACATTTGCATGTGTTAGTGGCCAAACTCCCCAAGCCATGCAGGGCAATGAGGAAAAAGATACAGCATCTACTAAACGTCTGTTAGCAACATCAACAAGGAGACCATAAGCACACAGGAAATCATCACCTAAAATAGGAACCAAACATGCAGCTGCCATAAAGTCCCACTCGTAACTGCGTCCATGCAAATATACAGTCACCAACCTTTCTCCAAACATCTTGATGGGGCATCCGTTGGCGGCCGTTAATGACGGGGCACAGCCTTCTGCCAGTCAATCAGCAGCAACCGGCAAAATAATGCTCTTCTGGGAACCAGAGTCCACCAAAAACTGTCTCCCAGAACGTGTGTCCTCGAGGAAGAGCAGCTTCTCCCTGTTGTTAGCGGTCATAGCTGCAACTGACCGCTGGTTGGTCCGTTTCTTCGTCCTCTGGAAACAACATGGTGGCAGACAACTTTGCACATCGACAGCAGAACGCTGGTGATAAAAGCATACCATCCCATTCCCACGTTTCCGAGTGGTCGTCCCAGTCACCACCTGCGGCTTCTCGACTTCGTTGGATTCTGCTGACTATCCCAGTCTCACTGCCTGGATGTCGAAACTCCTGTTTGCCAGGATAATGCGATTTGCTTCATCTGCCTGCGAGCAGTAGTTCCTGGCCACCAGCAGCAGCGAGTTGGCCAGGATTGCCTTTGGCAAAGCTGGTAGCTTCTTTGGGAAGAGGTGGGTGAAGAGGAAAGAGCCATCATCTGCGCCCAGTGGCACAGCATACTCTCCATCAACTCCACAGCTGATCCGTCTCCTAATTCCATGTGTGAGAGGAGCCTCTCTGCTCTTCCTCCGGTGGAGAGGACGTAACGCCGCAGAAGCAGCTGTTTGAGAGCATTGTATTTGCCCTGGACTGGGGCAATGCAAAGCAGGCTCATTGTGCGCTGAGTGGCACATGGGTCCAGTGAAGCCACTATGTAATAGTACTTTGTGTCATCCTCCGAGACTCCGTGGACAGCAAACTGGGCTTCCACGTGAATGAACCAAGCGGCCGGGTTGTGGAGCCAAAAGTCCTGGAGTTTGACCGCCACAGCAAACATAGCAGGGGGAACCCCAAGTGCGGATGTTCCCACTGAGGTGCTCTGTCTGTCTTCCATTCTCACGTCAGGTCACCAGTGTAAAGGACTGATCAGACGAGACACGAGCAGCCACAGACACACAACTTTATTCCTCTAACAGGCAGAACAGACTAAACTTTGGGTGCCAAAGTGAATCTCTTTATACAGCTTCATTCCCTTCCTTGGCACCCAGGGTACACACATTAACATATATGACAACCGAGCATGACTCAACACAATACTTTCACACCTGACATCCAAAGGTGAAGGTGTATCTTCATACGGTTTTCTGCCCCCCCGGAGCTCTGGCGCCTACTGTTGCCACTTCTCTTTTCTTCTCCCATATTTCCATCTGTCACCCTCTACCCCCCATTCCCCAAGTCACTGGGTGGAGAAAGACCTCCCGTTGTGCCACTACAACGTCAACAACACCCAGAAATGCTGCTGGTTGCTCTGGACCGAAGCTCATTTGAGATGGACTGACCTAAAGTGGAAAAGTGTGCTGCGGTCTGACAAGTCCACATCTCAAATTGTTTTTGGAAATCATGGACGTCATGTCCTCCAGCCTAAAGTGGAAAAGGACCATCAAGGTTGTTATCAGCACAAAGTTCAAAAGCCTGTATCCGTGATGATATGGGGGTGCGTTAGTGTCTATGGTATGGGTAACTTGCGCATCTGTGAAGGCACCATTAATACTGAACTGTTGTTACAAATGCCCCTCCGGGGCAGAGAGGAGAGACCCAGATGCTGAACTGCAGCTTGTGGTACTTACTAACAGAAACACAAAATACAAAAAGTGCACAAAAATAAACTTATGCATGAGAAACACGAGAAGACAGCGAGTCAACTGTCGGAACAGGGAATGGGTGTCGACGGAAACGAGTAGCTTAGTTGAGGCTCTGACAAAAAGTGAATGAAACAGTTAAACTTAAATAAGGCGTAACCTGATGATAATGAATGGCAGCTGATGTGGATCACATGAGCGGGCAGGTTGACCTAATTGCATGACAGGGACCAGCTGAGAGTCAAGACAGGAGGGAAGATGGGACTGACAGCTTGGCAGGGGCACCACCCCCTACCAGAGCGAAACCAGGAAATGCCACTGACAGCTGCAACCCCAGAGAGAAAGAGAGAACTACATAAAGGACACATAATAAACTGAAGGATACATGCAGGTAATACCAAACATATAAATAACAAAACTGTGGTGAACGCAACCTAAGAAATAATACAAGACATAAGAAAACCGACCAAGGACAAAATGAGAGGAATCAAAGAACACAAAATACAACCAATATACAAATATGGAAAAAGGCCATGAGAATGAGCATGGCAGAATTCCCCTGTGCTCAGATCATGACAACTGTACTGTACATACAGGTTTTGGAGCAATATATGCTGCCATCCAAGCAACGCATTTTTCAGGCATGTCCCTGCTTATTCCAACAAGATAATGCCAAGTCACATTCTACACGTTACAACAGCATTGACATAATGCACGGCTCAGGAGACACACACGCAGGCTCAGAGTAGCTCAAATAGCTTTATTAACAACAAGGGTGTATGAATGTGTGTCTGCGAGATGTAAATGTGTTGGTGGTGGCGTCTGCTTCGGGCACAGAGGCAGGAGACCGTACAGCCGGACAACCCTATGGGAAAAGCACAGGGAGAAGGGTGACGGGCACACACCAACACAGGAGATGTAAAAGTTGGAGAGGAGCTTACTTGGAGTGAGCAGGTGGCTGGCACAGCAAGGACGAGGTCCGGTAGACAGCAACCTGGAGAGCCCGGTGCAGCAGTGAGGGAATGGAGACGGAGAGGAATGGTCCGCCGCCGGGAAATCCACCTGTGCACAGGGGAGCAGACTTGGAAAGGGAAAAAGGTAAGGGCTTCTTACCGCGATGCTTGCTGAAGTGTAAGAGGTAACTCCCAGCAATCCAACGAGTGAAGTCTGACGGCTTCAGGCCGAAGCCCAGGGCGAGGCGGCTTAAATCCCTCGCCGCTGATGATGTGCAGGTGTGCATGCAGCTGGCGCCGCTGATGAGCGACGAGGCGTGACAGTACTCCCCCCTCTAGCAGCGCCTCCTGGCGATGGTTTCTCCGGGTGCGCTCGGTGGAACTCAGTAATGAGGGATGGGTCCAACACAAACGACGAGGGTACCCACTGCCGATGTTCAGGCCCATAGCCCTTCCAGTCCACCAAGTACTGCAACCCCCGACCCCGGCGCCGGGAGTCCAGGATGGAGGAGACAGTCCAGGCCGGATGGCCATCAATCATCCGGGGCGCGGGTTGCGCAGCAGGAGGAGGGCAAAGGGGGTCGGAGACTGCCAGCTTCACCTTGGATACGTGGAAGGTGGGATGGATGCGGAGGGAGGGGGGAATAGCTACACGCACAGCCACCGGGTTGATAATCCTGGTGATGGGGTATGGGCCCATAAAACGCTGTGCCAGCTTCCTCCTCTCGCCCTTTAAAATCATGTCCTGGGTCGACACATAGACACGCTGACCAACGCGGTACGCTGGGGCAGGTCTTCTGTGCCGGTCCGCCACGGCTCTGTTGCGCTTCGCCGTGCGTAAAAGCGCATTGCGTGCTGACGCCCAGATGGAGCGGAACTGCCTGAGATACACCCGAACTGAGGGGACAGTTACCTCACTCTCCTGCGCCAGGAACAGCGGGGGTTCGTAGCCCAGGGACGCCTTAAAGGGGGACATCCCTGTAGCAGAAGAGCGAGCGGTGTTGTGGGCATATTCAACCCAGGCGAGGTGGTTACTCCAGGACGTAGGTTTGGACGCCGTGACGCAGCGGAGCGCAGCCTCCAGCTCCTGGTTGGTCCGCTCACACTGCCCGTTGGTTTGGGGGTGATGGCCGGACGAGAGGCTCACCTTGGCTCCCAGGGCGTTGCAGAATGACCTCCAAACCTCTGAGGAAAATTGGGGCCCCCGGTCCGAGACCACGTCCACCGGAATCCTGTGCAGCCTGACCACGTGCTGGATTAGGAGGTCCACGATGGTCAGGACGGTGTCGAAGGTGTTTGAGACTGGGAGTCCGGTGACGAAATCCAGGGCGATATGCGACCAGGGACTGCCAGGGACGGGCAGAGGCTGGAGCAATCCCGCTGGAGGGGTATTACCTGATTTGCTGGTGGCACACACTGGGCAGGCCTGGGCGTAGCGGGCAGCGTCCCTCCGCAGGCCCGGCCACCAGAAGGACCGTTGGAGGAGGTCGATCATCCGGGAGGAACCAGGGTGACAGGTGAGCTTGGACGTGTGCAACCAGTGGATGACCTCCCCCCGAACCGTGGATGGCACGAACAGCCTCCCCTCCGATCCGCCGCCAGGGTCAGGTTCCACTTCCTGCGCCTTCCGGATCTTGCTTTCTATGTCCCAGGTGACGGCTCCCACGACGCACGACCTGGGTAGGATGGTGTGGACCGTGTCCTCCGACTCCTCAGGGGCAAATTGCCTAGAGAGGGCGTCGGGCAGGCCGTTCTTGGAGCCAGGCCTGAAGGTGATGTTGAATCGGAACCTGGCGAAGAACAAGGACCAGCGCGCCTGGCGGGCGTTCAGACGCTTGGCAGATCTCAGGTACTCCAAGTTCTTGTGGTCCGTCAGGACCACGAACGGCAGGTCCGCCCCCTCTAGCCAGTGACGCCACTCCTGCAGCGCGAGCTTGATGGCGAGGAGCTCTCTGTCCCCCACGTCATAATTCCATTCCGCCGGGGACAAGCGCAGAGAGAAGAAAGCGCAGGGCCATTTGACTCCATCATCCGGTGACCGCTGGGATAGAACCGCCCCCACTCCTGTGTCCGAAGCGTCCACTTCCATGATGCACTGCAGCGCTGGGTTGACTTGGCTAAGGACCCGGGAGGAGGAGAACTCCGCCTTCAGCGCCTGAAAAGCAGCCGCGGCCTCTTCGGTCCACCGGAACGGGACCTTAGGGGACGTGAGGCGGGTCAGCGGGCCGACGACGGTGCCAAAATTAGGGACGAAGCGGCGGTAGAAATTTGCAAACCCGATGAATTGCTGCACCTGTTTTCTCGATGCAGGTGTGGGCCATTCCACCACCGCCTTCACCTTCACTGGGTCCGGAAGCACCTGGTCGTGGGAGATGATGAACCCGAGGACGGATGTTGTCTTAGCGTAGAATTTGCATTTTTCGGCCTTCACATACAACCGGTTCTCCAGCAGTCTTTGGAGAACCCGCCTCACATGGACCCAGTGCTCGTCCCTGGATTTGGAGAAGATGAGGATGTCATCCAGGTAGACAAACACAAAAAGGCCAATGAAATCCCGGAGGACGTCATTAATTAGGCGCTGAAAGACGGCTGGAGCGTTGGTCAACCCGAACGGCATCACCAGGTACTCGAAGTGGCCGTTCGGGGTATGGAAGGCTGTCTTCCACTCATCTCCCTCCCGGATCCAGACGAGGTGGTATGCGCTGCGTAGCTCCAGCTTGGTGAACCAAGTCGCCCCCTGGAGGGAGTGGAAGGCGGTGTCCATGAGGGGCAGGGTGTAGCGATCCTTCTCCGTAATGTCATTTAGGGCGCGATAGTCGATGCAAGGACAGAGGGAACCGTCCTTCTTGCCCACGAAGAAGAATCCTGCCCCCAATGGTGATGACAAGGGACGGATAATCCCAGCACTCAGCGACTCCTTGAGATAGGCGTTCATGGTCTCCTTCTCCGGCGCCGACAGGCTGTAGAGTCGCCCAGAGGGTAAGGGTGCCCCCTGGCGGATGTTTATTGCACAGTCGTAGGGTCTGTGTGGAGGAAGAGACATCGCCTTGGACTTGCTGAATACCATACCCAGGTCGTGAAATTCCGATGGCACCAGGGATAGGTCCGGGGGCGCAGCGTCCGTAGGTGTTGGGGAAGAGGACGGAGAGCAGGCAGCGGACTGTAAACAGGTGCTTATACAAAAAGTGCTCCATGCCGACACCCTGGCGGACTTCCAATCCAAGACGGGGTTGTGGAGGCGTAGCCAGGGGTACCCCAGGATGACGGGCGACACAGAGTTGGGGAGGACGTAGAAGGTTAATTCCTCCCGGTGGTTCCCAGAGATGATAACGGGAACAGGGACGGTCTGATGTGTTACTCTCCCCAGGGAGACATGGGAGAGGTTGACTAGGGCGAGAGGAGATTTGAGAACTTGGCAACGGATGCCCAATCGGGTTGCCAGGCCTTGTGAAATAAAACTGCCCTCCGCGCCCGAATCCACCAGTGCGTGGGTGAGAT
The DNA here is from genome assembly GCA_020510985.1 of Pholidichthys leucotaenia. Classification (NCBI taxonomy): domain Eukaryota; kingdom Metazoa; phylum Chordata; class Actinopteri; order Cichliformes; family Pholidichthyidae; genus Pholidichthys; species Pholidichthys leucotaenia. Next base: position 369,278,260 of record CM035842.1, on the reverse strand, counting down.
GCCCAGTGGAGTTGTGACAAAATCGGACGGGCAGCTTCAATTGGGAGAGTGGATTTAACCGATTGATGTCCGCGAGGCCCCCTACAGTGACTCGCGGACCCCGTCGTTTGGCTCTCCGTGGGCAAAGCTCCACCGTGTGTTGACTATCTCCGCAATACATGCAGAGATCCAACTCACGGCGGCGTTGTCTCTCCGCAGGGGGGAGCTTTGTCCAGCCCGTCACCATCGGCTCCGACTCCTCGGGGCACGATGGTGGCGGCGTCGCCAGGGGGCGAGCTTGGAACAGGCGCGACGAGACACCACGAGAGCGAGAAGAAGACGACTTCCGCCCCGAGGAGCGCTCGCGCAGCCTGTTGTCCAAACTGATGGCTAGGGACGTTAGCTCTGCTAGAGTCTCCGGGATGTCCCGCCCAGCCAGTTCATCCTTCAGATCATCATTGAGACTGCGGAAGAAAAGGCCGCAGAATGAACGTTCATCCCAGCCCAATTCCTCCGCCGCTACCCGGAAGTCGATCGCATAGTCCGCTGCCGACCGGCTTCCCTGCTGGAGGCTGAGAAGCCGATCGACCTGGACAGTCTCGGTACGAGAGTGATCAAAGACCTCCAGGAATTGTCTCACAAATTGGCCATAGGTGAGGGTGGCATAACTGGGCCTCGCCATTACGGCGTAAGCCCAGGTTAGAGCTCGCCCCTCTAGGAGATTCCCAATATAGCCAATTCGGCTATGATCTGAAGGAAAATCTCCGGGCACACGGTGGAACACGGACTCACACTGCATTATGAACCCCCGCGCACCGCCAAGCTTACCGCTAAAGCGGGCGGGGGTCGGAATGGGCGTGAGCCGAACCGGTGCTACCGGAGCTGACTGGGCGGCCGCTGGAGTAGCAGGAGCCGTGCCACCCTGACGAGCCGGGGGGGAACGGCTGTTGGGGGTCCAAGCATCCCAATCGGTTAACGATAATGGTCAATTGGTTAAGAACCACCTGTTGCTGGTAAGCTATTTGGTCCACTCGAGCCTCGAGAGTGGAAAGTCGGCGTGTGAGCCCGCCGTCTGCCGAGCTGCTCTGCTGAAGCCGTACTGACATAATGCACGGCTCAGGAGACACACACGCAGGCTCAGAGTAGCTCAAATAGCTTTATTAACAACAAGGGTGTATGAATGTGTGTCTGCGAGATGTAAATGTGTTGGTGGTGGCGTCTGCTTCGGTCACAGAGGCAGGAGACCGTACAGCCCGACAACCCTATGGGAAAAGCACAGGGAGAAGGGTGACGGGCACACACCAACACAGGAGATGTAAAAGTTGGAGAGGAGCTTACTTGGAGTGGGCAGGTGGCTGGCACAGCAAGGACGAGGTCCGGTAGACAGCAACCTGGAGAGCCCGGTGCAGCAGCGAGGGAATGGAGACGGAAAGGAATGGACGGCCGCCGGGAAATCCACCTGTGCATAGGGGAGCAGACTTGGAAAGGGAAAAAGGTAAGGGCTTCTTACCGTGATGCTTGCTGAAGTGTAAGAGGTAACTCCCAGCAATCCAACGAGTGAAGTCTGACGGCTTCAGGCCGAAGCCCAGGGCGAGGCGGCTTAAATCCCTCGCCGCTGATGATGTGCAGGTGTGCATGCAGCTGGCGCCGCTGATGAGCGGCGAGGCGTGACAAGCATGGCTTTGCAGTAAATGGGTGTGGGTACTAGACTGGTCTGCCTGCAGTCCAGACCTATCTCCCATTGAAAATGTGTGGCACTTTCTGAAGCACAAAATATGACAGCAGATACCCTGATTGTCATGGTTTGCCCCTCGGGGCAGAGAGCAGGACCCAGATGCGTAGCGAGCATACAACATTTATTAAACAAAAGCACAAAAAGCAGCTCGGAAGCTGAACATAAAAACTAAACAGACCTGGCAATGCAGACTAGAAAAACACTCACGGAACAGACAAGACAGGACTGGAACAGATGCATGTGTAGAACGCCAAGCAGACAGATGACGACGAATGACGCAGCACCCAACAGAGGGGCTGTGTCCTTTAAATAAGGCAGGTGAACTAATTACTAAAACACAAAACAGTTGTGACGAATCAAGAAAAGAACAGAGCAAGAAAACAAGCAGGACTGTGGTTAAAATAAACACACATAAAACACAAACAAGATAGAGCATGAATACAAGAACCAAAATGACAAACAGGACTAGAAAATAAACTTAGTGCAAGGATGAACTAAATACAAGGCCGATCACAATAGAAAATAAAGACAGAAAAACCCAGAAAAAGAACTTAAAACAAGGATGTGGGTTGGAGACCTTGACCTGGTGATAACAAATATAAATGCAACACAAAGAGGAAGCAAGGCTCCAACCCACGTCCTGACATGGCCCTGTTGAGCAACAGAAGCTGCACATCAAGAATAGGAAAGAATTCCACCCAAAAAGCTTCAACAATTAGTGTCCTCAGCTCCTAAACGCTTACGGAGTGTTGTTATGGGGGCGGCTGTAGAGCAGATGTGGTGTGGCCAACTACTGATCGGAGGGTCAGGGGTTTGATTCCCGCTCTGTCTCCAGTCTGCGTGTCGAAGTGTCCTTGAGCAAGACACTGAACCCCCAGTTGCTCCTGGTGGGTCAGGCTAGCGCCTGTGTATGGCAGCTCTGCCGCCATCAGTGTGTGAATGTATGGGTGAATGGGTGGATAGCAGGATCTGTAAAACTCTTTGGTTATCTAGAGATGAGAAAAAGTCCTATATAAGTGAATGCCATTTACCATTTAAAAGGGAAGGTGATGTAACACAGTGGTGAATATGCCCCTGCCCGGCTATTTTGGAATGTGTTGCAGGCATCAAATTCAAAATGAGTGAATATTTGAAAAAAAGCAATAAAGTTTATCAGTTAAATATCTTGTTTTTGTAGTCTATTTAATTGAATATAGGTTGAAAGGGATTTTAAAAGAATTGTATTTTGTTTTTATTTATGTTTTACGCAATGTCCCGACTTCACTGGAACTGGGGTTGTACTAGCATTAGGGTGTGATTTATTTTGTCCCAGCTTGTAACTGATGTCATTAAAAAAAAAAAAGATAAAACTATAACCACAAGTTTCAGAAAACAGCAAAAGTGCTTAATGCAGGGGGGAAAAAAAGCTTTTTGTTTTCAGTTGATTAAAATGAGTTTGTGTGTTGTCCCTTAATGAGCAAGACTTGAAAGAACAGTTTTCACATACCAAAAATAACACATTCAGACACAATTTTCGGGGGTTAAACTGTGGACTCCTTCCATCATCAGTTGGTATCTACAGCTCTAGACTTCAAATGCTCTGTTGGTCTGTGTGTCCAAATTATATGCCTGATAAAACAGTAAAATTAAATGCTGCAGCAGTGAGTTTTGCATTCTGCTGCTCTGGACGTCAGGCAGACGTCTTGCAACAGCTCCCTCATGTGGCAAAATCTTCTTTCCTTTTTACTTTCAAATATGAGTTAACGTGCTTCTTCATACACATGCAGCAGTCGAGAGATTTCTTGTGTGTGTAACAAGTTCTTGTTGAAACTACAATAGGATATGAGCGCGGCGTAGAGCCAGCCTCTGATGTTGGATCTGTTTTACAAAACGACAACATTTGTCCAGACCGCTGAAGATTATTCAAGCTAAAATGTCACATTTGCATTCTTTTGCAGAGCCAGTTCCCCTGCAGCTCTTCGCTAAGATTCATGCTTTTACCTCCAGGCAAGACATTTGAAGGAATAAGGCCTCTTGCCGCTGCAAACCTTTAGTCGATAATTTTTCAGCATGCTGTGAAAATCATTTGGCATTCATCTGCATCATAAGTGAACCAAACCTGACATGACTGTAAATGAAGGCCGCTTGTCCTTATTCCGTTTTCCATTTCAAACTGCCTTCTGTTCTGCATGCATGAATTCTGTAAGGCAGTCCTTTTTCAATAGTCTGCCAAGGTCTTTCAGATATTATGTACGAGTGCATATTATAACGCCAACAACAACAACAACAGGCTGCAAAACCTTCTCCTGCAAGTGCTCGGGCTGTCGGAGTCACAGCTCATATTTCTCCTGACAGGGCTTTTCCTTCAGTTCCTGCCTAAATTTTGTAAAAGGGAGTCCTTGTGCAGGACAAGAGTCTGGGAGTTACCTCATTCTTCCTGGTACTTCCTGCCCTCTTGGCATGACCTGGATAAGGTCTGATCGCACTGCCCTGCCCTGGGAAAGGGGAAGCCATTAACAGTCCCGTGAGAAGGACACATTCAAATAGGAAACCATACAGAATAAACAGAGTGTGAGTGTACCGGCGCGTTCCCATGACCCAAAATGACTGTATGTGTAGGTGTGTTAAGTGTCAGCCTGATAGCCAGGAGTGTTGACACAGCCAAGTCCCCGCATGTGTTTAGACTACAGGTGACACCTCCCATAAGGGCATGACCATCCAGGACATTCAGCTGTCGAAACACTGAGTGAAAGTAACCACCTCCTGGGATTTTTTTAAAAGCATTTTTATGGACAACTTCAAAGCCTGTTTAAGTTGTACTTTTGCAATCAGCAGTTTTCTCAGCCAGTTTTTCAGCGAGAATCAAACAGCCACCACTTGGAGAAAAAAAAAGTGCTAACCTGAAAATAGTTTGTTTAAGTATATGATAAATAAAAAATGTTCTGCTTATACATGAGTCACTGAGAATTGCAGTCATAACCAAAACTGTATGTTGAGTATCAAGCACAATTTTTTATGTACTATATAGGGCTGTCCAGAATACCTCTTTCTGGAGCATTGAATAATCTATACAGTGGTTTGTTTGGGTTTTTTTTTTTTTATTTCTCTCACAGTGGACTACATCAGCATCAGTGTTTTCACAAATGTTGCTTTACTTATAAACTTAGAATTTTAATGTAAATTTATGACTTTTTCATTAATTTGCAGCTTTTCTTGTAATTTAAGACCTATTTTTACCATAAATATAGATTTTTTTTTTTTTTAATTTTGCAGATTCACTTGCAAGTTTTATCACTTTTTTCATTCATTCATTCATCTTCTGTTAATCCTTTTTTCAGGTCGGGGGGGTGGGGGGAGGCTTGGAACCCATTCCAGCATTTTTTGGGGGCGTGAGGCGGAGTTGGCTATTTTTCAAATTTGCAATATTTGTAATGAAAATTTAACTCTTTTTTTCTCATATTTGTAAATTCATTCAACAGAATATGTGACTTATTTGGATAATTTGTAATATTTTATGCGTGCTGAGAGTTGTATATAAAGATTTGGTATATTTAAATCCATTGTCAGCTCCAGATGTGAAGAAGTTCAATGAACTATGCACTTGCCACTGAGAGGCAGTAGAGTTCCAGCGTTAAGCACGCCATCCATACAGCTGCTTCTGTCAGGAATATAATGCATTAAATTCGCTTTCAATATTTGTGAAAATACTGCTCAAAAAATGTCCATCCAAGACCCAAATTCAACAATATTAAACATTTTATTAAAAACTATAAAGAAGGCAGAAAAATCACTGTTATATTCCAAGCTTGCACTCGGACAGTTTTAAACCAACACTTCTATCAAAAGGAAAACACTCAGTTTGTCCAAATCTTACACTTGTGCGTTGATTTACAACTATTTCTTGGAACATTAACAAGTTGCTATTTATTATTTCATATTGATGATAAGTCAGCCTGCCTAGTCTTGCCAACAGCATTTCAACTAGTCTTGAATGGATAGAGCACGCTTTGCTCCAAATACAGGTCACAACCCCAGCTGGGCAACCTAAGTGTTATGTATACTATACATCAGTAAATGCATGCCCTGACAAAAAAGAAGGGGGGGGGGGGTATTTAGAGCTCAGGGGTTGGGGGTTGTTCAAGGAGGCTTTGATGAGGGCTAAGGTTGAGGGCAAGAAAGAGAAGGGTGGTTTGCCTCTCATCAAACAATGAAGATACTACTAAAGAAAGAATCATATTTGCATTAATCAAGCGGAATCAAAGCTGCACTCTACTGATAGATTAATTAAAAGATATGTAGGGGGAAAGTGATGTTGACAAAATTGCATCCAAATCCAGGCCAGCTGATGGAGATGTTATATCTTCATAATGAGTGTATGCGCTTATGTATGCATATTTCCGCTTGTCTACATGTGACATTGAGATGTGTGTGTGTGTGTGTGTGTGTATATATATATATATATAACGACAGGGTGGGGGTTGTCACAGAAAGCATGGTGCTGATAAAAAAAAAAAGGGGTGTGTGCAAAGGAGTAATGACAAGAAAAATGGAGCCCGAGGTTCCCAAGGCAACCTGCTGCTCCCTGGGTCTTGCAAGCTAGCATGGAGGGGGGCGGGGGGTGGGGGAGTATCATCTTGTGTTGTGCCTAAGCACCTGCATAGTGTTTGCACAGGCAACAGTGATTATTTTGATGATCTCTTGGCTTGCTAAAAGCCCACATCACGGGCCATGTCCACTGATCTAACATTCCCCTCTAGATGTCATCCATTTATTCAGCTGGAAATGTGCTGAAGAAATGCCATAGACACGGAGACAAGACAGGCCCAGCCCAGGAGAAAAAGCAACAATCATAGGAGACCTTGAATCCACATTGAGAATGACGGTTGTGACATGCTCGCTGTAGCCTTAAGCAACGGATCCCCAGTGAGATGTTTCAAACTAATTTCTCTGCTTTCATCAAAGTTAGTGAATGTCAGTGGGAACCTGGCTAGAATGATTTGAATCAGTGTAGGAGGATACACATAATTGACAACACTAAATGCACAAGATCACAGAATTCTTCATTTTCAGGTGATCCTGTGTGTGGCCAGGTCTCGAAAGACCAACTTCTTTCAACTAAAACATACAGACATGAACTGAGTAACAAGAACAACTATAAATGACTTAAGAAAATGCTTTTGCATTTTAGTGTAGGACAACAACTTCTTCTTCTCCTTTTGGCTGCTCCCTTTAGGGGTCGCCATAGCTGATCATTTGCCTCCATCACTCTATTCCTTGTATCTTCCTCTGTAACGCCAACCCTCTCCACATCCTCCTTGGTTACACCCATGAATCTTCTCTGTGGTCTTCCCTTTTCCCTCCTGCCTGTTAGCTCTCTCTTCAACATCCTTTGTCCAATATATCCACTATCCTTCGTCTGCACATGTCCAAACCATCTCAGCCTTGCCTCTTTTACTTTGTCTCCAAACCACTCAGAATCAGAATCAGAATCAGAAAGAACTTTATTGCCAAGCATGTTAAAAACATACGAGGAATTTGACTTTACATTAGGCGCGCTCAATAAGCGCTTCCTAATGACACGGCAGCCATGCAAGGCGCCTCATCAACCAGTGGGGGGTAAAGAGGGGGAGGGGGAGGGGAAGGGGATGACACATTGGGCAGAGAGAAAAAAAACATAGTTATCAGAATATCGCTCGGGTGAGCAAGATTATGATCACATAGAAAAAAAACCCTCAATGCACACTTTGCAGACAAGTTACAATACACATGTTGACAAAGCGCAAAAGAGAGAGACCAGTGTGTGTATCAGTCATGTGATATCAGTATGAATGCAGTGTGAATGTATCAGTTGCTGGTGCACAACAAAGGACATCTCCTAGGCAACGGCTGGATGTTATGTTCATGTATTCTAAACATAGATAAGCATGTCCACAGAGTCCATCTCTCTTCAGTGCATGCCAGATGGTAAAGTTCCATATTAGACACATGATCACGCTGTCCTTGAAGAATTCAGGTTGCTGCACAACAGCAATTGTTTGTTAATTGTTTGGGTTAAGAGAAGCCAAACTCCCTTCTGCTTATCTCTTCTCCTGGAGGAAGGACGCCGAATCAAGGCCTGATAAGCACAGTTCACTTAGAGCATAGAAATTTCCTCTCTTATGCGATTCTGTGCATCACAATTTACATACACAGGCTTTAAAATCATTCCCTGGAGAGACTCAGCGACTCCAAGATGTTTTCCACCTACCGAAACATAGATAAACATGTCCACAGAGTCCATCTCTCTTCAGTGCATGCCAGATGGTAAATTCCATGTTAGTCATTTGCCGCTATCAGTGCTCTCCCCAGCTGGTCGAATTTGTTGAGGGAGCTACGCCGGGTCCGCATTTTGATTAGCTCATCCAACATCTATAATTTTCAATACACCAGGAAAACTTCAGAGCCAAAAAGCAAAAATCCTGTGATCATGCCAAAACAGGTAGATGTCTTCTACATCTTCAGTCGAATCACGCAGACACATGAGTTCCAGTTGTTCCATGAGTCTCTCCACTTGGGCTCCCCCTGGCCCGATTTTCTGTAAAAAAGTGGTGTCAATAGCATTAAAGCCCACAATTCCATAATTTCCATAATTTCCGTTTGGATCGAGATGCAGCAGAAGAAGAGCGAGACACAGACAGGACACAGCAAGCTGGGATCAGTATCAAGGGAGGAGGAGAGGAGAGGAAGAGAAATGCATCTGCTCTCTCTGAAAGCCGGAAGAAGAAGGAGGACAGTTCACTCAACCTGAACTGTCCCTCTATTATACTCATTTCTAACCCTGTCCCTCTTAGTCATTCCCACTGAGAATATCTGCCACCTCTAGCTCCACCTCCTGTCTTTTTGTCAGTGTCACCATCTCCAAACCATGCATCATAGCAGGTCTCCCTACCATGTTGTAAATTTTCCTTTTCACTCTAGCTGCTACCCTTCTCTCACAAATCACCCCTGACACTCGACTCCACCCACTCCACCCTGCCCATACTCTCTTCTTATCCTCTCTTGTGCATTTTATTTTGCTTTGGATGGTTGACCCCAGGTATTTAAACTCATCTGCCTTCTACATCTACTCCTTGCATCTTCACCGCTACACTTGCGTCCCTTTCATTCACACATGTGTTCTGTCTTGCTTCTACTGACTTTCATTCCTCTTCTCTGAGGAGCATACCTCCACTTCTCCAGGTTCACTTCCCCCTGCTCCCTACTCTCACTACCGATCACAGTGTCATCTGCAAACATTATAGTTCACAGAGATTCCTGTCTGAACTCATCTGTCAGCCTGTCCATCACCATGGCAAACAAGAAGAGCCAATCACTTATGTAATCCCACCCCACCTTGAATCCATCTGCCTCACCTACATCACACCTCCCCCACCATCTCACTGTCCTCATACATGTCCTGCACAACTCTTACATACTTCTCTGCAACTCCTGACTTCCTCATACAGTATCACACTTCCTCTCTTGGCACCCTATCATATGCCTTCTCTAGATCCACAAGACACAGTGCAACTCCTTCTGACCTTCTCCATACTTCTCCATCAACACTCTTAAAGCAAACATTGCATCTGTAGTACTCTTTCTTGGCACGAAACCATACTGCTGCTGACTGATTGTCACCTCTCCTCAACCCAGTCCACAAGAACCACCAACAACCACCATCCACGCTATGGGCCCCAGAGGGGTGGCGTACAAGTGGTGCACAATGAAGTTGGACGACGTCATCTTACCGTTGCTGCTGGACACCGCCGCTGTGAGGTCAGTGATGAATTGGGTTACAGTTAAAAAATTCTTTCCCAACCATCCTATTGGGAAGAATCCAGCGGAGCTGTATGGCTATGGGCACACATGCATCAACCCGGTAGGGACCGTATCGCTGGCGATTCGCTACGGGTCAAGAGTCCCCCCAGTGTTTGTCTTCCAGGTAATCACACATAGGAACAACGTCTTGGGGTCTTTTTTACAAACTGGGTTTAATCATCCATGATAACCTTGGGCTCTGTTTGAACGGTGATGATGGGAGCGCAACACACCCAGACGGGGGTAAGGCTACTCCAAGCTTGACACCACAGGGAGAAGACAGCAAGGAGAAGGGGCAGAAACCAGACTCATCTCGCATCCACAACCGGCATCAGCAGCAAGGATCCACCGCAGTGCTACAGGACAGGAGAGTTCATGGCCCAGCGGAACCCAGCAGGACCCAGTGGGACCCAGCGGAGCGGTGCCAACTGGGGGCATGTCCTGCCACCAGCATGAAAGTCCCACCACCACAGCAGTAACCAGCATTAAGGACAAGAGAGCAGCAGCAGCGCTGCATGAAGCTGACTAGGTCTGGATTCATGGTGCTTGATTGGGTTCGGGTTTACCGATCCAAGTGCCCATGCGACCTGCAGATGTTCCTGTCCCTGCTGATGCAGATCACCATGAGGTCGGGGCCAGCCACCTTACAGATGGCTGATGGTTCAAGATGGCACCTAAGTCTGCTGCAGCCAGCACCTCCAGGGCCATGCCCACCACGGGCTCGCCCGAGGCCCCTGAGGTTGAATTGTAAAATGATTCTGTGTTTTTGAAATGTTTTAACCGAGCATGGTTGATAACAGTGGCAGAATAATCCACTCAACCATGCAGGGTTTCACCGGCAATCTACCCAGTTGCCCAGGTTCAGATAATGGTTTTGGTTATGGTATATGGAACCTTAAGTAATTTACAGTATGGGTTTAGAAGCTAATACTACCATATTGTGCCTTAACATCAAGGAAATATGTGTAACCTAACATTGGCAACCTAGTGCACTTAACATCATGCATTATGTTAGCCACAACACTGGTACTGGTAAATGTATATGTGTTATGCTAGCAATATGCCACAATCAAGGTACTCAGCTAAGGTTAACCATCACCAGCAGAGTTCTGTTTTTTTGGCCTCTTTGGCGCTCCGCTTCTATGCCAACACCAGCCTGTACTCACTCCCAGTTAGCATAGCTACTACTATACTGTAACATGTGCTGTTAGCAGTGTCCACAACAGAGTTACTGTTCAGTACAGCGACTGCCACCGCTTTCCCTCATTTCCAGACATAACAGTCTTTATCCACATAGTATGTGATGATTGACATTATTTCACCTGAAGACGCCAAGAAAAAGCAAGCAAAGACGGGGTTATAAGTGTGTGCGGATGTAACTCTGGCTGGCAGACAAGGATGTCATTGCAGCCACATGACCTACATAGTATGTAAACACAGTAACTTCAGCACTGGACAATGTTTAATTTTTTTGTCTGTGAAATCACAATAGGCCTGTTCTATTATGCTCGTTTACTACGCACCGCAGTGATATGATACTGCACTGTTGTGCAATATTGCTTAATAATTATGAACCTTGTCAATAAACTGTAAGGGAGAAAAGAGGAAGAAAAAAAAAAACGACTTGAAAGATTCAATAAACCATGATGTTGATTTAAGGTCGAATTGGCCAGCCTCAATGTGTAGTCAATACAGTTATGTCAGGCTTGTTATTATAATGTAGTCATATTGATTTGGTTGTTGTTTTTCTGTCTGTTAACAGGATCACACAAAAACTCATACAGCAGATGGATTTGAATGACATTTTCACCAGAGGTCCTATCTCACAAAGTACAGATGGATGGCGATATGGATGAACAAAGGGACGGAGGGGAAGACAAAGGGAACGAGGGATGGAGCCTTGGCAGAGGTATGCATTCTCTGAGTGCCCGCTAGTTTAGTAATGTTACTGACAATGGCACCAGTTGACAAAAAGGAATAAGAACACAGTCTGTACATTAGTTTAACCAACACTTTGCTGGTGGAAAGCAATCTCCTACTGTATTGTGACATGGATGCTGAAGAGACCTATGAGAGTCAATTAAAACTGTAAAGTTTAAAGCCATTAAAGCAAAACAATGGGCCAAAAGACATAATGTAAAGGACCTTCTCTGGGGCTTTGTTCCTACAAATGACCAATAAAGTGCATGTCAACTAGTCCTTTCTTCTGAATAGGAAAATTGTTTAATTTTTTAAATCATATTCATAAGATGCTTTTGCTCTTTCATAATGACATCTATTAGCTACCAACTATGTGCACACAGTCACACGTTACCCTCGCTGAAGACCTCTGCATTTCCTGTTAGTCCTAATAATGCAGGAACAAGCAGTTATTCTTCCTGGTTCTCAGGCTGTTGAGGAAGGAACCACAGTTTGGTCCCTTGCTGTTATCTCCACTTCACCACCCTCCATTCTTCAAACCTCTTTTTCATTCAGTTTTTTTTTTTCAATCCCTGATGATTAAGTTCTCTTATATCATGTACTTTCTCCACATTGCTCTCATGTTAGCAGCCGTTTAGCTTTCTCACAGGTCCACACGGATATACAGGGTGGATAGAAAAAGACGTCTGGAAGAAGAAGGCACACTCACAAACAGTATTTCCACAGTTTTGGCAGGATGTTCCCCAGATCGAAGGTTATTTTCACATCACTGACATGGTTTATAAAGTGAAAAACACAGGTTCTATATTTTTAGATTGTGTTTATCTCCTGCAGTGGAAGGATATGGAAGCTGTATTTAAACAGACTGGTCTAGCCTTTTTCTGGGGTCAAGATGAGAGCAACTGACAGAAATGCATAAATGATGGAAAAGAGGGAAAGAAAAGCTCAGTGTCAACATGTTGCAGTGGAGTTCAGGGAAAGTGATCTAATGTACACTTTCTTTTGAAAAATGGCCACTCAACACCCCAAAACCATTTTATAAATCATTCATTCAGGCCTCCAGAGCACCATATGGGAACTTGCTGATGCAGTTCCAGAGCAAGTGCCGACAAAGTAGTGCACTGTGCGGTTATGTGTCCCCATAGACATGTTATGGCATCATTGTCTGGCTGTGAGCGCCGTGCTCTTTGCTCATGCTCCCCGTGGCATGTCCCATTAGTGGTCTCTAGCAGGCCACAGCTCATTCGCGGCACAAGCCAAAATACTGCATTATTAACCAGCCATGCTTGTTTACTGTGTGTGCAGCCAGTATGATATCGCCACATGCATGCACCCACGTCTTAATGCATTCATGCTGCACGTACACGCACTCAAACACTTATTTACTCTCAGCTATAGTGCCCTCCAGTTTAAAGCCCTATTTAAAAAAATAGCGCTCTGGTTACGGGCAACAATGGTGGCATTTAATATGGGTCATGGTTACTAGGCAACCACAAGCGGAGTGGACTGGTGTTGGATTACTGATTGTTTCATAATTAATTACGGATTATGAATAATTGATTGAGAAGTGTTGGGTAATTTACAGTTGTGTGTAAATGGGAGCTAGTCCACTGCCTTACCCTCTGTATGTGTGTGTGTGTGTGTGTGTGTGTGTGTGTGTGTGTGTGTGTGTGTGTGCGCAAATGATATGAATTTATGCATGCAGCTATCATCACTATTAGTGTTTGCAAAGTGGATGATATCTGCAGGGAAACTGCATTTTTAAGCACCTCTTTGTCCAATACTAAACTGAACCTCTGAAATTTTGGTTATGTTTACCTTAAAAACACTGAGCTGGTACCATGGCCTGCAGTTTCTGGTATAATCCTGGTGTTTTCCCTTTCATCCAAGTGATCTGGTTATGAGTGGAAACTTTTGTTCTGCGTGTTGGTATAAGCACCATGTGACTGGCTTGTAAAGAGGGGTTTGTGGAATTTTTTTTTTTATCAAGTGTTAGAGAGAGAGTTAGAAAGAGAGGCAAAAGAAGAGAGGATGTAGGTGAGAGGTAGATAAGCGGTGTGTAGGAGTTGAGTGGGCCGAAGAGAGAGGGGGAGGGAGCTGGAGGGAGGGACAGAGCTGAAAGCATCTCAACAAGAGTAACCAGGAATAAATACTCCCCTGTACTCTTTTTTTTCCCAAACTGAATTTAAATGGAAGATTATCTTTAAAAAGTCAGATCTGTGTGTAAATATTTTTTCTTTGTATTTTGTATACTTTATTAATCCGAGAGGGAAATTCAGGGCATCCACCTGGATGGATGAGGCAGCCACCGTACGGCGCCAATCCCTTTACCATTCACACACACATTCACACCTAGAGCCACGTTAGAGTTTCCAATTAACCTAGCTTGCATGTTTTTGGCCTGTGGAAGGGAACCAGAATACCCGGGGTAAACCCACGTAGACACGGGGAGATCATGCAAACTCCACACAGAAGGGTCACTGACGGTCAGGGAGTGGGATCGAACCCACGATGGTCAGGGGTGGAATTGATCCCGTGGCATTCTTACTGTGCTGCCACAATGCTAGAGGCAATAGATAGATAGATAGATAGATAGATAGATAGATAGATAGATAGATAGATAGATAGATAGATAGATAGATAGATAGCATTGAAATGACAGAGTAAAGACGATGCAATTAGCAGTCTTGAAGCACTAAAATCAGTTACTATAAAAACAAAATATGTATTATGATAAACTATAAACAGCATTCACTTATATAGTGCTTTTTACTCATCTCTGGACGACCAAAGCACTTTACAGATCCTGCTATCCACCCATTCACACACTGATGGCGGCGGGTTCATTATGGGCAAAAAGAAGTCAGTCTTTCAAAAGATCTTGCAATCTCTTTTTATCACATGACCATTCTGAGAGTAATTTGCATCTTTACAGAGGAACTGATGGAGTAGCCAGTATGAGTTCATCATCTGGGGAAAAAATGGGGGGTGCGGTTGGTGGTGGTGGGGGGGCGACTTCAAACTATACATTCAGACTGTGGCAAAATTTTGGGAATGGCATCAAAAATATTGCAGGAGTTGGGGTAGAAAAAAGCAGACGCCTGATGATACTCATACATAGCTTTTGTGGGAAGCTTGAAATGTTAATAAAATACGGGAAAATTTTCTTAAACCTTGCATGTGTCACAAGAAAGCACAGGAAATATCCAGACCCGGGTTGCTAATTTGCTAGTTAACTAATGTTGTAGTCAGACATAAGACCTTACTTGTTGCAGGTGTTCTGGTTCCCTATGAGAATCAAGCATGTTTGTCTGCCACTAATATTTTATCAGTCTAAACTACATGTAAAATTTTCAAATGTAGAGCTTTGACTGCAATGTGGGGGATGAGAGGAGGAAGTTTGTATGTCACAGAGCTTCAGGAAATATCAGACTTGCATCAAAATCACATCTTATTTCTCCTGTAAAGATTTCACAGTTAAAATTATCATACTGTTTAGACTTGGTGGTAAAATAAGTACAGGAAAGTATTCAAAAAAAGAAGTTTGCAAAAAAGTGGGATAGTCAGGGAGATGAAGAAATGAGACAGGAGTACTTGGAGTCTCGGTGCATGGCAAAGAGAGAGGTAGCAAAAGCAAAGGAAAAAGCATATAGTGAGTTGCATGAGAGGTTGAACACTAAGGAAGGAGAAAGGAATTGTACTGATTGGCTAGATCAAGCTGGAGGAAGATGTGCGACAGGTTAGGTTGATTAAGGACAGTGATAGTAATGAATCAAATGAACAAATCTACCTGCGGGTACAAATAAAGTAACCTGAACCTAATGAGTGAGGAGAGTGTGTGGAGAAGATGGTCGGACTGCTTTAAGGAGCTGATGAATCAGGAAAGTGAGAGAGAAAGGAGGATGGGTGAGTAAAGGAAATGTTGAGTGAAAAGGCAGTCAGTCCAGATGACATATCTGTGGAGGTATAAGATAAGATAAGATAAGCCTTTATTAGTCCCACAACGGGGAAATTCCAGGATTGCAACAGCACAGGGATAGCAACACTCAGAGCATCAAAAGAGAGAGGAAGGGGAAAAAAAACTCGGAATCGAGCCGCTGTTGCAAAAGGCAGCCGACTGGTGTGGCGCCGAGAGACTATTAACAGTGGTATACAAACGTTATAAAAATTACCTTGATAAATCAGTGTGTTAAGTATAATTTTAAAAAATGAACTTATGATATAATGCTGTTTACACTGAAATGAGCTGCCTTCATATTCTTCCTCCTCATTTTGTACAAGTGTAAAAAAATAATTTTCATATGATAAGTTGATATATTAATTATCCTTAGAGGCCTAGTGAATTTACACTGAAACGATAATTAAACTGGACGTCTGTCGTAAGCTAGTCATGCTACAGCAGAGCGACGCCGCTCAGTTCAAACCAGACCACGCTTCCTCAATGTCAGCCATCTTTAACAGTTGTCAACGTGTCGTCAGTGAGGTTACACAGCTTCTCTTCAAATGCACAATTGCAAAAACCCCACTTTATAATCTATATTATTCCCATAAAAAATAAGATTTAATTTATAGCAATAATGTAAAATGAATCTCATCTCCCATCTGTTGACGCCGTTAACATCTGTATGTACACAAAAAAAATGGAGTAAACTGATGCTACAGTCTCTTTTTGTTACAGTACACTTTTCTTCTGCTAACACTGAATGGACCAATCGGTGCACTTCTTTCAACAAACAACACAAAAGTCAATTTTAAAAAATGTGCTAAAAACTCTCCACTAGCATTAATATATTAATAATTTATCTTATAGTTTGATTTTAGCTTCCGCCATCCAAACTCCTGATTATAGCTAGCTCGACTCCACCTTGTCTCTTTTCGCTCCCTGAAGACCAACACTTCCTGACATCGCTGAGATCCCCGCACTTAAATTAAAAAAACAAAAAAAAAACAAAAACAGGAGCAGTTTACGACGGCAAGCCATTGGTCCTTTAAATACTGTTCAGTACTGGAATGTTTTTAGACTCTAATACCTGATACGAGTAAGTGAGCCATTAAAAAATACAAACAAGAATAAAAACTCCTTCTGGACACAATAAATAGCTATCCTTCATATAGTGCAGTAATACAGTACTCACACTACACCTACAGTAATTGCACATGCAACTGCCCCCCCCCCCCGCTGCCATCTTTATCATTCCCGTCACTTCCTATTTCCAAAATCAAATTTCCAAAGTCTGTTCTGGGACTTCCCTGCAGCTAAAACCAAGGGGCTCCCAGCATGGAGCCCTGGGGGATGCCATCCCATGCTGAGGCAGAGCTTGCAGTCCAAGGCGAAATGATCTGGGTTACAGGTAGTTTGGTTAATTCCAGTTAATAACACGAGCAGTAACATCTCTACAATTCCTTCTCCTCCATCATCAGATACTCTGCACTGGTCGTCAGAAGTCGTATCAGTTTCAGTCATGGCGAAGACTCTCGCGGCGTCCATGCTGGAATGATCCTTGGGTTGTTAATGGTGGTGTCTGTTGCTCCACCCTCCCCCAGCGCTCCTACAGGTCTCCATCTGAAGGCGGCAGACACAGCTTGTAGAGCCTTGGAGCTGCTGAAGGCATCTGGTCCATCACCTTCAGGTTCTTGGCAGAGAGCTCCACCCGTGCTCCCTGTTTCCTCATGATGTCCATGGTCTGCATGATGCAGCGTGGCATCAAGCCATGGTTCCGGGCCAGGATCATGGCCTGCTCCAGGGTCACGGTCAAGGTACACCTCTGCATGCCGGTGCCACACAGGGTGACGTGGCAGGCCCCCAGGCGATTGCACAGCTCCGAGGACACACACAGCACGCTGACGCCCGATGGGTGGCCCTGGGCAGCGGGGCGGACGTTGACATAGGACTGCATCAGTCTGCACAGGTCGTCCAGAGTGT
This sequence comes from Pholidichthys leucotaenia, assembly GCA_020510985.1. NCBI lineage: Eukaryota > Metazoa > Chordata > Actinopteri > Cichliformes > Pholidichthyidae > Pholidichthys > Pholidichthys leucotaenia. The sequence goes on along the minus strand of CM035842.1, from coordinate 369,260,888 downwards.
TGAGAGGACGCAGCAGCTGGTCTATCTTCATGGCCGTGGTGTTGGAGTCAGTGGGGAGGTTGGACTTCTCCAGGTAGAAGGCCCTGAGTCTGCGGTAGTACACCTTCACCTTCTCCAGGGACACGGCGTTGGTGCGCTGCTGGAACTCCTCCATGGAGGACAGGTCCTGAGGACAGACGCCGTCTGGACGCTCCAGAGCTCTGGTGAAGAGGATGGTGTGGATCTTCAGACTTCCTCCATTCTGCAGCCTGCTGGGCAGCTCGCTGAAGTGACAGCTGTCCAGGAACAGGGTGACCCTCAGGGCGTGTCTGCTGCCTTCCACCTGGTACCACACCGGCGTGTTTGCCACTAGATACTCGTCATCCAGTTGCCTGAAGAACACAGTGACTTTGTCCAGGTCCAACAGGGCAGCCTTGGTGTCCTCCAGCATGGTGCACTCCTCCTTCACATGTGGCGCCAGCGTGGACTGAAAGTGCATCAGAACCCCGATGACAGAGATCTGCTCCAACCACTTGCGGCTCGTCTCCCTGCTGTCCTCCTGGTACTCACCGGCGTTGTTGAAGCGCGACCTCAGCGCCATCAGCAGCTGCTCGGCCAGTGTGCACAGGGCGCCTGTCGCTGCCTGGCAGAAAATCACATCCCGCCGCAGCTGAAGGGACGTGTCTGTACACTTGAGCAGAGCCAGAAGCAGCTGGTTCTTCCCGTCATCCACAAATCTCTGCAGGCTGTCCACCAGAGTTTTGATGGAGGTGGGAAGGTTCCACGGGTCCTCCTGGATGTTCTTGTGGATGACGCATCGACCGCGGACCGTCCAGTCCTCTGTCTGCCTGAACTCTGGCTGCCCGTGGTCGGAGTAGAAGTGTTTGGTCTCCTCACAGGCTTTGGTCATGACGGCTCCTTTCAGGAGGCTGTTGATGGAGTCCACCTGGTTGAAAAGGTGCTCCAGGCAGCCGCGGAGTTTGTCCTGTTTGTCTGAGGAGATCCTCATGTCACACGGCAGCTCGTCTCCTGACCCCATCTCATCACTGCCCAGGTAGGAGCTGTTACTCCTCACACTCGTATAGGACAGGACCGAGTCTCTGTTGCTGTTACACTCAATGTTAAACGCTGAAATGGAGCTCCTCGTGGTAACAGATACTTTCCTCTCTGCGCTGCAGTCAGTCTGGTATTTATGTGATTCAACATGATCACCGGGAACCATGGGAGAAGATTTACGAGGCTCAAATTATACATGTTTAAGTTTGAATTCTCCTCAGAGGAGCTCCGAGAGACTCACGGGGTAAATCATGGTGAAAAAAAAAAAAAAAAAAAAAAAAAGGTATGGAGATATTTAGGAGAGATGGCGGTGGACTTTTTAACCAGATTGCTTAACGCAATCTTGCAGAGTGAAAGAATGCCTGAAAACTGGAGAAGTGTAGTGGCCCTGAGTTTCAAGAACAAGGGTAATGCTCAGAGCTGTAGTAACTACAGAGCCATAAAGTAAGATATGGGAAAGAGTTATTGAAGCCAGGTTAAGAAGAGAGGTCGCAATCAGTGAGCAGCAGTATGCTTCATGCCAAGATAGAGCACTGCAGATGCAATGTTTGCTTTAAGAGTGTTGACAGAGAGGTAAAGAGCAGGTCAGGAGGAGTTGCACTGTTGGTGAATCTGGAGAAAGCGTATGATAGGGTGCCAAGAGAGGAAGTGTGGTACTGTATGAGGAAGTCAGGATTGGCAGAGAAGTCTGTGAGGGTGGTGCAGGACATGTATCAGAACTCAGAACTCAGAACTCAGAAAAAGATTTATTGCCAAGTACATTCACAGTAAATAACTGATAAATATACGAGGGATTTGACTTGACACTGAGAACGACATAGTTGACATTTATGTCAACTATGTATTGACATGTATTGACATGTATTGACATGTATTGACATCTCCTCATGTATGAGGAGAGTGAGACCGTGGTGAGGTGTGATGTAGGAGTGACAGATTCATGTTGGGGGAGGAAGTACGGGGGGTGGCTGAAGAGTTCATAGGTTGAAAAGTTCATAGTGGTGACCCCCACCACCACCACCAGTACATCAGGGATCAGCTCTGAGCCCCTTCTTGTTTGCTATGGTGATGGCCTGGCTGAGAGACGAGGTTGGGCAGGATTCTCAGTGGGCCATGGTGTTCGCAGACAACCTTGTGGTCTGTAGTGACAGTGGGGAGCAGGTGGAAGTGAACATGGAGTGGTAGAGGTATGCACTGGAGATAAGAGGAATGAAAGTCAGTAGAAGCAAGGCAGAATACATGCGTGTGAATGAGAGGGAGGCAGGTTTAATGGTGAAGATGCAAGGAGTAGAGGTAGTGAAGGCAGATGAGTTTAAATTCCTGGTGTCAAACATCCAAAGCAATGGACAGTGCACAAGGGAGGTGAATACGAGAGTGTAGGCAGGGTGGAGTTGGTGGAGTGTCAGGAGTGATTTATGGCAGAAGGATAGCAGCTAGAGTGAAGGGAAAGATTTACAGGACAGTAGTGAGACCTGCTATGATGCATGGCTTGGAGCCGGTGGCACTGACAAATAGACAAGGAGGCAGAGCTGGATATGACAAAGTTTAAGATGTTAAGATTCTCACTGGGAGTGACTAGGAGCGACAGGATTGGAAATAAGTATATCAGAGGGACAGCTCAGGTTGAGTGATTTGGGGGCAAAGTAAGAGAGGCAAGGCTGAGATGGTTTGGACATGTGCAGAGGAGGGATAGTGGATATAACGGACAAAGGATTTTGAAGATGGAGCTGCTAGGCAAAAAAAAAAAAAAAAAGAGGAAGACCACAGAGAAGATTCATGGATGTAGTGAAGGAGGACATGGAGAGCGTTGGTGTGAGAGAAGAGGATGCAAGGCATAGGGTGAGATGGAGGCAGAAGCTCCGCTGTGGTGACCCCTAAAGGGAGCAGCCAGAAGAAGAACAAGAGGAAGATTATCATACAGTTTACATATCCGTTTCTGATGATCCAGTAGTATTGGCTGACTTTACAAATTATGTAAGATTACATAACACTGCTTTGTATTCTCATGATAATTGCAATTTTCATTCTCATTCTCTTTATGTTGTCATTGGTTAGTGTTAAAAATTCAGACAGTGACCTCTGGGCTGATAAAAGTGTTTAACTTAAAGTTATCCCTTCTGCAAACTGAAGGTATACATCTTAACTTGCCTCTGTCAGTTTTGTTAAAAGAGATTAAAATAAAATTTTATACTAAAATAGTAACATTTCTAAAAATAAAATTACTAGTGCAGGCAGCAGATGGGAAAGTGCAGATGTTCCAGGATTTCAAAACCTATTGCCATCCCAATATGACCATGAAAACAACATATTAAATATTTCTGGAATAAACTTCAACAAATCAAAGGTTGAGTTTAAACTGTAGTCTAGTGTGTTTCATTTACCTTTATGGGTGTGCAGTAAAATATAGAGTTACAATCGCACATGTGATCAATATACTGTAAAGCACATCCATAATTGTGTAATTAAAGTCCTTACTCACGAATTTGATTTAATCTTTGACTCTTCTTCAGCTCATTCCTGAAATTTGAAAATCTTAAAACATTCAGATTTAATGTTTTCCACAATTATTTTTCCTTGCATTTCTAACTTTATGTGGGGTCACTTCTGAAATTTGTACAAAGAAGCAGCCAGGAGGTGTCATGATAACCGGGTTTGGACCCAAATGTAGGACTCAACACAACAGGACAACAGTTGAGGCAAGTGACATTGCCCACAGTTCCGGTAGGGGCTTTTTAATGTTTTTTTTTTTTTTTTTTTTTGCCTGTGGAGACACAGAGGAGAATGGCTAAGTATTTTTACTGAAGACTTCTTTGTTCTTCTCCTCCTTGGACTCCAACTAAGCCTCCACAGTCTCCTTTCAATTAACCTCTGTGCCTCTGGACTCTCCCGACACCAAATCCTCCTTCCTCTTTGTGGATCTGGACTCCAAGCTCTCCCCCCTGGCAGACCCCCACGTGCACTGGACCCTTGACCACCTGGGCTCCCCTCCCGAAGTACGAACTCACATTAAAAGACTCTTAACGCCCTCCTTCCTGGGATCTCCTCTGATGCCCACAAACTTACGGGCTGGCACCTCCCTGTTCCTCGCTTGTGCTCCACTGCCGTCACCTTCGTCACCATCGCCCACAAAGTAAGACCCTGCCGCCTCACTGCATCATTTTACTTACTGTTCAATAACAGGTGGCTGGTGAGCGTGCAGAAACAGAGAGCCAACATGATATCCGAAGAGGACGCTGAGTTGACACACGCACACACACACACACAAAAAAACTGATGCTTTGGGCATACAAATAGCTAGCAGAGGCTCTGTTTTGCTGCATTATTAACATGTGTATCTCTTCATCCTAAATTAGCTGCTGAACTTCAGTGTCCAGTCTAAGGCAGGTGTTGTCTGTCTCCTTAGAGTCATTGCTACTAAATCATTTTGCTGTAAAATAAACTTGCATGTTCTCACCACTATAATCATAATTCAGTTCTTACCAGGAATTTTAAAGATAAACACGAAGTTTTGACAATATATAAGAAGAGTAAGAGAGAAGGGATTGGAGGAAGCAACTCAGCAAAAAGAATAAACATTGTGTGTGTGGTGTGTGCCTGGAGCGGGAAATTCATTAATAGGGAGGGAAATACAGTGGCGGCTGAAAGGGAAAAAGGAGGGGAAAAGGGTAGATTACTGCAATATCAGTTTCCTTGTTTAACTTGAATTATCACAAATCCCCCTATTTTGTATCTTGCAAACACACCTAGTACTGTGTCCTGTCTCTATAATAAGTACTCTGTGACTGTTATGATTCCAAACCTTTGTGACCTGGAGTGAAAGAGGGTGGAGCAGAAGAGAAAGGAATGGTTGTTTGGCTCAGACACTCAGGACCCTTTGTGTGCATAATGTTGGAGATCTCTGAAGGAAATGTGAGATAAAGAAGAACAAGTAAATACGTATATATATAAAATAGACCTTTTAACATGTAGATGAATTTTAATATTTTAATAAATATTTTTAAAAAAGTTTAAAAAAGAAAAAACTCTGAGACAAAATGTAGCCAAAAAAAGATGGAAAAATATTAGTTTTAAAGTCAAGGCATTGCCTGTCATGATCAAGGGCACAGCTAGGACCGTGCCCACGCTTTACATTCATTTAGCTTTGTTTTCCTCTGTATTATTATTATGATTATTCTGATTATTATTAAGTGCCCCATGTTCCCTGATCCTCTGTTCATGTCTGTGTCTCCCTGTGTGTGTGTGTGTGTGTGTGTGTGTGTGTGTGTGTGTGTGTGTGTGTGTGTGTGTGTAGCTCCGCCATCCTGTGTGTTTCACCTGCTGCCCTGATTTGTCTCAGCTGTCTCTCGTCAAGTTCATTATTAGTTCCCCTATTTATGTGAGTTTCTGTGTGTGCTCTGTCTGGCATTGTCATCATCGTTACCCTGATGTTCTCCCCGTTAGGATTATTGCTGTCTGCTCAGTAAGTTGCTCCGTTATTTTGAGTTCAGCCCCTGCTCTGCTTTTACTTTGTTCTCAGTGTTTTTTGTTAAGAAATCTTTGTTTGTACCAAAATCCTGCCCTCACATGAGTCCTCCCTTTGCACCTTCATCTGCCCAGAGGGCAGATCATGACAGTACGACACCAACAAAGCTGGACTCAGCAGGCAGCCCAGCGACTGGTGGGCTCAATGAGGGCAAGCGATGGGCGGCTTGTACCTTCTTGTCTCTAGTGGCGAATGCTCACACTTCCCGCACGTCAGAGGAGGCTGTTACTCGTCTGGAGGTTGTCATGAAGGTTGTGGAGAGGTTCCCCAGCCTGCAGGTGCACACCACAGCTTCAGCTCAGCCCAAGGTGCAGGTTCCTGTTTCAGAGGTGCACATCACTGCTCCAGTACTCTCCATAGTCGATGTTCGCCAGCAGCAGCTTCTCAATGTGGTCAGCACTCCCCAGTTGCTGTTGGCTCCTGCACCAAAGGTCTCTCAGGTGCTACAGTATCTCACAAAAGTGAGTACACCCCTCACATTTATAATTTATTTATTTATTTTCACATTTATGTATAACAGTGTAAATTTGCTGTCCCCTCAAAATAACTCAACACACAGCCATTAATGTCTAAACCACTGGCAACAAAAATGAGTACACCCCTAGTGAAAATGTCCAAATTGTCCCCAACTAGCCATTTTCCCTCCCTGGTGTCATGTGACTCGTTAGTGTTACAAGGTCTCAGGTGTAAATATGGAGCAGGTGTGTTAAATTTGGTGTTGTCACTCTCACACTCGCTCATACTGGTCACTGGAAGTTCAACATGGCACCTCATGGCAAAGAACTCTGAGGATCTGAAAAAAAGAATTGTTGCTCTACATAAAGATGGTCTAAGCTGTAAGAAGATTGCCAACACCCTGAAACTGAGCTGCAGCACAGTGGCCAAGCCCATTCAGCGGTTTAACGGGACAGGTTCCACTCAGAACAGGCCTCGCCATGCTTGACCAAAGAAGTTGAGGGCACGTGCTCAGTGTCATATCTAGAGGTTGTCTTTTGAAAATAGACGTATGAGCGCTGCCAGCATTGCTGCAGAGGTTGAAAGGGTGGCGGGTCAGCCTGTCAGTACTCAGACCATACACCACACACTGCATCAAATTGGTCTGCATGGCTGTCGTCCCAGAAGGAACCCCCTTTTAAAGATGATGCACAAGAAAGCCCGCAAACAGTTTGCTGAAGACAAGCAGACTAAGGACATGGATTACTGGAACCATGTCCTGTGGTCTGATGAGACCAAGATAAACTTATTTGATTCAGATGGTGACAAGCGTGTGTGGCGGAAACCAGGTGAGGAGTACAAAGACAAGTGTGTCTTGCATACAGTTAAGCATGGTGGTGGGAGTGTCATGGTTTGGGGCTGCATGAGTGCTGCCTGCACTGGGGAGCTACAGTTCATTGAAGGAACCATGAATGCCAACATGTACTGTGACATACTGAAGCAGAGCATGATCCCCTCCCTTCAGAAACTGGGCCGCAGGGCAGTATTCCAACATGATAACCACTCTAAACACACCTCCAAGATGACCACTGCCTTGCTAAAGAAACTGAGGGTGAAGGTGATGGACTGGTCAAGCATGTCTCCAGACCTAAACCCTATTGAGCAGCTGTGGGGCAGTCCTCAGACAGAAGGTGGAGGAGCACAAGGTCTCTCACATCCACCAGCTCTGTGATGCCATCATGGAGGAGTGAAAGAGGATTCCAGTGGCAACCTGTGAAGCTCTAGTGAACTCCATGTACAAGAGAGTTGAGACAGTGCTGGAAAATAATGGTGGCCACACAAAATACTGACTGGGCACAATTTGGACATTTTCACTTAGGGGTGTACTCACTTTTGTTGTCAGTGGTTTAGACATTAATGGCTGTGTGTTGAGTTATTTTGAGCGGACAGCAAATTTACACTGTTATACAAGCTGTACACTGACTACTTTTCATTGTATCAAAGTGTCATATCTTCAGTGTTGTCCCATGAAAAGATATAATAAAATATTTACAAAAATGTGAGGGGCATACTCACTTTTGTGAGATACTGTATCTCTAGGGCAAGAGACTTCTTTATTTTCTGTAATAAGGGCTCCACTATTACCATCTACTGGGCTCCCAGATTCTATATTGTGCTTCCACAAGCAAACAATTCCTTTGTGGTCTCCAGGGAAAAGGGCTCCCTTGTGGTCTCTAGAGCAAAGAGCCCTAATGTTATCTCCTGGGTTTAAATCTTCTCAGAGACAAATCAAGACAAATCATGTCTTGATTTGTCTCAGCTGTCTCTCATCAAGTTCATTATTAGTTCCCCTATTTATGTGAGTTGCTGTATGTGCTCTGTCTGGCGTCGTCATCATCATTACCCTGATGTTCTCTCTGTTAGGATTATTGCTGTCTGCTCAGTAAGTTGCTTTGATATTTTGAGCTCAGTTACTACACTGCTTTTACTTTGTTCTCAGTGTTTTTTGTTAATAAATCTTTGTTTGCACCAACATCCTGTCCGCACATGAGTCCTCCCTTTGCACCCTCATCTGCCCAGGGGGCATGAGATTTCACTCTCAATTTTAAGTTTTTAGGCACTAAACAAGTTAACAGTTTCAAAAGTTTAGGCACTAAAATTAGGGTTAGAAAAAGGTCGTAGGTTTGCTTTAAACATGCCCTTTTACAGCAGTAAGCCTGCATGCTGATATGTGAAACCTAAAATGGCGTTACTATGGACAACTTTCTATGGTTTAGTACCCCCAGCACTATAAATTGTACTAGAGTAGACATATTCTGTCTTCATAGCTTTGGATCATCAGTGAACAATTTTTTTGTTTTTTCATCTTGTTATTGATACAGTCTCTGCAGCAATTTCGGATCCAGTTCAGAGCTGAAGCTATAATTTCATCACCCGCCCATTTCCTATTTTGGTGTAAATGCTGATGTACTTTACTGGTATCAGGAACAAATCAGTTTGTATGATGGGATATCATTTTGTACAGGAAAACTTGGACCAGAGAAAAATAATGAAAATACAGAGTTTATAAATGTAAACAATCTGAATGCTGTTTATGCCAGTGTGAATTTAAATACAGTATAATACCTGTATTGCCTTTAACTGATTCTAAATTGTCCATATGGATACTACAGGAATCTTTCTCACTTACAACTATATAGGCTACAGATTTTAATGCTCGCTGACTGGGAAAACAGAAGTATTTTGATTGTCTGCATAACTTAGAAAACCATAATATAAATACAAGCTATTTATTTATGTTCTACAATATTCATCAGCTGTAAAGTAGATAAGTTTTTGGTGAGCAAGTTACTCCACAGAGTATTCAAAGGCTTGCTTCATCAGCTGGAGTTTAAACTAATGAACACACACACACACACACACACACACACTTTCAGCTGCTCCCTATTTGGGGTCATCACAGCGGATTATGGGTCTGCATATTTTATTTGGCAATCATTTTTATGCTGGATGCCCTTCCAGAAGCCACTCTCCCCATTTACCCGGGCTTGGGACCAGCACAGAGTCCACTGGGTTTGTGCTTCCCTCTGTAGCTAGGTTGCAGGTTTAAATAATGAACAAAAACAATAATTTAGACAGCAAGTGAGGACCTCCAGATCAGTGTAAAGCTATAAAGCCAAGGAAAACTTCAGTTATGGCTGTTATTTATCTTGATCACATCAGCCCCACAATCAGGAGGTCACAGGTTCAGTCTCAGACTGGATCATACCAAAGATCAGATATAAATGGTGCTTTCTGCAAAAATATAGTTCAGTTCAAAAGTATAAATACACCTCTGTAGAGCATGACAGTCTTTACTATGTTACTATGTTGAAATATTTTTTTCACACACAAAAAAATATTAATTTTGGCTCTTTCATAAATTTAGTATACCAGATCTTCTCAAACTATGCAGTGTCAAAATATACATACAGCAACCTGACTTAATAATTTTGGCAATTTAGGGTCCATTTGATACACTACTTAAACTCAGCCACAAACATTACATTGGGAATGTCTAAAGTGCTCATCACCGATCTAAAAAAAAAAGTGAATAATTGAGGTGAACAAGTCAGGAGAGCCACTTGGGGTCATTTTAAAGTGGCTTCAGAAACCAAAATCAACTGTGCAAACAATTGGTTCTAAGGATAAAGTGCATGTTGTGTCACTGTCACAATGAGGAAAAAAAAAACAAGTTTTTAAGTGCTGCTGAGAGACTGCTAGTTAGGAGGGTCAACTGTCAATCCAGAATCATCAAAAAGGCAGAATGTAATGAACTAAAAGCTGCTGGAACACAGGTCTCAGTGTTGACAGTTGAGTGTACGTATTTTACATGGCCGTGGACTGAGGTGTTGCTATGCAATAAAATAGTCCTTGCACAAGAAGCAGCAGCAGCTTCAGGTTTGGCTGAAGTTTGCTGCTGATCACTTGGACAAAGAAAAGGCCTTCTGGAAGAAAGTTCTGTGGACAGATAAATCAAAAACTGAGTTTTATGTTTTAGATAGATAGATTGATACTTTATTTCAAACAAAAAAAGCAAAAAACAAAACAAATGACAAGTGCAATAAAAGTGACAGTATACAGTGCTCGAAAGGGAGAAGGAAGAAGTTAACACTTATTTACTCCAACTCCTCTTTTCCCTAAATACAACCCATGTGAAATATATACCTGTTACCTCAATTAAGACCCCAAGTAGACAATTAACTATATTTTGTACATATCAACATTGACACCCATCCATCCCAACATACAGTACATTCTCATTTTCAAGGAAAGACGGTGAGGCCTTTAGCCCCATGAACACCATACCTACTGTCAAGCATAGTGGTGGTAGTATTATGCCCTGTTGCTGTTCTGCTACCAGTTCCACTGGTGTTTATTACAGAAAATACATGGAATAGTGAAGAAGGAGGATTACTTCCAAATTCTTCAAGGCAATGACCTTAAGGACACATAAAAATGATGAAGAAATTGCTAAATCAGGCTAGAATTTTATTTATTTAATCTTTATTTTATCAGGCAAACCTTGAGATCAAAATGATCTCTTTTACGAGCCTGGCATGGCCAGGATGGCAGTATAAACGTAAACTGGCCTTCCCAGCGTCCTGACTTAAAAGGGTCTTTGATTGCACTTTTTTCCACATTAACGGCTTACACGTGTGTTAATGAAATGAAAATTTTGTTCAAATCTTCTTAAATTATTGCAACATTTTTTTTCCAGCCTTTCTGAGAATGGCTGGTTTCAATACTTGTTACTATAAATCTCTGAGACTACATTCAACTACATCCTCCCTCTTTAGAAGACAAGATTTCTAGGCTACCTACACACTCTGAAGCTAAAAGAGACTATTTTTCTTGAGCCAAATGGTGAGGAGCAGCTAACTTCAGACAGAGAGAAAAGTGCTGATTGCTATGCCAAGATGGTAAGACTAATTGATGATTAAAGCCTGTCACTAGTAAGACATAAAGCCATTGATGACTGAAAATACTGAAAGAACATTATTCCGGGAAAAGCAAGCAAAGAATAATTAGTACTATATACCACTGACTAAGCTACACAAGGAAACTGTTCCAGATAATCTTATTTGAGCACAAAACATCATCACAGCCCTAAGGGATGCCGACGAAAAGGTAACCATGTTTATGTGTATAGCAATAAACCAATTATGATTTGATTTCTGGAGTTATCTGGTTATTCAAGTGGTCATGTAAACAGAGTAATCCGATAAAGGCCATGTAACCGGGGTCATTAACTCAGATGGTTTACCCTCCAATAATCTGTTTATTTAGTGGATATAAACACGACAAAACTGATTAGTGCCACTATCAGTTTATTCCCAGTAATCAGTTTATTGTGACAATGACTCCGGTTACAGGTCTCTGCCTTTGACTGCTGCCCAATTCACATACCACCGGACCGCAGTGGTCCCTCCTGCAGGTGGTTAGCCCACTGGAGGGCGGACCCATGTGGCTCTTTTGGGCTGAGCCTGGCCAGGTCCCACCACCTCACCTGTCCACCAGGCACTTGCCGTCAAGCCCCTCCCCCAGCCCGGGCTCCAGGGCCGGGCCCCGGTAACCCCATATTGGTCGGGGTACACTGAATCCTGGAGTGAACATTTATTTATTTATTTATTTTATTTATTGATTGATTTATTTGAACATCAAGACAAAAAAAAAATTAAAAACAAGGAATCAAAACAAAAAAATAAACATAAAAAATGTCTTGTTCAAAAGGAGTGGGAAGAAGCCAACGCTTACTGTATATAATCCCACCCCTTCTCCATACCCAATAAATTATAATATCATACTAGTCATTATCCATCCCATAATTACATTCATTATACAATACCATAATATATAATGCATCTTATAATTAAATTATACAAGAGAAATGATACAACAATGATAGTTTATAGTGACAATAATACCAGCATCTAATAATAATTGCAATAATAATAAGTAAATACTTTTGGTATGTTTAATACAATTATAGACAATATTATCCTCATCATAATCACCATATATACCACCATATACCCCCACATGGCTTACAATACCTAGGTGCAATAAATAACCATATAATAATAATAATAACCATAATAATAGGTAGCCATATAGTAGTTACAATAACAACAACAACAACAACAACAACAACAATAACAATAACAATAATAATAATAATAATAATAATAATAATAATAATAATAATAATAATAATAATAATAATAACAACACCACCTGGCCTATATAATACTTTAAATAATTCCATCCTAAACAACAATCATAATACTATAATACCATTGTAATATTCTAGTAATAATGATATAAATAATATTAGTATTCAGCATATTTATTCAACAATAACTCAGCATATTGTATATATATATATATATATATATATATATATATATATATATATATAGTGGGGCAAAAAAGTATTTAGTCAGCCACCAATTGTGCAAGTTCTCCCACTTAAAAGATGAGGGAGGTCTCCAATTTTCATCATAGGTATATCTCAACTATGAGAGACAAAATGAGAAGAAAAAAAATCCTGAAAATCACATTGAAGGATTTTTAATGAATTAACTAGTAAATTCCTCAGTAAAATAAGTATTTGGTCACCTACAAACAAGCAAGATTTCTGGCTCTCACAGACCTGTAACTTCTTCTTTAAGAGGCTCCTCTATCCTCCACTCGTTACCTGTATTAATGGCACCTGTTTGAACTCGTTATCAGTATAAAAGACACCTGTCCACAACCTCAAACAGTCAGACTCCAAACTCCACTATGGCCAAGACCAAAGAGCTGTCAAAGGACACCAGAAACAAAATTGTAGACCTGCACCAGGCTGGGAATACTGAATCTGCAATAGGTAAGCAGCTTGGTGTGAAGAAATCAACTGTGGGAGCAATTATTAGAAAATGGAAGTCATACAAGACCACTGATAATCTCCCTCGATCTGGGGCTCCACGCAAGATCTCACCCCGTGAGGTCAAAATGATCACGAGAACGGTGAGCAAAAATCCCAGAACCACACTGGGGGACCTAGTGAATGACCGGCAGAGAGCTGGGACCAAAGTAACAAAGGCTACATCAGAAACACACTACACCGCCAGGGACTCAAATCCTGCATTGCCAGACGTGTCCCCCTGCTTAAGCCAGTACACGTCAAGGCCCGTCTGAAGTTTGCTAGAGAGCATTTGGATGATCCAGAAGAGGATTGGGAGAATGTCATATGGTCAGATGAAACCAAAATAGAACTTTTTGGTAAAAACTCAACTTGTCGTGTTTGGAGGAGAAAGATCACCATACCTACTGTGAAGCATGGGGGTGGAAACATCATACTTTGGGGCTGTTTTTCTGCAAAGGGACCAGGACGACTGATCCGTGTAAAGGAAAGAATGAATGGGGTCATGTATCGTGAGATTTTGAGTGAAAACCTCCTTCCACCAGCAAGGGCATTGAAGATGAAACGTGGCTGGGTCTTTCAGCATGACAATGATCCCAAACACACCGCCCGGGCAACGAAGGAGTGGCTTCGTAAGAAGCATTTCAAGGTCCTGGAGTGGCCTAGCCAGTCTCCAGATCTCAACCCCATAGAAAATCTTTGGAGGGAGTTGAAAGTCTGTGTTGTCCAGCGACAGCCCCAAGACATCACTGCTCTAGAGGAGATCTGCATGGAGGAATGGGCCAAAATACCAGCAACAGTGTGTGAAAACCTTGTGAAAACTTACAGAAAACGTTTGACCTCTGTCATTGCCAACAAAGGGTATATAACAAAGTATTGAGATAAACTTTTGTTATTGACCAAATACTTATTTTACCGAGGAATTTACCATTTAATTCATTAAAAATCCTTCAATGTGATTTTCTGGATTTTTTTTTTCTTATTTTGTCTCTCATAGTTGAGGTATACCTATGATGAAAACTGGAGACCTCTCTCATCTTTTAAGTGGGAGAACTTGCACAATTGGTGGCTGACTAAATACTTTTTTTACCCCACTGTATATATATATTCAACAATAACAACAATAACAACCTTTCTTCATTGAAGACACATTGTAATATTACTGTCCTTTATTTTTATATTGTTCAGAAATCATTTCTTTATATGTTGATTTAAATATATGGATGTTTGGGCATTTCCTGTGTTTCTCCCCCAACCCATTCCACAATTTTACCCCACACACAGACACACAAAAACTTTTCCTAGTAGATCTTACTAGGCGCATTTTAAATTTTGTATTCCCCCGTAAATTGTATTTCCCTTCTCTCTGACTACAAAGATTTTGTATATTGTGTGGCAAAAAGTTTTTACTGACTTTAAACATTAACTGTGCTGTATAATGATCAACCAGATCCAGTAATTTTAATAATTTTGAATGTAAAAACAATAAATTAGTATGTTCAAGATACCCGACTTTGTGTATAACACGGACTGCCCTTTTCTGTAATATTAGCAATGAATTAAGTGTACTTTTATAATTGTTACCCCAGACCTCTATACAATAGGTCAAGTATGGAAGTACTTAAGATTAGATAAGATAAGATAAGCCTTTATTAGTCCCACAATGGGGAAATTCCAGGATTACAACAGCACAGGGACAGCAACACTCAGAGCAACAATCAAGAAGACAAGAAAACAAGAGCAGCGAATATACATATGTACACACACAGTAAATATATAAATATATATACACACAGTGCAGAGCATTGTAGCTAGATGGAATAAACAGCATAACCGTCTACTTAATTATCCTACATAGCATGAATATGTACCCATACATATTGTCACCCTGCGTAGCGACTGATATTGTCCTAGTTGTATACTGGAGGGAACCATTTGTGTAAGTCTATTGCGTCTTATGAGCAATACAAGATATGAAGCAATTTGTAATCTAAGACTTGCTTAATTTTATTTATAATTGCAGTATTTTTTGTCACTTTGTTTTGTATGTATCTGACATGTGGTTTCCAACTAATTTTATCATTTAGTATTACACCCAAATTTGATCTCCTTAACATTTTCAACATTTCATCATGAAAGTGTTTTGGATCACTCTTAGTCTGGCCCTTCACCCAGGACCTGTCTGTCTTGGACTTGTTCATTGGACTGCTGGCGGACTGCCGCCCCTACAAACCCCAAATCGCAATGCTCCCCTGCATTCGCCGCTCCCCGCTGATCTGTAAGATACAGGGATAATGGCATGAGTGGAGAATTTCTGTAAAACTGTTAAAAAGATTTTTCTCTGTCACCAACCAATGTATGAAATATTGTATGAAATTCTATACTTGAGCCAGCAAAGATCTCAGATCCGACTTGAAGAGCCAAACGGGCCAGTGGCTAATGTGACCCATTACCCCTGAGCCTGTGCTATTAACATTTGCCTTAAGAATGAATGAAATAATGCATCACTGGTTGACAGGGGTGTGTGGTTTTAGTGGTCAATAGGATATGACCGTGCCATGGAGCACAATAAGCACAGAACATATGTGGCTAAACTGCTAGCTTCTGCTGGCAGCCTCTGAACCCGGTCTGAGAAAAATAACAAAATATATGGTCAAGCATTGCTAGGTGAACAAGGATTCCAGTGGGGGAGGGGTCAAATTTATAGAAAATAGTGATCAAAAAACAGGATTGACAGTTAAGCTAACGCTAGGCGGCATGTCTGTCACTTTCTCCCTGCTGAGGTGAGCTGTATTCGGTTACAATGATTGCCTCTGTCTGCATAGCACATTAATGCTAATGGTTCTATGTAACATCAAAGCAAAAATGTAACAATCCAGATTGATGCGAGATACATTATCGACTGTGGATTAGTTAACCAGGTGGAAACGAGGATGTCTATTAAGGGTGACTGTAATCTGAAGAAAATAAAAATATAAACCATGCTTAGTGTGAGTTTCTTCGGCTAGAATCATTGTTAGCTCGGAAGCTAACACCTTTGGCTCGCTACCCATCTACATGACAGATGGTTAGGCTGGCCAATAATAGAGCAGTGGGCAGGTATTCAATTCAATTCAATTCAACTTTATTTACATAGCGCCATTTCACAACAACAGCCATCTCATAGCACTTTCAACTGTAGGGGAAAACCCCACAATTGCAGAAAGACCCCAGCAATTAGGCGATCCCCTGTGATCAAGCACTTGGTGATGGTGGAGAGGAAAAACTCCCTTTGAACAGGAAGAAACCTCCAGCAGAACCAGACTCAGGGAGGGGCAGTCATCTGCTGCGACTGGCTGGGGGGTGAGGAGATAGAGAAGATGAAGAGAACAGACAAGTAGAGAGCAAGCAGCACAAGGGGGACTCAATCTATGGGAGAGAACAAACAGATGTTAATGACCAGCAAAAATATGTCACTTATAGAGTGAAGAAAGGAGTGAAACCCAGTGCATTTTTGGAGGTCCCCCGGCTGTCTAAACCTATTAGCAGCATAACTAAGAGAGAGTTCAGGGTCACCTGTGTCATAAAGGAAAGTTTTAACCCTATTCTTAAAAACAGAGATCGAGTCTGACTCCCGAATCCAGATTGGCAGCTGGTTCCAAAGGAGAGGAGTCTGATTAATGAATGCTCTGCTTCCCATTGTACTTTTGGAGATTCTAGGTATTATAAAGAATCCTGCATTTTGGGAGTGTAGTGCTCTGTTAGGATGATAAGGTACTGTTAGAATAATTTTGAGCATAAATTATTCAAAGTCAAAAAATCAGGCTTGATATTGGATTTAGGTACATTTATTATAAAAATAAATAAAGAAATGAAAAGAAAAGAAAAGTTACAGTTCAAATTTAACCTCAAATGGCCATTTTTGAGGGAGAGATTATAAAGCATGGCCTTCAGCACACACATCAAATCTCTCTCACACACCGGAGCAGATTTCACGAGACACAGAAACAAAAACAGACCAACTGCAGTAATTTTTATCCAGCACTACAACAAAACTTTAAAAATAAAAACTTTTTTTTTTTTTTTGTTACTTATTTGTACCCGTAGGTAGATTTGGTTTGTAGTCTGGTGACAAGCCACCGGCTGCCGGTCGCTGCGTGCGCGAGCGCCCTAAACCTACATGTTTTTGGTATGCGGGAGGAAACCGGAGAAATCCCGAAGTAAACCCACGCAACACGGGGAGAACATGCAAACTCCACACAGCTCACTGTTGGTCGGGGGCTGGGATCGAATCCACGATCTCATGATCCCTGCGATCCCCCGGCCAAGGGTAAAACTGTGCTGCCACAGTGCTAAACCACTGCGCCACCATTCAGCTCAACTGGTAAACTTAACTGGTATTTTTCAGCGGTCACGTGACCTCCCACGGTATGCCAAGAGCTCACTGTAGTGGGGGAACCAGCAATTTCAACAAATCCTGGGGTTCCACCCCCCGGTATCTTGCAATAAAGCCACCGTGGTGAGGTACGAATCTTCCATGAACTTATTATTGCATGCAACTTCCGAACCTTCACCTTCGCTGACACGAAGTTTCGAGAGCAACAAATCCTGGGGTTCCTTCCCTGGTATCTTGCAGTAAAGCTCACCGTGGCAAGGGAACCAGCGGCTTAGTTGCAATGAGAAACTTAACCAGGCTTTGCAGTGTCAAAGCGGTCCAGACCAAAACCATATCACATCATACGCGTATTTAGCTGACTGGAACTCAAACCCAATGTCCATAAACTCAACCACAAATGTACTTACATCCAAGCTACCTGTAGGATTCTTAGATCGGTCATCCAGTCAGTTCCAGCGCCCCGGTTCAAAATGCCTTCACTGCAGTAACACTGAGTCTTGTACCTAGCCTGGGAAGGTCTTTCGTCAGCTGTGCACTTGTTGAAATTGAGCAGAGGCACCGGAAAGACGGAAATATGTGGATCCGCTGTTCGGAGTGCCAAAATGTTATGATTCCTATTTTTTCACCTTGTTGATTTGGCAAATCTAAATCCTGGTGAAAGCTAAAGATTTTGTGAATGCTTAACTTTTCTTTTATTTCTTTTTATAATAAATGTACCTAAATCCAATATCAAATCTGATCTTTGACATTGAATAATTTATGCTCAAAATTATTCTAACAGGTACTATCAGATCTTTTAAATAACAAGAGTCCTGATATTTTAGAGCTTTGTAAGTGAGGAGAAGGATTTTAAATTCAATTTTAAATTCTATTGGAAGCCAATGAAGGGAGGCCAAAACCGGAGAGATATGATATCTCTTTCTAGTACCTGTTAAAACTCTTGCTGCAGTATTTTGGATCAGCTGAAGACTTTTTAAAGATGTTTTAGGACAACCTGATAATAAAGAGTTACAATAATCTAATCTAGAGCTAACAACAGCATGAATTAGTTTCTCAGCATCACTCTGAGATAAGATGCACCTAATCTTGCAAATATTACACAAATGATAAAAGGCAGTCTTAGAAACAAGTTTAATATGTGAATTAAAGAAATCTTGATCAAAAATAACTCCAAGGTTCCTCACAGAACTATTACGAGAAAGAGTAACCACATCCAAACTAAGAGTTTGATTTGGAAAGGTATTTCCAGCCATCCATCTTCTTCCGCTTAATCCTTTTCGGGTCACGGGGGGACTGGAGCCTATCCCAGCATCTTTGGGTGAGAGGCAGGGTACACCCTGGACAGATCGCCAGTCCATCACAGGGCCAACACAGAGAGACAGACAACCATTCACTCTCACAGTCATACCTAAGGACAATTTAGAATCCTCAGTTTTGATGCCAATTAACCTAACGTGCATGTTTTTGGCATGCGGGAGGAAACCGGAGAAATCCCGGCGTAAACCCACGCAGACACGGGGAGAACATGCAAACTCCACACAGATCACTGTTGGTCGGGGGCTGGGATCGAACCCAGGATCCCCCGGCCAAGGGTGTGCTGTGCTGCCACAGTGCTAACCACTATGCCACCGTGCTGCCCACTGTGCTGGAAAGGTATTTCTAAGGATTTTTTGGAGCAACTCGAATGACTTCAGTCTTATCTGAATTTAATAGCAAGGAATTACAAGTCATCCAAGCTTTGATTTCCTTAAAATGGGCCTCTAATTGATTACTGTCATCTGGCTTCATTGACAAATATAATTGTGTGTCATCTGCATAACAATGAAAATGCATGCAGTGCTTTCTAACAATATTGCCTAGCGGGAACATATATAAACTAAAAAGAATAGGGCCTAGCACAGGTATCAAGAACTAGTGATGTTTACCTTTTAGTGATGTTTACCTTTTGTTGACGTAAAGGAAAATTCCCAGAAGAGTCAAAAAGGCTTCTTGGAGAGAAAAACGAGATACGGGTTGTGTGTTTGTTAAAAGAAGTGAGTGCTTTGATATGCTTTTTTTTTTTTTTTTTTTTTGTTACTTATTTGTACCCGTAGGTAGATTTGGTTTGCAGTCTGGTGACAAGCCACCGGCTGCTGGTCGCTGCGTGCGCGAGCGCCCTAAACCTACATGTTTTGGTGTGCGGGAGGAAACCGGAGAAATCCCGGAGTAAACCCGCGCAACACGGGGAGAACATGCAAACTCCACACAGCTCACTGTTGGTCGGGGGCTGGGATCGAACCCACGATCTCATGATCCCCGCGGTCCCCCGGCCGAGGGTAAAACTGTGCTGCCACAGTGCTAAACCACTGCGCCACCGTGCAGCCCACGGTGCTTTTATAATCATGTGATCAATAGACACATTTTAGATGGTTAAAACCTACAAACATGATTTTCAGTCAATGAGCCCTTTAAATATAAATATTTCTAAGTGGCAAGATGTTTTAATATTTTTACTGTGGTCATGTGACCCAAGAAAGCATTTTAGAAGGTTAAAACCCACAAACACACTATGTTTGAGTAAATGGAACCTTTAGAGTTGTCAAATATCAAAGTACAGATTCAAAACACTGACAGCACCTCAGATAAAAATACAGTCGGCATCCTGTCTATATATTCTGCTGTGTTTATTTGTTAGTGACTATTTGAACTTAATGGAGGGTATACAGTGTGAACAGGCAATCTATCACCATGATTGTTGTTCTAGATATAAGTTTATATAACATGCCTGTTAGGTAACAATCAGGAACAGACACAGAAGTCTAAGGTATGAGCTGCTTCCTCTTTGTTGGAGATGTGATTCTTTGTTGTCGGGATGTGCATGAAATCAAATAGTGACTCCCCCTTTTCAGCAGAATGGATGAGTTTATCTGTAATGGACAGCCAAAACTGCACGAATCTGATAGTGACATATATCCTCATCTGATTTTCTAACGAGCACTACTATTGCAGAGCCTGTGGCCATCTCTCTATCGCCATTGTTTTCCACATTTTTTTTGACAGATAATCTCTCTTTTGATTATTCTCCATATGACTCTGCTTTCTCTTTCATTATCATTCTTCTTGGTTTCTTCTTGGTGGCTGCACCAGCAGCATCTTGTGACATACGCAGACGTATCTTGATCGGCAAAGGCATGCTTGGTTGTAGAGTGACTTAACCCTTCCTTTGCTCTTCCAATAAAGCTTGGTTCCTTTCCTTAGCCTGACATTACTTTGTGTCTTATTTTCACTACCCCTTACAGTAAATTCATCCAAAGATTTGAGACCTTCCTTTCTCTTTCTTTCTTTCTTTCTTTCTTTCTTTCCACATATCACAAAAAGTGAGAGATAACCACATGACTGCCACAGGTTTACTGGCAAAGTCAGGAAGGATATACCTGAACAAACATGCACCACGCGTCTGTGTCAGTGTGCGCTCGCCACACACATGCGTCTACAAAGAAAAAGACCGCACACTTTTGCAAAAGGTAGTTGACTAGTTGACCTCTACTAGTCTGTTTGTGTGCCTGCCTGCCTTCATGCATGCTGTGCGAGAGGAAATAGCATGTAGTCCTCATGCATATGAGGGCTACAAGCATATACATACTTTAGCGAATTATGTGTGTGTGTGTGTGTGTGTGTGTGTGTGTGTGTGTGTGCGCGCGCGCGCGCACGTGTGTGTGTGTGTGTGTTGGACAGGTTGTAATTTACAAAGGGAACACAGAGGCTCAGAAAGGTGCAGGACCCAAGGGGGCCATAAGGCTGAACTCGCCATTCCCGGGACGTGCCCCGGGAAGAGACCTAATGTCACAGGGATAAAAAACAACACACACACACCCTGTCAAACAGCAGGGAGGATAGACAGACTAAGGGAGGACGGGGAAGCAATAAAGAGCATGGAAAAGAGAATAGTGGACACCTGAGCCAAATAGACAAAGTGAGATATGAAATGATAGGAAAAGATAGGGGGGAGAAAAAAAAAGTAATGAGCGTAAAGTATTTAGTCCCCTGAAAATACCATACCATGGCCTGGTAGAGGATGGAAGGATCTAATGGTGTAATGTTAACATTATCTCACACTGCCTGAAGGACTCCCCTGTGTCATGCTAATGGCTAAGAGTTAATGGCTTCATACACTGTCAGAGGTATTGTTTTGGCAAAAATGAGCATGGCCCCTTAAAGCCAGAAGGGAGTCATTTTTCTCTTTAAATCTCTATTTCCCCCCACAGATAAAGTTCTCTTTCCTTTAAAGTACTTCTCCAAGGTGTGAAGTATCAGTGGAGTAGCAGCAATCTAAAAAAGAATAAAAGGCAGACATTGGTGACAGCTGTGCTGCATTAAATGACAGCTTAAGACTTTGTCACCGATGAGTACCAGTTGTGAAGAGGAATAAAAAGGCCACATGTGCGGAACCTCCAGCTTCTCATAAATCTGCAAAGATTTATGAGAAGTATTCAGGCAGATGGATGTTATCGTTAGAGGCCAGAGCTGCAGGTATGGAAAACACTTTGTGTGGTGGCCTTAGATGTGGGGAAAGGAAGTTCCAATTTAGTTTTAAACCTCTTTTCTTCGTTGCTTCCCTGTGTGAGTTATGCGCCCTACAGCAGAGCGGGTGCAGAGGCTTCCTTGTGGATATCCTTTTGTCTGCGCCCGCTGATTTTTTACTGCTTTTCTTAGGTGAAGCCTTGTTTATCTGCACGTGTGAGTCTCTGTTTGTGTAGTATGTGTATATATTTGTGCTGCATCACTGTATTAAACTGCATTATACTGCTTTGAAAAAGTATTTGCACCCTTCCTGAATTCTTAAATTTTTGCATATTTGTCACACTTCAATGTTTCAGATCATCAAACAAATTTTTATATCAGACAAAGATAACCTGAATAAATACAAAATGCAGTTTTCAAATAATGATTTCATTTATTAAAGGAAAAAAAAAAACTATCCAATCCTACCTGGCCCTATGTGAAAAACTAATTGCCCCCGTGTTACATCATGAATTAATTGTGATTAACCACATTTTTTGGAAAGCTGAGTTCAATTTCAGTAGCTACACCCAAGCCTGATTATTGTGAGACTGGTTGAATCAAGAAATCACTTAAATAAAACCTGTCTGACAACCTGAAGTAGGCTAAAAGATCTCAAAAAGCAACACATCCCACTGTGATCTAAAGAAATTCAAGAACAGATGAGGAAAAAAAAAACAAAAAAACAGAACAGCATCTAAAGAACTGCAAGCCTCACTTGAATCAGTTTGGACACTGGTCCATGATGGAACAATAAGAAAGTGACTGGGCAAAAATGGCATCCATGGGAGAGTTGCAAGACAAAAACCGCTGCTGGACAAAAAGAACACAAATTTGCCAGAAAACATCTAGATGATCCTCAAGACTTTTGGGAAAATATTCTGGGGACTGACGAGACAAAAGTTGAACATTTTAGAAGACATGTGTCCTGTTTTATCTGGCATAAAACTAACACAGAATTTCATAAAAAGAACATCATATCAACAGACAAACATAGTGGTGGTAGTGTCATGGTCTGGGGCTGCTTTGCTGCTTCAGGACCTGGACAACTTGCCCTAATTGACAGAACTATGAATTCTGCTCTCTACCAAAAAATCCTGCAGGAGAATGTCCAGTCATCAGTTCATGAAGCCCTCCAATGTGACTGAATTTAAACAATTCTGCATAGAAGAGTGGGTCAAAATTCCTCAGCAGCGATGTAAAAGACTCATTGCCAGTTGTTGGCACCAATGGTAGCACAACCATTTATTAGGTTTAGGGGGCAGTTAGGGAGCAACTGTTTTTTTCCACATAGAACCAGGTAGTTTTGGATAGCTTTTTTTTCCCTTAATAAATTAAATCATCATCTGAAAACTGCATTTTGTATTTACTCAGGTTATCTTTGTCTAATATTAAAATCTGTTTGATGATCTGAAACATTTAAGTGAAACAAATATGCAAAAATATAAGAAATCACTAAGGGAGCAAATACTTTTTTCACAGCACTGTATATGAGCACTGTAACTGGGTAGGATTTGACATAAAAGGACTCAAAGGGCTATTATGCTACATGTACTATGATGTGACCTGATGACCTGGTTATTTACTCCATAAGATTTGTTGAGGTGGGGTGGGGGGTGGGGGGCACAATAAAAAAAATTAAGCTGATGTACAGTATGTTACTTCTATAGCACTAAATCTTTGTCAGTGAAAGGAAAAAACAGTGATTCTGTGTAGGCATGCCATGAGGTCCAGGAAGAGTGATCAAAGCCTCTTCCTTCTCTGAAGGATCAAACAACGAAGGGATATTTACTGCTTTGTTTTGTGCGAAGGGCAGGCAAGCATCGTTAGATGACAAAAGGAAGCCAGAAGTGCTTTAGCTCAAGTGAAGAACATAATGATAAAAGACAAACAACTTTACAAAAACTTTTTTACTAAGATTTTAAAGTTCAATTTGAAATACACAAAATATACAGATGAGCAAATCACTAAGCACCAACTGAGCTTTTAATCTTTTACTCAGAGAACACCAGTGATGGGAGTAATATACTTTGTAACGCGTTACTGTAACACCACTACTTTTGCAGTAACGTGCTGTGTAACGAAATTACTGGGTGGCGGTAATGCACCTGTAAGCTGGTTGCAAACCGCCAATCAAATCTAAAAGAAGAAGAAGAAGATATTTCAGCGCAAATAAACTGACCCAACCATAGCTGACGCAGTTGTCAGTCTCCTCCGTGGGTCTGTTTCCTGTCCTGCCCCAGTTCACGCCGCAGTCCGGTATGAAGAAATGCCGTAGCACTGGCGACTTCTCATATCGAGCCCTGATCGCCTGTGTCTGAGCGGTGAGTAGCCCCCAACAGCTCCTACTTCTGTAGTTAAACATCAGTATTTTTTGAGCAAGAAGCTCTCTTTTAATGTCCGCATTAAATGCATTTAAAGTTTTCTTACACACAGAGAAAAAGTGACTGTGATTTGTTGCAGTAAAGAACAGCTTCTTCAAAGCGGTGAACTTTCATTTATATGTGCTGTCTATTTTATTTTAACTTATTTATTTACATGCTGTTGTGACATGCAACTATTTCATGGAAGTAAATCCTCTAAATATGCATTTTTAATGGGCTGGTCCAGGGGTGTCAAACATATGGCTCGTGGGCCAAAAATGGCCCACCAGGGGGTACAAAATTTTCTCTGTGAATTTACAGCTTTATTTCTTGTAAATTTCTGACTTTCTACTGATTACAATAGTTTATGTAAATCTGAGACATTTTTTCTCTGTAAGATGAGACTTTTTTCTCATCAGTTTTCTTTTTCTTCTTTTTTCTGATGAGAACAAGGGGCCCTTGATCTTGCTATGTGTGCAAAATGATTTAAGTATGCATTTAAAAGTAACGTGAAAGTTACTTTTCCAAGTAACTAGTTACTTTAATCATGCAGTAACTCAAAAGTAACTCAGTTATGTTTGAAAAGAAGTAACTAGTAACTGTAACTAGTGTAGAAGAGCTTGGAATAACGAGGCGATGTGATTTATAAACCAAAGTTTATTATCAGCTCCTCTAACAAGTCTCATCTAGGTGCAGCAGCAGAAGAAGTGAGAGAGCGAACACCTTCGGCTCTACGAACTTATACTCACACATAACAAAAGACATGCATATCAAAAGCTGACATCCCTCATTATCTTAATCCCCTCTTTTGTCTTCGTACCCCTCCACCTGGCCTTGGGAGGTCAGGACGACCTATCTGGTCTCCACCGCAGCGCCTCGGATGCTCTTTAATCTTCACTGGCGGTTGAGACCTTTTGTCCTGTTCTGAGGTGTGAAGTTGCTTTACATATGTAATCACCAAACATTCTCACATGCTAACACATATGTAGGTTATGGGATATATGATTAATATAGACCACACCCCCCCCCCAAACGACTAAGAAAAGGACAATAGAAAAATTCACAGTTTAAGATAATTATTATGACATACTAACTGCTACACCTCTTGACACAGAAGAAACTTTCCAGCAGCCATGCTCCTAAGAGAGTTCAGTGGTAATCATAACAGCATAGTAAAATCACAAGTCAGTCCTAAACTGTTACAGCACAATTAGTGAACAACTGTTGAGTAGTTTGCATCAGTCCCTGTGCCGTCTGGGTTTTAATCTTCTCCCGAATCTGCTGTGGGTCCGCTTGGGCGTCCTGGTGGGACCTTCCTGTAAGGAATCTGCAGCTTGGGGAGGAGAGTGATTATTTGTTCCCTGCAGGGGGGCTGAGTCTTTTCTCTTGGGGGGTCTACCCCGCTGAGGTGCTCTCGCCAACCGTGCAGGCTCGTCTCTCAACAAGAAGGCAGGTTTAAGTCTGTCAATGCTGACTGCTTCTTTTCTATCCCCAAAATCAAGCACAAAATGTTTATCACCAGGTTCCAGCACTCTGAATGGTCCATCGTATGGTGGGCGGAAAGTTGGTTTTAAAGCTTCATGCCTAACAAAAACGAATCCAGCGTTTTTTAAAGCTTGGAGGACAAAAACCCGTGGAAAAGAGTGATGTGCCGGTCCGGGGAGAGAGTCCGGTCCGTTGCTGCCTAAAAACCTCGGGGCTGGAAGATGCCCTGGCTCTGGGTTCTCTGGTAAAAATTTGCCTGGGAGCCTGAGAAGTTGTACAAAAACTAATTCTGCTGGGGAGGCGTCTAGATCCTCTTTAGGCGCAGCACGCAACCCCAATAAAACCCAGGGAAGTTTATTTACCCAATTTGTATCCGTTAGTGAGGCTCTGAGGGCGGCCTTTAAAGATCAGTGAAAACGCTCGCATAACCCATTAGCCTGAGGGTGATAAGCGGTGGTGCGGTGAATTGTCGCCCCTAAGCTGCTGGCCATGGCTGACCAAAGCTCCGAGACAAATTAAGGCCCCCTATCGGACGTGATGTCCGATGGGACGCCAAAACGTGCCACCCAGTTTGTCAAAAAAACGCGAGCGACTTCCTCCGCTGTGGTTGACGCCAGAGGGACTGCCTCCGGCCAGCGCGTGGTGCGGTCTATCATTGTTAACAGATGTGTGAAACCTTGGGAGGAATGTAGTGGCCCCACGAGGTCGACATGAACGTGGTCGAACCTTCTAGCAGGGATTCGAAAAGGTTCTAGAGGGGCTTTTGTGTGTTTGTGTACTTTGGCGCGCTGACAAGAAATGCAAGTCTTTGCCCATTCTTTTATGTTTTTGCGCAGGCCAGGCCACACAAACTTTTCGGTGACCATTTTAACCGAAGCGCGCACACCTGGGTGCGCGAGGGAGTGAATCGAGTCGAAAATACGGCAGCGCCATGCAGCTGGGACTAACTGGCGAGGTCGGCCAGTTGAGATGTCGCATATTAGGGGGGGCACACCGTCGCGTAAACCCCTTTCCTCCAACCTTAACCCTGTTGGTCCAGACAGGAGTGCGCGCACGTCCGCGTCACTACTTTGCTCCTCCGCCATGGCTGCATAATCTATCCCTGCGTGGATTGGGGCTGCGTATGTGTCCGCATTGGCGAAGAGTTCTGCGGCTGAGGTAGTATAATCTGTCTCTTCGTGCTCTGGCGATGTCACAGCGCAAGAGAGGCAGTCTGCTACCACGTTAAGTTTGCCTGCCACATGTCGAATGTCTGTGGTGAACTCTGAAATTGCAGCTAGCTTTCTTTGTTGCCTGCCTGACCACGGTTCGGAAATTTTAGCCATCGCAAAGGTGAGCGGTTTGTGGTCTACAAAAGCCGTGAAACACCGCCCTTCCAACCAGAACTGGAAGTGGTGCATGGATAAATGAAGCGCTAGCAGCTCCCTGTCAAAAGTGCTGTATTTACGTTCAGTTTGGTTTAGCGATTTGCTGAAAAATGCCAAAGGTTGCCAGATCCCGCTGATGTGTTGTTCTACAACCGCCCCTATGGCCAGGTCTGAAGCGTCTGTGGTTAGCGCAATGCGGGCCGAGGGATCAGGGTGAACCAACAATGTGGCATTAGCTAGGGCACTTTTTACTTCCGCGAAGGCGCGTTCGCGCTCCGGGGTCCATTCGACCGCGTTGGAAGGTTTTTGTTTTCTGAGCGCGTCGTATAGGGGCTGCATGAGCTGAGCTGCGCGGGGGAGGAAACGGTTGTAAAAATTAACCATTCCCAAAAATTCTTGCAGCGATTTGACCGTTTGTGGCCGTGGGAAACTTTTTACTGCGTGAACTTTGTCTGGCAGTGGGACTGCCCCCTTCGGAGAAACTCTGTGTCCTAAAAAATCAATTTGTGACACGCCGAATTTGCATTTGGCTGGATTGATTATTAACCCGTGCTCTTCTAGTCTCTGAAAAACCATAGTGAGATGCTGTTCGTGTTCTTCCTCAGACGGGCTGGCTACCAGCATATCGTCGAGGTAGACGAACACGAAGGGGAGGTCACGTAATACCGCGTCCATCATCCGCTGATAGGTTTGAGCGGCGCCTTTGAGGCTGAAAGGCATCCGCAAAAATTCAAAAAGACCGAAGGGGGTTATTACAGCTGTTTTAGGAATGTCCTCTGCTCGAACTGGGACTTGATGATAGCCGCGGACCAGGTCTATTTTTGAAAAAATGCGCGCACCCGCCAGATGTAGTGAAAAATTTTGAATGTGAGGAATTGGGTAGCGGTCATGCGCTGTCGCATTGTTTAATCTGTGGTAATCGCCGCACGGTCTCCAAGAACCGTCGGATTTCGGGACCATGTGAAGTGGTGACGCCCAGGGGCTTTTCGAGCGCCTGATAATGCCTAATTTTTCAAGGGTGGTAAACTCGTCCCGAGCTATGGCGAGCTTGGTCGCGTCTAAGCGCCGAGCTTTGGCGAATACGGGTGGGTCCATTGTGGGAATAAAGTGTTCGACCCCGTGTTTAGCCACTGTGGCTGAGAATTTGGGAATTGTGAGTGCTGGAAATTGGGTGAGGAGTTGCTCAAACTTACCTCCTGCTGTGGTGACGCTGGCCTGCACGGGTGGTGGAGAAACTCGAGCTGAGCAGGGAATAGAAGCAAAGGACAGTGCATTAACCAAGCGTCAGTTCGCTAGATCAACTAATAACCCATGTGCACACAAAAAGTCTGCGCCCAACAAGTTAAAACTCACCGCCGCTACAACAAATGTCCATCTGTAGTTGCGGCCGTGGATGCGGAGGGGCAGGCTCTTTTCGCCAAAAGTGTCGATGATGGAGCCGTTGGCTGCCACCGCTCCATTGCCCCGGGGGCCCATGGCCCGTTCTGCTTGGGACGGCATGACAAAACTTAGTTGAGCTCCCGTGTCGATAAAGAACTGCTTGCCGGTGTGTCCGTCCGTCACATATAAAAGCTTGCTTTTTTCGCCGAGAACCGCCGCCGTTAACGGTTCTCGGCCTTGGCGTTTCCTGAACGTGAATTTGCAGGGGGGCACGCATTTGTAAGCCTTCTCGGCGAAGCGGTGGTGGTAATAACAAACGTCGCTCCGTCTGTTACATCTTGGCCCTGTCGCTGTCACCGCGGGCTGATTCTGCTCGGTGGTTTGTGGCTCCCCGTGGCTCCGGACATCAGCGTTGAGGTCTGCGGATGCTGCTGTGGGTGTCTGTTCCTTGCAGGCGTTGACGAGCCGTTGAGCTTCGTGAGCCAGGGTGCGGAAGTCCTGCTGGGTGCTGCATCGCATGTTGGCAAGCGTCCCTCTCATGTGTGGCGGCAGCGTACTGAGGAATATGAATTGGAAGAGGAAGTTGTCATTGTCCTCTTCTTTAAGTTGCAGCAAGTCCTCCATGAGGGCCTTGGGTCTGCATCCTCTGTGGCCGTAGACCGCCAGGATCCTCTCGGCTCTCTCCTCGGCTGAGGGGACGAAATTTGCCACGATGGTCGCTTTCAGTTCTTTATATTTGTCCTGGGCCGGCGGCCGCTGGATTATGCTCCGCGCACATCTCGAAGTGGCGGCGTCGAGTTTGGCGACGATGTGATAGAACTTTGTATCGTCAGCCGTGATGCCCGCAAGTGCAAACTGGGCTTCAGCTTGCTGAAACCACGAGGCGGGGTCTTCCTGCCAGAAGTCCGGCAGGTTGACGGTGACGGCGTTTGTGTGGACCATCACTGATGTGTCCGCAGGGTGAGAGTGCCTTCCTTCGGCTCTCTCAGCGGCGCTGGTGCTCGGTTGAGCCCTCTCTATCACTTCTGCCGTGGGGGAACGTCGTCCATCTGTTCCCCTGTCTGCATGGGCACCGGCGTCTGCCTGGGTCGCCACAGATGAGTCGATCGCGGGGGAACGCCTCTGGTCCATCCTCGCGTCAGGGTCACCAGTGTAGAAGAGCTTGGAATAACGAGGCAATGTGATTTATAAACCAAAGTTTATTATCAGCTCCTCTAACAAGTCTCATCTAGGTGCAGCAGCAGAAGAAGTGAGAGAGCGAACACCTTCAGCTCTACGAACTTATACTCGCACATAACAAAAGACATGCATATCAAAAGCTGACATCCCTCATTATCTTAATCCCCTCTTTTGTCTTCGTACCCCTCCACCTGGCCCTGGGAGGTCAGGGCGACCTATCTGGTCTCCACCGCAGCGCCTCGGATGCTCTTTGATCTTCACTGGCGGTTGAGACCTTTTGTCCTGTTCTGAGGTGTGAAGTCGCTTTACATATGTAATCACCAAACATTCTCACATGCTTACACATATGTAGGTTATGGGATATATGATTAATATAGACCACAACCAGTTACTATTTTTTTAGTAACTTGCCCAACACTGGAGAACACTAATAAAAAATGGAGTACATTGATTTGTAAATCATTCCAAGTGTTCATTCAATAGTAAAAAGGTACATACACTATAATGCCAGAAGTATTGAGACACCCTCGAAATGAATGGGCACCAATGCACAAAGTAAGGTCCAATAAAGACATGGATGAGTTAGTTCGGTGTGGAGGAACTTGACTGTCCTGCACAAAGCCCTGACCTCAACCCAGAGATGGGGACTCCAGTGAAAGACTCCAACTCGAGTCAGACTTCAGACAAACAAAAACAAACAGGAGAAATTAAGTTGAGGGCTCTGTGAATAATTTATGGGCTGATATATGGCTAAACATGCATGACGGTAAGAGAATATTCTACAGTTTTTATAAATACTAGTGCATGCCCGTAGAAAGCAAGAATTCCTGTCTGAAACAGGTAGCCCAATTAGGCTTTACAGGCCCAAATGTAGGCTGTGTTTGAAAGTGGAATACAGAGGTGTAGCCTATATGGAGGCAATCACATGTTAGACTCTGACAAATATAAAAGGTATTGAACTGAGATTTATTTGATTGTGTGAATAATAATTACAGAATAATTGAAAATGAATGGGACATCTAATATTGGCTACTGTTTAAGAACTGCTTGTTTATTTTTTGTCAGATCGCTTATTTGTGTTGTAGCGACATGAAATAATAAGAAGCGAACTGAGAGTTTAAAAGAGAGTTTATTATCATGCCGCCATCACAGAGCTCACCCCAGCGCCGTGCAGGAGCACCAGAGTGAGCTCTCAGGCTCTTGTGAGGAGACACAGAATGCGTGTGTCAGCAGCAGTAGTCAGAGAGAGAGTGAGCATATGATATTCAGTCACTTAAATACCCAGTTACAGACAATACATGAAAGGCATGGGACATTTGCATCACAGTGAGAGCAGGAAGCATGAACACAATGCATGAATGGCACATTAACATTACAGTACTGAGCAGGAAACAGCCAGACGAAGCGAGGCTGCCTGTTGACATTAATACACACATTTCATTGTTATGTTAATTGCTCTAGCTGAGCGCTGTGCTTGTCCCAGTCTGTTGTGGGGGTGCCCAACACACTCCCCCCCCCCCCCCAGGGGGCTCAGCGGGAAGCTGAGGCCTCGATAGTCCGGCTTCAGTAGCGAGCAGGGAAAGCTCTGTGCAGGCGGAGGTGGAGGGAGGGGGGTGGGGGTAGCAAGTGCCGGCCTGGGACGGCGAAATTGTCTGGGCCGCGCAAAAATTCCCTGCGGATCCGCGATGTTGTGGGGCTGTCCCGTTGAACGTGCTGAGGTCCACAGCAGCTGTACGAAGAAAAATTAGTCACTGACTTCTCTCACGGTTAAGTCCTGCGAGGATTAACAGCAGCCATGAAGAAAAACAGGAGCGGCGAGGCTGCGTAGCGGCTGTAAGAAAAAAACAAAAGCAGAGGGACTTGGCGTGTTGACTTTAGGTGCGGGCGCAACCCTAAAGCCCTCGGGGACCGCAGACTGCTGAATTCCCTTTGTGCGCCGTGGCTAAGACCATTAGAAAATCCCTGTGAGCGAGCTGTGTGCGTGCTTCAGGTGTACGAGCAGCCCTGAAGGTTCTGTGTGCAGCGGCCGTTATTGTCCCGTGCGTGGTGCGCCGTCCCCGTAACCCCCCGGTGCGTGTGCAGGGGTTCCGTACGTGGGTGGGCCCGCTGGAGAGGCGAGTCAGGGTCAGGGAGCTTGCTGGAGATCAGCGTAGGCGCCGATAATCATCCCTGTTCAGTGTGTCGCTGTAGATTGGTCATGGTGCGTTCAGGTGCACGTGCTGCGTTCTCAGTCGGCCCTGGAGGTCGCCGTCATGGAGAGAGGACGAGGTGCGTGCGCTTTCGTGTGGAGGAGCTGTGAGAGCGGCCGGTCCCAGCGTGGATGTGCAGATCTCAGGCATGCAGATCTCACCATGAAGTTTTCTGCAGCTTTCTCGGTCGTGGGTGATCTCTGGAGAGTTTCGCCTGGTAACTCTGCGTCGAGGTCTCCCTGTAGCAGAAGGGAGGGCAGATCATTTGCGTCAGGCTGCTGCGTTCGCTTGTCTTCGGAGAATCACCGCCGGGTGCTGCGTTCGTTGTCATCAGGTCACCAGTGTAGCTGTCCAGACCAGAAGGTTGCGTCGCACAAAGCGTGTGCTTTCTTCGGGGTCACCAGCGTGGCTGTCCAGACCAGAAGGTTGCATTGCACAAAGCGTGTGCTTTCTTCGGGGTCATTAATACACACATTTCATTAATACACACATTTCACTGTTATGTTAATTGCTCTAGCTGAGCACTGTACTTGTCCCAGTCTGTTGTGGGGGTGCACCACAGTGTGATCTTTTATGATTTATATTCATAAATGTTATATTTTGCACCTTGGGGAATGGGAGTTGTTCCGTCATTATAATTTGTCTGTCATCAATAAACTCATGCAGTACTATAACAGGATACGTTTACAAATATTTGAGACCCACTGTACTGCATCCTTTTATATTTTAGCAATATCATAAGTACAAAACACTGAGCATTTTTTTTTTTGTATTTGTATGTTGTATACGTTATTGATCCCCAGAAAGAAATTCAGGGCATCCACATACGGCGCCAATCCATTCACCAGTCTCACACACACACACACACACACACACACACACACACACACACACACACACACACACACACACACACACACACGGAGGAGAAAGCCGTTTGGTTGCAACTTTTGCATCAATGTTGCCTATTTGTCTGTAAATATTGAAAAAAATGATTTATTTCATTATTTGGACATTTTTGCGTCTTGTTGTCGTTTAATCAAAGCATGCATATGTGTCCGCAATGTAATATGCAGTTGATAAGGTAATTCTGCTCCACAGTGAAGCAGCAGTCAGGACTGTCTACCACTGACTGGGCAGGCTGAGCGTGCCTCCCAGTGAACGACCGTGGAGCACCCTGTCGGACACTGGTGTTGCCCGGCTAACGGAAGTCTCGGCTGCAGCTTTACCCGTGTGCCAGTGATGTCTTTTGCGGCACCACGGGTCTCCGCCAGTGCCCTGCCACCCCCCCTTCCACACCTCGTGTTCTCCATGCCAAATTATCCATTAGACCTATGCAATCACATTTACTTTATGGTACTTTATGTGTTATCCAATTAGCATGGTCGTGATGCCGCGTATTATCCAATGAGCACGGAGTCAATCCAAAACCCCGCCCACACTTCTTGAAGCCAGGGGATGAAGACACAGAGCAGTCACAGAGCTGTGGCTAAACGTTTATTGATAAAATTTACACATTTTGACTGAGCAACTCCATATTCGGGGATGCACACCCTCGTAACCTCAGGAAAGCATGGTTAAAATCTTAGGCCAGTCTGACAAACAGTTAAGATAAGATAAGATAAGATAAGCCTTTATTAGTCCCACAACGGGGAAATTCCAGGATTGCAACAGCATAGGGACAGCAACACTCAGAGCAACAATCAGAAGGCAAGAAAAAACAACATCTAGTAAACATATGTCCATATTACTATAAATGTATTGTAACGTGCTGCTCGACATGGCGACGTCCCACCGGGAGATTTGAACTCACGCCTCCCGCTCCGGAGTCCCGCACCCTACCTGTGTCGCCAATAGGGTCAACCCACTTGGCAAGCCAAGTAGGGTGCTCATATTGAGTTCGCTACAGTATATATATAGACACACAGTGCAGAGCATTATGGCTGGTGAATGTGCAGCAGAAAGTCTAAGTTCTCTCTCCGCGGATGCAGCGGGCCAGCTGGAAGTCTTTGGGCATGATGGTGACCCCCTTAGCGAAGAAGAGACCATCAGGTGGGCCTCGCTGGCCTCCTGCAGAGCCACGACGTTTGAGAGATATGTGAGGAAAACACACAAAGACACACACACAAACAGAGATTTCTTGCATTTATAGATAGATTGCTCTGGTTTTAAAACAGTGTTAACTAGCCTATTGGGTTCTTGCGTATGACGTAAGGGGGCGCGCAGCACTGGCCCAGCCAGAGTGTGCCGCCATATTGGATGGCAAGAAACAACAGCAGCAGCAGGGTGAAACAAACAACATAGCTCACGTGTACCGACAAACTCGGCAAAATGGTGTACTCCTGTGCTGCCCATGGATGTACCAACAGATACGGCCAACCAGGACTGGTTGTGGTGGCATAAAATAATAATTCAATTCAACTTTCAATTCAATTCAATTCAACTTTATTTATATAGCGCCATTTTGCAACAACAGTCATCTCATAGCACTATCAACTGTAGGGGGGAACCCCCACAGTTGCAGAAAGACCCCAGCAATCAGGCGATCCCCTGTGAGCAAGCACTTGGCGATGGTGGAGAGGAAAAACTCCCTTTTAACAGGAGGAAACCTCCAGCAGAACCAGGCTCAGGGAGGGGCAGTCATCTGCTGCGACTGGCTGGGGGGTGAGGGGATAGAGAAGAAGAAAAGAACAGACATGTAGAGAGCAAACAGCACGATGGGGACTCAATCTATGGGAGAGAACAAACAGATGTTAATGACCAGCAAAAAAAATATTTCATAGAGAGTGAGGAAAGGAGTGAGGCCCAGTGCATTACTGGAGGTCCCCCGGCTGACTAAACCTATTAGCAGCATAACTAAGGGAGGGTTCAGAAACACATGATCCCTCCCTAATTGTAGGCTATATCAAAAAGGTAGGTTTTAGCCCTATTCTTAAAAACAGAGATCGAGTCTGACTCCCGAATCCAGATTGGCAGCTGATTCCACAGGAGAGGAGCTTGATAACTGAAGGCTCTGCCTCCCATTGTACTTTTGGAGATTCTAGGTATTACAAGTAATCCTGCATTTTGGGAGCGTAGTGCTCTGTTAGGATAATATGGTAGTATCAGATCTTTTAAATAAAAAGGAGCCTGATTGTTTAGAGCTTTGTAAGTAAGAAGAAGGATTTTAAACTTAATTCTAAACTCTATGGGAAGCCAATGAAGGGAGGCCAGAACCGGAGAGATATGATCTCTCTTTCTAGTACCTGTTAAAACTCTTGCTGCAGCATTTTGGATCAGCTGAAGACTTTTTAAAGATGTTTTAGGACAGCCTGATAATAAAGAATTACAATAATCTAATCTCGAGCTAACAAAAGCGTGGATCAGCTTCTCAGCATTACTCTGAGACAAGATGCTCCTAATCTTGGCAATATTAAGCAAATGATAGAAGGCAGTCTTAGAAACAAATTTAATCTGTGAATTGAAGGACAAATCCTGATCAAAAATAACTCCAAGGTTCCTCATAGAGCTATTAAGAGAAAGAGTAACTGCATTCAAACTGAAAGCTTGATCTGGAAAGGAATTTCTAAGGTTTTTTGGACCAACAAGAATGACTTCAGTCTTATCTGAATTTAATAGCAGGAAATTACAAGTCATCCAAGCTTTGATTTCCTTAAGACAGGCTTCTAACTTGGCTAATTGATTACTATCATCTGGCTTCATTGACAGGTATAATTGTGTGTCATCTGCATAACAATGAAAATGTATACAGTGCTTTCTAATAATGTTGCCTAACGGAAGCATATATAAACTAAAAAGAGTAGGGCCTACTCTTTTTAGGAGCGGACTGAGAGTTTTTGAGGGAGTTTATTTCATTCCGCCATCACGGAGCTCACACCAGCACTGTGCAAGCATGCTGGAGTGAGCTCTCAGGCTCTCATGAGGAGACATGGAATGCATGTGTCAGAAGCAGTGTGTCAGAGCTGAGGCCTCGATCGTCCGGCTTTGGGAGCGAGCTGCTGGGAAAGTCTGTGCTGGAAGAGGAGGAGGGAGGAGGGTCGGGGTAGCAAGTGCCGGCCCGTTGTCTGGGCAGCGCAAAAATTGCCTGTGGATCCGTGATGTTGAGGGGCTGTCCCGTTGAACGTGCGGAGGTCCACAGCAGCTGTAAGAAGAAAAATTAGTCTCTGACTCCTCTCGCGGTCATGAAGAAAAACAGGAGCTGCAGCAGTGAGGGACTTGGCGTGTTGACTTTAGGTGCGCTCGCAGCCCTAAAGCCCTCGGGAACAGCTGACGGCTGAATTCCCTTGTGCGCCGTGGCTGAGACCCGTACAAAATCCTGTGAGCGAGCTGCGTGCGTGCTTCAGGTGTGTGAGCAGCCCTGAAGGTTCTGTGTGCAGCGGCGAAGGACGATGGCGGTCTGTGGAGCCGTTAATGCCCCGTGCGTGGT
Source organism: Pholidichthys leucotaenia (assembly GCA_020510985.1). Taxonomy (NCBI): domain Eukaryota; kingdom Metazoa; phylum Chordata; class Actinopteri; order Cichliformes; family Pholidichthyidae; genus Pholidichthys; species Pholidichthys leucotaenia. Next base: position 369,224,647 of record CM035842.1, on the reverse strand, counting down.
GCGCTGTCCTCGTAACCCACCGGTGTGAGCGCGGGGGTTCGGTGCGTGGCAGGACCGCTGTAGAGGCGAGTCAAGGTCAGGGAGCTTGATGGAGATCAGCGTCGTCGATGTCGATGGTCATCCCTGTTGAGTTGTTGCTGTAGATTGGTCATGGTGCTTTCAGGTCCACGTGCTGCGTTCTCCGTCGGCCCTGGAGGTCGCCGTCGTGGAGAGAGGACGAGGTGCGTGCGCTCTCGTGTGGAGGAGCTGTGAGAGCGGCCGGTCCCAGCGTGGATGTGCAGATCTCAGGCGTGCAGATCTCACCATGAAGTTTTCTGCAGCTTATGTCTCCATAAGCAAAGTTGGGCAACTCAGCAGCATGAGCTGTCAGAAGAGGGGTAAACAAGCGCTGAGCCAGCAGGTACAGGTCTCCAGCACTCACTTGTCTGATCTTGTTTAGGTACCTGACCTTCTCGAGTCCCCGAAGGTGTTCTACAAGGTCCGACAACTTCTCCTCACTCATTCTGATCGCTAAACAGTACAAGTTACGCCTGGGTTGTCACAGTGCACCTGCTGCTCTTGCCATCCAAGATGGCGGCACCTACGGCGTGTTCATATTTACCCCCCGCGAGTCACGTGACCTTAATGGCCCTATGCAAAGACTCTATTGGAGCATGAAAGAGTCCAATTTTAATTAGATTGATTTTTTTTTTCAATTTTTGCATGTTTAACATTTAAAAAAAACACAACAGGTGCTTAGGCCCCAGTTTTATAACCTTTAAGTGTTACAAAAAGCTTTACAAAATATACAAAATATCTGCAAGTGAGCAATCTGATTTTTTCTACTTTTTCATTCAAAAAAATTCAAATGTTTTGTTTACCTTGGCTATGTGCACATGAAGGTTGTTGATTTCACACACTACCATGGCTCAGACCCAACCGCTTACAAACTGGTTGCAAGCTTCTAGACTAGGGATGTCAAACTCATTCCATGGAGGGCCAAGACCCTGCAGGTTTTAGCTCCACCCAGTATCTTCAACAGGTGATTTCACTGAATTTCTTCCCACTGATTGCTGATCAGTGAAAACACCTGCTGAAGACACTGGGTGGAAGTAAAACATGCAGGGTCTTGGCCCTCCATGGAATGAGTTTGAACTAAAACCCTACAAAGGTCTAGAATCTAGACCTTTGTAGGGTTTTAGTTGGTTGAGAGTGTAAGCACTGTGAAATTTTATGATGATCTGCACTGAATACTTATGTATTTCCTGTGGTTTAAGTTCTTTTGAAAGTTTTATTTTACTTGTATGTATGGTTGTGTTCCTTGTCATTGCTGCAAACCGAATTGTCCTTATGGGACATCAAATAAAGTGAATCTGAATCTGACAACTGGTACTGTACAGTAACAAATTAACGTCTAGATAGGTGATGCTAGCCCACTTCTCCATGTCTCTTGACCAGTTTTGCTTTGGAATGAGATAGGGGGCCTGCTTCTCAATTAAAGCTAATTTGTCATCATACCACTGTCTATTTATTTATTTATTTATCTGTATTTTGTATACTTTATTAATCCCCAGAGGGAAATTGAGGGCATCCATCTGGATGGATACGGCAGCTACAGTACAGCGCCAATCCCTTCACCATTTACACACACATTTACACCTAGGGCCACTTTAAAGTTTCCAGTTAATGTAACTTGCATGTTTTTGGCTTGTGGGAGGAAACCGGAGTACCCGAGGTAAACCCACGCAAAGATGGGGAGAACATGCATACTCCACTCAGAAGGGTCACCGATGGTCAGGGGGTGGGATCAAACCCACGATGGTCATGGGTGGAATCAATCCCATGACCTTCTTACTGTGCTGCCACAGTGCTAACCACTGCACCACTGAGCTGCCATCATTATCAAGAGTTTCATAATAAATTTCCGACATTTTCACATTTTTTTGTTCCATTTTACTCCATGATTATCCCCCCAACAGGGCTGCCGACCTTATCTGAGGAATTGGAAATTTTTGAAGATTTTGGACTGGACTCTGACTCTAGTGACTTCTGAATATCTCTGCCTCAACCCAATAGAACACCCTTGGGATGAATTGGATTGGAGACTGCAAGCCAGGGCTTCTCGTCCAACATCAGTACCTGACTTCACAAATGTGCTTCTGGACACACTCCTAAACCTTGTGGAAAGCCTTCCGTGAAGAGCTGAAGCTGATGTAGCTGCAAAGGATAGCTAAGAGCCAAATTTCAGCTCTTTGGCCGGGACTGTGGTTCAAGGGAGCTTTTACACTTAAAATTTTGGTCCAAACTGAAAAGTCCAAAAGTTTGGACCAAGTGGGTTAGGTGTGAAAGTCCCCTCAATTTCTGAAGGTTTTAGACTGTGAGATGAATCTAAAACATATGAATAACAATGGAGTATTCTAACTGCTGAATTTTAATTTATTTTCAAAATTATGTTAAATTGTAGTTCATGAAAAGGTAAGAAAACAAGAAGTACCTTGTTTAAAAAACAAAAGTAACATATAAATAATATAATGGAGGACTATCTGACAAAATATCCCCATACATGGTCATTATAAGATGAAAAGATCAACAGAAACAGGTGTTTTATGGTTTGTTTGCTGTAAAAACACACCTGTGTGTTTTTCCAGATAGCAGTTAAAGCATAGGGTGATTACTGCAGTTGGTTCAACTGCGCCATTTTACAGTGTTATTGTGAGAGACATGGCAGGTGTTTCATTATATCTGCTCCACTAATCATCGTTTGACTGAACAAGGGACAGCAACAAACAATGGTGAAAATCAATTCAGTTTTATAGCCCTTTGTCTCTACAAATCTCTGTCCATGTCCTTTTTATATTTAACTTTCCATCCATCCATGCATGCATCCATTTTCTACCACTTTTCCAGTGGTCCGGGTCACGGAGGCAACAGTTCAAGCAGAGAAGCCCAAACTTCCCTCTCCTCGGCCGCCTGTTCCAGCTCTTCAGAGAGGATACCAAGACGTTCCCAGACCAGCTGGGAGACGTAGTCTCTCCAGCGTGTCCTGGGTCTGCTCTGGGGTCTCCTACCAGTTGGATGTGCCCGAAACACCTCAAGTGGGAGGCGTCCAGGAGGCATCCTGATCAGATGCCCAAACCACCTCAACTGGCTCCTTTCGATATGAAGGAGCAGCAGTTCTACTCTGAGCCTCTCCTGGATGACTGAACTCCTCACCCTATCTCTAAGGGTGAATCCAGCAATCCTACGGCGAAAGCTCATTTCAGCCACTTGTATCCGCGATCTCATTCTTTCGGTCATTACCCAAAATTCATGACCATAGGTGAGGGTAGGAACATATAACTTTCTGATAATTTTCCAGAATTTAGAATTGTTAGACAGCACTTTATTTAAAAACGAGCCTGAAAGATTCAAGATTCAAGATTCAAAGATTTTATTTTTCAATACTACTATACGTACAGGACATACAGGAGAATTGAAATGCCGTTTCTCTCTCTTCAGTGGTGTGCGCAATATAAAAAAAACAAACAAACAAAAAAGGAATAAGACTGGAAAAACAACAACAACAGTCTATGTCCAGTAATGCTACCCGTAGCGCAAATCACAGTAAAAGATAAAACCCAGACATCCCATAGTGCAAATAAAGATAAATGATAAAACCCAGCAATCCTATATACAGAAAGGTAGAGCAGTAATAATTGTAGTTGTAAGGTTGATGCAGTAGTGTAGGTACAGACAGTGACACCTTGGACTTCACATGAGTATTGCAATAACAGACAGCAGCAGACATGGCATTTGTGCAAATGGCTGCAGTAAGGTGCAACAGCAGCAGATGTATTACTGTTGGTGTGCCAGTCTTTCTGTGCCAACAGCTGAGGTAGTTATTGTGTGGATGAGTGCATTACAGTCCAGGGGTGGGGGAAGTGGACAGAGTTCAGGGTCCTGATGGTCTGGTGAACAAAGCTGTTCAGCAATCTTGTGGAGTGGGCCCAGAGGCTCCAGTACCTTTTCCCTGAGGGCAGGGGACTGAAGAGGGAGTGTGAGGGGTGGGAGGTGTTGCCTGCAATGTTGATGGTTCTGCGGGTGAGGCGGGTGAGGTAGATGACCGGGGGGGGGGGGGGCGGCAGATGGGCACCAATGATCTTGCTGGCTGCTTTCAGTGTGTGCTGTAGTGTTTTCCGGCAAAAGGCGGTGCAGCTTCCGTACCACACCGTGATGCAGCTGGTGAGGATGCTCTCAATGATGCCCAGGTAGAATGAGCACATGATGGGGGATGGGACTTGTTCTGTCCTCAGTTTGGAGAGGAAATGGAGGTGAGTTTGAGACTTCTTGACCATTGATGTAGTGTTGTTGGACAAGGAGGGGTCCTCAGAGATGTGCACCCCCAGGAACTTGGTGCTGCTCACCCTCTCCACAGCTGCTCCATCGATGATCAGAGAGGGATGCTGTGTGTGTCCCTTCCTGAAGTCGACCACAATCTCCTTGGTTTTTCCCATGTTCAGGAAGAGATTATTGTCTTTGCACCACTGGACCATTTGGCTCACCTGATTTCTGCAGTTGGCCTCCTCGTTGTTGGTGATGAGCTCCACCCACCCTCCCATCATGTCATCCGCAAACTGGCTGAGCATGCACCCTTGTGGGTCCCTGTGCTCAGTGTGATGGTCTTGCAGGTGTTGCTGCCAACCCACACATTCTGTGGCCTTCCTGTGAGAAAGTCAAGCACCCAGTTATAGAGAAAGGTTCTGAGTCCCAAGTGTCTGAGTTTTTGTATTGCTGTAGGTGCTGGGGGATGATTGTGTTGAATGCTGAACTGAAGTCCAAGAACAGTATTTGCACATAGTTCTTTGAGCCAAGGTAGGTGAGGGCTGGATGGAGAGCGGCAGAGATTTTTTTTTTTTTTTTGTTGCTTATTTGTACCCGTAGGTAGACTTGGTTTGCAGTCTGGTGACAAGCCACCGGCTGCTGGTCGCTGCGTGCGCGAGCGCCCTAAACCTACATGTTTTTTTTTTTTTGGTATGCGGGAGGAAACCGGAGAAATCCCCGAGTAAACCCACGCAACACGGGGAGAACATGCAAACTCCACACAGCTCACTGTTGGTCGGGGGCTGGGATCGAACCCACGATCTCATGATCCCCGCGATCCCCCGGCCGAGGGTAAAACTGTGCTGCCACAGTGCTAAACCACTGCGCCACCGTGCAGCCAAGAGATGGCGTCTTCTGTGGATCTGTTTGACCTGTATGCCAACTGAGATGGGTCATGGGAGGGAGGGAGGATGAACTTGATGTTCTGCATGACCAGCTGCTCGAAGCACTTCATTATGATGGAGGTCAGTGCTATGGGCCAGTAATTGCTGTAGCTAGATGGGATGGGCTTCTTTGGGACTGGTATTATGGTGGCAGTTTTGAAACATGTGGGGGCAACAGTTTGACACAAGGAGATGTTGAAAATGTTGGCCAGGACATTCTTGAGCTCCTCCGCACAGTTCATTAGAACGCAACCTGGTATGTTGTCTGTGTTATGTCTTAATAACCGAAGACATGAGCCATGTCGTACCGAGCAACAAACTAAACTTTATTATATGAACACAGAATATACAGTGGGGCAAAAAAGTATTTAATCAGGTTCAGGTTCAGGTTCAGGTTACTTTATTTGTACCCGTAGGTAGATTTGTTTTGCAGTTGGTGACATCCATATTTACAAGCCACTAATTACATTCAACATAGACACAAACACAGGCACACATCTTACAAAATAGGTAAATATAAAATATGTACAATATAATTTTTATAGCTTGTTCAACTCTTTGACAGCAGCAGGGACAAAGCTGTTTTTGTAGCGCTGGGTTCTACTTTTTGGGACAGCAAACCTCCGTCTGGAGGGAAGAAGCTGAAAGTTGCAGTGCAAAGGGTGGGAGTCATCATTTAAAATCGAGTCGGCCATCCTCTGTACTTGTCTGGTGTACAGGGGTGGGATCAGCCACCAATTGTGCAAGTTCTCCCACTTAAAAGATGAGAGAGGTCTCCAATTTTCATCATAGGTATACCTCAACTATGAGAGACAAAATGAGAAAAAAAAATTCCAGAAAATCACATTGTCTGATTTTTAAAGAATTTATTTGCAAATTATGGTGGAAAATAAGTATTTGGTCACCTACAAACAAGCAAGATTTCTGGCTCTCACAGACCTGTAACTTCTTCTTTAAGAGGCTCCTCTGTCCTCCACTCGTTACCTGTATTAATGGCACCTGTTTGAACTCGTTATCAGTTTAAAAGACACCTGTCCACAACCTCAAACAGTCAGACTCCAAACTCCACTATGGCCAAGACCAAAGAGCTGTCAAAGGACACCAGAAACAAAGCTGTAGACCTGCACCAGGCTGGGAATACTGAATCTGCAATAGGTAAGCAGCTTGGTGTGAAGAAATCAACTGTGGGAGCAATTATTAGAAAATGGAAGACATACAAGACCACTGATAATCTCGTCAAACAGGTTCATTTTGTCTTCTTTCAATTATTTATCCTTTTTTTTTTTTCCTTTGAAAGACAAAAGTAAAATAGAAATATGTCTTTACCTTCTTTACATGTTTCAACTGCACTGCAGCCTTCATCAGAAGAGTCAGCTGATTGCTGCCCGCCTACGAAAATCGGCTGATAAATGTCACCTGGCAGCAATCAGCTGACTCTTCTGATGAAGGCTGCAGTGCAGTTGAAACATGTAAAGAAGGTAAAGACATATTTCTATTTTACTTTTGTCTTTCAAAGGAAAAAAAAAGAAAAAAAAAAAAAGGATAAAGCACTGATAATCTCCCTCGATCTGGGGCTCCACACAAGATCTCACCCCGTGGGGTCAAAATGATCACGAGAACGGTGAGCAAAAATCCCAGAACCACACTGGGGGACCTAGTGAATGACCTGCAGAGAGCTGGGACCAAAGTAACAAAGGCTGCCATCAGTAACACACTACACTGCCAGGGACTCAAATCCTGCAGTGCCAGACGTGTCCCCCTGCTTAAGCCAGTACATGTCCAGGCCCGTCTGAAGTTTGCTAGAGAGCATTTGGATGATCCAGAAGAGGACTGGGAGAATGTCATATGGTCAGATGAAACCAAAATAGAACTTTTTGGTAAAAACTCAACTTGTCATGTTTGGAGGAGAAAGAATGCTGAGTTGCATCCAAAGAACACCATACCTACTGTGAAGCATGGGGGTGGAAACACTATGCTTTGGGGCTGTTTTTCTGCAAAGGGACCAGGACGACTGATCCGTATAAAGGAAAGAATGAATGGGGCCATGCATCGTGAGATTTTGAGTGAAAACCTCCTTCCACCAGCAAGGGCATTGAAGATGAAATGTGGCTGGGTCTTTCAGCATGACAATGATCCCAAACACACTGCCCGGGCAACAAAGGAGTGGCTTTGTAAGAAGCATTTCAAGGTTCCTGGAGTGACCTAGCCAGTCTCCAGATCTCAACCCCATAGAAAATCTTTGGAGGGAGTTGAAAGTACGTGTTGCCCAGTGACAGTCCCAGAACATTACTGCTCTAGAGGATATCTGCATGGAGGAATGGGCCAAAATACCAGCAACAGTGTGTGAAAACCTTGTGAAGACTTACAGAAAACGGTTGACCTCTGTCATTGACAACAAAGGGTACAAAGTACTGAGATGAACATTTGTTATTGACCAAATACTTATTTTCCACCATAATTTGCAAATAAATTCTTTAAAAATCAGACAATGTGATTTTCTGGATTTTTTTTTTCTCATTTTGTCTCTCATAGTTGAGGTATACCTATGATGAAAATTGGAGACCTCTCACATCTTTTAAGTGGGAGAACTTGCACGATTGGTGGCTGACAAAATACTTTTTTACCCCACTGTATATACCGGCCATAGCCTGCCTGACGTCACCACATCAACTGCCTGGAGTCGGCTATGGCAAGCCCAAAGGGCCAAATCCCTATATCACATTTCCCTCCCCTTTACAAAACGTGAAAGGCAATATAGAAAACAGAACCCCACAGAACACATGCTATACATACATTGTACTTTTTTTTCAACATATTGAGACATTTGTCTTTTTTTTTGTTAAAATACACAGAACATAATATTCATAATGTTTATGGACAGGATTTTTAGGCGCAGCCAGGGAATGGAGGGTGTCGTGCTTGGTGACCACAGGATCTCATCTCTGTTGTTTGCAGATGATGTTGTCCTGTTGGCTTCATCCAGCAATGACCTACAGCTCTTGCTGGGACGGTTTGCCGCTGAGTGTGAAGTGGCTGGGATGAGAATCAGCACCTCCAAGTCTGAGTCCATGGTCCTCAGCCGGAAAAAGGTGGATTGTCCTCTCTGGGTTGGGGATAGGTTCCTGCCCCAAGTGGAGGAGTTTAAGTATCTTGGGGTCTTGTTCACGAGTGAGGGGAAAATGGAGCGAGAGATTGACAGACGGATTGGAGCAGCATCTGCAGTGATGCGGACGTTGTACCGGTCTGTTGTGGTGAAGAGGGAGCTTAGTTCTAAGGCAAAGCTGTCGATTTACCACTCAATCTACGTTCCTACTCTCACCTATGGTCACGAGCTTTGGGTAATGACCGAGAGAACAAGATCGCGGCTACAAGCGGCTGAAATGAGCTTTCTCCGTAGGATTGCTGGACTCACCCTCAGAGATAGGGTGAGGTGCTCAGTCATCCGGGAGAGGCTCAGAGTAGAACCGCTGCTCCTCCACATTGAAAGGAGTCAGTTGAGGTGGTATGGGCATCTGATTAGGATGCCTCCTGGATGCCTCCCACTTGAGGTGTTTCGGACACGTCCCACTGGGAGGAGACCCCAGGGCAGACCCAGGACTCGGTGGAAAGACTATGTCTCCCAGCTGGTCTTGGAACGCCTTGGTATCCTCTCTGAAGAGCTGGAGCAGGTGGCTGGGGAGAGGGAAGTCTGGGCTTCTCTGCTTGAACTGCTGCCTCCGCGACCCGGACCTCCGGAAAAGCGGAAGAAGATGGATGGAGGGATGGATGCACAAAACAACAGGCCTAGTAAGCTAAATGGGCACCTGGGTAGACTGCCAGGGTACCCTCCCGTGTTGGGGCCAATTATTCTGCCACCCATGCCCAACACGCTTCAGCAAAGGCTACTTTTACAGCACAGTCATCCAGGTATCTGGGCCTCTGACACGTCCTAGCCGAACGCTTCACCAGAGGAGGATCTGCTCCAGGCACCGTCGGCTGCACCTGAGAGTCCCCAACACCCCCATCAGATTAGTCCCAACTCTCATCAGTCAAATCCGCCGCAGCTCCCAGACCCAGGGCTGGCAACGACTTCCTGAGTCGGCTGGAATGCCACCATGGCCTGTCCGAGTGCTCGAACGTGTCCTGGCCCAGCCGCCTCACAATCTGTAGGGGCCCTGTCCAGAAAGGCTGCAGTTTATGCATGCGGTTGGAGTGCTTAATCCAGATCCAGGCTGACAAATCAAGTCCATGGGCCCTCGCCCTGAGCTTCCTGTCGAAACGTCATTTCATCTTCTGCTGCTGGGTGATGACCCGATCTCATGGGGGGTCTGTATCCCCCAAAGGGGAGGTTGTGGGGGGCCTTAGCCGGTCCAGAGGCATGTGGAATTTGCGCCCCAGCAAGAGTTTCGCCAGGGAGCACCCTGTCGTGGCGTGGGCCATTGCCCTGTAGTGGAGGAGCATGTTCTGGAGGGCGTTAGGGAACGTGAAGCCATCTGCCAAAGGGGCTCTTAGACCATTTTTCAGAATCTTGTTGAAACGTTCCACGCCCCCATTGGCTTGGGGGTGGTAGAATGGAGTCCTGATGTGCTCCATGCCCCTATCATCCAAAAACCCCTCAAACCCCCCAGAGGTGAATTGTGGGTCATTGTCTGTTGTGATGGCATCTGGGACTCCCCATCTGGTGAACAGTGATGAGAGGAAACCCGTGACCACATCTGTTGTGACCGTGTTGGTGGGTGGCACCTCCCGCCATTTGGAGAACAGATCGTAGACCAATAGCAAAAAACGGCTGCTTGGGGGCGCTGTGTGTTGTTCACCACAAATGTTCAATTGGATGTGTGTCCAAGGGCCCTCTGGGTACAGTAGTGGTCACAGGGGTAGGGGGAAGGGGGTAGCCCGCCAGTCTTACCACTCTCCAAACACGGAACACAGTTCTTTACCATAGTTTTAATATCGTTATCAATGCCAGGCCACCAAACCAAATCCCTGCAACGTTGCTTCACCCTAACGCCCACCAAGGTGACCCTCGTGGAGCATTGGCAGAACTCTAGATCTCAGCAACACTGGAATTAGTGTGCAGTGCCCTCTTGCCCCACACACACCATTCCAGCAACTCCGTTCATCTCCGAACTGGTGAAAAGGGACCAGATTGCCCTGTATTTTTGTGGGCTAACCTTCCCTTATGACTGGGCACAGTTGTGACAACATAGGGTCCTGTTCCAACTCCGCCTGGAGCTCCTGGAGGGACACCATGGCCCGGAGGGGTCTGTGCAGTGTGTTGACCAGACCTGCCTCCATGTGTCGTCGTCGTCCGGTTGTGCAGTGCTGGCTGTGGCACGGGACAGGAGAGCCGCCACTATGTTCTCTTTCCCAGGGGTGAACTGGGTAGTGAAATTGTAGGCCCGCAGCTGCTCAGTCCACCTGTGGATTCGTAGGGGCCTGTGCCCAGAGCCCATTGTTTCCAGCAGTGTTGTCAGTGCCTAGTGGTCCGTTCGCAGGATGAAATGTCGTCCGGAGAGGTAAATCACAACACAACACACTGCCATCTACAGAAGTTCTCTGACGACTCTGCGATAGTCGGCCTCATCTCCAACGGAGATGAAGCTGAGTACAGAGGGCTTATCCAGGACTTCGTGGACTGGTGCCATCGGAACTGCCTCCAGATCAACACGAGGAAAACTAAGGAGCTGGTGGTGGACTGCCGCAGACAAGGACAACCCCTCACAGTACCAGTAAACATACAGGGAACAGATATTGAGATGGTGACATCCTACAAATATCTGGGTGTTCATCTGAACAATAAACTAGACTGGTCACACAATACCGACGCACTCTACAAGAAGGGACAGCGCAGGCTGTTCCTACTGAGGAGGCTCAGGTCTTTTGGTGTACAAGGGGTGCTCTTGAAGACATTCTACGACACAGTGGTGGCATCAGCCATCACTTTTGGAGTGGTCTGCTGGGGCAGTGGCATTACAGCAGCTGATAGGAAGAGACTGAACAAACTGATCAAGAAAGCTAACTCTGTCCTGGGGTAGTGCCTTGACCCAGTGGAGGAGATAGGAGAGAGAAGGATGGTGGCTAAGCTGTCATCTCTGCTGGAGTCCGAGTCCCACCCTATGCAGAACATACTGAACACACTGAGGAGCTCATTTAGCAGTAGACTACATCATATTAGGTGCGCGACCGAGAGGTTTCTCATGTCCTTCCTACCTACGGCTGTCAGACTTTAAAACATAAGCAGGGCTGCTCGCAGAGATAGCAAAAAAACATGACGACCTAATAGTATTGAATGCAAAAGACGCAACAGACTTACACAAATGGTCCCCTCCAGTATACAACTAGGACAATATCACTCTTCGATTCAAGATGGCGCCCACAGTGGCCGCCATGGTGCTTCGCTGCCCTTTAATTTGTTTGTTTCTGTTCATCTTCTGAGAGACTCCAGCAGCAGTTCACTGCTAATGACTCGGCTTCTGTGTGGAGAGGACTGAGGCAAATCACCAACTATCGGCCTCAGGCTTCTAAAGGTCAGGATGACAAAGCCCTTTGTCAAAAACTGTCCCAACATTACGCCCGTTTTGACACCTCGTCAGCTGCGTCCAACTCCCCCCCTCCACCCAGCTCCACTGCCTCCTCGGCCGCTAATTCATCAAAAGCGGTCCCCCCCTCCTCCTCCTCCCCCCCTGCCCTTGTCATCAGTGTGCAGGACGTGCACAGACAGTTCTCCAGACTGAACCCACGCAAGGCCCCTGGTCCGGACGGCGTGTCTCCCTCCACCCTGAGACACTGTGCGAAAGAGCTGGCTCCTGTCTTCACAGACATTTTTAACACCTCCCTTAAGCAATGCCACGTGCCGACCTGCCTCAAATCCTCCACCATCATCCCTGTCCCCAAGAAGCCACGGATTACTGGACTTAACGACTACAGACCTGTAGCGCTCACCTCTGTAGTCATGAAGTCCTTTGAGCGCCTGGTCCTGTCCCACCTCAAGTCCATCACCACTCCCCTCCTGGACTCGCTGCAGTTTGCCTACCGTGCCAACAGGTCTGTGGACGACGCAGTCAACCTGGCCCTCCACTCCATCCTGCAGCACCTGGACTCCCCGGGAACCTATGCCAGGATCCTGTTTGTGGACTTCAGCTTTGCATTCAACACCATCCGCCCCGCTCTGCTCCAGGACAAGCTGTCCCTGCTCGGCGTGCCTGACTCCCTCTGCAGGTGGATCACCGACTTCCTGATGGACCGGAGGCAGCATGTGGGGCTGGGGAAGTCTGTCTCAGACTCTGTTAGCATCAGCATCGGATCACCCCAGGGCTGTGTACTTTCCCCCCTACTCTTCTCCTTTTATACCAACTCCTGCACCTCCACCCACCAGTCTGTTAAGCTGATCAAGTTTGTGGACGACACCACCCTCATCGGGCTCATCTCCAACGGCGATGAGTCTGTCTACAGGAGAGAGGTGGCCCAGCTGGTGCCCTGGTGCAGCCACAACAACCTGCAGCTGAACGCTCTGAAGACAGCGGAGATGATTGTGGACTTCAGGAAAGTCACAACCCCACTGCCCCCCCTCACCATCACAGGCTCTCCCATCACCATTGCAGATTTCTTCCGCTTCTTGGGCACCACCATCACCCGGGACCTCAAGTGGGAGCCAACCATCAGCTCCCTCATCAAAAAGGTCCAGCAGAGGATGTTCTTTCTCCGGCAACTGAGGAAGCTCAAGCTACCCACCAAGATGTTAGTGCAGTTCTACACGGCCATCATCGAGTCCATCCTCACCTCCTCCATAACCGTGTGGTACGCAGGAGCTACTGCCAGGGACAAACTAAGGCTGCAGCGCGTCGTGCGCACTGCTGAGAAGGTGATCGGCTGCAAGGTCCCATCTCTCCAGGATCTGTACATCTCCAGGACCCGGAGGCGTGCAGGCTGGATCATGGCCGATCCTTCACACCCTGGTCACGTACTGTTTGCCACCCTCCCCTCAGGTAGAAGACTTCGGTCCATTCAGACTAAAACCTCCCGGCACATGAATAGCTTTTTCCCCTCTGCCATCAGACTGCTGAATATTAAGTGACTTATTGACTCTCGTGCACTATATACAGCAGCTCAACCAGACTCATGTCATTCATCACTGTTTTTCTGTTGCATAATTGACTGCACATCATCTGCTACTTGCTAATTTATTTAAAACTGCTGTGACTAGTATTACTCATTATTATTATTATTATTATTATTATTATTATTACTTATTATTCTACACTTATTGCATGGTTTTAGTCTTTAAGTTTTTTTTTTTTTTTTTTTTTAGTTTATCTCTTTATCTTATCATGTTTTAATGTTGCAGCATTGCACCGAGACAAATTCCTAGTTTGTGTACTACATGAACAATGGCAATAAATCTGATTCTGATTCTGATTCTGATTCTGATCAGTCGCTACGGAAGAGTGACAATATGTATGGGTACATATTCATACTATGTAGAATAACTAAATAGATGGTTATGCTGTTTATTGCATCTAGCTACAATGCTCTGCACTGTGTATATCTAACTAACTAACCTGCACTTATATAGCGCTTTTCTAGTCACAAAGACCACTCAAAGCGCTTTCATTAATACTTAACCCTCTATTCTAAGGGCCTATAGGAAACAAATATCTAGGGACAATTTAGAACAGCCAATTAACCTAACATGCATGTTTTTGGCATGTGGGAGGAAACCGGAGAAATCCCGGAGTAAACCCACGCAACACGGGGAGAACATGCAAACTCCACACAGATCACTGTTGGTCGGGGGCTGGGATCGAACCCACGATCCCACGATCCCCACAATCCCCCGGCCAAGGGTAAACTGTGCTGCCGCAGTGCTAACCACTGCGCCACCGTGCAGCCCGATATATATATATATATATATATATATATATATATATATATATATATTTATGTGTACATATGTATATTCACTGCTCTTATTTTCTTATCTTCTAAATTATTGCTCTCAGTGTTGCTGTCCCTGTGCTGTTGCAATCATGGAATTTCCCCATTGTGGGACTAATAAAGGCTTATCTTATCTTATCTTATCTTATCTTATCTTACCTTATCTAAGTGTATCACCGTTCGCACGTCCAGACACAAGCGAGCACCTCTCTCTCACCCACAGCGTATTTCTGTTCAGCCACCAAAAGGGACCTCATCGCGAACGCTACTGGGGGCTCAATACCGTTTTGCACTTGAGACATAACCACCCCACCGTCAAGCCAGACGTGTCCCAAGTCACAAAAGTTGGCCATTTTGGATCAAAGTGGGTCAACACTGGAGGGGAGGGGAGTTGGGCCTTCAGTCTGGTGACCGCCGCTGAGCAGGCCGGAGTCTACTGCCACGGTGCATCCTGCTTCAGAATGGCTCGAAGAGGTTCGATCGTCTCTGACTAATGGGGAATGAAACGCACATAGAAGTTCACCATTCCCCCCCTCCCCCCCCAAAAAAAAAGATTTGTGCAGGTGTTGCAGGGTCGGCGAGACGCAGGACCACTTCCACGTTCGACTGCAGGGGGTTCAGGCCCTCGGCCACCAGCCGGAATCCCACAAACTCAATGGAATCTGCCGCGAAGATGCACTTTTCCCCATTCAACATGACTCTGTGCTCCAGCAACACCTCCATCACTCGTTTCAAACGGCTGTCGTGTTCACCCCTCGACACGCCGTGGACCATGATGTCATCCAGGTACACCACTACACCCCTGAGGCTGGTAAGAATTGTAGATATAATCTTCTGAAAACAACTTGGTGCTGAGCTCAGACCAAAAGGCATGCAGGTGTACCTGAGATGCCCATGTGGGTCATGAACGTCGTCAGGTCTCGGCTGGCTGGGTGGAGGGGCACCTGCATATAACCCTGGCGGACATCCAGCTTCATGAACACCCTTGAGCTACTGAACATTGCGGTGAGTTCCTCCATTGTGGGGAGCAGGTACTTTTCCGGGATGATCACCCTTGTTAACCATCCTGAGGTCAATGCAGAGCCGAATGCCACCCGTCTTCCTCTTGGTCATCACAATGTTCGAGATCCATGGTAAGGCATTCCCTTTCTTGATGATGCCAGCTTTAAGCAGTTTATTCAGTTCCACTGTGACGTTGTCCCACAGGCCGAGGGGGAGCCGCCACAAAGGATTGGATCTTGGGTGTTTTGCCTGGGTCACTGGTTAAACACTTTAATACATCCCAGGCCCACGAACAACGCCGGCCAGCGGGCATGCCACTCGGGGGACACGGTCAGCACTGTTGAACCCGGTGGGTCTATGATAGAGAATCCTAACTTGTCCAGCAGATCAATTCCCAACAAGTTGGACCCCTGGCGTGAAACCTGGAAGGTAAATGCGGGAATAGTCCTTGACCCACATGTTACCGAAATGCCAATTTTAGTGTGACCGTACCCAAACATTTTCAGCACCCCTGCTTTAATGGCTTTTCCCGGGAAGTCTCCTCATCATGGCCATGCTCAATATAGATTTACCAGCGCCCAAGTCCACCATAAGCAGTACATCAACCCCATCAAGCTGTAAGACATACCATTTTAACGGCTACTTCTTAGCACCCACCACACACACCGACGTCATGCCTTCAAGGTCTGAAGTGGTTGGTATATTGGAGGTGGTGCAGACCCTGGCTCAGTGATAAGAACAGCTGCAGTTGTAGCACTTCTTCCCTCTGGCGAGGCAAGTGAACATGCCCACCCAGTGATGAGGATAGCCACAGCCACCACACAGTCCTCGAGCTCCCGCTCCTGCCCGTGCTACAGTCCATCACCTATTGGGGGTCCACCCCGAGGAATTAGCTGTGTTGCTAACAGTCTGATGTGGAGGGAAAGCTTGGGTGGCTAGGTTCTCTTTAGCTAGAACTTGTAGACCTAGCTGGGTAGCGGACTCTATCTGGCTGGTCAATTCAACCACTTGCTTCAGTGTGAAGATGTCCGTAGTTGGCAATAGCTTCTCTGTGAGCCACTCGTTGCTCGTACCGTGTGCTAGCTTGTCACGGACTAGCTCTTCCTCGATAGGCCCGAAGGCGCACATGCTCGCTAGGCTATAGAGTTCCATTAGGAAACTTTGAGTGGACTCACCAGCTTGTTGTCAGCAGTCGAAGAACCTATGTCTTCACACTGTGATGTTGTACTGGTCAATAAAGAAATTGTCCATTATGTCCAAACACTCCTTCAACGAGTTCTTGCCACCCAGCACACAAAACACATGTGGGCCTTCCTCACCGAGGCAGTAAACAAGAAGGCTCTTCCATCTCTTTTCGTCGGCACCGCCCAGGCCAGCTGTGGCGATGTATTGCTCAAACGCCTCCAACTAGCGGCGCCATGGTGTAGCTGGAATACCCAGAGACTCTAAAAACAGAGGTGGTGGTTTCACGCACGCTCCCATGGTTTAATCCGACATCGCCAAATGTTATGTCTTAATAACGGGAGATATGAGCAATGTCGTACCGAGCAACAAACTGAACTTTATTACATGAATATACATACCGGTGGTAGTCCGCCTGACATCACCATATCAACTAAATGGCATCCACTATGGTAAGCCCCAAGGGCCAAATCCCTATATCACAGTCTGGTCGAGCTGCCTTGTGTGGGTTGATCCTGGAGAGGGTCCTCTTCACACTAGCTGGATCCAGATTTATAGCCTGCTCGTCTGGGGGAGGAGTGGACTTCTTTGCTGATGTGCTGTTTTGTGTTTCAAAGTGGCCAGAGAAGTCATTTAGGTTGTTAAACAGTGTGATGTCGCTCGCACAGGTCTGAGGCGGAGGTTTGTAGTTGGTGAGGGTCTGTATGCTGCTCCAGAGAGAACGAGCATCTCTGGTGTTGCTGAAGTCCATCCAACCATCTTCTTTCGCTTTTCCGGACGTCTGGGTCGCGGAGGCAGCAGTTCAAGCAGAGAAGCCCAGACTTCCCTCTCCCCAGCCACCTGCTCCAGATCTTCAGAGAGGATACCAAGACATTCCCAGACCAGCAGGGAGATATAGTCTCTCCAGCGAGTCCTGGGTCTGCCCCAGGGTCTCCTCCCAGTGGGACGTGCCTGAAACACCTCAAGTGGGATGCGTCCAGGAGGCATCCTGATCAGATGCCCAAACCACCTCAACTGTCTCCTTTCAATGTGGAGGTGCAGCGGTTCGACTCTGTGTCTCTCCCAGATGACTGAGTTCCTCACCCTATCTCTGAGGGTGAGTCCAGCAATCATACGAAAAAAGCTTATTTCAACCGCTTATATCTGTGATCTTGTTCTTTCACTCATGACCATAGGAGAGGGTAGGGACATAGATTGACTGGTAAATCAACAGCTTTGCCTTAGAGTTTAGCCCCCTCTTCACCACAACAGACCGGTACAATGTCCACATCACTGCAGATGCTGCTTCGATCCGTCTGTCAGTCTCTCGCTCCATTCTTTCCTCCCTCTTGAAGAAAACCCCAAGATACTTAAACTCCTCCACTTGGGAAAGGAGCTTGTCCCCAACCCAGAGAGGACAATCCATATTTTTCCGGCTGAGGACCATGGACTTGGACTTGGAGGTACTGATTCTCATCCCAACCACTTCACACTCAGCGGCAAACCGTCCCAGTAAGATCTGTAGGTCATTGCTGGATGAAGCCAGAAGGACAACATCATCTGCAAACAACAGAGATGAGATCCTGTGCTCATCAAGCATGACACCCTCCGTTCCATTGCTGCACCTAGAAATCCTGTCCATAAACATTATGAACAGGATCGGTGACAAAGGGCAGCCCTGGCGGAGTCAAACTCTCACTGGGAATGAATCCAATAGAGTGTTGGCAATATGAACCAAACTCTCAAAACTGTTGTACAGAGACCAAATAGCTCGTAACAACAAGCCCAATACCCCATACTCCCGAAGCTCCCCCAACAAAAAACCACAAGGGACACGGTCAAATGCCTTCTCCAAATCCACAAAACACATGTAAACTGGTTGGGCAAACTCCCACAAAGCCTCAAGGATTCTCGAGAGGGTAACGAGCTGGTCCAATGTGTCACGGCCAGGACGAAAACCACATTGCTCCTCCTGAATCCAAGGTTCAACCAACGGCCAGACTCTCCTTTCCAGTACCTTGGCATAGACCTTCCAAGGGAGGCTGAGGAGTGTGATCCCTCTAAAGTTGGAGCACACCCTCCGGTCCCCTTTTCTGAAGAGAAGGAACCACCACCCCGGTTTGTCATGCCAAAGGCACTACCCCTGACCTCCACACAATGTTGCAGAGGCATGTCAACCATGACAGCCCTACAACATCCAGGTCCTTGAGGGACTCAAGGAGAATCTGGTCCACCCCCGGGGCCCGGCCACCAAAGAGATTTTTAACCACCTTGGCAGCCTCAGCCTCTATGATAAGTGAGTCGTCCCCCTCGTCCACAAGCCCTGCTTCCTCTGTGGAAGGCGTATCAGTGGGATTGAGGAGATCCTCAAAGTATTTCTTCCACCACCTGACAATATCCCCAGTCAAAGTCAGCAGTGCCCCATCCACACTATACACAGTGTGGAGAGGGAGCTGCTTCCCCCTCCTGAGCCACCGGACAGTTTGCCAGAATCTCTTCAAGGCTGACTGAAAGTCTTGTTCCATGGCCTCACCGAACCTCTCCCATACCTGAGTTTTTGCTTCAGCAACCACCCGAGCTGCACTCCGCTTGGCCTGCCGGTACACCTCAGCTGCTTCGGGAGTCCCACAAGCCAACCAAGCTTGATAGGACTCCTTCTTCAGCTTAATGGCCTCCCTCACCACTGGTGTCCACCACTTGGTTCGGGGGTTGCCACCACAAGATGCCCCAACGACCTTGCGGCCGCAGCTCTGGACAGCCGCTTCAATAATGGAGGTGGAGAACATGGCCCATTCAGACTCCATGTCTCCAGGCTCCCTCGGAATGTGGTTGTAGTTCTTCCGGGGGTGGGAGTTGAAGAACTCCCGGACAGGGGCCTCAGTCAGACGTTCTCAGCACACCCTCACTATATGTTTGGGTCTACCAGGTCTGAATGGCATCCTCCCCTGCCATCGGATCCAATTCACAACCAGGTGGTGATCAGTTGACAGCTCTGTACCTCTCTTTACATGAGTGTCCAAGACATACGGTCGCAGGTCTGAAGACACGATAACAAATGCAATCATCGACCTGCGACCTAGGGTGTGCTGGTGCCAGGTGCACATATGGACACCCTTATGCTTGAACATGGTATTCGTTATGGACAAACTGATTAGCACAGAAGTCCAATAACTGAACACAACTCAGGTTCAGATCTGGCAGGCCGTTCCTCCCAATCATCCCCCTTCAGGTTTCACTGTCATTGCCCACATGCGCATTAAAGTCCCCCAGTAGGAAAATGGAGTCTCCAAGAAGAGCACTCTCCAGCACCCCAGTCAGAGACTCAAAATGGGTGGGTACTCTGAACCATCACTTGGTTCATAGACACAAATGATGGTCAGGACCTGTTTTCCAACCTGAAGGTGCAGGGTAACAATCCTTTCGTCCATGGGGGAAAACTCCAATATAGAGGCAGCAAGGTGGGGGATACAAGAATGCCCACCCCTGCTCGTCGCCTCTCACCCAGGGCAACTCCAGAGTAGGCCAAGCTCCAGCCCCTCTCCAGGAATCTGGTCCCAGAACCGGAGCTGTATGTTGAGGTGAGGCCGACTATATTTAGCCGGTATCTCTCAACCTCATGCATCTGCTCAGGTTCCTTCTCCACCAGAGAGGTGACATTCCATGTCATAAAAGACAGATTAGGAAGCTTGGGATCAGACCGCCAAGGTCTCCGCCTTTGACCGCCACCTGATCCACATAGCACCAGACCCCCATGATCCCTCCTGCAGGTGGTGAGCCCACTGGAGGGCAGACCCATGTAACTCTTTCAGGCTGAGCCCGGCCGGGTCCCATGGGCAGAAACCCGGCCACCAGACGCTAGCCATCGAGCCCCTCCCCCAGGCCTGGATCCAGGGTGGGGCCCTGGTAACCCCATACCGGGCGGGGTACACTGAATCCTTGTTCTAGCATTCATCATGAGAGTCTATTGGATCGTTCTTAGTCTGGCCCTTCACCTAGGACCAGTTTGCCTTGGGTGACCTTACCAGAGTCAAATTGCCCTGGACAACATAGCTCCTGGGATCACTAGGGCACGCAAACACCCCACCATGATTAGGTGACGATCCATGAGGGCTTTTTTATGGGCCCCATATTTTGTCACATAGCTGTTACATATTAAATACACATGGGAAAAAAAAACAGTCTATCTGTCCTTGTAAAATGTAAAATGCCAGAGGTTTTTTTTTTTTGGGGGGGGGGGGGGGAGTTGCATCTCTTCACTGAATTGTAATAGGTAGTAATAGGTAGTGTATGGAGAAACATGTTACAAAGTAACACTTTACTGTAACGCCACTACTTTTGCAGTGACGTGCTGTTTAACAGAATTACCGTTTAAAAATTCAGTAATGTATTACAGTTACTGAAATTTGATCAGATGTGTTAATCGTTACTCGTTTTATTAATATGGATAGATATTTTTAGCGCAAATAAATAAATATACAAACTGACCCTGACGCAGCCATCAGTCGAAGTGACCTGTTGCAGAGAGCCTGAGCCTTAATTACTGAGCGACAGAAAAGATGAAGCTACTTTGTTTTTGTGGAAATAGATTTTTTTACTTTGTCGTTGTTAAAGACAAAGGCATATTGGTGGGTTGTAAACTGAAGTGTCGGTTGAGACTTACGGCAATCTTCAGCTCTGACAAAGCAAGTGCTATGCTATGCTAACAACACTGTGAGGTGGATCTACTGTTTTCTGAACAGCCACAGCTTGATGTAAAGTGGAAATACTCATCTCAACACCCACGGCTGGATTTCAAGCACAGGTATGCAATCTGGACAGTTTGTGACCCAGCAAGAATTAAACTGACTGATTGTCAGATATGTCGTTCCAGACTGAAGACCTTATAACACATAAAATTCTAGTTTTCCACCCACAGAACATTTCACATTGGCTGGAAATTGGCAGGAATGTTCAAAGTAACATGAAAGTTACTTTTCCAAGTAACTAGTTACTTTAATCATGCAGTAATTGGTAAAGTAACTCAGTACTTTTGAAAAGAAGTAACTAGTAACTGTAATTAGTATTTTTAGTAACTTGCTCAACACTGCTCACTAGTACTTTAGTAACTTTTTGTACTGGTACTGAAGTAGTGTTTTTGGTGACTGATCTTATTTACACCAGAGTAATTAACATAAGATACTGCTTTTACGTGAGTAGAATTTCTGGGTATCCACCTTTGTCCATGAATACCTTTCCAGGAGTCATGTGGCTGATTTGCATCTGATGAGATAATTTTTGGGCATGACCTCATCCAAGTCGTAAACGCTAATGAGCATTCGTCCGGACAGATCGACCAACAACTTCCAACTCATCAGTGAACCGTGGCCTGTCACAGTGACTATCTGGACGAGTTTATGAATTAATTCAATCTGTATGTTGCACCGGTTCCCCAGTCTGGGTCTCTTTATTCAGTGGAAAGTGGAGACGTCTTTATTTTCCCCAGTGCCATGATGGTATACCTTATGGTTGGATGTGGTTTATAGCCTGTGTGCGTGAGTCTGGGCAATGGATGAGTGCTGCACCATACGCATGCTGTCACAGTGAAATATCACTGTACTCTCTCTTGACTGCTGTGTATGGTGCCTCAGCCCTATTCATAAAAATGCAATTCCATGCAACTCCATGCCTGACTTAACCAATAAAACTACGCCATATCAGACAACAAGATTTAAGATGTACAGTGGTGTGAAAAAATGTTTGCCCCCTAACGGATTTCTCATTTTTTGTATGTTTGTCACGCTTAAATGTTTCAGATCATCAAACAAATTTAAATATTAGACAAAGATAACACAAGTAAACACAAAATGCAGTTTTTAAATAAAAGTATTTATTATTAAGAGGAAAAAAATCCAAACTTACATGGCCCTGTGTGAAAAAAGTGATTGCCCCCTAAACCTAATAACTGGTTGGGCCACCCTTAGCAGCAACAACTGCAATCAGGCATTTACAATAACTGTCAGTGAGTCTTTTACAGTGTTGTGGAGGAATTTTGGCCCACTCATCTTTGCAGAATTGTTGTAATTCAGCCACTTGGAGGACTTTCGAGCAAGAACCATCTTTTTAAGGTCATGCCATAGCATCTCAATCAGTTTCAGTTCAGGATTTTGGCTAGGCCACTCCAAAGTCTTCATTTTGCTTTTCTTAAGCCATTCAGAGGTGGACTTGCTGGTGTGTTTTGGATCATTGTCCTGCTGCAGAACCCAAGTGTGCTTAAGCTTGAGGTCACGAACAGATGGCCGGACATTCTCCTTCAGGATTTTTTTGGTAGACCGCAGAATTCATGGTTCCATTTACCACAGCAAGTCTTCCAGGTCCTGAAGCAGCAAAACAGCCCCAGACCATCACACTACCACCACCATATTTTACTGTTGGTATCATGTTCCTTTTCTGAAATGCTGTGTTACTTTTATGCCGGATGTAATGGGACACACACCTTCCAAAAAGCTCTGCTTTTGTCTCGTCAGTCCACAGAGTATTTTCTCAAAAGTCTTGGGGATCATCAAGATGTTTTCTGGCAAAACTGAGATAAGCCTTTATGTTCTTTTTGCTCAGCAGTGGTTTTTGTCTTGGAACTCTGCCATGCAGGCCATTTTTGCGCAGTCTCTTTCTCAAAGTGGAGTCATGAACACTGACCTCAACTGAGGCAAGTGAGGCCTGCAGTTCTTTGGATGTTGTTGTGGGGTCTTTTGTGGCCTCTTCGATGAGTCGTTGCTGCGCTCTTGGGGTAATTTTGGTCTGCCTGCCACTCCAGGGAAGGTTCACCACTGTTCCATGTTTTCACCATTTGTGGATAATGGTTCTCACCGTGGTTTGCTGGAGTCCCAAAGCTTTAGAAATGGCTTTATAACCTTTTTCCAGACTGAGAGATCTCAATTACTTTGTTTCTCATTTGTTCCTGGATATCTTTGGATCACAGTATGATGTCTAGCTTTTGAGGATCTTTTGGTCTACTCCACTTTGTCAGGCAGGTTCTATTTCAGTGATTTTTTTGATTGAGAACAGGTGTGACAGTAATCAGGCCTTGGTGTGGCTAGACAAATTGAACTTAGCTTTCCAAAGATGTGACAATCCACAGTTAATTTATGTTTTAAGCGGGGGGGGGGGGGTGTCACTTTTTCACAAAGGGCCATGTAGGTTTGGATTTTTTTTTTTACCCTTAATAATAAGCACCTTCATTTAAAAACTGCATTTTGTGTTTACTTGTGTTATTTTTGTCTAATATTTAAATTTGTTTGATGATCTGAAATATTTAAGTGGTTTTTTTATTTTTTTTTTATTTTATTTGTTTATTTGACAGGGACAGTGCAATAAACATAGACAATTAATCAAATGACAATCAATCTAATGTGTTGCACAAAGAATGTATAGCTATTAGCTAATTTGCAACTCTTGTCCCTAGATGGGCTTTAGAAAGAAGAAACAGGTAAAAAGAAAGAAGGATAAGGAAAAGAAAAAATGAAAACAGAATAAACAATAACCACATACATCAATGCAAACAAGATTATAAATACACAATATAAAAACCTGGTTCACATTTGCCTATTTCAGGTCTCCCTCCCTTCGTCACTCACTATAAACAAACACATTCATTCCTTCCCTTCATTCACACTCACCCTGCAGACAATCATTTCATACATGGGTACATTCTTGTTTATTTTTTAGCCAGTTTTTAACCTTTGTAGTGAATGTTTTAAAGTTCGTTATTATTTTAATTTCATTTGGCATTGTGTTCCAGATATGACTGCCCTTTATAGAGAAAGCTGTTTGTCCAAATGTGGTTCTGCGGTGGGATATTTTACAGTTATTGTTAACAGAACTCCTGGTGGCTCTGCTGCTGTCCTGTCTTTGGATGAAACTAGCAAGTGGCTCTGGCGCTTATTTATGGAAACATTTGAAAATTAATTTCAGAAAACAGAGGTCATTGAAACTCTCAAAACTCAATAGATTGTATTTTTTTTAAAATATAACAGTGATGCCACCTAATGGGCTTTTTATCCAAGATTTTTAGAGTTTGATTATATAATGAACCTATATGTTTTATTGTGGAAGGAGCTGCTTGAGCCCAGACTGTCAAACAGTATGATATATGAGAAAAAAAAAAAACCATAGAATGCATATACAGTACAGCTGCTTGGTATGGTATGTAATGTCTAATTAATTTAAAGCAGTTCAGATTTTTTTTTTACTGTTTTAGAAATTTTCTTTATATGAAGATTAAATTTGAATTGAGGATCTAGTACAATGCCAAGGTATTTGAATTCTGTAACTAAACTGATGTCTTGATCATGTATATTAACTTTAAAATGTTGCAGGTTACATTTTTTGATTGAAAAGCACATTGAAACTGTTTTCTGAAGGTTCAGCAATAGATGGTTCTGGAAGAGCCACTCTTGGACATCAACCATACTTGTAGACAGTACATCTGCAGCCTGTGCTGGAGTCTTGGCAGCTGTGTAAATAACTGCATCATCTGCATAAAGTTGACATGTTGCAACTGAGCAGTGTAGCGGCAAGTCATTAATAAAAATGCTGAAAAGTAAAGGACCAAGAATGGACCCTTGTGGGATACCCATACGGTTGTTTAAAAATAAGGATTTATCCTGGTGAACTTTTACACACTGTTCTCTATTCTGGAGATAAGATGCAAACCATTCTAATGTATCTGGAGAGAAGTTAAAAGATACCATTTTGGATAAAAGCAAACTGTGGTTTACAGTATCGAAAGCCTTTTTGAGATCTAGAAAAACAGCCTCTACCACATTACCCCTGTCCAAGGACTGTTTGACATTTTCAATAAGGCAACAATTTGCTGTTTCTGTTGAGTATCCTGGTCTAAAACCAAATTGATGTGGATGAAGAAGTTGACTGTCTTGTAGATAGTCTATCAGCTGTGTAGCTACAACTTTTTCAAGAACCTTAGACAGGACTGGTAAAATAGAGATTGGGCGGTAATTGCATATATCGTCTTTACTGCCTGATTTATAAACTGGTATGATGACAGCTTTTTTCCAACCAGATGGAAATGTACTAGACCTAATGGAGAGATTAATGAGATGAGTCAGTGGTTTGATTAATATTTTGCTGTGCGTTTTGATAAAGGAAGTGCTCATTTTGTAGATATCATTAGTTTTTGAGTTTAACAGTGTTTTAACAATACCAGCAATTAACTCCTCATTTACCTCATCGATGTGAAAAGAATCTGTTGAAAGTATTGATTTTGTGTTGTTGAGCACATTTGGCAGCACAAAGTTTTTTGTTAAGTCTTCCACAGAGTCCACAAAATATGAATTAAATTCATTTGCCAATATAGCCTTGTCACTGATGGTTGTAGTGATGTGGATAGACTACACTGATGTGGATAGTTCCTTTACCCCCTTCTGAACATTTTTTTTGTTAGTTAAGTTATTTAAATGCCTCCATAGGGAACTGTTGTTACCCTTTGCATGATCTGTGTGACAAACATACAAAAAAATGAGAAATCAAGAAGGGGGGCAAACACTTTTTCACACCAGTGTATAAGAAAAGAGCTTTCATCTGTAGTAAACAGTGTTGGGAGTAATGCGTTACAGAGTAACGTGCTTTTTGTAACGCCAGTACTTTTGCAGTAACGTGCTGTGTAGCAGAATTAGTTTAAAAATTCAGTAATGCGTTACAGTTACCTAAATTTGATCAGATGCATTACTCATTACTCGTTTTATTAATATGGATAGATATTTTTTAGCAAAAATAAATAAATATACAACTGACTATATAGCTGATGCAGTCATCAGTCGAGTGACATGTTGCAGAGAGCCTGAGTCTTAATTACTGAGCGGAGGAAAAGATGAAGCTACTTTGTTTTTGTGGAAACAGATTATTTTTCCTTTGTCGCGGTTAAAGACAAAAGCATATTGGTGGGTTGCAAACTAAAGTGCCAGCTGAGACTTAGGGCAATTTTTAGCTCTGACAAAGCTAGTGCTATGCTATGCTAAAACATTGTGAAGTGGATCGATTGTACTTTGAACAGCCATGACTGGATGTAAAGTGGAAATACTTATCTCAACACCCACGGCTGGATTTCAAGCACAGGTATGCACCTGGACAGTTTGAGACCCAGCAAGAATTAAACTGACTGACTGTCAGATACTATATATCCTTCCAGAATGAAGATGTGATAACACTTTCCATCAGACAGCTGGACTGTGATCCACTGAAATTAAAATACATTTACTTGCTACCTGGATAAAGATTATTCAAAAATGGATTTTGATCTCCAAAAGGAATTTGAGGGACTGGATCATGTCTCTGTCACAGCAGACATTTGGACTGTGGATAACAGACATTTTCTTTGGATCACTGCACATCGGATTAAATCCATAATCATAAAGGTAAGCTAAACTTGGACAGCTTTATGCAGTGTTAGCAACTCTCACTCCAAAATGAGGAAATTACTGGCAATATCATGTTGATTTTCTTCAGATTTTTCCCACAATAAGAGTTCTCAAGACAGGATAAAGTAGACTGAACATGTTCTAAAAGTTCTGTCTGAAACAGTCTGTTTTTAGCCTGACATTAATAAGCCTATAATTCATTAATTCATTCATTCATTCATTCATTCATTCATCTTCTTCCGCTTAATCCTTTTTCGGGTCACGGGGGTGCTGGAGCCTATCCCAGCATCTTTTTGGGCGAGAGGCAGGGTACTCCCTGGACAGATCGCCAGTCCATCACAGGGCCAACACAGAGAGACAGACAACCATTCACTCTCACAGTCATACCTAAGGACAATTTAGAATCCCCAGTTTTTGATGCCAATTAACCTAACTTGAATGTTTTTGGCATGTGGGAGGAAACCGGAGAAATCCCGGAGTAAACCCACGCAGACACGGGGAGAACATACAAACTCCACACAGATCACTGTTGGTCGGGGGCTGGGATCGAACTCAGGATCCCCCGGCCAAGGGTGAGTTGCTGTGCTGCC
Organism: Pholidichthys leucotaenia; assembly: GCA_020510985.1. NCBI lineage: Eukaryota > Metazoa > Chordata > Actinopteri > Cichliformes > Pholidichthyidae > Pholidichthys > Pholidichthys leucotaenia. The sequence goes on along the minus strand of CM035842.1, from coordinate 369,197,347 downwards.
GCAGTGCTAACCACTCCGCCACCGCACTGCCCTAAGCCTGTAATGTAATCCCTTACCATTTTAGCAGTGTCCAGACAATGTAAAACGTTCCACAGGTGGGACATCTTGCACACATAGCAAGATAATTTAATTAATGGATTAAGCCTGTAATGTAATCCATTAATTAAATTATCTTGCTATGTGTGCAAGATGTCCCACCTGTGGAACGTTTTACATTGGCTGGACACTGCTAAAATGGTAAGGGATTAAAATCTCAAGCTGTAAATCAAGTCAATAGGTCAAGGTCAGCTTGTGGGAGCTGTGTTACTAGACCTAAAAAAAAACCTTTTGATGCAGTGAATCATTACATTTTAGCTACAAAAAAAAAAATTAGATCAATTTTTCTAACTTGGCCATGCAATGTTTTCCTCTTACCTGTGTGACAGACAACAATGTGTAATGGTGAATAAGATAATTTAATTAATGGATTAAGCCTGTAATGTAATCCATTAATTAAATTATCTTGCTATGTGTGCAAGATGTCCCACCTGTGGAACGTTTTACATTGGCTGGACACTGCTAAAATGGTAAGGGATTTAAATCTCAAGCTGTAAATCAGGTCTGTGTCTGTTAGTATATTACTAATTTTCTCCAAAGTTTAAAAAAAAAGTTGTTACACAATTATTGGAGTATATAGAGTCTAATAATTACTTGCATCCTCGCTATGGCTTCTGACCAAATTATTCAGCTGAGAGTGCTAACTCCTACTTGACTGAACAAATTAAAAACAAAAAAAGTCAATAGGTCAAGGTCAGCTTGTGGGAGCTGTGTTACTAGACCTAAAAAAAAACTTTTGATGCAGTGAATCATTACATTTTAGCTACAAAAAAAAATTAGATCAATTTTTCTAACTTGGCCATGCAATGTTTTCCTCTTACCTGTGTGACAGACAACAATGTGTAATGGTGAATAAGATCTTCTTTCTTAGCCTCTTAAAATTCTAGTTTTCCACCCACAGAACATTTCACATTGGCTGGAAATTGGCAGGAATGCTAAGGAGTTAAGTATGCATTTAAAAGTAACGTGAAAGTTACTTTTCCAAGTAACTAGTTACTTTAATCATGCAGTAATTGGTAAAGTAACTCAGTTACTTTTGAAAAGAAGTAACTAGCAACTGTAATTAGTTACTATTTTTTAGTAACTTGCCCAACACTGGTAATAGGCCATACAAAAGGTGGAAAAAGTTATGTAGAAACTTGCATTCATTTAATGTTTTTACATTGTACATACCTATCATTTTAGCAGTTCTTTATACCCACTGTATGTCAAAAGTACTGTGTATTACAGATTGCATAAGGCTGAAAACCCATTATAGCTTCACTGTTAATGTAGTATGGGCTTGCTTTTCCAGTTGATGTAGATTTTACAGTTTAACGCCCAATATTGACTCACTGACCTCCAATCAAAGCCTGAATTTGAGATAGCAATCATCATACCACTAAACCAAGCTTTCTGCCAATATCTCATGACAGGGAATGGAGTGTCAAGAATAGAGCACCGCTACGATGTGATACAGTGCTATGTTTGTAATACAGCATGACCGCATATGTAGCATTGTTTTAATACAACAGCTCTACAAACACAAATTATAAGTTTATAGTAAAAGATAACAATAGAGTATGAAGTATGTTTATTAAATCAGTTATTTTTATTGAGCCAAAAAAAAGGTTATGCAACTGCTGCACTTGCATGTTGCCATCTAACACAATGAATTGTTTTATCGTAACTTTATATAAATATACAACAAAATAATAAAAAAGTATACAACAAAATGTACTTTCAGTATATTTATATGTACTAAAGTCACTTAAAATAAAAGATAAATCGTTGCTTACAGTGAAAAGTTGTGGCACACCACGTATAGATGTTGCAGCCATTCAGCGCTGGCCCGAGCCATTTTGGTACCATAGGCAAGATTCAGGTTATCCCCCCCCCCCCCGCCCAAGCACACACACACAAACATTACCAGGGACTCACGTTACTGCTCATAAAAAATCTCATATTAAGACACACTACCCTGCATCAACATAGTCATCATGTTCCACATCTATAGAATAGGGAGAGCCTCAACAATAAAGTTAAAACAACAACTTTGATCTACTTAAAACACAATCACAATATGAAGCATAACTTCGTAAAACCACGAAGATTACAGTAACATGCATGTCCACACAGTTTCCAATGGCATAATAACTCACCCACGCAAACACATCTGAAACTGGAGACCCAGCAGAAAACAACAAGCCAAGTTTCATTGCTAAGCAACATTCACTGAGCAAGCAGTCAAAGAAGAGAAAAAACAAGTCAGTCAGTCAGAGCGACTTCAGCCAAGCTGCAGGCCCAGCAGTCCAGTCTTCACGGTCTAGCAAGTGGTATAGCAAGCTCTCCAGTGTTGGCCGCCCCAGTGTGTCCCTTCAGAGTGAACACAAATGATGTTAATGGCCATCCTGGGTGGTGAAAGCCATGCATCGGTTCCTGGAGTACCAGGTGGCCTGCTGGGAGCTCTTGGTGATGGTAACTGATGGAATAATTTTGTATTCTCTATCTGTCAGTACCTCAGAGTCTGTGTGAAATGTGTACAAGGTCGGGCAGCTGGACATTTATCTGTTTGTTCTCATACAAATGTTCTGTACTGTTATGATTATGTCTGAGAAAGGAGACAGCTTGGAAGAACCAGCCTGAACCAGAATTGTCTCATGGACAGTATTGAGATAACAGTATGCTTTATACTTCATACTGGATGCACTGAGGAGCTCATTTAGCAGCAGACTACATCATCCCAGGTGCACAACCGAGAGGTTTCGTAGGTCCTTCCTACCAACGGCTGTCAGACTGTACAACCTAAGCAGGGCTGCTCGCAGAGATAGCAAAAAGACGTAACAAACTAATAGTTGTTTTTTTGTTTGTTTGTTTTTTGTTTTTTTTTTGAATGCAAAAGATGCAATAGACTTACACAATGGTCCTCTCCGGCATACAACTAGGAACATACCGGTCGCTATGGAGGGTGAGAATATGTATGGGCACATAATCATACCTTGTAGGATAACTAAATAGACGGTTATGCTGTTTCATCCCACCTAGCAACAATGCTCTGCACTGTGTGTGTTTATATATTTACATATTTATTCCATCTAGCTACAATGCTCTGCACTGGGTGTGTTTATATTTATATATCTATATATTTATTCCATCTAGCTACAATGCTCCGCACTGTGTTTTTATATATCTACATATTATTCCATCTAGCTACATTGCTCCGCACTGTGTGTGTTTATATACTTGCATATTTATTCCACCTAGCTGCAATGCTCCATACTGTGGGTGTTTATATATTTACATATTTATTCCATCTAGCTACAATGCTCTGCACTGTGTGTTCATATATTCATATATTTATTCCATCCAGCTACAATGCTCTGCACTGTGTGTCTGTGTGTGTGTGTGTGTATATATATATTTTATAGTAATATGTACATATGTATATTAGCTGCTCTTGCTTGCTTGTTTTTTCTTGCCTTCTGATTGTTGCTCTGAGTGTTGCTATCCCTGTGCTGTTGCAATCCTGGAATTTCCCCGTTGTGGGACTAATAAAGGCTTATCTTATCTTATCTTATCTTATCTAAAGACTGGATGTTGTATGAATGAATTAGACCGATTTTCGGAGGCGACTCTGAGTGTACCACTTATTGTTCACCACTGATCAGTGCAAATTAAATTTGCTGAAACTTTAATCCTGGCTGATTCTTTGATTACCGGTTGAAGAAAATTTTCCAACAGTAACAGTGCCCCACGAGGCCAAGTCTTCACAAAGCCACCTTGTCGGATATTCTGGGAAGGTGCCCATAGAGATCTTCATTGGAGACGTGGTCTTGCCACTTTACACTGAGGACGGTGTGCAGCATCCGGATGTAGGTGTCAGGATTTGTGGCCTGGCAGGGCAAAGAGCAGAACTCAACTGCGAAGCGAGCTTTCAGTATAATTTATTAACATACACAGCTTGACGCTCAAACAAAAACCAAGCACAGGCTAGGCCAGGCGAGACTTACAGACCAGCAGACAGGGCAGACAGGAGCGCGTGGAAAACACCAAAATGACGGATGACGCAGCACCCAGCTGGGGGGGCTGCATCCTTTAAATAACAGGTGCACTAATCAATAAAAAACAAAACAGCTTTTACTAATCAAGAACTTAGACAATGCAAGGATAAAGCAGGACTAAGGTGAACCTAAACACCCATTAAACTCAAACCAGATAGAACATGAACAAGATTAACAAAATGGTAAACAGGATTATAATAAATGAGAAATAAATACAGAAAAACCCATAAGATGCACTTAAAGTGAGGATGTGGGTTTTAGACCTTGACCTGGTGACAAGAAACATAAATGCAACACAAAGAGGAAACAAGGCTCCAACCCACATCCTGACAGAAGGAGCCGTCCAATGACCTCTGAAGGGAGATGTTTAATGACCAGCACTCGCTTCTGTATAGCAGTATGGATTTCACTGTTGCACAGAAGAATTTAACTTTTAGCTCTCTTGACATGTTTGAGCGCCATATAGCTCACATGTCACTGAGAGCACCCCATGCAAGTGCCTTGCACACCTTCATATCATGACTAGTAGATCCTATCCTGGAGCCAAGGTACTTGAAGTTGTTGACTACTTCTAGAGGGTTGCTGGTACTCATCAACAGTGGAGATATAGAGTTAGAAGCATCCCTGGGCGTCATCACTTTGGTCTTCTGGTCATCAATGGTGAAACCGATCTGAGAGCATTTCAACTCCACAAGTGACAACAATCTCTGTGCCTGTAAGGTGCTGCTTGACAGCAAAGCAATGTCATCTGCATAATCCAGATCTGCTATTGCTTTCGCCGGTATTCTTTGGGATCTATGAGGTGTTAACATTAGACCCAGCTCTGCTTTGCTCCCATCAATGGCTTTCCGCAGGGCATAGTCTAGGACGATAACAAACAGGAATGGGACCATAGTATCGCCCTGGAGTACACCTGAAGTGATCTCAAATTCATCCGACTCACCGTCTGCTGTAACATCCTTGGAGCGTGTGCTGGTATACATTGGCCAAATAGCATTACACAGCCTTGATAGAATACTGTAAGCCTTCAGTATCTTCAACATAATTTCACGGTTAATTGAATCGAAGGCTTTCCTAAAGTCAAAGAATGTCAGAACTACAGGGAGGTTATTTTTCTGTACCTCTTCTAGAATCTGGTGCAGGGCAAGAATGTGACTAGTGGTGGATCTGAAAATGGAACCTATTTTGATTGAATCGGAAGTGAGAGTCTAGAGGTTCTCGGATTCGGTTCAGTATCATCTGATTATACATCTTAGCTGTGACACATGTGAGACTTATTTGCCTGTAGTTATCAGTGCATGAGAGATTGCCTGGCTTAGGTAGTGGTATATTAGAAAGAGACCACTGGTTTGGTTTACCATCATTCATTAGTGCAAGATTGCAGAGATTCACAATGATATCCAGGTCACAGGTTTTAAAGACCTCAGGGGACTGTTATCTGGACCTGTGCTCTTTCAGACAGAGAGTGTTTTCTTCACCTCTTCATACTCATCCACAGCGAAAGGACCATTGTCAATATCCAGGTTGCTTAAAATATCTGGGATATCATCTTCCTTGGTGGCCAGACTGTCAGAAGAGCTGCCAAGTAACTTCTTAGTGATTAAACCAGTTGGTAACTCGTTCTTTTGGAACCACCCCTCTGATCTGGCCTCTTGTTGACTTTTTACGACCGCTGATCTCATTAACAACCTTCCAGGCCTCACTGTACTGTCGGCGTAAGTGAGCTTGTTCCACCCTCGTGACTTTTTCCTCTAGATCTTCTGCCATTAGGCGTTCATAGGTGCAATATAGTGAAGTCCTAGCCTCATCTATGGCTGCACGCACCCTTGACTTGTGTCAGCTGCTGCAGCATGTGTCACTATCTCCAGCTTCTCTCTTGCCCTCACTTTGTCAGGATGCCTCGATCTTAGTGGCTTCCGCGACTCCACCCTCCTTGGAACACAAATCTCTGAAGCCATTTCACTGGCATCAATAAAATGTTGGTATCTCTCGGTAGGGTCTCTGCTTTCCTCTTCTTCTAAGAGGTGGAAGCGGTTTCGGACCTCAATATTATACCATAGATGCAAGTTAGGACTTGATGCAAACAGTTTCCAGTCATAGTGAGGACGTTTTGAACACTTCTTTGGGGCATACAGACTAAGGTGGACTTTCAAACTTATGATGCAATGGTTTGAACCAAGACAAGAAAGAGTCATACGCTTCAGCGTTCATGACACTGTTGTGCCACTTCTTACGTACTAGTATGTAATCTACTGTAGTTGACATTTTGCCATGGTTGAACAACCCTCAAAGGTCCACCTCTTCCTAGGTCTCTTCTTGAAGCAGGGGTTGGCTGCCAGGAAGATGTTTTCTACTAGCAAGTCAGCAAGATATTGGCAGTTTCTGTTAGTTGACTCATGGAAGGGGAAATGTGTGCTTCTCTCCCTAGCCTTCACAAACAAACTTCACTTTATACAGCCACCACAATAAATTTTGTCCTACCTTTGCTGTTTTGTCATTATAAATCATATTCAAGAGGCAAAACACAGGACTGGGGCTCGAACTGTTTGCAGCTGGAGATTGAATTCACACTGTTGGCCAGCCAGAGATGGAATCGTCACTGGTACTACTCACGCTGTTCATGCTGTTTAATCGATCAGTCCTGTTAAAGCAGAGTTTGTCACAGTGGCCATCTGGCATGTAGAGGAATAAGTGAAGCTGGCCTCACTTTTCTTTTTAGTCAACAGACATATTTATTTATTTAATTTATAAATCTCAACCAGTTGTTCTCCACAGTTTGTTCACATAAAACACCACACTGGTACGAGAGTGAGAGTTGGGGCCCTTTTAGGGAGTTCTACGAAGGCCTACCACAGTCATTGCAAACACTCCATATTGTCATAGCTGTAGCGATTCAAAGTTGGTCAGACCTCAGGGGCTCCCTTCTGGCCTGGGGCTCCAAGCATTTGTCTGCCTTGCCTACTGGCACAGTGCCTTTGACTATTATGAATTTTATTTAAGATAAGATAAGATAAGATAAGCCTTTATTAGTCCCACAACGGGGAAATTCCAGGATTGCAACAGCACAGGGATAGCAACACTCAGAGCAACAATCAGAAGGCAAGAAAAAAAAAAAAAAAAAAAACAAGCAAGCAAGAGCAGCTAATATACATATGTACATATTACTATAAAATATATATATACACACACACAGACACACAGTGCAGAGCATTGTAGCTGGATGGAATAAATATATGAATATATAAACACACAGTGCAGAGCATTGTAGCTAGATGGAATAAATATGTAAATATATAAACACCCACAGTACGGAGCATTGCAGCTAGGTGGAATAAATATGTAAGTATATAAACACACACAGTGCGGAGCATTGTAGCTAGATGGAATAAATATATAGATATATAAAAACACAGTGCGGAGCATTGTAGCTAGATGGAATAAATATATAGATATATAAATATGAACACACCCAGTGCTGAGCATTGTAGCTAGATGGAATAAATATGTAAATATATAAACACACACAGTGCAGAGCATTGTTGCTAGATGTTGCTAGATTTATAGATAGTTTATAGATAGTTGCTAGATTTATTTCATTGATTTCATCAATGAAATAAAATTTGAGAGCTTGCAGCAGTGCCCCTTCCAACAGGTGGTGCCCTAGGTGACTGTCTATATGGCCTATGCCAAGGGCCAGCACTGAACATCACTATTTGCTTGCACAGCAACCCGTGCATCAAGTATAAACAAGGCTTAAAGCTCCGACAGCACAGATATTGTTAAATGCGCACTCCTGGAATGCCTATTGTCCAATCAAACTGCTCAGTGGGAACTAACTGTTGTACAGTAACTCAATATAAAATTCAATAGGCCAATGAAACCTAATGAAATTTATCACTTTGAATTTTTAATCTGTTTGCTTTTCCAGTCCCATATTAGCAACAGTTGATAAGTTTGGCTCTACTCGATGATCAACTGGTCCATCTAAATTGCAGCCATTCCAATGAGCAGCTGAATGGTGTCTGGGCACCAGGCCTTGGGCCCAAGCTGCCCCAACTGCTACCGCAGCTGCAACCACTAGGTGGCGTGTGAACACGTGTTTGTGCCATTTAGTGTTGTTTAAATTACGCCTAAGTGTACTGTGATGTATGCGGGGTTCGTACAAAGAAAGGAAGCAGATGGCTGTGACACAACAGGCTTTATTAAACACAATCACAATCACAGACAGGAGGGGAGGTCATTCTCACCGACCTCCGTTTATATTAGGGTTACACAACACATAATCACTCCTGCTCTAATTCTACCTATAACACTGCTGGGTCATTACAACGCAGTTATAATGACCCAGCAGTATAATAGCACAGTAATAACATTAAACACACACATGAAAATAAAGTTTCTACTGGCAAGGCATGTTGGGAAAAAGCCCCGATGTTACACTGCCCCCCTTAACATAGCCCCGACGCTACACTGTCCCTCCCCCCGGACTGGTTTCTGTCCCCAGAAAAATGAGAGTCCAACTCAAAAGTCCAACACGAACCCGTCCAGGTGTCGGGGCGGCCTTCGATGCCGACGACCAGCACGTACAGGCCCGCCAGTGTCCATCTGAGTCTCGGTCGGAGTATCCGGTCGGGATGAAGGCTCCGGTTCCACCACCAGTGGGGCGGATGGCTGGTACGGGGCGAGACGGTCACCGTGAAGTACCACGACCCGGTCCCTTTTCTTAAGCCTCACCCTGTACACCACATCCGACAGTCTCTGCAGAACCGTGCGTGATCCCAACCAATGGCTCGCCAACTTCGGTGATCGTCCTCTTTTTCTCTCTGGGCAGAAAACCCAGACTCAATTTCCCGGTGCAAAGTCCCTCCCTTGGCATCGGCAGTCATACGCTCGCTTCTGCTGACCCCCCACCGCTGCCAGGGCCTCCCGAGCCAGTTTGTGCACCGTGTGGAGACGTTCCTTCAAACAAAAAAAAAATCCAACCTGGGTTTGCCCTCCACCTCTGGCTTGGGGGGTGTGGGGTGGATACCAAATCCACCGATGTGCGCAGCTCGCATCCAAACATGAGCGCTGCAGGGGGCACCGAGTTGATTCCTGAGCTGCCGTCCGGTAGGCCCACAAAACAAAAGGCAGATGCAGGTCCCAGTCTCGCTGTCGCTGGTCCACTAGGATAGCGAGCTGGGTGGTGAGGGTCTGGTTGAATTGTTCGACCAGGCCGTCGCTCTGTGGATGCAGTGGGGTGGTCCGGGTCTTCCGGATGCCCAGCCGCTTGCAGACCTCTCCGAAGACCTCCGTCTCGAAGTTCCGACCCTGATCGCTGTGCAGCTCCTCTGGTGTGCCAAACCCACAGAACATTTCGTCCACCAGCTTTGATGCCGTCGTAGCGGCGCTCTGGTCCAGGGACGCGTACGCCTCTGGCCACTTAGTGAAATAATCCATTGCGACCAGCACGTAGCGGTTCCCCCGGTCCGTGGTCAGGAAAGGGCCCAGAATGTCCACTCCCACCCGCTCCATCGGTGCTCCCACACGGTACTGCTGCAGGGGAGCGTGGGATCGCTGAGTTGCCCTTTCTGAACTGTGCAGGTGTCGCAGCAATGGACGTGAAGCTCCACATCCTGGTGACATCCGGGCCAGTAGAACCGGGCTCGAAGACGCTGCAGAGTCTTTGTCACCCTGAAGTGGCCCGCTCCTACTGCCCCATGAACCAGCTGGAGTACGTTGGGCCGGAGTCGACGAGGAACCAGCAGCTGCCAGACGTGCTGCTGCCCAGCTGGAGTCTGCCACTGTCGATACACCACACCCTTGTGACAGCGGAGGTTGGCCCACTGGGAGTGTAGGGCCTTAGTCGCTGGGTCCAGCGCAGACACAGCCTCCCAGGCGGGCCGCTGTCCTGCGTCCAGCCACTGCTGAACCCGAGAAATGACCGGGTCTCTATCCTGCTCGCTCTGCAGCTGCTGCGTGCCAAGGACCTCTGTGATGTCATCGCTGGGGGAGGCTGCCTGATCATCCGAGGAGGGGCTGTGCGTTGCTGCGTTATTCCTGCTTGCAGCGGTCCGGAGAGCAGCAGCCCGTGGGGCGGCTTGGTCTCGATCCTCAGCCCGCTGGCAGTGACGACACTCCTCTGCCGCACAGGGACGCCCAGACAGCACGTCAGCGTTGGCATGGAGGCGGCCTGCCCGATGCACAATCTGAAAATCATAATCCTGCAGTGCCTCCTGCCATCTCTCCAACTGTCCATCCGGTTCCTTAAAGTTCAATAACCAGTTCAGGGAAGCGTGATCCATCCTGAGCTGGAACTTCCCCCAGTACACATAAGGGCGGAAATGGCGCAGCCCCTGGATGACAGCCAACAGCTCTCTGCGAGTAACACAGTAATTCCTCTCGGCTGTGCTGAGAGTGCGGCTGAAAAAAGCGACTGCCTGCTCTCCCTGCTCCCCCTCCTGGGATAGCACCGCCCCGATGCCCTGGTTGCTGGCGTCCGTGTCTACGATGAAAGGGCGGTTCGGGTCGGGATACTGCAGGATGGGAGCTCTGATGAGCGCTGCGTGAAGCTGGGAAAAAGCAGCAGCACAATTCTCACTCCACTGAAATGTGCGTCCTTTCTGCGTCAGCTGACGCAGCGGGCTGGCAATGGTGGCGAAGTCTTTCATAAACCTCCTATAGTAGGAGGCCAGTCTGAGAAAGCTCCGCAGTTCTCCCACATTCCGCAGCACTGGCCAGTTTCTCACCGCCGCCACTTTTCTGGGTCGGTGGCGACTCCCGCTGCGCTGACGACGTGGCCCAGGAAGGTGGTCTCCTGCCGAAATAGGTGACATTTCCTCGGGTGTAACCGCAGTCCGGCCTGTCGGATAGCATCCAGTACTTCTCGAAGATTGGACAGGGCGCTGTCAAAACCAGCTGCATGCACCAGTAGGTCGTCCAGGTAAACAACGCAGTGACTCCGGGACACGTGAGCCAGAACTCGCTCCATCAAGCGTTCAAAGGTGGCCGGAGCATTGCAAAGTCCAAACGGCATCACTTTAAACTGATACAGTCCCTGCTCAATGGAGAAGGCTGTTTTTTGGCGGGCCTCAGGTGACAGCTCTACCTGCCAATAGCCGCTGCGTAGATCCAGCAAGCTGAACCAGCTGGAGCTGGCGATGTGATCCAGTGCATCATCGATGCAGGGCAGGGGGTAGGAGTCTTTACGGGTGATGTCATTCAGGCGTCGGTAATCCATGCAGAACCGCCACAACCCGTCCTTCTTCCTGACCAGCACCACCGGCGCCGCCCAGGGGCTGCTGGAGGGCTCAATAATGTCTGCCTCCAGCATTTCTCACACTTTTTGTTCTGCTGCTGCCCGCCTTGAAAAGGGCAGCCGGCGTGGGCGGAGCCAAATTGGCCTGGTCTCACCAGTGTCGATCTCGTGCTCCACCAAGCCAGTCCGGGTGCATTCCCCGTCCTTCTGTTGTCCGTTCCCAGCTGAGCGATGAATCGCTCCAGCTGCTGGATCTCCGCTCGGATCCTGGCTTCCATCTGCTCCATACCCACTCCTGACACCAGTGTGACGTATGCAGGGTTCACACAAAGAAAGGGAGCAGATGGCTGTGACACAACAGGCTTTATTAAACACAATCACAATCACAGACAGGAGGGGAGGTCATTCTCACCGACCTCCGTTTATATTAGGGTTACACAACACATAATCACTCCTGCTCTAATTCTACCTATAACACTGCTGGGTCATTATAACGCAGTTATAATGACACAGCAGTATAATAGCAGATAATAACATTAAACACACACATGAAAATAAAGTCTCTACTGGCAAGGCATGTTGGGAAAAAGCCCCAATGTTACACTGCCCCCCTTAACACAGCCCTGATGTCACAGTATATTCATATGTTTAATGTCCACATATGATGTTGAGCACAAGTTACAGTCACCACAGCCTTCTGGAGATAAAGACTATGACCAAACATTACACCCAGGACCACAGCGTTACAGAGTAACTCTGTGGCCTAGGACTTGTCTGCCAGACTTCCACACCCCCAGCCTCAACTGCTGTGTCCCATCCCAAATGGAGACACCGCAGACGGTGTGAGTGAAGACAAAAGAGAGGTAAACGTGGAGGCATCCAAACAAAGCTAGCCATTAGCCCACACAAACTCCTGATTCCTTCCCTCATTCTGGCCAACATACGGTCACTAGACAACAAAATAGACCACATACAGCTCCTGAGATCTACGCAGCGTGATGCGCGGAACTGCTGTGTTTTTATCTATATAGAAACGTGCCTCAATGACAATATCTCGGACTCTGGTATTCAGATAGCAGAGCTAGCATGCTATTGTGCTGATCGGGTGTTCATGGAGGGAGGGAAAACCAGAGGTGGAGGCATGTGTGTTTACATCAGTGACGCTTGGTGCTGAGATGCAACTGTTGAACACAAACACTGTTCTCCGTTGGTGGAATTTATGATTATCAAGTGCCGACACTTCTACTTACCGAGAGAAATTACATCTGTTCTGCTAGTCGCCATGTATGTCCCATCCACCGCCATCAGCGAGAGGAGTAAAGCACTAAATGAACTCTATCCGGCCATCAGTGAGAAACAAACAGCGCATCCAGACGGATTCCTCATCACAGCAGGAGACTTCAACCATGCAGATTTAAAGGCCCTCCTACCAAAAGTACACCAACATGTGGACTTTCCCACAAGAGAAGACAGCTTGCTGGACCTGGTGTACATAACTCACAAGCTAGCACACAGAGCCTCCCCTTTTACCCACCTGGGTCTCTGATCACATCACCACCTTGCTAAGGCCTGCATACACAGAGTGAAAGCCATCAGACCAACAAAAATGCAGGAACATGTGTGGCCAGAGGGGGCCTTGGATGCTCTGAAAGACTGCTTCAGCACTATAGATTGGGACACTTTCAAGCATGCAGCCACTCACAATGGACACACAAACCTAGTGGAGAACACTGAGGTTGTTGTAACATACACAGCTAAATGCACTGATGATGTCACTCACTGCAAAACCGTCACTGTTCATGCTAACCAGAAACCATGGATGACAGCAGAGGTTCACAGGCTCCTGAAGGCTCAGGACACAGCCTTCAGGGCCGGTGACACTGCAGGACTAACAATAGCTAGGGCCAACCTGCCCTATGGTATCAAGGAGGCAAAACGACAGTACAGCAAGAAAATATCTGGCCACTTCAGCAACACCAGAGATGCACGTTCTCTCTGGCATGGCATACAGACCCTCATCATACAAATCTCTACCTCAGACATGTACAAGTGACATCACACTGCTTAACAACTTAAATGACTTCTTTGGCTGCTTTCAAGCACAAAACAGCACATCAGCACAGAAGACCACTCCTCCCCCAGACGAGCAGGCTATAAGTCTAGATCCAGCTAGCGTGAAGAGGACCCTCTCCAGGATCAACCCACGCAAGGCAGCTGGACCAGACAACATACCGGGTCGCGTTCTGAAGGACTGTGCGGAGGAGCTCAAGAATGTCCTGGCCGACATCTTCAACATCTCTCTGAGTCAAGCTGTTGTCCTCACGTGTTTCAAAACTGCTACCATAATACCAGTCCCAAAGAAGCCCGTCCCATCCAGCTACAATGATTACCGGCCCGTAGCGCTGACCTCCATCATAATAAAGTGCTTCGAGCAACTGGTCATGCAGAACATCATGTCCACCCTCCCTCCCTCCCATGACCCATCTCAGTTTGCATACAGGTCAAACAGATCCAAAGAAGATGCCATCTCTACTGCTCTCCATCCAGCCCTCACCCACCTAGACTCAAAGAACTCCTATGTGTGAATGCTGTTCTTGGACTTCAGTTCAGCATTCAACACAATCACCCCCAAGCACCTAATACAAAAACTCAGACACTTGGGACTCAAAACCTCTTTCTGTAACTGGGTACTGGACTTTCTCACAGGGAGGCCACAGAACGTGCCGGTCGGCAGCAACACCTCCAAGACCATCACACTGAGCACAGGGGCCCCACAAGGGTGCGTGCTCAGCCCGCTGCTCTTCACCCTGCTGATCCATGACTGCATACCAGCTTACAGCACCAACCACATCATCAAGTTTGCAGATGGCACAATGGTGGTGGGCCTCATCACAAACAATGAAGAGGCCAACTACAGAAATGAGGTGAGGCAACTGGTCCAGTGTTGTAAAGACAATAATCTCTTCCTGAACATGGGAAAAACCAAGTAGATTGTGGTCGACTTTAGAAGAGGACACACATAGCATCCCCCTCTGATCATTGATGGAGCAGCTGTGGAGAGGGTGAGCAGCACCAAGTTCCTAGGGGAGCACATCTGAGGACCACTCTTGGTCCAACAACACCACATCACTGGTCAAGAATGCTCAAACTCGCCTCTATTTCCTCTGCAAACTAGAGCAGGAGTCCCACCCCCCATCATGTGCTCATTCTACTGGGGAACTATTTAGAGCATCCTCACCAGCTACATCATGGTGTGATACAGAAGCTGCACTGCCTCCTGCCAGAAGACACTACAACGCACAGTTGAAATCAGTCAGCAAGATCATCGGTGCCCCTCTGTCCCCCGTCTCGGACATCAAATCACCCTTTATTGTCATTCAGCTGTACAACCAATCATGTACAGTAGAACGAGATTGTGTTTTACCTATCTACTGTGCTAATCACACACACCCCAAGTGTAGAATCAGAGGGCCGCTGCCATGCAAGGTGCCGCCACAAATTTCCCTCCTCCATTCCATTATTGCTGAGCACCAAGCTGGACGGCAGGAAGTTCCACTTTTATATGGTCTTCGGCATGACCCAGCTGGGATTTGAACCCCTGCATCCCGGGTGTGGGGCGGATGCTCTACCAACTGAGCCACCACTCCGGTAACCACCACTCCATCTACCACACATGCCTCACCCGCAGAGCCACCAGCATTGCAGGTAACACCTCACACTCCTCACACTCCCTCTTCAGCCTTCTTCCCTCAGGGAAAAGGTACCGGAGCCTCCAGACTGCTCCACATGACTGCTAAACAGTGTTGTTCACCAGGCCATAAAGACCCTGAACTCTGCCCACTTCCTCCTCCCCAGACTGTAACACACTCACCCACACAATAACTACCTCAGCTGTTTGCAGAGAACAACTTGGCACACCAACAGTAATTACATCTGCTGCTGTATGTCTCTGCACCTTACTGCAACCATTTGCGCAAATGTCATACCTGCTGCTATGTGTCTGTTACTGAAATATTGATCATGTGCAGTCCAATCTGTCACTGTCTGCACCTACACTGCTGCATTGAACTTGCAATTATGAGTATTACATCTCCCCTTTTTCTGTATATAGGATTGCTAGGTGTTATTGTTTACCTTTATTTGCGTTACATGTCAGGTTCTGAGCATGGTTGGGGGACCATGCTCACGCTTCAAGTTTATTTTTGTTATTCTCTGTGTTTTCCCTACCTCAGCACAGTTTGGTTATTGTGTTTATGTTAACGGTCATGTCCCTAATTACGTTCTTTTTTAGTTGCCATTTATTTCTATTTCCTATGATTATCTTCTTAGTTCTGTCTTGTCATTTTTCTTATCTTAGATTAGTTCATCATGGTCCTGTGTATTCGTATTATTATCATGGTCACAGTTATGCTTGGGTTTGAAGATTATTGCTCTTATGGTTATTTTATCATGTTTATTCCTGCCATGATTTGGGTTTGGGCTTTTGTTTTGACAGCGCCTTTTGTTTACTTCCAGTTTTGCGTTGTGAGTTTTTGCTTTGTTAATTATTCACGGCTGCTTTTGATTTCACGATTATTGATCGTTCATGGGTGTTCTTGATTTTTGTTTCCTTATGTATAGAGGTCGCACGCTACCTTCGGCATGGCGACCTTCATGCTATCATGCTGTCACGTTATCTTGCTCACGGTTTTGCATCTTGCTCTTGTTTCTCATTTATGTTTGGAATTTAGTTTTTGTTGATAAATCATGCCTCAACATCACCTTGCACTTGGGTTTGAGTCTTTGCCCCGGAGGGGCGATCATGACAGAAGGTCACCATCATTCAAGGACTCAGCTGGCAAACCCGGCAGAAAGAGGAAGTGGAGTCGGAATGAGCCGGAGGTGGTCGCTATGGTGGAGGATTTAGCAGCCGCCGCTCGGGGCTGCTCATCCCAACAGTTGGAGATGGATGTCTGGGGAGAAGTCACCAACCTGCTGGTTGCAAGGCCATGAGTGCACACTCACCCCCAGGTGCTGGGACTCATTCTCCCTCTACTTCCACCGCCTCCCGCTGTCTCCTCCTCGCCGGAGCCAACCAACCAGTCGCCAATCCTCTCTCTGGCAGAGTGGAGAGTATTCCTCGGCAGTAGGCAGGCACTCAGGGCCCTCGGGTGGAAGAATAACTCAAGGAGACACCGCTCTTCTCAACACTCCTGACTGTATAGATGTATTGACAAATAAAAATCTTTGAATCTTGAATCTTGAATTTCAACTTCACTGGAGTTGCTGAATGTGAATATTCATTAAGCTTGACAGTTAATTGCACTCTCACCAATGTTTATATCACTGCCTCAGGTGTTAAAGGGCCCCATTCAAACACCATCCTTCCATCGATCCATCCATCTTCTACCGCTTAATCCTTTCAGGTCGTGGGGGGTGCTGGAGCCTATCCCCGCATCTTTGGGTGAGAGGCAGGGTACACCCTGGACAGATCGCCAGTCCATCGCAGGGCCAACACAGAGAGACAGACAATCATTCACTCTCATTCATACCTAAGGACAATTTAGAATCTCCAGTTGATGCCAATTAACCTAACCTGCATGTCTTTGGCCTCTGGGAGGAAATCGGAGTTCCTGGAGTAAACCCACGCAGACACGGGGAAAACATGCAAACTCCACACAGAAGGGTCACCGATGGTCTGGGGGTGGGATCAAACCCACGATGGTCAGGGGTGGAACTGATCCTGTGACCTTCTTGCTGTGCTGCCACAGTGCTAACCACTGCGCCACCGTGCTGCCCCCATTCAAACACATTTTAGTTTATTTTCCGCAAACAGTTTAATATGGCTTAAGATACTGTATGTTTCAATGAGAACTATATCATTTTGTCATAACTCTTCCTGTCACAGGATGATAACTGTAAATTTTGTTCATGTCTGTGGCATGCAGTGTCAAGGAAAATGGAAAACCCTAAATTGCCAGTTAGAAAATATTATAATGACATAGTTACTGCACACACTTGGACTAAATCTTGCAATACCAGTTCACAATAATAGTCTATCAAAAACATGGTGGGAGCTGGCAGGAAGCAGAGTGAGTAGCTGTGGGTCATTTGGGGCCCCAAGAGACTTCAGGATCCTGCAGGCGTGGATGGCACAGGGATGTTGAACAGTCATAGTATCCTGCTCTACTGAACCAAGTAATTCCATGCCAGTTGGAGGCTTATAAAGCAACTCTGCTTCCTGGGAAGATGCTTTTCACTGCTACACCATCCACAGATCCCAATTTTCATGGCTCAATTTCCCTAACAGAGCCAGGCCGCTTGCCCCATGGTATACTGGGATTAATTTTCAGGTGTCATTTTGCCCAATGCTGTTAATCTAATTGGACCCCTGACTGGACATAAAAAAAGACTCTATTTAGGGGACCAGATGGTCAGATGCCCTGCAAATTATAGACTGGATGAAATCAAGGCGGCTGCAGGGGATCTGTTGGGTTTAGGTGGGTACTGGAAGCTGATTTATTTTGATTCAAACTATCAGGAGCAAAATTTGCTTGATGGAAAAATGAAAATAATAATTTGATACTTTCATTTTCCCTGAATGTCCACAATAAATCCTGTACCTACCACCACCATCTCAGAAGATTTGCAGTACAAACTGCTTCCAGTATGTATTACACCATCTTTGGATAATTCATTTGAACTGTTTAGGTGAACATACCACAATAGGAAAGTGTGGTGTCTTCTTTCCTTTCCAGTGGTCTCTTTTTCTACTCCTTCTCCCCTCTCAGCAGTGCCCAGCAGCATGCACGGTGGTAGAATGGATCCTTCAGGTGATTGGGTTTTTAGCCAAAGCACCTTGAATAATTGAAAATGGGGTGGGCAAGCCTGCTCAGGTTTCGCAGTTGATTCAGATTACCATGTGTATACGAACAGATGGAGTCACATACGTATGGAAGCATGTGTATATGAATTCTCCATGTAGTATGCACACATGGAAATACAACTACACTACTATACTATTGCAGCCAGGCCCTTAGCTATGCAGCTTTGTGGGAGGCTATCTCACGTCGTTATCTAGATGCATGGGCCTGTTCCTTCCCTCTCAGTATCTGCTGCACAATCAACCACAGTTTCAAAACAACTTAATCCCTCTGACTGGCACACGGCACTATGTTGTTGCTCTGCCGGCTAGATGTCCTGCACCAGGGTACAATTTCACACTATTGTATCCCACTTGGTCCGGTAGTTATGTTTATCCTTAGGGGTATTATGGAAATGCATTTTCCTCCTATGAATGAGTAAAACTACTTCACTAATTGTTCAAACACATTTCCTTCATGCTTTGCACTCTTTAAATCTATATGTTGCCAAGGACAGGAACGGGGGTGGGGGTCATTTGTTTATTAGTGCAGTTTCAGGACTGAGGTGGTTTAAGCTTTTGTTTACACAGTAGCTGGAGGACTGACGAGAAATGATGATCTATTGCTGGCCTTTAGCTTTTGATACAAGGTGTGTTTTCATTTTAAGATGCTTAATTGTCCAAGACATAAGTCCCTGGTTTGTTGCACCAGCATGTTCTCATAGCAAATCCATCAAATGAAACATTACTACAGTTGTTTTTGGTTTTTCCCCAGCCATCTCAATAGAGTTTTTGTAGACAATTCTAAACATTACACCAGGATTCACTTCAATTAACAGTTTCATACAGCATTCATATCCACATATGGGGGTGGGCAGGGGATGGCCGGCAAGTTGCTGCCTTTTTTTAAACTCCTGGTAGGGTTGGATGAGGGTCTGCTTTGTTGACATTACACCTCAACCACCTGTTATGTAGGGATTTACACAAACCACTAGTGGTTGCCGTTCTGTTGAAGGACAGTCTCCTTTCTCAGGGCAGTTCTGTGTTGGAACCATAATGGTTTTAGACTATGATAAATTTAGGGTAGTAGCTCACTGGGCTGACGCAGCTTGAGACTAGTTGGAGAATGGCATTCTCGAGAGAGTTTCCAAAAGGTCTCCAAACATTCTCGACAGTTCTCATTTTCCTCTCCTGAGTCGCAGGGTCTTGCACTCGTCTCGCAGGAATTTTGAACATGTTCAAAAAATTACAGCTTTCTCTCAAAATAGTCTCAGAGTCATCTCAGGTATCTCAAACCTGTCTCAACCTTATCTCAAGGGTTAGACAACCATTGTGGGACTGTCTGCATTCTCAAGCATGTTGCAAAAATGTCCTGCAACACTTGCATGACATGGATGCAAACACCCGGCTTTTGTTAAAAACTCGCTGGGAGTTTGTGCAGCATGATTGCAACATTGGTGAGACAGTGTGATTGCAAGTGAAAATTGTTACAAATTCTCAGATTTGTCTCAGTTTTTTTTTTTTTTTTTTTAATCTCAAACTAGTTGTGAGCTGTCTCAGCCCAGTGAGATACTATCCTTAGGGCTGGGCAATTAACCCCCCAAAAAAGGAAACCGATGTTCAGGTCATGTAGCCGACGTAATCTTGCACATGTTGGTTATTTTGCTTTTTCCCCCTCTTCCTGTTGTGTGCGTGTGTATATGAGAGCTTTCATGTACTACCCCTTTAAAACATCTCCTGTGCTGGTCATGTGACTCCGTTCCATCCACTCTGCTAGTATGTGGTGACTAACTCTTTATTTCACAGGTGTCAGACTCATTCCATGGAGGGCCAAGACCCTGCTGGTTTTACCTCCACCCAGTGTCTTCAATAGGTAATTTCACTGAATTTCTTCCCACTGATTGCTGATCAGTGAAAACACCTGCTGAAGACACTGGGTAGAAGCAAAACATGCAGGGTCTTAGCCCTCCATGGAATGAGTTTGACACCCCTGCTTTATTTCATCTGAACATGCCAAGAAAAAGATGATGTGCCCACACTTTGGACAAGGCCAGTGCACATGCAGTTGTATACAGTATATGCTTCATTTTTTTTGCATCTGCTAGGCCAAGCGTTTCAAGCATGCATATAACCAACATCTGCAATTTTACCACAGCCTGATAGGTAGTGGAAATGTGCTAATGTGCCACTTTGTTCACCGCCCATATAAAATACAAGAAAAGCAAAAGCCACCCATATTTTAGTAACAATGGCAACTGTACAAAAGTGAGAAAAGAAAACTCCTGTGTTTAAGATAAGATAAGATAAGATAAGCCTTCATTAGTCCCACAATGGGGAAATTCCAGGATTGCAACAGCACAGGGATAGCAACACTCAGAGCAACAATCAGAAGGCAAGAAAAAAAAAAAAAAAAAAAAAAAACAAGCAAGCAAGAGCAGCTAATAAACATATGTACGTATTACTATAAAATATATATATATACACACACACACAGACACACAGTGCAGAGCATTGTAGCTGGATGGAATAAATATATGAATATATGAACACACAGTGCAGAGCATTGTAGCTAGATGGAATAAATATGTAAAATGAATTATGTTCAATGGTTTCAAAAGCTGTAAAGTGTACAACAAAAGCTAAGTTAGCTTAAAAAGATAAGTAAAAATGCACTCTCTCATGGAGACCAGCCCAGCCGGCCTGCCCATGTGAGCCCCACGATAGGTTAAATTTGTGCTGTCTTATGGGTCGCATGTGGATTTGCCCATGGGTTCCATGTTAGCCCCATCTGTGTTTGCCCAAATGGACTTGTGATACAGGTAAGCAGGTAATCTGTTTATCTGATTTAAACCCATCTGGGCCCCATATGGGTTTAAAATGGGTGAGCAGGTTTCAGTAACACTAGAGCCATAGGCAAAATTATGCAAAAAAGTAAAAAAAAAAAAATTAAAATTTTTTCTCATAAATTTGTAAGAAACAGAGACAAATTTACAAAAAAATTGTAGCAAATTTATGAGAAAAAACTCACAATTTTACTAGAAAAAGTTTCAAATTTACAAGAAAAAAAACTGTAAAATTACTGAGTTACTTACAAGAAAATTTTTTGCCAATTTACAAGAAGAAAAGTCACAATTTTATGAGGAAAAAATTAGAAAAAGTCGCAAATTAACAAAAAATCATTAATATATGAGTAAATTAATTGAAAATATATGAGGAAAAAAGTCCCAAATTCATGAGGAAAAGTTGTAAGTTTACAGTAAAAAAAAAAAGTTGAAAATTTTTGAGAAAGTTCCAAATTTACAAGAAAAATGTTGCAAATTTATGGGAAAAAAATCACAAATTTACAAGAAAATAGCAAATTTACAAGGAAAAATGTTGCAAGATTACAGTAAAAAGTGGAAAATTTATGAAAAAGTTCCAAAATGACAAGAAGTTAGCAAATTTGCTAAACAAAAGCCACAATTTTACAAGAAAACTAAAAGTTATGAGAAAAAAGTTGTAAATTTAAAAATTTATGAGAAAAAGTTGCAAATTTACAGTAAAGAAATTGCAAATTTATGAGAGTTTCAAATTTTCAAGAAAAATTTGTCAGATTAGAGGGGAAAAGTCAGAAATTTACAAGAAAATAGTAAATTTATGAGAAAATAAGTTGAAAATAGATGAACAGGTAAAGCCCATGTG
Source organism: Pholidichthys leucotaenia (assembly GCA_020510985.1). Lineage (NCBI taxonomy): Eukaryota > Metazoa > Chordata > Actinopteri > Cichliformes > Pholidichthyidae > Pholidichthys > Pholidichthys leucotaenia. The sequence continues at coordinate 369,175,452 of CM035842.1, read as the reverse complement.
GGCAAACACAGATGGGGTCAGCATGGAACCCATGGACAAACCCACAAGGGACCCATAGACATCCCCGTTTTCACCTTTGGTGGGGCCCACATGGACATGCTGGCTGAGAGAGTTCAGTTTTTGTTTTCTTTCACTTGCACATTTGGTCTTAACTTTAACTTTCATCCACTCATTACTTTAGGTTCAGGTTCAGGTTCAGGTTACTTTATTTGTACCCATAGGAAGATTTGTTTTGCAGTCAGGTGACATCCATATTTACAAACCACAATTACATTCAACATGAACACAAACACAGGCACACATGAAGCTGACTATAAACATGATAAAAGTACTCAAGGCTCCATCAATCAGGACATAGGACAAAGAGATAAGCGAAAAAACAAGGAGATAAGAGAGAAGGGTCATATTAGAAAGTTAAAGACTAGTCAAAGAGGTTAAAAACTCAAAAGTCTAAAACCCAATAAAAGATTTAGAACCCCAATAAAAAAACTACAAAAATAAGTAAATATAAAATCAAATTAATAAATAGGTAACTAAATTATGTGCAATATATTGTTACATCTTGTTCAACTCTTTAACAGCAGCAGGACCAAAGCTGTTTTTGTAGCGCTGGGTTTTACTTTTTGGGACAGCAAACCTCCGTCTGGAGGGAAGAAGCTGAAAGTGGCAGTGCAAAGGGTGGGAGTCATCATTTAAAATGGAGGTAGCAATCCTCTGTACCTGTCTGGTGTACAGGGATGTCAGGCTCCGCTGTGACTCACCAAGCAAGCAACTGGACCATCTAACAACCTGATCCAAGGATTTCCTCTGTTTCAGTTTTGTCTGACCAAACCATAACACTAAAGAAAAGGATAAAACAGATTCAATAAAAGCCTGATAAAACATTGTCACTATGGTTCAGTCAATTTGGAAGCATGCAAGTTTCCTTAAACAGTGCAAATGTTGCTGACCCTTTTTGCACACCCAAATAATGTACAATGTGCACATTGTACACATTCAGTGGTCTGGCCTTTTAGTACAGTGACTTTGTGCCTGGGAGTTTTCCTCCTAAAGTCAATAATCATATCATTAGTTTTTGTTGTATCCATCTGCAGGTAGGAATCCTCACACCAGTGAACAAAATCATCAACTACTGGGCCGTGGCCACTCTCACCATCATGGAGGAGACTGACAACAACTGAATCATCAGCATACTTTATAATGTGTCTGTTGTCATGTCTGCTCCGACACATGTTTGTGTACAGGATGAAGAGTAGTGGTGACAACACACACCCCTGAGGAGAGCCAGTAGAAGAACACTTTTGGTCAGACAATGTACCATTGACCCTTACTCTCTGTGTCCTCTTGGTTAAAAAATCCAGAATCCAACCCACCAGATTATTACTCAAATCAAATTGTTGCAGGAGCCTTTCAACTAAAATATGAGGTTGGATTGTATTAAAGGTGGAAGAAAAGTCCACAAATAAAAGCCTGGCGTGTGTCCCATTAAAATCCAGATGTTTAAAAGACATGTTAAACAGATTGACAGTGGTATCCTCCACTCCTCTGTGAGGCCTATAGGCAAACTGCAAAGGATCCAATGCATACTCAGTCTGCTTTAGGACCTCAATTCTGACCAGTTTTTCAAAAAATTTCATTAAAATTGAGGTCAAAGCAACTGGTCTAAAATCATTTACCGTTTTAGGACAGCTAGATTTTGGAACGGGGACAACCACAGCATCTGTCCAGATCTTAGACACATATTGAAAATGTAGTGAAACACAGGACTCAGTTCATGTGCACAGGACTTTACCAAGCGCCCACATATATTATCAGGGCCCTAACTTTTGTTCACTTTTACAGCACAGAACACCCTTTTAACATCCTGCACCTCAATATTAAAGTGCTGATTGTCTTTGAGTTTCTGTTTCAAATCTTGGGTTTCTGTGCTAAAATCAAATGAATCAATACGACCATAAAAACAATTAAGAGCATTAGCCAGCTCTGTGTCTGAATTAAAACCATCTAAAAACACACGATTACTGCGCTCTGTGCTCTGAAGGCCTGCAATAGTTTTCATACTGGCCCAGGCTGAACCAAGCTTGTTTGTTGCCATCTTGCTTTCCAACTCTGATTTATAATTCTGTTTTGCTCTTAAAATTTCGGCCTTCAGCTCTTTTGTGGCAACCTGCAGCTCAGAAACAACCCCCTGTTTAAAGGCAAGTGCTTTCCTCTGTAAGCAGGATTTAACTGATTTTGTAACCCATGGCTTGTTGTTGGGATATATTTTGACACGTTTACATGGAACGATCATGTCTCTGCAGAAAGCCATGTAAGAGCATGTGGCGTCCACTAAAGAGTCCAAATCTTCTCCTCAGTCTAGCATGAACACCTCCCAGTCCGTACAGTTAAAACATTCCTGGAGGCAATGTACTGAATCCTCTGTCCAAATGTTTATGTCACTAGTCTTTGTCTTCTCTATTTTGAGAGCAGTTTTATATGTGGGCAGCAAATGTACACAGTTGTGATCTGAGGATCCTAAAGGAGGATGGGGAATACATTTATAGGCCCTCTCTATGGATCCATAGCACAGGTCCAGTGTCTTTTTTCACCTGGTTGGGCAGGAGACATACTGATAAAAGTTTTTAAGTGTCTTCTTTAGAGACACATGGTTAAAATCCCCAAGTATGAAATTTGGAGCCTCTGGGGAAATCGACTGCAACCACTGTACCACATCAAAGACGGTGCTGGAGGCAGAGGCAGCATCCGCTCTCGGGTGAATGTACACAGTCATTATGAAAAGGAACTCGCGGGGCAGATAAAAAGGGTGTAGTGGCACGGACAGAAGCTCCACATCTGGTGTACAGATGTGCTCTCTGACCGTGACAGATGTACAGTACTGTTTATTAATATATAAACATACGCCGCCCCCCTGACGTTTCTCCGTTACCTCTTCCTGCCGATCCGAGCGAAGTGGGGCTCCAAAGCCGTCAATACACAGGTCCGGTTCTCGGTCATGCGCCGTAAGCCACGTCTCCGTGTAAGCCATGACACAGCAGTTCTTGAAATCCTTCTGATATCATACATTTCCTTGAATTTCATCCACTTTATTTCTCAGGGATTGTATGTTCCCCATAATAATGGAAGGAAGAGGAATGCAGTTAAGCTGACGCCTCCTCAGGCTTAATCTTACGCCTCCACGCTTTCCGCGTTTCCTCTTGTCTCTCTTTTCATTGCTGTGTCCATGAAAATCTCTTAAAATAAAGTCTGGCAGTTGCGGCACAGACTCAAACACAGATGCTGCATTATCCATGTTTAAATGCAGTAACATGTCTTTGGAATACTGCGTTCTCCCCGGCGAGATCACGATCGTGCTTACCTCCAAGACAAAGAGCCGGTAGGAAAGAAATGACAGTACAAAAACAAGAAGGAAATCCATACTGATGGAACCAGGAAGCTCTTCGTTATATAGTCCACAAACATTCAAAGTAGTTAAATAAATGTTATTAGCATTAAGTACTAAAACTGGATGATTAATGTTAGGGTTAGGAAAACATTAAGGTCTACTTTAACCATGGTACAGCTGTAATCCTTTACTTCTTCACTATGCTATTGCCGCAAGTGAGGGTTTCGTGTTATGATTCCCCATGCGCTTTTACGCAGCGCATGGAGGAAGGAATTAAACCCACTCGCAGGAGTTAGTTGTGCCTTTTATTAACATTAGACAGACAAACAGTTCAAAATAACATACTGTCGCCGGCCTCCGTCGGTCTATGATGACCATGGAAGAGAATCCTAAACGTCTACTCTGCTGGAACAGCACCGCCTGTAGCTAAACAGGCCGATGCGCGAATGGCAGTCCCTGTCACACAGGTCGCAGTTGTGGGTGGTCCCCGTGCTGCTGGAGCTGTGGCGGTTCTTCCTGTGGGTCCTTTTTTCATCTGCTGCAGCAGTCAGTCTCTCTTCACCCGCCTTGAGCTGTCTGGTCAGGGTGCCTCTCCATTTGGAGCGGTCCGTTGCAAGGTCCTCCCAGCGCTCTGTGTTGATCTCCAGGGCCTTCATGTCTCTCTTGCAGATGTCTCTAAAGCGCAGCTGTGGGCGGCCAACGTCTCTCCTGCCAGTCGCCAGTTCTCCGTAGAGGACGTCTTTGGGGATTCTGCCATCCTCCATACGGTGAACGTGGCCTAGCCAGCAAAGCCTGCGCTGCCTGAGTAGAGTGAACATGGAGGGAAGGCCGGCGCGAGACAGAACTTCTGTGTTGGGCACTTTGTCCTGCCAGGATATGTCCAGGATGCGGCGAATGCAGCGCAAGTGGAAGGAGTTCAGTCTCTTTTCCTGCCGGGCGTATGTTGTACACATCTCACTCCCATAGAGCAGTGTGCTGATGATGCAGGCGTTGTACACTGCCATCTTCGTCTTGACAGAGAGTTTGGGATTCTCCCACACTCGTGTGGTGAGGCGAGCCAGTGTGGAGGCTGATTTTCCAATCCTCTTGTCAATCTCTGTATCAAGGGAGAGGTTGCTGCTGATCGTGGACCCCAGGTACGTGAACTGATTCACGACCTCCAGCTTGTAGTCGTCGATGGTGATGGTTGGTGGTGCTTCCGTGCCTTGCGCCAAGACGTTAGTCTTCTTCAGGCTGATGGTAAGCCTGATGTCCTTGCATGCCTGGGAGAAGCGATCCATCAGGGTCTGAAGCTCCTGCTGTGTGTGGGTCGCGACTGCAGCGTTGTCTGCGAACAGCATATCTCTGATTAGAGCCTCGCGTACTTTGGTTCTGGCTTTCAGGCGGGCGAGGTTGAAAAGCCTGCCGTCAGATCTTGTATGCAGGTAGATTCCCTCTGTTGCTGTGCTGAAGGCATGCCTCAGGAGCATAGCAAAGAAAATCCCAAAGAGGGTTGGCGCAAGTACACAGCCCTGTTTCACTCCACTGCGTATGTTGAATGGCTCTGAGACGTTGCCGTCGTGCTGCACTATCCACTGCATGTTGGTATGAAACGATTCGATGAGGCTTTGCAACTTTGGTGGGCATCCTATCTTTGGCAGGATCTTGAAAAGGCCCTCTCTGCTGACCAGATCGAACGCTTTGGTGAGGTCGATGAAAGCGACGTACAGGGGCATGTTCTGTTCTCTGCATTTCTCCTGGAGTTGGCGGATGGAGAATATCATGTCTACCGTCGATCGCTCAGCGTGGAAGCCACACTGAGACTCGGGGTAGACACGTTCGGCAAGCTTCTGTAGACGAACGAGAACAACTCGTGCGTAGACTTTGCCAACAACGGTGACTAGGGAGATGCCCCTGTAGTTGTTGCAGTCGCTTCTCTCCCCTTTGTTTTTGTAGAGGGTGATGATCTTGGTGTCCCTCATGTCCTGTGGTACGGCACCTTCCTTCCAGCACTGGCAGAGGACGTCATGCAATGGCAGCAGTAGAGTGGTCTTGCAGTGCTTGATCAGGTCGGGGGGTATGCCGTCGTTGCTGGGTGCCTTGCCAGCGGCCAAGCTATCAATGGCCTTGCTGAGTTCGTTGATGGTTTGCTCGGCGTCAAGTTCGTCCATGGATGGCAGGCAATCGATGGCATCAAGGGCTGACGGTGTCACAGTGTTCTGTCTGGAGTAGAGGTCGGAGTAGTGCTCCACCCATCTCTCCATCTGCTTGTTCTTTTCTGTGATCATCTCCCCAGTGGAGGATTTGAGGGGGGCCGTCTGCTCTGAGCCGGACCAAGTGCTTTCTTGATGCCATCGTACATACCACGGATGTTCCCTGTTATGGCAGCGGTTTGAATGTCTTGGCTGAGCTGAGTCCAGTACTCGTTGACACAGCGCCAAGCAGTCTGCTGAACTTTGCTTCTCGTAGCCCTGAGAATCTGGAGATTCTTCTCGTTTGGGTACTTCTTGTACTCGGCAAGAGCTGAGCGCTTGGCTTCAATGACGGGGGGTCATCTCGGTCAACTTGGCATCAAACCAGTCCTGTGACTTCGAGGTCTTCCTCCCAAAGGTAGTCAAGGCTGTGCGGTGGATGGTGTTTTGCAGCTCTTCCCACTTCTTCTTTGCTGATTCTCCTTCTTGTGGTACACCAAGTTCCTTCTCAAAGGTGGAGGCAAACCGCTCAACAAGTTCTGGTTGGGCCATCTTGCTGGTGTCAATCCGTGCCTTTCCAGGCTATCTAGCACGATGGAATTTCTTCAGCTGCAGCTTGACCTTGCAACACACCAATGAATGGTCTGTGTCGCAATCTGCACTCTGGAATGAATGGGTGATTAGCACGTTCTTCAGTGAGGTGCACCTGGTCAGGATCAAGTCCAGCTGGTGCCAGTGCTTTGAGCGCGGATGTCGCCAGGAAACCTTGTGTTGGGACTTGGTCTTGAAGAACGAGTTTGTGATGCACAGATCGTGATAAGTGCAGAACTCGAGCAGCCGCTGTCCGTTGTCGTTCATTCTGCCCACGCCAAATGGTCCAAGACAGGAGGGCCAGGAGTCGTGGTCAGCACCCACTCTGGCATTGAAGTCTCCAAGGAGAATGAGCTGTTCAGAGTTGTGGATGATCCTGACAGTTGTTGCGAGATTCTCGTAGAACTCGTCTTTTGCCTCTGGTGTGGCTGTCAGTGTTGGGGCATACACACTGACGAGGGTGACTGGGCCTTGAGTGGTGTTGAGGCGGAGGGTGAGGAGTCGTGCAGAGCCATTGCTGCCCGGTTCCACCATCTTCAGCAAGGTGTTCTTCACTGCGAAGCCCACTCCGTGTTCCCTGTGTTCATCACTGCTCCTTCCCTGCCAGTAGAACGTGTAGTCCTTCTCTCTCAGTGTGCCTGCATCAGCCAACCGTGTTTCCTGGAGAGTGGCGATATCCACTTCCAGTCTCTTCAGCTCATTATTGATGATGGCAGTCTTCCTGGTGTCGTTGATGTCCTTTTAGGTTAGCAGCGAGTCTTGTCATCATAGTGCGGACGTTCCAAGTTCCCAGTTTTAGAGTTGGTCTCTTTTGTTTTTTTGTCTTGCCTGGTGCGGAAGTTCTCAGCCTGCCATTCAGACTTCTCCTCATCCCCATGCACCCAATGAGGAAAGCAGGCTGTGGCGGGACAACACCTTATTGGCTGGGGGCTGCCCAGCTTGAGGTGGGCGGTAGCTGTCCAGTGAGATCCGATGATCCCTCCCACCGTCGGGAACAACCCCTGGCGCCGCGCTGTATGCCAATTGAGCAGTGGCTTATAACCGGTAACTGTCATTCCCCGTGTTTTATCTATGCCAAAGGCGAAGCTGGAGTGTCCTCTCCAGTGATCCGGTGTTCTACCTTCCAGCATTGGGCGTTGGTAGGATTCAAGCCTGGGCAGGAAGATATGGAGGACAAGATGTTGCCCATGCAGCATGTCCCCCCTCTCCACATCACTGATGAATCCAAAGGAACAGCAGGGCTGCTACAGTTTGGCACCAGCACCGTCGCAGGAGCTGCCAGAACAATGTTGAGCACAACAGAGAACTGCCTTAGGGACTCCGACTCCGGATTTTTCCTCAGGGTTGACTCCTGAAGCCTTTCTCATGACCGGGTGTGCCGCAAGGCAGCAGAGGTTTAAAATCAGGGTTTACCTTCCCCTAGATGGGCTACCTTCCCAGGTTGATGAGCCACCATCTACCCGAAGCATCTGGTTTTAAGGCGCCAGAGATCTGCCCTCGCCCCTTCTCCTATTAGTAGAAGCAGTTCCGCTGGGCTTAGAGACTAAACCACATGGGCAGGCTAGGAGTTGGACTTAGTTGTCAGAGGCTTTTCGAGACGCACGCCATAAGGAGCATTTTATAAGCACTGGGAGCTTAACCCCAGTGCTGCTCCTGGCTATGACAACCTTGGAACCAAAAAAAAATAACATAACTGCTCAGGATAACTTAGGAGTCCTCCTGGATGTTCTACAGTCTCCGGTGAGTATAACTGGGGAAATGTTCCAAAGCGTAACAGACTGACTGCAACAGGGGAACGCAGTTTGTACTCATGATACTGGAACAGTCCGAGTAAGTCCAAGTTGAGTCCGGCAAGCACAAACAACAAATACAGATAATCACGCCTCCCAGTGTGATGCGGTACCAAGGCATAGGCAGAGCATCTAGACATGAGAGGCGGATAACAGACACTGAGGTGAACAGTGACAGTGTAGATCTAAACACATACAATGATCCGGCGATCTCTTCCAACAGACAGAGGGCTAAAATAGTGCCAGGCCTGATGAGGAAAGAGATTGCCGGTGTGAGTAATGAGAGTGAATGGGTGTGTGGATGTGTGTAAGAGTGTGCATGGGAGAAAATGTATGTATGTGTGTGTGTGTGTGTGTACATGAACCAAAGATAACGAGACACAGCTGATACCACTGACAGGAGGAGGAGGCGTGGCTGAGCTGTCAGGGAGCCAAGCGGACCCAAGAGGCTCCCTGAGAGCGCCTGATGGAAAATAGAGAGCAACAAGTACACAAGAGTGAACAGCCACTGCGTCATAGAACTGAGTCTAAACATCTGCCCAGATCATGACAGTTTCACTTTCTAAAGCAAAAGGAATGCCTCCAGGTTGGTACCCCCACTCTCTATCATACATAGTACTATATTCTTTAGGAACCCACCAAATTTCATGCCATTCTTTTCATATGCTAAAAATTATCTTATGAAATGTCTATCAGCTTTTGTGTCTTGTCAATGGAGCATTTTGCTTGGAATCTGATGAGCCCTGCTTGCAGCTACAGTATATTACTACGTTTGTGATTTGTGGAATGGATTAATTGGATTAGGAATCAGAATCAGAATCAGAATAAACTTTATTGCCAAGCATGTAAAAAACACACGAGGAACTTGACTTGACATTGGTGCGCATGCGCGCGACACAACGACACGGCAGCCATAATAGGCGCCTCATCAAACAGAGATAGATAAGGAAGGGAGGGAACGACACAAGGGGGGAGGAGAAAAAAAACTGCGTTATCATAATACAGCTTATTTTTAAGCAGATTATGATTACAATGAAAAAAAATCTCTCAATAGCACAGAGCAACAACTCAGAATTTCACAAGACACAAGAGAGCAGTGTACAGTATATCTTTAATCAGTTCATGAATCAATGTGTGTGCGGTGTTGAGCAGTGTTGATGATAATAAGAGAGACCCAAGGACCCTTGGCAGAAGATGTTTTGTCTGTCTGGCGCCCAGTCTTATCTGGCGCTGCAGCTGGCTGTCCAAGGCCTTGTGCTCATGATTTTGAAAAAACACAGTCTGCAGACAGCCAGGAGGAATTTTCATGGGGAATAATAATGCCAAATAGGACTGATCACAGAGGAGACTTGTATTTCTTCTGTAGATTCAGTACATTAATCTTTCATTGCGCAGCTTTGAATTCGTCGTGGAAAGACCTGAGCGAACCCATGATGTAATCCACCTTACGAGACAGTTCTCCAGTAGTCACTATCAGGGTCTTCTCCAGTTTCTCAATTTGTTGGATGCACCTCGCCTGGCCAGCATTTTGATAGGTTGAATCCATCTTCAGCAATTTACGGTAAACCAAGACAATTCCCGTCCCAATCAGAATTATCCCAATCACCAAGATTACGAAGATAAACAAATCTTCAATATCTTCGATAGAGAGATTAGAGAGACACAGCATTTTCCAATTACCTGTGTCACATAGATAGCCCACTGGAGACGTTCCAGCGGGGCAGACAGCTTCCCCCGGAGCACTTTTCCTTGTTGAAAAAATAGTGTCAATTGTGTTCAAAGCCCAGCTTATTAACTCCATAATTTCTTTTCGGCGGTCGCAGTTAGACGCAGACAGACAACAGCAAGCTGGGATCCAGTAGTAGGAGGGGAGGAAAAAGTCAGCAGGAGAGAAGAAAAAAGCGTCTGCTCTCTTGGGAGGGCGGAAGTGAAGGGGATTAGGCAAACCAATGGTCCCATTTCCACCTCAGGACTACACTGGCATCAACCCATACACTTTGGAATTGACTGCAGGTCAGGTAGAAACATCTGGGGGTCACAGTTACTCTGGCTTCAATGAATTTCTTTTCTTTTACATTGAAGGCACTGGACGGAAATCATGCCCGCATCCAATGTGGGTCTTTGGAATGCTTGTTACAATCAGTGTTTCTTCTGGCTTAAAGACCTTGGTGCGGTGGCAACATATTTTTTTCCGGGGGAGGGGGGACAGAAAACACATAACATTATTGTAACCGGAATATGTTAATTTTATACTATTTCTTTTTTTTTTTTTTTTTTTTTGCACAGTAACTTTGCATATGGAACTTACCATTTGAAGTATTATACAAACCAAGGTTTGAATGTTGGAATATTGGACCACCCAGATGCCCTGTGTTTGGACTTTTTACTGGTGTCATCCTTCTCTCCTTCCTATGTGCTCACCTCTCCTGGACCCTCTGCCTGAACACTTTACTGTCCTTGGCTCCTCTCTTCTGTCTCATCTTGTCCTCTCTGAGCCCTGTCTAATTCAGGTTCTCTCTCTATCTATAGTGGTATACAAACAGGTTAGAAAATATCAAGTGTCTTGTTTTGTCCTTCGGGATTTTTTTTTTTTTTGTCATGGTTTACATAAATGACAAAAAAAAAAAAAATTGTCATGGTTTACATAAATCCCCCTCATGGATCGTCACCTTATCGTGGTGGGGGGGTTTGCGTGCCCCAGTGATCCCAGGAGCTATGTTGTCCGGGGCAATTTGCCTCTGATAGGGTCTCCCAAGACAAACTGGTCCTGGGTGAAGGGCCAGACTAAGAACGATCCAACAGACTCTCATGATAAATTGTATATCAAGGATTCAGTGTACCCCACCCAGTATGGGGTTACCGGGGCCCCACCCTGGAGCCAGGCCTGGGGGAGGGGCTCGAAGGCTAGCGTCTGGTGGCCGGGTTTCCACCCATGGGACCCGGCCAGGCTCAGCCCGAAGGAGTTACATGGGTCCGCCCTCCAGTGGGTTCACCACCTGCAGGAGGGATCATGGGGGTCCGGTGCTATGTGGATTAGGTGGCGGTCAAAGGCGGAGACCTTGGCGGACTGATCCCAAGCTTTCTAAACTGGCTTTTGGTACGTGGAATGTCACCTCTCTGGTGGGGAAGGAGCCTGAGCTGGTGTACGAGGTTGAGCGATACCGGCTAGACATAGTCGGCCTCACCTCAACACACAGCTCCGGTTCCGGAACCAGTCTCCTGGAGAGGGGCTGGAGCTTGGCCTTTTCTGGAGTTGCCCCGGGCGAGAGGCGACGAGCAGGGGTGGGTATTCTTGTATCGCCCCACCTTGCTGCCTCTACATTGGAGTTTTCCCCGGTGGACGAAAGGGTTGCTTCCCTGCGCCTTCAGGTTGGGAAACGGGTCCTGACCATCATTTGTGCCTATGCACCAAATGATGTTTCAGAGTACCCACCCTTTTTGGAGTCTGTGACTGGGGTGCTGGAGGGTGCTCCTCCTGGAGACTCCATTGTCCTACTGGGGGACTTCAATGCACACGTGGGCAACGACAGTGAAACCTGGAGGGGAGTGATTGGGAGGAACGGCCTGCCCGATCTGAACCCGAGTGGTGTTCAGTTATTGGACTTCTGTGCTAACCACAGTCTGTCCATAACAAACACCATGTTCAAGCATAAGGGTGTCCATATGTGCACCTGGCACCAGGACATCCTAGGTCACAGGTCGATGATCGATTTTGTTATCGTATCATCAGACCTGCGACCGTATGTCTTGGACACCCGAGCAAAGAGAGGTGCAGAGCTGTCAACTGATCACCACCTGGTGGTGAGTTGGATCCGATGGCAGGGGAGGAAGCCATTCAGACCTGGTAGACCCAAACGTATAGTGAGGGTGTGCTGGGAGCGTCTGGCTGAGGCCCCTGTCCGGGAGGTCTTCAACTCCCACCTCCGGAAGAACTTCAACCACATTCCGAGGGAGTCTGGAGACATGGAGTCTGAATGGGCCATGTTCTCCACCTCTGTTGTTGAAGCGGCGGCCCAGAGCTGCGGCCGCAAGGTGGTCGGTGCATCTCGTGGTGGCCATTAAGCTGAAGAAGGAGTCCTATCAAGCTTTGTTGGCTTGTGGGACTCCTGAAGCAGCTGAGGTGTACCGGCAGGCCAAGCGGAGTGCAGCTCGGGTGGTTGCTGAAGCAAAAACCCGAGTATGGGAGGAGTTCGGTGAGGCCATGGAACAAGACTTTCGGTCGGCTTCAAAGAGATTCTGGCAAACTGTTCGGCGGCTCAGGAGGGGAAAGCAGCTCCCCATCCACACTGTGTATGGTGCAGATGGGACACTGTTGACTTCAACTGGGGATATCGTCGGGCGGTGGAAGGAATACTTCGAGGATCTCCTCAATCCCACTGATACGCCTTCCACAGAGGAAGCAGGGTTTGGGGACGAGGGGGATGACTCGCCTATCACAGGGGCTGAGGTCGCCAAGGTGGTTAAAAATCTCCTTGGTGGCCGGGCCCCGGGGGTGGACGAGATTCGCCCCGAGTACCTCAAGGCCCTGGATGTTGTTGGGTTGTCATGGTTGACACGCCTCTGCAACACTGCGTGGAGGTCGGGGGCAGTGCCTTTGGCATGGCAAACCGGGGTGGTGGTTCCTCTCTTCAAAAAAGGGGACCGGAGGGTGTGCTCCAACTTTAGAGGGATCACACTCCTCAGCCTCCCTGGGAAGGTCTATGCCAAGGTACTGGAGCGGAGAGTCCGGCCGTTGGTCGAACCTCGGATTCAGGAGGAGCAATGTGGTTTTCGTCCTGGCCGTGGCACATCGGACCAGCTCTTTACCCTCTCGAGAATTCTTGAGGGTTCGTGGGAGTTTGCCCAACCAGTTTACATGTGTTTTGTGGACTTGGAGAAGGCATTTGACCGCGTCCCTCGTGGATTTTTGTGGGGGGTGCTTCGGGAGTATGGGGTATCGGGCTTGTTGTTACGAGCTATTCGGTCTCTGTACGACCGTTGTGAGAGTTTAGTTCGTATTGCCAACACTCGGACGGAGTCATTCCCAGTGAGAGTTGGACTCCGCCAGGGCTGCCCTTTGTCACCGATCCTGTTCATAATTTTTATGGACAGGATTTCTAGGCGCAGCCAGGGAATGGAGGGTGTCATGCTTGGTGACCACAGGATCTCATCTCTGTTGTTTGCAGATGATGTTGTCCTGTTGGCTTCATCCAGCAATGACCTACAGCTCTTGCTGGGACAGTTTGCCGCTGAGTGTGAAGAAGCTGGGATGAGAATCAGCACCTCCAAGTCCGAGTCCATGGTCCTCAGCCGGAAAAAGGTGGATTGTCCTCTTTGGGTTGGGGACAGGCTCCTGCCCCAAGTGGAGGAGTTTAAGTATCTTGGGGTCTTGTTCAAGAGTGAGGGGAAAATGGAGCGAGAGATTGACAGACGGATTGGAGCAGCATCTGCAGTGATGCGGACGTTGTACCGGTCTGTTGTGGTGAAGAGGGAGCTTAGTTCTAAGGCAAAGCTGTCAATTTACCAGTCAATCTACGTTCCTACTCTCACCTATGGTCACGAGCTTTGGGTAATGACCGAAAGAACGAGATTGCGGATACAAGTGGCTGAAATGAGCTTTCTCCGTAGGATTGCTGGACTCACCCTCAGAGACAGGGTGAGGAGCTCAGTCATCCGGGAGAGGCTCAGAGTAGAACCGCTGCTCCTCCACATTGAAAGGAATCAGTTGAGGTGGTATGGGCATCTGATTAGGATCCCTCCTGGACGCCTCCAACTTGAGGTGTTTCAGGCACGTCACACTGGGAGGAGACCCCGGGGCAGACCCAGGACTCGGTGGAGAGACTATGTCTCCCAGCTGGTCTGGGAACGCCTTGGTATCCCCTTTGAAGAGCTGGAGCAGGTGGCTGGGGAGAGGGAAGTCTGGGCTTCTCTGCTTGAACTGCTGCCTCCGCGACCTGGACCTCCGGAAAAGCGGTAGAAGATGGATGGATGGATGGATGGTTTACATAAATGACAAAAATATGTGTATTTTTTTGTATTTTTATTCTAGTGTTTCTTTTATTCCATTGAAAGTGTAGGGAAGGGAAACAACATTCATAATAGTAATTTACTCATGCATACTTAAATTATATGATCATAAGTGGGTACAGTAGCCAGGAATTCTACTCATGTAAAAGCAGTGCTTTGAAATTAATAATTAAAAGTAGACAACCAAAAATTTCTAGTTGAGTTAAGGGTACAAAAAGCACCCACTTAAAAACTTGAGCAATGACTTCAGTCTTGAAGGTTTGAGTTTTTTCTCCAAAAATTCCCAATTTTCTGACCCTTTTCTATTTTTCTCTGTAAATTTATCTAAATTTGAAATCATTTTCCTCAAATTTGTAATTTCCTCTTGTAAAATTGACTTTTCTTGTACGTTTGAGATTTTATTATAAATTTGTGGATGATTTTAGGGCTATTTTTTGTCTATTTTTTTAAAATAAAATTATTATTTTTTTAATAAATTTGAAACAGACTGTGGTACACATGTGGACAAAATTGTTGGTACCCCTCTGTTAATGAAAGAAAAACCCACAATGGTCACAGAAATAACTTGAATCTGACAAAAGTGGTAAATAAAAATTCTATGAAAATTAACCAATGAAAATCAGACAATGCTTTTGAATTGTGGTTCAACAGACTTACTTTAAAAAACAAACTCATGAAACAGGCCTGGACAAAAATGATGATTAACTTAATATTTTGTTGCACAACCTTTTGAGCCAATCACTGCAATCAAACGATTTCTGTAACTGTCTGTACCTCTCAGCAGGTATTGTGGCCCACACCTCATGAGCAAACTGCTCCAGTTGTCTCAGCTTTGAAGGGTGCCTTCTCCAGACGGCATGTTTCAGCTCCTTCCGCAGATGTTCAATAGGATTTAGATCAGGGCTCATAGAAGGCCACTTTAGAATAGTCCAATGTTTCGCTCTTAGCCATTCTTGGGTGTTTTTAGCTGTGTGTTTTGGGTCATTAGCCTGTTGCAAGACCCATGACCTGCGACGGAGACCAAGCTGTCTGACACTGGGCAGCACATTTCTCTCTAGAATACCTTGATAGTCTTGAGATTTCATTGTACCCTGCACAGATTCAAGACACCCTGTGCCAGATGCAGCAAAGCAGCCCCAGAACATAACAGAACCTCCTCCATGTTTCACAGTAGGGACAGTGCTCTTTTCTTGGTATGCTTCATTTTTGCATCTGTGAACATAGAGCTGATGTGCCTTGCCAAAAAGTTTCAGTTTTGTCTTGTCTGTCCATAGGACATTCTCCCAGAAGCTTTGTTTGCTTGTCAACATGCAGTTTGGCAAATTCCAGTCTGGCTTTTTTTATGATTTGCTTTCAACAGTGGTGTCCTCCTTGGTCGTCTCCCATGAAGTCCACTTTGGCTCAAACAACGACAGATGGTGCGATCTGACACTGATGTACCTTGACCTTGAATGTGTTTAGAGGTTGTTCTGGGCTCTTTTGTTACCATTCGTATTATCCGTCCCCTCCTGCGGCCACGTCCAGGGAGGTTGGCTACAGTCCCATGGATCTTAAATTTCTGAATAAAATGTGCAACTGTAGTCACAGGAACATCAAGCTGCTTGGAGATGGTCTTATAGCCTTTACCTTTAACATGCTTGTCTATAATTTTCTTTCTGATCTCCTGAGACAACTCTCTCCTTTGCTTCCTCTGGTCCATGTTTAGTGTGGTACACACCATGTCAACAAACAGCACAGTGACTACTTGTCACCCTTTAAATTGGCCAACTGACTGATTACAAGTCTGTAGTCACCCGTGATGTTAATTAGAGGACACATCTTGGTTGAACATGTCCCTATGGTCACATTATTTTCAATCGTTTGAGGGGTACCATCATTTTTGTCCAGGCCTGTTTAATGAGTTTGTTTTTTAAAGTAATTCTCTTGAACCACAATTCAAAAGCATTGTCTGATTTTCATTGGTTAATTTTCATAGAATTTTTATTTATTACCACTTTTGTCAGATTCAAGTTATTTCTGTGACCACTGTGGGTTTTTCTTTCATTAACAGGGGGGTACCAACAATTTTGTCCACGGCTGTATTTTTTGTTTTTACTTTTTCCTTATAACAATTTACATTTTTGACCACAATTTTACAGAGCCAGAACAGAACAATAATTTAACTCTGATTTTAAAAAAAAATGATACAATTGTATAAATTAACATAACTGACCCAAGATGCAGTTATTTCTGTTATAATATTTCTATATATTTATAGTTTTTTTTTTGTTTTTGCTTTTTTTAGAAATCTCCTCACCAACCAGACTAGCAGGAAAAACCTCCCTTATTTCAAAATTCAAATGTTGGCATGTTTAGTTTGTCTGAAGACTGCTGACGGATTAAAGTCATTGACTTCGTGAATTTTGGTCATCTTAACTTGCCAGGTACATAATAATGAACATAAATTAGTTAATTAATATTAACTCTGGTAAAGATAAAAACATCTCCTTTTTATTCTTGTTTGAAATAAGTAAAAACAAAAACTACATAATAATTGAAAAGAAGACAAAATGAACCTACTCAAGCTCCTAACCACACCTGTTAGCTACGGTGCATCCCGAAAGTATTGGCAGCGCTTCACTTTTCCCACATTTGGTTATGTTACAGCCTTATTCCAAAAGGGAATAAGTTTATTTTTTTCCTCAAAATTCTAAACACAATACTCCATAATGACAATGTGAAAAAAGTTTTTTTGAGATATATGCAAATTTGTTAAAAATAAAAAAAAAATAAGAAATTACATGTACATAAGTATTCACATCCTTTGCCATGAAGCTCAAAATTGAGCTCAGGTGCATCCTGTTTCCACTGATCATCCTTGAGATGTTTCTCCAGCTTAATTGGAGTCCACCTGTGGTAAATTCAGTTGATTGGACATGATTTGGCAAGGCACACACCTGTCTATATAAGGTCCCACAGTTGACAGTGCATGTCAGAGCACAAACCAAGCATGAAGTCAAAGGAATTGTCTGTAGACCTCTGAGACAGGATTGTCTCAAGGCACAAATCTTGGGAAGGGTACAGAAAAATTTCTGCTGCTTTGAAGGTCCCACTGAGCAGAGTGGCCTCCATCATCCGTAAATGGAAGAAGTTCGGAACCATCAGGACTCTTCCTAGAACTGGCCAGCCGTCTAAACTGAGCGATCGGGGGAGCAGGGCCTTAGTCAGGGAGGTCACCAAGGACCCAGTGGTCACTCTGTCAGCACTCCAGCATTGCTCTGTAAAGAGAGGAGAACCTTCCAGAAGGACAACCATCTCTGCAGCAATCCTCCAATCAGGCCTGTATGGTAGAGTGGCCAGATGGAAGCCACTCCTTAGTAAAAGGCACATGGAAGCCCACCTGGAGTTTGCCAAAAGGCACCTGAAGGACTCTCAGACCATGAGAAACTGTCACGAGCTGAGCTCTGGATGTCTGCCAGAACTCAGTCTCGTGGCTTTTCTCTCTATTTATATACATCTGTTGTATTTTTGTGCCTTTTTGAGTTGTTATACTGCTTTCTATTTTTCTGTTTATGTTTCAGTTTGTATCGGCCATGTTTTGTTTCATTTGCAATTATTATCTAGTCTGTAACTGATTATGTTTATCCTTTTACTGTGATGTCTTTCTTGGGGTTGACAGTTGTCAGGCAGCGCTTCCGGTTTGGCTCTTCTTGTGGGCATTGCCCTGTCAGCTGTCAAGCTCTGTCGCTCCTCTCTCATCTCTGCCAGATGATTCCTATTACCAGTTTTTGTTCCCTTTTTCCCCACTCATGTGAACCCACACTGATGTTGTTAATTCCATCCCTATTTAAGGGGCTGCGTGCCTTTGCCTAGCACAGCACCCTTCTACTAACTACCAACTTGCTACTTTCAGCGCTTTACTGATAAACGTTAAGTCCCTTGTTATTTTCCTACGTGTGTTCCTGCTTCTCCAGGTTTAGCCGGCGATTCCCTCACCTTAGCTGTTTTGCTATTTCTGCTTACCTGCATTTTTCCCAGTGCTGACTCCAGGCTTAGGCGGCGATTCCCCTCCCCTTAGCAGTCTGTTATTTTTGCTTGCCTGCTTTTTCTTCATTCATTTGTGTTGTAACTTTGTGTTCTCCCAAATAAATTTGCAAACTCACAGCTTGCATGTGGAGCCTTTTTCCCTGCCCTGAAGGGCGATTATGACAGAAGGGTGCTGCCAGCGTGGCCACCAGCAGCTGTGAGTTTGCAGTTTTTGCTTTTTTTTTCCTCCTTACTCACCAATTTTTTGGAGCTAATCATGTCCCCGGCGCGCCAGCATCCACCAAATGAAGAAAGATCGGCAGCGTGGTCCCCGAGCCTGGAGGAGGAGTGGGCAGCTGACTTTATCCAAAGTTTTGTGGATGAAGCTCTCGCCACCCGTGGACCCAAAAAGACCTGGGAGAGCGGCCAGGTTACCACAAGTGACTGGAACATCACTTGTGGTAACGTATCGTCACTTCCTGTTTTGCTGTCTGTCCGTGTGGTTTGCTCTCCTCACTCTCCTGAGCTTTGGGTTAGCCACTAGCTATGGCTACTAGCTCTCCTTCCTCTCCTCCTCTGGTGTGCTCTCTCTGTCAGATGTTTAGCTACACCTCTGCCTCTTTTAGTGATAATGGTAAATGTAATAAATGTTGTCTTTTTGAGGAGCTCGAGGTGAGGTTGTCTGATTTGGAATCCCGGCTCCGCTGCATTGAAACACCGTCTGCGCCAGTTACTCTCGACGGACGTCCCCTAGCTGCAGCGGCGCTAGCGAGCATAGGCCCCGTTAGCGGTCCTCCGGCTCTCCTCAGCAGCGAGGAGACTGGGTGGGTGACAGTGAGAAGGAAGCCTAATCACAAAGCCCCGGTACACCTCCAACCTGTTCACGTTTCTAATCGTTTTTCCCCGCTCAGCGACACACCCGCTGAGGAAAAAACTCTGATCATTGGCGACTCTGTAGTCAGAAACGTGAACCTAGAGACTCCAGCGGCCATAGTCAAATGCATTCCTGAGGCCAGAGCAGGGGACATTGAGTCAAATTTGAAAATGCTGGCTAAAAGTAACTGTAAATACTCCACAATTGTTATTCACGCTGGCATTAATGACATCCGTCTCCGGCAGTCGAAAGTCACGAAACTTAATGTAGAATCGGTGTGTGACTTTGCCAAAACAATGTTGGACTCTGTAGTATTCTCTGGGCCCCTCCCCAATCTGACCAGTGATGACATGTTTAGCCGCTCGTCATCCTTGAACCGCTGGCTGTCTGTGTGGTGTCCTGCAAATGACGTGGGCTACATTGACAATTGGAGCTCACTTTGGGGAAAACCTGGTCTTATGAGACGAGACAGCATCCATCCCACTTTGGATGGTGCGTCTCATTTATCTAACAAACTGGCATCTTTTTTATCCAAATTTCCAAAACCTTGACTACTCAGAGTTGGGACCAGGAAGCAGAGTCGCAGTCTTACACGCCTCTCTGCAGCTCCTCTTCATCCGCCACCCCTCAACTTAGCCCCTGACTTCCCCATCAAAGAATCACTCTCTGCTCCCTCCAAAGTAAATAAAGATATAATATAAAAGCATCCCAAAGTGATTAAGCAAAACATTGGTAAAACTCAAATTAAACATTCATTCATTCATCTTCTTCCGCTTAATCCTTTTCGGGTCACGGGGGGGCTGGAGCCTATCCCAGCATCTTTGGGCGAGAGGCAGGGTACACCCTGGACAGATCGCCAGTCTATCACAGGGCCAACACAGAGAGACAGACAACCATTCACTCTCACAGTCATACCTTAGGACAATTTAGAATCCCCAGTTTGATGCCAATTAACCTAACTTGCATGTTTTTGGTATGTGGGAGGAAACCAGAGAAATCCCGGAGTAAACCCACGCAGACATGGGGAGAACATGCAAACTCCACACAGATCACTGTTGGTCGGGGGCTGGGATCGAACCCAGGATCCCCCGGCCAAGGGTGAGTTGCGGTGCTGCCGCAGTGCTAACCACTCCTCCACCGTGCCGCCCCAAATTTGGGCGGCAAATTAAACATAAAGCCTCTAAATTGAATGATTTGGCCTCTGTTCCTCTTCATAATTTAAAAATTAAATGTGGTTTATTTAATATTAGGTCTCTAACTCCCAAGTCTCTGTTAGTCCATTATCTGTTAATTGATCATCAGATTGATTTAATATCCCTTACAGAGACTTGGTTAGAGCAAGAGGATTATGTTGGTTTAAATGAATCAACTCCCTCTGATTATTTAAACTGTCAAAATCCCAGAAGTTCTGGTCGTGGAGGAGGAGTAGCAACAATTTACCATTCCAAACTATTAATTAATGTAAAGCAAAAAAACATGTTATAATTCCTTTGAGGGCCTGGTCCTCAGTATTGGGCACTTTAGCAATTTTACGTTAAACCCAATTTTATTTGCCATAGTTTATCATCCTCCATCAACCTACTCAGAATTTTTATCCGAATTTGCTGATTTCTTAGCTGATTTAGTGCTGAAATCTGATAGAATAATTATAGTAGGGGACTTTAATATACATGTGGATGTAGATAGTGACTGCCTTAATGTGGCATTTAATTCAATATTAGACTCGATTGGGTTTTCTTAGAAAGTAGGAAATTCTAATCATTATCTCCACCATACGTTGGACCTTGTTCTGACATATGGCATAGAAATAGAAAATCTTGTAGTGTTTCCTCATAACCCTGTACTGTCAGACCATTGTCTGTTAACCTTTGATTTTACTATTTCTGACTATTTGGCTCCTAAAGAAAAATATTATTACAGTAGATGCCTCTCAGATGATGCTGTTACCAAATTTATGCAGATTGTTTCCTCTATGCCATGTGTCAACACAACGGAAATAAGCTATAGACAGCTTGCTCCTTCTGTAATTGATAACATGGTGGATAGTGTTACAGCTTCTCTGCATCAGACTCTAGACTTGGTGGCCCCCTTAAAAAAGAAAAAGTCTAATCAGAGATTTCTAACTCCTTGGTTCAACACAGAAACTCGTAGCTTAAAACAGAAGACTCATCAATTAGAAAGAAAATGGCGCTCCACTAATTTAGATGAAATCTATTTAGCTTGGAGAAATCATCTTTTAATTTATAAAAAATCTCTTAGAAAAGCTAGAACGAGTTATTATTCTGCATTAATAGAAGAGAACAAGAATAATCCCAGGTTTCTTTTCAGCAAAGTAGCCAGGTTGACAAAGAGTCAGGACTCCCTTAGAGCTTACTAGTCAGGACTTTATGAACTTTTTCAATAATAAAATTTCATCCATCAGAGATAAAATCAATCAGATTCTTCCCACAGTTAACTTAAATACAGTAACTACTATAACTCCTTCAATTGATGTCTGTCTTGATGAGTTTACTCCAATCGACCTTTGTGAGTTAGACAAAATAGTTTCCTCATCCAAACCCTCAACTTGTCTTTTAGACCCTATTCCTACCAGGTTATTTAAAGAAGTCTTCCTACTTATTGGTAGCTTTATTCTTCATATAATCAATTCTTCATTAACTTTAGGCCATGTACCGCAGGCTTTTAAAACGGCTGTAATTAAACCCTTACTCAAAAAGCCAACACTAGATCCAGGAGCTTTAGCTAACTATAGACCAATCTCTAATCTCCCTTTCATTTCAAAAATCTTAGAAAGAGTTGTTGCTACGCAATTATTTGACCACCTGCAGGGAAATGGTTTACTTGAAGAGTTTCAATCTGGGTTTACAATCCATCATAGTACTGAAACAGCCTTAGCGAAGGTCACTAACAACCTCCTCATCGCATCTGATAATGGACTGGTTTCTGTACTTGCCCTTTTAGACCTTAGTGCATCTTTTGATACTATCGATCATAATATTCTACTTGATAGATTAGAACACTATGTTGGACTTAATGGAACTTCGTTGCAGTGGTTTAGATCTTATTTATCTGATAGGTTCCAGTTTTTTCATGTCAATAATGAGTTTTCTTTCAACGCAAAGCTTAGTCATGGAGTTCCACAGGGATCTGTGCTAGGCCCTACTCTTTTGAGTTTATATATGCTTCCGTTAGGCAACATTATTAGAAAGCACTTTATACATTTTCATTGTTATGCAGATGATACACAATTATACCTGTCAATGAAGCCAGATGATAGTAATCACTTAGCCAAGTTGGAAGCCTGTCTTAAGGAAATCAAAGCTTGGATGACTTGTAATTTCCTGCTATTAAATTCAGATAAGACTGAAGTCATTCTTGTTGGTCCAAAAAACCTTAGAAATACCTTTCCAAATCAAACTTTCAGTTTGGATGCGGTTACCCTTTCTCTTAATAGCTCTGTGAGGAACCTTGGAATTATTTTTGATCAAGATCTGTCCTTCAATTCACATATTAAATTTGTTTCTAAGACTGCCTTCTATCATTTGCGTAATATTGCCAAGATTAGGAGCATCTTGTCTCAGAGTGATGCTGAGAAACTGATCCACGCTTTTGTTAGCTCGAGATTAGATTATTGTAATTCTTTATTATCAGGCTGACCTAAAACATCTTTAAAAAGTCTTCAGCTGATCCAAAATGCTGCAGCAAGAGTTTTAACAGGTACTAGAAAGAGAGATCATATCTCTCCGGTTCTGGCCTCCCTTCATTGGCTTCCCATAGAGTTTAGAATTAAGTTTAAAATCCTTCTTACTTACAAAGCTCTAAACAATCAGGCTCCTTTTTATTTAAAAGATCTGATACTACCGTATTATCCTAGCAGAGCACTACGCTCCCAAAATGCAGGATTACTTGTAATACCTAGAATCTCCAAAAGTACAATGGGAGGCAGAGCCTTCAATTATCAAGCTCCTCTCCTGTGGAACCAGCTGCCAATCTGGATTCGGGAGTCAGACTCGATCTCTGTTTTTAAGAATCGGGCTAAAACCTACCTTTTTGATATAGCCTACAATTAGGGAGGGATCACGTGTTTCTGAACCCTCCCTTAGTTATGCTGCTAATAGGTTTAGTCAGCCGGGGGACCTCCAATAATGCACTGGGCCTCACTCCTTTCTTCACTCTCAATGAAATATTTTTTTTTTTGCTGGTCATTAACATCTGTTTGTTCTCTCCCATAGATTGAGTCCCCATCGTGCTGTTTGCTCTCTCTCTGTTCTTTTCATCTTTCTGTCCCCTCTCCCCCCAGCCAGTCGCAGCAGATGACTGCCCCTCCCTGAGCCTGGTTCTGCTGGAGGTTTCTTCCTGTTAAAAGGGAGTTTTTCCTCTCCACCGTCGCCAAGTGCTTGCTCACAGGGGATCGCCTGATTGCTGGGGTCTTTCTGCAACTGTGGGGGTTCCCCCTACACTTGAAAGTGCTCTGAGATGACTGTTGTTGTGAAATGGCGCTATTTAAATAAAGTTGAATTGAATTGAATTGAATAGAGCTTAAATGGAGCGGTGGGGCTCCTGGAGGCACATTCCGGCCTATGGAAATACCCCCAATACGTAGGATTGCTGTCCATGGTCTCCTCGCTCTAGCGATCTTTTGCCAGGTTGATGATAAGGCTGCCCCTAACAAGACCGAAGCTGTCACAGAAGCGCTGTCTGTGGCAGATGTCCTTCTCTTCTCCCGGGTCGCCAGCTCCACAAATTCAGCATCATCCAGCTCTGGACCGCCGGAGGAATACTCCCGCCTCCCAGACGCCTTCTTCCGCTGCTGAGAGATCGACGGTGCTCCCACCGGTCCCATCTGCCTCCATGTCTCCTGGGGCTGCTCCTCCACAATTCTCAGAAGGGCCCATCTCCACCTTAGCCACGGAAAGCCTTTCCTGCTGCCCATTGCAGCAAGAAACATCAAACTCTGGGATAACAGACAAGTGTCATTTTATTCCACTTCATGTTGGAATAACATGAAGCCTCGGTAGCGAGGCTCATGGTATGCAGTCCCCTGAGCTCTCACCACCTGCTGCAGTTATCAATTTTTCACCTGCCCTCTCCGTGTCTCTTCCTGCTGTCCCTGAGTGTCCGCCGGCCCCAGAACAGAGCCGTCGGACGTTGGAGGAGCCCGCTGCGCTGGAGGATCCCAGTACAGTAACGCAGCCATGATTCGGATGGAGGGAGAGTGCTGTCTGCAACCTGAAGCCTGCGCCGATGACAGAGCATCCCCTGGCTTCAGCTATGCAGAATCCAGCACCAACAGTGAGCCGAACCCCAGCCGCCACAGCAGACAAGTCTCCTGCATGGGTCACTTCAGCTGGGACCATAGAGACTGTATCCACCACCAAGCCTGCTGCAGGGGCTGCCGCAGCAGCATCAGAGCTGGACCTCCAGAGGGCCGAGCCCAGAGTACCATCGCCTGGATCGACAGAGTCCTGGACGGCGGTGGAGCTCAAGCTTAGGCAAGTGCTCTCCTTTGTTTTCCTTGTATCCGTTTTGGGGAGATGTTGTCTGGCTCTTGGTGAGGAAACCGGGTGCAGCCATCAGCTGCACCTGAGCTCACCGCGCTGGGCTCAGCCACTGCCGGTGACCCTGACCCTATTTCTTTGCCTGTGTTGTCTGAGCTTTCTCCCAGGATCACTGAGGATAATCCACCTGTGCCAGTCGTCTCCGTGGATCCAGTGTCATGGTCCATGTGCTGACTCTGTCTGCACTCGAGTTGTCCGGTAAGTTCCCCGTTCTCTCCTCAGGTGCACCACTTGGCCTCCAGGCTTTTATTTTGACAGCGTCTCGGCAGGGCTTCCGGCTGTCAGAGCCGAGCTCCGCAGGACAGCTGGACTCCAATCAGCTGATGACTTTTCATCAGCTGATTAATCTGTCAAGCCCTATTTAAGGGAGCAGCTCCGTTTGCTCGGGGCTGCGACCTCTGCCTTTCCAGTCTGGTTTCCCTACTCCCAAAGCCAGTTCTTTCCAGCGTTCAGTTCCGTCCTTGCTAATTGTATGTAAGTGTTGTGTCTTGCTTTTATTTGTGTTTTGCCCCACGAGGCTCATTATTTCGTAGTGTTTGTCCTTATTTAATAAATGTACAAACTCATCGGCTGCCTACAGTGTTTCGGACCGCACCATAACATCCAGAGTCTCCGGCCGAGATTGCCATGGGTCCAGCTCCCCCCACTGAGGTCATAGCAGGTACTCCGTCCCAGCCTGGGACCTCAGTGGGTGCAACTTCGGCCCTGTCTGGGTCTCCGTGGGTGCTGTGTCCCAGTCAGGGACTGTCGTAGGTGCTGCGTCCCAGCCTGAAGCCAACTTGGGTGCTACGCTCCAGAGGGGGCCCACTATGTGTGCTATGCCCCAGCCCAGGGGCCACTGAGGGTGCAGCCTTGGTCCAGTCCGAGCCCACCGAGGGTGCAGCCTTGGCCCAGTCCAAGTCCACCGAGGGTGCAACTCCGCTCGTGCCCGGAGCCACCGAGGATGCAGCGCCGCTCTTGCCCGGAGCTACCGAGGGTACAGTTCTGCTCCTGCCTGGAGCTACCGAGGGTGCAGCTCCACTCCAGCCCAGAGCCACCAAGGCTGCAGCTCCACTCCAGCCCAGATCCACCATGAGTGCAGCTCCACTCCAGCCCGAAGCCACCACGGTTGCTGTTTCTCTCCAGTCCAGAGCCACTGTGGGTGCAGCTTTGCTCCAGCCTGGAGCCACCACAGATGCAGCTTCGCGCCAGCCCAGAGCAGTCGTGGTTTCACCTCCTGTGCCCGATGTCGCCCTGGCTCCTCCGACTCATCCATCCTGCTCACCTTTGACTCCTCCGGATGGGCAGCCACCCCCTGGACCACACTTACTGTTCAGGTGGCTTAAGAGCTTTGGTCAGCTGCCTGACGGACTGGGCCATTGGGTTAGGTGGCCTATGCTCTCCGGCAGGCCACCCGACTCGGACCACCGCGCTGTCCACAAGATCTGGGACTTTGGTCGCCCTCCTGAACGTTTTTCTAGCTCTTTGGTCTGTGGGCGGGGTTATCATTGACTTTGACTGGTGTGCGTCATGAGCGAGGTCTTGTTTCTTCCCTCCTAGCCTGTTCCCTCCACCACCCACCCTAGGTGGGTTATTACTGTGCTCCTGCCGGGAAGGGGTGGGGGCTTTTTGATGTTACCCTGGGGTGTCTGGGTTCCACCCCTTGAGAGGGGGGCTCTGTCACAAGCTGAGCTCTAGATGTTCTGCCACAACTTGTTGTTATACTGCTTTCTATTTTTCTGTTTATGTTTCAGTTTGTATCGGCCATGTTTCATTTCATTTGTAATAATTATCTAGTATGTAATTGATTTTGTTTATCCTTTTACTGTGATGTCTTTTTTGAGGTTGACAGCTGTCAGGCAGCGCTTCCGGTTTGGCTCTCTGTGTGGGCGGTGCCCTGTCAGCTGTCAAGCTCTGTCGCTCATCTCTCATCTCTGCCAGATGATTCCTCACAGCCTGTGCATGGAGCCTTTTTCCCTGCCCTGAAGGGCAAATATGACAGAAACAAAAGTCTCTGGTCTGATGAGACAAAGATTGAACTCTTTGGTATGAATGCCAGGCGTCATGTTTGGAGGAAACCAGGCACCGCTCATAACCACACCAATGGTGGTGGCAGCATCATGCTGTGGGGATGTTTTTCAGTGGCAAGAACTGGGACACAGGATAGAGGGAAAGATGAATGCAGCAATGTACAGAGACATCCTGGATGAAAACCTGCTCCAGAGCGCTGTTGACCTCAGACTGGGGTGACGGTTCATCTTTCACCAGGAATGGCTTCAGGACAACTCTGTGAAAGTCCTTGAGTGGCCCACCCAGAGCCCAGACTTGAATCAAATAGAACATCTCTGGAGAGATCTGAAAATGGCTGGGCACCAACGCTTCCCATCCAACCTGATGGCGCTTGAGAGGTGCTGCAAAGAGGAATGTGCGAAACTGCCCAAAGACAGATGTTCCAAGCTTTTGGCATCATATTCAAAAAGAGCTTGAGGCTATAATTGCTGCCAAAGGTGCATCAAAAACGTATTGCGCAAAGGCTGTGAATACATATGTACATGTGATTTCTTAGTTTTTTCTTTTTAATAAATTTGCAAACATTTCAGAAAAAGTTTTTCATGTTGTCATGATGGGGTATTGTGTGTAGAATTTTGTGGAAAAAATTAATTTAATCCCTTTTGGAATAAGGCTGTAACATAACAAAATGTTGAAAAAGTGATGCGCTGTGAATACTTTCCGGATGCACTCTAAGCGACACTTTATTATTGCTCCTGTTACCAATGGGTTAAAACCATGATAAATGCCTCCACTGCTTACATACCTCTTCTGATTTTTTCTGCATTTAAAATACTTTAATAAGTTCATGTTTCTCACGGACAGTGACACTGGTGAGACACTCTGCCTGCCGACTGAAGCGGTCACGCAGGCGGGGTGCTTCTGAACTCCTCGTGGATGACAGTCACGCGCGTTGTGCACGATTGCGGACCATCATTCCTTCATATTTTTTTCTTAAATTTATATTTCTTCATAGAGTGGGATCATAATTTCAAGTGTGGCAGGTCACCACCCGGAAATGTTACCAGAGGAAATCCTGGCAATTAAACAGAGTGCATTGGTCCACAGCAAAGGCATTTCTGGGATTCAATCCTGTGGAATAGGGATTTATTGTAAAGTGCGGTGTGATGACACCGCCTTCTGGTTGTGTCATCACACCGCCCAATAAGTAGGGGCGTCCACCATTTAGGGCCTATCTTGCCCGGATGACCCCACACAGTGTGGCACCTGCTGTATTGCAACCTATTACGTATATAATAAAGTACTGTTCCAGTGCAACTTCTCATCAATCTCCTTTTGTGCCAGGTTTGTGGACATAACATTTGGTGACTGAGGATTAACTCATGGAGGTGTACTGAACACCACTACGGCCATTTCTGGAGTACCCAGGAGAACCAGCAATAATGTGGCCTCGTTGGCTGGCTGCATTCGAGACGTATATTGCAGCATTGGGACTGGGTAAACTCAACAGAGTAAGGAAACAAGCAGTTCTGGTTCGCAAACTCGTCGTAGAAGGTTCTTTGCTGAACACACACGTAGCACAAAGCTGTGGGTTGAGATGCTAATGGCGCCAAAAGGCACAAAGCTAGCTAGCTCGGGGAGCTAGCATCCCAGCTAGTAGCAATGGAGAAATTAGCCACGGAGCTAAATGGGCACCAAACACTGAAGACAGACGCTACAAGCTACATGGCGAGCACAGAGAGTGAGCACAGCGCAGAGGGAGAATACAGCATAGAGAGTGACTGCAGCACTGTGGATGAGCATGGTGTGAAGAGTGAAGATGGCACGGAGGAAGAGCAGCAAGGATTTGCAGACGAAAACAGCACTACAGGATGGGTGCGAAGCCACCACGGAAGCTAAACACTAGTGCACTGAAAGGCCAAAAGAAGCAGGAAGAACTTCGACAGGCAATGGATGAAAACTTGAAAGACTGGGACAGCAACAACTCAGAGAATGACATAGAAGAGAAATGGGCAACACTGAAGGATACGATGTATCAGACTGCGAGTGATGTATTAGGCTACCCTGAGAGGAAACATCAAGATTGGTTTGATGAGCATGATGAACACCTGAAGAAACTACTAGAAGCGAGGAATACAGCTAGGCAGGAAAACCTACAGTGTAACACAAGGTTGAAGAAGAAGAAATACTCAAAGGCTCAGAGTGAGCTACAGAAGTACACCAGAGAGATGAAGTCCAACTGGTTGGATGAAAAAGTGGAGAAACTTCAAACCGGAGCAGATTGGAAGGACATGAAAACATTCTTCACAGGTTTGAGAGAAATCTATGGCCCTTAACCAAGAGGGTTGATCCAACTAAAGGCTATGGATGGTGAAACGGTTTTGCAGGAGAAAGACAAGATCCTGGACAGATTTGCAGACCACTTTGACCAACTTCTAAACAACCCTGGAGACCTCACTGAAGAGGCTAAAGAAGCTCTAGTGCAGCGACCAGCTGTATCAAGTCTGGATGAACCACCAAATTTTGATGAACTAATGGCAGCTATCAGGACAACACAGGATGGTAAAGCTCCAGGAAGGGATGGAATTCCAGCAGAAGTGTGGAAATTTGGTGGTGTTCAGCTGACCAACTGCCTGCACAAGCTCATCCAAGAGATATGGGATGCCCAGAAAGTACCTCAAGACTGGAAGGATGCAAGTATTGTGCCTTTGTTCAAGAAAGGTGACGGGAAAGATTGTGGAAATTACCGAGGTATATCACTGCTAGCCACTGTTGGTAAGATTCTCTCACGTGTACTACTTAAATGACTCAGTGAACACATCTTGCAGAATGTACTACCGGAAACCTAGTGCGGCTTTAGAAGTGGAAGAAGCACAATGGACATGATTTTTCTGCTTGAAACAGGTTCGTATCGAACAGAACATGTCACTTTATGTAGTCTTCATAGACTTCAGTAAAGCCTTCGATACTGTTTCGCGACAAGGACTTTGGCAGGTACTCAAGAAATATGGTTGTACAAAGAAGTTTGTCAGCCTGATCAGGGCACTCCATACAGGTATGCAAGCAAACATGGCAATGAGTGGTTCAGTATCTAAAGACTTTTCAGTAAGCAACGGGGTGAAACAAGGGTGTGTGCTGGCACCTACACTCTTCTCGCTATATCTGGCAGCCATGCTTGAGGTGGCCTTCAAAGACACTTCAGAAGGGGTATACATTCAAACAAGGAAAGAAGCAGACTTATTCAATGTGGACAATTTAAAGCTAAGAGTAAGACATCGATAAAGGTAGTAAGAGAAATGCTCTTTGCCGACGACAGTGCTCTAGCTGCACACAGCGTGGAAGATATGCAATCTTTAGTGGAGAAATTTGCAAGAGTAGCTAGCCAATTCAGTCTCCAAATCAACATCAAGAAGACAGAGTGTCTTTATCAACCACCAAAGTTCCAGTTATCAACATCCCTACCAGAAGAGATTGTCACCATGGGTTGAGATGCCGTCTCGGCACTCAGCCCATGTTTTCCCTCATCCCTGCTTCCCATTGAGCAGCGTCTCAGCTGGCCCCCAGCTGGCAGCATTATGGACGGCTGGGGCCAATTAGTCTTCATCAGCTGGGGCGCTGCCAATGAGGATAAATAGGAGCAGCCTCGATGACTCGGGGCTGCGACATAAACACATTGCTAAGCTGAAGCCCCTTCGTCTGGTGTCAGCTTATACTCCTCTTGCAGCATTCCTGTGTTTGTATCCCGCTGTGAGTATGTACGTCTTGTTACCCCCACGTCCGGTACGAGCTGCTTACCTCTGCGCTGTGCAACCTGTGAGTGTACGTCTGCATGAGTATCTGTGCTCTCCTCATCCCTTCCCCTTTACCCTGAATAAAATATCACGACTCACTGGCTTGTCCCTGGCTCTGATTGCCCGGCTCCCTAGAGCCGGATATGACAGTATGTCGCAGCCAGAAGAGTTGCCGGCGGCCGTGAGTCGCTGTGGAAATGTACCTTTCTGTCCGGGTGTCAGCGCTGCTAGCATGCCGTTTCCCAGGAGTCACTTCCGGCGCCAGGGCGACGAGCTGAGGTCCATCTCGGAGGCTGTCGACGGGACGTTCTTCACCCTGCACGACGCCTCCAACGCGAGACGCTGGCATCCGGGCCGTGCTGAGGAACTCCTGGACTGTCACCCTCACTCTCTGTACCATCTGGAGGACAGTGCCAGGATAGAAGCTGCAGGTACACAGCGAGAGAAGCTCCACGGGGTGGATGGAAATCCCGGCAGGGAGTCGAAGGGGGCGACGTCTTTCCCCGCTTCAGAGTCCCGTTCCTGCCGCTATTCCAGTCCGGGAGTTCGCGCCAACCAGAGGACTTCCCCCGACCTGCGCCACGTCACTCGGGATTCCCTTCAAGGAGCCGCAGCTTACAGCAGTTATGTCCGGGGTCGAGTGGCTGTCGCGAGCTCTACTGTGTTTCCTGTCACCACCTTCAGGCATGTGGCGGCGGCAGTGAGATTGATGGTGAGGACTTCAGGGCTACGAAGCTTTCCCGTGCTCGACGCCTTCCTCGTCTCGATCTCCGATCTGGAGCGGCGAATCCTGGGTTTCCCCCTCGCTTCGTCCCCTGGGAGTAGTCGTCATCACATCGCCGAGTCACCTCTGCACGAACCTCGTCCGGATCCAGTTCTGGGTCATCGTCAGGACCGTTCCTCCCACGCAGCTGTCATCCCTTCGCCTCGTCAGTGTGGAGATTCTACAGCCCCGTTCCCTGAGCCTCTTTCCCCCGCTGTCATTCCTGGACATTCGGGCTGGCTCACCCCGGCTGTTTCCCCCTCCTCCTCGACGCGCTTCCTGACCGCTGTGTGTGCCTGGAATCCCGGCCTGGTGAGCTCTCTGCTGGAGACAACGCGAGCGACCCTCAGACGAATTCCCGGGGGGTCCTCCGTTATCGCCGGGCGGGGAGAGGAAGAAGCAGAATCCACTACAGCAGGCGATACTCAACCTCCAGGGGGCAGGCAAGTCATTGTTTTTTCACACCTGCTTAATGATTTGCTCTGTCACATCCCTGGAGGAGAAGTTCAGGGTTCGCAGCTCCCTGAACTCTCCCCA
Organism: Pholidichthys leucotaenia; assembly: GCA_020510985.1. Lineage (NCBI taxonomy): Eukaryota > Metazoa > Chordata > Actinopteri > Cichliformes > Pholidichthyidae > Pholidichthys > Pholidichthys leucotaenia. The sequence goes on along the minus strand of CM035842.1, from coordinate 369,143,992 downwards.
CCTGCTGTAACCTGTATGCCTAATCCCGCATCCTCTGTGTCTCTCTCCGCCGAGCGGTCCCCGGCTCCGGGTCAACGTGGTGGGATATTTAGAGGGCCTGTGGTTCCGCAGCTACATTGCGGACGGAGGAGGGGGACTGACTGCTGCGTGGAGTCTACGCCGACGACTGAGCGTCCCCGGGTCTCCACGGAGGAGCGGTTCGGTCCGGCGGGACGAGATTCTTCTGGCTTCACGCCGAGTGGATCGTCGGCGGGGTTACCTGAGCTGGAGGGATCTCAAGCTGCGCTGACCATCGTGCTGGCTGCGGGGCCCGACGCGGCTAGATGGGAGCCTGACAACGACCTCCTGACGACGGATCCTGGATCTTCGCAGTCCTGGACGGCGTCAGAACCCGAGATCAGGCGAGTGCTCTCCTTTCTTTTCTGTCTTTTTATCCCCGAGCACTTCAGCCTATCTCCAGGGGAGACAAGCCGGGTGCAGCCGTCCGCTGCGTCTGAACTCGTCTCGCCGGGTTCTGGCGCTGCCGGTGATCCTGATCCCGGTTCTGTTTTCTCTTCTGAGCCTTCTTCCAGGGTCACCGGCAAGGAGTTGCTGTTCCTCGTGGTGCTGGAGGGTCCGGGTTCAACGTTGGAGGTCGGTTCTGGTGCAGTATTCAACGTGGGTTCGCCCGAGACCCAGTCGGGGTCCAACGTGGGTTCGCCTGAGGCCCGATCGGGGTCCGACGTGGGTGCTGCCCCAGTATTGTCCAGGTCCGGTGAGGAGGTGGCCGTTTTCCTGCGGCCTGACGCCCGCCGCCCTCGTCATCGGCTCTCCCCAGAGCCTCTTCCACCGGGATTCGCTCTGATCCTTCGCCCGTCTCAACGGTCCTGGTGGTTGAGTGATGCGGGTCGACGACCCGACCCACAGAACTTTCGGTTCGGTGATCTGGTTCCCCCACTGGTCTGTTTCCCTCTGGGCAGCCTGGTTCGGCTGCCGGTGGACTGGATTCCTGGGATCTGGGTCCAGAGTTCGCCGTCCGAACACTTCTCTTTCCCTGATTCGCCAGCTGGACAATGGGCGGGGAGATCTCCGGAGCCATCTCGGCCATTTTTGGACTCTGCCTGCCATTCACCTCGGGTGTCACTTTTTCTTTTGTTATTAAGGTCACTCGGGTGTAATGTTTTGTCCTGTTGGTGGATTCGTTTTTATAGTGCTGTGTTTTCCATCGCTCATGCTCAGCATTTTACTTTTTGTGCCATGTTTTTAGCCTCGTTTTTTGTATTGTAGAGTTATGTTTTGTTTTCCGTAACACCATGCTCTGCAGTTATCCATTTATTCCAGTCACTTTCATTTCTTTAGGTGACTGGGTATTTATATATTCGTGTGTGTGGGTTTTTCTTTACCTGCACTCAGTATTTCTTTTTTGTCCTGTTGGTTCATTATAGAGTCATGTGCCTTGTTTTCCGTAACACCATGCTCTATAATTGTCATTTGTTCCAGTCACCCTCACTTTTCTTGGTGACTGTGTGTATGTACTTAAATTAGCGCTGTGTATAGGTTCCCCTTTATTTAACCGTACTCAGCATTTTTTGCCCTGTACCTTTTTGGTGGTTCTTTTTTCCTTGCTCTGGGTCACGCATGGTTGGTACTCTCTGGGTAGTATGTAACCGGCGTGCTGACCCAGTTCTTCTCCCCATCTGTACCTGGGTTAATTATTCTGTTTTGTCAGTATTGTATTTGGGTTTTTCTTTCCCGCTACCCTACATTGCCCCATTGGTGTTGTCCTTCCCTTGGCTTCTTCCCCTCCGGTCCGCCTCCCTTCCTCCCACCCTAGGTGGGGGGGGGGGGGCTGGGATGTTCCTGGTCGTTCAGGAGCCCGACCTTGAGGGAGGGGCTCTGTCACCATGGGTTGAGATGCCGTCTCGGCACTCAGCCCATGTTTTCCCTCATCCCTGCTTCCCATTGAGCAGCGTCTCAGCTGGCCCCCAGCTGGCAGCATTATGGACGGCTGGGGCCAATTAGTCTTCATCAGCTGGGGCGCTGCCAATGAGGATAAATAGGAGCAGCCTCGATGACTCGGGGCTGCGACATAAACACATTGCTAAGCTGAAGCCCCTTTGTCTGGTGTCAGCTTATACTCCTCTTGCAGCATTCCTGTGTTTGTATCCCGCTGTGAGTATGTACGTCTTGTTACCCCCACGTCCGGTACGAGCTGCTTACCTCTGCGCTGTGCAACCTGTGAGTGTACGTCTGCATGAGTATCTGTGCTCTCCTCATCCCTTCCCCTTTACCCTGAATAAAATATCACGACTCACTGGCTTGTCCCTGGCTCTGATTGCCCGGCTCCCTAGAGCCGGATATGACAGAGATCAGCACTGGTACAGAGCCACTAGTCAAGTGCAAGACTTTAAAGTACCTAGGGAGTACTGTTTCAGAGAATGCTAGGCTGGAGGATGAACTGTCTCTCAGAATGGGAAGAGCGAGCACTGTGTTTGGAAACTTGAGGGAGAGACTGTGGAACAATTGACATGTGTCTATCTGTGTGAAATGCAAAGTATAGAGAGTGACAGTACTGGCTACTCTATTGTACAGTGCTGAAACTTGGACTGTCTACAGAGTGCAGGTGAAGAAGCTCCACGCATACATGATGAGACACCTTCGAGCCATAATGAACATCTCATGGAAAGACAAGATAACCAACACAGAAGTGTTGAAACGAGCTGGTCTACCATCAATGGAGGACATGCTAATACAGATGAACCTGAGATGGCTCGGACATGTTGAGAGGATGGACCACCAGCGTCTCCCTAGGCAGTTACTCTACTCACAGTTATGCGAGGGCAAACGCAATCACGGTAGACCAAGGCTCAGATTTAAAGACCCTGTAAAAGAAATTTGAAGAAGTTGGACATCGACAGGAGTTCCTGGCAGCAGAAGGCTAAGGACAGAGCTGTGTGGAGGAATCTGATCAGACCTAAATGAAACAGTCATTGTCACCCACGACAGACTGCTATGATGAATAAACACCTTCATTTAAAAATTGCATTTTGTATTTACTTGTGTTATCTTTGTCTAATATTTAAATTTGTTTGGTGATCTAAAACATTTAAGTGTGACAAACATCCAAAAAAAAAAAAAGAGAAATCGGGAAGGGGGCAAACATTTTTTCACACCACTGTATTAGCCCCTGAGGTAACAGGGATACTAGGAAGTTTGCGCCAAGATTATATTGTTATTTTCTTCAGATTTCAGTCACCTTAGACATCCCTTTTTCCACCTGGTTCACTTATCCACATTCAATAATATAGCTTTCATCATTCTGGCTTATTTTGTTATTTTTATCATAATTCCTCCATGATCTGTTAACACTAGTGTGCTAGGCTGACGAAAGCAATCATTGTAACCTGATACCACTTGTTTCAGTAAGGAGCAGATGATGGATATGCTACCTGGTGTTAGCTTAACTGTCGATCCTGCTTGTTGATTGCTATTGTGTATAAATTCTATTCACACCCACTGGAATCCTTGCTCATCTAACAACGCTTGACCATATTTATTTATTTATTTATTTGACCATTCTTAGATGTTATTTTAGCTTAGTTAAAGTTTTATTTTGTCAAACCGGGATCTGAGGGATACCCTTAGGCAGTTTAGCCATTCATTCACATAGTATGTTTCTGTGCTTTTGTACAACAGGAGCTGGTTGTATCCTATCAACCACTAAAACGGCACACCCTTGTCAACCAGTGATGCATTATTTCATTCCTTAAGACAAACGTTCCCAGCTCGGGCTCAGAAGTAATTCTCCACATGTGCCATTATCCCTGTATCACATGGAGCAACGGGGAGTGGCGATTGCTGGTGAGTGTTGCAATTTGCTAGGTTCCATCACAGTCCGTGGGGGGTTGTGTGGCAGTCATGGCAGTTTTTGTTGTCACCAGCATTTACCGGAGTGGTGGCTCAGTTGGTAGAGCATCCGCCCCACACCCGGGAAGCAGGGGTTCAAATCCCGGCCGGGTCATGCCGAAGACCATATAAAAAAGCGGAACTTCCTGCTGTCCACCTTGGTGCTCAGCAATAATGGAATGGAGGAGGGAAATCTGTGTCGGCACCTTGCATGGTAGCGGCCCTCTGATTCTACATATGGGGTGTGTGTGATTAACACTGTAGATAGGAAAAACACAACTTTGTTCTTCTGTACATGATTGGTTGTATGGTTGAATGGCAATAAAGGGTGATTTAATTCAATTAATTAATTTGCCTCTCCTCACCACGTCGTGAGATACTACCCTTAAAGATCCCAGGGCTGACTTTGGGGGCCGACTTGTATTCAACTGAAAAGATTCATCTGAGCCTGATTCTACCTAAAGGCTAGAAGTTAGCCTTCTAATTGCTAAGTGACGTGAGAGTGAGGGCAGAGCTGAATGTAGTCTTGCATTTTCTTAAAATGACAGGCTTGAAGCATTTTGAGATGCTTCGGACTAAAAAACAAATTTGTTGCAATAATTAAATAATTAAAGAAAATTTGAATGAAATATGTCACAAACATTTCATTAAGACGTGTGAGCTGTAAAAATGTGGAAGAAAGTGCAATCAGTGACTCCTTTAAAGCTTCATTTTTCTTTTGTAAACATAGAGCTGATGTGACTGGCCAAAAAGCTAAATATTCTTCTTCTTCTTTTAGATTTGATTGGCGGTTGGCAACCAGCTTACAGGTGAATTACCACCACTGACTTGATTATCGTCACTCTATATGTTTGTATAAGGAGTTCTTATAAGGAGTTCTGAACAACTCCCCATGTGCGAAAAAATTATCCGTCCTTGGACGGCGTCCTCCTGGCGACGTCATAGCCTTCAGACATCTTTAAGTTAATCACTCTATATATCTGCAGCTGGAGCTGTCTAAAGGAGATTCTCCCAGAAACTTTGGGGTTTGTCAGGATGCATTTTGGCTGGCTTCTTTTATGTTTTTTTTCTGTCAAAAGTGGAGCCCTCCTGGGCTTCTTTCATGGAGTCCATTACTCTTGAATATATGAGAGATGGTGTGATCAGATGTTGACATACCTTGAGCTTGAATGATTTGGGATAGTCTCCTAGACTCTTTTTCTACAGTATGCATTATCCTTCTGATTAACCTAGGTTTGCATTTCCTCTTACATTCACATTCTGGAAGGTTGGCTACAGTCCATGAACCTTATACTTTTTAATAATATTGGTGGTCACATAAACATTAAGCTGTTTGGAGATTGTCTTAGAGCCTTTACCTTTAACATGGTGTCTTCTTTCTGAGCTCCTCAGACAGATCTGTCCTTTCTCTGGACAGATCTTTCTCTGGACCATGTTCAGTCTGGTGCAAACAATGATACCAAACTACATGCAAAAGCTTGAAGGCATCTGTGATACGAATTAAGATCAGTTGTTGGCAGGGATTGCTGGAAAAGGCGGTGCCACAAAATATTAAAGAAAGGGTACCATCTTTTTTGTTCATGCCATTTTACTTTGTTTAATTGTATAAAATATTCAACTGAATCAATAATCAGAACCAAAGTCTGTTTGTGTTAAATATGACATAAACAATGAGTGCCATTAAACTTTAATCAGTTTCAAATCATTTCAGAAATAGATTTGTTTTTTTTTGTTTTGTTTTTGTTTTTTTTTGGGGGGGGGGGGGTTGTGGAAGGATACGAACAAATTAGCCACATCTGAATGGGGCCATAATTTTTTATAGTGATTAAACAAGATTTGACAAAAAAAGCATGATTCTGAAAAACATTTTTTTTTTATTCCTATAAATGTAATCTTTAAATTTCTATAAATTTCATCCCATGCTGTGCTATGGCAAATTATTTTTTCTTCTTCTTTGTGTTCAGAGTTTAGAATACTTTATTCCATTTTCTAAATCTAAAAAACAACATATTCATCCTGCTTTGATTCCTATCCATCTTTCAGTTGTGCTTTGTGGCTGCCCCAATGGCATCTATGATGTCACACACCGGACTATTCTCTGCTATCACTGTGACACCTGAGCATGTCTGGCATAGCCTTTGGGCTGTTCATGGATGTTGGTACAAGTGTAATGTGACAGCTCGTTCCTTTCACATGGCATGCATCTAATGTCGTCTCTGCACACACCGATAGGCTTATGCTACTCAGTTACAGCACTCTTCACCTGACAGGGACACAGAGAATTCAGATCCTTACGGACTGCTTCAGTTGCATCAGTTGTGCAAATTGAGGACATGACATACAGTATCTATTGCATATAAGGGATGATGTTAGTGATTTGTGGATATATAAGACTTTTACTTATACTACTACTGTACATTTCAAACTTTGATCAAATTAAAAATATATTGTATAGTACTGATATATATACTGTATATATATATATATATATATATATATATATATATATATATATATATATATATATATATATTACAAGTCAATGTGGATTCTTTGAGGTTATTAAAACAATGTAAAATTTAAACTTTTATATTTTTACTATACTGAGATTACTCTAGTGTGCCTGGTGGTCTTGCAGTTAAAGGAAGCATGCCATAAGAGCAACTCCCTGGTTCAAATCTCAGTCAGATCTGTACATGCTTCTCCCTCTGCTCTTAACCCCATTTCCTATCTCCTTTTAATGCTCCTATTAAAATAATTACAAATAGCTAAAAAAAAAATGAACATTACTTCATTTACTGAAGAATATCTATTGATATAATGGGCTTTGAGAAGACAGTGTAGTACTTTCAGTCCAATCTATTAAAGTAAATCCATGCTGTGTTTGGATTTTATCCAAATTACACCGGGGAAAATAAGTATTGAACATGTCAACATTTTTCTTATGAAACCATATTTCTGATGGAGCCACTGGCCTGAGATTTTCACCAGATACCAATAACAACCCAAGTAATCCATACATACAAAGAAATCAAGGCAACTATGGTAAATGGTATTCACTTATATAGCACTTTTTCTCATCTCTAGATGACCAAAGCAATTTACAGATCCTGCTATCCACCCATTCATACACTGATGGTGGCGGGGCTGCCATGCACAGGTGCTGGCCTGACCCACCAACATCAACTGGGGGTTCAGTGTCTTGCTCAAGGACACTTCGACATGCAGTCTGTAGACAGAGCGAGAATCAAATCCCTGACCCTCCGATCAGTAGTTGACCACACTACACCTGCGGCTGTGGTGCAGGTGTAGTGTGGTTCACAATTTTGTGAACTGTGTTCATAAAACAAGTTATATTTGATAAAGTGTATTGACACAGGAAATAAGAGATGTAGACAGATCATCCGTCGTGGCAACCCCTAAAGGGAGCAGCCGAAGGAAGAAGAAGACACAGGAAAAAAGTACTGGATACATGAAGAAAAAAAGAGGTGAGCATGGTGAGCCGTGCTCACCTCTTTTTCTTCATGAGACCACCCAATGGACTACGTTGTCTGTTTAAGTGGCTCAAAGACTCTGGAAGACCACCTGACAGACTATACCTTTTGCTTGGGTGGCTTAAGCACTCCAGAAGGCCATCCGACTCATTCCACCGCATGATCTGGCAGTTTTGGGACTCGAGTCGGCCACCTGAACTGCCTTAGGTTTCTGCTTGACGCCTGTTTTGCTCTGTTTGTGGGTCTTGAGCGAGTGTCTTGTTTTGTTCCCTCCTCGCCTGGTTCCCCCCGCCGCCCTGCTGGATTGGGTTATTTTTCTTTGCCGTTTTTTTTGTTGTTGTTGTTGTTGTTGTTGTTGGGGGGGGGGTTTCGTTTTTCCTTTTGATGTTACCTTGGGGTGTCTGGAATCCACCCCTTGAAGTGAGGGCTCTGTCATTATGCTGAGCATGGTGTTCTCACCGTGCTGATGCATTCTGTTCATTTCTGATCCTGTATCTCCTCATTTCTGGGTTATTATTGATTTCATGTTGGTTTTGGATGTATTATGTGATTTGAGTTTGTCAGCTGTTTCGGTTATGAAAGTTTTTGTTCTTAGCATTGCTATTTTGTCATTTATCTTATGCATCCATGATCATCTAGTTTTGTATTATTTATATTATCGACCTGTTTTGATATGAGCCACCCTCACCTTTCCTCTTGTCCTCTTTTTGTATCTTTGATACTTGTATTATTTGCATCTCTTGGTTTTTGTCTTTATCTTGTTCTCACCTTAGGTCTCTTTTTGCATCATCCAGTCTGTTTCTCATTTTATATCATTTCATATTCTTTGCTAGCTTCTTGTGTCATATTCCTCTGTGCTTTTGTTGTGACAGTGCCGTGTGTTACTTCCTTGTGTCAAACCCTTTTCGCGGACTGTCATACCTGTCATTGGTTGTCCTAATTATCCTCGCTCATGCACCCACACCTGTTGATGATTTGTGTTCATTTTCCCCGTGTCTATTTTGGACGACTGCCACATTTATTTGGGGCAGTGGTGTACTGATTCCTTGTGTGTGCAACACTGTGTTTAGACAGGTATCCCCTGTCATTTTCTGCTCTTCAATGGGTGAGCGTCATCCTCCTTTTTCTCTGTTTCCCAAGCATTTCTGTACGCCTCTGCCTGGGTCCAGCCAGGCAGTTCTCCTGTTTTTCTCGGATGTGAGCCCCATACCTCTAGTGTTTCCATATGCCATTCTTCCCGGTATCCAGACTTGTATCCTGTAAGTGTAGTATTTGGTCTTTTTGTGTTTTTTTCTGTAATAAATGTCAGCAACTCACAGCTCCACCATTTGGTGTCCTCAGTCCACCCTGCCAGGGCAATTTATGACACAAACAGGCATAGAAAGTCAAGAAACCAGCTGAAATCCATCAGAAGTTAAGAAGCCATCCAATCCCCCATCAGTGCAAATCAATTTCAGCTGGTTAAGTCCTGACTGATGGCCTTTTAAAAGGTCTGTGGATATCAGATTGTCACACCACCAAGAACTCATGATGGGTAGAAGCAATGAGCTCTCTCTAGAGCTTATTGTTGCAAAACATAATGATGGCATTGGTTACAGGTGCAGTTCTAAACTGCTGAATGTTCCAGTGAGCACTGTTGGGGCCATCATTTGGAAGTGGAAAGAACATCATTTTACCATAAACCGGCCATGACCAGGAGCTGCTCGCAAAATTTCTGACAGAGGCGTCAAAAGAATTATCAGAAGAGTTATTCAAGAGCCAAAGACCACTGGTGGAGAGCTCCAAAAAGACTTGGAGTTAGCAGGTACTGCTGTTTCAAAGAAAACAATAAGTAATGCATTCAACCAACATGGGCTCTATGCCCAATCACCTCGCAAGACGTCACTCCTGAAGAAAAAGCATGTTGAAGCTTGTTTAAAGTTTGCTGCACAACACTTGGGTACGCCAGTAAAAAGCCAGTGAAATACTAAATATTTATTTAAAAGTCTTTGTTGGTAACAACAGCTTCCAGATACATCCTATATGGAGAAACTAGGTGCAGGCATTGCTCAGGAGTGATTTCAGTCCATTTTTCCACACAAACTTCTTCATCTTCAAATCTTGAAGGTTCCGTGGGTGTCTTCTATGAACTCTGATCTTCAGTTCATTCCATAGATTTTAAATTGGATTCAGGTCAGGTTACTGACTAGGCCATTCTATCAGCTTTATTTTCCTTCTCTGGAGCCAGGTGAGAGTTTCCTTGGCTGTGTGTTTGGGATCACTGTCTTGCTGAAATGTCCACCCTTGTTTCATCTTCCACATCTTGGCAGATGGCAACAGGTTCTTATCAAGGATGTCTCAGTTGTCATGGACTGCGTTTGGACTTTTTGCAAGCCCAGCTTCATGGCGTTGTGGCTGCATTTTCTCCTGTGTTATTTTGGTGCCTGCGGTCTGCCAGTTTTATGTTTTGGTCTTTTATTTGTTGTCAGGCAGCTCTCAGGGAGCCTCCGGGGTTTGCCCTGTTTCCTGTCAGCTGACAGCCACACCTCCCTCTCCTGCCAGTGCCTGCCAGCTGTATGCTATAATCATTTGTGTCTGCCACTCTACTCTCACACACAGCACGGACTGCTCTGTCAAGTTTTCCTGTAAGTACTGTTTGCCAACCATTCTGCAGTTCTGTCTGGGAACGCAGACAGAACGTGTCTGCCACTCTACTCACACACACACACATACACACACATGCATTCACCCACACCTGCACTCACTCAGTCCTACCCACACTCACACACACACACACACACACCCGCATCCTCCCATACCTGTGCTCACTTGACTTATGTTATCAGCATTTAAATCCTGTCTGTTCATCTGTATCTCATCAGTTCATTGACTTGTCTTCCCTTCTCCGGAGCATGGACTAGTCTGTTTTCCTGCAAGTACTGTTTGCCCACCGGTCTGCAGTTCTGTCTGGGAACGCCGTGGGTTCCTCTCTCTTCACTCCCCCCTGCTCCTCAGTCCTGTCTGAGAACACGTGGGGCCCTTCCTCTTACACTTCAATGAACTGTAGAGTACAGATGTTCGTTTTCCTGTGAACCTGCTCTGTTCACTCGTTGGAGTTTTTGTCTTCACTTTGTGCTCAATAAATTCATACAACACTCTCCTGCATTTGAGTTTTCATCTCTATTCCCGTGCGCTGTGTAAAGCGCATGGATATGACAGAATGAACCGACCACATTAGAAAACCCAGTGGAGATGTTGTGTGCATTGCTTTTTTAATCTTTTTGTGTGCATCTCTTACCTGGTTGGAGTTCATCATCTCTCCGGCTCGCCATCCCCGCCGAAGCAGAGGAGGGACTGCAGTGGGGACTCCCAGCCTGGAGGAAGAGTTGGTAGCAATGTTTGTTTGGGATTTCATGGATGACGCACACAAAGCCTACGGAACCAGTGAGAGATGGAATTACCTGAATGGGGCTTTGGCAATTCTAGAGGGGCACCCCAGACTCTAAAATTACTTACAGTACGCAGAGCTGATATCTTTGATCTACGCGCTCCAGCAGGCATTTCCTGATCTTAGGAGGGGGGGGGGGCATTTCTCGTGGAGCCGAGGCAGAGACGCTCTTCTCAGCCTGCGGTTAAATCTCCTCCCGCCTCGACTCCAGCCTCCAAGAGACACCGCCGTCCAATCCCGGATTTCCGGATGAGTCATCCAGCCTCCGTGGCAGCCACTTCCCTGGCACCAACCCCGGCCATTCCCACAGCAGAGCCTCTCTCTTCCATTTCCTCGTCAGCAGTTCTGCCTGCCAAACCTCCATCCGCTTACACTGCAAGGTCTCTTCCCTCAGTGCTTCCTTCCACTGTCAAGAGGCATTTGATTCCCTCACCGGCAACTCCTGTTCCCATGGCCACAGGGGCGGCTCTCCTACAGTCCTCAGGGGGGCCCATACCCAACTTTGACATGGAAGGAGACGACGCAATGACTTCTGCAGCAGGCACCATCATCTACCAGGAGAACAGGCAAGTGCAATTAGTTTCTACTTTAACTCATGATACTGTGCCTTGCTTGATCCCTGGTAGAGAGACTCAGGGAGTGCAGTCTCCTGAATTCTCTCCACCTGCTTCAGTTCCAAAATCTTCACCTGCCCTTTCCTTGTCTCCTGCCGTCTTTGGGAGTCTGTTGGTCACAGAGCAGACATCAGTAAGCTGGGAGAAACACAGACTGGCGTTGCTGGTGGAAATAGACCGCCACTTGGAGGAGGAGAATTCTGCAGCCACCTCCTCCTCTGAAGTTTTTACGTGAGCCAAAGTGGGGAGGGCAGTTTTCTCCCCAGCTTCATCTGCCTCCGTGCCTGGTTGGAAGCCTTCCCCACTGCATATGGAGAAGCCCAGGGCCACCATGGACATGGACAGGGATGCCAACTCTACCGCTGCAGCAGATAACATTAGAGACTGGGAGATCAGGCAAGTGTCATTTTATTTCCCTTCCTTTGTTGATAATATGCCTTGTCTGACTCCCGACAGGAAATGCAGTCCTCTGAGCTTTCCCCGCCTGCTACAGCAATTAACTGCTCACCACCTCTCTCCGTGTCTCCACCACCTCTCCCTGAGTGTCCACTGGTCCCTGGCCAGAGCCACTGGATGAAAGAGGAGCCTGAGCTCCTGGAGGATCCTCCTCCAGTGCCAACGGTGAGCCAGAACCCAGCCGTCATGCCAGAAGAGCCTCCTGCATGGGTCACTCTGACTGGGACCGAATGGACTGCACTGACCATCACGCCTGCTGCGAAGGCTGCCATAGCAGAGTCAACGCCTGAGCGGAACCTCCAGGAGGCTGAGCCCGAGACTACATCACCCGGATCATCGGAGTCCTGGATGGCAGTGGAGCTCGAGCTCAGGCAAGTGCTCTCTTTTGTCTTCCTCTTTTCTGTATTAGAGCATTCTTGCCTGGCTCTTGGTGAGGAGAGCCAGGTGCAGCTACCCCCTGCACCTGAGCTCACCTGGCCGGGCTCCGCCGCTGCCAGCATCCCTGACCTCTCCTCTCTTTGTCCTTTGTCTGAGTCCTCTCCCAGAGTTGCCGGAGAGAACCTAACATCGCCGGACATGTCCGAGGATCCAGGCTCGCCGCTGGAGGTTACCTTGGGTCCTGCTTCCCCCGCTGTGGAGGCCACCATGGGTGCCATTCATCGTCTGCCTGAGGCTGTAGTCTGAGTTCCTTCTCAGCCCGAGGCTCCATGGGAGCTGCGTCCTGGCCGGGGACCATCATGGGTGCCACGCTCCAGCATCAGTCCCACATGGGTGCTGCGCTCCAGTTTTGGTCCGCCATGGGCACCATGTCTCAGCCCGGGGCCAAGCGAGGGTGCAGCGTTGGCCCAGCCCAGGTCCACCGTGGGTGCAGCGTTGGCCCAGTCCGGGTCCACCGAGGGTGCAGCGTTGGCCCAGCCCGGGTCCACCGAGGGTGTAGCTGAGCTCCAGCCCAGAGCCACCGTGGGTGCAGCCGAGTCCCAAGCCAGGACCACTGAGTGTGCAGCCTTGTCCCAAGCCAGGACCCCCACGGGTGCAATGACATTTCTGCCCGAGACCACCAAAGGCAATGTTCCTCCTCCTTCACTGCCTGACGTCTCCGAGGGTCCAGGGTTACTACCTAAGGGCAATCTGCATCCAGCCTCTCCCAAAAAGGCTGCCGTGGGTGCAGCTGCCTCCCAGTTTCAGACCACTGAGGGCATAGTGATCCCCCCTTTGTCACTGCCCAACGCTGGGGTTCCCTCTTCTCAGCTCTCCCTTCTTGGGATGGACCTCCATCTGGGGAGGCTGTCACCCGGGCCTCCTCTCCCGAACTGGTGGCTGATGGACCCAGGCCAGCCGCCCGATGAACTGCGCTGTTGGGTTGGGTGGCCAAATTTCCCTGGCAGGCCACCCGACTCATTCCCCCTGACCGTCCGGCTGGCCTGGGATGCAGGCAAGCCACCAGACTGGTCTCACCTTGTGGACTGTGGGGTCTGGGACTTTGGGCTGCCTCCCGAGACTCTTGCTTCAGAACGTGGGAGCGGGGGGGACTTTGTGTTCTTTTGTGGTATTCTGGAAGCTGTATTGTTTTTTGTTCCCTCCTGGCCTGTTTCCCCTACCACCCGCCCTGGGTAGTTGTGGTATTTCTCCTGGGGGGGCGGGGGGACAGATTTCTCCTCCTTGTTGTCCTTTTGATGTCACGGTGGGTGTGTAGTATCCACCCATTGGGGGGGGGGGGCTCTGTCATGGACTGGGTTTGGACTTTTTCCAAGCCCAGCTTCATGACGTTGTGGCTGCATTTTCTCCTGTGTTATTTTGGTGCCTGCGGTCTGCCAGTTTTATGTTTTGGTCTTTTATTTGTTGTCAGGCAGCTCTCAGGGAGCCTCCGGGGTTTGCCCTGCTCCCTGTAAGCTGACAGCCACACCTCCTTCTCCTGCCAGTGCCTGCCAGCTGTATGCTATAATCATTTGTGTCTGCCACTCTACTCTCACACACAGCATGGACTGCTCTGTCAAGTTTTCCTGTAAGTACTGTTTGCCAACCATTCTGCAGTTCTGTCTGGGAACGCCGTGGGTTCCTCTCTCTTCACTCTCTTCCCCTGCTCCACAGTCCCGTCTGAGAGCACGTGGGGCCCTTCCTCTTACACTCCACTGAACCTTACAGATGTTCGTTTTCCTGTGAACCTGCTCTGTTCGCTTGTTGGAGTTTTTGTCTTCACTTTGTGCTCAATAAATTCACAAAACACTCTCCTGCATTTGGGTTTTCATCTCTATTTATATGACATCTGTACATTTGTCCATTCATCTTTCCTTCAATCAATGAAGCCTGCCTTCACCGTGTGCTGAAAAACACCCCCACACCATGATGGGATGTGCAGTACCATTTCTCCCCCAAACACACTGTGGGTTGTGGCATCCAAAAAGTTCAATTTTGGTCTCATCTGACCAGACAGTATTCTCCCAGTATTTTACTGGCTTGCCCAAATGTTGCGCAGCAAACTTTAAATGAGCTTCAACATGCTTTTTCTTCAGCAATGGAGTATTGTGAGGTGAACAGGCATTTCTTTGAAACAGCAGTACCTTCTAACTCCAGGTGTTTCTGGAGCTCTCCTCGAGTGGTCTTTGGCTCTTGGATAACTCTCCTGATAATTCTTTTGACTCCTCTGTCAGAAATCTTGTGAGGAGCTCCTGGTTGTGGCTGGTTTATGGTCAAATGACGTTCTTTCCACTTCTGAATCATGGCTCAAACAGTGCCCACTGGAACATTCAGCAGTTTAGAAATGTGCCTGTAACCCATGCCATCATTACGTTTTGCAACAATAAGGTTGCCAAAGATTAGAGAGCGGTCTTTGCTTCTACCCATTATGAGTTGTGGTGTGACAATTTGATATTCACAGACCTTTTTAAAGGCTACCGGTCAGGACCAGTCAGCTGAAATTAATTTGAACTGATGGGGGATGGGATGGCTTCTTAAATTCTGATGGATTTCATTTGTTTTCTTAGCTTTCTATGCCTTTTTGCACCTCTTTTTCTTCATGAGTTTAATACTTATTCCCTGTGTCATTCCACTTTATTAAATATAACTTGTTTTGTGAACACAGTTGCCTTGATTTCTTTGTATGTATGAACTTGGGTTGTTACTGATATCTGGTGAAAATCTCAGGTCAATGGCTCTATCAGAAATGATGATGTGTTCAATACTTATTTTCTCCACTGTATCTATGACATAATCTAAATATTTATTTCTGGCAAAATCCCTTTTATTGTAACTAGATGGAATGTCACAAAATATTCATGTTAAATGTGACCTGTGGTCATATTTCAGTCAATATGTTAACCTGTTTTTCAGCACCATTACATACATGAATATAGAGCATTATATCCCAACTGCATAAATCTATTTCATTTTCTACATGTGTTCACAATCCATGCTGTCACACAGAAAGGATGACAGAGCGGAGTAGCTTACACCTGTTAAGAAAACAATCATTGGCTGAATATTGCACTGGGTATGGGTGAGCCTCTGGGCTTCCACCACCTGCTCCATTTCTCACATTCTGTCACACCTTGGGGGACATATCTCATCCGGTCCACAGCCCAATTACTCCACAACACATTTAACTGCCATCAAATGCTGCACAGCAGGGGTGCAAAAGAGCCACTGAGAGCCGGGCTGTTGCCATGGCCACTGTCACTCAGTTTGTATCCAAGGATGGAAAAAGATACAGCAAGCTCTCTGATTGGTTGCTCTACTATTTTGACCAACCAGGATTTAGCCAATACTCGCAACAACCACGGATACTGTTGTTATGTAATTGAACAATTAGAATATGCACATTTGTGAATACTGGCCCATACTGCTCGTTCAGTTGGAAGTATGTGAGAAAAAGTGACTAGAGAGAAAATGAAAATCTATCTCGTCTGCATGCAGCTAAACCATGATTTAATACCATGTGCTCCCTCATATGATCTGTGGAATTACAGTATATGTAAAAGGGTTTGTCTTGTATCTTTATGCTAGAAATTTGTTTTAATTTGTTTACATGTTATTTGTTAAGTAAACTGGCATAACATTTTTTGGTAAAATTTTAATAATTATAAGGAGCATTATGTCTAGATAAAATATCAGAATAACTTCAGACCAGTTTCAGTGGAATACATTCCCAATCATCTGAAGGTGTTTTATTCCTGATAGTCTGCACCAATGTCCCAACAAAGGTTCAAGTTTTTTTTGCCAATTCTGGCAAACTGAAAAAGAGCTAATGTGATGATGCATTTTTACACTTGGTCCTTTCAGAGTTCCTGTTATCAGATGTTTGTGTAGTTAGTAGAGACTACAATAATTAACACATATCATACTAGCCCTCTGGGTTTTCTATAACTTGAGCATGTCAGCTACTGCAATCGATGTTGAGGCTGGGGAAAATTCCACCACCTTAACAGGGGAACTAGTTGGGTGATCGCTAGACTGCTACCCAGACCATTTTTTTTTTAAATTTAACCTTTATTTAACCAGGCAGGACAGATTAAGAACACATTCTTATTTACAACTATGGCCTGGAGGGAAGGGGCAAGGGACAACTCACATTCATACCTCCCCAGATGATGCCAATTAACCAAACCTGCATGTTTTTGGCCCCTGTGGGAGGAAACCAGAGAAATCCCGGAGTAAACCCACGCAGACACAGGGAGAACATGCTAACTCCACACAGAAAGATCACTGTTGGTCAGGGGGTGAGATCGAACCCGAGAGCCTATGGCCAAGGGTGTATTGCTGTGCTGCCACAGTGCTAACCACTCCGCTACCATGCTGCCATCATTATTCTTCAGATTATTCATATTCTCTCTCTTGCATCCTCTCAAAAAATATCTGGTAAGTTCCCTTTTTTTTTCTCCCAAGTTGAACTGCTATGACATCAGATAGTATTTGACTGAAAAATTCTGGTCTTTCTCTGTCCTCAAGTACTATTTTTTCCTATTTCTGGCTGCTGTAACTTCCTTTGGTCCAAAAGTCTGAACTATTCTAAAAATTGCTTCCACACTAAAAGAAACCTAACTAAGATCCAATTTGATCCAGATTGAGATCGCATACAGTTGAAACCAGATGCTTATAATAATAAGAAGAAAAAGAATGTATTTTATTTCTAGATGCCTTTCAACCCCCAAGGTCACTTTACAAAAGAGCATTAAAACATTAAAAACAGGTTTAAAATGCAATAATGAAGCTTAGTTAACACATACAACAAACTAAGGACAGTGAATTATAAAATAAATTATCAGAGAGTAGTCTTGTTTAATCAGATGAGTTAATTAATGGGAGAGAGTCAATGCTGTGGATGTCTGGTGGGAGTGAGTTCCAGAGACGGGGAGCAGAGCGACTGAAGGCTCTATTCCCCATAGTGGTGAGGCGGGCAGAAGGGATGGCGAGGTGAGGGGAAGAGGAGGACCTGAGAGAGTGGCTAGGGGTGGCGATGTGGAGGAGTTCAGACAAGTATGGTGGGGCCAGGTTATGAAGGGCTTTGAAGGTGAAGAGCAGTATCTTGAAGTTTATTCTGTTCTTTGTTAGGAGCCAGTAAAGCTGTTGGAGGACGGGGGTGATGTGTTCTATGGATGGGGTACGAGTGATGAGCCGGGCTGCAGAGTTCTGAAGGAGCTGTAGTTTGTTGAGGGATTTATTTGGGAGACCAAAGAGAAGTGAATTACAGTAGTCAATGCAGGAAGAAACAAGGCTATAGATGAGGATGGTCGCAGTGTGCAAAGTGAGGGAGGGATGCAGTCGGTTAATGTTTTGAATATGAAAATAGGTGAACCAAGTAATGTTATTGATGGGAGACTGGAATGAAAAAGTGCAGTCAAGGATAACACCCAGACTCTTGACCTGAGGGGAAGGGCAGATGGAAGAGTTACTGATTAATATCAAGGGAGAAACTGGGGGATTTTGTTAAGGTGGAGGGTGTACCAACAAGTAAAGCCTTTTTAAAGCCAACATTATTGTCATTCATTCCATACAGCCAATCATGTACAGTAGAATGAAATTACGTTTCTCTTATCTACAATGTTAATCACATCTAGAATCAGAGGGGTCGCTGCCATGCAAGGCGCCGCCACAAATTTCCATCCTCTGTTCCATTGTTGCTGAGCACCAAGCTGGACAGCAGGAAGTTCCACTTTTATATGGTCTTCGGCATGACCCGGCCGGGATTTGAACCCCTTCCTCCCGGGTGTGGGGCAGATGCTCTACCAAGTGAGCCACCACTTCGGTGGTTGTAGGACTTTTATTTTATTGCCATTGAGTTTGAGGAAATTAGAGGTTAATGATAATTTAATTTCAGAGTGACAGTCAGGGAGAAAAGTAGGTGGCAGTGTGGAGTTGGGCTTAGAGGAGAGGTAGAGCTAGGTGTAATCTGCATAGCAATGGAAATTAATATTGTATTTTAGGAAAATGTGACCAAGTGGAAGGATGTAGGTAATGAAGAGAAGGGGCGTCAGGACAGAGCCCTCAGGAACACCTGCAGAAATGGGGAACAGACACAAGGTGTGGGATTTGATCTGCATGAACTGAGTGTGGCTGGAGAGATATGAAGTGAACCAAGCGAGGGGAGTGTGGGTGATACCAATGGAAGCCAGTCTAGTTAGGAGGGTGTTGTGAGAAATGGTGTTAAAGGCAGTGATGAGATCTAGGAGAATGAGTATGGTGAGTAAGCCGGAGTTTGCAGCCATCAGGAGGTTGTTAATGATTTTGATCAAAGCTATGTCTGGACTATGGAGGGGACGGAAACCGGACTGGAACTGTTCATTGTAAGGGATCCTACCTGCTTCATGTGCATGCCTCTCTCTCTCTCCCCTCTCTGATTAGCATGCTCCCTGCAGCCCTGAATACACCTGTTGCCAATTTGGACCACCCTTTGAAAGTGAGCCTTTCCCATTGCTCTGCCTGGTTGTGTAGACTCAACCAAACCATATCCTTGCCTTGCCTGCACTATATGACCTCTTGTCTTGCCTGCTGTGTTTGACCTCTGCTTGGGTTAGACCCTGTTGCCTGCCTGATGCCTTGGACTTCTGTATGCCCCTACTCTGCATGCCGTGCTCTGACCTCTGCCTGACTGGATTTGAACTTGATAGATAGATAGATACTTTATTTCAAACAAAAAAGTTTAACAAAAACAAAACAAATGACAAATGAAATAAAGTAACAGTATACAGTGTTCGAAAGGGAGAAGGAAGAAGTGAACACTTATTAATTCCATCTCCTCTTTTCCATAAATACACCCATGTGAATTATATACAAATTACCACATTTAAGACCCCAAGTAAACAATTAACTGTATTTTGTACATATCAACATTAACATCCATCCATCCTAACATACATTGATGTCCATACATCAAAACCAGCCTCAAACAACAAAGATATACACAGTGCTGTCCCACCCACCATTCCATAGTGTCCCATAGTGTCCCAGAGTGAGCATAGTGAATCGTACATATAAATACTACCCTTCTAACATATATCCTTTCAGTAAATAATGTTTATACCTCTTTTTGAATTGAATTCTGTTTGTACATAGTTTCAGTTCCGGCTCCAGACTGTTCCACAAATCCACCCACAGACAGATATGCACATACTTTTCTTGGTTGTTCGTATCTTGGGTTTTGTAAAGTTTAAGTCTCCTCTCAAATTATGATCATTGTCTCTTTTTTTAAATATTTTTTGTATATTAGTTGGGAGTTGATTATAAATTGCCCTGTACATTACTTGTGCTGTCTTAAATTTAACTAAATCGATGAACTTTATGACATGTGACTTTAAAAACAACGAATTGGTATGGTCTCTATATCCTACATTATTTATTATCCTTATAGCTCTTTTTTGTAATGTGCATATTGACTGTAGGTTGGTCTTGTAGGTGTTTCCCCAGACTTCTGCACTGTAGTTAAGATAAGGTAGAAACAGTGAATTGTACAGTAAGACCACTGATTTATAGTCCAAGATGTGTCTTGTCTGACATGTTTCGGGACCCAGGAGACAGACACTGACACGGGCAAATTAGTGAACAATAATCTTTATTAGAGTGAAAGGGTGTGTAGTGCAAGTGTGAGCGTGTGGATAGTATCCTGGTCACTGGAACTGAGCGCTCTGGACGGAGACCCGGCAACCCTGGAACATATAAGCACAGACCATTACTTTTGTCCCACGCTAATGACAAGCTATCAGTAGTGAGGCTTACTTGGGAGAAGTGCAGGTTACGTCCTGCTGAGAACCAGCGGCCGTGCAACGTGGAGGTGAAGGCGTCCGGTAACGAGCTGGGGCTTCCACCTGTGACTGAGGCGAGGACAGGTCTTCCAGTGACTCCGGCTGTGACACCACAGACCGGGGCGATGACAAACCAGCTGATGACAAGACGAGTGATTCCACAGAACGTGGTGACGATGATAATCCAGACGATGACAAGGCGGGTGATTCCACAGAGCGTGGTGACGAAGACACAACAGATGACGATGACCCAAACTCCACCGGTAACGGTGGCCAGTACTCCTGTAACTGATACAGTAATAATTCAGGAATTTGTGGAGCCAGACGTACCGGTAGTCGTGGTGGTAGCGAGCCGCTACGTGAGCGAATTGGCGTAACCCCGTCAGCTGGGGACGCAGGTCCGCCGCCAAGGGAGTCCACCTGTGCACAGGGGTAGAGGTTAGGAGTAGAGTAGCAAACAGCTCTCTTACGTGCTTGACTTTGAACTGAAGTCCTTGACGAGGCGAGAGACGTTCTAGACGAGGCCAGAGAAGATTCTGACGAGGCAGTTCCTGACGAGACAGTTCCTGACGAGACAGCTTCTGACGAGACAGCTTCAGACGAGACAGCTTCCGACAAGACAGCTTCTGACAAGACAGGTTCTGACGAGACAGTTTCTGACGAGGCAGTTCTTGACAAGACAATTCTTGACGAGACAGCTTCTGACGAGGCAGTTTTTGACAAAACAATTCTTGACGAGACAGACTCTGACGAGACAAGAGAATACCTTGACGAGGCCAGAGAACGGAGTTCTGGTTCTTTCCCAGACGAGGAGGACAGACGACTCCGTGCCGGGCTGTCAGCAACGCTGGCTTTTAACAGCTGCTGATTAACCCCTGTGGATCTGTGCACAGCTGGAGTTAATGATGCTAATGACGGCCCAGAGGCCGCCATGACAGTACTCCCCCCTCTAGCAGTGCCTCCAGGCACCTGCCCAATCCTACCTGGATTCGCCCGGTGGAAGTCGCGAATCAGCTGCTTATCCAAGATCAACGCTGGGCGAATCCAAGACCGATCCTCCGGTCCAAAGCCCTCCCAGTCCACCAGATACTGAAGGCCATGTCCCCGCCTACGAACATCCAAGATGGCAGTCACCCCCCAGGCCGGATGGCCATCAATCATCCTCGGGGGTGGGGGTGCCGCTGGAGCAGGGCACAGGGGGTCAGAGACGTACAGCTTGACCTGGGAGACATGAAAGGTGGGGCAGATACGCATCGAAGAGGGGAGAGACAAGCGCACAGACACAGGGTTAACAATACGATTAATGGTGTAGGGACCAATAAAGCGTTTAGTCAGCTTACGCTTTTCAGCCGGCACACCAATATTCCGGGTAGATAACCAAACCTTCTGACTCACCTTATACTCCGGGGCGGGTCTCCTATGCCGGTTGGCCACCTGGATATTACGTTCAGTAGTTTTCAACAAAGCTTTGCGAGCGAGGAGCCACACTCGCCGGCAGCGTTTAATATGTGCCTGGACAGAAGGAACCGCTACCTCCTTCTCCTCCTCAGGAAACAACGGAGGATCAAACCCACAAGAGGCTTTAAACGGGGAGACGCCCGTGGCCATGGAGATCGTAGCGTTGTGAGCGTACTCAATCCAGGGCAGGAACTTGCTCCAGGAAGATGAGCAGGAGGAGATGACACAACGGAGGGCGGCCTCCAGCTCCTGATTAGCCCTCTCACACTGACCATTACTTTGGGGGTGATAGCCAGAAGAGAGGCTGGCAGTGGCTCCCAGTGCCGTGCAGAAGGCCCTCCAAACTTGAGATACAAACTGGGGTCCTCGATCGGACACAATATCCGCAGGGATGCCATGAAGACGTACCACGTGTTGCACCAGGAGGTCCGCAGTCTCCTGGGCCGAAGGCAGACCCCGAAGTGGCACAAAATGGGCCGCCCTCGAAAACCGGTCCACAATGGTCAATACTGTGGTGTAGTCATCTGAAGTGGGTAACCCAGCCACAAAGTCCATTGCTACATGAGACCAAGGGCGTGAAGGAACAGGTAACGGATGTAGTAAGCCTGCCGGGGGAGATGACGACGTCTTCCTGGTGGCGCACTGAGCGCAGGCCCGGATGTAGCCAACAACGTCCTTCCGCAACCCTGGCCACCAGAAGGTCCTTTGAAGAAGATCCACAGTTCGACCCACTCCAGGATGACAAGCCAACTTGGAAGCGTGACCCCACTCAATCACCTTGCCTCAGACAGCGCGTGGAACAAACAAGCGGCCCGCCCCCCCCCCCCCCCCCCAGGGTCCGGCTCAGTCTTCTGGGCCTGGCGAACCGTCTTGCAGATTCCCCAGGACAGGGCGCCCACGACGCAGGAAGGCGGCAGGATAGGGGTCTCCTGATCCTCGGAGGATGGGGGGTCAAACTGCCGGGAGAGAGCGTCCGGCTTACCGTTCTTGCTTCCCGGCCGGTACGTGATGGTAAAATTAAACTGGCCGAAGAAGAAGGACCAGCGAGCCTGGCGTGCATTCAGGCGCTTAGCCGTCCTGAGGTACTCCAGGTTACGGTGATCAGTCCAAACCACGAACGGCTGAGCAGCCCCCTCCAGCCAATGTCTCCATTCCTCCAAGGCCAATTTCACAGCCAGTAACTCCCTGTCCCTGATGCTGTAGTTCCTCTCTGCAGGGGAGAGACGATGAGAGAAAAAAGCACAAGGGCGAATCTTACCATCCATGGGAGATCGTTGGGAGAGTACTGCTCCAACTCCCGCATCAGACGCATCCACCTCCACCAAACATTGAAGCTTCGGGTCCACCTGGGTAAGGACTCGGGCCGAGGCGAACTCCCTCTTGAGCTTCTCAAATGCATCGGCTGCTTCCTTACTCCAGCAAAATGAAATCTTAGGGGAGGTGAGAGCAGTCAAAGGACGGGCAATATTACCAAAGTTAGGCACGAACCTCCTATAAAAATTTGCAAACCCCAGGAACCCTTGAAGCTGCTTTCTGGAGGTGGGTGCAGGCCATTCCACCACTGCCTTGACCTTGGCAGGGTCAGGAAGCACCTGGTTCCGAGCAATAATAAATCCAAGGAAAGAAGTCCGATCAGTATGAAATTCGCATTTCTCGGCCTTGACGAACAGCTGGTTCTCCAGGAGGCACTGTAATACTCTGCGGACATGCACCCGATGTTCCTCTAGTGTGCGGGAGAAGATGAGGATATCATCGAGATAAACGAAAACAAATGAGTTCAAGAAATCCCGTAGTACATCGTTGATTAAACGCTGGAAAACGGCTGGGGCGTTAGTTAACCCAAACGGCATTACCAGGTACTCAAAATGACCGC
Organism: Pholidichthys leucotaenia; assembly: GCA_020510985.1. Taxonomy (NCBI): domain Eukaryota; kingdom Metazoa; phylum Chordata; class Actinopteri; order Cichliformes; family Pholidichthyidae; genus Pholidichthys; species Pholidichthys leucotaenia. The sequence goes on along the minus strand of CM035842.1, from coordinate 369,120,554 downwards.
TGGGGGTCCGGAAAGCCGTTTTCCACTCATCACCTTCTCTAATGCGCACTAGATGGTAAGCATTCCTGAGGTCCAGTTTAGTAAACCATGATGCCGCCTGGAGGGAGTCAAACGCAGTGTTCATCAAGGGCAGTGTATATTTATCCTTGACCGTTATTTCATTCAGCCCCTGGAAGTCAATACAGGGGCGTAGTGAACCGTCCTTCTTTCCAACAAAAAAAAATCCGGCTCCCACAGCCGACGACGACGGGCGAATAATACCAGAGGCCAAAGATTCCTTAATGTAAGTGTCCATGGCCTCGCGCTCCGGGGCTGATAGGCTGTAAAGGCGGCTAGCAGGTAGAGGGGCCCCAGCCTTCAGATTAATGGCGCAGTCATACGGACGATGGGGGGATAAGGACAACGCCCAAGATTTGCTGAACACTTGCCCCAAATCTTGATAAACCTCTGGTACCTTAGATAAATCCGGTGGAGATGAATCGGGCAGAGGCATCTTCACAGATGGGGCGCACGCCACTGATTGGAGACAGGCACTAAGGCAAAACGTACTCCATGCCGTTATTCTCCCAGCTTGCCAGTCAATAGTGGGGTTATATAGGCGCAGCCAGGGATATCCCAGAATAACAGGCGAAGAGGAAACGGGCAGCACTAGGAACTGAATCTCCTCCCTGTGATTTCCTGAGACAATTATAGACACAGGTGCTGTCTGAAGGTTAATGGTAGTCAACGACGCCTTCGACAGGGTAATCAATCTAACAGGGGGTTCTAAAGACTGACAACTGAGGCCCATCCGGGTTGCCAGGTCTCTAGAAATGAAATTTTGCTCAGCTCCAGAATCAACTAACGCTAGTGTTGAGTGTTCAGTGTGAGTATGAATGAGTCTGAGGGGTAAATGACAACAAGTAAGGGGTTCCTCTGTGTTCTTGCCCATGAATCCCCCTACTGCGATCCACGGGCCTTCCCTTTTAACTTACTAGGACATTCAGAAACCCCATGTGACTCCTTCCCACAATAGAAACACAGGCCTTGATCCCTACGGCGCTGTTTCTCGGCTGCAGACACCTTAGAATGACCAACAATCATGGCTTCCTGATCCGGGGCCTTCTCTGACGTGGGTAAAGCGAGAGGAAGTGAGACAGGGACACGAGGGCGGGGTTTAACTGGACGGGAAGTAACTCGCCGACCAGCCGCCCGTTCCCTTAACCTACTATCGATACTAACTGCTAAAGCAATTAAATCTTGCAAGTTATCTGGTTTATCCCGTGCCGCTAACTCATCCTTTAGCTCGTCGCTAAGGCTGCGTAGAAAAATGCCACAAAGAGATGGCTCCCCCCACCCAATCTCTGCGGCCAAAACCCAGAAGTCGATGGCGTAATCTGCAGCTGATCTCTTTCCCTGCTGTAGGCTTAAAAAACGTTCTGTCAACACCTCTCCCCTATCCATATGATCAAATACAGACAGAAATTCTGACACAAACTCCTGGTAGGTAAGCAGAGAATAGCTAGGTCTAGCCATGATCGAATATGCCCAGTCCAAGGCTCTACCTGCCAGTAAATTTATGACATAGCCTATCCGGCTAGTCGAGAGAAAAATCCCCCGGCACACGCAGAAAAACTGATTCACACTGTAAAATGAATCCTCGAGCTTCACCGAGTTTTCCGCTGAACCGGGCAGGTGTTGGAATAGGAGTGAGGCGAGAGGACGAGGAGGTGTTAGCTAGTCCTGACGCTAAGCCTGCAGGGGTTGAGGTATTTGCGGTCGGGGGAAACGTTTGGTGTCCCTCCAAACGATCCAGCCGACCATTAATTTGAGTTAATTGATTCAAGATTACTGTCTGCTGGTGGGCAAGCAAATCAACCCGGGCGCTAAGAGTGTTAATTAAGCGCGACAGTGAGCTGTCCGCTGGGTCAACGTGACGGAGTCGTACTGACATGTTTCGGGACCCAGGAGACAGACACTGACACGGGCAAATTAGTGAACAATAATCTTTATTAGAGTGAAAGGGTGTGTAGTGCAAGTGTGAGCGTGTGGATAGTATCCTGGTCACTGGAACTGAGCGCTCTGGACGGAGACCCGGCAACCCTGGAACATATAAGCACAGACCATTACTTTTGTCCCACGCTAATGACAAGCTATCAGTAGTGAGGCTTACTTGGGAGAAGTGCAGGTTACGTCCTGCTGAGAACCAGCAGCCGTGCAACGTGGAGGTGAAGGCATCCGGTAACGAGCTGGGGCTCCCACCTGTGACTGAGGCGAGGACAGGTCTTCCAGTGACTCCGGCTGTGACACCACAGACCGGGGCGATGACAAACCAGCTGATGACAAGACGAGTGATTCCACAGAACGTGGTGACGATGATAATCCAGACGATGACAAGGCGGGTGATTCCACAGAGCGTGGTGACCATGACAATCCAGACGACGACGAGGTGAGTGATTCCACAGAGCGTGGTGACGAAGACACAACAGATGACGATGACCCAAACTCCACCGGTAACGGTGGCCAGTACTCCTGTAAATGATACAGTAATAATTCAGGAATTTGTGGAGCCAGACGTACCGGTAGTCGTGGTGGTAGCGAGCCGCTACGTGAGCGAATTGGCGTAACCCCGTCAGCTGGGGACGCAGGTCCGCCGCCAAGGGAGTCCACCTGTGCACAGGGGTAGAGGTTAGGAGTAGAGTAGCAAACAGCTCTCTTACGTGCTTGACTTTGAACTGAAGTCCTTGACGAGGCGAGAGACGTTCTAGATGAGGCCAGAGAAGATTCTGACGAGGCAGTTCCTGACAAGACAGTTCCTGACGAGACAGCTTTTGACGAGACGGCTTCAGACGAGACAGCTTCCGACAAGACAGCTTCTGACAAGACAGCTTCTGACGAGACAGTTTCTGACGAGGCAGTTCTTGACAAGACAATTCATGACGAGACAGTTTCTGACGAGGCAGTTTTTTGACAAAACAATTCTTGACGAGACAGACTCTGACGAGACAAGAGAATACCTTGACGAGGCCAGAGAACGGAGTTCTGGTTCTTTCCCAGACGAGGAGGACAGACGACTCCGTGCCGGGCTGTCAGCAACGCTGGCTTTTAACAGCTGCTGATTAACCCCTGTGGATCTGTGCGCAGCTGGAGTTAATGATGCTAATGACGGCCCAGAGGTCGCCATGACATTGTCTTCCCCAGTATGCCTATACATTTTGCTAACTTAGCCCGGATGTGACTGATGTGAGGTTTCCAGCAGATTTTATTGTCTAGCGTCACCCCCAGAAACCTATTTTCCTGTACTGTTTCTATTGTGGTATCATCTATCGTTACCATTATTTCATGATTTATTTTATAATTTCCAAACAACATAATCTATGTTTTTTTTAGATTTAGAGATAATTTATTTTTGTTGAACCACTGCGTTAACTTTTTCATTTCAGTTGTGACCACCTCTAAAACCTGCTGCAAATTCTCACCAGTGCAAAGGATATTTGTGTCATCCGCAAACAAAATAAATTTCAGAATTTTTGATACTTGGTATATGTCATTTATATACAAAATAAAGAGTTTGGGTCCCAAAACTGACCCCTGGGGCACACCACAAGTGATGTCCATGAAGAGTAATTTGTGCTCACCAATTTGTACAAATTGTTGTCTGTTACTTAAATAACTTTCCACCCAACTCAGTTCTACCCCTCTTATCCCACACCTTTCCAGTTTCCTTAGTAGTATTCTGTGGTCAGTGGTGTCAAAAGCTTTCTTTAAATCTATAAATACTCCTACAGCAAACTTTTTTTAATCTATACAATTAGTAATTTCTTCTATAAGTTCGATCAGTGCCAAAGATGTAGATTTATCTGCTCTAAAACCATACTGGCTGTCTGTAAGGAGGTTGTGTTTTTCAATGAAATCATCCAGTCTCTTAGTGAAGATTTTTTCAAGTATTTTGGAGAATTGTGAGAGTAAAGAGACCGGCCTGTAATTTGTGAAACAATGACTGTCTCCTGTTTTGTATAGAGGTATTACTTTTGCTATTTTCATTTTGTTTTGAAATTTACCAGTTTGAAATGACAGGTTACAGATGTGGGTGAGTGGCTTAACAATTCCTTCAATTACTTTTTTCACTATTGTCATGTCAATTTCATTCCAGTCCGTTGATTTTTTGTTCTTAAATTTACTCACAGTCTTGATAATTTCCTTTTCAATAACTGCACCCAAAAAGATTGTGTTTGGATTTCTATCTTCTATTTCATTTACAGAACCACTGTTGTTTGTTTCTGCTGTCACTATTGATTTTGCTAATTCAGGACCAACGTTTACAAAAAATTTATTGAAACCACTGACCACATCCTCCATATTATTTATCAAATTGCCATTTTCAATAAAATATTCTGGATAATTAGCATTTTTAGGTCGATTACTAATAATCCCATTGAGTACTTGCCATATTCCTCTTAAGTTATTTTTATTATCCTCTAATATTCTGTTGTAATATTCTTTCTTACAGGTCCTCATTATATTAGTAAGCTTATTTTTATATATTTTATATTTGATCTCAGCCTCCACCATTCTGCACTTAATGAATTGTTTATATAATGTATTCTTCTTTTTACATGCATTTATTAACCCCTTGGTGACCCAAGGAATTTTTATTTTTTTTTGTTGTCTGTCAGTGTATTGTTTTATAGGACAGTTTTTATTGTACAATGATTGAAATATTTGTAAAAATTTATCATATGCTTTATTTATATCATTTTCATCATAAACTATCTTCCAATCTTGTATTAATAATTCTTTTGTCAGTAAATACATAGATTCTTCAGTTCTTATTCTTTTATATTTAATATTTTTGGTATACTTTTTCTTCCTATAATCACATTGATAGACAACAAAAATCGGCAGGTGGTCACTGATATCATTCAATAAAAGCCCACTCCTGATATTATTTTCCATAATGTTTGTGAATATGTTATCTATTAGTGTGGCACTGTGTGACGTGATTCTGCTAGGTCCGGTAATTGTTGGATGCAAGCCCATACTGTACATTGTGTTGATAAATTCTTCTGTCAAACTATGTTGTTTTGACCTTTTAGACCTTAGTGCAGCTTTTGATACTATCGATGATAATATTCTACTTGATAGATTAGAACACTATGTTGGACTTAATGGAACTTCGTTGCAGTGGTTTAGATCTTATTTATCTGATAGGTTCCAGTTTGTGCATGTAAATAATGAGTTTTCTTTCAACTCAAAGCTCAGTCATGGAGTTCCACAGGGATCTGTGCTAGGCCCTACTCTTTTTAGTTTATATATGCTTCCGTTAGGCAATATTATTAGAAAGCACTGTATACATTTTCATTGTTATGCTGATGACACACAATTATACCTGTCAATGAAGCCAGATGATAGTAATCAATTAGCCAAGTTAGAAGCCTGTCTTAAGGAAATCAAAGCTTTGATGACTTGTAATTTCCTGCTATTAAATTCAGATAAGACTGAAGTCATTCTTGTTGGTCCAAAAAACCTTAGAAATTCCTTTCCAAATCAAACTTTCAGTTTGGATGCGGTTACTCTTTCTCTTAATAGCTCTGTGAGGAACCTTGGAGTTATTTTTGATCAGGATTTGTCCTTCAATTCACATATTAAATTTGTTTCTAAGACTGCCTTCTATCATTTGCGTAATATTGCCAAGATTAGGAGCATCTTGTCTCAGAGTGATGCTGAGAAGCTGATCCACGCTTTTGTTAGCTCGAGATTAGATTATTGTAATTCTTTATTATCAGGCTGTCCTAAAACATCTTTAAAAAGTCTTCAGCTGATCCAAAATGCTGCAGCAAGAGTTTTAACAGGTACTAGAAAGAGAGATCATATCTCTCCGGTTCTGGCCTCCCTTCATTGGCTTCCCATAGAGTTTAGAATTAAGTTTAAAATCCTTCTTACTTACAAAGCTCTAAACAATCAGGCTCCTTTTTATTTAAAAGATCTGATACTACCATATTATCCTAACAGAGCACTACGCTCCCAAAATGCAGGATTACTTGTAATACCTAGAATCTCCAAAAGTACAATGGGAGGCAGAGCCTTCAGTTATCAAGCTCCTCTCCTGTGGAATCAGCTGCCAATCTGGATTCGGGAGTCAGACTCGATCTCTGTTTTTAAGAATAGGGCTAAAACCTACCTTTTTGATATAGCCTACAATTAGGGAGGGATCATGTGTTTCTGAACCCTCCCTTAGTTATGCTGCTAATAGGTTTAGTCAGCCGGGGGACCTCCAGTAATGCACTGGGCCTCACTCCTTTTCTCACTCTCAATGAAATTTTTTTTTTTTAATATTTTTTTTTTTTTTTTTTGCTGGTCATTAACATTTGTTTGTTCTCTCCCATAGATTGAGTCCCCATCGTGCTGTTTGCTCTCTACATGTCTGTTCTTTTCTTCTTCTCTATCCCCTCACCCCCCCAGCCAGTCGCAGCAGATGACTGCCCCTCCCTGAGCCTGGTTCTGCTGGAGGTTTCTTCCTGTTAAAAGGGAGTTTTTCCTCTCCACCGTCGCCAAGTGCTTGCTCACAGGGGATCGCCTGATTGCTGGGGTCTTTCTGCAACTGTGGGGGTTCCCCCTACAGTTGATAGTGCTATGAGATGACTGTTGTTGTGAAATGGCACTATATAAATAAAGTTGAATTGAATTGAATTGAATTGAATTCATCAGATCTATACTGAAATCCCCACAGATGAACATAACTTTATGAGTTAGTTTTGCATACATTTTTTTCCATCCAGTCCTTAAATAAGTCAATGTTTGATCCAGGTGTTCTATATACACAACTCACTACTATATTCTTCACATTGTCCAAACAGATTTCTATTGTAATACATTCAAATAAATCATCCACAGTTACTGACAGATTTTCAACAACCTTGTATTTCAAGCTCTTGTCAACATAAATTGCAACTCCTCCTCCTTTTTTCACTTTTCTATTTATATAATTTAATTCATAGCCATCCATGGTAAAATCCACTCCTTTCTCTTCACTGAGCCACGTCTCTGATATTGCCACAATATTGAATGGCTCTTTAAACTGGTGTAAATAATCTTTAATGTTATTAAAGTTGGCATAGAGACTTCTGCTGTTGAAGTGGATCATAGAAATATTGAAATCAGATGTGACCATTGTGTTAAACTGTTCATCCATGTAGTAACTACAGTTATTATTGATGGAGCTAAATAAATTATTATCAGGGTCTATGTTATATTCTACGTCCTGTGGGTTGTGATCCATATATTCAAAAACTTACAGTTCCTGTTGTTCCTGTTTGTTGATCTTTTGTTTCATGTTGTTAAATGTCTTGTTGCAGATGAGTATATCCCTTCAGTGTCCTACAATTGTCTCTTGTTGCTGTGACTCCAGTTCATAACATTCATTGATATTTGTCCAGTTCCATAATATTACGGATGTTAATGACCTTGGCTTCTTCAGGTGATCTGTTTAATTTGATGTGTATTTTACAGTTTGATGTCCAGGTGTTTTGAATCTTTTTCTGCTTTCTCAGGTATCTTGCTTTTCTGGCTATTTCTGCGTTTTCTTTTGTAAGGTGCTCGTTTATGTAAATGTTCGTTCCTTTCAGTTTCCTACCTTGTTTTAACAGCGCAGTCTTGTGTTTTCTGTTGACAAACCTCATGATCACAGCCGGTTTGTCGCCGTTTTTCCTGGGCAGAGGGTGGCAGGCCTCAATGGTGTTACAGTCCAGCTGGATTCCTTTGGACTGCATGAAAGCCACCACTTGTTGTTCCGTGGATTCATCTTCCAGCGCGTCGAGCCTCCCTCCGCTGTCCGCAGCCACCGCTCGCGCATACGATTGGGGTTTAATGTGGAGCCCCGTGATGATCACGTCGTTCACCCGGGTGTTCTGCTCCAGTTCCGACACTCTGCTCTCCAGATACGCCAGCCTCTTGTCCTTCTCGGCATTCTGGATCCGCAGCGCTTTCACCTCCTCGACCAGGTCCAGAATGTTTTTTTGCTGCAGCTTAACAGCAGAAATCTCTTCAGCCAAGAAGTCCAGCGATCTTTTGATGTCATCCACCTCCTCAGTCTGCTGAGCTTTCTTGGGACCCATGATCCCGGCCGATGTTCGTTTATTGTGATCGTAAAAAACAAACAAAAAAAAAAAACGTGGGAGAAATCCCTTTGTTCTCCCGGAGTGTGAGGGGACTCATTGCTTCACCAGCCACTACAATATTAAGTTATGAGACCGGCAATTTCTCTTTTTTCGAACAAGCAGGTTTATTCTCCAGCGGTAGTGACAAAGCAACAGCTCAAAACGCCAGCTCTAAACTGAGTTTTAAGCAAGAAACGAACTGGGATCCTTTACCTGTGCGTCCTCACCTTACATGCCACAACCGGAAGTCGAAAAAGCCTTACGGATTGGAATTGGATTACCTGGACTGCACACATTTCCCCTTCACATTCCCCAAAGTAAATCGACTTACCATCCTGCATTGTTTCTTTCACCCCTTTCCCTCCATCCAGGCGTGGCCAGCCTGCCTGCAACATTGCCCTGGAGCTCCCACACTGCTTCCCTATTCGGGTGTGCCCCTCCACTGTCTCCCACTCATCAGCAGAAGAGGATCAGCCTCCCTGGTTCAGCAGCATTTCCCCAGCAGACTTGTAAGCATAAAACATACAGTATTATTATTCCATATCCATTCATCATGCTCACCTCTGTTCTGCTCTCTCCTCTTAGGGTTGACAGATCCTCGTGGCAAATCATTACTGCAAAATTTATTGCACAACTTTGTAAATAAAGATAATTCAAGAGTCAAGATTCAAAGATTTTATTGTCAATACTACTACGTATATGTGCAGGACATACAGGAGAACTGAAATGGTGTTTATCTCTCTCTCCATTGGTGTGCATAATACATAAAGAAAAGGAATAAGGCTGGGAAAAAAGAAACAACAACAGCAGTCTATGTACAGTAATGCAACCCGTGGTGCCAATGGCGACAAGAAAGACCCAGACCTCCATAGAGATAAATACCTATAAATAGATAAATACCTTCTGATAAATACCTCCTGCCTCATCTGTGTTGCTTTTGGGTCTAAGCTCATAATCCTTACCTGACCAGCATATAGACCCAGCGACTAGGATGGAGGCGATATTATCCCGGCTCAGTGTCCTTGAGCAGTGTAATGACCAAATTTTCCTCCAGAACCAAGTCATGTCAGATTTTCCCACTGACCGTAGTAGGATAAGCTTTATAGCGGGCATGCTCGACGGCCGCACCCTCTCTTGGGCAAAGGCTATTATTCAGGGACCAGATTATCAGGCTTATTCTTATGAACATTTCACTAGTGAATTCTCTCGAGTATTTGGTCACACTGATCAGGTGGGGAGTACGCCTGCCCTGCCCCTGGACATACGCCAGGGGACGAGAACCGCGGCGGAACCCGCCATTGATTTCCACATGCTCATGGCCGAGGCAGGGTGGGACGACATCACACTGCACTCAGCATTCACACACAGTTTAAACGCCACCCTCTGTGACAAACTTGCTTGCCTCCGGGACGAGCCCAAGTCCCTAGATGAATTCATCTTTATGGTTATTAAGCTTGACAACTGGCTGCAACAATGTTCCAGAGAGTGACAGCCCAGTCTTCACCCCACTCCCCATTCTTCATCCACTCAGTCACCGCTCCTCACTCTTCAGCCTGCCAGCACCTCCTATGATGCACCTGAGCCAATGGAGGTGGGGCAGTCCAAACTCACCTACGCCAAATGGCAGCAGTGCTATGAGGAGGGGCTTTGTCTGTATTGTGGCCAAGCCAGTCACACCACCGCCCAGTGTCCAGCTAAGTTAAAAGCCTGAGCCCGTCAGTCACTGTAGGGTGTCTGACGGGCAGCACAGCTAATCCCTCACTCAATCGCCTATCTTTACCCATTCAGTTGCTGCTCGAGTCCACCGAGTATGTTGGTTTCGTTGTAGTTGACTCCAAAGCTGAGCAAAGTTTCATCTCTGAGCATCTGGCAACCCAATTTAATATTCCTTGTTTTGATCTGCCCCAACCCATACAAGTGGTGGGTCTCCCTGGCCAGCCCCTTTGCCAGGTTGTTAAACAGACAGCCTCCCTCACCCTGCTTACTTCGGGTACCCATCAGAAACACCTGGTTTTTCTAGTTCTCCCTTTGGCCACTTCCCCATCGTTCTTGGGTTCCCCTGGCTGAAATTTTATAACCCAGTCACTGACTGGAGTACAGGAGGCATAAGCTCATGGACTGTATGTCCGCCTGCCTCAGGTTCACCACCTGCTCCCCATCCACTGACATCCAGCCCCCCACCCCTGAAGCGCCTGACCTATCCTTGGTTTCCCCAATTACCATGATCTGGCCCCTGTTTTAAGCAAGGCTAAAGCCCTTCCTCTGCTCCCTCACTGCCCTTACGACTGCGCCATTGAGCTTCATCCAGGAGCTCAATTACCCTCCAGCCGCCTCTATAGAGGGGTTGCACATGACGTCAGTGGTCACGTGCCACATTGTTCGTCTGCCATACTGGATGGCAAATAATGTGGTCCCCATGTTGAGAATAATAATAATTCCACGAGCACCGACTCAGCCTGACTCGCCTTGCCTCAACACGGTGTTGTTCATTTTCCATTACGACTGAATAGCTCACACTCCCATAGGAGTGTGAGCTATTCACACTCTGCTGCCTCACACTCCCATGACATCATGTGCATGTGACAAGCAAAACACAAGATAGATATCGAGACGAGTTTGTTGCTCGCTGGCTTTTTGTCAGAGTAAAGGCAAAGAAGGAGCACCAGAGAAGGCTACAGGCAGCAAGACGAAACACTCTGGAAAAGTACTGGAGAGTTTAGGAAACCATGGAGCAGTATAAAGCCAAAGACGTGAGGATATGAACTAGATCACATGTGAGGGTAAGCTAATGATTCCTAATGCTAGTTTACTACAGTCATTAATAAGTCGCTAGGGCTATCTCCCGCTACGAGAGTGTCTTCAGGGAGAGTAGTTTGATGCTATATACCGAGACAAGGCTAACAGAACTAGCAACAGATGCTGACATCGAACTGGAGGGTTTCCACACAATACGGGCAGACCGGACACCAGACAGTGGGAAGACAAGGGGCAGAGGAGTGATAATTTATGTCAATAACAACTGGTGCAGACCAGGACATATCACTGTTAAGGAACAGCACTGTAGCAAAGACATTGAGTTGCTAGCTGTTAGCATGCGGCCTACATATCTCCCGAGGGAATACTCACACGTGATCTGCATTGTTATTTATGCAAATCCGACGGCGAACACTGGGACAGCGCGTGACGTCATCCACTCAGTAACTGGCAGGCTGCAGACAGAACACCTAGATGCTCTTCTCCTCATCTCAGGTGATTTCAACCATATTTCACTGTCCCCCATTCTACCCACGTTCACCCAGTATGTCACATGCCACACTAGAGACAATAAAACACTGGACTTATTCTATGCAAATACTAAGGAGGCATACACCTCATCATCACTTCCCCCACTCGGGAGATCGGATCACAACTTGGTTCATCTTCTGCCAGTGTACAAACCCTTAGTACACAGACAACCTCCGGTCATGCACACGGTGAAGTTATGGTCTGAGGAGGCAATGGACGCGCTAAAGGACTGTTTTGAAATCACTGCCTGGGAGCAGCTCTGCGATCCACATGGTGAGGACATCGTTGGCCTCACTCACACCATCACGGCCTACATCGGCTTCTGTGTGGAAAACACTGTACCCACCAAGACCATACGGTGTTGCTCGAACAACAAACCCTGGATCAACCCTGAGATAAAAACACTTCTGAGAGAGAAGAAGAGGATCTTCAGGTCGGGGAACAGGGAGATGCTGAAGTCCGTTCAGAGGGAGCTGAGGAGGAAGATCAGAGAAGGCAAGGACAGCTTCAGGAAGAAGTTGGAGGACAAGCTGCAACAAAGTGACATCGGTGGGGTCTGGAGAAACCTTAAAACCATCTCTGGGCTCCAGAATACCTCCCTCCAGGCCACGGGGGGCAGGGAGTGGGCGAACAATCTGAACCTGTTTTTTTTTTTAATAGGTTTGACCAGTCGCCCTCCCCCCTGACTGCACAACAACCACTGCTGCCTCTAAAGTCATTGAGACCTGCTGTCCACACCCCACTCCACCAACACCCCCCCCCCACTCCCGGCACATAGCCCCCTAACCTGACCCTCACTAAGACCCAGGAGAGGATGGAGCTGAGGATGATCAAGGCGAGGAAGGCCGCGGGACCGGAGGGCATCAGTGCAAAGCTCCTCAAGTCCTGTGCAGACCAGCTGTGTGGGATTGTGGCGCATATCTTCAACCTGAGCCTGAAGCTGGGGAGGGTACCACAGTTGTGGAAAACATCCTGTGTGGTACCTGTACCAAAGACCTCCCACCCCAAAGATCTGAACAGCTACAGACCAGTGGCCCTGACGTCTCACATGATGAAGACCCTGGAGAGACTGCTCCTTGCTCACCTCCGCCCCCTGGTGGGACCAATGATGGAGCCACTCCAGTTCGCCTACCAGCATGGCATTGGGGTGGAGGATGCAGTGATCTTCCTCCTTCACCGTTCTCTGTCCCACCTGGAGAAGCCCGGGAATGCGGTGAGGATCATGTTCTTTGACTTCTCCAGTGCTTTCAACACCATTCAACCAATGATCCTGAAGGACAAGCTGCTGTGTGCAGGGGTGGACCAGCACCTGTCTTCATGGATCCTGGACTACCTCACTAACTGGCCACAGTTTGTGAGACCCCGAGATTGTGTGTCACAATCATCAGAAGCACGGGGACCCCCCAGGGAATGGTTTTGGCTCCCTTCCTGTTCACCCTTTATACTGCGGACTTCTCACACAACACAACACACTGCCATCTACAGAAGTTCTCTGACAACTCTGCGATCGTCAGCCTCATCTCCAACGGAGATGAAGCTGAGTACAGAGGACTTATCCAGGACTTCATGGACTGGTGCCATCGGAACTGCCTCCAGATCAATGCAAGGAAAACTAAGGAGCTGGTGGTGGACTGCCGCAGGCAAGGACAACCCCTCACAGCACCAGTAAACATACAGGGAACAGACATTGAGATGGTGACATCCTACAAGTACCTTGGTGTTCATCTGAACAATAAACTAGACTGGTCACACAATACCGACGCACTCTACAAGAAGGGACAGCGCAGGCTGTTCCTACTGAGGAGGCTCAGGTCTTTTGGTGTACAAGGGGTGCTGCTGAAGACATTCTACAACACGATGGTGGCATCAGCCATCACTTTTGGAGTGGTCTGCTGGGACAACGGCATTACAGCAGCCGATAGGAAGAGACTAAACAAACTGATCAAGAATGCTAGCTCTGTCCTGGGGCAACGCCTTGACCCAGTGGAGGAGATAGGAGAGATAAGGATGGTGGCTAAACTGTCATCTCTGCTGGAGTCCGAGTCCCACCCTATGCAGGACAAATTGAACGCACTGAGGAGCTCATTTAGCAGTAGACTACATCATCCTAGGTGTGCAACTCAGAGGTTTTGCAGGTCCTTCCTGCCTACGGCTGTCAGACTGTATAACCTAAGCAGGGCTGCTTGCAGAGATAGCAAAAAAACGTGACGACCTAGTAGTATTTAATGCAAAAGACACAACAGACTTACACAATGGTCCCCTCCAGTATACAACTAGGACAATATCAGTCGCTACGGAGGGTGACAATATGTATGGGTACATATTCATACTATGTAGGATAAATAAGTAGACGGTTACGCTGTTTATTCCATCTTGCTACAATGCTCCGCACTTTGTATTTATATTTATATATTTATGTGTACGTATGTATATCCACTGCTCTTATTTATATTTTTCGTATTTTTCGTGGAGTGTTGCTATCCCTGTGTTGTTGCAATCCTGGAATTTCCCCATTGTGGGACTAATAAAGGCTTATCTTATCTTATCTTAAGTCAACCGTACTACACTGTAATTGTGGCAAGTTATCACTGTTATTAAGTTATCTCTTTCCTCACTGAGAAGCAACTGGATGTGCTGCTGGTCCCAGTTCAGCAGATCTTCAGCCTGCGGTGGGACTCTAGAATGAAAATACACACACATCTTAAGTACATGCACAGCACGAAAGTGCATCATGTAAAAAAAACTATTTTTTAACCAGGATTAGCACTAGTTTATTTCGTCAACACAAGCGCAAAATACAAGCAGAGCACGGAGTTAGCATTGATGGCTAACTAGTTAGCTCATTGTCTGCATACAAGAGACAACGATGTTGTTTGTTCAAAGTGAGCTTTCCTCCACTTCAATAAATAACAGCAAAGATGCATAATATCACATCACTCACCATCCTCTATCATCGTTTTCAACAATGATGATGCCGTGATCGGGTCTACACCACTCTGCCTCCCATCCGCCTTCGCCGGTCGGTGGCCGTGAATTCATTTCAGGTCGCTCCGTCCAGCTCCCTCTGGATTTCTTTAATCAGCTACCAAGCACAGAAAAGTCTACACCTCGTCGTTGGACCATGGTGTTGATTTGTGTGTAGTCATTTATCTTGCTGATTACACTCACTCACGCTTGCCGTTGGTGATTTGACAGTTTGTTGCCGTCCAAAATGGTGCAGTAAACGAAAGACATGTGACCTGTGTGACGTCAGTGCAACCTCTCTATAGCCTGTCCGCCCCCGAGAGGGAGGCTATAGCTAAATATATCAAGGAATCAGTGAACGCAGGCATCATTCGTTCTTCATCTTCAGCTGTTGGTGCAGGTTCCTTTGTGGGGAAGAAGGACGGCACACTACGCCCTTGTACAGACTATCGCAAGCTAAATAATATCACCATAAAGGATAAATACAGTGATCCCTTGCTACTTCGCGCTTCACCTTTCGCGCCCTCAGTGCATCGCGGATTTTTCAAAAATATTCATCAAAAATTCCAAATTGAGAAATAATGGGCGGGCGCTAGCAGAAGGCAGGGAGACTACATTAGAACATCAGGTATCAACACGGAGAGCCCGCACAACTCAAAAATCCACCTCTCTGTTCGCTGTTCTCGTGTTGGTTCGGCTCGGAAATCTCTCAAGCTGATTGGCCGAGACGTTTCACCCCGCAAGCTGATTGGCCGAGACGTTTCACCCACCTTCTCTCCCTGCCGAACGCCCATGCAGTGAAGGAAGACCGCATTCATTGCTCTTTATCGCTCGTGTTGCTTAGTCTCACCGCGTGGAACTTTTTGCTGTTCTCTTGTGCCATTTTGTGCGAAATAGTCTTCCCGTCGAGCCACTACGCCGCCTCCTGCAGCTTCTCCAGCTCTATCGGAAGCTGTCCTCAACAATGCTGCGCCTCTAGCACCTCACGATGAGACGTCACCTGAGGAGCAGTAAAGCTCTCATTAACCTGTGCAGTAAATCATCTTCATCTTGAGTTACGTATCATGTTATAAGAATAAAAGAGTTCTAAAAACATATTTATGTACACTTTATTTACATCTACGTATGTATGTACACTTACACACACACACGTATCATATGAGAGAGAGAGAGTGAGAGAATGAACGTACATATTATTTATGGGTGACGTCATTAGGGGTGACGCTACTTCGCGGTTTTTCACTTTTCGCGGTCGGTTCTGGAACCCATTAACCGCGATAAGTGAGGGATCACTGTACACTGTGCCCCAGTGAACTCTGCCTTTC
This sequence comes from Pholidichthys leucotaenia, assembly GCA_020510985.1. Taxonomy (NCBI): domain Eukaryota; kingdom Metazoa; phylum Chordata; class Actinopteri; order Cichliformes; family Pholidichthyidae; genus Pholidichthys; species Pholidichthys leucotaenia. Next base: position 369,104,845 of record CM035842.1, on the reverse strand, counting down.
ATTGGCTCAAGGGCTCCACAATTTATACCAAGCTAGATCTCCGCAAAGTCTATCACCTCATTTGTATACATGAGGGTGACGAATGGAAGACAGGTTTTCGCACCCCTAGTGAACACTTTGAGTACTGCGTCATGCCATTCAGCCTCACCAATGCCCCCGCGGTATTTCAACACATGATTAATGATGTGTTACGGGATTTTCTAGACACCTTTGTGTTCGTCTACCTAGACGACATCCTAATATTCTCTCCATCCCTAGCCAATTTTGAATTTATGACTGGTGCCTAGCGGCTGCCCCGGCCTTGGATGCGCTCTGCAGAGCGTGCCCAAATGCCAAGTCACGTTCCGTTACCTTGTATTCATACATGTGTAATGACAATAAAGTTGAATCTCAATCTCAATCTCAATCTCATTACAAGGTTCATGTGTGATTGGGTCTCCAATGCCTCCTAGAGAACCACCTTTATGTAAAGACTGAGAAATGCAAATTCCATATCACCACCACTACATTCCTGGAGTTTATCATCTCCAAGGGGCAGACTGAGCCTGACCCAAGAAAGATTAAGGCTGTGACTGATTGGTCTGTTCCCTCAACCCGAAAACAGCTCCAACAATTCCTGGAGTTCGCCAACTTTTACCAGCGCTTCATCTGGAATTACAGCTCTGTCACCCATCCAATCACCACCCTCACTTCTACCAAGATCCCCTTTCACTGGACACCGGAGGCCAATCAGGCTTTCTTCCAGCTTAAGAGCCGCTTTACCCAGTCACCTATACTCATCCTGCAAGATCCTGCTTGCCAGTTTGTTGTGGAGGTGGATGCCTCCGATACCAGGGTGGGGGCAGTTCTCTCACAGCGTTCGATCACCAATAATAAACTACATCCTTGTGTGTATTTCTCTCAGAGTCTGTCTCCAGCTGAGAGAAATTACAACATCGGTGACCGAGAGCTGTTAGCGGTGAAACTGGCCCTGGAAGAGTGGCATGACTGGCTCGAGGGGGCTGTTCAACCCTTCTTGGTTTGGACTGATCACAAGAACTTAGAATACATCAAATCAGCCATACAACTCAACCCCTGCCAAGCCAGATAGGCCTTTTTTTTCACTAGGTTCCACTTCACCCTCACCTACAGGCCCAGCTCTACAAACCTCAAGCCTGACGCCCTTTCATGCCAGGTCGCACCTGGCCCGACTCCTGAGGAGGAGACCATTCTGCCCGAGAGGATCATCGTGGGAGTGGTCTCTTGAGAGATCGAGCGGCGTGTCAGGGAGGCACTGGTCACTGACCCGGACCCGGGAGGGGGTCCACAGGTGTGCCTTTTCATCCCAACGGCAGTGAGGGGCGATGTCATCCACTGAATCCATACAGTCAAAGTCTCTTCCCACCCTGAAATTGCCAGAACCCTCTCCCTCCTTCGTTGCAACTTCAGGTGGCTCTCCATGGACTGGGACATCCTCGACTACATCAAAGCCTGCCATCAGTGCTCCACAGGCAAGACCCCCACCTCCCCTCCTGCCGGCCTGCTTCAGCCCCTTCCTGTCCCTGGTTAGCCCTAGTCTAATATCACCATGGATTTTGTTACGGGTCTGCCCCCGTCCAACAACCATACGGTCATCCTCACCATCATAGACAGATTCTCCAAGGCTGTACACTTCATGCCATTAAAAAAACTTCCATCGCCCTTGGAGACGGCTCAGCTCCTATCAGATCATGTGGTCAGACTGCACGGCATCCTCTCCAACATTGTCTCGGACCGTGGCCCCCAGTGTGTCTCCAAGGTTTGGCAGGCTTTTTGCAAGTCCTTCGGGGCCACGGCCAGCATCTCCTCCAGTTATCACCCACAAAGCAATGGACAATGTGAATAGACTAATTAGGAGATGATGACTATGCTGTACTGTATCACATCGTCTGCCCTATCCACCTAGAGTACCTTCCTCCCATGAGTGGAATATGCCCACAATTCCTCCACCTCTGCTGTCATCAGTTTCTCCCCCTTTGAGGCATCCCTCCCACTTCTCTCCATCTCCAAGGAGGAGGTGTCGGTCCCGTCCATCGCTGCCCACATAGCGCATTGTAAGCACTTCTGGAGAGACACCAAGGCAGCACTGCTGCACTCCATGGAGGAGAATTCAAGGTGGGCCAAGAAACGCAGGCACCCTGCCCCTAATTATCGAATCAGGCTAAGGGTATCCATCCATCCATCCATCTTCTTCCGCTTAATCCTTTTTGGGGCTAAGGGTATGGTTATCAAAAAGAAATTTTCCCCTCAAGACAGAATCCAGAAAGTTGCCCCCCTGCTTTGTGGGTCCGTTCGCCATAATGGCCATCATTAACTCCTCCTCTGAATGGCTCAACCTACAGTGCATCCGGAAAGTATTCACAGCGCTTCAATTTTTTCACATTTTGTTATGTTACAGCCTTATTCCAAAATGGATTAAATTCATTTTTTCGTCAAAATTCTACACACAATACCCCATAATGATAATGTGAAAAAAGTGGGGGGGGGGGGTAGATTTTTGCAAATTTACTAAAAATAAAAAACTAAGAAATCACATGTATTCACAGCTTTTGCTCAATACTTTGTTGATGCTTTGATCATGGTCTGAGAGTCCTTCAGGTGCCTTTCGGCAAACTCCAGGCGGGCTGTCATGTGCCTTTTACTATGGAGTGGCTTCCATCTGGCCACTCTACCATACAGGCCTGATTGGTGGATTGCTGCAGAGATGGTTGTCCTTCTGGAAGGTTCTCCTCTGTCCACAGAGGAATGCTGGAGCTCTGACAGAGTGACCATCGGGTTCTTTGTGACCTCCCTGACTAAGGCCCTTCTCCCCCAGTCGCTCAGTTTAGATGGCTAGCCAGCTCTAGGTAGAGTTCTGGTGGTTCCACACTTCTTCCATTTATGGATGATGGAGGCCACTGTGCTCAGTGGGACCTTCAAAGTAGCAGAAACTTTTCTGTACCCTTCCCCAGATTTGTGCCTCGAGACAAACCTTTCTTGGAGGTCTACAGACAATTCCTTTGACTTCATGCTTGGTTTGTGCTCTGACATGGACTGTCAACTGTGGGACCTTATATAGACAGGTGTGTGCCTTTCCAAATCATGTCCAATCAACTGAATTTACCACAGGTGGACTCCAGTTAAGCTGGAGAAACATCTCAAGGATGATCAGTGGAAACAGGATGCACCTGAGCTCAATTTGCAGTGATCTTCCTCCTTCACCGTTCTCTGTCCCACCTGGAGAAGCCCAGGAATGCGGTGAGGATCATGTTCTTTGACTTCTCCAGTGTTTTCAACACCATCCAACCGATGATCCTGAAGGACAAGCTGCTGTGCGCAGGGGTGGACCAGCACCTGTCTTCATGGATCCTGGACTACCTCACTAACTGGCCACAGTTTGTGAGAACCCGGGACTGTGAGTCCGACACGATCATCGGTAGCACGGGGGCCCCCCAGGGAACGGTTTTGGCTCCCTTCCTGTTCACCCTTTATACTGCAGACTTCTCACACAGCACAACACACTGCCATCTACAGAAGTTCTCTGACGACTCTGCGATCTTCGGCCTCAACTCCAACGGAGATGAAGCTGAGTACAGAGGACTTATCCAGGACTTTGTGGACTGGTGCCATCGGAACTGCCTCCAGATCTACGCAAGGAAAACTAAGGAGTTGGTGGTAGACTGCCGCAGGCAAGGACAACCCCTCACACCACCAGTAAGTATACAGGGAACAGACATTGAGATGGTGACATCCTACAAGTACCTGGGTGTTCACTTGAACAATAAACTAGACTGGTCACACAATACCGACGCACTCTACAAGAAGGGACAGCGCAGGCTGTTCCTACTGAGGAGACTCAGGTCTTTTGGTGTACAAGGGGCGCTGCTGAAGACATTCTACGACACGGTGGTGGCATCAGCCATCACTTTTGGAGTGGTCTGCTGGGGCAGTGGCGTTACAGCAGCCGATAGGAAAAGACTGAACAAACTGACCAAGAAAGCTAGCTCTGTCCTGGGGCAGCGCCCTGACCCAGTGGAGGAGATAGGAGAGAGAAGGATGGTGGCTAAACTGTCATCTCTGCCGGAGTCCAAGTCCCACCCTATGCAGGACATACTGAACGCACTGAGGAGCTCATTTAGCAGTATACTACATCATCCTAGGTGCACAACTGAGAGGCTTCGCAGGTCCTTCCTACCTACGGCTGTCAGACTGTATAACCTGTGTGTCTGCTTGCACTTATACCCGTGAAGAACTTTTAAATATCAGGACTTTGACCCCCACGGACCTCCTCCCAGTTTTTCTAGCCCCTGCCGCCGATCTGGTTTATTGTTTGGCTCGGAAAGTGAGACGGCGGAAGAGAGGAAGACGAGCGGGCGCTCTCGTACGACTTCGCAGGAGAGGCTCGCGAACGGCGCTGCCTGGCATATTTCTGTCCAATACCAACTCTCTCTCTAACAAGGTGGATGAACTGAGACTGCTGATGCGTTTTAAGGACCTCGCCTCCTCAGCTGTCCTCTGCTTTACTGAGACCTGGCTCCGGGAAAATATACCGGACAGCGCGCTGCGCCTCGACGGCTTCCAGCTCTTCCGTGCTGATCGTGACACAGAGCTTTCCGGCAAGACCACAGGAGGCGGTGTCTGCTTCTACATCAACTGTAGCTGGTGCTCTGATGTAACGGTAATTTCCAAACACTGTTCTCCTGCCTTGGAATTTCTTGTTATCAATTGCAAGCCCTTCTATTCCCCGCGGGAGTTTGCTTCTTTCATAATGATCGCTGTGTACGCCCCTCCCGACGCGGACACGCGCGAAGCTCAGCGCGTGCTCGCGGATCACATTCAACACACAGAGCGGAGTTTTCCAGACTCGCTGATTATTGTGGCTGGCGACTTTAATCAGTGCAATCTGAGCCACGATCTCCCCCGCTACAAACAGTTTATTAAATGCCCCACCAGAGGATTAAACACACTGGATCACTGTTACACCACAGTGAAAGACGCATATCGCGCTGTCCCTCGAGCTGCGCTGGGATTATCTGATCACGTGATGGTTCACCTCATTCCCACATACAGACAGAGATTGAAGCTCACTAAACCTGTTGTGAGCACTACGAAGATACGGACCAGTGATGCTGAGGAGAAGCTGGAAACGTGCATGGAAATATCTGACTGGGGCATGCTTAAAGGAGCCACGCATGATCTGGATGAGTACACGGACACTGTGAACTCATATATCCACTTTTGTGAAGAGAACATTCTTCCATCACGCACCAGGGTGAGTTACTCTAATGACAAACCCTGGTTCACAGCTAAGCTCAGACAGATCAGGAAGGAGAAGGAAGCAGCGCTGAAAAGTGGAGACAGGGACTGCTACAGGGAGGTTAAATACCGGTTTAACAGAGAGCTGAAGAGGGCTAAATCTCTATACTCAGAGAGACTCCAGCAGCAGTTCACTGCTAATGATTCGGCTTCCGTGTGGAGAGGACTGAGGCAGATCACCAACTATCGGCCTCAGGCTCCTAAAGGTCAGGATGACAAAGCCCTTTGTCAGAGACTGTCCCAACACTATGCCCGTTTTGACACCTCGTCATCTGTGTCCAACTCCCCCCCTCCCTCCAGCTCCACAGCCTCCACATTCCCTACTTCATTTAAGGCACCCCCCCTCCTCCCCCCCTCCCCTTATCATCAGTGAGCAGGATGTGCTCAAACAGTTCTCCAGACTGAACCCGCGCAAGGCCCCCGGCCCAGACGGCGTGTCTCCCTCCACCCTGAGACTCTGTGCGAAACAGCTGGCTCCTGTATTCACAGACATTTTTAACACCTCCCTTAAGTTATGCCACGTGCCATCCTGCCTCAAATCCTCCACCATCATCCCTGTCCCCAAGAAGCCACGGATCACTGGACTTAATGACTACAGACCTGTAGCGCTCACCTCTGTAGTCATGAAGTCCTTTGAGCGCCTGGTCCTGTCCCACCTCAAGTCCATCACCACCCCTCTCCTGGACCCGCTGCAGTTTGCCTACCGAGCCAACAGGTCTGTAGACGATGCAGTCAACCTGGCCCTCCACTCCATCCTGCAGCACCTGGACTCCCCGGGAACCTACGCCAGGATCCTGTTTGTGGACTTCAGCTCCGCATTCAACACCATCCGCCCCGCTCTGCTCCGGGACAAGCTGTCCCTGCTCAACGTGCCTGACTCCCTCTGCAGGTGGATCATCGACTTCCTGACGGACCGGAGGCAGCATGTGCGGCTGGGAAAGACTGTCTCAGACTATACTAGCATCAGCACCGGATCACCCCAGGGCTGTGTACTTTCCCCCCTACTCTTCTCCCTTTACACCAACTCCTGCACCTCCAGCCACCAGTCTGTCAAGTTGATCAAGTTTGCGGACGACACCACCCTCATCGGGCTCATCTCCAACGGCGACGAGTCCGCCTACAGGAGAGAGGTGGCCCAGCTGGCGTCCTGGTGCAGCAATAACAACCTGCAGCTGAACGCTCTGAAGACAGTGGAGATGATTGTAGACTTCAGGAAAGTCACTACTCCTCTGCCCCCCCTCACCCTCTCAGGCTCTCCCATCACCACTGCTGATTCCTTCCGCTTCCTAGGCACTACCATCACCAGGGACCTCAAATGGGAGCTGACCATCAGCTCACTCATCAAAAAAGCCCAGCAGAGGATGTTCTTCCTGCGGCAGCTGAGGAAGCTCAAGCTACCCACCAAGATGTTAGTGCAGTTCTACACAGCCATCATCGAGTCCATCCTCACCACCTCCATAACCGTGTGGTACGCAGGAGCCACTGCCAGGGACAGACTAAGGCTGCAGCGCGTCGTGCGCACTGCTGAGAAGGTGATCGGCTGCAAGCTCCCATCTCTCCAGGATCTGTACATCTCCAGGACCCGGAGGCGTGCTGGCCGGATCATAGCCGATCCCTCACACCCTGGTCACGTACTGTTTGCCCCCCTCCCCTCTGGTAGAAGACTTCGGTCCATCCAGACTAAAACCTCCCGTCACATGAACAGCTTCTTCCCCTCTGCCATTAGACTGCTGAACACTAAGTGACTCTCGTGCACCATGTACAGCAGCTCAACCAGACTCATGTCAATCATCACTGTTTTCTTCCTGCATTACCGACTGCACTATATAGTTCTCCACAGTATCTGCTGCTGGCTAATATATATTTTAACTGTTGACCAGTATCACTTAATCTTATCCTACACTTTATTACATGTATAGTTTATTTCTCTTATCTTATCATGTTTAATGTTGCAGCATTGTACCGAGACAAATTCCTAGTTTGTGTACTACATGAACAATGGCAATAAACGTGATTCTGATTCTGATTCTGATTCTGATTCTGATTCCTAAGCAGGGCTGCTCGCAGAGATAGCAAAAAAACGTTACGGCCTAATAGTATTGAATGCAAAAGACGCAATAGACTTACACAATGGTCCCCTCCAGTATATACAACTAGGACAATATCGGTCGCTACGGAGGGTGACAATATGTATGGGTATATATTCATACTATGTAGGATAAATAAGTAGAAGGTTATGCTGTTTATTCCATCTTGCTACAATGCTCCGCACTTTGTATATATATTTATATATTTATGTGTATGTATGTATGTCCACTGCTCTTATTTATATCTTCCGTATCTTCTTAACTATTGCTCTGAGTGTTGCTATCCCTGGGCTGTTGCAATCCTGGAATTTCCCCATTGTGGGACTAATAAAGGCTTATCTTACTGTATCTTATCTTATTTTGAGCTTCATGGCAAAGGCTGCGAATACTTATGTATATGTGATTTCTTTGTTTTTTTATTTTTAATAAATTTGCAAAAATCTCAAAAAAAAACTTTTTTCACACTGTCATTCTGAGGTATTGTGTTAAGAATTTTGAGGAAAAAATTAATTTAACCCATTTTGGAACAAGGCTGTAACACAACAAAATGTGTAAAAGGTGAAGCACTGCGAAAACTTTCTGGGTGCACCATGTCTGCCCTGTGTGCGTGCCTCTCTCGCTCCCTTCTCTGATTAGCATTCCCCCTGCAGCCCCGACTGCACCTGCTGCCAGGTTGGACCACCCTTTATAAGGGAGCCTCTCCCATTACTCTGCCTAGTTGTGTAGACTCTTAACCACACCACATCCTTGCCTTGCCTGCACTGCATGAACTCCTGTCTTGCCTGCTGTGTTTGACCTCTGCCTGACTGGATTTGAACTTGCCTTATATGTTGGAATTGGATTACCTGGACTGTGCACATTTCCCCTTCACATTCCCCAAAATTCAAAAGCAGGCTATGATTATTTTAAAAACTTAAATGTTACCATAGAAACATATTCACAGAAATATGAATGTTAATGTTTCCAGAATTAATAATCCCTTTCAATGTCGCCAAGCGTAATTTTAGTTTTATTATTACTGGACCCTAAAATAACAAGTGAACAAACATTAGTTTTGTGCAACTTTTCTTTTTTTTTTTTTTAAATCCAGGGAACAGATTAAAGCTACACTTTCCATGTCTGTAATTATAACATGATTGGAAAAAAATATGCACAAGAAAATAATTTGATGTAAATTTCAGTTAATAGAAAGAAATTTGACATTCCAACAAACCTTGACAAATTATTAAAAATGTGTCTTTATTCCGATGATGGTAGGACTCAGGTCCTGCCAGAATATGTCACGTCACTACGGTGCAACTCCAATGAAGTCATGTCCATGTTGCTGCTCTCTTCTCTGTGGTCATGGTGACAACAACAACAGGAACAGGACTTGACAACCACACTAATTCCCACCCCCCACTTCGTTTCCTCAGAATCTTTGGCCGTGAGAGCAACACACACAGGACTATACACAAATGTACCCCTCCTCTTAATGCTGGGGACAACACAAGACACACTAACCAGTCCAATGACCTGCATTTGTATCTCCCTCCAGCTCAGACTAAAAGAAAACAGCTGTTAAATGATCAGTAATTAGTGTCAGAGTCTATTCTTTATCTAACAGTGGACCTTTTAAGCATCAAAGCACTGAAACTTAGTGCTGCTCAATCATCACGGACTGCTGAAGGGCAGTGCCGCAAACATATTGCTGAAGCCAGATACCAGGCCAAAATAATGTGGAACGGAACCCGCCTGGGTCTTTTAACCATCGGGCTGGGAGATACAGTATGGGGTGGGGGGTACTAATATGGACCAAAGGTCTGTGGTCTACGTGATGTTGGCCATGGAGACAAGAGCTGATCTAGAAGGAGGAGGGAGTGGCCAGGGTGGGGGGGATCATTAAGGAGCTGCTCCAGCTCTAATCATAGAATAACACTCCATCTTTTATCTGTATTCAGTTCCATCTCCCAATGAGAAAACCCCAAAAAAGAGTGTAATCCAAGCCCTGGTAGAGCAGTGAAGGTCACTAATGCGTCTTGGTGAGGAAACATCTGCAAACCATCCACTTGGAATGAGACTCAAAATTCAGGGGGGCTTTCTCAAAAAGAGGAGGATTAATTGGATTATTTGGAGGAGTAGTTTGTTGCAGCCATTACTTGAATCATTATTTATATTGCACAATAAAGGAATGGCTGGAGTGGATCATTCTATGAGGCAAACCCTAATCCTGTTTTGCAGGCGTACGCATAAAGTGCAACGTCTCCTTGACAGTTAGTAAATGTTTGGCTTCAACACCAGAAGCTGATGATAAAAACACAAAAAGTCACACTGACTGTAGTTTAAAGAAGGGAACAGACCTCTTAACTTTTCATGTTCAGGACAGCATGCTGTCAGCTTGGGAGTTGGCAAGAAAAATGACAGCACGCACATCCAGCAAGCTTCAGTAAAAAAGATCCAGCAGACCGTTGTGGTTGGAAAACACACATGGGATGTGTGAACCGGCTAGTTAGATAATTTGCTTTGACATTTTCAATCCTGAAAGGGCAAGTAGATCGAACACAGATTTTAAACTGATTAAACAGGCCCAGGGAGAAAATGGGGGAGCCGGGCATTAGTTAAAAAAATGGAGGCAAGTACTGAGAGCGACAGAGGTTTGGCCTGTCAGCGCAAAGGGTTATATACGTATGAGCAAAGGGAGTATTAAGTCACTCAGAATCGGGCGAGTTATGTGTGTCGAAATATTCATTCCTTTATTTGCTCAGGCCCCTGGTGCAAGTCTTTATCACCCTTACTCGTATCAGCACCTTCTGCTTTACTCACCCAGGGATTAAAGCAAAAAAAAAAATATTTTGACTAAATGTTTTTCCCCAGATCAAATCAAATTCAAACACTGAAAAAAAGCACTGAAATGATCAGTCAATTAACTTATCAACCAACAAAAATTTAATCAGGAACCAATTTAATAATTGACTTTTCACTAATACAACCTTTACTAGTAAAAATTCTACAAAAAAAAAATGATTGTTTCAGGTTCTTAAACATGAAAATGTGTCACTCTTTCTTCTTTTTGTATTTCAAGTTGAATCATTTTTAGTTTTGTTTGTGAAACCAACAGATTTGATGAGAGCATCTTGGGTTCTGGGATACTTTGATTCATATTTTTGACTGTTTTATATATATATATATATATATATATATATATATATATAAAACATAAGATAAGATAAGCCTTTATTAGTCCCACAATGGGGAAATTCCAGGATTGCAACAGCACAGGGACAGCAACACTCAGAGCAACAATCAGAAGACAAGAAAAACAAGAGCAGCGAGTATACATATGTACATATAAATATATAAATATATAAACACACAGTGCTGAGCATTGTAGCTAGATGGAATAAATATATAAACACAGTGCGGAGCATTGTAGCTAAATGGAATAAATATATAAACACACACAGTGCAGAGGATTGTAGCTAGATGGAATAAACAGCATAACCGTCTACTTAGTTATCCTACATGGTATGATTATGTACCCATACATATTGTCACCCTCCGTAGCGACTGGTATTTTCCTAGTTGTATACCGGAGGGGACCATTGTGTAAGTCTATTGTGTCTTTTGCATTCACTACTATTAGGTTGTCACGTTTTTTTGCTATCTCTGCGAGCAGCCCTGCTTAGGTTATACAGTCTGACAGCCGTAGATAGGAAGGACCTGCGGAACCTCTCAGTTGTGCACCTAGGATGATGTAGTCTGCTGCTAAATGAGCTCCTCAGTGCGTTCAGTATGTCCTGCATAGGGTGGGACTCGGACTCCAGCAGAGATGACAGTTTAGCCACCATCCTTCTCTCTCCCATCTCCTCCACTGGGTCAAGGCGTTGTCCCAGGACAGAGCTAGCTTTCTTGATCAGTTTGTTCAGTCTCTTCCTATCGGCTGCTGTAATGCCACTGCCCCAGCAGACCACTCCAAAAGTGATGGCTGATGCCACCACCATGTAGTAGAATGTCTTCAGCGGCGCCCCTTGTGCACCAAAAGACCTGAGTCTCCTCAGTAGGAACCGCCTGCGCTGTCCCTTCTTGTAGAGTGCGTCAGTATTGTGTGACCAGTCTAGTTTATTGTTCAGATGAACACCCAGGTACTTGTAAGATGTCACCATCTCGATGTCTGTTCCCTGTATGTTTACTGGTGCTGTGAGGGGTTGTCCTTGCCTGCGGCAGTCCACCACCAGCTCCTTAGTTTTCCTCGCATTGATCTGGAGGCAGTTCCGATGGCACCAGTCCACGAAGTCCTGGATAAGTCCTCTGTACTCAGCTTCATCTCTGTTGGAGATGAGGCCGACGATCGCAGAGTCATCAGAGAACTTCTGTAGATGGCAGTGTGTTGTGTTGTGTGAGAAGTCCGCAGTATAAAGGGTGAACAGGAAAGGAGCCAAAACCATTCCCTGGGGGACCCCCGTGCTACCGATGATCGTGTCGGACACACAGTCCCGGGTTCTCACAAACTGTGGCCAGTTTGTGAGGTAGTCCAGGATCCATGATGACAGGTGCTGGTCCACCCCTGCGCACAGCAGCTAGTCCTTCAGGATCATCGGTTGGATGGTGTTGAAAGCACTGGAGAAGTCAAAGCACATGATCCTCACCGCATTCCCGGGCTTCTCCAGGTGGGACAGAGAATGGTGAAGGAGGAAGATCACTGCATCCTCCACCCCAATGCCATGCTGGTAAGCGAACTGGAGTGGATCCATCACTGGTCCCACCAGGGGGCGGAGGTGAGCAAGGAGCAGTCTCTCCAGGGTCTTCATCATGTGGGATGTCAGGGCCACTGGTCTGTAACTGTTCAGATCTTTGGGGTGGGAAGTCTTTGGTACAGGTACCACTCAAGATGTTTTCCACAACTGTGGTACCCTCCCCAGCTTCAGGCTGAGGTTGAAGATGTGCTCCACAATCCCACACAGCTGGTCTGCACAGGACTTGAGGAGCTTTGCGCTGATGCCGTCCGGTCCCGACGCCTTCCTAGCCTTGATCTTCCTCATCTCCGTCCTCACCTGGGTCTTAGTGAGGGTCATGTTGAGGGGCTGTGTGTTGGGAGTGGGGGGGGGGGGGTGATGGTGGAGTGGGGTGTGGGCAGCAGGACTTGATGTCTTCAGAGGCAGCAGTGGTTGTTGTGCAGTCGGGGGGGAGGGCGGTTGGTCAAACCTATTAAAAAACAGGTTCAGATTGTTCCCCCACTTCCTGTCCCCCGTGGCCTGGGGGGAGGTATTCTGGAGCCCAGAGATGGTTTTAAGGTTTCTCCAGACCCCACCGATGTCGCTCTGTTGCAGCCTGTCCTCCATCTTCTTCCTGAAGCTGTCCTTGCCTTCTCTGATCTTCCTCCTCAGCTCCCTCTGTACGGACTTCAGCATCTCCCTGTTCCCCGACCTGAAGATCCTCTTCTTCTCTCTCAGAAGTGTTTTTATCTCAGGGTTGATCCAGGGTTTGTTGTTCGAGCAACACCGTATGGTCTTGGTGGGTACGGTGTTGTCCACACAGAAGCTGATGTAGTCTGTGATGGTGTGAGTGAGGCCATCGATGTCCTCACCATGTGGCTTGCAGAGCTGCTCCCAGGCGGTGGTTTCAAAACAGTCCTTTAGAGCGTCCATTGCCTCCTCAGACCATAACTTCACTGTGCGCATGACCGGAGGTTGTCTGTGCACTAGGGGTTTGTACACCAGCCGGAGATGAACCAAATTGTGATCCGATCTCCCGAGAGGGGGGAGTGGTGATGAGGTGTACGCCTCCTTAGTGTTTGCATAGAATAAGTCCAGTGTTTTATTGTCTCTAGTGTGGCATGTGACATACTGGGTGAACGTGGATAGAATGGGAGACAGTGAAACATGGTTGAAGTCGCCTGAGATGAGGAGAAGAGCATCTGGGTGTTCTGTCTGCAGCCTGCTGGTTACTGAATGGATGACGTCACGCGCTGTCCCAGCGTTCGCTGTCGGATTTGCATAAATAACAATGCAGATCACGTGTGAGTATTCCCTCGGGAGATAGGTAGGCTGCATGCTAACAGCTAGCAACTCCATGTCCTTGTTGCAGTGTTGTTGTTTAACCGTGATATGTCCCGGTCTGCACCAGTTGTTATTAACATACATTATATATATATATATATATATATATATATATATATACTGTATATACTACCATTCAAAAGTTTGGGGTCACCCAGACAATTATTTTGTGTTTTCCATGAAAAGTCACACTTATTTACCACAATGAATTGTAAAATGAATAGAAAATATAGTCAAGACATTGACAAGGTTAGAAATAATGATTTGTATTTGAAATAATATTTTTTTCCAGATACTCAACCTGCTCAAAGGAAGGTCAGTTTTATAGCTTCTCTAACCAGCTAAACTGTTTTCAGCTGTGCTAACATGATTGCACAAGGGTTTTCTAATCATCCATTAGCCTTCTGACGCAATGAGCAAACACATTGTACCATTAGAACACTGGAGGGATAGTTGCAGGAAGTGGGCCTCTATACACCTATGTAGATATTGCACCAAAAACCAGACATTTGCAGCTAGAATAGTCATTTACCACATTAGCAATGTATATTAGATATTAGAGTGTATTTCTGATTAGTTTAAAGTTATCTTCATTGAAAAAAACAGTGCTTTTCTTTCAAAAATAAAGAAATTTCTAAGTGACCCCAAACTTTTGAACGGTAGTGTGTGTATATATTATATATATATATATATATATATATATATATATATATGTGTGTGTGTGTGTGTGTGTGTGTGTGTGTGTGTGTGTGTGTGTGTGTGTGTGTGTGTGTGTTTTTGCCTACATATGTATGAGTATAAAGTGAGATGCTTAGGATTGCATATGTGGATTGACCTCACGTCTTAGGATGGGACAATATGTCTGGATCGCCTGTGGATAACGGCAAGAGGACGGAGGTACCGGATAAGGAGCTGAAAGGACTTCCTGGCCTCCTGGGGCCAGGCGGAGGACTAAGGGACTCGGGGAAGAGTTATTGTCAATGCGGGGTTTTGACAGGGATGTGTGATTCTTCCTTTGATGTGGATGTATAAATGTGGGGGTTTTGATGCAGCTCTCCCTCTTCTGTTCTTGAGAGATTGCTGGGGATGTGAAAGCTACATTAAAACCTGAATTGAGAAATAATTCAGCCTCGTTATTTCACGCTCCCCACATTGGTGACCAATGACGTGAAATGCATAGACGCGTTTCCCCCGATCCAGACTCGTCGGAGACCGCCCGAACGAGCGCCATCTCAATCAAGCTACCGGAGTTCTGGCAGGACAACCCGGACTCGTGGTTCCTTCAGGCTGAAGCACATTTCGCACTCGGGGGAATAACGGCGGATGACACAAAGTTCTACCATGTCATCGCCAAGCTTGACAACCGCACGGCTCGATGCGTGCGGAGCCTGGTGCAGCAACCGCCCGCTAACGACAAATACGGCAAGCTGAAGGCTGCCCTCACCCAGTGTTTCACGCCCTCAGCCGAGGAGAGGGCTAGGAGGCTCCTGGCTCTACACGACCGGGGAGGATGCAGACCAGTCGACCTGATGGAAGACATGCTGCAGCTGAGGGAAACAGAGAATGACGGTTTCCTATTTAAGCACATCTTCCTGAGAAACCTCCCGATGCACATGAGGGCAGACCTGTCCAGCATGCGTTGTGTGACCCAGCGGGACTTCCGTGCACTGGCACGAGAGGCGCAGCGGATCCTCGACTCCTGCGGTGAGCAGACGGCCACCTCAGCAGCGGCAGACCTTGGTGCAGCGACCGGGAGCAGTGAGGAGCCAGAGACAGCGGAAGCAATCTCAACAACGACGGCAGCGGCACGTTCACGATGCAGCGGAGGAGATGACCTTTGCTTTTACCATTGGCGTTTCGCAGAGAAGGCGCGCAGATGTGTGCCGCCGTGCCACTTCAAGAGCTCGGGAAAACGCCAGGACCGGGATTTGTTAGCAGCCTCGGCTCTCGGAGAACGGAATAAGCTGCTGTACATCACAGATGTGAGTTCCGGGCAACACTTCCTCGTGGACACCGGGGCCCAAGTGAGTTTCATCACCCCGACCTATGCTGACCGGCTGGCAGGCCCCCGGGGTAACGGGGCAATGGCGGCGAACGGCTCGAGCATCGACACCTTTGGAGAGAGGACTCTGTTTCTGTCCTTACACGGCCGCACTTATGAATGGACTTTTATTATTGCGCCGGTGAGTTTCAACATGTTAGGTGCTGATTTTCTGTGCTCACATGGTTTGTTAGTTGATCTTGCCAATAGGCGGCTGGTAAATGCACTCTCTTTTTAGTCTATTCCTTGTGCAGCTCGAGTGTCCCCGCCACCAGTGCAGACCAACGTCGCTACAGCAGGCGGTAAGTTTAACACGCTACTCACCCAGTTTCCAGCACTCACAGTCCCCACATTTTCGGCAACAGTTGCGAAACACGGGGTGGAGCATTTTATCACTACAGCTGGCCCCCCCGTCTTCGCAAAAGCTCGGCTCTTGGATGCCGCTAAGCTCTCCATAGCGCGCGAGGAGTTCGCCAGCCTAGAAAGGCTGGGCATTATTCGCCATACCATGGGTTTTATTGGGGTTGCGTGCTGCGCCCAAGGAGGATTTAAATGCCTCCCCAGCGGAGTTAGTTTTTGCACAACCTCTCAGGCTGCCCGGTGAGTTTCTACCAGAGCACCCGGAGCCCGGGCGTCCCCCGGCTCTGGGGCCACTGAGTGGCACGGGAGCAGACATGCTCCCGGGCCCCGTTCATCACACCTTTCCGCATGTTTTCGTTCCCAAAGCTTTAAAAAATGCCGAGTTTGTTTTTGTCAGGCACGAGGCTTCACGATCAGGCCTCCGCCCGCCATGTGATGGCCCATTTAGAGTGCTGGAGACAGGTGATAAGCATTTTGTGCTAGATTTGGGGGACAGAAAGGAAACAATTAGTACTGACAGACTAAAGCCTGCTTTTGTGATGAACGGTCAGTACCGTCATCACAGGTCAGTAAAATGCCACCCAAAAAAGAGGAAATGGAAGAAATTAAAAAAACTCTGAACTTTGTGTTAGATGAACTGGCCAAAGTGACTAGCCAGCAGGACAAAATATTAGACCTAATACAGGAGGTACAAGCCCTACATTCAATAATAAAAGAAAAAGACAAAAAAATTATGGACCTGGAGCAACACGGGCGTCTTTTGGAGCAACGCGTTGAGGATCTTGAACAAGGTTCTCGCATTGATGACATAGTTATAAGTGGACTAGACATCAGATATCAGTCGTACGCCCATGCCGCTACAGGACTGAGTGGTGAACATGCTTCCATAAGTGAATCAATGTCCTTAGAAAACCAAGTGCTTCAGTTCCTTAATGATAAAGACATTAAGGTAGAAGCCAATGCGATCTCAGCCTGTTATGCTTTACCGAAGAAAGATAACAAAACAAAGAAATCAATTGTGATGCGCTTTGTGAACAGGAGGGTGAAAAATGACATACTGAGGCAGGCCAAAAAACTAAAGGAAACTCAAGTTTACCTAAATGAACACCTGACAAAAAAAAAACGCTGAATTAGCACGGCAGGCACGGATGCTAAAGAAACATAATAAGATACAGTCAACCTGGACAAGAAATTGTAGAATTTGGATTAAACTAAATGGAACACCTGAGCAAGCAAAAAGTATAATGATCAGAGATGCTACTGACTTAGATAAATACAGATGAACACTGACTATGAAACACAGAGTGAGGAAACTCAAACTCTAAAAATATGCCACTATGCTGAACATAAACCACAAGAGATGGAGAATGATATTGATCCTGACAACCACTTTTTCAATAATATTCATAACCACTGTGAATATTACACTGAAAAGCAATTCAAAAGTCAAGTGCAATTAGATGGTAAACTGTCAATAATACACTTCAATAGCAGAAGTCTTAACAAAAACTTCTCACAGATTCAGGACTATTTAAAACAGCTAAACAGAAAATTCACAGCTATAGCAGTCTCTGAAACCTGGCTTAATGCAGACCAGGCTCCCCTGATGGCAATAGAGGGATATCAGATGTTTAACATTAACAGATCTCAAAAAAAGGGTGGTGGTGTTGCACTGTATATTGATGACCTATATAGATGTAAGCTTGTAAATGAAATGTCCTTAGCACTACCAGGGATTCTGGAATGTGTTACTGTTGAGACTGACCTAGACAAAACAAAAAATCTAATCATAAGCTGCATATACAGAACGCCGGGAACTTGCATTGAGACATTCAGAGATAAATTAGTCGAGCTGTACAATAATATTACTAGTAAGAAAATGGTAGCAATTTGTGGAGATTTCAATATTGACCTACTTAATCCACATCAACAAAATGTAGTTACAGAGTTCATGAACTCTATGTACAGCATGAGTCTATATCCCACAATAACACATCCCAGTAGAATCACAGCTCACTCTGCTACACTTATTGACAACCTGTTTGTCAATGTTCTCGACAAGAAAATAGAAAGTGGATTATTGATAAATGATATAAGCGACCACTTGCCAATCTTTGCACTTATCCATGGCCACACGGGGCCCAACCCAGAAAAAATCTCAAAATCGTTCAGACACAAATCACCAAACGCAATCAGTTCTTTTAAAGAGGACTTGCTGAAGCAAGACTGGACAGAAGTCTATGTATCAGATGTAAATGAAGCCTATGACACATTTACAAACATTGTAACCACTCTTTATGAAAAAAACTGCCCATTAGTTAAAAAAAAGCTTAAACACAAATTTACTGACAAACCATGGCTAACCAAAGGACTACAAAAGGCGTGTAAAAAGAAAAATTTATTATATAAAGCTTTCATAAAGAAAAGGACAAAAGAAGCAGAGCAGCGGTATAAAACATACAAAAATAAGTTAACATATATAATAAGATGTAGTAAAAGAGACTATTACAGTAAAGAACTGGAAAAAAACAAAGACAATATTAAAAATACATGGACAATAATCAACAGTATCCTTGGAAATAAAAGCAGAAATACCAGCTACCCAACTAACACTCCAAAAAATAATAAATCGACTCCGAATGTGAATATAGCTTCACCTGCAGATGAATTTAATAATTTTTTTGTTAACATTGGACCTAAACTGGCCCGAGAAATACCCACTACGGTGCCAACAGGTGATTCAATATGCAATAACACTGCTGTAAAAGACACCATCTTCATAAAGAACACAGACGAAAGAGAGGTCATTGAAATTGTTAAATCGTTCAAAAGTAAAACATCTACTGACTGCGATGGTATTGATATGCTACTAGTCAAAACTGTTATCGAATGCATAGTGAAACCACTGACGTATATCTGTAACCTGTCTCTCCAATCAGGTATATTTCCCAATGCAATGAAAATAGCTAAAGTAATTCCAATTTACAAGACAGGCGACAGAGGGGAACTCTCCAACTACAGACCAATTTCACTATTACCGCAATTTTCCAAGATACTTGAAAAAATATTCTATGAGAGAATTGACAACTTCATACTGAAGAATGATTTATTGTGTGAGCAGCAATATGGGTTCAGACACAAAAGGACAACAGCATATGCCTTAATGGAATTTACAGAAAAAATATCAACAGCCATTGAAAATAAAGAGTATTCAGTTGGAGTATTCCTGGATCTTAAAAAAGCATTTGATACAGTAGATCACAATCTATTATTAAAGAAACTACAAAATTGTGGTATCAGAGGGGTAGCACTGTCCTGGTTAAGAAGTTACTTAAAGAATAGATATCAGTTTGTATGTGTTAACAACAAAAACTCAGAGCTACTGAAGGTCACCTGTGGAGTCCCACAGGGTTCAGTTTTGGGACCATTATTATTCAATATGTATATAAATGATATATGTAAAGTTTCAGAAAAAATGGACTTAATATTGTTTGCTGATGACACTAACCTGCTATGCAGTGGAAACAACTTGGAACAACTTCTGGATACACTCGGAAAGGAATTAGGAAAGCTGAAACTGTGGTTTGATTCAAACAAATTAACGCTCAATTTAAGCAAGACAAAATTTATAGTCTTTAACAACCATCACAACTACCCAGTACCCAAACTCAGTGTAAATGGTGTAGAGATTGAAAGGGTATCCGAAACTAAATTCCTTGGAGTAATAATTGATAACAAACTGTGTTGGAAGCCACATATTAATTATATAAAAGGTAAAGTATCCAAATCAATTGCAATATTACACAGAGTGAAAAATTTGCTGAATCAACCCACACTATACACCTTGTATCATTCATTAATACTCCCATACATGACATATTGTAATGAAGTATGGGGAAATACATATAAAACAAACATATATCCACTCTTTATGCTTCAAAAGAGAGCTATTAGAATAATCAACAAAGCAGCTTACAGGGAACCAACAAACCCACTTTTTCTTAAACAAAAAACTCTCAAGTTGAAAGATCTGATCGACTTTAAAACCGCAATAATAATGTTCAAAGTGAAGAATCTATCACTGCCCGCAAATATCCAAAAGTTGTTCCAAACAAGGGAGAAACGATATCACTTCAGAGGAACATGTATATTTCAAAAGCCTACAGTGAGAACAACTACCAAGCAACACTGTATTTCAGTGCAAGGTGTCAGATTATGGAACGATTTTGGACCTGAATTAAAATCATGTACAAAGCTTGGACAATTTAAACAAAAACTAAAGGAAGAAATACTCCAAACATATTTACAAGACGACATGTAAACTCACATAAGGATTGACATTTCCAGCCTGTGTTGTGTTATAGCTTAGTTTTTCTTTTTTCTCTGTGACACTATGTCTTAGATTTGTTTTTGAATAGTAACCGCTTAACTTAGACTAGCTCAGTTTTCTTTTTCTCTCAGTCATATTTTGTCTTAGCCTTGTTTTAAATTGTAATCGCTCTTGTCTTGTTTTCTCTTTTTTCTCCTTTGAATTCTTGGATGGAATATGGGTGGGCAATATAAGCTGCGGCTTCAGCCATCACCCATTTCGGATAACTCACGTGGAATTGTATAGTAGAAGGAGTCTTTGTCTAATTTGACCTTGTTGTTATATTATACAGTTTCTTTTAACCTGTAATGTACTATCCGAAATAAATTCATTCATTCATTCATTCATTCATTCATTCAACGACGAGTCTGTACGGGTAGCGAGGGCTCCTCGACGTGGCAGACCCCCCAGGGAACAGGTCCTGGAGCCCCCACAGAGATCAAATAACCATTCTCTTCCTCAGTCGGCAGATTTTTTGCAGGACGGCGCCGCAGGGACGGCGAGGCCTGCTTACAGCAGATTTGGAAGACGTTTGAAGCCCAGATGGCGTACTGACTGATGTTTGATTTGATCATGTTGTGTAAATCCTGCTGTTGATGTTGTCATATTTTGTGAACTATGAGATATTGTCCATTCTTCGACGTTTGGGGGGGGGGGGGTTATGTGGCGCATGTGTTTTTGCCTACATATGTATGAGTATAAAGTGAGATGCTTAGGATTGCATATGTGGATTGACCTCACGTCTTAGGATGGGACAATATGTCTGGACCGCCTGTGGATAACGGCAAGAGGACGGAGGTACCGGATAAGGAGCTGAAAGGACTTCCTGACCTCCTGGGGCCAGGCGGAGGACTAAGGGACTCGGGGAAGAGTTATTGTCAATGCGGGGTTTTGACAGGGATGTGTGATTCTTCCTTTGATGTGGATGTATAAATGTGGGGGTTTTGATGCAGCTCTCCCTCTTCTGTTCTTGAGAGATTGCTGGGGATGTGAAAGCTACATTAAAACCTGAATTGAGAAATAATTCAGCCTCGTTATTTCACGCTCCCCACATATATATACTATATATATATATATATATATATATATATATATATATATATATATATAAAATTTAAAGATCAAAGGATTAATTGACAAATCCCCCCAAAATTCTGAACAAAAAATATGATGCAGTGGAATTGCTCACCATAAACTCATTCCCAACATCCTGTGTTCTTACCATAGAGCTACTATAGAAAGTGTGAAGGCAAAAAACTTGATTTGTAGATTCTAGATGTTAAATGTAGCTTTCATGGCTGTATACTGTACTTTAAAAACTGGTTGATTATAAATATTTTTTAATATAGCTCCATATAAACATAACCAACCACTGATTTTGCAGGAATCGATTGTTACACAACACTATCACTATGGCCACTATCATTATGGCCTGACCCACCAGGAGCAACTGGTGGGTCAGGCCAAATGAAGCAGATTAGATGTGATATATGGGAAACGGCACGACGTACCACGCTGCGCTCGCTCGTAAGCATGCGTGACATCATCATACCGCAGGTATAATAGCCAGCTTCCCAGGGCTAGCTGGTCTCTTGCTCTCCACCTTTGGTGTACCACCTTCCCAGTTCAACTCACTATGTACTCCTTCCTAGCAAGTTCTGCTAATGTTCAATAAAGTTAACCTCAACACGTGGACCTGTCTGCAGCCCATTATTTCCAAACACAATAACTGGTAATGAGGACAAACTTGGACAAAATCGAGATGGAAACGCTACTGACACCCTTGCCACCGTTCCTTGCTTTGCCCGGTGAGCCGCTCATTCCTTGGTCACATTGGCATGAGTCATTTAAGACAACCGTGTCCACCATGGACCTAGCTAAAGCTAGCAAAGCTAAGGCTATGCGCCACGGTAATTCACTGCCTCGATAGCGAGGGACAGCGTATCTTTAGGATGCTCTGACCTGCAGATAGCTACGATGAGTGTGCTGCTTTGTTAGCCGGACACTTCGCTACCCCTGACAGCATGCTAGTCAAGAGGGTAAGGTTTCGCCAATGCTGAAAGCATGTAGGTGAGTCAGTCCAGCAATATGTCTCCGACCTCCGCTGTCTGGCTAGCACGTGTAGGTTTGCACAACTGGAAGACAAGATGGTGCGGGACCAGTTAGTGGAGAACACCACCAACCCAAAGTTGTGGGAGAAGCTGCTAATGTTGTCGGATGACCTGCCGCTCTCCGGGGCAGTGGAGTTAGCATCCCAACTAGAGGCCGCGGTTCAGCTAGCCTCCCAACTAGGAGCCTCCAGCCCACGGTCTCCACACTTCGCGCCGCTAGACATGCACTGGACATGCGCACCCGCCTGCCCTGCTAAAGGACACAAGTGCCAACGCTGCAGTAAGCTGAACCACTTCGCCAAAGTGTGCCGCTCGGCCCTGGCAAGTCCGCCGCCTAACTCGCTCAGTCGGCCCAGTCCAACCACCATTAATTCAGTAGACTCCAGTAACACACCGTACAAGTGGTGCACAGTAGAACTGGATGGTGTCAGTCTACCACTACTGCTGGACACTGCTGCCACAAGGTCCCTACTGGACGAGGCCACGATAAAGACTTTCTTTCCTCTGCATCCAATTGAGCCAGACGCGGTGGAACTGTTCGGGTATAGACACGTAAAAATCAGCATGGTAGGAACCATCACTCTGCCAATTCGCTACGGGTCAAGAGTCCTCCCGGTGTTCATGTTTCAAGTGACGCGCCTCAGTGAGAACATCCTGGGATATGAGCTTTTCCATGAGCTGGGCTTTTCCATCACAGATCACATGGAATTCTGTTTGACCGCTGACGACTCAAGTCTGCTTCGCCCAGATCTAGGCATAGCTGTTCCTTATTTCACACCGGTGCACAGAAGACTGGAGAGTGATCCTCACACAGCATAAGCCTCCCAGAGTCGCTGCCTCACTGCAGGAGTTCCAGTATGTGACATCGCAAGACCTGGAAGATCGTGGGTTTCATCCAGTCACCAATGAGACCAGTTCACCTCCATGACTGTTACATGGCGCCCCAGCAATGATGCAATTCACCAACCACATGATGACAGAGCAGCAGCACATCATGAAGCAGAAATATCCATCGCTCACAGTGCTCGACTAGGTCAGGATCTGCCGATCCAACAGCCCACGTCAGCTGCAGATGTTCCAGTCACCACTGATGCAGATCACCACACAACTTGGACCAGCCACCTCCCACATGGGTAATGGGTCTCGATGGCATGCCAGCCGTCTGAGAAAAGTAACACCGCCACCTGCCCCGGACCAAGTAAAGGCAACCAAGCTGACCCAGCCAGTGTGGGATCCGGACTGGGATTTTGCTGTTGAGCCAGCCACAATTCCACCGAGGTGGCCCCCAGATTTGCCGGAGACAGTGCTGCGCCCACCCCGGGCTCAACAGAGGCCTTGCTGAGCTCTGAACTGTCACTGACTTTTAAAGTTCTTTATTACGTGTTCAGTCTGCGCACCCTGCGCACCTCAGCACTGGCCCTTTCATACTCTGTAGCAGAATATTGTGCCCCTGTCTGGTCCAGGTCATCTTACACACACCATGTAGACACCCAGCTCAACACAACCATGAGAACTATAACTGGAACAATCCGCTCAACACCACTCCCCTGGCTCTCTGTACTGTCAAACATAGCCCCTCCACACATCCGGCGAGCAGCATTAACTCAAAGGATGCTCCAAAAAGTTAAAGATTCTCCTCACTTACCAATCCATGCAGATATCTACACTCCACCCACTGCCCGACTTTCATCCAGACGGCCGATTTGGAAAAACCCTCCCCCAGCTGACTTTACCATCCAGACAGCTTGGCAAGAGGAATGGGAGACCAAGGAGGTCCCAAACAAACAGCTGGTGATAAACCCCAACCAACAGGTCCCGGGCACCAACCTCCCAAGGAGACAGTGGTCTACACTCAATCGCTTCAGGACTGGACATGGCCCCTGCTTGGCCAGCCTTTACAGATGGGGCAGTAGCCCTAGCCCTCTGTGCGCATGTGGAGAGGAGCAAACAATGGAACACATCATAGAGGCTTGCCCGCTCCAAAGACTGGAAGGAGGATTACACACCCTCCATACAGCAAACCAGGAGGCAACTGCTTGGCTTAAGGACTTTGCATTCGCTAAATAAATAAATTACGTGTTCAGTAAGTGCATGGTCCATTCAAAGCGGCGGAATAACCCACACGACCATGTGGGTCAAACTGGCAGTCTACCCGGTTACCCAGGTTGTAGCAATTAAAAAGAATTTTTTTCTTTCTGATGTCATGTTTGGAAATAAGTCTTAGGTGGTCTTCACAGTAGTCCAGTCAAGTATGTTGTTTCCCATTAGACAGTACACTAATGGTCATACTGGCCCGTTTGGCCACATCATGTAAGTGTTTAAAGCTTTACATCAGCTGGTATGCCAGTATTGTTTTCATGTTTACTTGCTATCCTTGCTAAGGCTAACCACAGACCTAGTTCTAAGCTTTTTCAAAGGGGGGGGGGGGGATAAATGTGATATATGGGAAAGAGCATGACGTACCATGCTGCACTTGCACGTACGCACGCGTGACATCATCATGGCACAACTATAATAGCCAGCTACCCAGGGCTAGCCAGTGTCCTGCTCTCCACCTTTGGTGTACAATGATCCCTCGCTACTTCGCGCTTCACCTTTCGCGCCCTCAGTGCATCGCGGATTTTTCAAAAATATTCA
Organism: Pholidichthys leucotaenia; assembly: GCA_020510985.1. Taxonomy (NCBI): domain Eukaryota; kingdom Metazoa; phylum Chordata; class Actinopteri; order Cichliformes; family Pholidichthyidae; genus Pholidichthys; species Pholidichthys leucotaenia. The sequence continues at coordinate 369,079,892 of CM035842.1, read as the reverse complement.
TCAAAAATTCAAAATTGAGAAATAATGGGCGGGCGCTAGCAGAAGGCAGGGAGACTACATTAGACCATCAGGTATCAACACGGAGAGCCCGCACAACTCAAAAATCCACCTCTCTGTTCGCTGTTCTCGTGTTGGCTCGGCTTGGAAATCTCGCAAGTAGTAGTAGTAGATTAGTTTATTTGACAGGGACAGTGCAATAAACATAGACAATTAATCAAAGACAATCAATCTGATGTGTTGCACATAGAGTGTATAGCTATTAGCTAATTTGCAACTCTTGTCCCTGGATGGGCTTTAGAAAAAAGAATCAAGATAAAAATATACACAATAACCACATACATCAATGCAGAAAAATTATAAATACACAATTATAAATATTATAAATATTATAAATACACAAATATAACAGCCTGACTCACCTTTAACATAAATATTATAAATACACAAATATAACAGCCTGACTCACATTTAACACATATAACATAACTCACATTTGCCTATTTCAGGCCTTCCTCCCTCCGTCACTCACTATAAACAAACACATTTATTCCTTCCCTTCATTCACTCTCACTTTGCAGACAAATAATTTATACATGAGTACATTCTTGTTTATTTTTCAGCCAGTTTTTAACATTTTTAGTGAATGTTTTAAAGTCCGTTATTATTTTAATTTCATTTGGCATTGTGTTCCAGATGTGACTGCCCTTTATAGAGAAAGCTGTTTGTCCAAATGTGGTTCTGCGGTGGAATATTTTACAGTTATTGTTAACAGAACTCCTGGTGGCTCTGCTGCTGTCCTGTCTTTGGACGAAACCAGCAAGTGGCTCGGGTGCTGATTTATGGAAACATTTGAACGTTAATTTCAGAAGACAGAGGTCAATGAAGCTCTCAAAACTCAATAGGTTGTATTTTTTTTAAACATTACAGTGATGCCACCTAATGGGCTTTTTGTCCAAGATTTTTAGGGTTTGATTATATAATGAACCTATATGTCTTATTGTGGAAGGGGCTGCTTGAGCCCAGACTGTCAAACAGTATGATATATGAGAAAAAACCATAGAATGCATATACAGTGCAGCTGCTTCGTAAGGTATGTAATATCTAATTAATTTAAAGCAGTTCAGATTTTTTTTTACTGTTTTTGAAATTTTCTTTATATGAAGATTAAATTTGAGTTGAGGATCTAGTACAATGCCAAGGTATTTGAATTCTGTAGCTAAACTGATGTCATGATCATGTATATTAACTTTAAAATGTTGCAGGTTACATTTTTTGATTGAAAAGCACATTGAGACTGTTTTCTGAAGGTTCAGCAATAGATGGTTCTTGAGGAGCCACTCTTGGACATCAACCATACTTGTAGACAGTACATCTGCAGCCTGTGCTGGAGTCTTGGCAGCTGTGTAAATAACTGCATCATCTGCATAAAGTTGGCATGTTGCAGCTGAGCAGTGTAACGGCAAGTCATTAATAAAAATGCTGAAAAGTAAAGGACCAAGAATGGACCCTTGTGGGATACCCATGCGGTTGTTTAAAAATGAGGATTTATCCTGGTGAACTTTTACACACTGTTCTCTATTCTGGAGATAAGATGCAAACCATTCTAATGTATTTGGGGAGAAGTTAAAAGATACCATTTTGGATAAAAGCAAACTGTGGTTTACAGTATTGAAAGCCTTTTTGAGATCTAGAAAAACAGCTCCTACCACATTACCCCTGTCCAAGGACTGTTTGACGTTTTCAATAAGGCAACAATTTGCTGTTTCTGTTGAGTATCCTGGTCTAAAACCAAATTGATGTGGATGAAGAAGTTGACTGTCTTGTAAGTAGTCTATCAGCTGTGTAGCTACAACTTTTTCAAGAACCTTAGATAGGACTGGTAAGATAGAGATTGGGCGGTAATTGCATATATCGTCTTTACAAGCTGATTGGCCGAGACGTTTCACCCGCAAGCTGATTGGCCAAGACGTTTCACCCACCTTCTCTCCCTGCCGAACGCCCATGCAGCGAAGGAAGACCGCATTCATTGCTCTTTATCGCTCGTGTTGCTTAGTCTCGCCGTGTGGAACTTTTTGCTGTTCTCTTGTGCCATTTTGTGTGAAATAGTCTTCCCGTCGAGCCACTATGCTGCCTCCTGCAGCTTCTCCAGCTCTATCGAAAGCTGCCCTCGACGATGCTGCGTCTCTAACACCTCACGATGAGACGTCACCTGAGGAGCAGTAAAGCTCTCATTAACCTGTGCAGTAAATCATTTTCATCTTGAGTTACGTATCTTGTTATAAGAATAAAAGAGTTCTAAAAACATATTTATGTACACTTTATTTACATCTACGTATGTATGTACACTTACACACACACACACGTATCATATGAGAGAGAGAGTGAGAGAATGAACGTACGTATTATTTATGGGTGACATCATTAGGGGTGACACTACTTCGCGGTTTTTCACTTTTCGCGGTCGGTTCTGGAACCCATTAACCACGATAAGTGAGGGATCACTGTATATACTACATTGACAGTCTGCACACGACCTTAATGCGCCTTTTGCTCAAATTCAAAACATAAAAACTATCTTAGAGGTGAGCCCTATGTTTTTTACTATAGACATTTATTACTATAGACACCCAGAACAGAATTTTTTTTCTCTCTCTCTTGTTCCTCTCATTTGAACTTCTTTTATAAAGTTTTTAATTCTACAAAAACTCTACAGTGCCGCTTTTAGACAAGTATCGTCAGTTGAAGATCTTTCATAATAAAAGCACATAAAGAAGCAAAGCCCTTCTCATCACTGAAATGCTGTAGAGCTTTTATTTTTTTAATAATTTTAGGAAGAGTTGAGTTGTGTATATTTCTCTCAATTTTCAGTTAATGGAAAACTGTTGCAGCTACTGAAAACTGCTCACCTTTAAAAAAAAAAAAAAGCCTGAAAATCCAAGAGCAGATTTAGAAGGAAACACAGCACAAAGGGCCGTCGAAATCAGTTTTACAATATAATCTCTTTTTTTCCCCTCTAAGTCTCCATCAGGAGCTGAAGGACATGATTGGTTAGACAAGATAACTGACAACCCACTAGGAAAACCTGAGTGTTTTAAAAGCTTTCTTATACAGTAAAGGAGCTCTTCACCAGGTGTCTAATTTAAGACTTCATCACTTGATGTTTGCATTATAGGAAAGTAAGAAGTTGACTGAGTGAGTTACAGGCAGTAAACTGTTAACAGTAATAACACAAAGACCTGTTCGGATTTTGACAACTTCCCTCACATGTCAGAGCCCCACATCAGTCATGTTTGTTACAAGGCAAAGCACTCAGTCACCATCTATGACAAATTTCCATTAACAATTCATTCTGTATTGTCTGCATCTGCGAGCAAACTATGTAATTGTGTGCAGCATGCCTCATTAATTTGCAGATGTGCTGACTGATTCACTTATAAATATCCCAGAGACCGAGCAGAGCAGATTACATGGACAATCCAGACATCAGTGCAATGGCTAATTATAGTAATCACCCAATGGAAGAAAGTGGACATCTGTTAACACACATTCAGTGGCATAAAGCTGTGGAAAAACTTGGTGATTCATGAAGAAATGAAATGGTGGAAATATTTATATAGTAAGTTGTATGTAAATCCCTTCCACTTGGAGTCACTTTTTTGTAAAAAAAAAAAAAAAAAAAAAAACTTTTTTTACATTCATTTTTGAGGCCTTCTGGTCACCTCTGGCCCCTCGTGAACTTACAACTTTGCATGCATAACCCACTGGCACAGAGACTCCATTTTGATTTCCATTGTGGCCGAGTCTGTCATTAAGTGTGCAGAAACAATGGGTGGAATGAGTGGTGCCACAGTAAACAGCTCCCCTGTGAATCCAAGCACAACAGTTCCACATTGCGGGAACGGGAGACCATAAGCCGCACTTGCACTCGAGCTGCAAATCATCCAGTGACATTATTGCAACCAGTAAACTCTCATACCCACACAATGGCTTTAAATCACACTATAACGGAAGATGGTGGGTGTATTGAAAAGATGATAAGTGAAAAAGCAGCCTGTGTCTTTTAGCCCTCCGCACCCTCACTGTGACCTCCCTTTGGTTTAGTGGGATTGGACAGATTGCATATTTGAGCTTGTGAAATGCAAAGTGCCTGCAAGCTGCCCAACAAAAAAATACAAAAAACTACTAACAGCAGTTTAGCATCTATGTATGGCATGACTCGAATAAACACAAAGCTTTAATGATAAAAATCAATGAATGTATGTTTTTACCTTATGCTGTGAACTTCAAAATCTTCCTCTGCAGTCTCCATAACAAATGTTCTTCCTTGCATTTGCTATCGCTTAGATTTATCAAAGTTTGGAAGCTCAGACACATTAAACTAGTATTTTTCATTTTGTAAAGTTTATTTAGCTTAAAACAATAAATGATAAAGTGGGACGGTGCATTGTGCTCCCTGCATTTTTGCACCTTAGGAACATTTTGACTACAAGTAACTATCTGCTACACTCTACACTGCGGACTCTCCAGAAATACAGAAACCTTTGTGTGATTGTTGATGACTTTTCATCCTACCTATGGAGACTATGATTATGCAATGTTTCTCAAAAAAGAAGCTGACAGTTATAGTCGGTGCACTGCTGTATCTTCTTTTTGGCTGCTCCTGTAACACCAACCCTCCCCACGTCCTCCTTCACTGCATCCATGAATCTTCTCTGTGGCCTTCCTCCTGCCTGGCAGCTTCATTTTCAACATCCTTTGTCCAATATATTTACTGTCCCTCCTCTACACATGTCCAAACCTGCCTGGCTTCTTTTACTTTGTCTCCAAACCACTCGACCTGAGCTGTCCCTCTGATATACTCATTTCTAATTCTCTCCTAGTGAGAATCTTGGCATTTTCAGCTCTGCCACCTCCAGTCTTTTTGTCAGTGCCACCATCCCCAAGCCATACATCATAGCAGGTCTCACTACCATCTTATAAATCTTCCCTTTCACTCTAGCTGCTATCCTGTCACAAATCACCCCGACACTCATTTCCACCCAGTCCAACCTGCATGCACTCTTCTGCACCTCTTGTGCACTGACCATTGCTTTGGAGGGTTGACCCCAGGTACTGAAACTCATCAATATTCACTATTTCTACTTCTGGCATCTTTACGATTGCACCTGCCTCCCTCTCACTGTATGCCAACAAAATCTGGTGGTAGGTCCATTTGTACTGACTGATTAATGACACGTTGTCTAACAATCCCAGATGCAGACACAATGAGCAAGTCCAAGTCCACCATGGTAACTGCAGATAGTCCTAGGAGATATGAGGTTAAGATCTGACAGTGATAACGGCTTGAGTCCTTACTTGTTCCAGAGTTGTGGGGAGATTGAAGGAGGAGGGCACAGAAGTAGTGGTGGGACTTGCCATGCAGAGCTCAGGAGTGTGTGCTGAGTAAATCCAGGAAATGTTTTGCGAAGCGCGTATCGAGGCGTGTATCGATGACGTATGTGATGATGTCTGAAGCCTCGCCGGCCAGTCATGCCACTTATCTAGGTCAGGAAGCCTTTCATGATTGGGCACACAACATGAAATAAAGTGAGCAGCTATGGTGGAAATCCCCATCCCTCACGTTTTGTGTTGTCAGATCTTTGACTGTGTAGGGGATTTGTCACAGCCAATCTTCATTCTCAGATGGAGCCAGAACTAAAACTTCTCCTATTTGAAAACATTTTGGTCTCATTTCTCCCAGTAAGGTATTTACAGTTATTAAGTTGGTGCATTGATCACAAATAGTTGATATTTCTTGTAACTGGAGTGGTGGCTTAGAGGTAACATCTGCCCCACAACCGGGAGGCCGGGGTTTAAGTCCCAGCCGAGTCATGCCATTCTTGTAATTTATTTTAGATTTATTTTTATTTGCAAGGTGAAGCATTTGTTGTGTTTCAAAGAACTTGGATACAACAACACATCATCTATGCTAAGGCACTATCGTGCCCTGCATGAGAATAAGGACAACAGAGGTGAATGTACTGGGAAAGACAGAAACGTATCTACCTTACACTGTACAAACTTGCAGTAACCTTCCTTTGCACACATGCATCCTCTGTGCTCTCTGAGAAAGTATTCCCAAAAGCTGGTGAAATAATCTAAAAAAAAAAAAAGAAATTGCCTTAGTCAAAAGACTGTTGAAAAGTTATTTCTTAATAAAAATGGATAAGTAGCACAAGCACACCAAGTAGTCCAAGCACATTCACTGTAGTCACCCCAGTTTTATTATTTCTTTTTGTCCCTTATGATCATTGATATTTCTTAAAAGGCAGTACATTTATTGAAATGGAAAAAATATAAAAACCAACAATGCTCTTGTAAAAAATATGCCTGTTGCATAATTTTTGTCCAGTAGATGGCTTAGTAGAGCAAATGAAGTTTCACATGAGGCTTTGTCCATATGAACCAAATTGATGAAAAGCTTCAGTGCTTCAAGAAAGCCTCATATGGCCATCACTACACATAAGTATCCAGGCTACACATGAGCTGAGATCACACCAACTTGCTGGCTTGAGCATCAGACATTCTCATGCTGAGTAGGGGGCCCTGCTTCCTAATAAAGGCTGCAGGTAATAAAGAGCAGGTGGTGAGTAGCAGCTGTGGTAAATGAGATAATCAGCAGGGAAAAAGTCTCTGCAGACCCAGAATACAACAATTAAATATTATCAAGTAGTGAACCAGCTAGACAATTTTTTGCAGGTGATATACTGTATACCCACACTTGCATATATTGAAAAAAAATCTTCATAGTGACCAAAAAACTGTCATGTATCTGCTTTGGGAGACAGACATGGTTTTAAGGTTGGACCCAAGGTAGCAGGCAGAACAATCTTGCAATGATATTTTAGTAACAGAAAACTGAGGAAAGTAACCAGCAGCTCGGGGCTGCAAACAAAACTAAATAACAACTGGAAACTAGAGAGGACAAACAACGAGGATGAATGACTGACTAGGATGAAAGCAGGTACAGAGAACAAGACGGGCGGGGCTGTACCAACAATCATAGACAGGGGATGCACATGAAACATGAACATACAGGGTAACAGTACAGGGGCAATACAGAGAGGGCAGTGACATAAACATGACTATGAAAATAATCATAACACTAAGGAGCAGAGGCATGATAATGAAGATAAACACAATGATCAGCTAAAGCTGAGGTAGGGTAACATGGAACAGCTGGGATAACAATCGGGGCTAAACAGGAACACACATGAGGGAAGTGGCTACAGGTATGGAAAACAGGAGGAGCTGGGAACAGCAGGTAAACCAATATACACACGGGATCCAAAACCAGACAGTGGAAGGACAAAACAGACTGGGGGAACACAGAAGACAATGACCGGAAACCCAGGGAGACACAGAGGGCAAATGATGCAAATAATCATAATAACCCAAATCAGGTGAAAACATAGAGAGTACAAAGGAACATAAAGCATGGGCATGATCCTAGGAATCCTGTCCAGATTATGACAAAAAACTACAACACAAGAGTGAGAGTTCTGCCTGATGCCTACATTTTGTCCATCAGCTCATTTCTGATGACTGTAAAATCTCTGGTCAATTTAAAGCTGTAAAAGACCAAGATCTAGATCGAAGATTTATTTAGTTTAATATTATGAGTCTTTTGTTTTATCGGACTGCAAGTTACTGAATAAGCACACAAGGTTGCTGAGCTGTGGAAAGTACTCATCTACTACTTGATACTTATTTGTGCATGGTGTGTAAAATCTGCAGATTGCATTGAAGGTAAAAGTTCATCCATCAGCAGCTCATTATGTGGGCCTCTGGGGGCAACTCTCATCAGTCAACATCTAGATATCACATTCTGTTTACAGAACAAATTTAATACAAGGAGATGGGATTTTTAATATGATTTTTAGATGACATACTTTGAGTCATTTTTGGAGAGTATCTTTGTTTTCTCATCAAGACTTTAATTTGTCGTCAAGCCCCAGAAAGCACTTATTTAGGTCAACCATTATAAAAACTAGAAATGGGAAACTGCAAATGTGTTTATACCTACATCATCATAGCAGTCTGTCGGGGGCGATGTGATAAGATATACCCAACAGCAAACCTGCTAAATAGCAATAGATAGCAATAGAACCAAAAGGTGTTTGTTTTAAGCTGAGCCTGCTATCTAATAGTTATTGTATGTTGTGCCCAATAACAGCAGCAGCTATAGTGATTTGATTTCTTAAGGAAATCAAAGCTTGGATGACTTGTAATTTCCTGCTATTAAATTCAGATAAGACTGAAGTCATTCTTGTTGGTCCAAAAAACCTTAGAAATTCCTTTCCAAATCAAACTTTCAGTTTGGATGCAGTTACTCTTTCTCTTAATAGCTCTGTGAGGAACCTTGGAGTTATTTTTGATCAGGATTTGTCCTTCAATTCACATATTAAATTTGTTTCTAAGACTGCCTTCTATCATTTGCGTAATATTGCCAAGATTAGGAGCATCTTGTCTCAGAGTGATGCTGAGAAACTGATCCACGCTTTTGTTAGCTCGAGATTAGATTATTGTAATTCTTTATTATCAGGCTGTCCTAAAACATCTTTAAAAAGTCTTCAGCTGATCCAAAATGCTGCAGCAAGAGTTTTAACAGGTACTAGAAAGAGAGATCATATCTCTCCGGTTCTGGCCTCCCTTCATTGGCTTCCCATAGAGTTTAGAATTAAGTTTAAAATCCTTCTTCTTACTTACAAAGCTCTAAACAATCAGGCTCCTTTTTATTTAAAAGATCTGATACTACCGTATTATCCTAGCAGAGCACTACGCTCCCAAAATGCAGGATTACTTGTAATACCTAGAATCTCCAAAAGTACAATGGGAGGCAGAGCCTTCAGTTATCAAGCTCCTCTCCTGTGGAATCAGCTGCCAATCTGGATTCGGGAGTCAGACTCGATCTCTGTTTTTATGAATAGGGCTAAAACCTACCTTTTTGATATAGCCTACAATTAGGGAGGGATCATGTGTTTCTGAACCCTCCCTTAGTTATGCTGCTATTAGGTTTAGTCAGCCGGGGGACCTCCAGTAATGCACTGGGCCTCACTCCTTTCCTCACTCTCTATGAAATATATTTTTTTTTTTTGCTGGTCATTAACATTTGTTTGTTCTCTCCCATAGATTGAGTCCCCATCGTGCTGTTTGCTCTCTACATGTCTGTTCTTTTCTTCTTCTCTATCCCCTCACCCCCCAGCCAGTCGCGGCAGATGACTGCCCCTCCCTGAGCCTGGTTCTGCTGGAGGTTTCTTCCTGTTAAAAGGGAGTTTTTCCTCTCCACCGTCGCCAAGTGCTTGCTCACAGGGGATCGCCTGATTGCTGGGGTCTTTCTGCAACTGTGGAGGTCCCCCCTACAGTTGATAGTGCTATGAGATGACTGTTGTTGTGAAATGGCGCTATATAAATAAAGTTGAATTGAATTGAATTGAATTAGTGAAGTCAGCAGCTCCCCAAGCAGGACGGTTTACGTCAGCTGGTATTTTGCAAACACTTTGTTGTAGCTGCTGGGACAGGTGTAGCAGTGGGACAGTAATGCCCATTAAAAGAATAAAGCCTTGAGTGAGAGCTAAACTCCTGCTGTTCTCACCTGTCAGCACAGCACAAACATAGTACTGCACCGACCTGCTTTTCCATTCAATTACACTCAGATGCCCCACAGCGTCTGTATCTGCCAATATCAGCAGCCAATTTAAAAGAACGCTAATCAGCATAGAAGCTGATTAGAGTTCCTGTTGTGATCAGATGCATTATAACTTTTAAGTAAGAGTGGTGTTCAAATACACAGAAGCTAAAAGCCTTGATTTTATGGTTTTTGGCTCAAAATTATGAATGTAACAGGGTATAGTTAACAACTCACCAAATACTTTCACAAAAAAGTTGAGACCTTCCTGAATAAGGCTTGTTGCAGTTCCCATGGATGATTGGAGTGAAGTTGGTATTTTTTGTTTTTTATGATATGGTGTTGGAAAAGTTTAAATTCATAGTATTATGGCAAGTGTCATCCATATGAATTAAACTAATGCTTTTCTAGCTGAATGATTAATTTTAAGGAGATGATTTTTTTTTTTTTTTAAATCTCAGTCAGTGTTATGTCTAATTAGTGTGGCTGTTTGGTACATCACCACTGGGGCATTCTTTTCAGAGATATAGTGTACCAGCTGTTTGCACATTGCACTGTACTGCTAATTACAAAGCTACAATCACAGAAGGGTCTTGGTGTCTATTTTTAATCCATCTTTACACCTGCTTAGGTATGATAACATTACATATGATTGGATGAGACTGACATAACCAGTTTTCATGGTTTACAGTTTTTAGAATTGGTGGAAAAGGATTTAAAAGCTTTTGTTCATGTTCGGTAATTAGACAAGCTGTTTATTCAGAAGAATTTGGAGTAACTAAACCACAGCTTAACAGAATAAAGACAAGGCCAAATTAGTCACCATAACCAATCACCAAGTTAAATACTTGGGAGGCAGTTTAATGACTCAGCCACCACGGTTATTTTTCTTTATATATATCTTTACTTCTTTTGCTATCAGTGTGGCCCACAGTTGTCAAGCCAAGATTTCCATTATTGACATTGCTTAAAAATTCAGATAGATTAAAAATAAAGCTACTAAAAAAAGAAAAACATTTGGGATGACAACTAATGTTTTCTGTTTTTCCTGTTCTTTGGATATCTTTGAGGGTTTAACAAAAGTGCTTTCTGCATATAATATTACCAGACAAAACTGAGACTCTCAAGTACAGTAACTTACAAAGATTATGTTATGAAGCAATACGGTACATTTTGGGCAATATAGAGTTCAATTTTTGATGATTTTAATAATTCATCTGTCCAGTATGTTAATTTTATTAATGCATCTTGAATAAAATTAATGAATAAGTGAAAGTGAAATGGGAGGCTCTGTATGGGAATAAAGAATTTTGGATGCATGCCATTTTAAGATAAGATAAGATAAGCCTTTATTAGTCCCACAATGGGGAAATTCCAGACATTCCAGACACTGATATTTTTATTTGCATAAAAATATCAGAGCAATACATTCATTTACAGGTTTAGTATGAGAGTTCAATTTTTTATGGCTTTGTAAACAGTATGCCTCTATAATAAATATGTTTATGAGTAGACAAGATGAAGTTTGGGGGGGAAAAATTATAGCATTTGGTCAAATTAAACAATTTTTGACTTTCCAGTTTTGCTTGGCTCTTCCTTGACAATTTATGGAGTCAGTTTCTCTGCTGTTTTATTTAGACTTTTTAACCCCTTACCCATCAGGTGTTCTGTCAACAGAACTGTGGTGATCCGTGCTGTCTGTTTCCCCTGCTCACTAATTATCTTCCACAGCTGCGGTTTCACTCACACCTGTGCCTCCCAATTAACACGGCCTTTATCAGGAGTGGAGCTCTGCACTCCTGCACGGAACGTCTACGCTCCTACGGGGTTAAGAACTCCACAAGCTTGAGTTTACCCTTCTCTTCAGACAGGGAGTTTCGCCTCCCTTTTCCTCCGAGAATCTGCACTTCGTCGTCTGGGAGTTTCATCTCGCCAACGCAACTGTAAGCAACTTTCTCCTGGATGTTATCACCTTCTGCTCCTGCCTTTTTCTCTCCCCCTTCCCTGTGCACAGGTGGACCTACCTCTAGGCGGACTCTCTCCAACTCTAGGCGGTGGACCGGACCACTAGCCGTGAGCCGGAGGCTCCACTCTCTTCAGTCTCATAAGTGCATTAGCCCCGGACTGAACTCTCTCCTCTTTCCCCCAGTGGAGGTCTCACCTGCACCCAGCAATGGAATTATCTTCACAAGCACTTCTCCACCTCAGCGGGCCCCTGGCAATCTGAATAAGGACTAAACTGCTTCTTGGTGCCTCATCTACTCCCCTTACTCCGGTTGCCAGACTTCTCTCGCTCTGCATGCACACACTCACACACACACACACACACACTTTCACTCAATCAATAAAGATCATTGTGAAACTAATTGAGCCTGTATCTGCACTTGGGTTTTATCTGAAACATGTCAGAACGTCTCCGTCCGGAAAACCCAGCAGCCAGTACTTTTGCACAAAGACTGAACACCATGGAGGCTCGATTAGATCAATTAACTTACCAACAACAAGTGATCTTAAACCAGCTGACTCAAATTAATTCTCGGCTCGATCAGCTCACCTTGGTGCAGCCCTCCTGGTCTGCTTCCAGGGGCCCGGCCGGGCCGTCTAATCCCATCTCTCCTCCAGCACAGCACTCTCGGCTTACTACAGTTCCCACTCCCACCTGTTTTAACGGTAAGCTGAGGGAGGCTCGAGGTTTCCTACTTCAGTGTAGTCTTGTGTTTCAGCCGGTGCCGGAGGATTTTCCTACAAATCATAGCCAGATCAGTTATGTTGTGAATTTACTGGACGGGTGGGCCTTAGCCTGGGCTTATGCTATAATGGCCCATCCCGATTATCCCAATTACACCTATGATCGATTTATTTCTGAGTTTACTGAGGTGTTTGACCATTCAGATAGTGATAATGTCCTCACCACCCATCTCCTTAAGCTTAGGCAGGGGGTTAGATCTGTAGTCGATTATTCAGTAGACTGTCGGGTTGTTGCGACAGAGGTAGGGTGAGAGGATGCCTCTCTCTGTAGCATTTTTTCACGCAGTCTCAGCCCTAGTCTTCGGGATGAATTGGCTCATGAAGAGAAGCCCTCCTCACTAAATGAATTAATCTCCCTAGCCATCAGCATTGATAATCGGTTGAGGCAGCGGGCTAGCGAGCGCCATTTTTCCAATCGCTTGGGCTCTCAGTCTCGCTGTTCCCCTCAGTCTTCTCTCCCTGCCACCCCACCCCCCGATTCTCCCAAGGCCAAGGAGCCTATGCTGGTGGGTTGGTGTAAATTGCCTCTGGCAGAACGACAACACCGCCACGACCTCGGATTATGTATGTGTTGTGCCAGTGCCAGTCACAAGGTCGCCTCTTGTCCCAGTCAGCCAAAAGGGCTGGTCTGTTCGTCTCAGTAGGGGGACTAATGGATGTAGGAAATGCCAAAACCCTTACACGATTGATGTTACCTACTCGTTTTCAACATGGTCACACTGAATTCTCCACTAATACTCTCATTGACTCAGGTGCTGAACAGAGCTTCATTTCGGAGAGTCTGGAAACCTGGCTGAAGCTCCCCTGCCTCAGTCTGAAGACACCTTTGAAGTTGATCACATTCACCAACGTGCCTCTCACTATTGTCTCTAAGCAGACTGCCCCCGTTTCTGTTTTGGTGTCAGGTAACCATCGGGAACATATCATTTTTTTTTTGTTTTATCTGTTACTGCTTCCCCCGTCATTTTGGGTTTCCCTTGGCTTAGACTTCACAATCCCGTTATTGATTGGCAGGCAGGGAGGGTCACTCAATGGAGTACCTTTTGTTTGAGTGTTTGTTTACAGTGTGCAGCCTGTTTTCCCTCAGTGCCCATTTGTTCCCGGCCCACTCACCTGCCCAATCTCTCCTCAGTTCCCCCTGAGTACCACGACCTGGCCCCAGTATTCAGTAAAGCTAAGCACTCTCTCTACCCCCCCACCGCCCTTATGACTGCACCAGTAACCTCCTGCCGGGAGCTCCATTGCCATCTAGCTGGCTTTATAGCCTCTTTGCCAAAATACATAAATACATACATAAATACATCAAGGAGTCCTTAAGTTCAGGCATTATCAGGCCTTCTTCTTCGGCAGTGGGGGCTGGGTTCTTTTGTTGTGAGTAAAAAGGATGGATCCCTTTGACCCTGCATTGATTTTAGGGAGCTTAATAACATCACAGTGAAAGATAAATACACTCTGCCTCTCATCAACTCTGCTTTCGATTCTTTTCAGGGGTCTACTGTCTTCACCAAACTGGACCTGCCTACCACCTGGTAGAAGGAAGTCATCCTCTTCTTCTCCCTCGGACCTGCTGCATCCTCTTCCCATTCCCAGCAGACCTTGGTCTCACGTCACCCTGGATTTTGTGACCGGGCTTTCCCCCTCCACTGAACATACTGTGATTCTCACTATCGTGGACAGGTTTTCTAAAGCAGCTCATTTCATTTCCCTTCACAATCTCCCTTCTGCCAAGGAGACAGCCAACCTCTTTGTTCTGCCCGACCTCTTTGTTCTGCACATGGTCCGTCTTCATGAGATCCCTGTGGACATTATTTCGGACCGGGGTCCTCAGTTTATATCCCAGGTTTGGCGGTCTTTTTGCAAGGCTATTGGGGCAATGGTCAGTTTATCCTCGGGTTGCCACTCGCAAAGTAATGGCCAGTGTGAGTGCACTAATCAAGAACTGGAGGCGGCCCTGAGGTGTGTCACGGTTTCCAATCCTGCATCAAGGAGTTCGTACTTACCATGGATCGAGTACTCGCACAACTCTGCCATTTCAATAGCCATGGGCCTCTCCCCCTTTGAGGTGTCTCTGGTTTACAACCCTCCCCTGTTCCCGGAGGAGGAGGTGAAGATTGCCATCCAGTCAGTGCAGGCTCACATCAAACGATGTCACCGGATTTGGAGGCCTACCAGGGCTGCTCTTCAACGCATGGTGGGTCGCAACTCTGAGATTGCCAACCATCGCAGGACCGCAGCTCCACCCTACCGGGTTGGACAAAAAGTATGACGTTCAACCAAGAACATTAACTTGAAAATGGAGTCTAAGAAGCTTTCTCCTCACTTCATTGGTCCTTACCCCATCTCCTACATTGTCAATCCAGTTGCTGTCCGCCTGTCTCTTCCCCCTTCCCTTCCCTGTGCATAGGTGGACCTACCTCTAAGTGGACTCTCGCCAACTCCACGTGGCGGACCGGACCACTACCCGTGAGCCGGAGGCTCCACTCTGCTCAGTCTTATAAGTGCATTAGCTCCGGACTGAACTCTCTCCTCTTTCCCCCAGCGGAGATCTCACCTGCATCCAGCACTGGAATTATCTTCACGAGCACTTCTCCACCTCAGTGGGCCCCTGGCAATCTGGATAAGGACTAAGCTGCTTCTTGGTGCCTCAGCTACTCCCCATACTCCAGCTGCCAGGCTTCTCCCGCTCTGCACGCACACACTCACTCACACACACACACACACACACACACACACACACACACACACACTCTCACTCACACACTTTCACTCAATCAGTAAAGATCATTGTGAAACTAATTGAGCCTGTGTCTGTGCTTGGGTTTTATCTGAACCATGTCAAGAACAGTATAATTATTGCTGATTTTGGATAATATACAGCAACATGGTATATTTGTATACATATATTATGCATGGTTAAAAGCTAATTTACCCACATGCACACTTTCACTTTATATCATACATGTCAAACTCAAGGCCCATGAAACAATTAGGGCTGCATGTCCACAGACAGTGGGTTTTTTCCACTGCAAGCAATCTGGACCTTTTTACTTTTCTGCGTGTTTGAATACTGAAAAAAAAAGATGTGGGGCCTGTATCCTGTCACAGCTCGTCCCTTCAGCCTTTTGGACCCAGACTCTCTGCTTCCTGCAGTATACCACAAGGATTGGCCAGGTAAAAAAAAACAAAACAAAAAACACACACACATCCCTCCAAGCTTTTGCATTCAATTATTGATCATGGCATTTTAGCCTAATTTTCAGTGGATTCAAGACACCACAAATCCTGGAATGTTCTACATGGATCCAGGCCTACAAGTTACAATAGGTTAGTTTACCCTCCTCTTTATTCTAATGACAGATTCATCACTCGATATGTACAGTATCTACAGTGCATACGGTGGTGTTGGGGTTTAACACCTTTATTGTGAAGTGCGGTGTAGAACTTCCTGTTCCGCCACTGCACTGCCCTATAAATAGCAGAGGACATCCATTACATGGTCTCTTCGACCGGTGCCCTCTGCCTGATGCTTGCTGTGTGTCCGTGTGACTACATAAGTTCAAGATGACATGTTTGGACAAACCCAGATGCAGACGTAGACTCAGAATAAACACAGTTATCTTTATTTCATGCATGAGTGAGTGTGTGAGGGAGTGTGAATGAGGATGAGTGCAGGGGAGCGAGCAGAGCGAGGACAAGTCTGGCAACCCTAGGAGAGACAAGAGTATGAGCACTCTGAAAATGGATGCATTAACGAGTGGTTAATCAGTCTTTAGGTGCAGGTGAGAGGTTGTGGAGCTAAAGAATATCCAAGCTGCCCCGTATGCCTGCCTCGGTCCGTCGCGTGTCCGTGTTGGTGTAGATGGTTCGGGTGTAGCAGTGGAGATTAGTTCATTCATGGAATGCAGTGTATCCACAGAGTGTAGGTGAGAGTCCCGGTCCGCCGCCAGAAGGAGAAAGTCCGCCCAGAGGAATCCACCTGTGCACAGGGGAGAAGAGGGAAGGAGCGAAGAGGAATGACTTCTTGAAAGAGCTTACTTTGCGTTGGGGAGATGAAACTCCCAGATGATCAGGCGTTGCAGGAAAGATGAGGGAGGTGAAACTCCCTTGTAGGAGGAGTAGTTGACTCTAGCGCAGAGTTGTTACATCCAAGTGGAGTGTTGACGTCTCTGCAGAATGAGAGGCAGCGCTCCTTAAGAAGGCTGCCTAATGGGGAGAGCAGGTGTGCGCGCAGCTGTGGAGACAATTAAGGTAGCAGGCACACAGAGCGAATCGCCACACAATAAAGCTGAGTTCGTCCAGTTAGCTGGCCTCATCCTTTAGAATCAGAATCAGAATCAGAATCAGATTTATTGTCATTGTTCATGTAGTACACAAACTAGGAATTTGTCTCGGTGCAATGCTGCAACATTAAACATGATAAAATAAAAGAAATAAACTATACATGCAATAAAGTGTAGAATAAGAATGAGTAATACTAGTCAGCAGTTTAAATATATTAGCGAGCAGCAGATAATGTGGAGAACCATATAGTGCAGTCGGTAATGCAAGAAGAAAACAGTGATGATTGACATGAGTCTGGTTGAGCTGCTGTACATAGTGCACGAGAGTCAATAAGTCACTTAGTGTTCAGCAGTCTGATGGCAGAGGGGAAGAAGCTGTTCATGTGACGGGAGGTTTTAGTCTGAATGGACCGAAGTCTTCTACCTGAGGGGAGAGGGGCAAACAGTACGTGACCAGGGTGTGAAGGATCGGCTATGATCCAGCCAGCACGCCTCCGGGTCCTGGAGATGTACAGATCCTGGAGAGATGGGAGCTTGCAGCCGATCACCTTCTCAGCAGTGCGCACGACGTGCTGCAGCCTTAGTCTGTCCCTGGCAGTGGCTCCTGCGTACCACACGGTTATGGAGGTGGTGAGGATGGACTCGATGATGGCTGTGTAGAACTGCACTAACATCTTGGTGGGTAGCTTGAGCTTCCTCAGCTGCCGCAGGAAGAACATCCTCTGCTGGGCCTTTTTGATGAGGGAGCTGATGGTCGGCTCCCACTTGAGGTCCCTGGTGATGGTAGTGCCTAGGAAGCGGAAGGAATCAGCAGTGGTGATGGGAGAGCCCGTGAGGGTGAGGGGGGGCAGAGGGGTTGTGACTTTCCTGAAGTCCACAATCATCTCCACTGTCTTCAGAGCGTTCAGCTGCAGGTTGTTGTTGTTGCACCAGGACGCCAGCTGGGCCACCTCTCTCCTGTAGGCGGACTCGTCACCGTTGGAGATGAGCCCGATGAGGGTGGTGTCGTCCGCAAACTTGATCAGCTTGACAGACTGGTGGCTGGAGGTGCAGGAGTTGGTGTAAAGGGAGAAGAGTAGGGGGGAAAGTACACAGCCCTGGGGTGATCCGGTGCTGATGCTAACAGAGTCTGAGACAGTCTTTCCCAGCCGCACATGCTGCCTCCGGTCTGTCAGGAAGTCGGTGATCCACCTGCAGAGGGAGTCAGGCACGTTGAGCAGGGACAGCTTGTCCCGGAGCAGAGCGGGGCGGATGGTGTTGAATGCGGAGCTGAAGTCCACAAACAGGATCCTGGCGTAGGTTCCCGGGGAGTCCAGGTGCTGCAGGATGGAGTGGAGGGCCAGGTTGACTGCGTCGTCTACAGACCTGTTGGCTCGGTAGGCAAACTGCAGCGGGTCCAGGAGGGGAGTGGTGATGGACTTGAGGTGGGGCGGGACCAGGCGCTCAAAGGACTTCATGACTACAGAGGTGAGCGCTACAGGTCTGTAGTCATTAAGTCCAGTGATCCGTGGCTTCTTGGGGACAGGGATGATGGTGGAGGATTTGAGGCAGGTCGGCATGTGGCATAGCTTAAGGGAGGTGTTAAAAATGTCTGTGAAGACAGGAGCCAGCTCTTTCGCACAGTGTCTCAGGGTGGAGGGAGACACGCCGTCCGGACCGGGGGCCTTGCGCGGGTTCAGTCTGGAGAACTGTTTGAGCACGTCCTGCTCACTGATGAAAAGGGCAGGGGGGGGAGGAGGGGGGGCGCCTTTGATGAAGTAGGGACCATGGTGGCTGTGGAGCTGGAGGGAGGGGGGGAGTTGGACACAGCTGACGAGGTGTCAAAACGGGCATAGTGTTGGGACAGTCTTTGACAAAGGGCTTTGTCATCCTGACCTTTAGGAGCCTGAGGCCAATAATTGGTGATTTGCCTCAGTCCTCTCCACACAGAAGCCGAGTCGTTAGCAGTGAACTGCTGCTGGAGTCTCTCAGAATACACAGATTTAGCTCTCCTCAGCTCTCTGTTAAACCGATATTTCACCTCCCTGTAGCAGTCCCTGTCTCCGCTTTTCAGCGCTGCTTCCTTCTCCTTCCTGATCTGTCTGAGCTTAGCAGTGAACCAGGGCTTGTCATTTGAGTACCTCACCCTGGTGCGCGATGGAAGAATGCTCTCCTCACAAAAGTGAATATATGAGTTCACAGTGTCCGTGTACTCATCCAGATCATGCGTGGCTCCTTTAAACATGCCCCAATCAGTTATTTCCATGCACGTTTCCAGCTTCTCCTCAGCTTCACTGGTCCATTTCTTCGTAGTGCTCACAACAGGTTTAGTGAGCTTCAGTCTCTGTCTGTAAGTGGGAATGAGGTGGACCATCACGTGATCAGATAGTCCAAGCGCAGCGCGGGGAACAGCGCGATACGCGTCCTTCACTGTGGTGTAACAGCGATCCAGTGTGTTTTTTCCTCTGGTGGGGCATTTAATAAACTGTTTGTAGCGGGGGAGATCGTGGCTCAGATTGCTCTGGTTAAAGTCGCCAACCACAATAACCAGAGAGTCTGGGAAAGTCCGCTCCGTATGTTGGATGTGATCTGCGAGCGCGCGCTGAGCTTCACGCGCGTCCACGTCGGGAGGGACGTACACAGCGACGAGGATGAATGAAGCGAACTCCCGCAGGGAATAAAATGGCTTGCAGTTAATAAAAAGAAATTCCAGGGCGGGAGAACAGTGTTTGGAAATTACCGTTACATCAGAGCACCAGCTGCTATTGATGTAAAAACAGACTCCTCCTCCTGAGGATTTACCGGAGAGCTCTGTGTCACGATCAGCACGAAACAGCTGAAATCCCTCGAGGCGCAGCGCGCTGTCCGGTGTATTTTCCCTGAGCCAGGTCTCAGTAAAACAGAGGGCAGCCGAGGAAGAGAGGTCCTTAAAACCCATCAGCAGTCTTAGTTCATCTACCTTGTTAGAGAGAGAATTGGCATTGGACAGAAATATGCCAGGCAAAGCCGTGCGCGTGCCTCTCCTGCAGAGCCGAACGAGAGCGCCCGCTCGTCTTCCTCTCTTTCGCCGTCTCACTTTTCGAGCCAAGCAATGAACCAGATCGGCGGCAGGAGCTAAAAAAACTGGGAATAGGTCCGTGGGAGTGAAAGTCCTGATATTTAGAAGCTCTTCACGGGTATAAGAGCAGGCAGACACACAATTGACAAACAAAACCAAACAAAGGGTGCAACGAAGCACCACAGCGACCACTGTGGGCGCCATCTTGCCCACTTTATAGAGGTATTTTACCATACTTAACAATTGGCGAAGAGGATGGGATCATAGAGGGGTGTGTCACACCACTTTGCCCTTTCCTCAAGTTCCCAGGCGAGCCGCCAGTGCCTTGGCCGAGAAGGTTTGAGGCTTTCCAGACTTACATCACCGCGCTCGACCTGGGTAAGCTCAGGTTCAGGTTCAGGTTCAGGTTACTTTATTTGTACCCGTAGGTAGATTTGTTTTGCAGTCTGGTGACATCCATATTTACAAACCACAATTACATTCAACATAGACACAAACACAGGCACACATGAAATTGTCTATGAACATGATAAAAATACTCAAGGCTCCATCAATCAGGGTATAAAAAGACAAAGAGATGAGAGAAAAACCAGAGGTAAGAGAGAAGAGTCATATTAAAAGTTAAAAACTAGTCAAAGAGGTTAAAAACTCAAAGGTCTAAAACTCAATAAAATATTTAGAACCCAAGTAACATCCTACAAAAATAAGTAAATATAAAATGGAGTTAATAAATAGGTACCTAAATTATGTGCAATATATTGTTACAGCTTGTTCAACTCTTTGACAGCAGCAGGAACAAAGCTGTTTTTGTAGCGCTGGGTTTTACTTTTTGGGGCAGCAAACCTCCGTCTTGAGGGAAGAAGCTGAAAGTTGCAGTGCAAAGGGTGGGAGTCATCATTCAAAATGGAGGTAGCCATCCTCTGTACTTGTCTGGTGTACAGGGATGTCAGGCTCAGCTGTGACTCACCAAGCAAACGACTGGACCATCTAACTACCTGATCCAAGGATTTCCTCTGTTTCAGTTTTATCTGACCAAACCATGACACTAAAGAAAGGGATAAAACAGATTCAATAAAAGCCCGATAAAACATTGTCATTATGGTTCGGTCAATTTGGAAGCGTGCAAGTTTTCTCAAGCAATGCAAATGTTGCTGACCCTTTTTGCACACCCTTTCACAGTTCTCTTCAAACTTTAAATTACTATCAATAATCGTCCCAAGATATTTGTAGGATTGTACACATTCGGTGATCTGGCCTTTTAGTACGGTGACTTTGTGCCTGGGAGTTTTCCTCCTAAAGTCAATAATCATGTCTTTAGTTTTTGTCATATTCAGCTGGAGGTAGGAATCCTCACACCAGTGAACAAAATCATCAACTACTGGGCCGTGGCCACTCTCACCATCCTGGAGGAGACTGACAATAACTGAATCATCAGCATACTTTATGATATGTCTGTTGTCATGTCTGCTCTGACACATGTTTGTGTACAGGATGAAGAGTAGTGGTGACAACACACACCCCTGAGGAGAGCCAGTAGAAGAGCACTTTAGGTCAGACAATGTACCATTGACCCTTACTCTCTGCGTCCTGTTGGTTAAGAAATCCAGAATCCAACCCACCAGATTATTGCTCAAATCAAATTGTTGCAGGAGCCTTTCAGCTAAAATATGAGGTTGGATTGTATTAAAGGCAGAGGAAAAGTCAACAAATAACAGCCTGGCGTGTGTCCCATTAAAATCCAGATGTTTAAAAAGCATGTTAAACAGAGTGACAGTGGCATCCTCCACTCCTCTGTGAGGCCTATAGGCAAACTGCAGAGGATCCAATGCATGCTCAGTCTGCTTTAGGACCTCACATCTGACCATTTTTTCAAAAATTTTAATTAAAATTGAAGTCAAAGCAACTGGTCTAAAGTCGTTTACCGTTTTAGGACAGCTGGATTTTGGAATGGGAACAACCACGGCTTCTTTCCAGATCTTAGGCACATGTTGTGTCTGTAAGGACTTATTGAAAATGTTATGAAATATAGGACTCAGTTCATGTGCACAAGACTTTACCAAGCGCCCACATATACAGTATTATCAGGGCCCTGACTTTTGTTCAATTTTACAGCGCAGAACTCCCAACAACAACGACAAGTTAAGAGCATGTGCGCTTCTTGTTCACAGCTTTGGGATTGAGGGCCAGCGTGTCCTGCGCACACTCAGTGCTTCAGACTCTTTTGAAGACGTTGTTGAGATGCTAGCAAGCCATTTTCACACCCCGGATAGCATGACTGTCTGGAGGATCCAGTTCTTGCAGCGACATCAAAGTGTGAGTGAGCCTATCTGTTAGTGTGTTGAAGACCTGAGGCAGCTAGCTAGTGAGTGTCGTTTTGGGCCAGTGGAGGACGAATTGGTACCTGACCAGCTTGCGGAGCACACGAGCAGTGCCGCTATAAGGGCTAGGTTACTCATGGCGCCAAGTGACCTAATGTTAGCCAGGGCTGTCGAGCTAGCTCTCCAATTGGAGGCGATAGACAAGCTAGTTTCGGCGCCAGTCACAGCGGCCGCCGGAGCCTCCCACCGCGGCATTAGTAGTGGACTCGGATAGTGAGGGTAGCTTGAATGAGGATATTACGGAAGCCAGTGCTACCAGCAAAAGGTCTGCCCCGGGAAAACCCCTCTGCAAGGGTTGTGGATCTGTGAAACACCAAAATAAGGCTAAGGACTGCCCGGCTAGAGGGAAGCGTTGTAGCAGATGTGGACACTTGAACCATTATGCTAGAGTGTGCCATGTATCTGAGCCGGAGAGCCCATGGAAGAGATCACTCCACCCACCCCCAACAACCATCCATACGGTGTCCACACGTTCTGCACAGTGCACACGTTCTGCACAGTGGAGTTGGATGGCGTGGAGGTGCCGCTGCTGCTCGACATGGGAGCGGAGGGGTCGATGCTGATTTGGGCCACGGTGAGGAAGTTTTTCCCCTACTACAGGATAAAAAGTAACCCAGCACCACTTTATGGTTATGGAGGTGGCAGGCTGTGCATGGTTGGGACTTTGGAGATAACAGTTTGGTGTAAGTCTGTGACGATGGCTGACTTCACGTTCCACGTAGCGGCTCAAGACAACAACATCATGGGCTTTGATTTGTTCTACGGACTGGGTTTCACCATTAAAGACAGCACTGGGAAGGAATGGTCGGGTTGTGGCCAGTGGAACCTTCTGGTTCCGGTGGTTGATGATGACGTTGTGTGGGATGAAACTAATGGACACCACGGCAGTCAAGCAGGACCAGTCTCACTCAGGTTCGGCACAGGAGGGTCTCACTGCTGGCGCTTGGGAAACAGTAGAGGGGGGTACCTAGCATGGCGGCGAGGCACCTACATTGGCGAGTCATGCCAATGTGCTAGCCCCAGATTCCTCCGGAGCTTGGCCACAGAGGGATGGAGGATCTGCAGCTACGATGGCGACCGCTACAACAGCTTCAGAAGAGGACGGGGCCAGACCAACTGGCACAGGAAAACCGAGGGCCAAGCAGCACCATGTCAGGCCAAGCCGAGCCCCTCTTAGGGTTATGGATTTTGTCCGGGTTCAAGGAGAGGAACGTCCATGGCGAAGATGGGCCAGACGACAGCCAGTGAAACATCAGGAGTATCTGCGCATCGTGGCTAAGCTGAGTGCAGCGTACTTCCAGCTGTCTGACAGCTCGGTGAGGCACGCCAATGAGCTCCGGCGTGTCCGGGAAGAGGCTTCTGGTGACGGGGCTTGACGAGAGCAGCAGTCGGTGGTGATGAGAGGAGGTGCTTTCATCCGAGAGATCAGCCATTATCCCAGGGGCCTGATGCTTCCAGGGGAGCGTCTGCTGAGGGGCTGCCCTGGGCCCCCCCCCATGCCGGTTCTACTCTTCGTGCCCAAGGGACAGTGCTGTAAATTTTGTTAAAAACTTCTGTTGTTCGTATGTTTATGTATGCGGTAAAATGTTATTGTTTTGAGTGTGTTTTATTAGGTTAGGAACACGGCAATGATTTTAGTTGATTAATGGACTTTTCTTTAGCAGGTGGCAGAATAATCCACCATGCTGTGTGGGCTGGACGGTAGTCCACCCGTCCGCCCTATTTTAGGTTTTGTTGTGTGAATGTGTTAGGCCATTTAGAGACATTAGTTTTTGTTTTGTTAGTGCATGATTCGGGTCCCAAATTGGGGTGGGTTTTAATTGAATGAGTGGTTCTGGACTTTCTAAGGGGGGGAGGAAATGTGGTGTTGGGGTTTAACACCTTTATTGCAAAGTGCGACGTAGTGGCAGCCACTTCCTGTTCCGCACTGCACCACCCCATAAATAGCAGAGGGCATCCATTACACGGTCTCTTCAACCTGTGCCCTCTGCCTGGTGTCTGCTGTGTGTCTGTATGACTACATACACACTTGGACAAAATTGTTGGTACCCCTCTGTTAATGAAAGAAAAACCCACAATGGTCACAGAAATAACTTGAATCTGACAAAAGTGGTAATAAATAAAAATTCTATGAAAATTAACCAATGAAAATCAGACAATGCTTTTGAATTGTGGTTCAGCAGAATTATTTTAAAAAACAAACTCATGAAACAGGCCTGGACAAAAATGATGGGACCCTTAACTTAATATTTTGTTGCACAACCTTTTGAGGCAATCACCGTAATCAAACAATTTCTGTAACTGTCAGTGAGACTTCTGCACCTCTCAGCAGGTATTTTGGCCCACTCCTCATGAGCAAACTGCTCCAGTTGTCTCAGGTTTGAAGGGTGCCTTCTCCAGACGGCATGTTTCAGCTCTTTCCACAGATGTTCAATAGGATTTAGATCAGGGCTCATAGAAGGCCACTTTAGAATAGTCCAATGTTTCGCTCTTAGCCATTCTTGGGTGTTTTTAGCTGTGTGTTTTGGGTCATTGCCCATGACCTGTGACTGAGACCAAGCTGTGTGACACTGGGCAGCACATTTCTCTCTAGAATACCTTGATAGTCTTGAGATTTCATTGTACCCTGCATAGATTCAAGACACCCTGTGCCAGATGCAGCAAAGCAGCCCCAGAACATAACAGAACCTCCTCCATGTTTCACAGTAGGGACAGTGCTCTTTTCTTGGTATGCTTCATTTTTGCATCTGTGAACATAGAGCTGATGTGCCTTGCCAAAAAGTTTCAGTTTTGTCTCGTCTGTCCATAGGACATTCTCCCAGAAGCTTTGTGGCTTGTCAACACGCAGTCTGGCAAATTCCAGTCTGGCTTTTTTATGATTTGTTTTCAACAGTGGTGTCCTCCTTGGTCGTCTTCCATGAAGTCCACTTTGGCTCAAACAACGATGGATGGTGCGATCTGACACTGATGTACCTTGACCTTGGAGTTCACCATGAATGTGTTTAGAGGTTGTTCTAGGCTCTTTTGTTACCATTCGTATTATCCGTCTCCTCCTGCGGCCACGTCCAGGGAGGTTGGCTACAGTCCTGTGGATCTTAAATTTCTAAATTATATGTGCAACTGTAGTCACAGGAACATCAAGCTGCTTGGAGATGGTCTTATAGCCTTTACCTTTAACATGCTTGTCTATAATTTTCTTTCTAATCTCCTGAGACAACTCTCTCCTTTGCTTCCTCTGGTCCATGTTTAGTGTGGTACACACCATGTCAACAAACAGCACAGTGACTACTTGTCACCCTTTAAATAGGCCAGCTGACTGATTACAAGTCTGTAGTCACCTGTGATGTTAATTAGAGGACACATCTTGGTTGAACATGTCCCTATGGTCACATTATTTTCAATCGTTTGAGGGGTACCATCATTTTTGTCCAGGCCTGTTTCATAAGTTTGTTTTTTAAAGTAATTCTGTTGAACCACAATTCAAAAGCATTGTCTGATTTTCATTGGTTAATTTTCATAGAATTTTTATTTATTACCACTTTTGTCAGATTCAAGTTATGTCTGTGACCATTGTGGGTTTTCCCTTTCATTAACAGAGGGGTACCAACAATTTTGTCCACGGCTGTAAGTTCAATAAAGCTGAGTTAGTCCAGTCACCTGGCTTCATCCTTTATAGAGGTATTTTACCATACATAACACATACTGTTAATTAACTTGAAGCTAGCCTGCTTGAAAAATGGCTAGAAGTAAAACGGATTTAGAAAACAGAAGTTTTATTATCAGTTATGGACTTTTGGGCACGATTGTCCATGTTACAACTGTGTGTGTGAAGGCTGCTTTGTTGTGTCTGAAGGTAGATTCGAAATGACGAGTCCAGGTGCACGACTGAACTTGCGTTTATTAAATATCACACACACCACACTACGACCGCCAGGCAGGGGTGGTGGCAGAAAACGAAAGTGAGTGCCACCACACCGTGCCTCACAAATAAGAGCATAAGAACTGTATAAAGAACTATATAACACCTCCCCTTCCCGTAGAAAAGTCCAAAACACACACACAATTGAGACCCTCCACAATTTAGGATCCAAATCACGCACTAAAATAGTGGAGAACAATGTACTATAGTTGGCCTAACACATTCACACCAAAACAACTAAAAACTAGGGGGGATGAGTGGACTACCATCCAACCCCCACACGGTGAGGTGGATTATTCTGCCACCTTTAAAATTATAGTTCATTAAACTCAAAATATTGCCATGTTCCTAAACTATACAAAACATATAAAACAATTCCCAGAACTACATGAAATATATATATGTACAACAAAATACTGTGCCAATTTCTCTGTAAGTCTCACACACATGCATACAAATAAACCCAGAACAGTTTCAAACCCATCATCAGAACAGAAAACTACCATAACTTCCTCCACTCAAACATATACTTCAACACACAGTACACACGGCTAGGAAACAGGAGGAAATTAGCCTGTGGGCCCCCCCGGACCATCTCTTCATAAGCACACCCCTGGAGGCGGCCACCTCCCGGACCACAGCAGGTCACGTCAACACAGGTGCGTCTCCTCTTCTTCACCATCGAGCGTCCTTCTCATCCAGTCCTGCCACTCGAAGTCTCCTCCCGGGCATACCGCACCTCATTCGGGTGCCTCCACAAACCGTCCGACAGCTGAAGATAGGCATCACCTCGCATGGCCACGATGCACAGCCACCCTTGGTGCTCCTCAGACTGTCGCTTGGCTCCTACTCACTGTGGTTGCCCCTCCTTCCAAGCCTGAACCAGGTCCACGACTCCCAGAGGGGTTCTGCTTGGCTTGCAGCGTTTCTGCCTGGCACATGGTCCCTTTGTGCCTAACGGTCTGGCCCAGACCTGTTTTAACTTCGCTGCAGCTGTTGCCATTGTAGCCCCATGTTCACCGGCCCACTTTAGCTGAGCCCTGGGAACAACTGGAGCCAGCTCCACAGCGTCGCTCGTCATTGCAGGTGCCTCGCAGTGATACCCAGTACCCTCATCCAGGGCGACTTGAGCTCCGGTACTGAGACCCTCCTGCAACGACTCTGAGCAAGGCTGATCCTGCTCCCCTTCCCGGGTGCTTGTCAATCCTTCGTCCCACACCGTATTGTCCTCCACTCTTGGAACCAACCAGTCCCACAGTCCACAGCCCCACCACTCTTCTCCAGCACCGCTCTTGATGGTGAAACCTAGACTATTAAAAAGGTCACAGTCCATGATGTTGTCGCTGTGAGCCGTCATGGTGAATTCAAGGTTGGACATCTCCGCCGGCTTGTACTGGGCCATCAGTCTCAGCGTTCCCACCGTGCACAGCCGTCCACCTCCATAACCATAGAGCGGCATTGGGTCACCTTCAATCCTGTAGTGAGGGAAGAATTTTCTGACCGGTTCCCAATTCAGCAGGGAGCCCTCCACCCTCATGTCAATCAGTAATGGCACCTCTACACCATCCAGCTCCACTGTGCAGAACGTGTATCCGTTGGTGTTAGGAGACACTGTGTGGACAACCATCAGGGCAGGGGAAGTCGATTTCCTCTGTGGGCTCCCTTGCTCGGACATACGGCACACCCTGGCATAGTGGTTCAAGCGGCCACACTTGCCGCAGCATTTCCCTGGAATGCTGGACAGTCCCTGGCCTTAAAGCAGTGCTTCATGGACCCGCAACCCAAACACATGGGTTTCCCCGGGGCAGACCTCAATCTTGCAGTGCTGGCCTCCTCAGCGTCATCTTCCACACTCCCATCGCTGTCTGGGTTCGTTACTTGTGTGGCAATGGGAAATTCCAGCTGTTGACATGACAAGCGCTCACTCAACTCCAGCGTCAGCCTATCCGCGGCCTCCAGCTGGACAGCTAACTCGATGGCCCTGGTCAGTGTTAAGTCACCCGGGAAAGTGAGCAGCTTCGTCCTTATTGCAGCGCTGTTGGCGTGCTCCGCCAGCTGGTCGCGAACCATCTCCTCCTCCAACGGTCCGAACCAACACTCACGAGCCAGTAGCCTCAAGTTGGCTACGAACCGCTGAATAGGTTAGCCCACCTGCTGGCGGCGCTGGAGAAACTTGATTCTCTGGACGACGATGTCCAGGGAGCAAAAATGGCACGCCATCAGCTCAACCACGTCCTTGAAGCTGTCCGAATCGCCAAGTGTGCTCAAAATTCACTGGCCCTCAATTCCCAAGTTGTGCACCAGCAGTGCACGTGCCCTCAATATGTCCATTTTGCCCAGATTCAGGGCCATCATATATGTCTGGAAGGCAGCATACCATCTCAGCCACGGGCCAGGTGGCTCGCCCGGGAGCTCCAGAAAAGGCTGAATTGGAGACCCACACGCTTCCATATCTTTTTTGTCCTCATTACCAAATGTTGTGTCTGAAGGTAGACTTGAAATGACGAGTCCAGGTGCACGACTGAACTTGCGCTTATTAAATATCACACACACCACACTACGGCCACCAGGCAGGGGTGATGGCAAAGAGACCCGCCCCTCCTGCTCGCTGCTACTTATAGGCACGGGGTGGTGGCAGAAAACGGAAGTGAGTGCCACCACACTGTGCCTCACAAATAAGAGCATAAGAACTGTATAAAGAACTATATAACATGCTTGCTCTGCTCTTCTTTCTCCCTCCTTTCCTGTGCAGTTTTCCAGACAAGTGTGAATGCAGCTGACTGGGGAGAACACCTGTGTCTCATCGGATTATTACATTCACCTGCGATGAATTGGACCCGATGAGCAACTGTGGCGTTAATTCATCAGTTTGATGTTTAAAATGGCTTTTATGTTGTTGTTGTTGTTTTTTTTAAGATTTCTCCCCTTTCCCTTACTTGTAAATAAGAAACTGTTCTTAATGTTTTGCCTTGAAAAATAAAGGTTTAAATGAATAAAAAAAAAATAAAAAACCTTCAGTCTGCCACTCTGACCTGAAACCTCTGCTTTTCAATATACTTATCTGGGTGACCTCCCTCACTTGCCTACTGGCTGCACCGTGTCTATGAAAGTCTGGCTCTCTGGAAAAACAGTGAAAATTTGTTAGAAGACCTGCCTGCTTTCTTTGGACCTGCGGAGAAAAGAAAAGAAGCAGTTCTCTGTTGCTGGTGCACGCTCCTTATTTTGTAAATAAAATAATTTTCTAAATCATTTGCGTTTGCTTTTAGCTCCATGTTCTGCTTTTCCCTGACAGTCCAATTTGGGGAAAAAAAACTGCTTTTTTGCTCAAAAAAATGTTCATACATTTATTCAACATGCTGCAATTCCACTCCAAAAACAAAAGAAATGTGTAGACTTAAAAAGAGCAATATAGAGTGATGTGTTGAAGATGGAGTAGGTGGTGGTAATGCACCTGTGGGCTGGTTGCCAACCGCCAATTAAATCTAAAAGAAGAAGAAGAAGAAGAAAAACAGCAATACATTTGGTAGAAGGCAACATGAGGCAAGTATATCTGATTACTTGATGGGGGGAACATCTGTGAAGTGCACATGTTCTCAGTCATCCATAAATCACTCATTGATTCACAAATACTGAAAAGTAACTGTTTCCTGGATTAGATTAACAGTCAGAGACTCCTTTTGAGGAGGAAGCCGCAGTTTGTGTTCAGACTGAAACAAAGCACATTCGACTGGCAAAAAAATAAATATCCTCCCATTATTAAGATAAGATAAGATAAGATAAGATAAGATAAGCCTTTATTAGTCCCACAACGGGGAAATTCCAGGATTGCAACAGCACAGGGATAGCAACACTCAGAGCAACAATCAGAAGGCAAGAAAAAAACAAGCAAGCAAGCATTACTGTATTTAACTCATTACTTGCACACACTTGTAAGCCTTTTGTCAAATGTTTCCAATTAAACGTCACTTGCTTTATATTAAATGACCTTTTTGCATCAACAAAAGGGGCCTCTGCTGCTTTCTGCCAAGCCGGTATTCTCCCATGCAAAGCTAAACGAGAACAATGTGTATCTCTGTTTGATGATAGCACAGATTTCTTTGACCAGTGAAGAACACCCATATTGTAATTTGACCTGCTCAACCCAAGAAAGAGACTGTACAGCAACAATGCAAGAAGCTTTGCTCAGAACCACATAAATGTAAATATTACACACATTCACAAACTCTGTGTCCCACCCGAAAGGGGATGACCAGACAAAAAATATTGCTCCGGGAGAATGACTTTATTAAACTTCACAAATCTCAGGGTTTTAATAACTATACCCCGAGTAGTCCCACCTTTCAGCACAACCAATCACTCAAGCTCCTCTCTTGTGCTGCAACGGCCTGATTTTGGTCACGGCCTGTTTGCAGCAGAATGCGCTCATCCTTATATTAGGCACAGGTGAAGATATACACAATGTCACAGACAACACCCCTCATCAGTCCCACACAAAAGCACACAGCTTGCTCATCTGGCCCTCTGCACCATCACAGTGTGTCACAAATGGTTACGTTGAAACCTTTAAAAGGGTTCCTGTGTTTTAGCCAGCATCTGCTTTCTATTTACGCGGCTCTAAAAACGCCCTACTATGTCTAAGGAAAGTACCTGAGCGTGTACTAATCACAGTAGTTCTGGAAAATGCTTTTAGTGTTGCTAGTTTGCCCGGGTCATAACCAATGGGAAGGAACATGTTTTTTGTTTGCTGCTTCCATCCACATTTCACAAAAAAAAAACAAAAAACGGAGCTCCAGGTCCACATTATAATTTTTCGTGTTTGGTAGCTTCTCTCGTATTTCAAAGGAAAAAAGTTTTATTGAAGATTCAATATAGATTTATAGCTGTTTGTTTTCAATTTTTTAACAAAAAAGATGAGTCTAAGACAAAAAGTGCAAGATGTGAGATGATGTACACATAGTCGCTATGAAGCAGTCAAAACATTTCATAAATCGAAGTGCTGGTGATGATTGCACAAGATCAGCATTATTAAAACTCAGATGTGCACACCAAATGTCATCACAATCGAACCAGCATTTAAGATATTTCACTCAGTACCACTTATCTCACCCTTGTGTTCCTGCTAAATTAATTTTTGGAAGATAACATCTGTGAGATTAATCCTTTAACATGAAAGTCTGCTACACAAATGTCGAGCCGATTCTTCCAGTGAGATATCTCAGTCCGACCCAAATGTGTATGAACAAACTCAAATTAGCGCCTGTAGATGGAGATGAAGATGAAGCAGAAACAGCTTCAGGTGCTTTTGTTTTTTGCAGTGAAGATGCAGTACTCTTAAAAGCACTTCCCACACTCCAAAGTGTTGATGGAAAGCAAACACGTTGACTGGTCCTTCTCCAGATATTAGTCAGCCTTTTCCAAAGCTGATTGATCTCTTGTGGCTGTCTAAATGCAAACAATTTTTCCTCGCTCAGCTTGTTATTTAAGACCGCTTTTGATGCTGCAGCTTGTGCGTCTCTTCGCTGGCCAGATTGCTCAACAAGCGGCGAGGGCTGAATGGCGTGCAGGAGCATCACATTACAGCAGGTCAGCTGGGTCAGGCACAGGTAACACATCAGGTACTGCTTCAGCCCTGCATGTAGAAACCGTCAGTTCTTTTCAGTGCCTTTAAACTGAACAAAACCACTTTTTTTCAGGAAGAAATCACAGCTCCGATAGAGAGTTGTAGCCCACTGACCTGTAGTGTAACAGCTTTGAAACAATTACAGTATGATTTCCAGATTTCTTTGGAGGATCAAGCACTGTACATCTCACTCTAAGAGCCACCTGAACTACTTTGTGCAGAGGTCTCCATGTGTGAGTTCCCCCTTTTTTTTACAAGCTAAAGAGCTTCAAGCTGCTGGGAAAGTGCCTTATAAACTCTTTTCATTATCGTCCACATATGTGGGCATACGCATATAATAATGGAGCCACCCTTGCACATACTGAGGCCCATCGGACCTCAAGACTAATGGTTTAAACAGATAAAAGCACACCAGAAGCACAGAACGTCTTTGATGCACACTACCAGACTTCTCTAAGTAAGCTCTGAATTACTCCCAAACTTCAGGCATTCGGTGAGAAGAAGGGAAGCCTTATGGAAAAAGGTGTTAAAGTGAAAAGTTTTATGATGTCTGCATTGTGTTAAGATTTGAATCCACCTTGCAGGGAATTGCACAATAAGCTGAAACCAGATCACTGCCGTGGCTGCTCAGCATCTGCCAAAAACACTAGAATCTCGACGGATTGAGGAGCTGACTTGCAGATGCTTGACAGAGCTGAACATTTTTACACTTTCTCCCCTTCACCTCCAGTTGCCCGACTGTGTTTTCACTTTCTAAGCGCTGGTACTGTGAGCCATCTGCAGCCAGCTTTCAGCCAAAATATTGAGAAAATAAACTCCAATTTGACCTGTCACCACTGTCAGCAGGTTAAGCCTTTCCCACTGGTGTACAGTACACATGCAGATACGAGTGCACACACTCAAACGGCTACACTGTAAACACACAGACCTACAACGCTCACACACAAAGGGCACCCAATGATCACACTGTGCTTCCTCTCTCCTTTTTTTTTTAATCTTATTGTGCCATGCTCTGTTTGTTCCAGGGGCATGGTGTCAGAAAGATAAGAACAACAATTCAGGAGGGAACACAAGTGGCAGAGAACCGTTTGCGAGAGCATTTCTGCAATGTGTATGCCATATTTCGATAAGGGACAATGTAAACTATTTGGATGGTTTTCAATAAACATCCGTCTATAGAGCGATTTCAACTGATGGCAGCTGTTCTTGCTTATAAAAAACTGAATCATTTAAGATTTGTGTGCCAAACAATTTTATTTATTGTAATCAGTTGTTAATATGTTTGGCGTTCTTCAAGACACAATGCTGCAAATCTGCCCCAGAATATTGTTTTGATAATAGAATTGGATAGATAATATTCAGTAGATTTAATAATAGGAATAGAATGGGGGAAGGAAAAATTGTAACCCGTGGACAACAAATGGAAATTAGCCACTTGCTACAATCTGGCAAGTTTAAATTGATATCAATGTTCATCAACTTGCACTGTCCTTAAAAACAGCAATTTAAAAACAACAGTAATGTGCTCATTTACCGAGAGTTTCTATTCAAGAATTAACAAAACAAACCATTAAATTCTCACTGTAAAGGTTAAAGTAAACTGAATCAGAGGGAGCTGTAGGCAGCAGATGTTTTCTACGAGGAAATACTTTCAATTTGTTCAAGCTTAATGCAAAATATTTGCATTTACAAAATAGTTGCAGTTTATAGTTTAGTCATCTCTCTCTCTCTCTCTCTCGCTGTGTGACATCAGCAGCTGTGCTTCCGGAGGCTGCTACCGTTACACGGCGGGGGATGGAACAGCGACAGTCACCTGCTGAGGGTGGCGTCCAGGAAAATGTGGCCCATGATAAATCCACTGGCCCGGGAGAACCAAGAAGTCGGCTGAGTTGTGCTGCCGAGGAAATGGAATCTGAGAACGACACTGTGTCTAATGCTGAGTCTATTGAGGCAAAATGCAGTACAAACACAAGTTTGTATTCACTGGAAGAAATAAATGCATTCCTGGACGCAACCTATAACAAAGCCATTAGGGTCGCCGACTACTTCAGTGACACTGATAAATTCATTGAGTCTGTGGATGTGCTAAGAAGACAGGTTGGTCTGGACCTCCTGGATGAAAGGAAGCGTTACCGTCTCAAGAAACACCTGACAGCCCTGCGTAAAGCAGCAGGGGGAACGCCGGTCAAGCGCGCCCGGCAGGAAGACTGAATGGCGGTCGTTCCTTTGCCTGTTTTACCCATTTTTGGGATATTGTTTGAACAGACTGGTAGATGACGTTTAATTGACTGTAATTGACTGTCACAGAACTGGATCTTTGGATAGGTGGACTGCAGGGACTGCACTGTGTTGTGTGTGGGGGGGGGGGGATCATTTCAGTTTGCACTTTTTCCAATGTGACACTTGGAGGAATGATGTTGGTGTGCTTACATTTTTTTGAAGTGTGCAATAAAGGCTTTTTCACAGTCTCTCTCTCTCTCTCTCTCTCTCTCTCTCTCTCTCTCTCTCTTTGTCACACACACTCACACACCCACATTAATAGGTCTGATAGTTTATAGAACTAACTTGTGTAGTTTCGGAAGTGGCTGATGTATAAGACCACACATTTCTAGATGTTTCTTCTTGTCGGCAATATCAGCATATTAGCCCTGTAAGTTATTCTTACTATAAGCTAAGTTTTTATTGAGCATTATGCATTGGTATTTTCTTTTCATATTACCTTCACAAAGGAATGGCAGAAGGTAATGTTGTTGCCGGTGTTTTTCTGCTTGTCTGTCTATTAGCAGTATAAAGTGGGATTTATGCAACCGCATCACACCGACACCACTATCGACATCCGTCGCAGATGCAGTGATTGGCAATTTTTTCTTGTGTGTTGGGTGAAATGCTTTGTTCCGTTGCCAAAACAGGTTTCAGCCAATGTGTGTAGTGATTTGTGTTCATTGTGTGTTTTTGTTTATGAAATAGTGACGGACAAGAGCAGATTAGGATGGAGTTGGAGCTAATTTTTAGTTTTAGTTTTTTTTTTACCTTTATTTATACAGGGGAGTTCCATTGAGAGGCAACCTCTCTTTTTCAAAGACGCCCTGTTCACACTCACACAGTTATACATTCACACCAGGAAGCTGCCCAGTACAACCACAAACTGACCTGTGGTCACTGAGCAGCTCCACTGGAGCAGTTGGTGTTAAGGGTCTTGCTCAAGGGCACAACAGTGAGGTGTGTTATGTTAAGAAAAAGCAACTTTTAATACGATTGTTGCACAGAGAAAAAGAAGAAGTCAGAGAAAACGGTGCGTGTGACCGCCTCCACTGCAGTTATTTGACAATCTGTGTAATTACTGGAGTTATGACAAGCCACAAAATACTCTGTTTCTGCTTATTTTCTCAATATTTTTTGAATTCAGCCCATTGTGTAACCGACTCGCTTTCGAAGTTGTGCCTCCATGAACAGGCAGAGCAGAGCAGCAGCAAGAACCAGGAAATATGGAGGAGACAAAGCGGACCAATCACAGCTCTTATGGCCCGCGTCACCGACGTCCACCTCTCCTTCTCTGGAGAGGCGTACGTCGGGCAACACAATAGGAGGGCACGTTGCAGCTATGTGACGACGACACGGGTGCATAACTTGGCTTTACGCAATAACTGCTCGAGGGATTTGAATGAAATTTTCATCAGAAGTGATCTGAGATTGCGTTCCACTGCTAGGACCCTATCTTCTCACAATGTTTTAGCAAGATTATGCAAAGACTACTGGATGGATTTTGATGAAATTTTCAGAAGTGGTCATTGGACTAGGGATGAATCCATTAGACTTTGGAGGTGATCCATGAGTGTATACCTCCGCCAAAGCCCTAAATCGCAATGTACAAAGGCCCAGGCTGACAGAGGTATGGATGGACAGAGGTATGAATGGAGCCTTGGTGGAGGTATGCACTCTCTGAATGCCCTCTAGTTTCATATAAAGTAATTCAATGTTGCACTGAAGTCACAAATAGAGAGATGAAGTCTGTGGCTAAAAACATTGCATCTGTCCACTTATTCAACTGCACTGCTTTGACAACATTAGTCCCACTGTCAGTTGTTATAGCAATAAGGCCGACTGGGTTGAGGTTCCAACCTGTCAGGAGTCAGACCTGCAGTGCTGCATGTTCCCCGGTGTGGTCTTGGGGAAAATAACTGGTCTGGAGACTGGGGGTGTATGTTCTAGGGCAGAGATGGGCAGGGAGGGCCATTCCACTGCAGATTTTGTATTCCACTCAATCTCTTCAGCAGGTGTTTACACTGATGAGCTTCAAGGATTGCTAATTAGAGAAAGGAGCTGCTGAAGAGACTGGGTGAAACAGAAAACCTGCAGTGGAATGGCCCTCCATGGCACATAGTTGCCCATCCCTGTTCTAGGGGTCAGCTTGGGAGGGATGCCCAGCAATGGTGCCCTGGTCATGGCCTCCACCACCCGTTACCTGATTGAGCACCAGTGGACCGGAATAAGCAACACAGCAATGTTGGAGACCATTGTGGCAGCCATCCAAGAGCTGGATGGGGTGGGGGTGCAGACAGAAAGGAGAAAGCATATAGAGTATCGATACAAATGATACTGGGTCATCATGTGTCTTGGGTGAAAATATAGATACATTTTATAGTATCAAGATTTTCTATGACACTTTACACAGACTGTAAAGATTTATACTGAAACACCTTTTTTTTCCACAAGTAAGTCAAAAGAGTTTAACCTTTCTGCTACTTTAATATATTAAAAGTATTTTATTCAGCATGATTCATGTTCAAACATTTTCCTTTCTCTTCCTACAACTCTCTAGTGAGAACTGTGTTTTAAAGCCTACCCCTTTCTGATGTTTGGCCTGCTATGTTTTTCTCTCCGTTCCACTAAAATCCCAGATCCAGACGATCACCAGGCCAACTGTCATTCTTTCAGCCTTTGGAATATATGAAAAGCTTCTCTTGGTTTTACATAAATAATACACAAATTAAAGGCAGAAAAAAAAGCTATGGCTTTGTTGTGACATTTTGGCATGAACTCAAAAGAGATAAGGCCTGGAGAAAATGTCATCCACAAAATTATATCAAGTACCACCGTCAAAATTGCACCAAGAGACGGGGAGATGCATAACCCGGACTTTAGCTAATTCTGGGCAAATGTGACTCTTTTTCAGTTGTAGTGTTGCTGCTGGTGTTCTAACTCGTCCTAGAAATTAGACACAAAACTGAAGCGTAATAATAAAGTTACCCCCCACCCCCCGCTATATGTATTTGACACATTTCAAAGGAAAGTATTAAACTACTAACTCTACTGTATTAATACAGGATTATCTTACCACATTATTACAATATCATTAGTGCAAATGACTTTCTTAGTCATGTAACATACTGTATCTTCTGTTACAAAATGGATTTAAGTATCTTTTTAAAAATCAAGATTTTTCAAGGAGATGTTTGCTAATCTCAGTTATTGTCATGATACTGAGCACGGATGGGGAGTCGTGCTCAGCCTTTAAGTTGTTTAAGTCATTTTCTGCATTTCTGTATCTCTATTTATTTTGTATTCAGTATGGCTTGTGGTATTTTGTTATCTGAGTTTGTCCTTTGTTTCTGTTCTTATTTTTCTGTTATTTTTTCCCGGTCCAGTTATTTCATGTATTTCTGTATTATTGTGCATTCTAATTTATTCTTCCTGTGTTTATATTTGCCCTTGTCTTTAGATCTCCTTTTGTAGTCTCAGTATTTATTAGTTGGTATTATCAGCTTACTTCAGTTTTCTCCTTAAGTGTATTTGTTTTTTACTTCTATTCGGTATGTGCTTAGTTATTGTTCTTACTGTATTCTTGTTCATGTATGTGTTCCTGATTTTCATTTGTCACGGGTTGTGCTTTTATTTTGACAGTCACCTTTGTTTACTTCTGGCTGCTCTAAGCTAGTTTTGTGATTTCTCCCAACTGTCAGTAGTTTTGTCTGATCATCCTTGTTCATGTGACCCACACCTGTCGCCGGCTCTACCAGTGGAAGTACCGGGTAGTATGCCACCATCTATGGACTCAGCAGGTATGGACTTTAGTGTGTTGGGACTGGATGAGGAGGAGTGTGGGGCTGTGGGATTAGTGGTGGACTTTATCTCGGATGCTCGCGCCTCCCACGCTCCCAAAGCGGCCCTGAGATGTCTGGACAGCGCAGCACAGGTAATTGAGAATTACCCCAGCCTATGGCGCTATCCGGGACTCATGGTTCTCCTCACCTCCGTCACCAAGTCACAACATAAACTCCGTGAGGATGTAAGAAACTCTCCATCTACTGTACCTGTGCCGACAAAGAAGCATCCCCTAGTGCAGACACTTCCACCTCCTCACCAAACGACCTCCACTGTTCCCGGAAGGACTTTGCCTGGTCCCACAGCAGCAGCGACCATCACGCCCCATGAATTAAGGAAAGTTTCTTTTCATTCTCCTATATGTAAAAATGAATTGCCTTGCCTTATTCCTGGTGGTGAGGCTCAGCAGCCGCAGCCTCATTTAGCTGAGTCCTCACCATCTGCTGCTGTTATTTCCCCCTCACCTTCTTCTCCCGTGTCCCTCTCCTTGTCTCCTGAGTGCCCACCGGTCTTGGGAGGAAGCCGCCAGACGATGAAGGGGTCAGCACCAAAGAGTCCTGGTCCGATCCCGCAACCATGTTCTGCATGGACAAGAGTGCCCCCTGTGTCCCAAAGCCTGCGCCGACAAAAGAGTGCCCTCTGGTTTCAGTATCGCAAGACCCGGTGCCATCGGTGAGGATTTTCTGGCTCCGTTATGCAGATCTGGGATTCCATCTGCATCAGCCCCACTGTCACTCCACGAGAGAGGGACGAGTAAACCATCTGTGCCAAGGTCTGCGCCAACGAACCAGTGTCCCCGGACTCCAGTGTCCCGCCTGTCTCCGTCTCCTTGGCAGATGACTTCTGCTGCTCCCGGGAGGATATCGTCTGGTCCTGCAGCCGCAGCTACCATCACGCCCCAGGAATTAAGGCAAGTGCTTTCTCATTCTCCTACACTTGAAAATAAACTGTCTTGCCTTATCCCTGGTGGTGAGGCTCAGCATCAGCAGCAGACTTTAGCTGAGTCCTCACTGCCTGCTGCTGTCACCTTTTCCTCACCTGCTTCTCCCGTGTCCTTTCCCGTTTCCCCTGAACGTCCACCAGTACTGAAAGAGAGTCGGCAGACAACGGAGGGGCCTGTGGCCCTGGAACGGTCGGTTTCAGCCCTACAGCCATGTCCTGGATGGGAGGAGAGCGGCCCCTGTGCCCTGAAGACTGAGTCAACGGGAGAGTGTCCCCTGGCTTCAGCGGTACAGGAGTCAGCACCATCGGTGAGGCAACCTCCAGCATCAGCTGTCACACCGGAAGCTTCACCTGTGTCAACCGCCAAGCCTGGGGGTCCTTCAGCTGCAGCCACCATCATGCCTGCTGCCAGGATTGCCGCAGCAGAGTCGCTGGAGTCCTGAACAGCAGTGGAGCTCGAGTCTAGGTAAGTACTCTGTTCTGTTCTTACACTTTCAGATCTAGAGAAATCTTGTCTAGCTTGTGGTGGGAAGAATCAGTTACAGATGTCCTCTGCTACTGAGTTCTCCTTGCCGGGCTCCACTGCTGCCAATAATTGTTTTCCGGTGTTTTTTTCCCCCCTTTCTCCATCAGAGGTGACCATGTCGAGAATGGACATCCAAATGAATGGATCCGAGATGTCCCAGCCTGATTCGCTGGAGTCCTGAACGGTGGTGGAACTTGAGTCAAGGGAAGTACTCTGTTCTGCTTCTGCACTACCAGTCCTAAAGAAATCTTGTCTTGCTCGTGGTGGGGAGAATCAGTTGCAGTTGCCTTCTTCTAAGTTCTCCTCGCCGGGCTCCACTGCTGCCTGTAACTGTGTTCCAATGTCTGTCTCGTCCTCCCCGTCTGAGGTGGTCACGTCAAGGATGGACTCCCTGACGGATGGACCGGAGACATCCCTGCCTGAATCGTAGGAGACCTGGACAGCAGTGGAGCTCGAGTCAAGGCAAGTACTCTGTTCTGTTTCTACGCCATCAGTTGTAGAAAAACCTTGTCTTGCTTGTAGGGGGAGAATCAGTTACAGACGCCCTCTGTTTCTGACGTCTCCTCGCCAGGCTCCACTGCTGCCCATGATTCTGATCCGGTGTCTTTCTCTGTTCTCTTGCCCGAGCTATCATCTGAGGTCACTGAGGATGGTTCACCTTCATCTGAGGTCACCATGGGTCCTCTGCCATCACCTGAGGTTACTGTGGGTCCTTCTTCTTTGCCCGAGGGCACTGTGGACCCTCCTTCTTTGCCCGAGGTCACTGTGGGTCCTCCTTCTTTGCCCAAGGTCATTGTGGGTCTTCCTTCTTCGCCCGAGGTCACCTTGAGTCCTCCTTCTCCGCCTGAGTTCATTGTGGGTCCTCCGCTTCCACCTGAGGTCACCGTGGGCCCGTTCTCTTCATCTGAGGTCACCAAAGATCATCCATCTTCGCCTGAGGTTGCTGCTGGCTCTTCATCTGATTCCCTCACTGGTCAGTTGTCCTCTTCGCCTAGTTTTCTCGCTGGTCAGTCACCCTCCACATTGGGTTTCCACCTCTCAGTTCCTGTGGTCCGTGGAAGGCACTGGTTCCAGGAGGAGGTGCGTCATGCCACACAGTCCGTTGGCTCAGGGATGCTAGGAGACATTCCAATGGACTATGCCATCTGCTTGGGTGGCTCAAGAACTCTGGGAGGCCACCCGGTGAACTACTCCGTCTGTTAAGGTGGTCCTGGAATTCTCGAAGGCCACCCAACCTATTCCATCAAAGGATTAGGTGGCTCTGGAGCTCTGGGAGGCCACCTGATTCATTCTGCCATGTGATCTGGTGGTTTTGGGACTTCTGGAGACCACCCGAACTGTGTCATTTTGTCATTCAGTATTCCTAGAGATGGGTTTCACCTATTCTGCTCAGTGTTGTGGGTCATGAGTTTTTCTTTTTATATTGTTGTTTTAGACCCTCCTAGCCTGGGTTCCCCCACTGCCCTCCCGGGGTGTTTTTTTTGTTTTGTTTTTTTGTTCTTGTTGGGGGTGGGGGGTGGGGTCTTTTCTCTTTTTTCTTTTTGATGTTACATTGGGGTGTCTGGGTTCCACCCCCTGAGGAATGGGCTCTGTCATGATACTGAGCATGGGTGGGGAGTCGTGCACAGCCTTTAAGTTAAGTCATTTTCTGTATTTCTGTATCTCTGTTTATTCTGTATTCAGTATGGTTTGTGTTATTTTGTTATCTGAGTTTGTGTTTTTGTTTCTGTTTTTAGTTTTCTGTTATTTTTTCCTGGTCCAGTTATTTCATGTATTTCTGTATTATCATGTATTCTAATTTTTTTTCCTGTGTTTATATTTGCCCTTGTCTGTAGATCTCCTTTTGTAGTCTCAATATTTATTGGTTGGCATTATCAGCTTACCTCAGTTTTCTCCTTAAGTGTATTTGTTGTTTGTCTTTTACTTCTGTTTGTTCTGTGCTTAGTTATTATTCTTAGTGTATTCTTGTTCATGTATGTGTTCCTGATTTTCATTCGTCACAGGTTGTGCTTTTATTTTGACAGTCACCTTTGTTTACTTCTGGTTGCTCTTTTGTGATTTCTCCCAACTGTCAGTAGTTTTGTCTGATCATCCTCGTTCATGTGGCCAACACCTGCTTGTCAGTTGTCATCTTCTCTTTGCCTTATTTAAAGGCCGTTGCAGTGCTTCTCATTGCAGTGTCCTTCTCAGTGTTCAGTTGGGAATACCCCAGCTGATTCTTCTGTTTAATCTTGTGTGTGCTCCACGCTTAATTTTCTGTATCCTGTCTTGCCTGAAGCCCTGTAGGTCATCCCTTGTTGTTTGTGTTGTGTGTCTTTAATATTAAATTTGCAAACTCACAGCGGGCAATTGGTCTCTTTGCTCCTGCCCTGAAAGGGCGATTTATGACAGTTGTGCCCTGTTCAGACTATATGAATTCAATCAATTTGACATGTTTTTGAGTTAACAGACCCAGATTCAGACACAAACCAGGCAACAAGATGCAGTTTCAGTGAGTGTATTTACAGAGACGACAAAAATGAATATTGCGCGGGAAAAATCTGGCATCCCTGCAAGGGAAGAGAAAAGAGCACGGTAAGTATTCTGGGTTAAATAGTGGAACAAATTAATCAATATTGTTTCTATCTTACAGGACTTGGAGTCATAAGGAGTGGTCAGTATTTCACAGGTGGTTGCCGCTGTGGCCATGTGAGTCTTCTGCTGCCAGCATCCCAGTAGGTATACCCTGATTGAGCTCTGGCTGCAGAAGATGGAGATGGTGGAGCCCAAGGGTCAAAGTTAAACAGCTGATATTGTAGGAGGTGAATACAGTGACTTACGGCCGGAGGGAGAATTATGGTAAAGCTATGTCTCCACCTAGGCATACGTTTAATGCTTCCCATTCATTGTGTATGTAGCACACCCCACATGCATTCTGGTAGTGTGGCGTCAAGAATCTCAAGGCATCGCTTGGAGGTGCCCGCTCCT
The DNA here is from genome assembly GCA_020510985.1 of Pholidichthys leucotaenia. Classification (NCBI taxonomy): domain Eukaryota; kingdom Metazoa; phylum Chordata; class Actinopteri; order Cichliformes; family Pholidichthyidae; genus Pholidichthys; species Pholidichthys leucotaenia. The sequence goes on along the minus strand of CM035842.1, from coordinate 369,037,706 downwards.
CCTCCTCCTGAATCCCCACTCAGATCCATAATACACAAATGAGGAACAGGTGCATGGAGCCGATGGCTTCCCAGAGCTCATGCTGAACTTTTAAAATAGTGGCTGTTAGTAAAAAGTAAACACATATTTGGCAACAATATATTTATTTCTTGCCTCAACCATTTTCAGAAAAAAGTTTCACTTTTTACTTGAAGATATAAGAAAAAGTTTAACGTCCAGAAGCATGGTAAACAGACTAGAACAGCCCACCCACCAGGAGTCGCGGCGACCAAAAATAAGCTACTTTTGCATTATGAGTGAGACTATGTGAGTTCAGAGTTCACGACTACCAAATATTCCGGTAGCCGCCTTGCTTTTGTATAGAGACAGTACTGTCACACCTGAACAATTGCCGTTTAAAGTCAGCTTCAAGCTTTAAATCGCCATTATGCCAGGTGCATATTGTGCCGTAGTGAAGTGTGGAACGGCATGTATCATCTAGAGCGGTGGAAAAAGCAAACTTGCAGCATACATGCATGTAACTTCGGGACCAGCATGTGCACATGTCCACCGCCATTCACGTTATATACATTCCCCATGGAGCTGAAGGATCCGGACGGACGTAATTATTGGATTAAAGCAGTAAGTCTATATTAGAACATAATTAAATAGTGTGTATTGTTCAAGTTCTAGCCTAACTGACACGAGTCTAAACCCTGAAGTAGTAGGTACGGACAGGCAGGCCTGGATCTAGGATATAGTTCTTTGTATACTGGTAATGAAGCTTGATCTACACACACATGTAATTAAGGCCATTGATAAGTAGGCTGGTATAAAATAAAACTGCAAATCATTGAAAACGTGTGGTACTTAAACTATAGTAGTATCGACCTATAGATCTAAGTAAGCAGGCTATGTCTTGTAGTGAAATTTACTCAAAATGACAAAACCAAAGTTGAGCTGTCAAACCACTCGCTTACCTTCTTTGTAGTCATTTCAGAGTCTCGCAAGTAAGGGTGCTTGGTCCTTTGACAACAAAAAATCTGCTATGTCAGCATACATACAGGGGGGCCATTTTGGCCAATTTCTGCAACGTGGCCGCGAATGCAAGAGCAACTAGTCTTTCCTTGTGTTTGCGGGTACAACCGGGAAGACCCCTACGCATACAATATGCTCGTAGATCAGGAACTTTCCATAAATTAAATGTATCAATAGAGCATGTTTGGTAGCCACGTTCCCATGATGCTTTGCGCGAGCCGAGATGCCAAAGTCGCTTATTGGCAGGCAGTACTGGTCAGGGAGAACAGAATGGGTTGGGGTAGACAGAAAAAACTTCTCAAACTGTACTTTTGTAGCTGAAAATACTGCTTGAAAACTGGCCAAAGTTCTCTGACCAGACAGTGATACTTTCTGTGCACTTTACGGCGACAGAGTATTGGGCTTGTGACTCTCACCTGGCTATACCCCTTTCGCATTCGCAACAGATGCTGAGGCAGAGGAGGTGTGGGGAGCTTCCGTCAACAGATGTCTAAATGGACATGTAGCAGGAGAGTCCTTAAATCCACTGGGAGGAATCCAGTCTGCCTGTGCACAGGTAGGGGAAGATCCTGGAAAAGATTAAGGCAGAGTGTTGTGGTAATGATGAGTTTGAAGATTTAAGCTTATGATTTCCCATGTTGGAGGGGAAAGGCTGAAAGCACCAAGAGTTTCTGGCTGCACACAGTCTGGAGGAGCGCTGTTGGAAGTGAAGGCCAACATCTCCGTGCTGATCAGAAGTTGTCTCCTCCTTTAAACAGGCAGGGCTGCAGTCACTGCAGGTGAGACTAATTAAGCAGCTGCAACAGGTAAAGTAATCAGCTGGAAGACAAAAACAATGTGCAGACCCAGAATCCTACACAGACTGTGACATAGAAGAAGAGTAGTACTTAGATGATGACCCAGTTTTGTATAGATGGCCGTCCTGCAGTGTCTGCTGTGATTATGGCTGTTGTGCATGATGTACAGCCATATAGTATGACGTAATCTAATATCAGCATCATGGAGTGCTGGGACATTTCATGACCATGATTCTGTAAGACTAGTATGGCAGAATTGTTTGCACTTTATCTTTTATTTAAACTGCAACTCATGTTAGTCACATTTTCCTGATAGTTGGCTGTCAGTAAGGAAATGGGGAGAAAAGGTTGAGAGATGCCAGATTACAAAAAAATTGGGAAAAAACTGGCAAAAGATCTTTTGGAAGGATGAATCCAAATTTAAATTGTCATCTTGATAGAGAACAAAACAAAGGCAGTCAGCATCCAAAGAAGAGCTTTGGGATGTCCTTTAACAATCCTGAAGACTACACGAAAGTTTAACTTAGAGAGTTTAGGCTAAAAACTATTTTTCTGAAGATTTCTGTTTATGCTTGCACATGTTTCCCCGTTTTTACCCATTTTCCTGGCAAAATACACCATGTTCCAAATTATTATGCAAATGATATTTGTCTCTGATTTTTCTAAATAGCCGATGCAAATCACAGTCAGTATAATTTCTAAGTCATCAACTGTTAAAGCATAATTCAAATTTTATTGAAGAAACCTCCCAAAGATAACTATTTTTTGCAAAAATAAAAAAAAATGAAAATGTACTGTCCCAAATTATTATGCACAACAGAGTATCCAAACATTTTATTGATTGTAAAGAACTGAAAATGGTCATTTATTGAATTTGCAGTATTAGGAAGTCCATCTTCTTCTTCCGCTTAATCCTTTTCAGGTCGCGGGGGGGCTGGAGCCTATCCCAGCATCTTTTGGCAAGAAGCAGGGTACACCCTGGACAGATCGCCAGTCCATCGCAGGGCCAACACAGAGAAGAGAGACAGACAACCGTTCACTCTCACAGTCATACCTAAAGACAATTTAGAATCCCCAGTTTGATGCCAATTAACCTAACGTGGATGTTTTTGGCATGTGGGAGGAAACTGGTGAAATCCTGGAGTAAACCCTCGCAGACACAAGGAGAACATGCAAACTTCACACAGATCACTGTTGGTAGGGGGCTGGGATCGAACCCAGGATCCCCTGGCCAAGGATGAGTTGCTGTGCTGCCGCAGTGCTAACCACTCCTCCACCGTGCTGCCCACTATTACTCATATTTATGAAATCAAAAGCTATTTCAATCGAAAACATCTTAACAGGCCAAGTACATGTTAACATAGGATCCTCACAATCTTTGCATCCAATGAACTTGTGAGTTTTTGGAGAGTTTCTGCTTGAATTTCTTTGCAAGATGCCAGAATAGCGTCCCACAGCTGCTGTTTTAATGTGAACTTCCTCCCATCTATGGTGTATGAATATGTGTGTCTCAGATGCCGTGCTCACCCACAGGGTGACGTCAGGCGGGCACGGCCCATTCTGTATATAAACCATGTTCAGTGTAATAAAGTTAGAGTTGTTTGCTGCATGAAGACTCGCCTCGCTTTCCGTCATTTACAGACATAACATTTGGCAATGAGGAGCAAAATGGGTGCGTGCTGGTATGAGCAGCGGCTGTGGCCGTTTCTAGGGAGTGCGGGTGAGCCGTTGATTTTGTGGCCACATTGGAGACGGGACTTTGAGGGGTACTTCTCCTCATTGGGTTTCCCTCGGCTTGACGGGAGACAATAGCAGGCTGGCTTGTAACCTCGGCTCGGAAAGCCAAAGGATTCTCAACTCGCTGGGCATGAGTGAGGACTATGTGGAGGCTGTCGGGCTCATGGAGGCACACTTCGCAGAGCAGTCAAGAGCCAGAGAGTTGCGGGCGAAGAAGCTGATGGCGTTGGTCGAGCAGGAGGTAGCTAGCTTTGGAGAGCTAAGGGCTTAGTTGGAGCCTATGGACAGGCTAGCTAACAAGCTAGTTTCATGCTGAAACGAGGCTAATGGCGCGAAACTGGGCCATCATATATATATATATATATATATATATATATATATACAGTATATATACTGTATATATACAGTATATATATATATGATGCTGGTGTGTATGTGAGTGGGTGAGAATATGGGATTAATTTTATTTTTCAGAGACTAGGTCCAGTTATATTGTTTGTGTGAATGTGATAGGTTGTTTTATTACTGTTTTCTCCCTGTTCTTAGTGTGTGACTTGGGTTACCTGATTTGGGTGGGTTTCCTGTGTGCTTGATTTTTTTTGAGGGGGGAGGAAATGTAGTGTATGAATATGTGTGTCTGGGATGCCATGTCCACCCACAGGGTGACGTCAGACGGGCATGGCCCATTCTGTATATAAACCATGTTCAGTGTAGTGAGAGTTGTTTGCTGCATGAAGACTCACCTCGCTCTCCGTCATTTACAGACATAACACCACCCTCATAGATCTTTTTCTTGAGGATGCTCCAAAGGTTCTCAGTAGGGTTGAGGTGCGGGGAGGATGGGGGCCACACCATGAGTTTCTCTCCTTTTATGGCTATAGCAGCCAATGACACAGAGGTATTCTTTGCAGTATGAGATGGTGCATTGTTATGCATGAAGATAATTTTGCTACGGAAGGCACGGTTCTTCTTTTTGTACCAAGGAAGAAAGTGGTCAGTCAGAAACTCTATACACTTTGCCAAGGTCATTTTTACCTTGAGGTTCGTGGGACTTCAGAGGCACCAGCAGCTTCAAATACCTGTTTGCTGATTTGTAATGGCGTTTTAGCAGCTGCTCTCTTAATCCGATGAATTCGTCTGGCAGAAACCTTCCTTATTATGCCTTTATCTGCACAAACCCATTTGTGCTCTGAATCAGCCACAATTTTTTTTTTTTATTTTGTATACTTTATTGATCCCCAGAGGGGAAATTGAGGGCATCCACCTGGATGTATGAAGCAGCCATGGTACGGCGCTGTCCCTTAACCATTCACACACACATTCACACCTAGGACCATTTTAGAGTCTCCAATTAACCTAACCTGCATGTTTTTGGCCTGTGGGAGGAAACCAGAGAAATCCCGGAGTAAACCCACGCAGATACGGGGAGAACATGCAAACTCCACACAGATCACTGTTAGTCAGGGGCTGGGATCGAACCAGGGATCCCATGGCCAAGGGTGAGTTGCTGTGCTGGTGCAGTGCTAACCACTGCTCCACCGCACCGCCCAATACTGTGAAATTTCTTCACAGTATGATGATCATGCTTAAGTTTTCGTGAAATGAATGAATGAATGAATGAATGAATTTGAATGAATGAATGAATTTATTTATTTCGGATAGTACATTACAGGTTAAAAGAAACTGTATAATATAACAACAAGGTCAAATTAGACAAAGACTCCTTCTACTATACAATTCCACGTGAGTTATCCGAAATGGGTGATGGCTGAAGCCGCAGCTTATATTGCCCACCCATATTCCATCCAAGAATTCAAAGGAGAAAAAGGAGAAAACAAGACAAGAGCGATTACAATTTAAAACAAGGCTAAGACAAAATATGACTGAGAGAAAAGAAAACTGAGCTAGTCTAAGTTAAGCGGTTACTATTCAAAAACAAATCTAAGACATAGTGTCACAGAGAAAAAAGAAAAACTAAGCTATAACACAACACAGGCTGGAAATGTCAATCCTTATGTGAGTTTACATGTCGTCTTGTAAATATGTTTGGAGTATTTCTTCCTTTAGTTTTTGTTTAAATTGTCCAAGCTTTGTACATGATTTTAATTCAGGTCCAAAATCGTTCCATAATCTGACACCTTGCACTGAAATACAGTGTTGCTTGGTAGTTGTTCTCACTGTAGGCTTTTGAAATATACATGTTCCTCTGAAGTGATATCGTTTCTCCCTTGTTTGGAACAACTTTTGGATATTTGCGGGCAGTGATAGATTCTTCACTTATTGCGGTTTTAAAGTCGATCAGATCTTTCAACTTGAGAGTTTTTTGTTTAAGAAAAAGTGGGTTTGTTGGTTCCCTGTAAGCTGCTTTGTTGATTATTCTAATAGCTCTCTTTTGAAGCATAAAGAGTGGATATATGTTTGTTTTATATGTATTTCCCCATACTTCATTACAATATGTCATGTATGGGAGTATTAATGAATGATACAAGGTGTATAGTGTGGGTTGATTCAGCAAATTTTTCACTCTGTGTAATATTGCAATTGATTTGGATACTTTACCTTTTATATAATTAATATGTGGCTTCCAACACAGTTTGTTATCAATTATTACTCCAAGGAATTTAGTTTCGGATACCCTTTCAATCTCTACACCATTTACACTGAGTTTGGGTACTGGGTAGTTGTGATGGTTGTTAAAGACTATAAATTTTGTCTTGCTTAAATTGAGCGTTAATTTGTTTGAATCAAACCACAGTTTCAGCTTTCCTAATTCCTTTCCGAGTGTATCCAGAAGTTGTTCCAAATTGTTTCCACTGCATAGCAGGTTAGTGTCATCAGCAAACAATATTAAGTCCATTTTTTCTGAAACTTTACATATATCATTTATATACATATTGAATAATAATGGTCCCAAAACTGAACCCTGTGGGACTCCACAGGTGACCTTCAGTAGCTCTGAGTTTTTGTTGTTAACACATACAAACTGATATCTATTCTTTAAGTAACTTCTTAACCAGGACAGTGCTACCCCTCTGATACCACAATTTTGTAGTTTCTTTAATAATAGATTGTGATCTACTGTATCAAATGCTTTTTTAAGATCCAGGAATACTCCAACTGAATACTCTTTATTTTCAATGGCTGTTGATATTTTTTCTGTAAATTCCATTAAGGCATATGCTGTTGTCCTTTTGTGTCTGAACCCATATTGCTGCTCACACAATAAATCATTCTTCAGTATGAAGTTGTCAATTCTCTCATAGAATATTTTTTCAAGTATCTTGGAAAATTGCGGTAATAGTGAAATTGGTCTGTAGTTGGAGAGTTCCCCTCTGTCGCCTGTCTTGTAAATCGGAATTACTTTAGCTATTTTCATTGCATTGGGAAATATACCTGATTGGAGAGACAGGTTACAGATATACGTCAGTGGTTTCACTATGCATTCGATAACAGTTTTGACTAGTAGCATATCAATACCATCGCAGTCAGTAGATGTTTTACTTTTGAACGATTTAACAATTTCAATGACCTCTCTTTCGTCTGTGTTCTTTATGAAGATGGTGTCTTTTACAGCAGTGTTATTGCATATTGAATCACCTGTTGGCACCGTAGTGGGTATTTCTCGGGCCAGTTTAGGTCCAATGTTAACAAAAAAATTATTAAATTAATCTGCAGCTGAAGCTATATTCACATTCGGAGTCGATTTATTATTTTTTGGAATGTTAGTTGGGTAGCTGGTATTTCTGCTTTTATTTCCAAGGATACTGTTGATTATTGTCCATGTATTTTTAATATTGTCTTTGTTTTTTTCCAGTTCTTTACTGTAATAGTCTCTTTTACTACATCTTATTATATATGTTAACTTATTTTTGTATGTTTTATACCGCTGCTCTGCTTCTTTTGTCCTTTTCTTTATGAAAGCTTTATATAATAAATTTTTCTTTTTACACGCCTTTTGTAGTCCTTTGGTTAGCCATGGTTTGTCAGTAAATTTGTGTTTAAGCTTTTTTTTAACTAATGGGCAGTTTTTTTCATAAAGAGTGGTTACAATGTTTGTAAATGTGTCATAGGCTTCATTTACATCTGATACATAGACTTCTGTCCAGTCTTGCTTCAGCAAGTCCTCTTTAAAAGAACTGATTGCGTTTGGTGATTTGTGTCTGAACGATTTTGAGATTTTTTCTGGGTTGGGCCCCGTGTGGCCATGGATAAGTGCAAAGATTGGCAAGTGGTCGCTTATATCATTTATCAATAATCCACTATCTATTTTCTTGTCGAGAACATTGACAAACAGGTTGTCAATAAGTGTAGCAGAGTGAGCTGTGATTCTACTGGGATGTGTTATTGTGGGATATAGACTCATGCTGTACATAGAGTTCATGAACTCTGTAACTACATTTTGTTGATGTGGATTAAGTAGATCAATATTGAAATCTCCACAAATTGCTACCATTTTCTTACTAGTAATATTATTGTACAGCTCGACTAATTTATCTCTGAATGTCTCAATGCAAGTTCCCGGCGTTCTGTATATGCAGCTTATGATTAGATTTTTTGTTTTGTCTAGGTCAATCTCAACAGTAACACTTTCCAGAAGCCCTGGTAGTGCTGAGGACATTTCATTTACAAGCTTACATCTATATAGGTCATCAATATACAGTGCAACACCACCACCCTTTTTTTGAGATCTGTTAATGTTAAACATCTGATATCCCTCTATTGCCATCAGGGGAGCCTGGTCTGCATTAAGCCAGGTTTCAGAGACTGCTATAGCTGTGAATTTTCTGTTTAGCTGTTTTAAATAGTCCTGAATCTGTGAGAAGTTTTTGTTAAGACTTCTGCTATTGAAGTGTATTATTGACAGTTTACCATCTAATTGCACTTGACTTTTGAATTGCTTTTCAGTGTAATATTCACAGTGGTTATGAATATTATTGAAAAAGTGGTTATCAGGATCAATATCATTCTCCATCTCTTGTGGTTTATGTTCAGCATAGTGGCATATTTTTAGAGTTTGAGTTTCCTCACTCTGTGTTTCATAGTCAGTGTTCATCTGTATTTATCTAAGTCAGTAGCATCTCTGATCATTATACTTTTTGCTTGCTCAGGTGTTCCATTTAGTTTAATCCAAATTCTACAATTTCTTGTCCAGGTTGTCTGTATCTTATTATGTTTCTTTAGCATCCGTGCCTGCCGTGCTAATTCAGCGTTTTTTTTTGTCAGGTGTTCATTTAGGTAAACTTGAGTTTCCTTTAGTTTTTTGGCCTGCCTCAGTATGTCATTTTTCACCCTCCTGTTCACAAAGCGCATCACAATTGATTTCTTTGTTTTGTTATCTTTCTTCGGTAAAGCATAACAGGCTGAGATCGCATTGGCTTCTACCTTAATGTCTTTATCATTAAGGAACTGAAGCACTTGGTTTTCTAAGGACATTGATTCACTTATGGAAGCATGTTCACCACTCAGTCCTGTAGCGGCATGGGCGTACGACTGATATCTGATGTCTAGTCCACTTATAACTATGTCATCAATGCGAGAACCTTGTTCAAGATCCTCGACGCGTTGCTCCAAAAGACGCCCGTGTTGCTCCAGGTCCATAATTTTTTTGTCTTTTTCTTTTATTATTGAATGTAGGGCTTGTACCTCCTGTATTAGGTCTAATATTTTGTCCTGCTGGCTAGTCACTTTGGCCAATTCTTCTAACACAAAGTTCAGAGTTTTTTTAATTTCTTCCATTTCCTCTTTTTTGGGTGGCATTTTACTGACCTGTGGATAGAAATAAGCAGAGAATCCGGCTAGGCCTCAACTAGCTCGGTCGCTACTGGACCCGCCGCTCCTGCGCAGCTTCTCCGCCGAGTGACGCTGCTCAGCTCCGCAGATCACCGCCGTCTATCGCCGGCGCCTGCCTCCGTCTACCTGGCCAGTTATGTCGTGCATCGCCGGCGCAGCCGGAATCCACCGATCACAGCCACTCGTCGCCGTCTGGCTAGGCGGCTCCTCCGCTGGGCCCCGTCCCCGTTAGTTATGTCGCACTCCGCCGGCGCAGCTCTAATCCACCGATCACCTCCGCCGATCGGTGGCCGATCACCGTCGCTCGCTGTCGTCCGGCTGGGTGGCTTCTCCTCTAGGCCCCCTCTAGGCCCCGTCACCGACCGCCGTCAGTCTGGTAGTTCCTCGGCTGGGCCTCGCAATTGGGCACCGGTTCAGGCCACTGTCCTGCTGGATCCAGGTGGCCCCCGTCTCTCACCAACGCCGCGCCCGAGCTCCCAATCGCCGCCTCGGTTGGTTCGTCCTCCTTTTAAATCCTTCTCTCCTCGGCTCCAGATGGCCAATATCTAATATCTAATGTTTTCATACCTTTTCCAAGGCATTGCACTATTTGATGCTTTTTGACAGCAGATAGATCCTTTTTCTTTCTCGAACTGCTTGAAATCTGTGGCATGCTTAATAATGTGGAACATCCTTCTTAAGTAGTTTTCCTTTAATTGGGCTCACCTGGCAAACTAATTATGACAAGTGTCTGAAATTGATATCAGTGATCCAAAGAGCCCTGAGACACAAAACCATCCATGAGTTTAATTGAAAAACAAAAAATTGAATGTTTATGACACTAAAATCCTATTTTCATAATAATTTGGAATGCAGTGTATAAAGAAATGGATGCCTCGGGACTCCTTCCATAGTAATTTACATATTTTGGTTAAGTTTTTGCCAAAATATTACAGAAGCAAAAACAATTTAAACCTTGTAAAACCTGCCATCCTATCAGGGACAAGCACCACTTTAGTAAAGGCCAGTACACAGTGCTGTCTACTGACTTAATTGAATTCCTCCTCAGAGGAACACAGAACAAATTCCCTCAAGCTGTGTGCAGATTGCAGATCTCTGCACATCAGATAAGAGCTCTCCAAAACAAGATTTCACATGCAGGCAAAGCGATAAGTAAAGTGTTCATGGAAAACATACCCTGACAGTGATCTATGTCGACATGATGATCTGTGTGTCAGACGCTGTGCAAGTCAGTGCATGAAAGCAGTGGGGAACTTTCTGAGAGGAAAGGAGAATGAAAATGTTGTGGAGTGATGATAATCAGAGCTATAATCTTGTTACAATTGTGCTACAGACTCAAGATTGTAAATGCGGGTACACTGAATACACAATTTGTACAATATGAAACCTTCAGTTAATACGGTGGGTGGGTCTTTTTTTATCCATCCATCCATCCATCTTCTACCGCTTTTCCGGAGGTCCGGGTCGCGGAGGCAGCAGTTCAAGCAGAGAAGCCCAGACTTCCCTCTCCCCAGCCACCTGCTCCAGCTCTTCAGAGGGGATACCAAGGCGTTCCCAGACCAGCTGGGAGACATAGTCTCTCCACCGAGTCCTGGGTCTGCCCCGGGGTCTCCTCCCAGTGGGACGTGCCTGAAACACCTCAAGTGGGAGGCGTCCAGGAGGCATCCTAATCAGATGCCCATACCACCTCAACTGACTCCTTTCAATGTGGAGGAGCAGCGGTTCTACTCTGAGCCTCTCCCGGATGACTGAGCTCCTCACCCTATCTCTGAGGGTGAGTCCAGCAATCCTACGGAGAAAGCTCATTTCAGCCGTTTGTATCCGCGATCTCGTTCTTTCGGTCATTACCCAAAGCTCGTGACCATAGGTGAGAGTAGGAACGTAGATTGACTGATAAATCGACAGCTTTGTCTTAGAACTAAGCTCCCTCTTCACCACAACAGACCGGTACAACGTCCGCATCACTGCAGATGCTGCTCCAATCCGTCTGTCGATCTCTCGCTCCATTCTCCCCTCACTCGTGAACAAGACCCCAAGATACTTAAACTCCTCCACTTGGGGCAGGAGCCTGTCCCCAACCCAGAGAGGACAATCCACCTTTTTCCGGCTGAGGACCATGGACTCGGACTTGGAGGTGCTGATTCTCATCCCAGCCGCTTCACACTCAGCGGCAAACCGTCCCAGCAAGAGCTGTAGGTCATTGCTGGATGAAGCCAACAGGACAACATCATCTGCAAACAACAGAGATGAGATCCTGTGGTCACCAAGCATGACACCCTCCATTCCCTGGCTGCGCCTAGAAATCCTATCCATAAAAATTATGAACAGGATCGGTGACAAAGGGCAGCCCTGGCGGAGTCCAACTCTCACTGGGAATGACTCCGACCGAGTGTTGGCAATACGAACCAAACTCTCACAACGGTCATACAGAGACCGAATAGCTCGTAACAACAAGCCCGATACCCCATACTCCCGAAGCACCCCCCACAAAAATCCACGAGGGACGCGGTCAAATGCCTTCTCCAAGTCCACAAAACACATGTAAACTGGTTGGGCAAACTCCCACGAACCCTGGAGAATTCTCGAGAGGGTAAAGAGCTGGTCCGATGTGCCACGGCCAGGACGAAAACCACATTGCTCCTCCTGAATCCGAGGTTCGACCAACGGCCTGGGGGAGGGGCTCGAAGGCTAGCGTCTGGTGGCCGGGTTTCCACCCATGGGACCCGGCCGGGCTCAGCCCGAAGGAGTTACATGGGTCCGCCCTCCAGTGGGCTCACCACCTGCAGGAGGGATCAAGGGGGTCCGGTGCTATGTGGATCAGGTGGCGGTCAAAGGCGGAGACCTTGGCGGACTGATCCCAAGCTTTCTAAACTGGCTTTTGGTACGTGGAATGTCACCTCTCTGGTGGGGAAGGAGCCTGAGCTGGTGTACGAGGTTGAGAGATACCGGCTAGATATAGTCGGCCTCACCTCAACACACAGCTCTGGTTCCGGAACCAGTCTCCTGGAGAGGGGCTGGAGCTTGGTCTTTTTTTATTATTTGGTTAAATATGCATCATTTTTAAGCAAACACTGTTAGTGATCTCCAGCCTGTGTCACAATCTGAGTGCGGGGGGATTTCATCGGGCTCAGTCTTTATGACTTTTTTCATATTTGTACAGTGTTGTCATTTTGAGTTGCAATTCCTGTTACTTTATCCTTTGTTGATTTGTCACGTATTCTGTATTGTCTCTTAGTATGATTTATTTTCCTGTCTACGTTCATTATAGTTTGTTATTCACATTTTTGAGGTTACTTGTCTTTATTTTGCCATATCTTTATATTTTTATTCTGTTGTGTTCTTCCTCTAGGTTGACAGCTGTCAGTGACGTTTCCGGGTTGTAGCTCCGCGTAGGCGGGGTCCCTGTCAAGCTGTCAACTCGTTCTCTCCCATCTCATTATTCCTAGCTGGTCTAAATTGTATCTTTTTTTCTCCTGTCCGCTCAAGTGATCCACACCTGCTATCACTTGTTTCATTTGTTTCTAGCCTTATTTAAGGACTGTTATTTTAATTTTTTGTTGCCGGAGTATTGAAGTTTCTTCCCCCTTGTCCTCACCTGAACCCTGCCCTTGTTCTGGTGAGCTTATTCATAAGTTTGTTTGTTTGTTTGTTTGACAGTTTGAATTTTTGTGTTGGTGCACTTTGTGTTCTTGTTTCTTAATAAATTTCGCAAACTAGCAGTTCAGCATCTGGATCTTTCTCTCTGCCCTGAGGGGCAATTCATGACAGAATACTCCAGCCTGTAACAGACTCAGCTGCTGCTAGTTTGCAGCCCTTTTTGTTTTCTTGTTTTTGCCACCACAGCAGAGTCCAAACTGGACCTCCAGACGGCCGGGCCTGAGACGTCATCGTCTGGCTCGACGGAGTCCTGGACAGCGGTGGAGCTCGAGCTCAGGCAAGTACTCTCCTTGGTTTCTGTTGTTTCTATTTCAGAGAGATCTTGTCTGGCTCTTAGTGGGGAGAGCCAGGTGCAGTTGTCAGCTGCACCTGAGTTCACCTCGCCGGGCTCCACTGCCACCAGTGACTCTGACCCTGTTTCTCTGCATCTCTTGTCTGAGCTTTTCCCCAGGGTCACAGACGATCATCCAGCTTTTCCAGAAGTCTCTGTGGGTCCAGTCTCGCCACCCAAGATCATGGTGGGCCCAGTACCTCCTGTCGAGGTCATCGCGGGTGCTCCGTCGCAGCCCAGGGCCTCCGTGGGTGCTGCTTCCCTTCCTGCTGAGGTTATCACGGGTGCTCCGTCCAAGCCAGGGGCCTCCGAGGGTGCAGCTCTGGTCCAGTCTGGGTCCACCAAGGGTGCAGCCCTGGCCCAGTCTGGGTCCACCAAGGGTGCCGCTATGGCCCAGTCTGAGTCTACCGTGGGTGCTGCTTTCCCATCAGTTGAGGTCATCGCAGGTGCTCCGTCCCAGCCTGGGTCCTCCGTGGGTGCAGCTCTGTCCCAGTCTGGGTCCACTGAGGGTGCCGTTCTGTCCCAGTCCGGGTCCACCGTGGATGCAGCTTTGCTCCAGCCTGGAGCCACCGTGGGTGCAATCTCGCTCCATGCCAGAGCCACTGTAGGTGCTGCTAGGTCCCAGTCTGGGCCCACCGAGGGTGCTGCAGGCCAGTCCGAGGGTGTCGTGGTTCCCCCTCCTCTGCCTAACGTCGTCAAGGTTCCCCCTATTCCTCTATCCTCCTCATTTCTGGTCATCCCGGTTGGGCGGCCACCCCCTGGACCACCTTCTCTGTGGGGGTGGTTAAAGAACTCTGGCCGACCGCCTGACAGACTGTGCCGTTGGGTTGGGTGGCTCATATTCTCCAGCAGGCCACCTGACTCTTAGCACCTCACCGTCTGCCAGGCCTGGGACTTCAGCTGGCCACCGGAACAGTGTAGTTCTTTGGTCCAGGGGGCCAAGATGCCCGGTTCTGTGTAGGTCCTGAGCAGGGCTTTTGTTTTTTGTTGTTTTCTCTTAGTCTGGGCTTTGCTGGGATGTTAATTCTGAGAGTTTTTCTTATTTTCTTTGGTTTGGTTTGGTCCCTCCATGCCTGGGTCCCCCTTCTCCCACCCAGGGTGGTGTTGTTTTCTTGTTGGGGTGGGGTTTTTTTTGGTGTGTGTGTATGGGAGGGGGGGGGGGGTCTTTAGATGTTGCCGGGGTGTCTGGTTTCTACCCCTTGAGGCAGGGGCTCTGTCACGCTCTGAGCATGGGGGGATTCCACCAGGCTCAGTCTTTTTGCCTTTTTTCATATTTGTACACTGTTGTCGTTTTGAGTTGCAATTCCTGTTATTTTATCCTTGGTTGATTTGTCATGACAGTGTTTCCTCTGGCTTAAAGACCTTGGAGTGGTGGCAACATATTTTTCCAGGGGGAGGCAGAAAACATATGACATGCTCGTAACCAGAATATGTTAATTTTACACTATTTTTTTTAAATTTTGCACAGTAATATTGCATAATGGAACTTACCATTTGAAGTACTGTACAACCAAGGCTTGAATATTGGAATATTGGGCCAGCTGGGGTCCCACCCAGACGTCCTGTGTTTGGACTTTTTACTGGTGTCATCCTTCTCTCCTTCCTCTGCTTTCACCTCTCCTGGACCCTCTGCCTGAACACTTTCCTCTCCTTGACTCCTCTCTTCTTTCTCATCTTTCCCTCTCTGAGCTTTGTCTGCTTCAGGTTCTCTCTCTGTCTATGGTGGTATACAAACAGGTTAGAAAATATCAAGTGTCACATTTTGTCCTGCAGGATTTTTTTTTTTTTTTTTTTTTGCCATGGTTTACATAAATGACAAAAATATGTTTTTGTTGGGGTTTTTTTGTATTTTTATTCTGGTGTTTTTTCCATTGAGAAAACGTAGCAAAGAGAAGAAAAAAAACATTCGTAATAGTAATTTACTCATGCATACTTTAATTATATGTTCAGAGGTGGGTATAGTAGCCAGAAATTCTACTCATGTAAAAGCAGTGCTATGAAATTAATAATTAAAAGTAGACAACCAAAAATTTCTAGTTGAGTTAAGGGTACAAAGAGCACCCACTTAAAAACTTGAGTAATTACTTCAGTCTTGAAGGTTTGAGGTTCCTCTGAAAAATTTATAACAATTTTCTTATAGTTTTCTACTTTTCTCTGTAAAATTTATGTAAATTCGAAACCATTTTCCTCAAATTTGTAATTTTCTCTTGTAAAATTGACTTTTCTTGTACATTTGAAACTTTATTATAAATTTGTGGATTATTTTATGGCTTATTTTTTGTCTGTTTTTTAAAATAAAATTACTGTTTTTTAAATAAATTTGAAACTGTTGTATTTTATTTTTTTTTTTACTTTTTCCTTAAAACAATTTACATTTTTGACCATAACTTTGCAGAGCCAGAACAGAACAATAATTTGACTCTGGTTTCAAAGAAAAAAATATTAATAAAATTGTATTTAATGATTTAAATTAACTTAAATAACCAAGGATGCTGTTATTTCTGTTATAATATTTCTATATATTTATAGGGTTTTTTTTTAGAAATTTCCTCACCACCAAGACCGCAAGAAAAACCTCCCTTATTTTGAAATCCAAATGTTTGCACGTTAAATTTGTCTGAAGGCTGCTGACAGATTAAAGTCATTGACTTCTTGAATTTAGGTCATCTTAACCTGCCAGGTACATAATAGGGAACATAACTTAATATCGTAGTGGCTGGTGAAATATATACTGAGCAATTCATCAGTCCCCCCTGCCTTTCCCTTCATATGAAGCTGGCCACATATGAATTCTAACCACATCTCTTAGCTAAGCAACTCTTCCGTTACTGCTCCCGTTTCCAGCAGGTTAAAACCATGATAAATGCCTCCAGTGCTTACATACCTCTTCTGATTTTTTTTATCCACGTTTAAAGTACTTTAATAAACTCATGTTTCTGTTGGACAGTCATGCTTAGCAAGACACTCTGCCTTGTAAAGCCTACTTCGTGCTGCGTTTCCCCTCTAGTCTACCCTGGTCCGGTTACACTTTGGACGAGCCCGGCACACACACGATGCTGTTTATGCTCACTTTTTTCATCTACCCAGGCCAAGTGGTTGACACATGCACACAACCATCATTTGTAGTTTCACTCCCGCCCAATAGGTAGCACCAAGGTGCTGATGCACCAGGATTTTCACCAGCGAAGAAACAGCAGACTTCCTCACAAAGTTACTCTTCAAATATAGAGTCCATTTCTGCTGTTTGACTTCCCAGTTTTCATTCCTTTTCCACGAAGATGCTGCTGCCGCTGTGAAAGAAAGTATGTATGTATGATTCATGTACGTTTTTATTCTCATTTTCTGACTGACTGGAAAGCTTGCGTGGGCAGGGCGGTTCTAAACTCCACACAGATGACAGCCACGCGCGTTGTTCGTGTGCACGCTTGCGGAAAGTCATTGCTTCATATATTTTTCTTAAATTGATTTCTCCTTATTGGCGTGGCGGTAATACTTCTGGCAAGGCGGGCCGTCACCCAGAAGTGTTACTGGAGGAAACCCTGCACGTATTCTTCATTGTTTCTTAGTATGATTTATTTTCCTGTCTACATTCATTATAGTTTGTTATTCACATTTTTGAGGTTACTTGTCTTTATTTTGCCATCTCTTTATATTTTTATTCGGTTGAGTTCTTCCTCTAGGTTGACAGTTTCCGGGTTGTAGCTTTGCACAGGCGGGGTCCCTGTCAAGCTGTTAACCCACTCTCTCCCATCTCATTACTCCCAGCTGGTCTAAATTGTATCTTTGTTTTATCCTGCCTGCTCAAGTGACCCACACCTGCTATCACTTGTTTTATTTTGTTTCTAGCCTTATTTAAGGGCTGTTATTTTAATTTCTTGTTGCCGGAGTATTGAAGTTTCTTCCCCCTCGTCCTCATCTGAACCCAGCCCTTGTTCTGGTGAGTTTATTTGTAAGTTTGTTTGTTTGTTTGTTTGTCAGTTTCGATTTTTGTGTTGGTGCACTTTGTGCTCTTGTTTGTTAATAAATTTCGCAAACTAGCAGTTCAGCATCTGGGTCTTTCTTTCTGCCCTGAGGGGCAATTCATGAGTGTGAGGAGATTCAGTCTGAGGATTCTCAAAAAAAAATTACGCTTTTTCATAAAGAAGGGTTTTTTTCAGCTAATGCGGTGAGAATACTTCAAATTAATTGAGCCAATACTTTATTTTTTTTACTGTGTGGGTTCTTTCTCACAAAGTCACAATAAATTGCTTTTCATGTTAATAAAATAGAAAGTGTCTGTTTTTATTTTTTTTTCCATTGTGGGCCTTTGTTTATCCATTGGGTCAGAAACACAATATACAACACATTGTTCAGTACTTACACAAATAGCCAAATGATGCATAATTAATAAAATGCATAGAGTTCGGAGTTCTCTAACTGGAGATCTCTAAAAAAAAAACATGACTGTACACATTAAAGCACAGTGGAACTAATACATTAAAGATTAACATTCAGTTTAAAAAATAATAAAAGAAAAAGCTGTTACGGATTGCAGACAGGCATGAGAGGACCCAAAGATGCAGACACTATAACTAGATTTAGTAATCAGTTAAGCAAACTGAGAACCATCAGGCCAACTGAGTAACTGATCAAACTAGAAAATGCAGCAAGGGGGCTGAAAATATCCAAATTAAGATGCCAGGGAAGTTAACTAAAGACAACAAATGAGAAACTGAAACTCAAACCTCCTGAAACTGAAGCACCAGAAAAACAAGAGGAATACACAGGGAGCTTGACAGCGGTAATTCACATAGAAGGACAAAACTAAACTCATAGAAAACTGATAATTAGACATGGGAAACAGCTGGGGCACACAGTGGCAAGGAATCAAACTAATGAGGTTACAAAACAAAAACAGAATCATAACTAAGGGCCAACAGGAAGGCACTACCAAAATAAAACATGGAATCAAGTTGAGACCGACTAGATGGGGATAACACAAGGGATGCACAACATAAACCACAGAATTAATTAGGGGTGTTAAACTCATTCCATGGAGGGCCAAGACCCAGCATATTTTACTTCCACCTAGTGTCTTCAGCAGGTGTTTTCACTCATCAGCAATCGGTGGGAAGAAATTCAGTAAAATCACCTGTTGAAGACACTGGGTGGAGGTAAAACCTGCAGGGTCTTGGCCCTCCATGGAATGAGGATGACACCTGTGGAATAAATGATAATAATAATAATAATAATAATAATAATAATAACGAGTCTGACAAAATATAAAAACAATTCAAGGAGTGGACATGATCACAGTTCAAGCCCCACATTAGAAAACCTGCCTGTAGAATTTAGATGAGATCATGTCTCATTATTATAAGTTCCTCAGGCTTTTTTTTTTTTTAATTGCTCCTCAGTGGCATTCCTTCAACAGGCCCTCACTGCATAAAGGTTCGTCTGATCTCCACTGACACCTTTCAAATGAATTTATGTGAACAAATGTAAGGCCTCAACAGTTCCAAAAAGTTCAGCTCCTCAAGATGAACATTTCCCAGAACACACAAGAAAACCTCTGCACACATAATTCTGACATGAAACTGGGGGAACATTTAGGTCTCACAGCTGGGATGCTTCACATTAATCGAGCCAACACTTCAGCAAACACAATATTTACACCAGAATAAGCTGGCACGTCATTCATCTGAGATCTTAGCATTGTTACATTTTCATTCTTTTGCCAGTGTTTGAGCATGCGTCTGTTATCTTTTGTAGGTAGGCTGAACAGAAATGCATGGCTCATTTGTCTCCAATAGAGTGTACATCACTGTTTTAATAACACTACAATCTGATTTCAATTCCTGACTGACACGAGGGGAATTGGATTTAATGGACGTTTGCTTTGCCCAGATGGCTGTGCATGCGTGCGTGCGTGCGTGCAAGGCCATGTGTTCCACTGGATGATGTAGGGGCCGTGCACTTCTCCCACCGACTCACACTCTGGCCAATGTCACTCTTCTGCCTCGAGGGGCCACATATCCCTGGGAACAAAGCCCCTG
This sequence comes from Pholidichthys leucotaenia, assembly GCA_020510985.1. NCBI lineage: Eukaryota > Metazoa > Chordata > Actinopteri > Cichliformes > Pholidichthyidae > Pholidichthys > Pholidichthys leucotaenia. Next base: position 369,018,342 of record CM035842.1, on the reverse strand, counting down.
ATGAGGAAAAACATGACCAAACTCACACATGTAAGCACCTCCCCCAAAACCCTCTCTCTCTCAAACCTTGACGCTTTTTTTTGGGGGGGGGGGGGGTTGAGAAAGCAGTGGCACACAACGGAGGAGAAAAAATAGAAATACTCAGAAATAGAAGCATCCGAAATGTTGTCTTTGTTATGTAGCAGTCAATGAAAAATAGTCCAAACTCACTTCGACTGCCACAGCCCAATCAAAGCCTCAGAAGTGGAGGTGACTACCTTGACCCTTTAATCAGCTTGCATTTAAACCCAATCCAAAGCCTGCTCAATGCAGACAGCAGCCTGGGACATTTGTTGCCATCCCACTTGGGCTTGCAGTTTTAAATAAGAATTAGACTTTTGCAGCTGAAACCCTTGCAGGATCTCAAGATCACTTGGGACTAAGGTACAATGGGGGGGGGGGGGGGGGGTTAATTCACAGAGAAGCTATTAAGGGCATATGCCATTTACCAAACAAATGGCATCAAACCAATGCCCATTAAAACGGAAATTGTACAAAAATTAACCCCAAACCAATTAGGCTCATTATCCTTTCCTCAACTCTGGGGGGAGGGGCTATTATGAGGAAACCAGCCACGTTTAACAGTTAATATTTTTAAATCATGTGTCATGGGAGGTCAAAAGGGAAGGAGTGGGGGGTGGGGGTAGGAGGTGAAACACTTGATTACTAGATGGACAGAAGCCTGATTACTGTACAGACCGTCAGAAAACAGGCCAGGTTACAAGATGCTGTTTTCCTGCAGAGTTTTTGATTGGAAACAGAAAGCAACATGTTGACAAAGCAAAAAGGTTTCTGTGATGGCGCGGGGAGATTTAGTGAGTCTTGATAAGACTCTCTTCCTCTAAAAACATGTTGTACTCACTTGTTTCTTATCTCTTAAGTTGTCTGACAGCAGCTTTATTATATGGCCAGTCCGTTTAACATCCAGCGGTGTCAGATATTGCAGTTTTGTTGTGTTCTTTTACATGTGGACAATGACTGACTGGTTGTGGTAATAGTGAGACTGGTTTCACACATAAAGTGATGATTGCTACGTACTGTAAAAACTTAAAGAATCTTTAAAACCAGGGCCGTGCAGAGACCATTTAAAGCAAGGTAGTCGGATCCGGGAAAAAAAAATTTTTTTGCGTGCATGGAAAGAAAATCCTATAGGCACATATAGCGCGATTGTCTGCGAGTGTGAATGACCTGTTCCACAAGCAAATGTACGTTTTTTGGTCCGTGGCTGTTTACATCGGCCAGGATACTTCGTGCGCCGATGGGCGGTAGGGATCCTGTATTTCACATCCAGAAAAAAACAGTGAAACGGGAACAGCAGGAAGAGCCATAGTATCGTTGTCTAATCGTTTTATAACACATTTCACAACTAATAATAGTAACATTTCCACAAAAAATGTGCTATATTAACAACACGATTGCATTTTGCACACGGCTCGCTCTCCGGCGGCGGCCCCGAAAAGTAAACAAATGCGGGGACGCTTGAATTCTTTTGTCCCCAAAATATCATTTTTTAATATTAATTACAGCTAAACGGGAGCAGTTTCGATGCCGAAATTTCACATACAAATCCTAATATACGTGTTCTATACACCATCGGCTTTTGGGTATCCGACTACCTCGCTTTAAGATGCAGGGGCCCAAATGTCAAAAAAAGGGCACATGGAACAAAATTTCTTAACAATATATGTATTCAACAGACTATACCATTGCAACGTAAACAGCTGGTGCATGTCACCCAAGAATTAACAAGGCCTATCTGACTTGTGTAAAAAAACTGCCAAACTGCCATTCAGAACTTAATACTTAAAAACTTGATAATGTGTTTGCTATCAAAACAGCCAATTCAGTTCCAGTTTCAAAACATGTTTCATTAGAACATAATTATAAACAGACAACATGATGTTTCTCCAGAAAAACTCCCATAATTCATAGTTGTCTGTCATGATTTATTAGCCAGAGACTCAAGCGCAGAGCGAACAACACCAGAAGAACAGACTCAGGTGGTAAAGTTTAACACAATTTAATTTGCCACAAAAACACTTAATGAACAACAACAAAAACCTAATAAACAACAAAACAACACAAGCGGGCACGCTGGAGCAGCACACAGCCCGTAGAGGACAGAGAGGGGAAATGACTAATAATGAAACTTGGTAGAGAAAGGAGAAGAAGAGGAAAAGGGGAGTAGAGATTTACTACCCGAGCAGAGAGTCCGGCTGTGGACAGCACCCAGCATGTGGTGGTAGGAGCTGGTGGGGGAACACCAGCAAGATAACCAGTGTAAATTTGCTGTCCCCTCAAAATAACTTAACACACACCCATTAATGTCTAAACCACTGGCAACAAAAGTGAGTACACCGCTAGTGGAAATGTCCAAATTGTGCCCAAAGTGTCAATATTTTGTGTGGCCACCATTATTTTCCAGCACTGCCTTAACTCTCTTGGGCATGGAGTTCACTAGAGCTTCACAGGTTGTGACAGGTTAGTCACAGGTTGTGACTGGAATCCTCTTCCACTCCTCCATGATGACATCATGGTGTTAGAGACCTTGCACGCCTCCACCTTCCGTTTCAGGATGCTCCACAGATGCTCAATAGGGTTTATGTCTGGAGACATGCTTGGCCAGTCCATCACTTTTACCCTCAGTTTCTTTACCAAGGCAGTGGTCGTCTTGGAGGTGTGTTTGGGGTCGTTATCATGTTGGAATACTGCCCTGCGGCCCAGTTTCTGTAGGGAGGGGATCATGCTCTGCTTCAATATGTCATAGTACATATTGGCATTCATGGTTCCGTCAATGAACTGTAGCTCCCCAGTGCTGGCAGCACTCATGCAACCCCAAACCATGACACTCCCACTGCCGTGCTTGACTGTAGGCAAGGCTTTGTACTCCTCACCTGGTTGCCGCCACACACGCTTGGCACCATCTGAATCAAATAAGTTTATCTTGGTCTCATCAGACCTCAGGATATGGTTCCAGTAATCCATGTCCTTAGTCTTTATGTAGAGCAACAATTCTTTTTTTCAGATCCTCAGAGAGTTCTTTGCCATGAGGTACCATGTTGAACTTCCAGTGACCAGTATGAGAGAGTGTGAGAGCAATAACACCAAATTTAACACACCTGCTCCTCATTCACACCTGAGACCTTGTAACACTAAGAAGTCACATGACACCGGGGAGGGAAAATGGCTAATTGGGCACAATTTGACATTTTTGCAAGGGGTGTACTCACTTTTGTTGCCAGCAGTTTAGGCATTAATGGGTGTGCGCTGAGTTATTTTGAGGGGACAGCAAATTTACACTGTTATACAAGCTATACTCTGACTACTTTACATTGTATCAAAGTGTCTTATCTTCAGTGTTGTCCCATGAAAAGATATAATAAAATATTTACAAAAATGTGAGGGGTGTACTCACTTTTGTGAGATACTCTATCTTTAGAGGCCAGTTAGTAGTTGTGACAGCTCAGCCGAGAAAACCACATATGAATATTTAGACCAAGGAGGTTTTATTTCTCTAAGAAATTATAACCTCCCTGGTTATACTCATTTACACACTTAAATTATACAGTCAGACTTGGGTAGTAAGAAATTGCAGCCAAGTAAAAGCAGTGTTACCTTATGATATTTTTTTACTCAAGTATAAGAGTAGTGGCCCAAAGAATTACTTGAGTAAGAGTAAGAAAGTATCTACTTAAAAAAAACTTACTTGATATATGATTTTAGTCTTGACAGTTTGAGAGGTTTTTCTCCTACTTTTTTTGGGGGGGGGGGGCAGTGGTCTCATGAATTTATTATTTTTCCCTTGTAAATCTGAAAGGTGTTTTCACTTAAAATCTGAACTTTTTTCCTCATTATTTGTGTTTTTGACCTTGTAAATTTTGGACTACTGTACATTTGAGACTTCACTCTCAGAAATTTGTGAGGTTTTCTCAAAATTTCAGACATTTTTTTTCTTGTAAAAGTATTACTTCTTTTTCTCATCAGTTTGTGTTTTTTATTCCTAAATTCATCTCTATTTTATAATGAATTTGTTATGCTTATCCTTGAAAGGTTTGTGATAAAATTGTGACTTTTTCCACAAATATTTGAATGTTAGTTTGCAGGGCCAGAACAAAACCATGAGTTTACTTCTGATTTTGAAGGAATAAAATTGTAAATAAAACAATGTTTAATTCAATAATTTCAATGAAATGACCAAAGATGCAGTCGCTTCTGTTGTAATATGTTGTAATAATTTATACGGGCCCCACCCCCCACCACTTGGTCAAAATGTTTTAAATGTAGCTGATATGTGTCCGCTCTCTTACAAAATAAATTCAGACAGACCCAAAAATATTCATCATTACCTCCGCCAGGCCGCAGGCCAGGAGGTTATGTTTTTGCCGGGGTTTGTCTGTTTGTCTGTCTGTCTGTCTGTTGGTTAGCAAGATAACTCAAAAAGTTTTGGACGGATTTCGATGAAACTTTCAGGCGTTGTTGGAAATGGTACAAGGAAGAACTGATTCAATTTTGGGGATGATCCAGATCACCGTCTGGATCCAGGAATTTTTTAAAGGATTCTTTAACATTGTGAGATAGGGCCCGGAGGTAATATGTAGTTCAGTGCTTCCACCAGCAGGAAGCACTGAAATGCAGCGACTCAGGCAAGCGTTATCTCCAGATGCTATTGAAGCTCGTCGAGCTTGTGACAGAGCCGCTAAAATGCAGCATACACTGAATGAGAGCCCACAGGCTGCTGCTTCTCGCTGTGCTAAAGACAGAGACAGTACACGGCAGCATAGACAGGATGAGGGGCTATCCCCAGATGCTATTGAAGCTCGTCGAGCTTAGTTTTATTTTATTGATTTTTTCTTATTACCTCCGCCAGGAGGTTATGTTTTTTTTTTTTTAAAGAAGATTGGAGTTAATATTGTTCTATTCTACACTACGTATATGTACATATTTTTAATTTCCTGGAAAGAAACGAAGTTAGAAAAATTATGTTAATGGTAGCTTTTCAATATCCACAACTTATTATTAGGAATAAATTTCATGAATGTGTTCTCCAACTAAAGACTTGTACATGTTGTATCTCTTGTTAAATTAAATAAATTGTATTTGTGTAGTTCAAATAACATTTTTTTTTGTTTTCTTGACCAATCATATGACATACAGAAACACATGATACAGGGAAAGAACAATAACAAAATTAGTGTAGAATATTTATGGTATAAATCACAATATTGGGGGGGACTGTTGCTCTTGGCGGAGGTCTGTGCTCTCCGAGTGCTTTTCTAGTTTTGCAATGTAATCATAAAAGCAAAGGCTGGCATTTTTTTTTAATTAACCTTTATTTTATCAGGCAAATGCTTTAGATCAAAATGATCTCTTTTACAAGCACGGCCTGACCAAGATGGCAGTATGAACATAAAAATCAGGGGTTTACACAGGACAATACATTACACAGTACACAACATTGATAAAACACATAAAATCACACAGTAAAGCCTGCTTCATGCTACATTTCTCTCTAGTCTGCTGTGGTCCGCGTACACTTTGGACGAGACTGGCACGCACGTGGCACTGCTCATGCTCACTTTTTTCATCTACCCAGACCAAGTGGTTGACGCATGTGCACAACCATTATTTGTAGTTTCACTCCAGTCCGATAGGTAGCGCCAAGGCACTGACACACCAGGATTTTCACCAACGAAGAAACGGCGGACTTCTTCACAAAGTTTCTCTTCAAATAGAGTCCATTTCTGCTGTTTGACTTCCCAGTTTTCATTCCTTTTCCACAAAGACGCTGCTTCCGCTGTGACAGTATGTACAGTATATATGATTCATGTATGTTTTTATTCTTGTTTTCCACCTCCTCGTTGTCTTCTTCGTCTACTGATGTATGCTGTGCCGACACCGCCACCTCATGAATGGGACGTTCAGTCTTGCGCATGCGCTTTTCAGCGCGTTCAGGTCATGGACACGCGGCGCGGTCACAAAATTTGGGCTCCACGCGGTCGTCCCCGGTCAAGCATTGCAGACACTAGCGGAGTGAAGACAATGACCTAAATTTCATCACACAAGGTTCCTGGTTACACGTTTGCAGACAGCAGAGTTGTAGCATGAAGCAGGCTTGAGACACTGTGAAATATGCTTAAAATGTCATATCCACAAATCATACAGCACAGCATTTGCACACTCCCATATCTGCCATTAAAAACTCTGTGACACAAGTTTTAAAATCAGGAAGGCAAATGAGGTCCTGAAGTTTGAATGTCTTTTGAAGTCCATTCCAGCCATAAAAGCCTTATTCCCAAACTCAGTACAAGGTCTGGGTACTGAGGCAGACAGATAGTCCTGGGATTATAGATTGTGAGATGGATTGTGTGAGAAGGTATGGCAGTTAAATTGATATGATGGGAGCAGTCTAATGATGGCTTTATAGATGAAGGTGTACCAGTGGAGAAGCCTGTGAGAAGATAGGAATAGCCAGCCAACCTTAGCATACAGGGTACAATGATGGGTGAGTGACTTATAGCCAGTAATAAATCTCAAGGCTTCATGGTATAGAGCAAACCTATTCAATTAGTGGCCCGCAGATCACATGTGGCCCAGAACCAGCCTCCGAGTGGCCCAGGCCCAGTCTGTGGTCCAGCCAGAGAAGCAAAGGCAGGGTTTCCTCTGGTAAGATTTCTGCATGGCGGGCCACCACCCTTGAAGTTATGCTGCTACGCTAATAGGAAATATAAGTTTAAGAAAAATAAATTAAGGAATGACACTCCGCAAGTGTGCACACGAACAAAGTGTGTGACAGCCATCCACTTGTCGGCGTTTGGAAGCACACCGCCTGCATGACTGTCAGTCTGCAGGAAGACTGTCTCTCTAGCGTTGCTGTCCGAGAGAAGCATGAGCTTATTAAAGTACATTAAATGCAGAAAAAAAGCAGAAGAGGTACACTACCGTTCAAAAGTTTGGGGTCACCTCAGACAATTTTGTGTTTTCCATGAAAAGTCACACTTTTATTTACCACCATGAGTTGTAAAATGAATAGAAAATATAGTCAAGACATTGACAAGGTTAGAAATAATGATTTGTATTTGAAATAATAATTTTTTCCTTCAAACTTTGCTTTCGTCAAAGAATCCTCCATTTGCAGCAGTGACAGCATTGCAGACCTAACATGATTGCACAAGAGTTTTCTAATCATCCATTAGCCTTCTGACGCAATGAGCAAACACATTGTACCATTAGAACACTGGAGTGATAGTTGCTGGAAATGGGCCTCTATACACCTATGTAGATATTGCACCAAAAACCAGACATTTGCAGCTACAATAGTCATTTACCACATTAGCAATGTATAGAGTGTATTTCTGATTAGTTTAAAGTTATCTTCATTGAAAAAAAGTGCTTTTCTTTCAAAAATAAGGAAATTTCTAAGTGACCCCAAACTTTTGAACGATAGTGTATGTAAGCAGTGGAGGCATTTATGGTGGTTTAAACCCGCTGGTAACGGGAACAATAATGAAGAGTCGCTTAGATAACAGATGTCTTGTATTGTTTTTAAAAGGGGAGTGTGATTTAGCTTTAATAACTCTGAGAGCCTGGGGGAGATACAGTATCTATTTCTAAGTATTTAATATTACCTGATTGTATTGGAATAATGGATGTATTTGAGAAATTACAATTTATAGGTAAAACTGTTGATTTACCCCAGTTAATAGAGTAATCTGATAATGATGAAATGATGATCAATGAGTGCCACTGTCTAAAGAAGAGATCTTTGTGAGTTTTTAAGGAAACTTAATACATCATCAGCATAAAGACTTATCTTGTGTTCTTTTTCTCCAGTTTGAATACTTCTGATATCAACATTCTGATGTATGGCTGCTGCTAATGGTTTGATAAAGATGGTAAAATGTGAGGGAGAAAGTGGACAACCCTGTCTAGTACCTCTCTGGAGATTAAAGCTTCGGGAAGTATGATCATTTGTTTGGACAGCTATATAGTGTTTTAATCCAGTTTATGAAAGATGAACCAAACCAAAACTTATTTAACACCATAAAAAGAAATTTCCAATTAACACAGTCAAAGGCTTTCTCTGCATGCAGAGATAAAAGTGTAGTTTCTAAGTCATTGATCTTACAGTAGTCTATTAAATTAAATAGCCTGTGTGTATTATTAGCCGAGTGCCTACCCTTGATGAAATCTGTTTGATATGGATGTATAATAACTGGAATTATCCTTTCCAACCTTTTGGCGAGAGCTTTGTAAATTATTTTAAGATCGACATTCATAAGTGAGATGGGATGGTAGTTGGATGGAAGTATAGATTCTTCTCCAGGTTTAAGGAGCAGGATAATACTAGCCAAATTTAGATTTGGAGGGATTATATTATCTTCTTTAATTTGGTTTACCATTTTAAAGAAAGTAGGTGCCATCACAGGCCAGAATTCTTTATAAAATTCTACTGAAGAACCACCTGGTCCCAGAGCCTTGTTGTTTGGGATGTGCTTAAGTGCCTCCTGGAGTTCGAACGCCAGAAGAGGTGCATCCAGAGTTGCAATCTGTTCATTATTTAATCATGGTAAGTTAATATCATCCAAAAATTTATTTATCTGTGAGTCAGATGGGTTGATCTGAGATGAGTAAAGGTTTTCATAAAACTTTCTAAATGAGTTATTTATTTCTTCAGGCTTATAGGTAATATTTCCAGTCATATCCTTAATAGAGTGGATCGTTGTTTTTTTCTTTGTTCAATCTAAGCTGGTTCAAAAGATATCACCCCCATTTATTACTGTATTCAAACTTCTCAAGATGCAGTCTTTGAATTAAAAACTGTGTTCTTTTGTTTATAATTTCTTTTAATTCCAGCATTAATTTTCTCAGATTGTTAAGTGCCTGTTCCTGTGGAGAAACGGCACAGGTCATCTCCAGTGATTTAATTTTCGGTTCTAACTCCAGTGCCCGTGCTTTTTCTTTTCTATTCTTATACGAACAGTAAGAGATTATTTTACCTCACATGACCACTTTTGCTGCTTCCCAAAGAATACACGGGGATATTCCTGGCCCATCATTATATTCCAGATATGATTCCCACTCTTTACTAAAGTATGTAACAAAGTCTTTGTCTTTTAGTAGTGATGTATTAAATTTCCGGTTCCTAGTTTTCCTAATAGCTTTCCTATTTACTACTGTAAGAGATGCTGGATGGTGATTGCTAATAGCTTGATTTGAACATATTTCAGTGTCTGTGATGTCCCTCACAATAGAGTTACTGGTTAAAAAGAAGTCTAAACGTGAATGTGAACTATGAACTGATGAAAAAAAGTGTATTCCCGAAGAGTTGGGTGAAGAGAACACCATTCATCGCAAAGACCCAAATCATTCATGTATTGTTTGAGAGTGTCAGTAGCCTGCCAGTTTTGATAATTCCCCAATGCACTGAGCCTGTTGATTGCAGGGTTTAATACCAAGTTGAAATCTCCTCTTAGTATGAGTGTAGTGTCCAAGTGCTAAGAAAGACAAGTGAAGAAAGTGTGACAATAGGATGGATCATCAACATTTGGGCCATAAACGCTTGCAGTACTTAGATCCAAATTTTGAACTGAGATTTTTAATATTATAAGTCTACCTTCTGGATCTGCTATGGTATTTTTCACAACAAAGCATATTCTTCTGTTTACCAATATAGCTACCCCCCTTTGTTTAGAATTAAAGCCGGCTGAGTACATGTGGGGGAATTCCAGGGAGGTGAGTGCATCTACATACGACTTAGAAACATGTGTTTCCTGTAATAAAACAAAGTCTTCCTGTAGATCCTTCAGTCGATTAAAAGCTTTTAGCCTCTTCTCCCTGGTACCAGTTCCATGTATGTTCCAGGTGACAAACTTAAATGTGGACATGTTTTCACTAAGTGGTTTTGTGCTAAAGGCTAACTAAATGTGCCTATGTGATCATATGTCCGTAATGTATGCATATGTGTGTATATGTATGTTGTGTGTAAAATATATACCTATGCGTGTATGTTTGGGTGTGCGATCATGATTTCTCTGTTCCATTTGCTTGCAATTGCAAGTAAATGGGGTGTATGGACTTGGGTGCATGTACTTAAAGTTATTTCCTATAAACCAGAAGTATGAGAGAAAACAGACATAAAAGGTTAGTAAATGGTGAAAAAATGCAGATAACATACAACAACTTCAACAAAATTAGTTACAACAGACAAAGAAGCAAATGACAACAACCTCAGGAGAAAAGAAAAAAACATTAAACAAATGTTAACAAATTAAACTGAGATCAAATAAGAGACCTGCTTACAATCACACTCTTTTATTCACCTGTAGCTAAGAAAAAAAAGGAAGTTCTAGAATAACCAGGGGGTTATGGTTTCACCCATAAACAACTTGCCATCTATATAAAATTTATCCACAGAGACAATAGCTCATTTACCTTCTTGGATTTTTTTGTTTTCTTATGGGAAAAAGCTTCCTTCTCCTTTTCAAGATTTCTTGTGGAAATTGATCAGTTAGACCAAAACTGATGTTTTTAAGCTGCCTGCCCTGCCTCTGTACAATTTTTTTTTTTTGCTTGAAATGCTCAAATTTGGCAACAATAGGTCTGGGACGTTTATTTTGGGGATATTTTTTGCCCAATTCAGTGGACTCTGTGGAAGGAAATTGATTTTGTGACTTCGTCGGACAATTTCCTGAACCAGCTGTTCTAGATTTCCATTATTTTTTTCAACAATTCCAGAAAAAAACAAGGTTATCTCTCATGCTGCATGACTGCAAATTGAGAACTGTTTCCTTTATCTTCCTGTTCTCTCTTTCAACAGCTCCAAGTCACGTGGTTTGCGTGTTTACTGACGTTTTCAAACTATTGAATTCCTCTAAGAGAGAAACAAGCTGCACCTGACTGTATTCCAGACTCTCACGCACGGTCTAGAATTCTTTAAGATAAGATAAGATAAGATAAGATAAGCCTTTATTAGTCCCACAACGGGGAAATTCCAGGATTGCAACAGCACAGGGATAGCAACACTCAGAGCAACAATCAGAAGGCAAGAAAAAAACAAGCAAGCAAGAGCAGCTAATATACATATGTACGTATTACTATAAAATATATATATATACACACACACACAGACACACAGTGCAGAGCATTGTAGCTGGATGGAATAAATATATGAATATATGAACACACAGTGCAGAGCATTGTAGCTAGATGGAATAAATATGTAAATATATAAACACCCACAGTACGGAGCATTGCAGCTAGGTGGAATAAATATGCAAGTATATAAACACACACAGTGCGGAGCAATGTAGCTAGATGGAATAATATGTAGATATATAAATATATAAACACACCCAGTGCTGAGCATTGTAGCTAGATGGAATAAATATGTAAATATATAAACACACACAGTGCAGAGCATTGTTGCTAGATGGAATGAAACAGCATAACCGTCTACTTAGTTATCCTACATGGTATGATTATGTGCCCATACATATTCTCACCCTCCATAGCGACCGGTAAGTTCCTAGTTGTATGCCGGAGGGGACCATTGTGTAAGTCTATTGCATCTTTTGCATTCAAAAAACTATTAGTTTGTTACGTCTTTTTGCTATCTCTGCGAGCAGCCCTGCTTAGGTTGTACAGTCTGACAGCCGTTGGTAGGAAGGACCTACGAAACCTCTCGGTTGTGCACCTGGGATGATGTAGTCTGCTGCTAAATGAGCTCCTCAGTGCATTCAGTATGTCCTGCATAGGGTGGAACTCGGAACAGATCTACTAACGCTAGTCTGCCATCCATGCTGGTAAGTTTATTTTCAATAGAAAAAAGGATGTCACTAACCTCAGAGCCATCTCGTGATTTCTTGGGCGTTATTTTTGGCAAGTCTGCCGGTCTCAGCCATTTTGACTGGGAAGCAGGGATGGGAGACTGCTCCATGGCACAGCAACGGAAATAAAACTTGTCAATACAGTTTTCTAGTTCCTCCACAAAGAAAGCCAGAAAGAGACAGTCAGTTAATGGATTAATTACAAAAAGCAGAAAAAAGCTGCTCGTGGAAAAGTTTGTTTATGCTCAGTCAGTGGGCGCCATCATTTTGGGTTATTGCACAACAGTTTCGAACGTCTCGCGATCACAGCATCAGCCCCCCAATCCCCAAGAACAGCCTTCAGACAAATTAAACGTGCCAACATTTGGATTTCAAAATAAGGAAGGTTTTTCCTGCTGCCTGGTTGGTGAGGAGAGTTCTAAAAAACTGTAAATGTATAGAAATATTGCAACAGAAATAATGGAATCTTTGGTAATTTAAGTTCATTTATTTCATTAAATATAATTTTACTAATATTTTTTTCTTTGAAATCAGAGTTAAATTATTGTTCTGTTCTGGCTCTGCAAAATTATGGTCAAGAGCGTAAATTAGGAAAAAAAAAAAGTCAAAATTTTGTCACAATCTGTTTCAAATTTATTAAAATATGTCACAAACTGAGCCGGTGTTGTCCTTTAGGCTCGGTTCTGACCTTTCTCTGTGGCTCAGGTTATCGGTATATTTGTGTATTGTGTTATTTTTTGAGTTCTTGTAGTTTCTTTGTCACTTGTTCTTTTTCCCGTACCTGTAGTCACTGTTCTGGCCGGCAGCTGTTAGGCAGCCTCCCTTGACCTACATATGTGTGGGCGTTGTCTGACACCTGCTGGTCCAACCACGCCCCCTCTCTCTTGACAGCCAGCTGGTTCCACTCCAGGAATTGCTTTTCCCACGCCTCGCCCAGGTGCACCCAATCTGTTGTGCCAGCAATGTTTGTACTTAAGCAGCCTTTGCCAGTCAAGCATTGCTGGACCATTGATTCGTCTTTGAGGAATGTGTGGCCATCATTCATTGTGGTCTGTCTGCTGCACGTTATCGTGTGAGTCAAGTAGTGAACGCTGTCTCCTTTTTGTAAGTCTGCCTATTGTATTATTTGTCTTGTGGCTATGGTACACTGTGGTCCGCCCGTTGCACACTCGTCGTGTGAGCAATTTAGTGCCCCCTGTAGCATTTTTGTAAGTCTACTGTATTTTTGGAACTGTCTGCCTCTTTGTTAATAAATGTGTTGTGGTGTAACCCTGCATGTAAATCCATCCTTCCTCCTCACTCCTCGATGTGCTGTGTAAAAGCGCACGAGGGGGGTCGTGACAAAAAAAAAAATGGTAATTTTATTGAAAAAAATAGACAAAAAATTTGCTCTAAAATAATCCACAAGCTTATAATAAAGTCTCAAGTATACAAAAAGGTCATAATTTTACAAGAGAAAATGACAAATGAGGATAATGGTTGCAAATTTTGTCATAAATCGCCCTTTTTAAGGGCTACTGAAGGACACCAAATGCTCACTGTGGTTTCTGCACATTTATTAACGTAAAGAAAAACATACGAAAAACACTAAACATATACATACAAAATGATAAAGCGCTGGAGGAGAGCGGGGCTCAACGTCACAGGGGGACAGAAGCCTGGGAACGCCGGGCCAAGGCGCAGAATCCAGCCAGAGCACACCTGAGTTGCTGCGGGGCTCACAGCTGGAAATAAGGGGACTAACTAACCTGGATGGAGCTCCCCTCTCTCCTCGACAGTGAAGCACCAATAACACTCAGAGCGGGGTTCTGCATCTGAGGACGGCACAGGGATACAAGGACACAACAACGGAAAGAGGTTGTCGTGCCCTTTTATACCATTTAATAATAAGTGACAGGTGTGGATGAATGAATGAAGGAAATAACAGAATGAATGACAGCTGTGCAGATCCGAATAGTCTAACAGCCGGAAGCTGCACAGCGCTGTCAAAATAAAACACAAACCGGAAACCATAATGAGACAACAACACAACCACAAAATGTAAACATGCTACAAATACAAAATGACAATAACCTGACAAAATAACAGAGAAACAGAAAAAGACTAAACATAAACTGGAGACTGGGCACGGTGCCCATCCGTGCCCAGGATCATGACAGTGCCCCCCCCCAAGGGGTGGACCCCAGAAACCCCAGGGCAACATCAAAAGGAAAAAGAACCCCCCCCCCAACAAGAAAAACAACCCACCCCAGGAGGGTGGAGGGGGGAACCCAGGCACGGAGGGATCAAGACAAAACAAAAAACCCCAAAAGAAAACACTCATGACCCACAACACTGTAAAACAGGCATCAACAGGCGGCAACATAGGACTCAAAGCCCGACTGATTAATGGAGGAGACACTTCGGGCAGCCTTCCAGAGTCCCAAGACTGGTGCCTGTGCCAGAACATGTCGGGTGGCCTCTCCATGTTCCAGAGCCACCCGAGTAAGAGGGGCAACCCATCGGGTGGCCTCCCGGCATCCCTAAGCCAGCAAGCCATGGCACACAACATGCCCCCCCCCCCAGGGGCGGTAGACAGGCTCAGTGTCCCCCATAGAGTACAGGGACCGGGAAACGGCATCCTCCTGAGATGGGTGGCCGATCGGCGGGAACCTCCTGCAACTCTTCACGACCCCCAACGAAGACGTGGAACCCGCGGCAGCCTCAGGCAGGGACGCAGCACCTGTGGAGCCCCTGGACTGGGGCAACGCACCCACGGTGGCCCCAGACTGAGGCGATGCACCCACGGTGGCCCCAGACTGGGGCGTATCACCCAAGGTGACCCCGGACTGGAGCATAGCACCCACAACTAACAGGTTGACCCACGAGAGCACCAGGCCAAGGAGGCGATCGACCAGCAGAGCATCAGTCAAGGGCAAGGAAGGAGGGCCCACAGCAGCCTCAGCCTGAGGCATAGCACCCACAGAGGCTCCAGACTGAGGTATGGCACCCACAGAGTGCCTGGACTGGGGTGCAGCACCCACAGAGGCCCTGGACTGGGGTGGAGCAGCACCCACGGAGACCTCGGATGGACGCCCGTAGCACCCACGGAGGCCCCTGATGGAGGGGGTGCAGCACCCGCGGAGGCCCCAGGCAGAGGGGGAGCAGCACCCATGGGGATCTAGGATGGAGGGGGAGCAGCACCCACGGGGACCTCAGGAGAAGACACAAACACATAGGACGCAGACAGCAGGTCAGAGTCATCGGCAGCAGTGGAGCCCGGCAAGGAGAGCTCAGGCGCAGCGGATGGCTGCACTCAGCCTTCCCCACCAAGAGCCAGGCAAGATCTCTCCAGCACAGATAGAGTGAAAACAAAAAAGAGAACTTGCCTGAGGTTGAGCTCCACTGCCATCCAGGACTCCAGCGATCCAAGCTGGGGCATCTTGGCCTTCTCCGTCTAAGCGTCTACACCCGAAACAGCCACCTCAGGGGGAGGAAATGGAAAAAACATCAGAAAAAGATAACCGGCAGCAGTGGAGCCTAGTGGGAAGAGCTCAGGAGCAGAGGACATCTGCAACCGACTCGCCTCACCTTGAGCCAGACAAGAATTTTCAAGATCTGTAGGTGCTAAAACAGAACTGAGTACTTGCCTGGATTTGAGCTCCACCGCCATCCAGGACTCCGACGACTCTGCTGCGACGACCCCTGCAGCAGGCGTGGTGGTGGATGCAGCCCAAAAACCTCCCGGCGCAGTGACCAACCCGGGTGGAACTCTTGACGTGGCAACTAAAGCTGGAGGTTGCCTCACCGATGATGCTGGCTCCTGCACCACTGAAACCAGGGGACTCTCTCCGATCAGCTCAAGTTCCAGAACAATGGGTAGCATTCTCCTCCCATCCAGTGTGTGGCTGCAGGGCTGGAACAGGGTTCTCCAGGACCGCAGACCCCTCTGCCGTCTGGCGGCTCCATCCCAGGACCAGCGGACTCTCAGGAAAAACAGGAGGAGACACGGGTGTAGCAGGTGAGGGAATGGTGTAAGCAGCAGGTGGTGAGAACTCAATGAGCTGCAGTTGCTGAACCTCATCACCCGGAATCAGGCAAGATAATTCATTTTTAGGTTAGGGAGAATGAAAAAAACACTTGCCTGCATTCCCGGGGAATGATGGTAACTGCTGCAACAGGGCCAGATGGGTGAGAGGCTGTGGCGGTGAGAGGCTGGGCACATCTGATCCAGGGGACGTTCTGTTGGCTCAGGAACAGATGGTGGATGAGGAAGCGGAGAAGTGGGCTCCTGGCAAGACCGATGAGCTGCCGGGGTCTAGGGACATTTCCTCGTCTGCTCCGACCTGGACGCATCTGATGTTTTTCCACCAGGCTGCAAGGGTCCATTTGGAGAATGGAGACAGAATACAGCAGACCCACATACCTGGGGTAGCTCCATAACCCCAGATGCACCTCCACAATAGTCGCTGCCACCTCCATGTTTCTGCAAACCTCTGTGAATGAGTGGGAGACAAGCCCCGCGTCTACAAAGTCCTGAGCAAAGTCCGCCGCCCACAGTTCATCCACAGTGGGGCCACTGGCAACCAACCTCCCTCGGTTGGCGGAGCCCCAGCGAGCTGAAGGCATAGTGCACGCTCACGAAAACAGATGGGGGAAAAAGCGGAAAAATGATTAAAGAAAAAATGCAGAAACACACAGCGGCTGGTGTCCACACCCTGGTCATGTCCTTCTGTCATAAATCGCCCTTTTTAAGGGCAACTGAAGGACATCAAACGCTGACTGTGGTTTCTGCACATTTATTAATGTAAAGACAAACATACAAAAAACACTAAACATATACATACAAAATGATAAAGCGATGGAGGAGAGCGGGGCTCAACGTCACAGGGGGACAGAAGCCTGAGAATGCTGGGCCAAGGGGCAGAATCCAGCCGGAGCACACCTGAGTTGCTGCGGGGCTCACGGCTGGAAATAAGGGGACTAACTAACCTGGAGGGAGCTCTCCTCGACAGCGAAGCACTAATAACACTCAGAGCGGGGTTCTGCATCTGAGAACAGCACAGGGATAGAAGGACACGACAACGGAAAGAGGTTGTTGTGCCCTTTTATACCGTTTAATAATAAGTGATAGGTGTGGATGTATGAGTGGAGAAAAAAACAGAATGAATGACAGCTGTGCAGCTCCGAACAGTCTGACAGCCGGAAGCTGCACAGCACTGTCAAAATAAAACACAAACCGGAAACCATAATGAGACAACAACACAACCACAAAATGTAAACATGCTACAAATACAAATTGACAATAACTGGACAAAATAACAGAGAAATAGACAGAAAAAGACTAAACATAAACTGGAGACTGGGCACGGCGCCCACCCATGCCCAGGACCATGACAAATTTAGATAAGAGAAAAGTAGAAAACTATAAGAAAATTGTTATAAATTTTAAAGAAAAACCTCAAACCTTCAAGACTGAAGTCATTAGGCTCCGTATCCACCAAATGCGTTTTTTGTCGCCCGATCACCCTGAGCATTTTTTTTTCAGTGTTTGCGCGCTGTGTTCTAGGAAAAAAGTCTGTGCCCTGTATCCCAGCAACAGCTTGTCACTCTCAGCTCAGCACTTCCGCTTTTCCAATGGTCAGACTTTCTACTGATTTTTTTAATAGCAGTCTCTAAATAACAATGGACAGGAAATGTATTCTAGCAGCTCAGGATGTAAAATATGATGACATCGAAATCAGGAGTCTGAGTACAGACTAGTACCGGCGTCCTGTGTCCCACCCATGCCACAGTTCTGATTGGCTGCTTAAGGTCTGACATTGACGAGCTCAGCTGCAGTCTGAAAAGTTGAACTTCTTTCAGCTCTGAGGGCTCTGAGCGCCCTGAGCGCCGTGACAAAAAACTACCACCGCTGAGAGCGTTTCAGCACCAAGGGCGCTCAGCACTGTAAACGCTGGACTACATAGAGAATGAATTGGAAATAGTCGCCCAGAGCGGAAAAAACGCATTTGGTGAACACGCAGCCTTAGTCGGGTTTTTATGTGGGTGCTCTTTGTACCCTTAACTCAACTAGAAATTTTTGGTTGTCTACTTTTAGTTATTAATTTCATAAAATTGCTTTTACATGAGTAGAATTTCTGACTACTATACCCACCTCTGATCATATTATTTAAGTATTCATGAGTAAATTACTATTATGAATGTTTTTTCTCTTCTCTTTCCTACTCTTTCTTAATGTAAAAAAAGAAATACTAGAACATATTTTTGTCATTTAAAACATGTCACTGTCAACTCTGAAGCGTAAAATTGGTGATGAAAATCGTCGGTTTATCCCTGCCTGGACTGATGTGTATGTAATGGAATGGAATGTGTAGTTATAAAAAGAGGTTTCTACTCACACATGTAGTGATTTAAAACAAAACAAACCACAATAGTGGGTGTGCAATGTTTCTTAACATTATAAAACTGTCCTTGGGGGGTTTGTGCACTGAAGTGTTTGACAGTTCATTTTTTATTCAGCTAAATGCACTTTGTGATGTGCCAAGGTCAGTTATGACCAGGATGTAGTATATTTTATTTCAAAAGGAAAATAAATGATACTGCTACTAACAGTGCACATTGAGTTTTGATGCACTTTGAGATATGCCTGAATAAGATGTGACCAAAATGGTTATTTAAAGACTTGTTTTTTTTCATTCTATTTATTTAATTGCTGTTCAAGAGGAAAATATTTCTTCTAATTCAAGTTCTGCTCAGCCCCAGCACTGTTATTATGTTTTTATGCATTTTTGAAGTGCCTTTGTCATGTGCCAAGCACACATTTTAAACCAAGACAATGAATAGAAAGTGTATATTTTTCATCATATTAATCTGTGTTGGTTTGAAATTTGTCATATTCAGCATATCACTGAACATGTGTGGCACAGTTACATGCCTTGATTTCAAATTGTGGCCCAACTGATTTTGTAATTGAATAGCCCTGGTATACAGTATCCAATGTATGCATTGGATAAAAGTTCATATAATGATAAGTTCGTAGTGGTTAAATTTGGCCAAATGTGATTTATCTTTCAGCATAATCTTCCTTTCGGTCCATACACGTCTTTCATCAGTGTTGCAGCGCGTGGATCCCTGCGTTTGAAAAATAAACCACATTTGGTCAAATTTGACCACGATGAACTTTTCACCCTATGAACTTTTCAGCCTCCCCTCATAGCACAGGCTTTCATGTATAGTACATCAGCATAACCAAGTAAAGTACTTTACATACTCCACAAGAGCAGAGAAAGTTGTTCTTTTTCTTGAGGTGGCACGAACAAGAACAAAATTCTTTCTTGCCAGGATATTTCATATTTCACAAAAAACTCAAGCGCAAATTTCTGACCAATCACACAACAGTTCTTGGACAACACGCAAGAAAAAATTTCTGCCACAATGATGTGTCAAGAACAAGCTGCAAGAACTCCTGAACCAGGGCTGCAAGAACAAAATGATGTCATTTTGTTCTTGCAGCCCTGGGAGAGAGAACAAATTTCTCTGTTGTTGCGGAGTATGTATAGGCCTTTATAGTAAGAAAGTTGCAGCAACAAGCCTTCTTTTAGAAATAAAATAAAACAGGATTTGTGTTGGAAACAGAAGCCCAACCTTTCTTTTAGTTTCTTAACCATACTGTCAGTGTGAGGTTTCAAAGTTAAACTGTCATCTAAAATAAAGGCCACCCAGCAATCATGCCCATGTGGGTCCCACCGTAGGTTTAACCTGGGCTGTCTTATGGGCTCCATGTGGGTTTGTCCACAGGTTCCATATTGGTCCCATCTATGCTGCCCACATGGAAATTACCTGTGGTACAGGTAAGCTGGTAATCTACCTATCCACTTTAGACCCACCTGGGTCCCACATGGGTTTAATGTAGATGAGTAGATTTCAGTAAAACTGGTGCCTTAGACGAAGTCAATGTGGGCAAACACACATGAGGCCCTGTTTTGATGGTCATCCGTGCACTTTTTTACAGACTTTCTGCTGTGCGCCATTGTTTTTGTTATTTTCTGTCAGCACATTGTGTGTTTTTTGACACCTTGCGTCACGCCATCAAATTACCAGTAGACAGTGCATCCACCATGCGCTCGGAGGAGGTGCCTCATTTCAAAGAGGTGTGGCGGCGCACAATCTAATGCACATTACACTATTATAGTGTAATGTGTATTACACATTAAATTACATTGTAATTTCCACTCTGGGGGTTCAATAAAGTATACAAAAAAAATTTAATCAGAATCTGCATTTGATCAGGAAAAAGAAGGTCTATCATCAGAAGCGCATTGTTTAATGATACTTCAGTGGCGTGTTTGATATCGCGCAGCTCCGGAGCTCAGGAAACAACATGCACTGGGACCTTAATCTTCTGGTGAAGCCATTCTTTTGTTGATTTGGATGTATGCTTTGAGTCATTGTCGTGCTGAAAGATGAAGTTCCTCTTCATCTTCAGCTTTCTAGCAGAAGCCTGAAGGTTTTGTGCCATCACTGACTGGTATTTGGAAATGTTCATAATTCCCTCCACCTTGACTAAGGCCCCAGTTACAGCTGAAGAAAACAGCCCCAAAGCATGATGCTGCCACCACCATGCTTCACTGTAGGTGTGGTCAAAAAGTTCAACGTTGGTTTCATCAGACCATAACACATTTTCCCACTGACATAACGCACGGCCCAGGAGACACACACGCAGGCTCAGGATAGATTCAACAGCTTTATTAGCAACAGGGAAGTGTATGGCTGTGTGTCTGTGGAATAAGAATGTATTGGTGGTGGCGTCTGCGTCAGGCACAGGGGCAGGAGGCCGGACAGCCGGACAACCCTGTGGGAGAGAGCAGAGGGAGAAGGGTAACGGGCACCACACCAATACAGGGAAATGATGATGATAGCTGGCTTACTTGGTTGTGACAGGTGGCTGGCGTCGACAAGGGCGGAGCCCGGGAGACAGCGACCTGCGGTACCTGTGGCAGCAGCGTAGAGCCAACGGCGAGGTGATGAAGTCCGCCGCCGGGGATGTCCACCTGTGCACAGGGGAAAGCTAGAGGAGAGAGGGAAGGGGAGCTTACCCAGGATATCTTCGCTAGTAGGTTTGAGATCCGTAGTAGCAAAGGGGCCGAAGTAGAGAGACGGCTTCAGGCCGAAGCCCAGGGCAGAGTGGATTAAATACCTCGCCGCTGACGAGGAGCAGGTGTGCGCGCGGCTGGCGCCGCTGATGAGCAGCGAGTCATAACAGTACTCCCCCCTCTAGCAGCGCCTCCTGGCGATGGTTTTTCCGGGTGCGCTCGATGAAACTCAGAAATGAGTGACCGGACCAACACCAGCGAGGAAGGCACCCACTGTCTCCACTCAGGTCCATAGTCCTCCCAATCCACCAGGTACTGCAATCCGCGACCCCGGCGTCGGGCGTCCAAGATGTCAGCGACGGTCCAGGCCGGATGGCCACCAATCATCCGGGGAGCGGGGTGCGCCGCAGGTGGAGGGCAGAGGGGGTCAGAGACCACCGGTTTGATTTTGGAGACGTGGAAGGTGGGATGGATGCGGAGGGAGGAGGGAATAGCCACACGCACAGCCACCGGTTTGATGATCCTGGTTATGGGATAAGGGCCGATGAACCGTTGAGCCAGCTTTCTCCTCTCACCCTTTAGGTTTATGTCCTGTGTGGATACCCAAACTTGCTGTCCCACCTGGTAGGCAGGTGCAGGTCTCCTATGTCGGTCCGCCGTAGACTTATTGCGCTCCGCCATGCGTAAAAGCGCATTACGCGCCGTGGACCAAAGGGAACGGCACCGCCTCAGATGTGCCTGGACAGAGGGAACAGCCAACTCGCCCTCCTGCGCGGGGAACAGGGGTGGATCATAGCCCAAGGATGCTTTAAAGGGCGACATCCCGATGGCCGTAGAGCGAGAGGTGTTGTGGGCGTACTCCACCCAGGCGAGGTGAGAACTCCAGGACGTGGGTTTAGATGAAGTTACGCAGCGGAGCGTAGCCTCCAGCTCCTGGTTTGTCTGCTCACACTGCCCGTTAGACTGGGGGTGATGGCCGGAGGAGAGGCTTACCTTGGCTCCCAGGGCATTGCAAAATGACCTCCAGACGTCCGAAGAAAACTGGGGGCCGCAGTCGGAGACCACGTCGACCGGGATTCCATGCAGTCTGACCACGTGCTGGATGAGGAGGTCCGCCGTCTCCAAGGCTGAGGGAAGTCCATGTAGGGGCACGAAGTGGGCGGCCTTGGAAAAACGGTCAACGATGGTCAGAACTGTGTCAAAGTTGTTGGAGACAGGGAGCCCGGTGACGAAGTCCAGAGCAATGTGCGACCAGGGCCTACCAGGGACGGGCAGGGGCTGGAGCAGACCCGCGGGGGGGCGTTACCTGACTTATTGGCAGCACAGACGGGGCAGGCCCGGGTGTAACGGGCGGCATCCTTCCGCAGACCTGGCCACCAAAAGGATCGCTGGAGAAGGTCGATCATCCGCGAAGCTCCAGGATGGCAGGTGAGCTTGGAGGTATGGAGCCAGTGTATAACGTCCCCCCGGACGGCAGATGGCACGAAGAGCCTCCCCTCCGGTCCGCCGCCAGGGTCCGGTTCCGATTCCTGCGCCCTCCGGATCTTGTCTTCTATGTCCCATGTAACAGCCCCCACGACGCACGACCTGGGCAAGATGGTATGAGCAACGTCATCTGCAGCCTCCGGGGCAAATTGCCTGGAGAGGGCGTCGGGTAGGCCGTTCTTGGAGCCAGGCCTATATGTGATGCTGAACTTAAACCTTGCAAAGAACAGGGACCAACGCGCCTGGCGGGCGTTCAGACGCTTGGCAGATCTCAGGTACTCCAGGTTCTTGTGGTCAGTGAGGACCACAAAAGGCAAGGCTGCCCCCTCCAGCCAGTGATGCCATTCTTGAAGGGCAAGCTTGATGGCAAGAAGCTCTCTGTCCCCCACGTCGTAATTTCGTTCCGCCGGGGACAGGCGCCGAGAGAAGAAGGCGCAGGGTCGCTTGACTCCATTGGCTGGGGACCGCTGGAACAACACCGCCCCCACCCCCGTGTCCGAAGCGTCCACCTCCACAATGCACTGCAGCGCGGGATCGACCTGGCTGAGGACCCGGGAGGAGGAGAACTCCATCTTCAGCGCCTGGAAGGCTGAAGCGGCCTCTTCAGTCCACCGGAACGGGGTCTTAGGAGAGGTGAGGTGGGTCAGGGGTCCGACGATGGCTCCAAAGTTCTGGATAAAGCGGCGGTAGAAATTGGCGAACCCGATGAACTGCTGAACTTGCTTTCGAGAGGTTGGTGTGGGCCAATCCACCACTGCTTTGATCTTCGCTGGGTCCGGAAGCACCTGGTCATGGGAGATGGCGAACCCCAGGAAGGAAGTTGTTTTGGCGTAGAATTCACATTTTTCCGCCTTGACGTACAGACGGTTCTCCAGCAGTCTCTGCAGGACCCGCCTCACGTGGACCCGGTGTTCATCCCTGGACCTGGAGAAGATGAGAATGTCGTCCAGGTAGACGAATACGAACAGGCCGATGAAGTCCCGGAGGACGTCATTGATGAGGCGCTGAAAGACGGCTGGAGCGTTGGTCAACCCAAACGGCATCACGAGATATTCAAAATGCCCGTTTGGGGTCCGGAAGGCGGTTTTCCACTCATCTCCCTCCCGGATCCGGATGAGGTGGTAAGCGCTGCGGAGATCCAGCTTAGTAAACCAGGTCACCCCCTGGAGGGAGTGGAAGGCAGTGTCCATAAGGGGCAGGATGTACCGGTCCTTCTCCGTGATATCGTTGAGAGCCCGATAGTCGATACAAGGACGAAGAAATCCGTCCTTCTTTCCAACGAAGAAGAACCCTGCACCTACTGGAGAGGAGGACAGTCGGATGATCCCAGCACTGAGCGACTCCTTCAAGTAGCTGTTCATTGCCTCCTTCTCCGGCACTGACAGACTGTAGAGGCGTCCTGAGGGTAAGGGCACCCCCTGGTGGATGTTAATGGCGCAGTCGTAGGGCCGGTGAGGAGGTAGAGACATCGCCTTGGATTTACTGAAAACGGCACCCAGGTCGTGGAACTCTGAGGGCACTAGGGTGAGATCCGGGGGCGCGGTGTCCTGAGCTGTGGGAGGCGAGGACGGGGCGCAGGCAGCGGATTGGAGGCAGGTACCCATGCAGAAAGTGCTCCACGCTGAAACCTTCCCAGTCTTCCAGTCCAAGGCGGGGTTGTGGAGGCGGAGCCAGGGATAACCGAGGATGACAGGTGTTACTGAGGTGGGCAGGACGTAAAAGGAGATATCCTCCCGATGGTTTCCAGAATGATCACCGGGACAGGGGATGTTTGGTGAGTTACCTTTCCCAGGGAAACTCGGGAGAGATTAACCAGGGCGAGAGGAGTATCGAGGGGGTGACAGTGGATGCCCAGTCGGGTTGCCAGGCTTTGTGAAATAAAGCTACCCTCCGCGCCTGAATCCACCAGTGCATGTGTGAGATGCCCAGTGAGGTTGTGACAGAAGCGGATGGGCAGCGTCAAATGTGTGAGGGGATTTAACCGATTAGCGTCCGCGAGGCCCCCTACAGTGACTCGCGGACCACCTCGTTTGGCTTTTCCGGACAATTCTCCACCGTGTGCTGGCTACCTCGGCAATACATGCAGAGGCCCAGGTCACGACGGCGCTGTTTCTCCGCCAGGGGGAGCTTTGTCCGGCCCGTCACCATTGGTTCCGACTCCTCGGAGACCTCCGGCGGCGGTAACGCCTGGTGGCGAGCTTGGGGCAGACGTGCAGAGGCACCCCGCAAGCGAGAAGACTGCTTCCGCTCGGAGGTGCGCTCGCGCACCCTGTTATCCAAGCTGATGGTGAGAGAAACCAGCTCCGCCAGCGTCTCCGGGGTATCCCGTCCAGCCAGCTCATCCCTCAGACCGGAGTTAAGACTGCGGAGGAAGATGCCGCAGAGCGCGCGCTCTTCCCAGCCAACTTCCTCCGCGGTAACCCGGAAGTCGATCGCGTATTCGGCCGCCGATCGGCTCCCCTGTTGGAGTCCGAGAAGACGGTCGACCTGGACACTGTCCAAACGCGAATGATCGAACACTTCCAGAAATTGTCGCACGAACTGGCCATAGGTGAGGGTAGCGTAGCTGGGCTTCACCATAATGGCGTAAGCCCAGGTAAGCGCACGACCCTCAAGGAGATTTCCTATATAGCCAATTCTGCTATGGTCTGAGGGAAAATCTCCGGGAACGCGAAGAAACACGGACTCACACTGCATAATAAAACCCGAGCTCCACCCAGCTTACCGCTGAAGTGAGCAGGAGTGGGGATTGGTGTGAGCCGTGTTGGCGCACCTGGAGCAGGCTGGACGGCCACCGGAGCCGCAGGAGCCATGCCACCCGGACGAGCCGAGGGGAACGGCTGCTGGGGGTCCAAGCGGTCTAATCGGTTAGTGATGTTAATTAATTGATTTAATATCACCTGTTGCTGATCGGCTATTGAATCCACCCGAGCCTCAAGGGTGGAAAGACGGCGTGCGAGCCCGCTGTCTGCCGAGCCGCACTGCTGAAGCCGTACTGACATAACGCACGGCCCAGGAGACACACACACAGGCTCAGGATAGATTCAACAGCTTTATTAGCAACAGGGAAGTGTATGGCTGCGTGTCTGTGGAATAAGAATGTATTGGTGGTGGCGTCTGCGTCAGGCACGGGGGCAGGAGGCCGTACAGCTGGACAACCCTGTGGGAGAGAGCAGAGGGAGAAGGGTAACGGGCACCACACCAATACAGGGAAATGATGATGATAGCTGGCTTACTTGGTTGTGACAGGTGGCTGGCGTCGACAAGGGCGGAGCCCGGGAGACAGTGACCTGCGGTACCTGTGGCAGCAGCGTAGAGCCAACGGCGAGGTGATGAAGTCCACCGCCGGGGATGTCCACCTGTGCACAGGGGAAAGCTAGAGGAGAGAGGGAAGGGGAGCTTACCCAGGATATCTTCGCTAGTAGGTTTGCGATCCATAGTAGCAAAGGGGCCGAAGTAGAGAGACGGCTTCAGGCCGAAGCCCAGGGCAGAGTGGATTAAATACCTCACCGCTGACGAGGAGCAGGTGTGCGCGCGGCTGGCGCCGCTGATGAGCAGCGAGTCATAACACCCACATGCGTTTGCAAGATTTCAAATGTGTTTTTGTAGAATGTAGCCGGGCTTGGATGTTTTTCTTCATAAGATATGGCTTCCCTCTTGCCACTGTCATGTATCCCCCTCCATGGGGAAGAAGTTTGTAGTGCAGTCCCTGATACCTTAGGGTACATCTCCATTACTGGCCCAGTGGCAGGTGAGGAATTCCTCTTTGGCTCAGCGGTAGAGTGAGAGATTTTGAGATCACAGTGTCATTGGTTCAAATCCCAGTCTGGGATATAGGTGTATGCCAGCTTTGCTGCATACAAAAGAGACTGTTTAGCTGTGTAACTGTCTACCTTGCCTGTAGGTGAAAATGACTATAGGTTGCTTCACCTTCACATGAGGTTGAAACAGACTTGGTGATCCCAGGCTGAAATAGGCAATTCTGGCCTTGGCCCAAAAAGTGGGTCATGACACTACCCTACACCATACCCCAGACATATGAAGAAGATGGGAGATTGTTGTCACATGTGCAAAACAGCCAGTACTTGCCAGAAATTCCTGCAGCTCCTTCAATATTGCTGTTGGCCTCTTGACAGCCTCCCTGACCAGTTTTCTTCTCATCTTTTCATCAATTTTGGAGGGACGTCCAGTTCTTAGTAATGTCACTGTTGTGCCATATTTTTTCCACTTAATGATGACTGTCTTCACTGTATTCTATAGTATATTTAATACCTTGGAAATTCTTTTGTACCCTTCCCCTGATTTATATCTTTGAACAATGAGATCCCTCTGATACTTTGGAAGCTCTCTGCGGACCATGGCTTGTGCTGTAAGATGTGACTTCAAAAATGTCAGGAAAAGCCTACTAGAACAGCTGAACTTTATTTGGGGTAATCAGAGGGACTTTAAATGGTGGCAGGTGTGTGCTAACTCCCATTTAACATGAGTTTGAATGTGATTGGTTAATTCTGAACATAACCACATCCCCAGTTATAACAGGGTGTGCATATTTATGCAACCAGGTTATTGTTACTTTTTTATATTTTTTATTTTTTTCTCTTAAAAGATTTGTTTGTTTTTCAATTGAGTTGTATAGGTTATAGGTTACATTAATGATGGAAAAAGTTTTGAAATGATTTATCTTGGTCTCTTTTTTTACATCAGAAAAATCTGGCAGTTGAACAGGGGTGTGTAGACTTTTTATATCCACTGTATCATAAATCCCAGCATGAATTAAAGGCATGGGTTACCTTTGGAGGAGCTGCTGCAGGTGGCCTAGTCCTGCTCACTCTGTGGGGGAAGGGAGAGTAACCAGTGCCATGATGCTGCATTCATTTACACTCAGAAATCTGACTTTTCACAAATTTATATTTATATAATTAATAAAATCAAGTTTGCTGCCAAAGGCCTAGTCTGGGGCTGGGGGGGGGGGGGGGAGATGTGGGATGAGCACGGACCCTGAATGGTCCTCTATTGCGCTGACTCTGCTTCCAATTGTGCTGAACGTTGAAAATTTAAATGGTTACTCAAAAGGGCACTTTGGACACTTTGGTAAATGGGCACGGGCTCAAGCCCATTAAGCACCCCTCTCTGCACATCCATGTTTAAAGCAGTTATTAAAAACAGAAAAATGTTAATCTGCAAGTGTTAATTTACTTTTACTGTACCCTTGAAACACTACACTTACTTGTCTAGCAGCAAACAGTATGACATCATGTATATTAGGTGTTTGGTAGGAGTGCAAACATACCATGTCTGTCCCCCCGTAGAATTCCCTGGAGGTCAACCCTCTAACAGAGAGCCCATTTATATGGTCACAATGATGAAATAACTGCAAATAATCTGCTAATGGCAATAGTTGGTTTTAGCCTTGTTTAAGCCATTGAAGCTGGATTCCTCCCCACAATTACATGACATAAAACTCAAAATCCCCAGCAAAATCAGCACCTTATA
Organism: Pholidichthys leucotaenia; assembly: GCA_020510985.1. Classification (NCBI taxonomy): domain Eukaryota; kingdom Metazoa; phylum Chordata; class Actinopteri; order Cichliformes; family Pholidichthyidae; genus Pholidichthys; species Pholidichthys leucotaenia. The sequence continues at coordinate 368,990,426 of CM035842.1, read as the reverse complement.
ATGATGGGGGGGTTTGCATGCCCTAGTTATCCCAGGAGCTACTATATCGTTTTTGCCCATGGTAGGGTTGTGGTGTATGTGAAACGGTACGATGCACCATGCTGCGGTAGTGCGCATGCAGGGGTGATGTCACGACACCTTAGGGTATATTAGACGGCTGCCCGGGGCCAGCCGTCCTCTTGGCATTGCCCTTCCATGCTCCGCCTGCAATGTGTACTGTTTTGTTTGGCTAACGTTCAATAAAGCTAACCTCAACACGTGGACGTGTCTGCCCTTATTTCCAGACATAACACTGGCCAAGAGGAAAATGGAAACTCTCCTGACACCTCTACCACCGTTCCTCACTCTGCCTGGTGAGCCACCTATTTCTTGGTCTCACTGATATGAGTTGTTTGAGACGTTTGTGTCCGCCATCGACTTAGCTAAAGCCACACTGTTTTAAGGCTTGTTTTATATGGTCATGCTCCTTTTCCTTAGCTTCTGAATCCGTGGGTATAGTTTCTCCACGATGTTGCAGTGTACAGATCACTCCCAGTTTGTGCTCAAGTAGGTGGTGTGGATCAAACATGAGATACTGATCTGTATCTGTAGGTTTTCGGTACACCTCAACATGGAGTTCACGCTGTTCACCAACCTTTATCCCACAATATAAAACAAGCTTTAAAACAGTGTGGTTATCCAGATTGGACCTTCATCAAAACTCACATCAAATGTAAAAAGAATTCTAGGCCTTTAAGAGAAATGGAGTGTAAAATCAAGAGAAAACATATAGTCATTCCATATGTGGCTGGGCTCTCTGAAAAGTTTTGCAGGATTTTCTCTAAATACAGCATACCTGTGTACCTTAAACCCAGGAACACTCTGCGACATTGGTTGGTTCATCCCAAAGACCAGATACCAAAACATAAAAAGAGCAACCTGGTATATGCTGTCAAATGTAGTGAGGAGTGTGACGATCTTTATATCAGGGAAACAAAACAGCAGCTCTGTAAACGTATGTCATAACACAGAAGAGAAAATTCGCCTGGACAAAATTCAGCCATCTATACTCATTTGCAACAAAAACAATACACCTTTCGAGACCAAGATGTGCACATTTTGGACAGAGAAGGTTGGTTTGAAAGAGGTGTTAAGGAAGCCATCTATGTTAAAGTGGAACGGCCCTCCCTTAACAGAGGAGGGGGACTGAGATATCATCTGTCCTCAGCTTACAATGCCGTGTTAAAAACCATTCCTCAATATTTTATGGACAAATGAATTTGCTCCAATTCTCAAGTTTAAGGGAGGAGCATTAGTGGGTTTTTTTTCTTCTTTTCTCCTCTTTGGTCACACAACATGGACTATATTCAATTTATTTATTTATTTGTTTATTTATTTTTCCTCCTTTTTGGATGCACACCATGGACTACATTTCCCATAAGTTGTGTGACTTCCTTGTAGGTTATTTATTAGCCAGAGACACTTCCTGCTGCAGTCTGACAACTGTTGATGGTGTTCGGATGAACACTGAAACATCTCGTATTTTGATTAGTTTTTAGTAGTGTTTTTAAATAAAACTCCTTTTGATAGCTTATCTGACACCTGAATGTTTTAAAATGAATTTACATTGACTAGCAAAGCTAGGCTACGAGTCATGCTAACTCATAGCCTTGGCAGTGAGGGATGTGTTTTTCGGATGCTTGGACCTGGGGACACCTACGACGAGTGTGTTGCTTTATTAGCTGGACATTTTGCCACCCCAGAGAGCGTTGTGGTCTAAGGAATCAAGTTTTGCCAGCGCCAACAGCGTGCGGGTGAGTCAGTCCGACAATATGTTGCCAACCTCCGCTGTTTGGCTAGTACATGCAGGTTTGGACACCTGAAAGACAAGATGGTGGGACACCAGTTAGCGGAGCACACCACCAATACGAAGCTGTGGGAGAAGCTGCTAATGGCTCTGGACGAGTTACCGCTGGCCAGGGCGGTGGAAATGTCATCCCAGTTGGAGGCAGTGGCCCAGTTAGCAACACAGCTAGGTGCCTCCAGCATCCAGCTCTGCTAGCACAGGCCATTACCCCAGCTGCTCAACCCGCTGACCCCATGTCTCCTCACAAAGACTCCGAGATGAAGGTAATGGGACGACAAAGTACTACAGCACACTGACCATGTGGTAACTGTGGCTCGTCTTCACACCAGACATGCGCACCTGCCTGCTCAGCCACAGAACAAAGGTGCCAATGCTGTGGTAAGCTAAACCACTTTGCCAGAGTGTGTCACTCAGTTCCTGCAAGCCTGCCGTCTAGCTCACCCAGTCGGCCTAGTCTGACCATCGTTCATTCTGTGGGCTCTACTAACACGCCGTATAAGTGGTGCGCAGTGGAATTGGATGGCGTCAGTCTACCACTGCTGCTGGACACTGCTGCTATGAAGTCCCTGATGGATGAGGCTACATTTTGGAGGCTTTTTCCCCTACAACCAATTAAGCCAAATGCAGTGGAACTGTTCGGGTATGGACACACGAAGATCGACGACCTTTTCTGTTCGCTACGAGTCAAGAATCCTCCCAGGGTTCACACTAGAAGGCTGTAGACGGATCTGCAGGGCAGACTGTGGCTTTCTCCATAGGACCTCATGAGAATGCGTCTTCTCCACCAGACTGAATGATAATATGCATTCTCCACCGGACTGCATAATAATGCACCGACAGGTTGGGTGACAAAGGGAATTGTAATTGTTGTATTGTGATGTGAACCCCCCAGGTCGCTAGGTGAGGATGTAAGCTATAAAAGAGAGATGCCAGCAGGGTTATTCTTCTTGTTGACTGATGTATAGAGAGAGCATAAAATCTACTCTGATCCAGCTCACTGCTTCGCCTGCTCATTTCTCTCTCTACACTGGTGACCTTTGACGTACAATGGAACTCGCGGCAAACACCCCGCAGATGACCCGAACTGGAGGCGCCAGCACTGTGTGCACCGTTTCGGTCAAACTCCCAGACTTTTGGCTGCATGACCCGAAGTCTTGGTTCCTCCACACCGAGGCCCAGTTCACGCTCCATGGAGTGACGGCAGATGACACCAAGTACTGCTACATGGTTGCAGCGCTTGACACACACACAACACAGCTGGTGGTGAGCGTGCTCCAATGGCCCCCAGCCCACGACAAATATGACGCTCTGAAGACCGTGCTGATCCAGTGCTACATGCTCTTGGACTGCGAGAGGGCGGAACGGCTCCTGACGCACTCCGAGTTGGGAGACGGGTCGGCGGTTGAATTAATGGAGAAGATGTTGGCGTATGATGGGCACAGATGACGGGCAGTTCCTCTTTGCCCATTTTTTCCTCCAGAACCTCCCGACAGTGGCCAGAGCGGTCCTCACCAATTCAACACTGCTGGCCACGCGGAACTACCAGGTGCTGGCACAAGAGGCAGATCGGATTATCCTGGCGACCAGAACCTTCGCTGTGAATACAGCAGCGTCAGAACCCAGCAAGATGGCCAGCGAGGGCGAGAAGCCAGCGACGGTGGCCGCAGCGGAGGCCAGGAAGGACATGCTCTGTTTCTACCACCGCTGCTTTGGAGAAGACGCACGCCGATGCATGCCACCGTGCCAGTTCAAGCGCTCGAGAAACGCCAGGACCGGCAGTCGGTAGCAGCTGTGACCACCAGTGACACAAACAAGCTGCTCTATGTGACGGACTCACACTTGGGGAGACGGTTCCTCATGGACTGTGGCTCCCAAAAGAGCCTCATCCTGCCGTCTTACGCAGACTGGCTGGCGGGAAGTAGTGGCCCCAAGCTGGCAGCCGCAAATGGCTCAGACATTAAGACTTTTGGTGAGAGGACACTGACTATATCCTTGCACGGCCGTACAGACCAATGGACCTTTGTCATAGCGGCATGTAACTCCCCCGTTTTGGGCGCTAAGTTTTTTGTGTGAACACTGACTATTAGTTGATGTGGCTAAAAGATGCCTGATTAATGCAGTGTCTTTTGATTCTCTGCCCTGTACAGCTAGAGGAGCCGGGTCCACAACACTAGCCAACGTCACAGCTCCAGGGGTAAGTTCCACACACTACTCAACCAGTTCCCAGCACTCACGGTTAAGATGTTTTTGGCGGCCGTCACTAAACACGGGGTGGAGTACTTCATTACCACCACGAGGCTGCCCGTTTTCACGCGACCTTGCTGCCCAGACGCAGCTAAACTGGCCAGCGTGTGCAAGGAGTTTGCCAACTTGGAAAGGTTGGGCATCATCAGGCACTCACACAGCCCATGGGCATCCCTGCTACATATGGTGCCTAAAGCCGAGGGATCGTGGCGACCATGAGGAGATTTCTGCAGATTAAACAATGCCACAGCACACTATCACTACCCAATCCCCCATATTCAGGATTTTTCAGTCCACCTCACTGGGGCACGCATTTTTTCCAAGGTGGACCTGGTCCGCGGGTACCACCAGGTCCTGGTGCGTGCGGAAGACATACCCAAAATGGCAGTAATAACCCCTTTTGGTTTTTTCGAGTTCTTATGCATGCCTTTCGGGTTAAAAGGCACGGCGCAGACATTCCAACGCATGATGGATGTGGTGCTGCGTGATCTGCTGTTTGTGTTCGTCTACCTGGATGACATCCTGGTGGTCAGCGTGTCCAAGGACAAACACGTAGCCCACCTCAGGATGGTTTTCCAGAGGTTGGAAGAGCACAGGTTAATAATCAATCCGGCGAAGTGCCAGTTCGGGGTTACGGTAATCGACTTTTAGGACCACCGCATCTCACCGGAGGGCGCAATACCCTTACTGGACAAAGTACGCGCAGTGGCAGATTTTCCCCAGCGTCAGACGGTCAGGGCACTGCAGGAGTTTTTGGGAATGGTCAACTTCTACAACCATTTCCTCCCCCGCGCAGCCCAGCTCATGCAGCCGTTGTACGCAGTGCTTAAGAAACGGAAACCGGCGGACAGAGTCAACAGGACTCCTCAGCGAGAGCAGGCGTTTTCCGAGGCCAAAACAGCCGTAGTGAACGCCGCACTACTGGCGCACCTGGACCCAGCGGCTCGGATAGCGCTCGCTACCAACACATCAGACGTGGCCATAGGGGCCGTCGTGGAGCAGCACATTGCTGGTTCTTGGCAGCCGCTCGCCTTTTTTAGCAGGCCTTTGCGAGACAATACAGCACATTCGACAGGGAGTACTGGCTCTCCACCTGGCCATACACCACTTCCAGTTCCCATGGTAGGATCAAAGTTCATCTGGCCAAGCCTGCACACACAGGTGAAAGAGTGGGCTGCAGCCTGCATAGCATGTCAATGAGCCAAGGTGCACAGGCACACAAAGGCCCCCCTTGAGCAGTTCCATGTCCTGGCTAAGAGGTTCAACCATGTTCACGTTGACCTCGTGGGCTCCCTCCCGCCATCGCAGGGGTTCATGCACCTCCTGACAGTGGTGAACCACACCACACACTGGCCTGAAGCGGTGCCACTAGCTTCCACTGTGTCCGCAGAAGTTGCACGCACTTTTTTGGCGACATGGGTGTCACGCTTCGGCGCCCCTTCGGATATCACACCCGACCAGGGCCCGCAGTTTGTTTCTGACCTCTGGTCCACGATGGCCTGGAGCCTGGGCATCACCATTCATCGCACGACGACGTACAATCCCCAGGCCAACCCCCAGGCCAATGGGTTATGCGAGCATTTCCATAGGTCGCTTAAAGCAGCACTCAGGGCTTTGCTTACATATACAAATTGGGTGGACTGGTTGCCGTGGGTTCTATTAGGGTTGCGTTCAGCACCGAAGGAGGATTTGGCTGCCTCCCCAGCAGAGCTTGCTTTTTCCCAGCCACTGCGCCTCCCCGGAGAATTTTGGCCTGACACCCCCGCACCGAACACCGATCTGTCCCTGCCTTCACTACATAGCGCAGAGGCAGGGACGGTACCCGGCTGGGCCCACCACTGTTTTCCCCGCGCTTTCATGCCAAGGACCTTGAAGGACGCATTGTTCGTGTTTGTCAGGCACGATGCCCACCGGACCCCATTGCACCCGCCCTACAACAGCCCGTTCAGAGTGTTGGAACCTGGGGATAAACATTTTGTGTTAGACTTGGGGGGACGCAGACAAACAATCTGCATAGACAGGCTTAAGCCCGCCTTCATATTAACAGACGAGCAGGTGGTGTTGGCCCGAGCTCCTCAGCGCGGACAACCCCCACTGATAACTCCCCAGGTAAATGACTTGTCAGCTCAGTCACAATGGCATGGTGAAGATGTGTTTCCCCCCCAACCCCCCATTGTTCCCCCACAAACGGACGCACCTCCAGGAGTGCCTCGGAGCTGGTGACCCCACCATTACAGCCGCTACAGACATCGGCTGAAGTCCACAGGACATGAGGGTTAAGGCCCAGTCTGCGTTTTTTTGGGGGGAGGCGGTTTGGGGGACCTCGACATTACATTCTCCACTCAGACTGAATGGCACAGGAGGAGACGCTAAAAGGCTGTAGACGGATATGCAGGGCAGACTGGGGCTTTCTCCATAGGACCGCATGAGAATGCGTCTTCTCCACCGGACTGAATGATAATACGCATTCTCCACCGGACTGTATAATAATGCACCAACATTCTGGGTGACAAACGGAATTGTAATTGTTAGAATAATTTTGAGCTTAAATTATTCAAAGTCAAATAATCAGGCGGAAAGTTGAATTTATGTACATTTATTACAAAATCACCCCACTGGCCACCATGGGGGAGAGGTTTCAAGGCATGACATTCAGACACACCTAGAATCTCTAAAGGATCCATTCTTCTAAGTCTGATATACAGTGGGGCAAAAAAGTATTTAGTCAGCCACCAATTGTGCAAGTTCTCCCACTTAAAGGATGAGAGAGGTCTCCAATTTTCATCATAGGTTTACCTCAACTACAAGAGACAAAAATGAGAAAAAAAAAATCCAGAAAATCACATTGTCTGATTTTTAAAGAATTTATTTGCAAATTATGGTGGAAAATAAGTATTTGGTCACCTACAAACAAGCAAGATTTCTGGCTCTCACAGACCTGTAACTTCTTCTTTAAGAGGCTCCTCTGTCCTCCACTCGTTACCCATATTAATGGCACCTGTTTGAACTCGTTATCAGTATAAAAGACACCTGTCTACAACCTCAAACAGTCAGACTCCAAACTCCACTATGGCCAAGACCAAAGAGTAGTAGTAGTAGATTAGTTTATTTGACAGGGACAGTGCAATAAACATAGACAATTAATCAAAGACAATCAATCTGATGTGTTGCACATAGAGTGTATAGCTATTAGCTAATTTGCAACTCTTGTCCCTGGATGGGCTTTAGAAAAAAGAATCAAGATAAAAAATATACACAATAACCACATACATCAATGCAGAAAAATTATAAATACACAATTATAAATATTATAAATATTATAAATACACAAATATAACAGCCTGACTCACATTTAACATAAATATTATAAATATTATAAATACACAAATATAACAGCCTGACTCACATTTAACACATATAACATAACTCACATTTGCCTATTTCAGGCCTTCCTCCCTCCGTCACTCACTATAAACAAACACATTTATTCCTTCCCTTCATTCACTCTCACTTTGCAGACAAATAATTCATACATGAGTACATTCTTGTTTATTTTTCAGCCAGTTTTTAACATTTTTAGTGAATGTTTTAAAGTCCGTTATTATTTTAATTACATTTGGCATTGTGTTCCAGATGTGACTGCCCTTTATAGAGAAAGCTGTTTGTCCAAATGTGGTTCTGCGGTGGAATATTTTACAGTTATTGTTAACAGAACTCCTGGTGGCTCTGCTGCTGTCCTGTCTTTGGACGAAACCAGCAAGTGGCTCGGGTGCTGATTTATGGAAACATTTGAACGTTAATTTCAGAAGACAGAGGTCAATGAAGCTCTCAAAACTCAATAGGTTGTATTTTTTTAAAACATTACAGTGATGCCACCTAATGGGCTTTTTGTCCAAGATTTTTAGAGTTTGATTATATAATGAACCTATATGTCTTATTGTGGAAGGGGCTGCTTGAGCCCAGACTGTCAAACAGTATGATATATGAGAAAAAACCATAGAATGCATATACAGTGCAGCTGCTTCGTAAGGTATGTAATATCTAATTAATTTAAAGCAGTTCAGATTTTTTTTTACTGTTTTTGAAATTTTCTTTATATGAAGATTAAATTTGAGTTGAGGATCTAGTACAATGCCAAGGTATTTGAATTCTGTAGCTAAACAGAAGCTGAGAGCTGAGAGCTAAGAGCTGTCAAAGGACACCAGAAACAAAATTGTAGACCTGCATCAGGCTGGGAAGACTGAATCTTCAATAGGTAAGCAGCTTGGTGTGAAGAAATCAACTGTGGGAGCAATTATTAGAAAATGGAAGACATACAAGACCACTGATAATCTCCCTCGATCTGGGACTCCATGCAAGATCTCACCCCATGGGGTCAAAATGATCACGAGAACGGTGAGCAAAAATCCCAGAACCACACGAGGGGACCCAGTGAATTACCTGCAGAGAGCTGGGACCAAAGTAACAAAGACTACCATCAGTAACACACTACGCCACCAGGGACTCAAATCTTGCAGTGCCAGACATGTCCCCCTGCTTAAGCCAGTACATGTCCAGGCCCATCTGAAGTTTGCTAGAGAGCATTTGGATGATCCAGAAGAGGATTGGGAGAATGTCATATGGTCAGATGAAACCAAAATAGAACTTTTTGGTAAAAACTCAACTTGTCGTGTTTGGAGGAGAAAGAACACCATACCTACTGTGAAGCATGGGGGTGGAAACATCGTGCTTTGGGGCTGTTTTTCTGCAAAGGGACCAGGACAACTGATCCTTGTAAAGGAAAGAATGAATGGGGCCATGTATCGTGAGATTTTGAGTGAAAACCTCCTTCAATCAGCAAGGGCATTGAAGATGAAACGTAGCTGGGACTTTCAGCATGACAATGATCCCACACACACCGCCTGGGCAACGAAGGAGTGGCTTCGTAAGAAGCATTTCAAGGTCCTGGAGTGGCCTAGCCAGTCTCCAGATCTCAGCCCCATAGAAAGTCTTTGGAGGGAGTTGAAAGTCCGTGTTGCCCAGCGACAGCCCCAAAACATCATTGCTCTAGAGGAGATCTGCATGGAGGAATGGGCCAAAATACCAGCAACAGTGTGTGAAAAACCTTGTGAAGACTTAAAGAAAATGTTTGACCTCTGTCATTGCCAACAAAGGGTATATAACAAAGTATTGAGATGAACTTTTGTTATTGACCAAATACTTATTTTCCACCATAATTTGCAAATTAATTCTTTAAAAATCAGACAATGTGATTTTCTGGATTTTTTTTTCTCATTTTGTCTCTCATAGTTGAGGTATACCTATGATGAATATTGGAGACCTCTCTCATCTTTTAAGTGGGAGAACTTGCACAATTGGTGGCTGACTATACACTTTTTTACCCCACTGTATATAGGTAGGAGAAAGGAGAGGGAGGATGAGGATAAGGGAAGGGACAGAACGGGACAGTCCTGATAACTGAGCTTATCCAGGCGGACGTCAAGACACTCTGGAGACATGGGTCATGAAGACATGAGATCCATAAAACTAACAGAATGTCCATGAAACACTAATCTATAAGATGAGGAGTTCCTATGTATTCCTGTGACCCGAAACAGGGCATGTCAAAGAGATTATAATTAATGGCTTAGATCATTCCTTACACATGTACTGATCCTCAGTCTGAGCTTGCTGAAATTGCTCACTCCAAGAATATATAAACTTATCCTATATGGAATGCACATATAAACATTAAGCATGGCATATGAAAGGTACAGTATGATTTTTTCAAATATAATAATACATTATTAATATCAATAGTATAGATAATATGGAATTTTTCTATCAGTTGTATTGTGATGTGAACCTCCCAGGTTGCTAGGCGAGGATGTAAGCTATAAAAGAGAGATGCCCGCGACCTGGGTTATTCTTCTTATTGATTGATGGATAGAGAGAGAATAAAGTCTACTCTGATCCAGCTCACTGCTTCACCTGCTCATTTCTCTCTACACTATAACCTTTACAGGTGAACTTAATTTGACCTTCTCTAAGCTTTTGAATGCATATGTACAACTGTGCAATGTTTCAGTTCTTTTTGCATAACTTGCTGTTCTCTAACAAGGTGCTTAATGGCAAAATTCACAACAGGTGTTTGATCCGTGAATTGACCAATAAATTTTCTGGTTCAATTGTAATTGGTATTTAAACAGTCTTCATCATCATGCCGTTCACATTTTGACATCATGTGATCAAGACGACACGGAATAATTGATCAACAGTTCCTCACCATTGCGAGGTTTCAAACAGGATGTTCTCAGAGGGAAGAGGCCACAGAGCTTAGAGTGTCTCAGAGTGTCATCAGCAGGTTGCAACAGAGATACAGAGAGACTGGAAGAATCACAGAAAGGCATAGTAGTGGACGTCCTTTGGCCACATCCAATGCTGATGACCACTTCATTGTGAATAGTGCCCTGCGGAACCAGATGATGAATCCCACTCAACTCCAGGCACATTTAAGGGAGGTGAGAGGCACCCAAATGTCACGTCAGACCATTCAAAATTGTTAACATCAGCATGGTCAAAAAAAAAAAAAAAAAAAGGTCTGCGTGTTAGACGACATGCAAGGGTACCTGAATGACATCACTAATCCAGTCATAGTGCCCCTGCATGAACAACACAGGCCTAATTTCATCTTCATGGACAACAATGCTCCAACTCATCAAGGTCATATCATTAGGGAATGGCTGCTGGAGGCTGGGGTACCTCAAATGGAGTGGCCTGCACTTTCTCTAGACCTGAATCCCATAGAAAACCTATGAGATCAGCTGAGTCGCCATGTAGTCTTGCAACCCTGCACCCCACAACCTCAATGACCTGAGAGTCGCCCTTAAAGAAGAGTGGAATGTCATGCCTCAGCAGACAATAAGTCGACTTGTGAACAGCATGAGACGTCATTGTCAAGCTGTAACTGATGCTCAAGTGCACATGACAAGTTATTGAGACATTGACATTTTTTGTTGTAGTATACCCACCACTGTTGTTGGCTTTTGTTTCAATAAATTGTTTGAGATGAAGAAATCACCACTGCATGCTTCTACTTAAATGCCCTACTTGTCAGGACATGGAGTGGGCCCCATGTCCTCACCGCGAGTTATGGCTTTGTTCCTTGTTTTCAGGACATGGGCCCCAGCCCACGTCTTCATTTTAAGTTTGTATTTTGGGTTTTTTCTGTATTTATTATTATTCATTATTTTGTGTGCATTTGTGTTCCATAGGATTTGTTCCCTGTTCATTTCTCAGTTGGTCATTATTATTTATTATTATTATCCTGGTTTTCTTGGTCTTGTCTCCCCTGATCCATTGGTATTATGTTTCATGTGTATTCCCTGTCAGTGATTGTCTGTTCATCCTTACCATATTCTTAATCCTTGGTTGTTAGTATTACAGTATTATAATTATTATTCAGTTTGGTTTATTGGTATTATTATTATCTGAGTCATGTTTATGTTTGCTTTTAATTATTCCTGTCTTTATCTGTAGTTTTGGTTTGGTTTTATTGTGACAGCGCCCAGAGTTATTTTCTGTCTGAGCTTAGTTCCATCCTTGATTGTTCACACCTGATTGTAATTATATTTCAAATGTCCATTTGTTATTTAAGGGATGCCGTTCCTCGTCTGGGCCCGGCATCCTCATCAGAATTGGTGTGAGTCCACGCTTCTGCTTTGCTCTGCCTGTATTAAATTTAGTCCTGTCCTGTCTTGCCTGTCCATGCCAGTTTTGCTTTATTATTTTCAGCCCTCAAGCTGCGTCAGAGTGACCAGCTTTTAAAATAAACATTTTGAACTTGAGTCTGGCATTTGGGTCCTGCCTCCAACACACACCCCATGACACTACTTTCATGATATAATATCACTGTAGTGTGAACTTTTTAAATTTTCCATAAATTTAACCCAAAAGACAAATATCCCTAACTTTTTGTGAGCATTTTGTTTATTATTAACCTTTATTTATACAGGTAGTCTCACTGAGACACTGGGTCTTGTTTTCAAGAGAGTAGTGTGCAAGTAAATCCTCTAAATATGTATTTTTAATGGGCTCGTCCAGGGGTGTCAAATATATGGCCCGTGGGCAAAAAACGGCACACTGGGGGTCCAAAATTTTCTCTGTGAATTTACAGCTATATTTCTAATAAATTTCTGACTTTCTACTGATTGGAATATTTTGTGTAAATCTGAGACATTTTTCTAATCAGTTTTCTTTTTCTTTTTTTTTCTGATGGGAACAAGGGGCCCTTGATTTCAAGGGCCAAGGGGACAGGGCAGAAATGAGAACTGGGATGCACCCCATATTTGCCTGTACTTCACTCTCACATTGCAAATATTTTTTCTCAACCGTTTTACAGTATTTACTGCTGTTAATAACAGTGTTTCTCTTGCTATGTATCAGGGTTGTTGCATTTAAGTTGTACATTTAATTCAACTACATTTTAGCAATGCAATAATCAAATATGATCATATTAAACATAATTTTCCAACTACAAAATTGTGGCTAGTGAAAAGGCTGAGTGGTTAGTAACTTTGGAAAATCTCTAGCCACAGTGGCTGCTGATGTGAAAGCGCTATTGCTCTGCGGTTACTATCCTCACCAAGCAGTGGTTACTACCGTGAGCTTCTCTCCATCTCAAAGCACTCACAAGCAGTCAGTCTCACAGTAGCTTCATGCAGCAGTTAGTTGCAGTCAGAGAGGAGGCCCATACCCATGCCACTCATGTCCCGTCTGCAAATGAATTGCACCTGCACAACACCCCCACCAATTGATGTAAATGTTTCTTCACTGTCAGTATCACACTAATAAATCACTGCATTTGACTAACAGCCTCAGTCACGTATTCACTTTGTCCACTCTGTGTGTGTGTGTGTGTGTGTGTGTGTGTGTGTGTGTGTGTGTGTGTGTGTGTGTGTGTGTGTGTGTGTGTGTGTGTGTGTGTGTGTGTGTTTGAGAGAGAGCGAGAGAGACATAAGCTTAACATCTAGCAGCTAGCTTGTCATGTCACAGTCTAAACTGTACGCTCAAAAATACAGAAAGGAGTGGGAATCAAACCCTGAATTCAAAGGCTGGATGAAGACGTTTATTGGAGATAATAGAATAGACTTTATTGTCATTGTACAGTTGTACAGCACAATGAAATTGATACAGAAGTGATGACCTATTTAAATGCCAAATTAGAACAAACAAACCAAGAATCAACAAAAGAAAGTTAATTTGTAGTTCTAAAGATATTTAGAGTGTTTTTTACTTACTTTTTGTCTCTCCCATGACATTATTCTTCTCTCCTACAGCATCCATTACAATTACATGCAAATGACCAATTATGCAAATTAGACAATTACATCATTTAGAGACTTCTAGCAACTTTTAGGACAGCCAATAGCTACTTTCCTTAGTGAGGAGTTGGCAACAGTGTGTTTATGCTAGCCCATTCCTGTTAAGCTAACCCATATGTGTCTAAAGCCTGCTTCATGCTACATTTCCCTCTAGTCCGCTGTGGTCCGCGTATGCTTTGGACGAGCCCGGCACGCACGTGGTGCTGCTCATGCTCACTTTTTTCATCTACCCAGGGCAAGCGGTTGACGTGTGTGCACAACCATCATTTGTAGTTTCACTCCCGCCCGAAAGATAGCGCCAAGGTGCTGACGTGCCAGGATTTTCACCTACGAAGAAACAGCAGACTTCTTCACAAAGTTTCGTTTCAAATATAGAGTCCGTTTCTGCTGTTTGACTTCCTGGTTTTCATTCCTTTTCCACAAAGATGCTGCTGCTGCTGTGAAAGAAAGTATGTATGTATGATTCATGTATGTTTTTATTCTCGTTTTCTTCTTCATGTACTGATGTATGCTATGTCGATATCGCCACCTCGTGAATGGGATGTTCAGTCTTGCGCATGCGCTTTTCAACGCATTCAGGTTGTGGGCAGGCGATGCGGTCACAAAATCTGGGCTGCATGTGGTCGTCCATGGTAGAACACTGCAGACACTAGCGGATTGGAGACGATGACGTAAATTTAGTCACACAAGGTTTCCGGTTACACGTTCAAGGACAGCAGAGGTGTAGCATGAAGCAGTCTTAAATGTTCTGAGCTTCTCGGGGGGGAGTAAATGTGGTGTTGTGGTGACCCACCACAATCTACAGGGACATTCATCCTCACTGGGTCAGGCTAGTCATATGTATTGACTGATATGTATATCAATATGCTAATGTGCCATGCATTCTCTCTGTTTGTATAACATATAAAAGAGCTGACGATACATGCCTCAGCAACACCACACAGCACACACAGCACAGCACAGTAGACCACTGTAGCATACAGCGCTACAAGTGTGTCTCATTTTGATGGAGGAAATAAAACTCTGCAACCTTCCAGCTCGGCATATCTTGCTTGATCTTTTCCCTCCACACTGGTGACCCTTGATGAAGAATGGAACAGGAGGCGAACACCCTGGAGATGACCCGGACGGGAAGCCCCAGCACACGTCATGGTGCGCCCCTCGCCTGATCTATTCCCTTCTCCACACTGGTGACCTGATGAGAGAGAATGACCGTCTGCTCCCTCTCACCGCGCTGTGGATCCCAGAGGACCAGAGAACGCCTGCAACCATGCTTGCAACCAAGCTGGAGTTGGTAATCAGGATGGGCAGGATGAGACACTGGCTGAGTCGCACACTCTTGAGCAGCAGGTATTGACCTTTTTCAATTCTAAAAACATTGTTGTAGACAATGAGACTATTTCGGCTTGCCACACATTATCCAATAAAAACAGTAAAGGAAAACCAGCGATTATCATCCGATTCATCAGTAGGAAAGCAAAAATTGATCTTCTGCGACAAGCAAAAAAACTGAGAGGAACAGCTGTCTACATAAATGAACATTTAACAAAAAAGAACTCCGAAATAGCTAGACAAGCCAGGGCCCTCAGAAAACAAGGAAAAATACAGTCGACATGGACAAGAAACTGTAAGGTGTGGATAAAACTGCTTGGCACTCCAGAAGACGCTAAAGTAATGATGATTAGAGAAATGGAGGAATTGGACAGATTTAAACCTTAGCCCTGATTCAGGAATAACGGTGCAGTAATCATGAGTGGAAATTTTGTGTTCTTTTCCTTTTTTCTTCTTGGTGTACATGGTTGTCATAAATTATGTTTAGTACTTTAGTCAATCATCCTTCCTCATTTGATGATGGAGGTGTAGTGGGGCAAATTGAAGCTGGAAATTTTGTTAGTGCTGAACAGCAACCACAGGACATTTTGGGAGGTGTTGACCCAGACAACAATTATTTTGGTCATATTAATAATAAGTGTGTTTTTATGAAGAACAACAATTAAATGGAATTATGAATTTGAATCAAACATTAACAATAATACATATTAATAGTAGGAGTCTCTATGCAAACTTTGATAGTATTGAGGAGTTTTTGAATCAATTTAATACACCATTTAGGATTATTGCAATAAGTGAAACATGGATTAATGAAGAAAAAGATGTAAACTTTGAACTAGATGGATATGAGATGTACACACAAAATAGGAAATGTAAAAGTGGTGGTGGGGTAGCACTGTATGTTGACAGAAAATTAAAAAGTAAAAAAGTAGACAGTATGACATCAGCAGTGAATGAAAGTATGGAATGTTTAACAATTGAGATTACGATGGAAAAAAGAAAAAATATAATAGTAAGTTGTATATATAGAGCACCGGGATCTGATATGGAAAAATTTAAAAATGGGATGGAAAAGATGTATGCAAAAATAAGACAAAAAGATATCTTTATTTGTTGTGACTTTAATATAGATTTAATGAAAATAAAACAACACAAACCAACTGAAAATTTCTTAGATATAATGTATAGCTTAACCTTATTTCCAAAGATTACAAAACCTACAAGAATAACGACACACTGTGCTACCCTGATAGACAACATTTTTACCAATGTTATTGAATATAATATGGTGAGTGGTATAATAATAAATGATATTAGTGACCACTTGCCTGTATTTGTTTCTTTAGATGTTAATTATGGGGCTAATGAGAGTAAGAATAATAATAAACTATGTAAAAAGATTATCTATAAAAGAATATGAACAGAAGATAGAATCAGTGATTTAAAAGAAGACTTAATGTTACAGAATTGGGATGTTGTCTATAGAGAGAAAAATGTGGACTTGGCATATGATAAATTTATTGATATATTTAAATTATTATATGATAAAAACTGTCCAATTAAAGAAATTAATAAAAAACACATATACAAAAATTGCCCATGGTTAACCAAAGGGTTACAAAATGCTTGTAAAAAGAAAAATTATCTCTATAAAAATTTTATTAAATTAAGAACTAAAGAATCTGAAAAAAGATATAAAACATATAAAAATAAATTAACTGAAATAATACGAACTAGTAAAAAATTATATTATAGGAAAATGTTAAATGAAAATAAAAATAATATAAAAGGAGTCTGGGATATATTAAACAAATTAAGGAAAAATGGAACTAAGAAAATGATATATCCAGAGTATTTTACTGATAATTGTGGTGATATTTATGATAAGAATATGGTAGTAAATAAAATGAATAAATTTTTTGTAAGTGTTGGGCCAGAGTTGGCAGCAAAGATTCCAAATCAAGGAAAAGACACTGTGAGTGAGACTTTAATTGGAAGTAACCCTCGGTCAATTTTTCTTACAGCGGTGGATGAACTAGAGGTAAAATCTGTTGTTGAAAAGTGTAAAAATAAATTATCTACTGATTGTGATGGTATTGATATGGCACTAATAAAAAGAACTGTTGATGGTATATTAAAACCATTCACATATATTTGTAATTTATCATTTCAAACTGGTTCATTCCCTCAGAAAATGAAAATAGCAAAAGTAATTCCATTATTTAAGCAAGGAAATAAACACCAATACACAAACTACAGACCAGTATCACTTCTCCCACAATTTTCAAAAATTCTGGAAAAACTTTTCAACAACAAATTACAAAACTTTTTAAATAAACAGGATGTGCTGAATCAGAACCAATATGGGTTTAGAGCCAAGAGTACAACATCGTTGGCGATAATGGATGCAACAGAAGAAATAATAAATGCATTAGATCAAGGAAAATATGCAATTAGTGTGTTTATAGATTTTAGAAAAGCATTTGATACAATAAATCATTCAATACTTCTTAATAAATTGCAAATGTATGGTATTAGGGGAATTGCTCTGAAATGGGTTACAAGTTATCTATCTGAGAGACAACAATTTGTGAAAATGGGAGAATATCTGTCTGGGTGTATGGGAATTGCCTGTGGGGTCCCCCAAGGATCAGTATTGGGCCCCAAATTATTTAACATATATATAAATGATATACAGTGATCCCTCGCTACTTCGCGCTTCACCTTTCGCGCCCTCAGTGCATCACGGATTTTTCACAAATATTCATCAAAAATTCAAAATTGAGAAAAAATGGGCGGGCGCTAGCAGAAGGCAGGGAGACTACATTAGAACATCAAGTATCAACACAGAGAGCCCGCACAACTCAAAATCCACCTCTCTGTTTGCTGTTCTCGTGTTGGCTCGGCTTGGGAATCTCGCAAGCTGATTGGCCGAGACGCTTCTCTCCAGCTTCTCTCCCTGCCGAGCACCAATACCCAGCGAAGGAAGACCGCATTCATTGTTCTTTATCGCTCGTGTTGCTTAGTCTCGCCGCGTGGAACTTTTCGCTGTTCTCTTGTGCCTTTTTGTGCGAAATAGTGCTTGTGACGCCCTTGAAAAACGCCACCTCCTGCAGCTTCTCCAGCTCTATCGGAAGCTGCCCTCGACGATCCTGCGCCTCTAGCACCTGACGATGAGGCGTCACCTGAGGAGCAGTAAAGCTCTCATTAACCTGTGCAGTAAATCATCTTCATCTTGAGTTACGTATCTTATTATAAGAATAAAAGAGTTCTAAAAACATATTTATGTACACTTTATTTACATCTACGTATGTATGTACACTTACACACACGCACACACGTATCATATGAGAGAGAGAGTGAGAGAATGAACGTACGTATTATTTATGGGTGACGTCATTAGGGGTGACGCTACTTCGCGGTTTTTCACTTTTCGCGGTCGGTTCTGGAACCCATTAACCGCGATAAGTGAGGGATCACTGTATTCCAAGTTTCTAAATTATTAAAAATAATATTATTTGCTGATGATACTAATATATTTTATTCTGGAAATAATTATAATCAACTAATCCATACTCTAAATAATGAATTGAATAAGCTAAAAAAAATGGATGGATTGTAATAAACTATCACTAAATATAGAGAAAACTAAGGTAATGATATTTGGTAATTGTAAAAATAAAGAAGATATACACATTCATATAGATAATGTAGTTATTGAAAAAGTTAAGGAGATCAAGTTTTTGGGTGTAGTACTGGATGATAAAATTAGTTGGAAACCACATGTCAGATACATACAAAACAAAGTTGCAAAAAATATTGCAATTATAAATAAAATTAAGCAGGTCCTAGATTATAAATCCCTTCATATTTTGTATTGTTCATTAGTACTTCCATACTTGACTTATTGTATAGAGGTTTGGGGTAACAGTTATAAAAGTAAACTTAATTCATTGTTAATATTACAAAAAAGGGCAGTCCGTGTTATACACAAAGTCGGGTACCTCGAACATACTAATTTATTGTTTTTACATTCGAAGTTATTGAAATTATGGGATCTGGTTCATTATTACACAGCACAATTAATGTTTAAAGTTAGTAAAAACCTCTTGCCACACAATATACAGAATCTATTCAGGGAGAGAGAAGGGAAATATAATTTACGGGGGAATACAAAATTTAAAATGCACTTAGTAAGATCTACAAGGAAGAGTTTTTGTGTGTCTGTGTGTGGGGTAAAATTGTGGAATGGGTTGGGGGAGAAACACAGGCAATGTCCAAACATCCATATATTTAAATCAACATATAAAGAAATGATTTTTGAGCAGTATGAGAATGAAGGGCAGTGATGTTACATTGTGTCTTCAGTGAGGGAAGGTTGTTGTGTGTTATGGTGATTGTGAAGGTGATGGTGTTGTTTGTGTTTGCATTGAACATGCCAGAAGTGTATGTTTATTGTTGTCGCAATATTGTTGGATATGGACTGTCATTGTTGTGTCATTTTTGTTGTATAATTTGACTATGGATGTATTATGGTGAATGTGGTTGTGGGATAATGATGATTATGAGTAATACTGTAATTTATTTGGTGTGGAGAAGGGGTGGGACTGTATAAGCGTTGGCTTCTTCCCACTCCTTTTGAACATTTTATTTTTGGTTTGTTTTTTTGTTGTGTTTTGAACTCTCTTCTTTCTTTCTTTAACAATGTTCAAATAAAATCAATGTCAACCTCTTACATCCTCACCGGAGCACGCTCCCCAGAGCGGGCAGCGCTTGGATCAACACGCACCATGAATGGCAACACGAGCAAGCCGAAGGAAGCAGCCTGAACGGGGAAGGATATCGGCGCCGACTGTGTTGATTTCTGACAAGCTCCCCGAATCCGACTCAAGTCACGGCAGCCAACCTCCCGCGCACAGAAGCCCCGCACGCACACCACAGGATTATGAGGACAGCGCAACTGCCAGCTAAGTGGTCACTGCGCCACGCACAAGGTCAAGCCGGCTCTACAGAGTGATACAGCGTCCTCCGCCACTGCACATGCCCGAGAAACACGGCCGATCACCAGCCTCGGAACCTTCAGGGCTGCTCATGCACCTGAAGCAGATGTGCAGCCCGCACACAGGACTTTGTATGGGTTTCTCAGCCACGGCGCACAAGGGGAATTTAGCCAATTGCTGTCTCCGATGGCTTTAGGGCTGCTTCCGCGCATAAAAGCCAGACTGCCAGGTCCCTCACACAGCTGCAGTTGTTTCACAGCCGCTACGCATCCTCGGGGAATTTGGCCGTTCGCCTTCCCCACATCCTCGCTAGACCGAGCTGCAAGAGAAGTCAGAGACTTTTTTTTTTTTTTTTTTCACAGCCGCTGCAGATCGCTGCCCCTGGTTTATCGGGAAAGTCCCTCACCACCGCGGATCCACATGCAATTTTTGCGCGGCCCAGACACCATTGACGTCCCGGGCCGGCACGCACTTACTCCCACCCCCCTCCCCCTCCTCCTCCACAGCGCTCTTCCCGCACCTCACTCCCTAAAGCAGGCCAATCGCCGTCTTGTTCCATTACGCACAAAGCGCACCGGCCCGTATGCTCACGATCCACGGCAGTTCAACGTGATGGAACCCGGAGCAGAGCACACTGTTTTTTTTTCCACCCCTCCCCCGTCCCCCCCACGGACTGGCATGCCCTCCGACAGTTCTACCAGAGCTGGAGCCCAAACGACGGGGTGGGGGTGGGGGGGTCACAGCCCCTTCTGAGTGTTCTGGGGGGGAGCCTTGTGGTGACCCACCACAATCTACAGGGACATTCATCCTCACACTCAGAAGGTCCGGAAGAAGCAGAGGGCCATTCACATACGGACAGAGAGCCCCTGGGGGGACAACCAGAACAATGGACTATTGTTTATACATCCCGGATTAAGGAGAAGACGTCCGGGCGCCAGTTGGTCAGGCTAATCAAATGTATTGACTGATATGTATATCAATATGCTAATGTGCCATGCATTCTCTCTGTTTGTATAACATATAAAAGAGCTGACGATACATGCCTCAGCAACACCACACAGCACACACAGCACAGCAGAGTAGACCACTGTAGCACACAGCGCTACAAGTGCGTCTCATTTTGATGGAGGAAATAAAACTCTGCAACCTTCCAGCTCAGCATATCTCGCTTGATCTTTTCCCTCCACAGTGTATGTGAAACTGGGCAATGCACCACGCTGCAGTAGCACGCACACACTGGTGACGTTACAACGCCTTAGGGTACATTAGATGGCTGCCCAGGGCCAGCCATCCTCTTGGCGCTCTGCCTTTCCATGCTCTGCCTGCACTGTGTACTGTTTTGTTTGGCTAAAATTGAATAAAGCTAGCCTCAACACGTGGACATATCCACCCTTATTTCCAGACATACCAAAGGCCTCCCAAGACAATTTGGTCCTGGGTGAAGAGCCAGACCAAGAGAAGTAGATCCCAATGAAAAGAGTTACATCAAGGACCCAGTGTACCCAAAGGAGTCACAAGGGTCTGCCCTGTAGTGGGTTCATCACCCGCAGGAGGCAGTAACGTGCACAGACATTTTGGGGGGCAGGTGTTTAGCAAAAAAAAAAGGCCCTCCGAAATACCAAAAAAATAAAGTTGCATATAGTAATGCAACTTTTACTGTATTTACTTTATATATTAATTTTATTTTCATACATATACACTAGGGTACATTTCAAATACAAATCATTATTTCTAACCTTGTCGATGTCTTGACTATATTTTCTATTCATTTTACAACTCATGGTGGTAAATAAGTGTGACTTTTCATGGAAAACACAAAATAATTGTCTGGGTGACCCCAAACTTTTGAACGGTAGTGTATCTGTTCAAAATAAATAAATTCTTTCAATGAAAAAAAATATTAAATCTCATTTCAAGTAATTAAATCTTTGCAAAAAATTAAAAAGTCCATTCCCCTTCTCAGCAAAATGATCCAAAATCTTTCCTTCTGATAACCTGCCACCCTCCATCTCCATAAAGACTAAGGATAGTTTATACAGGACAAATTAATATATCAGTGAGCAAATGTACAAAAAAATCACAAACATTTGAGAAAAAAAGTTGGATATTTTATAGAAAAGAGTTGCAGATTTATGAGTATTTGATTGTAAATTTGTGTGGTGAAAAGGTAACAACTTTATTACAAAACATGGCAAATTTATGGGAAAAAAGTGCTAAATTTACTACAGCAGTAACAAATTTGCCAGGAAAAAGTTGCAAATTTATTTTTAAAAAATGTATACAGTAGCTTTCCAAGAGCAAGAGCACTCCGAGGCCAGTGCAATATCCCCCGCCTCCATTTTCTTTGACAATCCCAGTACTTACTGACAAAGCAGTTTTCAACTTTTCAGTATAACTGCTGTGGTAGAACCAAATTATGATAAATCCATCATCCACGAATATACAACAAAGTACACAACCCAGAGTTGTAGGACAGGATCCTGAGGTGAACCTGTGGTAGCAAGTCTGGTGACCCTAGAGAGTTTTACATGTTCTAAGTAAGAGAGTATAGGGAGTGTCAACCTTGACCTTTGACCTTCTGACCCTAAACCTGTAGTCAGAGGTCATGGTCTCAGAGTGAACCTGTGTACCAGGTTTGGTGACCCAAACTTTACTCATTGTACAGTAATAATGCATAGGGAATGTTAACTTTGACCTGTGACCTTTTGAACCCAAACCCATAGTCTGAAGTCAGGGTCCCAAGGTGAACCTGTGTGCCAGGTTTGGTGGCCTTAGCTTTACTTGTTTTATAGCAATAGTGCAAATGGAACGTTAACCTTGACCTTTGATGTATTGACCCCAAACCCATAGTCAAGAGGTCAGGATCCCAAGGTAAACTTGTGTACCAGGTTTGGTGGCCCTAGCTTTAGTCGTTGCACAGTAATAAGGCATAAGAACTGCTAACCTTGACCTTTGACTTTTTGACTCCAAACCCATAGTCAGAGGTCAAAATCCCAAGGTAAACCCGTGTAGCAAGTCTGGTGACCCTAGCTTTACTCACTGTACAGTAATAAGGCATAAGGACTGCTAACCTGACCTTTGATCTTTTGACCCCAAACTTGTAGTCAGAGGTCATGGTCTCAGAGTGAACCTGTGTACCAGGTTTGGTGACCCTAGCTTTCTTTGTTGTTGAGATATAGTTTATAAATCATTTTTATGTTGACCTTTGTCCTTGCAATCCCAAAACCATAGTTACACTTCAGGGCCACAGGGTGAACCTGCTTACTAAGTTTGGTGACCCTAACTTTACTCGTTGTACAGTAATAAGGCATAAGGACTAGTAACCTCGACCTTTGCATTTGGACCCCCAAACCATAGTCAGAGGTCAAGATCCCAAGGTGAGCCTGAGAACCAGATTTGGTGTCCCTAGCTTTATTCATTTTATAGTAATAGTAAATGTAACATTTACCAGAGTGCAACTGCAATGTTAACTGTGAACTTTGACCTTTGACCTCTTGACCACAGACCCACAGTTAGGTCAGGGTGTAAATCATGAAAGATGCGTATTAGGTACAACTACTGTATGGATTTGGAAAGCCTACATCATTTCTTTCTGTAGTTTTTGTGTTTAGGAGATTTAGGGAAAATCTGACCTCTGACCTCAAGGTTATCCTGTGACAGTGAAATTGTAATATGTGCATCATCAAAGCATATCAAACCATGGTACGAAGTTTCAAAATCGGAATCAAACTGAAGGAGGAGTTGATTTCGCAAGACAGTTACTATCTATGAAGGGAGGTGAAACAGGAGGTTATAGGTCAGGGGCTACACCTCCTGCAAAAATCGTCCGATCAGAACCAAATTGCAATCTGCACATCCTCAGTGTATATCAAACAGTGGTACCAAGTTTCAAAACACTCAAACTAAAATTGTAGAAGAAGCTGATTACACAAAAGTGGGATGGATGAACGGACTGACCCATAACATAATCTCCCTTTGGCCTTCGACCAAAGGGCTCTTCAACCCCTTTGGGCTTTGTCTGACAGGGGATAAAAATGCTAAAGTTTACAAGAAAAAACTCACTAACTGGTGACACAGGGCTGTCAAAATATATTTAACAGACATTAAAACACATTTGATCAGCAGTTGGTGTCTCCATGGAAGAGAATTAAAATCTATGATACTTTAAAAAAAAGCTCTCCAAAAGGGTACTTCATGGGGCAAAGGGCAAAGGGGCGGTCCTTGAGCTTCAGTTCATGCCTTCCTAAGCACATGTGTGGTGGGAGGGATCATGTAAACCAGGCGGCAGTCTGGGCTACTCTGTTTGGACTGCTGCCCCCGCAACCTGGACCCTGGGATAAGCAGTAGAGGATGGATGGATGGATGGATGAAAGGAAAAACTCAAAACCTTTCTTTTGTAAAGCATCCTGTCCAGTTTCCAACATGGCTTTGCTGTTCTTGGCTGTACTTCTAACCCAGACACTCTACAGTGCATCAGCATTTCTGTTTTCCTCTAACCAGAAGGTGAAGAATATTAATATCCTTCATTTTGTTAAATATTATGTAAGTTTCCTCTTCACCTCAAATAGTCTACAGAAACAAGAAACATTTAAAAAGCCTTAGCAAGTCATTTTGTTGCCAAATCTAATCAAAGTGAGTGAGTATAAGTAAAAATGGTGAGAGAAAACAGAACTCTAAATGGAATGTACAAATTTCCCAAAAAGAAACAAATTACAGTTTCCAGGTTTACAAATGACTGCTCTGACTTTTTGGAAACTTCCTTTAAAACTGGGATAGTATTTAGATAAAATAACATGTTTCTGCCATGTCAGTAGCTTCAAACAAGTGTAGTGATTGACAACTACACTGATGCTGTTTCCTCTTCCATTGTTTTTGCACAGAAAATAAAATAAAATAATACTGGCAAACAAGCCATCCTGCAGTTGTGTGCTTAATGAATAGCTTGGTGCTCAACCCTTCTACATCCCCAACAATTTGTCACGGCTGTAATGGTTACAACTGAGGCAATATTTTAACTTTTATTTTTGTAATAGATTATTTTGTTTTTGTTTTGTTTCAGGCCAACATTCCAGGCTTTATTCTAAACTAACAAAAGAAAGAAGAAAAAATGCATGCAGTCCTATTTCCCATAATACTAGACTATTAATCAAACTTTATATTATTGGCATATTATTGCAAACCTCAATTCCAATAAAATTGAGACGTGTAAAATAAAATAAAAACAAAATACAATGATTTACACTGCCTGGCCCAAAAAAGTCACCACCTGGATTTAACTAAGCAAACAGGTAAGAGCCTCCCATTGGATAATTACTGGTCTAGATCTAGGTTCAGCAACATTATGTGCCCAAAGAATGAGGACAGCTGACTACCCGAATATACTCAATGACCAGGTTATTCCATCAATGAATTTTTCCTTCCCTGATGGCATGGGCATAATCCAAGATAACAATGCCAGGATTCATCGGGCTCGAACTGTGAAAGAGTGGTTCAGGGAGTATGAGACATCATTTTCACACATGGCCACCACAGAGTCCAGACCTTAACCCCACTGAGAATCTTTGGGATGTGCTGGAGAAGACTTTGCACAGTGGTCTGACTCTCCTATCATCAATACAACATCTTGGCAAAAAATTAATGCAACTCTGGACAGAAATAAATGTGACACTGCAGAAGCTTATCGAAACAATGCCACGGCAAATGTGTGCCATAATCAAAACTAAAGGCGGTCCAACGAAATAGTGTGTGACTTTTTTGGCCAGGCAGTGTATATACAATTGAATACACTATAAAGACAAACAGATAATCTTTATTGTTTTTTATTGCAAATACTCCCTCATTTTGAATTTGATGCTTGCAGCATGTTCCAATATAGCTGGGACAGGGGCATGTTTATCACTGAGTTTACATCACCTTTCCTTTTAGCAACACTCAGTTAGTGTTTAGGAACTGAGGACACTTGTTGAAACTTTGCAGGTGGACTTGTTTCCTATTGTTGCTCAATGTACAATTTCAGTTGCTCAACAGTCCAGGGTCTCCATTGTTGTATTTTGTACTTCATAATGTGCCACAAATTGTCAGTGTTAGACAGGCCTGGACTACAGGCAGGCCAGTCTAGTACCCTCACTCTTTTGCTATGAAACCACACTGTTGTAACATGTGCAGAATGTGGCCTGGCATCACCTTGCTGAAATAAGCAGGCACGTCCCTGAAAAAGACGTTGCTTGGATGGCAGCACATGTTGCTCCAGAACCTGTATGTACCAGTCATCATTAATGGTGCCTTCACAGATGTGCATATTACCCATGCCATGGGGACTAACACACCCCCATACCATCACAGATGCAGGCTTTTGAACTTTGCACTGATAACAATCTGGATGGCCCTTTTCCTCATTAGCCTGGAGGACACGATAGCCATGATTTCCAAAAACAATTTGATATGTGGGCTTGACAGACCACAGCACACTTTTCCACTTTGCGTCAGTCCATCTAACATGATCCCAGGCCCAAAGCAACCGACATTTCTGAGTGTTGTTGATATATGGCTTTTGCTTTGCATGGTAGAGTTCTAACTTGCACTTGTAGATGTAACGGCAAACTGTGTTAAGTGACAATGGTGTTCTGAAATGTTCTTGAGCCTATGTGGTACTGTCCTTCACAGAATGATGTTGGTTTTTAATGCAACGCCACCTGAGGGATCAAAGTTTACGGACATTCAATGTTGGTTTTTGGCCTTGCCGCCTACATGAAGAAATTTTCCCAGATTCTCTCAATCTTTTGATGATATTATGGACTGTACTTTATGAAATCCCTAAATTCCTTGCA
Source organism: Pholidichthys leucotaenia (assembly GCA_020510985.1). Classification (NCBI taxonomy): domain Eukaryota; kingdom Metazoa; phylum Chordata; class Actinopteri; order Cichliformes; family Pholidichthyidae; genus Pholidichthys; species Pholidichthys leucotaenia. The sequence continues at coordinate 368,963,815 of CM035842.1, read as the reverse complement.
ATACCTACATTGAGAAACACTCTTGGACTATTTGCCTACGCAGTTGTTTTCAAAGTGGTGAACCTCGTCCCATTCTTGCTTGAGAACTATTGAGCCTTTCAGAGTTGCTACTTTTATACCCAATCATGACACTCACCTGTTTCCAATTAAGCTGCTCACCTGTGGAATGTTCCAAAATGTGTTTTTGAGCATTCCTCAACTTTCCTAGTCTTTTCTTGCTCCTCTCCCAGCTTTTTTGGAACATGTTGCAGGTATCAAATTCAAAATGACTATATTTCAAAGCAAACAAAAAACTAAAGTTTTATCAGTTTGAAAATTAAATATCCTGGCTTTGTATTCAACTGAACATAGGTTGAAAAGGATTTGCAAATCATTGTATTTGGTTTTTAATTACGCTTACACAACATCCCTTCCAACTTCATCAGAATTGGGGTTGGTATAATAATATTACATATTTACCTCCACGGAGGAGGTAATGTTTAGGCCACCGTTGGTTTGTCTGTCAGCAACATTACTCAAAAACTTATGAATGGATTTTGATTACATTTTCAGGAAAGGTGTGTAATGGCACGGGAAACAGATGATTAGATTTTGGTGATGAGCTGAGAGTGCAGACCTCCACCAAGGGTTTTTTTTTTTTATTTGTGCAGCAGGATTACACAAAAACTACAGGATGGATATGGATGAAATTTGCACCAGAGGTGGTCCTTGGGCTAGAGAGGAACTCATTACATTTTGGTAATAATCCAAGGATGCATACCTCCACTAAGGCTCTTATCTTCTCACAGTGTGTTAGTACCAATACTGCAAAACTAATGGACAGCCTTTGATGCACTTTTCACCAGAAGTGGCTCTAGGCCTACAGTCAGACTTTATAAAGCATTTTTCATGCAATGGAGCAGCTCAAAGTGCTGTACAAAATAAACAACATACCAAAAAGCCATAACATAGTCTCACCCATCTACACACACATGAACTCACAACACACCAACTAATGGACCTACCGTATAAAACCATGTTTTAAAAAAAACACCATGCAAAACATTAAAACTGAACTGAGGAAGCACTATCAGTGAGTTAAAACCAGAGGTAATAATAGACATAAAACCAACCAATAACAAGTTAAAAAAAAAAAACTATAAGTAAAAAAGAAAATAGTTAAAACAGGATAAAAAGTGTAAGAAAAGGTAAAAGGGGAAAAAGCAAAAATAAATTTAAATAAAAGCCAGGTCCAAAACGTGGGTCTTTGGTTTTAAAAGTATCACCATTCTCTCCAGCCCTCAGGTCTTCATGAAGGCTGTTTCACAGACGCGGACCATAATGACAGAAAGCTGTCTCACCGTGAGTTTTAGTTCTAACTTTAGGAATGATTAAAAAACCTTGACCTGAAGACCCAAGGGTTCTTGAAGGCTTATAATGTAAAGGCAGTTCCGATAAATAATCAGGGCTAAGACCATTAAGTGTCATGGTCTGAGCGCTGATTCTGTCCACGCTCGGGCTGTTCAATATTTCCCTGTGTCATCCCATTTCGGGCCGTGTTTATGGCCTCTAGGGCTTTTATTGTGACAGCATCATGGCGGGACTTCCGGCTGTCAGAGCCAGCTGCGCCGTGACAACTAATTCACATTCCACTGATTACTTTCTCATTTCCTGTTTATGGTTGTGCCTTATTTAAGGGAGCAGCAGAGGTTACTCCTGGCTGCGACCTCGCATAACGTTGGTTCCCCACAACGTTTGGCTGGAGTCCCTAACCCCGGCTCCAGTCTTCCTTTCTCATCATGTTCAGTAAGTGTTATTCCTCCTCAGAGTCTTCTGTCTAGTATCTTAGCCTATTGTCTTGAGCCTTAGCCTTTGTATGTGTTTTTGCCCCACGTGGCTGTTTACTTTGTCATTTGTAGCTTTTGTTAATAAATATGCAAACTCATCAGCTGGCCTATAGCGTCTCAGTAGGTCGCAGCCAAAACGAGACGCCGGTCACCGTGAGTTTGTTTTTTTGGCCTTGAGTTTTTTCCCTTCTCTGGGTGCCAGTATTTTTCTTCTGTGAACTATGTCAGCATTTGAGCGTGGGTTTTGCCCCGAGTGGTTGTGGGAAGTGGATGGTTACCTGGCCAACGCCCGTCTGCTTATGCCCACCCACTCTGCATATGAGCACCTGGATTTCACGCAGAGGACGTTATTAAGTTATCATCTGACCTTCTTTCCGGAGGAGAAGGAGAGAGTAACTTTGATAGTGGCGCTACGGGGACAAATAGAGAGGGCGGCCAAGAAGCCTCCACTTCCTCTCCGGGACACGGTCATCCCGATGAGGGGGAAGTCTCCTATGCGGGCCGCTCTTCCACGAGGTTCCCATCCGCAGTGGAGGAGGAAAGCCGGGACCCCCCGTGAAGAGACTCAGTGGGTAGCTGAGCTCATCAGGGGCTGCTTGGCTGAAGTTCGCTCTTCCTCCAATCCCAGTGACATCCAAAGGAATGTGGTGGTGGCAGCTAGACTGGTAAAGATCAATCCTGAGCTTCATGATTATCCTGAGTACGCCGAGCTGTTAGCCTCCGTTTCTGCGCAGCTGCAGCGCTTTCCTGACCAGAGCCTAGTCTCACCCTCTGCCGGAGGCGTCACCACCCTGCCTGTAATCAGCCTCTGCGAGATCCCCGTCCAGTTCCAGTTCTTGGTTGCCAAGAGAACGCTGCCTCCCAGCCAGCTGTTGCCCCTGCGTCACGATGAAAGGGAAAGACAGCAGCCGCCGCCTCCAGGTCTTCTGTTTCCGTTGTTCCATCAGCTCCTCGTCCCCAGACTGTCTTGGCTGCTCCTCCCTCCTCCGTGATGCTCTCCCCAGCTGCTGTGAGCTCCACGAGTCTGACTCCGGCTGTTCCCGTTCCTGATCCTGTGCGAGCAGCTCCTCTTCATCTTCCCAGGGGGCCCTCCATCACCATCCGTAGGGGGAAGGGAAGAACCAAGCCCATTACTGCAGGCACCATCGGCCCTCTGGAGAAAAGGCAAGTGCTATTTCATTCTCTTCCTCCGTGCTATGAATTGCCTTGTCTGACTCCTGGGGGTGGAGTTCGGGGTTCACAGTCCCCTGAGCTTCGTCCTGCTGTAACCATTAATTGTGAACCTGCATCCTCTGTGTCTTCTTCCCCTGAGCATCCCCCGATGCCAGGAATACACCACCAGACGAAGAAGGAGCCTGCGGCCCTGGAGAGCCTGGAACCAACCCCGCAGCCATGTCACGGGCAGAGGAGAAGGGCGGACTGCCGATTGCAGCCAGCGCCTACGATTAAGCATCCCCGGGTCTTCGTGGAGGAGCAGTTCGACCCAGCAGGCCACAGATCCCCTGCCACCATGAGGTGTGGGCCTTCGGCGTGGACTTCAGCGCCAGGGAGTCTCCAGACTGTGAAGTCCATCATGCTGGCTGCAGAGCTCACCACATTTGAGTGGGAACCAGGAATGGACCTCCAGACCATTGAGCCTGGATCGTCGGAGTCCTGGACAGCGGTAGAGCCCGAGATCAGGCAAGTGCTCTATTTTGTCTTTCTCTTCTCTATTCTGGAGCATTACTGCCTGTCTCTCGTGGAAACGAGCTGGGTGCAGCCGATCACTGCATCCGAGCTTGTCTCGCCGGGCTCTACCACTGCCGATGATCCTGATCCCAGTTCTTTCTCTTCCTCTGAGCCTTTTCCCAGGGTCACCGGTGACGGGCCTGTTCTGGTCGTCGTCTTGGAGGTTCCAGGTTTGTGCTTGGAGGTCATCCCTGGTGCTGCGCAGGCCCAGTCGGGGTCCGTTGTGGGTGCAGCTCCGACCCAGTCGGGGTCCGTCATGGGTGCAGCACTGGCCTGGTCGGGGTCCAGCAAGGGCACAGCGCCGGTTCGGTTCAAGTTCGGAGAAGGAGCTGCAGATCCTCCGCCGTCTGACGCCGGACTGGCCCCTCATCCTTCCTCCAATCCCTTTCTTCCTCCACTGGGCGCCGCTGGGGTTCCCCGTATTCGGCTTGGCTTCCCCTCACTATCCCTCTTGGTAGGGAGGCCGCCACTGAGTTCTTCCCTCCGGTCCTGGTGGCCTAAGGATGTGAGTCGGCCGCCCGGGAGACTGCTTCGTTGGTTCGGCATTCTGGGTTGGCCACCTGACGGACAGCCTTGTTTGTTCAGTGACCTGGTCCGGCCGCCAGAGGTACTGTTTCTCTGGGCCTGGGACTGGGGTAGACCGCCCAAACTGTTTCTTTTACCCCTGCCAGCGATCTGGACTCTGGATGCGGGTAGACCACCTGAACTGTTTTTTGGTTTTTTTTGTGTGTGTGTGTGACTCTTTGTGCTCTACCTGCCGGCATCCCTGTAAGTGTTTTTTTTTTTTCCCTCTCCTTTGTAGTTTGAGAGATGCTCCTTTGTTTTTTGTCTTTGCCTATTGATAATATTGGACTATATTTGTAGTGTTGCTGGTTGAGGTTTTTTTTTCCCCTAGTGTTTATAGGGTACTGTATGTTTTTGTAATGTACCTGTATTTTAGTTTTCTTGTTCCTCTGTAGTTGAGAGATGCTCTTTTATTTTTGTTTTTGCCTGGGTATAATAGAGGACTATAATTGTATTGCTGCTCCTCTCTGTAGTTTTTTAAGTTTTTTTTCTTGGTGTAGAATTTTCCTTTTTTGGTTCTCACCCTCCTGGCCTATTTCCCCCTCCACCCTCCCTGGGTCGGCTCTGGTAACCTTCTAATTGGAGGGTGGGGGGTGGAGGCTTGGATATCATGTTTGCACCTGGAATGCACCTTTTGAGCGGGGATTACTGTCATGGTCTGAGCGCTGATTCTGTCCGTGCTCAGGCTGTTCAGTATTTCCCTGTGTCATCCCATTTCGGGCCGTGTTTATGGCCTCTAGGGCTTTTATTGTGACAGCGTCATGGCGGGACTTCCGGCTGTCAGAGCCAGCTGCGCCATGACAACTGATTCACATTCCATTGATTACTTTCTCATTTCCTGATTATGGTTGTGCCTTATTTAAGGGAGCAGCAGAGGTTACTCCTGGCTGCTACCTCGCATAACGGTTCCCCACAACTTTCGGCTGGAGTCCCTAACCCCGGCTGCAGTCTTCCTTTCTCATCGTGTTCATCAAGTGTTATTCCTCCTCAGAGTCTTCTGTCTAGTATCTTAGCCTATTGTCTTGAGCCTTAGCCTTTGTATGTGTTTTTGCCCCACATGGCTGTTTACTTTGTCATTTGTAGCTTTTGTTAATAAATATGCAAACTCATCTGCTGGCCTATAGCGTCTCATTAATGGCCCGCGAGGGCCATCCATGACATTAAGAGCCTTAAAAACTAATAAAAGAACCTTAAAGCGTACCTCTGGTGGTCGTGAAGACGCATTTAACTTGAAAACATTATGAATAAGTATTTCTTAATTTTGTAAATAATTCTTGCCAGCCATATACCACCAGACATATATTCAAATAGGACCTTGGCCATGGGCAGCCAATGAAAACTGTGGGCGCAGCCATGACACTTGCGGATGTGACGTCACTTCGTGGATAGGAAAAGACAATAATAAGCGTTTCCCCGCGATTACGGTGCTGTTGTCCGTTGTTTTTGTTCTATTATGGCCGAATTTTCTGACTGTGCGGAAGAATTCAGGCGACATGGCTACATGTTTGAGCCAGAAAGGTCTTCTGAGGGTTAAAGTGACGAAGTGGTTCTCACACACAACGCAATTTCATCTGAAATTATTCGTCTGTGCCCTGTTTCCGCTCCGATCTTCTGATAAGGTGAGCTGGGTTTGGGTACACAAAAAAAGTGTTTCTTTGTTTTTTTCGCTTATTATTCAGACATCCAAAGGCTTTACATTCCACCATGTTGCGATATCCATATCGCATTGTATGTTTTTGTTTTTACAAGAGCACCGAGTGTCTGCTGCTCTGTATATAGTTTTAGAATCATCTTCCGTGTTGCGGCAGTTACGAGATCAGATGAGACAAGCTGCTGAATTTAAGCATTTATTTATTTATTTTCTACTCGTTTCAGTTCTGCATTTAATATGAACCCTGAGTTTGAAATAAACGTTTGAATTTGAATTTGAATATCCCCGAAGCCGCTGCACATCCGGGTACTCAGATCGCAGTTTTACAATCATCGGCATTTACGAGCTCAGATCAGAAAAGACGGCTCGCTGAATTTAAACCTTTTTTTATTTATTTTCTACTCGTTTTAGATCTGCATTTAATATGAATCCTGAGTTTGAAATAAATGTTTGAATTTGAATATCCCCGAAGCCGCTCCACATCCGGGTACTCAGATCGCAGTTTTACAATCATCGGCATTTACGAGCTCAGATCAGAAAAGACGGCTCGCTGAATTTAAACATTTATTTATTTATTTTCTACTCGTTTTAGTTCTGCATTTAATATGAATCCTGAGTTTGAAATAAACGTTTGAATTTGAATATCCCCGAAGCCGCTCCACATCCGGGTACTCGAGGCTCAGCCAATACTGATCCAGATCGCGGTGTCAACGAAATTACATCACAGGAAGCGTCCTGGAAGTCCATGTAGCCGCTAGTATGGCTGTACCCATGTTTTGCTGACATAGCTGAACCAGCAGATCAGCAATGGATTTATATCAAATTGCTTTGAACGTGAATTTCAACTTAAACTTGAACTAGAACGTGAGACAGGGGCTCAATATAATATCTTTTTTTTCACGACCACCATAGGTACGCTTTAAAATGTATTCTGAAGCTGACAAGAAGCCAATGTAGAGACTTTAAAATGGGTCTTATGTGTGCGCTCTTTCTGGTCTTGGTCAGAATCCAGGCAGCTGAATTCTGGAGTAGTTGTAGGAGGGCTATAGTCTTTTTAGGAAGACCAGAAAGAAGAGCATTGCAATAATTTATTGTAGAAGAAATAAAAGTGTGTAAACACAAACCCACTATATTTTGGAGGTGATCCATGAGGGACGGAAGGAGCCTTGGAGGAGGTATGTGCTCTTTGGGTGCTTTTCTAGTTTTACATGCATCTGTTGCTGAGATATTTCAAGTGTAAATATTTACAAATACTACATAACATATTTAATTTTATTGTAATACTGTGTATAAACTTGCTGTGGAACATAGTGTGTTCCATGGATTACTGAGATGCAGATATCAGTGACAAATAAATCCCGAGGTCCTTTTTTATTGTGAAAAAGCAGTAGAATGTGGCAACATGTCACATCAAATTTTCTTGTCTTTTAAAAGAGAGACTGGATTGAGTGCACTTTAGAGTATTGAAAAGTAGACTATAGATCCACTGACAGCCTTAAGTGTAATGACAGAGGATTGCTCAGGTGGCTCTCTAACAGGGACTATACCATTAGACTGAGAGCCAAACAGAAGGGCCAAGCTGTGTAACACAAAAGTAATTGAATGACTTCCTTTAAGCCCTATTCAATTACTGCCACTCATAAATGCTTTCAGTTGCCGTCCTGTGGGTCCATTTATCTAGTCAAGCGTCTGTCAAGACACCTTTTCAAGGTATAACAGTGGATATAATGTAGGAATGGGGAATTGTCAATGAACAGTTATTGTGTAGATGAAATCTCAAACATTGCATCTATTCATTGCTGGCTGAAGAGATTAAATTGTCTTTGTCAATGAAGAGACAAGGAAAAATTTACTGCTCCTCACAGCTGCTTCTTTCTTGTAGTATGACCTTAAAATGATAAAGTTAAAAACATTCATCGCCAAAGGTCTGATGAACTTCTGAATACAACTAAAGAGTTCAAAAAACACTTCCAATATCCAACTTATTTAAGACACAACTTTAAGAAATTCACATAAAAGTAATTAAGGATAAGTTCTGAGATAGTACTGTCTGTATCAATAAAATATACAAAACAGAAACATCTGTTTTGGGAGAAAATACCATCAAACACACCAACAGATTGTCGCTGAAGAACAGAGGTTCAGCTGAAGTCCGCTGAATCCGTTTGCTTGGATCTCCACTCCCACATCCATCATCCAATTCCCCAAAAGATGTGTGCAGCAACCCAGCTGGTCCCATCCTGGGCTTGGATCAGAGATTACAGTAGGCTGCCTTTGAAGGGATCAAGGAAAAGACTCCTGCTGGTATATAAACACAGTTCAAAACCTTGTTGTCTGGAGGTTTAAAAACAGTCGATCTGTTGTAAGCTGGGCTAATTTAAAGAACAGTGGTGGCTTTCATAGATCACTGTGTTTAAGACCGTTATAACAAAAAAGACAGATGTGAAAAAGAGGACTGGGAGAAAGGGTGCATGGTGAATAATGGCACAGAATAACAGGGGGGAAGCAGTGTCCCCCTCTTAAATCATTAAAGATGGGCAAAATTTGTGAACAAAGATCATCTGCATTAGATGGTCCAGAATCATGCAATAGTTAATTATATTCCTTGAATAAAACCTTAAAGGAGACCAGAAGGGGCTTTAATGGAAGTGAGCCAGCAGGGCAAAAACCAAAGCTGAACACAAGTATGGAAGGAGGGAGCACGTGTCTTGTTACCAACAGTATCCGAGGTTGTAAAGATTTAATGAAGGAAAGGGGTTGGAGAAGTCACTGGGTTTTTAAAATCCACAACAGAGTGAAGTTTGTGCAGTAATTTTATATTACCATTTATCCATCCGGTTCCTTGATGCCATATTTTTGAGAAAGGAATAAGCGTTTCCATTGCAGGTGAGGTATGTAATCTTGCCAATATGAACACTGTACTGTGCATTACTAAAAGTAATACTGTAATTGGAGGTGCAGTTTTTATAAGAATGAGGTATGCTAATCAGAATCCCAAACATAGTGCATGACATCTGCTGTCTCAGATGAAAATCTGTATCTATGAAGGAACTGATAATAGAAACTATGTTGCACTGTGAAATCAGGCCGTATGACAAATTACATCTTGACAATAGTGAGGGGAACGTGCACAAACCAGAAGATTCACAATTCAATCTGTAAGGCAGGCTCGTGGGTCAAGCAAGCGGGGGTCAGAGCATGGCAGGCAAAACACAAAGCAAATGGGTAATTCCAAATTGTCAGGCAGGCTCAAGGTTCAAGGACAGGCAGAGGGTCAAAGCATAAAAAGCAGATGTACAGAATAATGCCAGGCAGGCTCAGGTAGAATACAAGCAGGCAGGAGATCTGACGCAACCAGCCAGAGTGGCAGGAGATTGTTCAATTTAAAGGGCTCCTCTGATTAGCAACAGATGGTGTAATCAGCTGCAGAGGGCGGCAGCTAATCAGAGGGGAGAGAGGCAGGAGCACAGATCAGGCAGGAATCCTAACAGTATTTGAATGTTTTTATGCAGATCCAAAACAGAACACATTAGTTCAGCTTTGATTTTGAAGAAACTAAATTATGAATAAAACTACATTTAATTCAACAAAATGACCAAAAATGCAGTTGCTTCTCTTGTAATATTGCATGCATCTGGAAAGTATTCACAGCGCTTCACTTTTTTCACATTTTGACATGTTACAGCCTTATTCCAAAATGGAATAAATTCATTTTTTTTCCTCCAGATTCTACGCACAATACCCCATAATGACAATGTGAAAAAAGTTTTTTTTTTTTTTTGGGGGGGGGGGGGTGAGATTTTTGCAAATTTTTTAAAAATAGAAAACTAAGAAATCACATGTACATAAGTATTCACAGCCTTTGCTCAGTACTTTGTTGATGCACCTTTAGTAGCAATTACACCCTCAAGTCTTGTTGAATATGATGCCACAAGCTTGGCACACCTATCTTTGGGCAGTTTCGCTGAGTCCTCTTTGCAGCACCTCTCAAGCTCCATCAGGTTGGATGGGAAGCGTCGGTGCACAGCCATTTTCAGATCTCTCCAGAGATGTTCTATTGGATTCAAGTTTGGGCTCTGGCTGGGCCATTCAGTTACATTCACAGAGTTGTCCTGAAGTCACTCCTTTGATATCTTTGCTGTGTGCTGAGGGTCGTTGTCCTGCTGAAAGAAGAACCGTCACTCCAGTCTGAGGTCAAGAGTGTTCTGGAGCAGGTTTTCATCCAGGATGTCTCTGTACATTGCTGCATTCAACTTTCCCTCTATCCTAACTAGTCTCCCAGTTCTGCCACTGAAAAACATCCCCACAGCATGTTGCTGCCACCACCATGCTTCACTGTAAGGATGGTATTGGCCTGGTGATGAGCAGTGCCTGGTTTCCTCCAAACATGACGTGTGGCATTCACACCAAAGAGTTCAATCTTTGTCTCATCAAACCAGTGAATTTTGTTTCTCATGGTCTGAGAGTCCTTCAGGGGCCTTTTGGTAAACTCCAGGTGGGCTGTCATGTGCCTTTTACTAAGGAGTGGCTTCTGTCTGGCCACTCTACCATACAGGCCTGATTGGTGGATTGCTGCAGAGATGGCTGTCCTTCTGGAAGGTTCTCCTCTCTCCACAGAGGGATGCTGGAGCTCTGACAGAGTGACCATCAGGTTCTTGATCACCTCCCTGACTAAGGCCCTTTTCCCCCGATTGCTCAGTTTAGATGGCCAGCCAACTCTAGGAAGAGTCCTGGTGGTTCTGAACTTCTTCCATTGACGGATAATGGACGCTACTGTGCTCACTGGGACCTTCAAAGCAGCAGAAATTTTTCTGTACCCTTCCCCAGATTTGTGCCTCGAGACAATCCTGTCTCAGAGGTCTACAGACAATTCCTTTGACTTCATACTTGGTTTGTGCTCTGACATGCACTGTCAACTATGGGACCTTATTTAGACAGGTGTGTGCCTTTCCAACTCATGTCCAATCAACTGAATTTACCACAGGTGGACTCCAATTAAGCTGCAGAAACATCTCAAGGATGATCAGTGGAAACAGGAGGCACCTGAGCTCAATTTTGAGCTTCATGGCAAAGGCTGTGAATACTTATGTACATGTGATTTGTTTTTTTTATTTTTAATAAATTTGCAAAAATCTCAAAAAAAAAAATTTCCCGTTGTCATTATGGGGTATTGTGTGTTGAATTTTGAGGAAAAAAATTAATTTAATTCATTTTGGAGTAAGGCTGTAACATAAAATGTGGAAAAAGTGAAGTGCTGTGAATGCTTTCCGGATGCACTGTATTTTATAATAATTTTATATATATTTTCAAATGCCCCTGCCCCATATCTCCAACACCAGATCAATGTTTAACCACATACTTGAGCCATGGTGAGTGCAACACTTTCAATACTGAATGAAAGAAAATTAGAAGAAGTGTGAGGGAGGAAATATCCCTCCGAAGATCAATGAGCAGCGACAAAGGAACAGGAGGAGCTTACGTAGACTGATACTAGCAGGCACTGGGGAGAAACAAGTGACGCACACCAGGAAACCACCTGATGTGAGGGGTCAGATAAATGCGGCAGAACTGACGGTCACACGGGACAGGTGCTTCCTTAATTATACACATCACACACACACACACACACAGTACAAATACACACACATAACACTTGCAAACTATATTAGGCCTGTTGCTCATCCCCTCCCTCAGATGTGTCAGAGGCTTTCCCAGACATCCAGCCCACGCGCACACACACAAGCACGCATCCTCAGACAGGAGCGGAGGGGTGGGGAGGACAAGCAGGCCAAGGAGGACGGAGGATGGGGCACGCACACAGACAAGCCCAACAACGGGCAGGAAACTCTCGAGAGCAGTCCAGGTTATTTTCTCTCCTCCTCCATGCTCTCAGTTTCCATTCTGGTCAAATCAGGTATAGGGGGAAAAATTTGTGGGAAAGAAAAAAAATCCAAAACCTAAACACAAGCACAATGAAAATGCCAAATAAACCTTGAAGAGAGTACTTAAAGGAACCAAAAATAGGAATGTCTCCCATTTTACGTATGAGAGGGATTTGGAGGGCTCATCCTTCCTATCACATTTCCTCTTTGCGGTCTGCAGGAAAACTTACATCGAATACATAGTCTGGGATTGTATCCGTGAAAGAGGCATGATTAAGAGGAGAGGATTGTGTCCTGTGAGCTGTCCATACGTGCAGATTGCATGGGGAAATAAAACAATGGGGCCATCGGAGCTCTGATGGGGTCCTGAAAGGGGACAAGCCTGGGGAGGAGGGGGAGATACTTTGATTTGGTGCCAATAGGTGCACGTATGCAAGGCTGCATCCCCTATTAAATGACTCAAAGAGGCATTTGGATCTTGTTAAACTTATGACCTGAAGAGGGCTGGAACTAAAACACAACAGCGTCTTCATTTCTACCCAAACTGGGTCAGACTTTTATCTGGCCTGACTTTTTGGTTTTTGGGATGCCTGCAAAAAAATTATGCAGTAATTTTCAAAACTGTGGAAAATAAGTCATTATTTATGACAGCACAAGTACATCCTTTTCAATCAATCAGTAAATCAAAGCTTTATTTACAGTATCTCACAAAAATGAGTACACCCCTCACATTTTTGTAAATATTTTATTATATCTTTTCTTGGGACAACACTGAAGATATGACACTTTGATACAATGTAAAGTAGTCAGTGTACAGTTTGCATAACAGTGTAAATTTGCTGTCCCCTCAAAATAACTCAACACACAGCCATTAATGTCTAAACCGCTGGCAACAACAGTGAGTACACCCCTAAGCGAAAATGTCCAAATTGTGCCCAAAGTGTCAATATTTTGTGTGGCCACCATTATTTTCCAGCACTGCCTCAACTCTCTTGGGCATGGAGTTCACTAGAGCTTCACAGGTTGCCACTGGAATCCTCTTCCATTCCTCCATGACGACATCACTGAGCTGGTGGATGTTAGAGCCCTTGAACTCCTCCACCTACCATTTGAGGATGCCCCTCAGATGCTCAATAGGGTTTAGGTCTGGAGACATGCTTGGCCAGTCCATCACCTTTACCCTCAGTTTCTTTAGCAAGGCAGTGGTCGTCTTGGAGGTGTGTTTGTGGTGGTTATCATGTTGAAATATTGCCCTGCGAACCAGTTTCCGAAGGGAGGGGATCATGCTCTGCTTCAGTATGTCACAGTACATGTTGGCATTCATGGTTCCCTCAATGAACTGTAGCTCCCCAGTGCCGGCAGCACTCATGCAGCCCCAAACCATGACACTCCCACCACCATGCTTGACTGTAGGCAAGACACACTTGTCTTTGTACTCCTCACCTGGTTTCCGCCACACACGCTTGACACCATCTCAACCAAGTAAGTTTATCTTGGTCTCATCAGACCACAGGACATAGTTCCAGCAATCCATGACTTTAATCTGCTTGTCTTCAGCAAACTGTTTGTGGCCTTTCTTGTGCAGCACTCATACGTATTTTCAAAAGACAACCTCTGGATATGACGCTGAGCATGTGCACTCAGCTTCTTTGCTCGACTATGGTGAGGCCTGTTCTGAGTGGAACCTGTCCTGTTAAACTGCTGTATGGTCTTGGCCACCGTGCTGCAGCTCAATTTCAGGGTGTTGGCAATCTTCTTATAGCCTAGGCCATCTTTATGTAGAGCAACAATTCTTTTTTTTCAGATCCTCAGAGAGTTCTTTGCCATGAGGTGCCATGTTGAACTTCCAGTAACCAGTATGAGAGTGTGAGAGTGAAAACACCAAATTTAACACACCTGCTCACCATTCACACCTGAGACCTTGTAACACTAACGAGTCACATGACACCAGGGAGGGAAAAAGGCTAACTGGGGACAATTTGGGCATTTTCACTAGGGGTGTACTCACTTTTGTTGTCAGTGGTTTAGACATTAATGGCTGTGTGTTGAGTTATTTTCCGGGGACAGCAAATTTACACTGTTATACAAGCTGTACACTGACTACTTTACAATGTATCAACGTGTCATATCTTCAGTGTTGTCCCATGAAAAGGTATAATAAAATATTTTTCAAAAATGTGAGCGGTGTACTGACTTTTGTGAGATACTGTATATAGCATTTTTCATACAAAAAGATGCAATGCAAAGTGCTTCACACACTGAAATAAAACACAATTTACCTTCCACCACCACCACCCCAAACACACACACAAAGACACAGACACAGACACACACACACACACAAAGAAACTTTCATCAGTGTAAAACTTATGGCTTAAAAACTTATGGCTGGGCACCAAGGACCCAATTGTGGAACCACCATCACTAGGGAGATATCACCAGCAGGGAAAGTGCCAAGTCCACAGCTACCAGAACACCACCTCTGAGACCGCCCAAGTCCAACCCGAGGGGTCGACACAACAGGCGCAGCACCGCAGCGCACGACCCCCTCAGCCGGGCAGACCAGGGCAATCACAAACCAGCACCCCGCAGCCAGAAAACAGGCACAACCCCCACAGGAGGGCCCCCCATGAGGAAACGCCGGAGCTTAGACAGGGTGATAAAAAGTCATTGATAAATAAGAAGAAAGTTTGCTGATAAAAAGACCAGGCAGTTAAGATGACTAGAAAAATAAAACAACACCTAAATACAGTCAAACAGACATATATTCATAAATATTAATAATTCACAATAAGATAAGTGATTGTGACATAAAATAGACATAAATTAAGAGAATTAAATTAGGAAACTAATCTTCATCCTCATCTTCTTTCATCTTCCGGTTCCGGTTCCGGTTCCGCCGGACCGGTGGCGCCACACGAGTAGGCTGCCTGTTGCAACAGCCTTTTTTTTTTTTTTTTTTTTTTTTTTTTTATCTTCCTTCTTCTTTCTACACCTTTCACTCTGTATATATATCACGGACGCACGGATCGCCCCGGGGGTCTCCCGGGTCGGCGGACGGAGCCACGGTTTGCAGCGGGAGACGCTACAGCGGGGAGGAGCTAGTGCTAGCTAGCACTTGGCCGCCGCCCGGTGCTAATGGGAAACTCGACATACCGGGAGCTGTAGCGAAAACGACGCCGGTGCCGGGCTGGAGTTTAGGCGGCGTGCAAGAAATATAAGACAGAATAATAAAGAGCGATGGCAAGAACCAAGCAGACCGCCCGTAAAATCTACTGGAGGAAGAAGCCCCCCAGGATGCAGCTAGCCACCGTCACAGGCCCGTGGCTCTGAGAGAGATCCGTCGCTGCCAGAAATCCACGGAGCTGCTCATCCGTAAGCTGCCCGTCCAGCGCCTGGTGAGGGAGATCGCTCAGGACTTCAAGACCGTCCCGCGTTTCCTGAGCTTCGCCGTCATGGCTCTGCAGGAGACCAGCGAGGCCCACCTGGTGGTCTCTTCTTCGCTAAGGGGGTCACCATCATGCCCAAAGACTTCCAGCTGGCCCGCTGCATCCGCGAAGAGAGAGCTTAGACTTTCTGCTGCACATTCACCAACCAACCATAATGCTCTGCACTGTGTGTCTATATATATACAGTATATTTATAGTAATATGGACATATGTTTAGTAGATGTTTTTTCTTGCCTTCTGATTATTGCTCTGAGTGTTGCTATCCCTGTGCTGTTGCAATCCTGGAATTTCCCCATTGTGGGACTAATAAAGGCTTATCTTATCTTATCTTAATCAAAAGCAAGTTTAAAATAGCAGGTACTGAGCCTGCTTTTAAAAACATGGACATTCTCGGCAGCCCTGATGTTCTCCGGCAGGCTATTCCACAGGCGTGGGCCATAGCAACTAAAAGCCGCCTCACCGTGGGTGCGTGTTCTGACAGTAGGGATAGTTAAAAGGCCAGTGCCAGAAGACCTCAGGGACTGCGGTGGCTCATATGCCAAAAGCAATGTTGACAAATAAGAAGGTCCAAGACCATGCAGACATTTATAAACTAATAAAAGAACCTTAAAATCGATCTTGAAGGACACGGGGAGCCAGTGCAGTGATTTTAAAACCGACGTGATGTGAGCCTGCCGTCCGGTTCTAATCAGAACACATGAGGCTGAATTCTGTAATAACTGCAGATTTGAAATTGTGTTTTTGGGAAGACCAGAGAGCAGGGCATTACAGTAATCAACACGACTGGTGATAAAAGCATGCATCAGTATCTCCGTGTTTGCTCAAGAGAGAAGTGGGCGGACTCCGGCTATGTTCTTTAGGTGGTAGAATCTTGTTTGTGTTATATTTTTAATGTGTGGAGTAAAACCGAGCTCAGAGTCTAAAATGACACCCAAATTCTTAACATGTTGGGGTGGGGTACAGGACAGACTGTAATTTCGGTAAAAAAAAATTCTCTCTCTGAGCTCCTGGACCAATGACTAAAACTTCAGTTTTGTCCTGGTTGAGCTGAAGAAAGTTTTGTCATGGAGTAAACACAGTTTCCATTTGCAAAAGCCGGATGCTATCATTTAGTCTGGGTTCATGGTATCATCTCTACAGCCACAAATTTGGCCCTTAAGGAACAATTTGTACAGTGCGATGCAGGAGAAAAGCTTTGGTTAGCATTAGCTGCACCGACACACTAGGAGCTGGGTGGTTGGGCTGGGTTGGCCCAGGGTTGGGGTCCAGGCCCTCTGGGCTGGCACGACCTTGCACGTCTGCTGGCCTGCTTTGTTGTCCCAGCTTCCCCATGCCAAAGAAGGAGCTGTAATTACAGACTGAACTGTGAAAAAAAAAGGTTTGGTTACAAGTGAAATAAGGAAAAGAATTTGAGGATGCTCTGAAAACATTTATCTACACTTTGACTTTGACTAAAATACTGTCCCATGCATGCACAAGCTTTACAAAACACATTAAACTCAAAGATTTTTTTATAAGAATGTGGATAACAGGAAAAATGTTCCATGACAAGACCGTTTCTTTGTTTTAACAATAGCAGCAGATTATGCTGAGGCAGAAGCAGGAGGGCTCACAGCCGGCTGCTCAAGCCCATTTAAAGTGATAATGTCAGCCTGTCGTTTGTTTGAGCGAGCGTCAGTTGGGCACAGTGGGATCATTTCTTCCCCTTTTGTTTGCTTTCAATGGCACATAAACAGTCTGGATAAACCAAGAGAAAGAAAAAAAAAATCCCCTTCTTAATTTCTTTTCGTTTTTTCCATCTTTCTTTCTCTCTCCCTGTCCGCTTGTTCTGCGGCCTGCTTTGCTGAGCTCCGTACCCACAAACACTCTGGGATTGTTTTGAGCTGTCTGCTGGAGGAAGGAAAGCAGTGTGAGAAAGTGGCTGTTTTTTTGCATTGGACAGGAATTGGCCTAACGGCGCACGGTTCCTCTGCTCACAGTGGGAACAATGCCGTGGCGTCACACCCCTGCACTGACCCTCGCTGTTTCACATGGAAAAATGTTCCCAGAATTCCGCTCCCAGGCTTGGAGGTATTAAGCTGACAAGAGAGAGGGGGGGGGGGGGGGGGGGAGAAGGAGGGATGTCAGGAAAGGTAAGAGGGGAGAGGAAACCTATGCTACTAGGAGCATTTGTAGCCATGGTGACATAAGCAATGGCTCCTGGAGCTGATTAGTTATTTGGAAAAAGGAGAGGCGTGGCTAAAAAAAATCATGCATCCCAGCGACCAGTCACATCAGAAGCAAAGAAAGGACGCCCACTCTGGCAGGTGAACAGTACTACTGTAAACAACAAATTCAAGTTTTTGCTTTGTCACGGCGCCAGCCCCTTCACTCCCTTGCTTATTATTACATTGTTGCCCCTTCCCACTCTTTGTATAAAAACTAATCAGACTTATCAGCTGTTGTAAGAGCAGATGTGATGTTGGCACGCAAAGCTTAACTTCCAAAAGTAGCTCATAGAGTCACAGCAGCGTAGTGAGCGGCTTACTGTCCGGTGTGTATGTTGGGTTCTGGAAATTGCTTGTGAGATTGCAGTTAGATTAAATTGGCAGACCCCAGCAGGGAAGGACCAGGGTGGCCTCCTGGCAGCTTTTAACTGTAAAATGGGTTACATATTTCTATTCATGAAACAAGTCTTTTGGGGAGATGAGTGGGAGAATGGACTTAGACACGATGTCTTCTCCTTTACCTCTTGGGGGTTTTTGCAGATTCTTCAATACTGCGCATTTCTGGATTTAGCAGTAGCACTGTTTTTAATACAACAACAAGCTGTTTCATATCATCATTTGAAGAACTGAGAGAAAAGACGAGCATGTTGTGTAAGTTGGTACATCCCATTTTCCAACAGTGCAAATTGCTGCAAGATGGCTCATTTAAGAACCTTGGGTGGAGGGAAAGAGGTTTGACAGCTATTTCAGAATCATACGTGTGGTTCATGTCAGGGTTAAGAAAAGGCTTTCTTCTTCTTCTTATAGATTTGATTGGCGGTTGGCAACCAGCTCACAGGTGCATTACGGCCACTAACTTGATTATCATCACTCCATATCTTTGTATAAGAAGTTCTTATAAGGCAGGGGTGTCCAACCATGTGCCATGGAGAGCCAAGACCCTGCAGGTTTTACCTCCAACCAGTGTCTTCAACAGCAGATTTCAGTGAACTTCTTCCCACTGATTGCTGATAAGTGAAAACACCTGCTGAAGAGACTGGGTAGAAGAGAAAACCTGCAGGGTCTTGGCTCTCCATGGCACATGGTTGGACACCCCTGTTATAAGGAGTTCTGAACAACTCCTTATGTGTGAAAAAATTATCTGTCCTCATGGGAGGAATGGCTGCCTCCATGGCAAAGGAACAGGTATCCGTCCTGGGCTACTTGTGGCTGTCTGCTAAGAAAAGGCTTTGGCTTGCCTGTGATGTCTTCCCACCCTTTCTCATTCTGCCTCTAAGTGCATCACTATGTAAAGGAAAGGTCACATTTCCTTTTATAATGACACCAACGGTCCAGTTCACATGGCAAAATATTATTCATTTGCAGTGAGACCAGGCAGGCATACCTCTAAATACAGTAGATTTTTTTAAATCTATATTTGCTATTAGGAGTGGAACTAGAGTGGTGGCCTAGTGATAGAGCATCTCCCCCACATCCGGGAGGTTGTGGGCTTAAGTCCCAGCTGGGTCATACCAAAGATCATATAAAATGACACTTTCTGTCTTCTAGCTTGGTGCTTAGCTTAATAGAACTGTGTAAGGAAAGTTGGTTACCCAGCTACAAGGGGAGCACAAGCTAGTGTACTCCTAGTGCCAGTCCCAAGACTGGGTAAATGGGGAGGGTGTCCAGGCATTCGGGTGTAAAATCCTTGCTAAGTTAAATGTGTAGACCAGGATCCACTGTGGTGACCCCCAGTAAGGGAAAAGCTAAAAGAAGATATGATATTAGGGGTGGGAGTCTTTGGGAACCTCATGATTTAATTCTAAAACTACAGTCACAAAAATTCTTACGAATGATGGGTTCAAAACAATCTCCCAGTTCTTATGAATTCTGGAGTTTGCATACATTTGTGGTGGTGGTGGTGGTGGTGGGGAGGGGGGGTCATAGTTTCTTTCAGTTGCCAGTCAATTCGCAAGAGCAACTTGAGGCACTGTTGACAAATGAGGCACTTTTCTGTCATATGACGGCCCTAGAGTTCTTATGTTCTTCATAAGGGTGTCTTGGGATCTTCCTACAGCATACTTACTGCCATTTACGAAAATTTTTGTGCAACTCACAGCACTCTCAAGTCGATGATAGGAAGATCTTACGGCTTTTGGCACATTTTGTCAGCACAAATGTCACACGAATGACATACTTCCACCTTATGAGCACCTCACTGCTGCCTTCTCCAGGGCCCTCAAGAACAGCTTAAGGTGTTCTTGAGGCATACTTACGGCCAACATCTTGCATAGTTCTTACGTTGTTCCTAAGGCATTCGTACAGCCGCCCTATAATGAGGGGTTTTGGTGGGGCGTTTGTAGAAATCTTGGACAAGACCATCAACCTGGCCACCAACTTACTGTCTACGAACGCTGGATTCTCCTATGGCCGCCTTAAGAAGGCCGTACGAAATGGTCCAAAAATTGTTCATATGATGTTCGCAGCCATTCATAAGGGTATTTGTGACCGTAGCCTTAAACAAATTTTGAATCTATTCAGGATTTTTTCTTCCCACTCTATGACACCTTGGTACTTTTCAAAGTAAAGTATGTGCAATGACCCATGGCTTTCCTTCCAATATCTTTTAATAAAACAAATGAAGGCAAATGTGACAAGTCACATAGAATGCTATGCACTACTCCGCACTGTGTGTTTATATACTCATATATTTATTCCATCCAGCTACAATGCTCCGCACTGTGTTTATATATTTATATATCTATCCCATCTAGCTACAATGCTCCGCACTGTGTGTCTATATATATATATATATATTTATATGTACATATGTATAC
Source organism: Pholidichthys leucotaenia (assembly GCA_020510985.1). NCBI lineage: Eukaryota > Metazoa > Chordata > Actinopteri > Cichliformes > Pholidichthyidae > Pholidichthys > Pholidichthys leucotaenia. The sequence goes on along the minus strand of CM035842.1, from coordinate 368,943,692 downwards.
TTGCTGCTCTTGTTTTTTCTCTTGCCTTCTGATTGTTGCTCTGAGTGTTGCTATCCCTGTGCTGTTGCAATCCTGGAATTTCCCCATTGTGGGACTAATAAAGGCTTATCTTATCTTATCTTATATATTCCAGCACTTCAAAAAATCCGCATGAAAAGTGCACCTATAGCAGCACATTTGTTGTAACACAGACTTCAGAGTACTCTGAATTTTAACAAATAATAGACTTCTAACAAGTATTGTCCTGTTATGTGCAACAGGTAACACAGTCCTTCAGTCAAAAATATTAAGAATTTCTAACATATAAATACTAAACATCTAATGAAAATTAGAACCAGCTGTAGTAGTGATTCCATGACTTCAGTTTTGGTCTTGTTGTTGAGGATCGCTGTGTCTGTGAAATATCTCCGTGATGGGATGTTGTGTCACAGCTCTAAAGTGTGCCACATATCGCAAAAGCCCTGGTTCTCATTGATGGAATATGGGCATCCTTTCTGAGGTGGGTGGAAGCTTTGGCATCACGTGCTCATTTCACTTCTATTTCACAGAAGCTGAAGTGCTGCCATAAGGTCAAATATCCTGCTCGGCCACCACACACCTGTTTTGTGTCACACCATAAATTGTCCGGATGCTACAGTTCCATGTTTTCGAGTTTCGTTATTTTCCTTCCATCAAAATTATGTTATTAATTAATATTTAAGAATCAAACTCTTAAAATTTGTGCACTAATTCAAAAGCATTCACAGCCACATCATGATGCATCAGAAAAATTATTATTTCCCCCACCCCCGTATTTCACACCTCAGTATTTTTTTCAAGAATTACTTTCAGTATGGATTTTTTTAGCAAAGTAATTTAGTAAATCAACACATTTACAGTTGCATGGTGTAGATCGGTGTTGCTCAAAAGTTCAGTTTACAGCAACTTCAGTTTGACTTTCAGCATAAATCATTTTTTAACTTACAGTTGAGTTCAGAGGATCCATCCAGTATATACATACAGTATTTGAACTCGCATAGAGGAGCTCTTCATAGTTTATTTTTCTGAAGTCACCATCAGTCAGTGTTTTACGGATGTATTATTCCCATATCTCCAAAATAGTCAGTTAATGTTAAATCTGAGAGAAAAGTTGGGGAAAAAAAACTGTGGATTCATACATAATCGGTGCTTAACGGGTTAAGACAATACTTCGCTTACAGCAGCAACACAACTATTCTACAGCTTTAATAGCCTTGCCAGTAACACTAAGTCCCAGTGCTCCTTACTTCACACAATAACTGTTTTATAAGCCCTTGTGAACTTGCACTGTTTGCATAAAGCTGCTGTAAAATCACTGCTGGTGAACTGAAAGGCCATAAAGTTTCCAGAGAAAATGTGGCATACTTCTCCCAGGGATAATTTGGCAATGTAATATGCAGTACATTATAGACAGTAAAGCCACCAGTAAATGTTATGTGATATTCTATCCTATGTTATTTAAGTGTAGTTATCATACAGTATATACAGTATTCTGAGAGACATTAAAAATGCAACAGTGTAGCAATTTCAAAACGTAGTTTAAGTTGTCATTGAATAAAAGAAGAAGAAATTAAGAATCATTTCATAATGGTTATTAGCTAATGGTTATTATTGCACATATTCAGATCATCTGGATGTACACATGTGCAACCCAACTTAATCCTTAATAATTTCTCTTGATTTTACCATTCATTAATATTGTGTGTGTGACCTCCTTTTGGTGCCAGCAAAACCTCAGTTCTGCATGGGACTGATGCCACTAAGTTGTCAATTTGATGCTGAGGAATGTGGTCCCATTCAGCGAGCAAAGTTGTATATATGGCCCTTAAGCTGATAATGATGTTGTTTTACATGTTAAACTATATCAAAAACTCTGTCTCTATTTACATTATTCATCAGTGAAAATGAAGTAATCAGCAGGGCATCCAACAATCAAAATGTGCACTTTTGAGTCAGGTTTCCAAACATGTAGAACGAGACGGGGGGACAGGTGTCTTGGAATTTAGATTTTTTTTTTAAACCTTCAATCTTTACAGTCATAGATGTCTGACATGCAACAGATGGTAGTCTATGCAGCAGTCAATTTCTCCATTCAAACTTCACCATCACCATACCAGCATGTAGTCATGGTAGTAGTGACAGTATGCATGGAAGAAAGGGAGAATTGAGAGACAGGTGAGATTAGAACAGTGCAAGAGTTAGAAGAGGAAACAGGCTTTAATGTGGGGTGTGGAGTGACAGCAGAAAATTTAACGAAGAAGAGGAGGAAAACGGGAAGTGGCAGTGCCCTGCTCCTCTGTTTTGTTTTAACAGAAGTTGGCAAGACACTGGCCAACCTGGTTGGCAGTGACTCATCCAACACTCTCCACCCTCTCCCTGGAACCTCATAGTGGATCAAGCCACCAAATACCTAAAAGATCATTGTTAAGATCATTGTTATATAAGTTTATGTGGCGTCTTAAATGGAAAAAATGATATATTTCCCTCGTACTATCCCCCAAGCCACATTTTAACAGGAAAGTACCACATTTAGCTTTTCTGAGGCCAAAGGTTAAGAGATGGCTTAATACCCCCAGTAAATATAGCTTACCTTGGTATCCACAATGTAAACAACCTTGTGATGTCAGTGATGATCCCAGGGCCAGGATGAGGGGAATAAACAGGAAGTGGCCCAGCAGCAAGCTGCATCCCATAATAATCTCCGCAAAAAACAGGCAGTCGCAAAACACCACAAGACACAAAGTGACAGATAAAATGGACAAGCAAACACAAAACCTAACACAAACCTACAACAACCCTAAAAGCAACACACAAAAGAAACACAAACAAATGCAGAGCCACAAAGCTAGAAAGTATGGACCAACTGGCCAAAATCAAAGGCTCGTGAACCCAAACAGTCCAACAAATAGAGAGACAGACATGTAGAAACAACTAGAGATGCATGTGGGGAATGATAGGAAGACATAAACAGGGGATAGTGTCACAAACATTGGTGAACCAACTGCATACCATTTATGTTTGCCTTTAAAGAGCCTGGCTTCAACTGATCACAATTACATCTACATTACACTGGAGCATCACTCCACAAGCCCTTTGCAACAAGATCTGAGACACGCTTAAATGACCAAGCTCCCTTTTATAAACACCTGATCTGTGTCAGTGCCACATTTTGAAGCTATCACTCTGGCTATAAACAGACAGAGCTGTTTCAATGCACTACAAACAAAAAGAGATTGGAATATATTGTATGCATTCCCTAACTTTCCCCACTCAGCAAATGACTGAAACGTAAGAGAAACCATCTGTGCTCATTTTCTTTCCTATTAGATGGTTCTAGCTTCTCAGCTCCTCATATGACATGAAGTTAATGAAATAACAACTCAAATTTCTGATCTCATAGTCAAAATATAAAATTGCACATTGGTAAAGGTACGGTCAAAAAAGACGTAAACTAAAATGAAAGGCAAGACAATATGAGATTATTACTATTGTGTTATAACATGGTCAGAAGGAAATTACAAGTAAAACTTACAAAAGCTCAACCTTAGTGTAATGATAGACTGCCATTATTTTTCTGTCATATTTGGTTAACACAACTTCTGCTTAGTAGTAAATGTGTGTACTTCACAAATGCACTGAGTTGAAGTAGGGTGAATTTTTTGACTGCAGAACAACACAAAGTTGAATTCCCAGACAATCGTGTTTATGTATGGTAGCAAAAACAATTATATAGGAGAGTTTTGCTTTGCCAGTCCACTTTGTAGATAGTGAAAATGATGGCTAATGCAAGCGACACAAGCCTATCCCAGCATCTTTCTGCAAGAGGTGGGGTACGCCCCGGGCATGTCGTCAGTCCACAGGGCCAACACGGAGACAGACAACCTTTCACCCTCACTTTTCATGCCTATGAAAAGTTTAGAATCTCCAGTTAATGCCAGTTAACCTAATGTGCATATCTTTGGACTGTAGGAGGGAGCACAGACTGGAAAAGCATGCAAGTTTAACACAAAAAAGACTGAACTGGCTGGCTAATGGACTCAAACGCAGGACCTTCTTGCTGTGAGACAACAGTGCCAACCACTGCATTATTGTGCTGCCATGGATAATGTATCACTTCAATATTTTCATTAGTTTACTTGACAGCTTCGGAATAACATTATAAAACCAATAATAATGAAACAACAATGAAGTACGGGGGGGGGGGGGCTGAAAAGTTCATAGGCTGAAAAGTTTATAGTGGTCAAATTTGACCAAATGTGGTTTATTTTTTAACCACAGGGATCCAAGCACTGCAACACCGATGGAAGAAATGTGTGGACTGAAGGGTAGACTATGTTGAAAAATAAACCACGTTTGGTCAAATTTGACCAGTATGAACTTTTCAGCCGCCCTTGTAAACCTCTGGTTTTGCCATTTTAGATATGTGTTTGAGTTAAAACATCATAAAACATTTTTGTTTATTCTTACTATTGACAACATTTCTCACAGAATTTGTTAATTTGCAGAAAAACGGTCAATGTGGTTTACATTAACTTATTAATTTAAACTACATTAAACTAGTGTTTAAACATGAAAATTTGAGATATGGGGTGGTGGGGGTTGTATCTAATATTTTGATACCAAATTTTCCAAGGTGGTGGCAGGGAAGAATGTAGCTTTGCAGTATCAGATGGTAGTCTGTAGGATGACCTTGGAAAGCAAGAAGAGGAAGAGGGCAAAGGCAGAGCCAAAGATTAAGTGGGGGAAGTTACAGAAGGAAGAAGGTTGCACAGAGTTCAGGAAGGAGTTGATACAGGCTCTGGGTGGTAGGGAAGACTTACCAGAGGACTGGGAAAGTACAGTTAAAGTATTAAAAGAAATGGGTAGAAAGGTATGTTGTGTATCCTCTGGACAGAGCACAAAAGAGAAGGCAACTTGGTGGTGGAATAAAGAGGTACAGCAAAGTATTCAAAAGAAGAGTTTAGCAAAGAAAAAGTGGGATAGTCAGGGAGATGAAGAAAGTAGACAGGAGTACTTGGAATATTGGTGCATGACAGAGAGGTGGCAAAAGCAAAGGAAAAGGCATATAGTGAGCAGTATTGGGAGTAATGCGTTACTGTAACACCACTACTTTTGCAGTAACGTGCTGTGTAATGAAATTTCTGTTTAAAAATTCAGTAATGTGTTACAGTTACTCAAATTTGACCAGATGTGTTACTCACATTACTTGTTTTATTAATATGGATAGATATTTTTAGTGCAAATAAACTGACCCTACCATAGCTGGCGCAGCCGTCAGTCTCCTCCGTGGGTCGGTTTCCTGTGCTGCCCCAGTTCACACCGCAACTCAGTGGTGACTTCTCATATCAAGCCCTGATTGCCTGTTGTCCGAGTGGTGAGTAGCCCCCAACAGCTCCTACGTCTGTGGTTAAACATGAGTATTTTTTGAGCAAGAAGCTCGCATTTAATGTCCGCAGTTGTGTAATTGTGTAAGTTGTGTAAGCAATTGTGTAAGTTTTCTTACGCACAGAGAAAAAGTGACTGTGATTTGTTGCAGTAAAGAACAGCTTCTTCTAAGCGGTGAACTTTCATTTACGTATCTGTGCTTTCTGTTTTATTTTATGTTATTCATTTACATGCGGTTGTGATATGCAACTAGTTCATGGAAGTAAATCCTCTAAATATGCATTTTTAATGGACTGGTCCAGGGGTGTCAAACATAGGGCTTGTGGGCCAAAAACGGCCCACCAGGGGGTCCAAAGTTTTCTCTGTGAATTTACAGGTTTATTTCTAGTAAATTTCTGACTTTCTAATGATTACAATAGTTTGTGTAAATCTCAGACAATTTTTTCTCTGTAAGATGAAACTTTTTCTCATCAGTTTTCTTTTTTTTTCTTTTTTCTGATGAGAACAAGGGACCCTTGATCTTGCTATGTGTGCAAGATGATTTAAGTATGCATTTAAAAGTAACGTGAAAGTTACTTTTATCATACAGTAATTCAAAAGTAACTCTGTTACTTTACTTTTGAAAAGAAGTAACTAGTAACTGTAACTAATTACTGTTTTTTAGTAACTTGCCCAACACTGATAGTGAGTTGTATAAAAGGCTGGGAACTAAAGAAGGAGAAAAGTACTTGCATCGAATGACCAGACAGAGAGATGGAGCTGGAAAGGATGTGTAGCAAGTTAGGGTGATTAACGACAAAAATGGTAATGTACTAACAAGTGATGAGAGTGTGTTGAGAAGGTGGAAGGAATATTTTTAAGAGCTGATAAATGAAGAAAATAAGAGCGAAATAGAAGAATGGGTGAAGGAAAGATGGTGAAAACGGAAGTCCCGAGGATTAGCAAGGCAGAAGTGAGGGGAGCTTTGAAGAGGATGAAGAATGGAAAGGTGGCTGGTCCAGATGACATACCTGTGGAGGTATGGAGAGTGTTTATGAGAGATGGCAGTGGACTTTTTAACCAGATTGTTTAACACAAACTTGGTGAGTGAGAGGATGCCCGAGGAGAAGAAAAGAAGTGTTTTGGTACCAATTTTCAAGAACAAAGGTGATGCTCAGATCTGTAGTAACTACGGAGGCATAAAGTTGATCAGCCACACTATGAAGATATGGGAAAGAGTTGTTGAAGCCAGGTTTAGAGGAGAGGTGACAATCGGTGAGCAGCAGTACGGTTTCATGCCAAGAAAGAGTACTGCAGATGCAACGTTTGCTCTAAGAATGTTGATGAAGAAGTAGACAGACAGACAGACAGACAGACAGACAGACAGACAGACAGACAGATAGATAGATAGATAGATAGATGTACTTTATTGATCCCAAACTGGGAAATTGCAGAAAAAACTATAAAGTCAGAAGGAGTTGCACTGTGACTTTGTGGATCGAGAGAAAGCAGATGATAGTGTGACAAGAGAGGAAGTGTGGTACTGTATGAGGAAGTCAGGAGTAGCAGAGGAGTATGTGAGGGTGGTGCAGGGCATGTACTGGATGAGACGGTGATGAGGTGTGCTGGAGGAGTGACAGATGGATTGACGTGTGAGTGTGGACCCATGTGCCTCCTTTGGGTGCACTGGGTCCTTGATGTAAATTGTACATTGATGAACATTTAACTTTCATTTAACATTTAACATGTAATTTTTTTCACGGGATCTACTGGACCGCTCTTAATCTGGCCCTTCATCCAGGACCTGTTTTCCTGAGGAGACTCTACCAGGGGCAAGTTGCCCCCAACAACATAGGTCCCGGGGATCATTCAAGCACTGAAACCTCTCCACCACAATAAGGTGGTGATCCATGAAGGGGTTATTTTATTTCATATTCTATATTTAACTTAAAGCGTACCTATGGTGGTCGTGAAAAAAAAGATATTATATTGAGCCCCTGTCTCACGTTCTAGTTCAAGTTTAAGTTGAAATTCACGTTCAGAGCAATTTGATATACGTAAATCCATTGCTGATGTGCTTGTTCAGCTATGTCAGCAAAACATGGGTACAGCCATACTAGCGGCTACATGGACTTCCAGGACGCTTCCTGTGACGTAATTTCGTGGCTACCGCGATCTGGATCAGTATTGGCTGAGCCTCGAGTACCCGGATGTGCAGCGGCTTTGGGGATATTCAAATTCAAATTCAAACGTTTATTTCAAACTCAGGGTTCATATTAAATGCAGAACTAAAATGAGTAGAAAATAACTAAATAAATGTTTAAATTCAGCGGGCCATCTTTTCTGATCTGAGCTCGTAAAGGCCGATGATTCTAAAACTATGCGCTCTGAGTACCCGGATGTGCAGCGGCTTCGGGGATATTCAAATTCAAATTCAAACGTTTATTTCAAACTCAGGGTTCATATTAAATGCAGAACTAAAACGAGTAGAAAATAAATAAATAAATAAATGCTTAAATTCAGCGGCTTGTCTCATCTGATCTGAGCTCCTAACTGCCGCAACACGGAAGATGATTCTAAAACTATATACAGAGCAGCAGACACTCGGTGCTCTTGTAAAAACAAAAACATGCAATGCGATATGGATATCGCAACATGGCGGAATGTAAAGCCTTTGGATGTCTGAATAATAAGCGAAAAAAACAAAGAAACACTTTTTTTGTGTACCCAAACCCAGCTCACCTTGTCAGAAGATCGGAGCGGAAACAGGGCACAGACGAATAATTTCAGACGAAATTGCGTTGTGTGTGAGGACCACTTCATCACTTTAACCCTCAGAAGACCTTTCTGGCTCAAACATGTAGCCATGTCGCCCAAATTCTTCCGCACAGTCAGAAAATTCGGCCATAATAGAACAAAAACAACGGACAACAGCACTGTAATCGCGGGGAAACGCTGATTATTGTCTTTTCGTATCCACGAAGTGACGTCACATCCGCAAGTGTCATGGCTGCGCCCACAGTTTTCATTGGCTGCCCATGGCCAAGGTCCTGTTTGAATATATGTCTGGTGGTATATGGCTGGCAAGAATTATTTACCAAAATAAGAAATACTTTTTCATAATGTTTTCAAGTTAAATGCGTCTTCACGACCACCAGAGGTACACTTTAAAAAGTTGAAAACAAGCAGTTGATCATTATTATTACCTCCGCCAATATTTTTATCTCCGTCAATGAGGTTATGTTTTCATCGGCGTTGGTTTGTCTGTCTGTCTGTCTGTCTGTCTGTCTGTTTGTTTGTTTGTTTGTTTGTTTGTTTGTTTGTTTGTTTGTCAGCAAGATAACTCAAAAAGTTATGGACGGATTTTCATGAAATTTTCACAGATTGTCAGAAATGGGGTATCCTACAGATGATTAGATTTTGGTGGTGATCCGGATCACCGTCTGGATCCAGAAATTTTTTAAAGGATTCTTTTTTTTTTTTATTTATTTAACATTGCCAGATAGGGCCATTTTCAATATTTTTTCAATATTTTTTTTGTGCATGTAACTCTGCCAAAAAATCATCAGAACACTTGGAAAAAAAAAAAAAAATACAGGACAACATGCCCACAGGGGAACTGTGGCACTTGGCGGAGGTCTGCGCTCTCCGAGTGCTTTTCTAGTTATTATTATTATTATTATTATTATTATTATTTGGGCAGCACAGTGGTGGAGTGGTTAGTACTGCAGCAGCACAGCAACTCACCCTTGGCCGCGGGATCCCAGGTTTGTTCCCAGCCCCCAATCAACAGTGATCCGTGTGGAGTTTGCATGTTCTCGCCGTGTCTGCGTGGGTTTTCTCCGGGATTTCTCCAGTTTCCTCCCACATGCCAAAAATATGCAAGTTAGATTAATTGGCATCAACTGGGGATTCTAAATTGTCCTTGGGTGTGGCTGTGAGAGTGAATGGTTGTCTGTCTGTCTGTGTTGGCCCTGCGATGGACTGGCGATCTGTCCAGGGTGTACCCTGCCTCTCGCCCAAAGATGCTGGGATAGGCTCCAGCCCCCCACCCCCGCAACCCGAAAAGGATTAAGCGGAAGAAGATGGATGGATGGATGGATGGATGGATTATTATTTTATTATTATTATTTATTAATAATATACTAAAAATATTCTGTAGTATTTTCCTCCTTTTTCTGTGTATATCAATACACCCCTAATAATTGCTTAATAATTGTATCTAATGTCTCATATTTTCAGTAAGTTATTTAAAATAGCTTATATTAACTGCAGTGGTGGCCTAGAGGTAGAGCATCCGCCCCACAACCGGTGGGTCGTGGGTTCAAGTCCCGGTTGGGTCATGCCAAAGACCATATAAAAATGGTACTTCCTGCCTTCTAGCTCGGTGCTCAGCAAAAAATAGAATGGAGGAAGGAAAGTTGGTTACCCAGCCACAGGGAGTGCACAAGCTAGTGTACTCCCTGTGCCGGTGCCGGTCCCAAGCCCGGATAAATAGGCAGGGTTTCACCAGGAAGGGCATCAGGCATAAAAATCCTTGCCAAATCAACATGTGAGTCATCATCACAGTATAAGGTGATGATACGCTGTGGTGACCCCGAAAGGAAGCAGCCAAAAGACAAAAAAATAAATAAATAAAATGGTTTATATTAAGTTTGGAACTACAGTGGTACCTCTACTTACGAATTTAATTCGTTCCGGAAGAATTCTCGTAACGTGAAAAATTTGTAAGTAGAGGCGCATTTTACATGTAAATGCCGTAATCCGTTCCAAGCCCCCAAAATTCGGGCATAAATTTTTTATAAATCGTAAAAACGCATCAAAACATGTAACAAATACATGTTACAATTAGATTACTGCACAATAAACATAAAATGAGAGTTTAAAATGAGAGAAAGAATAATAAAAGAGAAAGAATAATAAAAATTATGTTCATTTACCTTTTAACTGCGATCGTCGGCGTCAGCGTCACCTTTTGCCTTCTTTGGTTCATGTTCTGTCTCATCAGTGGTTTTTGCCTGACGTTTTGTGATGAAATGATCCAAGGACGTTTGCTTTTATCGGCTTGTAAGGGCTTCCTTTTGTTTTAATACCGTGCTGATCGTTGATGTTGTTGTTTTTTTTTCCCAAAACTTTATTAAGAACAAGGTGAAAGTACAGAGTTATAACGTAGATGGTGATAAACATGGCAGTTAACAATTTTTTTTTCTCTAAATTGTGTAGTTCAGTCAACAGTCTTACAAGAGGTAAGAAGGATAAAATAAAGTAGTAAGAATAGTAAATAATAATAAGATAAAGCGAGATCAACCAAACGCACCCATTCGTGGCCAATGGGATACCAGGAAGATGCTAGGCGATAGCCAATGACAGAGCAGCTACAGGTATGTTTACGTTCGGTAAAATACGGGAGCTGCGAGGAGCGCGTACTTTTTTTGCCTTTCGTATCCTGAAATTTTGTTCGTAACTAGAGGCAATATTTTCCCGTTGAGGCGTCTCGTAACCTGAAAATTTCGTATGTAGAGACGTTCGTAAGTAGAGGTACCACTGTATTAACCCCTTGCACTCTGGTCAATTTCCGTAAAAACACCAAAAAATAACGTACCCAAAGTAAATCAAAAGCTGTTCTTCAACCCTTTGCAGCATCTTCATGGGGTTGGTCTCATTTAAAAGAAAACACTTTGAATTTTTTGGCAAAACAGTCATAATCTCTCTAAGTGCTCCTGCCACTGAGTAACAGTCATCTAAACATACTGAACTTAAAGAAAATAAATTTCGCCTGGGTGTTTTTTTGGATACAAATGCTTGCAAATAACACACAGCTTCAGATACTGGCTGGAAAATGCAACAGAAATGTAGAACCAAGTGTTATCCAGCTGAGGTCAAAATTTTGTAACAATACCACAAAAAATGAATATATTACACAGCTTTTTTCTTAGGTTGTTCCCAGGCGTTTTTGAACTGTGCCAAATTATGCCAAATGGCACAGTTTGGAAAAGTGTCTAACTTTTGAATGATTCAGCATAGAAGCTTCATCTTGGGCTCTAATGAAAGGTGAAGGGCTGTGTGTGTGGAGGAGGGGTTGTTTATTCATTCATGAATGAATGAATGAACAAACAAGCCCCCACACACAAAGAAGCATGCCACGTAAAAAATGTGTGGCTTTTTTTTTTTTACAAGAAAAAATAACCTACAGTGCACTAAAAATTATACTAAAATATTTGTAATGTAGAAGATAACAACTCCCACCCCCCACCCCACCCCCGCTACAGAGGACGGACATCGCCCATCGCTACATGACGGAAAGCGGTGATGGTGCGCCGCGCTCTACTACGCACAGTTGGACTAAAATATCTGCAATATATCTGCAATCCGCTACAGAAGAGTAGCGGGGGGGGGTGTTCACAACATGACGGGGGGGGCTGTTCGCAACATGACGGACCCGGACCGGAGCGGTCCGGGTCCGTCATGTTGCGATAATGCACAGTTGTAATTTACCGATCGGTCAAAAGTCATTTGGATTACAATTTTCAGGGATTTATTAGCTAATAATTTAGCTTATAACACTTACTTGTCCACAACAGCAAAGTCGCTGGCGAACTTCTCTTCCTCACTGTCAAACGAACATGACGCTGGTCCGCTTGTTACGGACTCGTGGTTCTGGTCACACGACCCGGTCAAACCATAATTCCATTATTGCGGTTTTGCGCTTCCATGATTGCGGTTTTGGCGAACGATTTTTCAAAACAAATAAGAACAGTAGTAAGAAAACAAGACTGGCGAACGCCTGTGTGTCACCCAGCCTTACACAAAACAGCTTTCGAACTTCTGTGCTTCAATTGGCTGGCTGTATTCGCAGCCATTGGTAGGCGGGTCCCTCTTGCTAGGTTTTCAGTCATTGGTTCTTCAAGGTTTCAGAAACCCAATTCAAGGCTCTTATTAGTCGAATGAGAGGTCAATCACATCTAAACCAATCAAAGCACTCCTTTGGCTTTCTGTTCGTGGCTGTGTCTGTAGTGGAAGAACGGAAATGCAGCTTTTTTTTTCAGTGCGCTCTAGGACCAAGCGCCCTCGTGCGCCCTCATGCGCCCTCGGGCGCTCTAGGACGCAGAGACGTGTCCGCCCGCGGTACACCAGAGTGCAAGAGGTTAACTCAAGTCATTATACTCAAGTTTTTTAATCTGTAAAATTACATTACAATGTACTTTTCCACCTGCAGATAAAGTCCTTCGGTGATGATTATGAATATGACACTGCTCTCTGGACAAGATGCCTATCCGGGGCAGTTCATTGTCCGTCCTTCATCTGTGGCCAACAGTTGAGCCCGTGCAGCTGTTAATGCCGCTCCCTCCCATCTCCAACCACTGGCCGCCGTCGCAGGAGGAAGAGGAACTTGAAAGGCAACCTTGGTGACTGTACTTCACACCTTTTTCTCTGACTTACACACACACACACACACACACAACCCTGTTTCTGTGCACACACTTCATCTGTCTCCCGGTTTTCTCTCGCTCACACACACACACACACACAAACATGCAGCTGCCTGGATGCTTAAGATAAGGAGTGGGAGCTGTGAGGAGAAGGAGGAGGGAGGGGGGCGATCAGATGAAGTATGTCCGTACGTGTTTGTGTCTGTTTGTGTCTGTTTTTCTTTCTTTTCTTTTTTTTCGGAAGAAGAGGGGTGAGGCGGTGCTACTCTACAGGACGTCCTGAAAATGGATCACGCAGCGGACAGGTTGCGCTCAACATCAAGCAGGACACACAGCAAGTAGCTAAAACACCAACAAGTCAAGCTCTCACTGCCTAAAATATGAGCTGGAAAAGCGTAATAACCTTTAAAATTGCATTAAATATTAATTTTTAAAAAAAGCAATGACAACAAATTGGAAGATATGGAAACAGCAGAAAATATGACGCCCTAGCTGTGGCTGTTGGTGGAACAACTCACAGGCCTAAAGATGTTGCTAGCAGCATGAGTCCACTGATGGCACTGCCTCTCCATTTCCCTAACGACTGCACCATAGGAAGAGAGGCAAGGGCTCAGCTCTGATTTTCCTCTTGGGCCCTTGTGATTGTGTGTGTGTGTGTGTGTGTGTGTGCGTGCGTGCGTGCGTGTGTGTTGTTGAGTGTGAAGGTAGCAGCCTTCCTAATGGTATGTGTTGTGTACGGGAGGGCTGGGAAACAACAGTGTAACCAAAGGGAAGAGCAGTAGGAAAACAAGGGCCCCTCCCTGTCCAAGTATAAGACAAACATATTCAGCGCACACATTAATACACATGCCTCCTCAATCTCCTTTCAGGCTGACCTGGAGGGGAGCCAGGCTCTTTTTTGGACACCTTTGCCTCGCCGTGCTTGCGTCTCATATTGGAAGGATGTGTTTTTGATGTTAGACCAGAAGCTGCACCGAACCCCCGCTCGTGCTTTTAGTTTCAGATTAGACGGAAGACAAGGGTGACGTCCAATCTCTGTGTACACTTTCTTTTCATCTTGCTTATTGGGCCAACGTGTCCTGTGCCCCCACCCCCACCCCACGCTGCCCAGCCAATGAAAAGCAGGGGATGAGAGCTGGCACAGTGCCCCACTGGAGCAGGTGCAGCCAGAATGGGAGATAAGGAGAACATGCTGACAGATCTGCCCATCAACTTAAATCACTGATTGAAACTGTTGATGCAAGGTTTTTGGTTTTTTTCTCACCGAGGGGACACAGTTATATTACTCATGTGGGCGTGGGTGGCCCTATTTTGTGTGGGATTAGAGGGGCCGGGGTAAAATAATACGTGTGTGTACGTGTGCGTGCGTGCACATATTCTCTAGTGCCAGGGCTCCTGTGCGACATCGTGGAAAATCCTCCTGAGCAGTTTCCTGTGGGTCTCCATTATCAGGCCTCATTGATAGACCAGCTTTCCCCCCTACTTCCTGGCTCTCTTCCTCCCCTTCCAGCCCACTTCCCCTCCCACAGTCTTCTCAATCACATGAATCACCACTGCCACAGAGAGGGTGAGGGGCTGGCAGCGACTATAAACAACCACTACTAACACGTAAAGTCACATTATTGTGTATAATATTCACTTTGCCATGATCTCATTTATTCTCATCTGACACCAAGTAAAGTGATGCATTGTTACATCATTTGTAACATTATTACATTATCACGCTACATTTACTCACATTCTGCTCAACGCTCTTAAGACAAATGGTGAGTCACTTGAGCATGAAGTCATTCCTAACTTCCCGGTGGGATGTGAAACTGGGATGGAGTGTGTCCCCTTTGCTGATTGTGTCTCACAAAAGCAGCCCTTACAAGTACTCCGAGCCATTGCAAGAACATGGCACCAAAGAATACTGGGTAGAAACATAACCCCCAAAGGTGGTTGCTGCTCCACTTCAACATCCAAAGCTGAATCAGGAAACATACGAGTGCATCATGTCATTGCACAGCCCAGATTCATACAAGTCACATCCATGTGCTGATAGGCATGTTATCTCTCAGCTGTAGTAAAGAGCTGCATAGATCATTTCCAACAAAATTTCCACAACTTAGATGGTTCATACTCACTGCCCAATTGGGTCTCAAGTGATGTTGTTTTTCAGGGCCCCTCTGCATCATAGGACAGACATGAAGAAAGCCCTTTGATTTCAGAAAGGGAAGCCTCATCCGCAGCAGCCTTACTGTATACAGGGATCAAAGGTATATTCTTAAGGGGAAACAACAAAATCAACTATTAATCAAATATGAGGGTTGAACACGTGCCTTCTTTGCAAGTGGTGAGTCATAATGCTTCCATTGCTTCGACTGGGCTTTAGTCTCTGGATCATAGTGATGGACCCATGTTTCATCCTGAATGATTAGTCTGTCATAGAAGTCCTCCTGGTTTTCTTGGCACATGGCCATAGGAGCCTGTGAGCACGTAACTCATTCCTGGTTCTGGAATTGTGTGAGCAACCGTTGAATCTATCATGCATGTGTAAATGGTCACGGATGACTTTTTTCCACAGACCCCATACTGATCTTGACACACTGGGTGAACGGTTATGCGGCGATCCTCCAAAATGGTGGCTGCCACTTGCTGGATGGTGTCTTCATCAATTGCGTAGTGTGATTACCTGGGAATGGGTGCCATTTCCACCAATGTCAAACCACAATAGAACGCTTGATGCCAGTGCTTGACTATGTCATATGATGGGGCATCCTCCACATAAGTCTCTTTCATCTCATTGAACATCTCCTGTGGTGTGCACCCTCACAAGTACAGAAACTTGAGGACTGCTCTGCACTCAGCTGGCTCTGTTATCACATGTTATTCCACCTTACCACCTGTAAAAGAGAAACTCTTAGGAGTTCAGAACTGCAAATTACTATGGAACCTATAGAGATATGTATTATTACACATGTTTAATTTCAGCCTCCTACAATAACTGGAAGTGGGTCACTACAATTCTTTATTGAGCAGCCCTTCTCACTGTTGAACATAGTTAGGTCCATTGGACACTGACACAACTGCTTACCAAAACATATTCAAGGTTCAGTTATATAATAAATATGGGTTTAAAGTGCACACTCTCAGCTTTAATTTGAGTGTATTCACATCCAAATAGGAGTTATGATTTAGGAATTGCAACTATTTTTACACAAAGTCCCCTCATTTCAGGGGCTCAGATGTAACTGTCTCAAAAACTATTTCACAGGCTGCATGGGTTAGTGGCTCGTTAATCTATCATCAATCAAACAGGTAAAAGGTCTGGAGATGATTCCAAGTGTGGCATTTGCATTTAGAAGCTGTTGCTGTGAGCCCACAACATGCAGTCAAAGGAGCTCTCAGTGAAAGTAAAACAGACCATCATGGTGAGCTCAGGAACTCAAAGAAGCCTGGACACCCACACAAGGCAACAGTGATGGTGATTGCAGGATCCTTTCCATGGTGAAGAAAAACCCCTTCACAACATCCACCCAAGTGAAGAATACTCTCCAGGATGTAGGTATATCAGTATCTAAGTCCACCATAAAGAGAAGAATTCACAGCAGCAAACACAGACAGTTCATCATAAGGTGCAAACCATTAATCAGCCTCAAAAATAGAAAGGCTAGATTAGACTTTGCCAAAAAACATCTAAAGAAGCCAGCCCAGTTCTGGAACAACATTCTTTGGGCAGATGAAACCAAGATCAACCTGTACCAGAATGAAGGGAAGGAGAAGATACAGACAAGTCTTGGAACAGCCATGATCCAAAACACAGCACATCTTCTGTGAAACATGGTGGAGGCAGTCTGATGCATGGGCATGCATGGCTTCCAATGGCACTGGATCACTAGTGTTTATTGATGATGTGACAGAAGACAGAAGCCGCCAGATGAATTCTGAAGTGTATAGGGATATACTGTCTGTTCGAATTCAGCCAAATGCGGCAAAGTTGAATGGACAATGTTTGATAGTACAGATGGACAATGACTCAAAACATGTTGCAAAAGCAATCCAGGCCTTTTTTAAGACAAAGAAGTGGAATATTCTGCAATGGCTGAGTCAATCACCAGATCTCATCCTGATCGAGCATGCATTTCACTTGCTTAAGACAAAATTTATGGCAGAATGACCCAAAAGCAAGCAACATCTGAAAACAGCTGCAGTAAGGGCCTGGCAATGCATCACAAAGAAGGAAACCCAACATTTGGTTATGTCCATGGGTTCCAGACTTCAGGTAGTCGTTGTCTGTAAAGGAGTCTCAACAAAGTATTAAAAATGAACATTTTATTTAGAATAATTTTAATTTGGCTTTTGAGCCCCTGAATTGAAGAGATTTTGTACAAAAACGGTTGTAATTCCTAAACCATAACTCCAATTTGGATGTGAATACCTTCAAATTAAAGCTGAGAGTCTGCACTTTAAGCCAATATTGATATAACTGTATCTTGAATATGTTTTGGTAAACAGCAAAAATAACAAAACTTGTGTCAGTGTCCAAACATACTGTATATGGACCTAAGTGTATGTTGCTTGCAGGTCTGAAGTTTAAGGCCGTGTGAGTGTACAGGAAACCTATAATTCTATCTGAAACAAGGAAAAGGCAACACCTTTGATCACTGGCAATACACAAGTCTATGGAAAAGGAGTCTTCTGCTCTCAATCCATACTTTTTACATGAAGTTTCAAATCCTGTTTATGCAACGCCATCTTTAGAAAATTTTCTAGAGCCTTACCAAGCTGGATTTCAAGTGCCAAGTTTATCCTAACTCTGCAACATCAATTTACAGGTGTGGCTCATTCATTAGGATGACTGGTGATACAGTACCAATTATGTACTTCCATCATACCAAGCACCACTATCCTACACGTACCTTCTTCTTCTTCCTCTTCTTCCTCTTCCTCTTCCTCCTCCTCCTCCTCTACTGGTCATTATAACAACATTAATCCTGCTTTAGGTATTACTTATAAACCAAAAATGTGTTTATTTAGTAAAAATAACCCCCTAGAGTCAGTATACTGAATAATTTTATCCCATAAAAACTCCTCGGTCAAAACCAATGGGGAGCAGCCATCACTGGCCGGAAGTGACGTACACTCTTTGTTTCTGGCTTTACCACTGAAGAGTAGCATGTTTACCACGGATGAGTAAACACATTCACCAGATGCTCAGTAGGTCGAGAGCTGAGTTGAAAACGATGCAAAATCTGCACGGATATATACTGCACAAACCAATCTTGGAAATGGCCTTTATTGACGGCATGATCCACAGTTACCTCCGGGGACCAGCAGCTGAAGGCGACCTGATGAACAGGCAAGTTCCCAGTCAAGTAACTTCAGAACACGTTGAATAAATCTTGATATACTAGAATTTTATTTCATTAAATTATATGTCGGTAGATTTGCTTGTACAGTATATGGTTGTAAAAAAAAAAAATACATAAAATTCTGATGTTAAAACTTTATTGACTGCTATACTGTAGCCCAGTCAATCGCACAAAGCAATGACTGTGTGTCATTACCGTGCTGAAACTGGCCATGGAGGAGACAAGATGTCTCTGACCATGACTGACAGAGAGCAGGGACTTGAAACTCATGCATATTTGAGAAGGAATTGTGACCAAAATTACTGGACGGAACCACCAGTAACATATTTGAACCTCTGAAATAGCTTTTGATTAAAATTCACTACAGATACCCTTTAACTTCTGTGTAGCTAGTAGACCTGTCCATCTGTTTCCGCATTGAACCCTCTATTGCTAGAGAGTCAGCTGTCTCTTAACCAAACACACCGCAATGGGAGGGAATCCACTGCAAGGCGACTGTGTGGCTTAAGCAGAGGGAGACAAGAGAGTAGGACAGGTCATTCAGGTCAGTGTCTCTATTGTATTGCAAGGCCTGTAGGATAGGCAGGGCATCAGTCAGAAAGATGACATTCTGACAGGCGTAGGAGCTAACTTCGATGTGAGTTGCAACTATTTTCAAGGCTTTTGCTTCGGCTTTGTAGTTGGTGGAGTACAGGCCAGTAGTGAGGCAGATTCTATCTTTGCTGCCTCCCAGATATTGTATGTAGACTCCTGCCCCTTCATTCCAAACTGCATCCTCTGCAGAGCCATCTGTATATACATTAGTCCAAGAATCTTTGGGGTAGTGGGTGTGTAGGTATTCAAGTGTGACAGACTTTCTTACAGGGTCACTTTTGGAGTCTTTGGGGCAAACTCCAGGGATGCTGCATTGAATGAGGGGGATGGTTCCTTCATTCCACGAAGGGACCACCAGACAACTGGGTATCCTTGGGATCATGATCAAGGAAATCACGATTCTGTCGCTCAAGTATTCTGCTCTGGTGCATAAAACTCCCACTCTTCAGTCTCCCCTTTGTGGGCTGGGACAGTCTGTCTTTCATGGGGTGACCTTGCGTCCTCCTGAACTTGGCAGCCTGGGTGAGCCTGGTTCTGAATCTTGCTAACCCGATCAAAGTTGGACTTAGCCGTGGTGCCCCATGCTGTCATGCCGTACTCAAGCACCGGCCTGACTCCACCAGTGTACAGACTCTTGAGGGTCATGGTATCAGCACCCCAGGTTGTTCCTGCCAGCTTTTTCATGACAGCAAGTCGGACCCTGACTCTTGTTTCTGCTTTCTGTGTTTGTTTCTTCCATGGCAGCTGTTTGTCAAATGTGACTCCAAGACACGTGGGATTGTCCTCCACAAGCAGATTTTGCCCGTTGATGTGTAGATTAACCTTCTGCATCTTTGGTGAGAGACTAAAGACAATGTATGTGGTCTTCTTGGCATTGATAGTTACATGTACATTCAAGTTTTATATATTGCTGTAAGTAAAAGAGCAACTCTAGAGTGTCTCTGAACAAAATGCCATTTATTCATCAAAGTAATGATGATAAATTGGCTGTGAAGGAATTAGGTTCACCCAAACCAAAGTTGAATATCAGGCAAGTGTCAGCTTAAGAAAGGAAATGATATAAACATAGATTTTTGGAGAACTGGTATAAGAGGCACAAATGGCTTGTTGACTGCAACGTAACTCGGGCCCTTTTCTGTTTTGCCTGTATAATCCTCCACCCAGAATGCAGTGACTCGGAAATTGCATGGACAACAAGAGGTGTTACTAACATGCATCATCTTTAGGGCAAGGTGAAAAGACATGAAATGTCTAAAATGCATAGGAGAATAGTAATAAGGGATTGCATTCATATACAGCACCTTTCAAGATACCCAAAGCTCTTTACAATGAGTCCATTATTCATTCACTCCACAGACAGACAATGGTAGTGGTAAGCTACTGCTGTAGCCACAGCTGCCGTGGGGCAGACTGAGGGAAACGTGGCTGCCAATCTGCACCAACGGCCTCTCCGACCACTACCGAATATTTATACACATTCACACCCAGTGTCATGGACACTGGAGGCAAGGTGGGTAAAGTGTTTTGCCCAGGGATACAACAGCAGGATGGCTGGGGAAAGCAAGATTCGAACTGCCAATCCTCTGGTTATTGGGCAACCTGCTTTACCTCCTGAGCCATTGCCACCCCAAACATTTCCCTCCTTCATTCCATTTTTGCTGAGCACCAAGGTGGATGGCAGGAAGTTGCATTTTTATATGGTCTTTGGCATGACCTGGCCGGAACTTGAACCCCAACCTCCCCATTGTGGTGTGGATGCTCTGCCTCTAGGCCACCAATCAGCATGATCTTTATGGCATACATCCTAAACCTTGTGGTCATTGGGCACCACACGGGTGGATATACATTTTCAGCTTTTAATCAATTGAGTATATGGTTAAT
The DNA here is from genome assembly GCA_020510985.1 of Pholidichthys leucotaenia. Taxonomy (NCBI): domain Eukaryota; kingdom Metazoa; phylum Chordata; class Actinopteri; order Cichliformes; family Pholidichthyidae; genus Pholidichthys; species Pholidichthys leucotaenia. Next base: position 368,923,051 of record CM035842.1, on the reverse strand, counting down.
CCTGAGGTTGCGTTGACCAAGAATTCTTGGTCACTGACCGGTAATTTTCAGCAATGAAGGAAAATTTTGACGGACTGCACTGATGACATTTAAATGTCGTTCCCACCCCATCTGTGCTCAACTGGAGGAAGATTTGAATTAAGGCCTATAAACAACATAAAAGTCGACTGAAATCAGACTTTGTTCAGTTTTACAATATTTTTATTTTAATTTCATCATGTAATCGTGTTGTTCATCTGTGTAATCAGAAACAAGTGTTTAATCTGTATTCTTTTTCTTAAAGTTAACAATTAAAAATCAAAATGTGAACAAAAACATTCTGTGTCTTTTTATATCATATTGATATGGTTTCTCTGCTATTAAATAGAACTGGCAGAGCAGTTTAATTGAAATGTAATACTTTCTAATTAATCAACTAACTAGTCAAACAATACTGCCATGAGGGTTTAATAATCTTGTGCATTTTAACAAACTTGCCTAAGAAACCACAGGTAGGAAAAGGACAACAGGATAATTCAGTATTTTCTCACAAATTCTGATCAAACCTGCAGGGAGATGAGGAAAAATAACAGACAGACATAGACGTTGTCTGCCTCTGTGGAAAATGGGTGGTTTAAATAGTTAGGACTACCCTTTTGTGGTGGGAATTATATGTTAGCTACTTTTTTCTTGATTTACAAGTATTTTTGTTAGAACAAAATATTTTTCATTAGAAAAAAAATATTAAAACTGAAAAAATCAGTTTGTATCAGATATTATCATATTATAACAACTGACCTTTTTTTCTCACACTGACAGATGAGAAAGCTGTGACGGTGAAACGATGAAAACGATGATGGTGTTGCTCAAACAACAAACCCTGGATCAACCCTGAGATAAAATCAATACTGAGAGAGAAGAAAGGATCTTCAGGTTGGGGAACAGGTAGATGCTGAAGTCCGTACAGAGGGAGCTAAGGAGGAAGATCAGAGAAGGCAAGGACAGCTTCAGGAAGAAGATGGAGGACAAGCTGCAACAGAGCGACATTGGCGGGGTCTGGAGAAGCCTGAAAACCATCTCTGGGCTCCAGAATACCTCCGCAGGCCACGGAAGTGGGTGAACAATCTGAACCTGTTCTTTAATAGGTTTGACCAACCGCCCTCCCCTCCGCCTGCACAACAACCACTGCTGCCTCTACCATCATCGAGACCTGCTGTCCACCCTCCCTCCACCAACACCCCGCCCCATTCCCAGCACACAGCCCCCCAGCCCCAACCTGACCCTCACTAAGACCCAGGTGAGGGCGGAGCTGAGGAAGATCAAGGCGAGGAAGGCCTCGGGTCCAGACTGCATCAGCGCGAAGCTCCTCAAGTCCTGCGCAGACCAGCTGTGTGGGATTGTGGAGCACATCTCCAACCTGAGCCTGAAGCTGGGGAGGGTACCACAGCTGTGGAAAACATCCTGTGCGGTACCCGTACCAAAGACATCCCACCCCAGAGACCTGAACAGCTACAGACAAGTGGCCCTGACTTCTCACCTGATGAAGACCCTGGAGAGACTGCTTCATGCTCACCTCCGCCCCCTGGTGGGACCAGCGATGGATCCACTCCAGTTCGCCTACCAGCATGGCATCGGGGTGGAGGATGCAGTGATCTTTCTCCTTCACCGTTCCCTGTTCCACCTGGAGAAGCTGGGAACACAGTGAGGATCATGTTCTTTGACTTCTCCAGTGTTTTCAACACCATCCAACCGATGATCCTGAGGGACAAGCTGCTGTGCACAGGGGTGGACCAGCACCTGTCATCGTGGATCCTGGACTACCTCACAAACTGGCCACAGTTTGTGAGAACCCAGGATTGTGTTTCCAACACGATCATCGACAGCACGGGGGGCCCCCAGGGAACGGTTTTGGCTCCCTTCCTGTTCACCCTTTATACTGTGGACTTCTCACACAACACACAACAATGCCATCTACAGAAGTTTTCTGACAACTCTGCGATCGCCGGCCTCATCTCCAACGGAGATGAAGCTGAGTACAGAGGATTTATCCAGGACTTCGTGGACTGGTGCCATCGGAACTGCCTCCAGATCAACACGAGATAAACTAAGGAACTGGTGGTGGACTGCCGCAGGCAAGGACAACCCCTCACAGCACCAGTAAACATCCAGGGAACAGACATTGAGATGGTGACATCCTACAAGTTCCTGGGTGTTCATCTGAACAATAAACTAGACTGGTCACACAATACCGATGGACTCTACAAGAAGGGACAGCGCAGGCTGTTCCTACTGAGGAGACTCAGGTCTTTTGGTGTACAAGAGGTGCTCCTGAAGACCTTCTACGATTCGGTGGTGGCATCAGCCATCACTTTTGGAGTGGTCTGCTGGGGCAGCGGCATCACAGCAGCCGACAGGAAGAGACTGAACAAACTGATCAAGAAAGCTAGCTCTGTCCTGGGGCAGCGCCTTGACCCAGTGGAGGAGATAGGAGAGAGAAGGATGGTGGCTAAGCTGTCATCTCTGCTGGAGTCCGAGTCCCACCCTATGCAGGACATGCTGAATGCACTGAGGAGCTCATTTAGCGGTAGACTACATCATCCTAGGTGTGCAACCAAGAAGTTTTGCAGGTCCTTCCTACCTACGGCTGTCAGACTTTATAACCTAAGCAGGGCTGCTGGCAGAGATAGTAAAAAAAACATTACGACCTAAGTATTGAATGCAAAAGATGCAACAAACTTACACAAAATGGTCCCCCTCCAGTATACAACTGGGACAATATCAATCGCTACGGAGGGTGACAGTATGTATGGGTACATATTCATACTATGTGGGGTAACTAAATAGACTGTTATGCTGTTTATTCCATCTAGCTACAATGCTCCCCACTGTGTATATATATTTAAATATTTATGTGTACATATATATATTCACTGCTCTTATTTTCTTATCTTCTAAATTATTGCTCTGAGTGTTGCTATCCCTGTGCTGTTGCAATCCTGGAATTTCCCCATTGTGGGACTAATAAAGGCTTATCTTATAAAAATAATCATCAAATTTATAACCAAGGAGGTTTTTACAGACTGAAATGCATTCCAAAAATAGTACTTACCTTTGCTGAATGATGATAACAAAAATCACTGTGGAGCAGCTAAAATAAAAATGCTTTAAATCCAGTTTTGTGCAGCTCCTCAGCCTGCAACATCACATCACCTTTTTTTTTTCTTAGTTGTAGGCTAATCCTTTTCTAAACATTTTGACTGATGACTCCTTATCAAATATACTAATCAGCTGTCAGTAAGTGAGATTTTTTTATTGTCTGCAATGTGCAAAGGTTATTTATTCACAACTCGCTCATTCTTTCAATAAAAAAACAAATATATCTATATTTTTTTGGGGGGGGGATGGGGTTATCTGGCGTTTATAGTTGTAGTTTTATAATCAGAAGTCCTTCTTAGTAAAACTTCTACTTGTAATCCGTTAGCTGCAACAGCAGTTTTCACACCTTCAGACTCAGCGGTGTGCAGGAGCAGTTGTTTCTGTGACATTTTTGTTATGACGGATTATAATTGGTCATGACCCCATCCGTCATCTTGACAGACACCAATGCATTCTAGCACAACCTCTGGTTTGATCTATGGCGAGGATGAATCTGCTTTCCAGGGAAGGCAGGCAGGGCTGTTGTCCGCTACAGGACGTGACTCTGACCATGTGCAGGGGGCCCAACAGAGAGACAGAGGCCGGTGAGAAAAGGAGAGAAAATACAGAGTGAGAGAGGAAAGGGAAGCACTTAGGTGTGTTTGATATCCTATCTGCACTAATACCTTATCTCGTGGATGGAAAAAACATGGTGAGTATCACGAATGGGACTCATAATTCACTTAAAAACGCTTGAGTACATTGGACACACTTTGGGACTGGATGGTAGTGGAGATCAAATGCAGAGGGATGAAAGGTAGGGGAAACAATACACAGCTCCCCGTGTGTGTCCGAGAGCCAAATTCACAGTGGCGAGGCGAGTTCCCTTTTTGTTCTTGAAAACGTTCCTCAGATGTTTTGACGCAACACCAAGTATAGAGGCGGGGGATGGCGGGGAGGGGGTGCTTCGAGACAAAACAAACAGCAATTAAGGTAGTTTGTGGATCTATTCAAAATACCATGTGCTCCGTCCTTTAGGAAACATCTGCCATATTGATGTACGTCTCCAGGAAAAGACAAATTCCTTCTATCCCAGTAAGACATGCCTCAGAGAGGAGACGGGTAGCCTTTTTTTTATCCATTTTGAACCTGATGGTGTAACTCTGGCTTTCGTGTAGGCTTACATGTAGTAAAACAAACACTCAGACAAAAGGTCTGCTTTTTTGCAATACTCCAAAACATATCCCTTATAAACATTTACAGTCTAAACACAGATAGAAACCCCTATCACTGGGCTGTCAGCTTAAAATTCCAGGCAGCCATCCGATGGGGAGTAAGGAGAGTATATGTTTTGAAGAACAAAGTTCTCGCCTGCCGAGAGGAAAAAAAACTTTTTTATGGCCAGTAATTGCTAGTGTTTATCTCTTGTCTAGATATAAGAAGAATGAAAGAGCTCAAGCGTCTCTGCTGTCAGCTAAAATCTCTCTGAAAGTTCCAGAGAGGAAGCAGACAAAGAGACAAAATATGAGATTTACTGCTTTAGATATATGAGAATGACACACGCAACAGTTTCACAGATGTAGTGCACAGTCTCCAAGTGCCAAATGATAGTGAAAGTAAAGCTGGGGAAACACCACTTTGGTTTTTTGGCCTCGCCAGTCTTCGGAGAAATGATCCACTTTGGGAGCGTTCGAAATGCATGAAATTATAAATCTGATAAATGAGGCTGTGCAAAACTTCCACTTCCACGTTGAGAATTCAGAAGATAAATGGCAGAATCCCCCACTGCAATGCAAGACTGGCTTCTTTATGCAGTGTGTGTGTGTGTGTGTGTGTGTGTGCACGTGTGCGCGTGCATCGCTCTTGTCAGTGTGTTTATACTGTACTTACAAAAGCATAGCTTTGCCACTAAAGCTAAGGCACATGTTTAGGCCGCTTGTTGTGCAATAAACAGAGAGGATAATGCTGTGGCGTGCCACTGTTTGTATAGCAACACTGAGGTATTCATTCCAAAGGACCATGGGACATTTATCATTTTGTGCCTGCTGCTGTGAATGTGGGGAAACTCAAGATGAAAGAAATTTAACACTCAGCAAAAATATATCTATGAAGATGTTGATATCACTCTTATGAAAATAAATTGGGTATACTTAACAAGTAGACCTGCTGTAGGAGTGTAAAGTTCTGAGGTCATATTGTACTCTCCAAAAGCCTTGAGACACCCCTCATTTCTTTATATTTTGCTTCCAAACTTTCTTGTATTTTTTTAAAGTGTTCTTGAGCAGTAGGTCTCCAGACGTCTGTCAGACGGTCCTTTGATTCTGGCTGTTTTTTTCTCTAGAGAAGCAGAACATAAAAGAAATGGCAGGTCTGGAAAAAAAATTATAAACAGCAGATAAACAGTATCGGAAAGTCATGTCTGTAAGAACTAAGAGAAAAAAACACTGAAGATCTGGCACACGACCGGAGTGAAAATATAAAAATATGTATTGCTGTTTATTATTTTCCTTTATTGATTATTTATCCTTTCCACCTTATCACAGTGGATGGGGTTTGCATGCCCTAATGATCCCAGAAGCTATAATGTTGGGGGCAACTTGCTTTTGTAAACCACCCAAGGCAAATTAGTCCTGGGTGAAGGGCCAGGGCAAGAGTGGTCCATTTGATCACCATGAAAAAAGTTACAAGGTACAACAAAGTACCCTGCCTGGTAAGGGGTTACCAGGGCCCCATCCTAGAGCCAGGCTGGAGCTCAATGGAAAGGGCCTGACTACTGGGTTTCTGCCCACAGGACACAGCCGGCCTCAGCCCAAATAAGGAACTTGGGTCTGCCCTCCAGTGGGCTAACCACCTGAAAGAGGAATCATTAGGATCACAGGTAATACGTATATGAGCAGTAATCTGGGTTTCTCTGCTTGGACTGCTTCCCCCTGACCCAAATCACTGGATGGGTGATGGAAGCTGGATTGAGGGATGGATGGATTCTCTATCCTACCACCCGACCAAATGGTGGTGACTTGAACAGCCTCCTCCGAATATTATGTTACAACCATTTCATGCAAACTAAAAATGGTTAAAAAAAAAAATTCTTTGCATCTTTTCAAAATACATTTGTCATGGGCAACTTCTGACCGGCAGAAATGACAGACTTTAACGCAGGCAGAACTAGTCTGACTGGGTATATTTCCCAAATAACACAAAATTAAACCAGCACGGGGGTGGAACACAAAATGAGCCGTGAGAGTCTGAAAACTCAAAGAGAAACATGGGAACAGAAGTCAGAGGGGAATCTACGAAATAATGCCACACCAATGCCCCTTTTCCTCTAGTACCTGTTTAACCCGGTAGAGCACAGTTCAGTTCAGTTCAGTCTGCTTGTGTTTCCATTACACCAGAGTACCGCTTGATGTGGGTGGGATTTGTTACAGAGAGGCGGCACAACCTTCCTGTTATGTAAAACAAGTGACCTGGGCAAAACACGAGATGGCAGGATACGAGGCGACTGTGGTCTCTGGCTTTTTTTTTGCCAGAATAAAGGCAAAAAAGGAGAGCCAGAGAAGGCTATAGGTGGTGAGACAACACACTCTGAAAAAGTACTGGAGCATTTAGGAAGCCATATAGAGCAGTATAAAGTGGAAGACATGAGGATATGAACTACATCACATATGAAGGTAAGCTAATGATTGCTAATGCTAGTTTGCTTTAAGTCTGCCGTACGACATTGTAATGTTGGCAAGTAGTCGCTTTTAGGTACTAAAATATGTATTCTCTGTGTGTGTGTTTCAGATGGCTCTCTTGTAGCAAAATTATTGCTTCAAACTGTGGGTCTGGGCATTCAACACAGGCTCCCAGTGATGAGCTGTCACCCCAGCTTCACAAACGCGCAGTGGTTACAGAACTTCAGAATGTCTGTAGAAATGTTTAGCTTCCTGTGCAACAAATTGCCCTCATCTGTGTGAAAATCATGGAGAGACTGTTGAGACGTCATGGGATGTACCTGCTCCAGCCAGTGGTATCGTGACAAAAAGTGATCAGCTGCCAAAACTTGATCGCCAGGTGCCATATTCTAGTTATGGGGTTATATTAGCCGTAAAATATATATTTCAACAGGTAAACAGTACTGAGTTAGGTATAACATATATTTAACAATTATTATGCATTTTAAGCCAAAACAAACTTGATCTAGGATTAAAAGCAATTAAAATAACGCAGTCACAAGGTTACATGGAGAAATACATGGATTCACTGGATATACAGTATATCATATCGAGTATTGCTGACTACATGTAGATACTGTATAAATATATATTTTCTGCATCAACAATGAACTACACATGTATTCATTTAGTATAGCACTAGGAATTTTGACAACAAACCTTTGTACTTTTTGCAGATGTGTCTCCACTTTTGTTTTATGTGTGAAGGTTACCACCAAGTGACATAAATTAAATACTAAAAGATTGGAAAGGCTGTCTAAGAACAATCCAGCAGTTTGAGAAATCGCTTTTGGTTTGGAATAAGTCTACCAACAGAATTATAGACCATAAAGCAGTTTGTGTTAAAATGTTAAATCCCATTAAACCCTAACTCAGGGGTGTCCAATCATGTGCCATGGAGGGCCAAAATCCTGCAGGTTCTCTCTTTTATCCAGTCTCTTCAGCAGGTGATTTCACTGATCAGCAGTCAGTAGAAGAAATTCAGTGGAATCTGCTGTTGAAGACACTGGTTGGAGGTAAAGCCTGTAGGGTCTTGGCCCTCCATGGCACATGACTGGACCCCCCTGCCCTAACCCATTATTAGAAAATACAGATGCTAATATGGCCCAGAATTCCTCTATATACTGATACTATCACTAAAGTGTGCAGCGTCTTCTACATTGGCACATCCAACAATACAGTCTTCAGTAAATAAAATAATTGTTTTTGGTTACTTTTTCTTAAAACTGAGCCATTATTTTCAAAGTCACTGATAAATGGTTTGTACTGTTGACTCTTTTCCCACCGGTGTCTTAACAGACAAAATAGAAAATCATGATGCAAACAATAAGTCACAAAATTGTTTATTACAATCAGCAGCAAATTCCAGGTTATTTAGAATGTCCAAAATTCAAACTGTAAAAAAAAAATTGCATTGGGTCGCACATGCCGGTCACGCTGCCTCACTGAGAAGCAACTGGATATGCCATTCACACTAGTCCCGGTTCAGATCTTCAGCCTGCATCTCTGTAAATAGTGACGCAAGGTCCAGTTTGGGGTGGATCGTTTTCTTCTTGCCTAGACGAAAAGAGAGAAAAGGGTGGTGGTTAATTAATGCAAGTTTAAAACATATTTGGGAAAAACACTTGTTGCTAAAAGCCAGTGGTGGAATGTGACAAAAAAAGTACTTTGTTGTTGTATTTAACCACAATTTTCATGTAGCTGCACTTCAGTAAAGTAGATTTTACAAGGGCTGGGTTACATTTAAAATGATTTGTTTTTACTGTAGCCTCAGCAATCAGAATGAGTCGATACCTTCAGTTGAATGGAATCTAGTACTTTAACTGAATGTGTGCATCGCTGGATGCATGAATGTATGGAGTTGCTCAGTCAAAACATGTAAGTTTTATCAATAAAAGTTTAGCCGCCACTCTGCCACCACTGCGTCAGCCTGGCTTCAAGTGTGGGTGGTGTTTTGTACTTGTATTGCTAAAATATAAAAGGAAGCACTACAATGGATCTAAAATATTTGTAATGTGTCCTGTTATTATAGTACTGCATGAGTTTATTGATGATGGACTATTATCATCATCATCATCATCATAGCAGTCTGTCGGGGGCAACATTGACTGACTCCCGACCCCGTCAACCCGGGCGACGTCCGAGCCGGTATGAGTTGCTTTCTGACTGACCATTTCATAAACTACACATATAAACTAAATTATAGTGGTGACTGAACAACTCACATTCACCAAAGTGCAAGATACACTAATATGAATATAACTCACAAAGGCATCAAAGTGGGGATTCTAAATTGTCCTTAGGTATGACTGTGAGAGTGAATGGTTGTCTGTCTCTGTGTGTTGGCCCTGCGATGGACTGGCGATCTGTCCAGGGCGTACCCTGCCTCTCGCCCAAAGATGCTGGGATAGGCTCCAGGCCGCCCGCGACCTTAAAAAAAAAGATGAAGCAGAAGAAGATGGATGGATGGCTGGATTACACAAGTGATCTGATAAAAAAAATAAAAATAAATAAACAAGCGGTTTATTTTACAGTGGCTAATATTGGATGCGCCATTCATTTTCAGTTATTCTGTAATTAATATTCACAAAATCAAATCTCAGTTCAGTCTCTGTCATATTGAGTGAAAATTGTGCTACTTTAATTTTGGCACTTTACCTATTGTCATGAACCTGGGTTTGGTGGTCCCAAACCCAGTTCTGACACCGGGGCTATTTTGTCCCATTTCACTGTTTATTTTCCATCAGGCGCTTCAGGGAGCCCTTTGGGTCCTCCACTCCCTGACAGCTCGGCCACGCGCCTGTCAGTATCACCAGCTGTTCCTTATTATTGGTGTCTCACACACATACACACATGCTCCATTCACTTCCATTCACATGCTCAGACATTCACTCATGCACACATGGTTTCAATTTGTCCAGCCCACACTCTTCCACACCGGCAGTCTCTTCCCTCATTAGAATTGTTACTACTTAAGCTCTATTTGAGTGGGAAGAGATCGCCGGAGCATTGCACAATATACACAGCAGCGTGTTCCTCTGTGTATGCAAGCTCTTATCTCCGGTGGTTGCTTTCGGCCTGACTCATTTAGTCTTCTCTAATGCTACTAGACTGTTGTTAGCTATTTGGTGTTAGCGGCTGTTCCTGCCTCGCCCTCATCCACTGGACTGCATGGACAGCCTTGGATCGCTCCAGCCTGTAAGTTAATGTTTGCCTTTCTCCTCGTGCCGACAGCTGTTCTGCGGCACTAGGCATTCCTTCCCTCGGGCTGCTGAGCGTCCAGATGGCGTCGCTGTTTTCCTGGTGGCCTCAATTACAATCTTATCAACACTCTGCTTTATTACGTGACTGTTTTGCTGGACAATATTGGGGTTTATGTTCAATAAAGTGCACAAATCTACTCCTGCTCGTGGGTTTTCCATTCCTCTCTCTGAGCGCTGCGTAATGGTGCACGAGGGGTCAAAACACCCATACTTTAACTTAAAGAACAAAGTATTTGAGTACTTTGTCCACCACTACTAAAAAAATAACGGGATGTGCAACTTACCAGTTATAACACATTCTGTGTACTGCTAAATGTTGCCAGTGTCACAGCAGATCCTGATCGAACTCTAGAATGAAAATATACACAACTTAAGTACATGCACAGCATGAAAGTGTAACATGTAAAAAAACACCTTTTTCACCAGGATTACAACTAGCTTATTTCATCAGATATTGTCAACACAAGCGCAAAATACAAAGAGATCACAGAGTTAGCATTGACGGCTAACTAGCTAGCTCACTGCACACAAGTGACAACACTGTCTGTTCAAAGTGAACTTTCCACTGCTGGGATAAATAACGTAAAAGATGCATAATATCACATCATATCACATCACTTACCATCCTCTATATCCTAATATCATGGCTTTCAACTGCTGAAGTTGGGTGCTCCCGCGGCCGTAAATTCATTTCGGGTGGCTCCGTCTAGTTCCCTCTGGATTCTCTCATCAGCCAAAAGGCACAGAAAACTCTGCTGGACCGCAGTGTTGATTTCTGTGGGTCTGATTTCGGTGAAGCCATTCTATCGTTGTTGTTTATACTGACTCTTGCTTGCTAGCTCACGGACAAATCTTTGCAAATGGTGGCTCGAGATTCTGTAATTCAGCCTTAAAACGTTGTTCTCATGATGTTATGCCCAGACCAATCAGTGGCCTGTAGACTTTTGATGTCACATTTTCAGGTCGATATGGCACACTTAGAACCACTCAGGAGTAGGTCCAAAAAATCGGAACCAAAACCGTTACAGTTCCTAATTGAAAAGCCTACAAAGCGTGCCAAACCAAATGGCCAAGCAGGTACTAATGGAAAAGGGCCACAAATGAACACAGACAAGGACATATATAGAGAACAGATGATCGGGGAAACACGAGACAGCTGGGGATAGTAATCATGGATAAATCAGCAACACATGAGGAGAAGTGGCTAAGACTATGGAAGACATGAGGGACTAAGAATGAAAGAAAAGGGAATACAGGTAACATACACACACAAGACTTGTACAGATGACGAAGGCGGGACACAGAACCACAACAGTTGGTAATGGGGACCACATGACAGACTGGGGACCAGGGAAGACAATAACAATCACAGATGACCCAGGGGAGAGACAAAAGGAAAAACACAGGCAAATAATTATAATAATAACACAAACTGTGGGCATGATCCTAGGACTCAGCCCTGACCATGACAGTACCTTCCCTTTAAGGGAGGATTCCAGACACCCTTAAACAAAACATGGATAAAGACACGGTGGGCAAAACAAGGACACAAACACAACAGAAAAATGTTCATCAGGTGGTCTGCCAGAGTTCCAAGACCACCAACAGGAGGAATATGGCGCATTTGGTGGCCTACCAAAGTCCATAGACCACCAAAAGGAGAAACATGGTGCGCCGGGTGGTCTACCAGAGTCCAAAGGCCACCAGACCGGGGCGCGAGGTGGATCAGGGGACCTACCCAAGTACATGGGCCACCTGACGGATGAACACTGTGCATCGGGTGGCCTACCAAAGTCCATGGGCCACCTGACGGATGAACATGGTTCGCTGGGTGGCCTACCAGAGTCCATAGGCCACCTGATGAAAGAACATGGTACCGTAGAGGCGTTAAGCTCAGGAACCTTTAACGTGAGTGATGGCAAAGGAGCCTCTTCCACAGAGGACAACAAAACAGAAGCATCATACCCAGAAGATAATGACATGAAAACTTACCCTCCTGAGAAAGCAACATAGGAGCTGTAAACTCAGAAGGTGTAGAGTCAAGAGGTGACCAAATGGACACTTTAAACTCAGGAGGCAAGGACAATACAGGAACCTGAGCCTCAGGAGAGAATGAAAACAGGATTATTTTTTTTTCTCTAGAGATAACATAGAAGTTTTAAACTCAGGAGATAGCATAAGTACCTGTTGCTCAAAAGAAAACAACATGGGGGTTTTAAACTCAGGAGATGACATTGGAGCTCTTTGTTCTAGAGACCACAAAGGAGCCTTTTGCCCTGGAGACCACAAATGAACCGTTTGCTCTGAAAAAAACAACATAGGAGCTTTTTGCTGTGAAAATAACATAGGAGCACTTTGTTCTTAAGATAACATCATGGGAGCCTTTTGCTCAAAGGATAACAACACAGGAGCTGTTTGCTCTGAAGATAATATTGTAGGAGCCTTTTGCGCAGAGGATAAAAACACAGGAGCCTTTTATTCTGAAAATAACATCATGGGAGGCTAAGACTACGGAAGACTTGAGGGACTGAGAATGATATAAAAGGGAGTAGAGGGAACACACACATACAAGACTTGTACAGATGACCAAGGCAGGACACAAAACCACAACAGTTGGTAATGGGGACCACATGATAGACTGAGGACTGGGGAAGAAAATAACAATCACAGAGAACCCATGGGAGACACAAAGGGCAAAACACAGGGAAATTATCATAATAACACAAACTGTGGGCATGATTCTAGGACTCAGCCCAGACCATGACAACACTACTCTCAAAAAGTTAGGGATATTTGGCTTTTAGGTGAAATTTATGGAAAATGTGAAAAGGTCATGCTGTGGTGGCATGAAATAATAAGCAGCGAACTGAGGTTTAAAAGTGGGTTTTATTTCATCCCGCCATCACAGAACTCACTCCAGCGCCGTGCAGGCGCGCTGGAGCGAGCTCTCAGGCTCTCATCAGGAGACACGGAATGCGTGTAGTCAGAAGCAGTGGTCAGAGAGGGAGAGCATGTGATATTCAGTGACTTATATACCCAGTTACAGACAATACATGAAAGGCACTGCAGGAAGGCATGGGACATTTGCATCACAGTACAGAGCAGGAAGTCATGAACACCTGCATTTGAGTCACACATATCAAAAGCAGATTACTGGCAGGAAGGAGCTCGGCAAAGAGAGGCTGCCTATTGATATCAATACACATCTCATGTTCTGCTAATTGCTCCAGCTGAGCGCTCTGCTAGTCTGTAGGCTGTGGGGGTGACCCCACACACTCCCCCCCCAGAGGGCTCAGCAGGAAGCTGAGGCCTCGATAGTCCAGCTTTGGAAGCGAGCTGCGGGGGAGGCTCTGTGCAGAGGAGGTGGAGGGAGGGGGTGGGGGGTAGCAAGTGCCGGCCCGGGACGACGAAGTTGTCTGGGGCGCGCAAAAATTGCCTGTGGATCCGCGATGTTGAGGGGCTGTCCCATTGAATGTGGCGGAGATCCACAGGCTGTGAGAAGGGAAGTTTGTCTCTGACTCCTCTTGCGGCCATGAAGAAAAAAAAAAGGAGCTGCAGCAGTGAGGGACTTGGCGTGTTGACTTTAGGTGCGCGCGCAGCCCTAAAGCCCTCGGAGACAGCAGGCGGCTGAATTCCCTTGTGCGCCGTGGCTGAGACCCGTACAAAATCCTGTGAGTGAGCTGCGTGCGTGCTTCAGGTGTGTGAGCAGCCCTGAAGGTTCTGTGTACAGTGGCGAAGGACGATGGCGGTCTGTGTGGAGCCGGTATTGTCCCATGCATGGTGCGCTGTCCTCATAACCCCCCGGTGTGCGTGCGGGGTTCGGTGCATGGCAGGTCCGCTGTAGAGGTGAGTCAGGGTCAGGGAGCTTGCTGGAGATCAGCGCTGTCGGCGGCGATGGTCATCCCTGTTGAAACTGTTGCTGCCGTTCGCTGTGTCGAGTCATGGTGCGTTGGAGCGGTGAGAGGGAGTAGACGATCTCTGTCCCTCAGGCTCGTGTAGATGCATAGGAGCGGTGAGGGGGAGTAGACGATCTTTGTCCCTCGGGCTCGTGTCGACGCAGAGGAGCGGTGAGAGGGAGTAGACGATCTTTGTCCCTCGAGCTCGTGTCGATGCGGAGGAGCGGTGAGAGGGAGTAGACGATCTTTGTCCCTCGGGCTCGTGTCGATGCGGAGGACCGGCGAGAGGGAGTAGACGTTCTGTGTCTTTCCCGGTCGTGGGTGATCTCCGGAGAGTTCGCCTGGTGGTGGCTCTGCGTCGAGGTCTCCCTGTAGCAGAAGGGAGGGCAGATCATTTGCATCAGGCTGCTGCGTTCGCTTGTCGTCGGAGAATCACCGCCGGGTGCTGCGTTGCGAACTGAGGTTTAAAAGTGGGTTATATTTCATCCCGCCATCACAGAACTAACTCCAGCGCCGTGCAGGCGCGCCGGAGCGAGCTCTCAGGCTCTCGTCAGGAGACACGGAATGCGTGTAGTCAGAAGCAGTGGTCAGAGAGGGAGAGCATGTGATATTCAGTGACTTATATACCCAGTTACAGACAATACATGAAAGGCACTGCAGGAAGGCATGGGACATTTGCATCACAGTACAGAGCAGGAAGTCATGAACACCTGCATTTGAGTCACACATATCAAAAGCAGATTACTGGCAGGAAGGAGCTCGGCAAAGAGAGGCTGCATATTGACATGTCATGTTCATGTTCTGCTAATTGCTCCAGCTGAGCGCTCTGTTAGTCTGTAGGCTGTGGGGGTGACCCCACAATGCTACAGTGATTTTATATCATGAAAGTAGGGCATTTAAGTAGAAACAAGCAATGGTGATTTCCTCATCTCAAACAATTTATTGAAACAAAAGCCAACAACAGTGGTGGGTATACCATAACAAAAAATGTCAGTGTCTCAACAACTTGTCACGTGCCCTTGAGCATCAATTACAGTTTGACAATGATGCCTCATGTTGTTCACAAGTCACCTTATTGTCTGCTGAGGCATGGCATTCCACTCTTGTTGAAGGGCAGCCCTCAGGTCATTGAGGTTGTGGGGTGCAGGGTGACTCAGCTGATGCCATAAGTTTTCTGCGGGATTCAGGTCTGGAGAAAGTGCAGGCCACTCCATTTGAGGTACCCCAGCCTCCAGCAGCCATTCCCTAATGATGTGACCTCGATGAGCTGGAGCAATGTCGTCCACGAAGATGAAATTAGGCCTGTATTGTTCATACAGGGGCAAAATGACTGGATCAATAATGTTATTCAGGTAGTATTGGCTTGTCACTGTACCATTCACAAGGTGTAGGGCAGTTCTGCATTGACTAGACACACCTGCCCAAACTGTAACACCACCACCACCAAAGGCTTGTCTGATGACAACAGTGGTTGATGCATAGTACTCTCCTTGACATTTCCAACATCGTTGGCGGCCATCATTTCTGCTCAGTATAAATCAACTTTCATCAGAGAACACCACTGAGGCCCACTGGTCCCTTGCCCAGCGTAAATGCTCCCTGGCCCATGCAAGACGATAACGTCTGTGTCTGGTGTGGTCAAGTACCCTTGCAGGTCATCTAGCATGCAGACCACGCTGATGTAAACTGTTTCGAATGGTCTGACATGGCACTTGGGTGCCTCTCACCTCCCTTAAATGTGCCTGAGTTGAATGGCATTTATCATCCAGTCTGCAGGGCACTGTTCACGATGAAGCTGTCATCAGCATGGGACGTGGCCAGAGGATTTCCACTTCTATGCCTTTCTGTGACTATTCCAGTCTCTCTGTATTTCTGTTGCAACCTGCTGATGACACTCTGTGACACGCTAAGCTCAGTGGCCACTTCCCTCTGAGAACATCCTGTTTGAAGCCTCACAATGACAAGGTACTGTTGATCAATTGTTAGGTGTCCTCTTTGTCTCATGATGTCAAAATGTGAACAGCATGATGAAGAAGACTGTTTAAATACCAATTTTGATTGAACCAGAAAATTTATTGGTCAATTCATGGATCAAACACCTGTTGTGAATTTTGCTGTTAAGCACCTTGTGAGAGAACAGGTAGTTATGCAAAAAGTTCTGAAACACTGAACAGTTGGACATGTGCATTCAAAACCTGTAAAGGTTATAGTGCATTTTAGGTGCATCCTGAAATTTTACCCGAAGGTCAAATATCCCTAACTTTTTGTGATTAGTGTATATACTATACTACAGTATACCTATATTCAATTAAATACGGGAAGGGGAGGCTGAAAAGTTCATAGTGGTGAAATTTGACCAAATGTGGTTTATTTTTCAACATTGTCTCCCCTTCAGCTCACCCACTTCTTTCCATCGGCGTTGCAGCGCTTGGATCCCTGCGGTTGAAAAATAAACCATATTCAGTCAAATTTGCCAACTATGAACTTTTCAGCCTATGAACTTTTCAGCTCGCCATACACTACAAGGACAAGATATTCGATGTTCAAACTGAAACTATTGGGGGGAGGGTTGTTTTGTTTTGTTTTTTGCAAATATTCATTTTGATTTTGATGCCTGTAACACATTCCAAAAAAGCTGGGAAATGGCCATGTTTACTACTGGGCTACATTACCTTTCTTTTAAACAACACTCTATAAGCGTTCAGGAACTGAGGACACTAATTATTGAAGCTTTGTAGGTGGAATTCTTTCCTATTCTTGCTCAATGTACGGCTTCAGTTGCTCAACAGTCTGGGGTCTCCATTGTCGTATTTTACGCTTCATAATGCACCGCGCATTTTCAGTGGGAGATAGGTCTGGGCTGCAGGCAGGCCAGTCTAGTACCGGGACTCTTACTATGAAGCCACATTGTTGTAACACGTGCAGAATGTGGCTTGGCATTGTCTTGCTGAAATAAGGTTGAATGTCTTTGAAAAAGATGTTGCTTGGGAGACAGCATTTTGCTCCAAAACCTGTATGTACTGTTCAGCCTTAATGGTGCCTTCAAAGATGTGCAAGTTACCCATGCCATGGGCAATAACACACCTCTATATCATCACAGATGCTGGCATTTAAACTTTGTTCTGATAACAATCTGGATGGTTCTTTTCCTCTTTAGTCCAGAGGACACAATGTCCATGATTTCCAAAAACAAGTTTGAAATGTGAACTCATCAGACCACAGCACACTTTTGCATTTTGCGCTAGTCCATCTCAGATGAGCTCAGGCTCAGAGCAACCAGTGGTATTTCTAGGTGTTGGTGATATATGGCTGTTGCTTTGCATGGTAGAGTTTTACTTTGCACTGGTAGATGTAGCAACAAACTGTGTTAACTGACAATGGTTTTCCAAAGTGTTCTTGAGCCCACGTGGTAATATCCTTTACAGAATGATGTCGGTTTTTCATGCAGTGCCACCTCAGGGAACGAAGGTCACGGGCATTCAGTGTTAGTTTTTGGCCTTACCGCTTATATACAGAAACTTCTCCAGATTCTTTGAATCTTTTGATGATATTATGGACTGTAGATGATGAAATCCCTAAATTCCTTGCAATTATATGTTGCAAAACATTCTTAAACTATTGGACTTATGTAGTCCAAAATGATGAAACTTGCCCAATCGCCACTTGTGAATGGCTAACTCAATCTCACTAAAAATCTAGCTCATAAATGTTTTCCACCCCTCAAAAAATGTGAATTTGCACATAAAATGAAAAAAAAAATATATACAGGGATACGTTTTACCAAAGGAATCCATGCCTTCGTTCACTGTGTATGTGCAAATTCACACAAGAAAAAAAGCATATGCATGAGTAGAACAACGCATGTTTTAGGCCAGGGGTGTCCAATCATGTGCCATGGAGGGCCAAGACCCTGTAGGCTTTACCTCCAACTGGTGTCTTAAACAGCAGATCTCACTGAATTTTTTACCACTGATTGCTGATAAGTGCAAACACCTGCTGAAGAGACTGGGTAGAAGAGAAAACCTGCAGGGTCTTGGCCCTCCATGGCACATGATTGAACACCCCTGTTATATGCAGTCTTCCAACACTCATTTAGTTGGTGTGTGGGGAACTGGGGATGATTACGTGGTTTCAAGCAAGGAGACTGACAAGACGCAAGTTCAAGTCTCATGCTGATCTGTGAGTGACGTTTGTTTTTCACGCCACTATTGGTTAAGGTTAGGTTTAGGCATCACCTCCTGTAGTAGTTAGGACTAGGCAAAAATGTTTGTGAGATTTAGTAGTGAATTGCTGAAAACTGTTTTATTTATTACTCGTGCGCGGCTTGCCAGAATTACGTGAAATTTTCTGAGATTCATCAAAACACAGACATGATCATAACTGAACATCAACGTTAGTATGTCACCTCTGATGGTTACAGAGAATGAAAGAGACACAAAGAGAAAGTGGCAGACAAATATTAGGGTGCCAGGAGACATTTCTTAAATCTGTAAATGCCACATATACACTGCATGTAAAAAGTGTTTTTTCTGTGTCTATGCACATTTTCTCAGGGTAAGTAAAATGTCCATTAGTTACTTTTTTTTTTTTTTTCTTCTTTTTTTTTTGTGAGACTGGGCTGGAATGACTGAGCCTTGTGGAGATGTTCCTTTTACACTCAATCCTAATACTCACCTGCTTCCAATTAACCTGTTCACCTGTGGAATGTTCCAGAAAGGTGTTTTTTGAGCATTCCTCAACTTTCCCAGTCTTTTCTTGCCCTTGTCGCAGCTTTTTTGGAACTTGATGCAGGCATCAAATTCAAAATGAGTGACTGTTTGCAAAAAAAAAAAAACAAAGTTTACCAGTTTGAACATTAACTATCCTGTCTTTGAAATGTATTCAACTGAATATAGGTAGGTTGGAAAGGATTTGCATATCATTGCATTCTGTTTTTATTTACATTTTGCACAATGTCCCAACGTCATTGGAATTGGGATTTGTACTTAGTCGCTTAAGACTTCAACTGCATCAAGAAGAAATTATATACAGGTGATATAAATAAATTAGAAATACTGCTAAAACTGTGATATTCAAAAGTGACTCCACCTTTACAAACTTCTCCATTTTTTTAAATCACCTCAAGTTTATTTCCCTGAAACTCAAACACAAATTCAGCTGTACTTTGTCCCGTACAATATGAGTCATGCATCGCTGCGTTTGGGCTGTGCAGAGAAAATATGTATATCACTCTGTGTTTATATGCTGTAAAAAGACAGAACCAGAGACAATGAACTGATACTGAAGAGCTTCATGATTTCTAGCAAACTCACAAACTTGGACAAGAAATATGTTCTTTTTTTTTTTCCTTTCAAGTGTTTACAATAACATGTAGCAATCAAGATTTAAGGTCACACCCCATTAACCCCTTGCACTCTGGTCAATTTCCCTAAAAACGCCTAAAAATAACATACCCAAAGTAAATCAAAAGCTGTTCTTCAACCCTTTGCAGCATCTTCATGGGGTTTGGTCTCATTTAAAAGAAAACACTTTGAATTTTTTGGCAAAACAGTCATAATCTCTCTAAGTGCTCCTGCCACTGAGTAACAGTCATCTAAACATACTGAATTTGAAGAAAATAAAGTTCGCCTGGGTGTTTTTTTAGATACAAATGCTTGCAAATAACACACAGCTGTCAGATACTGGCTGGAAAATGCAACAGAAATGTAGAACCAAGTGTTATCAAGCTGAGGTCAAAATTTTGTAACAATACCACAAAAAATGAATATATTACACAGCTTTTTTTCTTAGGTTGTTCCCAGACGTTTTTGAACTGTGCCAAATTGTGCCAAATGGCACAGTTTGGAAAAACGTCTGTAATTTTTGAATGCTGAAACATAGAAGCTCCATCTTGGGCTCTAATGAAAGGTGACACTCAGGGCTGTGTGTGTGTGTGTGTGTGTGGGGGGGGGGGGGTTATTCATTTATGAATGAACAAACAAGCCCCCCACACACAAAGAAGCATGCCACGTAAAAAATGTGTGGCCTTTTTTTTTTTTTTTACAAGAAAAAACAACCTACAGTGCAATAAAAGTTATACTAAAATATCTGCAATGTAGAGGATAACAATTCCCCACCCCCCCGCTACAGAGGAGCTCGGTGCACAAAAAAACGGTCCGTCTACGGTCCGTCATGTGGCTATGACGCACCGTTGTAATTACCGATCGGTCAAAAGTCATTTTTATTACTATTTTCAGTGATAAAGAATAATTTAGCTTATAACACTTACCTGTCCACAACAGCAGTGTCGCTGGCGAACATCTGTTCCTCATTGTCAGACGAACATGAAGCTGGTTCGCTTGTTACGGACTCGTGGTTCTGGTCACCCGACCCAGTCAAACCATGATTCCATTATTGCGGTTTTGCGCTTCCATGATTGCGGTTTTGGCGAAAGATTTTTCAAAACAAATAAGAACAGTAGTAATAAAAAAAGACTGGCGAACGCTACCGTTACACACAGGTCTCAATGTGTGTCACCCAGCGGCTTACACAAAACAGATTTTACGCACGGGACACACACGTTTCAATCGTCGAACTTCTCTGCTTCAATTGGCTCGCTGTATTCGCGGTCGTTGGTAGGCAGGTCCTTCTTGCTAGGTTTTCAGTCATTGGTTCTTCAAGGTTTCAGAAACCCAATTCAAGGCTCTTATTAGTCGAATGAGAGGTCAATCAAATCTAAACCAATCAAAACACTCCTTTGGCTTTCTGTTCGCGGCTGTGTCTGTACTGGAAGAACGGAAATGCAGCTTTTTTTTTTTTTTCAGTGCGCACTGAGACGCACAGTGCGCACTAAGATGCACTAAGACGCAGAGACGTGACCGTCCGCGGTATCCCAGAGTGCAAGAGGTTAACTGGATAACATACCAGATTTTAAATCTGTAAACACTCAAATGAAGGAAAATTACAAAATTGCCATCTTACATCTAAAAGAATGTTGTTTTTGTCATAATTGCCCTTCAGGGCAGAATTAAAGGCACCAAACGCCGGCAGTGAGTTTGCAAGTTTAATAGTGGAAGAACACAAACACACAAACAAAATTAGTAGAAGCAGATGGATACAGGAGAAGCCCAAAATAGCAATAGCTAAAGCAAGAGGAGTCGCCGGCTAATGAATTAGACGTGGAACACACGCTAGGAACACACGCTAGGAATATCACAGAGAAAAAAAGGCACTTACGTCCGTACGTTGAGAGTTGAAAGTGAGAGTAGGGTGCTGCACTGGAAAATAGTGCACAGCCCCTTAAATAAGGCTAGAAACAAAAGGAAACAAGTGATCACAGGTGTGGGTTACCTGAGTGGACAGGAGAAGGCAATGAAACAATTTAGACCAGCTGGGAGTGATGAGAGAGGAGAGAGCGATCGGAGCTGACAGCTGACAGGGCCATGCCGATGCAGGGTAAAACCCTAGAAAGCCACTGAGAGCTGTCAACCCCAAGAGAGAGAACACAACAGAATACAAATATAATAGGATGGCAGAAAATAAAGACAAGTAACCTCAAAAATGTAATTAACAAACTATAATGAACATAGACGGGAAAATAAATCATACTGAGATACAATGCAAGATAAGTGACAAAGTAACCAAGGATAAAATGACAGGAAGGAAACTTAAAATGACAACACAGTACAAATATGAAAAAATGGCAGAAAGACTGAGCCCAGTGGAACCCCCCGTGCTCAGATCGTGACAGTTTTCTTTGACTTTTTCACAAAGTTTAAAATCCATCAAAAAAAAAAATTACAAAACTAAAACATCAGCAAATATCAGCTGCTAGTCTGACTCAAAATATCAAATAAAATGCTTTATACTTTGATTAAAAGAGGTCATTGACTAAAAATTGACATGGCTGTTTGACCCAGGAGACAGCCACTGACACGAGTAGACTATTTTGACAATTATTTATTGAATTAGGTGTGTAATGTGTGTGAAGGTGTGAGTGAGTGTGATGCTGTGGAACCGCTGGGGCTGAGCGAGTCCTGCCGCGACCTGGCATCCCTGGAACACACAAGCACAGATAGATTAATGCTGTTTGCAGTACAGAGACGTAATGATGAGTACTGCTTACTTGCAGGTGGCGCTGGAAGGCTCACGCTGGCTCTGCGGCTCGCAGTGGCTCGGTGTAGGTGACACTTGGTGCTGTGGAGAGGTGGAGGAGTTCCGAGGAGGGGGAGGAGTGGCTCCGTTATTCGGGGAGACTAGTCCGCCGCCAGGGAGGTCCACCTGTGCACAGGGGATTACACTTTAACAAGGTAAGTTACTTTGATGCTTACATGGCGAAGCTTGGCGAGACTGCACCGTGGATGCTCGGGCGAGAGGACGAGTCCATGACGCATTGCGTGGCGAAGTAGGCGCACGACTCCGTGCTGAGCCCTCAGAGACTCCAGCTTTTAAGACCCGCTGATGATTGGCGGCAGGTGTGTGCGCAGCCGAGGCTGATGACGTCCCAGCGGCCGCCATGACAGTACTCCCCCGTCTAGAGGTGCCTCCAGGCACCTGCCCTATCTTACCTGGATGCGCCCGATGGAAATCGCGGATGAGCTGTTTATCCAGAATCAACGCTGGGCGAATCCAGGAACGGTACTCAGGACCAAACCCCTCCCAGTCCACCAAATACTGAAGACCCCGACCCCGCCGACGGACATCCAAGATGGCAGTAACCCCCCAAGCCGGGTGGTCATCGATCATCCTCGGTGGGGGAGACGCTGCGGGGGGCGGGCACAGGGGGTCGGAGATGCAGGGCTTCACCTGGGAGACATGGAACGAAGGGCAGATGCGCATGGAAGGGGGGAGAGC
The DNA here is from genome assembly GCA_020510985.1 of Pholidichthys leucotaenia. NCBI lineage: Eukaryota > Metazoa > Chordata > Actinopteri > Cichliformes > Pholidichthyidae > Pholidichthys > Pholidichthys leucotaenia. The sequence goes on along the minus strand of CM035842.1, from coordinate 368,900,230 downwards.
TAGGTGCACAGTCACAGGGTTAATAATAAGAGTAATCTCATATGGACCGATGAAACGCTTAACCAATTTGCGTTTCTCAGGCGGCACATTGATATTTTTTGTGGATAACCAAACCTGCTGCCGCACCTGATAATCCGGTGCAGGTCTCCTATGACGGTTAGCCACCTGAATGTTGCGCTCCGTAGTCTTGAGGAGGGCTCTGCGGGTGATGGTCCAAATCCGGCGGCAGTGTTTGGCATGAGCCTGCACAGACGGAATGGCCACCTCCTTCTCCTCCTCCGGGAACAGTGGAGGGGTCATACCCCAGAGATGCCTTGAACGGAGACACTCCCGTTGCTGAGGACACCGTGGCATTGTGTGCATACTCAATCCAGGGCAAGAACGTACTCCAAGACGAAGAACAGGACGAGATGACGCAGTGGAGCGCAGCCTCCAGCTCCTGGTTGGCTCGCTCGCACTGACCATTACTCTATGGGTGATACCCTGAAGAGAGACTCGCCGTGGCCCCCAACGTCGTGCAGAACACCTTCCAGACCTGGGAAACGAATTGCGGGCCCCGATCCGAGACGATGTCCACAGGGATGCCGTGGAGGCGCACCACATGCTGAACCAGGAGGTCCGCCGTCTCCCGGGCCGAGGGCAACCCCCGGAGTGGATCAAAATAGGCGGCCTTGGAGAAGCGATCCACTATCGTCAGCACAATGGTGAAATGGTCCGAAGGGGGCAGGCCTGTCACAAAATCCAGGGCGACATGGGACCAGGGGCGAGAAGGGACCGGCAGAGGATGGAGAAGACCTGCCGGGGGGGGGGGGGGGGATGACGATTTCCCAGTAGCGCACTGAGCACAGGCCCGGACGTAGTTGGTCACATCCCTCCTCAGTCCTGGCCACCAGAAGGCTCTCTGGAGCAGGTTGACGGTGCGAGAGATTCCGGGATGGCATGCCAACTTGAAAGCGTGGACCCACTGGATAACCTCACACCTGACCGACGAGGGGACGAACAAACGGCCCGGGGGGCCCCCACCCGGGTCGGGCCCATTCTCCTGTGCCTTCCTGACTTTATCCCGGGTCTCCCACATGAGGGCGCCCACCACACAGGATGCTGGCAGGATAGTCTCATCACGGTCCCCAGACGGTTCAACCTCGAACTGCCTGGAGAGGGAGTCCAGCTTGGTATTCTTGCCCCCTGGCCGGTACGTGATGGTAAAATTGAACCGCCCGAAGAAGTGAGACCAGCGTGCCTGGCGGGAGTTCAACCGCTTGGCCATCCGGAGATATTCCAAGTTCTTATGGTCTGTAAACACAATGAACAGGTGGGCAGCCCCCTCCAGCCAGTGCCTCCACTCCTCCAGAGCGAGCTTGACAGCCAGCAACTCCCTGTCCCTGATGCCGTAGTTCCTCTCGGCGGGCGTCAGCCAGTGGGAGAAGAAGGCGCATGGACGAATCACCCCATCCATGGGAGAGCACTGGGAAAGAATCGCCCCGACTCCAGAGTCCAAGGCATCCACCTCCACCAAGCACTGCAGATCCGGGTCCACCTGGGTCAAAACGCGAGCAGAGGCGAACTCCTCCTTCAGCTTCCCGAATGCCACGGCAGCCTCCTCGCTCCAGCGGAAGGGGGTCTTAGGGGACGTAAGGCTGGTCAGGGGGCGAGCGATGATCCCGAACCTTGGCACAAACCGACAGTAAAAACTGGCAAAGCCCAAGAACCCCTGTAACTGCTTTCTGGACTTAGGAGTGGGCCAATCCACCACCGCCTTGACCTTGGCCGGATCCGCGTGCACTTCGTTATGGGCGATGATGAAACCCAAAAAGGACGTTTTATCCGTATGGAATTCGCACTTCTCGGCCTTGACGAATAGCTGGTTCTCCAGGAGGCGCTGCAGGACCCGCCGAACATGCACCTGGTGCTCTTCCAACGTGCGTGAGAAGATCAGGATGTCGTCCAAATACACAAACACGAAGGAGTTCAGAAAATCCCGGAGGACGTCATTGATCAAACGCTGGAAGACGGCCGGAGCGTTGGTTAACCCAAAGGGCATCACAAGATATTCAAAGTGGCCGCTTGGGGTCCGGAAAGCCGTCTTCCATTCGTCGCCCTCCCTGATGCGCAACAGATGATGAGCGTTGCGAAGGTCCAGCTTCGTGAACCACGACGCCCCCTGGAGGGAGTCAAAGGCCAAGTTCATCAGGGGCAATGTATACTTGTCCTTGACGGTGATTTCATTCAAACCCCGGAAGTCGATGCAGGGGCGCAGGGACCCGTCCTTCTTTCCCACAAAGAAGAAACCTGCCCCCACCGCTGAAGAGGATGGACGGATGATTCCAGAGCTGAGGGACTCCTTAATGTACGTGTCCATGGCCTCCCGCTCCGGAGCCGACAAGCTGTATAAACGACTCGCCGTAACGGGGCCCCCGCCCGGAGGTTGATAGCACAGTCGTAGGGCCGGTGAGGGGGAAGGGACAGGGCCCGTGACTTACTAAATACCATTCCCAGATTGTGGTAGACCTCTGGTACTCCGGACAGATCTGGAGGCAGAAGTTTGGGCAGGGTCACCGAGACCGAGGGGGCACACGCTGCAGACCGGAAGCAGGAGCTGAGGCAGAAGGAGCTCCAAGCTGTAATGTTTCCCGCCTGCCAATCAAAAGTGGGGCTGTGAAGGTGTAGCCATGGATAACCCAGGAAAACAGGCGATGTGGAGACGGGCATCACCCAGAACCGGATATCCTCCCAATGGTTTCCAGAGGTGATCAACGAAACAGGGGCTGTCTGGTGGGAAACAGTGGTGAGCGGGGTCTTAGACAGCGTGATTACGTTGACAGGCGGGTGGAGTGGTTGACAGCTGAGGCCCAGCCGGGTTGCCAGGTCTTCAGAAATGAAGCTTTGCTCAGCCCCAGAGTCAATAAGAGTGTGTGTTGTGTGTTCTCTGTGTTTGTAGAGTAGTCTAATGGCTACGAGGCAACGGGTGAGGGGCTTTTTCTGGTCTTTGTCCGTGAGTCCCCCTACTGTGACCCATGGACCTCCCCTTTTAACCGATAGTTACACTCAGCCACCCCATGGGACTCACTACCACAGTAAAAGCACAGGCCCAAATCTCTTCGGCACTGCCTCTCAGCCGCCGAAACACCCGACTGTCCTATAATCATCTCCTCCTGCCCCGGAGGTCCCTCCGGCGGAGGAAGAGCCGACAGGGATGGCCGAGAGGAGCGGGGGCGTGGTCTCACCGCGCGACTGGCAGCCCTACGTTCTGCTGCCCGCTCCTTCAGCCTGTTATCCACACTAATGGCTAGTGAGATTAGTTCACCAAGTCTGTCAGGTTTCTCCCGCGCCGCCAGCTCATCCCTCAGTTCTGAGCTAAGGCCATGGAGAAAAATACTACACAGCGCTAAGTCCCCCCACCCCACCTCTGCAGCTAAAACCTGGAGATCCACGGCAAAATCGGCTGCAGACTTACTGCCCTGCTGAAGATTTAATAGGCGGTCAGCTAACACCGCATCCCGATCTGTGTGATCAAAAATTTCTAGGAAATCTGCCACGAATTGTTGAGTTAATTGAGCGTAGCTGGGTTTCGCCATAATTGCGTAAGCCCAAGCTAACGCTCTGCCCTCGAACAGATTGGAAATAAACCCGATTCTGCTATGATCCGTGGGAAAATCACCGGGGACACGATGGAAAACTGTCTCACACTGCAGCAGGAAACCTCGTGCTTCCCCGAGTTTGCCGTTAAAGCGGGTGGGGGTAGGAATGGGGGTGAGGCGGGGTGAGGAAGGCTGGTGGGCCTGACTAGCCAGAAAATTAGCAGGGGCTGGTGACGCCCCTGCGACCAGGGGGAACACCTGGAGTCCTTCCAGGCGATCCAGCCGGTTGTTAATTAGAGTTAATTGATTCAAAATAACTGTCTGTTGATGGTGAATTAGGTCTACTCGGGTGCTAAGGGTGTTTAGACGGCGCGACAGCACAATGTCTGCTGAGTCGTCTTGACGGAGTCGTACTGACATGGCTGTTTGACCCAGGAGACAGACACTGACACGAGTAGACTATTTTGACAATTATTTATTGAATTAGGTGTGTAATGTGTGTGAAGGTGTGAGTGAGTGTGATGCTGTGGAACCACTGGGGCTGAGCGAGTCCTGCCGCGACCTGGCAACCCTGGAACACACAAGCACAGATAGATTAGTGCTGTTCGCAGTACAGAGACGTAATGATGAGTACTGCTTACTTGCAGGTGGCGCTGGAAGGCTCGCGCTTGCTCTGCGGCTCGCAGTGGCTCAGTGTAGGTGACACTTGGTGCTGTGGAGAGGTGGAGGAGTTCCGAGGAGGAGGAGGAGGAGTGGCTCCGTTATTCGGGGAGACTAGTCCGCCGCCAGGGAGGTCCACCTGTGCACAGGGGATTACACTTTAACAAGGTAAGTTACTTTGATGCTTACGTGGCAAAGCTTGGCAAGACTGCGTCGTGGATGCTCTGGTGAGAGGACGAGTCCGTGACGCGTTGCGTGGCGAAGTAGGTGGACGACTCCATGCTGAGCCCTCAGAGACGCCGGCTTTTAAGACCCGCTGATGATTGGCGGCAGGTGTGTGTGTAACGGTTCACGTCACAAGTGTAATGGCTCCTCTTTTTGGGCACCCTTAAATGGCCGTGATCGGGAACATCAATGCATACGAGTGGGCAGCACAGGAACCACGATGACATCAGACTGCTGTTTCCACAATTTATTCACTCCTGTAGATGAAATAAAACAAACTACATCACGCTCCGTCTGTACCTCGATCCCACACAGGCTCCCCCAGCAAGGCAACGCGATACTGTGTGGAAAAGGAGCTCTAAAATAATTTTACAATACAAAAAAAAATAAATCACATTTCAAATAATAAGATTTTTCAAAACAAACATACCTGTAGATGAAATAAAACAAACTACATCACGCTCCATCTGTACCTCGATCCCACACAGGCTCCTACATTTACAAAAACATGAATTACACAACGACACAAGCTGCTGGAGTCACCATAGAGTCTATATTGGCGCGAAACTCTAAAATGGCACCTAACGGACTCCTAATGTGCGCCGAAACATCCATAAACTCTTATTTACAACACAAATAACAAAAAAATACACTACAGTTACATGTCAAATTAATAAAGAACAATTACAAACCAAGGTTACAGTTTAAATGATAAGACTAACGAACAATACAATCATTTAGTGCCAGCAGCGTTTTAAACACAACTTACCCCCAGCAAGGCAACGCGATACTGTGGGGAAAAACTGAACTACCGGAGCCTCGGAGGTACAGGAAGAACGGATGTGAGAAGTGTACCACCAAAATAAAACACTCAAGTAAAATAAAATTCACAACAATATAAAGAAAAGCATAACTGAGAAAAAGAAATGCTTAAGGTGCATTTTCGACTCCGTTACACCCACCCCACTGAATTTTATCGAACTTGAGCCATAGCTACACAGAACTCACCACAATACACAAAACACCCGGGGTTAGTTAAAGAACACCATCTGACAGAATATCCCACACAAGGACAAAGTGGCATGAGAGCAGCGCTTATCTCTCAACCCAACCACTGGTAATGGAGTGCCTTGTACACCCCACCAAAAACCCCAACTATTAGTGTAGTAAAGGCTCTCGAATAATAAAATAAAATAACTGAACACTAGAATTCAAGGTCAAGTCCACAAAAGTATAGTCCACACATGTAGCATTTAGTCAGTCAGGGTCTGAAACACAGACCTACAAACAGCCTTAACATTGAACTTGTCCTGAATTACATCTTGCCTGGACATTGTCTGCACTAGTCTATTTACAGGTCTAATCAGGCGACCAAATCTTGACCTGATTTGAGATTGTGCATTTGGACGGTCACAATGTGTACGTGACGTCTGGTCAACAGTACAGCGAACAAGGGGAGTGTCTGTCTGTCTCTCGGAGTAAGGAACAGAAACTAGTTGACTGTCAAGTGTTTGTCCACCATGAGTATCAGTAGCAGCTGTAGTCACAGGTCTAGAGTCAGAGGACATGGGATGATCTACACCTTGAACTGAAGAGTTCTGGGGGTCAGAGGACACACTAGTCACATCAGAAATGTCTACCTGTGACACAGATGGTTCAGTGAGCTGCATGATCCACTCAACAGTTCTCCTTTCAGAGTCAACAGGTTCTGGATCAACTAATGGTTCACGTGTTTCTCCACATGAAGACGGATCACCTGTACCAGCCTCACTCTCTCTCTCGAAGAGGTCCACAGATGTGTCTCCCTCATCACCAACGTCTGTAGCTAAGGTTTCTGGAAGTAAGGTGGATGAACCATGGTTGGACACATCGCACACATCCACCACAGGAAGAAAATTTACCAGCATCAACAGATTCCTGTGGACCACTTTTGTCCGTCCAGTAAGAGTGTCACAAATTCTGTATGTATGGGTCTGTGGGTTCACATCCATTACAGTGTAAACAGTTGATTCCCACTTATCAGCAGTTTTCTTTTTGCCTCTCTCCTTTCTGTTGGCCAAAAGCACCCTGTCACCAATCTCAATCTTGGATCCTGTCACTTTCCTGTTGTAAAGATTAGCATGTCTGTGTTGCTCCTTAGCAGCACGGTCCTGAGCAACCATCATTGCTTCTTTTAGCTCACAGGTGAGAGTTGCCACATACTTGTCATAACTGGTTACATCAGCATCGCGAAGAACAGAACGAAACATGACATCTACTGGCAAACGGGGCACACGGCCATACATGAGGTATAAAGGAGGAAAGCCAGTCGTCTCATGGGCTGTACAGTTGTACATAAATGTCAAAGTCTGCAACCGTCGTGGCCAGTTAGCTTTCACCTCAGGGGACAGTGCACGAATCATCCCACCCAGTGTCCTGTTAAACCGTTCGACACTCCCATTTCCCATTGGGTGGTAAGGAGTAGTGTGAGATTTCCTGACACCAGACACTTTGAGGAGTTCACTGATTAACTGACTTTCAAAATTAGGATCTTGGTCACTGTGGATTCTTTCTGGGAATCCAAAGACACAAAAGTACTTGTTCCACAGAACCTTTGCCACTTGCTTAGCTGTTTGATCCTTACAAGGAAAGGCCTGAGCCATCCTGGTAAAGTGATCTGTTATCACTAGGACATCAATAGACTTGTTCCTAGAGTCTTCAGCTGACCAAAAGTCAATACAGACCAGCTCCAGCGGTCTAGATGACAAGATGCTCTCTAAGGGAGCTCGTCCCTCAGGTTCAGCTGACTTGCTGAGGACACAACGCTGGCAGTGTCTGACATGGTCTCTAACATCTCTCTCAAGGGTCAGCCAGAAAAATCTCTGTCTGAATAAACTTAGGGTTCGCGACTGGGCTTGATGACCAGCATCATCATGCACACCTTTCAACACCTCATCCTTAAGTGAGTCTGGGACAACATACTGAAGCCGTTTGGACTTGGTTCTCTGGTTTCTTGAAACTCTGTACAGAACACCATTGCGCACAGATAGCTTATCCCAGTGTTTCAGATATTTAATCACTGAAAATGATTCTTTCACCCTTTCTCTCCTTGAGGGTCTCCGATGTCTTTCCACATAAAACAGGATGTGAGAAAGAGTTCCATCCTCCAACTGTTTGTCACGCAAAGCCTTTTCAGAATAGGCAGGCAACGGGTCTTGACCTGGTGGAACTAACTGGGGTAAAAACTGCAAGGCTTCAATTGCCCGGGCCCTCGGACCAGCATCCCACTCAATGTGTGACTGCATCACAGCAGACACTTCTTCTGAATTCACAATCTGAGTGTGTACCTGGGAGGTATGAGCATTGTCACACATCGCATCCACGTGATCACTGGATGAACGAAAAGCATCCTGAACAGAGGCAGTAGACACATTTTTGACTTCACTGAGGAATTTCACATATGGCTCATTGAACAGTCTGTGACCAATATTTTCCTTGACAAAAGGCACACAGCTTAATGCATCAGCCATAATGTTTTGCCGCCCTGGAACATACTTTATGTCAAAGTCATACGCAGCCAACTTGGCTACCCAGCGTTGCTCACAACAGTCTAACTTGGGCTTTGTCAATATGTGAGTCAAAGGATTGTTGTCAGTCCAAACAGTGAATTTGTGACCCTTTAGCCAATGACTAAACTTGTCAGTGATGGACCATTTCAAAGCCAGAAATTCCAGTCAGTGCGCTGGATAGTTTTTCTGAGACTGTGTCAGTGACTTACTGGCAAAAGCAAGAGGTCTGGCATGACTTTCACCTTCCTGGACTTGGGACAGAACGGCACCTATCCCATCCAGAGATGCATCAGTTGAAAGCATGAAGGGACGGTCAAAGTTAGGATGAGCCAAGACCACAGTGTTAACAAGTGCAGATTTGAGACTTTCAAAGGCATGTATGTGCTCTTGGGTCCAATCAGAAGCACAAAGCTTTCTGCAAGCCATCTTGGTTTTCTTAAATCTGCCTTTAAATTTTCCACCTTTCAACAGGCTGAACAATGGCCTGGCAATGGCAGAATATCCTGGCACAAAATGCTGATAGTAATTAACCATCCCCAAGAAGGATCTAAGTCTTTTTTGGGACGGTGTCACACCATCAGTGTCCATAAGGTCAGCACAAGTCATTTTTGCGATGTTTTCAACCTTACTAGGGTCGGTTGAAACACCATTCTCATCAATTACGTGACCCAGAATCCTCACAGATCTCCTGAGGAAAAAACACTTTTTGGGTGCCAACTTCAAGTTGTGCCTACGCAGCCTGCTGAACACCATCTCAAGGCGCTGCAATGCACTCTCCTCATCAGATGCAAAAATCAGCAGATCATCCAAATAGCACAACAAAGTCAAGTAATTCTGGTCACCAAAAATGGCAGTCATCATGCGCATAAAACTAGCAGGACTATTGCATAATCCCTGGGGCAGGTGATTGTACTCATACAAGCCCATCGGAGTGGTAAAAGCAGAATACTTCCTGTCATCCTCATGAAGCGGCACGTTGTAGAAGCTGGACGTTAAATCCACTGTGCTGAAGAGGCAGTTACCTCCCAGTGCTGCCAGACAATCTGCCTGGTGAGGGAGAGGGTGAGCGTCTTTCAGAGTCCTCTTATTCAGCCAGCGAAAATCCGTGCAGATGCAGAGGTCGCCATTCTTTTTCCACACAACAACCAAGGGAGATGCATACTCGCTAGTCGATTTCCTGATAATGTCTTTTTCCTCCATTTCATTTAGCACCTGTCTTAATTTCTGATACTGACTAGGGGGTACACGCCTGTATGGGAGTCTGAATGGTTTATCATCAGATAAATGTATGCAGTGTACAAAGCCCTTAGCTTCTCCTCAGTCTAGGTGGTGGCGTGAAAAGACATCCTCGTACTGAAGTACCAAGTCAGCCATTCTCTTTTTGCGGTCTTCTGACACTTGGCATGAATTGATGTCTATGTCACAAAGCCCCACTGACTTGAGTTTTTCTTTTACGGACTCCATACCAGCATCACATGCCGTTGTAGACTGTGTGTAGCAGGTCACTGGTACACTAGACTGCTCAGCTGCGTCCATGTCTTCAAGGGCTACACATGTGTAGACGTCGGCTAGCTTCGCATTGCACCATAACAACACAGGCTGGTTGGACGTGTTGATGAGTTTGAGCGGGACCCACCTGTTACCCCACATAGGAGTTACAATCTTAGCTACTAGGACACCCCTAGGAGCTGAACGAGAAGATGTGGGCTCTGTCATGACTGTACTGCCTGGAGATACAACAGTGTCTTTAGGCAATTTACCCCAAACAAGGTACTCACGCCCAGGTTCGAGGTAGGTGGCTGAGTTACATCTGACAGTACCAACTTTGTCAGGAATGTCATTTCCTTTCCAGGGGTTCAAACCAGTGAGCATAGACAAGAACTGCTCAGCTTCTGGTTCTGCAGTTGGGCAGGGGCCAGACACTGTTTTCCAATAGGACTTGCATTGTTTTGAATGGTGTAGGATGTGCTTTATTACATTGGTACCAATAATCAACTCATCATGCTGACCACAGACAACCAGAGTGGGGACCAGCATTTTACAACCATACACCTCCATCACAATGTCAAAAGCACTCTTTGGCCTGACACGCTGTCCACCACACCCAACCAGCATCACATTCACATCAATCTGGTTCTTATTTGTTATCACTCCAGCAGTTCTCAGTTTCTTCTCTGCATCTTCGTTGATACTGCAGGCCATGGAGCCACTGTCCAGCATGCCATCAATTATCACTGCACCACCAAAAGCTACTGGTGTGTAGAAAAGGCTGGTACTATTGCCAATTATGTGAATGTTCTGATACACAACAACTACATCATCGCATGAGCTTCTCACCGATGCAAAAATTGACTCAGCATCAGATGTGTCGCTGCAGTGGGAGCTTGATGTAAGACCTGCACTGCCTCCCTCCAAGTACAGGTCAGTTAGTTTCCCTGAGACTGAGAAGGAGGCTGACAGTTGTTGTTGGGACAGACCAGTCTGGTATGACCAGGGGAAAGACAGGTAAAACACAGTTTCTCAGACATGCAATGTGAAATGGTGGAGTGACGTGTATCATTACAGACCATACAAGTTGCTTCTCTGGGGCGTCTCTGACGAGGGGCATGTTTAAATCTGTTGCTCTCAGTCGGGTGAGGAATTGTACACTGCTGCAACTTCTCCATCATTTCCTGAAACATATTAACCATGCGACCAAGGAGCCTCTCCTCTGACTGTTGGAGATTTTGAGCAACAACCGGCACACTAGCACAATCTGAGCTGAGTGTGTTTGGGGTAGGGTCAGAAATGGGGAATGGAGAGGGGCCCTGACATGTAAACTGTCGGGTTTGAGGAAGTGAAGAGGGAATGATTGGGGTGTGGCACTGTTCTGGCATGGTCATGGCTGAAGATGGCAACCTGGGTTTGTCAGATGTTACAGTAGCTGTGTGACTCATTAGCTGTGGACCATCAGGCGCTCTGGCACTAGCTCTAACTGTCACGCCGCGCCATTCATCAGCGGCGCCACCTGCTCACGCACCTGCTACTCGTCAGCGGCGAAGGATAAAAGCCGCCTCGCCCTGAGCGTCGGCCTGAAGCCGTAGACTTCATTTCCTTGTATGGACTTCTACCACATTCTCTTCAGCATCCTCATCTCCGGTAAGAAGTTCACTTATCTCATCTCTCCAGTCTGCTCCCCTGTGCACAGGTGGATTCCTCGGCGGCGGATAATCCCGTCCCTCGTCTCTCCTCGCTGCTGCACCGAGCCCTGCAGGTGGCTGTCTCCCGGGCTTCCATCCTTGAAGCGCCAGTCATCTGCCAAAACAAGTAAGCTTCTCTCCCTCGCCTATTCTCCTCCCGTGTTGGTGTGTGCTCATCACCCTGTGTCTGATTTCTCCCATAGGGTTGCCGGCTGAACGGTCTCCTGCCTCTGGGTCCGAAGCAGACGCCACCACCAACACATTAACATTCCGCAGACACGCACCCAAACATCCCTGTTGTTAATAAACAGTTTGAACTACTCTGAGCCTGTGTGTGTGCGTCTCCTGAGCCGAACGTTATGTCACTAACCTCTCTCTGATAATCATCAATTCTCAACTGAACATCACGTGAGGTCCATTCATGAGGTGGTTTCCACGTCAGGATACAAGACAGATCAGGATCGGGACAATTTTTGATGAACATGATAGCAACCTCTTTGCTCATGTCCTCAGTCTGCTTGCCTTGTCTATGCAGGCCCTCAAGAGCCAAGTCTGCTGCTTTGTTCAGCCTTATCCAGTAGTCCACTGGTTCTTCTCTGTGCCTGGGCAGGGTTGCATAAAAATCTGCGAGCGGAAGACATGAGGAGACATCACAAAAGTAACGGAGAAGAACATCATAGATTATCTCAGGTTCCTTTTTAGCATCTAGCTCCAGGTCACTACGCAGGGCAACTTTCACAACATCTTTGGCTTTGCCCAATAAATGACTCATTATTTCTCCTGCTTGCTCACACACAGGAATCTCTCTCTTCTTGAGGTCAGTCTTAGTCAAGTCAATCCAGTCCCGAACTGAATATTTGTCAGTACCGTCACCTCTAAATGTTCGTAGTTCTCTGTCTGACTTAACATGGACAGTCACATGTGGAGGGTCATATTTGGTAACATCACAATGTGCAGTCCGATCAGTAGGAGAAGTCTGGTTGTCATTGGTCATATTCACAACACCAGCAGACATTAATTTAGTAACTATAGACTCACCAATTTGAGCACCAAGCTGCCCCACCATATCTGTAAATTGTTCAATGGCACCAACATTAATGCAGGGTGTGGAAACATGAGGACCTTCACTCATGAACTCACCAACAGGAATACAACCTGGGCTCTGACATAACCCCGTATCCCCACCACTGTTCATAAATTTTGAATGTCCCACATCTCTACTATTAGTAATATCGCTGCGCCAAATACCTCTTCCTTTTGGCAAAACCGGTGTTGTATAATTATCCATGTCTCTTTTTTTTTTTTTTTTGAACTACTTTACACAGTGAAATTTACTAGCGTTGTGACTAACTCCAAAATAAAGTGGCATGATCCACAGTACAGAATCACAAATATTACTACTTCAAATACTATAAATGTACTGTGGGTAATCATATAAAATGCTTTTCAACAGTCCTGTATATGTCTGACCACATATACATCCCAGCGTAGACCCAATTTGTTGATGCAGCATCCATGGTGACCGGCGTCGAGCTGATCTGAAGATCCAAGGGTCACTGGCACCAGTGTAACGGTTCACGTCACAAGTGTAACGGCTCCTCTTTTTGGGCACCCTTAAACGGCCGTGATCGGGAACATCAATGCATACGAGTGGGCAGCACAGGAACCACGATGACACCAGACTGCTGTTTCCACAATTTATTCACTCCTGTAGATGAAATAAAACAAACTACATCACGCTCCGTCTGTACCTCGATCCCACACAGGCTCCCCCAGCAAGGCAACGCGATACTGTGTGGAAACGGAGCTCTAAAATAATTTTACAATACAAAAAAAAATAAATCACATTTCAAATACAGTGGTACCTCTACTTACGAACGTCTCTACATACGGAATTTTCAGGTTACGAGACGCCTCAACGGGAAAATATTGCCTCTAGTTACGAACGAAATTTCAGGATACGAAAGGCAAAAAAGTACGCGCTCCTCGCAGCTTCCGTAGTTTACCGAACGTAAACATACCTGTAGCTGCTCTGCCATTGGCTATCGCCTAGCATCTTCCTGGTATCCCATTGGCCACAAAGTTTTTTTTTTTTTCCAAAACTTTATGCGTTTGGTTGCTCTCGCCAAAGAATATGGCCGTAATACATCAACGATCAGCACGGTATTAAAACAAAACGAAGCACTTACAAGCCGACAAAAGCAAACGTCCTTGGATCAGAACATGAACCAAAGAAGGCAAAAGGTGACGACGTCGACGACGATAGCAGTTAAAGGGTAAATGAACATAATTTTTATTATTCTTTCTCTTTTATTATTCTCTTTTATTATTCTTTCTCTCATTTTAAACTCTCATTTTATGTTTATTGTGCAGTAATCTAATTGTAACATGTATTTGTTACATGTTTTGATGCGTTTTTACGATTTATAAAAAATTTATGCCCGAATTTTGGGGGCTTGGAACGGATTACGGCATTTACATGTAAAACGCGCCTCTACTTACGAATTTTTCACGTTACGAGAATTCTTCCGGAACGAATTAAATTCGTAAGTAGAGGTACCACTGTAATAAGATTTTTCAAAACAAACATACCTGTAGATGAAATAAAACAAACTACATCACGCTCCGTCTGTACCTCGATCCCACACAGGCTCCTACATTTACAAAAACATGAATTACACAACGACACAAGCTGCTGGAGTCACCATAGAGCCTATATTGGCGCGAAACTCTAAAATGGCACCTAACGGACTCCTAATGTGCGCCGAAACATCCATAAACTCTTATTTACAACACAAATAACAAAAAAAATACACTAGTGACATGTCAAATTAATAAAGAACAATTACAAACCAAGGTTACAGTTTAAATGATAAGACTAACGAACAATACAATCATTTAGTGCCAGCAGCGTTTTAAACACAACTTACCCCCAGCAAGGCAACGCGATACTGTGGGGAAAAACTGAACTATCGGAGCCTCGGAGGTACAGGAAGAACGGATGTGAGAAGTGTACCACCAAAATAAAACACTCAAGTAAAATAAAATTCACAACAATATAAAGAAAAGCATAACTGAGAAAAAGAAATGCTTAAGGTACATTTTCGACTCCGTTACATGTGCGCAGCCGAGGCTGATGACGGCCCAGCGGCCGCCATGACAAAAATGGTGTTTTTGTAGGTTTTGACTTTCTGAAATGCATATGTTGATCCCATGACAACTGAAAAAACATCAAAATGCTTATTTCGCTTTAAAAGACACACAGCCTTTATTGCAGTGTATCAGGAAAGTATTCACAGCACTTCACTTTTTCCACATTTTTTTATGTTACAGCCTTATTCCAAAATGGAATAAAGTAATTTTTTCCTCAAAATTCTACACACAATACCCCTTCATAACAACATGAAAAAAGTTTGAGATTTTTGCAAATTTATTAAAAATAAAAAACTAAGAAATAACCTGTACATACCGTAAGTATTCGCAGCCTTTGCTCAATACTTTGTTGATGCATCTTTGGCAGCAATTACAGCCTCAAGTCTTGTTGAATATGATGCCACAAGCTTGGCACACCTATCTTTGGGCAGTTTGGCCCATTCCTCTTTGCAGCACCTCTCAAGCTCCATCAGGTTAGATGTCGGTGTCCAGCCATTTTCAGATCTCTCCAGAGATGTTCAATTGGATTCAAGTCTGGGCTCTGGCTGGGCTACTCAGTTACATTCACAGAGTTGTCCTGAAGCCACTCCTTTGATATCTTGGTTGTGTGCTGAGGGTCGTTGTCCTGCTGAAAGACAAACCGTTGCCCCAGTCTGAGGTCAAGAGCGCTCTGGAGCATCTTTTCATCCAGGATGTCTCTGTACATAGCTGTATTCATCTTTCCCTCTATCCTGACTAGTCTTTCACTTCCTGTCACTGAAAAACATCCCCACAGCATGATGCTGCCACCACCATGTTTCACTGTAGGAATGGTATTGGCCTGGTGATGAGTGGTGCCTGGCTTCCTCCAAACATGACGCCTGGCATTCACGCCAAAGAGTTCAAACTTTGTTTCATCAGACCATAGAATTTTGTTTCTCATGGTCTGAAAGTCCTTCAGGGACCTTTTGGTAAACTCCAGGTGGGCTGCCATGTGCCTTTTACTAAGGTGTGGCTTCCGTCTGGCCACTCTACCATACAGGCCTGATTGGTTGATTGCTGCAGGGATGGTTGTCCTTCTGGAAGGTTCTCCTCTCTTCACAGAGGAACGCTGGAGCTCTGACAGAGTGACCATTGGGTTCTTGGTCCCTTCCCTGACAAAGGCTCTTCTCCCCCGATCACTCAGTTTAGATGGCCGGCCAGCTCTAGGAAGAGTCCTGGTGGTTCTGAACTTCTTCCATTTACGGATGATGGAGACCATTGTGCTCATTGGGACCTTCAAAGCAGCAGAAGTTTTTCTGTACGCTTCCCCAGATTTGTGCCTCGAGACAATCCTGTCCCTGGAATTCTACAGACAGTTCCTTTGACTTTATGCTTGGTTTGTGCTCTGACATGTAATGTCAGCTGTGAGACCTTATATAGACAGGTTTGTGACTTTCCAAATCATGTCCAGTCAACTGAATTTACCACAGGTGGACTCCAATTTGTCATGGTGCGGTCCTGGCGGACCACTAATAAGACACTATAGGCAACCAGTGAGTTTGCGTATTTATTAAAGGAAGGAACAAGGTACAAAATAATGAGCCACGTGGGGCAAAACACAAATAAAGACTGTGACTAGAACACACCAACGATAGAGAACTAGGGAGACTGACGGGAGACGAGGATACAACACTTACATATGGATAGCGAGGGCGGAACCTGACACTGAAGGAACTGGCTTCGGGCGTAGGGAAACCAGTCTGGAAAAGGCGAGGTCGCAGCCCGGAGTAACCTAAGCTGCTCCCTTAAATAGGGAAGAGGGATAATCAGCTGATGAGGATGTCATCAGCTGAAATGGGAAACAGCTGTCACAGGGGAACTCTGCTCTGACAGCCGGGAGCCCCACGGAGACGCTGTCAAAATAAGAGCCCGGAAAGGCCATAAGGAAAACTGCTACAGAACGGGAGGAAAATACTGCATGACCCAAGCGCGGACGAAATCGGCGCTCAGACCATGATAGTACTCCCCCCCCCCCCCCGAACGACGCACTCTGGGCGTGACGTAACATCCAAGCCTCCCACCGTCTGGAAGGCTACAACGCCCCCCCCCCCCAGGGCGGGAGGAGGGGGAAAAAGACCAGGGGGGCGAGAGTCAAAAAAAAAAAACGGGAAAAAATGACAAGGGCCAATATTGAACGAATAACATGGTCCAACAGAGCATGGGAAAAAAAAAACAGAACCACAACCACACTCCATAAAGCACAGGTGAAAATACAAAAACAGAACAATGGATGCAAATAACAGATACTATGCCCCAAGGCCATGATACAGAGGCACAAGAAAAAAGGCAACACAGAGCGTCTCCCAACAGAGGAAGGAAAAAAGAAAAAAAAAACACGCTAAACAGCGGCGAAATACAGATAGTTCAATAAATACAGGCATAAGCAACAAAAAGAGCCTCTCAAACAACAGAGGAAGGAGAAACTGAAATACAGTCATCTACCAAAATACAACGTACCCTAATAATACTAGACACAGGGGAAAAGAAAAACATGCTAAAGAGCGGCGAAATACACAGTATAATATAATTCATAGAAACAAAACACAAGGTCATCCCAGAACTACAGGGGAGGGAAAAAAAAAAACTACAGGGATGACAGCAGGCAGAGCACAAAGAAAACAAGAAAAAACAATTAGTTCTGGTGGTCTACCTGTATCCAGCGTCCAGATCGCTAGCAGGGGAAGAAGAATGAGTTTGGGCGGTCTACCCCAGTCCCAGGCCTGGAGAACCAGCATCTCTGGCGGCCGGACCAGGTCGCCGAACAAAAATCCAATTTGTCGGGTGGCTGACCCAGAACGCCAAATGGGAGAAGCAGTTTCCCAGGCAGCCGACCCGCGTCATCCAGCCACCAGGACCGCAGGGGAGAACTCAGAGGTGGCCTCCCTATTGAGAGGGATAGCGAGGGAGAGCCGCGTCGGAAAAGGGAAATCCCAGCGGCACCAGGTGGAGGGAAAAAGGGATCGGGGAAACGATGAGGGACCAGTCTGACGTCGATTGGCGGAGGATCTGCAGCTCCTTCTCCGAACCCCACATGGACTGGCACTGCACTCACGTTGGATCCCAAGTGGGACCGTGCTGCACCCACGACGGACCCCGACTAGGCCAGAACAGCGTCCATGATGGACCCCGATTGGGTCACAGTTGCACCCATGATGGACCCCGACTGGGCCGGAACACAACCCACGACGGACCCCGACTGGGCTGGCGCAGCACCAGGGATGACCTTCAGACCCGAACCCGGAACCTCCAGAACAGTGACCGGAATCGACTCCACATCGACCCTGGGAGAAGGCTCAGGAGAAGAAAAAGAACCGGGATCAGGATCACCGGCAGCGACAGAGCCCAGTGAGACAAGCTTGGATGCAGCGGACGGCTGCACCCGGCTCGTCTCCCCGAGAGACAGGAAAAAATGCACCAGAATAGACAGGAGAAAGACAAAATAGAGCACTTGCCTGATCTCGAGTTCTGTCGCCGTCCAGGACTTCGGCGATCCGGGTTCAGCAGGGAGAAGGTCCTCCTCTGGTTCCCACTCTGCTACGGCAGGCTCCACAACCGGCTTGATGGTGTCCACAGTCCAGGGATTCCCTGACGCCGAGTCCACGCCGAGGGCCCGCACGGCGTGGTGGCAGGGGATCCGTGACCTGCTGAGTCGGACTGTCCCTCTGTGGAGACCTGGGGATGCTTGCTCATCAGCGCAGGCTCCAGATTGCAGTCCACCCTCCTCCTTTGCCCATGAAGTGGCTGCAGGGCCAGAACCAGATATTCCAGGGCCGCAGGCTCCTTCCTCGTCCGACAGCGTAAACCTGGTGCCGAAGAACGCTCAGGCGAAGGAGACACAAAGGAAGCAGGTTCATAATTAATCACTGCAGCAGGTGAAGGGAGCTCAGGGGACTGTGAGCCCCGAACTCCACCCCCAGGGGTCAGACAAGGCAATTCACCCAGTGAAGGAAAAGAATGAAAATGCACTTGCCTGCTCCGCTGAGGGCCAGTGGAAGCTGCTGTAGTGGGCTTGGTTCTTCCCTTCCCCTGCTGGATGGTGATGGAGGGCCCCCCAGGAAGACGAGGAGGAGCCACTCGCATCGGATCAATGACGGGCATTGCCGGAGCAGGACTCGTGGAGCTCACAACAGCTGGGGAGAGCGTCGAGGAGGAGGGAGTAACAGCCAAGGCGATCCGGGAACGAGGAGCTGACGGAACAGCAGGGACAGATGACCCGGAGGTGGAGGCTGCTGGGTTTTCCTCCTGTCGTGACGCAGGAGAAACAGCTGGCTGGGAGGCAGAGTTCCTACGGCAACCCTGAACTAGATCCAGAAGGGGTTCTCGCTGAGGCTTGCAATAAGCATGGAGATGACGTTTACCGACAGAGGGCGAGGCGAAGGTGAGATCTGGGAAACGCCGCTTCTGCGCAGAAACAGAGGCGAGCAGGTCAGCGTATTCAGGGTAATCATAAAGTTCCGGATTCCCCTCCACCAGCCTGACCGCCGCCGTCACATGCTTCATTATCTGGGTTGGATGGGAGGCGGAGCGAGCTGCAGCCACTCGGTCCTGGATGGAAATAGCTGCCCGCTGTAAATCCACCGAGGGAATCCCGACTGACGTCTCTCTCCGCTGGGGATGACCCCTGGGTGGTGCAAACTCCTGGACTGGATGAGGGACAGGAATGGGATCCCGAAGCGAGAAGCTCACTCTCCCGGTGAGCAGAGATGTCCGCCATCCTCGCCCTGATTTCAGGGTGGTCAGCGTAGCGAGGATGGCGTTTAAAAGTCGCCTTAGCGAGGTCCAGGTACAAGCGTGAGGCGCTGGTGACGGTGTGATGGCGAGCGCTAGAAATGATCCCGTCGATCTCGAAAAGGGCCATCACCAGCTCATAGCCCAGGCTCATGGTGTAGCCCTTGAGCGGTGCCATCTTCCAGCACACTGGTATGAGAACAGGGGAAAACTACAGGCCCAATTAAACAAACTCACGGTCGTCAGCGTCTCGTTTGGCTGCGACCTACTGTCATGGTGCGGACCTGGCAGACCACTGAGTCACTCTAGGCAACCAGTGAGTTTGCGTATTTATTAAAGGAAGGAACAAGGTACAAAATAATGAGCCACGTGGGGCAAAACACAAATAAAGACTGTGACTAGAACACACCAATGATAAACAGAGAACTAGGGAGACTGATGGGAGACGAGGATACAACACTTACATATGGATAGCGAGGGCGGAACCTGACACTGAAGGAACTGGCTTCGGGCGTAGGGAAACTAGTCTGGAAAAGGCAAGGTCACAGCCCGGAGTAACCTAAGCTGCTCCCTTAAATAAGGAAGAGGGATAATCAGCTGATGAGGATGTCATCAGCTGAAATGGGAAACAGCTGTCACAGGGGAACTCCGCTCTGACAGCCGGGAGCCCCACCGAGACACTGTCAAAATAAGAGCCCGGAAAGGCCATAAGGAAAACTGCTACAGAACAGGAGGAAAATACTGCATGAACCAAGCGCGGACGAAATCGGCGCTCAGACCATGACACAATTAAGCTGTAGAAACATCTCAAGGATGATCAGTGGAAACAGGATGCACCTGAGCTCAATTTTGAGCTTCAAGGCTGTGAATATTTATGTACATGTGATTTCTTCGTTTTTTATTTTTAATGAATTTGCAAAAATGTAAAAATTAAAAAACTTTTTTCACATTGTTATTATGGGGTATTGTGTGTAGAATTTTGAAAATAAAATTAATTTAATCCATTTTGGAATAAGGCTGTAACATAACAAAATGTGGTAAAAGTGAAGCGCTGTGAATACTTTCTGGATACATTTTATATCATTTCTGTGTCCAATTAGCCATTTTGGCTCTTCTGAATTTCTTGTTTGCCATGGTGATGGACAGGCTGACAGACAAGGTCAGGCAGGAGTCTCTGTGGACCATAATGTTTGGAGACGACATTATGATCTGTGGTGAGAGTAGGGAGCAGGTGGAAGAGAACCTGGAGATGTGGAGGTATGCTCTGGAGAGAAAATGAATGAAAGTCAGTAGAAGCAAGACAGAATGTATAAGTGTGAATGACAGGGAGGCAGGTGCAATGGTGAAGATGGAAGGAGTAGCGGTAGTGAAAGGAGATGAGTTTAAATACCTGGGGTCAACAATCCAAAGCAATGAAAAATGCACAAGAGGTGAAGAAGAGAGTGCAGGCAGGGTGGGGAGGGTGGAGACGAGTGCCAGGGGTGATTTGTGACAGAAAGGTAGCAGCAAGAGTAAAAGAAGATTTACAAGACTGTAGTGAGACCTGCTATGACGTATGGTTTGGAGATGGTGCTGCTGACAAAAAGACAGGAGGTGGAGCTGGAGCTGGCAGAGTTGGAGATGCTAAGATTTTCATTGGGAGTGACTATGAGGGACAAGATTAGAAATGAGTATATCAGAGAGACAACTCAGGTTGAGCAGTTTGGAGACAAAGTAAGAAAGGCAAGGCTGAGATGGTTTGGACATGTGTCATGAATTGCCACTTCAGGGCAGAGAGACAGACCCAAGCGCTGAACTGTAGTTTGTGGTATTTAATAAGAACAAACACAAAGTCCAAATAGTGCTCAACATAAATGTACAAATAGACGAAACACGGAGAAGGCGAGGTAAGTGTTAGAACAGGGACTGGGTTTTAACAGACATGGATTCCTGATGAGACTCCGACAAGGAATGAATGAAGCAGGCCGTCTTAACTAAGGTAAGCAATTAATTATCACAAGTGCCATCAGGTGTGGATCACATGAGCGGGCAGGAGGTGACAATGATACAAAATGAGATCAGCTGTGAGTACTGAGAGGAGAGGAGACAGGACTGACAGCTTGACAGGAGCACCACTACAGACTACAGGAGCCCCACTACAGAGCAAAACCCTGAAGTGCCCCTGACAGCCGCAAACCCGGAGAGAGAGAGAGAGAACACAAAAGCACAAATATAAATCAAGAACTAAAATGACAACAAATAAAGACTGAGGGATAACTACAAGCAAATACTCAATAAATAAATTGCAAGACTATAATGAACATAAACAAGAGAATGGGTAGAACTAAGAAACAATACAAACAAGGAACAAGATATATGAAAACCAACCAAGGCTAAAATGACAGGAAACTAAGAACTCAAAAATACAACAAATATACAAATATAGAAAACAACCATGAGGCTGAGCATGGCGGAATCTCCCGTGCTCAGATCATGACAACATGTGCAGAGGGGGGATAGTGGATATATTGGACAAAGAATGTTGAAGATGAAGCTGCAAGGCAGGAGGAAAAGAGGAAGACACAGTGAAGATTTGTGAATGTAGTGAAGGAGGACATGGAGATAGTTGGTGTTAGAGGAAGATGCAAGTGATAGTGTAGCCCAGTGTTAAAAACACAAATGGAAATATGAATATTGATGCCGCTTTTGAAGAGAAAAACACCCATTTCACAATGGGAATAAGTAATTTAAAGATGAGTATTTAAATAAATATATATTCATAAAACAGTAGGGAACATTTTCTGGGGAGTTTTGATAAAGTTCCAAATGTTTTTATTTGGTATTTTGAGCAACCAATGGCTGTGCCGTTGTTTGGCAGCGCCAGCCAATGGGTTAAGCGCTCTCTTTCCAGGTCTGGGTATGACTTGCATTTTTTGGCTCAGTCACGGTGGACACCGAAAGTCTCCGACCAAGAGAGAGAGACGGTCCTTGATGTTATGGCGATGCTAACGTGCTAATAGCAGTCTTTGTCTCGGATAAAACTTGAGATTGGTAAGCCTGAACAAACACCTGCAATGAGACATTGCTGTATTATCAAATTCTTAATGCCCCATTTGTTAAATTTTAAGATTTGGATCCAAAGGCTGTTAACGCCGTTGAGTGCGGGAACCCCATGACGCATGTGTCGATTAGCATGGTGAGTGCTATCCATTTAGTATGTATGGGAAATGCTAATCGCTAGCTTGAAATGCTAACCGCCGATGCTAATTTTGGCTAGTTCTTTCATCAGAAAAAGGCATTTTTCAAAGCTGTAACAGTTAGCAAAGGTCCCAATTCCCTGGCCATTGATTGCTACTTAATGGTGAATGTTGAACCTGTGGTTTATATGTGTTTTAAAGTGCAAATTTGTGATAAATTGTTGTGCTAGCTTAACATGCTAACCCTCCGATGCTAATTCTGGCTAGGTTTTGCACAGGAGGAGGTTGTTTTTTCAGAGCTGTAATGGTTAGAAAAACCGGAGTGGTGGCTCAGTTGGTAGAGCATCCGCCCCACACCCGGGAGGCAGGGGTTCAAATCCCTGCCGGGTCATACCAAAGACCATATAAAAATGGTGCTTTCTGCCTTCTAGCGTGGTGCTCCGCATAATGGAATGGGGAAAGTAAAGTTACACACAGAGCTACCAGAGGACTGACCCCCCGCTGTAGCTTTCACTACTTACAGTAGCTGTGTGGCCTAGGGTCAGAGAAATGGAGATAGGCGCCGCCCATATACACCTTCAGGTGTGAAGGGATTAACTAACTAACTAATGGTTAGAAAAAGGTTCATTTCACTACTACTGACTGTTATTTAAGAGTGAACATTACATCTGTGGTTTAAAGGTGTTTAAAAAAAATATTGTTGTACAACTTAGAATATTTATATTTGAAACCCATGTGATAAGCTTTAGACCATAGCTTATTTGTTGTGTCTGGCCTATTCTGTAGGTCAGGTTTTTTCTTTGGACTGGTTTGACCAGAACGTGGATTCTCCAGATCTGGATGGCGAGCTGAAGCCCGAACCCGATTGACTGGTAAAGGTGATCCAATTGGTCACCTGGGACAGGTACAAAAGGACTGAACATCTGTAAATAATACACATTTGTAAAAAAAAATATATACATAGTTGCAAGTTCCTATACTGCTGTGTATGAGTCATCTGTTGTTACGCCCTCCAGGCTCCTACGAACCTAGGGTCTACCTGACCTGGCCCAATTGTCCCTTCCATCCAGGTAGTAGAGTTAAAGGGAACTACACTGCCATAACCCAATACTACCAAAAGGGTACTACACCTAAAGTAAGTAGGTGTTAGGGGTGTTACAAAAAATCTGGCGAGCCAGCCAGGTGCCTGGAGCGTTGCGACAACAGATGTGGATTCTGTTTTGACCGTTGACCAAACAGTTCATATACTGTCAAAATGGATTTTGTTGAAAAACATGGTGTCAAAGTTCCAAATGCAGTCATTGTCAGTGGTGTTGTTGATAAAGAAAAAAACAAAGATGTTTTCAAGTTCCTAGAGCAATATGGCACTGTTCGCAGGGTACTTAGCATTGATGATAACTCGTCTGAATTTGACAAAAGTCACCTTGTGGAGTTCGAGTCTGGATTAGCTGTTGAAACATTAGCACCTGCGTTGCTATACAGTGATCCCTCACTTATCGTGGTTAATGGGTTCCAGAACCGACCGCGAAAAGTGAAAAACCGCGAAGTAGCGTCACCCCAATGACGTCATCCATAAACAATACGTACGTTCATTCTGTCACTCTCATATGATACGTGTGTGTGTGTGTACGTGTACATACGTACGTAGATGTAAACAAAGTGTACATAAATATGTTTTTATAACTCTTTTATTCTTATAACAAGATACGTAACTCAAGATGAAAATGATTTACTGCACAGGTTAATGAGAGCTTTACTGCTCCTCAGGTGACACCTCATCGTGAGGTGCTGGAGGCGCAGGATCATCGAGGGCAGCTTCCGATAGAGCTGAAGCTGCAGGAGGCAGCGTAGTGGCTCGACGGGAAGACTATTTCGCACAAAATGGCACAAGAGAACAGCAAAAAGTTCCACGCGGCGAGACTAAGTAACACGAGCGATAAAAAGCAATGAATGCGGTCTTCCTTCCCTTCATGGGCGCTCGGCAGGGAGAGGAGGTGGGTGAGACGTCTCGGCCAATCAGCTTGCGGGGTGAAACGTCTCGGCCAATCAGCTTGCGAGATTTTCGAGCCCAGCCAACACGACAACAGCGAACAGAGAGTTGTGCGGCTGTCCGTGTTGACACCTGATGTTCTAATGTAGTCTCCCTGCCTTCTGCTAGCACCCGCCCATTATTTCTCAATTTTGAATTTTTGATGAATATTTTTGAAAAATCCGCGATGCACTGAGGGCGCGAAAGGTGAAGCGCGAAGTAGCGAGGGATCACTGTACTTCTTTCCACTGAAAATCCTGATGTGAAGTACTGCATTCAAGCCTTAACTGATGTATACACTAAAACTGTAGGGGGCAGTGTTACTGAGGCTTATCTTGGCAACCTGAGAGGTTTAGCTAAGTTAAGTGGAAAAGGTTTTGAAGAGGTGTTGCGGGAGGTTATGTCCACAATAGGGAAGTCTATTGAAGCTGCTGAGACAGCTGAAACAGTCTCTGCTGACGTTGATCCTGCTTCCCCTACTGTAGAACCCACACAAAATGGAGTCTCTCCTCCACTCCAAGTTGAAGTGCCCCGCTCCCCTAAAACCACTCAAGCACTCTTCCAAAGCCCTCTTAGACCAAACTTAACACCTCAAATGTTGAGCCCAACTGATTTTAACCCCTTGCACTCTGGTCAATTTCCCTAAAAACGCCAAAAAATAACATACCCAAAGTAAATCAAAAGCTGTTCTTCAACCCTTTGCAGCATCTTCATGGGGTTGGGCTCATTTAAAAGAAAACACTTTGAATTTTTTGGCAAAATAGTCATAATCTCTCTAAGTGCTCCGGCCACTGAGTAACAGTCATCTAAACATACTGAACTTGAAGAAAATAAATTTCGCCTGGGTGTTTTTTTTTTTATACAAATGCTTGCAAATAGCACACAGCTGTCAGATACTGGCTGGAAAATGCAACAGAAATGTAGAACCAAGTGTTATCCAGCTGAGGTCAAAATTTTGTAACAATACCACAAAAAATGAATATATTGCACAGCTTTTTACTCAGGTAGTTGCCAGGCATTTTTGAACTGTGCCAAATTGTGCCAAATGGCACAGTTTGGAAAAACGTCTGTAGCTTTTGAATGATTCAATATAGAAGCTTGATGTTGGGCTCTAATGAAAGGTGACACTCAGGGCTGTGTGTGTGGGGGGGGGTTGTTTATTCATCAATGAATGAATGAATGAACAAACAAGCCCTCACACACAAAGAAGCATGCCACGTAAAAAATGTGTGGCTTTTTTTTACAAGAAAAAATAACCTACAGTGCACTAAAAATTATACTTAAAATATCTGTAATGTAGAAGATAACAACTCTCCCCCCCCCCCCCACAGAGGACGGACATCGCCTGGTGCGCCGCGGTCACGGTGCGCCACGGTCACAGTGCGCCGCGGTCTACTACGCACAGTTGTAATTTACCAATCGGTCAAAAGTCATTTTTGATTACAATTTTCAGGGATAAAGAATAATTTAGCTTATAACACTTACCTGTCCACAACAGCAGTGTCGCTGGCGAACTTCTCTTCCTCATTGTCAGACGAACATGACGCTGGTCCGCTTGTTACGGACTCGTGGTTCTGGTCACGCGACCCGGTCAAACCATAATTCCATTATTGCGGTTTTGCGCTTCCATGATTGCAGTTTTGGCGAACGATTTTTCAAAACAAATAAGAACAGTAGTAAGAAAAAAAGACTGGCGAATGTGTGTGTGTCACCCAGCGGCTAAAACAAAACAGATTTTGCAAGGGAGGCACGCTTTCGAACTACTGTGCTTCAACTGGCTCGCTGTATTCGCAGCCGTTGGTAGGCGGGTCCTTCTTGCTAGGTTTTCAGTCATTGGTTCTTCAAGGTTTCAGAAACCCAATTCAAGGCTCTTATTAGTCGAATGAGAGGTCAATCACATCTAAACCAATCAAAGCACTCCTTTGGCTTTCTGTTCGCGGCTGTGTCTGTAGTGGAAGAACGGAAATGCAGCTTTTTTTTTTTCCAGTGCCTCCTAGGATGCACAGTGTGCGCACAGTGTGCACAGTGTGCATCCTAGGATGCCCTCGTGCGCCCTAGGACGCAGAGACGTGTCCGCCCGTGGTACACCGAAGTGCAACAGGCTAACCCACCCGAGGTTCAGAAAATCGTAGTCGAGCATGTCATTAAACATGCAGAGAAGCCATCAAACGCTCATTCCTCTTGGAGAATCAGAGCTTTCTCTGGCAAAACGCCAAGACTGTATACTGATGCTGACTATGAAACATGGTGTTCACATGTTGACTTGATGATGGAAGATACTTCTTTGTCTGACTTGGAAAAATCTCGCAAGATCTTTGAAAGCCTTCTTGCTCCTGCGTCTGATGTTATTCGCCCTCTTGGGCCTGAAGCCACCTCTGCTGACTATCTCTAGCTTTTGGACTCAGCATTCGGGACTGTTGAAGATGGTGAGGATCTGCTTGTGCAATTCATGAACACTTTCCAAGATTATGGAGAAAAACCCTCTGCATATCTGCATCGTTTGCAGGTGGCGCTCAATCTCACAGTGTATAGAGGCGGTCTAGAGCCACAGGAAGTGAACAAACGGCTTCTCAAGCAGTTTAACAGAGGCTGTTGGGATGATAATCTGCTAAAGGAGCTACAGCTGGAACTAAAAGATAAACATCCACCTGAGTATGCAGAGTTATTGCTTCACCTTCGCACTGTTGAAAATAGTCAAGAAGTTAAAAACACCCGCATGAAAAAACACTTGGGCGCCACAAAACCAAAAGCAGCCTCCTACGAACAAACAGTCACCGAAACAAGTACAAATAGTGAAGTAGAGTCTGACAGTCTGAAAGAACTGAAAAAGCAAGTTGCTGATCTAAAGAGCCAATTAGCTGCTGTCGTGAAACAAAAGAAACAAGCACCACCGAAGAAAGACCCAACTAAGAAATCTGGAAATAAAAAACCTGACCATGACAAACCTGAAAACTTACCTTTGTCCAGCCGTCCCAGTACTAGGCCCAAACCATGGTATTGCTTCCACTGTGGCGAAGATGGGCATATTGTAGCCACTTGTGAGTCAGAGCCAAACCCTGCACTTGTAGCTGTAAAACGCAAAGAACTAAGAGTAAAAAGACAGATTTGGGACAGTCAGAACCCCAAATCCTCTTTAAAACTGAGGTCTACCACTGTTGCGGGACAAATGGAGGCTAGTTCAGAGATGACCCGTCCCAAACCAAAAGCTCCATTCAAGACACGTGCTAAACTAAAGTCCCACTCCAAAATAGACCCCTTTAACTTTCCTAATGGTCTAATTGGTACAAAAAGTGCAGCACAAGTGAAAGTGAATGACTGTACTGTGAGCTGTTTGTTAGATACAGGCTCCCAGGTGACTACTGTCCCTGAGTCCTATTACAGACACTACTTATCCAACTATGAGATTAAGCCACTTTTTGAGCTGTTAGAAGTGGAGGAAGCTAACGGTCAGAGTGTAACTTACTTAGGCCACACTGAAATGCATGTCACTTTCCCAAAAGACTTTCTCGGTATTGAAGCCGAAGTGCCAACACTTGCCTTAGTGGTCCCCGATGTACGTGCATCTGATCAGCCCTTAGTGTTAATAGGGACAAACACATTAGATGTACTGTACAAGCTGTACTCTGATGCATGTTCTGAACTGCAGCCAACCATGTCACTTGGTTATAAGGCAGTGTTAAAAGTCCTTGAGCTACGGCACAGACAGTCCCAAGACACTAGCCTTGGTTTAATGACCATGCGCAACAAAGAGCCGCAGTTAGTTCCTGCAGGCCAAACAGTTGTTCTAGATGGCGCTGTAGCTGTGTCAGCCGGCAACAGTGAAAAATCTGTCTTGTTAGAACACCCATTAATGTCAGCCTTACTTGGTGGTATCCTAGTAAAACCATGTCTCATAGACTTACCTGAAAGAGCACCTTACCTTGTTCCAGTTATACTTATCGATGAATCAGAACATGACGTGACAGTCCCTCAGAAGTGTGTTATTGGAGAAATCTGTGCATATCGAGTCCTATCGCAAGAACACTCCGTAAAAGTTACAAAGTCCAAAACTAAACAAAAGTCCACACTGAAGTTCAACTTTGACTCTTACCCCATTAGCGCTGAATGGAAAGAGCGCCTAACAGAAAGACTCAGTCAAATGCCCGAAGTGTTTGCACAAAACGATCTTGACTTTGGAAAAACGGATCAAGTGAAACACACAAATTATCAGATGAAACACCGTTCAAACACAGAGCACGTCCCATACATCCAAATGACCTGGAAGCAGTCCGTAAGCATCTCAAAGAACTCCAACAAGCAGGCGTGATAAGAGAGTCCATTTCCCCATTTTCTTCGCCTATTGTAGTGGTGCGAAAGAAAAAATGGCGATGTCCGCCTTTGTATTGATTACAGGAAGCTTAACATGCAGACTGTAAAAGATGCTTACGCCCTCCCCAACTTGGAGGAAACGTTTTCCACCTTGACCGGTTCGCAGTGGTTCTCCGTCCTCGATTTAAAGTTGGGGTACTACCAAATTGAGGTAGAGGAGCTGGACAAACCAAAGACGGCGTTCGTATGTCCCATGGGCTTTTGGGAATTCAATAGAATGCCCCAAGGCATTACAAACACCCCCAGCATGTTCCAGCGCCTCATGGAGAAATGCATGGGTGACGTGAATCTGCATGAGGTGATTGTGTTCCTCGATGACATCATTGTATTCTCCAAGACGCCTGAAGAACATGAGGCTCGCTTAATGAAAGTTCTTAATCGCCTAAAAGAGTACGGGCTTAAACTCTCCCCTGAGAAATGCAGATTTTTTTCAAACTTCTGTCAGATACCTCGGTCACATTGTGTCCAGTAAAGGAGTTGAGACCGACCCCGAAAAAGTGAAAGCCCGAAGTACCTGGTCTGTGCCCCGTGATCTCAAACAGTTCCGCTTGTTCTTAGGCTTTTTAGGGTACTATAGGTGGTTCATTAAGAACTATTCCAGCATCGTTAAGCCCCTCACTGCCTTAACAGTAGGCTACCCTCCTTCGCGAAAAAGCCCAAAGCCCAAAGCTAAGCCTGCCCAGTACCACGACCCAAAGACACCGTTTGGCGAGCGATGGACTTCTTCCTGTGATCTTGCATTCAAAACCATCATTGAAAAGCTCAGTACTGCGCCTGTCCTGGGTTTCACTGACCCTCAGTTGCCATATACACTCCATACTGACGCCAGCACTACAGGGCTTGGCGCTGCCCTCTATCAAGAGCAGGAGGGCCAGACTAGGGTCATAGCTTATGCAATCTGGGGGTTGTCTAGAAGTGAGTCCCGTTACCCCGCCCATAAATTAGAATTTGTAGCTCTAAAGTGGGCCGTAACGGAGAAGTTTGCAGACTATTTATATGGCAATCATTTTACTGTTGTGACAGATAGTAACCCCCTGACGTACATTTTGACTACTGCTAAGATGGATGCCATGAGTTATAGGTGGCTAGCTGCTCTGTCGACGTTTAACTTTAATACAGAGCAGGCAAGAGCAGGCAAGCTTAACTCAGATGCAGACGGCCTCTCTAGACGGCAACATGGCGAGTTACTTAATGACGCAGTGTCCCAAAAGGAGCTTGACCGCATACAGCAGTTCACTCAAACTCACTTGTTTCTTCCTGAAAGCAGTTTAAGTTCCAAGGTAGTGTCTGCTATATGTGAGAAACACCTTGTCTGTAGCTCTCCAGACAACACCTTCCCTTTGGTTCACTCGTTAGCCCTCTCTGTAGCCGCCATTCCAGATGGCTATGCCGATGAAGATGGCTGTGGTGGTCTTCCAGTTGTACCCCACATGACTCCTGAACAGATCAAAAATGAACAAAGAACTGACCCCTGTTTAAGAGAAGTGATTGCACAAATTGAAACTGGGCAAAAAGTTCCACCAATTGTACGAACTGAACTTCCTGACATCAACTTGTTACTCCGAGAGCTCAGTCGACTTGAAATGTGCAATAACATTCTCTACCGCACTCTCCAAGACGGAGGAGATATTACTTACCAGCTCGTTTTACCTGAACAGCTCCGCGATTCAGTCTTTCAAAGCCTCCACTGTGACATGGGCCATTTAGGCACAGAGCATACTTTGGATCTCGCCAGAGCAAGGTTCTATTGGCCTCGCATGGCGGCAGATATTGAAAAGAAGATCAAGACATGTAATCGCTGCGTAAGACGTAAAACCGCTCCAGAACGAGCTGCTCCGCTTGTCAACATCAAGTCCACCCGACCACTCGAACTTGTCTGTATGGATTTCCTGTCCATTGAGCCCGATCAAAGTAACACTAAGGATGTGCTCATGTTAACTGATCATTTCACGAAATACGCTATAGCCATCCCTACCAGCAATCAGAAAGCTCAGACCGTTGCAAAGGCACTTTGGGACAACTTTATAGTCCACTACGGGATACCCGAACGGTTACATAGTGATCAGGGTCCTGATTTTGAGTCTCATATTATAAAAGAACTTTGCAAAATCATGGGCATTCGCAAAATCCGGATGACACCCTATCATCCCAGAGGTAACCCGGTAGAACGTTTCAATAGAACGTTATTGAGCATGCTGGGTACTCTGGAGGAAAAGAACAAATCTCATTGGCACAACTATGTAAAACCACTTGTACATGCATACAATTGTACGAAGAATGACACTACTGGTTTTGCCCCGTATGAGTTAATGTTCGGTCGTCAGCCAAGATTGCCCATCGACCTTGCATTTGGGCTCCCATTTCACAACAAAAGTTTCAAGTCACATTCCCAGTACATTGAAAAACTGAAGACAACTCTACAAGAAAGCTACAAACTAGCAACAGAAAATGCTAACAAGATGGCTGAAAGAAACAAACAAGATTTGATATGCGAGTGAAACCCTCAAAACTAGAACCAGGCGACAGAGTTTTGGTACGTGCAGTCCGCCCCAGGGGAAAGCACAAACTAGCAGACAGGTGGGAAGCTGAAATTCACATTGTAGTGAGCCAAGCAGGTGACTTGCCTGTTTACACTATAAAACCTGAGACAAAAGATGGTCCTGTTCGCACCGTTCACCGCGACCTCTTGCTTCCCTGTGGTTTTCTTGCCCCTGTTGAAAAAGAACCTGTCCAACCAAAACGTGTCCGCAAACCTAAGACAAGGCAATCACCTGAACAAAGTGAGGAATGTGAGAATTCAGAACCGGAAAATGAAGATGTCTGTTGGTACAGAGAAGAACCAATCCAAACGCCCATAAAGCTCTCGAGTTTATGAAATTCCCCATCCAAAGACATTCTTTAACCCCTTGCACTCTGGTCAATTTCCCTAAAAACGCCAAAAAAATAACGTACCCAAAGTAAATCAAAAGCTGTTCTTCAACCCTTTGCAGCATCTTCATGGCGTTGGTCTCATTTAAAAGAAAACACTTTGAATTTTTTGGCAAAACAGTCATAATCTCTCTAAGTGCTCCGGCCACTGAGTAACAGTCATCTAAACATACTGAACTTGAAGAAAATAAATTTCGCCTGGGTGGTTTTTTGGATACAAATGCTTGCAAATAACACACAGCTTCAGATCCGGGCTGGAAAATGCAACAGAAATGTAGAACCAAGTGTTATCCAGCTGAGGTCAAAATTTTGTAACAATACCACAAAAAATGAATATATTACACAGCTTTTTTCTTAGGTTGTTCCCAGGCGTTTTTGAACTGTGCCAAATTGTGCCAAATGGCACAGTTTGGAAAAACGTCTGTAACTTTTGAATGATTCAATATAGAAGCTTGATGTTGGGCTCTAATGAAAGGTGACACTCAGGGCTGTGTGTGTGTGGGGGAGGGGGTTGTCCCCACCCACCCACACCCCCCCCTTCCCCGCTACAGAGGACGGACATCGCCCGGTGCGCCGCGGTCTACTACGCATAGTTGTAATTTACCAATCGGTCAAAAGTCATTTTTGATTACAATTTTCAGGGATAAAGAATAATTTAGCTTATAACACTTACCTGTTCACAACAGCAGTGTAGCTGGTGAACTTCTCTTCCTCATTGTCAGACGAACATGAAGCTGGTCCGCTTGTTACAGACTCATGGTTCTGCTCACGCGACCCGGTCAAACCATAATTCCATTATTGCGGTTTTGCGCTTCCATGATTGCGGTTTTGGCAAACGATTTTTCAAAACAAATAAGAACAGTAATAAGAAAAAAAGACTGGCGAACGCCTGTGTGTCACCCAGCCTTACACAAAACAGCTTTCGAACTTCTGTGCTTCAATTGGCTGGCTGTATTCACAGCCTTTGGTAGGCGGGTCCTTCTTGCTAGGTTTTCAGTCATTGGTTCTTCAAGGTTTCAGAAACCCAATTCAAGGCTCTTATTAGTCGAATGAGAGGTCAATCACGTCTAAACCAATCAAAGCACTCCTTTGGCTTTCTGTTCGCGGCTGTGTCTGTAGTGGAAGAACGAAAATGCAGGTGGGTTTTTTTTTTCAGTGCCTCCTAGGACGCACAGTGTACGTACTAGGACGCCCTCGTGCGTCCTAGGACACAGAGACGTGCCCGCCCGCGGTACACCGAAGTGCAACAGGTTAAAGGAGACATTCCTGCTGAAACTCACTTACCTGAGAATGACAACCAAATAGAAAATGTCACTTCACCTGGATGTGACAACTTGCCTGGAAATGACAATTCACCTGGATGTGACAACTTACCGAATGATGGAAACCTGGAGGAAACTGAAACAAATGTAGAGCAATCAAACAATGAGAATGGAACTGAAAGTGAAACCAACTTACCTGATAAAAGTACCTGTGATGAACCTGTGGAAGAAAAAGAATCTAAAAAAGAGATCCCAAAGACTGTGAGACATTCCGAGAGGACAACATCCCAACCAGAAAGACTACAGTATAGTCAGTTGGGAAATCCTCTCATAACTGTTGCCCAGTGCCTGTTTCAAGGACTAAACCTGGCTTTTACCAGAGCCTTAACAGAGACAGATCCTAAGATTATTCCCATGAACACTGGTTCTCTCGTCATCACTATCTAGCTAATCCCATGCAAAGGGACGTGCATGATTCTAAGGGGGGATAGTGTAGCCCAGTGTTAAAAACGCGAATGGAAATATGAATATTGATGCCGCTTTTGAAGAGAAAAACACCCATTTCACAATGGGAGTAAATAATTTAAAGATGAATATTTAAATAAATATATATTCATAAAACAGTAGGGAACATTTTCTGGGGAGTTTTGATAAAGTTCCAAATGTTTTTATTTGGTATTTTGAGCAACCAATGGCTGCGCCGTTGTTTGGCAGTGCCAGCCAATGGGCTAAGCGCTCTCTCTCCGGGTCTGGGTATGACTTGCATTTTTTGGCTCAGTCACGCCAGACGCCGAAAGTCTCCGACCAAGAGAGAGAGACGGTCCTTGATGATATGGCGACGCTAACGTGCTAATAGCAGTCTTTGTCTCAGATAAAACTTGAGATTGGTAAGCCTTAACAAACACCTGCAATGAGACATTGCTGTATTATCAAATTCTAATGCCCCGTTTGTTAAATTTTAAGATTTGGATCCAAAGGCTGTTAACGCCGTTGAGCGCGGGAACCCCATGACGCATGTGTCGATTAGCATGGTGAGTGCTATCCATTTAGTGTGTATGGGAAATGCTAATCGCTAGCTTGAAATGCTAACCGCAATGCTAATTTCGGCTAGTTTTTTCATCAGAAAAAGGCATTTTTCAAAGCTGTAATGTTAGCAAAGGTCCCAATTCCCTGGCCATTGATTGCTACTTAATGGTGAATGTTGAACCTGTGGTTTATGTGTGTTTTAAAGTGCAAATTTGTGATAAATTGTTGTGCTAGCTTAACATGCTAACCCTCCGACGCTAATTCTGGCTAGGTTTTGCACAGGAGGAGGTTGTTTTATCAGAGCTGTAATGGTTAGAAAAAGGTTCATTTCACTACTACTGACTGTTATTTAAGAGTGAACGTTACATCTGTGGTTTAAAGGTGTTTAAAAAAAAATTATTGTTGTACAACTTAGAATATTTATATTTGAAACCCATGTGATAAGCTTTAGACAATAGCTTATTTGTTGTGTCTGGCCTATTCTGTAGGTCAGGTTTTTTCTTTGGACTGGTTTGACCAGAACGTGGATTCTCCAGATCTGGATGGCGAGCTGAAGCCCAAACCCGATTGACTGGTAAAGGTGATCCAATTGGTCACCTGGGACAGATACAAAAGGACTGAACATCTGTAAATAATACACATTTGTAAAAAAATATATACATAGTTGCAAGTTCCTATACTGCTGTGTATGAGTCATCTGTTGTTACGCCCTCCAGGCTCCTACGAACCTAGGGTCTACCTGACTAGGCCCAATTGTCCCTTCCATCCAGGTAGTAGAGTTAAAGGTAACTACACTGCTATAACCCAATACTACCAAAAGGGTACTACACCTAAAGTAAGTAGGTGTTAGGGGTGTTACAATAGGGTGAAATGGAGACAGATGATCCGCTGTGGCGACCACTAAAGGGAGCAGCTGAAAGAAGAAGAAGAAGAAGGCTCTTCTGAATTTGCCACGGGACATCATAAAATGATAAACCCAACCCTGCACCATCCTTGACACCTGCTCACTGTTCTACTATTGGCCAACCTAGTTGTCTGTCATGTAGCTCAGAAGAAGTTTAATAATAATAATCATCTTTATTTCAGACACACAAGCGGGTCCATATTAAATAAGAAGGAGTAGGGGTGTCAGGGAAACAATAAAAACAACATAACGGTCTTTAAAAAGAGTTCTTGTAGAGGCTGTTGTGCCAGTGTCTTCTGAGAGCAGAGATGTATCTGAGACTGCTCTTCCTAGGGCTTATCAGGGTCTGTATGATGCTGTTTTCCGAGTCATCCAAACGACACAAAAAATTGTATACAAGTTTCCTCAGTAATGCCTTACATGTAGGAATACCACATGTCACAAACAGCTGACTGGTGCTATGCCTTCTGGGCACCTGAAGCAGTAACCTTAGTGCATCATTGTAGGCCACAATCAACCTTCTCATACTATCAGTCCTGTAGCTGCTCCACAGGTGTGCAGTGTACAGGGGAGTACAGTAAGCTCTAAACAAAGATTTAACATTTACAGAGTACATACTAAACTTTCTCAGTAACATATTGGATTGGGCATACAATTTGTGGCACTGCCTGTAGATATCTCTGTCATCTCTCAAATCATCAGCGATGATGTGACCCAGATATTTTATTTCCTTGCATGTCGCAAGAGAAGTAGCACACAATTTAAAGGTAGGAAAAACTAGATCCCTGTCCTCTTGTCATGAATGGCCCCTCCAGGTCAGAAAGACAGGCCCACGTGCTGAACTGCAGTAGTGACATTTAATAACAAAAATTCCAAAACTGTGCAGACAATACAAAAATACAAACAAGGATAGCTTACTAGGAAGGCACTCCAGAGCTGGAATAGCTCTGGAGAAGATGAGGAGAAAACTTACAGTGGAATGAGGTCAGTTAACATCAAGATTGCTGCTGTGAGAGACTAAACTGACAGTCCTTAAATAAGAAACAAATTAATGAGCAGCAGGTGCGGGTGGCTGAGCAGGTAGGTGGCCTAATTACACAACTGCTCACAGCTGAGATGACTGGGGAACAGACTGTGAGCAGCTAGTGGGAGTGCCTGGAGAAGAGGAGGGTACAAGTGTCAAAAACCCTAAATAAATATAGAAACTGACAACATAATAATAACAGACATACAATACTCAGAAATAAATTAAGAGTCTGGTTTCTGTGGGAACACTGCACCCAGACTCATGACACCTCTCTGCATCTCACTATCATGACATTACTCTTTTTAGCATTAAATTTGATGTTGTGATCACTCCCATATTGTGGGCATACTCTTAATAGTTGTTGCAACCCAGCACTATAAGAATTCATTACTACTAGGTAGTCTGCATAAATGAGATGATTGATGACAGAGCCACCCACAACACAGCCTGTGTAACATCCATTCAATTGTCTCGACAGATCATCCATATATACATTAAATAGAATAGCAGACAAAATTCCACCTTGGCGTACACTACTGCTCACATGAAAGGGAGTTGGTAGAACGTTCCCCCATTTTACACATATGGTCAGATTGACATACCAGAAAACCTGAATTCTAATTAAATACTTGGGAACACCTCTAAGGAATAATTTCATAAATAGTTTTTCATGATTAATTCTATCGAATGCTTTGGATGCATTGATAAAACTCAAGAAGACAGAGGAGTTAATGCTAATGCCTAGCTTTCTATACTTTGCCACTAATTCCTTTAAGGAGAATATACACATATTTAAGATTCAAAGGCTTTATTATCATGTGCACAGTTAAAAAATGCTGCATTTCCCAAGCAATGAAATTCTTAATTTGCTCTCCAAATGAATGCCAAGGTAATAGGTACACTGTGGTCACCCAGCACAATGCAGACTGATACTATTCACGCTCAGCAGGGATTGCATACGGACAGAGAACCCCTGGGGGGACAACCAGAACAATGGACTATTGTTTATACATCCCCGGATTAAAGAGAGGATGTCCGGGCGTCAGTTGGTCAGGCTAATTATATGTATTGACTGATATGTATATCAATATGCTAATGTGCCATGCATTCTCTCTGTTTGTATAACATATAAAACAGCAGCACACAGCACACACAGGGAACACGATACAGCACAGCACAGCACAGTAGCGTACAGCGTTACAAGTGTGTCTCATTATGTTGGAGGAAATAAAACTCTGCAACCTTCCAGCTCTCCGCATCCTGCCTGAACTTATTTTTCCTCCACAACACAACGATACAAATAAGGTAATAACACAATAACTCAATCCTAATACTAATGGATGCAAATAAAACACGCACCAACACACAGTTAGGCAAGCACGCCTTGATACTAAATACTAATACTAATGAGTACTAATAACACACATTAGGCAATTTGGACAGCTAAAGCAGTTGATGCAGTCAATCAAGAGGAATGAAATTGAAAATTCGCTGGATGGCTATAGTGGTAGTGGTATATTGATATCAGAGATGATGTGAACCTGAGATGGCATAAACCTACATACAGTGTGCAAATGAGCATT
Organism: Pholidichthys leucotaenia; assembly: GCA_020510985.1. Classification (NCBI taxonomy): domain Eukaryota; kingdom Metazoa; phylum Chordata; class Actinopteri; order Cichliformes; family Pholidichthyidae; genus Pholidichthys; species Pholidichthys leucotaenia. Next base: position 368,862,835 of record CM035842.1, on the reverse strand, counting down.
GTGCAGTGAGCAGTATATAATTATAAACTACAAATTACAAATTAGCACCCGGTGCTAATTTCTCTGTAACGGTAGTACCAGTAGACTGTACAAGATAAATAGCAGCAGAGATGATATGGACATCAGACGATGATATGGATGATGATATGGATATCAGTGCCATGCTTCCTTTTAATGCCAAATTGACTGTCAGAGGAAAAAACAAGTATCTTCAACCGTGTGAGCAAAATTCTTTCCAACACTTTCGATAGAATATTTGCTAGAGCAATTGGCCTATACAGACGTGGACAAAATTGTTGGTACCCCTCTGTTAATGAAAGAAAAACCAACAATGGTCACAGAAATAACTTGAATCTGACAAAAGTGGTAATAAATAAAAATTCTATGAAAATTAACCAATGAAAATCAGACAATGCTTTTGAATTGTTGTTCAACAGAATTATTTAAAAAAACAAACTCATGAAACAGGCCTGGACAAAAATGATGGTACCCTTAACTTAATATTTTGTTGCACAACCTTTTGAGGCAATCACTGCAATCAAACCATTTCTGTAACTGTCAGTGAGACTTCTGCACCTCTCAGCAGGTATTTTGGCCCACTCCTCATGAGCAAACTGCTCCAGTTGTCTCAGGCTTGAAGGGTGCCTTCTCCAGACGGCATGTTTCAGCTCCTTCCACAGATGTTCAATAGGATTTAGATCAGGGCTCATAGAAGGCCACTTTAGAACAGTCCAATTTTTCGCTCTTAGCCATTCTTAGGTGTTTTTAGCTGTGTGTTTTGGGTCATTATCCTGACCCATGATCTGCGACTGAGACCAAGCTGTCTGACACTGGGCAGCACATTTCTCTCTAGAATACCTTGATAGTCTTGAGATTTTATTGTACCCTGCACAGATTCAAGACACCCTATGCCAGATGCAGCAACACAGCCCCAGAACATAACAGAACGTCCTCCATGTTTCACAGTAGGGACAGTGTTCTTTTCTTGGTATGCTTCATTTTTGTGTCTGTGAATATAGAGCTGATGTGCCTTGCCAAAAAGTTGCAGTTTTGTCTCATCTGTCCATAGGACATTCTCCCAGAAGCTTTGTGGCTTGTCAACATGCAGTTTGGCAAATTCCAGTCTGGCTTTTTTATGATTTGTTTTCAACAGTGGTGTCCTCCTTGGTCATCTCCCATGAAGTCCACTTTGGCTCAAACAACGACGGATGGTGCGATCTGACACTGATGTACCTTGACCTTGGAGTTCACCATGAATGTGTTTAGAGGTTGTTCTGGGCTCTTTTGTTACCATTCGTATTATCCGTCTCTTCCATTTTTCATCAAGTTTCCTCCTGCGGCCACGTCCAGGGAGGTTGGCTACAGTCCCGTGGATCTTAAATTTCTGAATAATATGTGCAACTGTAGTCACAGGACCATCAAGCTGCTTGAAGATGGTCTTATAGCCTTTACCTTTAACATGCTTGTCTATAATTTTCTTTCTAATCTCCTGAGTCAACTCTCTCCTTTGCTTCCTCTGGTCCATGTTTAGTGTGGTACACACCATGTCAACAAACAGCACAGTGACTACTTGTCACCCTTTAAATAGGCCGACTAACTGATTACAAGTTTGTAGACACCTGTGATGTTAATTAGAGGACACATCTTGGTTGAACATGTCCCTATGGTCACATTAGTTTCAGTCTTTTCTAGGGGTACCATCATTTTTCTCCAGGCCTGTTTCATGAGTTTGTTTTTTAAAATAATTCTGTTGAACCACAATTGAAAAGCATTGTCTGATTTTCATTGGTTAATTTTCATAGAATTTTTATTTATTACCACTTTTGTCAGATCCAAGTTATTTCTGTGACCATTGTGGGTTTTTCTTTCATTAACAGAGGGGTACCAACAATTTTGTCCACGTCTGTAATTCTCAATGCTGTTTAGCTTTGCAGCTTTGTCCTTAATAACAGGAACTAGAACCACAGACACAATAGAGTCTGGGAGGACACCATGAACTAAAAAGCCAGTAAAACACATGGAGAGCAGTGGACAGAGCTTATTGCTTGCATTTTTGAGGTGTTCTGCTTCAACAAGATCCAGCCCACAAGCCTTCCTGTCCTCAAGCATCAGAATTGCATCACACACCTCCATGGGCTGAACCACCGTGCCCTCAGGCAGTCTACTCTGTCCAAGATAGTACATTACCCGTGACACAGTTAAAGAGTTCAGAATAATGATCACACCACATATCAGCTATTTTCTCAGGGCCACTTATACCCTCTATGTTTGAAGGCAAAGAGGATTTAACATTATTCATGACTTTAACCTCTCTCCAAAAATCATAAGAATTCTTATTCTGCAGGGTCCTGGCAAGTGACTCAGCCCACATTTTGTTCTCATTTCTTTTAATAAAACAAAGAGCATGTTTAAATCTTGCATGTTTGTTTTTTAATTTCCAGCAATGGTCCCTGTCTGCGTCGACCTGCTTTAGACCAGAGAATAAAGGCCTCTCTAGCTGTGGTGTGTTGTTCTAACACAGACTCATTCCATCTAGATTTGATGTTAAGCCCCCTGTTTGGATTACTACAAAATGGTTTGCTACAGCTGATAAGAACTTTAACAATAGCATTATACATATCACAGAGTTCACTAGCATGTTGTGAATTTTTACAATTCATATCAGAGCATGCCAGAGCACTCCTGGGAAGATGGATCCTGTTAAACAAGTTGTCAGTTACAGTGGCGTATTCATTTAGTTCTTCCAGTGTTAGACTAGACCAGTCCAGCTTCCCTGAACAAGCAGCACTGCCATCAGCAGACACAGCAGGTATATCTTCAACATTTAGAGACATGCTAAATGGTATGTGATCAGAAGTAGCCATCCCATAATAGAGACACATGTTGCTTAGTGATGCATGGACATACGCTGTACATATACAGTGACTGAGCTAGGAGGTGGTGTGCCAGGCTTCACTAATGTAGGTGAAGCTTGCATCAGACAGGAGCATTTTGCTGGACACAATAAGATTGCTATCATCGCAGAATTGCAGGAGATGTTTGGCAAATATAGAATTGGTATCAGACAGATCTGCATTAAAATCTCCAATAACAAAGACGCAGGTTGAATCATTATCCTCGATGAAGGAAATCACAAATGCTAATCTGTTCATAAATTTATCTTCTGACTGATATGTCTCAAATGGTGCATATATATTTATAATCGTAAGCTTCTTTTCATTCAAATTGATTTCTAGCCCTAAAATCCAGTCAGCGTTCAATCTCACCACATTTACTATTGAGTCATATTTTGTGTTCCACAGAATAGCCATTCCACCTGGAATCCTGCCACGGACTATTCTAGTACTGAGATCAGTAGTGGATTCACCAGCACCATGAAAATCCTTATATAAAGTGTTTAATTTGTCCAAGTCCTGCTTGACAAGCCAGGTTTCTTGAAGACACAGAAAGTCACACTCTTCCAAGAGTTTGTCAACAACCAGACATCTTGTTGTATCAACAGCACTATGACCCACACTCAGGCCACGCGCGTTATACGATACAAGCCAGATTGTTGCTTTTAGTTTTTATTCCACAGAGGGGATCAGCCGCAGCGCTCTGCCTCCCGCTGCAACGTCACTAGCAGAAGGCTCCTCCCATGAGCTGTAGCCTCCCGCTGCAACGTCACTAGCAGCAGGCTCCTCCTGTGAGCTATAGCTTTCCCCTCAGTCAGGTGAGACTCCCGAAGTTGCTGCGGCTCCTCTCGGCCAGCACAGTTCATAATATCGCCCGATAAAGACTCCAGCTGGCCACAGCTAAGGGTCGTACACATCTGCCACATCATTACATTCTGCAGTGATATGAAACAAGCTGAATCTTCCATGTGTTGTCGCAATCTTCCTGCACATAACTTCGCGACCCAGTTTCTCTTTCAAATAGTCACGGAGGCTGTCAGCCTCCAGACTCGGAACAAACTTGGTTGCAAAAACTCTCACCAGCTTAGTTTTGATGGCTTGTATGTTAGTGATCTTACCATTTCCAACTACTCCAGCTTGTCTCTGTTCACGTTTCCCTGCAGCTTGTGCATGGCGAGGTTTAGGCAGAGCTGTCAATCCTCCCAGCTCCGACTTCAGCCGGCATCCTTCCTGCACCACAATAGTCCACGCCGGAGACTCCGCAGTTTTTTCTGCGGCCATGGTCAGTGGAATGGGGGACGTCAGCTGTATCGGGTCTTTGTCAGTGGTGTCCTGGGCATGAGCTGGGTTGGCCATGAGCGCCGGTCACCGGATCAGCGTGGGGTCCACCCGGCTTCTCCACAGCAGTAACTCGTCTGTCCAGAGAGGTAGTCACATCCCACAGAGTCTCACAAACATTTGTTTGCACTACAAGGGTTCTTTTCATACAGGTGATATTAGTATTTATTTGCTCTGTTTTACCAAGTAAAAGTGACACATCGATGTGGTTGAAGGAAACCGGAGGGAGCTTGTCCAGATAGTGTGAGATGAATCGTGGTATATCTTCACCCCATTCATTCAACCTTTTCAAGCATAGTTTCACATTATTCATGTCCTTTTGTGCGCCTTAATGTGAAACATTGCATTGATTGTTTGGACAGACCTCAAACAAAGTCCGCTTCGAAGCCTCAATCCGGTCAGAGCTGAAACTATTTGTAACCAGTTTGTTTGCCAAGCTTGGTTTATCTTGTTATTTTCTTGAGATTTCAGTCACCCTAATATACATCCTCATTTCCATCTGGTTCACTAATCCACAATCGATAATATGTGACCAGCCATGGAAAAACCAGGAACAAGTCTCATGAAGGGTATTTTGAGTTATTTGCACATTCTAAAAGTGTGGAATCTAAGCTTTCCAATGATGTCTAGCACATGGAAATCTGAAAAGATTTGAAGACGATGTGACCGTTTGAATGTTAGCACCTCTCAAACTACTTCTCTGAGAAAATCATGTTCAAAATTTACAAGGATTGTCACCTTCCAGGGGGGCCAGGTGGGGGGGGGGGGCGATAACAAAGCTGGTCATTTGCATGACTTAGCAGGAACCCAACCCCCTTACAATGCTTATCAAAAGGAGCTGTTCATAAATGCAGGGAGACAAGCTGCTTAAGTAGCCATGTGCTTCTACCTGAACATGCTGCTGATTGGCCAAAATGAATAACAAAGACATGTGAATAGCCAAACAAACCGGATATGTAAATCAGTTGTGGTACCCATGCCCCCGAAACGAGGAAGCAGTCTCGCTGATATTTCCCTGTGACACTACTCAATTTCAAATATAAAGTTTACAGTTTTAAAATCTCCCACACTGTTATTTGAAGTATGGAGTAGCTCCTTCATGATTTCAATTAGCATATTTTGCCAAAAAAAATAAAAGAAAATCACAAATTTTTATTAAAAAAAAAAAGTATTTCTGTGTTTTTTTGGAGTCATGTCAGGCCAACTTGTTGCTGGTTTATTCGTGGCATGTCACGTATATCTCGTATCATTCTGCCTTATTTTATTATATTTTCACTTTGATGCTACATTGAACTGTTAGCATTAGTTCGGCTTGGCAGTTGTTCACGTCCTTGTCATTGGAGAGGAAGTGATGGACAGGCCGCCCGGCCTTAGCTTAACTCACTATCATTAACAGTTCACAGATACAAGGTTGTGTTCCTTTCCATTTCAAACACACTGAGTTATTTCCGTTACTTAAAAAACCTAATCTCGATTCTAGCTTAGTTGTTAATTATCAACCAATTTCTAAATTATTGTTTATTAGTAAAATATTAGAAAAGGTTGTGGAATATCAGCTCAAAACATTATTATGTAAACTAAAGATCAGCGATCCTTGCTGAACTGGAGAAAGTCCTACAGGGCCTGAAATGTGGAAAGGCAGCAGGATACGATAACATCTTCCCAGAATTCATGAAGAATCTTGGCCCCCGAGCCCTAACCTGGTTGACACAATTCTACACAAGGATCACACAAACGAACTCGATCCCAAAGAAATGGCGAACAGCAAAGGTCATTGCCATCCCAAAACCTGGCAAAGACCACAAACTACCAGCAAGCTACCGCCCAATCTCCCTACTCAGCGTTCCTTACAAAATCATGGAGCGCCTAATACTGCAACGCATTTCCCCAGAAATAGAGGATATTCTAAGTGTGAATCAAGCAGGTTTCCGCAAGGACCGCAGTACAGGAGAACAAGTACTGGCCCTAACCACCTTCATTGAAAATGGCTTCGAGAGCAGACTGAAGACAGGGGCTGTGTTTCTCGACCTTACAGCCACCTATGATACGGTCTGGCACAAAGGCCTCCTCCTGAAACTTATAAAGGCGATCCCTGCTTGGGCAACAGCAATTATAAAAACCCTGCTGACCAACCGAAGGTTCAGAGTCCACCTCAGTCAGAACACAAGTGCATGGAGAATGCAGAAAAACGGACTCCCACAAGGCTCAGTTCTAGCTCCAACTCTGTTCAACCTCTACATAAACGACCTGCCTACTACAAAATCCCGCAAATTCATCTATGCAGACGACATCTGTTTGGCATTCCAAGCACCAGACTTTGAACCACTGGAACGGGTGCTCACGGAAGATCTTGCTAAACTGGACCAGTTCTGCAAAATCTGGCGCCTAAAACCAAGCCCAGCAAAAACCGTCTCCAGTGTATTTCATCTCCACAATGCAAAAGCTGCCAGAGAACTAAACATCCACCTGAGCGGACTCAAGCTTAAGCATGCCCCAAATCCAACTTATCTTGGAGTGACCCTTGATAGGACCTTATCCTTCAAGGAACATCTAAAGGGGACGGCTGCTAAGGTGAAAGTACGAAACAACCTGCTCTGCAAGCTCGCTGGTGCAAAATGGGGGGCGGCAGTCTCCACCCTGCGCACCTCAGCACTGGCCCTTTCATACTCTGTAGCAGAATATTGTGCCCCTGTCTGGTCCAGGTCATCTTACACACACCATGTAGACACCCAGCTCAACTCAACCATGAGAACTATAACTGGAACAATCCGCTCAACACCACTCCCCTGGCTCTCTGTACTGTCAAACATAGCCCCTCCACACATCCGGCGAGCAGCATTAACTCAAAGGATGCTCCAAAAAGTTAAAGATTTTCCTCACTTACCAATCCATGCAGATATCTACACCCCACCCACTGCCCGACTTTCATCCAGACGGCCGATTTGGAAAAACCCTCCCCCAGCTGACTTTACCATCCAGACAGCTTGGCAAGAGGAATGGGAAACCAAGGAGGTCCCAAACAAACAGCTGGTGATAAACCCCAACCAACAGGTCCCGGGCACCAACCTCCCAAGGAGACAGTGGTCTACACTCAATCGCTTCAGGACTGGACATGGCCCCTGCTTGGCCAGCCTTCACAGATGGGGCAGTAGCCCTAGCCCACTGTGCGCATGTGGAGAGGAGCAAACTATGGAACACATCATAGAGGCTTGCCCGCTCCAAAGACTGGAAGGAGGATTACACACCCTCCATACAGCAAACCAGGAGGCAACTGCTTGGCTTAAGGACTTTGCATTCGCTAAATAAATAAATAAAAGCGATCCTTTTCAATCTGGCTTTCAGAAACTGCACTTCTTCTTCTTCTTCTTCTTCTTCTTATGATGATGATGTTTTATGGCGGTTGGCAAACAGCTTGTAGGTGCATTACCGCCATCTTCTGGAATGGAGTGTGATTCAAAATGGCATTACTCTCCTATATCCTTGAAATTAGTCCTGTTGCCCTCATAAACCTAAAAACTGCCTTATAGACCGCATCCCCTGAACTTCTCTGCAAAATGTCTTTCATACTGAGCTGGGTTTTGTTCCTGTATAGACTGTCCACCAATGCTAACCGTGCAAACTCGTACTTTGGACAGTGCTTAAATATATGTTCAACTGTTTCATCGTTTCCACAATAATCACATTTTCCATTTGGGTGTTTTTCCATGATAACTAATGTACTATTCAGCCCTGTGTGACCTAATCTTAACCTGGATATGATGTCCTCTTCCTTTCTGCTCCTTTGTCCTTCTCTAGCTCCTCCTACTTTCTTTTGTATGCCATACAGGCTTCGTCCTTTACTTTCTTTGTCCCACTCTTCCTGCCACTTCTTTTTAATTTGCATTTTGATAATGCTCTTGACCTCTGCTTTACTATGTTTTACATTCCAACTAACTTGACTCATCCTAGTTGCCCTTTTTGCATATTTATCTGCTAGCTCATTGCCCTCCACTCCAATGTGCGCCGAGATCCAAATGAATCTGATGTTCACACCTGCCTTTGAGATTCTCCCTACTGAATGTACAATTTCCATCACCAAATCCTGTCTTGAATCTGAATGCATTTGCCCAATACTCTCCATTGCGCTGCTAGAGTCAGACCCTATCAAAACCTTTCTGGGCTTTACTTCTTCCACCCAGCCCAATGCCAAGCAGACTGCCAGAAGCTCCCCAGTATACACAGCCAAGTCATCACTAGCCCTTTCCTTCTTCATGACATCTAATTCTGGAATGATGAATGCTATTCCCACAATGTTCTTTGTCGATTTAGATGCATCCATATAAATCTTTACAAAGTCAGGATAGCTACCGTCTAAATAGTTATTTACCTCCTTCTTGTTTATCCTCCCTCTTATGTCATTTGTTAAAAGTCTAAAATCCACCTTTACTTCTTCCAGACTCCATGGTGGTTCTGCAGAAAGAGGGACTGTTGGACATACTGCTTTATCAGCAACCTTTAGCTCCCTGTCTTTATTCTTTATTGTCCATCCAAAGCTTCTCATTTGTCTCTTTTCCTTCTCTTGGCAAGGTTTCAGTACACTGTGCACTGGGTGACTGTCACTGAATCCTCTGATGTTGGCCCAGTATGTAGCTGCTATTTGAGTTCTTCTTAACTCCAGAGGCATTTCACCCATCTCCACCTGGAGTGCTGTTACTGGACTACTCCAGCATAGCCTCAGAGCTTGGTATTGAATTATATCCAGTTTTTTCAATAATGTTTCTGACATTGATCCATATATAACACACCCGTAATCAAACACTGACCTAACTAATGCTGCATATAATGTTTTTAAAGCACCTCTACTTGCTCCCCATTCTCTTCCCCTCAAACATCTAATAATATTTAAGACCTTCGTAGATTTTGCCACAATTTTCTCAACGTGAATCTTCCAAGAACAATCCTTATCAAACCACACTCCCAAATACTTGAAACACTCCACAGTTTCTATGTTTTGATCATATATTTTAAGATCTACTTGATTGTTTGTTCTCTTCCTTGTGAAGACCACAGCCTTTGTTTTTCCCACCGAAAACCTAAATCCCCATTCCACTGCCCAAGCCTCAATTTCATTAATCACCTGCTGCAACTTTTTAACAATAAATGATAGATTTTTCCCTCTTGTCCACATAGCACCATCATCTGCAAACAAAGAGACACCAACAGAACTCTTAACTCTAGAAAAAATGTCATTGATCATGACTGAAAACAAAATGGGACTAATACTACTGCCTAGTGGGGTTCCATTTTCTATCATTTGGCTTGAACTATACTGCTTCCCTATTCTTACCAAAATTTTCCCGTCACTCAAAAAATGTTTAATCCATCTTTTCATTCTCCCTCTAATGCCTAGCTTATGTAGTTTGATAATTAGCTCCTCCTTCCACATCACGTCATACGCCTTCTCAACATCCAAAAACACTGCAACCACACTTTCCTTATTCACTTGGGCCTTCCTAATCTCATGTTCCAAACAGACAGCAGGATCAGTAGTACTTCTCCCATTTCTAAATCCGCTTTGGTAATTTTTTAATGCCTCTCTAGACTCCAGATAATATGTTAACCTTTTATTAATCATTCTTTCCATAGTTTTACCAACATGGGATGTTAGCGCGATTGGTCTGTAACTCTCACCTAAACCTGGATTTTTACCTGGCTTGCATATTGGAACAACAACCGCTTCTTTCCATGAAGTAGGCAATATCCCTTCTTCCCAAACCTTGTTGTACAACTTTAATAATATCTTTTTACCAGCATCACTCAGGTTTTTAATCATTTTATACGTCACTTGGTCTTTTCCTGGAGTTGTCTTACATACTTTCCTTAACGTATAATTTAATTCAGCCATTGAAAACTCCCAATTTAGCCCATTCTCAAATTCTCCCTCATCTTGCAATGCTTCCACATTATTTAATTTTGTCTGCTCTCTTCCATTTTTTTCCTCAAAGCTCAAATTATCTGCACTACTTATTTTACTGAAAATTTTAACTAAATGCTCTGCCTTTTCATTGTCATCCACTATCAAACTGTCCCCGTTCTCCATAATTGGATAATTTAGCTCCCTCCTTATCCCAGACATCCTTTTAATTGTTCCCCATACCTTCTCCAAGGGGGTACTTCTTCCCAATGAATCACAGTATTGCCTCCAAAACTCTTTTTTGGTCTGTTTAATTATTCTCCACACTTTAGCCTGCTCCTGTTTATAACTGATCAAGTTATCCATATTCAGTACATTTTTTAATACTTTAAAAGCTTTGCTCCGATTCTTAACTGCTTCAGAACACTCTGGAGTCCACCAAGGAACTAGCTTTTTCCTTTTTCCCTTACCTCTTCTTGGGATGGTTTCCTTTGCTGCTTTAATGATAGCTGTTGTGATTCCTGCATTCACAGAAACTGCACTCTACTGAGACTGCTCTTTTAAAGGTGTATTGTGGTGACACTAGACACAGCGGGTGGACATCCTCTCACACCCAGAAGCAGTGAAGATGGGCAGAACAATGGACTGAAGGGGGTAGCACCCTAGAGGGGTAACTAGACCAGACTATGAGGCGCCTTCGCCCCCTGCTGCTCCAAGCTGCAGCATGTACTGTAGCACAGGGGGGTGGATGTATTGTTATGAATGTAACAAGTGTTATGCTAATGTGTCACACAATGCCTCTGTACACACACATGCATAATGCACCAGCCCAGCTCTCTATGCATGATGATTAAAGCTATATAAGCGGAATGCAGAGAAAGTTGGGAGGCTCTTCTAGGCTCTTCTACTTAGACTCGGCCCCAGTGGCCACGCTGGGGCCACGGGCTGTACATATGTTAGAGGGTGAATGAAGATTCTGTGTTGACCTACGCTCGTGCCTCACCTCCACATCCTTCCCTTTTACCCTCTACAGTATAATGATCTTTTAATGCAGGGGTGTCCAGTCATGTGCCATGGAGGGCCAAGACTCTGCAGGCTTTACCTCCAACCAGTGTCTTCAACAGCAGATTCCACTGAATTTCTTTCCACTGATTGCTGATAAGTGAAAACACCTGCTGAAGAAACTGGGTAGAGGAGAAAACCTGCAGGGTCTTGGCCCTCCATGGTACATGATTGGACACCCCTGTTTTAATGGCATCTGATCATGGAGGTTGATCTGTTCTTATATTGCTTGATCTTAGTGCAACATGTGATACTGTCGATCACAACATGTTTAATTAATAGGCTAAAGCTTCTGGCAGGTATATCTGGTTCTGCATTAGATTGGTTTTATTCATATCTTTCTGAGAGGACTTTTTCTGTAAGGGTGGGTGAGCTTTATTCTTCGACAGCCTCTCTGACGTGTGGGGTTCCACAAGGTTCAATCCTGGGTCCATTATTATTTTCCTTTTATGTAATTCCTTTGTCACGTATTATTCAATCTTTTAATGACATTTCTTATCATTTTTATGTGGATGACCTCCAGTTATACATGTCTTTTAAACCTCACCAGCTTGACAGGCTCTCCACCCTGGTTAACTGTCTAATCCAGATTAGTAACTGGCTCTCCAACAACTACCTCATCTTAAATTCCAGTAAAACCGAGACCATGATTGTAGCCCCTTTTGATCTCCATCCAATTATCAGTCAGACACTTTCTTCTTTTTGCTCATCTCCTAAGTCCAGTGTTAGAAATTTGGGTGTTATGTTTGAATTCTACCTTGGTTTTAATTCCCATGTAAATTCTATTTCACATTCATGCTTTTTTCATTTAAGGAACATTTCCAAATTGAGAGCCATTGTTTCTTTAAGTGAGCTTGAAAAAATAATCCATGCATTTGTGTCTTCACAACTAGATTATGTCACGAATGGCTCTTGCAAGCCATTAATAAGAGCCAAGGGCCAACCAGTGAGTTTGCGTAGTTTATTAATAAAGGAAAGCAACAAAGGAAAAGAGCCTCGTGGGGCAAAACACAAATAACACAGGAGGTACACTTACGGATAACGATGAGGGAAGAAAGAGCCTTGTGGGGCAAAACACAAATAATACAAGAGGTACACTTACGGATAACGATGAGGGAAGAGAGGAGGGCTGGAGCCAGACGTAGGGACTCCAGCCTAATCCACAACGAGAGATACGTGTGGATAGCGTGAGGTCGCAGCCCTGAGCAAACAGGGCCGCTCCCTTATATAGGGATTGACAGCTCATCAGCTGATGAGCGGTAATTGGCCTCCAGCCGTCCCGTGGTGCTTGGTTTCTGACAGCCGGAAGCACCACCGAGACGCTGTCAAAACAGAGGCCTGGCTGAGATGATGTATGGCCTGAGCGCGGATGACATCAGCGCTCAGACCATGACAGTACCTCCCCCTCGAGGCCCGGTTCAGAACGGCCAATAACACCCAAGCCCCCCCCACCCCCACCTCCCATAGGGTGGGCGGATGGGGCGCAGGCCAGGAGGAAGCAAGTCAGAAAAGGAGAAAAAGAAAAAAACATGACGATGACAGGGAACAAATGAAGCAACTACAGAGTACGGTGAGGAAGAAAAAAAACACACAATACTCCATAAAGTGCAGATGATACAAAGACAAGACCCCCCCCCAAAAAAGGATGCAACAACAGGAGGCCTATAACTAAAACACAGAGGCCCCTAAGGCGTAATGTGGCAGATACAAATCATCCCTCAGACAGGAGAGAGGAAGAAAAAAAAGACACGCTAAACAGCGGTAAAGATCAAAATATATACACAATATACAGTATATATACATAACACAACAAAAGTGACCTTAATATCGAAAGAAAATACAAAACATGTGAGGATGACGGCAGGCAGAGTCCAATAAATACACACGCAGTTCCGGCGGTCTCCCTGCGTCCAATGTCCACATGGCAGATAGGGGAAACAAGGAGCGTTTGGGCGGCCTACCCCGGTCCCAGGCTCGGAAATACAGAGTTTCAGGTGGCCGGACCAGGCCGCCGAATAGAGAGTTCAGTGGGTCGGGTGGCCGGCCCAGAGAGCCAAATGGGCGCGACAGTCCTTCTGGCGGCTGACCCGCATCGCTCAGCCACCAGGACCGCAGGGGAGAGAAAGGCAACGGCTTCCCTGTAGAGGGGAATAGCGAGGGCAAGCCAGGCCGAAAGTGAGGGGTCCAAACAGCACCTGGTGGAGAAGGCTCGAGGGGAAGATGAGGGTGATGCTGAGGATGACAATGAGGGGGAAGATGAGCCAGTCCAGTGTCCGGCAGCAGGGGATCTCCAGCTCCCTCACCAACCTTAGATCCTGTTGGTGCTGCACCCTCATCGGACCCCAATTGGGTCACGGTTGCACCCGCGATGGACCCCAATTGGGTCACGGCTGCACCCGCGTCGGACCCCGACTGGGTCCGCGCCGCACCAGTACCGACCTCCAACCCCAAACCCGGAACCTCTGGCACAGCGGGCGAAATCAGCTCCTCACCGGCAACCCTGTAAGAAGGCTCGGGAGAGAGAAAAGAACCGGGATCAGGATCACCGGCAGCGCCAGAACCCGGCAAGACAAGCTCGGACGCAGCGGGCAGCTGCACCCGGCTTGCCTTCCCAAGAGACAGGCAAAAATGCTCTAAAATGGAAAGGAGAAAGACAACACAGAGCACTTGCCTGATCTCGGGTTCTGACGCCGTCCAGGACTCCGATGGTCCGGGCTCAGACGGCAGGAGGTCGTCATCAGGCTCCCACTCAGCTACATCAGACTCCGCAGCTGGCATGATGGTGTCCGCAGCCTGAGGATCGTCCGGCACCGGCGCCCACACCGACGACCCACACGGCGTGGTGGCAGGAGACCTTCGACCCGCTGGACCAGACCGCTTGTCCGTGGAGACCCGGGGATGCTTCCTCGTCGGCGCAGGTTCCACACTGCAGTCCACTCTCCTCCTCCGCCCACGATGTGGCTGCGAGACCGGAACCAGGCTCTCCAGAACCGCAGGCCCCCTCCTCATCCGGCGATGTTGGCCTGGCGTCGAGGACCGCTCAGCGGAGGGAGACACAGAGAATGCAGGATTAACAATTAAAGCCACAGCAGGTGATGGGAGCTCGGGGGACTGCGAACCCCGAACTCTACCCCCAGGAGTCTGACAAGGCAAATCACAATAATGAGAATATGAATGAACTTGGACTTGCCTGTCTCCTGGAGGCAGGATTTTGCCTGCTGCAGCGGACGTTGCTCCTCCCTTTCCCCGCCGGATGGTGACAGAGGGCCCCCTGGGAGGACGAGGGGGAGCCGCTCGAGAAGGTTCCGGGACGGGGCTCGCCGAAACAGGACTCTAGGTACACACAGCAGCCGGGATAGGCGTCGAGGAGGAGGGGGCGACAGCCGAAACGAGCTGGGCACGGAGCGCTGACGGGACAGCAGGAGAAGATGGCCCGGAAGGAGAGGCTGCGGGGATTCCCCTCTGATGAGGCGCAGGAGTGACAGCTGTGTGGGGGATTGAGCCCTTGCGGCGACCTGAAACTGGATCCGGACGGGATTCAAGCTGAGGTGGATTGTGGAGGTGACGACGGTTTCTGGCAGAAGGCGAGGCGAAGGTGAGGTCCGGGAATCGCTGCTCCTTTGCGGAGACAGAGGCGAGGAGATTGGCGAACTCAGGAAAGTCACTTAACCCAGGATTCCTCTCCACCAGTCTGACTGCCGCCGTCACATGCTTAATGATTTCGGTAGGATGAACAACGGAGCGAGCAGCAGCCACTCGGTCCCAGATGTTGATTGCTGTCAGCTGCAACTTCTCTGGGGGAATCCCGACTGACTTCATGCTCAGTGGGGGAAGACCCCTGAATGGTGCGAACTCCCAGGCCGGAATGGAGGCAGGAGCAGGATCCCGAAGCGAGGGGCGACAATTCCTCCTCTTTGACTTCCTGCCGGGATTTCCCTCCAGCCCACGGAGTATCTCGCGCTGTGCGACGATGTCATATCTCCTCGTGCTGACTTCAGGGTGGTTAGCGAAGCGGGGGAGATGATTAAGGATGTCCTCAGCTTGGTCCAGGTACCGGTGCACATCGCGGTGGAAGTCGAGGAGAGAGGCGGTGATGATGATTTCATCGACACACTCGAGGGTGTCCGCCAGATCGTCGCTCTGACTCTGAGTGAGAACCCTCCGCGACGGCATGCTTCCAGCACGGTACCCAGACAGGAAGGAGCAGTCCAATTAATGCAAAAACTCACGGTGGCCGGCAACTCACTGGCTGCGACCTACTGTCACGAATGGCTCTTGCGAGCCATTAATAAGAGCCAAGGACCAACCAGTGAGTTTGCGTAGTTTATTAATAAAGGAAAGCAACAAAGGAAAAGAGCCTCATGGGGAAAAACACAAATAACACAGGAGGTACACTTACGGATAACGATGAGGGAAGAAAGAGCCTCGTGGGGCAAAACACAAATAATACAAGAGGTACACTTACGGATAACGATGAGGGAAGAGAGGAGGGCTAGAGCCGGACGTAGGGACTCCAGAATCCACAACGAGAGATACGTGTGGCTAGCGTGAGGTCGCAGCCCTGAGCAAACAGGGCCGCTCCCTTATATAGGGATTGACAGCTCATCAGCTGATGAGTGGTAATTGGCCTCCAGCCGTCCCGTGGTGCTTGGTTTCTGACAGCCGGAAGCACCACCGAGACGCTGTCAAAACAGAGGCCTGGCTGAGATGATGTATGGCCTGAGCGCGGACGACATCGGCGCTCAGACCATGACAGATTATTGCAATGCTTTGTTTACTGGTTTAGACAAATCTCTTTCTCATCTCTAGTATATATAAAATGCTGCAGCCAGACTACTTACACGTTCTTCAAAACAAGATTACATTACCCCATATTATACGTTAGACTGGCTGCCAGTGGAGTTTAGGATTCGTTTTATAGTTCTTACTCTTGCATATACGTAGAACACTATATGGACAAGCCCAATCTCTTTTATCTGATCTCCTTCTCAAACATACTCCTGCTCGCACTCTTAGATCTGAAGCCCAGGACTTAATAGTCGTTTCTTGTACGAGGCTCAAGACTAGGGTGGACAGAGCCTTTCAATCTGTAGCTCCAAGGCTTTGGAACAATCCCCCACTCCAGCTACATTTAGCTGATTCTGTGGACTCTTTTAAAAAGCAGCTGAAAACACTTTTGTTTAACAAGGCTTTCCGTTGAATTTCAGTTCAACTGCTTTTTAATGGTATGTGTGATATTTTTTTAAATCCTTTAATCTTGTTTTAATTTGTTCTCTTCATTTTTTCTTTTCTTTTTTAATGGTGTTTTTATTAAGTTGTTTTTTGTTCTATTTAATTGTACCACGCTTTGTGACTATATGTCTGGAAAATGTGCTTTATAAATAAACTTTACTTACTTACTTACTTACTGTTTATTCAGTCGGTTTTGATCACTATTTTCTATAAGTAAACAATATTACACAAGAGGGAGTACGGTGTCAATGAAAATAGTAACTACTGGTGTGATGTGACCCGTAGTTAGTAAATTCATGATGCCGTAACAACCTCGAGTGTAATATTGCTTTTATACAACAGTTCTGGCAAGCACAATTTGTTAAATGACAGCAATACTGGACAAAATATAATGATTTGTTTGTTTAACCAATTATTTTGCACTGCTGAGAAAAAATAGTCCCTTCAAAATGTAGCCAGTAATTGTTGCTAAACATCTCAATCAGCAAGAAGATGTCTATTGTCATTTCACATGCATGTAAACAAATTAAATATTGTCAAGTGCAAAAGTCACTGTTTATTAATACATACCAGTTACCTGTCGAGTTGGTACTTGGTACCAAAAAGGCCCAGATCAAACCATGGCCAATACAGTGCTAGTTAGCATGCTAGTGATTTGCACTTTAGCACACTTTGCTTGCTTTTCCTTGGCATTTTCAGATGAAACAAAGAGTCCATTACCACAAAGGTATTGTGGATTGTTAATCAAGACAATAAGTCCAACTCTAGCACTGCCTATTTTTTTA
This sequence comes from Pholidichthys leucotaenia, assembly GCA_020510985.1. Taxonomy (NCBI): domain Eukaryota; kingdom Metazoa; phylum Chordata; class Actinopteri; order Cichliformes; family Pholidichthyidae; genus Pholidichthys; species Pholidichthys leucotaenia. The sequence goes on along the minus strand of CM035842.1, from coordinate 368,845,631 downwards.
AACAAACATGAAACAGCTTAACGACGTTTATACAAGGGCCAACATAAACAAAGATTTTTTTTTCAAAAGGGTGGGACTTCCGGGTCACGGATGTATAATTTCTTGTAAAACAACACCTCACTGTGGAAATTAAGGTATCCAAAACAGTATTGCAATTCTCAGAGAGTTGGTAGTAAATTACTGTTAGTAATTAATGGTTACAGGAACAAATTTGAAGCGGAGTGATACATATCCAATGAAATGTTGCAGTGCAATTATCATGGATTTTAGTAACTCCTGGAATTCCTAATGTCCAGTCAAATTGCTCGCTCAGAACTAACTCTTGTATAAATTCTGTTATCCCCCATTAGGATCCTTGTTCAGCTATAACATTGACCATATATGTCATATGTTCTTAGATGTAATTTTTGTTTATTTTCTTGTAGTATGATCTATAATTGGGACCAAAGGTGACTAGTTGAAGCTACCAGTTTAGACACTCATTCACAAATGTTTCTGTGCTAATTGTACTCCAGGGACCATCGACCACTGAAACCACACACACCTGTCCATTAGTGATGTATTTTTTCATTCATTCTTTAAGACAAATTTACATTGGTTGGCTCAGGGTAGATACAAGCTAGCCAGATAATGTTAGCAATAGTGATATAATAGGGAGAGCAGAGTAGAATGTGGTCTGAGAGACTTAAAAAGCCATGTGTAGAGGATGCCTTTCACAGACGAGACTTGAGTTTATTTCTCAGGATAGGTTTATTGAAGGGTTACATCCTCTATCAACCACAGAATCTCGAAAAGAGACAGAACAATCGTCCTTCACAGTTCTTATACTCTCCCCAAGTCACACACCCCCAACCTACAGTCCTTTAGCAAACATACAGCCCCCGAGACTCCTTGGCGTCCCCATTGTCTCTTATCCTTCTAGCCTCCGGGGCTCCTGCTGGGACATTCTCTCCAACTTCCCATCTCCTGCCAGACCAACTTCACAACTCCCGTAGGTCTCTGCAGGGTCAGGTCCTCTTTGTCCATTAAGACGTGAAGCCTCCAAAATATGCACCGTCATGCCTACTAGGTATATGTGGGAAATATGGATACAATATATGCGCCCTAAACATGCGCCATATAACCTCCCCCCCAAACGTCTAAATAAGGACAAAGTACACCCCAATATGCATAGAATCATCTCATATCACACAGAACAGAAAATGGCACAATATATCACACTTCCGACTGCTTGGGCTTCAACCTCCTGCCATATCTGCTGTAAGCAGGTTTCGATCTGACTGTAGCCGTTTCTTGCATCTGTGGATTAGAGTCGTTAGTACATCCTTGTGAAGGCTTAGAACAGTGTCTCCCCGGCGGCCTGCCACGACGGGGGGGCCTGGCTAACTGCACTTGTTCATCAGCCAAAACAAAAGCGGGTTTGAGTCTGTTAATGCAGACTAATTCCCTCCTGTCACCCAAATCGAGCAAAAAATGTTTTTCCCCAGTTTCCAACACTCTGAACGGTCCATCATAAGGCGGTCTTAAACCTGGCCTCTGAGTGTCATGTCTGACAAAGACAAATTCTGCGTTCTTTAAGGTCTTAGGCACAAAAACGCGTGGGAAACTGTGATGAACTGGGCCGGGGAGGGTGTTTGATCCCATGTCGCTCTGCAGCAGCTGAGCGGGTGGGCGATTTGGTGCGGGGTTCTCTGGAAGAAATTCGCCCGGTAACCGGAGGGGTTGGGCAAAAACTAACTCAGCCGGAGAGGCTTGCAAATCTTCCTTAGGTGCTGAACGCAACCCTAATAAAACCCATTGAAGTTTATCAACCCAATTTGTGTCCGTGAGAGCCGCTCTGAGGGCCGCTTTCAATGACCGGTGAAAGCGTTCACACAAACCGTTGGCCTGGGGGTTATAAGCGGTAGTGTGGTGAATTTTCACCCCCAGACTGAGTGCCATGGATGACCAGAGCTCGGAAACGAATTGGAGATAACGTCTGACGGGACTCCAAAACGCGCGACCCAAGCCGTTAAAAACGCGCGCGCAACGTCTGCTGCTGTAGTTGACGCCAGGGGGACCGCTTCTGGCCAGCGCGTGGTGCGGTCCACCATGGTTAGAAGGTGTGTGAACCCCTGCGACAGTGGGAGGGGTCCCACCAAGTCGATATGCACGTAGTCGAAGCGTTTGGCCGGGATGTGAAAAGGTTCTAAGGGGGCCCGCGTGTGCTTGTGTATCTTTGCTCTTTGACACGCTGCGCAGGCTGCGGCCCATTCTTTGACCTGTTTATGCAGCCCCGGCCAAACGAATTTTTCTCCCACCATTTTGATCGATGCGTGAACCCCCGGATGTGCCAGCGAATGGATTAAATCAAAAACTCGGTGGCGCCACGCAGCTGGGACCACGGGGCGGGGGCGCCCCGTGGAGACATCGCAGATTAGAGGGGGCACACCTATTTGCTGCACCCTGTGCTCCAGCCTTAGCCCTGTTGGCCCAGACTGGAGCGCGCGCACATCCGCATCGCTAACCTGCTCGGCGGCCATGGCTGCATAATCTAAGCCCACGCAGACCAGGGCTGCGAGCGCTTCCGCGCCGCAAGCCTGGCCCGCGTCCACGGCCACCGTGTCTGCCCCCTGGGGGCCTGGCGTTGCAACTGCGCGCGAGAGACAATCTGCCACTACATTGTGTTTACCCGCCACATGTTGAATGTCGGTGGTAAACTCCGAAATTGCGGCCAGCTGTCTCTGCTGTCGGCCCCGACCAAGGCTCTGAAATCTTGGCCATTGTAAATGTTAATGGTCTGTGGTCTACAAACGCGGTGAAACGGCGCCCTTCCAGCCAGAACTGGAAGTGGCGGATGGCCAAATGCAGGGCTAAAAGTTCCCTATCGAACGCGCTGTATTTCCGCTCGTTATCGTGCAATGTTTTGCTGAAAAACGCAAGCGGTTGCCAGCTCCCTGCTACCAGTTGCTCGACAACTGCCCCAACTGCTACGTCGGAAGCGTCCGTGGTTAGCGCCACGCGAGCTGTTGGCACCGGGTGTGCCAATAACACAGCGTTCGCCAGGGCCGACTTGACCTGGGAGAAAGCGCGCTCCCGTTCCGGGGACCACTCGACCTTATTTGCAGGTTTTTGCTTCTTTAGTGCCGCGTACAGTGGGTGCATGAGCTGTGCCGCGCTGGGGAGGAAACGGTTATAAAAATTGACCATCCCCAAAAATTCTTGCAATGCTTTAACTGTCTGCAGTTGGGGAAACTCCGTTATCGCGCGTACTTTATCGGGCAGCGGGACCGCTCCTTCTGGAGAAACGCGGTGGCCCAAAAAATCGATTTGCGCTACCCTGAACTGGCATTTCGCTGGGTTAATTATTAACCCATGCTCTGTCAGCCTCTGAAAAACCGCTGTGAGGTGGCGTTCGTGTTCGTCTTCGGATGTACTGGCTACTAAAATATCATCCAAATAGACGAACACGAAAGGGAGGCCCCGCAACACCGCATCCATCATACGTTGGAACGTCTGTGCGGCGCCCTTGAGGCCAAAAGGCATGCGCAAAAATTCGAAAAGCCCAAAGGGGGTTATTACTGCCGTTTTGGGTATGTCTTGAGCGCGGACTGGGACTTGGTGATAACCGCGCACCAAATCTATTTTGGAAAAGATGCGCGCCCCCGCCAAATGTGCCGAAAAATCCTGGATGTGCGGAATCGGGTAGCGGTCGTGTGCTGAAGCATTATTTAACCTGCGGAAATCACCGCAAGGACGCCACGAGCCATCGGCCTTAGGAACCATGTGCAGCGGTGAAGACCAGGGGCTGTTAGAGCGCCTAATGATGCCCAGTTTTTCCAAGTTGGCGAATTCCTCACGCGCGATGGCCAGTTTAGCTGGGTCCAAGCGCTGAGCTTTTCCAAAAACAACGGGGCCAGAGGTAGTTATGAAGTGCTCGACCCCGTGTTTGGCTACTGACGCTGAAAATGTTGGGACCGTGAGTGCTGGGAACTGATTGAGTAGTGCATGAAACTTACCACCCGCAGCTGTGACATTGGGATGTGCAGAAGGCGGGGCCACCCGAGCTGTACAGGAGATAGAGTGGAAAGACAGTGCATTTACCATACGTCTATTAGTAAGATTAACTAATAAACCATTTGAGCACAAAAAATCAGCACCTAGCATGTTATTGCTAACTGCAGCTACGACGAAAGTCCACTCGAAGGTGCGACCGTAGAAGGATAGGAGGAGCGTCTTCTCCCCATAGGTTTTGATCGTCGAGCCGTTTGCCGCTAGCACCAGGGGTCCGCTGGAAGGCGCCAGCAGGTCCGCATAGGAAGCCTTGACGAAACTCAGCTGGGAGCCTGTGTCCACCAGGAAATCCTTCCCTGAATTCGCGTCCGTCACGGAAAGCAGCTTGTTCTTCGCGCCGAGAGCAGCAGCTGCTACCGACTCTCGGTCTTGGCGTTTCCCTGGCGCTTGTATCGGCACGGTGGAATGCATCTGCGCGCCCTCTCGGCGAAACGTCGATGGTAAAAGCAGAGGGTGCCGTCCGCTCCGCTTCTCCTGGTCTCTGCCGCTGCTGACGTCAGTGGGTCCGGTGCTGCGGCCTCTGGTCTCCCCTCGTCTCGCAGGGATGCATTCAGCTCCGTTGCCACCGTCGTGGCTGCGTGTCGTCTATGGGCGTCGACAAGCCGCTGTGCTTCCTGGCCCAGCCTGTGATAGTCATGGTTGTTGAGCAGCTGTGAGCTGGCCAGGGTGACTCTCACTGCTGGCAGTAGTGTTCTGAGGAAGAGGTGGGCGAAGATAAAATTGTCATCGTCTTCGCCTCTCAGGTTCATCATCCTCGCCATCAGATCTGCCGGCCTGTCTGCTTCGCCTTCTGTTAGCGCCAGAAGCTTCTCTGCTCGCTCTCCCTGCGACGGGGTGAAAGCACGAATGAGGGCGGCTTTCAGTGCACCATACTTGTCGTCCTGGGGCGGGTGGTTGGTCAGGCTCTCCACCCGCTGCACTGTGAGGCTGTCCAGCTTCGCGACGACATGGTAGAACCTCGTTGCGTCCGCTGAAATTCCCCAAAGGTGGAACTGCGCCTCCACAGTGGTAAACCAGGAGTGCGGGTTATGTTGCCAGAAATCGGGCAGCTGTAGTGTGGTAGCTGCGTTAACCCGGTTGGCTCCTGAAGAGTCCGGTGTGGGAAGATTGTCGCCACCGGCCATAATTTGTCGTAGGTCACCAGTGTAGAGGATGCCTTTCACAGACGAGACTGAGTTTATTTCTCAGGATAGGTTTATTGAAGGGTTACATCCTCTATCAATCACAGAATCTCGAAAAGAGACAGAACAATCGTCCTTCACAGTTCTTATTCTCTCCCCAAGTCACACACCCCCAACCTACAGTCCTTTAGCAAACATACAGCCCCCGAGACTCCTTGGCGTCCCCATTGTCTCTTATCCTTCTAGCCTCCGGGGCTCCTGCTGGGACATTCTCTCCAACTTCCCATCTCCTGCCAGACCAACTTCACACCTCCCGTAGGTCTCTGCAGTGTCAGGTCCTCTTTGTCCATTAAGACGTGAAGCCTCCAAAATATGCACCGTCATGCCTACTAGATATATGTGGGAAATATGGATACAATATATGCGCCCTAAACATGCGCCATACATGCACTGAAACCAGGCATTCCAAGAGAGGCTGCAAAATAGGATTCACAAGGATGTACCAATAATTTAATAAAGAACATTTGACCAAAATATGACACAAACATTTCATCAAGACATGTGAGCTGTTAAAATGTGGAAAAAGTGCAGTCAGTGACACATTTGATTTAAGTCATTTCAACATGTGTGATTCCATAGCAACTAAATGAAATAAAATCTCACCACGACGTTTCTATCTTATGTTCGTCATATACATGCAACCATGTATATGACGCGCGGATCTCTGAAATCATCAATGAGTTCCTCAACAGACTGAAAGAGAAGAGAACAGAACATTCAGGCTGAATGTGGAAGGAGCCGTGGGATGTGCTAAGCTAATGTGCTAAGCTAATGCTATCGCTATAGCTAATGCCATAGCTAGTCGTAGCACCTAACACCGATACAAAGGAGCGACTCTATCCCCGGTTTCGTCTCCCTGATGAGCGGCCCGGTAGATGACAGCTGAGCCTCCCGCGCAAATTCTTAGAATCTTGTGATTGGGGCTTGCAGGAGGAACTAACCGAGGCAACAGTTGGACGGGAGCCGGATCGGAGTTCAACTACAGCGGCGGAAGGAGACAGGGACCAGTGGAGGAGCAGCCGGGGCCCCAGCTGGATAAGAGCCGGATCGGAGCCCAGTTACAGCAGCGGGGCTCGGCGGAGGAACTACTGAGGAAGACGGCGGTAGGTGGCGGGGCTCAGCAGAGGAACTACCGGAACCCCAGCTGGACTGGAGCAGGATCGGAGCTCAACTACAGCGGCGGTGGGTGGTGGGGCTCGGTGGAGGAGCTGCCGGCACCGCGGCTGGACAGGAGCTCAACTACAGCGGCGGTGGGTGGCGGGGCTCGGTGGAAGAGCTGCCGGCACCCCGGCTGGACAGGAGCTCAACTGCAGCAGCGGTAAGCAGCGGGACTAGCAGCGAAGGGGGCTAGCTGAGGCCCCAGCTGGATTCAAGGTCGGTCAGATCGGATGCCAGCGACACCAGCAGAGATTGTTTTTATTATCAACAGGTCAGTAAAAATGCCACCAAAGAGGAAATGGAAGAGATCAAAAAATCTCTGAACTTCTTGTCAGAAGAACTGACCAAAGTGGCCAGTCAACAGCTTAATCTATTAGGGCTAATGGAAGAAGTCCGAGAATTAAAATTAACAATTAAGGAAAAAGACAAAAAAACTGCAGACTTGGAGCGACTTGTCAAGGATCTTGAACAATATTCTCATATGGATGATTTAATCATTAGTGGACTAGACATTAAATATCAATTATATGCTCATGCTACAACAGGAATGAGAGGTGAGGAGGCTCCCCTGAGTGAATCAGTCTCCCTAGAAAACCAAGTGCTTCAGTTCCTGGAAAGCAGAAACATAAAGGTTGATGTAAATGCAATTTCAGCCTGTCATACTTTACCCAGAAAGGATGATAAAACAAAGAAATCAATTGTGATGCATTTTGTGAATAGAAGGGTAAAGAATGACATACTGAGAGGCAGGCCAGAAAGCTAGGGAGAACAGAAGTTTACCTAAATAAACATTTAACAAAGACTAATGCTGAAATAGCACGGCAAGCACGGATGCTGAAAAGACAAAATAAGATACAGGCAACATGGACAAGAAATTGTAGAGTTTGTATCAAACTAAATGGAACACCTGAGGAAGCAAAGGCCATAATAATCAGAGATCTCACTGACTTAAATAAATATAGATGAACACTAATTAAGAAAATTAAGAGACTATGATAATCCATATCCACACACACGGCAAGAATAGTTCTTTTGTGACATACCATGTCAATGTACTTGAAAAAAAAACTAAACAAAACAAACAAACAAAAAAACTTATGACTGACTTGAGTAGACATCAATTATCCCCAGTTGGAGGAACTGGGGATAATTGAACTGGGGATACTTTTTCAATAATATTCATAATCATTGTGAATAGTGGTACCTCTACGAACGTCTCTACATACGAAATTTTCAGGTTACGAGACGCCTCAACGGGAAAATATTGCCTCTAGTTACGAACAAAATTTCAGGATACGAAAGGCAAAAAAAGTATGCGCTCCTCGCAGCTCCCGTATTTTACCGAACGTAAACATACCTGTAGCTGCTCTGCCATTGGCTATCGCCTAGCATCTTCCTGGTATCCCATTGGCCACGAATGGATGCGTTTGGTTGATCTCGCTTTATCTTATTATTATTTACTATTCTTACTACTTTATTTTATCCTTCTTACCTCTTGTAAGACTGTTGACTGAACTACACAATTTAGAGAAAAAAAAATTGTTAACTGCCATGTTTATCACCATCTACGTTATAACTCTGTACTTTCACCTTGTTCTTAATAAAGTTTTGGGAAAAAAAAAAAACAACATCAACGATCAGCACGGTATTAAAACAAAAGGAAGCCCTTACAAGCCGATAAAAGCAAACGTCTTTGGATCGTTTCATCACAAAACGTCAGGCAAAAACCACTGATGAGACAGAACATGAACCAAAGAAGGCAAAAGGTGACGCCGACGCCGACGATCGCAGTTAAAAGGTAAATGAACATAATTTTTATTATTCTTTCTCTTTTATTATTCTTTCTCTCATTTTAAACTCTCATTTTATGTTTATTGTGCAGTAATCTAATTGTAACATGTATTTGTTACATGTTTTGATGCGTTTTTACGATTTATAAAAAATTTATGCCCGAATTTTGGGGGCTTGGAACGGATTACGGCATTTACATGTAAAAACACGCCTCTACTTACGAATTTTTCACGTTACGAGAATTCTTCCGGAACGAATTAAATTCGTAAGTAGAGGTACCACTGTATTATACTGAAAAGCAATTTAAAAGTCAAGTGCAATTAGATGGTAAACTATCAATAATACACTTCAACAGCAGAAGTCTTAACAAAAACTTTCCACAGATTCAGGACTATTTAAAACAGCTAGACAGAAATTTTACAGCTATCGCAGTCTCTGAAACGGCTTAATGAAGAGCAGGCTCCTCTGATGGCAATAGAGGGATATCAGATGTTTCATATTAACAGATCTCAAAAAAAGGGTGGTGGTGTTGCACTGTATATTGATGACCTGTATAGGTGTAAGCTTGTAAATGGAATGTCCTTTGCACTACCATGGATTCTGGAATGTGTTACTGTCGAGATTGACCAAGATAAGTAAATGCTTAGGAGGCATACACCTCATCACCACTCCCCCCACTCGGGAGATCGGATCACAACTTGGTTCATCTCCTGCCGGTGTACAAAACCCTAGTACACAGACAACCTCCAGTTATGCGCACGGTGAAGTTATGGTCTGAGGAGGCAATGGACGCTCTAAAGGACTGTTTTGAAACCACTGCCTGGGAGCAGCTCTGCGATCCACATGGTGAGAACATCGACGGCCTCACTCACACCATCATGGACTACATCAGCTTCTGTGTGGACAACACCGTACCCACCAAGACCATACGGTGTTGCTCGAACAACAAACCCTGGATCAACCCTAAGATAAAAACACTTCTGAGAGAGAAGAAGAGGTTCTTCAGGTCGGGGAATAGGGAGATGCTGAAGTCCGTACAGAGGGAGCTGAGGAGGAAGATCAGAGAAGGCAAGGACAGCTTCAGGAAGAAGATGGAGGACAAGCTGCAACACAGCGACATCGGCGGGGTCTGGAGAAACCTTAAAACCATCTCTGGGCTCCAGAATACTCCCCCCCAGGCCACGGGGGGGCAGGGAGTGGGCGAACAATCTGAACCTGTTTTATAATAGGTTTGACCAACCGCCCTTCCCCCCCGACTGCACAACAACCACTGCTGCCTCTGAAGACATCGAGTCCTGCTGCCCACACCCCACTCCACCAACACCCCCCCACTCCCAACACACAGCCCCCCAACATGACCCTCACTAAGACCCAGGTGAGGACGGAGCTGAGGAAGATCAAGGCGAGGAAGGCCTCGGGACCAGACGGCATCAGCGCAAAGCTCCTCAAATCCTGTGCAGACCAGCTGTGTGGGATTGTGGAGCACATCTTCAACCTGAGCCTGAAGCTGGGGAGGGTACCACAGTTGTGGAAAACATCTTGTGTGGTACCTGTACCAAAGACTTCCCACCCCAAAGACCTGAACAGCTACAGACCAGTGGCCCTGACATCTCACATGATGAAGACCCTGGAGAGACTGCTCCTTGCTCACCTCCGCCCCCTGGTGGGACCAGCAATCGATCCACTCCAGTTCGCCTACCAGCATGGCATTGGGGTGGAGGATGCAGTGATCTTCCTCCTTCACCATTCTCTGTCCCACCTGGAGAAGCCCGGGAATGCGGTGAGGATCATGTTCTTTGACTTCTCCAGTGCTTTCAACACCATCCAACCGATGATCCTGAAGGACAAGCTGCTGTGTGCAGGGGTGGACCAGCACCTGTCATCATGGATCCTGGACTACCTCACAAAGCGGCCACAGTTTGTGAGAACCCGGGACTGTGTGTCCGACACGATCATCGGTAGCACTTTATACTGCGGACTTCTCACATAACACAACACACTGCCATCTGCAGAAGTTTTCTGACGACTCTGCGATCGTCGGCCTCATCTCCAATGGAGATGAAGCTGTATCCAGGACTTCGTGGACTGGTGCCATCGGAACTGCCTCCAGATCAACGCAAGGAAAACTAAGGAGCTGGTGGTGGACTACCGCAGGCAAGGACAACCCCTCACGGCACCAGTAAACATACAGGGAACAGACATTGGGATGATGACATCCTGCAAGTACCTGGGTGTTCATCTGAACAATAAACTAGACTGGTCACACAATACCAATGCACTCTACAAGAAGGGACAGTGCAGGCTGTTCCTACTGAGGAGACTCAGGTCTTTTGGTGTACAAGGGGCACTGCTGAAGACATTCTATGACACGGTGGTGGCATCAGCCATCACTTTTGGAGTGGTCTGCTGGGGCAGTGGCATTACAGCAGCCGATAGGAAGAGACTGAACAAACTGATCAAGAAAGCTAGCTCTGTCCTGGGGCAGCGCCTTGACCCAGTGGAGGAGATAGGAGAGAGAAGGATAACTGTCATCTCTGCTAGAGTCCGAGTCCCACCCTATGCAGGACATACTGAACGTACTGAGGAGCTCATTTAGCAGCAGACTACATCATCCTAGGTGTGCAACCGAGAGGTTTCGCAGGTCCTTCCTACCTACGGCTGTCAGACTGTATAACCTAAGCAGGGCTGCTCACAGAGATAGCAAAAAAACATGACGACCTAATAGTATTGAATGCAAAAGACGCAATAGACTTACACAATGGTCCCCTCCAGTATACAACTAGGACAATATCAGTCGCTACGGAGGGTGACAATATGTATGGGTACATATTCATACTATGTAGGATAACTAAGTAGACGGCTATGTTGTTTATTCCATCTAGCTACAATGCTCCGCACTGTGTGTATATACAGTATATTTATGTTTATTACCTCCGCCAAGGAGGTTATGTTTTCATCAGCGTTGGTTTGTCTGTCTGTCTGTCTGTCTGTTTGTTTGTTAGCAAGATAACTCAAAAAGTTATGGACGGATTTTCATGAAATTTTCAGACATTGTCAGAAATGGGGTATCCTACAGATGATTAGATTTTGGTGGTGATCCGGATCACCGTCTGGATCCAGGAACAAAATAAACACTGTATGGGGGGAACTGTGGCGCTTGGCGGAGGTCTGCGCTCTCCGAGTGCTTTTCTAGTATATTTATGTGTACATATGTATATTCGCTGCTCTTGTTTTTCTTGTCTTTTTGATTGTTGCTCTGAGTGTTGCTGTCCCTGTGCTGTTGCAATCCTGGAATTTCCCCATTGTGGAACTAATAAAGGCTTAGCTTATCTTATCTTATCTTATCTTATAAAACAAAAAATCTAATTATAAGTTGTATATATAGAATGAACTGTATATATAGAACTATATTATATATAGTATATATATTATATATATACTATATATACTATTATATATATACTATATATTATATATACTGTATTGTATATACAGAACTTCCATTGAGACATTCAGAGATAAATTAGTCAAGCTGTACAATAATATTACTAGTAAGAAAATGGTTGTAATTTGTGGAAATTTCAATACTGATTTACTAAATCCATTTCAACAAAATGTAATTACAGAGTTCATGAATTCTATGTACAGTATGAGCTTATATCCCGCAATAACGCATCCCAGTAGAATCACAGTTCACACTGCTACACTTATTGATAACCTGTTTGTTAATATTATTGATAAGAAAATAGAAAGTGGATTATTGATAAATTGTATAAGTGACCATTTGCCAGTCTTTGCACTTATCCATGGCCACACGGGGGCCAATACAGAAAAAACTTTAAAATCTTTCAGATACAAATCACAAATTGTAATCAGTTCTTTTAAAGAAGACCTGCTGAAGCAAGACTGGACAAAAGTCTATGTATCAGATGTAAATGAAGCCTATGACACATTTATGAACACTGTAACCACTCTTTATGAAAAAAAATTTTCATTAGTAAAGAAAAAGCTAAAATATAAATTTGTCGACAAGCCATGGTTAACCAAAGGATTACAAAAGGCGTGTAAAAAGAAAAATTTATTATATAAAGCTTTTCTAAAGAAAAGGGCAAAAGAAGCAGAGCAGCGTTATAAAACATACAAAAATAAGTTAGCATATATCATGAGATGTAGTAAAAGAGACTATTACAGTAAAGAACTGGAGAAAAACAGAGACAATATTAAAAATACATGGACAATACTTAACAATATTATTGGAAATAAAAACAGAAATACTAGCTACCCAACCAATCTTTCAAAAAAAAATAAAAATAATAAAACGACTCAGAGTGTGAATGTAGTCTCACCTGCAGATGAATTTAATAACTTTTTTGTTAACATTTTTCCTAATTTGGCTCGAGAAAAACCCATTACGGCACCTACAGGTGATACAATAAGCAAAAACATTGCTATAAAAGACTCAATTTTCATAAAGAACACAGACGAGAGAGAGGTCATTGAAATTGTTAAATCGTTTAAAAGTAAAACATTTACGGACTGTGATGGTATTGACATGCTCTTAGTCAAAACTATTATTGAATGCTTAGTGAAACCACTGACGTATATTTGTAACCTGTCACTCCAAAAAGGTATATTTCCCAGTGCAATGAAAATAGCTAAAGCAATTCCGATATACAAGACGGGTGACAGAGGGGAATTTTCAAACTATAGACCAATTTCACTATTGCCGCAATTTTCCAAGATACTTGAAAAAATATTCTGTGAGAGAACTGACAACTTCATAATGAAGAATAATTTATTGTGTGAGCAGCAATATGGGTTCAGACACAAGAGGACAACTGCATTTGCTCTAATGGAATTTATAGAAAAAATATCAACTGCCGTTGAAAATAAAGAGTATTCAGTTAGGGTATTCCTGGATCTTAAAAAAGCATTTGATACAGTGGATCATAATTTATTATTAAAGAAACTACAAAATTGTGGTATTGGGGGGTAGCACTGTCCTGGTTATGTAGTTACTTAAAGAATAGATATCAGTATGTATGTGCTGGTAACAAAAACTCACAGTTACTGAAGGTTACTTGTGGAGTCCCACAGGGTTCAGTTTTGGGGCCACTGTTATTCAATATGTACTGTATATAAATGATATATGTAAAGTTTCGGAAAAAATGGATTTAATATTGTTTGCCGATGACACTAATTTATTATGCAGTGGAAGCAATTTGGAACAACTTTTGGATACACTCGGAAAGGAATTAGGAAAGCTTAAACTGTGGTTTGATTCAAACAAATTAATGCTCAATTTAAGTAAGACAAAATTTATAGTTTTTAACAACCATCACAACAACTTAGTATCTAAACTCAGTGTAAATGGTGTAGAGATTGAAAGGGTATCCGAAACTAAATTTCTTGGAGTAATAATTGATACTAAACTCTGTTGGAAGTCATATATTAATTATATTAAAGGTAAAATATCTAAATCAATTGCAATACTACACAGAGTGAAATATTTGCTGAATCAACCCACATTATATTCTTTGTATCATTCATTAATACTCCCATACATGACATATTGTACTGAAGTATGGGGAAATACATATAAAACAAACATATATCCAATCTTTATGCTTCAGAAGAGAGCTATTAGAATAATAAATAATGCTGCTTACAGGGAACCAACAAACCAACTTTTCTTAAATTAAAAGCTCTCAAGTTGAAAGATCTAGTTGACTTTAAAACTGCAGTAATAATGTTTAAAGTGAAGAATCTATCACTGCCCGCAAATATCCAAAAGTTGTTCCAAATAAGGGAGAAACAGTATCACTTCAGAGGAACATGTATATTTCAAAAACCTTCAGTGAGAACTACCACCAAGCAACACTGTGTTTCAGTGCAAGGAGTCAGATTATGGAACGATTTTGGACCTGAATTAAAATCATGTACAACGCTTGGACAATTTAAACAAAAACTAAAGGAAGAAATACTCCAAACATTTATACAAGATGACATGTAAAATCACATAAGGATTGTCATATCCAGTCTGTGTTGTATTGTTGCTTAATTTTTTTGTTACGTTTTGTCTTAGCTTTGTTCTGAATTGTAATCGCTCTTATTTTGTTTTTCTTTTGAATTCTTGGATGGAACATGGGTGGGCAATATAAGCTGCGGCTTCAGCCATCACCCATTTCGGATAACTTATGTTGAACTGTATAATCAGAGGAGTTATTGTTTGATTTGACCTTGTAAGATTTTTTTTCCCCCTTTGTTATATTATTCTGTTTCTTTTTTTAATCTTTACTTTTAATCTATCCGAAATAAAGATTCATTCATTCATTCATTCATTCATTCATTCATTCAGATTCATTCATACAGGCAACCACATAAAATAACTGCATAGTAATTATCAAGAATGGGGCACTTGATGTTCATCACATTTATCTGTTTCAAGCAGACACAGACAATATCCAGTCATCTCTTCCTCTTGTCAGCTATCTGCTGGATTTGTTAAAAGCTGCTTAATTTATAGGAAAAGATGCAGAGTAATTTGGCCGGCAGCAGGACTGTACAGTTAGATCAGAAGCCAGACTCAGACAGCACTGGCCAAAGCATAGATCCATCTGTCTGTTCCTAGCTGAGAAGAGCGTGTCGGGCGTAGAGTGCACACACACACACACACATGTACACACACGCACGCACACACACACCTCCCATCGCCAGCTGGATCAGAGAAAGCAGCACTTGGGGAACAGTTGACATGCTGATCTCTTTAATGGTTACATCCTCCACACCCAAGACACAAGCATGCATACGCTTTCATTACTTTAAAACGACTGACAGAAAAAATACATATTGCAACATTCTTACCCCCCAAGATTCACAATACACATACATTTGCAACTCCCCGCTGCTTGCACACACGTATATAGACACTATCCTGTTAACCACCCCCACCTCCATGCAATCAGGGGCTCAGAATAGGAAGGAGGGAGAGGAAGTGGCCCAGCATTCACAGGCTGGGAACAAGGAGAAGGAAAAACAGCCGGAACCTGGACTTAACGGAGGAAAAAACAGCAGCCATCCAAAAATACCCCACGACCATCTCTGCAGATAAACAGAAATATCATTACTCTCATCCTCCTGCTCAGTTTTCCTTGCATACTTCCTTTGTCTCATCCTCTACCCCTTGGCTTTATGGTGCTCAGCCTCAATCAAGGGAGATTTCGCGAGTAGCAAGAATTCTATTTTTCGTCTTATTTACTCAGAGGCGTCACTCACACCAGTCAGGAAGGGCCTTGTGCTAATCAGAGCTTAAGTGGAGGTGCTGAGACTCTGAATGGCAGACCAGATGAGTCTTTTTTCATCCTTGTACCCATCCCCCTTAACAGTAATAATGGGTTTATGGGGTTTTTGCACTGCTGCAGCTTGTACTCATGTCTGAAGGTGAAAACATGGAATATGATGCATATTTGACATAAGAGGTGTGGTACCTTCTGGCCTCATGGATTGCCTCTGGCACTGGGGGGTGGGGCTGGCTCCCCCTGCAGCTCCGCATGGCTTGTTACCGCCTCAGCTGGGCATGGGTGTCTGGTGACTCCAGAAGCATGTGTCTTGGGCTCTGGGGTAGGCACGGGTCCACTTTGTGGGTGTGCACCTGGGGGGGGGGGGGGAGGCACAGTACCCTGCTTGGGGGGGGGGGGGGATACACCAGCCCTGGTCACCTGGCTGCCTGGCCCCCCTTGCCCTTCCTCCTGTTGTGGGTGCCTGGCTGTCCTGGGGTTTAGCGGCCTCAGGGTATTCCTACTCTGTGGGGGCTGCGGGTTGCCCAGGAAATGGGGGGCATTGTCTTGCCTACTCATGGTCCAGGAAGTGGGGGGGGGGGCATTGCTGGGGCCTGCTACCCTCTCTTTTTTTTCTTTTTGTTTTGTATGTTTCCTGGCAAATCACGCACACATGTGCATGTACACACACACACACACACACACACACACACTCACACACACACACACACATCTGTTTTCTTTTGGGTCCAAATATCAAGTCTGTGTGGAGATCTCTGAAACAGCAACTGTTTCTTGTGCTTTCACTTTGTTTGCTTTTCTTTGTTCCCCCCACTCCTTCATCCCCTATCTCTTCCGACCACTTCATATCCCTTCAATTTCCTCCCCATTTCTCCCTGTCAGGTCCAGCATAAGTAAGACAATATAAAGTATGAAAGGTATTATATAGCAAGGGGAGTCTATAAATATATAGCATACAATGGTGTGAAAAAATACTTGCCCCCTTCTTGGTTTTTCATTTTTTTTGTATGTTTGTCACACTTAAATGTTTCAGATCATCATCCATCCATCTTCTACCGCTTAATCCTTTTCGGGTTGCGGGGGGGCTGAAGCCTATCCCAGCATCTTTGGGCGAGAGGCAGGGTACACCCTGGACAGATCGCCAGTCCATCGTAGGGCCAACACACAGAGACAGACAACCATTCACTCTCACATCCATACCTAAGGACAATTTACAGTCCCCAGTTGATGCCAATTAACCTCACCTGCATGTCTTTGGCATGTAGGAGGAAACCAGAGTACCCGGAGTAAACCCACACAGACATGGGGAGAACATTCAAACTCCACACAGAAGAGTCACTGATGGTCTAGGGGTGGGATCAAACCCACGATGGTCAAGGGTGGAATCGATCCCATGACCTTCTTGCTGTGCTGCCACTGTGCTAACCACTGCTCCACTAACAAGTAAACACAAAATGCAGTTTTTTAAATGAAGGTGTTTATTATTAAGTGTAAAAGAAAATCCAAACCAACATGGTCCTGTGTGAAAAAGTGACACCCCCCCCCCCCCCCGTTAAAACATGAAATTAACTGTGGTTTATCATATCTTTGGAAAGGTGAATTCAATTTGTCTAGCCACACCCAGGCCTGATTACTGCCACACCTGTTCTCAATCAAGAAATCACTTAAATAGGACCTGCCTGACAAAGTGAAGTAGACCAAAAGATCCTCAAAAGCTAGACATCATGCTGTGATCCAAAGAAATTCAGGAACAAATGAGAAGCAAAGTAATTGAGATCTATCAGTCTGGAAAAAGTTACAAAGCCATTTCTAAAGCTTTGGGACTCCAGCAAAGCACAGTGAGAACCATTATCCAAAAATGGCGAAAACATGGAACAGTGGTGTGTCATAAATCACCCTTTCAAGGGCAGACTGACGACTCCAAATGCAGGCTGTGAGCTTGCACATTTAATAACACAAAATATAAAAATACAAAAACAACACAAACACTACACTTACAATGGGAGAAAACGCCAGAGGAGAACAGGGCTCATGTCAGGGGAAAAGAGACAGAGTAATAAAGATTAAGTTTAAGATGGAGCGCACCCATTCAACTCCGCAGATAAACACAGAAATACACAGTGGAAACTCAGAAGGACGCTGTGACGAGCAAATGACACAGCATCCTTAAATAGACAGACAAAGATAATTACAAGTGATGATCAGGTGTGGGTGACATGAGCGAGGAGGACTGACTTAATTCATGACAGCTGTGCTGGCCCGCGAACTTGAGCTCCACACGGAGGTAAACACAGGGTGCAGCACAGGAGAGATATGGCAAAAGATGACTGAAATAATACCAAATGAGAAGCAGACCAAACAAATACAAAACAAGACACATAACTCGTAAAAGTGAGGATAAGATAAATACAACCCAGAGATGCAAATAATGTGAGACACATATGCACATTGTTATATCACTTTAGGCTTCACATCTCAGATTGAACAAAGGACTGAGTCTCCTTGGAGATAACAGGAGGATGTGGAAGTTTAGTCTTTGGTATGCAAAGAGATGGCCTTGGGGGATTTCCTGGCTGCCAGAGACTTTAGGTGGAGGTGATAAGATCTAAGAGAGGATGCATTGTTACTTGGGATTAAATGCATTGTGACTGTGAGCTTTGAAGGTCCTGGGTATTTAAAGGACGAATGTCTGGGGTTTTTTCCTCTTTTCTGTTTTGCTGATGTTGGAAGATGTGAATAAACCTGACTCGTGAGATAAACTCTGCCTCGTCATTTTCACATTTCCACACTGGTGACCCTAAGACATATCATGAGTGAAAGAAATTCCCCCGAGCCAGCCGGGTCAGGAGCTCCCAGCCAAGCGTATGCCGCTACCATCCAGCTACCGGACTTTTGGCGAGACAACCCGCGCTCCTGGTTCCACTTGGTCGAAGCACAGTTCGCCCTCCGGGGGATAACGGTAGATGACACGAAGTTCTACCATGTGATTGCCAAGCTCGACAACCGCATGGCTCGGCATGTGCAGAGCCTTTTGGAGCAGCCACCGGCCGATGACAAATACGGCGGGTTGAAGGCTGCGCTCATCCAGCACTTCACTCTCTCAGTCGAGGAGAGAGTGGAGAGGCTCCTGGCTCTGAACGACTTGGGAGATGGCACGCCCGTTGACCTGATGGAGGACATGC
The DNA here is from genome assembly GCA_020510985.1 of Pholidichthys leucotaenia. NCBI lineage: Eukaryota > Metazoa > Chordata > Actinopteri > Cichliformes > Pholidichthyidae > Pholidichthys > Pholidichthys leucotaenia. The sequence goes on along the minus strand of CM035842.1, from coordinate 368,826,968 downwards.
TGAGGTTGAGGGGCTCAGATGACAACGACTTCATCTTCACCCACATTTTCCTCAGAACCCTACCGTTGGCCATGAGAGCGGCCCTGGCCAATTCACCGTTGTTGGCCCAGCGGGACTTTCACGCGCTGGCCCAGGAGGCGCATCGGATTCTCGACACCAGCAAACAGCGCGCGGCCACCGCGGCAGCGACGGAGTTCAGCACGACGGCCAGAGATAGCGGGGGGCCAGAGACGGCGGTAGCAGACCCACCGACGACGGCGGTGGTGGGGGCCAAGGATTGCGGAGGAGACACCCTCTGTTTCTACCATCGCCGCTTTGTAGAGAAGGCACGCAAATGTATACCACCGTGCCAGTTCAAGCGCTCGGGAAACACCAAGACCGGGGGTCGGTAGCAGCTGCGGCCCTCGGTGAAGAGAACAAGCTGCTCTACTTGACAGATGCGCGCTCGGGGAGGCAATTCCTCGTGGACACAGGCTCCCAAGTGAGTTTCATCACGCCTTCCTCCGCTGACCGGCTGGCGGGTCCCGGAGGTCACGGGGCGTCAGCACCGAACGGCTCGGAGATTAAGACCTTTGGTGAGAGGACTCTGCTTCTGTCCCTACACGGCTGTACATTTGAGTGGACTTTTGTCATAGCTGCAGTGAATTTCAATATGTTGGGGGCTGATTTTCTGTGCTCACATGGTTTGTTGGTTGATCTTGCTTACAGGCGCCTGGTTAATGCACTTTCTTTTTATTCTATTCCCTGTGCAGCCCGAGTGACCCCGCCGACAGCACAAGCCAACATCACAACGGCAAGCGGTAAGTTCCACACACTGCTCACTCAGTTCCCAGCACTCATGGTTCCTACATTTTCAGCAGCCGTCGCTAAACACGGAGTGGAACATTTTATTACTACCACCGGACCACCCGTTTTTGCAAAAGCTCGGCGCTTGGATTCAGCTAAACTGACCATAGCGCGCGAGGAGTTCGCCAACCTGGAAAAGTTGGGCATCATCAGGCGTTCGAACAGCCCATGGGCTTCCCCGCTTCACATGGTCCCGAAAGCTGATGGCTCGTGGCGACCTTGCGGAGATTTCCGCAGGTTGAACAACGCCACAGCGCACGACCGCTACCCAATCCCACATATCCAAGATTTTTCTGTTCATTTGGCGGGGGCGCGCGTTTTTTCTAAGATAGACTTGGTCCGCGGTTACCACCAAGTCCCAGTGCGCACTGAGGACATACCCAAAACAGCGGTAATAACTCCGTTTGGCCTATTCGAGTTTTTGCGCATGCCGTTAGGGCTTAAAGGCGCTGCACAGACGTTCCAACGCATGATGGACGCAGTGTTGCGCGATCTCCCCTTCGTATTCGTCTACCTGGACAACATCTTGGTAGCCAGCGCGTCCGAAGACGAACACGAAAACCACCTCACGGCAGTTTTCCGGAGGTTGGAAGAGCACGGGTTAATAATCAACCCAGCGAAGTGTCAGTTCGGGGTGACGCAGATTGATTTTTTGGGGCATCGCGTCTCTCCAGAAGGAGCGGTTCCTCTGCCTGACAAAGTGCGCGCGGTAACAAATTTTCCCCAGCCACAAACGGTCAAGGCGTTACAGGAGTTTTTGGGAATGGTGAATTTTTATAACCGTTTCCTCCCCCGCGCAGTGCAGCTCATGCAACCATTGTATGCCGCACTAAAAAAACAAAAACCCACAAATAAAATCGAATGGTCTCCGGAGCGAGAGCAAGCATTCGCGGAGGTCAAAACAGCCCTGGCAAACGTTGCGTTCTTAGCACATCCAGACCCAACGGCCCGGATAGCGCTCACTACTGACGCGTCAGATGTGGCCATAGGGGCGGTCGTGGAGCAGCATGTAGCCAGGGCTTGGCAACCGCTCGCCTTTTTCAGCAGGACTTTGCGCGATAGTGAATGAAAATACAACGCATTCGACAGGGAGTTGTTAGCTCTCCACTTGGCCATTCGCCACTTCCAGTTCTGGCTGGAGGGACGCCGTTTCACTGCGTTCGTTGACCACAAGCCGCTGACATTCGCGATGGCCAAGGTTTCAGAACCGTGGTCAAGCCGGCAGCAGAGGCAGCTGGCCGCCATCTCAGAGTTTACTACCGATATTCAGCATGTGGCGGGTAAACTGAATGTAGTGGCAGACTGTCTCTCGCGCGCCGTGGCGGCCTGGGTCCGCGTAGGGATAGATTATGCAGCCATGGCCGCGGATCAAGTTAGCGACGCGGACGTGCGCGCGCTCCAGTCTGGACCAACAGGGTTAAGGCTGGAGAACAGGGTGCTGCAAGACGGTATGCCCCCCCTAATCTGCGATGTCCGCGTCCTGTGGTACCGGCTGCATGGCGCTGCCGCGTTTTTGACTCGATTCATTCTCTGGCGCACCCGGGAGTGCGCGCGTCAGTCAAAATGGTAGGAGAGAAATTTGTATGGCCGAGCCTGCGCAAACAAGTTAGGGAGTGGGCAGTATCCTGCATGGCTTGTCAACGAGCCAAGGTACACAGACACACGAGAGCTCCCTTGGAGCCGTTTCACATCCCGGCTAAGCGGTTCGATCATGTCCATGTGGACCTCGTAGGCCCCCTTCCGCCGTCACAGGGGTGCACACACCTTCTGACAATGGTAGACCGCACCACGCGCTGGCCGGAAGTGGTGCGGTCTACCATGTCAGATGTCACTGGCATCAACTACAGCCGAGGAGGTGGCGCACGCGTTTTTAACGGCATGGGTAGCGCGCTTTGGAGTCCCGTCGGACATTACGTCCGACAGAGGCCCTCAATTTGTTTCCGAACTTTGGTCAGCAATGGCCCGCAGCCTGGGGGTAACGATCCACCGCACAACCGCGTACAATCCGCAGGCTAATGGGTTATGCGAACGTTTTCATAGGTCATTGAAAGCGGCTCTCAGAGCGTCGCTTACGGATGCAAATTGGGTAGACAGGCTACCGTGGGTTTTATTGGGGTTGAGTTCTGCACCTAAAGAGGATTTAGAAGCCTCCCCGGCTGAGCTAGTTTTTGCGCAGCCACTTCGGCTGCCCGGGGAATTTCTCCCAGATAATCCTGCGCCAGAATGCTCCCCGGCTCAGCAGTTGCAGCGTGGCACGGAATCAGGCACGCTGCCTGGCCCCGTTCACCACAGTTTTCCGTGCATTTTTGTACCTAAGGCTTTAAAAAACGTGGAGTTTGTTTTTGTCAGACACGATTCCCATCGCCCGCCACTACGACCACCTTATGATGGACCATTTAGAGTGCTGGAAACAGGGGATAAGCATTTTTTGCTAGATTTGGGGGGCAGGAAAGAAAAGATTGGCGTAAACAGGCTCAAACCCGCCTTTGTGGTGGCGGACGAGGATGTGCTGTTGGCCAGGGCTCCTCGGCGCGGCAGACCCCCTAGGGGACATTCCCCAGAACACCCACAGGGATTGACTAACAGTTCTCACCCTCAGACAGCAGCCCCCCAGCAGGATGGCGCCGCGGAAGTGATGAAGCCCGCTTACAGCAGATACGGGAGGAGACTGAGGCCCAAGCAGCACGTGGGCTGATGTGTAATGATTTTATCATGACATGCAGACTGTTATTCCGTTGTTCCATCTTAGACGTTTGGGGGGGGGGGTCATGTGGGACACATATGCACATTGTTATATCACTTTAGGCTTCACATCTCAGATTGAACAAAGGACTGAGTCTCCTTGGAGATAACAGGAGGATGTGGAAGTTTAGTCTTTGGTATGCAAAGAGACGGCCTTGGGGGATTTCCTGGCTGCCAGAGACTTTAGGTGGAGGTGATAAGATCTAAGAGAGGATGCATTGTTACATGGGATTAAATGCATTGTGACTGTGAGCTTTGAAGGTCCTGGGTATTTAAAGGACGAATGTCTGAGTTTTTTTTCCTCTTTTCTGTTTTGCTGATGTTGGAAGATGTGAATAAACCTGACTCGTGAGATAAACTCTGCCTCGTCATTTTCACATTTCCACAATAATATAATAACCCTGAAAACCAAAATACACAAGGAGAGGTGGGAACAAGGATGGAAAAGACTTGAGTTAAAAAACACAGGAAGATAATATAAACTAGATCTAAAAATGCATAATAACAACCATGATAATAATGATCAAACTAAGATATGATAACCAGACAACTCAAAACAAACAGAAACAAAGAGCAACTCAGATCACATCATACTATCAAAACCCAAACTGAGATAAAATAATCAACTGAAATAAGGAAAATGCAGAGCATAATCAAAATGACAAAAGAGCGTGAGCATGAACATGACATAGTGAACCTTCCCAGGAGTGGCCAGCCGACCAAAATTACCCCAAGAGCGCAGCAACGACTCATACAAGAGGTCACAAAAGACCCCACAACAACATCCAAAGAACTGCAGGCCTCAGTTAAGGTCAGTGTTCGTGACTCCACCATAAGAAAGAGACTGGGCAAAAATAGCCTGCATGGCAAAGTTCCAAGATGAAAACCACAGCTGAGCAAAAAGAACATTAAAGGCTTGTCTCACTTTTGCCAGAAAACATCTTGATGACCCCCAAGACTTTTGGGAAAATACTGATGAGACAAAAGTTGAACTTTTTGGAAGGTGTGTGTCCCATTACATCCGGTGTAAAAGTAACACAGCATTTCAGAAAAGGAACATCATAAGAAACAGTAAAATATGGTGGTGGTAGTGTGATGATCTGGGGCTGTTTTGCAGCTTCAGGACCTGGAAGACTTGCTGTGGGAAATAGAACCATGAATTATGGTGTCTACCAAAAAATCCTGGAGGAGAATGTCCAGCCATCTGTTCATGACCTCAAGCTGAAATGCACTTGGGCTCTGCAGCAGGACAATGATCCAAAACACACGAGCAAGTCCACCTCTGAATGGCTTAAGAAAAACAAAATGAAGATTTTGGAGTGGCCTAGTCAAAGTCCTGACCTGAATCCAATTGAGATGCTGTGGCATGACCTTAAAAAGACGGTCCATGCTCGAAAACCCTCAAATGTGGCTGAATTACAACAATTAGATTAAAAGATTAGTGGACAAAAATTCCTCCACAGCGCTGGAAAAGACTCATTGCCAGTTATCACAAACGCTTGATTGCAGCTGTTGCTGCTAAGGGTGGCCCAACCAGTTCTTAGGTTTAGGGGACAATCACTTTTTCACACAGGGCCATGTAGGTTTGGATTTATTTTTCCATTAATAATAAACACCTTTATTTAAAAACTGCATTTTGTGTTTACTTGTATTATCTCTGTCAAATATTTAAACTTGTTTGATGATCTGAAACATTTAAGTATGACAAACATACAAAAAAATGAGAAATCAAACACTTTTTCACACCACTTTATATAAAATATGAGCAGAGCTCCTTTTGGCAAAGTAAATCTGTTTGGCACAATAAGGCAAGTAGATATACTTCTGCTTGCCGAGCTGCTGGACTGGACAGATTTTTTTTTAAAAAAGTTAAAAACCGGCAGAGAACATTTTAGAATATGCATCAGATTCTTCTTCTTCTTCTTCTTTCTTCTTTTATCATTTAGACCCATTATCACATTCACAATTAAATCTGTGCAAGTCAGTACATTCTTTATCTTTTATTACTGAAGCAAGCTGTGAAGTTGAGTGGACAGCACGGTGACAGAGTCCTTCCTGCAGAGAAGAAGTGGAGTTCACTGACCCTCAGGTCATTTCCTGTGACCTCCTCTTCCTAATTGATTCAATTTCCTAGCCATTGGTCTCTTATTAGGGCATTCATTTGGACTTCCACCACATTTTCAAGGTCCTTTTATTTTTGAAAAGAAATCATCCTATACACTTGGGAGTACCCACTTCATACAGCTAAACTTTGTCACCCCATCCACATGTGATGCTAGTTAAGTCCACTGTTCCCTGTCCACAACCTTTAAATGACATAGGTAACCTTTCAGTGACACGGTGCCGTCATCTGTGGAACTCAAGCAGAAAGTTGTAAATGTGGGACCGCAAAGGGAGAAAAAGAAATAGGTGTGGTAATTAAGTCATCTCCATCTTACCTGCATGAAATGACAACACCATCAGTCGTAAGTTTATTTGTCATGATTTCCATCACTTTGTGTTGATGTGAAAATCATGTCTATTGATGTTAGCATTCACACATATCTGCTGGTTCATAAATATTAAGATCTTTTGTGTCATACTGGTGTGGTTTAAGCTGGCACCTATTTCAAAAAATATTGCAGATTTTTTTTTCCAACAGTTTATGCATTTTAATCACAACCCCAATTCCAATGGAGTTGGGACATTGTGTAAAGCATAAATAAAACATACAATGATTTTAAAATCCCTTTCAGCCTATATTGATTTGTATAGACTACAAAAACAAGTTATTTCATTTTCCAACTGATAAACTTGATATTCAGTCATTCTGAATTTGATGCTTGCAACACGTTCCAAAAAAACTGCCATTCTAAGTGCTTGAGGGAGAGGTTCCACAGGTCCTTCCAACCTACGGCTGTCAGACTTTATAATCTAACCGGTGTTGCTCGTACAGATTATATTAAATGTACTAAACATCACAACTTTGCACGATAGAGATTGTCCCCTCCAATACACAACTAAAACAATTACAATCTTTTTTGAGGGTGGCAACAACACTGTGATTCAAATGTGAAATATAACCAGTCTGGGTCCATGTTTATATTCTGCCAGGTAATTTAACTAACCGTAAGGCTGTTGATACCATCTAGCTGCAATGGCCTTGCACTGTGTATACAGTGGTGTGAAAAAGTGTTTTCCCCCTTCCTGATTTCTCATTTTTTTTGTATGTTTGTCACACTTAAATATTTCAGATCATCAAACAAATTTAAATATTAGACAAAGATAACACAAGTAAACACAAAATGCAGTTTTTAAATAAAGGTGTTTATAATTAAGGGAAACATAAATCCAAATCTACATGGCCCTGTGTGAAAAAGTGATTGCCCCCTAAACCTAAGAACTGGTTGGGCCGCCCTTAGCAGCAACAACTGCAATCAAGCATTTGCAATAACTGGCAATGAGTCTTTTCCAGTGATGTGGAGGAATTTTGGCCCATTCATCTGAGCAGAATTGTTGTAATTTAGCAACATTGGAGGGTTTTTAAGCATGAACCGTCTTTTTAAGGTCATGCCACAGCATCTCAGTCGGATTCCGGTCAGGACTTTGACTAGGCCACTCCAAAGTCTTCATTTTGTTTTTCTTAAGCCATTCACAGGTGGACTTGCTAGTGTGTTTTGGATCATCGTCCTGCTGCAGAACCCAATTGTGCTTCAGCTTGAGGTCACGAACAGATGGCCAGACATTCTCCTTCAGAATTTTTTGGTAGACAGCAGAATTCATGGTTCCATTTCCCACAGCAAGTCTTCCAGGTCCTGAAGCTGCAAAACAGCCCCAGACCATCACACTACTGCCACCATATTTTACTGTTTCTTATGATGTTCCTTTTCTGAAATGTTGTGTTACTTTTACGCCGGATGTAATGGGACACACACCTTCCAAAAAGTTCAACTTTTGTCTCGTCAGTCCACAGAGTATTTTCCCAAAAGTCTTGGCGATCATCAAGATGTTTTTTGGCAAAACTGAGACTGAGAAGACTGAGCCTTTATGTTCTTTTTGCTCAGCTGTGGTTTTCATCTTGGAACTCTGCCATGCAGGCTATTTTTGCCCAGTCTCTTTCTTATGGTGGAGTCATGAACATTGACCTTAACTGAGGAAAGGGAGGCCTGCAGTTCTTTGGATGTTGTTGTGGGGTCTTTTGTGACCTCTTGGATGAGTCGTTGCTGTGCTCTTGGGGTAATTTTGGTCAGCTGGCCACTCCTGGGAAGGTTCACCATTGTTCCATGTTTTCTCCATTTGTGGATAATGGCTCTCACTGTGGTTTGCTTGAGTCCCAAAGCTTTAGAAATGGCTTTAATACCTTTTCCAGACTAATAAATCTCAATTACTTTGTTTCTCATTTGTTCCTGAATTTCTTTGGATTGCAGCATGATATCTAGCTTTTGAGGATCTTTTGGTCTACTTCACTTTGTCAAGCAGGTCCTATTTAAGTGATTTCTTGATTGAGAACAGGTGTGGCAGTAATCAGGCCTGGGTGTGGCTAGAGAAACTGAACTCAGTTTTTCAAAGATGTGATAAACCACAGTTAATTTATGTTTTAATGGGGGGGCAATCACTTTTTCACACAGGGCCATGTAGGTTTGGATTTTTTTTACCATTACTAATAAACACCTTCATTTAAAAACTGCATTTTGTGTTTACTTGTGTTACCTTTGTCTAATATTTAAATTTGTTTGATGATGTGTGTCATGATTCAGACCGGGATCAGGCTCAAATGCAGAGCAGCCAGAATGATCACACAGACTCCAATAAAAAGTTTCACAATTTTATTGAAAAGAAAACAGAAAACCAAAATGCAAACACAAGAAAAGTGAAATACAAAAATGCCAACTTAATTCTCTGCCAAAACCGGAGACCCCCTGGAGTGCACGTAGCCTACGGGAGAGAGAGCTGACAGAGGTGATAAGGGACAAATTCTAGTAGGAGAGTAATGGGGGAAAGCACACTTACAGTCAGAGCAGTGGAGTCCAGCAGGGAACTCCAGCATGGACCGGGGACAGGTGGAAGGCAGGATCTGGGTGGATGTGATGATCTTCCTGGTCAGGTGAGCGCGATCAGCTCCGGGAGACATACCTGCGGGTGGCAGTAACCTGAGGAACAGGAGACACACAAGGGGTAAATTTGGGGAGACAAGATAACAAGAAAAAATTTTAATGAAACTTGAGGCCGCAAACCCAGACAATCCAGCGGTGAGCTCCCCTCATGCTGGGCCTAAAATACACTGGCTCATCAGGAGCAGCAGGTGGGTAATCACGCAAGTGTGCTCATCACCAGAGCGGGAAACCAGGAACAGGAGGGGAGGGGGAGCACGCTTGCCAGACCTTCACAGTTCCCCCCCCCCCCCAAGGGATGCCTCCCGGCATCCCACTGGGCTGACATCAATGGGTGCAATGAAAAGCCCAGATCATCCGTTTATACAAGATGTAAGATCCCGGGATCCACGACCTCTCCTCTGGACCATATCCTTCCCAATGGATGAGGCATTGACATCCTCGCCCCCGACAGCGCATGTCCAGGATCCTCTCCACTATGTACATAGTCTGGCCGTCGATGATCCGGATGGGGGGGGGGGGATCCAGAGGAGGGCAGAGGGGACTGACAGAGAGGGGCTTAATCAGGGAAACATGGAATGTGGGATGTATACGCATAGAGGGTGGCAAGACCAACCGTACGGTGACGTCATTGATCACCCACTTGATGGTAAAGGGATCCAGAAAGCGGGGGGACAACTTCCTGGATTCAGTCTTAAGCGGGATCTGGTCGGTGGACAGCCAAACCCTCTGTCCTACCATGTACTTCGGCGCTGGTGCCCATCTGCGTACTGCCTGTTGCGCTCCGCAGAGCGGAGGAGGGCATCCCTTGTGGCCCTCCAAAGGTGGCGGCACCAGCGCACATGGGCCTCCACTGATGGGACAGCGAGGCCCCTCTCCACCATAGGCAACAATGATGGAGTGTAACCCATCAATGCCTCGAATGGTGTAAGCCCAGTGGAAGAGGAGATCGCTGAGTTCAATGTGTATTCCACCCAGGTCGAGTGGGCACTCCAGGTGGTGGGGTTGGAGGATGCAACATACCGTAGGGTGGCCTCCAGGGACTGATTAGCATGTTCAGCCTGACCATTACTCTGAGGGTGATATCCTGATGTCAGACTGGTAGACGAATCCAAACAGCGACAGAATGCCTTCCATTCCTGGGATGTGAACTGGGGACTCTGGTCCGAGACGATACCGTGCAACTGGATGACATGCTGAGTCAGCAGGTCAGCCATCTCTGTGGGAGATGGTAATTTGAGGAGGGGAACAAGGTGGACGGCCTTGGAGAAGCGGTCGACAATGGTGAGGATGACGGTAATCCCCTGGGATGGAGGGAGGCCAGTGACAAAGTCTAAAGAGATGTGAGACCAAGGGCGACCCACCACCGGGAGGGGATGGAGGAGTCGGATTTGTTTGCAGAGCAGATGTGACAAGCTTTGACGTCCTCCTGCACATCCCTCACCAGTGTGGGCCACCAAAACACTCTGTGTAGCAAGTCTGTAGTCCTAGAGATGCCGGGGTGACAGGTAAAAAAAGCTGGTATGCCCCCACTGGATAACCTCTCCTTGTAGCGCCGCGGGGACATACAGCCGATCCGGAGGGCCTCCCTCCGGGACGGGTTCTGATGGCTGTGCCTGCCGGACCCTCTGCTCAATCTCCCACTGGAGTGTCCGGAGAAGGTGGGGGGGGGGGTTAGTCTCCAGGGGAGATGCAGCAGCGGAGGAGGAGGAGGGGTCAGGAGAGAACTGATGTGAGAGAGCATCAGCCTTGGCATTACGGGATCCTGGTCTGTACGAGATGGATAGATTGAATCTATTAAAGAACAGAGCCCACCGAGCCTGCGGCATATTCAACCGTCTGGCCAACCAAAGATATTTTAAATTTTTATGGTCAGTCCAGACAGTGACCGGTTGGCTAGCTCCCTCCAGCCAGTGTCTCCATTCCTCCAATGCCAGCTTAATGGCCAACAGTTCACAGTCCCCAACAGCGTAATTCCTCTCAGCTGGTTCAGGTTCAGGTTCAGGTTACTTTATTTGTACCCGTAGGTAGATTTGTTTTGCAGTCTGGTGACATCCATATTTACAAGCCACAAATTACATTCAACATAGACACAAACACAGGCACACATGAAGCTGACTATAAACATGATAAAAATACTCAAGGCTCCATCAATCAGGGTATAAAAAGACAAAGAGATGGGAGAAAAACCAGAGGTAAGAGAGAAGGGTCATATTAAAAAGTTAAAAACTAGTCAAAGAGGTTAAAAACTCAAAGGTCTAAAACCCAATAAAATATTTAGAAAAATATTTAGAACCCAAGTGACATCCTACAAAAATAAGTAAATATAAAATGGAGTTAATAAATAGGTACCCAAATTATGTGCAATATATTTTTACAGCTTGTTCAACTCTTTGACAGCAGCAGGGACAAAGCTGTTTTTGTAGCGTTGGGTTCTACTTTTTGGGACAGCAAACCTCCGTCTTGAGGGAAGAAGCTGAAAGTGGCAGTGCAAAGGGTGGGAGTCATCATTTAAAATGGAGGTAGCCATCCTCTGTACTTGTCTGGTGTACAGGGATGTCAGGCTCAGCTGTGGCTCACCAAGCAAACGACTGGACCATCTAACTACCTGATCCAAGGATTTCCTCTGTTTCAGTTTTATCTGACCAAACCATGACACTAAAGAAAAGGATAAAACAGATTCAATAAAAGCCCGATAAAACATTGTCATTATGGTTCAGTCAACTTGGAAGCGTGCAAGTTTTCTCAAGCAATGCAAATGTTGCTGACCCTTTTTGCACACCCTTTCACAGTTCTCTTCAAAGTTTAAATTACTATCAATAATCGTCCCAAGATATTTGTAGGATTGTACACATTCGGTGGTCTGGCCTTTTAGTACGGTGACTTTGTGCCTGGGATTTTTCCTCCTAAAGTCAATAATCATGTCTTTAGTTTTTGTCGTATTCAGCTGCAGGTCGGAATCCTCACACCAGTGAACAAAATCATCAACTACTGGGCCGTGGCCACTCTCACCATCCTAGAGGAGACTGACAATAACTGAGTCATCAGCATACTTTATAATGTGTCTGTTGTCATGTCTGCTCCGACACATGTTTGTGTACAGGATGAAGAGTAGTGGTGACAACACACACCCCTGAGGAGAGCCAGTAGAAGAGCACTTTAGGTCAGACAATGTACCATTGACCCTTACTCTCTGCGTCCTGTTGGTTAAGAAATCCAGAATCCAACCCACCAGATTATTGCTGAGATTATGATTTTTAACTGTAAGTCCATATACACACAAAGTTTTCAGTAACTTTAGGTCTTTGCAGCAAGCCCAAGTGCAGTTCACAGATGGATAGGTGATGACTTGGAGATGTACAAGGCAGACCTGAAGACAGTTGTGCACACAAAGATATGTTTTTTTAATTTCCTCTCTTGTTATGCCAAACATTGTTCTTTCCCTATACAACCAGATGAAATTAAAATGTACAGCACTCTGAAAATATTTTTCAAAATGTACAGAAATTATATCATTTTCAAGTACTGTGGAAAAAAATGTGTGAACATGTCATGTATTGTTTTAAATATATATATATGAAACATTTATCAAATTGTTTACTTTGTTTTGATTATACAAATTTGCTTGTTATGATTATAGCTCTTCTGCTTATTCATTCATTCATTCATATTCTTCCACTTAATCCTTTTCCGGTCGCAGGGGGGCTGGAGCCTATCCCAGCATCTTTGGGCGAGAGGCAGGGTACACCCTGGACAGATCGCCAGTCCATCGCAGGGCCAACACAGAGAGACAGACAACCATTCACTTTCACAGTCATACCTAAGGACAATTTAGAATCCCCAGTTTGATGCCAATTAACCTAACTTGCATGTTTTTGACATGTGGGAGGAAACCGGAGAAATCCCGGAGTAATCTGTTGTAATTCTGAATGTGTTGTGGTGTACTTGCAGGCAGCCAGAAGAGCTAGATGACATGGTATTTTCAGTGTGGCACCTACAAGGGCAATGCTTTCATTAATATCAAATCCACGGTCTGCCAGTACTACGTCTCCTGATGACAGCTTCTAAAGAATGCCACGGTCTCACAATTTCGTTGTGCTGTACTACTGTACAATGACAATAAAGCCTATTCTATTCTATTCTCCTCTTGCAAGAGTAAAATATGGTTAAGCCTAAGGTGACACATGCTACAGTTCTGCTGTTCTTGCACATTTTCCATGGGAGCATCATCAGCTTGACAGATCTGTGCTGTTTCCTCAGATGTTCTTTCCTCCATCTCAGCCAGAGGTGTGGTGTCATCTGTTGGTGATAAGGACAATATACTACTTTAGTTAATATATTTTGTAATCAAAAGGAATACCAAGATACATTTTAGAAAGAAAAACATACAGGCCAAAAAGAAAGACTACCTGAATATAAAGGAGCTACATTGTCCATCTCAGTTACGGGGTCAGTGTTGTTGGGGACTTGTGTTGGGAGTTCACTTGTGTAGCGTAAAATAGAAATATTAATAAATAATAAATATGATCAGGTATGAATTATTTAATTTATATTGATGTATTGGAATCTGAGATCAAATCTCATTTCATATACACCAGAAAGGTTAATTACACTCGTAAGGGGCACCAGCTTCTATCTTTAAGAAGCAATTTAATCTTTAATTTCACTTTACACCTGTTTAATCACTCAATAAATTAATCAATAATCAGTCTCAAAAATTTTCCGTGAATTCGATACCTGGGCTTGAAACAGACTCAGAATGAAATAAATTCCCAACAACTTCTCTCATTTTTAAATATTTATTAAATGAAATGATTAACAGACATTGCAGTAATTTCATTAATCATAAAATCAATCTTGTAAATGATAGATTAACTATGTCAATATTTTCGGAACCAGGGTTAACTTGAGAAACTAATTTCTATCAGTTTGAGTTAACAGATTATTGAAACAACGCAAACTTATGGAGAAAGTTTCCTAATTATATGAAAAAGTCCTTGATTCATCTTAAGAAAATAAAAACGGAATTTTAATGAAAAAAAGAGTTATATTAAGGGCTTCTTAATTTGCATCTGATTAGATACACAAATTATTACCGAACCTCAGAAGTTTAATTCACAAATGAATTAAAGTTTGCAGCTCACGTGATCCTCATTCGATGATGGTTCTGTCGTCGTCCTCAGCCCAAGATTTCGTGGATGTTAGGGGAAATATCTGCCCGCAGATATTTCAGGATCCACATTTCGACCTTTAAATTCAAGCGGTCGAAGGGGCTGGATCTTGGCCGTATGACCCACAGTTGAAACTGGGCTCTAAGCCAGATGGTGCCGATGCTTCTTCAGCGTGTGATGGACAGCTGCGCGTTGATTCCTCAGCTGCGTCTTTTCCTCCTGGTAGACAAGCAGCTGCAGAGGTCTTCGGGAATAATTAAAGATATCTAATCCGATCTCAAATTTAAAAAAAAACTTTCGGACTCTAGATAAAGATAGTAGCTTCTGGTGGGTGCTTGGTCAAGAAAAATATTATAAAAATAAAGTCAAGATTAAAGTTTACATTAAAATTAAAACAAACAGTGGTTTTACAGAAAGTTTAACAAAGAAAAAGAGATAAGTAAAAATTGGAGTTTAACTCCGATTAAAAAAAAATTGAGCTCAAAGAAATAGGAATTCCTAGGTATTTAAGAGAAAAAGAAAAAGGCATTAAAAATACAGAGTTACATAAAAGAATTACGAGTTATCTGCTCTGTGTTCAGAAAAGCAACACGTGGTCGAGTCTTTGTTCAGACGGTCCTTTGTTCTTCCTTGCTGTGTGTAGACAATAGAGACGATCAGAGAAAGGGGGAGCCGGAAAGAGGATCTGGAGCAAAAGAGGCAGAAGCAGGGGTCCCTCTGTTATTTAAGTCCCGTTGAGCTTCGCGGGCTTCCGGGATCTCAGCCAATGAGCGTCCTTCGTGGGCGGGCTCGATGAACTTTTAGTCCAATGAACAAACAGTCTATTGTTTGGAGTTCTTTGGGATGAAGAGTTGTCATGCAGAGGTTGGCTGCTGAAGTCACATGGTTTTAGAGGCAAAACTTTGATACATACTGGAAGTTAATATTTCCCTTTATGTATTAAACTAAGATAACTTTAGTGATTAGTATAAATTATAAGCAGTGCTTCTAAATCAACATGCAGGAATAAACATTCATTTAAACATTAACATGCATATATATAAAATCACAGATTAATGCATTTCACACATATTATGGATTTTCCACATTAAAACATCAGAGTCCATTTTCTTTTCATAGTTCTGAAAAGAAGAATGTTTGGAATTGAGTGTGTAATAATGTACTTTAAAATTCACTGGTTAAATCCAGCATGTCCAGAGTTTAAGGAAATTAACTGAGTTGTGGATCTGTTGCATGTTTTATGGGGGCAATAAAAGTGAAGCCGGACATTGGGGAAATTCCTTAGGCTGGTTTTAACAAAACAAAGGGGATTTCAGCTGTGGCCTGGGGGAAGAAAATCCATTTCTTTGTCTTACTCCTGGGTGAAACACAAATGTCTTTAAGCAGAAGAATAATTATTGCTGAGCCAAAGTGAGATGATGCTACAGCCCCCCCTCTGGTATCAATGGTGACGTTGATTCAGCGTTGATAGCAATCCTAGGCAATCCCAATTTGGCGAGGCTTGATCCAAACGCTGAACTAAAGTTCTGATGTCGATAAGTCTTAAGCTTGTAAACAGTATCTATTCCAAAGTGTAGGTCCTTAAATTTGGTTTTCTGAAAAACTTCTGGAAATTTCAAAAATAATTTGGGCATGACCAAATATAAACATTGTATAATTGTCTAGGATATACTAAAGTTCCGTATAAGCCTGTAAAGACTTAAAAATTCTGGGTACAAAAAAAATGAACTAGGAGTATGTGGGTTTTGACATACTTGATATAAATGTTTTGGGTTTGCTGAAAAATATCTATTCAAAATTTCAAAAACAGTTTAAATGTACATACAATCTAAATAAAGTATAAAGGATTATTTGTATATACACAAGCATGTATCCAAAAATCTTAGTCAAAAGCAAGAATAAAATTCTTTCATACTTGAGGTAGATTCAGACTAATCAATATTGAGGTGACTCAAGGAGGTTCAAATTGAATTTGTTTCGTTAGACTAAACCATGGTTCCACAGATGTCCAAATCATAGGGTGTTTGAGGCTTTTGTTCAGAAAAACTGAGTGGGCATAGGATGTTGTTATCATTCTTTGGATGGCAATGAGAAGTAAATTTGGATTTACTGCAAAAAGGATATGATGAGAGAGCATATTCATTGCTAAAGCATTAACTGAAAAGCTAATGTTTCTAGCTACTTCTGAGAGTAACATAGACATTGGCTGTGTGTGAGCATAGTCAACCTTTAACACAAAGATCAAAGGGTTCAAGACCTTGTTGAGTTTGACTGAAGCTTCGGAGCAAGCATTCAAAACCAGCACAGTGTCTTGTAAGATTTTGGTAACAGCTTGTGGTTCGACAACCTGGCGTTTCGGTTTAGCGGTGTTGACCGAGTTAACAGTGGGCATGCTAAGGTTAACAAGAGGTTCTAACGATGAGGCTGTTATCAAGAATCCACCCGAGGATCTTTGACCTTTCGTTTTGGCTTGGCCCAATTCTGACTGGGTAACAGTGGGTGTGATTGCTAGGCAGATGGCTAAACTGATAAACAGGAGGGCCATCATCTTGGCAAACATAAGTGAGTGGTTTTGGATCTTAATCTTCTTGTTGATCTTTCTTTAGATACCTAGTTGGCAAATGAGAATTCTTCTCAGAGGTGGAATGATTTCTTTTAGATGGATGTACTTTATTGATTCCAAAACTGGGAAATTACAGAATAGAGCTTAAGAGATTGAACTCTAAACCTTGTGCTTGTTTTTCACCTTTGATGGGAGTTTTTAAGATTATTAGCTCAAGCTAATGGTGTTGAATGTATTTGCGTGTACTATTTGATAATAGTAAGTTGATTGAAGTTTATTAGATTTTACAGAGGTCTTTGAAATTAGTTTAAGGGCTAATATGGTTTTAATATACCCTTTCCTTCTGGAAGTTTGATGCAGTTAACTAATTGTTTGGAGAGATTTGACTGAGTGTACCTGAGGCTAGTAGTTAGCTACAGTTATTTCTCAGACGTAGGTTTAATTTTAATCTTATTTATGGACTTACTTTGACAGTGTTGTACCCGACAAGTCCCATGGGGTTTTGGTAAAGGTTACTCTGATTTTGGTGAGCCCATTTGGAAATGGGGTCCTGGGTTTGGCACTTGAGTGGCCAAAGTTTGTTGGTGATAATGTGTGGATTCATCCGCTTGGGCAGGAATTTAGGAGTGATTTTCCTTTCCTGTAAATTTATTTCAGGTGTCTGCGGTACAAATGTGGGGTGGAAGATCTTGTCCCCCCCTTCGCAGTTTGTCATGCAAGAGTTTTTGATCGTTGTACGCTTTCTGATGTTTAGTGAGTCGGTCCAAATGGTTTTGAAATGCAGCCTTGGGAGCTTTGTATGTCATTTTGACGCTTTTGTGTTCTGCAGCTGGAATGTTATAGGCATTGGCAGTCATCACCCCCCTCTGGTTTCGAGGAACTCTGAGCGGTGGCGATGATGGTTCGTCGGAAGCATGATCAGGAGTGCCATTGCATAGCTGCAGAGAAGACTGTGTCGCATGAAGTGGTTTCAGTTTTGGTATGTCATAGGGTTTAGATGCGGGTAGCGCATGTACCGTTTTATCCGACCGGTGTTTGACGGTTTCATGGATCATTTGGTTGCAAGGTTGAGTGACTGTGCGCCTTGCGTTTGCAAAAGTTGGGTTTGTTGTCGCAAAAATTTGAGGTTTTAGAGGGTCTAGAGAGCCGGTTGGTGTGGCTCTTGTGACCATGCAGGCCTCATGGGTGGGTGGGTGGGTTTCAAAATGTGACACCACCATTGAATCATGGGTATCAAGGGTTTCAAGGGGGCCGTTTGGGGTTTTCTGCTCGGCCGTTGAGTTTTCATGGTCATTTGAGTGTTTGGCTTGACCTTGTATTTGAAGGTGACTTTTGACTTCTTTAGGACAGTACTCACCTTGGTCTTGGCGGTCGTTTTCAATCGGTTGCAGTTGTTCCAACAGTGCTAGTTGTGTGAGACTTGGGGTGTCTAAAGTGTTCAGAACAAAGCACTGTGATTCAGTTGTTCTTGTTGGGTCAAATGGGTGAGGGTGTTGCATTTGAGCCCATAGTTTGAGGTTCTTGAAATCAATCAGTGGCTCAAAACGGTTCAGTAGGTCTTTGCCAACAAGTAATGGAATGGCGTCAAGTTTGGACACGTAGACCGGATGTGTCAAGGTCATGGGTCCAATGGACATGTTTAGTAGTGATACGCCCAACAGGGTTGTTTTAGTGAGCGCATATGGTCGCACAGCTAATGAACAGGGTTCCAGTTTCAAATGTTTGTTAGCGCGGTTAGCGGCTACACGTAGTTTGTCAAAAAGGGTGTGTGACATGAGAGTGATGTCAGCAGCGGTGTCTAAAACAGCGTCCTGACACACCATGTCTTCAAGGGTCAGTGAAAGGTAGAATTTCCGTGCCACCCCCCTCTCATTTAAATCGCATAGGAATTGTGGAACCGGTGGTTCGACACAGAGTTGCGACACGTTAGAGGAGTGGTCTGTGACCTGTGGTTGGGCTGCCATAACAGCACTGGACTGTGTTGAGTCCTTTGGTCCTTCCTCATTTGCATGAGGGATTTTCTTCTTGCGTTTCCTTCGTTTGGAACGCTTGTTTTGAGTTGGCACAGCTGATATAGCTAGAATGTTAGCAGTTTTATCCTCTTTGTAGTTTTGAATCTCTGCTAGGAGGTGCTGGACAATTTCAATAGCTTCTCTACTGAATGTAGGAGTTTCTTCTTCCTTCCAAGGTTTGTGATAGGTCTCTGCTTCTGAGCTTCTGTGATGGGATGGGGACCATTTGTCGCGGTTACGCGTGTCTTCGTATCGGTATCTGTCATCATGGTAGTCCGTATCGTGTTCTCGTGACCTATCCCGTGGATATGGTCTACGACGGTAGTCGGGTTTTCGCAAAGTTGGTCCAAAGTGATATCCAGAGGACCTAGTGTGGTTTTGACCTTGATGAGGTCACTTGGGAAAATGCTTCGGCTGTTGATGTACTCGCGGTGTAAGAGGTGGAGTAGAGCGAGGGGCTCCTTCCATCTCCAAGGTGTTAGATGCATCGCTAATAGCTAGCACAGTGGCAAGCTCAGCGTGCTTGTTGCGACTTTGTTGCTGTTTTTAGAACGCATAGTGTGCAAACTCTCTCAGCTGACTTATTGAGTTTGACCTTGGGTTAGCTGTAACTCCCAGGTAATGACTCACGGTGGGATGGAGGTTTTGGATGAAGAGGGTCTTGAAATTGTGGTCTTCTTCCATCCCTGGTGTATTTTGAGATCCAAAATATGCAAGTAGGAGTGTCTGGTAGTAGACTTGTGTTGGCTCTGAGCGTCCTTGCTTCACGGCTAGGGCTGCGGTTAGCCCTGCGTGTAGGCAGTCGTCAGAGAACTCCTTTTTGATGGCTTCGCGGAGCAGCATATAGTTTGCTTTGATGTTTGTCGGCTGTCTTTCTATGAATTTTGATACTGACCTGTTAGATGTTAGCTTAATCAGATAGATGCGATCGCCTGTCGTAGCATCAGGATACTTACGCAGGTAGTAATCAATGTCCTGTAAATAGACTTTGGCATCAGGTGAACCCGTAGGTCCTGGATCAAATTTGGTGATATTCTGCGCAATCTTGTCAAGGTCGCGGTCTGAAGGGGCACACGCACGCTGTCCACGCGGTCGTCCATATTCGAAACGGGAATCAGGCGAGGGAGCGCGGTGGATGTCCCGGTGTTCATGTCTTTCCTTTAGGAGCAGTTGACATTCCTTGTAGTCTTTCTTCACATTTTCAAGTTGGCCTTCAACTCTTCTGAGTTCTGGCATAATGCACGGCTCAGGAGACACACACGCAGGCTCAGAGTAGCTCAAATAGCTTTATTAACAACAAGGGTGTATGAATGTGTGTCTGCGAGATGTAAATGTATTGGTGGTGGCGTCTGCTTCGGGCACGGAGGCAGGAGACCGTACAGCCGGACAACCCTATGGGAAAAGCACAGGGAGAAGGGTGACGGGCACACACCAACACAGGAGATGTAAAAGTTGTGATGAGCTTACTTGGAGTGAGCAGGTGGCTGGCACAGCAAGGACGAGGTCCGGTAGACAGCAACCTGGAGAGCCCGGTGCAGCAGCGAGGGAATGGAGACGGAGAGGAATGGTCCGCCGCCGGGAAATCCACCTGTGCACAGGGGAGCAGACTTGGAGAGGGATAAAGGTAAGGGCTTCTTACCGCGATGTTTGCTGAAGTATTAGAGGTTACTCACAGCGATCCAACGAGTGAAGTCTGACGGCTTCAGGCCGAAGCCCAGGGCGAGGCGGCTTAAATCCCTCGCCGCTGATGATGTGCAGGTGTGCGTGCAGCTGGCGCCGCCGATGAGCGGCGAGGCGTGACAAGTTCCTTCTTTGTGTCTTGAAGGGCATCTTCAAGTTCATTGTTGTCTTGATGAAGCGCGTCATTGTTATGCATCAACCGTTCCTTTTCTGACTCTTGACGGTCCAAATCTTGTACCGCTTCATCCAGTTGATTTTGAGTTTTGTCATTCTCCTCTTGAGATTGTTCCAAATTTTCTTTCAGTGTTTCATTCTCTTCTTGGAGAGATAGGATCGTTGTTTGTTGATTTGCTAGCTTGTTCTCGGCTACCTTTAATCTTGCGACTAATGTTAGTGCAAACTTACCTAACACACTGGTGAGGTCCTTGCCTTCTGGTGGTTTTTCAGTGTGTTCATTTAAAAGTTCTTCAGTGAGTTGCTCCAATTCTTTGGGCTGTGTTTCCTTGACCCGTGTTGTGAAGCTAGAAATTAAATTAGAAGTCCATGCTTCCAATGTTGTTTGAAGGTCATCCAGTTTGGTAAATTGGTCGGTTGTCTGATGACTCGTCATGTTTGACCGTTGTTGTTATTTAGCCTTTTAAAAAAAAAAATTCAACTTGTTGATTATTCTTAAATTTGTTCAACAAGGTTTAACCGTGAGTGTTTTATTTTACAACCGTGATAGTTGAAAGTTCCTTTAGAATTTGTTTCAACTTGTAGGCTTGCAGGATGGGAAATAGAATTTTGAAATTATTTAGAAATGTAGAAATGCTTCAATTAATTTGTTCGTTGAAACTGTATTGATAAATAAAGTTGAATTGAAATTGGATTGAATTTGTTTCACAAAACAAAACTGAAATTTCAATTGTGTGGATTGACTTCCTTCCTTTGATTTTCAAGTCTAGTATTGGAATTTGTCATCAATAACTAGCTTTGGGATTTTGCAAAATGTCACTTTGAAAGTGAGGATTTTATTTACAAAAGAAATCCAAAAGCAAAAGAGGCTAAATGCTTTAAAGATTTAGGATTATAAGTTTCCACTTTCTTTTAAAGTTGGGGCTTTCCTTTGGTTTTATTTGTTAAAGCCTATTTTCATTTGAAGCATTAAATGTTTAAAATATTTACAAATTAGAAACAAGTGAATTGTTTGAGTATTTGATATCCAAGGATTTCTTAGGATTGAAGCCAATAGTGATCTTTCTTGATTGTGATCTATAAATTTCTTATTTACAGAATAATCAATGTTTGCACCTTTTTGACTTTTCTTTTAAATCCTGGGAAAAATTTGAAAATTATGCTAGTTGGTTAAATGTTTTTCTTTTCCTGTAGAGAAAGCATGAATCAGAAATGACACAATGAGTTTAAATAACACCTAGAGCTTCTCTTAAGTGTTAATTGCTTGACGTGGTTTCCTAAATTTGAGAAAGAGGAAAAATTATAAATATTCAATAAGTCTGTAAATTTGTTAAAATGCACAGGACTAATCCTACTTTAATGCTACTCTTGAGTAAACATCAGCATTAGAATCCTTAAGCTAAAACTGGGTTTCTGTGGGAAGGGAATCACACCATATCACATTTAAAAACAGCAAAATAAGCACACATATAGCTTCAAAGTTTGCAACTTTTTGCTTAAAAGTGTGTAAATATGTTTGCTTTTAGCTTAAACGATTATAATATGTGGTTATATAAGTGATAAAATACAATAGGGGTGTTTATAAATGTTCTTGCTATAGGTATCTATGCAATGAGTGGGATTTCACCACTGAGAAAAAAACTTTCAGAAGCCAACAGGTCCTTTTCCTTTTATTCTTGGCATAAAAGTTTGGATTAGTGTTAAATTTAGTTTATTCCGAATAATATGAATTGCTTTGAAGTTACTTTGAAGACTTAATTTGGTTATAAATCGTCTTTAAAGATTAGAAGTTTAAATAAAAATTGCAGTCCCTATGTTTCACCACAAGATGGAGGCAGTTTTTGTCTGCACTTCCAGAAGAGGAAACCCAATGACGTCACAAGGAGTCAAGGATCTCTACTCAAAATGGCGGCTACAGGGAACTCTACCTAGACTTAAGATGGCGTCGCTGAGCCGATCTACACATGCGCAGTTTTACATGCACAGCTTGACGGTTGCGTACGCGACTGAGCGTGCACATGCCACGTGGATGCAGCTCAAGCTTCAGTCCATAAAACCACGCCTTGCTTTCCAAAGGCGGGAAAACTTTGGTCTCTCTAAACTTTATTCAACAAGTTTATACAATGGTTAATTCAATCCCCCAAGGGTTTGCTTCGCCTGCGGGGTGTTGAAATAACGGGGAAAACAAATAGGATTTCTTCGCTATTTTGTTCCCAGGCCTATTTTAATTATTCAGCGTGTAGTCACTTTTCTTAAGCATGTATTGAACAACAACAACAAAAAAATCTGACTAGAGTGCAGTGGGGTCTCTTCACCCCCACCTTCTCTTGGTCAGCAGACACACACACACACACACACACAGCAGTAATCAGGGGGGCGAATTCACCCCCTCCCCCTCGTGACACAGAGACAGACAAAGAGCTGCAGACAATGAGCCACCTTTTTTTGTGAGTTAAAATTTGACCAAAATCACACACAGCTTATGTATTAATTTTTCATTCTGAGTTGTGTCAAGTTCAACCAGGCCTTCACACGTGAAGCACCAATAAATCTGTAGCGTAAAATAGAAATATTAATAAATAATAAATATGATCAGGTGTGAATTATTTAATTTATATTGATGTATTGGAATCTGAGATCAAATCTCATTTCATATACACCAGAAAAGTTAATTACACTCGTAAGGGGCACCAGCTTCTATCTTTAAGAAGCAATTTAATCTTTAATTTCACTTTATACCTGTTTAATCACTCAATAAATTAATCAATAATCACTCTCAAAAATTTTCCGTGAATTCGATACCTGGGCTTGAAACAGACTCAGAATGAAATAAATTCCCAACAACTTCTCTCATTTTTAAATATTTATTAAATGAAATGATTAACAGACATTGCAGTAATTTCATTAATCATAAAATCAATCTTGTAAATGATAGATTAACAATGTCAATATTTTCGGAACCAGGGTTAACTTGAGAAACCAATTTCTATCAGTTTGAGTTAACAGATTATTGAAACAACGCAAACTTATGGAGAAAGTTTCCTAATTATATGAAAAAGTCCTTGATTCATCTTAAGAAAATAAAAACGGAATTTTAATGAAAAGAAGAGTTATGTTAAGGGCTTCTTAATTTGCATCTGATTAGATACACAAATTATTACCGAACCTCAGAAGTTTAATTCAGCAAATGAATTAAAGTTTGCAGCTCACGTGATCCTCGTTCGATGATGGTTCTGTCGTCGTCCTCAGCCCAAGATTTCGTGGATGTTAGGGGAAATATCTGCCCGCAGATATTTCAGGATCCACATTTCGACCTTTAAATTCAAGCGGTCGAAGGGGCTGGATCTTGGCCGTATGACCCACAGTTGAAACTGGGCTCTAAGCCAGATGGTGCCGATGCTTCTTCAGCGTGTGATGGACAGCTGCGCGTTGATTCCTCAGCTGCATCTTTTCCTCCTGGTAGACAAGCAGCTGCAGAGGTCTTCGGGAATAATTAAAGATATCTAATCCGATCTCAAATTAAAAAAAAAACTTTCGGACTCTAGATAAAGATAGTAGCTTCTGGTGGGTGCTTGGTCAAGAAAAATATTACAAAAATAAAGTCAAGATTAAAGTTTACATTAAAATTAAAACAAACGGTGGTTTTACAGAAAGTTTAACAAAGAAGAAGAGATAAGTAAAAATTGGAGTTTAACTCCGATTAAAAAAAATTGAGCTCAAAGAAATAGGAATTCCTAGGTATTTAAGAGAAAAAGAAAAAGGCATTAAAAATACAGAGTTACATAAAAGAATTACAAGTTATCTGCTCTGTGTTCAGAAAAGCAACACGTGGTCGAGTCTTTGTTCAGACGGTCCTTTGTTCTTCCTTGCTGTGTGTAGACAATAGAGACGATCAGAGAAAGGGGGAGCCGGAAAGAGGATCTGGAGCAAAAGAGGCAGAAGCAGGGGTCCCTCTGTTATTTAAGTCCCGTTGAGCTTCGCGGGCTTCCAAGATCTCAGCCAATGAGTGTCCTTCGTGGGCGGGCTCGATGAACTTTTAGTCCAATGAACAAACAGTCTATTGTTTGGAGTTCTTTGGGATGAAGAGTTGTCATGCAGAGGTTGGCTGCTGGAGTCACATGGTTTTAGAGGCAAAACTTTGATACATACTGGAAGTTAATATTTCCCTTTATGTATTAAACTAAGATAACTTTAGTGATTAGTATAAATTATAAGCGGTGCTTCTAAATCAACATGCAGGAATAAACATTCATTTAAACATTAACATGCATATATATAAAATCACAGATTAATGCATTTCACACATATTATGGATTTTCCACATTAAAACATCAGAGTCCATTTTCTTTTCATAGTTCTGAAAAGAAGAATGTTTGGAATTGAGTGTGTAATAATGTACTTTAAAATTCACTGGTTAAATCCAGCATGTCCAGAGTTTAAGGAAATTAACTGAGTTGTGGATCTGTTGCATGTTTTATGGGGGCAATAAAAGTGAAGCCGGACATTAGGGAAATTCCTTAGGCTGGTTTTAACAAAACAAAGGGGATTTCAGCTGTGGCCTGGGGGAAGAAAATCCATTTCTTTGTCTTACTCCTGGGTGAAACACAAATGTCTTTAAGCAGAAGAATAATTATTGCTGAGCCAAAGTGAGATGATGCTACACTTGCACGCCCTGCCGATTAATTTTTGTCATGATCTCCTTGCCTTTCTGCATAAGTGGTTAAACCTATCAGGAATTGTAGCTTAAACTTCTGCATGCCCAAGGTTTAGAGCAGGGGTGTCCAATCATGTGCCATGGAGGGCCAAGACCCTGCAGGTTTTCTCTTCTACCCAGTCTCTTCAGCAGGTGTTTTCACTTATCAGCAATCAGTGGGAAGAAATTCAGTGGAATCTGCTGTTGAAGACATTGGTTGGAGGTAAAGCCTGCAGGGTCTTGACCCTCCGTGGCACATGATTGGACATCCCTGGTTTAGAGGGTTTCTAGACACTCCGTACCCTTGCCACTCCATACCAAGTCACTCCGTACCCAAATCATGACGTACCCTGGACGTTCTGTACCTGCACAATTAAATACTTACCAAACCAAATGTTATTGTTGTTGTTTATTTGTAATATCAATCAGAATCAGAATCAGAATCAGCTTTATTGGCCAAGTATGCACAACACATACAAGGAATTTGACTTTGGCTAAAAACAATGAATCAAAGTGTGATCAATGTGAATCAAAATGTGATTACTAGCTTATCAAAAGCTTCAAAACAGAAGCTGAAATTAAGGCTACTGTCAAACTCTCAAAAATGCTATGGTAATCAGTGGCATAAGAGTAGCAGCTGACAGCTAGACACAAATGGAGGGATTTTTTGCCTTTCATTTATGTTTTTTGGGGGGGGAGTTCAAGGACTCAAAAGAAAATTTTCATATAAAAATTTATCATCATCACTCTATAAATTCAAGGAATCTCTGTCAGTTTGTGTGTCTGTGTGTCAGGCCGCCTATGATGTTCCTATGACGTCTGCTTGATGCCTTATGATGTTCCTATGATGTCGGCGATCATATGACCGTCTACATGATGTCTACATGGCATCAGATAAACCGTAGTCTATTCAGGTTTTTCAGTCACGTGACCCACGCACCCAGCGATGCAGCCGGCGGCCATACTGCCAGTCAAGTGCAACGCCCGCCAGGCTTGTTTACATAACAAAGATCATGAGTGTTGCAAACTTCTGAGTCTTCTGGAAGTGTGGGACAGGTTAGCTGGTAGTTTATCACTATTTATCATGTCTGAACGTGAAGGAGGTCTGAGTGAACAGACCAAACACCTCTTTGGCATTGAATTGAAGCGGTATCAGGATAAAATAGCCATTCTAGGAGGCTGTGATCCTTACACTGCACCTGGTGTGTTGTTCTCCCCCATCACAGCTGAGGATGTCACACTGCCAGACTTTGAGTTCAGTGACTTGATGATTTACCTGATCGTGCACCCTTCACCATACAGTCTGGAGAATTTTGAGGCTCACAAGACCAAGCGAGACTCACAAGCGAGTGTACTCTGTGGGAGTCCAGCCTTTCCTGTCTATTGCAGCAATCCACATGTTTCTACGGTCAGGCTCTTGACTCAGTGCAGGAATCCTGTAGAACAGGGGTGTCAAACTCATTCCATGGAGGGCCAAGACCCTGCAGGTTTTACTTCCACCCAGTCTCTTCAGCAGGTGTTTTCACTGATCAGCAATCAGTAGGAAGAAATTCAGAGAAATCACCTGTTGAAGGCACTGGGTGGAAGTAAAACCTGCAGGGTCTTGGCCCTCCATGGAATGAGTTTGACACCTGTGCAGTGTAGAAGCTCACATTCTCCTTCTGTCCACGCCTATTATGGCAGTGAACAGCACAACACGTCTCCGGCATGACAACAACGACAAAAACGGCGATGACAGGGCTTAGAAAACGTGCGTGTGAAAGTGGTTTGTTTACACAAGCTTGTGTACTATGCCCGCCAGCACTTGACCGGCAGCATGGCGGCGCCGGCCTGTGACCTAGATCCGTGATGTCACATGAAAATCCCCTATATGATGTCAGAAAAACCATAAGGCTGATGTTCCCATGATCTCTGAAGGATGTCTATATGACATCATACCGACCACAGGACTCCCTACAAGACATATACTGTATATAGACACAGGTAATCAGCATAACACAGAACAGTAACAGGCAGGAGAAGTAACAAGCAGGGGCAAACAGAGATGGCAGGGCATGGTTACAGAAAACGGGATGGGTGGGGCTGCACAGATAATCATACACAGGGGACCAGAGGGGAGACAAGACCAAGGCAATAATGATAATGATAATGACGATAATAATAACAATAATAAAGCTGATAAACTTCAACTAAGAGAAAGACCAATGAAGAAATAAATATGCAAGACAGAATAATTATAATAACAATAATAGCAATCCAGGATATTAATAATAAGGTGAAATACAGAAAATCCCAACTTAAAGCGAGGATGTGGGCTGGGACCCATGCCCTGGAGACAAGGAATATCACTCTATATAATCTCTGTCACTATGTCAGGATGTCACGATCATAGGACTCACTAAAAGATCATAGGACATGCTATGAGATCAAAGGCAGGCTGCACTCATGATCATAGGACTCGCTATGACATCATCAAAAATCAAAGGCAGGCATTACTCAGGATCATAGCACTCGCTATGACATTATCAAAGATCAAAGGCAGCCATCATAGATCAAAGGCAGGCATCAACGAACGAGTGGTGACGTCAAAGATCCAAGGCGGGTTTCACCATGGTTGTTGTTGCCATGCTAACAGTAACTTTCTACGGCCATGCAGAAATGTTTGCTTACGATAATACAATAACAGTCTTGTGTTTTCTGTTCACAAACCTCATGATCACAAACGGCGACAAACCGGCTGTGATCATGAGATTTGTGAACAGAAAACACAAGACTGCGCTGTTAAAACAAGGTAGGAAACTGAAAGGAACGAACATTTACATAAACGAGCACCTCACGAAGGAAAACGCAGAAATAGCCAGAAAAGCAAGATACATGAAAAAGCAGAAAAAGATTCAAAACACCTGGACATCAAACTGTAAAATATACATCAAATTAAACGGATCACCTGAAGAAGCCAAGGTCATTAACATCCGTAATATTATGGAACTGGACAAATATCAATGAATATTATGAACTGGAGTCACAGCAACAATCAGACAACTGTAGGACACTGAAGGATCATACTCATCTGCTACAAGACATTTAACAACATGAAACAAAAGATCAACAAACAGGAACAACAGGAACTGAAAGTTTTTGAATATACAGATCACAACCCACAGGACGTAGAATATAACATAGACCCTGATAATAATTTATTTAGCTCCATCAATAATGACTGTAGTTACTACACAGATGATCAGTTTAACACAATGGTCACATCTGATTTCAATATTTCTATGATCCACTTCAACAGCAGAAGTCTCTATGCCAACTTTAATAACATTAAAGATTATTTACATCAATTTAAAGAGCCATTCAATATTGTGGCAATATCAGAGGCGTGGCTCAGTGAAGAGAAAGGAGTGGATTTTACCATGGATGGCTATGAATTAAATTATATAAATAGAAAAGTGAAAAAAGGAGGAGGAGTTGCAATTTATGTTGACAAGAGCTTGAAATACAAGGTTGTTGAAAATCTGTCAGTAACTGTGGATGATTTATTTGAATGTATTACAATAGAAATCTGTCTGGACAATGTGAAGAATGTAGTAGTGAGCTGTGTTTATAGAACACCTGGATCAAACATTGACTTATTTAAGGACTGGATGGAAAAAATGTATGCAAAACTAACTCATAAAGTTATGTTCATCTGTGGGGATTTCAATATAGATCTGATGAACTCAAAACAACATGGTTTGACAGAAGAATTTATCAACACAATGTACAGTATGGGCTTACATCCAACAATTACCGGACCGAGCAGAATCACGTCACACAGTGCCACATTAATAGATAACATATTCACAAACATTATGGAAAATAATATCAGGAGTGGGCTTTTATTGAATGATATCAGTGACCACCTGCCGATTTTTGTTGTCTATCAATGTGATTATAGGAAGAAAAAGTATACCAAAAATATTAAATATAAAAGAATAAGAACCGAAGAATCAATGTATTTACTGACAAAGGAATTATTAATACAAGATTGGAAGATAGTTTATGATGAAAATGACATAAATAAAGCATATGATAATTTTTTACAAATATTTCAATCATTGTACAATAAAAACTGTCCTATAAAACAATACAGTGACAGACAACAAAAAAAAATATTCCTTGGGTCACCAAGGGGTTAATAAATGCATGTAAAAAGAAGAATACATTATATAAACAATTCATTAAATGCAGAATGGTGGAAGCTGAGATCAAATATAAAAGATATAAAAATAAGCTTACTAATATAATGAGGACCTGTAAGAAAGAATATTACAACAGAATATTAGAGGATAACAAAAATAACTTAAGAGGAATATGGCCAGTACTCAATGGGATTATTAGTAATCGACCTAAGAATGCTAATTATCCAGAATATTTTATTGAAAATGGCAATTTGATAAATAATATGGAGGATGTGGTCAGTGGTTTCAATAAATTTTTTGTAAACGTTGGTCCTGAATTAGCAAAATCAATAGTGACACCAGAAACAAACAACAGTGGTTCTGTGAATGAAATAGAAGATAGAAATCCAAACACAATCTTTTTGGGTGCAGTTACTGAAAAGGAAATTATTGAGAGTGTGAGTAAATTTAAGAACAAAAAATCAACGGACTGGAATGAAATTGGCATGACAATAGTGAAAAAAGTAATTGAAGGAATTGTTAAGCCACTCACCCACATCTGTAACCTGTCATTTCAAACTGGTACATTTCCAGACAAAATGAAAATAGCAAAAGTAATACCTCTATACAAAACAGGAGACAGTCATCGTTTCACAAATTACAGGCCAGTCTCTTTACTCTCACAATTCTCCAAAATACTTGAAAAAATCTTCACTAAGAGACTGGATGATTTCATTGAAAAACACAACCTCCTTACAGATAGCCAGTATGGTTTTAGAGCAGATAAATCTACATCTTTGGCACTGATCGAACTTATAGAAGAAATTACTAGTTGTACAGATAAAAAAAAAAAAGGTTGCTGTAGGAGTATTTATAGATTTAAAGAAAGCTTTTGACACCACTGACCACAGAATACTACTAAGGAAACTGGAAAGGTATGGGATAAGAGGGGTAGGACTGAGTTGGGTGGAAAGTTATTTAAGTAACAGACAACAATTTGTACAAATTGGTGAGCACAAATCACCCTTCATGGACATCACTTGTGGTGTGCCCCAGGGGTCAGTTTTGGGACCCAAACTCTTTATTTTGTATATAAATGACATATGCCAAGTATCAAAAATTCTGAAATTTATTTTGTTTGCGGATGACACAAATATCCTTTGCACTGGTGAGAATTTGCAGCAGGTTTTAGAGGTGGTCACAACTGAAATGAAAAAGTTAATGCAGTGGTTCAACAAAAATAAATTATCTCTAAATCTAAAAAAAAACAAAGATTATGTTGTTTGGAAATTATAAAATAAATCATGAAATAATTGTAACGATAGATGATACCAGAATAGAAACAGTACAGGAAAATAAGTTTCTGGGGGTGACGCTAGACAATAAAATCTGCTGGAAACCTCACATCACTCACATCCGGGCCAAGTTAGCAAAATGTATAGGCATACTGGGGAAGACAAGACACATCTTGGACTATAGATCATTGGTCTTACTGTACAATTCACTGTTTTTACCTTATCTTAACTACTGTGTAGAAGTCTGGGGAAACACCTAAAAGACCAACCTACAGTCAATATGCACATTATTTGCACATCTGATTGTCGAGTTTGATGCTTCAAAATGTGCAAAGAAGTCGTTAAGCCTGTCTGGAAGCGAAGCGTCATCATCATCGACCCCCTGCCTAGACTTAAAGCCCGTCAGTGTCCAAACTCCCTGCCACATCTGCTTGGTGTTCCTAGTGTCACAGAGGTGTCCCTGGATTTTCTCCGCATAGGCGCGCTTTGCCGCCTTAATTCCCTTTGAAAGCGCAGACCTGGCTGAGCAGAGAGCGATCCTGTCCTTCGCTCTGAAGGCTGCATCTCTGGCTGTAAGCAGCGAGCGCACCTCTGCAGTCATCCAGGGCTTATGATTACCCCGCATAGTGATGGTCTTCACTGTAGTGAAATCCTCTGTGCACTTCGCGATGTAGCTGGTGACCGTATCGGCATACTCCTCCACATCTGTCTTGTCTTCCTGGGAGGCTGCTATTTTGAAGATCTTCCAGTCTGTGTGCTGAAAACAGTCTTGCAGTGCAGAGGTTGCACTCTCTGGCAAAATCCTGATTTGTTTCACTGCTGGCCTGCTGCGCTTCAATAAAGGTTTGTAGGCAGGCACCAGCATTACGGACATGTGATCAGAACGGCCGAGATGGGGGCGGGGTATCGCTTTATATGCATCTGTGTTTGTGTACACTAAGTCCAACATATTCTCTCCTCTGGTCTTAAAGTCTACACATTGTTTAAACTTGGGGAGCACAGTCTTTAAGCTGGTGTGGTTAAAATCCCCCGCAACCACCACAAAACTGTCCGGATGTGAAGTTTGGATTTCACTAATAGCATCGTGCAGTTCCCCGAGTGCCTTCTTAGCATTAGCTTTAGGATTAGGGCTCGGCGCTATGTAAACACCAGCTACAAACACGTTGCTGAATTCCCTCGGCAGATAAAATGGCCGACAATTAACAATAAGGAACTCCGCCAACGGAGAGCAGTGTTTAGACACTAACGTGGCATTAACGCACCAGTTCTTGTTAACATAGATGCATAGCCCACCCCCCCACCCCCGGCTCTTACCGGAGCTCGCCGTTTCCCTGTCGGCACGGAACATCGCCATATCTTCCAGTTGAATGACCTCGTCAGGAATGTTGTCGTGGAGCCATGTCTCGGTGAAAACAAACACACAGCAGTCCCTCCACTCTCTCCGGGTTTCTCTCAGCAGACGCAGTTCGTCCACCTTGTTTTCGAGGGCACGGACGTTTGAGAGAAGAAGCGACGGTACCGCTGGTCTGGAGGGGTTAGCCTTTAGCCTAGCATAGATCCCGGCCCTTTTTCCTCGCTTTTGCTTGCGTTCACACCGTCTGCGCTTCCTCCTCTCCCGGGTAGCTTCCAGCGGGGACTCCGCCAAAATTCCATGCTGGCGTAGAATGTCCAAATCACAACCGATCGCCGCGATTCTTGCAGTGTGCAGTACCTTGATGTTTAATAAGGTCTCACGGTTGTAAGTTTTACAGAATGTACGTCTGGGATGATTAAAACTCTCACACTCGCTGATGCCAAGAGGGGCCGCTGCGTCTAGGCGCGCCGCCATCTTATCGTCAAAAAAAACTCGACAATCAGAGGGAGGGCCAGCCCATCCCCACCATCGGTCGGACCAGCTTTTACCATCAACACAGCGGACACACGGAGGACCCTATCCAGAGTCAACCCATGCAAAGCTGCAGGTCCAGACAACATTCCGGAACGTGTGCTCCGAGACTGCGCAAGCGAGTTGGCGGATGTCCTGACTGACATTTATAACATCTCCCTGAGTCAGGCCATCGTTCCCAGATGCTTCAAGACCTCTATCATTGTACCGGTGGCAAAGAAACCAGTGGTGTCCTGTTTGAATGACTATCGTCCTGTTGCACTGACACCAGTTGTGATGAAGTGTTTTGAACGGCTTGTCAAACCACACATTACAGCCTGCCTCCCTGCATCACACGACCCGCTCCAGTTTGCATATCGTTCAAACCGCTCCACGGAGGATGCTATAGTCACCACCCTACACTCTGTCATCACCCACCTGGACCAGAAAGACACCTACGCCAGACTCCTGTACATTGATTTCAGTTCAGCATTCAACACCATTATTCCCCAGAGACTGATGGAGAAATTACTCCTTCTCGGTCTGAACACCGCCACATGTCTCTGGATCCTGGATTTCCTGACTGAGAGACCTCAGTCTGTCCGGGTTGGAAACAACATCTCCAACTCTGTCACGCTGAGTACCGGAACCCCTCAAGGCTGTGTACTCAGTCCAGTGTTGTTTACACTTCTAACACATGACTGTGTATCCAAACACGAGGGGAACCAGATTATTAAGTTTGCAGATGACACCACGGTGGTGGGACTTATTCAGAGGGATGAGGAATCAATGTACAGGGAAGAAGTGAGAGACCTGGAGGGCTGGTGCAGGGAGAACAATCTGGTGCTCAACGTGGACAAAACGAAGGAGATGATCATCGACTTCCGGCGGTCACAGCCTAAGCACGTCCCCTTCAGCATCGGCGGCCGTTTAGTGGAGAGAGTAGAGAACATCAAGTTCCTCGGAGTGCAGATCTCGCAGGACCTGACCTGGAGCAAGAATTCCTTGGAGATCGGGAAGCGGGCTCAGCAGAGACTACACTTCTTGAGGAAACTCAAACAGGCCTCTCTCCCCATCTGCATCCTCAGGACCTTCTACAGAGGTGTGGTGGAGAGTGTTCTGACGTACTGCATTGCTACATGGTACTCCAACTGCAGTATGTCAGACAAAAAAGCCCTGCAGAGGATAGTCAAGGGGGCGGAGAGGGTAATTGGAGTCTCCCTCCCCTCTGTCCAAGAACTTTTTCAGAACCGTTGTAGGAGCAGGGCACTGAACATTGTCAAGGACCGTTCTCACCCTCTGCATAAACACTTTGAACTTCTTCCATCTGGTAAATGATTCCGGAGCATCAGAGGCAGGACCACCAGACTGATCAACAGCTTCCTCCCACAAGCTGTCAGGATGCTGAACAGCTGACCC
The DNA here is from genome assembly GCA_020510985.1 of Pholidichthys leucotaenia. Lineage (NCBI taxonomy): Eukaryota > Metazoa > Chordata > Actinopteri > Cichliformes > Pholidichthyidae > Pholidichthys > Pholidichthys leucotaenia. The sequence goes on along the minus strand of CM035842.1, from coordinate 368,793,253 downwards.
GGAATCTCTCATACACACTACTGCACCTACGGACATTTTGTATATTATAGTTAGTTATTCTTTTTCCCCAAGTATGTCTCAGGGATGTGTGAATGGATGGGGGGGTGGGGGGGAGCTATGTGGGAGTGTGTCTTAATCATGCTGCTTCTTATATGGATGCCGAGAGAAACGCAATTTCATCTTGCCTGCACTACAGTTGTATGTACAGCAATATGACAATAAAGTTTGATTTGATTTGATTTGGCATTACAAAAAAGAGCTATAAGGATAATAAACAATGTAGGATATAGAGACCATACCAATTCGTTGTTTTTAAAGTCACATGTCATAAAGTTCATCGATTTAGTTAAACTTAAGACAGCACAAGTAATGTACAGGGCAATTAATAATCAACTCCCAACTAATATACAAAAAATATTTAAAAAAAAGAGACAATGATCATAATTTGAGAGGAGACTTAAACTTTACAAAACCCAAGATACGAACAACCAAGAAAAGTATGTGCATATCTGTCTGTGGGGTGGATTTGTGGAACAGTCTGGAGCCGGAACTGAAACTATGTACAAACAGAATTCAATTCAAAAAGAGGTATAAACATTATTTGCTGAAAGGATATGTGTTAGAAGGGTAGTATTTATATGTATGATTCACTATGCTCACTCTGGGACATTATGGGACACTATGGAATGGTGGGTGGGACAGCACTGTGTATATCTGTGTTGTTTGAGGCTGGTTTTGATGTATGGACATCAAGGTATGTTAGGATGGATGGGTGTTAATGTTGATTTGTAAAAAATACAGTAAATTGTTTACTTGGGGTCTTAAAGGTGGTAATTTGTATATAATTCACATGGGTGTATTTATGGAAAAGAGGAGATGGAATTAATAAGTGTTCACTTCTTCCTTCTCCCTTTCGAACAGTGTATACTGTTACTTTATTGCATTTGTCATTTGTTTTGTTTTTGTTATACTTTTTTGTTCGAAATAAAGTATCTATCTATCTATCTCTATCTATCTACACTTGCTTTCTATGGGTATGCACGGGCATGCACTAGTTTATTAAAAAAAATCATTGCAGATTCTATGGTAAAGATCAGCCATGATACAGCAAACCAATCTTTGTTATATCCGAAATGTGGGCCAGCTGTGCCTTTTTTCTTCCACGTTGGAAACAATAAAAGCCTATTCTGTCATTTATCTTTTTTCCACAGTGGTCTGAGAACAACTATTGCAGTTTACAACACAGCAATAGTGTTGTAAACTGCAACACTGTCTGCTTCTTTGTGATGCAAGGTGTCAACGTAATCTCAGCGAACTACCATGGCCTACCCTTCCAGGAATGCACTTGGTCAAAGTAAACACGATGTCACACTGGCGAGCCTAATCAATCTCAACAGCACAACCCATCATGCTCAACAGCGCTGCTGGTATTCAGACAATTTTTGCTGCCCTATCAAAAAATGCTACCGTAGTACCAATCGACAGCAGAGCACATCGATATATGCTACTTTTGCAACTGCTACCGTTGCTTACTGACAAGATTTTTGTACATCTCCTACAGATAAAACAAGCTATGTTACATATGTATTTACATTACAAATGAGGTCACAGACTATCAGAGCTTGAATAGCATGTGTTGACATTTTTAAGATAGCACATTTCGATGCACTAGAATTTTCCATCAAAATAACCGCTGTTCAAAGAATAATTTCATAATTCCACCTACTGTACAGGAATTCTATAAAGTTTGACTAAATACAGCTTATATCTAAAAAGTCTGATTTCTGAAAGGCTGCTTCATTTTAATTGCACCACAGACATTGCATTATTGAAATATATCTACATGTCTACAAGTCAGAAGGCACTAAGAAAAGATAGTTTCTCCGTAAGGTAGCATGAAATGATGGGCATGGAAACGGAGCTCAGAAAAATGGATCTGAGCCTGTGTACAGTTGCCGGGTAGCACATCTCGATAAATAGCACAGACTTATAGAACACTGGCTGCTGTCCAGTTCAGCACCACACCGCCGGATTCTGTGAGACTATTTAGGCCTACATCATCTACTGGTAGAATAATTGCAAAGGATCTATGACTATTATTATAATCCCAAACATCAACAGAAAGAAAGCAACGCTGAAAATAATAATAATGAGTGATTTTATAGGATGGTTGTGTCATGAATTGCCCCTCGGAGCAGGAATGGAGACCCAAGCACTGGACGGTAGTTTGTGATATTTATTGACAAAACACACAAAAAAAAAAATCCAAACAGTGCACAAACACAAAAATCCAAACTGAGCATAAAGCAAACTTACAAATGGAGAAGGCAAAGGAGTAGACAGGATGCATACAGGAAATAAACATCAGAATGAGGACAGGATTCTGACACAAATATGACTCTTGAGACTCCAGCAATGAGGGAGAGAAATAACCATCCTTAAATAGAGCCAGAAACAAATGATCACAAATGATAGCAGGTGTGGGTCACATGAGCGGGCAGGTTGACCTAATTACTAGACAGCTCACAGCTGAGACGACTAGTGAACTGAAACAGAATAAGCAACCAATGCGAGATGATGACAGGGTGAGAGTGTCTGGAAGAGGAGGTAGAGAACTCGTGTCACAGAGAAACAAAGTATAAACACTAAGCTACAGAAACTGACAGAATAATATTAATAATAAGGACATGAATAACATAACAGAACATCTGACAACTAAAAACATCTTAAACCAACACAGGAAAATAACACAGCACTGAAATACTCAGACATAATTTAAGACCCTGAGCATGGTGACACACTGCGCTCAGCCTCATGACAGGTTGTTACATTACCGCTAGAAGAAAATTTTATTTTTTTTAAATTTCATCTTTATTGAAACAGGTAAAAATCCCATTGAGATTAAAAACCTCTTTTCCAAGGAAGACCTGGTCAAGAATGGCAGCATCACATAAAAACACAAGGTTACACAATTAAAACAAACAAACAACTAAATTAAAAAAAAAAACCTGACAAAGTATAATTACAAAGTGCAAGTGAATTACTAAAAACAAGTACAAATAATGGAATAATGGAATAATGGAAAATAAGTACAAATAATGGAATCAATAAAATCAGTTCTATCATTTTCCAATTATTCTGCTACATGTTATATGTAATTGATGCAGTACAGACTATCATGAGCCGAACATGAGCTGAGCTCATGTCCTCGCTTTCTGTTACGTTCCAACCTTAGTTATCATTATTATTTATCACGTCCTCAACTCTTAGTTATATTTAATCCTTTGTATTATTATTGTTACTCCTGTCCTATTTATCATTCCTGTATTTACTCTTATTTTAACAGCGTACTTGGTTATTTCCTGTTCTTCATTTGTGTTGTTAATTAATCACCGCTGCTCTTCATTTGGTAATTTGTGTTCTCCTATTTATAGCACCGCCCTCTGTTCTCAGTGCGGCGGTCTCGTCTTGTTTACTCACACTCTCCCCACGTTAGTGGCTTCTTCGAAAGTTATCTGCCGTTTTGGCTTATTTTGTGTTTTCCAGCCCACAAGCTGTGTTCTGTTTATTTTACTAATAAAATCATGTACGAACTTTGCCCCATAGGGACCCTTATGACAGAAAACCGCTGCCAGTATTTGTTACAACTCGCTCTCGCCAGTCATCAGCGCCAGCGGCACGCACACCTGCGCCTCATCAGCCTCTGCCTATATAACTCCCTCTGCCCTCTGCCTCGGCCTGGAGTCGTCTGCTCGTCTACACTCCCAAAACCTCCAGCGCTCGTCTGCTTCGTTACCGACCAGCGCGCCCATCTCCAAGCACGTAAGCTGCACTATTCCTCTTACCTTCTCTCCAGCTTCCCCCCTGTGCACAGGTGGATAAGATAAGATAAGATAAGATAAGCCTTTATTAGTCCCACAATGGGGAAATTCCAGGATTGCAACAGCACAGGGATAGCAACACTCAGAGCAACAATCAGAAGGCAAGAAAAAAACAACATCTAGTAAACATATGTCCATATTACTATAAATGTATATATATAGACACACAGTGCAGAGCATTATGGTTGGTTGGTGAATGTGCAGCAGAAAGTCTAAGCTCTCTCTCCGCGGATGCGGCGGGCCAGCTGTAAGTCTTTGGGCATGATGGTGACCCCCTTAGCGAAGAAGAGACCACCAGGTGGGCCTCGCTGGTCTCCTGCAGAGCCATGACAGCGAAGCTCAGGAAACGCAGGACGGTCTTGAAGTCCTGAGCGATCTCCCTCACCAGGCGCTGGACGGGCAGCTTACGGATGAGCAGCTCCGTGGATTTCTGGTAGCGACGGATCTCTCTCAGAGCCACGGGCCTGCGACGGCGAGGCCTCTTCACTCTGCCGGTGGCCGGAGCGCCTCTCCGAGCAGCCCTGGTGGCTAGCTGTCTCCTGGGGGGCTTCTTCCTCCAGTAGATTTTACGGGCGGTCTGCTTGGTTCTTGCCATCGCTCTTTATTATTCTGTCTTATATTTCTTGCACCCGCGTCGTTTTCGCTACAGCTCCCGGTATGTCGAGTTTCCCATTAGCACCGGGCGGCGGCCAAGTGCTAGCTAGCACTAGCTCCTCCCCGCTGTAACGTCTCCCGCTGCAAACCGTGGCTCCGTCCGCCAACCCGGGAGACCCCCGGGGCGATCCGTGCGTCCGTGATATATATACAGAGTGAAAGGTGTAGAAAGAAGAAGGAAGATAAAAAAAAAGGCTGTTGCAACGGGCAGCCTACTCGTGTGGCGCCACCGGTCCGGCGGAACCGGAACCGGAAATATCTCCAGGGCGGCGGATCTCCAGGGCGGCGGAATTCCTCCTCCTCGCCTCTCCCCGTCTAAGCTCTCTCCAGCACATCGGGAGCGCACAGCAGCGCTGTCCTCCCGGCAGCTTCAGCATCGTCAACGCCAGCCACCATTTCCCCTGCACGTAAGCAGTACATTGTGGTTATTTCCCCACGGGGCGTTTGACTGTAGCTAATCCCCTGCTCTGCTCTGTCCTCAGGGTTACCTGGCTGCACGGCGAGCTGTTCCGCTCTCGACGCACCCCGTTCACCCACATCACATCCACACTTCCACTCACGCATTCAAACACCACCAGTTGTTGAATAAAAGCCTTAAAATCTTCCTGAGCCTGTGTCTGTGTCCCCTGAGCCCATCATTATGTCAGTACAACTCCAGCAAAGTGGCTCAGCGGACAGCGGGCTCGCACGCCGACTTTCCACCCTCGAGGCTTGGGTGGATTTAATCGCTCATCAGCAACAGGTGATTTTCAATCAACTTACCCAAATTATCCAGCGATTAGATCGCCTGGATCCTCCACAGACCTTCCCTCCGGCTCCGCTCGGCGGGCCAGCTGCGGTCCCCTCCCCGGCTAGCCCAGCTAGCTCGGGACCGCTGACTCGACTCACCCCCATTCCGACCCCCGCGCACTTCAGCGGGAAACTCGGTGAGGCGCGTGGGTTTCTCCTACAATGTGAGTCGGTGTTTCAGCGCGTCCCCGGGGACTTCCCTTCAGATCATAGCCGAATTGGGTATGTGGCAAATCTTTTGGAAGGGCGAGTGCTAGCTTGGGCCTATGCCGTCATGGCAAGGCCCAGCTACGCGAACCTGACCTACGCCCAATTCGTGCATGATTTTAAGGAAGTTTTTGACCACTCGGACCGAGATAAAGTCCTAACCACCCGGCTGCTTAATCTCTGTCAGGGTAGCCGGTCGGCCGCCGACTACGCTGTCAAACACTAAGGAGGCGTACACCTCATCACAACTCCCCCCACTTGGGAGATCGGATCACAACTTGGTTCATCTCCGACCGGTGTACAAACCCCTAGTGCACAGACAACCTCCGGCCATGCACACTGTGGAGTTATGGTCTGAGGAGACAATGGACACTCTAAAGGACTGTTTTGAAGCCACTGCCTGGAAGCAGCTCTGCGATCCACATGGTGAGGACATCGATGGCCTCATTCACACCTTCACGGGCTACCTCAGCTTCTGTGTGGACAAATCCGTTCCCACCAAGACCATACGGCGTCACTCAAACAACAAACCCTGGATCAACCCTGAGATAAAAACACTTCTGAGAGAGAAGAAGAGGATCTTCAGGTCGGGGAACAGGGAGATGCTGAAGTCCGTACAGAGGGAGCTGAGGAGAAAGATCAGAGAAGGCAAGGACAGCTTCAGGAAGAAGATGGAGGACAAGCTGCAACAGAGCGACATCAGCGGGGTCTGGAGAAACCTCAAAACCATCTCGGGGCTCCAGAATACCTCCCCCCAGGCCACGGGGGGCAGGGAGTGGGCGAACAACCTGAATCTGTTTTTCAATAGATTTGACCAACCGCCCTCCCCCCTGTCTGCACAACAACCACTGCTGCCTCTAAGAAATCAAGTCCTGCTACCCACTCCCCACTCCACCGACACCCCCCCCACTCCCAACACACAGCCCCCCATCCTGACCCTGACCAAGACCCAGGTGAGGACGGAGCTGAGGAAGATCAAGGCGAGGAAGGCGTCGGGACCGGACGGCATCAGCGCAAAGCTCCTCAAGTCCTGTGCAGACCAGCTGTGTGGGATTGTGACGTATATCTTCAACATGAGCCTGAAACTGGGGAGGGTACCACAGCTGTGGAAAACATCTTGTGTGGTACCTGTACCAAAAACTTCCCACCCCAAAGACCTGAACAGCTTCAGACCGGTGGCCTTGACGTCCCACTTGATGAAGACCCTGGAGAGACTGCTCCTTGCTCATCTCCGCCCCCTGGTGGAACCAGCGATGGATCCACTCCAGTTCGCCTACCAGCATGGCAGTGGGGTGGAGGATGCGGTGATCTTCCTCCTTCACCGTTCTCTGTCCCACCTGGAGAAGCCCGGGAATATGGTGAGGATCATGTTCTTTGACTTCTCCAGTGCTTTCAACACCATCCAACCGATGATCCTGAAGGACAAGCTGCTGCGCGCAGGGGTGGACCAGCACCTGTCATCATGGATCCTGGACTACCTCACGAACCGGCCTCAGTTTGTGAGAACCCGGGACTGTGTTTCCGACACGATCATCAGTAGCACGGGGGCCCCCCAGGGAACGGTGCTGGCTCCCTTCTTGTTCACTCTTTATACTGCGGACTTCTCACACAACACAACACATTGCCATCTACAGAAGTTCTCTGATGACTCTGCGATCGTTGGTCTCATCTCCAGCGGAGATGAAGCTGAGTACAGAGGGCTTATCCAGGACTTTGTGGACTGGTGCCATCGGAACTGCCTCCAGATCAACGCGAGGAAAACTAAGGAGCTGGTGGTGGACTGCCGCAGGCATGGGCAGCCCCTCACAGCACCAGTAAATATACAGGGAACAGACATCGAGATGGTGACATCCTACAAGTACCTGGGTATTCATCTGAACAATAAACTAGACTGGTCACACAATACTGACGCACTCTACAAGAAGGGACAGCGCAGGCTGTTCCTGCTGAGGAGACTCAGGTCTTTTGGTGTACAAGGGGCACTGCTGAAGTCATTCTATGACACGGTGGTGGCATCAGCCATCACTTTTGGAGTGGTCTGCTGGGGCAGTGGCATTACTGCAGCCGATAGGAAGAGACTGAACAAACTGATTAAGAAAGCTAGCTCTGTCCTGGGGCAACGCCTTGATCCGATGGAGGAGATAGGAGAGAGAAGGACGGTGGCTAAACTGTCATCTCTGCTGGAGTCCGAGTTCCACCCTATGCAGGACATACTGGATGCACTGAGGAGCTCATTTAGCAGCAGACTACATCATCCCAGGTGCACAACCGAGAGGTTTCGTAGGTCCTTCCTACCAACGGCTGTCAGACTGTACAACCTAAGCAGGGCTGCTCGCAGAGATAGCAAAAAGACGTAACAAACTAATAGTTTTTTTTGAATGCAAAAGATGCAATAGACTTACACAATGGTCCTCTCCGGCATACAACTAGGAACATACCGGTCGCTATGGAGGGTGAGAATATGTATGGGCACATAATCATACCATGTAGGATAACTAAATAGACGGTTATGCTGTTTCATCCCACCTAGCAACAATGCTCTGCACTGTGTGTGTTTATATATTTACATATTTATTCCATCTAGCTACAATGCTCTGCACTGGGTGTGTTTATATTTATATATCTATATATTTATTCCATCTAGCTACAATGCTCCGCACTGTGTTTTTATATATCTACATATTATTCCATCTAGCTACATTGCTCCGCACTGTGTGTGTTTATATACTTGCATATTTATTCCACCTAGCTGCAATGCTCCATACTGTGGGTGTTTATATATTTACATATTTATTCCATCTAGCTACAATGCTCTGCACTGTGTGTTCATATATTCATATATTTATTCCATCCAGCTACAATGCTCTGCACTGTGTGTCTGTGTGTGTGTGTGTGTGTGTATATATATATATTTTATAGTAATATGTACATATGTATATTAGCTGCTCTTGCTTGCTTGTTTTTTCTTGCCTTCTGATTGTTGCTCTGAGTGTTGCTATCCCTGTGCTGTTGCAATCCTGGAATTTCCCCTTTGTGGGACTAATAAAGGCTTATCTTATCTTATCTTATCTTAACTTCCGGGTGGTTGCGACGGAAGTCGGGTGGGGCGAAGCTGCGCTCTGCAGCATCTTCACCCGCAGCTTAAATTCATTCTTACAGGATGAGCTGGCCTCCCGGGATATACCGGACCGGTTATCAGAATTAATTTCCCTTGCAATAAATTTAGATAATAGACTGAGGGAACGGGCCGCCGAGCGGAGGGCTTCCAGCTGCTCGAGCGGAGCTTCCTCCCGGGTCCCTCAGTCTCGCTCCCTGGCATTACCCGCTCCGGGGTCCGCCAACGACACTGAGGCAATGCTGGTCGGACGGGCTAATCAATCAATCAATCAATGCATTAGATTTATATAGCGCTTTATCATAGACACTCAAAGACGCTTTACAGAAATTAAGGGTCATCCACCACCTGGATGAATGAAGCAGCCACAATACGGCGCCGTCCCTTTTAACCATTCACACACACATTCACACCAAGGGCCACTTTAGAGTCTCCAATTAACCTAGCCTGCATGTTTTTGGCATGTGGGAGGAAACCGTAGAAATCCCGGGGTAAACCCACGCATACACGGGGAGAACATGCAAACTCCACACAGACCACTGTTGGTCGGGGGCTGGGATCGAACCCACGATCCCACGATCCCCCGGCCAAGGGTAAACTGTGCTGCCGCAGTTTAGCTGCAGCTAAACTTCCACCCACGGAGAAACAGCGCCGCAGAGAGTTGGGCCTCGGCATGTATTGTGGGGGTGACCAGCACTCTGTGGAAGACTGCCCGATTCAGCCAAAAGGGGACGTCCGCGAGTCGCTGTAGGGGGCCTCGCGGACGCGACCCATTCTAATCCCCTCACTAAGTGCCTCCTCCCGGTTAGGTTCTGTCATAATCCCACGGGTCACGTCACACACCCACTGGTGGACTCGGGGGCGGAACAGAATTTCATTTCTCAAAGCCTGGTAACCCATTTGGGCATTCCCTGCCAAGCGCTGCCAGCCCCCATTAACCTGGTCACTCTTGCCAGTACACCTCTAGAGAGAGTCACTCACAGAACTAAACCGGTCCCAGTCATCGTCTCCGGCAACCACAGGGAGGATCTCAGCCTTGTCGTACCACCCACCTCGGCTTCACCTGTCATCCTGGGTTATCCCTGGCTGCGTCTCCATAACCCCACCTTCGACTGGCAGTCCGGCAGCGTCCTCTCCTGGAGCACCTTTTGCATGAGCACCTGCCTCCAGTCCGCTGCCTGTGCCCCGTCGGTGCCGCTCCCAGCTCCTGACTCTCCTCCTCCGGACCACTCCTTGGTACCTCCGGAGTTCCACGCTTGGGCCCGGTCTTCAGTAAGTCCAAAGCACTGTCTCCCCCCCTCCCACCGCCCCTACGACTGCGCCATAAACCTCCGCCCGGGGGCGCCCCTACCTTCTGGCCGCCTCTACAGCCTGTCAGCCCCGGAGCGCGAGGCCATGGACGTTTATATTAAGGAGTCACTCAGCGCAGGCATCATCCGGCCTTCCTCGTTCCCGGTTGGAGCCGGATTCTTCTTCGTGGGCAAGAAGGACGGGTCCCTGCGGCCGTGTATCGACGTCCGGCTCTGAATGACATCACAATAAGGGACAAGTACACGCTGCCCTTGATGGACTCGGCCTTCAACTCCCTCCAGGGGGCCTCCTGGTTCACCAAACTGAACGTGCGCAGTGCGTACCACCTCGTTCGGATCCGGGAGGGTGATGAATGGAAGACAGGGTTCCGGATGCCCAGCGGCCATTTTGAGTATCTGGTCACGCCGTTTGGGCTCACCAACGCTCCGGCCGTCTTCCAATGCCTCATCAACGACGTTCTTCGGGACTTCCTGGGGGTCTTCATGTTCATGTATCTGGACGATATCCTGATCTTCTCCCAGACTCGGGAGGAGCATCAGGCCCATGTGAGGCGGGTCCTTCAGCGACTTCTGGAGAACAGGCTGTATGTTAAAGCAGAGAAGTGTGAGTTCTACACCAACCAAACCTCCTTCCTGGGTTTCATTGTCGCCCACAACCAAGTTCTCCCCGACCTGGCTAAGGTCAAGGCGGTGGTGGAGTGGCCCGCCCCCTCCTCCAGGAAGCAGGTGCAATAATTCCTTGGCTTCCCCAATTTCTACTGCCGCTTCGTGCCCAAGTACAGTGCCATCGCCGCTCCCCTGACCCGTCTCACCTCCCCCAAGGTGCTGTTCCAGTGGGCCGAGGACACAGCATCGGCCTTTGAGACCCTGAAGACGGAGTTCGCCTCCTCCCGGGTCCTCACTCAGGTTGACCCGACACTCCAGTGCCTGGTCGAGGTGGACGCATCCGACACGAGGGTGGGGGCAGTGCTGCCCCAGCGCTCACCTGCGGATGGGCAGGTGCGTCCCTGCGCCTTCTTCTCCCGGCGCCTCTCCCCTGTGGAACGAACTTACAACGTAGGTGACAGGGAGCTCCTGGCAGTAAAGCTCGCACTTCAGGAGTGGCGCCATTGGCTGGAGGGAGCAGCTCAGCCGTTTGTGGTCTGGACCGATCACAAGAACTTGGAGTACCTGAGGACGGCCAAGCGTCTGAATGCCCGCCAGGCGCGTTGGTCACTCTTTTTCGGACGCTTCAAGTTCACCATCACCTACCATCCCGGTTCCAAGAACGGGAAACGGGATGCGCTGTCCAGACAGTTCGCCCCCGAAGATCCAGAGGATCGGGACCACACCATCCTGCCCACCTCGTGCGTCACGGGGGCCATCTCATGGGGGATTAAGGCCAAGGTCCGGAAGGCGCAGGAGGCGGAACCCGACCCTGGTGGCGGTCCAGTTGGGAGACTATTCGTTCCATCATCGGTCCAGGGTGACGTCATCCACTGGGCTTATACGGCTAAGTTCGCCTGTCACCCTGGCATCTCCCGGCTGGTGGAGCTCCTCCAACGGTCTTTTTGGTGGCCTGGTCTTAGGAGTGACGTCACCAACTACGTCCGTGCCTGTCCCCAGTGCGCAACCGGTAAGACCTCCACGTCCCCTCCAGCGGGGCTCCTCCAACCACTACCGGTCCCCGGGAGGCCTTGGTCCCATGTGGCTCTGGACTTCATCACCGGTCTCCCCAAGTCTAACTCTTATGACACCATCCTGACCATCGTTGACCGGTTCTCCAAGGCGGCCCATTTCGTGCCTCTCCACGGGCTCCCTTCGGCGGGAGAGACGGCCGACTTGTTAATCCAACACATTGTCAGGTTGCACGGGATCCCGGTGGATGTCGTCTCGGATCGGGGGCCTCAGTTTGTGTCCAAGGTTTGGAAGTCCTTCTGCAACGCACTGGGGGCCACGGTGAGTCTGTCCTCCGGCCACCATCCTCAATCGAACGGACAGTGTGAGCTCACTAACCAGGAGCTGGAGGCAGCCTTGCGCTGCGTCACCTCTTCTAGCCCCTCTTCCTGGAGCACCTGCCTACCCTGGGTGGAGTACGCACACAACTCGACCCTGTCCTCAGCCATCGGTATGTCCCCCTTCCGGGCGTCCCTGGGATATGATCCGCCCTTGTTCCCCGAGGAGGAAGGTGAGGTGGCGGTCCCATCTGTCCAGGCTCATTTGAGGTGCTGCCGGCGTATTTGGACCAAGACGCGCCAGACACTTTTACGCAAGACGGAGCGCAATTCTCGGGTCGCCGATCGCCACAGGAGGGCCACTCCCGAGTATCAGGTGGGTCAGCAAGTATGGTTGTCTACTAGAGATATCAAGCTGAAGGCTGAGAGGAGGAAGCTGGCGCAGCGCTTCATCGGGCCTTATCCCATAACCAAGATAATTAATCCGGTGGCTGTGCGTTTGGCTCTCCCCCCCTCTCTCCGGGTCTGCCCGACGTTTCACGTCTCTCACATTAAACCTGTTGTTTCTGACCCTCTTTGTCCTCCTCCCAGAGCCCCTCCTCCTCCCAGGATGATAGACGGCGATCCGGCATGGGGGGTCACGGCCATCCTGGATGCCCATCGCCATGGCCACGGTCTCCAGTACCTGGTGGACTGGGAAGGGTATGGCCCTGAATGCAGATCCTGGGTGCCCCCGTCCTGGGTGCCAGGTAAGCCAGCGCCGGCAGGCACTGCTCGGGGGGGAGGGAGTACTGTTACAACTCACTCTCGCCAGTCATCAGCGCCAGCGGCACGCACACCTGCACCTCATCAGCCTCTGCCTATATAACTCCCTCTGCCCTCTGCCTCGGCCTGGAGTCGTCTGCTCGTCTACACTCCCAAAACCTCCAGCGCTCATCTGCTTCGTTACCAATCAGCGCACCCATCTCCAAGCACGTAAGCTGCACTATTCCTCTTACCTTCTCTCCAGCTTCCCCCCTGTGCACAGGTGGATCTCCAAGGTGGCGGAATTCCTCCTCCTCGCCTCTCCCTGTCTAAGCTCTCTCCAGCATGTTGGGAGCACGCAGCAGCACTGTCCTTCAGGCAGCTTCAGCATCACCAGCGCCAGCCACCATTTCCCCTGCACGTAAGCAGTACATTGTGGTTATTTCCCCACGGGGCGTTTGACTGTAGCTAATCCCCTGCTCTGCTCTGTCCTCAGGGTTACCTGGCTGCATGGCGAGCTGTTCCGCTCTTGACGCACCCCGTTCACCCACATCACATCCCCACTTCCACTCACGCATTCAAACACCACCAGTTGTTAAATAAAAGCCTTAAAATCTTCCCGAGCCTGTGTGTGTGTTCCCTGAGCCCATCATTATGTCAGTATTGGACTCCGTGGGCAAAAGGAGGAGGAGGAGGCAGAGAGGGGGAGAGCTGCCGATCACAGAGGTACTGCAGGATCTCATCTCCTCGGCCCGCAGCTCGCTGTCCCCAGAAGACACTGCAGACTGCTGGGGGGCCGTTGCTAACATTCTGGAAGCCCGCTCAAGCCTGTGTTCCCTTCCCTGGCTGCAGGGACTCCCACTCACTGCCCTACCAACACTGTCAGTCTCCTGCTCACTGGAGCCAGCCGACTGGTTGCCAGTATTCACTCCAGCGGAGCAGAGGGAGTTCTTCCTCGGCAGTCGGTTGGTCTGCAGGGGCCTGGTTGGAGGGGAGGATCTAAGAGACACTGGCCTCAAGTTCCTATGACTGAGTCCTCGGAGTATTCCATGCCTGCTTCCCCAGCCATCTCTCCAAGGATGTCCCCGGTCATTTCTCTGAGAGAATGCATAGCCGATCCTCCCATTCCGACTCCCTGACACATCTGGGCCCAAGGGGTGGCCAACTATTATTTAGCAAAGCCTGAGCCAATGAACAAGTGTCCCCTGGTTTCGTCGATGTCACCTCACCACTCATCATCTCCAGTGCCGGCTCCACACTGGTTTTCGGCAACCTCTGAACCTCGAGGGATTTCTGCTGTATCCCAGAAGGAGTTCCTCGGATCATCAGCAGCGGCAGAGCATGTAATAGGCAAATACCTTCATATTTTTTAACACTAATAAATGAAGGGTACTGTCTTGCTACAGGTGGGGGTTCCCTGTCACAGCCACCTGAGGTTCTGGATCCTCACCGCCTGGTTGTGCTGCCTTTTCCACCTCCATGCCACCCCTTACTTCCACTCTTCCTCTTCCTCCTGAGGTCATCTCCACCTCCACGGCCTCTGGATCCAAGAGGATAGCTCTCCAGCAGTTGCACATCCTCATCTCCAGGGAGCTCAAGCAGCTACATCTCCTCATCTCCAGAAAGCTCTACCCACTGCTTCTCTTCCGAGCCCTGCTCCAGCTGTTCCTGAGGTGCACGCTTCAGCTCCAGCTCTCCCTGTAGTTGACGCTCCCCAGTTGCAGTTTTTCCATGAGGCCATCGCTCCTGCAGGTCTTCCTGAGGCAGTCATCCCAGCAGCAGTGGACCAGGAGTTAAGGCAAGTTCTTTTCTTTATATTTATAACATTACTATTAGAAAAGACTTGCCTTGCTCCTGGTGATTTTGGTGTCACCTCACTCATCCCCTGCCTTTCTCCCTCATCCGAGGTGGCTGCATCGGGGATGGCCTTCCAGGTGTCTGGGCCGGATGCTGTTCAACCTCAGCAGCTGTCTCTGGTGGCCAGCGCTCCTCCATTGTCTGTTCCCAAGACTGGTGCACCTCCACCGTCTGTACCCGAGGCCGGTGCGCCTCCACCATCTGTACCCGAGGCCGGTGTGCCTCCACCGTCTCAACCCAAGGCCGGTGCACCTTCACCATCCGTTCCTGGGGTCGGCGCACTCCAGCCATCAGTCCCTGGAGTCGACGCACTCCAACCATCAGCTCCTGTGGTCGGCATGCTCCAACCATCAGCTCCTGGGGTTGCCGCACTCCAACCATCACCTCAAGGGCTCAACAACCTCCAACAGTCGACTCCTGAAGTCAGTGCGTTCTAACCATCAGCTCCTGAAGTCAGCGTGCTCCAACCATCTGCTCCTAAAGTCAGTGCATCAGCTCCTATGGTCAGCGCACCCCAGCCATCTCATCCTGAGCTCGACTTGCCGTAGTTGCTGTCTCCTGAGCTGGAAGCTCCTCAGCTGCCATCGCCCGAGCTGGGAGTTCCTCAGCAGCTGTTCCCTAAGCTTATAGCTTTCCTGTTGCTGGCCCCTGAACTCAGCACTCCTGCAGCGCTATGCTCCTTTTCTGGTGGTTCTTGGACTTTGGGAGGCCACTGGACGAGTCATGCTCTCTGGGCCAGTGGCCTGGTGACTCCTGGAGGCCACCTGACCTGCCGTGTTTCCTGGATTTGGGGCCCATGAACTCTGGTCGACCCCCTGACCCACCTCTCTCTCCTGCTTGAGGATCCATGGACGTTGGTTGGGTCCCGATGAACTGTGTGGTGGGGGGAGTTGTTTTCGGCCCACCTGTCCGAGTGCCCAAACCTTCCACCCTGGGAGGGTGATCTTTTGTTTGTTCAGGGTCATCTGGTCCGCCCCTTAAAGGGGGGATATTTCTGTTATGTTCCAACCTTAGTTATCATTATTATGTATCACGTCCGTAACTCTTAATTATGTTTAATCCTTTGTATTATTATCATTACTCCTGTCCTATTTATCATTCCTGTATTTACTCTTTTTTTGACAGCGTCCTTGGTTATTTCCTGTTCTTCGTTTGTGTTGTTACTTAATCACGGCTGCTCTTCATTTGGTAATTTGTGTTCTCCTATTTATAGCAGCCGCCCTCTATTCTCTGTGCAGCGGTCTTGTCTTGTTTGCTCACACTCTCTCCATGTTAGCAACTTCTTCGAAAGTTATCTGCCATTACGGCTTCTTTTATGTTTTCCAGCACATGAGCAGTGTTCTGTTTATTTTACTAATAAAATCATGTACAAACTTTGCCTCATGATTGGGTCCTCTTCTTCACCTCATAGGGTGAAGAAGACTAGTGTTCCAACACTAGTGACTAGTGTTGGGAGTAACGTGTTACTGTAATGCCACTACTTTTGCAGCAACATGCTGTGTAACAAAATTACTCTTTAAAAATTCAGTAATGACTTCCAGTCTGGACACCATGGTGGTAGCAGCTTAACGCTGAAGCTCCCAGATCCCATCCGTGAAAATACCATGAAAATCAGATTTAACGGATTTAAGGAATAGTGAAAATCAAAAGACAAAGTCATTATGCCTAAAGGAAAACAAAAGAGATCGACATTTACCAGGCCAAGACATGCATCGGCCAAAGAAACTGACCTCGGGGACAATAACCACTCGGAAATAGAGGAGCACAATGAGGCTAGCAACACGGTTAGCTTAAAAACGATACTTCAAGAATTAAGAGAATTTCGCCGAGAGTGTTGGGCCGAATTTCGTGAACTTAAAGACGAAATAAAAAGGACAAACAACAGAGTGGACCAGGCTGAGGACCGAATCATGGAAGCAGAGGAAAGAATAAAAGGGCTGGAAGAAACCACGCTGGAATTACTCAAACGACAGACAAGACTGGAGGCTAAGCTAACCAACCTGGAAGGAAGACTAAGAAGGGACAACATAAGAATTCATGGTCTGAAAGAAGGAGTCGAGGATGGTTTCACCACAATGGCTGCATGCGTGGAAACCATACTTAGAGAGAAGCTGGAAATTCCCCAATCCACCGATTTGAAAATAGAAAGGGCACACCGTTCATTAGCCCCAAGGCCGTCGGCGGAAGCTCCCCCGCGATCGGTGGTGGTGAAGTTTTCTAACTTCAGAACAAAAGAAGAGGTTTTGAGACTGGCTTGGCAGAAAAAAGAATTTATGCACCAAGACAGAAAAGTTTTTGTGGAGCATGACTACGCCCCGGAGGTCCTTAAAAAGTGTCGGGAATACAATGACACTAAAAAGGTACTAAGAGAGAAGAAACTGCACTTTCAAACTCCATTTCTGACGAAGCTGAGGGTTTTTTACAGGGAAGAGACGTGTCTCTACAACTCAGCAGAAGAAGCAACCAGGGATATGGCGAGAAGAGGGCTCCCGGTAACGGTGGTTAAACCCACAGCAGACCCGATCGAAAGAATCAAGTCTCAAACGTGGTGCACACAAAGACCCTCAAAATCCACGAGCCAGCAGCGGGAAACCCAGCGCCAGCGCTATAAGGAAAAACTGGACGCTTTCAGGAGGGAATAATGATATTTTTAGTCAATCTGCACATCCAACCCTCCTCCTAAAAGGTAACAGACATTAAAGGAGATGCAGAATCAGCAAATATGAAGTGGTAAAACATTTCATGGAACAGTCATAATATTAGAAACAAATAAGTCTTTATAAAAAAAAATTGTTAAAATAGAAATGTGACAATGAACCACATGAACTCTCCACACTAACAAATACTGTATTAACGTGATTGCTGTGATGGTGGTGGTAGGTTGAGCACAATTTCATAGGGTATAGGCATAAAAAAAAAAAAAAAAAACTCATTACAAGTTCGGATTGGGATCTGAAACTCACATTAAAAACATGGGACAACTTCCAGGGGTAAGAGAGGGCCCTCAACACATAACAAAGTTTGAGGAATTTCCCTCAGAGCCAACACACCATCAAGGCTCTTCTAAGGTCGCTAAAAAGACCTCATCTCAGGAAGATCTTTTGACAGTTTTTTGTTTTAAAGTTTTATATACTATGTTTTTTATGTTCTTAATGTTCTTTCAGTTTTTGAGTAGCATAAAAGAGGGCCACTATACTGTCATACTAAATAAGACAATACAATGGAGAAACAGGGTGCAACCAAAATAATTTCATATAATGTAAAAGGGATCCTGAACCCAGTTAAAAGGTCCAAGATTCTAGGCAAAATGAAAAAAGACAAAGCAGGAAAAATATTTTTACAGGAGACCCACCTAACAGACTTGGAGCACACTAAACTTAATAGACAAGGGTTTAAACTGATCTCTTCATCTTCATATAAGTCAGGGAGGAGGAGGGGGGTAGCGACATTGATCTCAACCTAAATTATATTTGAAAAAAATTCAGAACACAAAGATAAAGAAGGGAGATTTAGCATGGTACTTGGTCGGCTAGAGGGAGAAGATATCACCCTGCTGAATGTATAAGCACCTCCAGGGGCTAACTGGAAATTTTATAAAAATGTATTTGACCTAATGATAACTAAAGCCCGAGGTTTAGTGATATGTGGTGGAGACTTCAATCTAAGACTGAATCCATACTGGGATGCATCGGGTAATTCTCCACATCAAAATAACACTCAAAGTAGAAAAACTAGGATGCTACTAAATGAATTGGGAATCTGTGACGTGTGGAGGGAATTCAACCCCAGTGTAAAAGATTATACATTTTACTCAGCACCACATTCATCATACTCAAGGATTGACTATTTTTTTATGTTTAATAGAGACATTGGAAGAGCAAAAACATGTAAAATAGGACTGATGGATCTCTCTGACAACAGTCCGATCTATATGGACTTAAATATCAAAAAATACACAAATAATGCATTTTCTTGGAGGTTAAATTCAAATGTGCTGAAAGGACCACTGAAAGATGAATTGGAATCAGATATTCTCAGATATTTGGAAGAAAATGATAATGGAGAAGTATCCCCTTTAATACTGTGGGACGCATGCAAAGCTGTAATAAGGGGAAAGATTATCACAAAACTGGCACTCCAAAATAAATTGAGACAAGAAAAACTAATCACATTGGAGTCAGAACTTAAGAAACTAGAAAAAGAGCACAAAGACAACATTCATTCTAATGACTCACTCAAAATTAAGGAAATAAAAAAAACAAATAAACGAGATCTACACAATAGAAATCCAGAAGAAACTTACATTTCTAAAACAAAAATATTATGAAACAGGTAGCAAATCGGCAAAATTACTAGCCTATAAATTGAGGAAACAACAAACGGAGAGTGCAATCTACAAAATCAGAGACCCAGTATCAATTTAGAATTCAGGAAATTCTTAAAAGTTTCGAGAATTACTACAAGAACTTGTATTCCCTAAAAAAACACAAAGACGCATCCGAAGCCTTCCTAAATACATTAAATCTTCCCCATCTTACTGAGTCACAAAATAAAAACTACTGGCAGAAATGCAACCTAAAGAATTAGAAAAAGCAATTATGAAACTTAAAGCTAACAAATCCCCAGGAGCTGATGGCTATACAGCAGAGTGGTACAAAACCTTTAAACAGCAACTATCTCCTCTCCTCCTGAAAACATTTAATGATGTCCTCCACACAGGAGAAATCCCCCCCTCCTGGAGAGAAGGGGTCATTGCAGTCATACCTAAACCTGGAAAGGATAAATTAGACTGCTCCAGCTACAGACCAATCAGTGTGTTAAATCAGGACTATAAACTTTTTACCGCTATCCTTGCCAAAAGGTTAGAAAATATACTGAGAGACTTAATTCATTTAGACCAAACAGGTTTTATAAGACAAAGACAGACACAAGATAACATTAGATGCACTTTACACATTATTCATCATATAAAAAAATATAATTTAAATGCAGCCATACTGGGATTAGATGCTGAAAAAGCATTTGATTCAGTTGACTGGTCTTTCCTATATAAAATCTTATCCAGTTTCAATTTTCATAACAACTTCATTAGAACTATCCAGGCATTATATAAAAAACCAACAGCTAAAATAAGGATTAACGGTAAATTATCATCATCTTTTGAACTGGAAAGAGGATGTCGTCAGGGCTGCCCCTAGTCTCCACTGCTCTTTGCAATCTTCATAGAACCTCTGAGCCAATGGATAAGACAGAATCAAAAAATTCAAGGTATTACACTTGGTCAGAAGGAACATAAAATAGCACTCTTTGCTGATGACATTTTAATATACCTGGGGCAGCCGGACACCTCTTTTCCAGAACTAATCTCAGTTTTTTCAGAGTATGGAGAGTTATCGGGGTACGAATTAAACATGCATAGAACCCAAATTTTAACTTTCAACTATAACCCAAATCAATATTTACTAAGCAAATTCAAAACTAACTGGGAGATGGAATCTATGAAATATCTGGGGGTCAATATCCCGAAACAACTCAACAAAATTATAACACTAAGCTATGATCCACTGATGACAAAAATAAAATCTGATCTAGCAAGATGGAATATGATATCATTCTTGGGTACTGTACAAAGAATTGAAGCAATCAAAATGAATATACTTCCACATCTTCTATACCTTTTCCAAACAATACCGGTAGAACCTCCCAAAAAAACATGGCAAGAACTGGAGAGAAGGATCTCAAGATTCATATGGCAGGGCAAGAGACCAAGAATCAGATATAGAACCCTACAGCTAAACAAAGACAAAGGTGGGCTCGCGCTGCCAAATATCAGGGACTATTTTAAAGCCGCACAAATTAAAACTTTGGTAGAGATATGTAACCCAGTATACACTGCACAATGGAAGGAGATAGAATGCCAAATAACAAGTGGCATTCCCTAACAGGCGATAATAGGGAATAATGCTTTACCTAAACTTTTGAATAACACTAACCCGTGGATAGAGACCCCACTGTAGTTCATATATCCATATCTGCATATGTATAGACACAGGGGGATGTTTTGTGATTGCATGTGTGGAATGACCTCACATCTCAGAAGAGGACAATAGGTCTGGACCGCCTGCGGAGAACAACGAGGAGATGGAGGCGCGGCGGTGAAGACCTGAAAAGACTTCCTGACCCCCCAGGGTCAGGAGAAGGAACGGGAGGACACTGGATGATTAGAAGGATATGACAAGGATGTGTGATGTTGGCTTTTGTTGTGTGATGTATAAATATGGGGGTCTGACTGCGATCAGCCTCTTTCTGCTTTTGGTGAGACATGGTGGGGATGTGAAGCCGACATTAAATCTGAATTACAAAACCATTCAGCTTCTTCATTTCATGCTCCCCACACCCACTAAAAATTTGGTTTAAGCTAGTCAGAGAGAATCAAACTAAAGAACCCTATCAATTATTGCAATGGATTTCCTATGATCAGGATTTTACTCCTAATAAAACAGACACTAAATTTAAAAACTGGAAATAGAACAGACTGATAAAATATTACGATTTTTTTGAAAGGGCAAACTTTAAGAAGTTTTGAAGATTTGAAAAAACAAGGTCTAGTAAATCAAGACCTTTACAGGTTCTTTCAGCTTAGACACCACATAAACAAAATACTTAAAAAGGAGGATTTGGAAAGGGCCCAGTCGGGTGTTCTGAAGGTTTTCTTAATGGCATGTAAAGGGATCCCAGGGATCAGATACATTTCTAAAATATACCATGGTCTTCAAGATTTAAAAGGAGATAACACATCATATATAAAAGAGAGATGGGAAAAAGAGGGGAATTTCACTTTAAGATAAGCCTTTATTAATCTCACAATGGGGAAATTCCAGGATTGCCACAGCACAGGGATAGCAACACTCAGAGCAACAATCAGAAGGCAAGAAAAAACAACATCTAGTAAACATATGTCCATATTACTATAAATGTATATATATAGACACACAGTGCAGAGCATTATGGTTGGTTGGTGAATGTGCAGCAGAAAGTCTAAGTTCTCTCTCCGCGGACGCGGCGGGCCAGCTGGAAGTCTTTGGGCATGATGGTGACCCCCTTAGCGAAGAAGAGACCCACCAGGTGGGCCTCGCTGGTCTCCTGCAGAGCCATGACGGCAAAGCTCAGGAAACGCAGGACGGTCTTGAAGTCCTGAGCAATCTCCCTCACCAGACGCTGGACGGGCAGCTTACGGATGAGCAGCTCCGTGGATTTCTGGTAGCGACGGATCTCTCTCAGAGCCACGGGCCTGTAACGGCGAGGCCTCTTCACTCTGCCGGTGGCCGGAGCGCCTCTCCGAGCAGCCCTGGTGGCTAGCTGTCTCCTGGGGGGCTTCTTCCTCCAGTAGATTTTACGGGCGGTCTGCTTGGTTCTTGCCATCGCTCTTTATTATTCTGTCTTATATTTCTTGCACGCCGCCTAAACTCCAGCCCGGCACCCGCGTCGTTTTCGCTACAGCTCCCGGTATGTCGAGTTTCCCATTAGCACCGGGTGGCGGCCAAGTGCTAGCTAGCACTAGCTCCTCCCCGCTGTAGCGTCTCCCGCTGCAAACCGTGGCTCCGTCCGCCGACCCGGGAGACCCCCCGGGCGATCCGTGCGTCCGTGATATATATACAGAGTAAAAGGTGTAGAAAGAAGAAGGAAGATAAAAAAAAAAAAAGGCTGTTGCAACGGGCAGCCTACTCGTGTGGCGCCACCGGTCCGGCGGAACCGGAACCGCGATAACAACTGGAAATAAGGGAAAAGCTAAATAAACAACAATGGAAAAGTACTTCATCCCTGCTGTGGAGAGAATTTGGATGGAAAAATTTGGTAAGATTTTTCAGAACACCTGCACAAAACAAATTTACTCGTAAATGGTTGAATTGTTGGCGCTTGTGTGGTGAAAAGACTGCAAATCATTTTCATGTGTTTTGGTCATGCCCAGTTATCCACCAATATTGGACCAATGTACAGACAATATTGGGAAAAATATTCAAAGTAACGGTTCCCTTTTCTTTTGTAACTTTGTATTTGGGTTTACTACCAGAATCACTGGAAAGACGAGGAGAAAAATACTTATTCACTGTTTTAATATTGGCAAGTAAAAAAGCTCTAACAAAAAAATGGATTTCGAAAGACTGTCCTGCACCTGAAGATTGGATTAACGTGATTCAGGACATTTATTTGATGGAAAAGTTGACATTTGCACTGAGACAGGACATGGATTGGTTCTTGAACTTTTGGCAACCCTGGAACGCATATTTATCTTCCATCAGATCTAATCTTGCACAAACACCATTTCAATAATGGCACCTCTCTTTGTACCAAAGCTACTCAGATTCTCTTTTATTTTTCTGCTCTTTTGTTTTGTTTTGTTTTGTTTTTTTAATTTTTCTTTTCTTTCACTTAAAAAGGGTGTTGTAATATTTTTTTTCCAATGTTGTCAAAAAAAAGGGTAATATGTGATGAAAACGTAAACAATGCAATGCTGTAATGACATGTATACCCTTTACAAAAACTTAAATTAAAAAAAAAAGAGCTTCACTACAAAAGAGCCATACACAATGACAAGTATTAAAATAAAATAATTAAACTATTAAAAAAAATCAGTAATGCATTACAGTTACTGAAATTTGATCAGATGCACTACTCGTGTTACTCGTTTTATTAATATGGATAGATATTTTTAATACAAATAAATACAAACTGACCCGACGTAGCTGACACCGCCGTCAGTCAACGTAACCTGTTGCAAAGAGCCTGTTCACTGCTGCAGCCAGCAGCCACAAATGGAGCTTGCTCCTGCTGGGAAAAGATGAAGCTACTTTGTTTTTGTGGAAATAGACAGATTATTTTTCCTTTGTCACAGTTAAGGACAAAAGCATATTGGTGGGTTGCAAACTAAAATGTGGTTGAGACCGACTGCAATCTTCAGAAGTGCCTTTAAGAAGAGCAACAAGATCCAGCAAAGCTAGTGCTATGCTATGCTAACAATACCGTGTAGTGGATCTATGTTATTTGAACACCCATGGCTGGATTTCAAGCACACATATGCATCTGGATAGTTTGTGACCCAGCAAGAATTAAACCGACTGATTGCCAGATACATAGTTACAGAATGACGATCTGATAACAGTCATTTTCCATCAGACAGCTGAGACTGTGATCCCTTAAAGCTGAAACACATTTACTTGCTACCTGGATAAAGATTATTCAGAAATGGATTTGATCTCCAAAAGGAATTTAAGGGACTGGATCATGTCTCTGTCACAATAGACATTTGAACTGTGGATAATGGACATTTTTTTGGATCACTGCACATCAGATTAAATCCATAATATAAAGGTAAGAAACATTGGCAGCTTTATGCATTGTTGCCAACTCACTCTTCTGAAGTGATTCTCACTCTTTTTCCCTCTCTCTCACTCCACAAACCCTATTTCTCACTCCAAAATGAGGAAATTACTGGCAATTTTGTATTGATTTTCTTCAGATTTTTCACACAATAAGAGCTCTCAAGGCAGGGTAAAACATTCTGAACATGTTCTAAAAGCTCTGTCTGAAACAGTGTCTGTTTTCAGCCTGTTTTAAGCCCGTAATGTACTCCATTAATTAAATTATCTTGCTATGTGTGCAAAATGATTTAAGTATGCATTTAAAAGTAATGTGAAAGTTACTTTTCTAAGTAACTAAGTAACTTTAATCATGCAGTAATTGGTAAGTAACTCAGTTACTTTTGAAAAGAAGTAACTAGTAACTAGTTACTATTTTTTAGTAACTTTCCCAACACAGGTTATTACACAGACAAAAGCCCTTTTACCTATTTCGGTGCGGGCATACGGAACAGAGAGCAACAGATAATCCTGTGAATGAAAATCATAACGACCAATACTTCACACTGTAATCAGATCACAAATGTAGGATGGCAGTAAACCAAGAATTGCCTTGTAGTTAAAGATGTACCAGTGGCTGAGCCTTTGGGTGGCCATAGAAGGCCATCCCACCCTACGGTATAACTCACAATGATGTGTCAAAGGCTTACAGTTTGTAATGAACCTCAGTGAAGCATGATAAGCAGAGTCCACCATACTAAGACATCCAGCAGGGGCATTCACATACAAAAGATCACCATAGTCCAGCACAGATAAAAAGGTAGCAGCAACAAATCACTTTTTTACATTAACAGAAAAACACAGTTTATTTCTAAAATAAAAACCCAATTTCAATCTCAGCTTTTTTACAAGGCTCTGAACATGTGGCTTCAAAGTGAGGGAGTTATCAATTAAGATACCCAGTGTTATGATTCCCCTTGCGCCATTATGCGGCGCACGGAGGAAGAAATGAAAAACCCAATCGCTGGAGTAGAACGTGCAGTTTATTAACATAAACCACAAAATAACAAGTCCAGTAATGACCACACTAATACAGTGGATTGGAATGATGAGTTAAAGGCCACCAGACATACAGGGATGCCACCCAGATGTTCCACAGCCTGGGAGAGGGAATGCCTAGTGTGGCCATAACGGTGGGCACAAAGAGAAAGGCAAACATTTACTTATGGCTGGAACAATCCAGGGCTGTCCGTGTAGTTCGGTAGATGAGAGAAAAACAGGCTGAAGATCATCCGAAGGGAATGGATTCAAACTAACATAGAGGTACGCGCTGCTGTGCTTGAAGCTGAATGCTCCGATGATCTCTTCCTACTAACACATCGTTTAAGTAATGATAATCCTAATGAGGGAAGCGATCGCCGGTGTGAAAGTGTGTGGGCTGAACATAATGAATCCCAGGTGTGCATGAGTGAGTGTTTGAGCGTGTGAATGGGAATGAATGGAGTGTGTGTGTGTGTATGTGTGTGAAAACACCCAATAATGAGGCACAGCTGATGGCACTTGACAGGAGGAGGGGGCGTGCCCGAGCTGTCAGGAAGCGAAGGCCCAATAGCTCCCTGAAGCGCCTGATGGAAAATAGGGCAAAATAACCATAGGTCAGAACTGGGTTTGGAAGCACCAAACCCAGGGTCATGACAGCCCCCCCCCCTTCCCAGGGGTGGATACCAGACACCCCAGTACCATCAGCCAAAAACAAAAAACACAACCAAGGAACACCCCCCCCCCCCCCCCAGAGACAAACAATTACTCAGGGTAGGAGGTGGGGGAAAACAGGTTAGGAGAGAAGCAACCGGTGAAAAAATACAAAAACATAATATGCAAGTATAGAACAATGACCCTCCTAACAGCCCCCCCCCCCCCCGCCAGGACACTAACCCCCCCTCCCCGGGAGTCCAAAGTTCAGGGGGTTGACCAGAGTCCCAGGCCCCAGGCATGGCAAGGGGTGACTGATCGGGTGGCCTGCCCGAGTCCCACGTCCAGCAGGCGGCCCGTAGAACAACGTCCAGCGGCCTGCCCCCCACAGCAGGCGTGATGGTGGTTGCAGTCTTTGTGCTCCCGTGCGCCATCCTCCACGCCACCGGCTCCTCTGGCGTGGCGGCCAAGGACGGCCTCACCACTGGCCCATGAGCTGGACCCTCCTGGGCCTCCGGTTCCTCTCCCCTCAAGCAACCTGGTTCCAGAGCAGGTAGGCTCATAGGGGCACACAAGAAAGGCTTGGTGAGGTCGGGTGAAGGAACACTATATGCCGCTGGGTCGGAGCACTCAGGGGACTGCACACCCCAAGTCTCATCACCAGGAGGCAGGCAAAATTGTTCATCAAAAG
The DNA here is from genome assembly GCA_020510985.1 of Pholidichthys leucotaenia. NCBI lineage: Eukaryota > Metazoa > Chordata > Actinopteri > Cichliformes > Pholidichthyidae > Pholidichthys > Pholidichthys leucotaenia. The sequence continues at coordinate 368,767,023 of CM035842.1, read as the reverse complement.
AGAAAGCTAAATGAGGAAAAACTTGCCTGTTCTCCTGGCACAGGGCATCCCCAGCGGCCTCCGAGGCATCTCCTCTCCTCTCCTCTCCTGGTGTTCCTCATCAAGCTGCGGCTCCCCCTCCCTCTGGGAAAGTTCTTTCAATCTCCCTGCCATTTCTGGGAGGAGCCACGGCTTCACCTCCAGGGTGAGGTCCATCTCTGCCAGAAGAGCCAGCCTCCGTTCCTCCAGTTCCTCCAGGAATGGAGCGGGACATGGCTCGGAGCGAGGAGGCAGGGCTGTCATCAGCGAGGCTGGAGGCTTCTTCAGGCGGGGGTTTCTCCTCTTCTTTTTCACAGATGGCTCGGGAACCAGGTAATCGGGGATGTGCAGCACCATGCTGGGCAGCAAGTCACCCATGCTGAGAAGCTCCGTGTTCTCTGGGGGAGGAAGCAGCGTGGCCGCGAGGAGCTCGAGCACTGGGAGATCCTAATCCAACTCCTCGCATGGCACGGCGAAGATGTCCCAGAGAATCTCCATTGCCTCGGGATGATCCCAGAGGCTGTCACACTCCATCACCCTCCTCGCTGTGTCCCGAGCCTGTCGAACAGCCCGGGAGGAACAGGGCTTCTGTGTCCATGAAAAAACCTCCTCCAGGAAGCACAGCCAGCGCAGTTCCCTCTCCAGCTCCCTCTCCGTCCGAACTACCATTTTAATAATCGGGAAGGAAGAAAAAAGTGGATGGAAAGAAAAAAAAATGCATGTCTACTCCGCTGGGTTTTTTCTGGCTGGTCGGAGCATTTTGTTATGATTCCCCGTGCGCCATTACGTGGCGCACGGAAGAAGAAATGAAAAACCCAATCGCTGGAGTAGAACGTGCACTTTATTGACATAAACCACAAAAATAACAAGTCCAGTAATGACCACGCTAATACAGTGGATTGGAATGATGAGTTAAAGGCCACCAGACATACAGGGATGCCACCCGGATGTTCCACAGCCTGGGAGGGGGAATGCCTTGTGCCGCTGTAATGGTGGGCACAAAGAGAAAGGCAAACATTTACTTATGGCTGGAACGATCCAGGGCTGTCCGTGTAGTTCGGTGGATGAGAGATAAACAGGCTGAAGATCATCCGAAGGGAATGGATTCAAACTAACAGAGAGGTACACGCTGCTGTGCTTGAAGCTGAATGCTCTGACGATCTCTTCCTACTAACACATTGTTTAAGTAATGATAATCCTAACGAGGGAAGAGATTGTCGGTGAAAGTGCGTAGGCTGAACATAATGAATCCCAGGTGTCCATGAGTGAGTGTCTGAGCATGTGAATGGGAATGAATGAAGTGTGTGTGTATGTATGTGAAAACACCCAATAACGAGGCACAGCTGATGGCACTTGACAGGAGGAGGGGGCATGCCTGAGCTGTCAGGAAGCGAAAGCCCAATAGCTCCCTGAACAGCCTGATGGAAAATAGGGCAAAATAACCATAGGTCAGAACTGGGTTTGGAAACACCAAACCCAGGTTCATGACACCCAAACATTTATATGCATTAACCACTTCTATCTCATTACCCTCTAGAGTGATCACTGAAGGCATCATTTGTGGCCTCTTAGAGTTGGTGAAGAGCATCAGTTTAGTCTTGTCTGCATTGAGAACAAGCTTCACTGAACTAATGAATACCGGACTGCTACAAAGGCTATTAGCCTTTTGTTTTCTTATTAAAGACAAGGATAGAAAGGAGATGTTTTTACCATTACATGTTTCGACTGTCCACTGCAATCTTCATCGGAAGGGCACTTCTGTTAAATGTTGGAAAGTCCATAGGTAGACTGCATGTGTACTCTGTAATGCTATGGGATGCTGTGATATTTGAGTGTTAGTTAAGTTTTATGCACCACTGCCATTTTTCTGCACCAGGAGTATAAGTGCTATAATTTCTTCACCACTAGAAGAAACTCATTACATCTGGTTTGTCGGTCACTGTCAAACTGACTGATTCACACTCTGTATGCTTTTTTTTAACATGTTACTCTGGTAATCAGAACACTGTTAACTTAGATTTGATCTTTTCCCAACCAAACCTTGTATCACAGGCTGCAGATAGTCAAGTGACATGTTCCCTGTGACCATTATTTTGCCTTCAGATGCTGCCTCATCACCAGGCTCCAGGATGACTGACTAACAGTACAGGTGCAGGGAAGAAAACAATATTGCATTCTAACAGTTTTATTCTTTACATATTGCATTATTTTATTGTGCTGTATTGATTAAAAAAAGCCTCATCCTTATTCACTTCAAGAATATGTATTTATCCTGTCAGCATTACTTTGCTGTAGGTGAGTTTCCATAATAAATGTGAAACGTAAACAGGAATCAGCAACTACAGTGGTGTGAAAAAGTATTTCCCATCTTCCTGATTTCTCTTTTTTTTGTATGTTTTTCACACTTACATGTTTCAGATCATTAAACAAATTTAAATATTAGACAAAGATAACACAAGTAAACACAAAACGCAGTTTTTAAATGAAGGTGTTTATTATTAAAGGAAGCAAAAATCCAAACCTACATGGCCTTGTGTGGAAAAAGTAATTGCCCCCTAAACCTAACAACTGGTTGGGCCACCCTTAGGAGCAACAACTGCAATCAAGCATTTGCGATAACTGGCAATGAGTCTTTTACAACATTGTGGAGGAATTTTGGCCCACTCATCTTTGCAATATTGTTGTAATTCCGCCACAGTGGAGAGTTTTCGAGCATGAACTGCCTTTTTAAGGTCATGCCACAGCATCTCAATCGGATTCAGGTCAGGAATTTGACTAGGCCACTCCAAAGTCTTCATTTTGTTTTTCTTAAGACATTCAGAGGTGGACTTGCTGGTCTGTTCTGGATCATTGTCCTGCTGCAGAACCCAAATGGGCTTCAGCTTGAGGTCACAAACAGATGGCCGGACATTCTCCAGGATTTTTGGGTCGACAGCAGAATTCATGGTTCCATTTAGCACAGCAAGTCTTCCAGGTCATGAAGCAGCAAAACAGTCCCAGACCATCACACTACCACCACCATATTTTACTGTTGGTATGATGTTCCTTTTATGAAATGCTGTTACTTTTATGCTGGATGTAATAGTGGACACACTTTCCAAAAAGTACAACTTTTGTCTCGTCAGTCCACAGAGTATTTTCCCAAAAGTCTTGGGAATCATCAAGATATTTTCCAGCAAAACTGAGACGAGGCTTTATGTTCTTTTTGCTCAGCAGTGGTTTTTGTCTTGGAACTCTGCCATGCAGGCCATTTTTACCCAGTCTCTTTCTTATGGTGGATTCATAAACACTGACCTTAACTGAGGCAAGAAAGGCCTGCAGTTCTTTGGATGTTGTTGTGGGGTCTTTTGTGACCTCTTGGATGAGTCGTTGCTGCACTCTTGGGGTAATTTTGGTCAGCTGGCCACTCCTGGGAAGGTTTACAACTGTTCCATGTGTTCACCATTTGTGGATAATGTGGTTCGCTGGAGTCCCAAAGCTTTAGAAATGGCTTTATAACTTTTTCCATACTGATAGATCTCAATTACTTTGTTTGTCATTTGTTCCTGAATTTGTTTGGATCACAGCCCGATATCTAGCTTTTGAGGATCTTTTGGTCTACTTCACTTTGTCAGGCAGGTCCCATTTAAGTGATTTCTTGATTGAGAACAGGCGTGGCAGTAATCAGACCTGGGTGCGGCTAGAGAAATTGAACTCAGCTTTCCAAAGATGTGATAAACCACAGTTAATTTATGTTTTAACATGGGAAGCGAGGGGGGGCAATCACTTTTTCACACAGGGCCATGTACAGTAGGTTTGGATTTTTTTTTCCCTTAATAATAAACACCTTCATTTAAAAACTATATTTCATGTTTAGTTGTGTTATCTTTGTCTAATATTTAAATTTGTTTGATGATCTGGAACATTTAAGAGTGACAAACATACAGAAAAATGAGAAATCAGGAAGGGGGCAAACACTTTTTCACACTACTGTATAAACAGTTCCACCCAAGTCAGACCCATATCTGTGTAAATATAAACATAATGTAACATCAGAGTAAGTAAACTACTTACCAGTCTGTTTATTCATTCTTTTGCTTTGCATGTGAATGCATATCTGAGCACTGATCAAATTTGACAAAAACTTTAATGGAGATATATTATAGGCAGCTATGGATTATGTAACCTGAGTCAAGACAAGATTCAAGTCCTTGAGCCACACACATTTTAGATAAAGTCTTTATCCAAGGCTTTAGCTAATACATGTTAAATTATTCTCCATAAAATGTTACTTTAATTGTTCATTATTAATTTTTTTGTTCTTTTCTTTCATGCATTCATTTAGAAGTTCTGAAAATTTTAAATGTTAAAAGTTTATATCAGTATTTACACTTAAATATTTCTAGGTTTTTTTCTAGAAGTTATAGAGAAAAAAAAAAATCTCTGACTTTACGTGATGACCAGTTGCTGATGCAGCAGTTTCTCTAAGTGGCGTCTTTAACTGCAGAAGTTCATGTTTATTAGTTTAAGTGGTTGACATTTTCCCCACACAACATCTTATTCAAACAGTCTTGCTCCAAGCATGCTGCTTTAATCACAAACTCCTCTTTTTAGGGTAAATACAGCCTGTCAGTCTGTCGCAGAGGCATTTCACAAAACCCAGTTTGTGTTTGTTAGCTATGACATTTCAAGCGTGTGTGCTAGTAGCTCGTGGTGTGTGCATGTGTGTGTGCGTTAGCCCCACTGAGAGCGTTATTACAAAGGACCAATAGGAACGAAGGACCACACTCCAGCACATCCTGTTTGACTTGACCTCAGAGGATATTCTCCTTTCCCAAGCAAACAAACCTCAGGCTTTTTGGATCGTACCAACGTCGAAGGAAAAGGGAGGGGATGGGAGCCAGGCAGTGTTTCTGTTGGTGGATCAGTGGGTTGAGTTTTTGCATCATAGAGAAGATATGATGAAAATAACTGAAAAGGGTAAAATTAAAAGACAGAGATGAATGAAATAGTGACTTTTTTCCATTGACACTGATTGTCTAAGAGAGAGCATCGAGCCAGGTCCACTTAATATACACATTCTCATTCTGGACGTGGAATATATTGCCGTTTAGTCACGGCTACAGCATTAATACTTGTGGTTGACAGCCACCTCAAGACAGACCTGTATACTCCGTATGGTAATTGAGCAGTAGTCCCTCAGTCTAAGTCCAGAGCATCAGTCAGTCCCTCCAGGATTTTGAGATGTTGCGATCGCATCAGTTCACACAAAATCAACCAATCAGTGTGACTATTGCGCAACCTTGCAACTTTGTCCAATCACCAGGCCTAGGCCCTCAGTGGTGATCTACCCGATTTAAGTGCCATTCATCTTCTTTTAGATTTGACTGGTGGTTGGCAACCAGCTTAAAGGTGCATTACCGCAACGAACTTCACTCTATATCATCACTCAACACATCCTGGCCGTGGCCTCCACTTCACTATACTCCTTCTTCTTCTTTTAGATACCAAGCAACATAAAAAAAATAGCCTATAGGGCCGTACAAAGCATGTTAAAGATAAATTTAACTATAAAATTATAGTTTTAAAAATCTTTACTTTTTCATTGTAGAGCTCCATTTCCCTGCGCACTTGTTCATTGAGCTGGAGATCCACTCTTGTTTCCCCAAAGGTTTAAAAGTACTGTTGCTTGTAAGTATCCGGTTTGTGGCTGTGCTTTGGTGTCTCGCTGCTGCCTTGGTTAGGCCCTGTCATACCTAGACGATTTAGGCAGCATCTGCAAAACGTATGAAAAATTTGGAGAAAAAGCTGGCGTACATCGAATCAGTTATGGCTAAGTTTTGTCTAAGTTAAGAGCACGCTGAAGAATGCTGAAGCATGCTGGTATATGGCATTGTTTGCCGAGCTCCTCTGAAAATTTATTTTCAGCATGCTGAAAATTTTCCAACATATCCAGCGTATGGCTGATATGTCCCGCATTTGCAGAGCAAATGTCATATTTGCAGTGTTGGTTCACAGGAAAAACCCATACAGAGCTCTGCCTGCTGTCATAAATCGGCCTTTTCAAGGGCAGGAATGAGGACGCCAACCGCCAGCTGTGGGTTTGCACATTTATTAACAACACTCACATAAAAACAACAAAAACACACACTTACGAATGAACAGGGAACACGCAGAGGATGATAACGGACGGGGACTCCGTTCGGGAATGAGGAAAGACGTAAAACTGACATCTAGACCACAAGACTGCTATGAGGAGAAAACCTTGTAGCAGATCTTAAATAGGAACAGAGAAAATGCTAGAATGACTGACAGGTGTGGGTGACATGAGTGGGAGTAATTAAGATAACTGATGACAGCTGTCACAGCCCGCAAACCGGTCTTGACAAGCGGAAGTGAACAGACCGTGAAAATAAAGCACAACCCAAGGAAATCAAGAACCAACACATGAGCAGGAGTGCACCGAGGGAGGAACTGAGGAAAGCTACTAATGCAAGACTAATATTGAAACTAAAACAGGTCAACAAATGAGGACAACTGTAAACAGAAGAATAAATACAAGATAATATAGAAATATGTAAAACCCAAACCAGGATAAAATAACAAGAAACTAAGACAGAAACAAAAGGGCAACTCAGATAACAAAATACCAAAACCCATACAGAAATACAAAATAACCCTGAAAAGAAGAAAATACAAAACATAACTGGAAACAACTGAAGCGTGCGCCGGGTGCTCCCCCCATGCTCTGCTTCATGACAGGCCCCGCCCCCTTCAAGGGGTGGACCCCAGACACCCCAGGGTAACATCAAAAAAGAGAAAAGAAAACACCAGGAACCCCCCACCCCCACCCCCGACAGGAACAGAACAAATAATCACCCCCGGGACGGTGGAGGTGGAACCCAGGTAGGAGGGACTGAAACAAACAAAAAACACTCATGACCTACAACCAGTGTTGGGCAAGTTACTAAAAAATAGTAACTAGTTACAGTTACTAGTTGCTTCTTTTCAAAAGTAACTGAGTTACTTTTGAGTTACTGCATGATTAAAGTAACTAGTTACTTGAAAAAGTAACTTTCACGTTACTTTTAAGTGCATACTTAAATCATCTTGCACACACAGCAAGATCAAGGGCCCCTTGTTCTCATCAGAAAAAAGAAGAAAAAGAAAACTAATGAGAAAAAACCCTCATCTTACAGAGAAAAAATGTCTCAGATTTAAATAAACTATTGTAATCAGTAGAAAGTCAGAAATTTATTAGAAATAAAGCTGTGAATTCACAGAGAAAATTTTGGACCCCCTGGTTGGCCATTTTTGGCCCACGAGCCATATGTTTGATACCCCTGGCCAGCCCATAAAAAATGCATATTTAGAGGATTTACTTACATGAAATTGTTGCATATCACAACAGCATGTAAATGAATGAGATAAAATAAAATAGAAAGCACAGATAAATGAAAGGTTACCGCTTAGAAAAAGCTGTTCTTTACTGCACCAAATCACAGTCACTTTTTCTCTGTGCATAAAAAAACTTTAAATGCATTTAATGCGGACATTAAATACGAGCTTCTTGCTCAAAAAACACTCATGTTTAACCACAGAGGTAGGAGCTGTTAGGGGCTACTTACCGCTCGGACAACAGGTGATCAGGGCTTGATATGAGAAGTCGCCACCTCCACAGCATTTCTCCCCACCGGGTTGTGATGTGAACTGGAGTACGACAGGAAACGGACCCGCACAGGAGACTGTTTGATGGCTGTGTCAGTTACAGAAGGGTCAGTTTATATTTATTTGCTTGCCTTTGCCTTTGGCATGACAACCTCCAGTGGCTTGAGGCAGTGGGGATGGCAGTTGTCCCACCAATAGCCACCAAAACTGTGTATTCATCCCCACTTGGCAGCTGATGAGGAGGGTGTGTAGCAACTGCAAGTTGTATGATTGTCTGTTTTCACTAAAATATCTATCCATATTGATAAAACGAGTAACGTGAGTAACGCATCTGATCAAATTTCAGTAACTGTAACGCATTACTGAATTTTTAAACAGTAATTTCATTACAGCACATTACTGCAATAGTAGTGGCATTACAACACTGCCCACAACCAAAAGAGGTATGGTAGCACAGAACTCTACAGTAGGACCACTGGATGAATAGATAAGGCAGTTCGGGCGGCCGACAAGAGTCCCAGGACCACCAGATTATGCAGTGGAACACGTTCTGTGGCCTCCCAGAGTTCTTGAGCCACTTGAGCATAAGGCGTAGCCCGTCGGGTGGTCTCCCAGAGTTCATGAGCCACTCAACCAAACGGCACAGTCTGTCAGGTGGCCTCCCAACATCCCTGAGCCAACGGGCTGTGGGGCACAATGAGGCCCCCCCTGGAGGCAGTAGCTGGAACCCATGCCCCCAACAGACCACAAGGACTGCAGCATGGATGAGGCAGAACAGGAGCTGTGGAAGGTTGACTCCCGATGATGATTGCTGGCCAATGGCAGAGCCAGACAGTGAGGAGACCAGATGAAACAAACCGGCTGATCAGCAGGGAGCCAGATGAAGAAAGCAGCTGACCAGTGAGGGAACCAGGCAGTGAAGATGACTGATCAGTGGGGACCCCGGCGACACCCAATGACTTTTGACACCCAATGACTTTTGACGCCCTCCGACGAAGGCGGAGGACCCATGATGACCTCAAGTGAAGGGTCCACGAAGACCTCAGGTGAAGGCGGAGGATCCATGATGACCTCCGGAGAAGGCGAGGGACCCTCAACAACCTCTGATGACAGCGGACCATCAATGACCTCGGGCAGAGACAGAGGACCCTCAATGACCTCAGGCAGAGACAGAGGACCCTCGACGACCTCAGGTGGAGGCAGAGGACCCATGGCAACCTCTGGTGGAGGCAGAGCACCCACAGCAACCTCGGACAGAGGCAGAGGACCCACGGCGACCTTGGGTGGAGGCAGAGGATCCACAGTGACCTCGACAGAGGCAGAGGACCCACAGTGACCTCGGGTGGAGGCAGAGGACCCACGGCAACCTCTGACGGAGATGGAAGACCCACAGAGACCGCTGATGGAGGTTGGCAAGCCTCAGTAACCTCAGGCGATGGCTCGGACAAGAGGACAGAGACAGACACTGGATCAGAATCACTGACAGCAGTGGAGCCCAGCGAGGAGACCTCAGAAGCAGAGGGCATCTGCAGCTGATACCCCCCACCCTGAGTAAGACAAGGTTTCTCTAGAACTGATGGCGTAGAAACAGAACAGAGTACTTGCCGTGGCTCGAGCTCCACTGCCATCCAGGACTTCGCCCATTCAGGCTGGGATGTCTTGGAACCATTCACTTGGACATCTGCTTCCGACGTGGTCACCTTGTATGGAGAGAGAGAGGGAAAAATAACGGAACATTATCTGCAGCAGTGGAGCCAGGCAAGGAGAGCTTAGGAGCAGATGACATCTGCAACCGATTCTCCCCACCATGAGCTAGACAAGATTTCTCTAAATCTGCTGACGTTAGAACAGAACGGAGTACTTGCCTAGGCTCAAGCTCCACCACCGTCCAGGGCTATGGTGAATTAGGCTGGGACATCTCGATCCCGGTCATCTTGCGATCCAACCCCGGCGCAGTCACGTCAGACAGGGAAGAAGAAAGAAATACCGGAACATTACCGGCAGCATTGGAGCCCGGCGAGGAGAACTCAGGAGCAGAGGACATCCGTAACTAAGTCTCCTCACCATGAGCCAGACAAGATTTCTCTAGATCTGCAGGTGTTAAAATAAAACACAATACTTTCCTGGACTCGAGCTCCACCACCGTCCAGGACTCCAGCGACACTGCTGCGATGGTCCTGGCAGAAGGCATGATGGCGGGTGCAGTTGCAAGGCCTCCAGGTGGATCTCCCGGCATGGCGGCTGGAACTGGAGGTGGCCTCACCGCTGGCGCTGAGCCCCGTGCAGCTGAAACCAGGGGACACTCTCTTGTTAGCTCAAGTTTCAGTGCACCAGGACAGCTCTTCTCCCATCTGGGACATGGCTGTGGGGCTGGACTGGAATCCTCCAGGGCCGAAGGCTCCTCTGTCGTCCGGCGGATCTATCCCAGAACCGGCGGACACTCAGGAGAAATGGCAAGAGACACAGGAGTGGCAGGTGAGGATGAGATAGCAGCAGCAGATGGTGAGGACTCAGCCAAATTAGGCTGCTGTCACTGACCCTCACCACCGGGAATAAGGCAAGACTTTTCATTTTCATGTGCAGAAGAAGGAGAACATACTTGCCTTATTTTCCGGGATGTGATGGTTTCTGCTGCTTCAGGACCAGACAACGTCCATCCGGAAGCTGAGGTCATCTGGCAAGATGGCAGGGACATGGACTTCTGGTGAGAGGGGCGAGGCGCCAGAATGAGGGGATGCTTCTTCGTCGGCTCAGGTTTCAGTGCAGATGAAATCCCCGCCCTGCGTGACAGAGCCAGGGAACACTTCACGGATGGCACCAGGTCCCATGATGCCAAAACCAGGGGACACTTCTTTGTTGGCGCAGGCTTTGGAACACAGGGGGCGCTGTTTTTCCATGTAGAATGTGACTGCGTTGCTGGAACATGACCCTTCAGTGCCACAGGACCTTCCGTCGTCCAGCAGCTCCCTCCCAGGACCAGCAAACACTCAAGGAGGGCAGAGGGGGACATGGGAGAAGCAGGTGAGGAAACAGGGTTAACTGCAGCAGCAGGTTATGAGAACTTGGTCACAGCGTACGGCTGCCCCTGAGCCCTCACACTGGGAATTGGGCAAGACAATTCATTTTTAAGTGTTAGAGAATGAAGAGATACTTGCCTTAATTCCCGGGGCTTGATGGTGGCTGCCACTGCAGGTCCAGATGGGGCATTTCCGGAAGCTGTGGCAGTCGTCTGGTGAGGTGGGTGAAACGCTGAAGTCAGGGGATGCTGGATCGTTGGCTCAGACTCCCTTCCACCTGGTGAGACTCCCTCCAGCTGGGCTACATACAGTGGGGAAAAAAAGTATTTAGTCAGCTACCAATTGTGCAAGTTCTCCACTTAAAAGATGAGAGAGGTCTCCAATTTTCATCATAGGTATACCTCAACTATGAGAGCCAAAATGAGAAAAAAAAAATCCAGAAAATCACACTGAAGGATTTTTAATGAATTAATTGGTAAAGTCCTCGGTAAAATAAGTATTTGGTCAATAACAAAAGTTCATCTCAATACTTTGTTATATACCCTTTGTTGGCAATGACAGAGGTCAAATGTTTTCTGTAAGTCTTCACAAGGTTTTCACACACTGTTGCTGGTATTTTGGCCCATTCCTCCATGCAGATCTCCTCTAGAGCAGTGATGTTTTGGGGCTGCCGCTGGGCAACACGGACTTTCAACTCCCTCCAAAGATTTTCTATGGGGTTGAGATCTGGAGACTGGCTAGGCCACTCCAGGACCTTGAAATGCTTCTTACGAAGCCACTCCTTCGTTGCCCGGGCAGTGTGTTTGGGATCATTGTCATGCTGAAAGACCCAGCCACGTTTCATCTTCAATGCCCTTGCTGATGGAAGGAGGTTTTCACTCAAAATCTCACGATACATGGCCCCATCTTACACGCAAGATGGCGCCCACAGTGGTCGCCATGGTGCTTTGCTGCGCCCTTTGTTTGTTTTTGTTTGTCAATTGTGTGTCTGCCTGCTCTTATACCCGTGAAGAGCTTCTAAATATCAGGACTTTCACTCCCACGGACCTACTCCCAGTTTTTTTAGCTCCTGCCACCGATCTGGTTCATTGCTTAGCTCGAAAACTGAGACGGCGAAAGAGAGGAAGACGAGCGGGCGCTCTCGTCCGGCTCCGCAGGAGAGGCACGCGCATGGCTTTGCCTGGCATATTTCTGTCCAATACCAATTCTCTCTCTAACAAGGTAGATGAACTGAGACTGCTGATGCGTTTTAAGGACCTCTCTTCCTTGGCTGCCCTCTGTTTTACCGAGACCTGGCTCAGGGAAAATACACCGGACAGCGCGCTGCGCCTCGAGGGATTTCAGGTGTTTCGTGCTGATCGTGACACAGAGCTCTCCGGTAAATCCTCAGGAGGAGAAGTCTGCTTCTACATCAACAGCAGCTGGTGCTCTGATGTAACGGTAATTTCCAAACACTGTTCTCCCGCCCTGGAATTTCTTTTTATTAACTGCAAGCCATTTTATTCCCCACGGGAGTTCACCTCATTCATCCTCGTTGCTGTGTACGTCCCTCCCGACGCAGACACGCGCGAAGCTCAGCGCGTGCTCCCGGATTACATCCAACACACGGAGCGGATTTTTCCAGACTCTCTGGTTATTGTGGTTGGCGACTTTAACCAGAGCAATCTGAGCCACAATCTCCCCCGCTACAAACAGTTTATTAAATGCCCCACCAGAGGAATAAACACGCTGGATTACTGTTACACCACAGTGAAAGACGCATATCGCGCTGTTCCCCGCGCTGCGCTCGGACTATCTGATCACGTGATGGTCCACCTCATTCCCACATACAGACAGAGATTAAAGCTCACTAAACCTGTTGTGAGCACTACGAAGAAATGGACCAGTGAAGCTGAGGAGAAGCTGGAAACGTGCATGGAAATAACTGATTGGGGCATGTTTAAAGGAGCCACGCCTGATCTGGATGAGTACACGGACACTGTGAACTCATATATCCACTTTTGTGAGGAGAGCATCCTTCCATCGCGCACCAGGGTGAGGTACTCTAATGATAAGCCCTGGTTCACTGCTAAGCTCAGACAGATCAGGAAGGAGAAGGAAGCAGCGCTGAAAAGTGGAGACAGGGGCTGTTACAGGGAGGTTAAATATCGGTTTAACAGAGAGCTGAGGAGAGCTAAATCTGTGTATTCTGAGAGACTCCAGCAGCAGTTCACTGCTAATGACTTGGCTTCTGTGTGGAGAGGACTGAGGCAGATCACCAATTATCGGCCTCAGGCTCCTAAAGGTCAGGATGACAAAGCCCTTTGTCAAAGACTGTCCCAACACTATGCCCATTTTGACACCTCGTCATCTGTGTCCAACTCCCCCCCTCCCTCCAGCTCCACAGCCTCCACGATCCCTACTTCATCAAAGGCGCCCCCCCCTCCTCCCCCCCTGCCCTTGTCATCAGTGAGCAGGACGTGCTCAAACAGTTCTCCAGACTGAACCCACGCAAGGCCCCCGGTCCGGACGGCGTGTCTTCCTCCACCCTGAGACACTGTGCGAAAGAGCTGGCTCCTGTCTTCACAGACATTTTTAACACCTCCCTTAAGCTATGCCACGTGCCGTCCTGCCTCAAATCCTCCACCATCATCCCTGTCCCCAAGAAGCCACGGATCACTGGACTTAACGACTACAGACCTGTAGCACTCACCTCTGTAGTCATGAAGTCCTTTGAGCGCCTGGTCCTGCCCCACCTCAAGTCCATCACCACCCCCCTCCTGGACCCGCTGCAGTTTGCCTACCGAGCCAACAGGTCTGTAGACGACGCAGTCAACCTGGCCCTCCACTCCATCCTGCAGCACCTGGACTCCCCGGGAACCTACGCCAGGATCCTGTTTGTGGACTTCAGCTCCGCATTCAACACCATCCGCCCTGCTCTGCTCCGGGACAAGCTGTCCCTGCTCAACGTGCCTGACTCCCTCTGCAAGTGGATCACCGACTTCCTGACGGACCGGAGGCAGCATGTGCGGCTGGGAAAGACTGTCTCAGACTCTGCTAGCATCAGCACCGGATCACCCCAGGGCTGTGTACTTTCCCCCCTACTCTTCTCCCTTTATAACAACTCCTGCACCTCCAGCCACCAGTCTGTCAAGTTGATCAAGTTTGCGGACGACACCACCCTCATCGGGCTCATCTCCAACGGCGACGAGTCCGCCTACAGGAGAGAGGTGGCCCAGCTGGCGTCCTGGTGCAACAACAACAACCTGCAGCTGAACGCTCTGAAGACAGTGGAGATGATTGTGGACTTCAGGAAAGTCACAACCCCTCTGCCCCCCCTCACCCTCACAGGCTCTCCCATCACCACTGCTGATTCCTTCCGCTTCCTAGGCACCACCATCACCAGAGACCTCAAGTGGGAGCCGACCATCAGCTCCCTCATCAAAAAGGCCCAGCAGAGGATGTTCTTCCTGCGGCAGCTGAGGAAGCTCAAGCTACCCACCAAGATGTTAGTGCAGTTCTACACAGCCATCATCGAGTCCATCCTCACCACCTCCATAACCGTGTGGTACGCAGGAGCCACTGCCAGGGACAGACTAAGGCTGCAGCGTGTCGTACGCACTGCTGAGAAGGTGATCGGCTGCAAGCTCCCATCTCTCCAGGATCTGTACATCTCCAGGACCCGGAGGCGTGCTGGCCGGATCATAGCCGATCCCTCACACCCTGGTCACGTACTGTTTGCCCCTCTCCCCTCAGGTAGAAGACTTCGGTCCATCCAGACTAAAACCTCCCGTCACATGAACAGCTTCTTCCCCTCTGCCATCAGACTGCTGAACACTAAGTGACTTATTGACTCTCGTGCACTATGTACAGCAGCTCAACCAGACTCATGTCAATCATCACTGTTTTCTTCCTGCATTACCGACTGCACTATATGGTTCTCCACATTATCTGCTGCTCGCTAATATATTTAAACTGCTGACTAGTATTACTCACTCTTATTCTACACTTTATTGCATGTATAGTTTATTTCTTTTATTTTATCATGTTTAATGTTGCAGCATTGCACCGAGACAAATTCCTAGTTTGTGTACTACATGAACAATGGCAATAAATCTGATTCTGATTCTGATTCTGATTCTGATTCTGATTCCCATTCATTCTTTCCTTTACACGGATCAGTCGTCCTGGTCCCTTTGCAGAAAACAGCCCCAAAGTATAATGTTTTCACCCCCATGCTTCACAGTAGGTATGGTGTTCATTCTCCTCCAAACACAACAAGTTGAGTTTTTACCAAAAAGTTCTATTTTGGTTTCATCTGACCATATGACATTCTCCCAATCCTCTCCTGGATCATCCAAATGCTCTCTAGCAAACTTCAGACGGGCCTGGACATGTACTGGCTTCAGCAGGGGGACACGTCTGGCATTGCAGGATTTGAGTCCCTGGCGGCGTAGTGTGTTACTGATGTAGCCTTTGTTACTTTGGTTCCAGCTCTCTGCAGGTCATTCACTAGGTCCCCCCATGTGGTTCTGGGATTTTTGCTCACCGTTCTCGTGATCATTTTGACCTCACGGGGTGAGATCTTGCGTGGAGCCCCAGATCGAGGGAGATTATCAGTGGTCTTGTATGTCTTCCATTTTCTAATAATCGCTCCCACAGTTGATTTCTTCACACCAAGCTGCTTACCTATTGCAGATTCAGTCTTCCCAGCCTGGTGCAGGTCTACAATTTTGTTTCTGGTGTCATTTGACAGCTCTTTGGTCTTGGCCATAGTGGAGTTTGGAGTCTGACTGTTTGAGGTTGTGGACAGGTGTCTTTTATACTGATAACGAGTTCAAACAGGTGCCATTAATACAGGTAACGAGTGGAGGACAGAGGAGCCTCTTAAAGAAGAAGTTACAGGTCTGTGAGAGCCAGAAATCTTGCTTGTTTGTAGGTGACCAAATACTTATTTTACCAATGAATTTACCAATTAATTCATTAAAAATCCTTCAATGTGATTTTCTGGATTTTTTTTTTCCTCATTTTGTCTCTCATAGTTGAGGTATACCTGTGATGAAAATTGGAGACCTCTCTCATCTTTTAAGTGGGAGAACTTGCACAGTTGGTGGCTGACTAAATACTTTTTTGCCCCACTGTAATCAGGAAGGAGCCATGGCTTGTATTCCAGCAACAGTTCAGTCTCCGATACCAAAGCCCGCCAGCGTTCCTCCAGCTCCTCGGCTGATGGAGTGGGCCACTATTTGGGAGATGACGGCGAGGCTGCTGCTGGAGAGCGGCAAGAGGCTGAGGATCTCCGTGCCCAGGACCGCTTCCTCGTCAGGGCAGACACGGATGTAGAAGGGGTTTTCCCCAGCCCATGAAGTATGGATGGTGGGTTTGCAATGGAGAGGAGTAGGTCCATGAGCTCCAAATGGCTCCACAGGCTGGGGCATGCTTCAAGCACTTGTGCCGCTCCAACCAAACACTCCTGAGCCGCATTGGGAGTGTGAGAAGCCTGAGCCTCCGATACGATATTATGTAACATATTAACAGTCTAACACTCCACCTCACTAAGCCCACACTGACTTTAGTCTGAGAACGCTGCCATGCAAGTGGAAAAGACAGATTTTACGAAAAAATAACAGAAGGGGAAAAAAAGGCAAAACCCACAGCCGCTGGCATCTATAATGGTAGCAGTATTCTGTCATAAATCGACCTTTTCAAGGGCAGGAATGAGGACGCCAACCACCAGCTGTGGATTTGCACATTTATTAACAACACTCACACAAAAACAACAAACACGCACACTTACAAATGAAAGGGGAACACCTGGAGGATGATAACTGATGGGGACTCCATCCGGGAATGAGCAAAGATGTAAAACTAACGTCTAGACCACAAGACCACTATGAGGAGAAAACCTCGTAGCAGATCTCAAATAGGAACAGAGAAAATGCTAGAATGACTGACAGGTGTGGGTGACATGAGTGGGAGTAATTAAGATAACTGATGACAGCTGTCACAGCCCACGAACCGGTCTTGACAAGCGGAAGTGAACAGACCGTCAAAATAAAGCACAATCCATGATGAAAGGAAATCAAGGACCAATACATGAGCAGGAATGCACTGAGGGAGGAACTGGGGAAAGCTACTAATACAAGACTAATACTGAAACTAAAACAGGAGGTCAACAAACAAGGACAACTGTAAACAGAAGAATAAATACAAGATAATCAGAAATATGTAAAACCCAAAAAATAACAAGAAATTAAGACAGAAACAAAAGGACAACTCAGAAAACAAAATACCAAAACCCATACAGAAATACAAAATAACCCTGAAAAGAAGAAAATACAAAACATAATTGGAAACAACTGAGGCATGTGCCCAGTGTCCCCCCTCCCCCACGTGCTCCGCTTCATGACACCTGAAGTGCATACACGCACACACACACACACACACACAGAGCAAAACACATACAGTATACTTGTCCATATAGCGGAACCTGTTGGGGTTTTTTTATATTTGACTGAAGTGTGTGCCATTAGCTGTCCAGTGTTGTCCTGATAGATATGCCAAAATGTCAATCCAAGGATATGTCTGTAATCCAATGATCAGAATCAGAATCAGAATCAGCTTTATTGGCCAAGTATACACAACACATACAAGGAATCTGACTTTGGCTAAAAACTTGCTCTCGTTGTTCAGGTGGAGGATTTAAATAAGATTTAAATAAGGATTCAATGACAACAGAGTATGTACAGTAAATTACAGTCTGTCCACGTTTCTATAAAAGGATGCAAATATATACAGGAATATATGCAGTTATTTACTCAGACTATCCACACTTTGCAGAAATATATGAAAAAAATATACAGTCATACAGTATTTCAATGTGAACTCAGATTCAGTGATATAATGTGAATGAAGTAAAAAGCAGTGTGAGAGTTATGTGCAATGTAAGAATGGATGAAAAGCCATGAGTACAGCAACAGGTAGGACTAGGTGAATGTTAGGATAGATACCACTCATTGCTAATATAGAAGTGACGGACAAATCCTTTCCCTGGCTGAGATAGGCCTGCTAGTTTGGGGGTTGGCTGACCTCTCTTCACAATGACCAGCTTTTCTTGAAAAGTCCATCTGGAAAATTAATTTTTTAAAATAGCAGCAACCAAATCATTTTCCTCGCCCCTGTCATCCATTGTTGGTTTAAAAACAGCTATTATATTTAAAGAGATACAGTATATTGTAGCTGCTTAAGCAAGTCCTTGCATTTTGCTAGCTAGGATCCTCTGCATTGTGGTTGGAGGAGTCTAACCATCGAATCAAAAGACGTGAAAATGCTGACGTTCTCAAATGCCTTCTATGCATACCCCTGGACATACAGAAGACATCTGATTGGTTAAAGCAACAGGATAAGTTTAACAGTTAATTTAACCTACAGAGCGCACTGTTAATTCCTGAAGGCCCAAGGCAGATTTGCTTGACCTTGGCAACACAGATGGCTGAAATATGATTGGACTTAAAAACTCTAATATGCAATACACTACTGGAAGGAGTGCAACCAAGAGAAAAGCTACAAAATGAAGCGATTAGGCTATTGGAAATAATTTAATGCATCCTCATGGAACAAATATAAGAATGTAGGTTGTAAATGAGCTCTGATAGTGTTTAGGCCAACAGAGAAGGCTTTGCTGGCCCTGAGGGTCCACCACTGCCACAATTTTCCCACAATTTTGGCCAATCCTCGTCAACTTCCACCAATTTTACCAATCAAATTTCTCTCTGAGTGGCGCTCAAACACTCAGTCTAACCAATGCATCGCTGAACCGCATTCACTTCTTTGTTTACAGTGAGTATTAACAGAACACATCAGCAAAAACAGAGTGTGTGATTAAAAAAAAAAAAAACACTCATCCGTGAGGTTTCCACCGCTGTCCCTTTCTCCATCCCCCCACAGCCTGCCGCCGGGCGTCTTGCTACTTCTCCGTCCTGACCCCATGTACCAAGTGCTGGGTTTGTGTTGAAAAAACGTCCGCCTGCCCCAAAAGCAACCCGTCACAGGAGCACACGTGAGGAGCAATGCCATAAAACAAACAAAACGAGCAAATCTAATGCTACAGCCAGTGTTTGAGCATTTTATACATTTTTAGAGGTAAAATCATTACTACATCTTGCCAATGAGCTTTAAACCTGTGAATCGCTGGTCTGGACACGGACAAACGTGCGCCCCTGGCCACCCCCCCCCACTCCCCTCGTAAATGAAAGATGTATGTCTAAAGAGACAAGTGTGTGTGCCAAGACGCGCAGCAGATAGACAGGTAGGAGTTAGGCATTGAAAGAGAGAGAATATTGTCTGTATTTTTTTTTCATTAAAATGCAGACTCCGATAGACAATACAGAGCAACAGAATAAATTATTTATTTTTTCCTCTCCACTTGATAGTGGTTGGGGACTGTAGGGAGTTTTCAAATGAAGGTGCTGCTAATAATTTCCAAATCTATACTCTTTAACATGCAATCAATGCAGTTTAGCTGTTGTAATGGATATTGTGTTAAAGTCTGTATTTGCTGTTGCACAAAAGCGTTTTTCTGTATAGTAGTAGTTTCTGCTTAATTTACAAATCACTGTAATAAGAAATGTTTAACAATCCTGTGCTTTTCTTGTGTGGTTATATAGAATATCACTGCAGTAAACTGGAAAAAAAAATATCTGCCTTCAAATTTGTAATTCTTCCCACAACTTTTAGTGCAGAAAAACTCTCAAAACATCGCAACTTTTATTATTATTATTATTATTTTATTTATTTGGTGTACTTTATTGATCTCCAGAGGGGAAAATCAGCGCATCCACCTATGAAGCAGCTACGGTACGGAGCCATCCCTTCACCATTCACATCTAGGGCCACTTTAGAGTCTCCAATTAATCTAGTGGCAGTTAATTAATCTAGTCTCCAATTAATCTAACTTGCATGTTTTTGGCCTGTGAGAGGAAACCGGAGTACCCAGGGTAAACCCACGCAGACACGGGGAGAACATGCAAACTCCACACAGAAGGGTCACCAACAGTCAGGGGGGTGGGATCGAACCCACAGTGGTCAGGGGAGAAATCGATCCCGTGACCTTCTTACTGTGCTGCCACTGTGCTAACCACTGCGCCACCGAGCTGCCCACAACTTTTATCGCAACTTTGTAAAAAAGCTCCTGCAAATTCAGGCTTGTTGGGCCGCAACAATCATAAAAACATCCCACGAAATCCTGGAGGGACTGATCAGTAGAGTGCTATTGCATGGAGAGATATCACACCTACAGTGGTGTGTAAAAGTGTTTGCCCCCTTCCTGATTTCTCACTTTTTTATATGTTTGTCACACTTAAATGTTCTAGATCATCAAACAAATTCAAATCATCATCATCATAGCAGTCTGTCATGGGCGACAATGACTGTTTCACTTAGGTCTGATCAGATTCCTCCACACAGCTCTGTCCTTAGCCTTCCGCTGCCGGGAACTCCTGTCTATGTCCTGACATAATGCACGGCTCAGGAGACGCACACACACAGGCTTAGAGTAGTTCAAAGAGTTTATTAACAGCAGGAGTGAATGAGTGCGTGTCTGCGGGATGTAAATGTGTTGGTGATGGTGTCTGCTCCAGGCGCAGAGGCAGGTGACCGTACAGCCGAGCAACCCTATGGAGAGAGCACAGGGAGAGGGTGACGGGCATACACCAACACAGGAGGGATTTATGGCGAGAGAAGGACTTACTTGGTTGGTCAGGATAGCTGGCACAACAAGGGGGCGAAGCCCGGAAGACAGCCACCTGGAGAGCTCCGTACAGCAGCGAGGATTGGGCGATGGAGTGGAGATGTCCGCCGCTGGGGAATCCACCTGTGCACAGGGGAGAAGACTGAAGAAGAGAGGTAAGCGATCTTCTTACCAAAATGGTGATGCTGAAGAGAAGTATGCTCACAACGGTGAGGGACGAAGTCTGACGGCTTCAGGCCGAGCCTCCGGGCGAGACGGCCTTTATCCCTCGCCGCTGATGATTGTCAGGTGCGTGAGCAGGTGGCGCCACTGATTAATGGCGCGGCGTGACAGTACTCCCCCCTCTAGCAGCGCCTCCTGGTGATGGCTTATCCGGGTGCGCTCGGTGGAAGTCCGCGATGAGCGATGGGTCCAACACAAACGACGGGGGCACCCATTGTCGATGCTCGGGCCCATAGCCCTCCCAGTCCACCAAGTATTGCAACCCACGACCTCGGCGCCGGGAGTCCAGGATGGAGGAGACGGACCAGGCCGGATGGCCACCAATCATCCGGGGCGCGGGTTGCGCTGCAGGAGGAGGGCAAAGGGGGTCAGTGACTGCCAGTTTCACCTTCGACACATGGAAAGTGGGATGGATGCGGAGGGAGGAAGGAATAGCCACGCGCACAGCCACCGGGTCGATGATCCGGGTGATGGGAAAGGGACCCATGAATCGCTGCGCCAGCTTCTTCCTCTCGCCTTTTAATGTGACGTCCTGGGTAGACACATACACGAGTTGCCCAACTCTGTACGCCGGGGCAGGTCGCCTGTGTCGGTCCGCCACGGTCCTGTTGCGCTCCGCTGTGCGTAAAAGCGCATGACGCGCGGCAGCCCAGGTGGAGCGGAACTGCCTAAGGTGCGCCCTAACAGAGGGGACAGCTACCTCGCCCTCCTGCGCTGGAAACAGCGGGGGGTCGTAACCCAGGGACGCCTTGAAGGGGGACATCCCCGTTGCAGAAGAGCGGGCGGTGTTGTGGGCATACTCCACCCAGGCGAGATGGTTGCTCCAGGACGTCGGCTTGGATCTGGTAACACAGCGGAGCGCAGCCTCCAGCTCCTGATTGGTCCTTTCACACTGCCCGTTAGACTGGGGGTGATGGCCAGAGGAGAGGCTCACCTTGGCTCCGATGGCGTTACAAAAAGATCTCCAAACCTCGGATGAAAATTGGGGGCCCCGGTCCGAGACCACGTCCACCGGAATCCCGTGCAGCCTGACCACGTGTTGGACGAGGAGGCCCGCTGTCTCCAGGGCGGTAGGGAGACCTCGCAGGGGGACGAAGTGTGCCGCCTTGGAGAAACGGTCCACGATGGTCAGGACGGTGTCAAAGGAGTTGGAAACGGGGAGTCCGGTGACGAAATCCAGTGCGATGTGCGACCAGGGCCTGCCGGGGACGGGCAGAGGCTGGAGCAGACCCGCTGGGGGGGCATTTCCCGACTTGCTGGTGGCACAGATTGGGCAAGCCCGGGCGTAGCGGGCTGCATCCCTCCGCAGGCCTGGCCACCAAAAGGACCGTTGGAGGAGGCTGATCATCCGAGAGGTGCTGGGATGACAGGTGAGCCGGGAGGTGTGGAGCCAGTGGATGATCTCTCCTCGGACCGCAGATGGGACGAACAGTCTTCCCTCCGGCCCGCCGCCAGGATCAGGTTCCACCTCCTGCGCCTTCCGGATCTTGTCTTCAATGTCCCAAGAGATGGCTCCCACGACGCACGACCTGGGCAGGATAGTGTGGGGCGTCTCCTCAGCCTCCATGGGGGTGAACTGCCTAGAGAGGGCGTCAGGCAGGCCGTTTTTGGAGCCCGGCCTGAAGGTGATTGAGAAGCGGAACCTGGCGAAGAACAAAGACCAGCGCGCCTGGCGGGCATTCAGGCGCTTGGCAGATCGTAAGTATTCTAAGTTCTTGTGGTCCGTCAGGACCACAAACGGCAGGTCCGCCCCCTCTAGCCAGTGGCGCCACTCCTGTAAGGCGAGTTTAATGGCCAGGAGCTCTCTGTCCCCCACATCGTAGTTCCTCTCCGCCGGGGACAGGCGCCGGGAGAAGAAGGCGCACGGTCGCTTGGCGCCATCGTCCGGTGATCGTTGGGATAACACTGCTCCCACTCCCGTGTCCGATGCGTCCACCTCCACAATGCACTGCAGCGCGGGGTCGACCTGGCGAAGGACCCGGGAGGAGGAGAACTCCGCCTTCAGCGCCTTAAAGGCAGCATCGACCTCTTCAGTCCACCGGAACGGGACCTTCGGGGACGTGAGGCGGGTCAGCGGTCCGACGATCCAGCTGAAATTCGGGACAAAGCGGCAGTAAAAATTGGCGAAGCCAACAAACTGTTGCACCTGCTTCCGGGATGCGGGAGTAGGCCATTCCACCACCGCCTTCACCTTGTCTGGGTCTGGGAGCACCTGGTCTTGGGCGATGATGAATCCCAGGAAGGATGTGGTCCTAGCGTAGAACTCGCATTTCTCAGCCTTCACGTACAGACGATTCTCCAGCAGTCTTTGGAGGACCCGCCTCACATGGACCTGGTGCTCGTCTCTGGACCTGGAGAAGATCAGAATGTCGTCCAGGTAGACGAACACGAAAAGGCCGTGAAATCCCAGAGGACGTCATTAATGAGGCGCTGAAAGACGGCAGGAGCGTTGGTCAACCCGAACGGCATGACGAGATACTCAAAGTGGCCGTTCGGGGTACGGAAGGCTGTTTTCCATTCATCTCCCTCCCGGATCCGGACGAGGTGGTAAGCGCTGCGTAGATCCAGCTTGGTAAACCAGGTCGCCCCCTGGAGGGAGTGGAAGGCAGTGTCCATGAGGGGCAGGGTGTAACGGTCCCTCTCAGTGATGTCATTAAGCGCTCGGTAGTCTATGCAGGGACGGAGGGAACCGTCCTTTTTCCCGACAAAGAAAAACCCTGCCCCCACGGGTGACGACGATGGGCGAATAATCCCAGCGCTCAGTGATTCCTTTAGGTACGTATTCATTGTCTCCCTCTCCGGCGCCGACAGGCTGTAGAGCCGACCAGATGGCAGGGGAGCCCCCTGGCGGAGATTGATGGCACAGTCATATGGTCGATGCGGGGGAAGAGACATAGCTTTCGATTTACTGAATACCATACCCAGGTCGTGAAATTCCGGAGGCACCAGCGACAGGTCCGGAGGTGCTGTATCCGCCACAGGAGGAGCCGCGGACGGGGAGCAGGCAGCGGACTGAAGGCAGGTGCCCATGCAGAAGGTACTCCATGCCGACACCCCAGCTGACCTCCAGTCCAGGACAGGGTTGTGGAGGCGTAGCCAGGGGTACCCCAGGATGACGGGCGACACAGAGTTGGGCAGGACGTAAAATACCATCTCCTCCCGGTGGTTCCCTGAGATGATGACTGGGACAGGCATGGTCTGGTGAGAAACTCTCCCAAGGGAGGCACGGGAGAGATGGACCAGGGAGATGGGGTGTTTTAATGCCTGACAGCGGATGCCCAGTCGGGTTGCCAGGCCTTGTGAAATGAAGCTGCCCTCTGCGCCCGAATCCACCAGTGCGTGGGTGAGGTGCCCAGTGGGATTGTGGCAGAAACGGATGGGCAGCTTTAATTGGGAGAGAGTGTCTAACCGGTTGGAATCCGCGAGGCTCCCTACAGCGATTCGCGGACCCCGCCGACTGGCTTTCCGCGGGCAACGCTCCACAGTGTGTTGGTCACCTCCGCAATACATGCAGAGGTCCAACTCATGGCGGCGTTGTTTCTCCGCAGGGGAAAGCTTAGTCCAGCCCGTCACCATCGGCTCCGACTCCTCGGGGCACGATGCTGGCGGCGCCGCCAGGGGGCGAGCTTGGAACAGGTGCGGCGAGACTCCACGAGGGCGAGAAGAAGAAGACTTCCGCCCCGAGGAGCGCTCGCGCAGCCTGTTATCCAAACTTATCGCTAAGGATGTCAGCTCTGCTAGCGTCCCAGGGATATCCCGTCCAGCCAGTTCATCCCTCAGATCATTATTGAGGCTGCGGAGGAACAGGCCACAGAGGGAGCGTTCCTCCCAGCCCAATTCCTCCGCCGCTACCCGGAAGTCGACCGAGTAGTCCGCTGCCGACCGGCCTCCCTGCTGGAGAGCGAGAAGCCGATCGACCTGGACCGTCTCGGTTTGAGAATGGTCAAAGACCTCCAGAAAGCGCCTCACGAACTGGTCATAGGTGAGGGTGGCATAACTGGGCCTCGCCATTACGGCGTAGGTCCAAGTTAACGCACGCCCCTCCAGAAGATTCCCTATGTAACCAATCCGACTGTGATCCGAGGGAAAATCTCCGGGCACACGGTGGAACACGGACTCACACTGCATAATGAACCCCCGCGCTCCGCCGAGCTTACCGCTAAAGCGGGCGGGGGTCGGAATCGGTGTGAGCCGAACCGGTGCCACTGGAGCCGGCTGGACGGCAGCTGGAACGGCAGGAGCCGCGCCACCCTGACGAGCCGGGGGGAACGGCTGTTGAGGATCTAAGCGGCCCAACCGGTTAGTTAAGTTTAATAATTGATTTAGGATAACCTGCTGTTGATAAGCAATTTGATCCACTCTAGCCTCGAGAGTGGTAAACCGGTGTGCGAGCCCGCCGTCCGCCGAGCCGCTCTGCTGAAGCCGTACTGACATAATGCACGGTTCAGGAGACGCACACACACAGGCTTAGAGTAGTTCAAAGAGTTTATTAACAGCAGGAGTGAATGAGTGCGTGTCTGCGGGATGTAAATGTGTTGGTGATGGTGTCTGCTCCAGGCGCAGAGGCAGGTGACCGTACAGCCGAGCAACCCTATGGAGAGAGCACAGGGAGAGGGTGACGGGCATACACCAACACAGGAGGGATTTATGGCGAGAGAAGGACTTACTTGGTTGGTCAGGATAGCTGGCACAACAAGGGGGCGAAGCCCGGAAGACAGCCACCTGGAGAGCTCCGTACAGCAGTGAGGATTGGGCGATGGAGTGGAGATGTCCGCCGCTGGGGAATCCACCTGTGCACAGGGGAGAAGACTGAAGAAGAGAGGTAAGCGATCTTCTTACCAAAATGGTGATGCTGAAGAGAAGTATGCTCACAACGGTGAGGGACGAAGTCTGACGGCTTCAGGCCGAGCCTCCGGGCGAGACGGCCTTTATCCCTCACCGCTGATGATTGTCAGGTGCGTGAGCAGGTGGCGCCGCTGATTAATGGCTAGGCGTGACATGTCCAACTTCTTCAAGTTTCTTTTTACAGTGTCTTTAAATCTGAGCCTTGGTCTACCCTGATTGCGTTTGCCCTCGCATAACTGTGAGTAGAGTAACTGCCGAGGGAGACGCTGGTGGTCCATCCTCTCAACATGTCCGAGCCATCTCAGGTTCATCTGTATTAGCATGTCCTCCATTGATGGTAGACCAGCTCGTTTCAACACTTCTATGTTGGTTATCTTGTCTTTCCATGAAATGTTCATTATGGTTCGAAGGTGTCTCTTCATGAACACGTGGAGTTTCTTCACCTGCATTCTGTAGACAGTCCAAGTTTCAGCACCGTACAATAGAGTAGCCAGTACTGTCACTCTGTACACTTTGCATTTCACACGGATAGACACATGTCGATTGTTCCACAGTCTCTCCCTCAAGTTTCCAAACACAGCGCTCGCTCTTCCCTTTCTGAGAGATAGTTCATTCTCCAGCCTAGCATTCTCTGAAACAGTACTCCCTAGATACTTGAAAGTCTTGCACTTGACTAGTGGCTCTGTACCAATGCTGATCTCTTCTGGTAGTGATGTTGATAACTGGAACTTTGGTGGTTGATAAAGGCACTCTGTCTTCTTGATGTTGATTTGGAGGCTGAATTGGCTAGTTGCTCTTGCAAATTTCTCCACTAAAGATTCCATATCTTCCACTCTGTGTGCAACTAGAGCAGTGTCGTCGGCAAAGAGCATTTCTCTTACTACCTTTATCAATGTCTTACTCTTGGCTTTAAACTGTGCCACATTGAACAAGTCTGCTTCTTTCCTTGTTTGAATGTATACTCCTTCTGAAGTGTCTTTGAAGGCCACCTCAAGCATGGCTGCCAGATATAGCGAGAAGAGTGTAGGTGCCAGCACACACCCTTGTTTCACCCCATTGCTTACTGAAGAGTCTTTAGATACTGAACCACTCATTGCCACGTTTGCTTGCATACCTGTATGGAGTGGATCGAGAATAACAGCTGAAGGAACGGTCCTTACCAAAGTTCCTGTCTCCTAAGTTTAACTTGAGAAAGATGTATAACTCCACACTTTTAGTATTTCTTAACCATTCAATTCAATTCAATTCAATTCAATTCAATTCAACTTTATTTATATAGCGCCATTTCACAACAACAGTCATCTCATAGCACTATCAACTGTAGGGGGGAACCCCCACAGTTGCAGAAAAACCCCAGCAATCAGGCGATCCCCTGTGAGCAAGCACTTGGCGACGGTGGAGAGGAAAAACTCCTTTTTAACAGGAAGAAACCTCCAGCAGAACCAGGCTCAGGGAGGGGCAGTCATCAGCTGCGACTGGCTGGGGGGTGAGGGGATAGAGAAAAAGAAAAGAACAGACATGTAGAGAGCAAACAGCACGATGGGGACTCAATCTATGGGAAAGAACAAACAAATGTTAATGACCAGCAAAAAAAAAAAAAATATTTCATAGAGAGTGAGGAAAGGAGTGAGGCCCAGTGCATTACTGGAGGTCCCCCGGCTGACTAAACCTATTAGCAGCATAACTAAGGGAGGGTTCAGAAACACATGATCCCTCCCTAATTGTAGGCTATATCAAAAAGGTAGGTTTTAGCCCTATTCTTAAAAACAGAGATCGAGTCTGACTCCCGAATCCAGATTGGCAGCTGATTCCACAGGAGAGGAGCTTGATAACTGAAGGCTCTGCCTCCCATTGTACTTTTGGAGATTCTAGGTATTACAAGTAATCCTGCATTTTGGGAGCGTAGTGCTCTGTTAGAATAATACGGTAGTATCAGATCTTTTAAATAAAAAGGAGCCTGATTGTTTAGAGCTTTGTAAGTAAGAAGAAGGATTTTAAACTTAATTCTAAACTCTATGGGAAGCCAATGAAGGGAGGCCAGAACCGGAGAGATATGATCTCTCTTTACCTGTTAAAACTCTTGCTGCAGCATTTTGGATCAGCTGAAGACTTTTTAAAGATGTTTTAGGACAGCCTGATAATAAAGAATTACAATAATCTAATCTCGAGCTAACAAAAGCGTGGATCAGTTTCTCAGCATCACTCTGAGACAAGATGCTCCTAATCTTGGCAATATTACGCAAATGGTAGAAGGCAGTCTTAGAAACAAATTTAATATGTGAATTGAAGGACAAATCCTGATCAAAAATAACTCCAAGGTTCCTCACAGAGCTATTAAGAGAAAGAGTAACCGCATCCAAACTGAAAGTTTGATTTGGAAAGGAATTTCTAAGGTTTTTTGGACCAACAAGAATGACTTCAGTCTTATCTGAATTTAATAGCAGGAAATTACAAGTCATCCAAGCTTTGATTTCCTTAAGACAGGCTTCTAACTTGGCTAATTGATTACTATCATCTGGCTTCATTGACAGGTATAATTGTGTGTCATCTGCATAACAATGAAAATGTATACAGTGCTTTCTAATAATGTTGCCTAACGGAAGCATATATAAACTAAAAAGAGTAGGGCCTAGCACAGATCCCTGTGGAACTCCATGACTAAGCTTTGAGTTGAAAGAAAACTCATTATTTACATGAACAAACTGGAACCTATCAGATAAATAAGATCTAAACCATTGCAACGAAGTTCCATTAAGTCCAACATAGTGTTCTAATCTATCAAGTAGAATATTATGATCGATAGTATCAAAAGCTGCACTAAGGTCTAAAAGGACAAGAACAGAAACTAGTCCATTATCAGATGCAATGAGGAGGTCGTTAGTGACCTTCGCTAAGGCTGTTTCAGTACTATGATGGATTCTAAACCCAGATTGAAACTCTTCAAGTAAACCATTTCCCTGCAGGTGGTCAAATAATTGCGTAGCAACAACTCTTTCTAAGATTTTTGAAATGAAAGGGAGATTAGAGATTGGTCTATAGTTAGCTAAAGCTCCTGGATCTAGCGTTGGCTTTTTGAGTAAGGGTTTAATTACAGCCGTTTTAAAAGCCTGCGGTACATGGCCTAAAGTTAATGAAGAATTGATTATATGAAGAATAAAGCTACCAATAAGTGGGAAGACTTCTTTAAATAACCTGGTAGGAATAGGGTCTAAAAGACAAGTTGAAGGTTTGGATGAGGAAACTATTTTGTCTAACTCACAAAGGTCGATTGGAGTAAACTCATTCATCTTTTCAAAAATAAAAAGGTATTTCTAATATGAGGGTTAACACTAGTCTTATCAGATTAAGGCTCCCATCTTGCCAAGTGGCATATTAGTTTCGTCACTGTGAGCAGTTACTGGACACATACGTATATTACAATGGGGAAAAAGTACATACAGTTCAGGTTCAGGTTCAGGTTACTTTATTTGTACCCGTAGGTAGATTTGTTTTGCAGTTGGTGACATCCATATTTACAAGCCACAATTACATTCAACATAGACACAAACACAGGCACACATCTTACAAAATAGGTAAATATAAAATATGTACAATATAATTTTTATAGCTTGTTCAACTCTTTGACAGCAGCAGGGACAAAGCTGTTTTTGTAGCGCTGGGTTCTACTTTTTGGGACAGCAAACCTCCGTCTGGAGGGAAGAAGCTGAAAGTTGCAGTGCAAAGGGTGGGAGTCATCATTTAAAATCGAGTCGGCCATCCTCTGTACTTGTCTGGTGTACAGGGATGTCAGGCTCAGCTGTGACTCACCAAGCAAACGACTGGACCATCTGACTACCTGATCCAAGGATTTCCTCTGTTTCACTTTTATCTGACCAAACCATGACATTAAAGAAAAGGATAAAACAGATTCAATAAAAGCCCGATAGAACATAGTCATTATGGTTCGGTCAATTTGGAAGCGTGCAAGTTTCCTCAAACAATGCAAATTTTGCTGACCCTTTTTGCACACCCTTTCACAGTTCACCTCAAAGTTCAATCCACTATCAATAATTGTCCCAAGATATTTGTACGATTGTACACATTCGGTGGTCTGGCCTTTTAGTATGGTGACTTTGTGCCTGGGAGTTTTCCTCCTAAAGTCAATAATCATATCTTTCGTTTTTGTTGTATTCAGCTGCAGGTAGGAATCCTCACACCAGTGAACAAAGTCATCAACTACTGGGCCGTGGCCACTCTCACCATCCTGGAGGAGACTGACAATGACTGAGTCATCAGCATACTTTATAATGTGTCTGTTGTCATGTCTGCTCCGACACATGTTTGTGTACAGGATGAAGAGTAGTAGTGACAACACACACCCCTGAGGAGAGCCAGTAGAAGAGCACTTTAGGTCAGACAATGTACCATTGACCCTTACTCTCTGCGTCCTGTTGGTTAAGAAATCCAGAATCCAACCCACCAGATTATTGCTTAAATCAAATTGTTGCAGGAGCCTTTCAACTAAAATATGAGGTTGGATTGTATTAAAGGCAGAAGAAAAGTCCACAAATAAAAGCCTGGCGTGTGTCCCATTAAAATCCAGATGTTTAAAAAGCATGTTAAACAGAGTGACAGTGGCATCCTCCACTCCTCTGTGAGGCCTATAGGCAAACTGCAGAGGATCCAATGCATGTTCAGTCTGCTTTAGGACCTCACATCTGACCAGTTTTTCAAAAATTTTCATTAAAATTGAAGTCAAAGCAACTGGTCTAAAGTCATTTACCATTTTAGGACAGCTGGATTTTGGAACGGGAACAACCACGGCATCTTTCCAGATCTTAGGCACATGTTGTGTCTGTAAGGACTTATTGAAAATGTAGTGAAATATAGGACTCAGTTCATGTGCACAGGACTTTACCAGGCGTCCACATATATTATCAGGGCCCTGACTTTTGTTCACTTTTACAGCGCGGAACTCCCTTTCAACATCCTGCATCTCAATATTAAAGTGCTGATTGTCTTTGAGTTTCTGTTTCAAATCTTGGATTTCTGTGCTAAAATCAAAGAAGTCAAAACGACCATAAAAACAATTAAGAGCATTAGCCAGCTCTGTGTCTGAACTAAAACCATCTAAAAACACACGATTACTGCGCTCTGTGCTCTGAAGGCCTGCAATTTTTTTCATACTGGCCCAGGCCGAACCAAGTTTATTTGCTGCCATCTTGCTTTCCAATTCTGATTTATAATTCTGTTTTGCTCTTAAAATTTCGGCCTTTAGCTCCTTAGTGGCAACCTGTAGCGCAGAAACAGACCCCTGTTTAAAGGCAAGTGCTTTCCTCTGTAAGCAGGATTTAACTGATTTAGTAACCCATGGTTTGTTGTTGGGATATATTTTGACACGTTTACGTGGAACAAACTTATTTTGACAGTAAGCCATGTATGAGCATGTGAGCTCAGCCAGAGAGTCCAAATCATCCCCGCAGGCCATTATGAACATCTTCCAGTCTGTACAGTCAAAGCATTCCTGGAGGCTGTGCTCTGAATCTTCTGTCCACACATCAATGTCTCTCATCTCCACCTTGCCTCTTCTGAGAGCAGTTTTATATGTGGGCAGCAAATGAACACAGTTGTGATCTGATGATCCTAAAGGAGGAAGGGGGAGTGATTTATAGGCCCTCTCTATGGATCCATAGCACAGGTCCAATGTCTTTTTTCGCCTGGTTGGGCAGGAGACATACTGATGAAAGTTTTTTAAGTGTCTTCTTTAAAGAAACATGGTTAAAATCCCCAAGAATGAAGTTTGGTGCCTCTGGAGAAATTGACTGCAGCCGCTGGATCACATCAGAGATGGTGCTGGAGGCGGAGTCAGCGTCTGCCCTCGGATGAATGTACACAGTTGTGATGAAAAGTTGGGGAAACTCTCGAGGCAAATAAAAGGGGCGAAGCGACACAGACAGCAGCTCCACATGGGGTGTACAGATGCGCTCTCTGACCGTGACAGATGTGCAGTACTGCTTATTAATGTATAAACATACTCTGCCCCCCTGACGTTTCCCCATTACCTCTTCCTGCCGATCCGAGCGCAGCGGAGCTCCAAAGCCGTCAATCCACAGGTCTGCGTCTCGATCATGCGCAGTAAGCCAAGATTCAGTGAAAGCCATGACGCAGCAGTTCTTAAAATCCTTCTGGTAACGTACGTTGCCTTGAATTTCCTCCACCTTGTTTCTCACAGACTGTGCATTCCCAAAAATGATCGAAGGAAGAGGAATGTTACCAAACTGACGTCTCCTAAGGCGCAATTTCACACCTCCACGTCTTCCACGCTTCCTCCTGCCGCTTCTTTTTTCACCGCTGTGTCCGTCTCTCAAAATAAAGTCCGGCAGCTGAAATCTGGGCGCAATCAGAGACTCTGCACCAGCTGTGTTAAAGCGCAGCAACACGTCCCTGGAATATTGTATTCTGCCCGCTATTCTGCTCGCCATGGAGCCGAACGCGTTTACCTCAGAGACAAAGAGCCACAGCACAGAAAGCAGTAGTGCGAGATATGACAGGAAATCCATGTTGCAGATACCAGGGAGCTGTTCGCCATATATTCCACCAACGCTCCAGGGCAGAAACGACACAGAGGATTTTCTAAAAACGTAAAAAAAGTACAAAAAACGCACACACGCATACACGCACTATATCACCAAGCTGCTGGTCGCTGCGTGCGCATGCGCCCAAAATACAGTACATGATGAACTGTAGTTTGCCACTCTGGAAGTGAGCAAACACTGTTTTTGGAGAGTGGACTTTTGAGTTGGGCTGTGAATGTCATTAAATCAAAATAATGCTCTGTTTCAATAATGCTCAAGTTTCAACGAAATACATTGTGTAAAAACAATTGATACAGCACCTGTAAGCTTAAAACTGCTATTGACAGTATTGACTGGAAATGGAGCAAAACAAAGTAATTTTGCAACCTGTATTTGACATGATTGTTGAACCCAGGAGACAGACGCTGACACGAGTAGATTAATTTGACAAATATTTATTAACTCAGTGTAGAATGTTGCGTGTGAGAATGAGTGAGTGAGTGCGTAGTAGTCTGGCCACTGGAGCTGAGCGGGTCTTGCTGCGACCTGGCAACCCTGGAACACACAAGCACAGGATGTTATTACAGTTCGTGAGAACGGAAAGCTGAGGCTTGTGCTGCTTACTTGCAGGTGCCGCTGCGAGAGTCCTGCTGGCTCCGTGTCCTGGTGTAGCGTGGTGCACGTGGAGTTTGGTGCTGAGGAGGTGAGGAGGAGATCCGAGGAGGAGGAGATGACGTCAGTTATCCGGGGAGGTGAGTCCGCCGCCAGGGAGGTCCACCTGTGTACAGGGGAAAACACTTTGACAGGGTGAGTGTTGCTGTTGCTTACGTGGCGTGGCTTGGCGAGAAGACTTGATTCCAACTCTGGCTTGAGGTCGTGTCCTAGACGTGATGCGTGGCGAAGACGACAGACGACTCCGTACAGAGCAGTCAGAGACACTGGCTTTTAAAGCCTGCTGATTACCGATGACAGGTGTGTGCGCAGCTGAAGTTAATGACGGCCCAGCGGCCGCCTTGACAGTATTAGTAGCATTCCCACCATTAGTGGGTTGTTTAGGGCATAAAATGTCAACTCTTCGCCATGAACGCATCAAAGAAAGGGCCTGGTGGTTCGTTTATATCGGCATTTTTACGTCAGTTAGCTATTGTGGCTAACATTCGAGGTTAGCAAGCATGCTAGCATCTTCCAAGAGAGCACCTCAAAGCTTGAACATTTTTCACGTGTTGACATTTATGCCATCAAAGGTCTCATAAATTAAACTGAGTCAGAGGCTAAGCTTGTTGTAAAAATGTGATAAAGATGTTTTAGTAGTTGGACAGTTTCCTAACTTAGCCGTACATAGCACTAGCTGGCTAGCAGCTCAGTCTTGTTTTTAACGGCTCAACCTTACCGTTGTTTCTGCTGCGGGTACGGTGGGGCTGAGAGAGCCAGTGGCGTGCACAAACAATCCCATCCTGACACCCGAACATACGCCTCTTCTCCAAAACTGGTTACAGCTTTGGCAAACACATTAGCTTGCAAACGCCGATTTCCACAGATTGTTGTAAAATATATTTTGACTACATTGGCTCCCGATTGTGCTGCTGGAAGGCCGCCGTATGTGCCTCCTCCTTCCTGCCATTACGTACTTGGCACGGGGAAGACCAGTGCCTTGGATACCACTGGCTGCTACTGCTGTTACACAAGCTGTTCTTCCGGTGTGCACACTCAAGCTTCAGTCAGCTGGGTTTGGCATGCTCACCTCGACCAGATCCATGTGCGCAACGTCCACACCCAGTCCTGATTACTGCCACACCTGTTCTCAATCAAGAAATCACTTAAATGGGACCTGCCTGACAAAGTGAAGTAGACCAAAAGATCCTCAAAAGCTAGGTATCATGCTGTGATCCAAAGAAATTCAGGAACAAATGAGAAACAAACTAATTGAGATCTATCAGTATGGAAAAAGTTATAAAGCCATTTCTAAAGCTTTGGGGCTCCAGCGAACCACATTATCCACAAATGGCGAACACATGGAACAGGGGTGAACCTTCCCAGGAGTGACCAACTGACCAAAATTACCCCAAGAGTGCAGCAACGACTCATCCAAGAGGTCACAAAAGACCCCACAACAACATCAAAAGAACTGCAGGCCTCATTTGCCTCAGTTAAGGTCAGTGTTCATGACTCCACCATAAGAAATTGGGCAAAAATGGCCTGTATGGCAGAGTTCCAAGACGAAAACTACTGCTGAGCAAAAAGAACATAAAGCCTCGTCTCAGTTTTGCCAGAAAACATCTTGATGATCCCCAAGACTTTTGGGAAAATACTCTGCAGACTGATGAGATGAAAGTTGAACTTTTTGGAAGGTGTGTGTCCTATTACATCCGGTGTAAAAGTAACACAGCATTTCAGAAAAGGAACATGACACCAACAGTAAAATATGGTGGTGGTAGTGTGATGGTCTGGGGCTGTTTTGCTGCTTCATGACCTGAAAGACTTGCTGTGGTAAATGGAACCATGAATTCTGCTGTCTCCCAAAAACACTGTCTCCCAAAAACGTCATTCTGGGTGGAATGACGTTTCGCTTCGAAGCGCCTTTCTTCTGGGTCTGAATTCGCATCTCTGTGACAAGCTGGCTATCCGCACATCCCTCTCCTCTTTGGATGAGCTTATCACGCAGGCTGTGGCCCTCGACAACTGGTTTAGGGAGCGTGCAAGGGAGTGGAAAGCCACTGCTTCTCTGTTCGCTCCCCGGCCGGCCGCCCAACCCTCTCACACGGCTCCGTCGACCTCCTCTGAGCCAATGGCCCTCTGCAGATTCCATCTGTCTCTGGAGGAGCGCCGTCACCGAGCAAGAGAAGGGGCGTGTTTATATTGTGGGGTCCCAGGTCACGCTGCTTTGAAATGCCCCGAGAAGTCAAAAGGCCTGGCCCATCAGTAACCGTGGGGGGGTCTGGCGGGCGGGTTCTCGCAAAA
The DNA here is from genome assembly GCA_020510985.1 of Pholidichthys leucotaenia. Classification (NCBI taxonomy): domain Eukaryota; kingdom Metazoa; phylum Chordata; class Actinopteri; order Cichliformes; family Pholidichthyidae; genus Pholidichthys; species Pholidichthys leucotaenia. The sequence continues at coordinate 368,732,035 of CM035842.1, read as the reverse complement.
TCCTCCCAACCGTTTTGAACGTCCGGCCCTCATCCAATTGCTGGGGGTCGAGTTCAAAACCTCCGCGCTGGTTGATTCCGGAGCAGAGCAACATTTCATCTAACAGGCCATGATCCCGCAAATTACAGCTACCCACCAGGAAAGTTCCGACACTTTTAACGGTGTCGGTGGTCTCAGGCAGCAGTATCGCGGTGATTACTGAACAGACTGAGCCCATTTCGATCATTCTGTCCGGTAATTATCACAAGACTATTCAGTTTTACATCCCACCTCATTCTACCACCACCATGATCCTGGGGTATCCTTGGCTCCGGTTACACAACCCTATTATTAACTGAAATCAGGACTCCATTTCTACTTGGAGTCCCTTTTTCTTGTCTTCGTGTCTCCAATCGGCCGCATGCTCGCCGTCACTCCCACTCTCCTCCCCTCCAGCTGAGCCGGCGGATCTCAGCTCGGTGCCTGAGGTCTATCATGACTTAGGGGAGGTCTTTAGCAAGTCCAGGGCACTATCTTTACCACCTCACTAGGGGCTATGACTGTGCTATTGACCTCCTCCCAGGCGCACGGCTGCCATCCAGCCGGCTCTACAGTTTATCTGGGCCAGAGAGAGAGGTGATGGAGACTTACATAAAAGACTCCCTCAGCGCCGGCATTATTCGTCCGTCATCCGCCCCTCTCAGCGCTGGGTTCTTTTTTGTAGTGAAGAAGAACAGGTCGTTGCGGCTGTGCATTGATTACCAAGAACTTAATGCAATTACCCGCAAGGATAAGTATTCAATGCCCCTTATTAACTCGGCATTTGAGCTATTCCAACAGGCGCATTTTTTCACCAAGCTTGACCTCCCTAATGTGTACCATTTGGTTCCCATTCGTGAGGGAGAAAAGTGGAAGACGGCATTTAAAACTCCGCTGGGCCATTTTGAGTATTTGGTCATGCCATTCCCCCGCCGTCTTCCAGTGGTTAATCAATGACATCTTGCAAGACATGGTGAACCAGTTTGTTTTTGTATATTTGGATGACATTCTGATTTTTTCCCGCACACTGGAGGAGCATATTGTCCATGTTCGTTCCGTCCTGCAGCGCTTGCTGGAGAATCAGATTTATGTCAAAGCAGAGAAGAGCGAATTATCCACTCACTCCACTTCATTCCTGGGGTTCATTATTGCCGAGGGCATGGTAAAGGCCAATCCGGCAAAGGTTAAGGCAGTAGTAGACTGGCCAACTCCCCAGTCCAGGAAGGATCTCCAACGCTTCCTGAGCTTCACCAACTTCTTCCGCCGATTTATCCATGATTATAGTAAGGTGGCGCAACTGCTCACGCAGTTGACATCACCCAAAAGCCCGTTCAAGTGGTCCAAGTCCGCTGAAAAAGCTTTTGCGACCCTGAAAGGCCTCTTCACCAACGCGCGCATCCTCGTGTAAGTGGACCCCGTGGTGTAGTTCATCGAGGTGGATGCTTCCAACTCGGGGGTGGGCACTGTCCTCTCCCAGCACTCCTCCCCCGATCAGAAGCTCCATCAGTGCTCATATTTCTCCTGGTGGCTCATGCCCACTGAGAGGAATTACGATGTTGGGATTGCGAACTGTTGGCCATAAAGCTGGCGTTGGAGGAGTGGAGACACTGGCTGGAGGGAGCTAGCCAACTGGTCATTGTCTGAACGATCATAAAAATTTAGAATACCTTTGGTCGGCCAGACAGTTAAACTCTCGGCAGGCTTGATGGGCCCTGTTCTTTAATAGGTTTAATCTTTCCATCTCATATCGATCAGGGTCCCGCAATGCCAAGGCTGACGCTCTCTCACGCCAGTTTTCTTCTGACTCCTCCTCCACCTCCTCCTCCACAACTGCTGCGTCTCCCCCAGAGACTATTCTCCCCCCCTCCTGCTTTCTCGGGGCACTCTCGTGGGAGATTGAGCAGAGGGTTCGGCAAGCACAGCCATCTGAGCCCATTCTGGAGGGAGCCCCTCCAGATCAGCTGTATGTCCCCTCGGCGCTACGGGGTGAAATCATCAAGTGGGGCCACACCAGTTTTTTTGCCTGCCACCCTGGAATCTCTAGGACTGCTGAACTACTCCAGAGAGTGTTTTGGTGGCACACACTCGGGAGGGATGTGAGGGAGTTTGTTAAGGCCTGCCATGTCTGTGCAGCCAGCAAGTCGGACTCTTCTCCTCCTGCTGGCCTCCTCCATCCCCTACCGGTGCCAAGCCGACCGTGGTCGCACATAGCGTTGGATTTCGTCATGGGCCTCCCTCCATCCCAAGGGAATACTGTCATCCTCACTGTGGTTGACCAGTTCTCCAAGGCCATCCATCTGGTCCCGCTGCGCAAGTTGACATCTTCTGCAGAAACAGCCAACCTACTGACGCAGTATGTTATCCGGCTGCATGGTATCCCTGTGGACATCATCTCAGACCGGGGACCTCAGTTCATGTCCAAGGTATGGAGAACGTTCTGCCGCTTCATGGGTGCCTCTGCCAACTTGACGTCCGGCTACCATCCTCAAAGTAACGGTCATGCTGAGCATGCTAATCAATCTCTGGAGGCCACCCTCAGGTGCGTAGCATCCCAGAATCCATCCACCTGGAGATCCCACCTGACCTGGGTGGAATATTCCCTCAACTCCGCTGTGTCTTCTTCCACTGGACTTACACCGTTTGAGCCTTGATGGGCTACACACTGCCACTGCTGCCCATGACAGAGAGGGGGCTCGTTGTCTCATCTGTGAGGGCCACTAGAGCTACCCTCCTCCTCTACTCTGCAGAGTGCCATCAACGGTACGCCAATCGCAGATGCGCACCAGCGCCCAAGTACACGGTGGGTCAGAAGGTGTGGCTGTCCACCGATCAGGTCCCACTGAAGACAGAGTCCCGGAAACTTTCCCCGTTATCTGGGACCATTTACCATCAAGCAGCTCATCAACAACGTGACTGTTCAGTTGGACCTGCCACCCTCAATGCAAATCCCACCTTCCATGTCTCCCACATCAAGCCCCTCTCCACCAGTCCTCTCTGCCCTCCTCCAGATCCCCATCCCCACCCCCCCAGATCATCAACAGTCAGACAGTGTACACGGTGGAGAGGATCCTGGACGCCCGTCAACGGGGTCGGGGGTACCAATACCTCATCCACTGGGAGGGTTACGGTCCGGAGGAGAGGTCCTGAGTCCCCGGTTCTCGCATCTTGGATAAGTGGGTGATGCGGGCATTCCACCGGGCCTAGCAATGTAAGTCCAGTGGGACACCAGGAGGCATCCCATGAGGGGGGGGCACTGTGATGGTTGGGCAAGCATGCTTCCCCTCCCCTTCTGCTATGTCTGTTCGGCTCCAGAGAATTGGACACACGTGTGTGATTACACACCTGCTGCGTCCTGATGACTAGTGTATTTAAGAGCCAGCGTGTGGAGCAGCCACCACTAGATCGTTAGGTTTGCTATAACCACACAAACTGTTCTTAGCCTGTTATTCTCTCTGTACCTGTGCTACCTGTTTGGCCTCACGTCTCTCCAGGTTTGCTGGCCACCTCCACGGTGTGTCTTCTGGAGTTGATCACGCTCGCCTGGCCTTTGAAGATGCCAGACAAATCCACCCAGGTCGATGCCTTTCCCGTTTCCCCTGGTCTTCATAGGAGTTCCATGCCAGGCTCCTCTGCTCTTGAGTAAGTGTGCTTCTCACATTCTCTCCTCATTTGGAAGAGCCTGTCCCTATTAATCTCTGTCTGCTCTTTCCCCCGTAGGCAGCGTGCGCTCCAGCGGGCACCAGTTTGTGTGAAATTTAATTGTGCAGTTTTGTATTTCGTTTTCCTTAAGTTCTGCACCTTTACTTACTGTTGTGTATTTATTTTCATTTTTGTAATAAACTGGTGTGCTTTTACTTCTGAGTCTGAGTGTTCATCCTGGCAGCCCAGCATTTGAGCCTCACTTGCCTGAACACATTGCCAGTTATCGCAAACGCTTGATTGCAGTTGTTGCTGCTAAGGGTGGCCCAACCAGTTATTAGGTTTAGCAGGCAATCACTTTTTCACACAGGGCCATGTAGGTTTGACTTTTTTACCCCTTAATAATAAACACCTTCATTTAAAAACTGCATTTTGTGTTAACTTGTGTTATCTTTGTCTAATATTTAAATTTGTTTGATGATCTGAAGCATTTAAGTGTGACAAACGTACAAAAAAAATGAGAAATCAGGAAGGGGGCAAACACTTTTTCACACCACTGTATACGAATTTTTATGTTTGTGTTCATGGTATTATATTCTATGCAAAGATCAACATAACACATTCCAAAATATGTTTTATGTGTCACAACTGATAAAAGAACACTTCCCAATTGGCAAGATAATACATCCACCTGACTGGTGTTGTATACTGTACCAAGATGTTGATTAAAGAACATTACTGTTTGTTGCACAGGTGCTTAGAGGTGGCCTTGCAAAAACAGAGCCTGCATGAACTGTCAAAAGCAAGGGTAAGAGACAGCGACTTCCTGTTTTTACTTTATCATTATGTGGACCTCAATAAGCATGCCCTCCTTTTTGATAATGGGACTGAGGCCTCTGTTTGTCTTTCCGTCTGTCTGTAGCATCTTTCATGAGAATTATGGCAACAGAGCACTTTCCTTTGGCAAGATGATCCATCCATATGCCAAGTGATGTACAGCATTATGCTGACTAAACAGAATTGTTGGATTGGCTGTTCTTATTTCATTTTCAGTCAGTAATTGTAACCTAACAGACAAGTACACACATTATTCATTTATTTATCTATCATCTCTTTAAGTGAACAGAATGTGGGTCACTCTTTTTTTTTTTCTTAATTTCACCACTGGACTAAACTGCGGGGCTGTTGCGCTGTGGGACCTGGATTACCTACACTGGCAAACAACTGTCAGACTCGTGGGCGGAGTGTAGTAGTTGGGCCAGGATTCCACACAACCACTGGAATGTCAAAGCGCTTAATGCCAACTTATGCATGCATCATTATGTAACTGATGACAGTGTTAGTATTTTTCTCCTCATTCACAATCATTCTTTTAACAGAATGATTCAAAATCGAAGTAGAAGCAGGCTTTATTTGATCTGCTCTACGGACTCACCCTGTCTTTCTCAATCTTCCTCCCTTTAATGGATTAGTTCAGATGTCAGCCGTGGTCAGGGGTCTTCTGTGTCCCATGATAACTTAAGGAATTTTTACAACCCTGTTTGTCAAAATTATGGACAAAGAGAAAGAGTGATGAAACTTCTGAATGTACCAGCTCTCATCAGTGTGTAATTATGATAATCCATTTTTGAGGGGTGCAGAGTGATCTATTTATTCTCGCAGCAATTCTTGGGTGATGTTGATTTTTTTTTTTTTTTGGGGGGGGTGGTTAACATAATAAATTCCACTGTATTATTTCAAGCCTACTTTACAATTAGCATGTCAATCTCTGAAAAACATTGTGTCACAGAGAATGGACCCTGATCCCTAGTATAAGAGAAGGAGTGATCCAAGTCCGGCGTCCCTGTTTGCAGGGCCTGCTACACCTTCATTCATGATTACTTCCCATTAATTCCCATGGATCTAATTTCCTCTTGTATGTGCGAGTCAGTTTTTGAACTCTGAAAACAAAAACAGTAGTGAGACATGGAAAAATCACTCCTCGAGTTTGCACCTGTGGTTAAAGACAAAGTTTTTCCTCAGTATAGCACCTATAACACAGGCACTAAGCAGACAATTTTCCAGATATTACTCACTGTTTTGGATCATAGTAAATCAGGCCAGCAATGTGGTTGGTCCTTAAAAGCATTTTCACTTTGTGAACAAGGGTGCATTATCTCCAGCGCAAAATGGATTTGTCCTCCTATGTAAATGCCATCATATTAGTATTACGCCTTAGATATTGCACCCCTGTTTATTAAAGGGAATGACAGCAAAGACACAGATTGATTTATTTCACATTATGCCCAAAGCACACATCTGAGTAAGTGAAGATGCACTCCAGTGGATATATAGTAAATCCCCTTAAAATCAAATCTACATACTGTAGTCAAAAATGGTATCTTATGCCATTTTTCTACACAAAAAAACTTTCATTGTCTTACAGTTGCTTGTGAACATTTTACCCTTTTCCTCCTCCTTCAAACGCCAGGATCTAAATAGGCCCACCCACATGCCTTTTTCCAAGGGGAGGAACTTGACTCGGTGGAGAGACTATGTCTCCCAGCTGGTCTGGGAACGCCTTGGTATCCTCTCTGAAGAGCTGGAGCAGGTGGCTGGGGAGAGGGAAGTCTGGGCTTCTCTGCTTGAACTGCTGCCTCCGCGACCCGGTCCTCCGGAAAAGCGATAGAAGATGGATGGATGGATGGATGGAAGTTAACTGAACTTTCACAGCAAAAAAACACAGACATGACACATGGTTTAGCTCTTGATACAGACATGCTAACAAGAAAAAAAAAACCTACATTTTTGGCAGAGGCTCACTTTAAGAGCATTAGGACAACCTCTTTGCTCTTTCCACTTGCACTGCTGTAAGAGTGAAAAGCACACGCCGACCACACTGCCTCACTGAGAAGCAACTGGATGTGCCACTCAAGCTGGTCCCGGTTCAGCAGCTCTTCAGCCTGCATCTCTGTAAATAGTGACGCAAGGTCCAGTTTGGGGTGGATCATTTTTGTCTTGCCTAGATGAAAGACAGAAATGGGTGGTGGTTAAGTTTAAAACATATTTGAGAAATACACTTGTTGCTGAAAGCCAGTGGTGGAATGTGACAAAAAAGTACTTTGTTGTTGTATTTAACTACAATTTTCATGTAGCTGCGCTTCAGTAAAGCAGATTTTACAAGGGATGGGTTATGTTTAATATCATTTGTTTTTACTGTGGCCTCAGCAATCAGAATGAGTTGATACCTTCAGTTGAATGGAATCTAGTACTTTAACTAAGAGTGTGCATCCCCGAGTATGGAGTCGCTCAGTCAAAATATGCAAGTTTTATCAATAAAAGTTTAGCCACCAAAGTGCATGATACACTATTATGAATATAACTCACAAAGGATCAAACAAGTGATCTGATAAAAAAGATAAACAAGTGGTTTATTTTACAGTGGCTAATATTGGATGTGCCATTCATTTTCAATTATTCTATAATTAATATTCACACAGTCAAATAAATCTCAGTTCAGTCCCTTTCATATTAAGTGGAAACTGCGCTACTTTAATTTTGGCACTTTACCTATACTTTAACTTAAAAAGCAAAGGATTTGAGTACTTTGTCCACCACTGCTAAAAAAAAATAACAGGATGTGCAACTTACCAGTCATAACAGCTAAACGTTGCCAGTGTCACAGCAGATGCTGGTCAGACTCTAGAACGAAAATGCACACAACTTAAGTACATGCACAGCACGAAAGTGCAACATGTAAAAAAATGCATTTTTAACCAGGATAACAACTAGCTTATTTCATCAGATATTGTCAACAAAAGCGCAAAATACAAGGAGAGCATGGAGTTAGCATTGACGGCTAACTAGCTAGCTCACTGTCTGCACAAAAGCGACGCTGTTGTCTGTTCAAAGTGAACTTTCCACTGCTGGGATAAATAACGTAAAAGATGCATAATATCACATCATAGCACATCACTCATCATCCTCTATATCCTAATATCACAGCTTTCAACTGCTGAAGTTGGGTGCTCCCGTGGCCATAAATTCATTTCAGGTGGCTCCGTCTAGTTCCTTCTGGATTATCTCATCAGCCGAAAGGCACAGAAAAAACTGCTGGACTGCGGTGTTGATTTCTGTGGGTCTGATTTCTGTGAAGCCATTCTATCGTTGTTTATACTGATGCTCACTTGCTGGCTCAGAGACGAATCTTTGCAAATGGTGGCTCGAGATTCTGTAATTCATTCAGCCTCAATCATCGCTGTCATGACGTTACACCCAGACCAATCAGTGGCCTGCAGTCTTTTTACATCACATTTTCAGGTCGGTTTGGCACACTTAGAACCACTCGGCGACAGGTCCGAAAAATTGGGATGGTAACTGTTACAGTTCCTAATGGAAAAGCCTACAAAGCGTGCTGAACCAAACCAAACACAGCCAAACAGGTACTAGTGGAAAAGGGCCAATAGACGATAGACTGTTGACTAGATCATTGGAATATGTCCCAAAATGTTTGATTTATCAGAAACCATAAAGATAGCAACTTGTGATTTTTTTTTCTTTTTACAGGCACAGGAATTTGAAGTGTTTGCTAAGTGAGATGTCATCTAATAACCTTTGACTAATGCTCCAGACAGACAGACAGACAGACAAAACAGATGCTATCTCACCGTTATTACATAGGATTAGAAGTAATAGTATAGCAGCAGTAGTAGTCATGGTATTCATATTTTAGACTGTAATAAAAGATGGAAAGAGGCATACAGTACATAATCAAAAAACACCACAAATTATGATTCGTTAGGTCTTTTTATGACCATACCTTATGATTAAAACATTTTTCCAACCCACCCTCTTCCATAGTATCTCCTAGTCTGCTCCATCAGACACTACTGCATCACTGACAACCCAGCATTTGTTTTTTTACAGATTATGCAGCGACACATCTCCTCCTCTCACTGTATATGATTAATCCATTATTCGCTTAAGTCGCTGCGGCCCACTCCCTTCAGCCTCCCCTTGGTGTTTTCCTCAGCTAACGGTGGGCCAGCTTGATGCCACTGCTGCTACTGCTGCTGGGAGACTATTGGGATTAATGCTGCTCACTGACACTAATCTCATTGTGGTTTTAAAGCTTTGGAGAGTGTGTGTAGTCTACACCCACTTCACTCTCACTGACAAACACTCGCATTTGTGGCACAAATCCGCTGGGACGTTCATGCCTAAGGAGGGATTTGTGCGGCGGATTTTCGTGCTCGCTGCTCATCTCGTGGATGGCTTGATTTGATTTCTGTGACTGACATGTAAACTCTAGAGAATATGAGAGTTAATAGGAAAAATAAGTAAATAATAGTCACCATAGCCATATTGTGTTTTACATGTTTTCATTTGATAAAACTTTTACTTTGTTGTGGGATATGTAATAAACTGTTATCTAAGTGTTCATAAATTATTTTTTAGTAATTTGTGTGCTCTCACTTATCTGAATGAACACTAAAATCTTTCTCTTCATAATGAATGATATCTGCTGCTTTCATCAACTTCGGGAGCTGCTGTCACTATATTTAGCCTATATAGCCAGTGTTTCCATGGCTACAACAGTTAAAGTGTGGTGAAGGCAGCAAACCTATAGTCTGAAATCATCTCACTAATCACAGCATCTGTCTCTAAATCATCATCATGATCTACAATAATAATTCTTGCTTGGTTTCAATTCCTGAAAAGTTTGGGTTCCACCTACAATCAAAAGAATCTAGCAGATGAACTCTTTCAATTTCTCTGGGGGCTTCTAGGCAATTAAATAGTCTTTAAAATGCTTTGTTTATCCACCATTAAAGCCTTAATTATGAGAATAACAGTTAGTTGTTTTTGTTAGTAAATATTTGGTAAATCAGTTTTTAACGTAGTCACATGTTCTTTGCAGCAAGTTTTAATTTGAACTTCCTCATACCCACAGATCTCCATTTTCACTATCAAAGGGTTCACTACCACACACGCACACACACTTTTTGGCTACTCTCTATTCAAGATCGCCATAGCAATACACGCGTGATTTGGTAAGGATTTTACACCAGATGCCCTTCCTGACGGAATCCTCCATCTACCTGGGTTTGGGACCAGTGTTCTGACATTTTAGCATACTTTGTCAAAATAGCATACCTACATATGTGATGATGTTCCAGTAAGAACATTTAAGCTGACAAAAAATCACAGCAATTTAATACAGTGGTATGATGTTGTAATAGGTACAGCTCCAATTTCGGTGAAGTTGGGATGTTCTGTAAAATTTTAAATAATTATATTTTATTTTTATTTAAAATCCTTTTCAACCTAATAATAAATTAAACCAACTTTATTGTCATTCAATCCATACAGCCAATCATGTACAGTAGAATGAAATTACGTTTCTCCTATCTACAATGTTAATCACATCTAGAATCAGAGGGGCCACTGCCATGCAAGGCGCCGCCACAAACAACTTTTTCCTTCTCCCATTCTATTTTACTGACCACCAAGCTAGAAGGTGGGAAGTACCATTTTTTATATGGTTTTTGGTATGACCTGGCCAAGGCTTGAACCCACAACCTCCCGGCTGTGGGGCAGATGCTCTATACTAGGCCACTACTCCAGTACCAAGAAAAGGTATTTAACGTTCCAACTGATAAACTTTGGGTTTTTGGAAATATTCACTCATTTTGTATTTGACTCCTGCAACACATTCCCAAAAAGCTGGGACAGGGGCAAGAAACTACCAGAAACATTGAAGAATGGTCAAAAAACACATTTTTGGAACATTCCACTGGTGAACAAGTTAATTGGAAACAGGGGAGTGTCATGATTGGGTATAAAAGGAGCATCCCTGAAAAACTCAGTCATTCACAAACAAGGATGGGGCAAAGTTCACCACTTTGTGAACAACTGCATGGGCAAAAAGCCTAACACTTGAAGAACAACTTTTCTCAATGTACACTTGCAAGGAATTTAAGGATTTCATCATCTACAGTCCTTAATATCATCAAAAGATTCAGAAAATCTGGAGAAATTTCTGCACATAAGCAGCAAGACTGGATATCAATATTGAATGCCTGTGACGTTCGATCGCTCAGGTGGCACTGCTTTAAAAACCAACATTATTCTGTAAAGGTTATTACGACATGGGCCCAGGAACACTTTGTAAAACCACTGTCAGTTAACATAGTTCATTGCTACATCTACAACACTCAGAAATACCATTGGTTGCTCTGGGCCCAAGCTTATCTGAGATGGACTGATGCAAAGTGGAAAAGTGTGCTGTGGTCTGACGAGTCCACATTTCAAATTGTTTTTGGAAATCATGGATGTTGTGTCCTCCAGGCTAAAGAGGAAAAGGACCAGCATCTGTGATGGTATGGGGGTGTGTCAGTGCCCATGGCATGGGTAGCTTGCACATCTGTGAAGGCACCATTAATGCTGAATGGTACATACAGGTTTTGGAGCAACATATACTGCCATCAAAGTAATGTCTTCTTCAAGGAACCTCCCTGCTTATTTCACCAAATTCTGGACGTTATACAACAGTGTGGCCTCATAGTAAAAGCGTGCAGACCTGTTTCCCATTGAAAATGTGTGGCACATTATAAAGTGCAAAAAACAACATTGTTGAGAAACTGAAGTCCTACATGGAGCAAGAATGGGAAATAATTCCACCTGCAAAGCTTCAACAATTAGTGTCTTCAGTTCCTGAACACTTTTTGAGTGTTGTTAAAAGGAAAGGGGACTTTTGAGGTTTTGGAGCAACATATGCAGTCATCCAAGTAACATCTTTTTCAGGGATGCCCCTGCGTATTTCAGCAAGACAATGCCAAGCCACATTCTGCATGTGTTACAAGGGCATGGCTTTGTAGTAATAGAGTGTGGGCACTAAACTGGCCCACCTGCAGTCCGGACCTGTCTCCCATTGAAAATATGTGGCGCACTGTGAAGCGCATAATGCAACAATGGAGACCCTGGACTGTTGAGCTACTGAAGTTCTACATCAAGCAAGAATGGGAAAGAATTCCACCTGCAAAGCTTCAACGATTAGTGTCCTCAGTTCCTAAATGCTTATTGAGTGTTGTTAAAAGGAAAGGTGATGTAACATAGTGTTAAACATGCCCCTGTCCCAGCTTTTTTGGAACATGTTGCAGGCATCAAATTCAAAATTAGTGAATATTTGCAAAAAAACAAATAAACAAACAAACCTTAAATATCTTGTCTTTGTGGTGTATTTAATTGAATACACATTGAAAAGTATTTTTAAATCATTGTATTTTCTTTTTATTTACATTTTACACAACGTCCCAGCTTCACCGGAATTGGGGACAAATGAACGGACAAATGAACAGACAAATGAACGGGCAAGCAAACGGATGGGTCAAAAGCATTATACCCTCCGCAGCTTGATTGTGGGGGTATAACAAGGAACTAGTACATTCTACGAACATCTGTGGAACATTTAAAAGGCAATTACAAAACACACTACACCAAGTTCTTCCAACTTTTGCAGAATAGTTGCTGCAGTGTGGCATTATCTATTCTCACAGTGTTCAGGGAATATCTTCACTGGCGTAAAGAATGTCGCCTTATAACATTGCAAAAAAAAGGCTTGGATTTTATAAAGTAGAAGCTGCAATCTGACAATCAATTGCTAAATTTGTTCCTCCTAATAATGTTATATATGGGAACTTATTGCATTACCAAACAAAAGATCATCTTAAAGTCAGGGAGTACTTTAAAATCCAACATCTTTGGAATCAAAGTACAGTAGATTGCTTTTGTCTTTAGGGTATTTGTGTTCTCCTTGAATAAACTGAAATGTAATGATTTGTGTTTTAATGTAATGTCATACAGTTCTTCTTTGCATTTCACTTAATTTAAAAAAGTAAAATCTATCCATGAGAACTGGGTGAAGCTGACCTCCGGACTCAGCTTGTGATGTTCTCTAACAAGGTTGAGTTTTGAAGATGACAAAGATACTTTCCCTGCACTTTGCAGCATAGATAAACAACGTCAGCTGGTTCATGTTTCCAGTGCAGGCAACAGAAAAACGGGTCAATGCTTAGTGCTTACACAAAAATGTTTGTAGTAAACACCATGAAGTCAGAGATATCAAAAGAAAGTTCCATAACAGAATATGAACAAAAACATGTTTGAAGTGAGTATGTAAAATTTAAGGGACATATTCCTGTGCTCCTGTAAACTCCAAATCTCCAAGGTTAACTACTGAACTAGGGAATTGTTCCTTGTTGTAGACTGTGCAAGATCAGACAAACTTCTATAAATTATGGATTATCTACATTGTGTATACATGTGTTTAATCATAATCAATATTTTAATATTTCTCTCTCACAGAAAAAAAGAAGACCTTGTCTTTTAACGAGCTTTTATTATTTAGCTTTTACATTCATTTGGTGTTCATCAAAGTTGCAGACAAATCTTAACTACCTGAAACCTGCAGGTCATTTCCTTCACCTGCATCTAAAGAAAATGAGAAATCCAGATCTGGTTTCTCTGGCTGTATTTTACAAAGGTCACCAGCCTCTTCTATAAGAGACCTACTTTGAGGAAGTTCAGGTGTGACTCAGGGGGATCCAGAGTAGCCGAGAACTGAACCTGCACCTCTGAGGAGCAACTCATAAATCTACCTTCCTCCTCTGGTCCTATTGCAGATGTCATTGTCAGTCTACCACAGCACACAAGGCTTTTCCACTTAAACCAAGATTTATAGTACTTTTACAACAAAGCCCAGCTGGACGTCAATAGAAAACAGCAGTGAGCAGCAAATATGGCCTGCTTCTAGTGGTCAGTTTAGCAGCCTGTCTATCAGCCAACTTAACTATGACTGGCTCCCTACATGTGAAGTGCATAAATCAGTTTGCTGTTACACAGTCACCAAATTAACTTTAAAGCATCAGAGCACTTCTGAAACTTCTCTATAACCTCTAAACGTCTGCTCACGCATGTAAAAACAAAGTCTTTAGTTGTGTCAGTGTGTTATACTGTATCGTCAGAACATCTAGCTGTACTCATCACTGTCACAGTCTCAACAATAAAACATGACATCCAGAAGCATCCTGGTCAGACGCTCGTGCCACATCAACTTTCACCTTTTAGTCATGAGTAGAAACAGTCTCTCCCAAATGTCTGAGTCCTTTACACTATCCTTATGGGTGTGCCCCATCATCATGCAGAGAATTCTCAATCTTTGTTTCACTACTCAGTTTCTGACAATTAGTCATTCACTGATAAATCAAGAGTCTCACCTTCATGATCAGCTCTTTCTTTACTATAAGGAAATGGTACAATACCAGCATGCTGCCACAATCCATCTGTCAATCTGAACTCCTCTAATTGAGGCAAAACCTCATTCCCAACCAGGAGACAGCTACAGTATTCATCCTATTCTAACTAAGGACCGTTTACTCAGACTCTGAGGTTTTCATTCTCTTCAAGATAACTTCACACTCAACTGAGTACTGATGGAGTTCCAATTAAAGGATACTGTGGTGTGTGATGAAGTCAGCAGAACCATGACATCCTACGAAAAGCAAAGATGAGATTGTGAAACCACTGAAGTTGACACATCTGGCTCCTTGGCTGTACCTGTAAATTCTCCCCATAAAAATTATGACCACAATCACTGACAAAGAGGAACCATGATAGAGACCAGCAGGGGCAGTAATGGTTCTGATTTATTGCCTACAGTGCAGAACAAGCTCAATATGGTTGTTCAGAGACTGAATAGCCTGTAGTAACATGGTTAAAACTCAATTTTTCAAGAATACCACCCACAGGATTCTCTGTGAAACACAGCCAAATATCTTCTCCACATCCACAAACATGGAAACTCATTGGCCACACTCCTAAGCACACACGAGTCTCATCGAGAGGGAATATATTTAAGGTACTTTAGGTGAATCTCACCCAGCACCAAGGCCTTGTCATCAAGGAGTTCTTTTGACTACCTTGGTGACTTTGGCCACCTTAATGAATGATCCATTCCTGGTCTCAAGCTCTGCCAATTCTATGGAAGATGTATTAATTAGGTGGAGGAAATCCTTGAAGTATTCCTTCAACTGGCTGACTATGTCACCCAGATGAGGTCAGCATAACTGTACTAGCATACAGATGACAAAGAACAGCTTCCCCCTCCTGAGGTTCTCAGACAGTTTGCCAAATCTTTTTGAGGCTGACGAAAAGTTTTGTTACATGGTTACACCACCTCCTCATAATCCCGGGGTTTTTCTTTTTCACTTTTGTAACCATTGAAGCAGTGTGTCACTTATCTTACCAATACCTGTCAACCTCTTCCAGGTGTACCCAGTACACCCTCCTTATATGTTCTGGTCTGCAAGGTTTGACCTGCCACCTGATGTAACTCCACCAGGTACTGTTGACAGCTCTGCTCCTCTCTTCACCCAAGTGTCCGAAACATACAAGTGTGTATCTTATGATATGATTACAAAATCCCTCATGGACCTGTGACCTATGGATGTCCTGGTCCCAAGTGCATTTATGAATACTTTTATATTTGAACATGTTTGTTGTGGCCAAGTTGTGGTTGGTGCAAAAATCTAGCAGCAAAACACCATTAGGTTAGGATAAGCCTCATTGTTCTTCCAGGTTTCACTAGAGGGTTATGGCATTAAATTGCTTTTAAAACTGCACCTTAAATAAATAAAGTGACAAATATTTTGCAAGTTTAATGCTAAAATTTATGCTGTGTATTGATACTATACACTGCTATGTACACCCTTGATCTGAAAAACCTAAAATAATGGCATGAGGAGCTGGTATTACATTCAAAAGAAGAATCGCCTGAGAATCAGCCAAGTCAATTATCAGAATAAGAATGGTGGTCTGCAATATTTTTATTTGTTGACATTGGTCCTATTCTGACGCACTACTAACCTGATATATGCACCAATGGAAATACAGGAGGGGAAGCATCAGCAAAATCCCAGAACATAGCATTGACAACATATGACACTGATATTTCAGACATGAATTATTTTTTTTAAACTTGTATTACATAAGAAATGTGGTAGTGTTGCCTCCTCAAATCATTACTAGCTCAAGATTTTTGTTTGTTTGTTTGTTTGTTTGTTAATCTCTGGATTTTTTTCTAGAACTGGGAAGCAACTGCTGGGGTTGAATGTCACTTTAGATTGATTTTAGTGTTGCCTTGTTAAGGCTCGATTTTCATCCATCCATTCATCCATCCATCCATCCATCCATCCATCCATCTTCTTCCACTTA
The DNA here is from genome assembly GCA_020510985.1 of Pholidichthys leucotaenia. Classification (NCBI taxonomy): domain Eukaryota; kingdom Metazoa; phylum Chordata; class Actinopteri; order Cichliformes; family Pholidichthyidae; genus Pholidichthys; species Pholidichthys leucotaenia. Next base: position 368,716,126 of record CM035842.1, on the reverse strand, counting down.
ATCCTTTTTGGGTCGGGGGGGGGAGGTGGCTGGAGCCTATCCCAGCATCTTTGGGCGAGAAGCAGGGTACACCCTGGACAGATCGCCAGTCTATCGCAGGGCCAACACAGAGAGACAGACAACCATTCACTCTCACAGTCATAGCTAAGGACAGTTTAGAATCCCCAGTTTGATGCCAATTAACCTAACTTGCATGTTTTTGGCATGTGGGAGGAAACCGGAGAAATCCCGGAGTAAACCCACGCAGACACGGGGAGAACATGCAAACTCCACACACATCACTGTTGGTCGGGGGCTGGGATTGAACCCAGGATCCCTCGGCCAAGGGTGAGTTGCTGTGCTGCCGCAGAGCTAACCACTCTGCCACCGCGCTGTCTCACACCGGCGACCCTAACCGTTCCTCCTCTCCTATCCCCTTCAAGCATCTTCCTAGGGTCACCGGAGAGGAGCTGCCACTACCGGGGTTGCCTATGGACAACGACGCAGGGCTAGCAGTCCCAGAGGAGGTTGATGGGGGTACAGCACCAGGCGAACCGACGGAATCCACGCACCCCAAGTCACCGGAGTCCTGGACAGCAGTGGAGCCCGAGTTCAGGCAAGTGTCCCATTTTGTCAGTAATGTCAATTTTGATGTCACACTGCCCGACTCATGGCGACGAGGGCCCGAGGCAGCTCATAGTAGCCCTTGGGGCCGCCTCACCGGGCTCTGCTGTTGCCGGCGACCCTGACCCGGTCTCTCTTTCTCTCCCTCCGGGTTCGGAGCCCCCTGCCAGGGTCGCTGGAAAGCAGCTGATCTCACCAGAAGCCGCCCAAGATCGGGGCCCAGCGCCAGGGGTCGTGAAGAGCATTACCTCCCTCGCTGGGGAGGCCACCGTGGGAGCATTGAGGCCCCTGATGGGGACCACCGCAGATGCAATGGTGCTCCAGCCGCGGTCCACCGCCAGTGTAGCAGAGCCCCAGCTGGGGTCCACTGCCGGTGCAGCTACATCCCAGACCGGGACCATCACGGGTGCTACGGTCCCCCTGCTCCAAATTTCAGACGGCAGGGGGGCTCCTGTTCCTCAGTTTGGCCACCGAGGTTCCCGAGTGTGTAGGCTGCCTCTCTGCATTGCCCTCCAGTTCTGGTGGTTCCACCACACTGGTTGGCCACCCGAAAGACTTGGCCTTCGGGTCGGGTGGTCCATCGGCCCGGGCAGGCTGCCAGACGCTATTCTGCGGGCCGCCTGCTGGACATGGGACTTGGGCAGGCCCCCCAATCAGTCACCCATCGCCATACTGGGGGCCTGGGACTCTGGTCGACCCCCTGAACTTTGGACTTCTGGGGAGGGGGGTTAGTGTCCTAGGTGGGGGCTGTTAGGAGGGTCATTGTTCTTGACTTGCTTATTATGTGTTGTATTTGTCACTGGTTGCTTCCCTCCTAACCGGTTTTCCCCCACCTCCCACCCTGGCTAATTGTTTGTTGCTGGGGGGGGGGGGGCCTTGAGGTGTGTTGTTTTTTTTTTCAGCTGATGGTACTGGGGTTTCTGGAACCTGGGGGGGGGGGGGGCTGTCATGAGCCTGGGTTTGGTGGTTCCATACCCAGATCTGACTTATTATTTATTCGCCCTATTTTCCATCAGGCCCGTCAGGCAGCTGTTTGGGTCCTTCGCTCCCTGACAGCTTGGGCATGCCTCCTCCTCTTGTCAGTGCCATCAGCTGTTTGTCATTACGGGTCTTTCATACACATAAACACACGCACTCCATTCATTCCCATTCACATGCTCATACACTCACTCTTTGACACCCAGGATCAATTATGTTCAGCCTACGCATTCACACACCGGTGGTCTCTTCCTTTGTCAGTTTCATCATTCCACAAATGCTGTGTTGACAGGCAGAGACCGTCGGAGCATTCATCTCCATACGTGGCAGCGTGTTTCTCCACGTATGCGCATTCATCTCCTTCATGTTTGTTCAGCCAGTCATGTCAAGCTCAGTTAATCCCTTGATGAATGTGGAGAAAATGGAACAGGTGAGAGGCAACGAGCTGGAAGGACACAAGGTTTTATTTTCTCCAACATAATACAACACGCTTCGTAGCTCGTGTGAACTACTGCGCTGCTGAGGTTACTGTACATAGCTCTTTTATACTGTTGCACAGGCAAAGAGAATGTGTGGCACATTAGCAAAGTGATTGTCAGTCAATACACATCATTAGCCTAACATCAGCTGGCGCCGCTTTGACCACTGCTTCTGGTCTCCGTCCTTGGGGGGGCGCATACTTAACAGTCCAGTCTGATTGCCCCCAGGGCTGTTTGTCCGTATGTCTATTGTCCTGCCCTTCCTCCTGCCCTGATGGGTGTGAGAGGATGTTCCCCCGCTGAGTCAGGTGTCCACCACACAGTTACCCCCCCCCCCCGAACACCCAGAAGGGGCTGTGACCTCCCGGTCTTTTGGGCACAAATCGGTGCCCCTGGTGGCTGCAGCGGGGGGGTGCCGCTCCGGTCGAACTGTCCTGCTGGTGAGGAGTGTCAGAGGGCATGTACGTCTGTGGGGGGAAGGAGGGGGGTGAAAAACAGTTCTGCTCTGCTCCAAGTTCCAACACATGATGGCCGTGGTTCGTAGGTGCACAGGGTCCAGTGCATGTCATGCGTAATGGAACAAAGCTGGCAGTCGGCAGGCTTTTGGGGCGGAGGTGCAGGAGGAATGATGTGGAGGGCGAGGGGGAGGTGGGGAAAACAATGGAGTGCCGGCCTAGGACATCAAAAGCGTCTGGGCCGCGCAAAAATTGCGTGCAGATCAGTCTCGGGCGAGGGACTTCCCGGTAAACCCTCCAGTGATCCGCAGCGGCCGTGAAGAAAAATAAGTTCAGTGGGCTCCTCCTTGTTGCGGAGCTCCGTCCTGCCAAGTTAATCCTTCCGCTTACTTCCGGCACCACACAAGTAGGCTGCCTTTTTGCAACAGCGGATCAATTTCTGCCTATTTCTATTTACTATCTGGCTCTCTTGCTAATCTTTCTGATCCAGTGACACCTTTATTCCATCCAAACACGTAGATCCAAACACGTAGATCGCCCAAATGTCTCCTGAGCCAGCGGACGGAGCCACTGTTTCTTGCAGGAGGCAGTACAATAGAGACCAGCTGTTAGCATTTAACCAGCCCACGATGCTAACGCAAAAACTCAACATACCGGGAGAAATAAGACGGAAACGTTGTGGATGTCGAGCTGGAGTAAAACGGCGGGCAAGGAATATAAGGTACAGACCCATCCTCCCATCTGTCATTATGGGGAATGTTTGATCGCTACTCAATAAAATTGATGAGTTAGCGGTTATCTCCCGCTACGAGAGCATGTACAGAGAGAGTAGCCTGTTGTTGTTTACTGAGACATGGCTAACAGAACTAGCAACAGATGCTAACATCGAACTGGAGGGTTTCCAAGCAATACGGGCAGACCGGACACCAGACAGTGGGAAGGCAAGAGGCAGGGGAGTGATAATGTATGTCAATAACAACTGGTGCAGACCGGGGCATATCACGGTTAAGGAACAGCACTGTAGCAAAGACATCGAGTTGCTAGCTGTTAGCATGCGGCCTACCTATCTCCCGAAGGAATTCTCACACGTGATCTGCATTGTTATTTGTGCAAATCCGACGGCGAACGCAGGACAGCGCGTGACGTCATCCATTCAGTAACTGGCAGGCTGCAGACAGAACACCCAGATGCTCTTCTCCTCATCTCAGGTGATTTCAACCATATTTCACTGTCCTCCATTCTACCCACGCTCACCCAGTATGTCACTTGCGACACTAGAGACAATAAAACACTGGACTTATTCTAAGCAAATACTAAGGAGGCGTACACCTTATCACCACTCCCCCCACTAGGGAGATCGGATCACAACTTGATTCATCTCCTGCCGGTGTACAAACCCCTAGTACACAGACAACCTCCAGTCTTGCGCACAGTGAAGTTATGGTCTGAGGAGGCAATGGATGTTCTAAAGGACTGCTTTGAAACCACTGCCTGGGAGCAGCTCTGCAATCCACATGGTGAGGATATCAACGGCCTCACTCACACTATCACGGACTACATCAGCTTCTGTATGGACAACACCGTACCCACCAAGACCATACGGTGTTGCTCGAACAACAAACCCTGGATCAACCCTGAGATAAAAACACTTCTGAGAGAGAAGAAGAGGATCTTCAGGTCAGGTCGGGGAACAGGGAGATGCTGAAGTCCGTACAGAGGGAGCTGAGGAGGAAGATCAGAGAAGGCAAGGACAGCTTCAGGAAGAAGATGGAGGACAAGCTGCAACAGAGCAACATCGGCGGGGTCTGGAGAAACCTTAAAGCCATCTCTGGGCTCCAGAATACCTCCCCCCAGGCCACGGGGAGCAGGGAGTGGGCGAACAATCTGAACCTGTTTTTTAATAGGTTTGACCAACCGCCCCCCCCCCCCGACTGCACAACAACCACTGCTGCCTTTAAAGTCATTGAGACCTGCTGTCCACACCCCACTCCACCAACACTCCCCCACTCCTAGCACACAGCCCCCCAACATGACCCTCACTAAGACCCAGGTGAGGACGGAGCTGAGGAAGATCAAGGCGAGGAAGACCTGGGGACCGGACAGCATCAGCACAAAGCTCCCCAAGTCCTGTGCAGACCAGCTGTGTGGGATTGTGGAGCACATCTTCAACCTGAGCCTGAAGCTGGGGAGGGTACCACAGTTGTGGAAAACATCTTGTGTGGTACCTGCACCAAAGACTTCCCACCCCAAAGATCTGAACAGCTACAGACCAATGGCCCTGACGTCTCACATGATGAAGACCCTGGAGAGACTGCTCCTTGCTCACCTCCGCCCCCTGGTGGGACCAGCGATGGATCCACTCCAGTTCGCCTACCAGCATGGCATTGGGGTGGAGGATGCAGTGATCTTCCTCCTTCACCGTTCTCTGTCCCACCTGGAGAAGCCCGGGAATGCGGTGAGGATCATGTTCTTTGACTTCTCCAGTGCTTTCAACACCATCCAACCGATGATCCTGAAGGACAAGCTGCTGTGCGCAGGGGTGGACCAGCACCTGTCATCATGGATCCTGGACTACCTCACTAACTGACCACAGTTTGTGAGAACCCGAGATTGTGTGTCCAACACGATCATTGGTAGCACGGGGGCCCCCCAGGGAACGGTTTTGGCTCCCTTCCTGTTCACCCTTTATACTGTGGACTTCTCACACAACACACTGCTATCTACAGAAGTTCTCTGATGACTCTGCGATCGTTGGCCTCATCTCCAACGGAGATGAAGCTGAGTACAGAGGACTTATCCAGGACTTTGTGGATTGGTGCCATTGGAACTGTCTCCAGATCAACGCAAGGAAAACTAAGGAGCTGGTGATGGACTACCACAGGCAAGGACAACCCCTCACAGCACCAGTAAACATACAGGTGTGGAGCCCATAGTTATAACCTATGTAACTCACATGTGTCTGGCTGAATTCAACCAAGAGGGACTTTGAGCTAGCCATGTGTATTGACTTCACACCTCAAGAGGAAGACATGTCTGCACCCCCTGGGGACTCAGGAGAGATGAGAAGATTACCTGGCCTGACCTTTGGGGGTCGGAAAGGAGAACAGAAGGACTCTGGGTGTTCTATTAGAGATGAAAGGATGTAGCTGAGTATTGTGACTTTTGTGTGTGATGTATTGTTAGAAGATGAATGTATAAATGTATGTGTGTGACTGCGTCCTGTCTCTTTTCACTCCGATCGAGAGAGGACGTAGGATGAATGAGAATTAAAGCAGTTACTGGAAAAATCATCCAGTCTCCTCAATTCTTGACTCCTACAATTGGTGACCTACACATGAATCTGAGCACGCCGAGGCTGGAGGACAGCCTCGTGATCGATATGGAAGAGCTGGAAGACAGCCGCTCAGACCCGGATTCATCGGGGAATGCCAGCAGGGGCACAAGACTGATTAAGCTCCCCAAGTTTTGGCAAAGTGACCCGCACTCGTGGTTCCAGCATGTGGAGTCGCGGTTCCTGCTCGGGGGAGTTTCAGCGGATGACATTAAATTCCATAATGTCATCGCGAAGCTCGACAGCCGCACAGCTCAGTGTGTGCGGAGCCTGGTGCAGCAACCACCCGCTGTCGGCAAATACGACGCGCTGAAAGCCACCCTCATCAGGAGCTTCGTGCCGTCGTCTGAGGCAAGAGCCAGTCAGCTACTGGACCTGCGCGACAGAGGTGGACGCAGGCCGACTGTCCTCATGGAGGACATGCTGCAAATGATCGGGACGGACAACGACGCGTTCTTTTTCAAACATATTTTCCTGAGAACCCTCCCAGCGCACACGAGAGGTTCCCTGTCCAGCAGGAGATGTGTGACCCAGCAGGACTTCCGCGACCTGGCCCAAGAGGCGGAGCGGCTCCTCAAAGCCTGCGAGTAACCAGAGGGTTCCGTGGCAGCGGCAGACCTTGGCGCGGCGGCCGGGGGCAGTGTGGAGCCAGAGACAGCAGTGACCACCTCAGCGGCGACAGCAGCGGCAAGATTCCGTGACAGGGGAGATGACGGCCTCTGTTTTTACCACCGACGCTTCGCTGGGAAGGCGCACAGATGCATCCCACCCTGCAAGTTCAAAAAGCAGGGAAACGACCGGGCCGGGAGCCGTTAGCAGCTTCCACTCTCGGCGAACGGACGAAGCTGCTTTATCTGACAGACGCGGGCTCCGGGCGGCAATTCCTAGTGGACACCGGAGCCCAGAGGAGCTTCATCACTGCCACCTATGCTGATCGGGTCGCGGGACCCCGCGGAGACGGAGCGACAGCGGCCAACGGCTCCAGCATCAAGACGTACGGAGAGAGAACCTTGTCTCTGTCCTTCCACGGCCGCGCCTATGAGTGGAATTTCATCGTGGCGGCAGTGAGCTTCAATATGTTAGGTGCTGATTTTTTGTGTTCACATGGTTTGTTAGTTGATCTGGCCAACAAACGACTAGTAAATGCACTCTCTTTCTGTTCTATCCCTTGTGCAGATCGGGTGTGCCCACCGCCAGTACAGACCAACGTCGCCACAGCAGGTGGTAAGTTTCACAGCCTTCTACACCAGTTCCCAGCACTCACAGTTCCTACTTTTTCAGCTAAGGTGGCGAAGCACGGGGTGGAGCACTTCATAACCACGAGTGGCCCACCCGTTTTTGCGAAGGCTCGGCGCTTGGATGCAGCTAATCTCTCCATTGCGCGCGAGGAGTTCGCCAACCTGGAAAGGTTGGGCATAATTCGCCACTCGAAGTCCGCTTGGGCTTCCCCCCTCCACATGGTACCTAAAGCTGACGGCTCATGGAGACCTTGTGGCGATTGCCGCAGGTTGAACAATGCCAAAGCGCAGGACCGGTACCCGATTCCGCATATCCAGGACTTTTCAGTGCATTTGGCGAAGGCGCAAATTTTTTCTAAAATAGACCTGGTCCGCGGTTATCACCAAGTCCCGGTCCGACCAGAGGACATCCCCAAAACAGCCGTAATAACCCCGTTCGGGCTTTTTGAGTTTTTACGAATGCCTTTTGGCCTTAAAGGCGCTGCACAAACCTTCCAACGGATGATGGATGCAGTGTTGCGTGACCTTTCTTTCGTTTTTGTCTATTTAGACGACATTTTGGTAGCCAGCACCTCCGAGGAGGAGCACGCAAAACACCTCACGACAGTTTTTCAGAGGTTAGGAGAGCATGGGTTGATAATCAACCCGGCCAAGTGCCATTTTGGCGTGGCACAAATCGACTTTTTAGGGCACCGTGTTTCCTCGGAGGGAGCAGTTCCTCTGCCGGCCAAAGTACGCGCGGTGGCAGATTTTCCCCAGCCTCAAACGGTAAAAGCGTTGCAAGAATTTTTGGGGATGGTGAATTTTTATAACCGTTTCATACCCCACGCAGCGCAGCTTATGCAGCCCTTGTACACCACGCTCAAAAAGCAGAAGCCCTCCCATGTGATTGAATGGTCCCTGGAGCGGGAGCGCGCATTCACAGAGGTTAAACGGGCACTGGCAAACGCGGCGCTGTTGGCCCACCCAGACCCGGCAGCCCGCATAGCGCTAACCACGGACGCGTCAGATGTGGCCATAGGGGCCGTAGTGGAGCAGCAGGTTGCCAGGGTTTGGCAACCACTCGCATTCTTCAGCAGGTCCCTACGCGAGGCTGAGCGAAAATACAGCGCGTTTGACAGGGAGCTGCTGGCGCTCCACTTGGCTATTCGCCATTTCCAGTTCTGGATGGAAGGGCGGCGTTTCACCGCGTTTGTCGACCACAAACCGCTCACTTTTGCGATGTCCAAAACTTCAGAACCGTGGTCGGGGCGGCAACAGAGACAGCTGGCCGCAATTTCTGAATTTACCACCGATATTCAGCACGTAGCCGGTAAAATCAATGTGGTTGCAGACTGTCTGTCAAGCGCGGTAACAGCACCCGTCCGCGCGGAAACAGATTGCGCGGCTGCTTACCCAGAGCGCGGTAACAACGCGGACACGCGCGCAGCTCCGGTCCACGTGGGAATAGATTATGCAGCCATGGCGGTGGAGCAGAGCGAGGACGCGGACGTGCGCGCGCTCCTGTCTGGACCAACAGGGTTAAGGCTGGAATGCAGAAATCTACAAACCGGTTTCCCCCCGCTTATTTGCGATGTATCCACGGGGCGACCGCGCCCGGTGGTGCCAGCAGCGTGGCGCCGCTGCGTTTTTGATGCCGTGCACTTCCTAGCGCACCCAGGGGCTTCGGTGAAAATGGTGGCAGAGAAGTTTGTTTGGCCGAGCCTGCGCAAGCACGTGAAGGAGTGGGCTAAAACCTGCATGGCTTGCCAGCGCGCTAAGATTCACAGGCACACTAACCACTAGCCCAGCACACCTCGGTACGGCTCGATTCACTTCAGTACGGCTCGGAATGCTTCTGTCTCCATTAGCACGGTGTTGTGCTTGTGCTGTGATGGTTTGTGTTAGGAGGTTTTAGAAGCAGGGCGGCAGCAGATTCTCAGCGAGGCGGGGCCACACTCCCGTGACGTTACGCACCCGACTGAGTCCTTATTTACACGAGACAAAAAAGGATCCAAGGATTATTGCCTTGCTCGCTCTGTGGTTTTATTTCACAATTAATTTTATCTCATAATTAAGCTGCAACAACACAAGTCACTTTTGTTTTGAATTAACTGCCAAATGACCTAGAAATAATGAGCTGAAACTTGTTTTTATTCGTATTAAATAATGAGACGGTGGCACACTGGACTACACCAAATTGTATTATTTTTTACATCCTAGGGCATTTTGGATGTACTGAATTAAAAAAATTCATGTTTTTCACCTTCAGGTCAACGTTTGGAACAACAGTATTATTATTTTCCGTTTAGATGATGCTACACTCCTTCTAAAGTATTGTAAATCTCTGAATTTGGAATGCCGATAGAACATTCAATTTACATATACTTGTACCTACTTTGACTTGGTGCTAATTTTTTATGATATTTCAATAAAAAGAACAGAAAGCTTACAAAAAGATTTGTTTTTTGGTCTAGTTAAAAATTACATTACCTTTACAATGGTTAACCCGTGACAGGAAGATCAGCATAATTTTGATCAGACTAGGCAATGGAATTTCTATGTAATTATACTGTTTTATAATTCAGTGTTATAACAGACAAACCACACTTTCCAAAACAATTCCATTTTATTATATACAAAATATTAAAAGAAAAAAAAAACTTTGCAACACAACATGAAGGTTAATCGACATTTTATACACGCCGACCACTGAGTGTCTCTACACCAGCTTCCCAAACTGGGTCACGAAGACTCGGATGAATTAATCCGTCTCTGCCAGCTGTGGGTCAGGAAGGCTCGGTTGAATAATCCGGGCGGGCTGTCGCGGCGGACGCGTGGGATGATTCTACAAGGAAAATGCACACAATAAAATACAGCACGAAAGTGCAATATATACAGAAAAGACAATAGTTTTTAACAAGAATACATAAGCTTATTGTTCACATGAATAATTAAAATAAAAGCTTTAGTCCGCAGTGTGCTGCAATAAAGCAGCGATCCATCCACAAATGAACAGCTTTTTTATTGCATAAATAAACTGAGCGTCTTACCGAATATATTTGCGAAAAAACGCACAATAAAAAAAATTAAAACTCACCGTTAAAGGACTCCGATGTCGAGACCTCCCGGTATATTTTTTCATTCCGGGCGGCTCCGTCTAACTCGTGCTGAATACGTTCGTCTGACAATGCAGTGAGCAGACACTGCAGCTCCTTATTGGTCCATGGAACACCCTTATTACGCGAAGCCATTTTTGATAGAGAATAAATGAAAATAGCACAGCAATACACTGAAAAGGAACCGCCAACAGTGGTTGCGTGCTGAGTAAAGACGGTCGTGAAGATTCTTTTTTTTTTTTTTCAAAAACTTTATTGAGAAGGTCGTGAAGATTTGGTAGATGAGGAGGAGGAGAGGGGCGGTTCCAACCTGACCACTCAGCGCCGGTTATGACCTGACCAATCAGCGGCGACCAGTCTGTTAACGTCACAACACGGCACAGCTCAGCACTGCTGTACCCTGCCCTGGAGCGGGGCTGAGAATCGCGGCTGTTAAACCGTGTTGGGGCTTGTGGAAAAGCGTACAAAGCGTGCTGAGCCGTCCCGTGTCGCACTAAAGCGTGCTAGTGGAAAAGGCCCTTAAGGCACCCTTAGAACCGTTCCACATTCCGGCTAAAAGGTTCGATCATGTGCACGTGGACCTCGTGGGCCCCCTGCCCACTTCACAAGGGTTCACGCATCTCTTGACAATGGTAGACCGAACCACTCGTTGGCCGGAAGTGGTCCCGTTAACATCGACCACAGCGGCAGAGGTGGCACGCGCTTTTTTAACAGCCTGGGTAGCGCGGTTCGGGGTCCCGTCAGATATTACGTCTGATAGGGGACCTCAATTTGCGTCAGAACTGTGGTCAGCAGTGGCCAGCGGCTTAGGAGCGGCGGTACATCGCACGACCGCTTACCATCCCCAGGCCAACGGTTTATGCGAGCATTTTCACAGGTCTTTGAAGGCAGCCCTCAGAGCGTCACTGACGGACACAGATTGGGTAAACAAACTACCATGGGTTTTATTGGGGTTGCATTCGGCACCCAAAGAGGATCTAGATGCCTCACCAGCAGAATTGGTCTTCGCACAACCGCTCAGGCTGCCAGGCGAGTTTTTACCCGACTACACGGCACCAGGGCCACCCCCGATCCAGGGGTCTCTGAGTAACACGGGAGCAGAAATGCTCCCGGGCCCCGCTCATCACTCTTTCCCGCGTGTGTTCGTGCCCCAGGCTTTACGAGACGCAGAGTTTGTTTTTGTCAGGCACGATGCTCAGCGGCATAGTCTCCGCCCACCTTACGACGGTCCATTTCGAGTGCTGGAAACCGGGGAGAAATACTTTGTGCTAGATTTGGGGGGCAGGAGGGAGACGATCAGTATCGATAGATTAAAGCCTGCTTTTGTGTTGCATAACGAGTCTGTACGGCCGGCGGGCGTGCCTCGACGCGGCAGGCCTCCAAAGGGGCGGCCCCGGGACCCCCCACGGGGGGCAAATAACCCTTCTCCCCCTCACTCCACAGATGCACAGCAGGACGGCCCAACTCAGAGCAGGAGACCTGCATACAGCAGATTCGGGAGAAGATTGAAACCTAAGCTGCATGTGTGGTACACCCAAATAGGGCACCACATTTGGAAATAATTCAGAGAGACTGTCATTTTATTTTTATTTTAAGAGTATCTAAATATATTTTGAGATTGTGGACGATCAATAATATTAACATTTGATATGTAGCCCTGTATAAATATTTAAGAGTAAGCAGCGGAACCTTTGGCACTGCGGTCGTTCCACCCCAGGTAAACAAAGAGGGTGCACTTCCGGCCCCCCTTTAGTACTATCTGGAGAAAGACACGAGTGGTCCTGTGTTCTGTCTTTCAAAGACTCTTTTTGTATTTTACAGGTCAGTATTTGGTTAAAAATGCCATAAATAAGAGCCTTAAGCTCCGTGTTATTCCTGTGTGTCGCGACGAGTAATATTGTGATGTTGGTGTGTCGTTTTGATACGTTTTGTACAAGTTCAAGCTGCGGTTGGCGCCGGAGATCAAAGGCGAGCCGCATCGCGGTAGCGGTTTCGCGCCAGTCAAATTTAGCTTTGGGAAAGACGGTTAGCTCACATAAAATGTTTTACTTAATACAAGTACATTTTGCCCCGTGTGAATGTAAAAGTCTCCTGGTGTTAATTAATAGTTAAAGTTTGTCCTGTGTATATTTGCCTATTGTCAAGTTTGTAAAATAATTTGTTAAGTCCAGGTCAGCTAATCTAAGTGCAATGTCTAAACTAATCTACGGTCATAGTTAAGTCCTATGTTTTGTCCTAATTAATGGGAGTCAGTCTAGTAATTGAAAGTCCTGTATAAGTAAATTGTGATTTGTGAAGTATGTAAATTTGAGATGTCAGATATAGTGTAGTTCATGCACTGTGTGACTGAGGGAAAAAGAACATTATTTACAGTATGTAAAAGAAGATGACATATAAAGCACAAAATGTGATGCTGCCTGTAAATGAAAAGGAAAAGGAAATAAGAGTACTATCTGGAGAAAGACACGAGTGGTCCTGTGTTCTGTCTTTCAAAGACTCTTTTTGTATTTTACAGACCCAAGAGCAGACGCGGAGGATCACGTCTTTTCACATTTTAAAACCTATTTCTTTTTGTTATTGTGGTCACCTCCCCGGGACCCGTAACAAACTGTGGGGGTTCGTCCGGGATCTCTCCTCTACAGTCATTGAGGGAAGATCCAGTGATACCAGAACTACGAGACAACGGTTGCCAAGCTGCTACATCAGACACGTCAGTCAGTGGGTGTCCAAGGAGGAAGATCAAAGAGAGAGGAATGATTTTCAACCAAAAGTGGAACTGCACTGCTGTCAAGAAGGTAAAACGCAGCCTAGTCACTGTACAGACAATACAACACTCGAATTACAGATAGCTAAAGTACCATGTCGACAGCACGGAAAGAACTGATATGGAGCATCAGAGGACGCTTGTTTGCCCTCTCAAGTAAGGATCTTTTCGGGTTAGCAAAGAGCCTTGCAGCTGGAGACAAAGACACACAGTTTAGTGAAGACGATAATGAGAGCTGTATGGACTATGTCAGTTCCTATGTCAATTCCTATCTACAGTCCCCAACTCTGCTGAAACTTGAAGATGAGGGAATGAGTCAGTTGCTAATGTTGGATGATCTGCTAACTAAAGTGATACAAACGAGTGGCTCCACCACGCATCCAGCTGATCAGGCTGCAACACCAACTAAGTCAAGTCCTCATCCATCCAATATGTTACCAGATCCACCATCACCATCTGCTGTTCCACCAGGCATTCAAGTTAGTGTGAACGCAAACGCAGAGTCTGTAGAGGAACTGAGGAAAGCATATGGGACACTGGGAGAAAGACTAAGACTGTGTGAAGTTGTGACACTCCAACCACTTGCAGCACCCAGTCGTCAGAGCCACTCACAACCGCAGCCAAGGGAACAAGGTAGTCCAGAAAGACATGTCACTCTCAAAGACCTTTCCTACCTGCCTCGGAGAGAATTCAAGGTTTTTGGAGGACAAATTGGAGACAACAGCTCTGAAATCAGTTATAACAGTCTCATGAGACAGATCAATGAAGGATTAAAAGAAGGATTTTCTGAAGCAGAGATCGTGAGGGGGGTACTGAGAATTGTAAAGCCTGGCACGTTCAGGGACATGCTCATGCTCAAAGATGAACTGGCTCTTTCTGAACTTCAGGGCTTTCTCCGATCCCACCTTGGAGAAAAGGCAACAACAGAGATGTTCCAGGAGTTAATGTGCGCCCAACAAACTGAGCAGGAGTCCCCTCAGCAATTCCTGTATCGCATGATTGGACTCAAACAGAAACTTATCTTTCAGTCAAAACAAGCCAATACAGACATCTCGTATGACCCAAGGACAATCCAGGAAGTGTTTCTGCACACAGTCTATCAAGGCCTGGGAGTGAAGTATGCAGACCTGCGGCAACGATTAAGACCTCTTATATCAAACAACAATGTAACAGATGAAGAGATTCTTAGTGAGGTCACAAAGATAATCAGTGATGAGAATGAGCACCAGCGAAGGTTAGGGCAAACCCCTCGTCTGAAGTCAGCACAAAGCGCTGTACTTGCAACAAAGGACACGACAGCCAAAGACCAACAAGCCTCACAGACAATCCAACAACTTGCTGCACAAGTAGAGACTCTAACCAAGATGGTGGCAACTTTCATGGAACAGAAAGCTGTAAACTCCTCCCCTCAGCGTTCTCAGCCTCCAGCCGACCAAAAGAAAACCTATCTCTGTCCGAAATGTACTGAACAAAGTTTACAGGAGTGCAGTTATTGCTTTGTATGCAGTGAGTCGGAACACAGAGCGGTTGGATGTCTGAAGTGACCCCAAGAATCAGGGAAACGGGAATCGGTCCCTGTCAAGGGACAGCCAGAGATCGGTACAGAGTCAAGATCCCAGCCAGAAAACTCCTCCTCTGCCGAAGCTTCAACTCCGCGCCCCAAGCACCAGAGTAAGCAGCTGAGAAAGCAGGTCAAACACAACAGAAGGAAAGGTCAGATTCCCTCCTGTCAGAGTGCCACCAAATGTCAAGCTCCCCTTGTCGGTAAGAAAAGTCTGCTGAAATGTCTAATCGGTGGTTATCCTGTGACAGTGCTGTTTGACTCTGGCTCACAAGTGAGTATAGTTGACAGGCAATGGGTCAAAAGGTACATACCCAACACTGAGGTAAGACCACTCCAAGATCTGCTGAACGACGAGCTTGAGGTTTATGCAGTTAATGGCCAAGCAGTTCCGTATGACGGGTGGGTCGAGCTTACAGTCACTTTAGCGGGTCACGAAGATCCCAATCTCACTGTACGAGTGCCATTCCTAGTCAGTAAGCTGTCACTGAACCAACCACTAGTTGGAGCTAATGTGCTGGGAGCGATTATACAAGGCCAAGAGACAGATGAAGAAGCCAGTACAGTACTGTATAGTCTGCTGCGCAGAGCTTTTGGAATGGACGAAGACCAGGTAGTGACCATGGTAAACTTCAATGAAGTGCCGCAAAGAACAGACTGTGATCCTGTTACACTCAGAGTCGGTAAAGACAACATGATTATCCCAGCTGGCAAAGCAGTACAAATATGTTGCAGGGTGCCCCAGAACTTTGACATCTCTGACCCTCTTGTACTTTACGAACCTGCTGAAGAGAACATTGCTTTGAGAAATTTGAGTGTGGGGGAAGGACTTTTAGAGATTAACAATTCCCAAAGACCTTTTGTAAAGATCCCCATCTCCAACCATTACAAACATGAAGTAATCCTGCTGAAAAGAACAGCCCTAGGCACCATCGAACATGTCGCCAAAGTCATTGAAACTGATACACTAGAGCCACCAGAAACCCAGTCCATACTGACATCAGCAACTACAGTAGAGGTACTAAGTAAGACCGCCCAAGGTGACTCTCCTGCCGAGCCTTGGTTGCCACCGGTCGATCTCAGTCATCTAAGCCCAGATCAGCAAAAGTCAGTCGAAAAGGTTCTGATGGAAGAGTGCGAGGCATTCTCTCGTGATAACACTGATATTGGCTGTATCCCTTCTTTGCAAATGGAAATCAGACTCAAAGATGACACGCCAGTTCAGAGAGCTTACGCCTCCATCCCCAAGCCCCTGTATAGGGAAGTAAAAGAGTACATTCAGGAACTGATAGTGAAGGGATGGATCGTAAAGTCTCAGTCACCCTACGCAGCCCCAGTTATCTGTGTCAGGAAGAAGGACGGATCTTTACATCTGTGTATTGATTACCACCTCCTAAACAACAGAACAGTGCCTGACAGACACCCGCTTCCCCGGATCCAGGACCTCACCGACTCCCTCGGTGGTTACAGCTGGTTCTCGATCCTGGACCAGGGTAAAGCTTACCATCAAGGTTTCATCGCAGAAGGCTCAAGGTACCTGACTGCATTCACCACCCCGTGGGGTCTCTACGAATGGGTGAGAATACCCTTCGGGCTGTCCAACGCACCCGCAGCCTTCCAGCGGAGCATGGAAGAAATGCTGGACACGCTCCGTGACGAGTGCTGCATACCCTACCTTGATGATGTGCTCTGTTTTTCCAAGTCATTTAATGAACATGTCCAAGTGCTGAGGAAAGTTCTCCAAGCTTTGCAACGCCATGGGGCGAAGCTGAAGCCTGAGAAGTGTGAGTTGTTCCGCAGAGAGGTTCGGTATGTCGGTCGCCTGGTGTCAGAAGATGGAGTGAGGGTGGACCCCAAGGACATCGAAGCTGTGCAGGCACTCAAACACAGAAGGCCACAAATAGTTGGAGAAGTCAGACAACTTTTGGGGTTCCTGAGCTATTATCGGACGTATGTGCAAGACTTCTCGCCCATTGCCAAACCCCTGTATGACTTGCTCCAGGTAAAGTCTGACACACTGCCGTCCAAGCCATCCAAAGGCAGAGCAAAGTACCCACAGCAGTCTTCCCGAGCTCCAGTGAAATGGGACAAGGAACACCAAGAGACCCTTGAGCGCTTGATTGACATGTTGACCCAGCCACCCGTGTTAGCGTATCCTGACTTCACCCAGCCCTTCGTACTCCACATGGACGCGTCCCAGAAAGGCCTTGGCGCGGTCCTGTATCAAAACCAAGACAATAAGATGAGAGTGATTGGGTACGGGTCACGCACACTAACACCTGCCGAACAAAACTACCACTTGCACAGTGGAAAACTCGAGTTTCTCGCCCTCAAGTGGGCAGTTTGCGACAAGTTCAGAGACTATCTCTACTATGCCCCAAGTTTCACAGTTTTTACGGACAATAACCCCTTGACGTATGTCCTCAGCACTGCAAAGCTCAACGCCGTAGGACATCGTTGGGTGGGACAGCTCGCAGATTTCCACTTTGACATAAAATATCACCCCGGAAAAACAAACATTGACGCTGATGTACTATCCCGTTGTCCTCTCAACATTGAAGCCTTCATGCAAGAGTGTACAGGAGAACTGTCAGAGGAAGCCGTTGGTGCAGTATGGGAAGGGAGCAGAAGAGCCAAGCAAGGTGATGTAGCATGGATTGCAGCCCTCAACCTTGCTTCACCAAGTTCACCCCTCAAGGAGCCACTGCATTTCATCGGCCACGATAAACTAGTCCAAGAACAAAGAGCAGATCCAGCCATCGGGAAAGTCATGGAGATGAAAGAAAAAGATATGACACCAACTGAAGACGACAAAGCCAAGCTTGACATAAGCGCAAAAAGACTGTTGAGAGAGTGGAGTCAGATGCACATTGAAAATGGCCTTCTCTATAGGAAAACCGCAGAACACAAGCAGCTAGTTCTGCCCGCTGTCTACAGACAAGTAGCTCTCACCCATCTCCATAACAACATGGGCCATGTCGGTGTGGAGAAAGTCTTGAGCTTAGCCCGTGAGCGATTCTATTGGCCTTTCATGAAGCGAGAGATCGAGGAGTATGTCACCAGGAAGTGCCTATGCATAAAACAGAAAAAGCCAGCAACGCATGAGAGAGCACCGATGGGCAGTATAACATCCAACTTCCCACTCGAGTTAGTATGCATCGATTTCCTGCATCTAGAGTCCTGTAAAGGAGGGTTTGAGTACATCTTGGTGGTAGTCGACCATTTCACCAGGTTTGCACAAGCCTACCCCACCAAGAACAAGGCCACAAAGACAGCAGCAAACCGCCTCTTCAATGATTTCATTCCAAGATTCGGCTACCCCTCCAAGCTTCATCACAATCAGGGTCATGAATTTGACAATGAGTTATTCAAGTCCCTCAGAGAGCTAGCAGGTGTTGGCCACTCAAGGACTTCTCCCTACCACCCCCAATGTAACCCGGTCGAAAGGCTGAATCGGACCTTGTTGCAGATGCTACGTACATTGAGAGAGAAAGAGAAACTAAACTGGAAGGAACACTTACCTCACACCATCCATGCTTACAACTGCACTAAGCATGAGGCCACTGGCTTTTCTCCATACTTCCTGTTGTACGGCAGACATCCTCGCCTCCCAGTAGACCTTCTCTTTGGCCTCATGACAGAAGAAGACACAGAAACAGCCCATGGATACGCTCAGAAATGGAAAGGGAAAATGACAGAGGCGTACAGGATCGCAAGTGCAAACAGTCAACAGTCAAGCTCTAAAGGAAAGACAAACTATGACAAACGATGCAAAGGTGTAGTCCTGCAAGTAGGAGACAGAGTGCTTGTGCGGAACCTGGGCGAAAGAGGTGGACCTGGCAAGCTAAGGCCCTACTGGGAACAAACAGTTTACATCGTGAGGGAGCAGGTTGGAGACAGCCCCGTCTACAAAGTAAGTCCAGAGACAGGAGGTCGTTCCATCCGTACCCTGCACAGAAACTTGCTTCTCCAAGTCAACGACTTACCAGTCGACATCGTTCAAAGTCCAGTTGCCAAGTCACAAAAGAGAAACAACAGACCTACCGATATCAGACAAAACACACTGGAAAAGTCAAACAGTCCTGAAGCGAGTGATTCAGAAGAAGACGAATCCCTCTATTGGTTTCGTGTTCCCAGACACCTGCAAGAAAGTCAACGTCCAGTCGACCAAGTCCAATGTGAGTCACAAAGAAGACGGGGAACAACACAGCAAAGACAAGTACAAGTTTCTATTCAATCTGAACAAGACAGAGACAATATTACGGAAGAAGGACAAGAAATACAAAGGGAAAGCGAACAAAACGTGGACCAACTTCAACCAGACGACGACGGGGAAGTGCTTCATCTCCACCAAGATGTTCCTGCTCCTAGTCCCGGACCTGCAGCTGATCCTGAGCTGGTGCCCAGTCCAGAGCCAGACCGTCGTCCTGAGTCGCCACCACGTCTGAGGCAGTCCACCAGGCAGAGACGACCCAACATGGTGTTCACCTATCCGTCCCTGGGCCAGCCAGCCTTCCAGACTCGTCCGTCGGTGAACACTGTCAGTGTTCAGCAGTCAACACCATATCCTTTTATGTGCTACCCTTCTTTCTATCCTCAACCTTTTTATCTTCCTCCTTTCACCTCTAACTACTTGCCATGTCAGTATTCTATTCCTTGCTATTAAACTAACCAGATCTTGGATAATACCTGAAGATTAAGGACACTTGAAAAGAAAGACGTTCCAGAGACTTTTGAATAGAGACTTTATTAGTGTTGAGATTTTGATTTGTTACTGTTAAGTGTCAGGAGCCACTTTTGTTGTTGGGGAGCGTGTGGTACACCCAAATAGGGCACCACATTTGGAAATAATTCAGAGAGACTGTCATTTTATAATTGACATAATAATTCAGAGAGACTGACCATCATTTGTGCCTATGCACCAAATGATGTTTCAGAGTACCCACCCTTTTTGGAGTCTGTGACTGGGGTGCTGGAGGGTGCTCCTCCTGGAGACTCCATTGTCCTACTGGGGGACTTCAATGCGCACGTGGGCAACGACAGTGAAACCTGGAGGGGGGTGATTGGGAGGAACGGCCTGCCCGATCTAAACCCGAGTGGTGTTCAGTTATTGGACTTCTGTGCTAACCACAGTCTGTCCATAATGAACACCATGTTCAAGCATAAGGGTGTCCATATGTGCACCTGGCACCAGGACACCCTAGGCCGCAGGTCGATGATCGATTTTGTTATCGTATCATCAGACCTGCGACCGTATGTCTTGGACACCCGAGTAAAGAGAGGTGCAGAGCTGTCAACTGATCACCACCTGGTGGTGAGTTGGATCCGATGGCAGGGGAGGAAGCCATTCAGACCTGGTAGACCCAAACGTATAGTGAGGGTGTGCTGGGAGCGTCTGGCTGAGGCCCCTGTCCGGGAGGTCTTCAACTCCCACCTCCGGAAGAACTTCAACCACATTCCGAGGGAGTCTGGAGACATGGAGTCTGAATGGGCCATGTTCTCCACCTCTGTTGTTGAAGCGGCGGCCCAGAGCTGCGGCCGCAAGGTGGTCGGTGCATCTCGTGGTGGCAACCCCCGAACCAAGTGGTGGACACCAGTGGTGAGGGGGGCCATTAAGCTGAAGAAGGAGTCCTATCAAGCTTGGTTGGCTTGTGGGACTCCCGAAGCAGCTGAGGTGTACCGGCAGGCCAAGCGGAGTGCAGCTCGGGTGGTTGCTGAAGCAAAAACCCGGGTATGGGAGGAGTTCGGTGAGGCCATGGAACAAGACTTTCGGTCGGCTTCAAAGAGATTCTGGCAAACTGTTCGGCGGCTCAGGAGGGGAAAGCAGCTCCCCGTCCACACTGTGTATGGTGCGGATGGGACACTGTTGACTTCAACTGGGGATATCGTCGGGCGGTGGAAGGAATACTTCGAGGATCTCCTCAATCCCACTGATACGCCTTCCACAGAGGAAGCAGGGTTTGGGGACAAGGGGGATGACTCGCCTATCACAGGGGCTGAGGTCGCCAAGGTGGTTAAAAATCTCCTTGGTGGCCGGGCCCCAGGGGTGGACGAGATTCGCCCCGAGTACCTCAAGGCCCTGGATGTTGTTGGGTTGTCATGGTTGACACGCCTCTGCAACATTGCGTGGAGGTCGGGGGCAGTGCCTTTGGCATGGCAAACCGGGGTGGTGGTTCCTCTCTTCAAAAAAGGGGACCGGAGGGTGTGCTCCAACTTTAGAGGGATCACACTCCTCAGCCTCCCTGGGAAGGTCTATGCCAAGGTACTGGAGAGGAGAGTCCGGCCGTTGGTCGAACCTCGGATTCAGGAGGAGCAATGTGGTTTTCGTCCTGGCCGTGGCACATCGGACCAGCTCTTTACCCTCTCGAGAATTCTTGAGGGTTCGTGGGAGTTTGCCCAACCAGTTTACATGTGTTTTGTGGACTTGGAGAAGGCATTTGACCGCGTCCCTCGTGGATTTTTGTGGGGGGTGCTTCGGGAGTATGGGGTATCGGGCTTGTTGTTACGAGCTATTCGGTCTCTGTACGACCATTGTGAGAGTTTAGTTCGTATTGCCAACACTCGGTCGGAGTCATTCCCAGTGAGAGTTGGACTCCGCCAGGGCTGCCCTTTGTCACCGGTCCTGTTCATAATTTTTATGGACAGGATTTCTAGGCGCAGCCAGGGAATGGAGGGTGTCATGCTTGGTGACCACAGGATCTCATCTCTGTTGTTTGCAGATGATGTTGTCCTGTTGGCTTCATCCAGCAATGACCTACAGCTCTTGCTGGGACGGTTTGCCGCTGAGTGTGAAGCGGCTGGGATGAGAATCAGCACCTCCAAGTCCGAGTCCATGGTCCTCAGCCGGAAAAAGGTGGATTGTCCTCTCCGGGTTGGGGACAGGCTCCTGCCCCAAGTGGAGGAGTTTAAGTATCTTGGGGTCTTGTTCACGAGTGAGGGGAAAATGGAGCGAGAGATCGACAGACGGATTGGAGCAGCATCTGCAGTGATGCGGACGTTGTACCGGTCTGTTGTGGTGAAGAGGGAGCTTAGTTCTAAGGCAAAGCTCTCGATTTACCAGTCAATCTACGTTCCTACTCTCACCTATGGTCACGAGCTTTGGGTAATGACCGAAAGAACGAGATCGCGGATACAAGCGGCTGAAATGAGCTTTCTCCGTAGGATTGCTGGACTCACCCTCAGAGATAGGGTGAGGAGCTCAGTCATCCGGGAGAGGCTCAGAGTAGAACCGCTGCTCCTCCACATTGAAAGGAGTCAGTTGAGGTGGTATGGGCATCTGATTAGGATGCCTCCTGGACGCCTCCCACTTGAGGTGTTTCAGGCACGTCCCACTGGGAGGAGACCCCGGGGCAGACCCAGGACTCGGTGGAGAGACTATGTCTCCCAGCTAGTCTGGGAACGCCTTGGTATCCCCTCTGAAGAGCTGGAGCAGGTGGCTGGGGAGAGGGAAGTCTGGGCTTCTCTGCTTGAACTGCTGCCTCCGCGACCCGGACCTCCGGAAAAGCGGTAGAAGATGGATGGATGGATGGATGGATGTCATTTTATTTTTATTTTAAGAGTATCTAAATATATTTTGAGATTGTGGACGATCAATAATATTAACATTTGATATGTAGCCCTGTATAAATATTTAAGAGTAAGCAGCGGAACCTTTGGCACTGCGGTCGTTCCACCCCAGGTAAACAAAGAGGGTGCACTTCCGGCCCCCCTTTAGTACTATCTGGAGAAAGACACGAGTGGTCCTGTGTTCTGTCTTTCAAAGACTCTTTTTGTATTTTACAGGTCAGTATTTGGTTAAAAATGCCATAAATAAGAGCCTTAAGCTCCGTGTTATTCCTGTGTGTCGCGACGAGTAATATTGTGATGTTGGTGTGTCGTTTTGATACGTTTTGTACAAGTTCAAGCTGCGGTTGGCGCCGGAGATCAAAGGCGAGCCGCATCGCGGTAGCGGTTTCGCGCCAGTCAAATTTAGCTTTGGGAAAGACGGTTAGCTCACATAAAATGTTTTACTTAATACAAGTACATTTTGCCCCGTGTGAATGTAAAAGTCTCCTGGTGTTAATTAATAGTTAAAGTTTGTCCTGTGTATATTTGCCTATTGTCAAGTTTGTAAAATAATTTGTTAAGTCCAGGTCAGCTAATCTAAGTGCAATGTCTAAACTAATCTACGGTCATAGTTAAGTCCTATGTTTTGTCCTAATTAATGGGAGTCAGTCTAGTAATTGAAAGTCCTGTATAAGTAAATTGTGATTTGTGAAGTATGTAAATTTGAGATGTCAGATATAGTGTAGTTCATGCACTGTGTGACAGAGGGAAAAAGAACATTATTTACAGTATGTAAAAGAAGATGACATATAAAGCACAAAATGTGATGCTGCCTGTAAATGAAAAGGAAAAGGAAATAAGAGTACTATCTGGAGAAAGACACGAGTGGTCCTGTGTTCTGTCTTTCAAAGACTCCTTTTGTATTTTACAGACCCAAGAGCAGACGCGGAGCATCACGTCTTTTCACGTTTTAAAACCTATTTCTTTTTGTTATTGTGGTCACCTCCCCGGGACCCGTAACACATGCAGAATGATGTGTTTTGGGTTTTGTTTTTTTTTTTTGGGGGGGGGGGTTGTTTTTTTTTGGTCAGGTTGTTTGGGTTGCTGTGAGATTCTGTTGGGGGGGTGACGTGCTGTATGACTGTTGTATGACTGTATGTGGGTGCCCAGACTTTCGCGTGGAAGGGGGGAGTGATGTGGAGCCCATAGTTATAACCTATGTAACTCACATGTGGCTGGCTGAATTCAACCAAGAGGGACTTTGAGCTAGCCATGTGTATTGACTTCACACCTCAAGAGGAAGACATGTCTGCACCCCCTGGGGACTCAGGAGAGATGAGAAGATTACCCGGCCTGATCTGTGGGGGTCGGAAAGGAGAACAGAAGGACTCTGGGTGTTCTATTAGAGATGAAAGGATGTAGCTGAGTATTGTGACTTTTATGTGTGATGTATTGTTAGAAGATGAATGTATAAATGTATGTGTGTGACTGCGTCCTGTCTCTTTTCACTCCGATCGAGAGAGGACGTAGGATGAATGAGAATTAAAGCAGTTACTGGAAAAATCATCCAGTCTCCTCAATTCTTGACTCCTACACAGGGAACAGACATTGAGATGGTGACATCCTACAAGTACCTTGGTGTTCATCTGAACAATAAACTAGACTGGTCACACAATACCGACGCACTCTACAAGAAGGGACAGTGCAGGCTGTTTCTACTGAGGAGGCTCAGGTCTTTTGGTGTACAAGGGGCGCTGCTGAAGACATTCTACGACACGGTGGTGGCATCAGCCATCACTTTTGGAGTGGTCTGCTGGGGCAACAGCATTACAGCAGCCGATAGGAAGAGACTGAACAAACTGATCAAGAAAGCTAGCTCTGTCCTGGGGCAACGCCTTGACCCAGTGGAGGAGATGGGAGAGAGAAGGATGGTGGCTAAACTGTCATCTCTGCTGGAGTCCGAGTCCCACCCTATGCAGGACATACTGAACGTACTGAGGAGCTCATTTAGCAGTAGACTACATCATCCTATGTGCGCAACCAAGAGGTTTCGCAGGTCCTTCCTACCTACGGTTGTCAGACTGTATAACCTAAGCAGGGCTGCTCGCAGAGATAGCAAAAAAACGTGACGACCTATTAGTATTGAATGCAAAGGACGCAACAGACTTACGCAAATGGTCCCCTCCAGTATACAACTAGGACAATATCAGCCACTACGGAGGGTGACAATATGTATGGGTACATATTCATACTATGTAGGATAACTAAGTAAACGGTTATGCTGTTTATTCCATCTTGCTACAATGCTCTGCACTTTGTATATACTGTATATTTATATATTTATGTGTACGTGTGTATATGCACTGCTCTTATTTTTATTTTTTGTATCTTCTTAATTATTGCTCTGAGTGTTGCTATCCCTGTGCTGTTGCAATCCTGGAATTTCCCCATTGTGGGACTAATAAAGGCTTATCTTATCTTATCTTAACTTATCTTATCTTATCTTATGTTAGCGGCAGACTCTGCTTACTCCATCCTCCAGACTGCACAGACAGCCCCGGATCGCTCCAGTAAGTTTCACGTTTGCCTTTCTCCCTGTGCCGACAGCAGTCCTGCGGCACTAGGCAATTTCTCCACCGGACTGTAGAGCATCCGGGTGGTGTTTCTGCATGTCTGGTGGCCTAATCCCACTATTACAACACTCTGTATTTGTGTGGTTACTGGACTTGTTAATTTGTTGCAGTTTATGTTAATAAATGACACGTTCTACTCCAGCACTTGAGTCTTTCATTCCCTCCATAACGCGGCGCACGAGGAATTATGACATCCTGTCCCTTCTAGTCACTCCCAATGAGAATCTTAGCATCTTCAATTCTGCCACCTCCAGTTCAGCCTCCTGTCGTTTTGTCAGTGTCACCATCTCCAAACCATACATCATTGCAGATTTCGCGACCATCTTGTAAATTTTCCTTTTTCACTCTAGCTGCTATATCCTGTTATAAATTACCTCTGACACTCATCTCTACCCACTCCACCCTGCCTGTACTCTCTTATTCACCTCTCTTGCGTACTGCCTATTGCTTTGGATTGTTGACCCCGTTTATTTAAACTCATCTACCTTCACTACCTATATAAAACAAAAGAAAATTTAAAACCTTTTGAGATACAATTGTGATTCAGGGCTGTCTAAATAAAAACAAACTTAATCTGATAAAGAGGCAGTATAACAAAATGCATATTTAACTATAATTTTCCATTACTATTTTGAAGCTGCTGTATGTCTGTATATATGCATTCACATCCCACAGCTTTCAATCTTCATATTAAAATGTTTCATTTTTAAAAAATCACCCTACGAAAAGAAACGCTGACATCATACTTTGGTAGCATTCTTCAAATTCCATTGACAACTAGAAAAGCACTCATAGAGCGCATACCTCCACCAAGGATCCTTCCGTTTCTCATGGATCACCTCCAAAATGTAATGGGTTTGTGTGTAGGCCTATAGCCACTTGTGGTGAAAATTGCATCAAAGTCTCTCTATCAGTTTTGGAGTATTGTTGCTAACACACTGTGAGAAGATAAGAGCCTTGGCTGAGGTATGCATTCTCAGATCATCATCAAAATATAATGGGTTCTTCTCTAGCCCAAGAACCACCTCTGGTGAAAATTTCATCCAAATCCATCCAGTAGTTTTTGTGTAATCCTGCTGCACAAATACAAACAAAGCCCTTGGTGGAGGTATGCACTCTCAGATTATCACCAAAATCTAATCATCTGTTCCCCGTGCCATTACACACCTTTCCTGAAAATTTCATCAAAATCCGTTCATAACTTTTTGAGTTACCGTATTTTTTGGACTATAAGGCGCACTTAAAATCCTTTAATTTTCTCAAACATCGACAGTGCGCTTTATAATCCGGTTCGCCTTATGTATTAATTCTGGTTGTGCTTACTGACCTCGAACCGATTTTATGTGGTACACGGCGCTCAAAAATCTGTCAAAAATGTTTTAGTACGACTTTGGTAAGTTACAAGTTATGGAGTATTGTCTCTGCCGGAGAGCGAGCCGTATCGAGTACCGAGTGATATTCTGGCCAATATGGCGATGTAAACAGCCACTGGACTAAAAACGTTCCGCCTGCTCATGGAGCAGGTCATTCACACTCGCAGACAATCGCGCTATATGTGTCTATAATGACTATAGAGAGGATTTTCTTTCCATGCACGCAAAAAAATTTTTTTTCCCGGCTCCGACTACCTCGCTTTAATGCGCCTTATAATCCGGTGCGCCTTATGTATGAAATTAGACCATCAAATAGACCGTTCATTGATAGTGCGCCTTATAATCCGGTGCGCCTTATAGTCCCAAAAATACGGTATGTTGGTAACAGACAGACAGACAGACAGACAAACGCCGGTAAAAACATTACCTCCTTGGCGGAGGTAACAATATATATTCTTTGGGCTACTCTGTGACTGATCAACCTTTTTACAACTTACTTGTGAAACAGAAGTTTATTCATGAGAATTTAGCCAGAATAGTGAGACTGTGGCTTTCTCCATACTCTCCCGCAAATACACAAACAACTGGAAAGACATCTGACAAGCAGACTGAACAATCTGAAGTGCCCCAGCACAGCCCACGAGGTTTTTTTAGATGAGCAAAAAGGGAAGCAGAGGAGACATTAGTTTGTATGCTTTCTTCAACTTCCACAACACCCACATACAAGCAAACATCAATACTTTTCGATGGAGGCTTGAGCCTGAAGTCTGGCCAGTCAGACCCTACTGAGTTGCTGGAAAAAATGAGCTTTGATGCAGCAACTTAATATATGCAGGGTCCCAGCTTGTGGTTTAGAGAATAGGTCGAAATAGCTTCGGAATGAGCCGCACCAATGCAGTTGGTTTGTTGTAGGCTCCAGTTGCTCCCTGGCATTGCATAACAACGTTGGAACACAATACTTTTGCAGCGAGGCATGGTATAAATAAAACCGCAGAAAGTGTTTGATGACAGCAGGTTAACTATGCCTGAAATCCACTTTTGAAAATGTCTGTGAGTGTAAATTTGCTGTAACATTTACTTTGCCTTTGATTTTTTTCCAAGCCATCATTAAAATACATTAAATCACCTTTTAAACCTTTTTGACAGAAATATGTTTCTTTGTTGTTCCATTTCTGTAAATAGTGAACAAGATGTTTGACCTTCTGGTTTAAGGATAATTAAGTTTTGTGTAAGTACAACAGCCCTGGTCAGGATTGTTAATGACCTAAGGCACAACATGGACTCATGCAGAATTTCAGTCCTGGTTCTACTGGATCTAAGTGCTACCTTTGTTACAGTAGACCACCATATTCTTTTGCTACAAGTCATACCTCACAGACAGGAACATTTTGATAAGTATGGATGCATGTTCTTCCAGAGTCTATAGAGTAAATTATGGTGTGCCCCAAGGTTCAATTTTAGGTCCGATACTTTAAAATCTGTATATGCTGCCCCTTGGGGATGTTATCAGGAGACATGGCATTAATTACCTCTGCCAGGCCGAAAAGGCCAGGAGGAGGTAATGTTTTTGCCGGGGTTTGTCTGTGTGTTTGTCTGTTTGTCTGTCTGTCTGTCTGTCTGTTTGTCTGTTGGTTAAGATAAGATAAGATAAGATAAGCCTTTATTAGTCCCACAATGGGGAAATTCCAGGATTGCAACAGCATAGGGACAGCAACACTCAGAGCAACAATCAGAAGGCAAGAAAAAAACAACATCTAGTAAACATATGTCCATATTACTATAAATGTATATATATATAGACACACAGTGCAGAGCATTATGGCTGGTGAATGTGCAGCAGAAAGTCTAAGCTCTCTCTCCGCGGATGCAGCGGGCCAGCTGGAAGTGTTTGGGCATGATGGTGACCCCCTTAGCGAAGAAGTTAGCAAGATAACTCAAAAAGTCTTGGACGGATTTCCATGAAACTTTCAGGCGTTGTTGGAAATGGTACAAGGAAGAACTGATTAAATTTTGGGGATGATCTGGTTCACCGTCTGGATACAGGAATTTTTTAAAGCATTCTTTAACACTGTGACATACGGCTATTTTCAACATGTGCGCAGGCGCAATGGAGGGCGCTGGTCATCGTGTCTGACCAACATAAACTCCACGTTCTTCAACGTTTTAGGCACAAAAGCACGCGGAAAACACTGGTGGCCTGGGCCCGCCACCGTGCCTGTGTTTGCAAGACGCTGCAAAAGATGAGACGGGCAGCTGTCCGCCGCTGGATTATTTGGCAGAAATTCCCCGGTCAGCCATAGGCGCTGCGCAAAAACGAGCTGCTCGGCAGCGTGCTGTGTGCCTGTGTTTGCGCAACGCTGCAAAAGCTCAGACGGCCAGCTGTCCGCCGCTGGATTATTTGGCAGAAATTCCCCGGTCAGCCATAGTAGCTCCGCAAAAAGAAGCTCTCTGCCGGGGAAGTTTCCAAATCATCTTTGGCCGCGGAGCGCAACCCCAATAAAGATAAAGATTAGATGTACCACGAAGGTCGAGTGCAAGCAAGATGTTTGTGTCTGTGAACATTCCGTCTTTTGGCGAGTTGATACGTAACAATGTTTACAGTTTGATGAGAAGGTTGCTGGCATGTAACAATCATCTTATATCAGCAATTGTCAACTCGTCACTCACACTTCACTCCAGCATTTGGAAGTGGTGGCGTTCCATTTTATACTGAGTCCAATATTGTATGTTATTGTTGTTACAAGACCGCCGACTGTCTGCTGATCTGTATATACTTTTATTTATTTATTTATTTATGTTCTACTCCTTTTAGTTCTGCATTTAATATGAACCCTGAGTTTGAAATAAACGTTTGAATTTTGAATAAAACCCACGCCAACCCGTCTACCTAATTGGCATCCGTCAGTGAAGCCCTCAGTGCTGCTTTCAGTGATCTAAAACGCTCGCATAACCCATTGGCCTGTGGGTTGTACACAGTTGTGTCATGACTTCTTTTGTTTTTTCTTTTGAATTCCTGGATGGAACATGGGTGGCCAATATAAGCTGCGGATTCAGCCATCACATATTTCGGATAACTTATGTTGAACTGTATAATCAGAGGAGCTATTGTCTAATTTGACCTTGTTGGATTTTATTACCCCCTTTGTTATATTATTCACTTTCTTTTAACCTGTACTCTTAATCTATTCAAAATAAAGATTAATTAATTCATTCATTCAATTGCAACACCCCCAGCCTGGGAGTTTGCAGATGCAGGACATGAACAGCAACACTTCAGTTTATTACCTCTGCCAAGGAGGTAATGCTTTTACTACTGAACCACTAATCCTATCATTGTGAATCCAAATGCTACTCAGATGTTTTCATGGTCAAGGAATCTGACAACGTACACACAAACACTGTATGGGGGGAACTGTGGCGCTTGGCGGAGGTCTGCGCTCTCCGAGTGCTTTTCTAGTTACTATAGTTATGCTGATGACACCCAACTTTATATCGCTGTGTCTCCTGGTGACATTGAACCAATTAACACCCTTTTTAATCGTATTTTAGACATTGAATCATGAATGGCAGCAAACTTTCTTCAGCTTAACCAGGACAAAATGCAAGTTTTAGTCATTGGTCCTGAAGCTCAGAGAGAGAAAATTTAATCAAAATTACATAGTTTGTCCTTTACGCTATCCCAATAGGTTAAGAATTTGGGCATCATATTAGACTCTGAGCACGTTTTTACTCCACATCTTAAAACTATTACATGAACAGGATTCTACCACCTAAAGAGCATAGCCGGAGTCCGCCCACTTCTCTCTCGAGCAAACACGGAGATACTGATGCATGCTTTTATCACCAGCTGTATTGATTACTGTAATGCCCTGATCTCTGGTCTTCCCAAAAAAACAATTTCAAATCTGCAATTATTACAGAATTCAGCTGCATGTGTTCTGACGAGGACCAGACGGCAGGCTCACATCATGCCGATTTTAAAATCCCTGCATTGGCTCCTCGTGTCCTTCAGGATCAACTTTAAGATTCTTTTACTGATTTATAAATGTTTACAAATTCTTGGGCCTTCTTATTTATCAGAATTACTTTTAACATATGAGCCCCCATAGCCCCTTAGGTCCTCTGGCACTGGTCTTTTAATTATTCCCACTGTCAGAACATGCACCCACGGTGAGGCTGCTTTTAGTTACTATGGCCCACATCTGTGGATTAGCCTGCCGGAGAACATCAGGGCTGCGGAGAGTGTTCATGTTTTTAAAAGCAGGTTCAAGACCTACTATTTTAGCCTTGCTTTTGATTAGTTTCCCATTTTAATTTTCTTAATTTCTGATTTGAAATTTATTTTATGTTGTTCTTGTTATAATTATTCACTTTGTTATTGAATAAGATAAGATAAGATAAGCCTTTATTAGTCCCACAATGGGGAAATTTCAGGATTGCAACAGCACAGGGATAGCAACACTCAGCAACAATCAGAAGGCAAGAAAAAAACAAGAGCAGCGAGTATACATATGTACATATAAACATAAATATATAGACACACAGTGCGGAGCATTGTAGCTAGATGGAATAAATATATAAATATATAAACACAGTGCAGAGCATTGTAGCTAGATGGAATAAATATATTGTGACGTAGCAGGGTTCACACAAAGAAAGAGGAGCAAGATGGTTGTGATGAACAGGCTTTATTTACACACCACCAACCCCCAACCTCCACTTAGTACGCAGAGCAGTGGAGGTCATTCCCACAGACCTCTGTTTACATTACGGTTACACACACATGATACATCTTGCCCTAATCCTGCTAAACACTGCTGGGTCATTATAATGCAGTTATGATGACACAGCAGTATAACCCAGAAATAACACATTTAACACACACAGTAACGTTTCAAACTGGCAAAGCATGCTGGGAAATCCCTGGCCCCCTTAAAATGGCCCCGACGTTACACTGCCCCCCCCCCCCGGACTGGTTTCTGTCCCCAGAAAAATTAAAGTCCAATTTAAAAGTCCAATACAAACTCATCCAGGTGTCGGGGCGGTCTTCGGCGCCGGTGGCCAACACGTACAGGCCCCCTAGTGTCCATCCGGGTCTCGGTCGGGGTATCGGGCCGGGATGGAAGCTCCGGTCCGTCCACCAGCGGTGCAGATGGCCGATACGGGGCGAGACGGTCACGATGAAGGACCACAACCCGGTCCCTTTTTCTAAGCCTCACCCTGTACACCACATCTGACAGTCTCTCCAGGACCACGCATGGCTCCGACCACTGGCTCGCCAGCTTCGGTGATCGTCCTCTCTTCCTCTCAGGGCAGAAAACCCAGACTCGATCCCCCGGTGCAAAGTCCCTCCCCTGGCAGCGGGAGTCGTATGCCCGCTTCTGCCGACCCCCTGCCGCTGCCAGGGCCTCTCGAGCCAGCTCGTGCACCGTGTGGAGACGTTCTTTCAAACAAAAAAAATAATCCAATCCGGGTTTTCCTTCCACCTCCGGCTCGGGGGGGCAACCGAATACCAAATCCACCAGTGTGCGCAGCTCGCGTCCAAACATGAGCGCCGCAGGGGTGCACCGGGTAGATTCCTGAGCTGCCGTCCGGTATGCCCACAAAACAAAAGGCAGGTGCAGGTCCCAGTCTCGCTGTCGCTGGTCCACTAGGATAGCGAGCTGGGTGGTGAGGGTCCGGTGGAATCGTTCGACCAGGCCGTCACTCTGTGGATGCAGTGGGGTGGTCCGGGTCTTCCGGATGCCCAGCCGTTTGCAGACCTCTCCGAAGACCTCCGCCTCGAAGTTCCGACCCTGATCGCTGTGCAGCTCCTCCGGTGCGCCAAAACGACAGAACATTTCATCCACCAGCTTTGATGCCGTCGTAGTGGCGCTCTGATCCGGGACCGCGTACGCCTCTGGCCACTTAGTGAAATAATCCATCGCGACCAGCACGTAGCGGTTCCCCCGGTCCGTGGTCGGGAAAGGGCCCAGGATGTCCACTCCCACTCGCTCCATCGGTGCTCCCACCCGGTACTGCTGCAGGGGAGCGTGGGATCGCTGAGTTGGTCCCTTCTGAGCTGTGCATGTGTCGCAGCGATGAACGTGGAGCTCCACGTCCTGATGACAGCCAGGCCAGTAGAACCGGGCCCGAAGGCGCTGCAGCGTCTTTGTCACCCCGAAGTGGCCCGCTCCTACCGCCCCATGAACCAGCTGGAGTACTTTGGGCCGGAGTCGACGAGGAACCAGCAGCTGCCAAATGTGCCGCTGCCCAGCTGGAGTCTGCCACTGTCTATACACCACGCCCTCGTGACAGCGGAGGTTGGCCCACTGGGAGTGCAGGGCCTTAGTCTCTGCGTCCAGCGGTGACACAACCTCCCAGGCGGGCCGCTGTCCTGCGTCCAGCCACTGCCGAACCCGCGAAATGACCAGGTCTCTGTCCTGCTCGCTCTGCAGCTGCTGCGTGCCAAGAACCTCTGTGACGTCATCGCTGGGGAGAACTGCCTGATCATCTGAGGAGGGGCTGTGCGTCGCTGCGTGATTCCTGCTCGCAGCGGCTCGGAGAGCGGCAGCCCGTGGGGCGATTTGATCCCGATCTTCAGCCCGTTGACAGTGACGACACTCCTCTGTCGCGCAGGGGCGCCGAGACAGCGCGTCAGCGTTGGCATGGAGGCGGCCTGCCCGATGCACAATCTGGAAATTATAATCCTGCAGTGCCTCCAGCCACCTCGCCAACTGTCCATCCGGTTCTTTGAAATTTAACAACCAGGTCAGGGAAGCGTGGTCCGTCCTGAGCTGGAACCTCCCCCCGTACACATACGGGCGGAAGTGACGCAGTCCTTGAATGACAGCCAGCAGCTCTCTGCGGGTCACACAGTAATTTCTCTCGGCTCTGCTGAGAGTGCGGCTGAAGAAAGCGACTGCCTGCTCTCCGTGTTCTCCCTCCTGGGATAGCACCGCCCCGATGCCCTGGTTGCTGGCGTCCGTGTCCACAATGAAAGGTCGGCTCGGGTCAGGATACCGCAGGACGGGGGCTCTGATGAGCGCTGCACGAAGCTGGCAGAAAGCAGCAGCGCAGCTGTCACTCCACTGGAACAGGCGTCCTTTCTGCGTCAGCTGATGCAGCGGGCTGGCAATGGTGGCGAAGTCTTTCACAAACTTCCTATAATAGGAGGCCAATCCAAGAAAACTCCTCAGTTCTCCAACGTTCCGCGGCACCGGCCAGTCTCTCACTGTTGCCACTTTTTCCGGGTCAGTGGCGAACCCCGCTGCGCTGACGACGTGGCCCAAAAAGGTGGTCTCTCGCCGGAACAGGTGGCATTTCCTAGGGTGTAACCGTAGCCCCGCCTGCTGGATGGCTCCCAGCACCTCTCGGAGATTTGACAGGGCGCTGTCAAAATCAGCTGCATGCACCAGCAGGTCATCCAGGTAAACAACGCAGCGACTCCGCGGCACGTGAGCCAGCACTCGCTCCATCAAGCGTTCAAAGGTGGCCGGAGCGTTGCAGAGTCCAAACGGCATCACTTTAAACTGGTACAGTCCCTGCCCGATGGAGAAGGCTGTTTTTTGGCGGGCCTCGGATGACAGCTCTACCTGCCAATAGCCGCTGCGTAGATCCAGCGAGCTGAACCAGCTGGAGCCGGCGATGTGGTCCAGTGCGTCATCGATGCGGGGCAGGGGGTAGGAATCTTTCCTGGTGGCATCGTTCAGGCGTCGGTAATCCACACAGAACCGCCACGACCCGTCCTTCTTCTTGACCAGCACCACAGGCGCTGCCCAGGGGCTGTTAGAGGGCTCAATAACATCTGCCTCCAGCATTTCTCGCACTTTTTGTTCCGCCGCTGCCCGCCTTGAAAAGGGCAGCCGGCGTGGGTGGAGTCGAATCGGCCTGGCCTCACCGGTGTCGATCTCGTGCTGCACCAACCCGGTCCGGCCGCATTCCTCATCCTTCGCAGCAAAAACACCCACGTAATAGTCCAATAGCTCCCGCAGCTGGCGTCTCTGTTCCGGGTCCAGCCCGCTGCAGCTCCGCTGAAATAATTCCTCCACTGCCTGCTGCGTCTCCGCTGACACGTTGACCCCTCCCCTTGCTGTCCCTGTGTGTGCTCGTGCTCCCTCTGTCCGCGCTGGTGACGTCATCGTGTCCAGTCCTCGCGGTGACCTGCCTGGTCCGGTCTGTCTTGGCGATCCCTCGATCGTGCGTGCCCCCGTGTCCCTTCTCTGGGTTCTGCTGTGGAGCGTGATGGTCCGGTTTCCCAGCTGGAGGGAAGGTCCGGTGGTGTCGATCTTGGCACGCCAGGCTGTGAGCAGGTCTAGTCCAATAATACAGGGGTCTTGGATGTCAGCCAGCCAGAACGGGTGTCTTATGTTCTGACCGGCCACCCCCACCACCAGCACTCTCCGCCCCTTCAGTCGGGCGCGCTCACCGGTAGCTGTGGTGATGCAGCGCTCGGTGGGTTCCCACCCCCGCGGAGCCGTCTTGCTCGTGCCCGGCAGTACGCCCGGTCGAACCAAGGAGATTGTAGAGCCGGTGTCAATCAGGGCCCGGATCGACGTCTTCCCCAAGCTGCACTGTAGATAGATCCCTGGAGAGTGTCCAACTCGGCCCACGCGCGGTGCCGGCTCCTCGGGGGAAACATCTGCTGGAGGTGGCCTGTCCCCGTTCACGCCACCTCGCTCTAGTTTAACGCCGGCGAGGGGCCGGTTTGTCGTGGGGTGGGTGCGGGGCAGTATCGCGCGATGTGTCCCATCTCTCCGCAGCGGAAGCACCCTTCCTCGCGCCGCCGAGGCCATCTTCTCCGTGGACGCGCCGCTGTGGTCTGCCGTAATTCCTCCTCCTCCCCCTCGCTCTCCATCGTAGCCTGGTAGGTTCTCCGGCTGTGCGTTGCTGCTTCAGCGGTGCGACTTATTAGCGGCTCTGCCCGCTCTGCTTCTGCCACTGCAGTCTTCCAGTCGCTCGCGGCGTGGAGCCGTACGTGGCTCTGGAGCTGGGCCGGGCGGAGACCTTGGATGAAGCTCCGGAGGGCGAGCTTCTCTACTGCCTCCGGCGCGAACTCTGGGTAGCTGCGCCGGGTTAACAGCCATATATCTGCAGCATAGGCTCCTAATTTTTCCTGGTGGTTCCGGCGGCGACGGGTCAGCTGTTCTTGGGCGTGCTCAGCGTCCGCTATTCTCCCAAATCGTCTCTGGAGCGCCCCTTGTAGTGCTGGCCAGCTGTGGTGCTCCCCAGGCCGGAGATCAGAGAGCGTGCAGAGGGCTTTCCCTTCCAAGGCCAGCGCGACCTGTACGGCGGTTTCCTCTGGTGACCAGCCGTTCAGCGCCGCAGTCAGCTCGACCTGTGTCAGGTAGTCATCTAATGTGGCTTCGCCGTTGAAACGGGGAATCTTGGCCCGCTGCCGAACAGGTGGGGTGGTCGTTTGCTGATCGATCGCCACCCTTGATCGCCGTGGGGTCGCCAGCCCGTGCTGTCCTAAGAAGGGTGGAACGTTTGCTCTGTTCTGCCCGCTCTGTCTTGAAAAAGACAGGAGGCGGGGTGCGCTGGCCCCGTCAGGTCCGCCGCTCCGTTCGTCCCGGCTCCAGGCTCCCGGTGGTGATGCCTCGGTCTCATCATCCATCATCAGCTGAGCAATGGCCTGCTCCAGCTGCTGGATCTCCATTCTGATCGCTTCCATTTGCTCCATCCCACTTCTGACACCAGTGTGATATAGCAGGGTTCACACAAAGAAAGAGGAGCAAGATGGTTGTGATGAACAGGCTTTATTTACACACCACCAACCCCCAACCTCCACTTAGTACGCAGAGCAGTGGAGGTCATTCCCACAGACCTCTGTTTACATTACGGTTACACACACATGATACATCTTGCCCTAATCCTGCTAAACACTGCTGGGTCATTATAATGCAGTTATAATGACACAGCAGTATAACCCAGAAATAACACATTTAACACACACAGTAACGTTTCAAACTGGCAAAGCATGCTGGGAAATCCCTGGCCCCCTTAAAATGGCCCCGACGTTACAATATGAATATATAACACACACAGTGCGGAGCATTGTAGCTAGATGGAATAAATATGTGAATATATAGTCACACACACAGTGTGGAGCGTTGTAGCTAGATGGAATAAATATATGAATATATAAACACACACAGTGCGGAGCATTGTAGCTAGATGGAATAAATATGTAAATATATAAACACACAGTGTGGAGCATTGTCGCTAGATGGAATAAATATATAAATATATAAACACACACAGTGCGGAGCATTGTAGCTAGATGGAATGAAACAGCATAACCGTCTACTTAGTTATCCTACATGGTATGATTATGTACCCATACATATTGTCACCCTCCGTAGCTACTGATATTTTCCTAGTTGTATACTGGAGGGGACCATTGTGTAAGTCTATTGCATCTTTTGCATTCAATACTATTAGGTTGTCACGTCTTTTTGCTATCTCTGCGAGCAGCCCTGCTTAGGTTGTACAGTCTGACAGCCGTAGGTAGGAAGGACCTGCGAAACCTCTCGGTTGTGCACCTGGGATGATGTAGTCTGCTGCTAAATGAGCTCCTCAGTGCATTCAGTGTGTCCTGCATAGGGTGGAACTCAGACTCCAGCAGAGATGACAGTTAAGCCACCATCCTTCTCTCTCCTATCTCCTCCACTGGGTCAAGGTGCTGCCCCAGGACAGAGCTAGCTTTCTTGATCAGTTTGTTCAGTCTCTTCCTATCGGCTGCAGTAATGCCACTGCCCCAGCAGACCACTCCAAAAGTGATGGCTGATGCCACCACCGTGTTGTAGAATGTCTTCAGCAGTGCCCCTTGTACACCAAAAGACCTGAGTCTCCTCAGTAGGAACAGCCTGTGCTGTCCCTTCTTGTAGAGTGCGTCAGTATTGTGTGACCAGTCTAGTTTATTGTTCAGATGAACACCCAGGTACTTGTAGGATGTCACCATCTCGATGTCTGTTCCCTGTATATTTACTGGTGCCGTGAGGGGTTGTCCTTGACTGCGGCAGTCCACCACCAGCTCCTTAGTTTTCCTCGCGTTGATCTGGAGGCAGTTCCGATGGCACCAGTCCACGAAGTCCTGGATAAGTCCTCTGTACTCAGCTTCATCTCCGTTGGAGATGAGGCCAACGATCGCAGAGTCCTCAGAGAACTTCTGTAGATGGCAGTGTGTTGTGTTGTGTGAGAAGTCCGCAGTATAAAGGGTGAACAGGAAGGGAGCCAAAACCGTTCCCTGGGGGGCCCCCGTGCTACTGATGATCGTGTCGGACACACAGTTCCGGGTTCTCACAAACTGTGGCCGGTTTGTGAGGTAGTCCAGGATCCATGATGACAGGTGCTGGTCCACTCCTGCACACAGCAGCTTGTCCTTCAGGATCATCGGTTGGATGGTGTTGAAAGCACTGGAGAAGTCAAAGAACATGATCCTCACCGCATTCCCGGGCTTCTCCAGGTGGAATAGAGAACGGTGAAGGAGGAAGATGACCGCATTCTCCACCCCAATGCCGTGCTGGTAGGCGAACTGGAGTGGATCCATCGCTGGTCCCACCAGGGGGCGGAGGTGAGCAAGGAGCAGTC
Source organism: Pholidichthys leucotaenia (assembly GCA_020510985.1). NCBI lineage: Eukaryota > Metazoa > Chordata > Actinopteri > Cichliformes > Pholidichthyidae > Pholidichthys > Pholidichthys leucotaenia. The sequence goes on along the minus strand of CM035842.1, from coordinate 368,678,497 downwards.
TCTCCAGGGTCTTCATCATGTGGGACGTCAGGGCCACTGGTCTGTAGCTGTTCAGATCTTTGGGGTGGGAGGTCTTTGGTACAGGTACCACACAAGATGTTTTCCACAACTGTGGTACCCTCCCCAGCTTCAGGTTCAGGTTGAAGATGTACTCCACAATCCCACACAGCTGGTCTGCACAGGACTTGAGGAGCTTTGCACTGATGCCGTCCGGTCCCGAAGCCTTCCTCACCTTGATCTTCCTCAGCTCCGTCCTCACCTGGGTCTTAGTGAGGGTCAGGTTGGGGGGCTGTGTGTTGAGAGTGGGGGGGGGGGTGATGGTGGAGTGGGGAGTGGGCAGCAGGACTTGATGTCTTCAGAGGCAGCAGTGGTTGTTGTGTAGTCGGGGGGGAGGGCGGTTGGTCAAACCTATTGAAAAACAGATTCAGATTGTTCGCCAACTCCCTGCCCCCCGTGGCCTGGGGGGAGGTATTCTGGAGCCCAGAGATGGTTTTAAGGATTCTCCAGACCCCACCAATGTCGCTCTGTTGCAGCTTGTCCTCCATCTTCTTCCTGAAGCTGTCCTTGCCTTCTCTGATCTTCCTCCTCAGTTCCCTCTGTACGGACTTCAGCATCTCCCTGTTCCCCGACCTGAAGATCCTCTTCTTCTCTCTCAGAAGTGTTTTTATCTCAGGGTTGATCCAGGGTTTGTTGTTCGAGCAACACCGTATGGTCTTGGAGGGTACGGTGTTGTCCACACAGAAGCTGATGTAGTCCGTGATGGTGTGAGTGAGGCCATCGATGTCCTCACATGTGGATCGCAGAGCTGCTCCCAGGCAGTGGTTTCAAAACAGTCCTTTAGAGCGTCCATTGCCTCCTCAGACCATAACTTCACTGTGCGCATGACTGGAGGTTGTCTGTGCACTAGGGGTTTGTACACCGGCCGGAGATGAACCAAGTTGTGATCCGATCTCCCGAGTGGGGGGAGTTGTGATGAGGTGTACGCCTCCTTAGTGCTTGCCTAGAATAAGTCCAGTGTTTTATTGTCTCTAGTGTGGCATGTGACATACTGGGTGAATGTGGGTAGAATGGGAGACAGTGAAACATGGTTGAAATCACCTGAGATGAGGAGAAGAGCATCTGGGTGTTCTGTCTGCAGCCTGCCAGTTACTGAGTGGATGATGTCACGCGCTCTCCCAGCATTCGCCGTCGGATTTGCATAAATAACAATGCAGATCACGTGTGAGTATTCCTTCGGGAGATAGGTTGGCTGCATGCTAACAGCTAGCAACTCGATGTCTTTGCTGCAGTGTTGTTGTTTAACAGTGATATGTCCCGGTCTGCACCAGTTGTTATTAACATAGATCATCACTCCACCGCCCCTTGCTTTGCCACTGTCTGGTGTTTGGTCTACCCGTATCTCGTGGAAACCCTCCAGTTCAATGTTAGCATCTGCTGCTAGTTCAGTTAGCCACGTCTCAGTAAACAATAGAAGGCAGCACTCCCGGTATATGCTATCATAGCGGGAGATAGCCGCTAGCTCATCTAACTTTCTCAATATCGATCGTACATTCCCCATAACAACGGATGGGAGGGTGGGTCTGTACCTTATAATCCTTGGCCGCCGTCTTACACCAGCACAACACCCACGTCGTTCTCGCCTCATTTCTCCCGGTATGTTGAGTTTTTTCGTTAGCACCGAGTGGCGGTTAAGTGCTAGCAGCTGTTCCCTGCTGTGCCGTCTCCTGCTGTAAACAGTGGCTCCGTCCGCTGGCTCGGGAGACATTTGGGGTGATCTGTGTGTCTGTGATGTATAAGATGTATAAGGTGTCACTGGATCAGAAAGTTGTCACCAGATCAGAAAAATAGAGGAAGAAAAAGCTCAGAATTGAGCCGCTGTTGCAAAAAGGCAGCAGACTCGTGTGGCGCCGGAAGTGAGGGTGAATACTATTACATTTACGGGGACTTCCCGCCCCAAAGACCTGAACAGCTACAGACCAGTGGCCCTGACGTCCCACAAGATGAAGACCCTGGAGAGACTGCTCCTTGCTCACCTCCGCCCCCTGGTGGGACCAGCGATGGATCCACTCCAGTTTGCCTACCAGCATGGCATTGGGGTGGAGGATGCAGTGATCTTCCTCCTTCACCGTTCTCTGTCCCACCTGGAGAAGCCCGGGAATGCAGTGAGGATCATGTTCTTTGACTTCTCCAGTGCTTTCAACACCATCCAACCGATGATCCTGAAGGACAAGTTGCTGTATGTAGGGGTGGACCAGCACCTGTCATCATGGATCCTGGACTACCTCACTAACCAGCCACAGTTTGTGAGAACCTGGGACTGTGTGTCCGACATGATCATCGGTAGCACGGGAGCCCCCCAGGGAACGGTTTTGGCTCCCTTCCTGTTCACCCTTTATACTGCGGACTTCTCACACAACACAACACACTGCTATCTACAGAAGTTCTCTGACAACTCTGCGATCGTTGGCCTCATCTCTAACGGAGATGAATCTGAGTACAGAGGACTTATCCAGGACTTCGTGGACTGGTGCCATCGGAACTGCCTCCAGATCAACGCGAGGAAAACTAAGGAGCTGGTGATGGACTGCCGCAGTCAAGGACAACCCCTCACAGCACCAGTAAACATACAGGGAACAGACATTGAGATGGTGACATCCTACAAGTACCTGGGTGTTCATTTGAACAATAAACTAGACTGGTCACACAATACCGACGCACTCTACAAGAAGGGACAGCGCAGGCTGTTCCTACTGAGGAGACTCAGGTCTTTTGGTGTACAAGGGGCGCTGCTGAAGACATTCTACGACATGGTGGTGGCATCAGCCATCACTTTTGGAGTGGTCTGCTGGGGCAGTGGCATTACAGCAGCCGATAGGAAGAGACTGAACAAACTGATCAAGAAAGCTAGCTCTGTCCTGGGGCAGCACCCTGACCCAGTGGAGGAGATAGGAGAGAGAAGGATGGTGACTAAACTGTCATCTCTGCTGGAGTCCGAGTTCCACCCTATGCAGGACATACTGAACGCACTGAGGAGCTCATTTAGCAGCAGACTACATCATCCTAGGTGCGCAACCAAGAGGTTTTGCAGGTCCTTCCTACCTACGGCTGTCAGACTGTATAACCTAAGCAGGCCTGCTCGCAGAGATAGCAAAAAAATGTGACGACCTAATAGTATTGAATGCAAAAGACGCAATAGACTTACACAATGGTCCTCTCCAGTATATACAACTAGGACAATATCGGTCGCTACAGAGGGTGACAATATGTATGGGTACATATTCATACTATGTAGGATAACTAAGTAGACGGTTATGCTGTTTATTCCATCTTGCTACCATGCTCCGCACTTTGTATATACAGTATATTTATATATTTTTGTGTATGTATGTATATCCACTGCTCTTATTTATATCTTCCGTATCTTCTTAATTATTGCTCTGAGTGTTGCTATCCCTGTGCTGTTGCAGTCCTGGAATTTCCCCATTGTGGGACTAATAAAGGCTTATCTTATCTTATCTTATCTTATTTTAAACTGTTTCAGTTTAAATGAGGGGGTTATGATTATCTTTTTATTAACAAATTATGTATCTTATTATTACTATTTATTACTGATAGTTTTATTCATCTTATTATCCTGTCCTAACTCCAGTGTTTCCCTGTGGGGAGCCCTCCCACAGGGGGTTGCCTGGATCTAGCGTCTGGGTGCTAGCCTGTGACTGCCCTGGTACACCCAGTGACTGGTCTTGGGTGGTGATAGAGGCGGTTTCCCTGTAGCTGTGGACTTGGCACTTCCCTTATGTTGACGACACCCTAAGATGGTGCTTCTACACCTGGATCCTTGGTGCTTGGCCATGTCTCACATTGATGAGTGTGTGTGTGTGTGTGTGTGCACATGTCTATCTGTCTGTATGGGGTTGGGTGGGTGAAGGGGTGGGGTGGGAAGAAGGTGCAATTATGTGGTTTTTTTGTTTGTTTTTTTTCATTTGTAAATCATTTTGTGCTCAATTTTTGGTATAAAAATTGTTATACTGTGTAAACAAAGTTTTGATTGATTGAAGTATGTAGTCTTTGTGGGCATAACTAAAGAAAATGCATTCGCCAAAAATCTTCTGATAACTATCATCTAATCTGATGAAAATTAAGCTAGTTAACCTTGTTCAAGTTTACTTGAACAAGCAAATTAACACTGGGTGACGAAAAGAGAAGCCGTCACCACTGGCTACATCAAAAATCCTGAAAACTAAGTACTTAACTTAGGAGTCAGGTATTTCTTCTAGTTTAAAAGAAATAAACAAATAAGCCAATTTTCACCATTGTGGTTCTCAAAATTAAGCCTTAAAATGGAGGTAAAACAACCAGGTTATCCCCAAAACCCAGTCTATCAGAAATAATGAAGTGAGAGGTTTTTTCTTCATACAGTATATGCAAATGTTTCTTATAAATATGCATTTATCCTCTTCAAAATTTGCATGATTTTTCTTATAAATGTATGACTTTTCTATGTAATATACCAACATGTTCTTATAAATTTGCCTTTTTCCACCTAAAATTGCAACTTTTTTGCAAATTTGAGACTTCTGACTTGTAAATCATTGAGTTAGTGTATAATATAACTGTTCTTGTGAATTTGTGACTTTTTTCTCATATAAACCCAAATTCCAATGAATGTGGGACAATGTGTAAAATGTAAATAAAATAAGAATACAATGATACTCTAAAGAGAAGATATTTAATGTTCAAACTGATGAACGTTATTGTTTTGGGTTTTTTGTTTTGGTTTGTTTTGGTTTGGTTTGATTTGGTTTGGTTTGGTTTTCTGCAAATATTCAATCATTTTGAATTTGATGCCTGGAACATGTTCCAAAAAAGTTGGGACAGGGGCAAGAAAAGACTGGGAGAGCTGAGTAATTCTCAAAAACACCTTTTTGGAACCTTGCACGGGTGAACTGGTTAACTGGAAACAGGCAAGTATCATGACTGGAAATAAAAGGAGCATCCCTGAAGCCTCAGTCGTTCACAAGCAAGGATGGGGCGAGGTTCATCACTTTGTGAACAACTCCAACAGTTTAAAAATAATGTTTCTTAACGAACAGTTGCAATTAATCTTGGGATTTCATCATCTACAGTCCATAATATCATCAAAAAACTCAGAGAATCTTGAGAAATTTCTGCACGTAAGCGGCAAGGCTGAAAACCAAATTGAATGCCCGTGACCGTCAATCCCTCAGGGGGAACTGCTTTAAAAACAGACATCATTCTGTCAATGATATTACCACATGGGCTCAGGAGGACTTCGGAATAGGGGTGGGCAATATTGCCTAAAAATTATATCACAAAATATCTGTGAATTTTTATGATAATGATATTTTCCACAATATGATAAGGACAGTTTCACAAGCCAGCTTTATTTACCTTAAATATATTCAGAAAAAGTAAAACAAAAACTCTTTTTTTCTCCCATTTATAAACAGGAGCTCAGATTTAGTTTAAAATATTTTTTGTTCTGTATCAAATATTACAAAAAATAATATAAAGCGTTACAGCTTAAGTGCACACAGATGTTGGATTTTATGCTGAATCATTTTACCTGCATTAGAAGTCTAATTGCATGGACCTCTGCTGGGGCTTTTTGGCTCTCGTTGCACTGAACGGATGTCCCCCCCTCCCCTTTGAGTAGTTGAATAACATAAAGATGAAGCTGTCAAAACGGAATGAAAATACAGACCTCGAGCCGAACATTGTTAGACATTAACACCATTCCAGTAGTGCTGTTGACGTATGGAAAAAATGCAGGCAGATTATCCATATAGCTGCACCGTTTTTTGTTTTTTTTGTTTTTTGTTTGTTTTGTTGTTTTTTTACATGGCAGCAGTCTAAAAGGGAAAGTGAAACTTAAATATTTCCACTCAACTGGATGCAAACAGAGCAGCATCTTCCTGCGCCATGTTTGTTTTGCCGTCACATGTAACTTCTGTTGTCAGCGTTGTGGCATCATCACGCAGCAGACCCCAAATATCGCAATATTCCTTTTTACACCTGTATCAAAATTTATGCCGGTATTATCAAGAATGATACGATATGGCACACCCCTACTTTGGAAAACCAGTGTCAGTTAAAGCAGTTTGTCGCTACATCTACAAGTGCAAGTTAAAACTCTACCATGCAAAGCAAAAGTCATATATCAACAGTACCCAGAAATGCTGCTAGACTGTTGAGCAACTGAAGTCGTACATCAAACAAAAATGGGAAAGAATTCCACCTACAAAGCTTCAACAATCATCCTCAGTTCCTAAACATTTACTGAGTGCTGTTAAAAGAAAAGGTGATGTAACACAGCGGTAAACATGCCCCTGTCCCAGCTTTTTTGAAACATGTTGCAGGCATCAAATTCAAAATGAGTGAATATTTGCAAAAAAAATACAAAGTTTATTACTTTGAACTTTAAATATCTTGTCTTTATAGTGTATTCAATTTAATATAGGTTGAAAGGGATTTGCAGAACATTGCATTCTGTTTTTATTTACGTTTTACACAACATCCTACCTTCATTGGAATTAGGGTTTGTACATTTGTAATTTTTTTCTTCTAAACTTAACACTTCTAAATGTTGCAACATTTTTCTCATATAATCATAACTTTTTATAGCACCCATCAGACCCTTTTTGCCACAGAGACCCACTGGTTATAAGTAAAACAGTCATATGTGACTTTGGAGCCACATGTTAAAGAACCCTGATGGGTCTGCCTTTAATTAAACAAGCAATGTAAATGTGCAATGTGTGCCCAGTGCAAGTACTACAATAAAAAAGACCATCTGACAGCAATACCACAAAGTATAACCCTTTGTGTAAAAAAGAGCAACCCATGCATGTCATTCCTTTTTCACCAAAGTGAAGAGAGTTTTGTGTTATCACTGGTGCTCACCTGTCAAACCTGCTATAAACTACAATCCCCTATAACTGTTTAATGTTAGCTTGGCTGGAGACTGAAGGCTATAAAAGCTGATAAGCAAGGTAATATTCATCATTAGAAACCATTATTGTCAGGAAATTTGGTGCAATAATCAAGGCAAACCTGGACCCACAACTTAAATCACCCACCTGGAACAAAATCCAAACACATAAAGTGCAAGTAAAACGCAGCTCCCGTAAAGCACACAAACAGAAACACCCAAAGATTCAGTTTTAAATCACCTCATTAAATCACAAAGTATCATCGACATCACAATGTCAACAAGTAACAGAATTAGCAGCCCCAGAAAAGGGCCACATGGCATATGGCTCGAGCGGGGCCATGCCATTGTGTCCCTGTGGACCCATTGCAGACACAACAGGTGTGTCAATATGAAAAGCATTCAACCAGTCCACCGTGTCTGCCTCATGTAAACACTGAATAAATATAGATGCTCTCCATTTTCACTCTCAGCAGCACACAGAAACAACAGATGAAAGGCAAACAGTTGGAGATCACATCGAGTTCAAAGGAAAATCACAAACTTTGTTATCAACCAATAATTCAGAGATAAACCTCACTGAAAGGAGAAAAAGCAGTTACTTTAATTTTCATTTGTGCCGGGATAACATGCTCTCCCAGAAAGATATTAACATTCACACCATAAATTTGACCAGGGGCTACAAACCTCTATAACCCATTGAACGTATTTTAATAAAAGCATATACAGCATGGAAAATAAGTATTGAACACGTCAACATTTTTCTCATTAAACATATTTTTGATGGAACCACCGACCTGAGATTTTCACCAGATATCAATAACAACCCAAGTAATATATGCATACAAAGAAATCAAGGCAACTGTGTTCACAAAACAAGTTATATTTAATAAAGTGGAATGACACAGGGAATAGGTATTGAACACATAAAGAAAAAGCGGTGCCAAAGGCATAGAAAGCCAAGAAACCAGTTGAAATCCATCAGAATTTAGGAAGCCATCCTATCCCCCATCAGTGCAAATTAATTTAAGCTGGTTAAGTCGTAACTGATAGCCTTTAAAAAGGTCTGTGAATATCAGATTGTGACACCACAAAGAACTCGACTCGACACAAAGAACTATGACTGGCGCCTAGCGGCTGCCCCAGCCTTGGATGCGCTCTGCAGAGCGTGCCCAAATGCCAAGTCACGTTTCGTTACCTTGTATTCATACATGTGTAATGACAATAAAGTTGAATCTCATCTCATCTCTCAACTCATAATGGGTTGAAGCAAAGAGCTCTCTCGAGACCTTCACAACCTTATTGTTGGAAAACATAATGATGGCATTGGTTACAGGTGCATTTCTAAACTGCTGAATGTTCCAGTGAGCACTGTTGGAGCCATCATTTGAAAGTGGAAAGAACACCATTTTACCATAAACCGGCCACGACCAGGAGCTCCTCACAAGAGTTCTGACAGAAGAGTCAAAAGAATCATCAGAAGAGTTGTCCAAGAACCAACCACTCATGGAGAGCTCCAGAAAGTCCTGGAGTTAGCAGGTACTGCTGTCTCAAAGAAAACAATAAGTCATGCACTCAACTGACATGGGCTCTATGCCCGCTCACCTCACAAGACTCCAATGCTTAAGAAAAAGCATGTTGAAGCTCGTTTAAAGTTTGCTGCACAACATTTGGGCGGGCAACCAAGTAAAATACTAGGAGAATATAGTCTGGTCAGATGAGACCAAAATTGAACTTTTTGCATGCCATAACACACAATATGTTTGGAGGAGAAATGACATTGCACATCCCATTATGGTGTGGGGGTGTTTTTCAGCACACGGTACAAGCCGTACAGACATCCTTGACAAGAACCTGCTGCCATCTGCCAAGATGCTGAAGAAGAAATGAGGGGGAACATTTCAGCAAGATAATGATCCCAAACATACAGCCAAGGAAACTCTCAACTGGCTCCAGAATGGCTCAGTCAGTCACCTGACCTGAATCCAATTGAAAAAATATGGAACAAACTGAAGCTCAGAGTTCATAGAAGACACCCATGGAACCTTCAAGATCTGAAGACAATTTGTGTGGAAGAATGGGCTAAAATCACTCTTGAACAATGCCTGTGCCTAGTTTCTCCATACAGGAGGTGTCTGGAAGCTGTTATTACCAACAAAGGCCTTTCTACTAAATATTAAATGAATTTCACCAAGTGTGTTCAGCACTTATTCCCTGTGTCATTTCACTTTATTAAATATAACTTGTTTTGTGAACACAGTCGCCTTGATTTCTTTGTATGTATGGATTACTTGGGTTGTTACTGATATCTGGTGAAAATCTTAAATCAATAGCCCCATCAGACATATGTTTAATGAGAAAAATGTTGATGTGTTCAATACTTATTTGTCATGGCGGACGCTGGCCCGTCATTAACTTCAGCTGCGCACACACCTGCCATTGGTAATCAACAGGCTTTAAAAGCCAGTGTCTCTGACTGCTCTGCACGGAGTCGTCTGTCGTCTTCGCCACGCATCGCGTCAAGGACACGACCTCAAGCCAGAGTTGGAATCAAGTCTTCTCGCCAAGTCACGCCACATAAGCAACAGCAACACTCACCCTGTCAAAGTGTCTTCCCCTGTGCACAGGTGGACCTCCCTGGCGGCGGACTCACCTCCCCAGATAGCGGGACCTCATCTCCTCCTCCTCGGATCTCCTCCTCACCTCCTCAGCACCAAACACCACACGCACCACGCTACACCAAGGCACGGAGCCAGCAGGACTCTCACAACGGCACCTGCAAGTAAGCAGCACTAGTCTCAGCTTTCCGTCCAAACGAACTGCAGTAACATCCTGTGCTTGTGTGTTCCAGGGTTGCCAGGTCGCAGCAAGGCCCACTCAGCTCCAGTGGCCAGACTACTACGCACTCACTCACTCATTCACACACTCATCACTCTACACCGAGTTAATAAATAATTGTCAAATCAATCTACTCGTGTTAGTGTCTGTCTCCTGGGTTCAACAATCATGTCATTATTGTCCCTACTGTAAAACATATCTGAGGTTTGAAATGAAGGTAATGCATTCAAGTCATAGCTATAAACAGGCATGTCAACAGTAAATATGAGAGTTTGGCCTTTTAAATATCCAAATTTTCAGTCTGATTAGAGAATTTCTCTTTTTTTTACCCCTTTTCCCTAAAAATTTGCACATTTTTGTAAATTTACAACTTTTTCTCTTGTTAGTTTACAGGCCATATTACAATGATCTAGTCAACAATCTATTGTCTAAGGCACAGAGCGTATTTATGTGCATGTTAAAGTCCATTTTGCTATGGCAGCAGCACAAAAATGAATTTTACGCTTGGTGAGTAGTGCAAAGAGCCTGTCCAAATGCTCTTAAATATTCAGAGGTGTGTTTTGGACGGAACATACAATAAACCAATTCCTGTCTTTGTTCTCAATCCCTCTAATTAACAGGAGCACAAGAGCTAAGGTGTAATACTAATATAATGCTGTTTAAATGGGATAGCAAATCTTTTCGTGCTGGGACAATGCGAGTTCATTTACAAAGTGAAAATGTACTGTCCACAGCCCTGATCACACTGGGGATCAAGGTTCATAAAATGGGCTTTGAATAATACTGTGCAATTTATTGGACACTTAGCAATGATGACATAGAGTGAAGTACGTGGCGGTAATGCGCCTGTAAGCTGGCTGCCAACTGCCAATCAAATCTAAAAGAAGAAGAAGAATTGTGTTTACCAGATAAACTTGACATCACTCAAGATTTGCTGTGGGAATAAATAAATCAGTCTGCAGCCCACAAACATTGATTTATCATAATTACGCACCGATAAGCGCTGTGCCATTGAGAAGTGTTGCCAGTCTATCTCTTTGTCCATGACTTTGATGGACAGAGTTGTAAAAACTCCATCAGTTATTATCATAGAACACAGAAGACCCAGGACCACCTACTGTGCTGTCATCTGAACTCCTCCATGAAATTGTGGAAGAGTGAGCCATTCTTTGTTAATGTTCCCTCCTCTGCTAAATGCAGAATTGCTGAATTTTAACTTTTAAAAAATGCAGGGATATCTGTGGGCGAGATCAAATAAAGCCTGTTTTGGCTTTGATTTTGAATCCATCTGTTAAAAGAATGACAGTGAATGAGATTTTCTTTTAAAAAACTGTCATAAATTAGATAATGATAGATGTCATCATTGCACACTCGATGTTCCAGTGGATAGAACAACAGCCGGCCAGCTCAACTCTGGCCTCAGATGACAGCTGTTTTGGTCCCACTGCACAACAGCACAGTAACGTATGGTGGTTATTTTTTTTTTTTTTTAAAGAGCAACCTACATTTTATTCACTTAAGGAGAGGAACACTAAATGAATGTTTATCTGTACTTGTCTGTAAGTTTACAATTCATTCATTCATTCATCTTCTTAACTGTTTAGTCCTTTAAGGGTCACTGGGCTGCTGGTGCCTAACCCAGCATCTCTGGGCGAGAGGTGGGGTACATACTGGACAGATCACCAATGAATGAATGAAAGATCAGATAAAGGATTATGATAGATGCTTACAAAATCAGTCCTTCAGATACTGAGAAATTCTTGCTCTGGTGTAAGAACAAGCATAGGACCACGTCCATGCCTTTGTGCTGCTGAAAGAGTGGTTGATAATATGCTGCTGACTTTAGACCTGTTGATCCAAGGTGCATTGACAGAGACTGCACCATCACTCTATATATAATTCAAGAAATCTGTCTGTGTGTCTGTCTGTCTGTCTGTCTGTGTGTCTGTTACGACCATAGGACTTGCTAAAAGATCATAGGATTGCCTATGACGTGCCTATGATCGCTACATGATGTCTATATGACGTCATATAGACACCAGAGTGATTCAAGAAATTCTGTGTGTCTCTGTGTGGTCAAAGGCGGGCATCACTCACGATCATAGGATATCAAAGGCAGGCATCACTCACAATCATAGGACTCGCTATGACATCATCAAAGATCAAAGACAGGCATCAATGACTTCATCAAAGATCACAGGACTCACTATGACATCATCAAAGATAATAGAACTCACTACAACAGCATCACAGATCATAGGACTCGCCATGACATCGTCAAAGATCAAAGGCAGGCATCACAGATCAAAGGCAGGCACCACTGAACGAGTGGTGACATCAAAGATCAAAAGCAGGTCTCTGTCTGTCATGATGTCACAATGTCACAATCATAGGACTTGCAAAAGATCATAGGACTCACTATGCGATCAAAGGCAGGCATCACTCACAATCACAGGACTCGATAAAAGATCATAGGACTCGCTATGACATCATCAAAGATCAAAGGCAGGATTCACAGAACAAATGCAGGCATCACTGAACGAGTGGTGACGTCAAAGATCAAAGGCAGGTTTCACCATGGTTACTGTTGCCATGGTAACAGTAACTTTCTACAAGTGTGCAGAAATGCTTGCTTAAACTTGCTTTCTATGGACATGCACGGGTATGCACGGGCATGCACAGGTATGCACTAGTAATATGAATGTGCCATACTTAGTGCCAAGCCACAACTCCTTCAAATCAGTCCCCTCCTATGAACACAGACCACATGCACAATCAGTTTCTAATTAAGTGGTGAGGGCATACAGCAGAAAATGTGCTGAGAGAAACTAATGAAAGCACCGGTACAAGGCACTAAGCACGGCACAAATGCCCACTTCAGATTGTCGTAATAGGGCCCTACATTTTTCTACTTGCAGCTAATTCAATTTTTTTTTTAAACTTTTTACACATTTTGCTGTTTTTTTCATAAATTTATAATATTTTTCCCTCACATATGCAACTTTTCTTTGCAAGATTTTTTTTCTTGTAAAATTTCAACTTTTCCTAATAAACTTCTGAGTCCTTTTAGTTTTGTCAGTCGCTGGCAAAGTGGTTGGCAAAGTGATTCTGGAGACTCGACGCAGTTCTCCCTGAATCGCAGTGTGGCTTTCATAAATCCAGATCAACCATTGACATGATCTTCACATTGCACCAGCTGCAGGAGAAAGCCTTTGAGCAGAACATGCCACTGTACATTGTGTTCATTGACTTCACCAAAGCTTTTGATACTGTGAACAGTGTGTGAGGGCATCATCAGCCTCATCTCTCAGCTTCACACTGGAATGATGCCCCAAGTCTCTCTCAACAACACACTTTCGGACCAGTTCACTGTGAATCAAGGTGTCAAGCAAGGCTGTGTGTTGGCTCCCTCCTTGTTCTCTATCTACCTCAGTGCTGTATTAGAACTGTGTCAAAGCATGGCAGCGTCTATCTCAGAACATGCTCAGATGGAAAACTGTTCAATTCCAGACGCCTTGGGGCCAAGACCCTGACCAGAACTGTCTGTGCTCGCGAGCTTCTCTATGCAGATGACGCTGCCATGGTGTCACACTCTGAGACTGAGCCTCAGGTCATGCTCGATTCCTTCCACTCAATTGCTCAAAGCCTTGGTCTTACTATCAACACCAGAAAGACTGAGATCTTGTTCCAGCCTCCTAAACACACTGCCAACGCCGACCTAGAGCTCTCCCTTGATGGAAACCCACTTCAAACTGTGCATAGCTTTACTTATCTTGGCAGCACAGTCTCCAGTGATAACAGCCTGGAGAAAGAAGTGGAAAGGCGCATCAGTGCGGCCGCATCAGCATATGGGACGCTGCAGTCCAAAGTATGGAAGAGACATGGCATCCGGCTAGCAACTAAGTGCAAGGTGCACCGTGCAGTGGTCCTCACCTGCCTGCTCTACTCTTCTGAAACCTACACCCTGTACCATTGTCACGTTAAGAGACTCCAGCATGCTCAGATGAATCATCTGAGGCATCGCCTTAAGATCTGCTGGCAAAACAGGATTACTGTTGTGGAAGTAAGACGACGAGCAGGTATACCCAGCATTGAGGCATTACTCTCGCAAAGTCAACTGCGATGAAGTGGCCTTGTAGTTCGCATGGATGATTCGCAGCTTCCCCAGGCTGTCTTTTACAGTGAACTTGTCAGTGGTACAAGAAACAGAGGCAGACCCAAGCTCAGATTTAAGGATGTTCTCAAAAGACACCTGGAGGCCTGCACCATCGATGTTGATTCCTGGGAGGTTGGAGCAAGCAAACATCTCTGGTGAAGATCTGCTGTCAGAAGCTTTGTCTCGCTTATCGACCGTCTGGATGAGGAGACAGCTAAGAGCAGTCGAAAGCGTGCTGCCAAGACTGCCTCAGCTGCTGATCCTCAAGCCCATATCTCTTGCTTCTTCTGCCGCCACTGCGGCAGATGATGTTCCCACCATATTGGGCTGTACGCCCATGAACGACATTGCCAAAGTTGTCACACTCCACAGGAGTGACAGCCAAAGAAGAAAAATTCAATTTAAAAATAAAACTTTTTACACATTTTGCTGTTTTTTTTCTTATAAATTTATAATATTTTCCCCTCAAATATGCAGCTTTTCTTTGCAAGAATTTTTTTTTTTTTTTTGGTAAAATTTCAACTTTTCCTAATAAACTTCTGAATCCTTTTAGTTTTGGGGGATCCATTGGTCACGGCAAACAAGCATTAAGTGGTTTATTGGCCACAGGTTGCAGACCACTGAATTAGACAGAAACAAACTGAGACAGATGGATGTGTAGAACTGCTACACATAAAAATATGATTCCCAGTGGCTGCATGCAACTCTTTTTAATGTTAATGTTGAAAATAATATGAGCAGTCTTAAATTTAATATAGTACCATCACAGTAGTCATCGTTTCATCATCTCTCCCAAAAGCCTCCCCAACATGAGAAGGTGTTATTGCACGGGATTAAATCTTAACTTTTGTACACAAATGCTACTGCGTGGTTACCGTAGTTCACTTTCACAGACACGCAACTGATGCCAGACAGATTTCAGATAAATGGGCTGGAGAAAAGTGGTTTCCGCCCTCTGCAACAGGCCATACAGAACGGTGCATCTTACTGCCAGTGTCCCAGATGGTGAACGGAAGAGACATGGTGATCGAATAACAGAGAACCAACGCAGTGATCAAAAACTGCCAATGTGCAAATGAAAAACTAAATAACTTAGAAATTAGATTGCTTACCTTACTGATGCAAGGCGTTCTATAGCCCATCCTCTGCATTTTTTTTTTATTCAACTATAGATTATTTAAGAGGGTTAAATATTACACTATAGTGCACAGAGCGATTGATTTTTATCAGTTATGTGCATTCTAATTGCTATTTTTTTTTTTTAGCTGTAACTTGGTTAGATGTTTTCATTTAATTGGCTGGGTGCAGTGATCGCTTCCAATTTTAAATCAAAAAATGAAACGCTTCACCTCTGTCCTGGGATGCGCGGGCCCAGTGTCTGCAATTGTGCCATGGGTAAGGAAAAAAAACGGTTTCCATGCACGCAGGTGACAGCACGCACGAGAGAGAGAGAGAGAGAGAGGGGCGGGGGGGGGGATCATTTGCATACAGCTGAATAGTTACGGCTCCTGTCCCGCACACCCGCATGAGGGCGAGAGAGGGGCACGCGCCGCAACAATAGGAGGCACGCTGCCATTAACCGTAAAATGCATGGGTGGGCATGAAAGAACACACGCGCCACCAACAAGATGAAACACCCTCAGAAATGGCATAGCTGGAGGGAAAAAAAAAAACGCACAAGCTTTGATTTAATACAGACTTCTGACGCCGCGCGTAAAAGGAGTGATATGTTCATTGGCGCTCAGCGCACATAGTCCTATTTCAAAAATGATTGAGAATTTCGAGGATTAAGTGCGGCTGGTTGTTATGAAGGGATATGCTGCAGTGTTTGAAGAGTTTATTTGAAAGCAAAAAGAAAAACAAATTTATATGCAGCCTCAACCCCGATTAAAACGGAAAAGAATTTTACCACTTTATAATCGCATTTCTGGCTTCATTGTGTTTCATTCCGAGGGAACCCCCCCCCCCCCAACACACACACACACACACACACACACACACACACACACACACATGACCCCACATTTAGGCTCTGGGTGGGGATAGCTCACACTGCACAGTGCTCCAGCACTAAGGGCTAATTAGGCGTGCAATTGCGTGGAACAAGGGCAAAAAAAAGGGGGGGGGGTGCACAGAATAGGACAGTAATTGAATTTCTGCTTTCCATCCTCGAAGTTTCGACTCTCCCGCGTTGTCCTCTCTCTCTCTCACCGTGCGCAACGTGAAAATACTGTGCGCTAAAAATAAGTCAACAGATGTTGGGGGCTTGTTAATAGTCGCCCAGTGTCCACGATGGTCACTCCTCTCTCTGCCAGTGGGTATTAAATCTGGATAATTGCTGGGGTGGAAGGGAAGGGGGTTGAATATGTGGAGTGGGCGGTGTCGGCTGGGTGAGTGACAGTTTATGCAATGAGCGGCGCGGCGCGAGTCTATATATCGGGGGGGGAGACGCGCCGCGCTTCATTCAGTAGTAATAAGACGGGCGAGCGGCGGCCGTGGCGCACTGACGCACAAGGGTCCAGCACCAAAACGAGCCGTGAGCGGCGCGCGCACGGCGGAGTGACCACTGTGGAGTACAGTGCCGCGAGAGGGGAGGACTGCCGCGGACGGACGGGGACGCTCTTGTGGATATAGCTCTTCTCGCACCTTTGGATAACTTGGAGATTTGGAGCGCTTCCCCTGGACGCCTTTGACGCACGGAGCCGAGGAGCCCCGGAGGACTGCCGGGGAGCGGAGGATTTATTTATTTGTTTTGTTTGTTTACTTCTGAGTAAATACTTCGGAATAAGAAGGTTTTGCTGCGTAATTTAGCGGGTGACGCGGCTGCCCTGGAGAGACGAGAAGGATGGCAGCCTGGTTCACCTTTACCATTGCTTTCAGCACCACGTTGATATCACAGGTATGAAGGAGGATGTGCGTCTTCCCGGTGATCCTGACACGGATGGAGAGCCTAGTGCTTTATTTTGCCTTTTTTTTTTTTTAAAGAAAAAAAAAAGCCACATGTAGCAGCACGTTTTCTTTTCCAAAAATGAAATGATATTCCTTCTCTTTTAGGTATTTGGAACCGGGGTTTTTGAGCTCGATCTGCACGAATTTAAAAACCACAAAGGGCTGCTGGCGAACGGAAACGCGTGCAAGCCCAGCTGCAGGACTTATTTTAGAATTTGCTTGAAGAACTACCAGGCTGTGGTCTCGCCAGGTGACTGCATCTTTGGAAGTACAATGACACCGGTGCTGGGGACAAACACTTTTACCGCCAAGGACAGTGGCAAACTATCCAGACCCATTCAGATCCCCTTTGAGTTCGGATGGCCGGTAAGGGCGCGATGCACTGCATCCATTTTGTTTGTTTTAGCCACTATAGGCTCCATCCACTGTTAGATTGTTTGTCTGGGAAGTGCTTTGCATTTTGGGAGCGCACCGGCTATTGGTCACCTCCTCCTAATCCCTGTCGTTAGGTAATGCGCTGCCAACCAACAGATTGGGCTGCTGCGACGTCGTTCATTTCAAAATCCAGCTGGTCAGCCAGTCAGCACTGTCACACTTTTGACAGGAATCCTTATTTTAACCGGCGGCAGCCAATCCAATATAACAGACAAACTTGCAGCATGTTTACTACCTGAATTACGACTGCATCAAAATTGGGACTATAAAGCTGATTCACTATATTAATTGCGTGTGTTTCTTCCTTAGGGGTCGTTTTCGTTAATAATTGAAGCATGGCATTCGCCTTATGGAAATCTACCTGTAGGTAAGTGAAACATTTGTTGCCACAGGAGGGAGCTCTACCTATGCGTTCAACACCCTGCAGACCAGCTTCGCGCTGAGGCGCACATGACAAAAACATCAAATTTAGGTCATCAAAAGCAGCACAGTCACTCAGCATGGTCCCCGCCATCCTCTCATAATTGTTCAGAGATTCAGACAATTTTCACGCCTGCTCGCTCCTTTGTTATGAACTTCAGAACACCTTTTTTTTTCATTCTTATGCCCAATACAATTGAACTTCCTCTGGTTTATTTTTGGCGTGGGAAAGAGCCGTGGGCTTTGGTGAGAATACTTAGAGCCTGCCAAAAGCCCCTGACTACATCTTCCTGTATTTTACACCTTACTCTGTTCTGCCCTTTGGAAGAGGGGACTGGGCCTGGGAATGTTTTTGCTGATGGAAAGAAAGAGGAAGTTTCAACCTGAGTCTATCTTTCATCTACACTCTGTATGGGATTTGATAAGGGACGCGCTTGGCACTGGGCAAATTATTAAGCCAAGGCTTTTTGAACCCACAAGTTATTTATGATGCTTAAATGGCATAAAACCACGATCATCCCACGACAAGATTTAGTGGTAACGTTCCTGCAACGATTCTGACATGCTGTTGATCACTCTTCTTTTTTTTCCCCCATCCCTTCTTCCAGATACCAACAACCCAGACTTCCTGATTAGCTTTTTTGCCATCCAAAGACAGCTGGGTGTAGGGACCGACTGGTCTCCGGATACGCAGACTGGACCCCAAACAGAACTGCGATATTCATACCGGTTCATCTGCAATGAAAGTTACTATGGAGAAAGTTGTTCCAAAAAATGCACGCCCAGGGATGACAGATTTGGACACTACACCTGCACCCGAGATGGGCAGTTATCGTGCCTGCCCGGCTGGAAGGGGAAATACTGCGAAGAACGTAAGAAACCTGCGTCAGCTGTTTGCGCCTGCTTAGTTTTGGCTTACTGGTCTCGTTTTGAGCTTGTGTGTGGTTGCTGAATTAAGAAATCATTCAGTAGCTAAAACCTGCCACTGTCTTCATCCATGCTACAGGATGCTGAGTGCTATAACTAGACATGACCTCATAGTGTCTGGCACTTTGATGGACAAATCTGACGTGAAATTGGTCGTGTGGGTTTGCGGACACTCTTCGAATATGGGTTTTTGGGGACAGACAGGCACATTGCACTCCATGCAGACCCACTTGGCCAAAGCAGACCAACACTCCCGTGGTTTGGAAGGCTCTGAATGAGCCCGTGCGGAGGCTCGACGCCATTTGGCTCCACAATACCAAGGGCCCCATTTTACCAAAACAAATTAATCAAAGAGTAGATTGGAAGGAGGCACCAGTGAGAGTAATAGTTACCATGTGCCGGATATGCGACCACACGGGTGACAGCGGATCTGTCATCTGTGTCGCTTGGCTGGTGAAAGAGAAATTGGCATGTGCTATTTCATCCATGGCGCCAAATTCTAACCAGATGGGCGCCCGTGTTACAATTACAGACACATCAATCGCCAGTGACTACAGAAAATATACGTGAGAAAGATAGATGGGGAATCCTTCAGGCATCATAACTTCCAGTCTTTCTCACACAGCTCCCATACATAAATTTGACCAAGACTGCTCATTTGGGATAAGTATGGGAATGTTGTAGTTATAATTTAAAGTATTTTAATGTGGAAATGCCAACGGGGAATGTAGTAGGCTAAGTAGCAATGTAGCCACACAGTAGCAGTAGCAAAATGATGCTAATAATTTAACCCAAACTTAGTCAGTCGTTATCAGCACTTAATAATACCCAGAATGAGAGCATATATTGTAAGACATATGTATTGTTGACATTTTTTAATTGGACTATCAAATATATTCAAAGTATAGATATAAACATAAGACGTAGTACAGGGCAAAAGGAGATAAATACAGAAATAAGGGAGGCTTGATTAGGTGGCTATAAAATGAAAAAAAAATGCTTAAATTCTTCATATTGTTGGAATTTATTAAAAATTTGAATAAATCAGTTAGTTTTCAAAGGAATTTTGCTCTGTGTGTAAAATTTGACAAAAAAGGGAAAAAAAAGGTATCTTACCTTCACTGTACCTTGCGCGTGCCCGGTAACTTAATCCACCAGCAGAGGGAGGGAGGGCACACACACGCGCGTGCAATGATAGAAGGAGCCTAGGCGTCTGCACGCGCCAAGGTTAATCGCGGCATTATTATCCGCCACGCGCCACCGGTGTTTAGACCCCCCTCCATTGTTGGGCACACGGGCAGGAGCAGCTGCAAATATGGTTCCTGCAGACCACAAACAACAATAGTGACAGCTGTCTGCTATTGAGAGCGAGCATCTGTTCTGGACTAAACCGGCCGCTTACTGTCAGCCTGCCTGATATGTAGTCCTGGGAATCGGTGTCATGCAAGACCGGTACACTTAAAGCGGGACAAACACAACTCTGAGCCCCCCTGGGTGGCAGCTGGGGGGTGTGGCAGACAGGTTTAGATCAAATGGAGGCTTCTGGGGAAAGTTGAGCCCCACTGATGAGGCTCGTCGGCACACAGGTTCCTTGTTGGCTATTTCAAGGAAATGGGGAACCCTTTAGCCTTGGGTGTTACAGTATGAACAGGATGCTGTCGCTAACAATATGGAAAATGTGGAATAGTCACGAGTGGTACATTTTGTCACCAGGAACAGGTGGGACACCAACATATATTTCTTTTCTTTTTTTTTGTTCTAGCTATCTGCCTGGAGGGCTGCAGTGAGAGGAATGGAAACTGCTCCAGACCTGGGGAGTGTGTGTAAGTACAAATAAGAACAGTACCAAAATGCTGACATGTGTGCCAGCAACACACATGACACGATCCAGATCGGCCAAAATATGTCCCGATGATGGACTGAGGGAGGTTCAAGTTCATATCAGCAGTTTCATTTTCTCTGCATCAGTCACTAACTAGCTTCCCCGCTTCCCATGGTCCCTTCTCATCACTGTGCTGTCCACTCCCCAGCGGGGATAATTCACACACGCCCCTTCACTGTGAGAAATTCCTCCTCAATTTGATTTTGCCCTCTTTTTTAAGGCACAAATCCGTCATTCCCACCAGTGAAACTGACCCAAATTGAGGTTAAATCCTTGTGGATACCCCCACCAGCAGCAAAGCTGCTCCCACAGTCTGCTCACTAAGCAAAATAAGATAAACCTTAAAAGAGCATCCCAAGTCATTTTAACTAATGCACAAACATGAATTGCCTATTTTCTGTTGACTTGCTGCTAGAAATGGCTGTTTTTTCTTTAACCCCAGACTTACTTTTACATGATTCAGTCCAAAATTATCGTCATTTATCTCATACTGGGTCTTTAAGCTTCTTTTTTATGATTTGATCATTTTGCAGACAGATCTGTGCACCTGGGATGACAGTATTATAGCTACCTATTCACACAAGAGTACCAGGGTTCCCTAATTGGTCCAAAAAACTGCAAATAAATTGGTGTTGTTTTGCAAGGTTTTGGAGATGCCCATGCACAACGACGGCAAATTCTTTTCAATTTTTTGGACCAGTTAAGAAGTGAAATAAAAAAATTCCCTAAACGTTCCAGGGAACCCTGGTTGAAAAGCACTAATTGATTATATATGTGGTTATAACTTGTTTGACTGTTCTGTACCTGTGTAATAAGATTAAGACAAACCTATAACAACCAGTGTTGTCAGATGCATTTTCCCCCTTAACTGGTTTTAACATCTCAAAATGAAGCCAAACAGTCCACTTTTTAATCGTCTTACATCTTCTTACGCAAGGGGTCTGTGACCTGTGGCTCCTTCCATGTGGCTTTGTTAGAAAAATAAAGGAAATTCACAAGTTCACTAGAAAAACAGCAGTTTATGAGAAGCAGCCACATATTTATGGCAAACATGCACACAGACTTGAGCAAAAAAAGTTGCAAATGTATCAGATGAAGGTTGCCTATTTAAGAGGAAAATCACCTATTACCACACATTTACAAAAAGCAAACTTATTCTTATTTAAAAGTATTAAATTTATGAGGAAAAAAATGCAAATTTCCAAGAACAACGTCTGAGCATTTTGAGAGAAATGGGACCAATTTTTGATAATGAAAAAAAAAAAAAAAAGTTTTCACAAATTTACAAGGAGCAATGCAGATTCATGTGACAAAAGGTGCATGTTTATGAAAAAAACCTCACCTTATTACTGATGCTGACATGCAAGTTTATACTTCTATCTTGGATGTTTTGCCTTCATTTTGAGGTTTACTATATATGGGGGCAAAAAATGCTCCAAAAGCCTCTTTCTAAGGTGGAGGTTGTCTGGCCGTCTTAGGCCTTAACCATGACTGAGACCGCCGATAGAAATGGTAGAAAAAGCTTTGATTAAATTATGTCCAACTCCAGTGCAGCAGCTATTAATGTCGTGTTGTAGATTCCTTACATTAACAAGTATTTAATCACTATAAAAACTGAACACTCAAAGAACTTATTTTGTCACTTTCAGATGCAGAGATGGCTGGCAGGGCACCTTCTGCGACGAGTGCAAGAAGTACCCGGCCTGCAAGCACGGCACCTGCCAGCTGCCGTGGCAGTGTCACTGCCAGGAGGGCTGGGGAGGCCTATTATGTGACCAAGGTACACCAGACGACTTGGGCCGCTGCTGCTCTTCCTCTCACATTACTTGTGCACCGTTTTCATTTGCATTAACGCGGAGGCATTTGTAAATGAGCTTTCCTCCTAGCTTCACGCACATCCGGAGTAGATACTGTGGCTCCTTCTTTTCTCCTGCAGACGCTTTGTAAACAAACGCTGCCCTGCTCGCTCCCTCTCTCTCTCCCCCAGACCTGAACTTCTGCACCCATCACCATCCCTGCGTGAATGGCGCCACCTGCATGAACACCGGTCAGGGGAGCTACACCTGCACCTGCCTGCCAGGCTTCACGGGGGTCAACTGTGAGCTGGAGATGCAGGAGTGCGACAGCAACCCCTGCAGGAACGGAGGGACATGCACGGTAAGTGAAGGATCGAGGGACGCTTGATGACGTTGATCAGACGTTGGCATCCTTTGCTGTGGAAACAGGCATTTTGAAAATTTTTGACCATAAAAGTCTACATATAGTCTAAAAATGTAGGGAAAACATTAATAAGCGGAGTTTCCTCCTTTATCATGCAACTTTTCTCTGGTAAATTTCTGGACTTTATTATGAATTTGCATATATTTTTTTACATTTAAATTGTAATTTTTTTTTCTCGCGTTATTACTTTTTTTCTTAGAAATTTGCTATTTTTCTTTGAAATGTACTTTTTTCTCTCACAACTTTGCGAAGTTTTTCTTATAAATTCACATTTTCTCATTCTCTTAAAATTGTGATTTTTCTCACAAATTTTAGACTTTTTCTCTTGCAAATTCATTGTCATAAATGTATCATTGTTCTTTTAAATAATTGGGGGTTTTTTGTAAAGTTGTGACTTTTTATTATAATGATTTTTTTGTTTAAATGTGTTTTTTTCTAGTAAATTTACATTTTTTTTCTTATCCATTTGTTATTTTTTCTCATAAATTAGTGAGATTTTTTTCTTCAGTTTGCAAATTTTCATGCAAATTTGAGTTTAATTATTGTAAAGTGGTTAATTATTTTTTTCAGTATGCATGCAAATTAACTTTATTTTTTGGTCTTGTAAATTTTTGTCTTATTTCTCATGCACTTGCACAATTTTGCACTAAACTTGTGAGTTCATTTTGTTGATTTGTCTATTTGTTTGCTTATATTTTGCCAAAGCCATACTGAGTCACTATTCATGGGCAAGAGGGGAAAAAATCTTCAGCCACAGGTTGCAGACCCCTGCCATAGCACACATTCAAAGACCCACTGACTGATTTCTGTTTAATTTTCTTCCAAGAATCTGGAGAGTGGCTACACGTGTACCTGTCCCCAAGGTTTCGAGGGCTCCCACTGTGAGCACAGCCTGCTGACGTGCGCCAACTCGCCCTGCTTCCACGGCGGCAGCTGCTTTGAGAAGGACAACGGTCGCAGCTACTTGTGCGAGTGTCCCCGAGGCTACACGGGACTCAACTGTGAGAAGAGAGTGGACAAGTGCACGTCGCTTCCCTGCGCTAATGGTACGCTCTTCCTCTTCCCTTTGTCCCCCTTTTTTTTTTTTTTTGTAACTTCCCCTCGGTCAGTCACCCCCACATCCCCACCTCTAAAATTCCTGCCACTGGAAGAACAACAGGAATCGGTGGGAACTCGGTGTCTATTGTCCTGCATATAAACACTCAGCAGCTCCAAGCAGCAGCTTGTAAATGTCACCACGGTTTGCTGTGGTTGTTGATGAAAGGGGACAAATGTCCAGCACAGTTCAATTTCTGTCTTTGTGTAAACACTGAGGGCTCTGGGATTGTTCTGCGTTGGCAGAACAATGCTCAGAGCTTCAGTCACACTGCAGACTGGAGGGAGATGTGTGAACTTAAGCGGCCTCCGGAGATCGTGTTCTCTCTGGTTTCAAAAATGCCTCCATGCTGAAATGGTGTGTTTTTTCATAATCTGCGTTTGTCCATCCCTAACGGTCCGCCTCCTCTCCCCTAGGTGGTCTGTGCCTGATCCATAGCGGCATGCGCATGTGCAGCTGTCGTGCGGGTTTTGTTGGTCAGCGCTGTGAGATCAATGTCAATGAATGTGCCGGGAACCCCTGCCTGAACGGAGGCACCTGCCAGGACCGGATCAACGACTACACCTGCGTCTGTCCTGCGGGCTACGGCGGGCGGAACTGCGAACGAATCCTGGACGAGTGTGCCGCTCGGCCCTGCCTCAACGGAGGGATCTGCACCGGAGGCAGTGGGCCAGGCAAGGCACCGGCGACGTGCACCTGCCCTCCAGGCTTTACTGGATCTCAGTGCGAGTTCTTCGACACAGTCACCTCGCCTGTGACAAATGGACAGATCAAAGACAGCTTCCAGTGGGCGGCAGTTTCTCTGGCCGTGGGGCTGGTGGCACTGCTGGTGCTGCTGTGCATGGTGGGCCTAGCATTGAGGCACATCCACAGGCAGGCCCAGCGGCAGAGGGGCGAAACAGAGACGATGAACAACAGGTCCAGCGTTCAGCGGGAAAACCTCATCCCCGTGTCCCAGCTGAAGAACATCAACCAGAAAGTCAGCCTGGAGGTGGACTGTGACTCAGAGAAATCGAACTTTATCCATAAAAACTATCACTTGGACTCTTACAACTCTAAATCAAAAGAGTTTACGGACGAAAAGTCACAAGAGGAAAAAAGTCTTATTTACGACAAGTGTTTAGAAGATAAAACACCTTTGAGTAGAATGTACAGGTGAGCGCACTGATTACACACTCTCTTCTCTGTTTGTCACAACAAGATCAGACCACGACCAGAGTGTACTGAGACTGAGCCAAGACAGGCCGAGACCATGTCCAAACCAAGGCAACTGTGTATGTGTGTCTTTGTCTCGACTTGGTCTTGACTGCTTAAAGCAGGGGTGTCAAATCATGTGCCATGGAGCGCCAAGATCCTGCAGGGTTTCTGGCTAGGCAGCCACTGAAACAGGTGATGAGGAATTCAGTGAAATCACCAACTGCTTGGAGAAAATTTGCAGCGTCTCTGGCCTCACTTGACACCCCCGGCTGAAAGTCTTGGACTTGGTACTCTCTGAACTTCACTACAACACTAGCTACATTTCTATTAAAAAAAACCAGTGTACACGAGGCTCTGCTGAGTGTAAATAGCTGCTCATGAGCGCGTTCGCTTGAGCGTCCCGATTGTTTTTCCACACATGTAAACCATACATCATTCCTCATCTGCAGAGTTTACGTCCGTCGATTGCTTCAGCATGCATCACGCTGCCTGTGTTTACATTCAGTGCATAGCTCAGTCATGTGCTTGGCGTATGTATTAACTCTAACTGTGGCTTGTGTTTGCAGCGAAAAGCCAGAGTGTAGGATATCTACGATATGTTCCTCAAGAGACTCAGCGTACCAGTCGGTATTTGTTATAGCAGAGGAGAGGAGGGAATGCGTCATAGCCACTGAGGTAAGGCCACGTCTTCATCAATGCCTGCTTAGATCTTCCAACTGGAACACATTAGGTGGTCCCGAGTGTGCTCTCCTTCACTGGTGCACCATCCTTTGCGGCAGGGGAAGAAGTTATTTGCAGGAAGATTGTAGTCTTTGTGGTATTTGGTCATAAGCTGGGGGGAGCCAAATCATATGCATTATTGGTTTCTGTAAATTATGCTAGCTAGTCTTTATCTTGGCCAGAGGAAGGTTTCTCACACATGCTTGGCTCCATTTGATCTCAGAGGTCCAATGTTTTACTGCTGTGGCATCCAGTGGAATTTTTAGGTTTACTTCCAAGCTAAATATAATGGTGATAGTGAATCGTGCAAGCTCTAACAGCTCAGAAACAACTTTTTTTCACATTGCTATTATGCTTTTTTAATATTTTCACATTACCAAACTAATTTTATCCCTTTTTTTCCAAACAGGTATAGACTGTGAGGGGTCCAAAGGAAGGGGACAAGAAAAAAAAAGGACACAATCGAGGCAGAATCGAATATTCTGGATTGTTTACAAATGCTGAGAAGAGACTGGAAATCATTTTCGATGCTCACTGCTGCTCTGGAACACTTGAGAACTGGAGGGGGGTGCAGAAGCTTCTGCCCTGTGAAAAAAAACCTGAAGAAACTGAGAAACTTTATGCTGACCGAGTGTTTGTGTGCGAAACATGTACAGTGAAGGACCTCTGCCGGCCGCGATGACGGGCAACGCGGACCGGCAAACGAACTCTAAGCGAGGTGTGACGACCGACAGAGCATCTGCAAAATAGTAATTTATAATCCCAGCCATCCTGGATAGTACGAGCGGGCGAAGGTGGATCGCCACGTGCTCGTATCTGACCCGGCCTTGTGCGATAATCATAATGACTACGACAGCCAACCAATCAAGTTTGAAAGGGAAAAAAAAGGTGCCTAAAGATTTGACCCCCTCCAAATCGCCCCCAACACCCCTACACTCACTCCTGCCAGCTTCACCTGCTATGCAAGACTCAGGGTCGAGATGAGTGAACTCACCCGCTGTCGCAATCCAACCTCACCAACGCTGAGAGTCACGAATGTCTGAAACTAATCATCAGCTGTCAATCACGCGAAAAAAATTTTAAAAAAGAACTGGTTGGACTTATCAGTGCAGGGGTGAAGATTGTATGCAGCCCAAATTCACTAGAAGCCTTAAAAGAGGGGGGTTTGAATGCGAAATCTGTGCCCTTGTCTGTGCTTGGATCATTTGCACTACAAAAACAAAAATGAAAAACAGGGAAAAATACTCTGAAATCAACAGGGATTTGAGGATAGAAACCACAGGAGCGCAACAGTCAGCGCAGTGCCAGCAAAGATCCAAGGGAAAGGAAAAAGTGTAGAAAAATGTCTTTTTATGCAACCCAGCCTAGAAAAAAAAGAGACTCAGAAAACACGGAGAATAAACTGTCACACCACTGCCTGCCTATAACAAATTTCAAAAGTACAGAACCATAAATGTAATTTTTTTAAATGATTATTTCCAGAGTTTAATTTAAATATGACACACTGCTCTTTATATGTTTTATAATATTATTTTGTATATAATGCATATTTATAAGGACCAAACTTCTGAAGAATAAAACTGTTGAAAAGTGTAAAAAGGAAATTATTTTTTTGATGTGTTTTTGAATAATGACTTTGACCAATCAACTGTGTTTTGTATTTATTGTGATCTGCACCAATATTCAGCCACAACGGGGATGAAACTAGACACAACTTTTAGTACACTTCTCAAATACTGTGTGGTTTGTTTTTATTCCAAAGGTAGGTTTTGGTAAGGTTGTTGCTCTAAGCAGAATGAGAGAAAAAGTCATGTTCAAACTGTCCTTTTCTGAAACTGTGGTTCCTTTTTGTGTCCCCACCATTGCTTTCCCCTTTGCATATCTTGTCAAAATTTAGACAGCAATATTCGTGAAAGCTTTTGTGGTTGCAAAGTACAACCCCAATTCCGGTGAAGTTTCAACATTGTGTAAAATGTAAATAAAAACAAAATGTAGTGATTTAAAAATCCATTTTAACCTACAATGGTGTGAAAAGTGTTTGCCCCCTTCCTGATTTCTCTTTTTTTTTTGTATGTTTGTCACACATAAATGTTTCAGATCATCAAACAAATTTAAATATTAGAGAAAGGTAACACAAGTAAACACAAAATGCAGTTTTTAAATGAAGGTGTTTATTATTAAGGGAAAAAAATCCAAACCTACATGGCCCTGTGTGAAAAAGTTATTGCCCCCTAAACCTAATAACTGGTTGGGCCACCCTTAGCAGCAACAACTGGACAGCACTTTGGAGGAATCTTGGCCCACTCATCTTTGCAGAATTGTTGTAATTTAGCCACATTGGAGGGTTTTTGAGCATGAACCACCTTTTTAAGGTCATGCCACAGCATCTCTATCGGATTCAGGTCAGGACTTTGACTAGGCCACCCCAAAATCTTCATTTTGTTTTTCTTAAGCCATTCAGAGGTGGACTTGCTGCTGTGTTTTGGATCATTGTCCTGCTGCAGAACCCAAGTGTGCTTCAGCTTGAGGTCACGAACAGATGACCGGACATTCTCCTTCAGGATTTTTTGGGAGACAGCAGAATTCATGGTTCCATTTACCACAGCAAGTCTTCCAGGTCCTGAAGCAGCAAAACAGCCCCAGACCATTACACTACGTCCACCATATTTTACTGTTGATATGATGTTCCTTTTCTGAAATGCTGTGTTACTTTTGCACCAGATGTAATGGGACACACACCTTCCAGAAAGTTCAACTTTTGTCTCGTCAGTCCACAGAGTATTTTCCCAAAAGTCTTGGGGATCATCAAGATGTTTTCTGTCAAAACTGAGACAACCCTTTGTGTTCTTTTTGCTCAGCAGTGGTTTTCGTCTTGGAGCTCTGCCATGCAGGCCATTTTTGCCCAGTCTCTTTCTTATGGTGGCGTCATGAACACTGACCTTAACTGAGACAAGTGAGGCCTGCAGTTCTTTTGATGTTGTTGTGGGGTCTTTTGTGACCTCTTGGATGAGTCGTCGCTGCGCTCTTGGGGTAATTTTGGTCGGCTGGCCACTCCTGGGAAGGTTCACCACTGTTCCATGTTTTCGCTATTTGTGATTAATAGCTCTCACTGTGGTTCGCTGGAGTCCCAAAGCTTTAGAAATGGCTTTATAACCTTTTCCAGACTGATAGATTTCAATTACTTTGTTTCTCATTTGTCCTGAATTTCTTTGGATCTCAGCATGATGTCTAGGTTTTGAGGATCTTTTGGTCTACTTCACTTTGTCAGGTAGGTCCTATTTAAGTGATTTCTTAATTGAGAACAGGTGTGGCATTGATCAGGTCTGGGTGTGGCTAGAGAAATTGGACTCAGCTTTCCAAAGATGTGATAAACGACAGTTAAATTATGTTTTAACAGGGGCAATCACTTTTTCACACAGGGCCATGTAGGTTTGGATTTTTTTTTTACCCTTAATAATAAACACCTTCATTTAAAAAACGCATTTTGTGTTTACTTGTGTTATCTCTGTCTAATATTTAAATTTGTTTGATGATCTGAAACATTTACGTGTGACAAACATACAAAAAATGATAAATCAGGAAGGGGGCAAACACTTTTTCACACCACTGTATATTCAATTGAATACACTACGAAGACAAGATATTTATTGTTCAAACTGATAAACTTTATTGATTTGTTGCAACTATTCCCTTATTTTGAATTTGATAACTGCAACACATTCCAAAAAAGCTGAGACGGGCAAGAAAAGACTGGGAAAGTTGAGAAATGCTCAAAAAATCTTTTTGGAACATTCCACAGGTGAACAGGTTAATTGAAAACAGGTAAGTTTCATGATAAAAGGATAAAAGGAGCATCCCCGAAAGGCTCAGTCGTTCACAAACAAGAATGGGGTAAGGTTCATCACTTTGTGAACAACTATGTGGGCAAGAAGTCCAACAGTTGTAAGAACGTTTCTCAACATACAATTGGGTAGAATTCAGGGATTTCTTTCATCTACAGTCCATAATATCAAAAGATTCAGAGACTCTGGAGACATCTCTGCATGTCAGTGACAAGACCTAAAACCAACATTGAATGCCCATGACCTTCGATCCCTCAGGCGGTCCTGCATTAAAAACTGACATCATTCTGTAAAGGATATTACCACATGGGCTCAGGAACACTTTGGAAAACCACTGTCAGTTAACACAGTTCATCGTTACTTCTACAAATGCGAGTTAAATCTCTACCATGCAAAGTGAAAGCCATATATCAACAACACCCAGAAATGCTGCCAGTTGCTCTGGACCTGAACTCATTTGAGATGGACCGACGCAAAGTAGAAAAGTGTGCTGTGGACCGATGAGTCCATATTTCATGTTTTTGGAAATCACGGACATTGTGTCCTTTGGGCTAAAGAGGAAATCGGCTATCCAGATTGTTATCAGCGTTAAGTTCAAAAACCAGCATCTATGATAAGATAAGATAAGATAAGATAAGCCTTTATTAGTCCCACAACGGGGAAATTCCAGGATTGCAACAGCACAGGGATAGCAACACTCAGAGCAACAATCAGAAGGCAAGAAAAAAAACAAGCAAGCAAGAGCAGCTAATATACATATGTACATATTACTATAAAATATATATATACACACACACACACACAGACACACAGTGCAGAGCATTGTAGCTGGATGGAATAAATATATGAATATATGAACACACAGTGCAGAGCATTGTAGCTAGATGGAATAAATATGTAAATATATAAACACCCACAGTACGGAGCATTGCAGCTAGGTGGAATAAATATGCAAGTATATAAACACACACAGTGCGGAGCAATGTAGCTAGATGGAATAATATGTAGATATATAAACACACCCAGTGCTGAGCATTGTAGCTAGATGGAATAAATATATAGATATATAAATATAAACATAAATGATGATGGCATGCAGAAGTGTGTTAGAATAGAATAGAATAGAATTGGCTTTATTGTCATTGTACAGTTGTAAAGTACAGCAAAATTGTGGTTAATGAGCTGAAGGTGGCTGAGTGCTGAGCTAACATTAGCGTTAGGAGCAATGTAAACGGCTGTGACAATTACTGCCGTTAACTCACAAGGAAGATAGAAAGGCCTACACAGAAAGGACATGGCCTCTAAGTCCGGTGAACAGTGGCTGTGTATTCTGCTGTTCAGCACAGAGCCCTCCACCCCTCCTCTTACTGGAGTCTTCAATGTGGTCCTGGCAGTGGGTAGTCCGGCCTCTTAGCTCCACTGCAGCGGCCGGGATTTGCAGGTGCAGCCAGCATTCTGTCACAATCAGAATACCGCAGTCCTGGACGAAGCAGTTGTAGGCGATCTCAGATTGTAACTCATCCATTTTGTTGGCAAGGGAGCTGCCGTTGGTGAGGAAGACTGATGGTAGCTGAGGTTTGTCGTATTGTTTACATAGCTGAGCTCCAAGGCCTGCTCACTTTTGCTTCCTCTCCCAACGCCGCCTCAGATGCCTGCAGGACCAGGCAACAATCCATGGAGCGCCTGGTAGTCTCGCAATCTCCGCAGGGATACAATGAGCCCAAGTATAGGCACTAATGATGTCGGAGTTTAGTTGGGAACCAATACCGAATAATTCCTGGTGACTGTAGGTGATTAGTCCGTCGCAGAAGGAGGACAAAAAAAAAACAAAACATAAAAGACACAAAAATATACACAGTAGTCTGGAGCACCACCATCTTGCTATTATTTTTAGTGCCCATGACATGGGTATTTTGCACATCTGGGAAGGCACCATTAATGCTGAATGGTACATACAGGTTTTGGAGCAACATATGCTGCCATCCAAGCAATGCCTTTTTCAGGGACATCCCTGCTTATTTCAGCAAGACAATGCCAAGCCACATTCTGCACGTGTTACAACAGCATGGCTTCATAGAAAGAGACTATGGGTACTAGACTAGCCTGCCTGCAGTCCAGACCTGTCTCCCATTGAAAATGTGTTGCGCATTATGAAGCGCAAAACACAACAATGGAGATCCCGGACTGTTGAGCAACTGAAGTCATACATCGAGCAAGAATGGGAAAGAATTCCACCTGCAAAGCTTCAGCAATTAGTGTCCTCAGTTCCTAAATGCTGATTGAGTGTTGTTAACGGGAAAGGTGATGTAACACAGTGGTAAACATGGCTCTGTCCCAGCTTTTCTGGAATGTGTTGCATCAAATTCAAAATGAGTGAATATTTGCAACAAAAAAAAATTTATTAGTTTGAATGAATGAATGAATCTTTATTTTGGATAGATTAAAAGTAAAGATTGAAAGAAAGGAACAGAATAATATAACAAAGGGAAAAAAATCTTACAAGGTCAAATTAAACAATAACTCCTCTGATTATACAGTTCAACATAAGTTATCCGAAATGAGGGCTGAAGCCGCAGCTTATATTGCCCACCCATGTTCCATCCAAGAATTCAAAAGAAAAACAAAACAAGAGCGATTACAATTCAGAACAAAGCTAAGACAAAACGTGACAAAAAACTAAGCAACAACACAACACAGACTGAATATGATAATTCTTATGTGATTATACATGTCATCTTGTATATATGTTTGGAGTATTTCTTCCTTTAGTTTTTGTTTAAATTGTCCAAGCGTTGTACATGATTTTAATTAAGGTTCAAAAGCATTCTACAATCTGACTCCTTGCACTGAGACACAGTGTTGCTTGGTGGTAGTTCTCACTGAAGGTTTTTGAAATATACATGTTCCTCTGAAATGATATTGTTTCTCCCTTATTTGGAACAACTTTTGGATATTTGCGAGCAGTGATAGAATCTTCACTTTAAACATTATTACTGCAGTTCTAAAGTTAACCAGATCTTTCAACTTGAGAGCTTTTAATTTAAGAAAAAGTGGGTTTGTTGTCTGGGCTTCTCTGCTTGAACTGCTGCCTCCGCGACCCGGACCCCCAGAAAAGCGGTAGAAGATGGATGGATGGATGGATGGATGGATGGATGGATGGATGGATGGATGGATGGGTTTGTTGGTTACCTGTAAGCAGCTTTATTTATTATTCTAATAGCTCTCTTCTGAAGCATAAAGATTGGATATATGTTTGTTTTATATGTATTTCCCCATACTTCAGTACAATATGTCATGTATGGGAGTATTAATGAATGATGCAAAGTATATAGTGTGGGTTGATTCAGCAAATATTTCACTCTGTGTAATATTGCAATTGATTTGGATATTTTACCTGTAATATAATTAATATGTGACTTCCAACACAGTTTATTATCAATTATTACTCCAAGAAATTTAATTTCGGATACCCTTTCAATCTCTACACCATTTACACTGAGTTTAGATACTAAGTTGTTGTGATGGTTGTTAGAAATTATAAATTTTGTCTTACTTAAATTGAGCGTTAATTTGTTTGAATCAAAACACAGTTTAAGCTTTCCTAATTCCTTTCCAAGTGTATCCAAAAGTTGTTCCAAATTGCTTCCACTGCATAATAAATTAGTGTCATCTGCAAACAATATTAAATCCATTTTTTCTGAAACTTTACATATATCATTTATATACATATTGAATAACAATGGCCCCAAAACTGAACCCTGTGGGACTCCATAAGTAACCTTCAGTAACTGTGAGTTTTTGCTACCAACCTATACATACTGATATCTGTTCTTTAAGTAACTACATAACCAGGACAGTGCTACCCCCAAATACCATAATTTTGTAGTTTCTTTAATAATAAATTATGATCCACTGTATCAAATGCTTTTTTAAAATCCAGGAATACCCCAACTGAATACTCTTTATTTTCAACGGCAGTTGATATTTTTTCTATAAATTCCATTAGAGCAAATGCAGTTGTCCTCTTGTGAGTGAACCCATATTGCTGCTCACACAATAAATTATTCTTCATTATGAAGTTGGCAATTCTGTCACAGAATATTTTTTCAAGTATCTTGGAAAATTGCAGCAATAGTGAAATAGGTCTATAGTTTGAAAATTCCCCTCTGTCACCCGTCTTGTATATCGGAATTACTTTAGCTATTTTCATTGCATTGGGAAATATACCTTTTTGGAGAGACAGGTTACAAATATACGTCAGTGGCTTCACTAAGCATTCAATGATAGTTTTGACTAAGAGCATGTCAATACCATCACAATCCATAGATGTTTTACTTTTAAACGATTTAACAATTTCAATGACCTCTCTCTCGTCTGTGTTCTTTGTGAAAATGGAGGCTTTTATAGCAATGCTTTTGCTTATTGTATCACCTGTAGATGCTGTAATGGGTATTTCTCGAGCCAAATTAGGACCAATGTTAACAAAAAATTTATTAAATCCATCTGCAGGTGAGACTGCTTTCACACTCTTGAGTCCATCCATCCATCCATCTTCTACCGCTTTTCCGGAGGTCCGGGTCGCGGAGGCAGCAGTTCAAGCAGAGAAGCCCAGACTTCCCTCTCCCCAGCCACCTGCTCCAGCTCTTCAGAGGGGATACCAAGGCGTTCCCAGACCAGCTGGGAGACATAGTCTCTCCACTGAGTCCTGGGTCTGCCCCGGGGTCTCCTCCCAGTGGGACGTGCCTGAAACACCTCAAGTGGGAGGCGTCCACTCTTGAGTCTTTTTTTTTTTTTTTAAAGATTGGTTGGGTAGCTTGTATTTCTGTTTTTATTTCCAATAATATTGTTAAGTATTGTCCATGTATTTTTTAATATTATCTCTGTTTTTCTCCAGTTCTTTACTGTAATAGTCTCTTTTACTATATCTCATTATATATATTAACTAATTTTTGTATGTTTTATACCGCTGCTCTGCTTCTTTTGTTCTTTTCTTTAGAAAAACTTTATATAATGAATTTTTCTTTTAACACGCTTTTTGTAATCCTTTGGTTAACCATGGCTTGTTGACAAATTTCTGTTTAAGCTTTTTCTTTACTAATGGACAATTTTTTTTCATAAAGAGTGGTTACAATGTTCATGAATGTGTCGTAGGCTTCATTTACATCTGATACATAGACTTTTGTCTATTTGTGTTTGAATATCAAGTATCTTGTCTTTGTAGCATATTTAATAGAACATAGGTTGAAAAGGATTTTTATCATTGCATTTTATTCTCATTTACATTTTACACAACATTGAAACGTCTCTGGGATTTGGGTTGTCTAGAAGTTTTAATTACTTCCAAAGTTAACCAATTACAATACTGTAATACTATTATCATTTTTAAAAACTTCTTTAATTTGTATACTGTAATATGAAAATGAGGTAACTAGATTGCATGTACAGATCTGTCAAAATGTCCAATAGACAAAGGAAAATATAACTTACGGCTCATGATGCCCATATTCAGTGGTTTAAAAAAAACAACTCATCGATTCATAAGGAATGTATTAAATTTATGAGACAAAAGTCTCAAATTTAGGAGAAATTTTAGAAATTCAAGAAAAAAAAACTTGACAGATTTATGTGGAAAAATTGCTGTTTGATAATGTGATGGAGACAGTAAAAGCCTTCCTAGTGGGCTGACCCAAGTGGAGTGCTGGACTCCGGTGTAGGAGGTTGTGGGTCTGAACCCCCTGGTTGGCTTCACCACCTGATCCCTTGGTCACAGTATGAAAAATAATATATTTCCAACAAAGGCTGTAAATGAATGAGAAAATGTTAGATTGAAAAAATAGTGATTAAATGCAGAAAATTCTATTTTATATTAAAAAGTACAATAAAGAAAGCATCATTACAAAGTTAGGAGGAAAAACAAGAAAAAAGTAATAAATTGACAAGGAAAAAAGTCACAAATTCTCATGAAAAATTTACCGGAGGCAAAATCTGTCCCAAATCCCAAGTCTGTATTTTTCTGCTGTGAATGTCCCGTTAAGCCCCCCCCCCCGCCCCCCCCCCAAAAAAATGTGAGTTTGGACAGAGCGTTTCTGCCTTAGCCTGATTGGTTATAACATTAACCAACTAGAAAAGCACTCGGAGAGCACAGACCTCTGCCAAGCGCCACAGTTCCCCCCATACAGTGTTTGTGGGTATGTTTTCAGATTCCTTGACCATGAAATCCTATGACTAGCAATTCGATTCACAATGATAGGATTAGTGGTTCAGTAGTTATTCACGAAAATCGCATTTTCCGTAATGGCGGTTTTCTTCTGGACGGTGATCCGGATCACCACCAAAATCTAATCATCTGTAGGATACCCCATTTCTGACAATCTGTGAAAATTTCATGAAAATCCGTCCATAACTTTTTGAGTTATCTTGCTAACAAACAAACAGACAGACAAACAAACAGACAGACAAACCAACGCCGATGATCACATAACCTCCTTGGCGGAGGTAATTAGGCTAAGCACTGGGCATGGCTAAACACCAGCATTCACTCCCCCACAGGAAGATGGAGGAGCCAACGTGGCTCCGCGGATGGAGGCTCACGGTCTACCTACCACCGACCACGCTGACAGTCAGCATTCCTTCCTGGGTGCTATGTCCACAAACCTGGTATAAAAAGAGACAGACGAGGAGGTTGCACTGGAACACAGCTTTAACGATATTGAGATTGCACTACAGGGAACACACTGAGGCGGAGTCGTCCTGGGCCCGAATGGCAGACACCCCTTATTATAGGGTGGTGTGATAATGTAACCGGAAGGCGGCGTCATCACACCGCACTTCACAATAAACCCCCACTACATTCTCTCTCACCCCCCTTTAAAAAAACAGAAAAACACACCTATTTAGAACCCACCCAAATTTGGAAACACAAAACCCCGAAACACACTAAAATAAAAGTAGACATAAAATTAGAAAAGCACTCGGAGAGCGCAGACCTCTGCCAAGCGCCACAGTTCCCCCGGTGATCCGGATCACCACCAAAATCTAATCATCTGTAGGATAGCCCATTTCTGACAATCTCTGAAAATTTCATGAAAATTCGTCCATAACTTTTTGAGTTATCTTGCTAACAAACAAACAGACAGACAGACAGACAGACAAACCAACGCTGATGAAAACATAACCTCCTTGGCGGAGGTAATCATAAAGAACACGAAAACTAGGACCGGTGGGTAGACTGCCACATGGCCCACACGGTAAAGTGGTTTATTCTGCCACTTGCAACAGAACAGCTGTGCTCCTAACTAAACATTTTCAAACAGTTTTCCGTCTTTTAAGCACAGTACTCCATGGAAATGGTGGATCAGATGGGGGGCCCTGCGGCCGCCCTACAGCAGACATGCCCCTGGAGGTGGCAGGCCCCCGGGGCAAGGACCGATCTTCGAATCACAGGAGCCTAGGCCCCACACCACCTTCGCTGGCTCCTGTGCAGCCTCACCACTCGGAGCGTCCACCTGGACATGCCACAGCTGGTTCGCATGTTTAATTGAACTGTCTGTCAGCCGGAAACATGCCGCTCCCAACTTTGCCACAATCCTCAGCAGCGCCTGATGTTTCGCTGGCTGAGGTCTGGCCAAATGTCGCCCTGGTCTAGTTCATGACCTGGAGCGGCACCTTGCTCAATGTGATGTGCTGCTGTGCATGCAGCAGCACCATGTTCTCACGTCGTCTGACCCCGTTGCTACATTGTGGCAATGCAGCAGTCACCGTCGTTGCAGCAGACCCCTCACCCGTCTTCGGCCAAAACCCAACACGAGTACTGAAAGTGTCCAGTCCCTCCCTGGTGTCTCTCGTCAGAACGGGCGCTCCACCCGCCGACCCGGCCACTCCTACTACCTTCGACCAAGCGTGGGCACTGAAGCCGTCCCATTCCTCCACTGAGCTAGAAGTGGGCGTCTCGGTGACGGTACCATCTGCAAGCACCTCGTCCCAAACCACGACGCCATCGTTCACCGGAACCAGCGAGCTCCAATGACCACACCCAGACCATTCAGTCCCAGCGCTGTCTCTGATGGTGAAACCCAGTCTGTAACACAGGTCACACCCCATGATGTAATCACCATGCGCCACCACCTGGAATGTGAAGTCGTGCACCGCTTCAGTTTTGTAACGAACAGTCAACTCCACAGTCCTGACATTGCACAGTCTGTTACCGCTGTAGCCGTATAACAGCGCTGGGTTACTCCTGATCCTGTAGTATGGGAAAAACTTAATCACCGTGGCCCAATTCAGCATCGACCGCACCGCCGCCATGTCAAGCTGTAATGGCAAAGCAACACCATCCAGTTCCACCGTGCAATAAGAATACCTGTTGGTGTTGGGACTCACCGAGTGGATGGTTGTTGTAGGTGGGTGGGCTGGCTTCCTTGGCGGGCTCCACGGCACTGGAAACTGGCACACTCTGGCAAAATGAGTCATGCACCCACACTTACTGCATTGCTTCCCTCTTGCCAGGCACACTCTCGCCTTAAACCAGTGCGTTGGGGACCCACAATCCCTGTAAACGGGGTCTCTCGGGGCAGACCTCCGGCTTGTCTTGTTAGCCTCGTAGTCCTCGTTCATGCTGTCTTCATCCTCTGGGTCCACCACATTTGCTGATATAGTTGTTTCCGGCGGCTTCTGTGACTGGCACCAGTTTAGCTCCAAAGCTAGCTTATCTGCGGCCTCCAACTGGAGAGCTAGCTTGACAGCCCTAGTTAACGTCAAGTCATTGTGCACCATTAGTAACCTAGCACGTAACCCAGCATTACACGTGTGCTCAGCTAACTGGTCCCGCACCATCTTGTCCTCCAACGGCCCAAAACGGCACTCACTAGCTAACTGTCTAAGGTCAACGATGAACTGCTGAATTGGCTCACGGACCCCTTGGCATCTCTGGCGAAAGCAAATCCGTCATACTGTCATGCTGTCCAGAGTGGTAAAGTGGTTAGCCAGTAGCTCTACGACGTCCTCATACGAGTCCGTTGCGCTGAGCGTCCACAGAACGCTTTGGCCTTTGATACCCAGGTTGTGGACAAGGAGCGCTTGTGTCAACACCTTATCTAGCTTCCCGAGGTCAAAGGCCGTGATGTAGGTCTCGAAGGCCTCCAACCAGCGAGGTCAAAGCACCGGTGGTTCGCCAGGAAGATCCAGGAAAGGACGCAGTGGTGTAACGCACGCCTCCATGGTTTAATCCTCAGTCACCAAATGTTGTGTCCACAAACCTGGTATAAAAGGAGACAGATGAGGAGGTTGCACTGGAACACAGCTTTAATGATATTGAGGTTGCACTACAGGGAACACAACAAGGCGGAGTAGTCCTGGGCAAAAGAAAGCCCGAATGGCAGATGCCCCTTTTTAAAGGACGGTGTAATGACACAACCAAAAGGTGGCGTCATCACACCGCACTTCACAATAAACCCCCACTACACCGGGGATGGCGCAAAACTGACCGCGGCCACCCGTAGTTTTCCACCACTGGGGCGACCGTATTCCAGGACCCCATAGCACACGCGGGGCGCAGTCAGCATGGAGACCGGAGTCCACCGGCTGCCGCACCCGCACGTGCAAGGTCCTGGAGAAATGGGAGGCACAAGGTCAGAAGGCCAAACCAGAGAGAGACCAAGACTGCCACCCATACGTTTTGCATTCATTTGACTCAGTTCGGTGAAGGGGTTTTGGGGGGGACACAAAACCTCCCGGGTGCTCCATTCCATCCCAGCCAGGGAGGATGGAGGAGGAGACATTAGAGTTGGGGGCCAATGGCACAATGGCCAGGGCAAAGCCACACATGCCACCCTGAGGTCGTGGTTTCACGGTGGCGGGCAGGCACATCAGACTGCCGGCCACCAGCGAGCTGCCCAGCGGGTACCCGTCAGCCCCCTGTGGGATCACAGAGAGCCTGCTCGCTTTAGTGGGGGTCGGTGGTGTGTACATGTATGGCTGAATCACTTCGATGTTTTGATTAGCCATTGTTTAGCGAAGCAGTCTTCGGTGTTGGTAAGAGGAGAGGGGAGGGGCTGGCCTTGCAGCATTCTCTACTGGTGGGCGGGGGTATGGGTGGAGCTAATTCATAGATCTGCGTGGAAGATGTAACAGCTCTTTCCAAGCAATTCTAATGCAATGAAAGTTTTTTGTAAACGGCACAGTATACTACTGTATTTTGGGGAATACACATTAGTTTTTGAGGTGGTTTTAGAGCCACTAGAGTGCGTCTTTAAGAGGAAAAACTACGGTGTGGTGGCACAGTGTGGGGGATTCACCACCCAGAGTTGGGAGCCAGGAGGAAGAGGGAACAATGGACTGAAGGAGGAAGTGGTACCCGGGGGTCTCAGACAGAACAGAAAGGACTATTTGTCCCCTGGGGAGTAGAGGAGATGCCAGCACTGCTGGAGGAAGAGAGGGTGTGAGAAGCGGGACTGGCATTATGTGAGGTTCATGTGCCACACATGTCTTTGTTCCACTGAATGATTGTTGTTGAGCTCGCTGGGTCTCATGGCACAGAATTAAAGGTTATAAAAGGAAGGTGCCCAGAGACCCAGGTAATGTTTTACTGTACTTGATGTTGGAGGAGGAATAAAGTTCGTGTGTCATCCAGCTCATTGCTTTGTCTGCTTTCTTTCTCCACATTGGTGACCCCAAGACGTGCCATGGAGATCGAACCGAGCAGCACTCCAGAGACTACCTGGAGGGAGAACCCCAGCGCCACATGCGCTGTCTCAGTCAAGCTTCCAGACTTTTGGCTTCACAACCCGACCGCGGGGTTCCTGCATGTAGAAACCGAGTTCACACTCCGCGGGATAACAGCGGATGACACAAAATATTACTATGTGGTTGCTGCGCTGGATGCGCACACCATGCAACAGGTGATGAGCCTGCTCCAGGAGCTGCCGGCCCAAGAGAAATATGAAGCACTCAAGTGGATGCTACTTCAGCGCTATACCCTGTCTGACAGTGAGAGGGGAGAGAGACTGCTAACACGTTCAGAGTTAGGTGACAGATCAGCCGTGAAGCTCATGGAGAGCATGTTGGCGCTGAGGGAGGAGGACGATGAATCATTCCTGTTCACCCACTTGTTCCTCAGGAACCTTCCTGCTACAGTGAGGGTGATCCTGCTCAACTTGCCGCGGCTGGTTACCAAAGACTACCACGCCCTGGCGCAGGAAGCGGACCACATCATTTTGGCAACCAGGACTCTCAGCGTTCAGGTAGTGGCACCAGAATCCAGGAGGGACTCCAGCAAGGTTGAGGAGCCGTTGGTGGTAGCCGGGACGGACACCAAGAGGCAAAGGAAAGGGACGATCTCTTTCTATCATCACTGTTTCAGCTCAAATGCCCAACACTGCCTGCTGTGATGCCAATTCAAGAAGCCAGGAAGATGGCACGGCCGGCAGTCAGTAGCAGCTGTAACCACTGGCGACAGGAACAAGCTGCTTTATGTCACGGACACACATCCGGCTCGCAGAAGAGCCTCATCCTGCTGGTCAGCGCAGATAGGTCGGCAAGAGGCAGCAGTCCCGAGCTCACGGCTACCAACGGATCCACTCTCAGGATGTTTGGCGAACAGACGCTGATGATATGCTTGCACGGATGCAATTTCCAGTGGAACTTTGTGGTAGCTGCATGTTCTGCCCCCATTTTAGGCACAGATTTTTTATGTGCTTATGAGTTTAGTCGATTTTGCCAACAGACGTTTAGTGGACGTTGTCTCTTTCACCTCCCTGCCTTGCACAGCTTGGGGAGCTGGGTCAACAACACTGGCTAACATTATAACTCCAGGGGATAGGTACCAGCATTTACTTTCACAGTTCCCAGCACTCACGGTCCTGACTTTTTTGGCTACGGTAACGAAACACAGGGTTGAACATTTCATAACCATAAAAGGACCACCGGTGTTCGCACGACCTCGGCGCTTGGATGCGGCTAAACTGGCCAGCGCGCGTGAGGAGTTTGCCAACTTAGAGCAGTTGGGCATTGTCAGGCACTTCCAATAGCCCGTGGGCATCCCTGCTACACATGGCACCTAAGGCAGACAGGTCGTGGTGACCATGCAACGATTTCCGGCGCGTGAACAACACCACGGAACACGCTCGGTATCCCATCCCGTACATCCAGGATTTTTCCATGCACCTGGCCAGGACACATGTTTTTTTAGAAAGTGGATCTGATCCGCGGTTACCATCAGGTCCCAGTGTGCATGGAAGATGTTCCTAATACAGCGGTAATAACTCCTTTCGGTCTTTTCGAGTTTTTACGCATGCCGTTCGGATTAAAGGGCACGGCACAGACCTTCCAGAGAATGATGGGCGCAGTGCTCCATGACTTGTCCTTCGTTATTGTCTACTCAGACGACATTCTGGTGGCTAGCGAGTCTGAGGAGGAGCACATCGCCCATCTCAAGATGGTTTTCCAGAGGAAGTGCCAGTTCGATGTGCCAGTAATTGATTTTTTTGGGCCACCGCATTTTGCCAGAGGGCATGATTCCGCTACCGGATAAGGTGCGCGCCATGTGTCCGGAGACCGAGAGGGCCCTTTAGGAGTTTTTGGGAATGGTCAGTTTTTATAACCGTTTCCTCCCCCGGGCAGCCCAGCTGATGCAGCCGTTGTATGCTGCGCTTATGAAAAAGAAGCCCGCGGAAAACACTGACTGGACTCCCGAGCGAGTCTAGGCTTTCACAGATGCCAAAACAGCGCTTGTGGATGCCGCTTTACTAGCCCACCCTGACCTGTCAGCACGAATAGCACTCACATGTCTGACATTGCCATAGGGGCAGTGGTGGAGCAGTACGTCTCTGGTTCATGCCAGCCGCTTGCATTTTTTCAGTCGAACTTTGCACAACAACGAACGCAAATACAGCATGTTCGACAGAGAATCGTTGGCTCTCCACCTGGCGATGCACCATTTCCAGTTTTGGCTAGAGGGGCACCAGTTCACTGCGTTCATTGACCATAAGCTGCCAACGTACGCAGTGTCCAAGGTCTCGGAACTGTGGTCGGCCTGGCAGCAACAGCATTTGGCCGCAATCTTGGAGTTAACGACCGACATTCAACACATTGCCGGTAAGCTCAACGTCGCGGCCGATTGCTTGTCGCACATGTTAGTCTCCCCGGTCTATATGGGAATAGATTTCCCTGCCATGGCCACGGAGCAAGCCGGGGACGCGGACATTTGCACGCTCCAGTCTGCGTCTACTGGGTTAAAACTGGAGAGCAGGATGGTGCGAGAAGGGTGCCCTCCCTTGCTCTGCGATGTCTCCACCGGTCGCCCACACCCAGTAGTTCCGAGCTCTTGGCGCCACTGCATTTTTGAGTCAGTCCACTCCCTTTCGCATCCAGGCGTGTGCGCTTCAGTTAAACTGGGGGGGGGGGGCGAAATTCATCTGGCCGCACTTGCACAAGGACGTGAAACAGTGGGCTGCAGTGTGCGTCGTGTGCCAGTGAGCCAAAGTGCACAAGCACACCAGAGCCCCCCTCGAGCCATTCCAAATCCCGGCCAGGAGGTTCGACCATGTCCATGTGGATTTGGTGGGACCCCTCCCGCCGTCGCAAGGTTTCACGCACCTTTTGACAATTGTGGACTGCACCACACACTGGCCTGAAGTGGTCCCACTGGCTTCTACCACGTCCACGGAAGTGACTCGCACTTTTTTGTCAGCTTGGGTTGCACCGTTCGGATCCCCATCGGACATCATTTCCGACAGGGGTCTGCAATTTGTTTCGGAACTCTGGTCCGCGATGGCCCAGAGCCTGGGGGTCAAAATTCACCGCACTACCACGTACAACCCCCAGGCTAACGGGTTATGCGAGTGTTTTCATAGGTCGCTTAAGGCAGCGCTCAGAGCTTTGCTCGCACATGCAAATTGGGTCAATCACCTGCCCTGGGTTTCTTTAGGGTTGCGCTCCGCGCCTAAGGAGGATGTAGCAGCCTCCCCAGCAGAACTCGTTTTTTCTCAGCCACTGCGAATCCCCAAGGAGTTTTTACCGGAAAACCTCGTGCCTGGGGCCGATCCTCCCGCACAATTTTTGCACAGTACAGAGGCTTTTAACGTGCCGGGCCCGGCATGCCATTGTTTTCCCCATGCCTTCGTCCCGAAAAGCTTGCAGAACACCAGTTTTGTTTTTGTCAGGCATGATGCGCACTGGACCCCACTGCATCCACCGTACGACAGACCATTCAGGGTGCTGGAACCTGGGACAAAGCATATTGTGTAAGACTTGAGGGGCCGTAGGGAGACTGTCTGCATCGACAGGCTGAAGCCTACTTTTGTGTTGGCAAACGAGCAGGTGGTGTTGGCCCAAGCTGCCTGGTGCTGACACCCACCGTTGGTGGCTCCACAAGTTGGTGTTCCCTTGGTAAAGAACTGCGCTTGCGAAGCTAACATGTTTTCCACCCCACCCTTTTTCCCTCCACAGACCGATGTGCCCTCCTGTACACCTCGCCAGCAGCGTGTTTCGACCGAATCAGCGACCCCCCACTACAGCCGCTATGGGCACCAGCTTAAGCCCAAAGGACGGGGGGATTAGTGCCCTTTCTGGATGTTTGGTGGGGGGGCTGTGTGGTGGAACTGAAGGAGGAAGTGGTACTGGGGGGTCTCAGATGGAACAAAAAGAAGTATTCACCCGCCGCAGAGTAGAGGAGACACCAGCGCCGCTGGAGGAAGAGAGGGTGTGAGAAGCGGGACTGGTGTTATGTGATGTTCATGTGCCACGCATGTCTTTGTTCCACTTAATGATTGTTGTTGAGATCCCTGGG
Source organism: Pholidichthys leucotaenia (assembly GCA_020510985.1). Classification (NCBI taxonomy): domain Eukaryota; kingdom Metazoa; phylum Chordata; class Actinopteri; order Cichliformes; family Pholidichthyidae; genus Pholidichthys; species Pholidichthys leucotaenia. Next base: position 368,634,081 of record CM035842.1, on the reverse strand, counting down.
TCTCATGGCACGGAATTAAAGGTTATAAAAGGGAGGTGCCCAGAGACCCAGGTAATGTTTTACTGTACTTGATGTTGGAGAAGGAATAAAGTTTGTGTGTTGTTCAGCTTGTTGCCTTGTCTGCTTCCTTCCTCCACAACATATGTATATAGTGACAATGACAGACCATTTTTTGGCAGCGTGGTGGCAGAGTGGTTACCACTGCGGCAGCACAGCAACTCACCCTTGGCCAGGGGATCCTGGATTCAATCCCAGCCCCTGGCCAACAGTGATATGTGTGGAGTTTGCATGTTCTCCCCGTGTCAGCGTGGGTTTACTCCAGGATCTCTCCCGTTTCCTCCCACATGCCAAAAACATGCAAGTTAGGTTAACTGGCATCAAAACTGGGGATTCTAAATTGTGCTTAGGTGTGACTTTGAGAGTGAATGGTTGTCTGTCTCTCTGTGTTGGCCCTGCAATGGACTGGTGTACCCTGCGGATTAAGCGGAAGAAGATGGATGGATGGATGGATGGATGGATGGATGGATGGATGGATGGATGGATGGATGGATGGATGGATGGATGGATGGACAGGCCATTTTATATTTATCTCCCAGCTGTTCTATGTTCATTTTAAGGCTCAAATATGATTTGTGAATTTTTTTGGCAGACAAAAATTGCTCCAAACTTTATCATATTAAAGGTTCATTAAAAAAAACCCACTTCTTTTCAGCAGTCTGAAGAACATATGTCAAAGGGGTAAAACTGGCTTCACGTTTCTCCTCCATTTGTGAATATGACGTCTACTTTCTCTTCTCAGTCCACACCACATCTCTGACGTTTCAGGCCGTAATGCCCCACGGCCGTAGCATCGCCACCTTGAGTAATTCCTGGAAACGCTGTTGCCCCCCACCCCCCACCCCTCGCTCTCTATGCGGCCCCTAAATTGGCTTGAAATTCAAATCCGTTTCCAGGGATACCACCCCCTCAAGCTGCAAAATGGTGAAACAAAGCCAGGCGCGGGGCAAAGGGGAACGCCCGCACCCCCCACCCCACCCCACCGCCCAGCCTCTACTCTCTCCACAGCCCTCATAATGCTCCCAACTGCACACACACACACATCCGACCAAACAGATGCCGCGGTACTGGAGGGGGGGGGGGGGGTCTGCAGTGCCATAAAAACAGCAGCATATGCCAGGCCTCTCGCCCCGTGCACATGACCCACAGAGTGCTCAGACCTCCTCCCATTAACACTCAGGCACTTTGCAGGCTCCCCAACTGCCTGCCTTCCCCTTCAGGGGTGAAGGGCAATATTTCAATGCCCAGTTCTGTACCACCCACTCCTGCAGACAAAGGTAAGGAAAGAGGGCCCTGGCACTGACGGAGAACCAGATGGGAGCCATTGGATCTTGTGCGGTTCTGCATAAAGGACAAGCGCCGGCTTGACTTGACCCAGCCGGCGCCCTTATTTATTGCCCTTTTGACCTTCTGGGAAGCTGCCTCTGTTGCATAAGGCCCCATGGAAGGGAAAAAACACCCTCACATTTGTGTTTAAAACTTGTCCCAGAGTGTTTGAAAATCTTGCTTGTGCAGTTGTGCGTGTGTGCGTGTGTGTGTGTGTGTGTGTGTGTGTGTGTGTGTGTGTGTGTGTGTTACTGTATTAAAATCTCCCCTGCTTCCAATTAACAGAAATCCTGCAACAGTCAACACCCCACCCACCACCACCACCACCACCACCCACCCAAATCAGCAGCAATCTACACTCAGCTTTTCCCTCCTCACACATCCTGTCAGAGTGTTGACCTAGGCATCCTCATCCTTATTTAAGAAAAAAAAAAGTCTGGATGTACATGCAAGTTACAGGGATGATTGATCATCCAGTTAAAGCGCTCCGTGCTTTGGTCATCTGCTACCTGACCCAGCCTTGATAGCTCTTCAGGAGTATTTTTTTTTTCTCTCTCATTCACACTCTATCTCACATACTCGGGCCCTGCTCTCTTGGCCTCTGGGTGTCCATAACACGGCCCGGCATTTTCATTGTGTTATAATCACAGCATCCTGTTTGTGACCCAGTGACATCAGTTCCTGTTTCCTTCCTTGTTTAAAAAACAACAAAAAAAAAAAGAAAAGCAAACCATGCCAGTGCAGCCAAACTGATTTTCTCACGCATCTTTTTTTTTTTGTCTAATTATTATTTTGGTTCGCTCTGCACTTGTTCGCACAGATGGCGTTCTTTGGTTTTCAGGAAACGGCCTCAAAACAAGTGAGAGAGCAGACAAACAGCATAATCACCGCTATTTATTCCCAGTCGAGGAAATCTTCCTTATTTTGTGGGAAATCTGGGACTGTGGAAGCTAGTCAGTGTAAACTATGGGGTGGGGTGTGGACATCCAGGAGGAAAATATTAATTAAAACTAAGCTGAATAAGTTTGTTGACAGTGTTTCACTGACTGATCTTACGAAAAAAAAAAAAATCAGCTTGAATCCTGTTATACTGTCATGAGCAAAGTCTAGTTTGCTTTCACATGAGCCCGTTTTGATGTTTTAATTCCCGCTTCAGGTGTCGCAGACTGCTTTTGGAACAGGCCTGCATACATCTCCACTGGCTCTGCTCAGCTTTTTCCAAGTGTAGACGTCTCATTAATTAACACTAGATGTCAGTAAGAAACCCCAGCACAGGAAATGAGCCATCTGTTTGTGCCAGGTACAAATTTCACTTCATCCCATAAGCTCTGAAACTAAAAACAGTTTCCAAGAGAGCAGACAATTAAATCTGTGACTAAGGCAGTGCAAAATAACAATAAAATTGCAGCTTTATAATCAAAATTTGCACATTTCTGACTGTAAAAAGCTGCAAATTTATATGAAAAATTTGTCACAAATGAAAGGGAAAAGTACAAAAAATACAAGAAAAAAGTTTTTCATTTAAGACAGAAAAAAAGTTTCTTGTGTCACCAAGGTTGTTGCTGAACATTTCAGAGGTTTCTAGTGCTCTTATACCCCCTTTACACAGGGATGGAGATTGCTGAGAGATCACTGAGTGATGAAGAAATGGCAGATCTCTCAACAATCTTTCAATGGTCTCTCGACAATTGCCAAGATCTCTTAGTGATCTCTCAATTATCTTCCAGTCACCTTGGTCTCCTCAAAGTTTTGACTCAGTCCAAAACAATCTCTCAGTGATCACCAAAGGGAAGCGATCGCCCAACAAACTCTCATGGAGAGCTCACGGATCTCATCCGTTTCCCAATTAGCTCCCAATTTTTCCACCCAAAGGTAGAGATGGCTGAGAGATCAGTGAGGGATCCCTGAGTGTTTGATGAAAGACCAATAGAGTTCACTAAAACAGTGCAGTGGAGATCAACAAGATCGTTGAGCTCTCCTTGAGAGTTTGTTGAGAGATTCACTGAGAGATTGTTTTGGACCGAGTCAAAACCTTGGCCATTGTGAAGATCCCTCAATCCCTGATTGAGATTTGGCCATTTTTCCATCACTCAGTAATCTCTCAATGATCTCCACCGTTGTGTAAAGGAGGTATAAGAATAAAGCTGTATACCCTGTAAAAGAGAATTACTGGAAATCTTACATTCAACTGAATTGAGCTTTTTAGTTCAAACCAAGTTAACAAATTTTATAGCTTATTAACTTCAGTATTTCCATTTGATGTAAATTTTTCTTTAAAGAGTTCCAGCAATTCCCTTTTTGTATTATTGAGAATGGATCTGCAATTTAATGAGGACAAAAGGTGTAGGTCAGGGGTCTGTAACCTGCAGCTCTGGGGCCACATGTGGCTCTTCTGCACACAGCCAGTGGCTCCTTAAGGCCTTGAGAAAAATTCCAAATTCTCAGTAAAAAAAGGACACAAATTTGTATATTTACTAGAAAAGAAGAAAGCTGAAATGTGCCAAAATTCTCACAACAAGAAATTTGCAAGAAATTGTCACAAAATTTCTTGGAAAAGAAAACATAAATTTACTGGGGGAAAAAAAAATTGCAATTAAAAAAAATAATGTAGGATCAAGCGGAAGAAGATGAACGAATGAAAGAATGTTGGAAATGTATTTGAAAAGTGCTGCAAAATTCCCTGAAAAAAGTAATTTACAAAGGAGAATCAAACCAATTATTAGATTTATGCCAGAAATATTACAAATTTATTTTACGAGAAAAAAAATCACAAATTTATGTAGAAAGATGCTGCAATTTTACCTGAAATAGTAACGCATTTTTAAGGAAAAATATAACAATTTTTTTAGAAAATAAGAAAATGTATGCCAAAAATCTCACACATTTTTTGGGAAAAAAAGTGTAATTTTATGAGGAAAATCCTGTTAATACTGATGGTGCCAGGCCAGTTTGGACTGGTAGTGTTGCTGTGTTACCTTACTTTTCAGGCTCAGACATTTTTGTGCCTCCATGCAGATTTTCTGGAAAAAAAAAAAAAAAACGTTTAAAATGACTCTCCACACCTAATTTATTTCAAAAGCAGCTCATCGTTAAAATGCCTGATGAATTTACAGTATAAACACGGTGCAGACTGACCCACTGGAAAAACGCCCCACGTGTGTGTGTCACTGAACTACAGCCCGATCCGTGCTGTGTGATGCCCCGCCAGAGCTTCTCCACCTTCAAGCTTGTGAGCCACAGGGACGTTTAAGGAGAGCGTGCCTTGTCTGTATACATACAGCACGTCACCACGTAAACCAGCATTCTACCCTGACACTCGAACAATGAGCCCAGATTAGCCCGACTGCCGAGACAAACGGACGTCTGACAGAGGTTGGAGGGCCGCGGGCACCGCTGAAGTCTGAGAGCCGTCCTGAGATAACGCCACACTGGGCTTGTGAGGTGGACGGACATGAGAGGACACAGTATATGTGACACAGGGTCGCTCAAAGGCCTGGGTCGGGTGTTGGTTTGAGATTTATGAAGAGCTGATACAGTTGCCTGGCCTCTTATCGTGACAGATAATACCAGCTATTTATAGATAATCTATTTATTGAGCACAGACGAGCCTCTGCTGTTATATCAGGTCTGCCAGTGAGGGTGGGCATTTTTGCGCTTTGATAAGGAGCGATGCATCATTATGATTTATCATTCATTCACTCTAGTCAGTTTGCCTGGAGGCTAAACTGAAATGAATCTGGAAACTGACTGAAAAATACAACTGCTGATTACGCTGGATGAAAAGGAAGGTGTACGCATTTACTTAAAATCAGCAAGAGGACTTTTGGGTTCTTGATCATAATACAAGCAGTGCTCACTGATCTCATATAAACCTTTCAATGATTTCTCGGGGATCCTTCGATGAACGCCAAATGTTTCCACCTCAAAGGTAGCGATGGCTGAGAGACCAGTGAGGGATTGCTGCGCTTTCGATGAAAGACCAATTGAGTCCACGGAAAGAGTGCAGCAGAGATGGCTGAGAGATCACTGGGAGGTGGATGATATCGCTGAGCGCTCTTTGAGAGATTGTTTCCCTTTGATGATCGTTAAGAGATCTGGCCATTTTTTCATCTTTCAGTGATCTCTGAAGACTCAGTGCACAGCCTCTCAATGATCTCCATCCGTGTGTAAAGGGGTAGAAGAGCACTAGAAACTTCTTTGGTCACACAAGACACTCTCAGTGATCCCTCAGTGATCTCTCCTGGTCTCTCAGCCATCTCTCAAGGATCGTTCTAGATCGCTGTGAAACTTGTGGAAAATGGAATTTTTTGATCATACAATCTCCCAAACATACACACAGAGACTGCTTTTTCGAGGTTTTAAGAGATCAATGAGCAATTGGACCAATTTTTGATCTTGTTGATCACTCGGCGATCTCCGTCTGAGTAAGGGGGCCCTGAAATTATACTATCCAGTGGATCAGGACAGCAATGAGAATTTTATGTCATAAAAAGGAAGTAAAGCAGCAACCGCCTTTGGCTAATCTGAGTTACAAATATGCAGCAAGATACAGCAAGAGGCTCAAATGTTCCAGCTGTAAGTAAACCACCCTGAAGAGTACACAATGTACTTTACAGTAAGTTAATTATGGAATCACCCCTCTTTGAGCAGGTTCATTCAGCCTTTTTAAAGAAACAAACAAAAAAATAAAAACTAAAAAAACGTCAATGAGTTGATAAATTTGTCCCGACGACACGCATAATCATCCCGACAGACAGACTGGTGGAACGAGAAAGGTGCAGAAAACTTCAGTGAAGAGGAAATGACTGATATCCCACGTCCAAGTTTTAGACACATTTTCCATACTTCACGTTGCATTACCTTCTTAAAGGAATTTTTTAATCCTTTCCAATGTTTCAACTGGCATCTCTCTTGTTAGGGCCGTGTCTCCAGTCAGTCAGCCGGATGAAACGGCTCATTAAGCTCTGCAAGCACAGATAAATCTGCGTATTTACACTTGTTTCAGAAATACACGTTACAAAGAGGTTCCATAATTATTTCTTCACAATTAAATTATTTCATTTTCAAACTTGATCTTAAAAAAAAGAAAAACATGATATTGTGGAGTGTGTAAATGACGAGGCAGATTTGTCTCAGGCAGTTTATTACACATCTCACACATGAGCATAGTGGCAAGAGGACATCTCAGACAGAACTCTTCCCTTAAATACTCAGGTCCTTCTACATATCAAAGGTTACATTGCATTCACATCAAAGGTCACATTGCATGCACTTCCTTAATCCCTTAACATCCCCCTCGCAGTCTCTGGCACACAAAGGATCCTCCTAGCAGTCTCTGACACACAAAAGATCACACTTTCACAGCTTCCTGTTATCTCCAAGGAAACTCTGCCCTTTGTTCTTATCTAAGATGCTACACATTATGTTTTCCCCATGTGCGGCCACACCACCCCCCCGAGCATATTGGCTCGAACAAAAGAATAAACAGAATCATTAAACATCAATCCACATGCTGCTTGGGCTTCAGTCTTCTCCTGTATCTGCTGTAACCAGGATTCACCGCCTCCCCGGCGCTGTCATGCTGGGGAGCTGCTGTTTGGGGGTGAAAACCTTTTGTCTGTCCCTGCGGGTGTTCTGGGGAAATTTTACTCTGGGAAGCTCCCCGTGGGGGTCTTCCATGCTGAGGGGCCCTCGCCAACAGCACTTGCTCGTCCGCCACCCCAAAAGCGGGTTTGAGTCTGTTAATGCCAACCTTTTCCCTCCTACCCCCCAAATCTAGCAAAAAATGCTTGTCCCCTGTTTCCAGCACTCTGAACGGCCCATCGTAAGGTGGTCGCAGTGGGGGGCGATGTGCGCCGTGTCTGACAAAAACAAACTCCGTGTTTTTCAAAGTCTTAGGCACAAAAACGCGTGGAAAACTGTGGTGAACAGGGCCCGGCAGCGTGCCTGTGTCAATGCTACGCTGCAACAGCTGAGACGGGGAGCTGTCCAGCGCAGGATTATCTGGGAGAAACTCCCCGGGCAGCCGAAGTAGCTGCGCAAAAACGAGTTCAGCCGGGGAAGCTTCCAAGTCCTCTTTAGGCGCAGAACGTAACCCCAATAAAACCCACGGTAGCTTGTCTACCCAATTTGCATCCGTCAGTGACGCCCTGAGAACCGCTTTCAATGACCTATGAAAACTTTCACATAACCCATTAGCCTGTGGATTGTACGCAGTTGTGCGGTGAATTGTGACACCCAGGCTGCGGGCCATTGTTGACCAAAGTTCGGAAACAAACTGAGGGCCTCTGTCGGACGTAATGTCCGACGGGACTCCAAAACGCGCCACCCATGCTGTTAAAAACGCGCGTGCCACCTCCTCGGCTGTGGTTGACGCCAGTGGAACCACCTCAGGCCAGCGCGTGGTGCGGTCCACCATTGTCAGAAGGTGCGTGCACCCCTGTGATGGTGGGAGGGGGCCCACGAGGTCCACGTGAACATGGTCGAACCTCTTAGCCGGGATGTGAAACGGCTCCAAGGGAGCTCTCGTGTGTCTGTGTACTTTGGCTCGTTGGCACGCCATGCAGGCTGCTGCCCACTCTTTCACTTGTTTGCGAAGGCTCGGCCACACGAATTTCTCTCCTACCATTTTGACCAACGCGCGCACTCCTGGGTGCGCTAAAGAATGAATCGAGTCAAAAACGCAGCGGCGCCACGTGGCCAGTACCACGGGACGCCGTCGCCCAGTGGAGACATCGCAGATTAGGGGGGGCATACCGTCTTGCAGCACCCTGTTCTCCAGCCTTAACCCTGTTGGTCCAGACTGGAGCGCGCGCACATCCGTGTCACTAAGCTGCTCCGCGGCCATGGCTGTGTAATCTATCCCCACGCAGACCGGGGCCGCCACGGCGCGTGAGAGGCAGTCTGCCACTACATTCAGTTTACCCGACACATGCTGAATATCGGTAGTAAACTCTGAGATCGCGGCCAGCTGTCTCTGCTGCCGGCCCGACCACGGTTCTGAAACCTTGGCCATCGCGAATGTTAGTGGCTTGTGGTCCACGAACGCGGTGAAACAGCGCCCTTCCAGCCAGAACTGGAAGTGGCGAATGGCCAAGTGGAGAGCCAGCAACTCCCTGTCGAACGCGCTGTATTTACGTTCACTATCGCGCAAAGTCCTGCTGAAAAAGGCGAGCGGCTGCCAAGCCCCGGCTACACGCTGCTCCACGACCCCCCCTATGGCCACATCTGACACATCAGTAGTGAGCGCTATGCGGGCCATTGGATCTGGATGTGCCAACAACGCAGCGTTTGCCAAGGCTGCCTTGACTTCCGAGAACGCTCGCTCTCGCTCCGGGGACCATTCAATCTTGTTCGCGCTGCATGCTTCGTCTTGGGTCACCAGTGTGGGGTGTGTAAATGACGAGGCAGATTTGTCTCAGGCAGTTTATTACACATCTCACACATGAGCATAGTGGCAAGAGGACATCTCAGACAGAACTCTTCCTTTAAATACTCAGGTCCTTCTACATATCAAAGGTCACATTGCATTCACATCAAAGGTCACATTGCATGCACTTCCTTAATCCCTTAACAGCCCCCTCGTAATCTCTGGCACACAAAGGATCCTCCTAGCAGTCTCTGACACACAAAAGATCACACTTTCACAGCTTCCTGTTATCTCCAAGGAAACTCTGCCCTTTGTTCTTATCTAAGATGCTACACATTATGTTTTCCCCATGTGCGGCCACAATATCAATTAAATCAATTTCATTTCATTTTAAGGTTTGTTTTTCAAAGCAGGAATGTTCAGCTGTTATATAAAAATAATGGACACATACTAAAACAGCTGAATCAACAGTTTCGAAGAGTGGCAACTTTATGATTCTTTGTGAGACATTCTAAGTACTGAAGTCTGAGTCATAGAGCGGGAACGGTCAAACCTTTCAAATAAGGCAGACTTGTTTCATTAGTTTTTGTACACACACACACACACACACACACACTTATGTTTTCGGCTGCCCCCCATTCGTGATCCTCAAATCCAGGGGCGTAGGTTTGCACAAAGCCCAGTCTTCATCATTACCTGTGTGTTTGCAGGACAGAGGGTCAATGACAAAAAAGACCAGGCAGCATCCACTGAAAAATGAATCTGCTGGATGTACAACAGACTGGTGTCCGTCGGCTGGATGTCAGCAGGAATGTCATCACTGTGGCTTCAAGCAACCCAGGCAGGAGTTGCCGTCGTTGCTCATCCAGGCTGAGAGCACAATGGCATGATAAACTGCATTTTTAATTTTGTTTTTATACATGTATTTTTGGCTTTTCTCTTTCTCACTTTACTCGTCTGTTTTAATGTCTGATCTGTGTTATGGACCCTTGTGTGTCTGGAATAAAGTTTTAATAATAATAATAATAATACAGAGATACAGTGGTGTGAAAAAGTGTTTGCCCCCTTCCTGGGTTTCTCATTTTTTGTGCCTTTGTCGCACTTAAATGTTTCAGATCATCAAACAAATTTAAATATTAGACAAAGATAACACAAGTAAACACAAAATGCAGTTCTTAAATGACGGTGTTTATTATTAAGGGTAAAAAAAAAATCCAAACCTACATGGCCCTGTGTGAAAAAGTGATCGACCCCCCATGTTAAAACATAAATTAACTGTCGTTTATCACATCTTTGGAAAGCTGAGTTCAATTTCTCTAGCCACACCCAGGCATGATTACTGCCTCACCTGTTCTCAATCAAAAAATCACTTAAATAGGACCTGCTTGACAAAGTGAAGTACACCAAAAGATCCTCAAAAGCTCGACATCATGCTGTGATCCAAAGAAATTCAGGAACAAATGAGAAACAAAGTAATTGAGATCTATCAGTCTGGAAAAGGTTATAAAGCCATTTCTAAAGCTTTGGGACTCTAGCGAACCACAGTGAGAGCCATTATCCACAAATGAAGAAAACATGGAACAGTGGTGAACCTTCCCAGGAGTGGCCAGCAGACCAAAATTACCCCAAGAACGCAGCGACGACTCATCCAAGAGGTCACAAAAGACCCCACAACATCTAAAGAACTGCAGGCCTCACTCCGGACTCCACCATAAAGAGACTGGGCAAAAATGGACTGCATGGCAGAGTTCCAAGACAAAAGCCACTGCTGAGCAAAAAGAACAAAGGCTCAGTTTTGCCAGAAAACATCTTGATGATCCCCAAGACATCTGGGAAAATAGTGGACTGACAAGACAAAAGTTGAACTTTTTGGAAGGTGTATATCCCATTACATATGGCATAAAAGTAACAGCATTTCAGAAAAGGAACATCATACCACCAGTAAGATATGGTGGTGGTAGTGTGATGGTCTGGGGCTGTTTTGCTGCTTCAGGACCTGGAAGACTCACTGTGGTAAATAGACCCATGAATTCTGCTGTCTACCAAAAAATCCTGAAGGAGAATGTCCAGCCATCTGTTTGTGACCTCAAGCTGGAGCACACTTGGGTTCTGCAGCAGGACAATGATCAAAAACACACCAGCAGGTCCGCCTCTGAATGGCTTAAGAAAAACAAAATGAAGACTTTGGAATGGCCTAGTCAAAGTCCTGACCTGAATCCAACTAAGATGCTGTGGCATGACCTTAAAAAGGCGGTTCATGCTCAAACCCTTCAATGTGGCTGAATTACAACAATTCTGCAAAGATGAGTAGGCTAAAATTCCTCCACAGCGCTGTAAAAGGCCCATTGCCAGTTATCGCAAACACTTGATTGCAGTTGTTGCTGCTAAGGGTGGCCCAGCCAATTATCAAGTTTCGGGGGCAATCACGTTTTCACACAGGGCCATGTTGGTTTGGATCCCCCCCCCCCAATAAACACCTTCATTTAAAAACTGCATTTTGTGTTTACTTGTGTTGTCTTTGTCTATTTAAATTTGTTTGACCTGAAATATTTAACTGTGACAAACATACAAAAAAAAAAAAAATGAGATGAGATATCAGGAAGGAGGTAAATACTTTCACACCACTATACATCTTTGCAAAAATCTGAAGAGACTTTTCTTGCAATAAATAAAATATTAAGATAAGATAAGATAAGATAAAATAAGATAAGGTAAGATAAGCTTTTATTAGTTCCACAATGGGGAAATTCCAGGATTGCAACAGCACAGGGATAGCAACACTCAGAGCAATGATTTAGAAGATAAGAAAATAAGAGCAGTGAATATACATATGTACACATAAATATATAAATATGTATATACACAGTGCGGAGCATTGTAGCTAGATGGACTAAACAGCATAACCGTCTATTTAGTTACCCTACATGGTATGAATATGTACCCATAGTGTCACACTCCATAGCGACTGATATTGTCCTAGTTGTATACTGGAGGGGACCATTTGTGTAAGTCTGTTGCGTCTTTTGCATTCAATACTATTAGGTCGTCACGTTTTTTGCTATCTCTGCAAGCAGCCCTGCTTAGGTTATACAGTCTGACAGCCGTAGGTAGGAAGGACCTGCGAAACCTCTCGGTCGCGCATCTAGGATGATGTAGTCTACTGCTAAATGAGCTCCTCAGTGCGTTCAGTATGTCCTGCATAGGGTGGGACTCGGACTCCAGCAGAGACGACAGTTTAGTCACCATCCTTCTCTCTCCTATCTCCTCCACTGGGTCAAGGCGCTGCCCCAGGACAGAGCTAGCTTTCTTGATTAGTTTGTTCAGTCTCTTCCTATCATCTGCTGTAATGTCGTTGCCCCAGCAGACCACTCCAAAAGTGATGGCTGATGCCACCACCGTGTCGTAGAATGTCTTCAAGAGCACCCCTTGTATGCCAAAAGACCTGAGCCTCCTCAGTAGGAACAGCCTGTGCTGTCCCTTCTTGTAGAGTGCGTCGGTATTGTGTGACCAGTCTAGATTATTGTTCAGATGAACACCCAGGTACTTGTAGGATGTCACCATCTCAATGTCTGTTCCCTGTATGTTTACTGGTGCTGTGAGGGGTTGTCCTTGCCTGCGGCAGTCCACCACCAGCTCCTTACTTTTCCTCGCGTTGATCTGGAGGCAGTTCTGATAGCACCAGTCCACGAAGTCCTGGATAAGTCCTTTGTACTCAGCTTCATCTCCGTTGGAGATGAGGCCGACGATCGCAGAGTTGTCAGAGAACTTCTGTAGATGGCAGTGTGTTGTGTTGTGTGAGAAGTCTGCAGTATAAAGGGTGAACAGAAAGGGAGCCAAAACCGTTCCCTGGGGGGCCCCCATGCTGCCGATGATTGTGTCCGACACACAATCCCAGGTTCTCACAAACTGTGGCCAGTTAGTGAGGTAGTCCAGGATCCATGATGACAAGTGCTGGTCCACCCCTGCGCACAGCAGCTTGTCCTTCAGGATCATCGGTTGGATGGTGTTGAAAGCACTGGAGAAATCAAAGAACATGATCCTCACCGTATTCCAGGGCTTCTCCAGGTGGGACAGGGAACAGTGAAGGAGGAAGATCACTGCATCCTCCACCCCAATGCCATGCTGGTAGGCGAACTGGAGTGGATCCATCGCTGGCCCCACCAGGGGGCGGAGGTGAGCAAGGAGCAGTCTCTCCAGGGTCTTCATCATGTGAGACATCAGGGCCACTGGTCTGTAGCTGTTCAGGTCTTTGGGGTGGGAAGTCTTTGGTACAGGTACCACACAAGATGTTTTCCACAACTGTGGTACCCTCCCCAGCTTCAGGCTCAGGTTGAAGATGTGCTCCACAATCCCACACAGCTGGTCTGCACAGGACTTGAGGAGCTTCGCGCTGATGCCATCCAGTCCCGAGGCCTTCCTCGCCTTGATCTTCCTCAGTTCCGTCCTCACCTGGGTCTTAGTGAGGGTCAGGTTGGGGGGCTGTGTGCTGGGAGTGGGGGGGCGTTGGTGGAGTGGGGTGTGAACAGCAGGTCTCGATGACTTTAGAGGCAGCAGTGGTTGGTGTGCAGTCGGGGGGGGGGGGGGGTGCGGTTGGTCAAACCTATTAAAAAACAGGTTCAGATTGTTCGCCCACTCCCTGCCTCCCGTGGCCTGGGAGGAGGTATTCTGGAGCCCAGAGATGGTTTTAACCCATAAGAACCCATGGTGCCATAATTTTCCTTGAAGGAATGGGTTCTTATGGGTTAAGGTTTCTCCAGACTCTGCTGATGTCACTCTGTTGCAGCTTGTCCTCCATCTTCTTCCTGAAGCTGTCCTTGCGTTCGCTGATCTTCCTCCTCAGCTCCCTCTGTACGGAATTCAGCATCTCCCTGTTCCCCGACCTGAAGATCCTCTTCTTCTCTCTCAGAAGTGTTTTTATCTCAGGGTTGATCCAGAGTTTGTTGTTCAAGCAACACCATATTGTCTTGGTGGGTACGGTGTTGTTCACACAGAAGTTGATGTAGTCCATGATGGTGTGAGTGAGGCCATCGATGTCCTCACCATGTGGATCGCAGAGCTGCTCCCAGGCAGTGGTTTCAAGACAGTCCTTTAGAGTGTCCATTGCCTCCTCCGACCATATCTTCACCGTGTGCATGACCGGAGGTTATCTGTGTACTAGGGGTTTGTACACCGGCAGGAGATGAACCAAGTTGTGATCCGATCTCCCGAGTGGGGGGAGTGGTGATGAGGTGTATGCCTCCTTAGTGTTTGCATAGAAGAAGTCCAGTGTTTTATTGTCTCTAGTGTGGCATGTGACATACTGAGTGAACATGGGCAGGATGGAGGACATTGAAATATGGTTGAAATCACCTGAGATGAGGAGAAGAGCATTTGGGTGTTCTGTCAGCAGCCTGCCAGTTACTGAGTGAATGAAGTCATGCGTTGTCCCCGCGTTCGCCGTCCGATTTGCATAAATAACAATGCAGATCACGTGTGAGTATTCTCTCGGGAGATAGGTAGGCCGCATGCTAACAGCTAGCAACTCAATGTCTTTGCTGCAGTGATGTTGTTTAACCGTGATATGTCCTGGTCTGCACCAGCTGTTATTGACATACATTATCACTCCTCCGCCCCTTGCCTTCCCACTGTCTGGTGTCCGGTCTACCTGTATTGCATGGAAACCCTCCAGTTCGATGCTAGCATCTGTTGCTAGTTCTGTTAGCCACATCTCTGTAAACAACATCAGGCTACTCTCTCTGAAGACGCTCTCGTAGCGGGAGATGGCCGCTAGCTCGTCGGTCTTATTGAGTAGCAATCGAACGTTCCCCATAATAACAGATGGAAGGACGGGTCTGTACCTTATATTTCTCACCCCCCGTCTTGCTCCAGCACGGCATCCACATTGTTTCTGTCTTATTTCACCCGGTATGTCGAAGTCTTGCGCTAGCACTTTATTACATGTATAGTTTATTTCTCTTATCTTATCATGTTTAATGTTGCAGCATTGTACCGAGACAAATTCCTAGTTTGTGTACTACATGAACAATGGCAATAAACCTGATTCTGATTCTGATTCTGATTCTAGCATCTTGGTCCGGTTAAGTGCTAGCAGCTGGTCTCTGCTGTAATGTATCCTGCTAAAAACAGTGGCTCCGTCTGCTAGCTCAGGAGACATTGGGCGATTCGTGTGTATAAGGTGTCACCGAATCAGAAAGATTAGCAAGAGAAGCCAGATAGTAAATAGATAGGAAGAAATTGGTCCGCTTTTGCAAAAAGGCAGCCTACTCGTGTGGTGTCGGAAGTAGTGACATCCATTTATATAAGTAAATCCTTTAAAAATAAAAAAGGCCATTACCTTTGTCAGCAAAATGAGCCTGACATAATGGCTGACCCAGGGAACAGACACGGACTCAAATGGATTCAATTATCTTCATTGACCCAGTGTATAGTGTGTGAATGTGTTATGTTGTGTATGTGAGTGCTGGCTGGAGACTTCGAGCAGCTGGGAGGGAGCAGAGCACCGTGCAGCCTGGCAACCCTATGGACGGAGCAAGACACACAATTAGCAAGGAGCTAGCTGGACTCACTCAGGTGTAACTGTGGCTTACTTGTTCCAGGCAGACAGCACCCACTGTCCCAGCGTCGTTGCAGTCATGCAGATGGTGGAGAGGAGAGAGTGGAGACCGCCGCCGAGGGAGACGATTCCGCCGCCGGGAGATTCCGCCTGTGCACAGGGGAGTAGCGGAGGATAGGGGAATAAAGGGCTGGCTTACTTGGGTATGAGAGGAGATCCTCCGGGAGTTGATGCCAAGGTGGAAGATCGTGATGATGATGGCTAGGAAGTCAGGAGATGTGCTTCATAAAGCCAGGGAGACAGATGGCTCCATGCAGGCCAGCAGGCCGAGTGAGGTTATATAGTCCTGCCCTGATGAGGAGCCGGTGTGCACGCAGCTGTGGATGATAATGGCCCAGAGCGAGTTATCACAGAGCCATAATCCTCCCCTCTGTTAACCTGCCATCCTCCATCCTCATAAAGACTGCAAGGATAGTTTATACAGGACAACTTAGTTTTTCAGTGAGGGGATAGCAGCAAGTGAAGAAGAAAAATCATGAAAATATGAGAAAAATCGTTTCACATTCTATAGGGGAAATTTGCAAATATTGTAGAAAAAAGTTGTAAATTTATGATTATACTGTTGTAAACCACAAAACACTGCAAATTTACAGGAAAAAAAGTACAAAATCTACTACAAAAATAATAAATGTGCCAGGAAAAAATTGCACATATACAGTGCATCCGGAAAGTATTCACAGCACTTCACTTTTTCCACATTTTGTTATGTTACAGCCTTATTCCAAAATGGACTAAATTCATGTTTTCCCTCAAGGTTCTACACACAATACTCCATAATGACAATGTGAAAAAGTTTTTTTGAGATTTTTGCTAATTTTTTAAAAATAAAAAACTAAGAAATCACATGAACACAAGTATTCACAGCCTTTGCCATGAAGCTCAAAACTGAGCGTGCGTCCTGTTTCCACTGATCATCCTTGAGATGTTTCTACATCTTAATTGGAGTCCACCGGTGGTAAATTCAGCTGTTTGGACATGATTTGGAAAGGCACACACCTGTCTATATAAGGTCTCACAGTTGACAGTGCATGTCAGAGCATGTCAGAGCGTAAACCAAGCATGAAGTCATAGGAATTGTCTGTAGATCTCCAAGACAGGATTGTCTCGAGGCATAAATCTGGGGAAGGGTACAGAAAAATTTCTGCTGCTTTGAAGGTCCCAGTGAGCACAGTGGCCTCCATCATCCATAAATGGAAGAAGTTTGGAACCACCAGGACTCTTCCTAGAGCTGGTTGGCCGTCTAAACTGAGCCATCGGGGAGAAGGGACTTAGTTAGGGAGGTGACCAAGAACCCGATGGTCACTCTGTCAGAGCTCCAGCGTTCCTCTGTGAAGGGAGGAGAACCTTCCAGAAGGACAACCATCTCTGTAGCAATCCACCAATATGGTCTGTATGGTAGAGAGGCCAAACGGAAGCCACTCCTTAGTAAAAGGCACATGGTAGGCCACCTGGAGATTGCCAAAAGGCACCTGAAAGACTCTCAGACCATGGGAAACAACATTCTCTGGTCTGATGAGACAAAGATTGAACTCTTTGGCGTGAATGCAAGGTGTCATGTTTGGAGGAAACCAGGCACCGTTCATAACCATGCCAATGGTGGTGGCAACATCATGCTGTGGGGATGTTTTTCAGCGGCAGGAACTGGGAGACTAGTCAGGATTGAGGGAAAGATTAATGCAGCAATGTACAGAGACATCCTGAATGAAAACCTGCTCCAGAGCACTCTTGACCTCAGACTGGGGTGATGGTTCATCTTTCAGCAGGACAATGACCCTAAGCACACAGCCAAGATATCAAAGGAGTGACTTTAGGACAACATTGTGAATGTCCTTGAGTGGCCCAGCCAAAGCCCAGTCTTGAATCCAGTTGAACATCTCTGGAGAGATCTGAAAATGGTTGTGCACCGATGCTTCTCATCCAACCTGATGGAACTTGAGAGGTGCTGCAAAGAGGAATGGACGAAACTGCCCAAAGATAGGTGTGCCAAGCTTGTGGCATCATATTCAAAAAGAGTTGAGGCTGTAATTGCTGCCAAAGGTGCATCAACAAAGTATTGAGCAAAGGCTGTGAATGCTTATGTACATGTGATTTTTTAGCTTTTTATTTTTAATAAATTTGCAAAAATCCCCCAAAAACTTTTTTCACATTGTCATTATGGGGTATTGTGTGTGGTATTTTGAGGAAAAAAAATGAATTTAATCCATTCTGGAATAAGGCTGTAGCATAACAAAATGTGGAAAAAGTGAATATATATATATATTCTACCGGGGCATCATTGAGAGCATCCTCACCAGCTGCATCATGGTGTGGTACGGAAGCTGCACCGTCTCCTGCCGGAAGACATCTCGGACATCTACCTCATCCGCAGCGCTATCAACATTGCAGGCAACACCTCTCATCCCTCACACTCCCTCTTCAGCCCCTTGCCCTTGGGGAAAAGGTACCGGAGCCTCTGGGCCCGCTCCACAAGACTGCTAAACAGCTTTGCTCATCAGGCCATCAGGACCCTGAACTCTGTCCACTTCCTCCCCCTCCCCCCCCCCGCACCGTAACACACTCACCTGCACAATAACTACCTCAGCTGTTGGCACAGAAAGACTGGTACACCAACAGTAATACATCTGCTGCTGCATGTTTCTGCACCTTTCTGCACCTGTACCATTTGCACAAATGCCATATCTGCTGCTGTCTGTCATTGCAATACTGATCATGTGCAGTCCTATCTGTCACTGTCTGCACCTACATTACCGCATCAAACTTGCAACTACGAGTATTACTGCTCTACTTTTCTGTATATAGGATTGCTGGTTTTATCGTTTATCTTTATTTGCACTATGGGATGTCCGGGTCTATCTTTTGTCGCTATTTACACTATGGGTAGCATTACTGTATATGGACTGCTGTTGTTGTTTTTCCAGCCTTATCCCTTTTGTTTTTTTATACTGTGCACACCACTGAAGAGAGAGAGAAATGCCATTTCAATTCTCCTGTATGTCCTGTACATATAGTAGTACTGACAAATAAAAATCTTGAATCTTGAATCTTGAAAAACAGGCCAGCATGTTGAAAGATACTATAGGTACTAGAAACATGACTGTTCAAAGGAATTATTGACATGAAAATAGTACAGTTCTACAAACTTAACTCATTTTATGTGACAATGTTCCCTTTTAAGTTGTGCAGCTGGCTGATTATTGTGTATTACCTCTACAACTTTGCAGAGTGACTAAGACAAGCCCAAAGTAATTCTGTTGTTAGTGTACTCCTCTGATAAAACTAACATTGATGCCTGTAGTGAAAGTTAACAGGTTACAGTATTTCAAATAATGGTGACTTCACCGCATTTCACTGTGTTTCTCCATTTACAAAGCACTTAAAGGGGGTCACTGACTAAAAAAAATGTGTTTTTATAGGTTTTAACCTTCTGAAATGCATCTATGTCACCTGATTATTGAAGAAATACCAAAACACTCACTTCTCAAAAAACACACACAGCCTTTATCTCGTTTTTCTCTCCAAGAAGCCATTTTGATACCCTGACACCTGGATGCTGTGCCATTATTGACCAGCCTAGCTGTATGTCTTGTAGATGTGTGGGGAGCCAAAGGCATCAGATGAAGCGCAAACAGTGGTACTAGCAAACTCACCTGGATATTGTTATTTTCTTTAGATTTCAGTCACTGTTAGATTCCAAACATCACCATTCCCACTTCATTCACTAATCCACAGTTGATAATATACCTAGTGTCATTCTGGCTTATTACCTCCGCCAAGGGAGGAGGTAATGTTTTTGGAAGTGTTGGTTGGTTTGTTGGTTTGTCTCTGTCTTTTAGCAGTGTAACTCAAAAAATTCTGAAGGGATTTTGATGAAATTTTCAGGAAATGTGTCTAATGGTACGGGGAACAGATGATTTGATTTTGGTGGTGATCTGGATCACGATCTGGATCCAGAATTTTTTTGAAAATTGTTTTAATATGGTGCTTTTCTTGTACTGCCCCTTTAAGACGTGTCCGCTGAGTTACGTGCTTTGCCACGCCATAGGCCCACGCACCTCCGCAAGCCGGAAGTTGCGGACATGTATAGTATGTGATGACTGACATTATTTTTTTCATGTGAAGACACCAGGAAAAAAGCAAGAAAAGAAAGAAAAAGAAAGACGTGGCGCCCTAGCGGCACAGCAAGGTATCAACAAAGGACGATTTCACTGCATTTCTGTAGCAATGTTAACTAAATTTAAACAAAGAAAATGCCAAAATGGTGCACGACTGGCTCATGTAGCCATCACCATCTTATGAAAAATGATGATAGCAATCAGAAATACAGGTTTTTTAGATTCACATCGGCCAGCAGAGATTACCAAAGGAGTATATTGTGGGCTGCCTTTTCACAATGGGATGAGAAATGTGTTGGCTCGGTAGGAATATTTATTCCAAGTTGAGCTGCTAATCAGCCTCAGAGTACAGTAAACACACCAACACTGTGATTAAACTAGCTTAAAAATAAGCCTGACACTCACCTGCTGACAAATGGACGGAAGCTCTGTAGAGCTGAAATGAAGTGTTGGGATTAACGAGGGCTAACAAGTGTAAACAAAAGTGTCTCCCGTACAGGAGATGGGAGGTTGTTTTTCCTGTGAACTCCGGTGGATAAATTTTAACTACTGGACGGATTTTGGTGAAAATTTCACCAGAGGTGGTCCTTGGCCTAGAGGGGAACCCATAACATTTTGGTGATAATCCGAGAATGCATACCTCTGCCAAGGCTCTTATCTTCTCACAGTGTGTTAGCAAAAATACTCCAAAACAACACTGGAGAGACTTAGATGCAATTTTCACCAGAACTGGCTTGTGGCTTACACTCAAACCAATTACATTTTGGACGTGATGCATGAGGGATGGAAGGAGCCTCGGTGGAGGTATGCACTCTCTGAGTACTTTTCTAGTTTTGTTATATTTTCACTGTGATACTACATCATAAGCACCACCAAGTCAGCTAGCTGAAGCTGGCAGGTTAGCCACTAGTCTTGGCTCATTCACAAATGTTTCTGTATTGTACTCCAGAGACCACTCATCCCACTATTTCATTCATTCTTAAAGACAAATTTACATTAGTTGGCTCCAAGCTAGGAGCTAGGCTTGACCCATTTACCTAAGATTAACAATAATAAGGTAAGATGGAGGGTGGAGCTAAATGCAGCCTTGGAGATTTAAAGAAACATACATGGAAACCAGCCTTTCTCAGGCTGCAAAAGATGATTAACAGTTCTGCTGCAATAATTAAATATTTTTTTTACTAAAATACAAACATTTCATTAAAATGTAAAAGCTGTTAAAATGTGGAAAAAGGCGCAGTCAATGACCCCTTTAAATCTGCATAAATGGTGGGGGACAGCACTAGTAGCATTACTCTCCCATGATGGAGCTCAGAGTTTGCATCCCCGTCTTGTCTTTCTGAGATTTTCACCAGATATCAGTAACAACCCTAGTAATCCATACATACAAAGAAATCAAGGCAACTGTGTCCACAAAACAAGTTATATTTAATAAAGTCGAATGACACAGCGAATAAGTATTGAACACATGAAGAAAAAGAGGTGCAAAAAGGCATAGAAAGTCAAGAAACAGACTGAAATCCATCAGCATTTAGGAAGCCATCCCATCCCCCATCAGTGCAAATTAATTTCATCTGGTTAAATCCTGATTGATAACCTTTAAAAAGGTCTGTGAATATCAGATTGTCACACCACAAAGAACTCATGATGGGTAGAAGCAAAGAGCTCTCTCTAGACCTTCACAACCTTATTGTTGGAAAACATAATGATGGCACTGGTTACAGGTGCATTTCTAAACTGCTGAATGTTCCAGTGAGCACTGGTGAAGCCATCATTTGGAAGTAGAAAGAACATCATTTTACCATAAACCAGCCATGACCAGGAGCTCCTCACAAGATTTCTGACAGAGGAGTCAAAAGAATCATCAGAAGAGTTACCCAAGAGCCAAAGACCACTTGTGGAAAGCTCCAGAAAGTCCTGGAGTTAGCAGGTACTGCTGTTTCAAAGAAAACAATAAATAATGCACTCAATCGACATGGCCTCTATGCCCGCTCACCACACAAGACTCCATTGCTGAAGAAAAAACATGTTGAAGCTCATTTAAAGTTTACTGCACAACATTTGGGCAAGCCAGTAAAATACTGGGAGAATATAGTCTGGTCAGATGAGACCAAGATTGAACTTTTTGGATGCAACAACACACAGCATGTTTGGACTTATTAGCATAGTTGGACTTATTATTCTGGGGACAGAAAGCAGTCCGGGGGAGGGGGGGGAGCAGTGTAACATCAGGGCTGTGATAAGGGGCGGGGGATTCTCCCGGCATGCTTTGCGCTTCAGGGGATTCAAACACTGTTTTTATTCTTGTGTTCTGAGCGTTATTGTTGTACCATTATTATTGTGTTATAAGTCCAGTTGTGATAGTGTTGTTTTCCCTGTGTGTGAGAGATTACATGTCTGTGTCACCCTGAGTGAGATGTGTCTGTGTGAATGACCTCCCCTCGGTTCTGTGTAATTAGTCAGAGTTGAAATACTAACTAACTAACTAACTAACCTGCACTTATATAGCGCTTTTCTAGTCTCAAAGACCACTCAAAGTGCTTTCACTAGTACTAACCCTCTATTCTAAGGGCCTATAGGAAACAGATATCTAGGGACAATTTAGAACAGCCAATCAACCTAACATGCATGTCTTTGGATTGTGGGAGGAAATCGGAGCACCCGGAGTAAACCCACGCAGCACAGGGAGAACATGCAAACTCCACACAGAATAATTACCTGTTGCGTTCCAAACCCTCTCTCATTACTGTGTGAACCCTTGAAACATTGCAATACTTGTTTCCTGTGTCATTCCACTTTATTAAATATAACTTGTTTTGTGAACACAGTTGCCTTGATTTCTTTGTATGTATGGATTACTTGGGTTGTTACTGATATCTGGTGAAAATCTCAGGTCAATGGCCCTATCAGAAATATGTTTAATGAGAAAAATGTTGACGTGTTCAATATTTATTTTCCTGACTGTAGTATATTTACCCAGCCCCCGACCAACAATGATCTGTGTGGAGTTTGCATATTCTCCCCGTGTCTGCGTCGGTTTATGCCGGGATTTCTCCGGTTTCCTCCCAAACATGCGAAAAACATACAAGTTGGGTTAATTGGCATCAAAAACTGGGAATTCTAAATTGTCCTTAGGTATGAATGTGAGAGTGAATGGTTGTCTGTCTCTCTGTGTTGGCCCTGCGGTGGACTGGTGATCTGTCCAGAGTGGACCCTGCCTCTCGCCCAAAGATGCTGGGATACGCTCCAGCCCCCCCGCGACCCGAAAAGGATTTAGCGTAAGAAGATGGATGTAGTATATACAGTATATTTTATATGTGGTTAGTGTTATATCTGATAAATGACCAGGATGGAGGCGAGTCTTCATGCAGCAACTAACTAACTTTATTATGAACTTGAGTTTATATACAGAGTGGGCCGTGCCCGCCTGACGTCACCCTGTGGGTGGGCACGGCATCCCAGACACACACACTCTCATACCTAACATCCTGCCCCTTTACAAAACTGGGAAACCACACACACAATTGAACCTCCCAAATTTAGAAACCCAAATCACACACTAAGAACAGGGAGAACAATATACTGTCAAGGACATCCCAGCACATTCACACAAAACAATTAAACTGGACCTTGTCTCTTGAAAAAAAAAAAAAAAAACCCCAACATAACCCCATATTAGTCACATTCACTCACATGCACACCAGCATCAAATATATACAAACTACACATCTTCTCTTATATACATACATACACAGGTATTTACACAAGGACAAAGAACAATTCAAATAACAGCAACGTCTCTGGACAGCCACCAGCCACAAAACTGCCTCGGACGCCCCGGGCACTCCCACAGCATATGTGCCCCTGGCCTCTGTCCACGTCCAGGGTCAAAGCCTCTCTCCCTGGCGAAGATGTCCCTTCCAGCCATAAGCTTCATCGTCCCTCCGGCCCTGTAGTGCTGTTGTCCAGCATGCCGTCCCACCATGTCCCTTGGACCGCTCCCGACCGCCTTCAGCACCGCCACCATGGCTCCAACTAGTCCAGCCCCCCGTGGCCGCACTCAGGTGAAAATGGAAACCCGCTCATCAGCGCCGTTCGCTGCTCCAGGCATCTCGCCGTACCGTCCAGCACCCTCGTCCAGGATGCTCTGCTGCCGCTGCTTACTCCCGGGACTCTTAGCTTCGCACTCGTCGGCAACCCTCTCCAACCCTGGCGTCTCGATGCAGCTCTTGACTCCCTCGTTCCATGAGTCATGCTGCATAGCCTCCATATCCGACCACTGCTCACCTCCGGGACATGCACCATCACCCTCGTCGGGCCTGCTCACCAACCTGGGCTCCTCACCGCTGCATCCATTGCTCTCGGTGTCGGTGCTCTGCTGCGCTGTCACCACATTCCGCTGCTGCTGCTCCTCTCCGGGACATGCACCATCACCCTCGTCGGGCCCGCTCACCGACCTGGGCTCCTCACCGCTGCATCCATCGCTCTCGGTGTCGGTGCTCTGCTGCGCTGTCACCATGTTCTGTGGCTGCTGCTCCTCCTCAGGACACACACCATCACCCTCGTCGGGCCCGCTCGCCAACCTGGGCTCCTCACCGCTGCATTCAGTGCTCTCGGTGTTGGTGCTCTGCTGCGCTGTCACCGTGTCCTACGGCTGCTGCTCCTCCCTGGGGCCGTCAGCCTGCCTGGCCTCACTCGCCTGTTGCGTCGCTTCTATAAGTGGCTGTTGCTGCTCGCCTTCGGGGCTCACGACGTCATCCTCACCGGTCCTGTCCTCTGACCCTGGCTCCTGGCCGCTGCTCCCAGCACTCACGGTCTCGGTGCTCCGTTGTGCCGTTACCGCGTCTCGCCGCCCAGGTAGCTTGCGAACCTCCACTGTCGGCATGAAATCGCACGCAGTCGGCCCCACGCTAGCCTTAGCCGCTAGCTCACGCTGGATCACGGACTACCTCCACTCCACCAAAGCCAGAACCTCCTCCAACGACTGCGGCACCTCAGGTCTCTTCAATGTGTGCTCCAGCCAAACGTCGCTTGTGCTATAGGCCAACCCTTCTCTCACCATGTCGACCTCCATCGTCCCAAACCTGCACTTCTTAACTCGGCTACAAAGCCTCACCAGAAACGATGTAATGGACTCGCCCGTCTGCTGTCTGAGGCTCAGGAATTCGTATCTTCTCCTGACAAGAGTGACAGAGTCTTCGCACGCGTAATCCATTATTCAAAATAACACAGATTTTCCTTGTCGCCAAATGTTATATCTGATAAATGACCAGGACGGAGGCGAGTCTTCATGCAGCAACTATCTAACTTTATTATGAACTTGAGTTTATATACAGAGTGGGCGGTGCCCGCCTGACATCACCCTGTGGGTGGGCACGGCGTCCCAGACACACACACTCTCATACCTAACAGTTAGAATGCTACTGACTACAAGGTTACTATCTCCAGCATTATACTAGCAAAGAAGTAAGTAAATAAAAAAACATGCTGTAGTCTTGCGTAATTTTGAAGGTATTAAAGTAAAGGCAGGAGAGTTTAACTGGACATATCTGACTTAAAATGATTTTGAGTCAAAAAAAAAAGTTATGAGAGTATATTGTGTATAGTATGTAGAGAGCAATCCAACCAGTTTAGTTATGTACTTATTTTTAACAATATTTAGCATGTATTTTATATCTACCACACATTTTTCTCACCTTGCTTGGGTTTTCAGTAGAACTAAAGGGACCATTCCTGCTTAACTGAGACTTGCTATTGGCTCTTCCTGTGGAACTAAAATAAAGTTTTCCCATGTTCTCTTTGCATTATGTAAATACCCATACAGAGCAGGCTTTGATTTACATGCCATCCCATCTAACCAAAACATGTATATGTGATCTAACACGACAGATATTGATTCATCATTTGGTGTCTTTAAGTCAGGGGTGTCAAACTCATTCCATGGAGGGCCAAGACCCTGCAGGTTTTACCTCCACCCAGTGTCTTCAACAGGAGATTTCACTGAATTTCCCCTCACTGATTGCTGATCAATGAAAACTCCTGCTGAAGACACTGGGTGGAGGTAAAACCTGCAGGGTCTTGGCCCTCCATGGAATGAGTTTGACACCCCTGCTTTAAGTCATATGTAATTTAATTAAAATATATGTATATATATATATATATACATGAAGGGTCCCCTTATAAGACCCACCTATAGAACAAGCTGATGCAATGTCTTGGTATGTTGCTCAGTTCCTGTATGGTCTTGAAACGCTTTGCGGAGTTGCGTCAGCCACATCAGCGGTTTGTTATATCAAATGACTGACAAGCCACTTTGCTAATCATAGACTGAATAATTTTGAGTGACACTGCATTGACCAATCAAACGGGAATAAAGTTGTGCGCTTGGATCACCTTTGGACCAATTGTTTCACGAGTTCTTGTTCAAAGCCCGCCTTATTTGGCGCACCGATATTTGATTGGCCAAAATGGGACAAACGAGTGCGGATGTCAAATATGATTGGTTGAAACCCCACCTTTGGGCCCGCCTATGTGTTTTAGATTATATAAATACTAACGCCGCACCTCGCCATTATATCGGGGAAACGCGTCAGACCCAACGGTTTGTGTCAAGGGAGAAGCGCGAACAACTACGCGTTTTTATTTACTAACATCTCTGAAACGTCGACTGTAATTTCTGTTTATCTTAACGTCACACATTCACCGGCCGGCAGAGCAGCTGGCTAGAGAGATTTAGATTTTTTTTTTTCGCGACAGTGAACCGAGGCCTAAACGGGCTGCCATGGATTTTTAAGGCGTGATGCGGCACCTCTAATGCAATGGCGATGCACAGTGCAAGGCAAAACCGTCAGCGAAACTCCATCTTCGCAACTGCCAAGCAGTTGGGCTCGAATACCGTCCGCGGTATACCTGCGAGCCAGCCGGTACCGCTGCTGCTGGACCGGAGGAAGCTAACGTTAGCCAGCTAAGACCGTTTGGGCCAGCTAGTCGTCTTAGCTGATACGCAGAAAATTGCGAACAAATCGACCTCCTCGTGTAACAGTCTCCTACCGATCCAGCATGAAGCCTCAAGACATCATCGCTGGGAAGGGCAGCAGTCTGTGGATCTTCGGGTACGGGTCGCTGGTGTGGAAGCCCGACTTCAAGTACAGGAGGAGCGAGGTCGGCTACATCCGGGGCTACAAGAGGCGCTTCTGGCACGGAGACAACTTCCACCGAGGGAACGATGAGTTGGTAAGATGGATTTAAGTGTGGGGCCTAGGGCCCTTCAGTGAAGGAAGGGGGACAGGCATTCAAAGCGCGCGCGTGTGTGTGTGTGTGTGGGGGGGGGGGTGTCTAAATCTTGTGCTTCCACTGGTGACGTGATGGGAAACACGCAGCACGGACAGGCCGTAGATGGTATGTGAAGGTGTTGGTATAGGTGTGACCCATTTCTCTTCTTTTTCTCTGCAGCCCGGAAGAGTGGTGACGTTGATCGAGGATGATGACGTAAGTGACCCCCCCCCCCCCAAAAAAAATCAAGTCTGCTTTTGCTGCTCAAATTTCTGTGACTTACCAATTTTCTCTCCCCCTCCCAACAGGCGAGCACTTGGGGTGTCGCGTTCGAGGTGACAGGCGTTCAGGTAGAGGAGTCCCTCAAGTACCTCAACGTGCGCGAGACGGTTTGCGGTGGCTACGTCACCAAGATGGTAGACTTCTTCCCTGATGGCGCGGACCGG
This sequence comes from Pholidichthys leucotaenia, assembly GCA_020510985.1. Taxonomy (NCBI): domain Eukaryota; kingdom Metazoa; phylum Chordata; class Actinopteri; order Cichliformes; family Pholidichthyidae; genus Pholidichthys; species Pholidichthys leucotaenia. Next base: position 368,606,886 of record CM035842.1, on the reverse strand, counting down.
GCCCCGGTTCAGGCGCTGGTGTACATCGCCACGTCGGATAATCCCCTCTACCTGGGGCCGGCCAGCCCAGAGGAGATTGGTGCCCAGATCGCCATGTGCAGGGGGAAGACGGGGCACAACCTAGAGTACCTGCTCCGCTTGGCCCAGTTCATGCGAAGCAGCTGCCCACGGGTGGAAGACCATCACCTGTTCACCATCGAGGCGGTGGCGGTGGCTGTGGCAAAATATCTGCTGTCTGCGCAGTAGCTCGTACCCTTTGTTTCACTAGTGATGAATGCACTACAAATGAGGCTTTGAGTTGTCATTCCAGTCCGCCTGTTTATTCATTCCACCATCCAGTGTAATTTAAAAAAAAAAATACAACTAGTGATAAAATGAAAAGGGAAGCATGACAATGTAATAAACCTGTCACGTCTGCACAGTCACAAAATTTGTACTGTAAACCTCGGTTTCCTTAAAGGGCACAGTAAAGTTTATTTTTATTTGTGCACAGATCCCGTCCAAATAAGATGGTACTGCAAACAGTTGTGGTTGTGTTTTAAAAGTAGTTTATGGAACGGTTGCAGTGACATGTGAAAGTGAAACTATGGTATTGTGACCACTTTGAAAATAAAGTGAGACTTAAACTTGTTTGTCCTGTGTTTTATGTATATAAGTGCAGCAAGGTTCAGTAACCATGAAATAATGAAGGATGGTGCCAGCAGCAGCAGCTCGAGAACACTTGAACCGGCTCATCATACATGTCAGTTGCTGTGTAGGGAGATTAAATGGAGTGGTGCACGTCAACAGATGACCTGCTATGTAATACTGTAACAACAGCGGTGTTCTTTTCCCTTTTAAAGCTCAGTAAGCAATACTAAGCTACCTTAATAAAGCTGCAGCCATGCTAGCTTTTTACTGAAGGACTTAATTGCTGAGTATGCATAATGACACATTACCATGCATGGTCACATATTTCTTCACACACTCAAGTCATTTCATATCTGAGTTGCAGAAAGCATTTGGAAGCCCAATTTCCTTCTTGCAGGAATATCTGCAAACATACATTTGACACGCCCAGCTGCTGGCTGGATCGGCTTGTACCCTGGCTGTAATTCAAGTCAAAACTCTGCATTAGGTGCTCGGGTTTATATAACTGCCGACCGGGAACACGGTCAGACCTGGAAGTCCTGTGTTTTTAAAAATCTGCTCCGTGGTCATGTCAAAGAGTGCACCAGGAAGCACAAGCAGCTGAGCGGCTTGCCAACATGAAATCTACATCAAACTTAAAAAAAAAATAATTTCTAAGGATTTAATCTGAGTTTTTAGGTCCTTCATTTGTCCTGCTGTGAAAACAGTTGAGATATGAGCTATTTGCGAGCTGCTGACTCAGTGCAAACACAATTTATGGTATTTAATGTGTAGTCTGGATGACTGTGCAATATTTCACAAGTGCAATATGGTGAGTTATGAGATCGTTTTACGACTCAAAATTTAATGGGTTTTGATTTAAAATTACTCTTTAAAAAAGCTAGAAAAATGAGATTTGATACTATGTCAAGGTCTCAGTTTTCCAGGCTTCTTAATATTTAAAATAGTGTTTTGTTGTTTTTTTTAATGAAGGTATATTGGTGTAAGAGGAGAAAAAAACAACACATTTTTTTAACTTTAAGTTGCTGGACATAGAAAAACAAAGACACAGAGGAGCTGTGCCAAACAAAATTATTCTTCAAATAAAAGCCGCAGGCAATTTGAATAACGGAAACTTACTTTTTTTTTTGAGTTTCATGGGGCTCGTGTTTAAAGTACAGCTAAAATTTGTAACATTTGGACAAAACTATCAAAATTCTGACAAACTAAATTGAAGTGAAGCAATAACACCTGAATAACCCTGCATGCTGATGGATTCCTTTTCAGACAAAATGAGTGGACAAACTAGGTTATTGTGATATTAACAAACATATTGCTAGTTGGGTACAGATGCATGGAAGACGGGTCCCCTGACCCACTTCCGGTTATTATAGGAGGCTGAAATTGCACATGTATAATAATACACATCTCTATAGGTCATGTGGTCGTTTGTGCAGCTCTGAGCTCCAGTTTCTACTTTATAGGTGCTAAAGTGGAGTGAGGTGTGATACTGAATGCAGAGCAGTCATCAGATTCCTGTACTTGAGAGGCCACACAACACGGGAAACGTTTGGTGAAATCAAAGAGACTTATGGGGAGGATGTAGGATGTAGTCAACCACTGGCATCAACAGTTCGTGTGGTCGGACATTAGTGGAAACAGCACCCATTCCAGGGCAACCACAGTGCGTCATTGATGAAGACACCATCTGGCAAGTGGAGGCTACCATTTTGGAGGCTTGCCTGTTCGCCGACTAACCCAAGATGTGATGATCAGTGTAGTGTGGGTCTGTGGAAAAAAATCATCCATGACTATTTGCACATGCGGAAGTTATCGGCACGATGGATTCCCTGGCTGCTCACACCTTTCCAGAAGCAGGAACGAGTCCCTTGCTCCCAGGCTGTTTTGGCCATGTGACAACTGGGAAGACTTCTTTGACAGACTAATCACATGTGACGAAACATGGGCCCATCACTATGATCTAGAGACTAAAGGCCAGTCGAAGCAATGGAAGCATTATGACTCACCGCCTCCAAAGAAGAAGCCGTCTCTGTTGTCATTCAGTCCATACAGCCAGTCGTGTGGTAGAATGAAATTATGTTTCTCCTATCTGCAATGTGGCTCAGGAAGTAGAGCAGGTCGTCCAATAACCGAATGGTTGGCGGTTTGAATCCCGCTCTCCCCAGATATCCTGCCGTTGTGTCCCTGGGCAAGACACTTTACCCCCAATTGCTCCTGGTGGGTCTGGACAGCGCCATGTTGGGCAGCTATGCCACCATCAGTGTGTGAATGGGTGGATAGCAGGATCTGTAAAGCGCTTTGGTCAACTAGAGATGAGAATAAAAGTGCTATATAAGTGAATGCCATTTACAGTGTTAATCACATGTAGAATCAGAGGGGCTGTTGCCATGCAAGGCGCCACCACAAACAACTTCTCCTTCCCCCATTCTATTATGCTGAGCACCAAGCTAGAAGGCGGGAAGTACTGTTTTTATATGGTCTTTGGTATGACCCGGCCGGGACTTGAAACCCCCCCCCCCCCCATACACACACACACACCTTCTGGTTGTGGGGCAGATGCTCTATCAACTAGGCCACCACTCCGGTGGTGATCAAGGCATGTGATCAGTCCTTGGTGGGCAAGGTTTTTCCTCACAGTCTTCTGGGACAAGCATGGAGTATTGATGATGGGTTTCCTGGCAAAGGGTACTACAATTACTAGGACTTACTAAGCTTTACTGCAGCAGAAATTGCGGAATTCTATCAAAACCTAGAGGCATGGCATGCTGACCAACATCCAACTTCTCCACAGCTGCATAAAGCAACGGGAGAAGTGTGCGACCCTTGGTGGTACCTCGAGTATGTAGAGAAAAAATTAGCTGTGCCAATTTTGGTTCCTCTCAGTTCATGGGAAATCTTTGCCTTCAAATACTTCAAATACTGCCTTCAAAGCAGTATTTTCCACCTATCAATTCTCCATAAGAAGTAGAAGAATTTTCAAAAATCTCCCTTCCATTTGTACTCGTCAATCCTACTTTCTGTACAAGTGCAATACTTTTCATTTAATGATCTGCCCTTTTGGAGATTTCAGGGTTAAAGCAAAAGAAACTAAACCAGACTGGCTTAGATTTAGAGCACTTTATTGTCCTTCCACTCCTCCTGTTAGTAAAATGACAGATGCATTTCTTCATATGTACATGTAACCTATAGAAACATTCAGGCAAACGAGGGGAATGAGCCACTCTCATCATATTTATGTACATCAATAAAGAACACTATTTAAATCATACTACAAACACAAAAACAAACTTAATAATAATAACAACAGATGTAGTGCTCAACTCAGGGCAATGATGCAAAACCTTTTTAAACATCAATGACACCAAAGAGAACCATAGCTTTCTCATCACAGCAGAAAATGTCTTCGGAAAAATAGAACATGGCTTCAGAATTTACGGTTTTACAGATACTAATCATCACACACTTTTAATTTCAACAAAATTAAAATAAATTAAATAAGCAGACAAATCATAAATTCATTCATAAATTTATTGTCAGCAGCATCCCCGTATGTCCCCAGTAACCCTCATTTTGGGATATAATTTCTTTTTTTACATTGCTTTTCAGCTGGACAAAAAATACTTATTTTCAATTTTTCCTGTAATAGATTTTACAGACTAATTTATGTCAAAATGCTGTCATCCTGCACAGCTGTTTCCGCACACACTTCGTTACAAAAATAGGAGCTTTAGTACAAAAGCTGCAGTCATATCATTTGGTGAAATGTGGGTTCACATTAACTCTGTAAAACATGGAATTGTCCGCTGGTTTGTACCAAACACTGATCTAAATATAACCTCTCTGTGAGAACTGCAAACGCCAAAGCAACTGTGAGATGTGGCTCAGTGCATCTGACAGAAAACCTCTCTGCCTCCCGACCCTGAAAAAGCCCTTTAAGCTACACATGCTGCTTCATGTCTCATCACCGTCAGGCAGCGGATCGAAAAGGATTCAAGGAGAAATGTACAGCCCGTCCTGAAGGCAGGTTTAGTATGTCCATTGACAGGGACAGCTGGAAACACAAACGCAGACGCTGGTAGGCTACAGGTACATCTCAAAAAATTAGAATATCATGGAAAAAGTTCAATATTTTTTGTCACTCATTTCAGAAAGTGAAACCCATATATTATATAGATTCATTACACAGAGAGTGAAATATTTCAAGTGTTTATTTTTATTTTGATGATTATGGCTTACAGCCCATGAAAACCCCAAATTCAGTTTCTCAAAAAATTACAATATTACATAAAATTAATTTTAAAAAATAGTTTTTTAACAGAAATGTTGGCCGACTGAAAAGTATGTCCATGTACACACTCAATACTTGGTCAGGGCTCCTTTTGGATTAATTACTGTATCAACGTGGCGTGACATGGAGGTGATCATCCTGTGGCACTGCTGAGGTGTTCTGAAGGTCCAGGTTGCTTTGATAGTGACCTTCAGCTCGTCTGCATTGTTGGGTCTGGTGTCTCTCATCTTCCTCTTGACAATACTCCATAGATTCTCCATGGGGTTTAGGTCAGGAGAGTTTGCTGGCCAATCAAGCACAGTGATGCCATGGTCATTAAACCAGGTTTTGATACTTTTGGCAGTGTGGGGGGGTGCCAAGTCCTGCTGGAAAATGAAATCAGCTTCTCCATAAAGCTTGTCACCAGAGGGAAGCACGAAGTGCTCTAAAATTTCCTGGTAGACGACTGTGCTGACTTTGGTCTTGATAAAACATGGTGGACAAACACCAGCAGATGACTTTTGTTCAGATAAAAGTAAATTTTGCATTCCATTTGTAAATCAAAGTCCCAGAGTCTGGAGAAGGAGTGGAGAGGCACAGAATCTAAGTTGCTTGAGGTTTAGTGTGAAGTTTCCACAGTCAGTGATGATTTGAGGAACCATGTCATGTGCTGGTGTTGGTCCACTGTGTTTTATCAAGACCAAAGTCAGAGCAGTCGTCTACCAGGAAATTTTAGAGCACGTCATGCTTCCCTATGCTGACAAGCTTTATGGAGAAGCTGATTTCTTTTTCCAGCAGGACTTGGCACCCCCGCCCCCCCCCCCCACACACACACACACACTGCCAAAAGTATCAAAACCTGGTTTAATGACCATGGCATCACTGTGTTTGTCTGGCCAGCAAACTCTCCTGACCTAAACCCCATAGAGAATCTATGGAGTATTGTCAAGAGGAAGATGAGACACCAGACCCAACAATGCAGATGAGCCAAAGGTCACTATCAAAGCAACCTGGACCTTCATAACACCTCAGCAGTGCCACAGGCTGATCACCTCCATGCCACGCCACACTGATACAGTAATTAATCCAAAAGGAGCCCCGACCAAGTATTGAGTGTGTACATGGACATACTTTTCAGTCGGCCAACATTTCTATTTAAAAACTATTTTTTTTAAATTAATTTTATGTAATATTCTAATTTTTTGAGAAACTGAATTTGGGGTTTTCATGGGCTGTGAGCCATAATCATCAAAATTAAAATAAATAAACACTTGAAATATATCACTCTCTGTGTAATGAATCTATATATGGGTTTCACTTTCTGAAATGAGTGACAAAAAATATTGAACTTTTTTGTGATATTCTAATTTTTTGAGATGTAGCTGTATACCAAAGGACTACTGTAGATGTGTACGAGTGCATGCGTGTCAAGGCTCCGGTTTCTTGGCTACTATAAACATGAACTCAGTATTTGTCAGCTTAGGCGTGGTGTGTGTGTTTGTGGGGGGACACAGTGAAGAGTAGGTCAGTAATCCGTTAAGGGTACAGTGTGTATCATCGAGCCCCGGGACCACCAGGACCTTTGCCCTTCCTGATTGCACTGTGGCTGCTGTGTTGGTGGCTGTGGGTCAGCTGTTTGTGAGGACTTGGCGTGGAGGTGCCTCCTCTGGCCTGAGGGGAGGAGCTTCTGCTGAGGCTGAAGACGGGGCTAGTACCAGACCGGCCCAGGGAAGGCTGCAGGGGGCTGGATGCCGAGAGGCCGGCTGCAAGAGAGGAAGGGAAAGGAAGTTGATTCTCTGAATGTGTCCTCTTCCAGGAATTGGCAACCCTTACTGACTCTACTGAGCCTTAAGATGAAGGTAAAACAGCCAGCTTACAAGAACGTAAACTGGCCTGCCTGAACAAATAAGTAGTAAGTGTGTCCTCTTAAATATATTTTTTTGCTTTTTTCCTTGTAAATGTGTGAATTTTCTTCTTGTAAATTTGCAATAAACATTTCGAGAATGAAGCTGAAAATTTCCAGCAAACGACGCGTGAATTGGATAATACAATCACAAATTTCCAAGAAAAGAAGTTGAACGTGCAAGAAAAGCCACAAATTTGTGAATTTATAAGAGCATGGTCCCAAATTTTCATGACAGATGTTTCAAATTTGATTTTTAGCCTGAAACATTGCATGTTTTGGGACAAAAATTGCTCATAGTGGTTCTTCGCACTGGAGGTTGAGACAGCTACATTCTTCTTACAAGCAATGCTGTTCTATTCAGGCTTTTGGGTTTTTTTGTCACATCAGACTTACCTCTCATGACAGCTCACATTCATATATACTGTACAAGGAACTTTTACAACCCCAATTCCAGTGAAGTCGGGACATTGTGTAAAATGTAAATAAAAACAAAATATAGTTATTTAAAAATAATTTTCAACCTATGTTAAATTGAATACATTACCAAGACAAGATATTTATTCACTCATTTTGAATTTGATGCCTGCAACAGGTTTCAAAAAAGCTGGGACAGGGGCAACAAAAGACTGGTGCTGTGTTTGAAATGTTCACTCGTTCCCCATATAGTGTAGGGCTGCAACGATTACCTGAATAATTCAGTTACAAAAAATTCTCGATTCAAAATTTATGCGTCGACGTGTCGTTTAATGTAGCACTTCCGGTCTATAGGACCTTCTTCCGGTCACGCTACCTAATCAAAACGCAGATTTGTTTCACAGAGCCATGTCAGAGCAGCATAGTGATGGGCCAGCAACAATAAAGAATTTTTTTTAAAAATGACAACAGTACCTCAAGTCTGGAATCATTTCAAGCTCAAATTGAAGGAAAACCTTGTGCAGTGCGTGTATGGTAAAGCCGAGCGGCGAGCTAGCATGCTACACCGTCAGATGTTACAGTGTCTCGGCAGAAAGCGTCCCACATCATGCACAGCCAGCGCACCCAGACTAGGTACGTGATTGAGATTTTTAAATTAACAGGAATAGAATGTAGTCAGCTATGCTAATTATGCTTATACAACCAAAAAACATATAGCCACCGCCGTTAGCATCCAGATGCTAACGTGGCCGCTAGCAGATGCTAACAGCTAGCGAAAGGAACTCTATGATGTAACGTACCGTTTAAAGTTACGTTCTATGCAATAAACATTGCAATAAATGTGTACCTGTGCTATTGAGTGTTTGGTACAATTATTACTGCTCTTTAGGAAAAAGTTCCGCAAATGTTGTACAATGCAAGTTTCTTAAAAAAAAAAAGTATTAGATTACTCGAGTAATCTTTGAGTGGAGTGGTTATCCGAGCCGCAAAATAGTCGTTAGCTGCAGCCCTAATATAGTGTACTATATAGTGAATCAGCCATTTTGTGCTGTTCCAAATCTTAACTGAAAATTTCATTCATTATACAGTACTCAAAATATCCCACAATGCATTTTGAAAAGCAGTGTACAATGGATGGTCACTACATTAGCCAATATATCTCATAATGCAATGCGCAGCCAACGGAGCAGTGAGAGGAGAGCTTCACATCACAACATGAACATACAGTATATTTATTAATTCAGCTAGAACGATTTGATTTAATACATATTTACCACAAATTACACGTAGGTATTAATTTTTTACCACCATTTATTTGTCTGTTATGTTTTACTGTCTCACCATGCTGTCATTAATCGCAAAGCGAAAAAAAAAAAAAATAAGCCCAGTAGTGTCCGAAAGCTGTTAATTTTATTGTTATATTGAATTTACTGTATAGTCCACTACATCTAAATTCACTATATAGTGAGTAGGGAGTGAGTGAACATTCCAAACACAGCATGGGAAAGTTGAGGAATGCTTAAAAAAACCCACCTTTTTTGGAACATTCCACAAGTGAACAAATTAATTGGAAGCAGGTGAGTGTCATGATTGGGTAAAAAAGGAGCATCCCCAAAAGGCTCAACCATTCACAAGCATGCAAACAGTCCAACAGCTTAAGAACAATGCTTCTCAATGTACAACTGCAAAGAATTTAGGGATTTCATCATCTACAATCCATAACATTATCAAAAGATTCAGAGAATCTGGAGAAATTTCTGCAAGTGTTACAACAGTGTGACTTAATAGTAAAAGACGTGGGCACTAGACTGGCCTGCCCGCAGTCCAGACCCGTCTCTCATTGAAAATATGTGGCGCATTATGAAGTGCAAAAGACAACAGCAGAGGCCCCGGACTGCTCAGCAACTCAAGTCGTACATCAAGCAAGAATGGGACAGAATTCCACCTACAAAGCTTCAACAATGAGTGTCCTCAGTTCCTAAAAGCTTACTGAGTGTTGTTAAAAGGAAAGGTGATGTAACTCAGTGGTAAACATGCCCCTGTCCCAGCTTTTTTTGGAACGTGTTGCAGGCATCAAATTCAACATGAGTGAATATTTGCAAAAAACAATAATGTTTATCAGTTTGAAAATTAAATATCTTGTCTTTCTAGTGTATTCAGTTGAATATAGGCTGAAAAAGACTTTGAAATAATTGTATTTTGTTTTTGTTTATGGTTTACACAATGTCCAAACTTCACCGGAACTGGGGTTGTACCTGACTTTAACATAAATGCATCTGTTTTCAAAAATGGCATTCATGCACACATCATCATCATCATCATCAACAACAACAAAACACTTCATATGTGGAACCACTTATTCTCTGTTTCTCACAGAGAAAAAAATACAAACAGCTGCCAGTGATCCCCCTCAGCCTTCTGGCATTAAGAGCACTGGATGGCTTAAGTTTTGTTCAGGTCACCCAAAATCAAAATTGTCCAAGATTTTTCAAAGTATCACTATGAAAAATCCAACATCATTTCATTCACAGGTTCTCACATTTAAAAGTTTTTTTTGAGCGTTTACCTCTGACCTTGGTGTGGTATATATGGGAAACCACACTTTATTATGAAGTGCAGTGTGGTGACGTGCACTTCCCGTCACGTCACTGCACTGTCCTATATAAGGGATGGGCAACCATGCCGTGGTCTCTTTGACCGGTGCCCTTCGCCAGGTGCCTGCCGTGTAACCGCTACTTCCACAACATCAATAAAGCTGTGTTTGCCAAGTCCATCTTGCCTCATCCTTCACCCAGGTATTTTCCATACATAACACTCGGCCCAAGTTCAAGGTCGCCAAAATTCAAACTCATCCCAGATTTTTCAAGGACGGTATCAGTGTGAAACTTTCATGTCATTTCCTTTCTGAGTTATTATGTTTAAAATGTTTTGGGGAAAAACTGATCTCTGACCTTGAGGGTAAGATCAAGGTCGTTCAAATTCAAACTCATGCGAGATTTCTCATAGATGCAGCTATGGTGTGAGCATGAAAGGCCTACATTATTTCTTTCTCACATTACCACATTTACAAAACTTAGGGAAAAATTGACCAAGGTCAGAGGTCACCCAAATTCAAACTCATCCCAGATTTTTTTTTAGATGTAACTATAGTATCAGTTTGCAAAGCCTATATCATTTCTTTCTCTAGTTATTGCATTTACAAGGTAGGTATTGATGCCATCGCTGATTCAGCCATTGGGGTGACGACAATGCCCCATCTGCCTTCTAGATGCTGAGAGGTAAAAATGCATTTTTAGTAAAGATATATTGGGAGTTTTGCACTGGAGGAGTGCCAGAAATTATGTACTTGTGTGCAATGAGGTCCAGAAGAAGGACAAGAGCAACTACTAGCAGACATGCTAACAATTAAGCAAAATGATGGCATCAGGGCCCTACGCTTGTGTAGAGATAAACAGCTGCACTAATTCCAACTAACCTTTCTCAATCAAGTTGAATGACAACTTATGGGACATTTCAGAATCAGAATCAGAATCAGAATCAGCTTTATTGCCAAGTATATTTACAAGTAAACACACAAGGAATTTGACTTGACATTAGACGCGCACGTTAGGCGCATCCAATGACGCGTCGCCATACAAGGCGATAACCAATATAGGACTACATACTTAAGTGGCTCAGATCTGATTTTAAAAAGTGTATTTTAAGTGAAATCTGTACTGTCAGATGACTCTCAAAAATATGTCATATTAGGGTGGGGAAAAAAAACTCAGATTTGAGTCATTTCAGGCTGGTAATATGATCCTAGCCTTAGCTCAGGCAGTTTAAACAAAGCCTGTGGAAACAGCCTGTAGGAAGGCCTACATGATGTCCATTAACACTGAATGGGAAGGAATATTAGGTGTCTGTTCTTGCATTTTGTATCACACAGACTTTTATTAAAGAACCTGCAGATTAAAAATCAGCTAATTACCAAAACAGCTGTTTCATATTCAAGTCTGTCAGCAAAGTTTCAGAAACGTTCAGGGCTGCAGCACATTTTGAAACTCCTGTTTTCTATGAGAGCCGTATCATTTTCTATGTCACTTTTTGCAGATCTTTTCATATCAGAATGTTGTTTTAGAAACCTGGAGGCCCAGTCAGGGTAAAAGATCATGTAATGTGTGACCGCAGTGTGAGCTAACAATGTCTGAACTTGGCTTTAAACTCTTCATTCAAAACTTTTTAATTCCTCTTGATCAAATTCCCTCCCGCTATGGGGACACAGTAGAATAAATAAATAGATAAATAAATCCTCATTTCAATATGCCTGCCTTCATTTGTTAGCAACTATTGTAATACATACAATCTTTCTTAGTAACTCACCCTCAAAACGCCCACTAATTTGGATCTTAGTAATCAGGAACATTATTTAATGTTGTTTTATAGTGCATTTGTTTTGCTACCGTACTTACACACCTTTAGAGATGCTGTAGCCATAAGCAGCATAAGCTGCCGCCGAAGCAGCTGCTGCACCAGCCATGGCTCCTGCCATAGCTGCTGCGCTACCCGCCGTTGACTTGCGTCCGCGTCCTTTCCCTCCGGACTTGGCTCCGCCCCCAGATCCTTTAGGCCGTCCACGACTGCGCCCGGACCTGCCTCTGCCTGGGCTGATTGTGTCTGAAGTTGAAACACCTGAAGGACAAAAAGTAACGAAAGAAAAAAAAATACACGTTATGCTGCTTTTAAAAATGAGCTTGCGATGACCAGCAAGAACTAAAGTAATACACAAAACTGCATTAATGATGTTCTGTTTTTCTTGGCCTTTACCTCATCTTTCAAAAACACTGTGGTCATTTTTCTGCAATATAAACGAATAATTGCATACTAATCACTGCTCATTATTACCAAGAGTGCTGGCTGAAGCAAAAGCAGGAATATTGGTCTTATTTTCCACACCACTTGCTGAATCCGAGCCAGTGTGTGCCACAGGAGTAACATGCCTAATCCTCCGCTACCTTCCCTGCTCTCTCAGGCTGCCCACATTTCCCCACTGGTCTGCATTTTCTCTGCATGTTTTGCTCCAAAAACTGTGGATTATAGTTTCTCTCTCTCTGGGGGGGAAATGAGTCAACCTATCACTAACACCAAATCACACATGAAACCCTTTTATAAAAGCTACCACTCTTACCCAGCCTTCAGGCCCTAATTTCCCTCTTCCTTCCTTTCCCCTTGCTTGTGTAAGTTCATCAATTATACCTTCTAACTGTCTCTCACCAACTCTTGCAAAACCTTTCATTATAACCACATTTATTTTTCTGAGTAGCTCAACTTTCTCCAAGCTAGCTGAACCTGGCTATCGGGGACAATCGATTATCTTCCTGACTAAAACCTCGTGGCGTGGAAACAAAGATTGCAAATGGGTTTCAACAAAGCAGTGTGTATTTAGGAGGGATTACAATATTGCAACACATCCAACACACGGATAAAGAATGAAAAACTTCATGCATCTGTAGTTTGTCTAGTACTAAGACAGCTTCTAATAGAGAGTAGAAAAAGCTAAATAATGTCTCAATTTAACAGAAAGAAAGAAAGAGAAAAAGAAAGAAAGAAAGAAAGAAAGAAAGATTACGGGGCAACAGGATACTTGTCTGAATGAACTGCAGTTTATTAAAACAAAATTCATTGCGACACCAAGTTACGACAGTTACTATTTTTATATGTCTGTTAGCTTCCAGGGTTTCCTCTGGTAACATTTCTGGGTGGCAGTCCGACACACCTGAAAATTTTCCGCCACTCTATGAGGAAATATAAATTTAAGAAAACTATGTGACGCAATGACGGTCCGCAAGTGCGCACACGAACAACGCGCGTGACCATCATCCGTGCGGCATTCAGAAGTGCCCCGCCCACGTGTTCCAGTCAGCAAGCAGAGTGTCTCGCTATGAGCGTTGCTGTCCAAGAGAAACACGAGCTTATTAAAGTACTTTAAATGCGGAAAAAAATTAGAAGAGGTACTGTATGTAAGCAGTGAAGACATTTATCATGGTTTTAACTCACTGGTAACGGGAACAATAATGGAACAGTCGCTCAGCTAACACGTGTGGTTAGTTTTTTGTTTTTCTTATTTCAGATGAGAACAAAAAGATGCTTTTACCTTTACCTTAGTTGATATTAATTAACTAATTTATGTTCATTATTATGTACCTGGCAAGTTAAGATGACTGAAATTCATGAAGTCAATGACGTTAATCCATCAGCAGCCTTCAAACAAACTAAACGTGCCAACATTTGGATTTCAAAATAAGGGAGGTTTTTCCTGCTGTCTGGGTGGTGAGGTTAAGTTAAGTTATTCCCATGCCAATGATGTTTGGCATAGGGCGGCGCCTATCTCCGTTTCGAGACCCTAGGCCGCACAGCTACTGTAGGTAGTGAAAGCTACATTGGGGGGAGGTCAGTCCTCTGGTAGCTCTGTGTGTTAACTTTCCTTTCCCCATTCTATTATGCTGAGCACCAAGCTAGAAGGCAGAAAGTACCATTTTTACCTGGTCTTTGGTATGACCCGGCTGGGATTTGAACCCTGGCCTCCTGGCTGTGGGACGGATGCTCTACCAACTAGGCCACCACTCCGGTGTGAGGAGTGGTGGCCTAGTTGGTGGTGTGGAGTCAGGTGGTGAGGAGATTTCTAAAAAAAAAAAACTATAAATATATAGAAATATTCTAACAGAAATAACTGCATCTTTGGTCATTCAAGTTAATTTATTTCATTAAATACAATTTTATTAATATTTTTTTCTCTGAAATCAGAGTTAAATTATTGTTCTGTTCTGGCTCTGCAAAATTATGGTCAAAAATGTAAAATAATCCACAAATTTATAATAAAGTCTCAAATGTACACAAAAAGTCAATTTTACAAGAGGAAATTACAAATTTGAGGAAAATGGTTTCAAGTTTAGATAAATTTACAGAGAAAAGTAGAAAACTATAAGAAAATTGTTACAAACTTTGGAGAAAAACCTTAAACCTTCAAGACTGAAGTCATTATTCAAGTTTTAAGTGGGTGCTCTTTGTACCCTTAACTAAAAATGCTTGGTTGTCTACCTTTAATTTACATGACACTTGATATTTTCTAACCTGTTTGTATACCACCACAGACAGAGAGAGAACCTGAATTAGACAGAGCTCAGAGAAGGAAAGATAAGATAAGATAAGATAAGATAAGATAAGATAAGATAAGATAAGATAAGCCTTTATTAGTCCCACAACGGGGAAATTCCAGGATTGCAACAGCACAGGGATAGCAACACTCAGAGCAACAATCAGAAGGCAAGAAAAAACAAGCAAGCAAGAGCAGCTAATATACATATGTACATATTACTATAAAATATATATATATACACACACACACACACAGACACACAGTGCAGAGCATTGTAGCTGGATGGAATAAATATATGAATATATGAACACACAGTGCAGAGCATTGTAGCTAGATGGAATAAATATGTAAATATATAAACACCCACAGTATGGAGCATTGCAGCTAGGTGGAATAAATATGCAAGTATATAAACACACACAGTGCGGAGCAATGTAGCTAGATGGAATAATATGTAGATATATAAAAACACAGTGCGGAGCATTGTAGCTAGATGGAATAAATATATAGATATATAAATATAAACACACCCAGTGCAGAGCATTGTAGCTAGATGGAATAAATATGTAAATATATAAATGATGAGACAGAAGATGAGACAGAAGAGAGGAGCCAAGGAGAGGAAAGTGTTCAGGCAGAGGGTCCAGGAGAGGGGAGAGCAGAGGAAGGAGAGAAGGATGACACCAGTAAAAAAATCCAAACACAGGATGTCTGGGTGGGACCCCAGCTGGCCCAATATTCCAACATTCAAGCGTCGGTTGTACAATACTTCAAATGGTAAGTTCCATATGCAAAGTTATTGTGCAAAATAAAAAAAGAAAGAAAGAATATAAATTAACATATTCCAGTTACAATAGTGTCATGTGTTTTCTGCCCCCCTCCTCCCGCCCCCCAGAAAAATATGTTGCCACCACGCGAAGGTCTTTAAGCCAGAGGAAACACTGGCTTCTGTGCATTCATTCCTGTCTAATGAAGCCATTTGGATGAATGGTGAAATGTTTCAGAAGTAAAAAATACTTGAATCCAGTTGACTTGATGGAGCTTTCATACAGTATACTTAACCCACCAGGATGACTGAAAATCTTCATCAAAGTGTTTCAATGCCTTATTTCGGTTTCATTTTGATGACTATGGCTTGTCGTTTTTTGGATTAACTTATAAATCACAGTATTCTATTTTTTCTGAAATACATCTGCACCATTAGATTTGCATCCAGTAAATTTCCAGGATCGTTATTAAACACCTTGTACAGGTCCACACTCTCTCACTTAATTTCTTACTTCCCCTCACCGTTCATGTTGTCGGAGACTGATCCAGACACTGAGGCGGGGGAATTGGTGGCACGAGACTGGTGAGCGGAAGAAAGCGGATCATCCACGATCACCAGCATGTCGCTGCTGCTCTCGTCAACGTCGGCGTCCGGGGGCAACAAGCCGGACTGCAGCTCGCTGCTCAGGGAGATCTGCCCAGGTACAGGAGCACACACAGACACACACACAGACTGGGGGTCAGCACCACATGGGGATCAGGAACCAGGGCCAGTACGGCAAGGAAGCAAAGGAAGTTGAAGAAAGATTCAAAGTGCAGGGCAAGGTGGTAAGAAGTGATGAAGGGATGGAGGTACAGAAGAAGGTGGAAGTAACACAAAGCCAGAGATGAATCAGTAACCACAGAAAAAAAGGGGTGCATTGGGTTTAAAAGCATACAACGCAAAGTAGGAGTGAGTGTGTGGATGCAGGCCAGAGGAACTTAACAGAGCAGCCACGAGAAGAAAAAAAACTCAAACATAAATCTCTTCCTTCACACACATTTCATTACCTCGCTAAAAGGACTGGGCATGGCCGAGTCCACTTCCACGCTGATGAACGAGTCGTCTCCATCCGCTGACAGGTTGGAGTTGTCTGCCGAGGGCGCATGAGAGATGACCAGGTTCACTTCTTTTTTCCTTTTGCTCTCGGACTCCTCGTTCTTTTTCTGGAGGTTGGAGGCAAAAAGAAGAATTGCAGGAAAGAATTAAGGTTCAGTTTTCTTTTTAGACAATTACATTTTCTTTCATTCTATCATGTCCCACAGCAACACTGTTTTTTTTAATCTTTATGTCATGCACACATCTTTCTCAGTGCTCTTCCCTGCATGAAGCTGTTTGTTGCTTACCTTCTCAGCGTACTTCTCCCTCTTCCTTTTGCGCTCCTTCACCTTGCTGCTCTCCTCCTGCTGTCTCTTCTCTTCCTGTCTCTGACGCACTAAAGAAAATACAAGTTTCTTTTTTAGCCAAGATGAGGGCTAATTTTTTTTTTTTTTTAAATCAAATTGTGTGTCCATACTAAACCTCACATTTCTTTTCCAGCTCATCATCGTCCAGAAGCAGGCTGACCACCTCCTTAGGCTTGAGGGTGTCTGGTTTGAAGTTGCCTCCCGAGATCACCACCCTTTGGATCTTGAAAGTTTCACAACACTCCATTAATTTACCGCTCAAATCAAGTGCCACTATTAAGCCTGGACTCTAGGCAATTGAAATCTATTTTCTTCAAATTGTCGAAATAAACACTGGAACAATGCACTATTGTTGTCTTTAAATGTGTCATCCTTCAGAATGCAGTGAGTTTAACTTTTGTGATGGTTTGTGTGCTGCATGAATGGTCACATCAGGCAGACCTCACTCTTCTCCTTGGCCCGCTGCAGGATCCTTTCCTCGATGGTTCCCTGACAGATGAGGCGGTAGACGGTGACCTGCTTGGTCTGACCCAGCCGGTGAGCCCTGTCCATGGCCTGCTGGTCCACTGTGGGGTTCCAGTCGCTGTCATAGAAGATGACCTGCAGATCAGGATGAGATGACGTGGTTAACTTTTGATCCCAACAAAGCACATCAACGGTCGCATGTACTGTGACGACTGTTGCTGACACGGGGACAATGGCAACAACAACAAACAAAGAAGGATTTATGGTGAAGCATAAAGACAAGCAGAGGGATTATCAGTTGGGTATACCTGTGAGTAACAAAATAATAAATGCTGCTCCTGATTGTTCCTAACAACGGTCATCAACCTCGACAATGGAAGTAGCTATTTTGTGCATTTTAAGCAAAAAAGAGTGAAGCAATAAGCAGAAAATGACATCAATTTTTTTTTTTTTACTTTTTCTTGCAAATTTGAGTTTTTTAGTTAAATCTGCAGTGTTTTAAAATGAACCTGCATCATTTCACTAATAATTTTGACACTTTTTAGTTGTGTCTGCAACTTCTATTGACTTAACTTTTATAAAACATTTTTAATTTGGAAAGAAAAAAAAAATCTGTCAAATTTTTGCTATTGCTAAAAAAGCCACGTGATGCTGACCCCGGCCTATATTTTACTCAGAGAATTGTGGCTTTTGATAGAGGAATGGTTAAAGAAGTCAAGTGACTCAAAAATTGTGTTTTTGTAGGTTTTAACCTTCTGAAATATAATAATAATAATAATACATTTTATTTGAGGCGCCTTTCAAGACACTCAAGGACGCCGTACAATAAAAACAAAGAATAAAACATTTAAAAACACATCACAAGTACAGAAAATCACACAGAATAAGCCTTAGTAAACAAAAAAGTCTTGAGATGGGATTTGAAGGTGGAGAGTGAATTTAAATTCCTGAGGTCCGGTGGGAGGGAGTTCCAGAGGTGGGGGGCGGTGCAGCTGAATGATCGAAGGCCCATGGTGGTCATACGTGCAGAAGGGACAATGAGATTGATGGTATTTGATGATCTAAGAGTTCTGGATGGTATATGAACGGAGAGGAGTGCAGCCAAGTATGGGGGGGCGAGGCCATGGAGGGCTTTGTAAGTGAGAAGGATGATTTTATAGTCAGTGCGGTGTTTGATGGGGAGCCAATGGAGGTGCTGCAGAACCGGGGTGATATGATGGGTGAATGGAGTTCTAGTAATGATCCGGGCGGCAGCGTTCTGAACCAGTTGAAGTTTTTTAAGCGTTTTGAGGGGGAGACCAGAAAGAAGAGAGTTACAATAATCCAGACGGGAGGTAACAAGAGAATGGACCAGGATAGCGGTGCTGGCAGGGGTGAGGGAGGGACGGAGACGGTTGATGTTACGCAAATGAAAAAATGCTGACCGGGTGACATTATTAAAGCGTACCTGTGGTGGTCGTGAAGACGCATTTGACTTGAAAACATTATGAAAAAGTATTTCTTATTTTGGTAAATAATTTTTGCCAGACATATACCACCAGACATATATTCAAACAGGACCTTGGCCATGGGCAGCCAATGAAAACTGTGGGCGCAGCCATGACACATGCGGATGTGACGTCACTTCGTTGATACTCAACAGTCAATGCTCCGCCTGTATGAGAGACTAGGGTGCTGTTGTGAGTTTTTTTATTCTATTATGGCTGAATTGTCGGACTCTGAGGAAGAATTTGTCCAACATGGCTACAGGTTTGAGCCAGAAAGGTCTTCTGAGGGTTAAAGTGACGAAGTGGTCCTCACACACAACGCAATTTCGTCTGAAATTATTCGTCTGTGCCCTGTTTCCACTCCGATCTTCTGACAAGGTGAGCTGGGTTTGGGTACACAAACTGCTGCTCTGTATATAGTTGTAGAATCATCTTCCGTGTTGCGGCAGTTACGAGATCAAATGAGACAAGCAGCTGAATTTAAGCATTTATTTATTTTCTACTCGTTTCAGTTCAGCATTTAATATGAACCCTGAGTTTGAAATAAACGTTTGAATTTTGGTCCTCATACAACGCAACGCGCTGTCTGCCGCTATTTATAGCGGCGACGGAAGAGCCGAAATAATCTGCCGTTTTGCGGCTGTTAACGACCTCAGATCAGACGAGACGACCCGCCGAATTTAAGCATTTATTTATTTATTTTCTACTCGTTTCAGTTCTGCATTTAATATGAACCCTGAGTTTGAAATAAACGTTTGAATTTGAATTAGAATATCCCAAAAGCCGCTGCACATCCGGGTACTCGAGGCTCAGCCGATACTGATCCAGATCGCGGTAGCCACGAAATTACGTCACAGGAAGTGTCCTGGAAGTCCATGTAGAGGCAAATATGGCTGCGAACATGTTTTGCTGGCATACCTGAACAAGTACATCAGCAATGGATTTATATCAAATTGCCTTAAACTTGAATTTTACCTTGAAATTGAACTAGAAAGTGAGCCAGGGGCTCAATATAATATCTTTTTTTGCACGACCACCACAGGTACACTTTAATATGGGATTTGTAGGAGAGGGTGGTGTCCAGGATTACCCCAAGGTTTTTGACTTGAGGGGAAGGGGAAACAGTAGTATTATCAATAGTGATGGTTATATTGTTTGACTTTGAAATGGTGGATTTTGAACCGACTAAAAGGACTTCTGTTTTATCACTGTTAAGTTTAAGAAAGTTGGAAGAAAACCAGGAAGTGAGTTCATGGAGACAGTCACAGAGGGAGGTGGAAGGGAGGTTGGAAATAGGTCTGGAGGAAAGATATAGCTGGGTGTCATCAGCGTAACAATGGAATTGAATATTAAATTTACAAAAAATATGACCAATAGGAAGAAGATAAATGATGAAAAGAATTGGACCAAGGACTGAACCTTGGGGGACACCAGAAGAGATGGACGATGGCTGGGATGTGTATGATTTTAACTGGATGAATTGGGAGCGATCAGAAAGGTAGGATGTGAACCAGTTTAAAACAGTACCAGAAAAACCAAGAGATGCCAGTCTATGGAAGAGGATGGGGTGAGAAATGGTATCAAAGGCTGCAGTCAGGTCAAGAAGGATGAGGATGGAGAGGAGCCCAGAGTCTGCTGACATTAACAAATCATTTGTGATTTTAAGAAGGGCCGTTTCTGTGCTGTGGTGGGGACGGAAACCGGACTGGAACTCTTCATGAATGTTATTAGAGGAAAGATAGGAGTGGACTTGGGCTGCTACAGATTTTTCCAAAATCTTAGACAAAAATGGCAGGTTGGAGATGGGACGAAGGTTGTTTAGATTGTTGGGATCCAGACCAGGCTTCTTGAGTATAGGGGTAATGGCAGCTGTTTTTAGGGGTGAGGGGACTAGACCAGTAGTGAGGGAGGAGTGGATGATATGAGTAATAAGAGGTGCAAGTGAGGACAGAGATGCTATGTCTATGTCTAAATATGTCTATTAGTCACGTGATTATTGAAAAAGATAACAAAACACTAACATCTCTTAACAAAAAATCAGAAATTATTTCATTTTTCTCTCAAAAAAGCCTTTTTAAGTCTTTCGGGTATTTTCCTGTATGTCAAGAAATGGGAATAGTCACAAAAAGGTAACAGACACTAGCCTAGACACTTGCCCACTGCTTTTTTATTGGCCAGCCTAGCTGTATGTCATGTACAGTGGATATAAAAAGTCTACACACCCCTGTTTAAATGCCAGGTTTTTGTGATGTAAAAAATGAGACCAAGATAAATCATTTCAAAACTTTTTCCACCATTAATGGGACCTAAAACCTGTACAACCAAATGAAAAACTAATATTTTAAGGGGAAAAATAAAAAACTTACAATAATCTGGTTGCATAAATATGCACACCCTCTTATAACTGGGGATGTGGCTGTGCTCAGAATTAACCAGTCACATTCAAACTCATGTTAATGGGAGTCAGCACACACCTGCCACCATTTAAAGTGCCTCTGATTAATTCCAAATAAAGTTCAGCTGTTCTAGTAGGCTTTTTCTGACATTTTTGGAGTCACATTTTACATCACAAGCCATGGTAAGGAGAGAGCTTCCAAAGCATCAGAGGGATCTCATTGTTCAAAGGTATCAGTCAGGAGAAGGGTACAAAAGATTTTCCAAGGCATTAAATATACCATGTAACACAGTGAAGACAGTCATCATCAAGTGGACAAAATATGGCACAACAGTGACATTACCAAGAACTGGACGTCCCTCCAAAATTGATGAAAAGACGAGAAGAAAACTGGTCAGGGAGGCTGCCAAGAGACCACCAGCAACACTGAAGGAGCCCTTAGGAATTTCTGGCAAGTACTGGCTGTTTAGTACATGTGACGACAATCTCCCGTCTAGGCTGACAAGACAGAAGGAAGCCTTATCTTATGAAGAAAAACATCCAAGCCTGGCTACATTTTGCAAAAACACATTTGAAATCTCCCAAACGCATGTGGGAAAATGAAGAGAAGAAGAAGCCAACTTTATTGTCATTCAGTCCATACAGCCAATCATGTACAGTAGAATGAAATTATGCTTCTCCTATCTACAATGTTAATCACATCTAGAATCAGAGGGGCCGCTGCCATGCAAGGCGCCACCACAAATAACTTTTCCTTCCCCCATTCTATTATGCTGAGCACCAAGCTAGAAGGCGGGAAGTACCATTTTTATATGGTCTTTGGTATGACCAGGCCGGGGCTTGAACCCACAACCTCCCGGTTGTGGGGCAGATGCTCTATCACTAATCCACCACTCTGGTGGATTAATGGTGTTATGGTCCGATGAAACCAAGGTTGAACTTTTTGGCCATAATTACAAAAGATACAGTATATTTGGCGCAAACACAACACTGCTCATCACCAAAAGAACACCATACCTACAGTGAAGCATGGTGGTGGTGCCATCATGCTTTGGGGCTGTTTTTCTTCAGCTGGAACTGGGGCCTTAGTTAAGGTGGAGGGAATTATGAACAGTTCCAAATACCAGTAAGTGTTGGTACAAAACCTTCAGGCTTCTGTTAGAAAGATGAACTTCTTCTTTCAGCACAACAATGACTAAAAGCACACATCCACAACAACAAAAGAATAGCTTCACCAGAAGAAGATTAAGGATTCGGAATAGCCCAGCCAGAGTCCAGACCTGAATCCGATCGAACATCTGTGGGGTGATCTGAAGAGGGCTGTGCACAGGAGATGCCCTCACAATCTGACAGATTTGGAGCATTTTTGCAAAGAAGAGTGGCCAAATATTGCCACATCAAGATGTGCCACGCTGATAGACTCCAACCCAAAAAGAGTGAGTGCTGTAATAAAAGCCAAAGGTGCTGCAACAAAGTATTAGTTTAATGGTGTGCATATTTACGCAACCAGGTTATTGTAATTTTTTTTTTAATTTTTTATATTTCCCCTTAAAAAAATTCAGTTTGTTTTTCATTTGGGTTGTACAGGTTATACATTAATGGCGGAAAAAGTTTTGAAATGATTTATCTTGGTCTCACTTTTTTACATCACAAAAACCTGGCATTTGAACAGGGGTGTGTAGACTTTTTATATCCACTGTAGATGTGCGGGGAGCCAAAGGTGTTAGTGTAATAGCTAACAGTAGTACTAGAAAGGTCACATTTATATAGTTATTTTTATTAGATTTCAGTCACCCAAATAGACATCACTGCTTCCACTTGTTTCACTAATCCACAGTCAACAACATACCTTGCATTATTCTGGCTTATTATGCCTCAGTGAAACGGACAGGCATACGGTAATCAGTTAATGCGTCTCTGTTTTGTGGTTGTATCTGTCCATCTGTCTGCCTGTCTGTCTGTTGCCAGCTTTTCAGCTCACCCAGTAAAAATTAAGTGCAACTAAAGGCTTGTATCATTGTATGACCATATTTTCTCAACTTTTAATTTGCCAGAATTTTGAAATAACACTTTGTTTTTGAAATAAACACAAATTTAACTCATCATTTCTGTCAATGCCGGAGCGAAAAAAAAAAGGTATTGTAATAACTATCCTGGGCCAGTAGAGGTCGGAGTGCCACTTTTTTACAGCTGCCCATGCTACTATGCCACAGGCACCGAGGCACAGCACCTTGGTGCTTTCATTGTTATATTTTCACCGTGATGCTACATTGTACCAAGGCGGCTAGCTAAAGCTAGCAACTTAGCTACTAGTCTTGGCTCATTCACAAATGTTTCTGTGCTTAATGTACTCCAGGGACCGGCCATATCCTATTGACTACTGAAACCACACACTCCTGTCCACCAGTGAAGCATTATTTCATTCATTCTCTAAGACAAATTTATGTTAGTTGGCTCCGAGCTAGGAGCTAGCCAGTGGCGTTAAATGTAGCCTTCGAGATTTAGAGACATGCCCTGAAACCAGCCCTTCTCAGAAAGGCTGCAAAAATTAAAAACAATTTTTCTGCAGTTATTAAATAAAGAAAGAAAATCTGACCAAAATATGTCACAAACATTTCAATAAGACATGTGAACTGCTAAAATGTGGAAAAGGTGCAATCAATGACCCCTTTAACATTTAAGGTTATATCACTAAAATGTGTTTTTTCCCACCCTGGGTGTGTCTCAGTGACTCACAGTGTCAGCAGCAGTCAGGTTGATACCCAGCCCTCCAGCCCTTGTACTCAGCAGAAATACAAAGATGTCGGTTCTATGGAATGCAGTGACAGAGAGATGAGGGGGGGAGGAGAAGGGGATACAGTTACAGCAAATATCTGTATATCGTTATGAAAAAAGCAAGTTAAGAAGAAAAATGTGAAGTTTAAACCTGGAACGATAGCCTCATTCAAACTTTAACAGAAGACTTGCATAAGAATGTAATATGTACCAATGCAAGATTTGTGCACAATAAAGCTGCTTCAACAAATGTTAAACTTTCCCTCCTGAGTATAGAAGTAACACTGGCGCCTGAGAGCTATGCACTAATGCAGACCAGGCACGCACGCACGCACGCACGCACCCACACACACACACACACACACACACTCTCTCTCTCTCTCTCTCAAGGATATACAGTGGATATAAAAAGTCTACACACCCCTGTTCAAAGGCCAGGTTTTTGTGATGTAAAAAATGAGACCAAGATAAATCATTTCAAAATTTTTCTACCATTAATGTGACCTATAACCTGTACAACCCAATTGAAAAACAAACTGAAATCTTTTAAGGGCAAAAATTAAAAATAAAAAACTTACAATAACCTGGTTGTGCGGTAGCAGAGTGGTTAGCACTGCCGCAGCACAGCAACTCACCCTTGGCCGGGGGTCCTGGGTTCGATCCCAGCCCCCAACCAACAGTGATCTGCGTGGAGTTTGCATGTTCTCTCCGTGTCTGCGTGGGTTTACTCCGGGATTTCTCCAGTTTCCTTCCACATGCCAAAAACATGCAAGTTAGGTTAATTGGCATCAAAACTGGGGATTCTAAATTGTCCTTGGGTATGACTGTGAGAGTGAATGGTTGTCTGTCTCTCTGTGGTGGCCCTGCGACGGATTGGCGATCTGTCCAGGGTGTACCCTGCCTCTCGCCCAAAGATGCTGGGATAGGCTCCAGCCCCCCCTCGCAACCCGAAAAGGATTAAGTGGAAGAAGATGAATGAATGAACCTGGTTGCATAAATATGCACACCCTCTTATAACTGGGGATGTGGCTGCGTTCAGAATTAACCAGTCACATTTAAACTCATGTTAAATGGGAGTCAGCACACACCTGCCACCATTTAAAGTGCCTCTGATTAACCCCAAATAAAGTTCAGCTGTTCCAGTAGGCTTTTCCTGACATTGAGTCACATCTTACAGCACAAGCCGTGGTCCGCAGAGAGCTTCTAAAGCATCAGAGGAATCTCATTGTTCAAAGGTATCAGTCAGGAGAAGGGTACAAAAGAATTTCCAAGGCATTAAATATACCATGTAACACAGCGAAGACAGTCATCATCAAGTGGAGAAAATACAGTGCATCCAGAAAGTATTCACAGCACTTCACTTTTTCCACACTTTGTTTTGTTACAGCCTTATTCCAAAATGGATTAAATTCATTTTTTTCTCAAAATTCTACACACAATACTCCATAATGACAACATGAAAAAGTTTTATATATATATATATATACACAGTATATATACAGTATATATAATTTTTTTTTTTTTGCAAATTTATTAAAAATAAGAAATCATATGTACATAGGTATTCACAGCCTTTGCTCAATACTTTGTTAATGCACCTTTGGCAACAATTACAGCCTCAAGTCTTTTTGAATATGATGCCACAAGCTTGGCACACCTATCTTTGGGCAGTTTGGCCCATTCCTCTTTGCAGCACCTCTCAAGCTCCATCAGGTTGGATGAGAAGCGTTGGTGCACAGCCATTTTCAGATCTCTCCAGAGATGTTCAATTGGATTCAAGTCTGGGGTCTGGCTGGGACACTCAAGGACAGTCACAGAGTTGTCCTGAAGCCACTCCTTTGATATCTTGGCTGGGTGCTTAGGGTTGTTGTCCTGCTGAAAGATGAACTGTCGTCCCAGTCTGAGGTCAAGAGTGCTATGGAGCAGGTTTTCACCCAAGATGTCTCTGTACATTGCTGCATTCATCTTTCCCTCTATCCTGACTAGTCTCCCAGTTCCTGACACTGAAAAACCTCTCCACAGCATGATGCTGCCACAACCATGCTTCAATGTTGGGATGGACTGGCCTGGTTATGAGCGGTGCCTGGTTTCCTCCAAACATGACGCCTGGCATTCACCCCAAAGAATTCAATCTTTGTCTCATCAGACCAGAGAATTTTGTTTCTCATGGTCTGAGAGTCCTTCAGGTGACTTTTGGCAAACTCCAGGCGGGCTGCCATGTGCCTTTTAATAAGGAGTGGCTTCCATCTGGCCACTCTACCATACAGCCCTGATTGGTGGATTGCTGCAGAGATGGTTGTCCTTCTGGAAGGTTCTCCTCGCTCCACAGAGGAACGCTGGAGCTCTGACAGAGTGACCATCGTGTTCAGTGGTTAGCACTGTTGCCTAACAGCTAGAAGGTTCCAGGTTCGAATCCCCAGGCTGGCAGGGGTAGGAACCTTTCTGTGTGGAGTTTGCATGTTCTCCCTGTGCTGCGTGGGCTTACTCCGGGGGCTCCGGTTTCCTCCCACAATCCAAAGACATGCATGTTAGGTTAATTGGTTGTTCTAAATTGTCCCTAGATATCTGTCTTCTATAGGCCCTTGGAATAGAGGGTTAGTACTAGTGAAGAGCTTTGAGTGGTCTTTGAGACTAGAAAAGCGCTATGTAAGTACAGGTCCTTATCCCTTATCCCTTCTTGGTCACCTCCCTGACTAAGGCCCTTCTCCCCCAATCTCTCAGTTTACATGACCGGCCAGCTCTAGGAAGAGTCCTGGTGGTTCTGAACTTCTTCCTTTTATGGGTGATAGAGGCCACTGTAAATGGTAAATGGCATTCACTTATATAGCGCTTTTTCTCACTAGATGACCAAAGCACTTTACAGATCCTTACGATCCACCCATTCACACACTGATGGCGGCATACTGTGCTCATTGGGACCTTCAAAGAAGCAGAAATTTTTCTGTACCCTTCCCCAGATTTGTGCCTCGAGACAATCCTGTCTTTGAGGTCCACAGACAATTCTTTTGACTTCATGCTTGGTTTGTGCTCTGACATGCACTGTCAACTGTGGGACCTTATATAGACAGGTGTGTGGCTTTCCAAATCGTGTCCAATCAACTGAATTTACCACAGGTGGACTCCAATTAAACTGTAGAGACATCTAAAGGATGATCAGTAGAAACAGGATGCACCTGAGCTCAATTCTGAGCTTCATGGCAAAGGCTGTGAATGCTTATGTACATGTGATTTGTTAGTTTCTTATTTTTAATAAATTTGAAAAAATCCCCCAAAAAACTTTTTTCATGTTGTCATAATGGGGTATTGTGTGTAGAATTTTGAGGAAAAAATGAATTTAATCCACTTTGGAATAAGGTTGTAACATAACAAAATGTGGAAAAAGTGAAGTGCTGTGAATACTTTCCGGATGCACTGTATGGCACAACAGTGACAGCATCAAGAACTGGATGTCCCTCCAAAATTGATGAAAAGACAAGAAGAAAACTGGTCAGGGAGGCCAAGAGGCTGACCGCAACATTGAAGGAGCTGCAGGAATTTCTGGCAAGTACTGGCTGTTTAGTACATGTGTCAACAATCTCCCGTCTTCTTCATATGTCTGGGCTATGGGGTAGGATGGCAAGACGGAAGCCTTATCTTATGAAGAAAAACATCCAAGCCCGGCTACATTTTGCAAAAATACAATTGTCCGTAGGTATGACTGTGAGAGTGAATGGTTGTCTGTCTCTCTGTGTTGGCCCTGCGATGGACTGGCGATCTGTCCAGGGTGTACCCTGCCTCTCGTCAAAAGATGCTAGGATAGGCTCCAGCCCCCCCGCGACCCGAAAAGGATTGAGTGGAAGAAGATGAATGAATGAATGAATGAACATTTGAAATCTCCCAAACTCATGTGGGAAAATGTGTTATGGTCTGATGAAACCAAGGTTGAACTTTTTGGCCATAATTCCAAAAGGTATATTTGGCGCAAACACAACACTGCTCCTCACAAAAAGAACACCATACCTACAGTGAAGCATGGTGGTGGCAGCATCATGCTTTGGGGCTGTTTTTCTTCAGCTGGAAATGGGGCTTTAATTAAGATAAGATAAGATAAGATAAGCCTTTATTAGTCCCACAATGGGGAAATTCCAGGATTGCAACAGCACAGGGATAGCAGCACTCAGAGCAACAATCAGAAGGCAAGAAAAAACAAGAACATCTAGTAAACATATGTACATATTACTATAAATGTATATATATATAGACACACAGTGCGGAGCATTATGGTTGGTTGGTGAATGTTCAGCAGAAAGTCTAAGCTCTCCGCGGATGCGGCGGGCCAGCTGGAAGTCTTTGGGCATGATGGTGACCCTCTTGGCGAAGAAGAGACCCACCAGGTGGGCCTCGCTGGTCTCCTGCAGAGCCATGACGGCGAAGCTCAGGAAGCGCAGGACGGTCTTGAAGTCCTGAGCGATCTCCCTCACCAGGCGCTGGACGGGCAGCTTACGGATGAGCAGCTCCGTGGATTTCTGGTAGCGACGGATCTCTCTCAGAGCCACGGGCCTGTGACGGCGAGGCCTCTTCACTCTGCCGGTGGCCGGAGCGCCTCTCCGAGCAGCCCTGGTGGCTAGCTGCTTCCTGGGGGGCTTCTTCCTCCACTAGATTTTTTACGGGCGGTCTGCTTGGTTCTTGCCATCGCTCTTTATTATTCTGTCTTATATTTCTTGCACGCCGCCTAAACTCCAGCCCGGCACCCGCGTCGTTTTCGCTACAGCTCCCGGTATGTCGAGTTTCCCATTAGCACCGGGTGGCGGCCAAGTGCTAGCTAGCACCAGCTCCTCCCCGCTGTAACGTCTCCCGCTGCAAACAGTGGCTCCGTCCGCCGACCCGGGAGACCCCCGGGGTGATCCGTGCGTCCGTGATATATATACAGAGTGAATGGTGTAGAAAGAAGAAGGAAGATTAAAAAAAAGGCTGTTGCAACGGGCAGCCGACTCGGGTGGTGCCACCGGTCCGGCGGAACCGGAACCGGAAAAAAAAAAAAAAAAAAAAAAAGGTGGAGGGAATTATGAACAGTTCCAAATACCAGTCAGTGTTGGCACAAAACCTTCAGGCTTCTGCTTGAAAGCTGAAGATGAAGAAGAACTTCATCTTTCAGCACGACAATGACCCAAAGCACACATCCAAATCAATAAAATAATGGCTTCACCAGAAGAAGATTAAGGTTTTGGAATGGCCCAGCCAGAGTCCAGACCTAAATCCGATCGAACATCTGTGGGGTGATCTGAAGAGGGCTGTGCACAGGAGATGCCCTTGCAATCTGACAGATTTGGAGTGTTTTTGCAAAGAAGAGTGGGAAAATACTGCCACATCAAGATGTGCCACGCTGATAGACTCCTACCCAAAAAGACTGAGTGCTGTAATAAAAGCCAAAGGTGCTGCAACAAAGTATTAGTTTAAGGGTGTGCATATTTATGCAACCAGGTTATTGTAAGTTATTTTTTATTTTTCCCCTTAGAAGATTTCAGTTTGTTTTTCAATTGGGTTGTACAGGTTATAGGTCACATTAATAGTGGAAAAAGTTTTGAAATGATTGATCTTGGTCTCATTTTTTACATCACAAAAACCTCGCCTTTGAACAGGGGTGTGCAGACTTTTTATATCCACTGTACACATGTAGGACAAAGCTGATCCTAGATTGACACAATATACCGAAAAAAATGAGATTCATGCTAGCCACTGAATACTTTTGTTTCAAGCATACACACATTTACAGCTTAGATCGTGCCCTCTAGTTACCCACCGGCTCTGGAAGTCAGCCACCATGTCTCTGCGTTCAGAAATTTTGGAGGACCCATCGAGGCGCATGTAGGTGTGTTTGCGATACACCATGTACTCCTGGAAGGATGGAAAAAACAGAGAAAGAAAGAAAAGGAATTATTTTAAATGTATGTGATTAGGTCAGTGTTAATTTGGGGACGGGACTATAATAAAATTACTGAAAAAGAAAAATGCTCACTTTGTCGGAACTTTATTTTATTTATTTTTTTCCACAATATCTTTATTGAACCTTTTTTTTTTTTTTTAACAAACATGATACAAACAATCAAACACTAACACTAAAGTACTACAAAAAAAAAAAAATGCACTAAAAACACCTACAACCACCAACAAAATCAAGTCTTCAACAATGCTCCTCTGTTTAGTCTAGACAATCCAATACATAAGTATACATATTATGTTCACCAGTTTGGAATTTACAAGGTCCACACACATCATTCACCTTCTTCTTCAAGAGTTATGTTTAAATTTTTTACATAATCAATAAAAGGTCTCCATATATTCTCAAACACAATTTCCTTTGATTTTAGTATATATGTTATTCTTTCTAATGGAAGGTTTGTTAACATCTGTCTTAACCACTGAGTCACATCTGGTCTATGAGTCTTTTTCCATAATAGTGCAATACATTTTTTGGCATTAAGCAAACTGAGGTCTATGAATGTTCTTTCACTTTTATTAAAATTATGCTTTTCTGGGTACAGACCCAACAAAAACAGTTTAGGATTCAATATGATTTGTTTTGAGATTATTTTTTCAATTGTTACCCTCACCTCTTCCCAAAACATTCTTATTAATCTACATTCCCATAAACAATGAAATAGGGTTCCTTTACTTTCCATGCATTTTGTGCATGTATCTGGTATATTTTTGTTATATCTATTTAACTCCTCCGGTGTAACATACATCCGCATTAACCATTTGAAATGTATCAATTTAAGGCGTGCATTTATTGATTTGGTTTGAGCTTCTGTACAAGCCAATTCCCATTGTTCCTCTGAAATTTCAATTTGCAGATCTTCTTTCCAGTAGTTTAATCTTTTCAGTGAATTTTCACTTGAAGATAGTGTCAATGAGTTATAAAACTCTGAAATAATACCCTTTCTTTTACTATCTTTCATCATCATTTTTTCCAAGGATGAATAAATAGGTCGAGTGAGAGCTTTATTTTGATTTGATCGAATAAAGTTTCTAAGTTGAAGATATTTAAAAAAAATGTGTTCTATTGAGATTAAATTTGATCCTCAGCTCTTCAAAAGACATTATGTTGTCTGCACATGGCAAATATAAATCCTGAATCTTTTGTATCCCTTTTAAATTCCATACTTTAAATACAGCGTCCGCTCTTCCTGGTTTAAAATATTGATTACCCCATATTGGACTAAATTGTGACAATAACTGTGGTTCTTTTAAATAGTTTTTAGCTTCACACCATATTTTGATCATATGCTTTACAAATGGATTTTTAACTTGTTTTTGTAATTTTTTTGCCGAATCTGAGTATATGAATATGGGAAGAGGTAAAGGTAAATTGTATGATTCCATTTCAGTCCAGTGAGGGAGATCATTTGATGAAAAATAATATGTCATAGACCTCAGTTGTGCCGACCAATAATACAACATAAAATTTGGACATTTCAGACCTCCACGATCAAATGGTAAATATAATAAAGACAAACGTAATCTAGCCCTCCTGTTGTTCCATATAAATTCCACTAACTTTTTTTTTATTCTTGAGAATAGATCTAAAGGTGGTGATAAGGGAATGTATTGAAATAAATAAAGTATTTTAGGTAAAATATTACTTTTAAGTATATTGATTCTCCCGATCATCGACATTGGTAGTGACATCCATCTCTGAGTTAACTCACTGATATCTGACATTAAGGCTTCATAGTTGACACTGGCGACTGATTCTAGCTTAGGCATAATTTGGATTCCTAAATATTTAAACTGATTTACAACATTGAATTGATTTACCTCAGGGGCTGGGTAAACTTTATTTTATTTTTTTTTTTTTTTTAAAGCTTGGATATAATAAATCAAATCCCGTGCTAAAATGAAATAAAAAAGAACTTTACATTCATGGATTTGGATTACATCTTCCCAGAAAGACTCTACCATTCATTCTTCAGGCAGCAGACTTCTCATTTGAATTTTAAGGTTTTTTTAAGGTTCTGCTCACTCAGGAAACAGCAACCAAATGCCAAATTTAATAACTTCTCAAACATGAAACTCTATTCTTTCTCTGAGGAAGAGGTCTTCTTAAGTTCCAAGGGTGAACAAATATCCATTTTTAACGTAAGAATTTCTCTCTGACAGCAGCTTTTGTGTCCAAAATATCCCAAATCCCACATTTCTTATGTACATTTGCTGGAATTAAACCCTTGATGTCGGCCAAGGGAGATATTGAGAAATGTGAAAATTGATATTCCATTTCCCCAAAGTCTGCTAAGCCATTCTGTGTGTCTGTGTGTGCGTGACATTGGCAATGAGGTGGCGCGTTGATCTCTCTTTAAGCTCTGCCCTGAACTCGCGACCCCCACGATAAAACGTGTCAGTACCCCCCGAACCGATGGACCTGTCACAATTAATGGCACATATCACAGCTCACTTCGCACAATCATTAGCAGCAATAATGATGATTTGACACTGTGTTTTCTGTGACCCCTCCCGCACCCCTGTCACGACACCCGGGGCCTCGGTCCCGGCAGGGCCTGCCCTCCTCGCTCGCTCTCTCTCTCTCTCTGTGCATCTGGCTCCGTTCCCAGCAGCCCCATCTGCTCCGACTGAATGCTGAATTAGGGACCATTAGCCGTTTGCGCTCATCAAACCACAGATAACCTCGCTGGTTTGGGTTTTGATTTCTTGGCAGTAGATATTCAGATGAAATTCTGAATCTGGATCTGTTGTCGTAGAGGTTTCGGTTAAGGATTGCCTGAGATGTACTTTTTGAAGTCATCAGTACATGAAATCTAAACCCAAACAGCTGGTAACTTGTTCCATTTTCCTCTGGGCTAACTCTAAGTGACACGGATACATTTACATATACGTAGTTGCTCACTCGTTTTTTTTTTTTTTAAATCTGTTGCTTTCCAAATATTATAAATCAAAGGTCAGCCTGATTGGGCAAAATGTTTACTTTCCACAAATATCTGTCGTCAGGCCCATTAGGAATCATATTTAGTAAGGTGGAGTAAAAAACTTAAGACAGTGCAACCGTAAAGTGATATATGGGAGGACAAACACATGGGAATGCACAAATGTGTTTTAAAGAATGAATCCATTCCTTGCTGCCTGCCTTAAATTGCTGCCTCAGCTCCTATTAAAATTTTAACTTCTGAGTCTTTAGAGCTGGAAGTTGCATTTAGAAGTCGCTCGCAGGCAGGGAACAGGTTGTTCTGCACTTCCAAAACAACAATGAAATCCCCACAGTCAGGACTAGGAACACAATGCACGGTGACAGCCTGTTCTTAACAAGTGGAATAACTGTGAGGAACATGGGTTCACGAGGATTAATATTAATTCTAGTAACTCTGAAAAAAGGGTGGAAATCTGAATCATCTAAGGCTATAGTAGTGCATGGATTATTAAAGCTATCTGAAGGCATCATGTGGTCAAGCCTTTGTGTTTGCTTCATGACTACTCTAGATACAATTTCAATAGAGGACATACTGGATTTTGTTTCATGGAGGAATTACTGTAATCCAAGACACTATGGATTCTTATACAATAAGCAGTTTACATTTCTGGGGACATGCAGTTAAAGATCCCATATTGTGTCTTTTCGGGAATTAATTTTTAAGCATTTTCAAGGCCATAATATGTGGTTTTAAAGACTAACAAGAGCACTGCACATGGTACGTTATACACCCGTCCACAGCAATTATCGATAGTGCATTGCTAGTACACCAATAACCAAAAAAATCGATTACAAATTGAAGATTCAATGTACTCTAGATCTGTAATAAAATTAATAAGCATGTCATTGCAATGAGTTTAAGCAAAGCAAACAATCTACAATTCAGAGTGGAACCAAGTTAGAGAAAATATCAGAAAATTATTTAACCCCCTACATTATGTACATGTTCAATACATGTACAAACACTGTGTAAAATGGAAAAAGTCCTAGCTTGAAAGCTGTGGAAGGAGTCATCCGGACAAACTCATCCAGACAGACGGATGGACATCATCATACCAGAATAAGTGCCGTCTTTAGAGACCGGCGTATAAAACAATTATTCACGTGTTGTAGTACAGCTTCTCAAAAAAAGCCGTCTTCAAATTTCTGTTAGAAACAGCTGGTTTTCAGTCTGCTCATTAATATTAATAAGTCCCTAATCTGACTGGCTACAGATTTTCTGAATGGACCAATCACACATAAGGAGGCGATCTGGCAGCATCTGCTTTGCTGACTTAAGCCTGGTTCAAACTACGTAAGTTAGACCAGTGGTCCCCAGCCATGTGCCATGGAGGGCCAAGACCCTGCAGGTGTTCTCCTCCACCCAGCCTCTTCAGCAGGTGTTTTCACTCACCACCAATCAGTGGGAAGGAATTCAGTGAAATCACCTGTTGAAGACACTGGTTGGAGGTGAAACCTGCAGGGTCTTGGCCCTTCATGGCACATGGTTGGGCACCACTGAGTTACACAATGACCTGATTTTGTCACAGCCGGCCATCGTACAGCATCAGATGTGATTTTGAATGATGGCCACAACGAACACCAGCATAGTGTGACATAATCCATAAAAACCATGATGTCACACTTTGATTATGACGGCTATAACCGCCTTTTGAGGTACCTGTGAGTTTTAGTTGATCCTGGAGGCAGAAATGACAATACCACAATCAAATGTGTGCTGTTGCCAGTTTTGCAAACAAGACAACAAAAATGGACAAAAAAAGACAGTGTGTGAACTTGGCCTTAGAGAACCGACGCTGCTTTTGGGTTTGTGACATAAAACCCAGGAATGTTAATCTGTTTATTTCTTTCAGAGTTTAACTAAACAAAAGAAGTGTGTTTCTTTGTGAAGGGAGCATTTTAATATCTCATACATCAACATGTGATTACTGAATGTATCTTATAAGGTTAAAACCCACAAAAACACAATTCTGCATAATATAGGACTTTTGAGGCTAAAGGGCACAATCTGCAAAGAGTAAGTTCGAGGAAATCAAAGCTTTCAGAAGGAACATGAGCTTTCCAGTCATCGCCATTCTTCCCATCACCACTGCCTAAGGCAGAAAGGATCAAATCTATATCTGTACACCACACCCAGCTGTCAGAGCGAGTTGATGTGTGAGGTGAACAATATCTGCGTCAGCTGTTGATGCCGAATATTAAAGGTGACGTTGCCGTTTCTGCTCCACCAGTTTAGATCCCGGTTGGTTCCAACACTCCACCATTACGTAAACAGTACTGTGGGAGTGCAGTGCTAAATTAAAGCAGCACGGCGATTTTACATCAGTAAATGTGCATGTGAACTTCTTGGAAATCTTCTTGAAAGTCACACCATGTAAGGCTAATGAAAAATGAAGGTAGTTTTGATAACACATTTGCAATAATCAAAGATGATGTCTTCGTTTTTGGTCAGAGTGTTGCCAATATTGTGAGCAACTTTTTCCTGCTTTGGCGCTCCAGGCTCCACAAGTATATGAACTCGCCTCAGCTGTGTTATCAGACACATTTTTAAAATGCTTCTGGTTCAGGTCCAGCGCTCAGCTGAAGGAGGCCAAGTTTCTCTCACAAGTTTGGTTTCTTTGTCAAGCTTGTTTTGCTCAGTGTTTGCTTTTCCTGAAAGAAGACTTACATGAAATGTATCTTTTCATATCAGGCAACTTTTTGAGAGGACCAGGGCTGCTTTTCACAGAACATTTGTAAACCATTTTAAATTTGATTTTGCATATAAAATGAGTGTGTACAGATGACTAATACAGTAAATTGGTGCAGTTGGTACCGTTTCTTTTAGTGTGTCTCTTTAGTGTATGAATGCTTTCACTGATCTTAGTAGATTTGGCCCAGATACCAGTTTTGGGGCTTCCAGATATTTTGGAGAAATCCAGAGCGAACATCTGAAAGTCCTCTATCGTCTTTCCTCTCACAGTGGACTACACCAGGGTGGATATCTTATCAAGGATTTGTGATTTTTCCTGTAAATTTGGATCATTTCCTGATAAATTCCAGATTTTGTTCTTGTATGTTTATATTATACATTTATAGTTTTCTTTGTGAATTTTACTTGTAATTTTACTACTTTTGCTCTATTGAACATTTTTTTTTCCTTTCAGTTTAAACAGTTTTTTCTAAAACTCTCAGTTTTTTCATATAAATTAAAAAAAATTAAGACTGTGAAATAAAAAAAAATTGTAGCTTGAAAAACTGTAGGAGGAGTTTGCCAGACAAGCCAGATGGACGGACAGATGGACAGACATCGCCATACCATAATACATTCTGTCTTTAGAGACGGGCATATAAAAATATAAGATCTAAATTAGGAATGCACTGATTGTGAAATTTGGGGAGGATACTGATAGTTTAAAATAGCTTTTGGCTGATAGCACCAATAGTTTTTTTTGTCCCATCTGTCCCTCCTTTATGCCAGGAAAATGAAGAAATATACATTATCATAAATAGCTGAACTGTTAAAACAATTGTAACAACTTTTATTTCTAACCTTTCACATGACAAAGACCATTTCTGTGGGGGAAAAAAAAAAGTTTAATCAATGAAAAGCTGAGAGTCACGCGTGTCTTTTCAGCTTCGTTTCCGCCACTGGCTCCATGGGAAATGTAGTTTTCATGCACAGAATCCTGGAAGTTGGGCTGGCTTTTTTCTAAAAACGTGGCAAAGTTATGGCTAATATCCCCGTACTCACGTGGCTGCAGAGTAAATTTTACTTG
This sequence comes from Pholidichthys leucotaenia, assembly GCA_020510985.1. Lineage (NCBI taxonomy): Eukaryota > Metazoa > Chordata > Actinopteri > Cichliformes > Pholidichthyidae > Pholidichthys > Pholidichthys leucotaenia. The sequence goes on along the minus strand of CM035842.1, from coordinate 368,570,481 downwards.
AATGGATCTACTGGAGCTGTACCAATGAAACAGGACTAGATTTGTTGGATTTTCATGAATTCTGGAAATGCAAGGAAGCATCATTGGTGAGTCACTGCTATTAGCCTATGCTATTGTGCTAGCTCGTTTTGATGCGGCATTTACTTCCACTGTTGTGACTGAATCTCACTTCTGTTTTAATAACCAAATAGGTGAAGTTCTCTGCTTTCAGACGATGTATGACATGACTACAAACTACTACACTTTGCTGTGTGAAAGCAAAACCATTGTGTGTAGGGTATGCGTAGGGCTCCCAGCTGCCACTCGCAAACGTCATGAGGTTAAACCAACAGCTACTGCCATCAATATTAACTTCTTTGCCAACTGGCCAATGACAGTCGACCACGTGACTATCGGCCAGTAGTGATGGTCAGCCCATATGTCGGTACCCCTCAGTCCATATAAATGACTTGAATGCATTCTTTCATCTCCTTTAATGCAGGTCAATACTAAGCAGAAGTAGCTGAGTAAAAACTTGAAACACTTTGTTTCAGGATAAAATCCCATCTTGACTTTGTGTCAGCAGCACCAAAAACTGTGTTCATTTAAGCTTCAGACTTGCTGTATGGTAAAGTTCAGTCTAACCCACCACAGACACACTGTTTAGTTGGGGGGCAATAACTTGGCAGTGCTAACACCCTATAAGCTGCTGCCAGAAAAAGCAAACAGTGTTATCCTTCTTCAGGCCACCCGGATCTCAACATCCATCACCCCGCGGTGTGATGTCACCAGAAGAGTCGGCAGCCGACTGGCGACGAAAACAATGATGTTAGATTAGCACCAGCCTCCCCATCGCTCTCTGCCTCTTGTGTTTTTTTGAAAATCAACTCCATCTGGAGAAGATTTTTCTGCACCGACCAATGACAAGCATAACATGGGCATGGAGAAATTAAGCCTAAGTGGGTGAACGTAAGATTTCATTTGGACTTGTCCGGGGTCCATTAGCAGAGATGCTGTCGCACACACCCACCATGATTACATTATGAGGTCACCTATAAACAATGACTTCTGTGATACACACGGCGTGGTTATATTGACTCATTAGTGCAGGAAGTCATAGCTAGAAGCAGCAGCTAAGCTGGACAATCAGTCAGAAGAACATTGACCTGTATTATCAGAGCCATCTTGAGCATTGTCACCACCGCTGCTTTCCTACGGCCTTTAACACAAGGCATCCCCACTGTTTTCCAGACACACAGGAAGACGGTCCTTAGCCACCTGGGCCTGGTCCATCGGCCATCAAAGGATCTGGCTGTGGAAACGGCACTTACACTGTGTGAATAGGGAAGGAATTCCTGATGACATCATGCCATAGGCTTTAGGCTCCATGGTGAGGTTTGCAACAAATATGGAGGCAATAAAGACCCCAGCAAGGCTGTCAACCTGATGTTTTTCTGTCGTTTTCCAGTGGAGAGAGCAGTAACTTAGGCCGTACACGTTGATCTTTATTTTACTTTTATTCATAACAGCCTTTGAGAAAATGTAGCTTGTGCTAATTTTGTTTAGTCTAATTTCAAATCACATCTCTGTGATAATCAGAGCTAGACATTAGCACAGGATTGGCAGCCAAATGCCAGTCTGTAACGAGCCACGACGATGGGTGAGATATTTTGTTACAACATCTCTGCAAAAATTCAAGCGAGGTAATAAATCCAATGCATTTAAAAGAAAAAAAACCACTAATAAATTAGTAGTAAAGAAAAAAAGTCACCAAATTATAACTGAACAAAAACACAAATAAAAAAACAGAAATTTGAAAGAATAAAGTTGCACATTTACGAATTAAAAACAAACATGCAAATTTACAACAGTCACAAATTTCTAAAAAGAAATGAATTTATGAAGAAAAAAAAGAGCAAAGGCAGCAAATTTATTATTTAAAAAAGAAGCAAATTAATGATAAAATATCAATTATTTATTATACAAGGTTGTAAATTTATTAGGAAAAATTTGTGACAGAAATTCACAAAAGACACAAAGAAAACTGAAATTTTTTGAGGAAAGAAAATTTGTAAGAACAAAGCTGTACATTTTTCAAGTAAAAACTCGCGTGTATAACCTAGACCCGCTAAAAGTTAAAATGACACATACTCATATTCTGTAACCTCTGACCTTAATTAAGGCCTGGGTGCAGACTGCTGACCCAGCGGAGGATCACTGTGAGTCTGCCGAGCATCCCAGCAATTAGCGAGGAAGAGCGGCCATCCTAGCGAGTTGTGGACGTACAAACAGATGAACAGGCGGCAGGCGCGGTGCCACAGCATCTGCTCATTTTGCCACTGCCAGAATAAGCTAAAAACTGAGCAGTTAGGAATGCTAACAGGTCAGTTTATTATCAAGTATAATAACACTGTATGCTTTTACTGCCTTTGAACAGAGCACAGCAGAATTTAGAAGTGTTTTACTTTCATTTTAATGTCAAATATTTTTGTCACCAGAAGTCGTTTGTTTCATGGCGGGAGCTGCTGACCCATTGGCTAGTAAAAGGACTGAGTTGTCACTTTGAAAAACCCACCAGCTACAGTGATAGTGAGTGCATAAGTTAACGTCACCCCCCCCTCCTTCCCGGACGACCTCCGTCTTCAATCGCATCTCGCGAAGAAAAAAAGGAGACACGAAATCTTCCCATTTCTGTCATTAAGCTCAGTGGGGAAAAAAACTACAGCTTATCCTCTTCATCTTCATTTATCTGTTCAAACGCCTCGTCCCACCTGAAGCCATTTTGATGCCAGTTCATTCTCCTCTAACCCCAAGGCCTCCGTCACTCTCATCTCCCCCTATTACCCTCCAACCTCCCCTCTCTCCCGCTCTCCTCAGAACATCCAGCTATCCCTCCCATCTGGCTGCCCCCCCCCCCCCCACACACACACACAGATGAGACCCCTCTAATTAGTCCTGACCTGTTAATTAGCTGTCTAATGAGTGCATCAACGAGGGACAAGCGGGCTGATTAGAAGGACTGGATTTACACACCTTGACAGTGGAAGCGGACCACCAGTTTAATTTACTTCAGATTTGCAATACAAAATGCACAGCTTATTAATGCATGGCTTAAAGTTATTGCTGCATGGTAGGATGAGGTTTCTATCGTAGCGCGCGCGCGTGTGTGTGTGTGTGTGTGTGTGTGTGTGTGTGTGTGTGTGTGTTTGTACCTCAAGCAGGTCTATCATGCGTGTCATCTGGGAGTAGATGAGCACCCTGTGTCCCTGAGCCTTCAGCCGGCTCAACAGGACGTCCAGAGTGTGGAGCTTGCCGCTTTCCATGATCAGGCTCTCCTTGTCTGCAAGAGGAAAAGACAGAGAATACTGCATGAATCACATGGACAGCAGCAGACCTGCCGCTTTCAATTTGCTCCCATTCTTGACAACTGAAGAATCCAGCAGACAGTTGAGATTAAATATGTAAGCTTATGAAAAATAAAAATATACCAACAATCTGCTTACTTGCAAGATGCATAACAAAAAATCTCAAATGAAATATTCCTAACGCGATGCAATCATAAGATTTTGTATTCTGATGAATAAAGACCCTTTCACCAGAACGGATTAGCCCGAGAATCAATCCTCCTAATCTGTCCTTGATCTAGTGATTGTTTAAATAAAGCCCATGCCCTTATTGACTGCATGCCTCATGGGAGATGGGGGGGGGAGGGACAGAATGAGAGACATGAACGTGTGGAAGGGGACAAGACAGAAGGACAAATTGCAATAGAGAGATGATTTACACTCCATTTCACACAATGGCACGAAAGAGGAACAAAACAGGCCTGCCAGTTGGTCTCAGTCACATTACTGCTGTCACAACATCAGGTGGATTCTCCGCCTTCACATGCCTGACCAATCGGAGCAATTCTAACCCCGCGGTCTGCTGCTAAAGTGATTTCCTCGATGTCCAGCTGATGGGGAACTAACGTCATTTGGCACAATGGGAAGGCGGAAAAAAAAAAGGCCGGGGTTGCCATCGACCCAGTGACAGGCACACCATGGTGTTTGGCTGAGGGGTCGTGGCCCTGAGTGGGGAGGACCGAAGGCCAGGTCCAGGGTCAGGTGACAGGGTTACAAGAGAGTCCCTAAGGGAGAGTCAACCTTAGCCCGCCTTGCACTCAAGTTGGACACTTGTTTCGGAAAGGCTCTATGGAGGAAATGTGGGGTTGCAAATATTGCCGTTATGTCTGTGCTTCTTCTACTGGAAAATTACCAACTTGATGAAATACTGCAACCCTTTTAACGCAAAATACAATGTGCAAAACCTTAAAGTGAGGCTGTGATGATAACTTTGATACCTTTGGCATATCCTAGCTAATAATAATTATTTTCAGCAAACACATTTGAACTTTAATGGTAGTAAAGTAGAAAAATTGAAAGTGCAAACTGGTCTTTAGCATAAGCAATACTCACTTTTTTTTTCTTGTGAATTAGTGACTTTGTTGTAAATTTGCCTAATTTTTCTTACAAATATGTGATTTTTTTGCTTTTGGAATTTTTAGAAGGTTTTTTTTTTTTTTTTTTTTACAAATTATAAGACTTTTATCGTAACAATATGGCAAATATGAAACTTTTTCCAATTTTTCTAAAAGCCACAAGGAGCCACTGGTTAACGGGGAGGGGATAAAAAGCTGAAAGTGGCTCTGGAGTTGCCCCTGAATTGGATGTTCTAACAGGAACCACAAACCCCAAACCAACCATTTTATGCTAATGTGTTCCTTGGCTGAACCCTGACCCGTGACCCTGCAGTACAACTCCAACCAAAGGTCAAGGCCTGCAGAGGTGTTAAAGAGGAACTAATAGAAGGGATGAATCGGTGAAATCCTCGAGGGTCCTTTTTGGAGAGTACACCTACAGGTCAGTGGAGAATGGGTGTCAACCTGTCGAATTCATTCAGCCCCGGTCCCACACAGGCCTGTAAGCTCATGGGAAAGTCTTGACAAGATTAGCTCTGGATTTAAGTAATGATATGTTTTAAATTCTACTTGTCGGTTTTTCCTCTGAACAGTGACCATGTCAGGATGTTGGCCTGTGGCTGTGACAGCAGGAGAACTAGTGGTGAGGAAATGCTTTGTTGATGATGGAAAGACGTCAAGTGTGAGTTTGTGCTTGCCTATTTGCATAGCTGTGGACGGCGATGGAAATAGAATAGTTATGGGAATCCTACCGACACAGAAGCTATGGGGGGGAAAAAGCCTGTCTGCAGGCCCTGGGCAATGGGTGAAGAGAACAGTTTTAATTGTCTTTAACCCTCTAACTGTCCACATTGCATGGACGGGTCACGCGCCCCCAGTGGCACAGCACAGCAACTGCACCTGTCATTGACGTCCCCCAGCTATACTGAGAATTTGTACTGATCTGTATTGATCTGACAGTTTAGAAGGTGGCAGACACGTGCCGGAGGAATCATGGCTGACATGGAATACAGCAAAGAAGAAGAAACCCTCATTATTCTTCTCCCTTTTTCCGCTTTGAGCTCACAACACCAGTGTGGCCGCCGCCATGATCGGTCATGGCGGCGGCGATTCTGACTGAAACTGCATCATACAGGAAAAATAGCCACGTAATACAAACGAAATTCACGTGGGATAATCATAAGAGTTTGACCGACCAAACGCAAAACGACAACCATGATGGGCGAAAAACTGAGCTCACAACACCAAGATGACGGCATCCACGTCATCATGGATTCTCACAGGAAAAATGCATCAAACAGGAAAAATAGCCGCGTAATACAAATGAAATTCATGTGGGATAATCATAAGAGTTTGTAGATGTGGTAGAAAGTGTAAATGACCGAGCAAACGCAAAACAACGACCACAATGGAGGAAAACGGACCGGTCACGTGAGCGAGCGAGCCCCCCTCCCTCCCCGCAACAGGTAAGAGACGAATATATGTTTTTTTCATTTTATTGATTTTCTGGTTCTTATACTTTGAAGATTAGATAAAAACATACCCCTGTAGACAAAACGGTGTCAAAAAAACTGAACCATTCTTTGTGTAAATGTGTCCAAAGTCCACTTTTGACTGAGTTATGTAATTTATATAGCTGCCGCGACATTATGCAAATTAGATGCATAAATTTGTTCCTATCTGAAACTTTGGATCATATTCTACATCTTTCTAATTGACAGTAAGCCATTATCTCTTGCAACTTTCAAGTTATAGCCTTGGAAATCTGAACTATTTTATTGACAATTTTTTTTTACCAATCTTGACCACTAGGGGTCTTGACCACCCTTTAACCGTTCCCTAAAGAGTTAAAGGCCCCATTAACTCTCTAATGATGTTTTTGTGGGATTTAATCTTCTAAAATGAATCCATGGGTTACTTTTACTGTAAAATTATTTAGATATTCTCCAATAGCAATGAGTACAGCTTTTCCAGATTTATTTGCGGCAACACTAAAAGAAATCTCTACCTTCAGTTATGATCCCATCACAGCACTACCGGCTGCAATACCAATCCAGTTCAAGCCCGCGATCCCGCATGTTTTCCTCAACTATGCGCACATCACAGCCTCACCTCTCCGGAGCACAGCAAGGCTTCAGTCAGAAAACGTCCACTGATGATCTGAGCTGCCCGTTAGCATCAGAGCTAATGTTAGTGACAACAAAATGACCAAAAACAAAAAAAAAAGTTTGGGGTTTCACTAGAGGCTGCCTTTTAAGGATGCTGCCGCCTCTGAAATGCTGAGCCGTGCTTCAGGCCCACAGCCCACAGGTACATAGATGAGGGTGAATGACTGGAGGTTTTGGCTGCTCAATCAGATAAGAGGCTCATGAATATTAATTAGTAGGCAGAAAAGTGAGTGTTTATGAATCAGAGAGACAACCTCGCTAACCTCGTTAGTGAGGTTGATTTTGGTCAAAATCTGTCCAGTAGTAGCACAGTCCTGTAAAATAATTTTAACTAAATTTTATTCTGAATAAATCAGTGCAAACTCTCATTTTCACCCTGCAGAGGTCCATTCTGAGCCAGGTTAAAAAAAGTTGCATTATGATGATAAAAATCTAAATCCTGGGAGCTGTTCAACTGAATGGATGTCGTGGTTGTTAGTGACACTTTGGACAAGTGAATTTTGGGAAAAGGAGTCTTCAACATCGTTTGCGATGCTAAAAATAGCTGAGATGAATCAAAATATGAAGTAATCTGAAACAGATCAAACTGAACATTGGATTTACTGCATGGTAGGTTTTCTGTTTCTTACTAAGAGACTAATGTACCACAAACATTAAAAGAAGCTGCATCTTCCCATTAAAGGCCTGAAATTGGCATAATTGGTGTCAATAAAAAAGATATGTAGTGGAAAGTAAAAGGACAAGAGTAAACCATGCTGCAGATTAAACACGCAGAGCGGAATAAGGTCCAGACAGAGAGGGACAGACGGGGAGAAAGGGGGTCTGTGGTGGCTCCGGCTACAGTGGGGCTGGATTAGCCCAGCGGTGGCGGCGGTGATGTTGTGGTTTAGATCAGACGGGGCCTCCTCACCGCAGGTGCCAGTCTAACCAGAGTTGCTGCACAATCGAGAGCGTGCACTCTAGAACTATGGGCCACACTGTCAAGCACCCAGACGCAAACCACTACTTGGCAAAGATACAAATGCTCAGTATGAGGCAATACTGCTCAGCCCCTGCCACTGATCTGTTTCTGTTTAGCAGATTATACTTAAGCCTCCAGACTCCAATGTCATGTTTAAGACGGGTAAAGCTCCTATCTGAGGATTTCTGTGGCCAAAAAGGGCTAAACGTCGCATGTATTTAAACTAAGTCTTGAATGGTTTTAACTGTCAACGTGAAAATCCCATATTAAGCAGTTGGATACTATTATATTTGTATACAGAGTTGTGTCAATCATGATAATCCCTTTGTTTATGCTGGGATTATAAAGGAGACCATTAACAGTGGAGCTGCTCCTCTCCTTAAGAAAGCGACCTTCTGCTGTTTAATTACACCACATTCTGATATTTGTCTTGTAGCTACAAGGATCATTTGATCATTGTGATATTTGATACCCAGTGATAGTTAATGTATAGGGAAAGGATCGATAAAGAAAGGAGAATAAAACAGAATTAAAAAGCCCTACCCTTGGATTCAAACAATGTGGTTTATAGAGAGCTTCTAAATATCGTTGCCATACCCTATAAAGGCAAAATGAATTATTGTGATTCGGCATACCTCTCGTGGTCTGTCTGACACCAATATAACTTTTACAGCTTATAATAAAAATGGCGTATAGCTCCACTACATTGCATGACCGCTGCCAATGAGGGCAAGTGAACTGGAGTCAGAATTAACTATTTTAGGAGTCACAGATGCCTTGGAGGCATTCCAATTAACAGACTGCTACAGATAATCAGCCTAATGCGTTGGCTCTCCAGTTTCAGAAACATTCAAAATTGCAGTGAAGCGTTTCCCCCTTCGTTTCTAAATATAAAAGTTGTAAATTAAAGTTTCTGTTTATTGCAGCAAAATGAAAAAACAAAAAAACAAAACAAGGATGAGGCCCATGATGAGACCACACCCCAAAACAAGCAAATCCCATGTGGTGTCACACCACTCTGTCGTTACCATGGATACACACATCAAGCTTTGCCACCTGCCCTGCCCCCCCCTCCCCTTTTTAATGGCACCGCCCCCACCCTCTTCAATCCAATCCAGTCTAACAGTGGTGTTCACCCAGCCAAGCCCTCCCCATCTCCTCCTATCCTTGCCGCCTGCTGGCAGATTAACCCCCCACCCCCCCACTTCCACTAGATCCACTGCAGCCTCCAGCACCCTCTTCATCCATCCCCTCCTCCACCTCCTCCTCTTCCTCTCCCTCCCACTCCCCCAGTGGACGCACGCCCTCCCTCCCCCTACTGTCTGTCCCCCGACATTGTAATCCAATCCCTGTAGGGCCAGAGCCAAGGGTCTGACATGGTCCTGACCCAATTAGAGGCCTGCTGCCAGCTAATTAACCTCGGCCCAGCCCCGGTGCCTGGCGCCTGATACTCTCAACCCAGCGATGGCGCTAATTTCATTAATACACCGCCACAATCTTCAGTCCTGCCCTCTGTTTCCTTCCCCTCTACGGCGACTGCTGCTGCTGCCAAAGCCAAACACGGAGCTGCCCTCGACTGAGAGGGAGGCAAGCCAGATGTGACGGGGGGGGGGGGGGGGGGAGATCCGCAAGTTTGCGGCAGGAGAGTTGGTAAAGGAAGATGGATGGATGGTTATGTGAGAAAGAGAGACAGATGGGGGGCCAGAGAACAGGTCGAATCAACGATCGAACCAAGCATCAGCCCCTCACTGTATAATGACACATTACACTGTGCAATCAATAAGTCAATGAGCAACACTTGTTCCGCACCGCTGATGGTGGAAATATTAGCCCGACACTACTTTGCTGCTTCTGCGCATATTGACGAAATCCGAGTGAAACTTAATTTTCTAACAGTGACAGCTAAGAGCCAGATGCCAGTGGGAGGATTCTGAAGCCGGGAGAAAGGTGGGCGATGATGAAAAAGAGGATCCTTTTAGGTTTTTCTTTCAGCTTAAGTAAAGTTCTGATGAAGACAAGAAAAACCACTCAAAAACACAGTCTCACCACTTTGGAAATCTGGAGGATTCCCGTAAAAATAAAACTGCATTCCTATAAGCTAAAACAAAAAAAAGTGCTTACAAGTGTGATGCAAACTGAACTATGCTGTAGATGTTAGAGGGCAGATGAAGGGCTTTCCTCTAACATGGGAGAAGAACAGTGGTTCCCCATGAGCTGTAAAGCAGTGAAGAGACAGACAGTCTGATGAGGACTCAAGAGTTCCGCCGTGGAACCTCACCACACCACAGCAGCCCGCTGTGAACTCTGTCATTAAAATAGATGAGTGCCTGTTACCCTTGGCCTGGCCCGGCGAGATCCGCAGCACAGATGCGCGCTGGCTGGATAAGGGCTGCTTGGCTTCCTCACACGAGAATCATGTGGCTAATGTCTCCCCCTTCAGTCTACTTTGGATTTTGAAGTCCAACTCTTTTTTTTTTTTTCTTCCCATGGGCATATTCATGGCCAAGCATTAAACTAGGAAGTCCCCCCCAATTCTTTGCACACTTGGCAAACTGTTGTGTTTTGATTTTCTCAACTGAAAACAAAAGCAGAAATTCCACAGGCGGCTGCCGGTGCCCGTTTTAATGCGAATCGAGACGGGCAGCGTCGGAGCGCGATGCGGTACGGCTGGCAGTCTCCGCTGTTTTGCGCCCGTCTATCAGTCGGCTGGAGAAGCTTCCTGCCATTTTGCCGGGGAGCAGCGTTGCTTTGAAGAGACAGGAAGGCAGGACTGCATTTCCCACAGCCTAATGTGAGCCGCAGGGCCAGAACTTCCAGCCGCTCTCCCTCACACCACATATTTGATTGATACTTAGAGAAGCACACACACGGGCCGAAACGTGAATTAAACAAGCTGGGAACACAGATAAGAAGTGAGTTACAGTATTTACCCTGTTTTTACACACACACACACGCGCGCACCCACACACGCGCACGTGCACACACGCACACGCACAGATCACAATAAGGCTAGAAAAAAAAATTAAAAGTCATTCATACAGCGAGAAGCCAGTCATTTAGACGGCAGGGAAACATGCTACTGTGTCAGTGGAATATTACAACCTGCAAACCCATTTCCTTCAATTTTGTCATCATTACCTCCGCCAAGGAGGTCATGTGATTACCTGTGTTTGTTCAGCGGTTTGCCAGCAGGATTACTCACTCGTGCAATTTGATGAGAATTTTTTTTGGAGGGGTGCATTGTGGAACCGGGAACAATGAATTAGCATTTGGCAGAGATAAGGATCGCTATCTGCCTCCAGGAATTATTAAAGATTGGTTTCAGCCCATTTTATGGTGAGTTTTAAGGGGCAGAATGCTCACACTTTACAGTGGACAACACATAGCGGCTTGAAAAACATGCATCAGTCATCCATACAAGAACAATTCTTACTCTACAGACAGTTTTATTTTTCCTTCTTTTTCTCTGGAACCTTGTGTTACCCCCTCATAGGGTCCCATAATTGCAGGCAATCTAATAGTCTGTACATAAGTCTAATTACAGTGTCTTAGTGTGGTTCATGTCCCCTCTCAGAAGTAAATGAGCTACCTTGGTGGTTGCTTGCTCTCTCAGAATGCTTCTAGTTTGATCTCAAAATTATTTTGTTTGTCACACGGGTACATCAGCTAAAGTGCATGTGATATTTTTTAGCATTCCCTTCACCTGTCTGAGAGCCTGGCAAGTGGACAATCCTGTACTCATATTTTTGAAAGTTGAGTCATTAATATCCAGCCTGCCCCTGCTTCCCATGTCTTGGGTTTTTCTATTGGAGACCTAAACAGTTACTTTGGAGAGGATATGCATATATACAGTGGATATAAAAAGTCTACACACCCCTGTTCAAATGCCAGATTTTTGTGATGTAAAAAAAAAAAGACCAAGATAAATCATCTCAAAACTTTTTCCCCCATTAATGTGGCCTATAACCTGTACAACCCAACTGAAAAACAAACTGAAATCTTTCAAGGGGAAAAATTAAAAATAAAAAAACTTACAATAACCTGGTTGCATAAATATGCACACCCTCTTATAACTGGAGATGTGACTGCGTTCAGAATTCACCAGTCACATTCAAACTCATGTTAAATGGGAGTCAGCACACACCTGCTACCATTTAAAATCCCTCTGATTAACCCCAAATAAAGTTCAGCTGTTCTAGTAGGCTTTTTCTGACATTTTTGTAGTCACATCTGACAGCACAAGCCATGGTCAGCAGAGAGCTTCCAAAGCATCAGAGGGATCTCATTGTTCAAAGGTATCAGTCAGGAGAAGGGTACAAAAGAATTTCCAAGGCATAAAATATACCATGGAACACAGTGAAGACAGTCATCATCAAGTGGAGAAAATATGGCACAACAGTGACATTACCAAGAACTGGACGTCCCTCCAAAATTGATGAAAAACAATAAGAATACTGGTCAGGGAGGCTGCCAAGAGGCCAACAGCAACATTGAAGGAGCTGTAGGAATTTCTGGCAAGTACTGGCTGTTTAGTACATGTGACAACAATCTCCCGTCAAGGGTGGCAAGACAGAAGCCTTATCTTATGAAGAAAAACATCCAAGCCCAGCTACATTTTGCAAAAACACATCTGAAATCTCCCAAACGCATGTAGGAAAATGTGTTACGATTCGATGAAACCAAGGTTGAACTTTTTGGCCATAATTCCAAAAGGTATATTTGGTGCAAACACAACACTGCTCATCACCAAAAGAACACCATACCTACAGTGAAGCATGGTACTGGCAGCATCATGCTTTGGGGCTGTTTTTCTTCAGCTGGAACTGGGGCTTTAGTCAAGGTTGAGGGAATTATGAACATTTCCAAATACCAGTCAGTGTTTGCACAAAACCTTCAGGCTTCTGCTAGAAAGATGAAGAGGAACTTCATCTTTCAGCCCGACAATGACCCAAAGCACACATCCAAATCAACAAAAGAACGGCTTCACCGGAAGATTAAGGTTTTGGAATGGTCCAGCCAGAGTCCAGATCTGAATCTGATCGAACATCTGTGAGGTGATCTGAAGAGGGCTGTGCACAGAAGATGCCCTCACAATCTGACAGATTCGGAGCATTTTTGTAAAGAAGAGTTGGCAAATATTGCAACATCAAGATGTGCCACACTGATAGACTCCTCCCCAAAAAGACTGAGTGCTGTAATAAAAGCCAAAGGTGCTGCAACAAAGTATTAGTTTAAGGGTGTGCATATTTATGCAACCAGGTTATTGTAAGTTTTTTATTTTTCCCCATAAAAGATTTCAGTTTTTCAATTGGGTTGTACAGGTTATAGGTCACATTAATAGTGGAAAAGTTTTGAAATGATTGACCTTGGTCTCATTTTTTTACATCACAAAAACCTGGCATTTGAACAGGGGTGTGTAGACTTTTTATATCCAATGTAAGTGGTTTGAATGCCATTAAACTCCCACAAATGTTGCAGATCTGAACAGCTACACCACTGCCCGCAGCAGTACAAGATGGTAGGATTGGGCATGAAGGTGAGGTTGAATTTGGTATAAATTCTGTTATTAATTTGTTCTTAACAATTACAATATTTGCAAAGGGACACCCTGTTTGACATTTGTTTATTAATAATTATAAGGAAGGGGTGAGGCCCCCTGTGTGGGCATATGTGCACAGTGATAGAAGCTGGCATACATGCATCCAAATTTTCAAGGCATCAACATCACTGAAGCAGCAGAGTGAAGATATATAACTTTTCAAACTACAAAAACATGCATCTTCCATGCAATTCCATCCAAAACAACATCATCAAAAACAAACTGTGTGGCCCAAACATTACAGCCTTCACTGTTTTTTCCTCCTCTATGGCCCAATTCCTAATAAGTCCTCTGATTAGATTCCTCCATTGATATCAGTGGGCAGCTGTACTCACGCCATGGTGCTCAAAACAAACAGTTATTCAGCTCTGCCATTTGTTCTAAAGGTGCGGGGCTGGCAGTGCAAAGGAGTGGGAGGGTGGGAAACTTCAGCTGGGCTACTGTACATATCTGAGCCTTGATGTGGCAACAATGTGTTCAGCCGAGGACGGGTGCCGAAGTGTTGGGTCACTTCCTTCCTACTGAGGCTGAGAAAGAAGCAGAGGCCAGACCAGACGGACCGAGAGGCCGCGGCCAGATACTGATTTCAGAGCAGCGCCCGCTCCTGTCCGTCGGTGAGAGAGGGGCAGAGGTGCGGCCTGTCCCCCTGAGCGTGGGAGAGTGTGTGCGGAGAGGTGAGAGACACCTCTGTGAGCGTGGCATGGCTCCCTGAATGGGCTTGGTTATACACAAAACTACACACGCGCACAATTACACTCACACACATAGCCGGACCATCTATTAGTGTTACCTAACTGAGAACTTGAACAATGACCAGTAGCTAAACTTCCTTGCTTTGTCTGCCTCCGTACAACTTCACAAGAGCTCTCAGACTGTTCTCACACAGACACACAAAGACTTGTTTTGTTTCTCACTTTTGCAAAGAAATGCTCTCACAAGCACATGTAGACACAGATGGGTAGGGGGGAGGGGGGGAATCAAGCTCGCTAGGTCTCATCTGAGAAGATCTGATAGGTTTTGTCTACTGTTACTACTTTAGTAGATTTAAAAAAATCAAAAATGCACTTCAGTGTAGGGGTGGGGCAAAAGATCGATTCAGTGATGAATCGCGACGCTTGACACTAACGACGATCCACCAATCCCTAAACACATGGATCGACCTTTTATTAATTATATATATTCATGTAAATGTTGCATACTCTCTTGGGCATTCAACCAGTTGTGTTTTCAGTCCACTAGATGGTGCAAAGCAAGCCCCCAGTCAAGTAAAGTCATGGGTTGTCTCGTGAGATTTGCAGCCAGCTTTGAAAGTTAGGAAGCAGTTCGCTCAAAGTTAGCTCAAATGTTGGGCCTTTTTTGGAATTTAGAACAAAGATGAAAGGAAAGAAACATGACACACAACCCACAGGAAGTGCTGCACACAAAAAAAAAACCCAATAACACGTGGGCCAGCACACATCTCAGAGTGGCGTTAGCACTGGCTAAGCTAAAAACACACTGGCATGGAGCCTGTGAGCAGCGCTCGGAGAAAAAGTAAGTAATGTATATTCATGAAGTGCTTTTCAGAGACATACAGTCACAAAGCACTGTACAATAAAATAGAAAATGAAATGAAATGTGACAGGATCATATCGTAACCCAAGAATCCCGATCCAAATCTCAGTGTAATGTAAAAGTGTTTCCTAAATGCAGGCTTATTGTACTTTTTGTGCCGGGAAAAGTAAAAAGCCAAAGTCATCATAATCCACCGTGCAGTTTATCAGCGGCAGAGGGGTTGAAGGGGTCAGTGAGAACGGACGTGTTGTCTGTAAAAAAAAAAAAACGGAAAAAAAAAAAGAATGGCCTCTGCACCTCATCCATCCATCAGCCATTTGAACCCTTGCACAGAATCACCTTTAACTTTGTCCCAGCAAACTCTGAGCTCACAAAGTCAAATTCCTCTGATAGACTGCCGGTAAGTTACAAACAGCTGGACAGCCACAATCATGTACTCAGACTTAAGTGGAAATCACTGGTATGCGTTGATGCGAGCAGTCCTCTGCAGTGACCCTTTATCTCAGCTCCAGTTAAGTGCATAGGTTTAGTATCCTGGCCCACAGACGGGTAGAACGAGAGGAGGGCTACAGTACGTCTCTGCTGCTGGCTCTGAAGCGACATCTGCAGACTCTCCCACATTCTCCCGAGACTCGCTTTACACCTTCACTGGACGTTTCCAAGTTTTAATAAAACGGTCAGACATAAGAGCATGGAAACAGAGCAAAACAGTTAATATGCTACTGGCATTCATTGATATCTAAAAACAGATTCTACATATAGAATTTGTATGGAAGCAAACGGGCTTCTGGTTTCCTTCAGCTATTGGTTTATAGCCTCAGTGACAGGGACCAGACACAGCTGAGCTTTGGTTATATGCAGAATATGATGTCACAATACCATGCTATCGGTGATGCTCGCAGTATTTAAAATTCATAGCATATTAATAATACACGTACTACATTAAATGGCCTGTCAGTTATCTGGCTTCCCCCCCCCCCACAAAATCCATAACAAGTAATTTCACTTCTTGTACAATCATACACACAGTATTCAAAAAAAAGGTCAATCTGACTGATATATTTACTGTCATTTTCTGTACAGATGCACCAACTATGAAATATTGGGCTGAGATTTTAAATAAATTATTTTGCCAATAGCGGGTACCCATTATTTCTTTCATTTTTGTTGTTTTCTATTACCCCTTTCATGCTAGGAAAACAAAGAAATTATCATCATTTTAAAAAATAATAATAAATATTTAGGCCCTGTATTTGAATTTACTACAGTATTATGAATGTTTGTCCCTTCCAGTGCACGCTTCACATACACCTCCACACAAAAAAAATACATTGCCATCATGCCAAAGTCTTTAAGCCAGAGGAAACACTGAGGTGTACACATCATTCTTTAAAATGGTATGGACACTGATCAGCAAAAACAGGTCATCCTGTGTGTTATATCTGCTAGCTGCAGCCGAACCCCTGAAATGCTCTTTGAAGCCATAGAAACCACCTCAGCAGACTAGCTGATGTGACAGATTCCAAAAGTGAGGAAACATAAAGAGATCCACCGCAATGCACAGCAAAAACACAAAACAATAATATCGTGACATAAAACAGATGACCCTTACCTGGTATCCGTATGAAGGACCATCCGTGGCGAGGGTAAAGAGCCATCAGCCCCCCAGGGCATTGTGGGTGGAAGGAATTAGCCCTTGCACCCCAATCTGACGCAAGTTCAGGGGAGCCATAAAGAAAACACTGCTTGAAGACCACGCCCCCTCCGCTGCGGGTCACCCGCCACTCGTACTCAGCACTGCGGTCCTCACAGTAGCGCTCCATGGGAACTGCTGTCACCTTGGAAACAACAGATATTTGATGGTAAGACAGAAGTGCTGGATGGGGTTTCAATAAAGAAGCACACTGACGAATCTATTTGTTATTTAAAACATTTTGCTCTGGATGAGGCCATTAAAAACACAATCAGTGACAACTACACCGAGACGTATATTTTGTACAGACGGACCAGTTTCACTGACTCAGCGGGTTCTGCTCATGTGTGTTTGTGTATGTACGTGGGTGGGAGAAGAGGAAGCTTTACAACCGTCAACAACCTGAGCGAGAAGCCCTTTTTTTAGAGCCTCTATTTATTTTAAGTGCAGCTGGAAGGTTCTCTGGTCACCCACCCTGCACCCCAACCACCCACCGTCACAAACGCACAAACTCGCAGATAAGAGCTTCTCATTGTTAAAAGCCCACAATAGCAACGCTCCCTCTTCCACTTCCATGGCCACCCAAACGCTTGACTGTCCGACAGGAGCCTGCACACAACAGCGACCATCCACGCAAACACCGCGGAGCAAGAGCGTCTCATTCGAGCCATTCATGGTTGTCGAAACTTACCCTGGGCACGGCGGCCAGCAAGAACTTGGGTGGCAGCGTGGGCTGGCAGGGTCGGAGCACGGAGGTGGCAGAGCTTCTGCTGTGAACCTTTATGTCTCTGTGTCCCATGGCGCCGGGCCTGGAGGCCGTGAACACCAAATCCTGAACGAAAGCACATGCAATAGATCAGTTTTTACACTCACTGAAAAGTCAAAGCAGCACAAAGGGAAGGTGGCGATTTCTCTCCAGGAATTCTCGTTACAGCAACTCTAAAAAGAAATCTTGATAAAAAAATGCATGAAGGCCAGTGCAAAGTTAAGGTAAACTTATTTTCTATAACCTCCTCTGACAATACATTCAAATTTAACTGGCTATATTGCCAAAATGTTATATCACAAATACTAAAATTGCCATGTATTACTGTATATATGATTATAATGCATGATTTTATGACCTGTAGAGCAGGTTTTACAGTCTGCTGGCCATGATATGGTCTAAATAAAATAGAGATTACAAGCAAAGCTCACGGCGTAACACACAGGTAGGTCTGCTGATGTGTACATTATCCTGTATGGTGTGGGAACATTGTAGATACACAGTGCCATCTAATGGCTCGCAGAAAACCAGACCAGTCATATCACCTACACATTTTCTACCCTTTCTTACATCCATTTTTTTCCCCCCACTCTAAAGCAAGAACAACTGCAAATCTATATAAAACTTGGTGTAGGAATACTGTCAACAAAGTTATGGGCATGCATTCGTGTTGAGGTCAAAGGTCACAACTTCACCAGTACCTTCTGTTTTCTTCAGTCCATAACAGGTTGCTGAAAAATAAATCAACACACTGCAGCAGATATCAGATTTCAGCCTAAATTATGACAAAAAAAAGGTGATTTGTGTTCAACAGTGAAGCAATAAAAGTTTCCACTTCACTGAACAAAGAGGAGAATATCAAAACAGGCTGTGAGAGGAAAATATTTTTTGAGAAGCTCTATTCACTCAGGAGCCTGGGGATCGGCATTAACGTCTAATGACTGCAGACGTCTGTGATATTAATTGTGTGTGAATCTAGCATGGTCGGAACTTCCCTCAATTCCCATCATTTCTCCAGTAACCCATGATAACATTAGTCCTGATGATCTTACTGATGTATCCCCCCCCTCGCTTTTTTGGGGATCTGGCAACATTACAGACTACAAAGGAAGGATTTCAAACACAAAATCTGGAGACTTTGGTTATTGTGCTACACAACATGTAAATCTACTCCTAGATAGAGCAAGAAATAATGATGAGATGTAAATATGGAGCAACGGTGTGAGTAAATTTCGGTATTGCAAAGTTCTGATGCCAAGAAAGTGAGAGTGTAACGAGAGAATTTTAGTAAACAAGGTAACGGATCAGAATTATTCCAGGTCAAATAAGATGCAAAGTCTACGAAATGCAGAAATGGTATCACTGCATCTTAACTGGGCATGCACGACTTATCAGCTTAACATCAGTTAAGTTAATCCCTCCACACCTGTGGCGTATGGGGCGGCGCCTGTCTCTGTTTCTCTGGCCCTGGGCCACACAGCTACTGTGGGTAGTGAAAACTACAGTGGGGAAGGGGGGGGCCAGTCCTCTGGTAGCTCTGTGTGTTAACTTTCCTTTCCCCATTCCATTATGCTGAGCACCAAGCTAGAAGGCGAAAAGTTCCATTTTATATGGTCTTTGGTATGATCCGGCTGGGATTTGAACCCACGACCTCTCGGATGTGGGGTGGATGCTTTACCAACTAGGCCACCACTCCAGTATTTTTGATCAGTTCAGCACGTGACAATTGTTTTGGTATGCATATATGTGTCTTTGTATATATATATATATATATATATATATATATATATATATACAGTGGGGAAAAAAAGTATTTAGTCAGCCACCAATTGTGCAAGTTCTCCCACTTAAAAGATGAGAGAGGTCTCCAATTTTCATCATAGGTATACCTCAACTATGAGAGACAAAATGAGAAAAAAAAAAAATACAGAAAATCACATTGAAGGATTTTTAATGAATTAATTGGTAAATTCCTCGGTAAAATACGTAAGTATTTGGTCAATAACAAAAGTTCATCTCAATACTTTGTTATATACCCTTTGTTGGCAATGACAGAGGTCAAACGTTTTCTGTAAGTTTTCACAAGGTTTTCACACACTGTTGTTGGTATTTTGGCCCATTCCTCCATACAGGTCTCCTCTAGAGCAGCGATGTTTTGGGGCTGTCGCTGGGCAACACAGACTTTCAACTCCCTCCAAAGATTTTCTATGGGGTTGAGATCTGGAGACTGGCTAGGCCACTCCAGGATCTTGAAATGCTTCTTACGAAGCCACTCCTTCGTTGTCCGGGCGGTGTGTTTGGGATCATTGTCATGCTGAAAGACCCAGCCACGTTTCATCTTCAATGCCCTTGCTGGTGGAAGGAGGTTTTCACTCAAAATCTCATGATACATGGCCCCATTCATTCTTTCCTTTACACGGATCAATCATCCTGGTCCCTTTGCAGAAAAACAGCCCCAAAGTATGAGGTTTCCACCCCCATGCTTCACAGTAGGTATGGTGTTCTTTCTCCTCCAAACACGACAAGTTGAGTTTTTACCAAAAAGTTCTGTTTTGGTTTCATCTGACCATATGACATTCTCCCAATCCTCTTCTGGATCATCCAAATGCTCTCTAGCAAACTTCAGACGGGCCTGGACATGTACTGGCTTAAGCAGGAAGACACGTCTGGCACTGCAGAATTTGAGTCCCTGGCAGCGTAGTGTGTTTCTTATGTAGCCTTTGTTACTTTGGTCCCAGCTCTCTGCAGGTCATTCACTAGGTCCCCCCATGTGGTTCTGGGATTTTTGCTCACCGTTCTCGTGATAATTTTGACCCCACGGGGTGAGATCTTGCGTGGAACCCCAGATCAAGGGAGATTATCAGTGGTCTTGTATGTCTTCCATTTTCTAATAATTGCTCCCACAGTTGATTTCTTCACACCAAGCTGTTTATCTATTGCAGATTCAGTCTTCCCAGCCTGGTGCAGGTCTACAATTTTGTTTCTGGTGTCCTTTGACAGCTCTTTGGTCTTGGCCATAGTGGAGTTTGGAGTCTGACTGTTTGAGGTTGTCGACAGGTGTCTTTTATACTGATAATGAGTTCAAACTGGTGCCATTAATACAGGCAACGAGTGGAGGACAGAGGAGCCTCTTAAAGAAGAAGTTACAGGTCTGTGAGAGCCAGAAATCTTGCTTGTTTGTAGGTGACCAAATACTTATTTTACTGAGGAATTTACCAATTAATTCATTAAAAATCCTTCAATGTGATTTTCTGGATTTTTTTTTTCTCATTTTGTCTCTCATAGTTGAGGTACCGTATACCTATGATGAAAATTGGAGACCTCTCTCATCTTTTAAGTGGGAGAACTTGCACAATTGGTGGCTGACTAAATACTTTTTTGCCCCACTGTATATATACTGTATATATATATACTAATGTATATTAATTGTTTCCCAGGCTTTAAATGGAGAATAGATGACATCAAAACCCAAAAGAAACAACTAGTAATACAGTAGGTATCAGCCCAGATTTTACAATTGCTGCATCCCTAATCTCAAAGGTGTCGTGTGTAAATTAAATCTGCATTCAGAAATTTAGTGCGGCAAAAATCTTGTTGTCAACTTTGTTGCCATTGTTACAGTGTGTATATAATCACGCTTCAGCAAAATTTCTTGCATTTTAGGTCTTCTTCTCCATCTTGGAGCGCCACAATGTCTTTCCAAGTTGTTATGTCAAGCTTTCATTACACAAAGGGCTTCTGCGGGTTCTCCTAAGTGCTTTGGAAGAGTGCTCTAACTGCTAAAATGTGACCTGGTTGTCATGAAGCGTGACTGCTAGATTGCACTGAATATTAGCCACTGCACCTTTATAGCTGGAGTAACATTTAGAGTTGCTGTGTTTTCAAGTATATGAGTAAAAGCAGGTAAGACAAAATGCATAAGCGTGCAGAAAGTGTATGAAACAACATGTTTTCATACCGATTGAGCCCTCAGCTCTTTGGGTACATTTTAGATAAAAGTGGGGAAGGGTTCAGTTTTATGGTTTTTCTCTGTTCCTCAACAGGAACAGCGGAAAAGCTGAAAGCAATCCTGACCACACAGTCGAGTGCACAGCCAGAGAAAGATGAGCCAAACAGAGAGAAGTGCCACTGTGCGCCAGCTACATGCAGCTTTGCAAGAAAAATGAGGAGCTGAAAGAAGTCGGTGAGAACTGTGGGAGTAAGTCATTTCGACGAGTGGGAGTTCGGGGTCAGAGTGGTCATCAAGCACACACGCATTGCTGCCTCTCCTGGTGTCTGCGAGTTTCTGTTTCGTGCGCATATTTGAACTTGCTTCTTGTGTTCTCCCATCTGAACCTTAAGTCGCTCCGGGGGGGCTAAGGTGCGCTGCAGCTGCCTGAATCGGTGTGGTGAGTCCAGGGGAGGAGGAGGAGAGTGGAATTACCCTGACAGCGTTTACCCCCGAGTATTTTCCAGTCAGCAAGTTAAATTAAAAGAGGTCAACAGTGGTAATGTGACACAAACAGTATCCGCCAAAGGTTAACTGTTTGTTGGGTGAAATAACCTCCTCAGAAGATGTGTTTGGAACTAAACAGCATGACTCCATATTTGAGTATTTGCAGCCTGGTGCCTTTTTTTTTAAACATGAATTCCGTATATTTGAACTGGCGCTTGCACAGCCTACTGTCTCTTCCCTTCAAATAATTACATTTTCGTATTGCCAAATAATACAAAAACAGATGAAATATGTGCTGGGTCAGCATAATCCCAAGGCTCTCAGTTGCAGAATCCATCATGTTTAAAAAAAAAACAAAAAAACTGAGAACATACAAAAGCTAATACACAAACAGACTCCAAAACGCCAGCTCCATATTTGTGCCCAGTACTAATCCACTTACAAATGTCACACATATTTGAAACTTCATGACAAAGGTTCAACTGATATGACAATCCATGTTTAAGGGTCTGTGACCAGCATCCAAATTTTAGAGTTTTAGAGTGCAACAGTTTAAGAACATTTCTTAACATACAGCTGCAAGGAATTTAGGGATTTCATCATCTACAGTCAATACAAATGCTGATGACCTCCCATCCCTTCTGTGTTGTTATGGGGATGTGTTAGTGCCCATGGCATGGCGGGTAACTTGCACATCTGTAAAGGCACCATTAATGCTGAATGGTACATACATGTTTTGTAGCAACATATTTTGCCATCCAAGCAACGTCTTTTCCAGGGATGTCCCTGCTTATTTCCGCAAGACAATGCCAAGCCACATTCTGCATGTGTCACAACAGTGTAGCTTCATAGTAAAAGAGTGTGGGTAACAGACTGGCCTGGCTGCAGTCCAGACCCGTCTCCCATTCAAAATGTGTGGTACATTTTGAAGCGCAAAATGCGACAACGGAGACACCAGACTGTTGAGCAACTCAAGTTGTACATCAAGCAAGAATGGGAAAGAAATTCCACCTACAAAGCTTCAACAATTCGTGTCCTCAGTTCCTAAACACTTACTGAGTGGTGTTAAAAGGAAAGGTGATGTAACACAGTGGTAAACACAGCCCCGTCCCAGCTTTTTTGGAATGTGTTGCAGGCATCAAATTCAAAATGAGTGAATATTTTTAAAAAAACAAACAAAAAAAAACAAAGTATCTGTTTGAACATTAAATATCTTGTCTTTGTAGTGTATCCAACTGAATATAGGTTGAGAAGCATTTGCAGATTAATGTATTCTGCTTTTATTTACATTTTACACAATGTCCCAACTTCATTGGAATTGGGGTTTGTACTTTGTTCTGAAAATCATTCCTGGAGCATAATTTTACATATTTGACAGTAGAGTGGCAACAGATACAAAGTCTACATAGACACATAGTGAGAGGAAAGTCAGCATTATCTAGCTAAACGCAGATTAGGTTCCACACTGCAACACAGGGGAGGGAGAGGAAGGCTGGGGCAGGGAGCACGGTGTGTAGCCAAACACAGACTGAAGCTCTGGGGAGAATTCAGCAGCAGCAGCAGCAGCACATGGCTCCCTAATGGCGTTTCACACCTCTGTGACATATCAGCATACACCACAGAAGACTGTTCTTTCACAATATTTTGTGCAGATTAAATGGTTTGAATGTATCTGGAGGTCTCTTACCTGCAGAACAGGACTTGTGTGCATGTTAGGAAAGGCAATAGGTCTGTTCAGCCACAAAATCAGGTCCTTGCGGGACAGACACTTAATCCTGGGCTCTCGAGTTCCTCTGAGAGGCTCCACGTTGCTTTCCTTCTGGCCCGCTTCTTCAAGGCCAAACAGGCGTTGGTGGTGGAGCCGGTATGCAGCTTTCAGCGATAGAAAAAGAGCTAACCATCTGCAGACAAGGATTACAGAAATCAAGAAAGAAAAACACAGATTTGTTTTAAAAAAAAAAAAACTTTAAAAAGAGGCAAAGAACTTTGATGCAATTATTGAACATGATAAGACACAATTAACTCTTACACTTTGGCTTTGAAAACAAAAAACATAAAAAAATGAAGACTTTGCAGTTCACACCAACCTTATTAAGGTTCCTTGCAGCATAAGATTAGACATTTCAGCTGGTGATACGTCAATAAACCGCAAGAAGGAAAAACAGCTTTCTTTGTCATCACCTGAATTAGTAAAAAAGAAATAAAATCAAATTAAATGAAGGAGAAATAGGGTGATGCAGAAAATCAAAATGAATGAAAGGATGATAACTATTCGCTGACAAAAATGTTCCAAATAACACTTATGCCTATAATTTAATGATAATATACACTTTTGTGATTTTGCTCTTTTGTGCCAAAGAAAATTAAGATTTCTTTTAAATGACCAAACAAGCTCTCCGTGTAAGTGAATATTTAAGCTCAGACTTAGGAAAACTGATGAAGTTCAGGCAAATAACCATCAGCCAGACATCTGTAACTGGTGCGGTTTGAACACTAGACCATGTCAGATGTTCTTCAGCATACAAGTACAATACGTGCTCACCTTTCCTGTGAAAAAGTGACTGCTGTATGTGATTGGGAGAGAAAGGGGACAGCAGCACTTGAAGTAATCTGAGGAGAAAGCACAGAGAAGCACCAGGTTACACCACAAAAATGGGAGAAGAATAAAAATAAACTGACTATACTGTGGTAATCTGAGTTTTTATTTTAATAGCTATAATTAGGATAATAACCTTCTACCCACAGAGACTTGCTGAGGATTAGACGACTCATTTGACAGCATTTATGGAGCAATTTTACACATAAACATCGTTTATACAACGTTTGATAGGCATGCTATCATTGGATTTGGGTATGCTGCTGAAGACCAAGTGTGTCTGTAAATCTTTTGGTGTGAAAGAACTTACTTGTTCTTGGCCTGATTGTGTGCGTGCAAAAGGCCATGACGGTAGAGGAACTTCAACATGATGTAGGGTTTCAGGGACATGTGGAAAGGAGAGTGGGTCTCCTGGCGCTCAAACAAGTCGGGGTGGTTGCAAACCTGCACACAAACACAAGCAGCGTAAGGTAATAACACACTGGGATAGCAGCTTTACTACTGTTGCATGTTTGATTTCATGATTGATGTCAAAAATACTGGCACTTGCCAGTGTAGCCCTCAGCCTTGGTTTGTTCTTGAGATGCAGATTATATGGCATTTTGACCTTTGACCTTGCAATTCCAAAACCACAAGCAGAGGTCAGAGTGACAGGGTGAACCTGTGTACAAAGTATGGTGGCCCTAGCTTTACTCATTCTATATATATATATGTATGTGTGTGTGTGTGTGTGTGTGTGTGGCATAGAGGAAGGTAACCGTGACCTTTGACCCCAAGCCCGTAGTTAGAGGACAGGGTCTCAGGGTGTACTTGGGTACAAAGTTTGGTGACCCTAGGTTTCATTGTTGTTGATGTAGAGTTTATATGGCATTTTGACCTTGACCTTTGGCCGTTTGACCCCAAACTCATAATTGTGTTTCAGGGGCCCAAGGTGAATCTGTGTACCAAGTTTGGTGACCCTACCTTTCTTTGTTTTTGAGATATAGTTTAAATAGCAATTTGACCTTGACCTTTGACCTTGTAATCCCAAAACCATAATCAGGGGTCAGGGTCTCAGGGTGAACATGTGGACAAAGTTTGGTGACCGTAGCTTTACTCGTTCTATAGTAATGGTGCAAAGCAAGTGTTAACATTGACCTCTGACCTTTCAACCCCAAACCCGTAGCCAGAGGTCAGGGTCTAAGCCATCCAAGACTTGTCTTAGAGATGATGATGTGAAGTAATTTTGAAAAGATAATGTCACCACCATTGACTTGTGCTATGATAATATTTAAAAAACAAACAAACTGTAAAAAAGCCTAACTTTAAAGGTCCCATATTATGGTTTTAATCTAATGTTTAAAAAAACAGCTATGGGTCACATGTACCATAAAAACTTTAAAACATTCATTTCACATAGAAATACACACTGCCTATGTGTTATGTCAGTAAACGAGAACCAAGGATGAGGCTGGGTGTTGAACTGCACACGACTTTGTTGTAGACACACTTCAATAATACAAGGCGCAGCCGTCAGGCTGAGAGGAGGTTAAGAGACCGCCCCTCTTCCTTACAGCCCTCTTATACCCCGGGTGGCTGCGGAACCAGAAAGGTGGAGCCACCACCCTTATCACACAATAATACGTCCTAATAACAACATAACCCCCACCCCCCCCACCCCTGCTTCAAAAAAATGGTCCAACACATGCATACAATCGAAACCCTCCCCAATTTGGGACCTGAATCATGCACTAAAACTAAGCAGAAATACCGAAACAATCTATCACACTCACTCAAAACCAACTAAACTAGGGGGGAACAGGTGGACTACCGTTCCACCCTCACACGGCAAGACGGATTATTCTGCCGTCTATACTAAATGCACAGTCCATTAAACAGAAAACTTCCGTGTTGCTAAAATAAATAGTATAAAACACAAAACAATCCCATTAACAGAACTAACATACACGTCGGTTATCCCCCACTTCCATCACCATGCATTATATACATCGCCCAGCCATCAGTCTACCCCAGTAGAGGAACCACCCACCCCGCCCAGAAAACCAGACAGTTCCCCTCTGGTGCACCCTCTACGGCACAGAAACACCACTGCCCTGGAGCGCAAACGCCTGCAGAGAGTGGTGAAGACAGCGGAGAAGATCATCAGGACCCCACTCCCCTCTGCAGAGCACCTACCACCGCAAAGTCCAAAAGAGAGCTGACGTCATCCTCCGGGATCCCACCCACCCCCAACACAGACTGTTCACACTTCTACCTTCAGGCCGAAGGTACAGAAGTGTGAAATGCCGGACAACCAGACTGAAAAACTCCTTCTTTCCCACTGCCATCAGACTCATGAACAGACAACAACTCCCAAAACTCTGTACCACAGCTTTGCATATAGGAACGCACACACTAGCTGCCAAATTTGCACACTGCTCACCTGTACAGTAGATATAGTATCACCTGTCTGATGTCCATATCATCTCTGCTGCTACTTATCAATAATTTGTAATTATACACTGCTTGTTGCACACTGCTCATTTGCACACTGTACATAGGTTCATGCCATCTCAGGTTCACATCATCTCTGATATCAATATACCACTATCACTTTAGTCATCCCGTGACTTTCATTTTCATTCCTCTACTGCCTAACTGTGTGTTGGTGTATGTGTCTTAGCATCCATCAGTACTAGGATTGAGTTACTGTGTTAGTGTGTCATGACCTATTAGAACTGTTGTTTCTGTACCTTTAACTTGGCATTCGTTCAGACAGCAAAGTAAGAATTTCATTGCTCAGGAAATGTAGCATTTCTTAACTGTGCACATGATAATAAAGCCTTTGAATCTTGAATCTCTTTTCTTCGCACCCGGGGATGACCCATGTCGAAGTCCAAACACCACCTTCTCCTCTTTGGCGTGCTGCAGCTCACAGGGATGCCTCCACGAGCCATCAGATAGGTGGAGGCAGGCATCCTCCCCAACAGTCACCACTTGCAGCCGCCCCTGGTCACCTTCTCGTCTGCATTTGTCCCGAACACCTCTCAACCGGGCCACCTCTCTGGGTCGGGCCACGTCCGCGACCCCTAGAGGGACCCTACACGGCTTCCAGTGTCTCCGTTTGGCACGTTGTTTCACCGTGTCAGCCGGTCCTGCCCCACTCTCTTTCATTTTCGCCGCCAATGTCGCCGTTGTGACCCCCTGCTCTCCGGGTCCTTCCAGCCGAAATCCGGGAGTAGAATGGGCCCTCCGCTCGGCGCCACCCGCCGTCACGGGCGTCCCACCACGCCACCCAGTTCACTCAACTAGGGTTATTTGGGTGCTAGCACCGGGACCCTCCCACGATGGCCCTGGGTGGAATTGGTTCTGCTCATTGTCCAGATTACTAGGCAAAGGTTCGTCCCACACAGCTCTGTCCATCGGTCGCAAAATCGGCCGGTCCCGCAAACCACAGCCCGACCACTCTTCTCCAACCCAATGCTGTGAGAAGGAACTCCTCACGGCTGCCCAATCTAACATGGATCCCACTGCTCCCATGTCAATCAGCAACGACACTGTTACTCCGTCCAGTTCCACCATACGATCGTTGACACTTGGGGATACACTGCGAACAACCGTGGGGGGTGAAGTGGGGAGATCCTCCTTGTGACTCGGATCCCCTCGCTCTAACCTGTAACATGCCCTGGTGAAATGACGCAAGAATCCACACATGCCACAGAGTCTTCCTCTTGCCAGACACTCTCTAGCCTTATAACGGTGCTCGGTGGACCCACAATCCAAACACCTGGGCAATCCTGAGGCAGACCTCATCTTTACAGCATTGGTGCTGTCCAGATCCACTGCTTGCGCCATCGACTGTGGTTCGAAATGGTGGTGTGATGCTCTCTCACCGAGCTCCCGTGATAACTTGTCTGCCACCTCACAATGTTGAGCTAAGTCGATGGCCATGGGTAACGTCAACTCGCCCCAGTTCGTTAGGAGCTGCGACCTTGCCGCCGAGTAAAGGGTATGTTCTGCCAACTGGTTGCGGACCATCTCTTCCTCCCATGCTCCAAACTGACAGTCCTTGGCCAGCTGACGTAGGTCTGCTACATACCGCTGCACTGACTCGCCAATCCGCTGGTGGCGCTGCCGAAACTGATTCCTCCTACGATGACATTTTCTGGGGCATGAAAATGTCGCGCCATTAGCTTAACCACTTCAACAAAGCTATCACTGTCGCCTAAGGTACTAAGGATATGCTGTCCTTCTGTTCCCAAGTTGTGAACCAACAGTGCCCGTGCCTGCAACTCCTCCAGACTACCAAGGTTTAATGCCACCAAGTAATATTGAAATGCGGCGAACCACCTCACCCAAGGGACTAGCGGCTCACCAGGAAGCTCCAAAAATGGCAGAATAGTAGAAACCCCACGTCCATACTTTTACCCTCGTTGCCAAATGTTATGTCGGTAAACGAGAACCAAGGATGAGGCTGGGTGTTAAACTGAACACGACTTTATTGCAGACTCACTTGTATAATACAAACAAGGCGCTGCCGTCAGGCTGAGAGGAGGTCAAGAGACCGCCCCTCTTCCTTACAGCCCTCTTATACCCCGGGTGGCGGCGGAACCGTAAAGGTGGAACCACCACCCGTGTCACACAATAATACGTCCTAATAACAACATAACACTATGTAATAATAATAATAATAACAACAACAATAATAATAAGTTTATTTATAGAGCACTTTTCACAGACAGAGTCACAAAGTGCTTAACATAATTAAAAAACAAAATAAAAACACAGGCACATAAAACAGTAAAAAAAAAAAACAAAGTAGACAGTAAAAGCACATAAAAATACAATCAGCACATAGTTAATAAAAAGCCAGGCTAAAAAGGTGGGTCTTTAGTTGCTTCTTAAAAACACCAATGGAAGGTGCAGATCTAAGTTCAAAAGGCAAGGAGTTCCACAGTCTGGGAGCAACAGCAGCAAAGGCTCTATCGTCTTTGGTTCTGAGCCTAGTGCTAGGGACTACCAATAGATTCTGATGAGAAGACCTGAGAGACCTGCTGGGCTGGTGTAGAGAGAGCAGGTCACTAATAATAATAAATAATAATAAACTTCCGGTTCCGGCGCCACACGAGTTGGCTGCCTTTTGCAACTGCCTTTTTTTTTTTTTTTTTTTAAATCTTCCTTCTTCTTTCTACACCTTTCACTCTATATATATCACGGACACACAGATCGCCCCAAAGGTCTCCCGAGTCGGCGGATGGAGCCTCTGTTTACAGCAGGAGACGATACAGCAGGGAAGAGCTAGCTAGCACTCAACCGCCACCCAGTGCTAACGGAGAAACTCGACATACCGGGGAATTGAAGCGAAAATGACGTGGGTGCCGGGCTGGAGTTTAGGCGGCGTGCAAGAAATATAAGACAGAATAATAAAGAGCGGTGGCAAGAACCAAGCAGACCGCCCGTAAATCTACTGGAAGAAAAGCCCCCAGGAAGCAGCTAGCCACCAAGGCTGCTCGGAAAAGCGCTCCGGCCACCGGTGGAGTGAAGAAGCCTCACCGTTACAGGCCCGGTACCGTGGCTCTGAGAGAGATCCGTCGCTACCAGAAATCCACGGAGCTGCTCATCCGTAAGCTGCCCTTCCAGCGCCTGGTGAGGGAGATCGCTCAGGACTTCAAGACCGACCTGCGCTCCCAGAGCTCCGCCATCATGGCTCTGCAGGAGGCCAGCGAGGCCTACCTGGTGGGTCTCTTCGAGGACACCAACCTGTGCGCCATCCACGCCAAGAGGGTCACCATCATGCCCAAAGACATCGAGCTGGCCCGCCGCTGCCGCGGAGAGAGAGCTTAGACTTTCTGCTGCACATCCACCAACCACAATGCTCCGCACTGTGTGTCTATATATATATATATATACGTATATATTTATAGTAATATGTACATATGTATACTAGCTGCTCTTGTTTTTTCTCTTGCCTTCTGATTGTTGATCCGAGTGTTGCTGTCCCTGTGCTGTTGCAATCCTGGAATTTCCCCATTGTGGGACTAATAAAGGCTTATCTTATCTTATCTTAATATAAAAAGGTGCCTCTTCATGAATGGCTTTGTAAGTAAGAACAAGAACTTTAAAATCAATTCTATAATTTACAGGAAGCCAATGCAGGGAGGCCAAAACAGGAGTGATATGACAGAATCTACTGGACCTAGTTAGTAATCTTGCAGCAGCGTTCTGGACTAACTGTAGGCGGTGTAAAGAGGATTTGCTAAGACATGTGAAAAGAGCATTACAGTAGTCCAAACATGAAGAAACAAAGGCATGAATAATGATTTCTAACTGACTGTAGGAAACCAATGACCTAATTTTGGATATATTCCTAAGGTGGAAAAAAACAACTCCGGGTCAGAGATTTGACATGCTGATCAAAACTCATCGACTGATCGAAAATGACACCAAGATTTTTTAGATTAGACCGTACATTAGAGCTTAATGAACCAATGCCATTAACCAACTTAGGAATTAGATTATCAGGTGTTACAATAAGGACTTCAGTTTTATCAGCATTAAGTTGCAAAAAGTTACTAGACATCCAGTCCTTAATTGCAGATAGACAATCATGAATAATTTTTAAATTGTCAACATGGTCAGGCTTAAAAGAGAAAAGTAGCTGTAAATCATCAGCGTAGCAGTGATAAGACACACCTTTAAATTTGCTGATAATAGAACCAAGTGGCAGCATATACAGGGCAAATAAAAGTGGACCCAGAATAGAACCCTGAGGCACCCCACAGGTTAAAGGAGCAGAGTCAGATGAATAAGAGCCAACAGCCACGGAAAAACTCCTACCAGAAAGGTAGGAGAAAAACCAATCCAGAGCTTTTCCAGAAATACCTACCCAATCTCTAAGCCTTTGTAACAATATACAATGATCAATAGTATCAAATGCTGAGTCTGATGACATTAAAATATCAATTGACACCCTGAGAAGAGCGGTCTCTGTCGAGTGTTTCTGACAAAAACCTGACTGAAATTTGTCGAAAATATTGTGTTCAATCAGAAAGTCTGTGAGCTGCTTGGTAACAACTTTTTCTAAAAGCTTAGAAATAAAAGGAAGCTTAGAAATTGGCCTGAAGTTTTTTAAAACAGATGGATCAAGGTTAGTTTTTTTTTTAAAAGTGGCTGCACAACTGCATGTTTAAAATACAAGGGTACACAACCAGATTCAAGTGAACAATTAATGATATTAACCAAAGACGTACCCACTGAGCCAATTACCTCTTTAAACATTGAGGAAGGCAAAATATCTAAAACGCAGGAGGAGGATTTCATGGAACTCACCAACACTAACAAATCCTAAAAAGAAATTGGGGTAAAATCACTTAAAAAGTCTGTTAGGACAATCAAGGATTAGGGGAAAGGAATGAGTAAAACCAGCCCTAACAGCAGTGACCTTGTCAACAAAAAATGAAACTTGTTACAGTCATTAATTGAATAAACAGGGGGAGCAGAACTAACAGGATTAACTATACTGTCTATTGTACTGAAGAGGATCTTTGGATTGTTACTATTGGAGGAGATGATATTGGAAAAATAAGAAATTCTTGCCATTTTTATCATATTGTTAAATTCAATTAACAGTTCCTTAAGGTACAATCGATGCACCTCAAGTTTAGTGGACTTCCACAGTCTTTCCACCCTCCGACATTTACGTCTAAAACAACAGAGATCATCATTTAACCAGGGGAATGAATTAACAACACGGACAGTCCTGGTTTTAAAGGGAGCAACTACATCTAAGATGCTTGAACAGTGTGAGTTAAAAGAGCAGACCAAGCTCTCAGTGTCGTCATCAGAGGATAAAACCACACTGCTGTCAAAGGCAGCAGAAAATTTCACAGCTGAAAACTGGTCAATGACACGAGAGCATTTTACCCGCTTGCCAGTGTAACAGACTGATTTAACTGATAAATTAAAAAGAACACAAAAATGGTCTGACACAAGAAGCTCCTTAGTCTGAACATTATTCACATTAAGATCAAGTGTAAAAACAAGATCAAGTGTATTTCCTTTTATATGCGTAGAGCCAGATAGCCACAAAACAAAATTAAATGATTCAATAATACCCAAGAAATTCACTGCAAAACTGTCATTGGGATTGTCAATATGCAAATTAAAATCTCCAAGTAATAAAATCCGCTCAAATTTAATAATAGAAGTTAAAAAATCGCTAAACTCAGATAAAAAGGAGGCATTAACTCCTGGAGGGCGGTAAATTAAAACACAATAAAATGGGTTTTAAAATTTTATTATAGAATTTTTAAAATCATCAGTTCAAATGATGAAAAAGTTCCATGGCTCACCGTCCGTGTAACGAAGCGGCACCGGTTCACGATGGCCAGACCACCACCGCGGCCTGTCAATCTCGGAGCGCAGGAGAAGGTACAATCCGGTGGACAAAGTTCAATTAAGGAGGTAAATTCCTCACTTCTCTGCCAAGTCTCAACAAGAAATAAAAAGTCCAGCCCTGCAGTAATGAATAAATTGTTCAAAAAGAATGATTTATTTGCGATGGAACGTGCGTTAAGCAACGCCAGCTGGATGGGCTCTGTCACAGCAGCAGTCTCACCAGGAATGGGGGCCTATGTAGTTTAACAGTCTGGAAAACACAATATTAGCCTTTAAATAAACTTTTTTTCCCCCACTACCTGCCTGCAGTTTCTTCTTGTACATGCCAGGGAACTGTTTAGGATCTCTAATTTCACAGTCCTTGAGTTCTGCAGAACTTTTCTCTGTTCCCCTTAAACACCCAATGGGCAAACTGCAATCACATCTCAGCTGGAGAATATTGTGAGGGGGCCCCACTGGAGGGAGTGTGCAAAGAGTACCAGCTGTTTCAGAATGTGAGAGTGTGGCACAGTCCACAGAAATCTTACTGGGAGTTAATCAAAGCTTGGTGGAACCTTCTGTGCTCACCGGCTACTGTGGCTCATAGTTTTCCATCTGAAAGTTTAATGTAAATATATGACTTTATTCTTCTAAATTAGTGATGTTTTCTTGCAAATTTGTCTTTTTTCTCATAAATCTGCAACTTTTTAAATACAGTATGTATATTTTTTTCTCTGAAATACGGGTTTGTTTTGTAAATTTGTGACTTTTTTCCTTCAGAATTTGGTTTTTCACTCATAAATTTGCAGCTTTTACTGTCAAATTAAAATTCTATATATTAATTTTCAACTTTTCTCTCATAAATTTGCAAGCTTATGATGTGAATTTGTGACTTTTTTGCCCTGTAAAATGTGTTTTGTGTAAAAAAAAAAAAACTGTTTTTTTAAAGAAATGCAACTAGTTTAAATTCAACTGACTTTTGCAGAGACTATATCATGGGCTCTACCACAAGCCAAAGTGGCTAGTAAGAGTGATATTTGAATTTTACCAGAATGTATTTAGTGTTCCAGTGCCAATGTCAAGCTCGAGAGTTAATATATGAAATCACTGCTTCTTGTGTGAACAGTTAGACTGTGTGCATGCAAGAAGCTCTTTATGGTTTTGACTAACGGCTACAATGTTTGACGAGAGTAGAGGTGTGCCATATTATATCATTCATGATCATACCAGTATAATTTTTGATACTGGTGTAAAAATGAATATTGCGATATTTGGGGTCCGTAACGCTGCCAACGGAAGTTATGTGTTACCATAGAAACGACAAAAAAAAACATGGCGCGAGGAGCGGCGCTCTGTGCTTGGAACGTCTGCGTCTAGTTGTGAGGAAGTAATTTAGTTTTAAGGCTGTTTCAGACTGCTGCCATCTTTAAAAAAAAATGGTGCAGTGATGCGGATAATCTGCCCATATTTTTTCCTGCACGTCAATAACACGGCTTCAGTGAAAAGTTTTACTTCACCCTGAAGGAGTGTTGTTGACGTCCGGACTCCGAAGTGTCCAGAGGTTCATTTTTGTTCCCTTGTGGCTGCTCCAGTTTGATTTATTCAACCAACCGAAAGAAAAAAAAAATCTGTTAACAGCCCCAGGAGTTGTCGGTGCAACGGAGATTTCTAACGCAGGTAAACTGAGAGAAAGAGGGAGAGACGGGAGGTCTTTTTTGGCCAAACGGCAGACAGGTAGGCCAAATGATGAAGTAATATTTTTAAATGACCCCACTCCCTCCCTGTTTTATTTAGACCCTCTTCCTGACCCGGTGAAATAACATACTAAATTAATTTAATATGTTAAAATGACCAAAACCCCCTCATGCCCCAGAGCACAGAAATGAGATGAAGACAGAAGTAATGTGGTGAATCAGCGTCTGTGGTTAAATTACACTGCTGTAGGTTAGGGTTTACGTTTTTAAATGTAATAAGTAGGTTGCATTAACCGTAGCTAAATTGCTCTTACATTTAGGCAGTGCTTTCAGGACTATTCAGATGTTTTAAGAAAAACCTTTATAATTTTCAAAACTATGTTTTGGTTAGGTACTGCAGACTATATGTAGTCTGCACTACCAACTTCACTCTCATCTGCTTGTTACTGTTCTCTCCTAAATTTGTTTTATTTTCTCATGTTTTAAACATCTTTTCACAAAGGTACACGTTTTTTTTAATTCTGAACGTTTTTGGTGACAAATCCGTGATCTTTTTCATGCAGAATTGTAACTTTTTACCTAAAGTCTCTTACCTCGTGTTTTTATTCGGAAAAGGTGAACAAATCAGAAGCAGCACCAGATTAAAATTAAGATTAGTCAATCAGTTGTTTTAATAATCAGTAGATCAGATGACTATTAAAATCCAAATTTATAATTTTCCTCCCAGCTGAAGGTTATAATTACATTTATAACTAGTTTGATACCTGTCATTTTAAAATGTTGGCCAACTAAAACTGTGGTGGTTTCTGGTTTCCAACAACAGGGTGGCCTAGGATGAAGTCAAATTCCCAGCCTGAATTTTTGTCCCAGTCCACCCCTCAGTGCACTTAAGATGTGGTGGTTTATAATATTTTCTGGTAATATAACTGCTCTTCATAAACTGGAGAAATAAGAGTTTATGATTTTACTGAATATGTTGAACATAATTAACGCTGGCCTGTGAAATTGTACCTTATAAATTTAAAAGAAAAAACTATTCTGTGATATCGTGAAGAATATCGTTATCGTGAAAAAAAATGACAGAAATATCGTGATATCACTTTGGGGCCATATCGCCCACCCCTAGACGAGAGGAGCTAGCAAAAATCTTTGCTGTCCAATTGCCCTTTTTATTTGCAGCTTATTCAATTTCTTCAATCAGAAACCAAAGGTAAAGATAACGAAAGATGAGCGACAGTTTATACCTTCCTAAACTGCATAACCAGGTTCATGAGGGAGGACGTGGTGCTGTGGGCCTGCTGGGCCGTGCCCATGGAAGACTGAAGCAGGTCCTCGATGGAGATCTTGTTCCTTAGGGCCTGGTAAAGCAGCCTCTGCCTGGACGTCAGCTGGCAGTAGGTCAGGATCTCAATCTACAGAGGAAAAGGAAAATTTGTTTTGTCTTGCAGTCTCATCCAGACAAACATGACCAAAAGAATGAGTTGTTAAAAGCTGTGCAACAAAATCAACCATAGGGGTGGGAATCATGAGAATCCCCATGATAGAGCAACATCCAGATAATGGCATCACATACACACTGAATGCATCCTAGCAAAACATATCACTATGGTGTTTTATACACAAATTACAGTGTACAGCATTGTTTTGGGTCGGCATTAACTCTCCTGTGTAATTATCACATTAACCACCTTAATGACATGTTTTGCTGGAATGCATTAAGGTGGACATGACAACATTTTGACCTCATTACTCGCATTTCAGATGCTCCTGGAATTCGGCATTAGGCCACAACTCAATATTATTGCTTTATTGCGATACTCTGAATACTGCAATATCTTATATCAGGGCAGTGATGGCCTAATTCAATTCAATTCAACTTTATTTATATAGCACCATTTCACAACAACAGTCATCGCATAGCACTTTCAACTGTAGGGGAAACCCCCACAATTGCAGAAAGACCCCAGCAATCAGGTGATCCCTGTGAGCAAGCACTTGGCGACGGTGGAGAGGAAAAACTCCCTTTTAACAGGAAGAAGCCTCCAGCAGAACCAGGCTCAGGGAGGGGCAGTCATCTGCTGCGACTGGCTGGGGGGGGTGGGGATAGAGAAGATGAAAAGAACAGACATGTAGAAAGCAAACAGCACAATGGGGACTCAATCTATGGAAGAGAACAAACAGATGTTAATGACCAGCAAAAATATTTCATTGAGAGTGAAGAAAGGAGTGAAGCCCAGTACATTATTGGAGGTCCACCGGCTGTCTAAACCTATTAGCAGCATAACTAAGGGAGGGTTCAGAGACACATGACCCCTCCCTAATTGTAGGCTATATCAAAAAGGAAGGCTTTAACCCTATTCTTAAAAACAGAGATCGAGTCTGACTCCCGAATCCAGATTGGCAGCTGGTTCCACAGGAGAGGAGCTTGATAACTGAAGGCTCTGCCTCCCATTGTACTTTTGGAGATTCTAGGTATTACAAGTAATCCAGCATTTTGGAAGCGTAGTGCTCTGTTAGGATGATAGGGTAGTATCAGATCTTTTAAATAAAAAGGGGCCTGATTGTTTAGAGCTTTGTAAGTGAGAAGAAGGATTTTAAATTTAATTCTAAACTCTATGGGAAGCCAATGAAGGGAGGCCAGAACCGGAGAGATATGATTTCTCTTTCTAGTACCTGTTAAAACTCTTGCTGCAGCATTTTGGATCAACTGAAGACTTTTTAAAGATGTTTTAGGACAGCCTGATAATAAAGAGTTACAATAATCTAATCTGGCGCTAACAAAAGCGTGGATCAGTTTCTCAGCATCACTCTGAGACAAGATGCTCCTAATCTTGGCAATATTATGCAAATGATAGAAGGCAGTCTTAGAAACAAATTTAATATGTGAATTGAAAAACAGATCTTGATCAAAAATAACTCCAAGGTTCCTCACAGAACTATTAAGAGAAAGAGTAACTGCATCCAAACTAAGAGTTTGATTTGGAAAGGTATTTCTAAGGTTTTTTGGACCAACTAGAATGACTTCAGTCTTATCTGAATTTAATAGCAGGAAATTACAAGTCATCCAAGCTTTGATTTCCTTAAGACAGGCTTCTAACTTGGCTAATTGATTACTATCATCTGGCTTCATTGACAGGTATAATTGTGTGTCATCTGCATAACAATGAAAATGTATACAGCGGTTTCTAATAATGTTGCCTAACATAAGCATATATAAACTAAAAAGAGTAGGGCCTAGCACAGATCTCTGTGAAACTCCATGACTGAGCTTTGAGTTGGAAGAAAACTCATTACTGACATGAACAAACTGGAACCTACCAGATAAATAAGATCTAAACCACTGCAACGAAGTTCCATTAAGTCCAACATAGTGTTCTAATCTATCAAGTAGAATATTATAATCGACAGTATCAAAAGCTGCACTAAGGTCTAAAAGAACAAGTACAGAAACAAGTCCATTATCAGATGCGATAAGGAGGTCATTAGTGACCTTCACTAAGGCTGTTTCAGTACTATGATGGATTCTAAACCCAGATTGAAACTCTTCAAATAAACCATTTCCCTGCAAGTGGTCAAATAATTGCATAGCAATAACTCTAAGATTTTTGAAATGAAAGGCAGATTAGAGATTGGTCTATAGTTAGCTAAAACTCCTGGATCCAGCGTTGGCTTTTTGAGTAAGGGTTTAATTACAGCAGTTTTAAAAGCCTGTGGTACATGGCCTAATGTTAATGAAGAATTGATTATTTGAAGAACAGAGCTACCAATAAATGGGAAGACTTCTTTAAATAACCTGGTAGGAATAGGGTCTAAAAAACAAGTTGAAGGCTTGGATGAGGAAATTATCTAACTCTAAAAGGTCAATTGGAGTAAACTCATCCAAACAGATATCAGTTGAAGGAGTTGTAGTAGTTACTGTATTTAAGTGAACGGTGGGAAGAATCTGACTGATTTTATCTTTGATAGATGAAATTTTATGATTGAAAAAGTCCATAAAGTCCTGACTAGTAAACTCTAAGGGAATGCTAGGATTGACAGAGTTTTGACTCTTTGTCAGCCTGGCTACAGTGCTGAAAAGAAACCTGGGATTATTCTTGTTCTCTTCTATTAATGCAGAATAATAACTTGTTCTAGCTTTTCTAAGAGATTTTTTTATAAATTAAAAGATGATTTCTCCAAGCTAAATAGATTTCATCTAAATTAGTGGAGCACCATTCTCTTTCTAACTGACGAGTTTTCTGTTTTAAGCTACAAGTTTCTGTGTTGAACCAAGGAGTTAAAAATCTCTGATTAGACTTTTTCTTTTTTAAAGGGGC
Organism: Pholidichthys leucotaenia; assembly: GCA_020510985.1. NCBI lineage: Eukaryota > Metazoa > Chordata > Actinopteri > Cichliformes > Pholidichthyidae > Pholidichthys > Pholidichthys leucotaenia. The sequence continues at coordinate 368,531,906 of CM035842.1, read as the reverse complement.
CAACATGCCTAGAGTCTAATGCTGAGAAGCTGTAACACTATCTACCATGCTATCAATTACAGAAGGAGCAAGCTCTCTATAGCTAATTTCCGTTGTGTTGACACATGGCATAGAGGAAACAGTCTGCATAAATTTGGTAACAACATCATCTGAGAGGCATCTACTGTAGTAATATTTTTCTTTAGGAGCCAAATAGTCAGAAATAGTAAAATCAAAGGTTAACAATGGTCTGACAGTACAGGGTTATGAGGAGACATTACCAGATTTTCTATTTCTATGCCATATGTCAGAACAAGGTCCAATGTGTGGTGGAGATAATGGGTAGAATTTCCTACTTTCTGAGAAAACCCCATCGAGTCTAATACTGAATTAAATGCCATATTAAGGCAATCACTATCTACATCTACATGTATATTAAAGTCCCCTACTATAATTATTCTATCTGATTTCAGCACTAAATCAGCCAAGAACTCGGCAAATTCGGATAAAAACTCTGAGTAGGCTGAGGGAGGATGATAAACTATGGCAAATAAAATTGGGTTTAACCTAAAATTGCTAAAATGCCCAATACTGAGGACCAGGCCCTCAAAGGAATTATAATGTGTTTTTTGCTTTACATTAACTAGTAATTTGAATGGTAAATTGTTGCTACTCCTCCTCCATGACCAGAACTTCTGGGATTTTGACAGTTTTAAATGTTGATTCATTTAAACCAACATAATCCTCTTGCCCTAACTAAGTCTCTGTAAGGGATATTAAATCAATCTGATGATCAATTAACAGATCATGGACGAGCAGAGACTTGGGAGTTAGAGATCTAATATTTAATAGTTAATGGTTATGGATGTGGACTGGTGACTGGAGGGTTGCTGGTTCAATCCCTGGACTGTCAGAATCAGATCTGGGTGGGACAGCTGGCATATCAGTGTTTGCCCGACCTTCATTAACCTTTCTGTGGTGCCCTTGAACAAGGCCCTTAACCCCAACTGCTCCAGTGGAGCTGCTCAGTGGCCACATGTCAGTCTATGGTTGTACTGGGCAGCTTCCAGGTGTGAATGTGAACAGGACATCTGTGAAAAAGAGAGATTCTCTCTCAATAGATCGCCCCTGTATAAATAAAGGATAAAAAAAATAACTATATTGTGATTTCTCATCCCCCACCTTTGTTTTGTCCAACCCCCAGCTAGATTTCACGAGTCCAACATTTGCTGTGCTAACCTCACCAGACAGTAAGCAGTACACCCCCTTTACACAGGGGTGGAGATCATTAAGAGATCATTGAGCGATCTGGCCAATTTTTGATCAATCAATGATCCTCAGTGATCTCAACAGCCACCACAGCTCCCAAACAATCCCAAAGATCAATAAGAGCACTCTGAGGTGAGTGCAATATCTCCTGCCTCTCTTTTCTTTGACGATCCCAATACTTACTGATGGAGAGCAGTTTTTAACTTTTCAATTTAACTGCTGTAGCAGAACCAAATTATGATAAACCCATCATCCATGAATATACAACAACAAAGTACACAACCCATAGTTGTAGGGCAGGATCCCGAGGTGAACCTGTGTAGCAAGTCTGGTGACCTTGAGAGCTTTACACGTTCTATAGTAGGACAGCATAGGGAGTGTCAACCTTGACCTTTGACCTATTAACCCTAAACCTGTAGTCAGAGGTCATGGTCTCAGAGTGAACCTGTGTACCAGGTTTGGTGACCCTAGCTTTCTTTGTTGTTGAGATATAGTTTATAAGCCATTTTGATGTTGACCTTTGTCCTTGCAATCCCAAAACCACATTCACACTTCAGGGTCACAAGGTGAACCTTTGTACCAAGTTTGGTGACCCTAACTTTACTCGTTGTACAGTAATAAGGCATAGGGAATGTTAACCTTAACCTTTGACCTTTTGACAACAAACCCATAGTCAGAGGTCAGGATGCCAAGGTGAACCCGTGTAGCAAGTTTGGTGACCCTAGCTTTCTTTGTTGTTGAGATATACAGTAGTTTATAAGCCATTATGATGTTGACCTTTGACCCTGTGATTCCAAAACCACAGTCACACTTCAGGGTCACAAGGTGAACCTTTGTACCAAGTTTGGTGGCCCTAGCTTTACTCGTCGTACAGTAATATGGCACAGGGAATGTTAACATTGACCTTGTGACCCCAAACCCATAGTCAGAGGTCAGGATCCAAAGGTGAACCTGTGGCGGACAGACAGACGGACGGATGAACCCATAACATAACTCCCCTTCGGCCTTCGCCCTAAGGGTTTTTTGAACCCTTTGAGCTTCGTCCGGCGGGGGATAAAAATTGGCTCAATCAATCAACGATCTCTGTGCTGTGTAGAGGGGCCCTTAGTGCCATCTAGTGGACTGAAAAGTTAATTGGTGTTTATTACTCTTGATACTCAAAAAGCTGAGTTTGAAATTACAATGTTGGATAATAATTTTTAATAAACAGCATGATTCTGTCACCTCTTAATCAGTACAATATGTATCACGATATTTAGCTGTATCGATTTCGCCCAATCCCTAATTGATATCAACACCACTGTCTTGTTTCCTTTGCAGAAGTTAAACAGAGAAAAGAATGGCCCTTAAAGCAATTTCCTGTATGTGAAGTTCAAATTAAAATCTCAAGCAAGCTCATATTTTTTCCCCCACTGGACTGTTTCAGTTCTGTGGGTCAGCATAACCGTTTTGTTTTACTCGTTAGAACACCCACAGCGTTTTCACATAACCCTAACCAGAAAGGAATTATGGGTAGACACTTCATGCTCATTGCCCAACATTCTGTAAACACACATCAACATCTCTGGTTTTTACTGAGCACCATGCTCTGATCAAGACAGTGAAACTGAACAATAACAACCCATAAAAACAAAAAGAACCCAACTATGAACCATGAGTGAACTTCACTGGTTAGCACAGCCTTCCGCGTGCTAACTAAACAAACAGAAACCGACGAGAGCAGAGAGGAGAAGTAAGCAGGCTGGCAGGACTGCATGTGAGTGCGAAGGAGAGTGAAAAAGACAGATGTGGGTGAGTGGTGAACTCTGCCATTCCTCGACACTCCCACAGTGTGTGAGTTAGTGTGTGCGCGCCGCCTGTGACAGCATGACACGCTGAGCCCAACATCTGTCAGGCGGATCTGCCAGCACAAGCATCACTCACAGGCTTATTACAACACTCTCTGTCAATGAAGTGTACAGATGGAGGACGGTTTAAACTGGGGAGAAGAATGTTCTATGATAAAAGTCGAAGTCTTTGTTTACAACATGTTTCTTGTCCCTTGGTAAACTCACAATTGTTATTATGTTGTGGTCAAACTTTATTAAGCTCAGTCCACAAAAACAGAAAACAGCACTTCTACCTTATCTGAGAGTTCGTTTTCCACGTCCTTCTTAATCCTGCGCAGCATAAAGGGTTTAAGAATCATGTGCAATCTGGACAGCTGGTCTGGAAGACACAAATCAAAGAATCATGATTACCTGTGTTTGTTTAAACATCCAACAGCGCTCAAGAAAAAAAAATCTGCGATGGAAAATGTGATGAGCTGCACAGCTGCGAGCAGTGTGTTGTTGCTGTTCTCACTCTCGTCGATGGCAGACTTGTTTTCAGCGTGGCTCTCTATGTCCTTGGAGAACCACTCGTTAAACTCTTCATGGGAATCGAACAACGTGGGCATGATGAAGTGCAGCAGGGCCCACAGCTGAGAGCGGAACATTCGATCATTAAGGGCTGAGCATTGTGCACACAAACTCGCATAAACAACACACACATAAACAGGGCTCACCTCGGCCATTGTATTCTGGATGGGTGTCCCAGTTAGCAGCAGCCTGTTCCGACACTGGAACTGGAGGAGGATTTTCCATCGAACACTGGAAACAGACAGAGGTGTGCTCAGGTGGAACAGCTGCAGGTTAACCCATCTACATATAGGGCCCTATTAGGATGATCATCCATGCACTTTTCCAACAGACTTTCCGCCATACGCCAGTGTTTTTGTTAGTTTCTGTCAACGCATTGTCTATTTTTTACGCTTTGAGTCACGCCATCAAATTACCAGTAGACAGTATGCCCGCTACGGGCTCGCAGGCGTAGGCTCATTTCAAAGAGGTGTGGTGGCACGCAATCTAATGCACATTACTGTTACAGTGCATTCCATGAGACTCCACTTTTGATCAGGAAAAAGGAGGTCTATCGTCAGAAGCACATTGTTTTAATGCTATTTTGGTGGCGTGTTTTGACATCACGCACCTCTGGAGCTCATGAGGAAACAGCATGCACTGTGATCTTATTTTAATAGAGAGAGTTGTAACAGCCATCATATAATTGCCCACAATTTTAATATGATGATCAAACACTAGTTTTTTTTAATTCCATCCACACTCATTTTAATTGAAGACTAACCATTGGAGTCTATAGATTAGGCATTAATGTATGATTTTTTTTTTTTTTGAATGAATGAATAAACAGGGAGCATGTGTGCCAGTGTGTTCCAGTGTGATACGCATTAATGTGTTTATTTTGGGGGGAATAAATGAATGAACAAGGAGTGTGCAGCATTTTACTTTTCACTGTGACTCCCCAGAGAGACAGAAGATGCATCCACATCTGCCTGGGCTGTGTGTCCCAGGTTTCCAGCCCAGCAAGCTCCCCGACAGCCACCTGTCAGCCCCCGGCAGAGGCTGCCGACAGCGGGCTCGCTTTGTTGCAGGGCCAGCAGCGGACGGGAAGCCACACCAGATCGCATCCTTCCTTTCTACCAGGAGGGATAGAGAGAGACCCTCGGTCGGCAAAGCAACAGGAGAGGGAACACTCCATCTCCCCACAGCCGGGAGCGGCTTCCACGCCATCGTTAATGAAAGTTTATGAAAGTTTGCACAGGCATCATCCTCTTTTCCTTAAGTGTCAAACCTATTCATGTCTGTGTGTTGCATCCGTGCGTACTACATTAAACAATTCAGCTGATGTTTCAGCCCATTCTTCCCTGCTTGTTCTTTCTAACATAACTAACTGGGCATCAACTGTGATTAATCTCTTCCGTATTACCAAGCAGCATTACTATTGTGTGCATTTTGGCTCACACATATGGGCTTTGGTCAGCGCAAAACCCATCTTAAACCGTCATAATCACAATTCACTTTCGATAATGCGCCTCTGTACATTAAAGGGATGGGAAGGCGCACTTTGGATTAGATTATCCAAAACACACCTCTGAATAATTAAACCGGCCTCTTTGCGTCATGCACTGGAAGAAAGTTTGTTTTTATACTGTTGTGATAAGGAAATGAACTTGGAAACGCCCAGAAACGTGTTCTGCGTCACTGACAACTGACTAAATGACCAAGTCATTGTAATACGGCCCATATTAGCTGCACGGTGGCGCAGTGGTTTAGCACTGTGACAGCACAGTTTTACCCTCGGCCAGGGGATCGCGGGGATCATGAGATCGTGGGTTCGATCCCAACCCCCGACCAACAGTGAGCTGTGTGGAGTTTGCATGTTCTCCCCGTGTTGCGCGGGTTTACTCCGGGATTTCTCCGGTTTCCTCCCGCATACCAAAAAACATGTAGGTTTAGGGCGCTCGCGCACGCAGCGACCAGCAGCCGGTGGCTTGTCACCAGACTGCAAACCAAATCTACCTACGGGTACAAATAAGTAACCAAAAAAAAAAAACAAAATATTAGTGAATACTACTTCCACATGACTATATGATCAGGATTAAAACTTTTTTAAAGAACTTTTGGAGGGGACTGGGAGCTTTTCACACAGTAACACATAGCCATGCTTGAACAGGCAGGAGCTACTTTTTGTGAGATTCAATGTTACTTTAGCTGTTTCCTTTTATTGGTGGTGGTGTGGAGCCCATAGTTATAACCTATGTAACTCACATGTGGCTGGCTGAATTCAGCCAAGAGAGACTTTGAGCTAGCCATGTGTATTGACTTCACACCTCAAGAGGAAGACATGTCTGCACCCCCTGGGGACTCAGGAGAGAGGAGAAGATTATCCGGCCTGACCTTTGGGGGTCGGAAAGGAGAACAGAAGGACTCCGAGTGTTCTATTAGAGATGAAAGGATGTAGCTGAGTATTATGACTTTTGGGTGTGATGTATTGTTAGAAGATGAATGTATAAATGTATGTGTGTGACTGCGTCCTGTCTCTTTTCACTCCGATCGAGAGAGGACATAGGATGAATGGGGAATTAAAGCAGTTACTGGAAAAATCATCCAGTCTCCTCAATTCTTGACTCCTACAATTGGTGACCTACGCATGAATCTGAGCACGCCGAGGCTGGAGGACAGCCTCGTGATCGATATGGAAGAGCTGGGAGACAGCCGCTCAGACCCGGATTCACCGGGGAATGCCAGCAGGGGCACAAGACTGATTAAGCTCCCCGAGTTCTGGCAAAGCGACCCGCACTCGTGGTTCCAGCATGTGGAGTCGCGGTTCCTGCTCGGGGGAGTTTCAGCGGATGACATTAAATTCTATAATGTCATCGCGACGCTCGACAGCCGCACGGCTCGGTGTGTGCGGAGCCTGGTGCAGCAACCACCCGCTGCCGGCAAATACGACGCGCTGAAAGTCACCCTCATCAGGAGCTTCGTGCCGTCGTCTGAGGCAAGAGCCAGGCAGCTGCAGGACCTGCGCGACAGAGGCGGACGCAGGCCGACTGTCCTCATGGAGGACATGCTGCAAATGATTGGGACGGACAACGACGCGTTCCTTTTCAAACGTATTTTCCTAAGAACCCTCCCAGCGCACACGAGAGGTTCCCTGTCCAGCAGGAGGTGTTTGACCCAGCAGGACTTCCGCGACCTGGCCCAAGAGGCGGAGCGGCTCCTCAACGCCTGCAAGGAACCAGAGGCTTCCGTGGCAGCAGCAGACCTCGGCGCGGCGGCCGGGGGCAGTGTGGAGTCAGAGACGGCAGTGACCACCCCAGCGGCGAGATTCCGTGGCAGGGGAGATGACGGCCTCTGTTTTTACCATCGACGCTTCGCTGGGAAGGCGCACAAATGCATTCCGCCCTGCAAGTTCAAAAAAGCAGGGAAACGACTGGGCTGGGAGCCGTTAGCAGCTTCCACTCTCGGCGAACGGAACAAGCTGCTTTATCTGACAGACGAGGGCTCCGGGCGGCAATTCCTAGTGGACACCGGAGCCCAGAGGAGCTTCATCACTGCCACCTATGCTGATCGGGTCGTGGGACCCCGCGGAGACGGAGCGACAGCGGCCAACGACTCCAGCATCAAGACGTACGGAGAGAGAACCTTGTCTCTGTTCTTCCACAGCCGCGCCTATGAGTGGAATTTCATCGTGGCGGCAGTGAGCTTCAATATGTTAGGTGCTGATTTTCTGTGTTCACATGGTTTGTTAGTTGATCTGGCCAACAAACGACTAGTAAATGCACTCTCTTTCTGTTCTATCCCTTGTGCAGCTCGGGTGTGCCTGCTGCCAGTACAGACCAACGTCGCCACAGCAGGTGGTAAGTTTCACAGCCTTCTACACCAGTTCCCAGCACTCACAGTTCCTACTTTTTCAGCTAAGGTGGCGAAGCACGGGGTGGAGCACTTTATTACCACGAGTGGCCCACCCGTTTTTGCGAAGGCTCGGCGCTTGGATGCAACTAAACTCTCCATTGCGCGCGAGGAGTTCGCCAACCTGGAAAGGTTGGGCATAATTCGCCGCTCGAAGTCCGCTTGGGCTTCCCCCCTCCACATGGTACCTAAAGCTGACGGCTCATGGAGACCTTGTGGTGATTACCGCAGGTTGAACAATGCCACAGCGCAGGACCGGTACCCGATTCCGCATATCCAGGACTTTTCAGTGCATTTGGCGAAGGCGCAAATTTTTTCTAAAATAGACCTGGTCCGCGGTTATCACCAAGTCCCGGTCCGACCAGAGGACATCCCCAAAACAGCCATAATAACCCCGTTCGGGCTTTTTGAGTTTTTACGAATGCCTTTTGGCCTTAAAGGCGCCGCACAAACCTTTCAACGGATGATGGATGCAGTGTTGCGCGACCTTTCTTTCGTTTTTTTCTATTTAGACGACATTTTGGTAGCCAGCACCTCCGAGGAGGAGCACGCAAAACACCTCACGACAGTTTTTCAGAGGTTGGGAGAGCATGGGTTGATAATCAACCCGGCCAAGTGCCATTTTGGCGTGGCACAAATCGACTTTTTAGGGCACCGCGTTTCCTCGGAGGGAGCAGTTCCTCTGCCGGCCAAAGTACGCGTGGTGGCAGATTTTCCCCAGCCTCGAACGGTAAAAGCGTTGCAAGAATTTTTGGGGATGGTGAATTTTTATAACCGTTTCATACCCCACGCAGCGCAGCTTATGCAGCCCTTGTACACCGCGCTCAAAAAGCAGAAGCCCTCCCATGTGATTGAATGGTCCCCGGAGCGGGAGCGCGCATTCACAGAGGTTAAACGGGCACTGGCAAACGCGGCACTGTTGGCCCACCCAGACCCGGCAGCCCGCGTAGCGCTAACCACGGACGCGTCAGATGTGGCCATAGGGGCCGTAGTGGAACAGCAGGTTGCCGGGGTTTGGCAACCACTCGCATTCTTCAGCAGGTCCCTACGCGAGGCTGAGCGAAAATACAGCGCGTTTGACAGGGAGCTGCTGGCGCTCCACTTGGCTATTCGCCATTTCCAGTTCTGGTTGGAAGGGCGGCGTTTCACCGCGTTTGTCGACCACAAACCGCTCACTTTTGCGATGTCCAAAACTTCAGAACCATGGTCGGGGCGGCAACAGAGACAGCTGGCCGCAATTTCTGAATTTACCACCGATATTCAGCACATAGCCGGTAAAATCAATGTGGTGGCAGACTGTTTGTCACGCGCAGTAACAGCACCCGTCCGCGCGGAAACGGATTGCGCGGCCGCTTACCCAGAGCGCGGTAACAGCGCGGACACGCGGGCAGCTCCGGTCCACGTGGGAATAGATTATGCAGCCATGGCGGCGGAGCAGAGCGAGGACGCGGACGTGCGCGCGCTCCTGTCTGGACCAACAGAGTTAAGGCTGGAACGCAGAAATCTACAAACCGGTTTCCCCCCGCTTATTTGCGATGTATCCACAGGGCGACCGCGCCCGGTGGTGCCAGCCACGTGGCGCCGTTGCGTTTTTGACGCCGTGCACTCCCTAGCGCACCCAGGGGTGCGCGCTTCGGTGAAAATGGTGGCGGAGAAGTTTGTTTGGCCGAGCCTGCACAAGCACGTGAAGGAGTGGGCTAAAACCTGCATGGCTTGCCAGCGCGCTAAGATTCACAGGCACACTAAGGCGCCCTTAGAACCGTTCCACATTCCGGCTAAAAGGTTCGATCATGTGCACGTGGACCTCGTGGGCCCCCTGCCCACTTCACAAGGGTTCACGCATCTCTTGACAATGGTAGACTGAACCACTCATTGGCCTGAAGTGGTCCCGTTAACATCGACCACAGCGGCAGAGGTGGCACGCGCTTTTTTAACAGCCTGGGTAGCGCGGTTCGGGGTCCCGTCAGATATTACGTCTGATAGGGGACCTCAATTTGCGTCAGAACTGTGGTCAGCAGTGGCCAGCGGCTTAGGAGCGGCGGTACATCGCACGACCGCTTACCATCCCCAGGCCAACGGTTTATGCGAGCGTTTTCACAGGTCTTTGAAGGCAGCCCTCAGAGCGTCACTGACGGACACAGATTGGGTAAACAAACTACCATGGGTTTTATTGGGGTTGCGTTCGGCACCCAAAGAGGATCTAGATGCCTCACCAGCAGAATTGGTCTTCGCACAACCGCTCAGGCTGCCAGGTGAGTTTTTACCCGACCACACGGCACCAGGGCCCCCCCCCGATCCGGGGGTCTCTGAGTAACACGGGAGCAGAAATGCTCCTGGGCCCCGCTCATCACTCTTTCCCGCGTGTGTTCGTGCCCCAGGCTTTACGAGACGCAGAGTTTGTTTTTGTCAGGCACGATGCTCAGCGGCATAGTCTCCGCCCACCTTACGATGGTCCATTCTGAGTGCTGGAAACCGGGGAGAAATATTTTGTGCTAGATTTGGGGGGCAGGAGGGAGACGATCAGTATCGATAGATTAAAGCCTGCTTTTGTGTTGCATAACGAGTCTGTACAGCCGGCGGGCGTGCCTCGACGCGGCAGGCCTCCAAAGGGGCGGCCCCGGGACCCCCCACGGGGGGCAAATAACCCTTCTCCCCCTCACTCCACAGATGCACAGCAGGACGGCCCAACACAGAGCAGGAGACCTGCATACAGCAGATTCGGGAGAAGATTGAAACCTAAGCTGCATGCAGAATGATGTGTTTTGGGTTTTTTTTGTTTTTTTGGTCAGGTTGTTTGGGTTGCTGTGAGATTCTTTTGGGGGGGGTGACGTGCTGTATGACTGTTGTATGACTGTATGTGGGTGCCCAGACTTTCGCGTGGAAGGGGGGAGTGATGTGGAGCCCATAGTTATAACCTATGTAACTCACATGTGGCTGGCTGAATTCAGCCAAGAGAGACTTTGAGCTAGCCATGTGTATTGACTTCACACCTCAAGAGGAAGACATGTCTGCACCCCCTGGGGACTCAGGAGAGAGGAGAAGATTACCCGGCCTGACCTTTGGGGGTCGGAAAGGAGAACAGAAGGACTCTGGGTGTTCTATTAAGAGATGAAAGGATGTAGCTGAGTATTGTGACTTTTGGGTGTGATGTATTGTTAGAAGATGAATATATAAATGTATGTGTGTGACTGCGTCCTGGCTCTTTTCACTCCGATCGAGAGAGGACGTAGGATGAATGGGGAATTAAAGCAGTTACTGGAAAAATCATCCAGTCTCCTCAATTCTTGACTCCTACAGTGGTCACTTAATTCTAAAGGCACCAAAGCACACAGTGATATATCTTTTTAGGAAAATTTGTTTTTGTAATCACAAATATTACTCTGCTATTTTTTGTTTCCATTTACTGAGACCAAGCCCTTATTATTGCTTCTTCTTGGCCAAAATTTGATTAGATTTGAAATATATTGTAAATTGCTGTTTTTAAGGACAGTGCAAGTTGATATCACTCAATGTAAACTTGCCAGATTGTAGCCAGTGGCTAATTTCCATCTGTTTTCCGTGGGTTACAATTTTTCCTTGCCTCATTCTATTATGCTGAGCACCAAGATAGAGGGCGGGAAGTACCATTTTTATATGGTCTTTGGTATGACCCGGCCAGGGATTGAACCCATGACCTCCTGGCTGAGGGGCATGTGCTCTACCACAAGGCCACCACTCTTGTAGAAGATTAAAAATGCTATATAACCCTGCAATTGCCAGGATAAGACTCCATTAATAAATAAATGCCAATTTGATGGTCTGAAACCTGTGATTCTTTTACTTACATATAAAACTTATATAAACTTTATAACTTTATAACTATAAAAACATAAAAAACTTTCAAATTTAGAAAAAAGGTTACAAAAAAATACTTATCTAAGAGGAAACCCCCACAATTTTGTGAGGAAAAAAAAATTTATTGTAGAAGGCTACAAAATTAAAAGAAAAACTTTGCAAGCTAAAGTGAAACAAAGCCATAAATTTATTTTAAAAAAATAAAAAAAATCTTGCAAATTCACAAGAACAAACTTAAAAATTTAAGAAAAAATCCAAATTTACAAAAAAAACTGCAACTTAATGAGAACTGAAGTCACAATTTATGAGAAAATAAAGCATATCTTGCACATTTACACAAAAAATTATAATTTATGAGCAAAAAAAAAAGATAGAGAAAGCAATTACACACAAAAAAGTTTAAAGGTGAACAGGACTGTATTTTCAGGAAAAAGATTTAAAAAAAATACACCAACAAAGTCTTCAGAAAGGTGCAGAATTAAAGCCTTTATATTCTTCAAAAATAATATATTGATGAAAAATATACTTTAAAAATTTTTATGGGTCTGAAATAATCATAATATTTACATGTGAGCAGTTGCAGGGCAAGAATACAGGGGCCAGCAACATAGATATCTGATACACTAGATAGGACATGTCTAACAGTTTCATAGCAAACTGAGGTGTCGTATTCTGTAGCTAAGTCTAATGGTTGGCAGCACCTTCAGCATCGTGATAACAGGATACACAAACAGTTATTTGTTGTATTTATTGTAACCATATAAGTAAGCCCTGTGATGAACTGGCAATCTGTCCAGGGTGTACCCTGCCTCTCGTCCAAAGACACTGGGATAGGCTCCAGCCCCCCCCCCCCCCGAATGAATGAATAGACGTATGTAAGCAATGTATACAGCGGGGAAAATGAGTATTGAACTTGTCAACCTTTTTCTCATTAAACATATTTTTGATAGAGCCATTGACCTGAGATTTTCACCAGATATCAGTAACAACCCAAGTAACCCATACATACAAAGAAGTCAAGGCAACTGTGTTCATAAAACAAGTTATATTTAATAAAGTGGAATGACACAGGAAGTAAGTATTGAACACACAAAGAAAAAGAGGTGCAACAAGGCACAGAAAGCCAAGAAACCAGGTGAAATCCATCAGTTTAGGAAGCCATCCCATCCCCCATCAGTGCAAATTAATTTCAGATGGTTAAATCCAGACTGATAGCCTTTACAAAGGTCTGTGAATATCAGATTGTCACACCACAAAGAACTCATGATGGGTAGAAGCAAAGAGCTCTCTAGACCGTCAACCTTATTGTTGCAAAACATAATGATGGCATTGGTTACAGGTACATTTCTGAACTGCTAACTGTTTCAGTAAGCACTGTTGGAGCCATCATTCGGAAGTGAAAAGAACATCATTCTCCCATAAACTGGCCACCATCAGGAGCTCCTCACAATTTCTGACAGAGGAGTCAAAAGAATTATCAAAAGAGTTATCCCAGACCCAAAGACCACTCGTGGAGAGTTACAGAAAGATCTAGAGCTAGCAGGTACTGCTGTTTCAACGAAAACAATAAGTAATGCACTCAACCGACATGGGTTCTATGCCCGCTCACCTTGCAAGACTCCATTGCTGAAGAAAAAGCATGCTGAAGCTCGTTTAAAGTTTTTTGTAAAATACTGGGAGAATATAGTCTAGTCAGATGAGACCAAAATTGAACTTTTTGGATGCCACAACACACAGTGTGTTTGGGCAAGAAATGGCACTGCATGTCGGCCCCAAAACACCATACCAACAGCGAAGTTTGGAGGTGGGAGCATCATGGTGTGGGGGTGTTTTTCAGCACATGGTTCAGGAAGACTTCATATAACTGAAGGAAAGATGAATGTACAAATGTACAGAGACATCCTTGATAAGAACCTGTTGCCATCTGCTAAGATGCTGAAGATGAAATGAGGGGTGGACATTTCAGCAATGATCCCAAACACACAGCCAAGGAACCTCTCAAATGGCTCCAGAAAAGGAAAATAAAGCTGCTAGAATGGCCCAGTCAGTCACCTGACCTGAATCCAATTGAAAAAATGTGGAACGAACTGAAGATCAGAGTTCATAGAAGACACCCATGGAACCTTCAAGATTTGAAGACAGTTTGTGTGGAAGAATGGGCCAACATCACTCCTGAGCAATGCCTGCACCTAGTTTCTCCATACAGGAGGTGTCTGGAAGCTGTTATTACCAATAAAGGCTTTTCCACTAAATATTAAATGAATGGGCTTCCGGTTATGGCTGCCACGTAAGACGGACGTGTCTCACTCTGCTCTGCTCCTGGAGAAAAAAAATCGGCAAATAACTCTCTCATTTGGGACAGAACGTATCCCAGCGTTTGGGCGAGGATATGTCGGCGAAGCCTAAGGCTGGAAAATCAGGTAGAGGAAAAAGCGAGCCGCCAAAACAGTCCAAATTAACGGACTTTCAGGTCTGTGACGCAGCAAATAAAACTCCATATATGGCGGAGGAGGCTGGCAACGGTGCGATGTCTGCGGGGAGAGGCGCAGATGCGCTGATGGCTGCCATGAGTTCAATGAGAGCGGACTTTTCCTCTAGATTTGATGGGATTATGGCAGCGTTGGAAGGAATGAGAAAGGAATTGGGTGACTGTGTAGAACGGATGGCGCAGATGGAGCTCCGTCTCTCTAGCGCTGAAGATGACGTCACCCGTCTTCAATTAAAGGTGCGCACTTTGGAAAAAAAAAATAAATGTCTGGAAGATAATATTCTGGATTTGGAATCTCGGTCGAGACGGAACAACTTGAGGCTGGTGGGTCTTCCGGAGGAATCCGAAGGTCGGGACACATGTTCCTTTCTGGAAAAGTGGATTCCGGAGGCGCTGGGCAGCGCGGAGTTGCAATCAGCAGTGGTTCTGGAAAATGCACATCGTATTGGCCCACGGAGAGATAAGGGACCGCCGAGGACCTTAATTATGAAGTTTCTCAGCAACAGAGACAGGATGAAGATCTTCAACGCTGCATGAGCTAAAGGAGAGATTAAACACCAGGATCAGCAGGTGCGGTTCTACCCAGATTTGGCCACAGGAATCCAACAATTGAGGAAGCAGTTTGATCCCATACGTAAGGAGCTGCGCAACCTTGGGATTCGTCATGGTGTAATCTATCCTGCGAGACTGTTGACCACGTATGAGGGCAGAACCCACATCTTCAAGACCCCAGAGGAAGCGCAGGAGTTCATCAAGAAGATCAAAGAAGAAGAAGAGACTGGTGGGAGCTAAGCATGAACAAAATATAAGGTAGAATAATTAAGCATTTGCACAGGCATCTGACTGACTTGAAGTAAATAGCAAGTTTACAAAATATAGATTGTATTATATATTAAAAAAAAACAAAACAAAAAAAAAAACACTATGATGTACAAAGTTGCTAAAAATTTTGGAGTTAAGTTGGAAAACTACAGAGGAGAGTTAATGTTACGTCATTAAAAGCAGTAGGGTTAGGGTGATTGGGAGGATGAAGAAGGAGTGGCTTAGACTGTTCCCCGTGGGTGTGGAGCGGTCGATGGCTATATCGGGAGACGGAATTTTTCTTTTGATTTTGGGGGGTTTGCCACAAGTGTGGGAAGGGGGAATTTGTTTGTGTGTAGTTTGTAGGATGAATGTTCAACCACTCATGTTTTTGCTTCTCTGTATGAGCATGTTTACACTGCAAGGTAATCCCAAACTCTCTATTGATCATAAACCAAAGCGTTAATCTTAATTTAACTTCATGGAATTGCAGAGGTCTACAAAATTTAAAAAAACTTAAACAAGTTATGAATAAAATAAAAGACATGGGTTCAAAAATTGTGTTTTTACAAGAAACGCATCTAATAGAGGATATAAAAAGAATTAGGAGTAGATGGCAAGGAAGTGTCTTCACCTCATCATTTTCATCCCGGGCCAGGGGAGTTATGACTCTCATACATAAATCAGTCCCTTTTCAAGTGAAAAATGTAATTGGAGACAAATTTGGAAGATATGTAATCATTCAAGGTTCTTTGCTATTAGAAAATATAAATCTTGTGAACTTATATGGTCCCAATATAGATGATCAAAAGTTCTTTGCTAATTTATTTCTTATCTTATCATCACTTACAGGGCAACATATAATAGCAGGGGATTTTAATTGTACATTGAATCCAGGTATAGATAGATCAACAGGACTGGATTGTACGCACAATGGATGTAGGATGACTATTAATCATTTTATGAAAGAACTGAGATTGTTAGATATATGGAGAGAAATGAAACCACAAGTTAAAGCCTATTCTTGTTATTCCAGTACCTACAAGACATTCTCACGTATTGATTATTTTTTGATTTCCACAGAATTAAGGTCCAAGATTCAAAACTGCTTTTACGATAACATCGTGATCTCTGATCATGCACCCTGCTGTCTAATATATGTAGATAAAAAATTGACAAAGGAATCAGGTAGATGGCAATTTCAGCATAAATGGCTTCAGGATGAGGAATTTGTCAAGTATATAAATAATTAATTATAAATAATATAAAGCTGCAAATTTCCGGTTCCGGCTCTGCCGGACCGGCGGCGCCACACGAGTCGGCTGCCTGTTGCAACAGCCTTTTTTTTATCTTCCTTCTTCTTTCTACACCTTTCACTCTGTATATATATCACGGACGCACGGATCGCCCCGGGTCGGCGGACGGAGCCACGGTTTGCAGCGGGAGACGTTACAGCGGGGAGGAGCTAGTGCTAGCTAGCACTTGGCCGCCGCCCGGTGCTAATGGGAAACTCGACATACCGGGAGCTGTAGCGAAAACGAAGCGGGTGCCGGGCTGGAGTTTAGGCGGCGTGAAAGAAATATAAGACAGAATAATAAAGAGCGATGGCAAGAACCAAGCAGACCGCCCGTAAAATCTACTGGAGGAAGAAGCCCCCCAGGAGACAGCTAGCCACCAGGGCTGCTCGGAGAGGCGCTCCGGCCACCGGCAGAGTGAAGAGGCCTCGCCGTCACAGGTCCGTGGCTCTGAGAGAGATCCGTCGCTGCCAGAAATCCACGGAGCTGCTCATCCGTAAGCTGCCCGTCCAGCGCCTGGTGAGGGAGATCGCTCAGGACTTCAAGACCGTCCTGCGTTTCCTGAGTTTCGCCGTCATGGCTCTGCAGGAGACCAGCGAGACCCACCTGGTGGTCTCTTCTTCGCTAAGGGGGTCACCATCATGCCCAAAGACTTCCAGCTGGCCCGCTGCATCCGCGGAGAGAGAGCTTAGACTTTCTGCTGCACATCCACCAGCCATAATGCTCTGCACTGTGTGTCTATATATATACATTTATAGTAATATGGACATATGTTTGCTAGATGTTGTTTTTTCTTGCCTTCTGATTGTTGTTCTGAGTGTTGCTGTCCCTGTGCTGTTGCAATCCTGGAATGTCCCCATTGTGGGACTAATAAAGGCTTATCTTATCTTATCTTATCTTATATAGAAAAACAGATAGATGAGTTCTTTGACATCAATACTACACAAACATCAGCATGTGTAAAGTGGGAGGCTTTCAAAGCTTTTATTAGGGGACATATTATTAGTTATACAGGATCAAAATCTAAGAAGACTCGAGAGGAGAGAGCCAAATTGGAACATAAAATAAAAAGTCTCCAGGAAAAAGTGTATGCAGGAAGTGATCCAAGGTTGGAGAATGAATTACTGATTTTGAGAGCTGAATACAACAAAAAATCAGCGAATAGAGCTGCCTCGAGTCTTCTAAGATTGAAACAATCTTTTTATGAACAAGGTGAAAAATCAGGAAAATTATTGGCATGGCAGATTAAACAATTAGAAATTAAAACACCAATTACTAGTATTATAAGTAATGGACAGGTAGTTATAGATCCTTTAGAAATTAACAGAGCCTATACAGATTACTATGAAAAATTATATGATACCAAAAATGAATCTGATTTAACAAAACTAAATGGGTTTTTGAACGAACTATCTATACCGTGTATTCCAAATGAAAACAGGGAGATATTGGAGTCTAAAATTAGTCAAGAAGTTGGGCTAGCCATTGATAATATGAAATCAGGAAAGAGTGCAGGACCAGATGGTCTTCCAGTTGACCTTTATAAAAAATTTAAGAATAAATTAATAAAACCTTTTTTGGAAATGGTTTTAGAAGCATTTCAAAATAATAATTTACCATCATACATGAATAATGCCTTAATTATACTGCTGCCAAAACCAGGTAAGCCCTCTAATAAATGTGAAAATATGAGACCAATAAGCCTATTAAATGCCGACCTTAAGATAATCTGTAAAATTTTAGCAAGACGAATACAAGAAATTTTACCAAATATTATTAATCGAGATCAGAATGGCTTTATAAAGGGAAAACAAGGCTTCCATAATGTAAGAAGACTATTTAATATTATTTATTTTAATAAAGAAGCACCGGATACAGCTCTCCTATCACTGGACGCCGAAAAGGCCTTTGATAGAATTGAATGGCCCTTTCTTTTTGAAGTCTTACAAAGGTTTGGACTTGGAAATAATTTCATAAAATGGGTTCAGATAATATACAATAATGCTACAGCAGAAATCCTAACAAATAACAATATTTCAAAATCAATAAAAATCAATAGAGGATGTCGACAAGGCTGTCCACTTTCACCTTTACTGTTTACTATGGCAATTGAACCTTTAGCGATAGCGATACGTTTACATTCACAAATATATGGAATTAAAGTTGGACCAACAGAACATAAAATCTCCCTGTACGCCGATGACATAATTTTGTTTTTGTCGAATCTAAAAAAATCAATTCCAACCTTGTTGAATTTAATAAAGAATTTTGGGGAAATATCAGGATATAAAATAAATAAAACTAAATCTTCAATATTAATGCTAAATGAGACCCAGAGAAATTACCCAGACCCTGAGGTAAATCAATTTAATGTTGTAAATCAGTTTAAATATTTAGGAATCCAAATTGTGCCTAAGCTAGAATCAGTCGCCAGTGTCAACTATGAAGCCTTAATGTCAGATATCAATGAGTTAATTCAGAGATGGATGTCACTACCAATGTCGATGATCGGGAGAATCAATATACTTAAAAGTAATATTTTACCTAAAATACTTTATTTATTTCAATACATTCCCTTACCACCACCTTTAGATTTATTCTCAAGAATTAAAAAAAAGTTAGTGGAATTTATATGGAACAACAGGAGGGCTAGATTACGTCTGTCTTTATTATATTTACCATTTGATCGTGGAGGTCTGAAATGTCCAAATTTTATGTTGTATTATTGGTCGGCACAACTGAGGTCTATGACATATTATTTTTCATCAAATGATCTCCCTCACTGGACTGAAATGGAATCATACAATTTACCTTTACCTCTTCCCATATTCATATACTCAGATTCGGCAAAAAAATTACAAAAACAAGTTAAAAATCCATTTGTAAAGCATATGATCAAAATATGGTGTGAAGCTAAAAACTATTTAAAAGAACCACAGTTATTGTCACCATTTAGCCCAATATGGGGTAATCAATATTTTAAACCAGGAAGAGCGGACGCTGTATTTAAAGTATGGAATTTAAAAGGGATACAAAAGATTCAGGATTTATATTTGCCATGTGCAGATAACATAATGTCTTTTGAAGAGCTGAGGATCAAATTTAATCTTAATAGAACACATTTTTTTTAAATATCTTCAACTTAGAAACTTTATTCGATCAAATCAAAATAAAGCTCTCACTCGACCTATTTATTCATCCTTGGAAAAAATGTTGATGAAAGATAGTAAAAGAAAGGGTATTATTTCAGAGTTTTATAACTCATTGACACTATCTTCAAGTGAAAATTCACTGAAAAGATTAAACTACTGGAAAGAAGATCTGCAAACTGAAATTTCAGAGGAACAATGGGAATTGGCTTGTACAGAAGCTCAAACCAAATCAATAAATGTACGTCTTAAATTGATACATTTTAAATGGTTAATGCGGATGTATGTTACACCGGAGGAGTTAAATAGATATAACAAAAATATACCAGATACATGCACAAAATGCATGGAAAGTAAAGGAACCCTATTTCATTGTGTATGGGAATGTAGATTAATAAGAATGTTTTGGGAAGAGGTGAGGGTAACAATTGAAAAAATAATCTCAAAACAAATTATATTGAATCCTAAACTGTTTTTGTTGGGTCTGTACCCAGAAAAGCATAATTTTAATAAAAGTGAAAGAACATTCATAGACCTCAGTTTGCTTAATGCCAAAAAATGTATTGCACTATTATGGAAAAAGACTCATAGACCAGATGTGACTCAGTGGTTAAGACAGATGTTAACAAACCTTCCATTAGAAAGAATAACATATATACTGAAATCAAAGGAAATTGTGTTTGAGAATATATGGAGACCTTTTATTGATTATGTAAAAAATTTAAACATAACTCTTGAAGAAGAAGGTGAATGATGTGTGTGGACCTTGTAAATTCCAAACTGGTGAACATAATATGTATACTTATGTATTGGATTGTCTAGACTAAACAGAGGAGCATTGTTGAAGATTTGATTTTGTTGGTGGTTGTTGGTGTTTTTAGTGCATTTTTTTTTTTTGTAGTACTTTAGTGTTAGTGTTTGATTGTTTGTATCATGTTTGTTAAAAAAAAAAAGGTTCAATAAAGATATTGTGGAAAAAAAAAATATTAAATGAATGTCACAAATTGTGTTCAATACTTATTCCCTGTGTCATTCCACTTTATTAAATAAAACTTGTTTTGTGAACACAGTTGCCTTGATTTCTTTGTATATATGGATTACTTGGGTTGTTACTGATATCTGGTGAAACTCTCAGGTCACTGGCTCCATCAGAAATATGTTTAATGAGAAAAATGTTGACATGTTCAATACTTATTTTTCCCGCTGTATGGAACGTCTCTAGCCTAGCGACTAGCCATGTCCTGGCTAGTGTTTATGTATCAATGGCCAGTAAGGTTGTCACAGCCGGTCACAGCCAATCGCATAACTGGGTTGATGCCATGTGTCTCTACCAAGCACCTGGGGCAAGGGAAAGTGTGACATCTACTGGCCAGGATGTCAGAATGGTGTCTCTATCATCTTTCATTTACAAGGAAACTGCGCAAATATGCATAAAAATTTATAAATTAATGAGAGAGAAGTTGAATATTTAAAAGGAAAACTCTGAATCTTTAATAACATTGTCAGCCCATCTTATACCCGGCTTTCATTGTAAACCTCAAATATGTGTTGAGGTTACTTGGACAAAAATTGCTCAAAATGTCTCCTTCTACAGTGGAGGTTGCCAACCCCTGAGCCAATATATGACAACTACATTATGGAAACGTACGAGTGTAATTCCAAGAACAACAAATCAGGAAAGCAGTGCCAACACATAAACCGTGCATATGAACAGGTACCAAACATTACCTGGTGCTGCTTTTCAGAGCCTGGGCCTCGTCCAGCACCATGTACTGCCACTTGACCCTCTGGAAGTACTTGACATCTTGGACCACCAGCTGGTAGCTCGTAATCACCACGTGAAATGGTGCGTTTTGAGTGTAAAGTGTTTTCTACACAAAGGAAAACCAGAGAAAGGAAAGGGTATAGTTACACAGACGAAGGACAGAAAAAAGGTGGTGAATTACATGGCAAACTAATAAAGAGTGGTGTATCATTTAATCTTAACCTGGCTCCAGAATTTCCGAATCACTTTGCGATCATGAGGGTTTCCCCAATATGGCAACACCTGCAGGACATATACCGTAGATAATGTTAAAACACACAACAAAATTATCACCAAGTGGCTTGTTTTTCCAAACAAATTTTTCCTAAACTTGAGCAGCGATGTTCTCAAAGGAAACATTTCTGCACAATATCGTGCATGTCTCAGAGTCGCCGGGTTGATGTAAAATGTGAAAAGATTTACACATCATTACATCCGTCAACACAGGCTGCCATTCTATTGTTTTCAGCCAGTCTTGCTTTGAGAGTTCAGGAAGCTTATCTTCAAATTGTGTAATGGGGTCTTTTCACACCTCATTAGCAAAACAAACTGGAATTGATTTATTTCAAAAGTACTGTTGCTGAGAAAATGTGCACGGTAGAAAGTCGAGCACAACAAGGAGCTATGCGCACCGGCATGTGTGTGTATGTGTGTGTGTCGAGCATAGCTGACATATTGATGTGTGTGATAAAAGTCAACACACAGCCTGTCAGAGGCCAGTTAAGGCATGCAGTTTCATCTGAGAACTGCCACTCAACAAGAAGTAGAAACCAGGTTTGGAATCGTGTGCTCACACCAAGCGATGCTACCACACTGCCCCCTAATGGTGCATTTTCCTCAATCCATTTTTAATTATAATCGTTAGCTTTCAAACTAAAACAAAACTGGCTGAGAAGAATAGAGAGAAAAAAAACAAACAAAACAAAATTAGAACAGTAGAAATGTGGATTCCTGTAGCTTCTTTTCTGCAGGTGTTTCCGCTGCCATGCTCACTCAGCAGCGTGGCCGTTTCTCACCTTGAATTTGGGTACGAAGCGGGTGAACTCCTGGTGCCAGTTGTTGAGAGTGGACGCTGGAGAGATGATCAGGAATGGGCCCCAGATGTTGTCTCTCTGCAAGCGAACAGAAAAAAAAAAAAAAAAGACAATGCTTCAGCTGTGGCAACAGGTGGTCTCTGGATGTGCACCCAATAACAGGAAGTCCTGCAGGAACCCAACGGGCACCTTCCTGTCAGCAATAGGTGACCGATAGGTTCACATTCCCACCCCCAAATTCCACTTTCTCGCCTTTGGGGGGTTAGTTAACGACTAAAGAGCTGGAAAGTCAGCCGCTCACAACAATGAAATTAGTCATTTTCAATAAAATGTTCCAACACCTGCAGAACAGTGCAGCCATAAACTGGGACTCTTTCAAAGGAAACAGGTGTAAGGAGCTGCCTAAGAGAGATTTTTCTAGAGTCAACACAACAGCAGAGATAACTGAATGTTTTGGAAGTGCGTAGCAAATGAAACCTTTTGGCCCCGTCCTCTCTCTCACCTCTGCTAAGTGGGCCAACAGGGCGATGCTCTGTACGGTTTTCCCCAGTCCCATCTCATCAGCCAAGATTCCATTGATACCCTGCACAAATGAAGAGGAAATACATTTTTGAAAAAACAAAATATTACGTGCAATGATTAAAAAATGAAAGAAAAAAAGGCAACCCTTTAATTAAGCACATATTAACTGAACATGTTAACTGTTTATTAGTAGCCCTTAGATCTTTCTTAGTCATTAAAAAGCATTTATAACAACTTATTATGCAAAATATTAAATGCAGTTAAATAAATTAATTCTATAAAACTCTGTGTTAGATCTGCTAGAACAGGGGTGTCCAATCATGTGCCATGGAGGGCCAAGACCCTGCAGGCTTTACCTCCAACCAGTGTCTTCAACAGCAGATTTCACTGAATTTCTTCCTATTGATTGCTGATAAGTGAAAACATCTGCTGAAGAAACTGGGTAGAAGAGAAAACCTGCAGGGTCTTGGCCCTCCATGGCACATGATTGGACACCCCTGTGCTAGAACATCCTCTACATGAGAATGTGCGATTCATTTTGCTGGAGTGTGCTTGGGAAATCAGTTTCTTCTGTAGCAGCCGTTAATTAACGGAGTCGTTTAGTGGATGATGTGAGAAGTTGCAGCTGATTAGTATGAAGATTAGTATATTTAAAATCAAGTTAAAAGATCTGCTGAAAGATGCCCAGCCTTGTACTTACTCAGTTACTGTCCTTATGACTCGCTATGTTTACGGTTGTGTGTGTTGTGTGTGTTCTGTCCCTCCGTGTCCTTTTAAAAGTTGTGCTTATGAATGTGTTTTTTTGACCTTCCAAGGGACTACGCATGTGAATTAGCTTGTAGCTATAATAATTTTTCTTTAAACCATAAATACATAAACTTTGTAAAAATCTGAGACAAGTGAAGGTGAATCCCCAACTTGAGAGACAGTGATGGGTACCTGTTCATACAGGTTGGCCAGCCAGTTCATGCCTTTGAGTTGGTAACCCTTCAATTTTCCGTTGAAGATGGTGGGCTGAGGAATGTTTTCGCCTGCGTGAATGGACGGGTTTGAAAGGCTGTAACTTTCTCCAAAGCCAGAACCGATGGGGGAGGACAAACTGCCGGCAGCATGTAGAGATGCACTGCGACTGTCTTTCGCCTCTTCATCAAACATTCGAGTCTAAAGTTAGAAATAGGGAGATTAGCCTCAGTGAGACAGGAATCAATGCATGTGTAATATTCTCATCTCTGCATCAGCTTACTCTCTCTTGATGAATCTGGTATGCCTCTTTGGCATTCCTCAAGGCCTGAGATTTGTAGTATTCGCTGTCTGCAAAAAATAAACCAGACAAATCAAATTCAGTGAGGTTTTATTAAGTATCACCAGAGTGACTATAGGGTATCTGTCAGTATAATGAAGTTGATGCTTTAAGATTTTTTAAGAACATCTGATCAAATTTAGGACCTTACATTCACACAATGAAAGAACCTTAATGAGCAAGCTCACATACCCCACGCATCTGTATATCAGAGCCCCCCCCCCCCCCCAAGGAGAATTGATCAACATAAAATGGCCGGGGAAAAAATAAGACCCCCTCATTAGATGTATAAGTTTGAAGTGAGTTGAAGAGAGGAAGAGAGTGGTGACAACAGGAAATGATCCCTCCCCAAAATAAATGGTAATCCTCATTAGATGTGTCAATTGAACACATCCAATTGATGAGTTAACACTTCTGTATAAATTTCAAGTCAATTCCATCAGAAATAGAGGAGATAGTGTGGTGACAACATGTCATGAAATGGAAAAAAGTGGACAGACAGGTCAAAAACAATATACCCCATGCAACTTCGTTGGGGAGGGGTCTCTTTATGTTGGCTCTGCTCATTTCAGTTTAGGCAAAAAAGGAATTGCTGTACAAAACAAGAGAATAAAGTGATCTTGCTTATCATGTGTGGCATTTTAACATGCTTGACTGACCAATTATAGGATTAACTGTCATTTTAAGGATAATGAAAGCCTTTACTTTCAACAAACAATCTGAAGGCTTCTTAAGAACCTGTGAACACCCAGCAATATGTATATGCATTTTATAAAATAGTATGACCATGTATTGTTTCAATTAAATTGTCTGTAGAATACCATAATCGAGAACTTTATGGGAATTGTTTTAATGATAAAGTCTTACTGTATTCAATACACTGATTTCACTATTGCTCAAGAGCAAATTAAGACACCCATTAAAATGGACACATATACAGTCTGAGAGACTTTGTTATTAAATTATATGCCAAAGAGAGTGGAGATGTACAGATGTCACCAATCTCTACTGTGTTTCATTTAACAGTTGCTTCACTAACACACTGAACCTGACTGAGTGGTTCTTACCATAGTCCTCCTGTCCCATATTGACCATTACTCCTCCTCCAATGTCGATCTGTCGCTGAGCGGCAGTGTCTTCAAGCTTCCTCAGAATTTCCTCCTGAGCAGCATCTCCTCCCTGGCCTCCCGCACTAGTTTTCCCGCTCATGAAATGGGCGTATAGCTCTGTCTGAGTGATGAGGAAATTCAGCTTACGCTGCTGGCGCTTAGCCTGTTAAAAAAACAAAACAAAAACAACAACACAGGAAAAGTCCATGAAAAAACAGACCGTCAATGACACAGTAGCTCATTCTAGTCTGACGAAATCCCCCCAAGAGTACTCAGATCTCCTGACTGTTGACCTTGACCTTAAGCACAGCCTTCTTCAACTACCCTTTGAGACACAGGGCAACCGGATCACTCCATGCAGCTCGCTCTTCGGCAGTTGCTTTTGATTCTTCCAATTCTAGGCCTGCAATTCTCAGCTCATTCTCCACTGTCGCTCGCCATGTCTGCTTTTGGGTACCCTCTTTTTTGTTGTCCAGCCAGGTTCCAATACAGAACCGAGTGTACAACTGGTCTTTCTGGCGACAGCCTTAACACGTGTCTGGCAAAGTTGGGGCATGTCTCGCGGACGGATATTGAGAAGGGTTTCTCTTTCGTTCTGGTGTACACTTCATCATTGGTGACATGGTTCAGATAACTTATCTGCAGGATCTTCCTAGGGCACTTTGAGCAAAAGCCATCAATCACCTTGTCTGTTTTTGCTGTGCTTTTCCAAGTCTTGGATGCATAAAGGCTTGTGAGGAAGATGAGTGACCTAAACAGTCTGACTTTGATACCTACTGGGAGGCTCTTGTCTGGCCAGGTATTGTTCAAACATCGAAACATTGCTGCTGCTTTCTCAATTTTAGTTCTCACGTCCTTCTCCACATCTCCGTTGTTGGTGATGATGCTGCCGAGGTATGTGAACTGGTCCACTTCCTGCAGTGACTCCTGGTTACATACGACAGTCTTCTTGGACTCAGAATTTCCCACAAACATAATTTTACTTTTTTGGTCACTCACCCTCAGGCCAACATTGCTGTAGCCCATTTAGAATGTGCTAAAGGTCATGGTCAATGGCCTAGGAGGAGTAACAATTATAGTGAAATCATAAATGCCCAGATCTCCTGACTTTTGACAATGACCTCAACTTGGATGCAGACAAACCTGAGGATCATTGTGTGCGAGTCTGTTGAGAATTACGGAAACTGCCCGGGAGTAACAATTTTCATAAAATCATATAAGCACCGAGATACCCTGACCTTTGACCCTGACCTTGAGCACAACCTTGATGCAGGCCCAACTGATGAAATTTGTGCATGAATTTGTTGACAATTAGGGAAATTGCCTAGGAGGAGTAGCAATTTTTCTGAAATCACCTAAGAGCCCAGATCTCCTGACCTTTGACCCTGACCTTGAGTACAACCTGAACGCAGACGCACCCGAGTATTATTGTGAGTGAGTTTGGTGACCACTAGGGCAAATGCCTAGGAGGATTAGCCATTCCAGTGGAATATAGATGGACGTACAGACAGACATCGCGTCATCACATTAGCTCCTTTCGGCTTCGCTGGAATGAGCTAAAAATCCATCGCTTCTTATAAATTTCTCATTTTTTGAATATCTCCTTGGGAAATAACATTCTTATCACCTACCTCTCTCATCTCCTCATCTAGCTTTCGTTGCTCCAGGGCTTCCTTCTCTGCCCTCTTCCTGTGCTCCTTCTCCACTTTGTCGTATTTTTTCCAGTAGAGCATCATCTCCTTGGTAAGGCGTCGTGCACGGGGTAGTGTTTCTTTGCAGTTTTTCTGAGCCTGAATAGCTGCCCGCCGGACCTCTCGCATGCACTGGTGAGCAAGCTGTGGTGAAAAAGAAAGGCTACATTTTCAAAAGTCTATATACAAAAAAAAAAGATCATGAATGTGCTATTAAAGTTTGCCTTACCTTTTTAGCATTGGTCAACACTAAGTTCTTAGCAGAGGTCTTCTGTTTGAAAGACTGCAAAGGAAGATATATAAGGACAATTCAAATTTTAAAAAACAATATGATCCTCTACCAAACAGAACTACTGACATGCATTTAGGGCATATCATATTTTGTACATTTACCCATGCATACTCACCTTAGGGATCTCCTTCTTGGCAATAGTGAGCCAGACCTTGCGTCGCCGAGCATTCAGCTGCTCAATAGTCAGATGTTTTTTCTTCACCGCAGGCAGAGGGGCGTCACTGGAAAACTTGGCAAACACCTTGGTGACATACGGGCGATCCTCATCCAGAAATTCTCCCTCCCCACGCTTCTTCTTCTTCTTCACCTTTTTCAGTTTGGCTTTTAAAAAATGCAGGTTAATCAGACAATGTAAATTTTTAATTTCATTTCAAAATATCTTGCTGTTTATGTTGTCATCCTACCTTTTAATTTTTTTTCGTCTTTGATTTTCTTTTTCTTTGGACCCAAAAGGTGACGTTGCTGCTCATAGAAGGAGTCGTGAGTAGACAGAAGTCCGGTACTGTAGTACTGGTATTGATGAAGCTGCAAGACAGACATAAACAAGTGGATAAAAACATCTTAATCAGCCAAGCAGCCTAGTCTCTTTGAATAATGCTTCAATAGCTTTCTTGCTTGTATTCTGTCCTTTTGTGGCATTCTATATATTCATCATACACATGTAATAGATGGGGTAAATAAATTGGCAACGGTGTGAATTTCCATAACTATCCAACCAAATGTCAAAATAATGCTTAACACTACATGTTATATTAAGCCTTCTTTAAGATTTTAAGGTCCCATATTGTGCATTTTCCAGAGATTAATTTCAAGTTTTGACTTCCTCAGTGACATACAGTTCAGTTCAGTTTATTTATATAGGACCTTTCAAGCACATGTGCAACCCAAGGTGCTTTACAGAACCACAGTCAAACAGAAACACAGAAAAACACAAAAAGGTAAGAGATTAAAATATTCAAGAATTGATTAAAACAACTATAAGACAATAAATCACAATAAAACAGTCAAAGTGAGAGTAAAATTCCACAAAATGGAAATCAGTGAAAAAAACAACAACATTACTAGTAATAACAATAAAGCTAATCGTAAGTGCTATCAAAAAGAAAAGTTTTAAGCTTGATCTTAATAGAAGAGAGTATCAGCATCTCGTACCCAGGCAGGGAGCTGGTTCCACAGGAGAGGGGCCTGATAGCTGAAGGCTCTGCCTCCAAATTTACTTAAAAAAAAAATATGGAAACCACAAGTAAGCCTGCATTCTGAGAGTGAAGAGGTCTTGAAGGGTAATATGGAACAATAAGGTCTTTAAGGTAGGAAGGGGCTTGATCGCTGAGGGCTTTATAAGTAATGAGAAGGATTTTAAATTCTATTCTAAATTTAACGGGGAGCCAGTGTAGAGAGGATAAGATGGGAGAAATGTGATCTCTCTTGGTATCACCTGTCAGTACTCTGGCAGCAGCATTTTGAATCAACTGAAGAATTTTGAGAGAAGTGTTTGGACACCCAGCCAACAGGGCGTTGCAGTAGTCTAGCCTAGATGTAACAAATGCATGGACCAATTTTTCAGTGTCAGTTTGAGATAGGATGTTCCTGATTTTTGCAATAACGTGCAGATGAAAGAAAGCAGCTCTAGACATCTGTTTAATGTGTGAATTAAAAGACAAATTCTGGTCGAAAATTACTCCAAGGTTCCTCACAGTAGTACTGAATGCCAAGGTAAAGCCATCCAGTGTAACTATATGGTTAGACAGGGAATCACTGACTTTTTTAGGGCAGAAAACAATTACCTCAGTTTTGCTTGAATTTAACATAAGGAAGTTACCAGTCATCCAAGCCTTCATGTCTTCAAAGCATACCTGCAATTTCACTAACTGATGAGTGTTTTTAGTGTCCATGGCTAAATACATCTGCGTGTCATCGGCATAGCAGTGAAAATTCATATTGTGTTTTCTGATAATAGTGCTCAGTGGAAGCCTATATAAGGTAAACAAAACTGGTCCAAGACCAGCAGTTTAAACATTAATGGCTGTGTGTTGAGTTATTTTGAGGGAACAGCAAATTTACACTGTTATGCAAGCTGTACACTGACTACTTTACATTGCATCAAAGTGTCATATCTTCAGTGTTGTCCCATGAAAAGATATAATGAAATATTTACAAAAATGTGAGGGGTGTACTCACTTTTGTGAGATACTGTACACTGTAGGAAAAGACAACCTTTTTTTCTTCACTGTCAGACATTAAATCAGACTAAACTTTTCCTGTTTTAGGTCAGTTAGGATTACCAAAATTATTTCTATTTGTTAACCCCTTGCACTCTGGTCAGTTTCCCTAAAAACACCTAAAAATAACGTACCCAAAGTAAATCAAAAGCTGTTCTTCAACCCTTTGCAGCATCTTCATGGGGTTGGTCTCATTTAAAAGAAAACACTTTGAATTTTTTGGCAAAACAGTCATAATCTCTCTAAGTGCTCCTGCCACTGAGTAACAGTCATCTAAACATACTGAACTTGAAGAAAATAAATTTCACCTGGGTGGTTTTTTTTGGATACAAATGCTTGCAAATAGTGCCCGGATCTGACAGTTGTCAGATCCGGGCTGGAAAATGCAACAGAAATGTAGAACCAAGTGTTATCCAGCTGAGGTCAAAATTTTGTAACAATACCACAAAAAATGAATATATTACACAGCTTTTTTCTTAGGTTGTTCCCAGGCGTTTTTGAACTGTGCCAAATGGCACAGTTTGGAAAAACGTCTGTAACTTTTGAATGATTCAATATAGAAGCTTCATCTTGGGCTCTAATGAAAGGTGAAGGGCTGTGTGTGTGTGTGTGTGTGTGGGGGGGTGTTTATTCATTCATGAATGAATGAATGAACAAACAAGCCCCCATACACAAAGAAGCATGCCACGTAAAAAATGTGTGGCTTTTTTTTTACAAGAAAAAATAACCTACAGTGCAATAAAAATTATACTAAAATATCTGTAATGTAGAAGATAACAACTCCCCCCCCACCCCACCCCGCTACAGAGGACGGACATCGTCCATCAACACATGACGGACATGGCCGCGGTCTACTACGCACAGTTGTACTAAAATATCTGCAATAATATCTGCAATCTGCTACAGAAGAGTAGCGGGGGGGGGGGCGTTCACGGTCTGGACGCAGCGCATAGACTGAACACGGTCCATGTGCCGTCCGGACCGGACCGGAGCGGTCCGGGTCCGTCGTGTTGCGATGACGCACAGTTGTAATTTACCGATCGGTCAAAAGTCATTTTGATTACAATTTTCAGGGATAAAGAATAATTTAGCTTATAACACTTACCTGTCCACAACAGCAGTGTCGCTGGCGAACTTCTCTTCCTCATTTTCAGACGAACATGACGCTGGTCCGCTTGTTACGGACTCGTGGTTCTGATCACGCGACCTGGTCAAACCATAATTCCATTATTGCGGTTTTGCGCTTCCATGATTGTGGTTTTGGCGAACGATTTTTCAAAACAAATAAGAACAGTAGTAAGAAAAAAAGACTGGCGAACGCGTGTGTGTCACCCAGTGGCTTACACAAAACAAATTTTAGGCAAGGGACGCACGCTTTCGAACTTCTGTGCTTCAATTGGCTCGCTGTATTCGCAGCCGTTGGTAGGCGGGTCCTTCTTGCTAGGTTTTCAGTCATTGGTTCTTCAAGGTTTCAGAAACCCAATTCAAGGCTCTTATTAGTCGAATGAGAGGTCAATCACATCTAAACCAATCAAAGCACTCCTTTGGCTTTCTGTTCGCGGCTGTGTCTGTAGTGGAAGAACGGAAATGCAGCTTTTTTTTCAGTGCGCACTAGAGTGTGCGTCCTAGGGCGCCCTCGTGCGCCCTAGGACGCAGAGACGTGACCGCCCGCGGTACACCGGAGTGCAGGAGGTTAAATAATTTTTATATTTGCTAAATATTTTTTTGTGATTTTTTTTTATTACTTTCTTCAAAGTCAGAAGTTTACATACATTTCCTTTGTATTTGGTAGAATTGCCTTTAAAATGTATGACTTGTGTCAAATGTTTTGGGCATCCTTTTACAAGCTTCTCGCAGTAGCTCTGCCCACAAATTTTCTATGGGATTGAGATCAGGACTTTGTGATGTAACCCACTCCAAAACATGAACTCTGTTGAAAACATGGACTCTGTTGTCTTTAAGCCACTTTGTAACTAATTTGGCGGTATGCTTAGGGTCATCATACTTAGAAGACCCATTTGTGCCCAAGCTTTAACTTCCTGGCTGATGTCTTGAGATGTTGCTTCAATATTTCCACAAAATGTTTTTCCTCATGATGCCATCTATTTTGTGAAGTGCGCCAGTCCCTCCTGCAGCAAAACACCCCCACAACATGATGCTGCCACCCCTGTACTTCACAGTTAGGATGGTGCTCTCAGACTTGCAAGCTTCCCCCTCTTTCCTCCAAATGTAATGATGGTCATTATGACCAAACAGTTTCATTTTAGTTTCATCAGACCACAGGACATGTCTCCAAAAATTAAGGTCTTTGTCCCTGTGTGCATTTGCAGACTGTAATCTGGCTTTTTTATGTTGCTTTTGGACTAATGGCTTCTTCTTTGCTGAGTGGCCTTTCAGCCCATGTCTGTACAGGACTTGTATCACTGTGGATAATGATACTCTTTTACCAGCTTCAGCTAGCATCTTCACAAGGTCTTTTGCTTTTGTTTTGGGGTTGATACGTACATACATTTCACACCAACGCACGTTCATCTCTGGGACACAGAACCCATCTCCTTCCTGAGCAGTATGATGACTGGACATTCCCACGGTGTTTATACTTGTGTAAAATAGTTTGAACAGATGAACGTAGCACCCTGTACCAAGGATGAACAAAACTTATGGAGGTCCATAATTCTCTTCCTGATATCTTGGGTGATTTCTTT
This sequence comes from Pholidichthys leucotaenia, assembly GCA_020510985.1. Lineage (NCBI taxonomy): Eukaryota > Metazoa > Chordata > Actinopteri > Cichliformes > Pholidichthyidae > Pholidichthys > Pholidichthys leucotaenia. Next base: position 368,500,125 of record CM035842.1, on the reverse strand, counting down.
TTTGCCATTATGTCACACAAAGAAGCAGCGTGTTTGAGGTGTGCCTTAAAATACATCCACAGGTGTGTCTCCAATTAACTCAAATGTTGTCAATTAACCTATCAGAAGCTTCTAAAGCAATGACATCATCATCTGGGCTTTCCCAAATTGTTTAAAGGCATAGTAATTTAGTATATGTAAACTTCTGACTTTTAAGAAATTAATTCAATAATTCCAATCTCTAAATAATTTAACAGATATAAAAATTATTTAGCAAATAGAAATATTTTTTGTAATCCTAAATGACCTAAAACAGGAAAAGTTTAGCCTGATTTAATGTTAAACAGTTAGTAAAATAAAAAAAAGGTTATTTGTCTTTTTATACAATGCATGTAAACTTCTAGTTTCAACTGTAGGTGTTTGAGTAAAATGAACAATTTTATTTTATTCTTCAACCTACTGAAAACAACTCACCCAAATTTGAAGACAAAATATTGTCATTTAGAGCATTTATTTACAGGAAATGGCAATTGGCCAACACAACAAAAAAAGATGTTGCTTTTAGATGTGCTTTTAGATCAAATAATGCAAAGAAAACAAGTTCATGTTCATGCTTAATCACTACAATGCTTAATTAACTTAGGAAGAACTCAAAAATCTGTAGTTGTGGAATAACTGATTTTTATTTACAGCTTTTATGCATCTTACCATGCTTAGATGATCACCTAATCAGTACCTCCTTAAGTAGATTGAGGTGTCCTTGTGTTGGAATTCAACAGATACTCAAAATGAACGGCTGCCATACATGTAGAAGAAGAAGAAGCCACCTCTGTTGTCATTCAGTCCATACAGCCAATCATGTACAGTAGAACAAAATTACATTTCTCCTATCTACAATGTTAATCACGTGTAGAATCAGAGGGGTTGCTGCCATGCAAGGCGCCGGCACAAACAACTCCGTAGAGTTGCTAATTTGTAGAGATGCTAATTTAGGAAAGATTTTGCAGTGGTCTCTTATTTTCCAGAGCTGAATATGTAGTTTTAGACACCAAAATCTATTTCTGTGTTGTTTTATAGCTCATCAAAAAAAAATCTCTCTTTAAAGTTCTGCCTGAAACAGTCAGTTTTCAGCCTGCTGATTAATATAAATGAACTCCTAATCTGACTGAACAAAGGCTTTTTGAGTGGGCCAATCACAAGTACGGAGGCAGCCAGGGAGTGTTTGTTCTGCTAACTTGAAGAACTGAAGGCAGAGCTTGTTGGTTTGTGATGTCATAATAACCAAGAAATGCAATCCACTCATTTCTTAAAGAGCTTAGCCAAATAAAAACATTGTGCATTTCTTTTTGAACCGAGCCTTTTTAGTATTTTAATGGAATGCATATAACCCTTGGCTGTATTTTATAAATTTAAAACCCACAAAAAAACCACTATTTTGCACAATATGAGAGCTTTAAAATGTTAACCATATCAGACGTTTGTACCTCTCTGTCAGAGTAAAACTTGCTCTGATGCTGCCTGGTGTAACGATGTAGCCTCAGCATGTCATGGAGCTCCTCCCGAGACAAGCTAAAGTTAGCGTCATCAGAGTCTGCGTCTGAGTCTGTGGTGTCGTCGGTCAACAGGATACTCTGCAGGAGACAGCGAAGGGACACGGTTAACGGAAAATGACCACATGTGATACATAATTTAGTGTTTAAAACTAAAGTACACGTTCTAACAAAAATGTAGAACTGCAGCTAAAAACATTTTTAATTCACTTATTGGTTATGTGTAACAATTAGAATTTGTCAATGCAAATACCTTGAGCCATTTCCTGTTCTTCTTCAGCTTGGAAAAATTATACAAGTGGGTTTTATCTGCTTTTTGTTCTGCAGGATTTAAAAGAGAAATATCACACAGTGTAAATAAGCATGAGGACAGGTGACACCAACAAAGATTTGGACTCATACCCTGTGTAACCATAAAAAGTATTCCTACATGTGTTTTACCTTTGCTCTGCAAAATAACTCCATTAAGTGGTTTGGCTTCAACCAAGCTATCCCCTTGGTCACAGGATTCAGTTTTTACAGTCAAGGCTGCATGCTGAGTGGAGGGTTCCAGCGACAGCCCCGTCCCTAACGCACCATCACTGTCATCACTATCCTCACTGTAAAGGAAAGAGAAATTTGTAACTCCAAGCACAACATATCAGGGTTTCCCTGCATACAAAAAACACCAGCATAAAGTAAAATCACTTGGACTATGTTGAACATGCTGTATCTAAACAGTTTTAAAGGGGGATTTAACTTTTTCAAGTATGAAATGCAGTTATCTAAACAAATCATCAGATACAATTATGACAACTCTGAAAGTGTTTCAGATGCATTGTCTTAGCTACATAACTATAAATGTAAACCTAATGTATTTCAGGATCTCCATTATGTGCATTTTTGTCTTAATGTGTTTATGGCAGGAAATGTTAACGTTGGAATTTAATCCGCTTCAAAATGGGTACAGCATGTATTCTTGTAGACTGCAGCAAATCTCCAACCTGGTTATGTCTCTGCTGAAGATAGTGGCAGTTTGGCGAAGAAAACTCTCCAACTTCAACGACCTTTCTAAGCGCTGCAGGTAGAGAGGTTTGGCCAGGCCAGAGGTCCCCACTGCTCCAACCTCCAGCCGGCCACCCTGGCCCGACGCCATCCAGGATCAACACCTACTGCCCAGAAGGGCAGACTCTTTTACTGAAGAGCGAAACAGAAAATACTGAATGAACTGCATTGGCATAAGAATGAGAAACAGATGACACTACATGGGTAAAGTCCTGTTTTAAACATTGTTTGCCTACATCCTAGCAACAACGTAGGGGCATGGTGGTTTATGCTACTCAAAGAAATGACCAGTGAGACCTCCATAAGCAGCTCATGACAAACGGCTCTATTTTCAAAATCCAAAACATTCCTGCCAGTCTGTGATGAGACAGCTATACTCTTACACCGTTTCAAGATGTCTCAATAACTGCATAAGCTCATACTGAGAGGCAAATACATACATTTAGCAAAGTGGTTAATTTAGTAACAGGCCCTACTCTTATTGCATGAGACTGCGTCTACATTCTGCAAATGCAAAATACATCATAGATGGACACCGCACCTACCTCCTCAGTGGAAGATGTCATTATTTCGATTCTGAGATTTAAGATGAAAAACCTTTAAAAACAGGGGAACAGATTGTCACACACTGACAAGTAAATGGTGAGATTAATAAAGTCTTTATGCAAGTGTATTACAGTTAAAAAGTGAATGTTTAAGATTTTAAAATGTATATACAGGTGCATCTCAATTAATCAGAATATCATTGGAAAGCAAAATTCAAAAAGTGAAACTCATATATAGATTAATTTCACACAGAGTGATATATTTCAAGTGCTTTTTTAAATTATTTTGATGATTTTGGCTTATAGCTAATGAAAACCCAAAATTCAGTTTCTCAAAAAATTTGAATATTACATAAGGTCAATTTTTTAAAAAAAAGGATTTTTAATAGAAATGTTGGCCGACTTAAAAGTATGTCCATGTACACACTCAGTACTTGGCCTGGGCAAATTTTGCATGAATTATTGCATTAAAGCAGCATGGCATGAAGGCGATCAGCCTGTGGTACTGCTGAGTTGTTATGAAAGCCCAGGTTTCTTTGATAGCGGCCTTCAGCTCGTCTGCATTGTTGGGTCTGGTGTTTCTCATCTTCTTGACAATACGCCATAGCTTCTCTATGGGGTTTAGGTAAGGCCAGTTTGCTGGCCAAGCAAGCACAGTGATACCATGGTCATTAATCCAGGTATTGATACTTTTGGTTGTGTGGGCAGGTGCCAAGTCCTGCTGTCAAATCATCCTGGGCTTCAATAAGACCTCAGCAGTGTCACAGGCTGATCGCCTCCATGCCATTCTGCATTGATGCAGTAAAGGAGCCCTGACCAAGTATTGAGTGTGTACATGGACATACTTTTCAGTCAGCCAAAATTTCTATTAAAAATCCTTTTTTTAATTGATCGCATGTAATATTGTAATTTTTTGAGGAACCCAATTTTTGGGTTTTCATTAGCTGTAGCCATAATCACCAAAATTAAAAGAAATAAGCATCTGAAATAGATCACTCTGTGTGTAATGAATCTATATAACTGTCATATACTGCTTTGGAAGGCAGATGTAAATTTTAAAGCACGAACCAAGAGCGCAGGCAGGACTTCAAGTGTAATGACAATTTACAGAAAACTGAGGAAAAAGAGGAAACAAATGGCAGCACGGGGGCTGAAAACAAAATTAAACTGCAGAGGCAAATACATTCGCAGAGGAAGACAAAGACCATGGAGATACTGACAATGAACCCACAAAGAACAGAACCAGAGACTGACATATATAAGGGACAGAACAATCACCAAAACGCAAGACAGCTGGGGAGACAATCAGGGCTGAACAGCTGAATTGATGCTGCACCTCCGCTGTCCGCGTTGGCGTGACCACAAGGCTTGTGTGACAAAATTTACATGATCGTCTGCAGTCCGCTAGTGTCCGCAGAGCTCTTCTGGGGACGACCGCATGCAGCCCAAATTTTCTAACCGCGTGGACTGCCCATGGCCTGCCCGCATTGACTGCACATGCGCAAGATTGAACATCCTATTCACGAGGTGGCGCTATCAACACAGCATATAAAGTCAAAGTAGATGAAAAAGATGAAGAGGAAGCGGAAGACGAGAATAAATATACATGAATCGTTTTGCAGTAGCAGCAGCTTGAGCGGAGAAGTGCACTAAAAAACAGCAATTCCTCCTTTTCCTGGAAATGATGCTATTGTTGCAACAAAAAAATGTGAACAAACTAGCGTGTTAACACATCTGTGGTACCCATAGGGCTGGGGCAAAACTATAAATAACAGTTGTGCACATGCATCAACCGCTTGGCCTGGTAGACAAAAAAAGTGAAGTACAGTGATCCCTCGCTACTTCGCGCTTCACCTTTCGCGCCCTCAGTGCATCGCGGATTTTTCAAAAATATTCATCAAAAATTCAAAATTGAGAAATAATGGGCGGGCGCTAGCAGAAGGCTGGGAGACTACATTAGACCATCACGTGTCAACACGGAGAGCAGCACAACTCTCTGTTCGCTGTTGTCGTGTTGGCTGGGCTCGGAAATCTCGCAAGCTGATTGGCCGAGACGTTTCACCCCGCAAGCTGATTGGCCGAGACGTCTCACCCACCTCCTCTCCCTGCCAAGCACCCATGAAGGGAAGAAAGACCGCATTCATTGCTTTTTATCGCTCGTGTTACTTAGTCTCGCCGCGTGGAACTTTTTGCTGTTCTCTTGTGCCATTTTGTGCGAAATAGTCTTCCCGTCGAGGCACTACGCCGCCTCCTGCAGCTTCAGCTCTATCGGAAGCTGCCCTCGCTGATCCTGCGCCTCCAGCACCTCACGATGAGGCGTCACCTGAGGAGCAGTAAAGCTCTCATTAACCTGTGCAGTAAATCATTTTCATCTTGAGTTACGTATCTTGTTATAAGAATAAAAGAGTTCTAAAAACATATTTATGTACACTTTGTTTACATCTACGTATGTATGTACACGTACACACACTCACGTATCATATGAGAGAGAGAGAGTGAGAGAATGAATGTACGTATTGTTTATGGATGACGTCATTGGGGTGACGCTACTTCGCGGTTTTTCACTTTTCGCGGTCGGTTCTGGAACCCATTAACCGCGATAAGTGAGGGATCACTGTATATACAGAGCTGCGTGTGCGCCAGCCTCATCCAAAGTGGACGTGGACCAAAGTGGACCAGAGAGGAAATACAGCATGAATCCAGCTTAACACATGCGAGGGAAAGTGGCTATGGGTACAGAGCACATGAGGGACTGACAACAATAGGTAAACAAATACAAGGGATACACACAAGACTTGCACAGGAGACTAGGGGGACACATAGAACAATAACAACAGGGGCAACGGGGATGACAGGACAGACTAAGGACCGGGGAGCACAAAGGACAATCACAAAACAGCACAAAAGGCAATAATACAAATAATGACAGGGAAAACACAATGATATCAAAAAATAAATTCAGTGCAGATCATGACAATAATATAGGACTTTCACTTTTGTAATTGAATTACTGAAATAAATTTACTTTTCGATGAAATTTTAATTTACTGAGATGCACCTCTAGATTAATAGCAACATCTTGAAGCCAAAATCACAGTGTACAGTGAATATAAAAATTCTATCCACCCCATTTGGTGATAAAAAAAATAAAATAAATCAAGATAATGTAAGAACTTTTGGACTTTAAATAATAAATAAATAAATAAATAAATAACTTGCACAACTCATTAATCAATGACTGGGGGGTTAATTGTGTTTTATTTCAATGTATGAAGCGCTTGTTACAACTTTTTGTATGAAAAATGCTATATAGATAAAGCTTTGATTGATTTGATTGAATCAATATTTTCAGATCTGGGCTCCAGCTGGGCCATTCAAATCTTTAATCTTTCGGTGAAGACATTTTTGTTTTTTGATTGGAGGTAATGTTTGGGGTACTGTTGTCCTGAATAAAATCAAATTTCACATTTTTAAAAGAAGCCTTAAGGTTGTTTTTTTTTGCTACAATTGACTGGAGCAGTTCATAAGTCTATCCACCCTCCCTAAAGCCCAAGTTTCCGCTGTAGCCCCTAAGCACAATGCTGCTTCAAACATGCTTTTTCCCCTCCAAAAATACCTTTGAATTTATGACTAAAACGTTCAATACTGGTCTCACCTGACCAACATCATTCTTCTTTCAGCTGCTCCCTTGAGGGGTCACTACAGCGAATCATCTTCCTTCATCTCACCCTGTCCCTTGCATCTTCCTCTGTAACACTAACCCTCTGAATGTCCTTCACTTTGCCCATGAATCTTCTCTGAGGTCTTCCTCTTTTCCTCCTGCCTGGCAGTTCCATCTTCAGCATCCTTTGTCAAATATATCCACTATCCATCCTCTACATATGTCCAGACCATCTCAGCCTTGCCTCTCTTAATTTGTCTCCAAACCACTCAACCTGAGCTGTCCTGATATATAGTACTCATTTCTAATCCTGTCCCTCCTAGTCACTTCCAATGAGAATCTTAGCATCTTCAACCTTGCCACCTCCAGCCTCCGCCTCCTGTCTTTTTGTCAGCGCCACTGTCTCCAAACCATACATCGTAGCAGGTCTCACTACAGTCACCTGACCAACATTGTCCCACATATTTTTGGGAGGCATAATGTAGGCCACTGCAAAAATTTGGAAAGCTTGGATGTTTCTCTTTGTCAGCAAAAATTTCCATCTTGGTTCTTTACGACTACAGACCCATAGCACTCATGTCTGTAGTCATGAAGCATTTTGAGTGACTGGTGAACCCCCGCAGAGCTGCTAGTCCAGACGGCATCCCAGAAGCAGTGGTCAAAGCATGTGCAGACCAGCTGGCAGGGATGCTCACCAAGCTGTTCAACCTCTCCTTGATGCACGCCACTGTCCCCTCCTGCCTCAAAGCTTCCACCATCATCCCCATCCCCAAAAAGTCCACAATTGACAGCCTGAATGACTACAGACCCATAGCACTCACGTCTGTAGTCATGAAGTGTTTTGAGTGACTGGTGTCCCAGCACATGAGGGACTGTCTTCCCCCCTCCTTCAACCCCCACTAGTTCGCCTATAGGGAGAACCGGTCTACAGAAGATGCCATTGCCACAACTCTCCACAGAGCGCTAAGCCACCTGGAGAACCCAAGGAGCTACATGAGGATGCTCTTTGTAGACTACAGCTCAGCTTTCAACATCATCATCCCGGAGATCCTGATCAATAAACTGCACTTACTCCAGATCACCCCTATCCCCAACTGCTCATAGATAAAAAAAAACTTTCTCACCAACCACCCACAGTCAGACTTGGCCCCACCACTCCTCCACATTGTCTCTCAGCACTGGCTCCCCCCAGGGCTGCATGCTAAGCCCACTACTGTACTCCCTGTACACCTTTTTAGACTGTATTCCAACCCACCCAACCACCGTCATCGTGAACCTGGGGTTCGAATCCCCAGGTTGGCAGGGGTTGGAACCTTTCTGTGTGGAGTTTGCATGTTCTCCCTGTGCTGCATGGGTTTACTCCGGGGGCTCCGGTTTCCTCCCACAATCCAAAGACATGCATGTTAGGTTAACTGGCTGTTCTAAATTGTCCCTAGATATGTTTCCTATAGGCTCTTAGAATAGAGGATTAGTATTAGTGAAAGCGCTTTGAGTGGTCTTTGTGACTAGAAAAGCGCTATATAAGTGCAGGTTAGTTAGTTAGTTAGTTAGTTAGTTAGTTAGTTAGTGAAGTATGCGGACGATACCACCTTGGTTGGATGATGAGAAGGCATACAGGGCAGAGGTAGAGAATCTGCTACTGTGGTGCTAAGCAAACAACTTTAAACTTAATGTCCAAAAAAGCCAAAGAACTCATACTGGACTTCAGGAAGAACAGACAGGACCCCCCCCCCCCCCCCCCCCATAAATAAAGCCATTCATGGGCTGCACGGTGGCGCAGTGGTTTAGCACTGTGACAGCACAGTTTTACCCTCGGCCGGGGGATCGCGGGGATCATGAGATCGTGGGTTCGATCCCAGCCCCCGACCAACAGTGAGCTGTGTGGAGTTTGCATGTTCTCCCCGTGTTGCGCGGGTTTACTCCGGGATTTCTCCGGTTTCCTCCCGCATACCAAAAACATGTAGGTTTAGGGCGCTCGCGCACGCAGCGACCAGCAGCCAGTGGCTTGTCACCAGACTGCAAACCAAGTCTACCTACGGGTACAAATAAGTAACAAAAAAAAAAAAAAAAAAAATTCATGGTGAGGCACCTTCTTATATCAGTGACCTGCTCCACCTATACCACCCCAGCAGGTCTGTCAGGTCTTCTAATCAGAACCTACTGGCAGTCCCTAGCACTAGGCTCAGAACCAAAGGCGATAGAGCCTTTGCCGCTGTTGCTCCCAGACTTTGGTGTGGCGGTTTGGGAAAACCCCCACAAACAGACTAAGGACAGACAGCTCGCTACTCCTGTTTTTTTCCGCTACACTACTGTGATGTTAATGTTGCCTTTCATGCATTGTGTTCATGTGTCCTGTCCTTACTGTGACCTAGAGACTCAGATCAATATGTAGATGTGCCTTTTAACCTCTTTGTTCTGCAGCTGGAGCAGAGTCTAGCAAATCTGCCTATTGTGATGTATGTCTCACAAATGCAAATATCTCATGCCTGTTCTGCAGTCCCTTTGATCAGACCAGCTGCTGTGAATCTGCTTTGATGTATTGTTTGAGTTGGGTATAAATACTGCACAGGTTCTGTAACACATCCTCTCACTCTCACTTCAACCTCTGCTGCAGGACACAGACTTTTTTGTGTCCCTCTTCTCTGAGAGCCGTGGGCTCGCTCCCGGCGCGCACGCACGGCGCCGGGAGAGGAGCTCGTGACGGCGGTATGATTAATAAAACTCTTCATAAAACCTCAGCATCGCTGCCTTATTTTATCATCCGCTGCATTTGGAACTCTTTACCATCTGAACTTAGATCTGCACCTTCCATTGATGTTTTTAAGAAGCAGCTTAAGACCCACCTTTTTAGCCTGGCTTTGTATTAACTATGTGATGACTGTATTTTTATGTGTTTTTCATCGTTTACTTTGTCTTTTATGCTTTATGTGCCTGTATTTTTATTTGCTCTTTTATTGTATTTTACTATCTCATTTGTTTCTTATCATATTAAGCACTTTGTGACTGACTGAAAAGTGCTCTTTAAATAAACTTATTATTATTACTAGTGCATACCCATGCATGCCCGTAGAAACCAAGTATAAGCAAGTATTTCTTCATGCCCGTAGAAAGCAGGTGTAAGCAAGCACGTCCGCACTCGTTCAGTGAAGCCTGCCTTTGATCTTTGATTGTGTCATAGCAAGTCCTATGATCTTTGATGTCATAGCGAGTCCATTGACCATGATGACTGCCTTTGATGATGTCATAGGGAGTCCTATGATCTTTGATGATGTCATAGGGAGTCCTATGATGCCTGCATTTGATCTTTGCTGATGTCATAGTGAGTCCTATGATTGTGAATGATGCCTGCATTTGATCTTTGATGATGTCATAGCGAGTCCTGTGATTGTGAGTGATGTCTGCCTTTGTTACACAGGAACATCACAGGACATTTCACACATAAGGAGTCTTTATACATAGGACATCATGCAGAGATCATAGGGACATTATAGGCAGTCCTATGATCTTTGGCCATGACACACTGACAGACACACACACTGACAGAGATTTCTTGAATTTATAGTGATTAAGATAAGATAAGATAAGATAAGATAAGCCTTTATTAGTCCCACAACGGGGAAATTCCAGGATTGCAACAGCACAGGGATAGCAACACTCAGAGCAACAATCAGAAGGCAAGAAAAAAAACAAGCAAGCAAGAGCAGCTAATATACATATGTACATATTACTATAAAATATATATATATATACACACACACACACAGACACAGACACACAGTGCAGAGCATTGTAGCTGGATGGAATAAATATATGAATATATGAACACACAGTGCAGAGCATTGTAGCTAGATGGAATAAATATGTAAATATATAAACACCCACAGTACGGAGCATTGCAGCTAGGTGGAATAAATATGCAAGTATATAAACACACACAGTGCGGAGCAATGTAGCTAGATGGAATAATATGTAGATATATAAAAACACAGTGCGGAGCATTGTAGCTAGATGGAATAAATATATAGATATATAAATATAAACACACCCAGTGCTGAGCAATTTAGCTAGATGGAATAAATATGTAAATATATAAAAACACACAGTGCAGAGCATTGTTGCTAGGTGGGATGAAACAGCATAACCGTCTATTTAGTTATCCTACATGGTATGATTATGTGCCCATACATATTCTCACCCTCCATAGCGACCGGTATGTTCCTAGTTGTATGCCGGAGAGGACCATTGTGTAAGTCTATTGCATCTTTTGCATTCAAAAAAACTATTAGTTTGTTACGTCTTTTTGCTATCTCTGCGAGCAGCCCTGCTTAGGTTGTACAGTCTGACAGCCGTTGGTAGGAAGGACCTACGAAACCTCTCGGTTGTGCACCTGGGATGATGTAGTCTGCTGCTAAATGAGCTCCTCAGTGCATCCAGTATGTCCTGCATAGGGTGGAACTCGGACTCCAGCAGAGATGACAGTTTAGCCACCGTCCTTCTCTCTCCTATCTCCTCCATCGGATCAAGGCGCTGCCCCAGGACAGAGCTAGCTTTCTTAATCAGTTTGTTCAGTCTCTTCCTATCGGCTGCAGTAATGCCACTGCCCCAGCAGACCACTCCAAAAGTGATGGCATGCCCGTAGAAACCAAGTATAAGCAAGTATTTCTGCATGCCCGTAGAAAGCAGGCGTAAGCAACGGTGTAAGCAAGCACGTCAACACTTGTTCAGTGATGCCTGCCTTTGATCTTTGATTGTGTCATAGCGAATCCTATGATCTTTGATGATGTCACAGCAAGTCCTATGACCATGAGTGATGACTGCCTTTGATCTTTGATGATGTCATAGAGTCCTATGGCCGTGAGTGATGACTGCCTTTGATCTTTGATGATGTCATAGTGAGTCCTATGATCTTTGATGATGTCAGAGCGAGTCCTATAATGCCTGCAATTGATCTTTGATGATGTCATAGTGAGTCCTAACATCGTGAGTGATGCCTACCTTTGTTACATAGGAACATCATAGGACATTTTTACACATAAGGAGTTGTTATACATAGGAACATCATAGGACACCATGCAGGGATCATAGGAACATCATAGGTGGTCCTATGATCGTTGGCCGTGACACACTGACAGAGATTTCTTGAATTTATAGAGTGATGATAAGTGGCGACGGCATAGAGACCGTCCCTATCTTCAGGTTCCAGGGCACCCACATCTCCTCTGACCTTTCCTGGACTGTCAACACCAAGTTCCTGGTGAAAAAGGCCCAGCAGTGGCTGCACTTCCTCCATGTCCTGAGGAAGGACAACCTGGACCAGAAGCTGCTGCTGACAAAGCTCCTGACCAGATAGAGTGATGATATAGAGTGAAGTACGTGACAGAAATGCACCTGTAAGCTGGTTGCCAACCGCCAATCAAAACAAAGAAGAAGAAGAAGCTGCTGCTGGCCTTCTACCTTTTACCACTGCTCAGTGGAGAACGTGCTTACCTACTGTCTGAATGTGTGGTACACCGGCTCCACAGCCGCAAACAGAAAGGCTGTGCAGAGGGTCATCAACACCACCCAAAAAAATCATTGGCGGCCCTCTGGCCTCCCTGGAGGACATCTCCAGATCCTCCTGTCTCAGAAAGATCAAGGCCATCAAAGGAGACCCCTCACATCCCGCCCACCACCTGTTTGGCCTGCTTCCCTCTGGACGACGGTTCAGATCAATCAGGTCCCACACCTCCAGACTGACAGTTTCTTCCCCTGGGACATCCGGACTGCAAACAGTCAGAGGTCCCACCCCCTCCTTCCGAATGCTTACATGCACAGAACTGAGGACCTTTTTAATTATCATAATAACACGTGTCTTTGCACGCCACACTTTCATGTACACTGACCCATGACTGAAACCACTACCATTTCTGTGTATATTTTCCATAATCCTTGGGCCATTTTATTCATTCGTGTGTTCTGCACTCTGCACTATTATGCACATAGCTCCATCTACTGAAGCCACTACCGTACCTGTGTATATACCTGTGGGCTATTTTTATTTCAGGCGTATGTTTAATCGTGTATTCTGTAACTGCGTTTGATCAGATCCTTCTCTTACTTTTTTGTGCACTAGCCTGGTGGAGCACCCCAATTTTGTTGTACTGTACAACTGTACAATGACAATAAAGCCTATTCTATTCTATGTGACAGCCCAGATATAGTATGAATGTTGTTACATGCATAACACAAATGGTACATGACAAAAAAAAATGTACAGCTGTTGCAGGAGGGCTTTTTTTTAAAAGATTTTTTTATCAACTGACTTGTACAATTTAAAGAGTTGCACTTAAAAATTCAAATCCCATTCACAAATCGTGCTTATATTTGAAAATTGCAAACTTTCTTGTTTAATCTTTTTTCTGACAAAAACTGAAATTAAGCACATTTTGAAACTAAACATATTTAGCAGTGGATGCTGATGTTTGAAAACCACAAACTTTCACTAAATTTTACATTTTTTTAGAAAATAAATTTCCATTGGCGAAATGCCAAACACTTGGGATGTTTTTTTCAGGAGTAACTGGACAATATCCACTGTACACTGCTTGCTGCATGTTTTAATGTAATACCTAATTATATTAACAATTATACAACACATTCAGCCAATCAAGATAATCTATAATTCACCCATCAAAAGTGAATAATTTCAATTAAGCTTGATTTTATCAATCTACTAAGGACTCATTTTCTTCTGCAAATGTAAAGATTGCTGCTTTCAGAGTAATAAACGCAGTAATTACCGGAAGTTGTAATTACTCGTCACATTATTTGAACGACTTTCTGCCTCAGGTATGGAAGGATGCCAGAAGGAAAACAGACAGTTACCGCTAAACGACATTTTCTCCTCCTGTTAAATGTGTTGTTTAGCTTACATTGCTAGCATGTCCTACCGAGGAAACCCCGTCTGTGTTGGTGAACGTTTTCCATCTAACCTTCAGGAGCTACAGAGGATTGTTGTAGCTTGGAAGCTAACGACTAGCTCCACTGTGTCAGCAGTGCTAGCAAAGGGTCACGGTGCTGCTACGCACGCACAGCTGATTTCTCGTTTAGTTCACCAAATACAACAGCCAAAAATGTATATTCTTCCCAAGCACGTAGGCTTAAACACAGGACAGTAACGCCCATGGCGTTGTCCAGTGCAGCTTTTTCAGATGTGTTAGCCGGCTAGCTTATGATACACTGAGGCGTTTATTACACAGATGTGTTCACTGGTTACATTAATATCAAGTATTCAAATTGCCCCTGTCTCTTTAAGGCCACCACCTCCCCGCCTGAACGATGTATTAAGATATGATTTGGGTTTGGTGACCATTGTTTAGCGCGGGCCTCCGCCTGCACCTCTCGCCACCCTCGCTCCGGAGAGCCTGCGCTAGGCTGGCTGCTCAACGCGTGATCCCCATCTTTTAATTCTTTCTCCCTCCCGGCCATCTTCCCCGCTGCTCCTTCGCCATAACAACCGCCGTGGAGGCTCTCACCTGGCTCCCGTGTCCCCCTTTCCGTCCTTCTCGCTGCTGCTGCCGACTCTCGGTTCTCTGACTCCAAAATGGCGGTTGGAGGCGCCGATCGAGTCTGTGAGCTTTGAGTCGGCAGCAGCAGCGGAGAGGCGGCCACTTTCTGTTACTGAGAGAGCAGAGACACGACGCCATGGCGGGTGGACAGCAAGGAGCAGCCGCTATAATCGATAGCAGAGAGTGATACTCAGGCGTGTTGGTGTCTCCGAAGACGCGACATTGACGAAATACATCGCAGTTTTATCTTTTAATGGAAAATAAGGGTACCCCTCGGTCATATGTGGTGTTTGGAGTCATTTGTTTGCAACTAATGGGAGCACATCGATGAATTTCCGATGTCGATTGATAGTGTCTGCTTCTTTCGAAGATTACCGAAGTACGTCTTACGTCACCAAGCACGTGAGGCAGCATTTATTTTTACATGCAGCCAGGCTGTTTTATGGTTTTCAATCTGTGTATGATCATTTTAAAGATGTGAGGAAAACGAGTTTATCATGTTGTTTTTGTAAAACAGCGTGAATCAGATCATATGCACAATAATTTATAAAGAAGAAAATTCACTTAGGACAAAAAACTATATATACTATATATTTATAGTAATATGTATATATGTATATTAGCTGCTCTTGCTTTTTTTTTTTCTTGCCTTCTGATTGTTGCTCTGAGTGTTGCTATCCCTGTGCTGTTGCAATCCTGGAATTTCCCCGTTGTGGGACTAATAAAGGCTTATCTTATCTTAAACTGCATTAGAGACAGACTGTAATTTACTGTACATACTCTGTCATTGAATTCTCATTTAAATCCTCCACCTGAACAACGAGAGCAAGTTTTTAGCCAAAGTCAAATTCCTTGTATGTGTTGTGCATACTTGGCCAATAAAGCTGATTCTGATTCTGGTAAATCTTTTTTAGTAGGGTGATGCCATATTCATAAAGCCAACAGTCTCAAATCAATCCTTTAGAGTTATTTCATATACTGAGTATTATTTTGTGGCTCTAAGTTATGAATCATAAGTAAGTTGTTTGTCAGCAATTATCCATTTAGAAATATCTACTTTTAAGTTTCTCTATTTAAATGATTTGCTTTTCCTTCTGCGTGAACATAATGACTGGCACGGGGTTGCTGAGCACATATTTTGGGCTTCCCTTGGATTTTTATTGATTTAATAAAGTACTGTACTTGTAATCAAACTGTGTACTTACATTTAAAATAACATTGAGGTAATCTAACCTTTGCAACAACTTTTTTTTCCATTTGGGAGAAAATGTGACTCCTATCCAAGTCAATTGCTTTAAAAAGTGCATTTATGTTGCAATACCTATTTTGGCCTTAAATCTTACCCATCAAATGCTCACAATATCAATATCAATACTGTAGTAATTAATAAATAAAACTAAACACTTTAAATTAATTAAATTAAAATTAATTAAATTAAATCAGCCTTATTGTCATTCAACTGTACAACCAATCATGTACAGTAGAACGAGATTGTGTTTTACCCATCTACTGTGTTAATCACACACACCCCAAGTGCAGAATCAGAGGGCCGCTGCCATGCAAGGTGCCGCCACAAATTTCCCTCCTCCATTCCATTATTGGAATAACCAATTATATAATATAAATAATAATAATATAAATAACCTTTATAACCAAAAACAAAAAGCAAGCAAACCCAAAACTTACATAACAGAATGGTAACTACAAACTCTATCAATCTGATAAATTGCAATCAGCACAAAATGATCTGTTAAATGTTTATTACATTTTAAACAAAATCAACAGTCAGTGAAAACTGACAAGCTTCCCTACAGTTCAGTTAAACCGCAAAACAGTGTATATGTCTGGGGGGAAAAAAAACAAAAAACGGTTCTTCTCCAGTTCCAACTGTTCAATGAACACAAGCCTACAGGATCAAGAGCGGAATCCAAACTGAGCAACATAGCACATAAGTGATTGTTAGGTTTTGGATGAGCCAAACAAGTGCAGAACATAAGTAGTCAATAGTCAAAACAGTTTTAGTGCAGTTTGATCTTTTCTACTGTTATTATAAGACAGACATTCAGGCACATGAATGCCAAGTACGGCTCTGGCAGCGTCACATCATTACATTGTTGTACATCATTGCCCACGCTATCAATTCATGTCCATTTTTCAGCAAATCCTTCAAGTGCAAATACCTGTAAATCAGCCTCAAACACAAACAAAATATGTTTCTGAAGTGAACAGAAGCTGATAACATTTTTGGCAGACGGCTAAGTGGATGGATGAATGATGATGGATTTTCTGCGACACCACGATGGTGGGCTGCCATGTATCTCTTTATCAAACTGAAAGAAGTCTGTTCAAAGCCAGCTGGATTTCTCCTCCTCAAATTTTTCAGGATCAATGAAAGGCTTATTGATGGATTTGATCATCAGTTCACCGCAGTACACGCACTCCGATGCAATTATATCATCAATATCTGACTTTATTTGCTCCCGGCTTGTGCTTGCATTGCCCTTTTCAAGGCTGGAAGTCTCCCCTTCATCTTTTGGCGCTGGACGGTGGCGAGATTTAGAGGACAGCGTGGTCGCAGCTAGGTTTTTCTGGAACTCTTCAAGGCGACCCTGCTTGTAGGTCGACAAGTGGGGGGTCACTTCCTAGAAGGCGGATATGAAGGGACGAATGGGAATTACTGCCACAAAAAATGCTTTTGCATTAAGCTTAAAACAAGAGTAGCCATTTTTTTAAGTAAACAAATCTGTGTGCAGCACTTTACCTGGCAAAGGCAGTCATAGTGGAACATGTGTCCACACAGGAACAGATAGAAGGGCCTGTTGAGCAATGGGAAGTCACAAGCAGCACACTTTTCTTGGGAATCTACCACACCGTACTTGTTCCTCATTTCCTGGATGTCTTCTCTAATGCGTTTAGCGCTCTCCGTCGCCTCCTCCATTTCCTGCTTCAGCTCATCTATGTGCTTGTTGTACTCCTCCAGGGAGCTGCAGATGGCCTCCTGAGAAACCACAACGAACAGGGGGATACTGCACATTATAAAAATAATGAAGTGTAGATGCCTCATTGTTTTACCTTACCTGTCAGTTCTCAATGAGAAAAAAAGTTTATGTATAAACGTGTTAAAGGTACAGTGTGTAAAATTTGGGGGCAATCTGAAGTGGAAAATTTAATGCAGCCTAAAATCTTGCCGTTGCTTTCATGGTTTTACAATCACACTGAAGAAAAAGTTGTTCCATTTTCTGTTCAATTAACTTCTTTTTTTTTTTTAATTTTACACACAGGAAGGAGGGTCCTTCTCCATGTAGCCTATCATCTTGTACCACAATAATAATATAAAAATAAAACAAAAATAATAAATTATGCTGACACCCTGTCTATTTGAGATATCAGAATTCACTAATCAGTAGCGGCTGGGACAGGGCTGCAAAACGCACCAAAAAGTTGTCACGGAAAAGAGGAGCAGAACATCAGAGGTTAAAAGTTAACGTGGGGCCGGGATGCACAAACAAACACAGAGCAGAGCTGAACAGGGAGACTGCCCAGCACCGAACCAGGACAGGCTGGTGTTAGCTCCACAGCAGTCAGAGATGGTCGTGCTGCATGTCCACCTAGGCGTCTGTTGATAGAAGGTTCCCACGCCTCCTTCGCATCAGGGATCCATCAGGAGCGTGAATTGGGCGACCAGGCGAGTCACATAGCTCTGCCAGCCTATCTGTCCATCCGCCCCCGGTAAGTCTCATTTTCTAACTAATTATTATCCTGGTAATAGCAAAATATCAACGCTGATATTTTGCACAACCACAAATGCACAACCATCCCACTCAGTTTTTAGCCTATTACAGCACAATAGGCTACAATGTGTCATTTTATAACATTATGAGTTAGTGAAATGCAGCGGGATTTTTTTCAGTGTAAGAAGGGTGCTGCAGTTCAAAAAAGGTTGAAAAACACTAAGTGACTGCTACTGTTGAATAGAGCAGCTTATGCGAGGTGAAATGAGAGCAGTGAACCGGCACCTTAGCAGAGACCACAAGAAAATTCTGCTTATTTTTGACCAACTGGAAACCTAACTGTAAATACTTTGCAACACTGTCCCATGGTAAAAATGTTTACTCCAAAGGTGAGATGGAAGCAGATGATGACGATAATGAAAGAGAGCAGCCAAAAGAAGAACAAAGCACATATATTCTTTGTCTACAATCTTTAAAAATCAGTCTAACCTTAAAGTGATCGATGGTGACAAAGTCTGGAAAGAACGGCAGTATGTCTTCAATCTTAAGTAGGTTGCAGCTGGACAGACAGTTCATGGCTTTCTTCACATCCTTCTCCTCCTGCACCACATGCCTGGCGATTTTAAGCCAAAGCTTCTTCCTCAGCTCCTCGTCATCCTCAGGAAGGTCGGCGCACGACTTGGCCAAATCTACATCAACCTATAAACGATATAATTGAAAAAGAAACGTACAATACCAGTGCAGTATTGTGATAGCATCATTTTAAAGTTGAACCACAAACATTAATTCCTCACTTGTAAAGCAAGATCCACGGCCTCCTCATACAGTTCCATAATCCTGTACACGAGCACACAGGCCTGACGGTAGCCATGCTCTGCACACAGTCTGAGGGCATACTTGAGGTCATAGTGAATCTCAGAAGTGTGAGTGCCCGCCTGTTCCAGATACCTGAGCAGAGAGTCTGGCTTGTACTTTGCATACAGAGACAGAAGGTAGTTATGAATGGCCTCCTCCATCACATTCAGCTCATGCACGCAGAACTCCATGTAGCGGATGGCTTCGTTGATCTGCTGGGTGCTGCCCATCTGGCTGTAGTTCATCAGAGCTGGAATGAGCTTCTTTGGGTCCAGCCTCTTTCCCATCCGAATCCATGCATCTACCACATTTTTGGGAATATGCTGCATGAGGACAGGGGAGAACTTGTAGAAAAGCTTTTCATTACAGTGCTTGGCGAGCACATCTAGAGCAGCGGCGTACTCGTCGTGTTGGCAGTAGTGGGATATCACTCTTTCGTAGTCTTGCATGACAACAGAGAAATAAACCATGTCGTCTACGTTGCCATGGCTGGCCAGCAGATCATAGATGGTGGAGCGGTTGTTGAATAAGCACTCCTTGTGCTTGGGGTTGCTCATGAAATTGCGGAACTCGTCACGAGTTTCCTGAAAGATGATGCTGTTGCCATCGCTCTCCAGCTGGCCAAGGCGGTTCAAGTAGAGTTCTGTAAGCCACGTGACCAACAAGGTGATCTGTGTCCGTTCATTAGGTTTCAAATTATTTAGCTTCTTGAGTAAGAACTCCTTCAGGGCATCTTCCTGCTTGGCTTCGATGAACTTAAGCGCTATCTCTTCAAAATAGTTCTGTGTGAGTGCATAGCATTTGGCGCTCTCAAGATAACGCTTGTTCTGGAAACAGTGTTCGGCCTCCTTGGCCAGCACTGTGTCCATGCACTCAGGCCGGTCACGGCAGTACTCTTTGGCCAGATCAAATTTATTCATGCTCATGTACATCTGCCAGACATCCCGTGCCTCTCGCTGGATGTGATATCGGAAAACCGCCCGCTCAGTGTAGATCCATACCAGCCCTCCAACTGGATCTTTGATCATCTTCTTAAGGGGGCCAAATTTATCTGGGAACACATCCTCATGTACCACCTGTCCATTCAGTGTGCAGATGGCTTTAACTCGGTCATGAAGCAGTAGCAGGAAGTGGAACTGCGTCAGCACAATGGAGATGGGCTTATTTTCACTAATGTCAATATCAGGAGTGTACTCCCATACCTGTTAGAATGGGAAAGGAAAAATATAAAGACTTATATGCAACCACAAGGGTGAAATATTATTGAGACAAATGCACACACCATCTCCTTTACCACTGGCCAAAAATCCTGAACAAACACTTTTTCCAGTTTGTGACAACAGCAACTTGATGACATCAAGCTCGACGCACCAGAGAAAAGAAATATAAATGAAAATTTGTCTGGTCGTGAACAGACGTTTGTCTACAGGCACCGAGAAAGGGGTCAATAGCCACCTGACCGCAGATTTACCCACCTTTAGAAAAACTGTCTATACCCACTAATTTTGATGTGACAGCAGCAACAGAGAGATATTTACCTGTACATCACTCAGCAGGGAATCAGGCCTGACGTAGTCCAGCTGGCCATAAAGTACTCCATTGCCCATCATCCAGGCAAATGCCCTGGGGGAGGTCCGAAGCTTTGAGGTGTAGAAGGTAATCTCGCTGTATCCCATGTTGGCAGGGAACTCTTGGAAACTGGGCAGCAGGTCCTGATTCTGGTTGAAGATGGAACTGAAGCCTTGCTGCTCGGACCCTTCGGCCACCTTACCCACAAACTGGAACAGGCGTTTGCGGGTGGTGGCTATGATGAAGCATTTGTTCTCCAGGTCCCGTTCGACCTCCAAGCAGCAGACCGGTGCGGGCTTGCCATCTTCCTCCAGGGAGTGGACCTACATCAGGGTGTTCGTTCAGCAAAAAACTTTGGATTCTTAGATATAACAAACCAAGTTATAAAGAGCATACATTAGAAAAACTGTGTGTACTCATTTCTGACCTGCCTGAAGTACTGGTCTGGATTGTTGTTGAACAAGCTGCCCTCATTTGCAGAAATCTCCGCCTCAAAGATGATGCCTTGACTGGTGCCGACCAGGATGGGTCCTGTGCTGGTCTCACTGCCCAGCAGCTTGTTCCAGCCCACGCTCTCAATGAGGTGGCCTTTCCAGCGGGGCAGACTGCGCACCTTCTGCGTGTTCCTGTTGAGGTACAAACACTCACTGGTGCTCAGGCTGATCAGCAGATGGAATCCTGCAGTTGAAAAATAAGGAAGAAATACAATTGTTGTTATAAAGATCAAATTTATAATGTTAACGTAGCAATGCCAAGGTCAGCAGTGGTAGTTTTAGGAACAGCATTCTTGCAGTGTTACTATGTCTGAATACAAACATAGTAGAGATGTTCCAATCCGCTCTCAAGTATCGGATCGGGAGCCCGATCAAAGCTTTAGTGACTCAATCAGTATCTGGGTCACTGGATTCATCTCCATTCAAGTCTCTGTTGTTTTCCATCAGCCTCGGCATAATGCAGCAGCTGTACAGAGTTAAGAATACATCAGATTTCTATAGTGCTTTTCGAGACACTCAAAGACACTCGACAATGGATGCATTATTCATTCACTCCACAGACACTGACAGTGGTAAGCTACTGCTGTAGCCACAGCTGCCCTGGGGCAGACTGACGGAAACGTGGCAGCCAAGCCCCGCTAACGACCTCTCCGACCATCACCAGATGTTGAGTTGCAGCGGGGAAGGTGCTGCCAACATGTCTGCTGTGTGGAATGCTCTTAGTATTGGGGTGTCAATTAAATACATGGCATTAATTTTTCTAAATAACATTTAATGTACTTAATGGTGTATAGTTTGCAAGAATGTGTTGTAGGAAAATGTAAGTATTGGGTTGTGACTCGGTATCGACTGATCATCAATCTTAAATGATAAATGATGAGTGTTCAAGTACAAAAACATTCTTGAAAGGTATAGACTTGAGAAAGGGAATTGTTTTGCTCCCTAATGGGAAAGAAATAATGATGTACATTGTTCTTCATGTGTTTTTATTGTTTTTTTTTTTTCCTCATTCTGGATTGGTCTGTATAGGTGGCAGCTTGTTTTAAGAGACTGGATGATTTCATTGAAAAACACAACCTCCTTACAGACAGCCAGTATGGTTTTAGAGCAGATAAATCTACATCTTTGGTACTGATCGAACTTATTGAAGAAATTACTAGTTGTATAGATAAAAAAAAGTTTGCTGTAGGAGTATTTATAGATTTAAAGAAAGCTTTTGACACCACTGACCACAGAATTCTACTAAGGAAACTGGAAAGGTATGGGATAAGAGGGGTCGGACTGAGTTGGGTGGAAAGTTATTTTAGTAACAGACAACAATTTGTACAAATTGGTGAACACAAATCACCCTTCATGGACATCACTTGTGGTGTGTCCCAGGGGTCAGTTTTGGGACCCAAACTCTTTATCATGTATATAAATGACATATGCCAAGTATCAAAAATCTGAAATTTATTTTGTTTGCAGATGACACAAATATCCTTTGCACTGGTGAGAATTTGCAGCAGGTTTTAGAGGTGGTCACAACTGAAATGAAAAAGTTAACGCAGTGGTTCAACAAAAATAAATTATCTCTAAATCTAAAAAAAACAAAGATTATGTTGTTTGGAAATTATAAAATAAATCATGAAATAATGGTAACGATAGATGATACCAGAATAAAAACAGTACAGGAAAATAAGTTTCTGGGGGTGACGCTGGAGAATAAAATCTGCTGGAAACCTCACATCAGTCACATCCGGGCCAAGTTAGCAAAATGGATAGGCATACTGGGGTAGACAAGACACATCTTGGACTATAAATCAGTGGTCTTACTGTACAATTCACTGTTTCTACCTTATCTTAACTACTGTGTAGAAGATAATATAAGATAAGCCTTTATTAGTCCCACAATGGGGAAATTCCAGGATTGCAACAGCACAGGGATAGCAACACTCAGAGCAACAATCAAGAAGACAAGGAAAACAAGAGCAGCGAATATACATATGTACATATAAATATGTAAATATATAAACACATAGTGCGGAGCATTGTAGCTAGATGGAATAAACAGCATAACCGTCTATTTAGTTATCCTACATAGTATGAATATGTACCCATACATATTGTCACCCTCCGTAGCGACCGATATTGTCCTAGTTGTATACTGGAGGGGACCATTGTCTAAGTCTAATTGCGTGTTTTGCATTCAATACTATTAGGTCGTCACATTTTTTTGCTATCTCTGCGAGCAGCCCTGCTTAGGTTATACAGTCTGACAGCCGTACGTAGGAAGGACCTGCGAAACCTCTCGGTTGCGCACATAGGATGATGTAGTCTGCTGCTAAATGAGCTCCTCAGTGCGTTCAGTATGTCCTGCATAGGGTGGGACTCGGACTCCAGCAGAGATGACAGTTTAGCCACCATCCTTCTCTCTCCTATCTCCTCCAATGGGTCAAGGCGCTGCCCCAGGACAAAGCTAGCTTTCTTGATCAGTTTGTTCAGTCTCTTCCTATCGGCTGCTGTAATGCCATTGCCCCAGCAGACCACTCCAAAAGTGATGGCTGATGCCACCACCGTGTCGTACAATGTCTTCAGCAGCACCCCTTGTACACCAAAAGACCTGAGTCTCCTCAGTAGGAACAGCCTGCGCTGTCCCTTCTTGTAGAGTGTGTCGGTATTGTGTGACCAGTCTAATTTATTGTTCAGATGAACACCCAGGTACTTGTAGTATGTCACCAACTCAATGTCTGTTCCCTGTATGTTTACTGGTGCTGTGAGGGGTTGTCCTTGCCTGCGGCAGTCCACCACCAGCTCCTTAGTTTTCCTCGCATTAATCTGGAGGCAGTTCTGATGGCACCAGTCCACAAAGTCCTGGATAAGTCCTCTGTACTCAGCTTCATCTCCGTTGGAGATGAGGCCGACGATCGCAGAGTCGTCAGAGAACTTCTGTAGATGGCAGTGTGTTGTGTTGTGTGAGAAGTCCGCAGTATAAAGGGTGAACAGGAAGGGAGCCAAAACTGTTCCCTGGGGGGCCCCCATGCTACCGATGATCGTGTCGGACACACAGTCCTGGGTTCTCACAAACTGTGGCCGGTTAGTGAGATAGTCCAGGATCCATGATGACAGGTGCTGGTCCACCCCTGCGCACAGCAGCTTGTCCTTCAGGATCATCGGTTGGATGGTGTTGAAAGCACTGGAGAAGTCAAAGAACATGATCCTCACCGCATTCCTGGGCTTCTCCAGGTGGGACAGAGAACGGTGAAGGAGGAAGATCACTGCATCCTCCACCCCGATGCCATGCTGGTAGGTGAACCGGAGTGGATCCATCGCTGGTCCCACCAGGGGACGGAGGTGAGCAAGGAGCAGTCTCTCCAGGGTCTTCATCATGTGGGACGTCAGGGCCACTGATCTGTAGCTGTTCAGGTCTTTGGGGTGGGAAGTCTTTGGTACAGGTACCACAATATGTTTTCCACAACTGTGGTACCCTCCCCAGCTTCAGGCTCAGGTTGAAGATGAGCTCCACAATCCCACACAGGTGGTCTGCACAGGACTTGAGGAGCTTTGCGCTGATGCCGTCCGGTCCCGACGCCTTCCTCGCCTTGATCTTCCTCAGCTCCGTCCTCACCTGGGTCTTAGGGTCATGTTGGGGGGCTGTGTGTTGGGAGTGGGGGGGTGTTGGTGGAGTGGGGTGTGGGCAGCAGGACTCAATGTCTTTAGAGGCAGCAGTGGTTGTTGTGCAGTCGGGGGGGGGGGGGAGGGCGGTTGGTCAAACCTATTGAAAAACAGATTCAGATTGTTCGCCCACTCCCTGCCCCCCGTGGCCTGGGGGGAGGTATTCTGGAGCCCAGAGATGGTTTTAAGGTTTCTCCAGACCCCACCGATGTCGCTCTGTTACAGCTTGTCCTCCATCTTCTTCCTGAAGCTGTCCTTGCCTTCTCTGATCTTCCTCCTCAGCTCCCTCTGTACGGACTTCAGCATCTCCCTATTCCCCGACCTGAAGATCCTCTTCTTCTCTCTCAGAAGTGTTTTTATCTCAGGGTTGATCCAGGGTTTGTTGTTCGAGCAACACCGTATGGTCTTGGTGGGTACGGTGTTGTCCACACAGAAGCTGATGTAGTCTGATGGTGTGAGTGAAGCCATCATTGTCCTCACCATGTGGATCGCAGAGCTGCTCCCAGGCAGTGGTTTCAAAACAGTCCTTTAGAGTGTCCATTGCCTCCTCAGACCATAACTTCACTGTACGCATGACCGGAGATTGTCTGTGCACTAGGGGTTTGTACACCAGCAGGAGATGAACCAAGTTGTGATCCGATCTCCCGAGTGGAGGGAGTGGTGATGAGGGGTACGCCTCCTTAGTGTTTGCGTAGAATAAGTCCAGTGTTTTATTGTCTCTAGTGTGGCATGTGACATACTGGGTGAACGTGGGTAGAAAGGGAGACAGTGAAATATGATTGAAATCGCCTGAGATGAGGAGAAGAGCATCTGGGTGTTCTGTCTGCAGCCTGCCAGTTACTGAGTGGATGACGTCACGCACTGTCCCAGCTATCGCCGTCGGATTTGCATAAATAACAATGCAGATCACGTGTGAGTATTCCCTCGGGAGATATGTAGGCCGCATGTTAACAGCTAGCAACTCCATGTCTTTGTTGCAGTGTTGTTGTTTAACCGTGATATGTCCCGGTCTGCACCAGTTGTTATTGACATACATCATCACTCCTCCGCCCCTTGCCTTCCCGCTGTCTGGTGTTCGGTCTGCCTGTATTGCGTGGAAACCCTCCAGTTCAATGTTAGCATCTGTTGCTAGTTCTGTTAGCCACGTCTCCGTGAATAGCATCAGGCTATACTCCCTGTATATACTCTCATAGCGGGAGATAGCCACTAGCTCATCTGTTTTTCTGAGTATCGATCGTACATTCCCCATAATAACGGATGGGAGGGCGGGTCTGTACCTTATATTCCTTGCCCACTGTCTTATTCCAGCACGACATCCACGCCGTTTCCGTCTTATTTCTCCAGGTATGTCGAGTTTTTGCGTTAGCATCGTGGGCCGGTTAAGTGCTAACAGCTGCTCCCTATTGTACTGCCTCCTACAAGAAACAGTAGATCTCTCCGCTGGCTCAGGAGACATTTGGGCGATCTACGTGTCTGTGATGGATCAAGGTGTCGCCGAAACAGAAAGATTAGCAAGAGAGCCAGATAGTAAATAGAAATAGGAAGAAATTGATCCGCTGATGCAAAAAGGCAGCCTACTTGTGTGGCGCCGGAAGTCTGAGGAAACACCTACAAGACCAACCTACAGTCAATATGCACATTACAAAAAAGAGCTATAAGGATAATAAATAATGTAGGATAATACTATTTCGTTGTTTTTAAAGTCACATGTCATAAAGTTCATCGATTTAGTTAAATTTAAGACAGCACAAGTCATGTACAGGGTAATTAATAATCAACTCCCAACTATTATACAAAAAAATATTTAAAAAAAGAGACAATGATTATAATTTGAGAGGAGACTTAAACTTTACAAAACCCAAGATATGAACAGCTAAGAAAAGTATGTGCATATCTGTCTGTGGGGTGGATTTGTGCAACAGTCTGGAGCCGGAACTGAAACTATGTACAAACAGAAATCAATTCAAAAAGAGGTATAAACATCATTTGCTAAAAGAATATATGTTAGAAGGGTAGTATTTATAAGTATGATTCACTATGCTCACTCTGGGACACTATGGAATGGTGGGTGGGACAGCATTGTGTATATTTGTGTTGTTTGGAGCTGGTTTTGATGAATGGACTGTATGTATGTTGGGATGGATGGGTGTTAATGTTGATATGTACAAAATATAGTTAATTGTTTACTTGGGGTCTTAAATGTGGTAATTTGTATACATTTCACATGGGTTGTATTTATGGAAAAAAGGAGTTGGAATTAATAAGTGTTCACTTCTTCCTTTTCCCTTTCGAACACTGTATACTGTTACTTTATTGCACTTGTCATTTGTTTTGTTTTTGTTTTACTTTTTTGTTCAAAATAAAGTATGCATCTATCTATCTATTTAAGTATTAAGTACTTACAGTATTGAGGGGTAGGACTTGAAAAGCTTTTGCTTTTTCCTACTCTTTTTCAGGCACCCAAGGAAAGGGCTTCGTCACTTTGCATTGTGTTTTTGTATCTTTTGGTGTATTTGTTGGATGTTCTTTTTTGTTTCCTTTTGCGTGGGGTAGAGGCCAGACTAAAGAGTGCACCCTGGTCCTCCAGGTTGGGGGTTGTGCAGCATGTAACAAATCACTCACGGAAAACCCAAGTTTGTTACAGCAACAAAAGTCCCAACGGCGGAACAGGAGAGCGAACTCCCAACGGCTGTGAAGGCGGAGGAGGACAGACAGTTGCACGGGAAGAAGGGTCTCAGAAAGCCTTGGCAGGCAACCTTTCTACAGGGTGGACCAAGCTCTCGACAGCCCAGCCATGGAAGGCAGTTGGTCTAGGGGAGGGACCCCCGACAAACGTCCACGGCTGAAGACGGAGATGCAGGACCCGTGCGGTGCCACAAACCTCTGCATCACGCATATCCGCTTCATGATGAGTCACACCGATGTTGCACGAGATGGTGCTCGTCCTCTGGGGATCCGCCGGGGAGGAAGAGTGCCGGGCCCACAGCCTCAAAGGGGCCCACCCTCAGCTACCAGAGGTCACCTCACCTCGTCCTGCACGACCAGGGGATGGGGAACGAGGAATGTTACTGGCCGAAAAGAGACACCAAAGGAGAGGAACATCAACATCCTCCAGTGGAACGCAGGAGTCTACAACAAAAAAATATCCCTTGCCGAAAGACTCCACTCAGAAGACATTGATGTTGCCTGCCTACAGGAGACCCACCTGAAAGAAAACCAACACTTCAGTGTTAGGGGATACCAGGTCTTCAGGAAAGACAGAAAAGGAAGAACAAAAGGAGGAGTGGCGATTCTTGTCAAAAATGCCATACCAGTACAAGAGTTTGACATCAGTACCAACAATCAGGCAGAAATCCACGGAGTTCGAATCATGGTTCACAATGAAAGCGTCACGATCTTCAATGTGTACTGTCCCCCAGAGCGAGATCTCTCACTTGACCAAATGGAACTCCCAGACCACCGATGCTTAGTCATCGGTGACTTCAACAGTCACTCAGAGGCATGGGGATACAGCAAAGCAAATAGAAGAGGAGAGGAGGTGGAAGATTGGCAAGTCGACAACAGTCTTCTGCTAATAAATGATCCTGATGATCCACCAACGTTCTTCTCCAGGGTATGGCTAAGTAACACCACGCCCGATCTTGCGTTTGCCACCAACAACATGGCTAGGCTGGCAACAAGAACGGTACTTGGCCAGCTAGGGGGAAGTGACCATAAACCTGTGAAGATTGGACTGGACATCAGCTACAAACCATAAGAAGCTAAGACATTCCCCAGGTGGAATTACAAGAAAGCCAACTGGGAGCGCTTCTCAACACTGGTGGACCGATACTCTGCGGAGATCCATCACAAGCAGCAGAACCTCAACAAAAAAGTCAGGGTGCTGAACCATCCTATTCTGAAGGCTGCAAATGGATCTCTTCCTCGGGGAGCCAGAAAGAACTATAGGCGTTACTGGACAGAGGAGCTCCAGTAGCTGGAAGACAGTGTGGCAGAGGCAAGGAAAAAAGTAGAAGTAGATCCTACAGTAGAAAACAACATTGCCCTGAAGGCGGCCACTGCAAAACACAGGCAGACCTTTATACAGGAAGCTCAAAAGAGATGGCAAGAAAAGACAGAGCAGCTCATCTTGGACAAGGACGGCAACAAGCTTTGGAAACTGGCTCAAGCCCTTAACGACGAGAACAGAAAAAGCTCGCCGATCACAGTACAGGCAGATCAAGAACTGCTGACTGGCAAGAAAGCAGCAGACCATTTCATCAACCAGTATGTGAAGACGAGCCACCTTCAGATTTCACCAGAGAGAAGAAGGGATGTCAGAGGAGCCCAGCGAGTTCATCAGAACGCACAGATAGAACCAGTGATGAACTCGCCATTCACTCTCAAGGAGCTGGAGGATGCAAAGTCAACACTGAAGTGGAAAAAAGCCCCTGGATCTGACAAGATTACAAATGAAATGTTGCTGAACCTTGGCCCCAAAACCAAGTAGAAACTTCTGCAGCTGTTCAACGACAGTTGGAGATCAGGGACTGTGCCACAGGTCTGGAGAGAAGCCACAATAATTCCAGTGCACAAAAAAGGCAAAGACAAATTGAAGGCTGAAAGCTATCGCCCCATAAGCCTTACAAGCTGCATAGGAAAGCTGCTAGAGCGTCTCATCAACACCAGACTCATGTGGCACTTGGAAGAAAAACAACACATCGGCCCAGAGCAAGCAGCTTTCAGGCAGAACCGGTCTACAGAGGACCAAATAACATACATCTCTCAAGCCATAGAAGATGCCTTCCAAGAAAAGAAGCACACCCTCGCTGTGTGGATTGACCTAGAAAAGGCGTTTGACAAGGTATGGAAAGACAGCCTCAAGCTGAAACTGCGCCAGTGCGGTGTCGCTGGGCGCATGTACAAGTGGATTGCCCAATACCTGCACAACAGAAAAGCCAGAACCCAGGTCAGACAATACTCCAGCAAGAAGAAGGTGCTGAGAGAAGGAGTCCCACAAGGAGGAGTGCCCCCTGTGGCCTGGGAGGAGGTATTCTGGAGCCCAGAGATGGTTTTAAGGTTTCTCCAGACCCCGCTGATGTCGCTCTGTTGCAGCTTGTCCTCCATCTTCTTCCTGAAGCTGTCCTTGCCTTCTCTGATCTTCCTCCTCAGCTCCCTCTGTACGGACTTCAGCATCTTCCTGTTCCCCAACCTGAAGATCCTCTTCTTCTCTCTCAGAAGTGTTTTTATCTCAGGGTTGATCCAGGGTTTGTTGTTCGAGCAACACCGTATGGTCTTGGTGGGTACGGTGTTGTCCACACAGAAGTTGATGTAGTCCGTGATGGTGTGAGTGAGGCCATCGATGTCCTCACCAAGTGGATCGCAGAGCTGCTCCCAGGCAGTGGTTTCAAAACAGTCTTTTCAAAACAGTCTTTTAGAGCGTCCACTGCCTCCTCAGACCATAACTTCACTGTGCGCATAACCGGAGGTTGTCTGTGTACTAGGGGTTTGTACACCGGCAGGAGATGAACCAAGTTGTGATCCGATCTCCCGAGTGGGGGGAGTGGTGATGAGGTGTACGCCTCCTTAGTGTTAGCATAGAGTAAGTCCAGTGTTTTATTGTCTCTAGTGTGGCATGTGACATACTGGGTGAACGTGGGTAGAAAGGGAGACAGTGAAATATGACTGAAATCGCCTGAGATGAGGAGAAGAGCATCTGGGTGTTCTGTCAACAGCCTGCCAGTTACTGAGTGAATGACATCACACTCTGTCCCCACGTTCACTGTCGGATTTACATAAATAATGCAGATCACGTGTGAGTATTCCCTCGGGAGATAGGCAGGCCGCATGCTAACAGCTAGCAACTCAATGTCTTTGCTGCAGTGATGTTGTTTAACCGTGATACAGTATGTCCCGGTCTGCACCAGCTGTTATTGACATACATTATCACTCCTCCGCCCCTTGCCTTCCCACTGTCTGGTGTGCGGTCTGCCCGTATTGCGTGGAAACCCTCCAGTTTGATGTTAGCATCTGTTGCTAGTTCTGTTAGCCACGTCTCAGTAAACAACATCAAGCTAATCTCTCTGAAGACGCTCTCGTAGCGGGAGATGGCCGCTAGCTCGTTGGTCTTATTGAGTAGCAATCGAACGTTCCCCATAATAACAGATGGAAGGATGGGTCTGTACCTTATATTTCTCATCCGCCGTCTTGCTCCAGCACGACATCCACGTCATTTCTGTCTTATTTCACCCGGTATGTCGAAGTCTTGCGCTAGCATCTTGGTCCGGTTAAGTGCTAGCAGCTGGTCTCTGCTGTAACGTATCCTACTAAAAACAGTGGTGCCGTCTGCCAGCCCAAGAGACATCTGGGCGATCCGTGTCCGTCCGATGTATAAGGTGTCCCCGGATCAGAAAGATTAGCAAGAGAAGCGAGATAGTAAATAGAAATAGGAAGAAATTGATCCGCTGTTGCAAAAAGGCAGCCTACTCGTGTGGCGCCGGAAGTAGAAAGTTGTAGTTTTATAAAAAGTTGTAGTTGTAGTTGTAGTAGAAAGATGTAGTTTGATTTCAAGCCGAACCACTCAACGGAGACTGCATGTTGTTACTTTATTGAAATGATTAAAGAAAATCTGGACAAAGTGTGTGTGTGTGGGGGGGGGGGGGAAGGGGTAGGAGCCATCTTTTCAGACTTACGTAAAGCCTTTGACCCAGTCCTTTCCAAACTATCAGGATATAAACTGCCCAGGAATAACCTTAGCTGGTTAAAATCTTATCTACAGTATCTGGTCACTCCCAGTGTATGCACATAAACAACACTGTATCACAGTTAAAGGCATGCACCATGGGAGTACCACAGGGTTCAATTTTAGGCCCACTGCTGTTTACTTTGTATATTAATGATTTGCCATCAGTATGTGAAAATGGCATAAAAATTCAGATGTATGCAGATGACACAGTCATCTAAACACATGGGAACAATGCCAAACAAGTGGCTGACAAGTTAATGATCGCAATGGAGAAAGTGTCAAAATGGTTTAATCAATCATGCCTCACTCTGAACACAGAGAAAACAGCTACTATATGTATTTTATCAACAAACAAAATCATGCACACTATCCAACTATAACTGTAAAAGGAACAAATCTAGATAATGTAACAGTGTTTAAGTATTTGGGTGTCATATTAGATCCCACACTCAGCTTTAAAAAGCACATAAAACAGATGAGCCACACTCTGAAATATAGCCTTGCAAACTTTCAATGTGTCAGAAACGCACTTACTCTAAAAGGATCAAAAACCTTTCTGAATCCCATGATTTTGACACATTTCCCCGATTGCATCTCATGGTGGTCACAAGCCAATAGTACAACTCTGAAACCCTTGGAATCCCTGTATAAACATTCATTCATTCATTCATCTTCTTCCGCTTAATCCTTTTCGGGTCGCAGGGGGGCTGGAGCCTATCCCAGCATCTTTGGGCGAGAGGCAGGGTACACCCTGGACAGCTCGCCAGTCCATCGCAGGGCCAACACAGAGAGAGAGACAAGCTTTCACTCTCACAGTCATACCTAAGGACAATTTAGAAACCCCAGTTTGATGCCAATTAACCTAACTTGCATGTTTTTGTCTGTATAAACAATCCATCAAAATTCTGGTTAAGAAGACACAACAGTATCACCATTGTGGTATATTTGCCAAACAGAAGATGTTGAGCTTTGAAAATAAGATCATATATGCAAATATATGGTTGGTCTTTAAAATTGTCCATGGTTCTGCACCCCCACCTCTTAAGACTTTTGTGTACTTGGCTTCTGAACAAAATACCAGAATAACAAGGACTTCCTCTAGGTGGCATTGTTGCATCCCCCTACTTAAAACTGCTTTTGGACAGTCAGCATTCTCATACAAAGCTATAGCGGAATGGAAGAAGCTCCCCACTGCATTGAAGACCAGAACAAATTACAGAGACTTTTCCACAGAGACTAAAAAATGGATTTAAGTAATCAAGCCTGCCTGCATTGACTCTCTCCCTTAAATGGGTCTTGAAATTGTTTTGTTAAATAGTTTTTATGTGTGCCATCTGTCTTATTATTTTACCTTTTAAAGTTACTCCCTGCTTGTTTCAGGGACAACAGATTGGCAAACCTGACCTGCATTGCTTGCTATATGTGCTGTTTTGCTTTTAATATCTTCCTGCCTGCCTCAGGGACTACAGATGGAAATTAGAATACGTACCAACGATAGATAGATAGATAGAACGATAGATAGATAGACAGACAGACAGACACTTTATTTCGAACAAAAAAGTATAACAAAAACAAAACAAATGACAAATGCAATAAAGTAACAGTATACAGTGTTCGAAAGGGAGAAGGAAGAAGTGAACATTTATTAATTCCATCTCCTCTTTTCCATAAATACACCCATGTGAATTATATACAAATTACCACATTTAAGACCCCAAGTAAACAATTAACTGTATTTTGTACATATCAACATTAACACCCATCCATCTTACCATACATTGATGTCCATACATCAAAACCAGCCTCAAACAACACAGATATACAGAGTGCTGTCCCACCCACCATTCCATAGTGTCCCATAGTGTCCCAGAGTGAGCACAGTGAATCGTACATATAAATACTACCCTTCTAACATATATCCTTTCAGCAAATAATGTTTGTACCTCTTTTTGAATTGATTTCTGTTTGTACATAGTTTCAGTTCCGGCTCCAGACTGTTCCACAAATCCACCCCACAGACAGATATGCACATATTTTTCTTGGTTGTTCGTATCTTGGGTTTTGTAAAGTTTAAGTCTCCTCTCAAATTATGATCATTGTCTCATTTTTTAAATATTTTTTGTATATTAGTTGGGAGTTGATTATTAATTGCCCTGTACATGACTTGTGCTGTCTTAAATTTAACTAAATCGATGAACTTTATGACATGTGACTTTAAAAACAACAAATTGGTATGGTCTCTATATCCTACATTATTTATTACTCTTATAGCTCTTTTTTGTAATGTGCATATTGACTGTAGGTTGGTCTTGTAGGTGTTTCCCCAGACTTCTACACAGTAGTTAAGATAAGGTAGAAACAGTGTATTGTACAGTAAGACCAATGATTTATAGTCCAAGATGTGTCTTGTCTTCCCCAGTATGCCTATACATTTTGCCAACTTGGCCCGGATGTGACTGATGTGAGGTTTCCAGCAGATTTTATTGTCTAGCGTCACCCCCAGGAACTTATTTTCCTGTACTGTTTCTATTCTGGTATCATCTATCGTTACCATTATTTCATGATTTATTTTATAATTTCCAAACAACATAATCTTTGTTTTTTTTAGATTTAGAGATAATTATACACTATAACTATACACTATATATATACACTATATACTGTATATAGTATCGTACTGTATATACACACTTGGACAAAATTGTTAGTACCCCTCTGTTAATGAAAGAAAAACCCACAATGGGCACAGAAATAACAAATCTGACAAAAGTGGTAATAAATAAAAACTCTGAAAATTAACCAATGAAAATCAGACAATGCTTTTGAATTGTGGTTCGACAGAATTATTTTAAAAAACAAACTCATGAAACAGGCCTGGACAAAAATGATGGTACCCTTAACTTATTATTTTCTTGCACAACCTTTTGAGCCAATCACTGCAATCAAATGATTTCTATAACTGTCAATGAGACTTCTGCACCTCTCAGCAGGTATTTTGGCCCACTCCTCATGAGCAAACTGCTCCAGTTGTATCAGGTTTGAAGGGTACCTTCTCCAGACGGCATGTTTCAGCTCCTTCCACAGATGTTCAATAGGATTTAGATCAGGGCTCATAGAAGGCCACTTTAGAATAGTCCAATGTTTCGCTCTTAGCCATTCTTGGGTATTTTTAGCTGTGTGTTTTGGGTCATTATCCTGTTGCAAGACCCATGACCTGTGACTGAGACCAAGCTGTCTGACACTGGGCAGCACATTTCTCTCTAGGATACCTTGATAGTCTTGAGATTTCATTGTAGCCTGCACAGATTCAAGACACCCTGTGCCAGATGCAGCAAAGCAGCCCCAGAACATAACACAACCTCCTCCATGTTTCACAGTAGGGACAGTGTTCTTTTCTTGGTATGCTTCATTTTTGCGTCTGTGAAAATAGAGCTGATATGCCTTGCCAAAAAGTTCCAGTTTTGTCTCGTCTGTCCATAGGACATTCTCCCAGAAGCTTTGCGGCTTGTCAACATGCAGTTTGGCAAATTCCAGTCTGGCTTTTTTATGATTTGTTTTCAACAGTGCTGTCCTCCTTGGTCGTCTCCCATGAAGTCCACTTTGGCTCAAACAACAGCGGATGGTGCGATCTGACACTGATGTACCTTGACCTTGGAGTTCACCATGAATGTGTTTAGAGGTTGTTCTGGGCTCTTTTGTTACCATTTGTATTATCCATCTCTTCCATTTTTCATCAAGTTTCCTCCTGCGGCCACGTCCAGGGAGGTTGGCTACAGTCCCGTGGATCTTAAATTTCTGAATAATATGTGCAACTGTAGTCACAGGAACATCAAGCTGCTTGGAGATGGTCTTATAGCCTTTACCTTTAACATGCTTGTCTATAATTTTCTTTCTAATCTCCTGAGACAACTCTCTCCTTTGCTTCCTCTGGTCCATGTTTAGTGTGGTACACACCATGTCACCAAACAGCACAGTGACTACTTGTCACCCTTTAAATAGGCCGACTGACTGATTACAAGTTTGTAGACACCTGTGATGTTAACCCCTTGCACTCTGGTCAATTTCCCTAAAAACGCCAAAAAATAACGTACCCAAAGTAAATCAAAAGCTGTTCTTCAACCCTTTGCAGCATCTTCATGGGGTTGGGCTCATTTAAAAGAAAACACTTTGAATTTTTTGGCAAAACAGTCATAATCTCTCCAAGTGCTCCTGCCACTGAGTAACAGTCATCTAAACATACTGAACTTGAAGAAAATAAATTTTGCCTGGGTGTTTTTTTGGATACAAATGCTTGCAAATAACACACAGCTTCAGATACTGGCTGGAAAATGCAACAGAAATGCAGAACCAAGTGTTATCCAGCTGAGGTCAAAATTTTGTAACAATACCACAAAAAATGAATATATTACACAGCATTTTTCTTAGGTTGTTCCCAGGCGTTTTTGAACTGTGCCAAATTGTGCCAAATGGCACAGTTTGGAAAAACGTCTGTAACTTTTGAATGATTCTATATAGAAGCTTCATCTTGGGCTCTAATGAAAGGTGAAGGGCTGTGTGTGTGTGTGGGGGGGGGTTGTTTATTCATTCATTCATGAATGAATGAATGAACAAACAAGCCCCCACACACAAAGAAGCATGCCACGTAAAAAATGTGTGGCTTTTTTTTACAAGAAAAAATAACCTACAGTGCACTAAAAATTATACTAGAATATCTGTAATGTAGAAGATAACAACTCCCACCCCCAGTTACAGAGGACGGACATTGCCCATCGCTACATGACGGAAAGCGGTGACGGTGCGCCGCGGTCTACTACGCACAGTTGCACTAAAATATCTGCAATATATCTGCAATCCACTACAGAACAGTAGCGGGGGGGGGGGGGGGGGGCGTTCACAACATGACGGACCCGGACCAGAGTGGTCCGGGTCCGTCATGTTGCGATAACGCACAATTGTAATTTACTGATCGGTCAAAAGTCATTTTGATTACAATTTTCAGGGATAAAGAATAATTTAGCTTATAACACTTACCTGTCCACAACAGCAATGTCGCTGGCAAACTTCTCTTCCTCATTGTCAGACGAACATGAAGCTGGTCCGCTTGTTACGGACTCATGGTTCTGGTCACGCGACCCGGTCAAACCATAATTCCATTATTGCGGTTTTGCGCTTCCATGATTGCGGTTTTGGCGAACAATTTTTCAAAACAAATAAGAATAGTAGTTAGAAAAAAAGACTGGCGAACGCCTGTGTGTCACCCAGCCTTACACAAAACAGCTTTCGAACTTCTGTGCTTCAATTGGCTGGCTGTATTTGCAGCCGTTGGTAGGCGGGTCCTTCTTGCTAGGTTTTCAGTCATTGGTTCTTCAAGGTTTCAGAAACCCAATTCAAGGCTCTTATTAGTCGAATGAGAGGTCAATCACATCTAAACCAATCAAAGCACTCCTTTGGCTTTCTGTTTGCGGCTGTGTCTGTAGTGGAAGAACGGAAATGCAGCTTTTTTTTTCCAGTGCGCTCTAGGACGCAGCGCCCTCGTACGCTCTAGGACGCAGAGACGTGTCCACCTGCGGTACACCGAAGTACAACTGGTTAAATAGAGGACACATCTTGGTTGAACATGTCCCTATGGTCACATTATTTTCAATCTTTTCTAGGGGTACCATCATTTTTGTCCAGGCCTGTTTCATGAGTTTGTTTTTTAAAGTGATTCTGTTGAACCACAATTCAAAAGCATTGTCTGATTTTCATTGGTTAATTTTCATAGAATTTTTATTTATTACCGCTTTTGTCAGATTCAAGTTATTTTTGTGACCATTGCGGGTTTTTCTTTCATTAACAGAGGGGTACCAACAATTTTGTCCACGTGTGTACATACTATACCAGTGTTTCCTCTGGCTTAAAGACCTTGGCGTGGTAGCAACATACCCCCCCCCCCCAACATACCAGAATATTTTAATTTTATACTATTTCTTTCTTTCTAAAATTTTACACAGTAACGCTGCATATGGAACTTACCATTTGAAGTATTGTACAACCGAGGCTTGAATACTGGGCCAGTTGGGGTCCCACCCAGACATCCTGTGTTTAGACTTTTTAGTGGTGTTATCCTTCTCTCCTTCCTCTGCCTGAACACTTCCCTCTCCTTAGCTCCTCTCTTCTGTCTCATCTTGCCCTCTCTGAGCTCTGTCTAATTCAGGTTCTCTCTCTGTCTATGGAGGTATACAAACAGGTTAGAAAATATCAAGTGTCTTGTTTTGTCCTG
Organism: Pholidichthys leucotaenia; assembly: GCA_020510985.1. NCBI lineage: Eukaryota > Metazoa > Chordata > Actinopteri > Cichliformes > Pholidichthyidae > Pholidichthys > Pholidichthys leucotaenia. The sequence continues at coordinate 368,462,510 of CM035842.1, read as the reverse complement.
CAGGATTTTTTTGTCATGGTTTACATAAATGACAAAAATATGTGTATTTTTTGTATTTTTATTCTAGTGTTTCTTTTTTCCATTGAGAGAGTAGGGAAGGGAAAGAAACATTCATAATAGTAATGTACTCATACATACTTAAATTATATGATCAGGTGGGTATAGTAACCAGAAATTCAACTCATGTAAAAGCAGTGCTTTGAAATTAATAATTAAAAGCAGACAACCAAAAATTTCTAGCTGAGTTAAGGGTACAAAGATTACCCACTTAAAAACTTGAGCAATGACTTCAGTCTTGAAGGTTTGAGGTTATTCTCAAAAATTTAAAACAATTTTCTTATAGTTTTCTACTTTTCTCTGTAAATCTAAAGTTGAAACCATGTTCCTCAAATTTGTAATTTCCTCTTGTAAAATTGACTTTTCTTGTACATTTGAAACTTTATTATAAATTTGTGGATTATTTTGTGTCTAATTTTTGTCTGTTTTTTTAAATAAAATTACTGTTCTTTTAGATACATTTGAAACCAACTGTGGTATTTTTTTTTTACTTTTTCCTTATAACAATTTACATTTTTGACCATAATTTTGCAGTCAGAACAGAACAATAATTTAACTCTGATTACAAAGAAAAAATATTAATAAAATTGTATTTAATGAAATAAATTAACTTAAATGACCAAGGATGCCGTTATTTCTGTTGTAATATTTCTATATATTTATAGTTTTTTTTTAGAAATCTTCTCACCACCCAGACAAGAGGAAAAACCTCCCTTATTTTGAAATCAGATGTTGGCACGTTTAGTTTGTCTGAAGGATGCCGACGGATTCAAGTCAATGACTTCGTGAATTTCGGTCATCTTAACCTGCCAGGTACCGTACATAATAGGGAACTGTAGTGGACTCTAAACACCTAATTCACCACAATATGTGTTCATGTACAGAATGATCTGTTTAAGCAGTTATAGTTGTGCTCTCAGGCTTTCTCATCAGGCACCTCTCTAGGCAGCCGCTGAAGGACCTCAGTTTAGAGTGAAAATAGAGCCAGCGTTTTTAGCTGTTACTTTTAGTCACTGCTGTTGGAGGATAAAAATGGCACGCCTGCTCGTGCGAGAAGAGAGAACTTGCCAGTCTCTTCATTCCTGCAATTCCTGAAGAACATAACAACATTGTAGTGGCTGGTGAAATATATCCTCAGCAATTCATCAGTCCCCCTCACCTTTCCCTTCATATGAAGTTGGCTGCATATGAATTCTAACCACATCTCTTAGCTAAGCAACTCTTCCATTATTGCTCCCGTTTCCAGCGGGTTAAAACCATGATAAACGCCTCCAGTGCTTACATACATACCTCTTCTGATTTTCTTCCACGTTTAAAGTAGAACAAACTCATGTTTTTGTCCACAGTCATGCTTAGTGAGACACTGCCTGCTGACTAACTCGAAAACTCGCGTGGGCGGGGCTGATTAAAGTCACTGACTTTGTGAATTTCGCTCATTTTAACTCGTCAGGTACATAATAGGAAACATAATATTATAGTGGCTGGTGAAATATATCCTCAGCAATTCATCAGCCCCCCTCACCTTTCCCTTCATATGAAGTCGGCTGCATATGAATTCTAACCACGTCTCTTAGCTAAGCGACTCTTCCATTATTGCTCCCATTAACAGCGGGTTAAAACTATGATAAACGCCTCCAGTGCTTACATACATACCTCTTCTGATTTTTTTCCGCGTTTAAACTACTTAAATTCATGTTTTTGTCGACAGTCACATTTAGCGAGACACTGCCTGCTGACTGAGTCGAGAACTCGCGTGGGCGGGGCGCTTCTAAACTCAGCGCAGATGACGGCCACGCGCATTGTTCGTGTGCGCGCTTGCGGAAAGTCATTGCTTCATATATTTTTCTTAATAAAATCATATCGGCTTGGCGTGGCGGTACCATTTCTGGCGAGGCGGGCCACCACGGAGAAATGTTACCAGAGGAAACCCTGCTATACTATCTGGTACAGAGCATCTTTACGCTGTGTTTAATGTTTTTTCTGTACACGGTCCCTGACAAATAAACCAAAAAACTAAACTAAAAAATCCAAATTTGCCTGGGTCAGCCATTTGAGTGGGAGGGGGAAGTTTCTGGTTGATTAACAAAAGGTGCCGTTCACGCCCTCCTACCTTAAACCTTACAAATATTTCCATCATCCTGAAAAAGGACAAACCTCCCGACACATGTGGCTCTTACAGCCCTACTAGTCAGGGGGCAGCCATACTAAAAGCACACAAGACTAAACTATTGTCCAAATAGAAATGTTTAAACAACGCTTTCAACTCAGAAACAGAGTATCCACTGTGGAGTTTCTTACCCGCTGGATCCAAGAAAAGCTTGTGGACTTTGATGTCGTCTTTCCTTCCCAACTCTGTCTGGTTGGGTTGATCAGGCTTGGCCAAGTCAATCCTATATAACAGAACACTGAAATTACTCAGTGCCATCCCATTTCAACTTAATTTATAACTATTATTAGCTATATAATGCCATCGGCATCTTGTACACCTGACAATACTAAACCACATTCTAAATATTTTACATCATTGTGGGTCCATAGTGAAAGACTCTGTGAACTGACCTCCACACACCCATGACTCATAAAAACAGCTGGTTCATAATGGGATAAAAAAAAATGCAAAATGGAAAAACGTTGAGAAGACAAAGTGTTACACAACCAAGAATGGAGAAATTTATCTCTTTCAAGTAATATGTCACCCAGACAACCACAGAGGTGTGAGCTTGTGAACTTCCGAGTTAAACATTACCCAGTCACAGCTTTTCTGGAAAAACTGCAGCTATCAAGTTAAAAATTAGACCATAGCTTTCTGTATTTTATTGGCTTTATTATTATTATTATTATGTCTACCAGTGTTTGACAACCTCTATTGAAAATTGAGATTTCCTTTATTTTTGTCTCAGAAAAGCATGGAACCACTAAATGTATTTAAGGCAAAGCTATGTACTTGTTGGTGAACATTACTAATAATCAGATTTTCCCTCTTAAGCACATGATTTATGATGGGGTTTTTTCCTTCCATGACAATCGTTTATTTATTTTGGCAGGGTGCTCATTGTTTTTTCTCTTACGTTTTCAAATTTTTATTATGCTTACAACTTATTGCATTTTATTGTAAATTTGAACTGTCTCTCATCTCATGTGTTTTTTCCTCTCCTGAATTTGTTTGTAATTTTCTCTTGTTATACATTTTCCTCATAGCTTTACACGTTTCTCATAGATTTACAGCTTCTTCTCTCAAAATTATGACCTATCAAATTTGCACCTACTTTTTCATAAATTTCTGACGTTTTTCCCCGGTTGCAGATTTTCAACTTTTCCCTCTCGTTTACAGAACGACTTTGCAGCTTTTAAATACAGTAGTGCATTTGAATTTGTTTTCTCTCAAACGAGTGACTTTCTCCCTTTTTTTTATTAAATTACTTTGCAATTTTTATGAGATAAAAGTTGCATGAGTAAAGTTACAACATTTCCTAATCAATTTACAATTTTTTCCTTTGTTAAAGCTACATTAAGCCACTGATAATCGGCATAAAAACCACATGTAGCAGAACCCTGATCTATACTACTTCTAGTTAAAAATCAGGTTTGACTCATATGTTCATAGCTTCATCTGGGTTTCACTTCTGTTTTTTGTTGGTTTTTTGTTTTTTTTTACTCAATGAAACTTTTATGAAAGTAGGGTTGCATTTTAGTCCTGTGACACAATACAATGTATATAACACAAGTTGCACTGAAGAAGCACCTATTATTTGTTCAATCCAATGTGAACTAATCCAATCACGCATCTACAAACTCTGGTGATAATCAAGTAAAGCCGTTTGCCTGAGCAGGGCGTCCTTCCCCAGACTCATGCACAGCTGGTTGTTGCAGACGGACAGGTGGTTTATCCTCTCAGGTGGGCTGAAGTCGATCCTCTGCTTGTTGAATATCGGCTTCTCCTCTTCTAGCCTCACGTTGACAAAGCCTAGCAGATGGAGACAGGCGTGTGGTCACCGCGCTACAAACTGCAACGCTCTCATATGCAGCCTGATGCTCAGACCCACCTGAATGTGTTATGCCGATGTTGGTACCTGCAAGGCGGCTGTGCTGCTGCCCGCTCTGCCTCACGTTTTGGGAGTCTTCGTACTCGTCCAGGATTGACGCCATTATTTCTTTTAATTTATATTATCCAGTTTATTCGGTTACACGCGAATTTAGATACTCCAAATGAAAACGGGGGCGTGGAGTCAACGTAAGACGAAAACAGCGGCTAATGGCTAGCGAGCTATTACAGCTTTTCCCGTTAAAGTCTCTCTAAATTGTCCCCTTCTTCCATAGAAGTAAGAAGAAAGATGTGCGATGAATATTAAATTTTAGTGAATGTTGCTATCATAGTAGCTAGCTTAGCTTCCGCGTACGTACAAAACAGCTCAGGGTGGACCGTGATGATCAGGTGACTGAATCATGTGATCATGAGCAGGCGCGGGGCTTTGTCGGCGCCAGGGGGCGCAGTTTGCCTACAAAACTATCAATTCATTTGTCACGGTGTAAAGGCGTTACGCCTGCGTGTACTTCGATGTATGAGCGGCACCGACCTTGTTCCGGGTACAAATCATGCAGCCACACCCAGTCGTTATGCCGAGAACTACTCGCTTGCTGAGAATTGCATCCCATTGTTGCGGACACGCGGGAATGCGCGGGACTGTGTGCGAGGACGCCCGGGAACGCGCGCGACCGTGTGCGACAACGCGCATCTAAGGGAGAGACGCTGTAATACCACAAACTCTAAAAGAGAACCCGACAGCCAGGCTTGTAACAAGTTGGACATTTTTACAAGTAAAAATTATTACCTCTTGTAAATGGGCTTTAAATTATGTTTATTCGCCAGACATTTTAGTGTTTCAAAGGAGCTTAGAAATCACAGTGATCCAAGTCTACATAATAACAGAATAAAATAATTATCGTGATTTTTTTTTTTTCCCAGATTCTTTGAGACTCTTGGATTCTTCAGTACATTCACATACTAAAACTTTGAGGGTCAGTTTATTATGAATGTATCAAGCTGGTGCAAACTTGTTTGTGAGCATAATTTATTTGCATATTATCATTATTACACATGCATTATTTGTTGATCATTTATTTTCAGTTAATGTTGTAATGATGCTCTACTTACAATTTTGATGATGACGGAAATTCTTTTTTCATGTATTGTTCATTGCTGAGTCAGCTTTCCAATAAACTGTATTAATTCCAGCTGGTGTCAGAGTGTGGATTTATTCAACCAGATGAACTTCTTTGTAAAGGGGATTCATCTTTGTGTGTGTGTGTGTGTGTGTGTGTGTGTGTTGGATGAGACTTTAAATTTGTTATCATATTTTTCTCATTATCAGCCACTTAGGTTTGTAAAACTTCTGGCATAATATTATTACCTGTAATTTTAATTTTCATGTAAGATGCCCAATAGCTTCACTTTTAGTCAAGAACCTACAAGATCCAGTCCGCATGCATTTATTTATGTGTTAATTGAACTGAAGACATTTTTGACCTTTTGCAGATGTAGCAGAACGGAGACTGTGTGCAGCTGTACACAGACAGGAGAACCTTTATAAAGACTTAACACACAAACATGAGACAACTGATATTTAATAAGCACTATAAAAGTAAAAAGGTTGGAATTATAATCAAAAGTTACAATAGCTCAACCACAGTGTGACTTGTCAAAATATAAGTCAGCCTGAAGATCACTGATAAAAAAAAAAATCTGAGCCAGTATTCAGTGTACTACATTTAGACATGTACTTTTAGAGGAAGCAAAGTCAAACATGCCAAGGAAAAAAGCCCCCAAAAACTTACCTGATTTTGCCCTGGTGTAAAATACTGTTGCAATCAGAAGGAAATTATGATGATTGAAGCTAATAAATGTAGTAAATTTCTTCACTCATACTCTGTGGATTTCTTGACAGCCACTCCTGCTGGGAAATGCCTCCATCCCAAAAATCACCTTCTGTTGGTCCAAACATAAAACATTTTTTGCAGGAGAGTCAGGGCAGGACTGTGGAGGTGACCGAACTTTGGGGCAGACGCTTTTTCCGGAGGTTTTTGTCAGAATTTGCATATATTTTCGTCTCCACAGTGTAAAGACTGAAATGCATTTAATTTCTCCATTTATTAGTATCATTCCTCTAACTCTAAGAAATATTTTATGCTCGGACAAGATTTGCATTGCGGCTAGCTTATTTCTGTGTTGGACTGATAGTGCTACATGTGTTATCTTCACTGTGTGCTGCTAAAATGTAACAAACTGTTAAAACCCTTTCACTTCTGGTTTTCCAGAAGTGATGTTTTCCAGAATTATGGTGTCAGTATTCCAAAGTGTAGGTGTAGCTTTAAATAGGCTTGTATATTTTATGTCCTTTTTCTCCCTTCATATCCAACCCTACCCTTTGTCAACATCATGCGTCTTCGTTATACACTTTCCTTCAGAATTTGACCAGTTGGGGTGGTGATTTAACATCTATTTCGGTGATCGGTGGTGAACCGGTTCCGGTTCCGCCGGACCGGTGGCGCCACACGAGTAGGCTGCCCGTTGCAACAGCCTTTTTTTTTATCTTCCTTCTTCTTTCTACACCTTTCACTCTGTATATATATCACGGACGCACGGATCGCCCCGGGGGTCTCCCGGGTCAGCGGACGGAGCCACAGTTTGCAGCGGGAGACGCTACAGCGGGGAGGAGCTAGTGCTAGCTAGCACTTGGCCGCCGCCCGGTGCTAATGGGAAACTCGACATACTGGGAGCTGTAGCGAAAACGACGCGGGTGCCGGGCTGGAGTTTAGGCGGCGTGCAAGAAATATAAGACAGAATAATAAAGAGCGATGGCAAGAACCAAGCAGACCACCCGTAAAATCTACTGGAGGAAGAAGCCCCCCAGGAGACAGCTAGCCACCAGGGCTGCTCGGAGAGGCGCTCCGGCCACCGGCAGAGTGAAGAGGCCTCGCCGTCACAGTCCCGTGGCTCTGAGAGAGATCCGTCGCTGCCAGAAATCCACGGAGCTGCTCATCCGTAAGCTGCCCGTCCAGCGCCTGGTGAGGGAGATCGCTCAGGACTTCAAGACCGTCCTGCGTTTCCTGAGCTTCGCCGTCATGGCTCTGCAGGAGACCAGCGAGGTCCACCTGGTGGTCTCTTCTTCACTAAGGGGGTCACCATCATGCCTAAAGACTTCCAGCTGGCCCGCCGCATCCGCGGAGGGAGAGCTTAGACTTTCTGCTGCACATTCACCAACCAACCATAATGCTCTGCACTGTGTATCTATATATATACATTTATAGTAATATGGACATATGTTTACTAGATGTTGTTTTTTCTTGCCTTCTGATTGTTGCTCTGAGTGTTGCTATCCCTGTGCTGTTGCAATCCTGGAATTTCCCCATTGTGGGACTAATAAAGGCTTATCTTATCTTATCTTATTTAGAAACAATAGCTTAACCAACTGGTAAATGATCAGTATTCAGAGTGTGTTTGTAATGTGAACAGAGCTTTTTTAATTTGTACACCAAGATCAAACATACTGAGCAGAGCATAAATCAATATAACCAAAGAAACATTGATACAATATGTGGTCTACTAGATAGTCTTTTCATTTAAAAAAAATAATAATAATAAAAAAAATAAGTCTTCTAGCGATATACACACACAAAAAAATTACTTTTAACAATTTGTAAAGGTCCAAAACGATAATTTACATCTTAACATTTGGATTACAAGCCTGTGAAGAATTTCACAACCAACAGTAGGATGTTACGCATCTGTACCAACCAGTAGGGGCAAGAGCTACACCTACTAGCCAGAAGATCAGAATGTTGTTGCTATGAACGCCTCCTGGAGGAACGGATGATGGACTCAAAACGAAACCTCCACTGGATGCAGTTTACCTTTCCCCTTCTGTGAATAGTCTCAAGGTGACAGACAACTGTCATAGTTTGAGCTTGAACTTTGGTTCAAGCCCACACTTAATGTTTTTTTATTGCTTTCTGTTTTCTTTTATGATTATTTTGTGCATTTATTGCCCTCTGTGTTCCCCTGAGTCCCCTGTCTTTGTCTTCTGTGTTCATCGATTGTCTGGTCCTGGGTCTGTGTGCTTATCTGTTTACCTATTGTTCCAGCCTCTTGTTTCCCATATTTGTAGCCACTGCACTTTCTGCGTTAGTCCTGCATTTTGTTCTATATGTCTCTTTGTCACGTTTCAGTCGCGTTCCCTGTTGGTGTCTGTGTACAGCTCCGCCCATCCTGTGCTCCCCACTTGTCCCTGCTGCTCTTGACTGTACCCATCTGTTCTGTGTTGTGTTGATTAGTCCCCCGTCTACTTATTCTGTGCGCTGTCTGTGTCTGTCGTGGCGTCATTAGTGTTGTGCGCTTTTCCCTGTCGGAGTCCTTGAATCCCATGAGTTTTTTATACGTTTGCAGTTAGTGTTAGATTTATTTCTCCAGCCCTCGTGCTGTTATTTGTTTGTTCTTTTGTTTTCTGATAATAAACCATGTTGCGCCTGAGTTCTGCCTACTTTTTGAGTCCATCGTCTGTTCCTCCAAGAGGCGTTCATAGCAACAACATTCTGATCTTCTGGCTAGTAGGTGTCGCTCTTGCCCCTACCGGTTGGTACAGATGCGTAACATCCTACTGTTGGTTGTGAAATTCTTCACAGGCTTGTAATCCAAATGTTAAGATGTAAATTATCATTTTGGACCTTTATAAATTGTTAAAAGTAATTTTTTTGTGTGTATATATCACTAGAAGACTTATTTTTTTTAATGAAAAGACTATCTAGTAGACCTTGACATATTGTATCAGTGTTTCTTTGGTTATATTGATTTATACTCTGTTCAGTATGTTTGATCTTGGTGTACAAATTAAAAAAGCTCTTCACATTACAAACACACTCTGAATACTGATCATTTACTAGTTGGTTAAGCTATTGTTTCTAGATAGATGTTAAATCACCACCCCAACTGGTCAAATTCTGAAGGAAAGTGTATAACGAAGACGCATGACGTTGACAAAGGGTAGTGTTGGATATGAAGGGAGAAAAAGGACATAAAATATACAAGCCCATTTAAAGCTACACCTACACTTTGGAATACTGACACCATAACAATTCTGGAAAACCAGAAGTGAAAGGGTTTTAACAGTTTGTTACATTTTAGCAGCACACAGTGAAGATAACACATGTAACACTATCAGTCCAACACAGAAATAAGCTGAATTAAGGATTCAGTGTACCCCGCCCGGTATGGGGTTACCGGGGCCCCACCCTGGAGCCAGGCCTGGGGGAGGGGCTCGAAGGCTAGCGTCTGGTGGCCGGGTTTCCACCCATGGGACCCGGCCGGGCTCAGCCCGAAGGAGTTACATGGGTCCGCCCTCCAGTGGGCTCACCACCTGCAGGAGGGATCATGGGGGTCCGGTGCTATGTGGATTAGGTGGCGGTCAAAGGCGGGGACCTTGGCGGACTGATCCCAAGCTTTCTAAACTGGCTTTTGGTACGTGGAATGTCACCTCTCTGGTGGGGAAGGAGCCTGAGCTGGTGTACGAGGTTGAGAGATACCGGCTAGATATAGTCGGCCTCACCTCAACACACAGCTCCGGTTCCAGAACCAGTCTCCTGGAGAGGGGCTGGAGCTTGGCCTTTTCTGGAGTTGCCCCGGGCGAGAGGCGACGAGCAGGGGTGGGTATTCTTGTATCGCCCCACCTTGCTGCCTCTATATTGGAGTTTTCCCCGGTGGACAAAAGGGTTGCTTCCCTGCGCCTTCGGGTTGGGAAACGGGTCCTGACCATCATTTGTGCCTATGCACCAAATGATGTTTCAGAGTACCCACCCTTTTTGGAGTCTGTGACTGGGGTGCTGGAGGGTGCTCCTCTTGGAGACTCCATTGTCCTACTGGGGGACTTCAATGCGCACGTGGGCAACGACAGTGAAACCTGGAGGGGGGTGATTGGGAGGAACGGCCTGCCCGATCTGAACCCGAGTGGTGTTCAGTTATTGGACTTCTGTGCTACCCACAGTCTGACCATAACGAACACCATGTTCAAGCATAAGGGTGTCCATATGTGCATCTGGCACCAGGACACCCTAGGTCGCAGGTCGATGATTGATTTTGTTATCGTATCATCAGACCTGCGACCGTATGTCTTGGACACTCGAGTAAAGAGAGGTGCAGAGCTGTCAACTGATCACCACCTGGTGGTGAGTTGGATCCGATGGCAGGGGAGGAAGCCATTCAGACCTGGTAGACCCAAACGTATAGTGAGGTGTGCTGGGAGCGTCTGGCTGAGGCCCCTGTCCGGGGGGTCTTCAACTCCCACCTCCGGAAGAACTTCAACCACATTCCGAGGGAGTCTGGAGACATGGAGTCTGAATGGGCCATGTTCTCCACCTCTGTTGTTGAAGCGGCGGCCCAGAGCTGCGGCCGCAAGGTGGTCGGTGCATCTCGTGGTGGCAACCCCCGAATCAAGTGGTGGACACCAGTGGTGAGGGGGGCCATAAAGCTGAAGAAGGAGTCCTATCAAGCTTGGTTGGCTTGTGGGACTCCCGAAGCAGCTGAGGTGTACCGGCAGGCCAAGCGGAGTGCAGCTCGGGTGGTTGCTGAAGCAAAAACCCGGGTATGGGAGGAGTTTGGTGAGGCCATGGAACAAGACTTTCGGTCAGCCTCAAAGAGATTCTGGCAAACTGTCCGGCGGCTCAGGAGGGGAAAGCAGCTCCCCATCCACACTGTGTATGGTGCGGATGGGACACTGTTGACTTCGACTGGGGATATCGTCGGGCGGTGGAAGGAATACTTCGAGGATCTCCTCAATCCCACTGATACGCCTTCCACAGAGGAAGCAGGGTTTGGGGACGAGGGGGATGACTCGCCTATCACAGGGGCTGAGGTCGCCAAGGTGGTTAAAAATCTCCTTGGTGGCCGGGCCCCGGGGGTGGACGAGATTCGCCCTGAGTATCTCAAGGCCCTGGATGTTGTTGGGTTGTCATGGTTGACACGCCTCTGCAACATTGCGTGGAGGTCGGGGGCAGTGCCTTTGGCATGGCAAACCGGGGTGGTGGTTCCTCTCTTCAAAAAAGGGGACCGGAGGGTGTGCTCCAACTTTAGAGGGATCACACTCCTCAGCCTCCCTGGGAAGGTCTACGCCAAGGTACTGGAGAGGAGAATCCGGCCATTGGTCGAACCTCGGGTTCAGGAGGAGCAATGTGGTTTTTGTCCTGGCCGTGGCACATCGGACCAGCTCTTTACCCTCTCGAGAATTCTTGAGGGTTCGTGGGAGTTTGCCCAACCAATTTACATGTGTTTTGTGGACTTGGAGAAGGCATTTGACCGCGTCCCTCGTGGATTTTTGTGGGGGGTGCTTCGGGAGTATGGGGTATCGGGCTTGTTGTTACGAGCTATTCGGTCTCTGTACGACCGTTGTGAGAGTTTGGTTCGTATTGCCAACACTCGGTCGGAATCATTCCCAGTGAGAGTTGGACTCCGCCAGGGCTGCCCTTTGTCACCGATCCTGTTCATAATTTTTATGGACAGGATTTCTAGGCGCAGCCAGGGAACGGAGGGTGTCATGCTTGGTGACCACAGGATCTCATCTCTGTTGTTTGCAGATGATGTTGTCCTGCAGGCTTCATCCAGCAATGACCTATAGCTCTTGCTGGGACGGTTTTCCGCTGAGTGTGAAGCGGCTGGGATGAGAATCAGCACCTCCAAGTCCGAGTCCATGGTCCTCAGCCGGAAAAAGGTGGATTGTCCTCTCCGGGTTGGGGACAGGCTCCTGCCCCAAGTGGAGGAGTTTAAGTATCTTGGGGTCTTGTTCACGAGTGAGGGGAGAATGGAGCGAGAGGTCGACAGACGGATTGGAGCAGCATCTGCAGTGATGCGGACGTTGTACCGGTCTGTTGTGGTGAAGAGGGAGCTAAGTTCTAAGGCAAAGCTGTCGATTTACCAGTCAATCTACGTTCCTACTCTCACCTATGGTCACGAGCTTTGGGTAATGACCGAAAGAACGAGATCGTGGATACAAGCAGCTGAAATGAGCTTTCTCCGTAGGATTGCTGGACTCACCCTCAGAGACAGGGTGAGGAGCTCAGTCATCCGGGAGAGGCTCAGAGTAGAACCGCTGCTCCTCCACATTGAAAGGAGTCAGTTGAGGTGGTACGGGCATCTGATTAGGATGTCTCCTGGACGCCTCCCACTTGAGGTGTTTCAGGCACGTCCCACTGGGAGGAGACCCAGGGGCAGACCCAGGACTCGGTGGAGAGACTATGTCTCCCAGCTGGTCTGGGAACGCCTTGGTATCCCTTCTGAAGAGCTGGAGCAGGTGGCTGGGGAGAGGGAAGTCTGGGCTTCTCTGCTTGAACTGCTGCCGCCGCGACCCGGACCTCCGGAAAAGCGGTAGAAGATGGATGGATGGATGGATGGACAGAAATAAGCTAGCTGCAATGTAAATCTTGTCCCAGCATAAAATATTTCTTAGAGTTAGAGGAATGATACTAATAAATGGAGAAATTAAATGCATTTCAGTCTTTACACTGTGGAGACGAAAATATATGCAATTTCTGACAAAAAACTTATGGAAAAAGCATCTGCCCCAAAGGTTGGTCACCTCCACAGTCCTGCCCTGACTCTCCAGCAAAAAATGTTTTATGTTTGGACCAACAGAAGGTGATTTTTGGGATGGAGGCATTTTCCAGCAGGATTAATTTGTAGTTGCCAGAAATGGTAAGCATGTGGAGAGCGTGAAAAGATGAGGCTGAGTTTATTTCTCAATTCAGGTTTATTCCATTCACGTATCTCCAACATCCTCTCAAACAGAAAAGAGGAAGCATCACCCCACATCTGTCCTATTTATACCAGGACATCAAAGCACACAGTTACATTGTCATTTTAATGCAAAGACACAATACATCTTCTTCCAGGTCTTGTCCCCTTCACCTTCACACTGCTGGTGGTCAGGAAATCCCTCAAGGCCATCTCTGCATAAGACAGAACACATTTCGCACCCTCCTGTTATCCCCAGGAGACTCAGACCTATTGTTCATTCTCAGATGTGAAGCAACATTAATATACAAATGGAGTCTATGAGACTACATATGTGTGTACCACAAGCACTGCTATCTTCACAGTGGAAAGACTGAAATGCATGACATTTGCTCCAGTTACCAGTATTCTTGCCCTGACTCTCCTGCACAAAATGTTTTATGTTTGGACCAACAGAAGGTGATTTTTGGGATGGAGGCATTTTCCAGCAGAAGTGGTTAATACATAAATAATTACATGCATGTATACTGTATCTTGTAGGTTCATGACTAAAAGTGAAGCTATTGGGCATCTTACATGAAAAATTAAAATTACAGGTAGTAATAATATGCCAGAAGTTTTACAAACCTAAGCGGCTGATAATGAGAAAAATATGATAATAAATTTAGTCTCATCCAACACACACACACACACACACACACACACACACACACACACACACACACACACACACACACACACACACACACACACACACACATTAAGATGAATCCCCCTTACAAAAAAGTCCATCTAGTTGAATAAATCCACACTCAGACACCAGCTGGAATGAACACATTTTATTGGAAAGCTAACTCAGCAATGAACAATACATGAAAAAGAATTTCCGTCATCATCAAAATTGTAACTAGAGCATCATTACAACATTAACTGAAAATAAATGCTCAGCAAATAATGCATATGTTGTGGAGGTAATAGGACAGGCGAGATGCGACGAGCTGGAAGGGTGCAAGGTTTTATTTCCTCCACCATAATGAAACACGCTTTGTAGCTCGGTGAGCTACTGCGCTGCTTAGGCATGTGTAACCAGCTCTTTTATACACGTTATACAAACAGAGAGAATGCATGGCACATTAGCATAGTGACTGTCATTTAATACGCATCATTAGCATGACATTAGCTGGTGCCTGGATGTCCTCTCCGTTCTCGGGGGGTGGGGGGGCATACATAACAGTCCAATCTGATTGCCCCCCCGGGGTTCTCTGTCTGTATGTCAATTGTCCTCCCCTTACTCCAGCCCTGATGAGTGTGAGATAATGTCCGTCCGCAGTGTGCTGGGTCACCACAGTGTAATGATAATATTTATTTTTTTTTGATTTTGTATACTTTATTGATCCCCAGAGGGGAAATTGAGGGCATCCACCTGGATGGATGAAGCAGCCACAGTACGGTGCTATCCCTTAACCATTCACACACACATTCACCCCTAGGGCCACTTTAGAGTCTCCAGTTAACCTAACCTGCATGTTTTTGGCCTGTGAGAGGAAACCGGAGAAATTCCCAGAGTAAACCCATGCAGATACGGGGAGAACATGCAAACTCCACACAGATCACTGTTGGTCAGGGGCTGGGATCAAACCAGGGATCCCATGGCCAAGGGTGAGTTGCTGTGCTGGTGCAGTGTTAACCACTGCGCCACCGCACCGCCCAAATATACTGGGAATAATAAATTATCTATAAATGTTACCACTTAAATTGTATTACAGGCTTACATTTATACATGATTAAGAGTCGTGCCTGGTTGGAACAATTGGTAAATACTAATTCGAGTTAAAAGGTTTTTTAATAGATTTAAACACATTTTATAGAAAACTGACTCAGCAATGAACAATACATGAACAAGAATTTCCGTCATCATCAAAATTGTAAGTAGAACATCATTACAACATTAACTGAAAATAAATGCTCAAAAAATAATGCATATGTAATGATAATATGCAAATAAATTATGCTCACAAACAAGTTTGCACCAGCTTGATACATTCATAATAAACTGACCCTCAAACTTGAAATATGTGAATGTACTAAAGAATCCAAGAGTCTCAAAGAATCTGGAAAAAAAAATAATCACGATAATCATTTTATTCTGTTATTATGTAGACTTGGATCACTGTGATTTCTTAGCCCCTTTGAAACACTAAAATGCCTGGCCAATAAACATAATTTAAAGCCCATTTACAAGAGGTAATAATTTTTACTTCTAAAAATGTCCAACTTGTTACAAGCCTGGCTGTCGGGTTCTCTTTTAGAGTTTGTGGTATTACAGCGTCTCTCCCTTAGATGCGCGTTGTCGCACACGGTCGCGCGCGTTCCCGGGCGCTCTAGCACACAGTCCCGCGCATTCCCGCGTGTCCGCGACGATGGGATGCAATTCTCGGCAAGCGAGTAGTTCTCGGCATAACACCTGTTCAATCCGCGTACACGCGTAATATGCAGTAAATCCCCAGTGATTGGATGATTGGAACTGTATTCATGATTCGGTCTGTTTCAAAAGGAAAATCTTACCTATCTGGTTATATTTTTGATGAACAATATTTGCAATGAATTTCACTAGAGTCATAATATGAATTTTTTTAAACATATATAATTAAGATTTTCTTTAAATTTCCCCATTATTTGGCATTTAAACAAACAAAATTCTTTTTGTCAATTTTTTTTTATACTCAAGCACTATTAAATGTATTTTCAGATTTATTTTTTCCTGGCAATAGAGCATTTTTCAACTTTATTGAACAACAAGAAGTAAACAGCATCTTGATGAAGAAAACAGTTTCCATATTTTCACAAAATATAATTCACAAATATATATATATATATATATACGAACCTATAACAATGTAAATTACATAGGCTGTACATAAAGTAAAATAAAATCAACAAATTTCACTTTGAGTGATCAAATTTTTTTTCAATTTTCACCAGTTTACTTGTTTTTTCTTAGAAAGAAACAGAACTAACAGTATTGAGTAATATATATACTGTATATTGACTAATGTATTCCTGCTGTTTCACGGGATTTCAAAGCACAGCGAGAACAAACCATAAAGTATCACAGTTCAAACGTGACGTCACGTGAGCGACACGATACATAATTTTTTTTTTTTTTTTTTTTTTTTTTTTAATTTTTATTTTAACTTTTTTTAACAGTCTTACAAGAGGTAAGAAGGATAAGATAAAGTAATAAGAATAGTAAATAATAATAAGATAAAGTAACTAAAAGCATAATAAAAGTAGACAAAAAGAGAAACGGGGGGTTCTTTTCAGTCCAGAGTGTCCAGAGTTCTAGGGGTTTTCCATGAGTTTCCGATCATCGACCAAACAGTGGAGTTTCACAGCATTCCGCTTCTTCATGTGTTTCAGTGATGAGAAAAAAAGGCAGAGTTCTTTATGAAATACATTAAAATTTGGCTTGCATTTTAAAAATCTATTTTTGTGTACATAAAATTTTCCCAAGATTACGAGGGTGTTAATAGACATATCATGCAATGAGTTCTTAATAATAAAGCCATACAAAATATTCTGACAGTTAAAAACAGGGGTTGGTACATGTTTAGATAACCAGTGATGAAAATCATCCCAAAACGCAATGGTGTACATACAGTAAAAGAAAATGTGATCTGTACTTTCTATATGTTCATTACAAAAGGAACAGTTATTGTTCTCAAAGCCAAAGCGTTTACTTAGAAACTCAGCAGAAGGATAAATTCCATTTAAAACTTTATAGTGGATCTCTTTTGCTTTCGGTGAAATAGGAAATTTAAAGAATTTAGATCTTAGAATTTGAGCTTCTTTTTTGGAGAAAAAATTAAGAATAGCAGCTCTAGAAACTGTTGCTGGGAAGATTTCTTTATTAAATATTTTCCTAATCGTTAAATTGTTTAATTTTGAGTCATCTAGGCGGAAACCATTCACCAAAAGCAAAGGGAGGTTTGGGCAAGAGCCAAATCTATTTAAAGTTGAGGCCATTAGTATAACTGTCTGAGGTATTGCCTCCATTACTTGGTTATATTCTCGTTTATCATTTATGTTATATTTAGCACAGAAGTTCTCAAAAGTTAAAACATTCCCTGTGCCGTCTAATAAGTGTAGTACAGACCAAATGCCCTTATTTTGCCAGTTTTGTAGGAATATTGATTTGTGTTTATATAGTACATATCTACAATTCCACAGAGGGGTCATATGAGGGCTAAAATTATGTTTATAAATCAATCTCCAATATAGTAAGACCTGTTGATGAAATGAGGAGAGTTTATAGGGGAGCTTTTTTAGGTCATAGTCACATCTGAGCAGGAATTCAATGCCCCCAAATTTAGCAAAAATTTCATTGGGAATATGAAACCAGAAATGTTTGGGTTGTTTAATAAATTGTCTCAGCCAGTTAATTTTGATGGTGCCATTAATGCATTCAAAGTCTATTGCTTTAACACCACCTTCCTTATATTCTTGAATCATGGTACCTTTTTTAATATAATGTGTTTTCCCTTTCCAGATATAATTGAAAATGGTTTGGTTGATGGCTTTAACGGCATCTTTGGGCATTGGTAATGAATGGGCTGGATAAATAAATCGGGAGATGCATTCCATTTTTGTCAGAAATGTTCTTCCTATGATGGAAATATCTCTTTGAGACCAGGAGTTGAGATAAGTTTTTGATTTCTCCAAGCAATTCCATATATTGAGCTTGACTAATTGATCAACATCTTTAGTGATATGCATGCCCAAATATTTCACTGTTTGTTTGACGGGAATGGTATGAATGGCTGATAGACTGCAATCATGAATAGGTAATAATTCACATTTACCTAGATTCAGTTTAAGCCCAGAGGCTTTAGAGAAAACATCTATATAATTAAGAATTTTAGGGACTTGATCAGAGTTGTGCATGAATATGGCTGTGTCGTCAGCCAGTTGGCTGATTGTTAGTTGTCTTCCAAATACTGTTAATTTATCAAAGTCAGAGTTTTTTATAAAAATTGAGAGCATTTCAGCTGCTGCAATGAACAACAGAGGCGAAATCGGGCAGCCTTGTTTTATTCCTTTGCCTATTGAAAATCTAGGGGAGGTACCATGTGGTAATAGAACTGAGCTGTTGGTATCCGTGTAAATTAGTTTTATAAAGTCTAAAAAGTGCTCCCCAAAACCAAAAAGCTCTAAGGTCCTAAACATAAATTTGTGTTCAATCATATCAAAAGCTTTAAAAAAATCCAAAAATAAAATAAACCCCTCGTCAATTAGGTCCCTATAGTCAAGTAAGTCCAATACCAGGCGTATATTGTTGTGTATTGAGCGCCCTTTAATAAAACCTGATTGTGTCTCTGAGATAAGATCAGTGATGCCAGTTTTGAGTCTGTTGGCATAAATATGTGTTAAAATTTTGTAATCATTATTAAGTAAAGTAATTGGTCTGAGATTATCAATCAATTTTGGGTCCTTGCCAGGTTTGGGAATTAATGTGATGACTCCTTGTTTCATAGTATTTGGTAAAACTGATGTAGCACGGATTTCCTTTAACATATTAAAAAATAAGTCTTTTAGGTTAATCCAGAAGTGCCTGTAAAAATTGGCTGTCAAGCCGTCTGAGCCAGGTGATTTGTCTAGAGCTAAGGATTTTAAAGCTTTCTCAACTTCCTCCATCTGGATCTCTGCGTCACATGATTTTCTAAAATATTCATCAATTTTCGGTATCCGTCCTGAAATGGATTCAAAGAAACCCTCTGCATTAGTATGCGAGTAAGAGGAGGAGTATAATTCACTGTAAAATTTAAATATTTCTTTAGAGATCCTCACAGAATCAGTACATTCTTTACCATCAATTATAAGAGACTTAATGGCATTTCGTTCTTGTCTTCTTTTCTCAAGCCTACAGAAGTATGCTGAGCTTCTCTCTCCCTCCTCTATCCATTTCGCTCTTGACCTAATATATGCTCCTTTGGCTTTATTAATATAGATGTTATCTAGGGAAGAGTGCAATAAAATCAGTTTTTGTTTGTCCTCTTCACATAAGGAATGTTTGTTGCATATTAAATGGATCTCTTTTACAATATCCATTTCTTTTTGTTTATTGGCTCGGCTTATGACTTTGCTGTATGAAATGGAGATCTGACGGATTTTAAATTTAAGAAATTCCCATTTCTCCCTGTAAGTTGACAATAATGTATCTTTAGTTATACTGTCGATTGTCCTTTTAACATCCTGACAGAAAGGGTCATGTTTTAGAAGATTTGAATTAAATTTCCAGTAGCCTTTATTTCTTCTGACTGCACTAGTGGGAGTTATGGTTAACTTGATCATACAATGATCTGTAAGCGGAGCTGCAGAAATTGAGGTATTTATGTCTATATTAGGTTGGAATTCAGAAATAAGCCAGTAGTCTAATCGCGATTTAATGGTGCCATCAGGTTTAAACCAAGTAAAGGTTTGAGTATCTGGATTTAACGCACGCCATATGTCACTAAGCTGAAATGTGTTACAGAAGTCTAGTAAAGTGGTATTATACTGATGATTAGGAAATCTTGAAGGTTGCCTATCAAGCCATTCATCCATAACCATATTGTAGTCGCCACCCAACACAAAAACAGGATTGATATATATTTGGGATAATTCCTTCAATATGTTAGTCACGTCTGTAATTAATTGTTTGTTCTGACTGAGGTTAATAAATCCATAAATGTTAACAAGAATCAAGAATTGTTTGTGTATTTCAAAAACGCAAATAATCCAGTGTCCTGTGACATCTCTTTTGGTTGCAACTACTTTCCCAGGAAAGTTATTTAGGAGTATGGCGACCCCTGCTGATCTATTTGTGCCATGACTATAGTATATTTTTTCTCCCCATTGATTTGTCCACATTTTTTCATCTGTATTGTTGCTGTGAGTCTCCTGAATAAGATAACAATGTGCTTTTTCATTTTTAAGGAATAGAAATGTAGCCTTTCTTTTTATAGAGTCTCGTAAACCCCTAGCATTAAGTGATGCAAAAGAAAAGGTTGTAATAAAAGACATAAAGGATAAAAAAGAATAAGGAAAAAATTAAAATAATAATAAAATAAAAATAACAAGTAGATAAACGGTTTAGGTTGTTACTTTGGACCAAGTACACTTGAAGAAAGCCCCTGATTAAATTGCTAAATATATGTTTTAACTCATAACTTTTTTCCCCTTTTTTTTTCCTTCCCTTTTTTCCTTTTTCTTCCTCTTTTTTCCTTCTCCTTCTTTTCCTTTTTTCCCTTTTCTTTCCCCTTTCCCTTCCTCCTTTTCCCCCAAGCTGCACGCTTGTTATGACAGAATCCAAAAACCAAATCTATAAAATTATCGAAAATATGTAATGCAAATTATCAAAATGGCATTGAAAAGGAGCTGCCTTATAAATCTACCCTTCAAAAAAAAAGGATTCAGGAACCTGAGTAAAAGTAGCATGTAAACATATCCAAATGACAGCTGCCAGGAACACAGTGTACTTCAAAAGGGGACTATGAAATGACTCCCTATAAAGTAAACATTGAAGTAGCTTAGCAACATGTACAGAACATTAAAGAGTCAAAATGCTTGTTCAGCCATAGTTGTGAACCAGACCCTTAGATGCTGACTCTTCTACCATCGATGTATCCCACATGGCCTTTGTACCAGACGTTTTTCCCAGCTGCACGGGCTTGCTCCATCTGTGGCCATGCTGCTGCGCGGGCATCCCTGTCGGCTTTACAGAAATCTTGCTTGAATCGGATCCCGGCTACTCTGCAGAATTTGGAGTTTTTGGTCAGCCTCCAAATTTCTTCACAGTGGTATCTCATGACAAACTGAAGAATAACCTGGCGGTTTCTCCCATTTTCACGTTTTCCCAGGCGGTGGACATTATCAACAATAGTGCCCATGGTCGTTGCCCACTGCGGTGCAATTTCTGACAGAATGTGGATTACCTCCTCACGGATCATTTCGTTATCCTTTTCTTTGATCCCGTGTATTTTAAGGTTCCAGCGCCTCTTGTACCTCTCCAGCTCAGTAATCCTTTCCTTTAGCTCTTCGTTTTCTTGTATAAGCTTGGGGATGTCTCTCTCAAAGCTCTGTAGTTTGGTCTGGCAATTTTTGATGTCAGCAGTATTAATTTCAACAAGACGGGTGATGCTGGCTACCATTGTGGCGGTCTCCCTTAACTGCGCTCCAAAATCATCAACTTTGGTGGTTAGTTTTGTGATAGCATCTACCAAGTTGTCGTAAGATTGCTCTTGGGCGGTTTTCATCTTTGAAAGTGGCGGAGCAGAGGACTTAGTTGGAGTGACGGGAGAACTTTTTCTCTTACCAGGACCGCTACTAACAGAGGTTTCCATCGGGGTGTAGTCATGGTCAGTAGTAGCTGTTGTTAGCTTAGCGTTCGTTTTCCCGCCGGACATATTAGTCGGATTTGATTAGTTTCCTGTGACAGAAACTTGCGTTCAAAATCACCAATTGAATTTACTTGCTTTGAAGCTGTCAGCTCTGAAAATGTTTTCAGTCTGAATATGAGTTATTGTCCAAGTTTCGGGGCTGGAGAATGCGGGTTTAGAAGAGCGAACTGGTCCGGATCGCCATCTTCCGGAAGTCCCCGACACGATACATAATGTTATCATCTTGTCGGCATCCTGGCGGCTGAAAGGTAAACACATGAGTTCAACACATTTCGGATTAAAAACTTTACGCGTGCAAAATAAATAAATGCATTTAAATCAGCCAGGTATGCCCAAAAAAATGGTTTCCAGTCTTTCCATAGTAAATTGTGCCATTTTGTTTTCGAGGATGTTTGATTTCTCAGAGAACTGCAGCCTCCTTGACGTTTCCACGTCATCTATACACCAGCTCTATAACTTAATGGCAGGACAACTATCTTTGATTTCGCGAAATGCACACTCTCGATTTCAATCACTGGGAACAGCTGTCTGTCTGTCTGTGCGTCTGTCTGCTGTGGGCGTGTCAGTTCATGCAAATCACGACCCGTCCGAGCAGAAAAGTGGCTGACGCGCGCTGCCGCCCGCGCGTGTCCTCCAGTCGTCCAGAAGCAGCCAAACTCTCAGTGACTCCAGCGTCCGTCCAGTCTTATCGGGAAGGAGGAGAGAGTTGCCGTCAGGGGTTTAATGATCCGCCCGACATGCCACCGCACATGGATTACTTTTACCACGAGTCCCGAGTGCCGTCCGCCTGCGCGCTGACCCGGGAGGATGAGCTGGACCCCGCGGTGATCAGCTGCATGCTGGTCGGGGACGGAGCCGTGGGCAAGACCAGCATGGTCATCAGCTACACGACCAACGGATACCCCACAGAGTACAAGCAGACCGGCTTCGATGTCTTCTCCGGTGAGTGGCCAGAGTTTTTAGGTTTTATGACGGTAATAATGATTTGAGTCAAGTAATCCTGAAACTGATTGCTGTTTCCCATCAGGTCAGGTCCAGGTAGAGGGGTCACCAGTCAAAGTCCAGCTGGTGGACACAGCAGGACAGGTAAGGTACTAACTTGTGTCTGCAGTATGATTTAATGTAGAAAAAAAAAAAACACCAAGGGGATTTTTTGTGTGTGTTTAGATAGAAGTCTCAGTAACCACTTTTGTGACCCACAATAAGGACTAATCCCATTTGTATACATTTGCAGAGGTGTGTAGTAATTACTGCCATTTACTCTGCTATATTTACTCTAGCAGCTTTTTTAGAATTTACTTTATTTGCACATTTTGCTTTTGCTTGAGTGATGTGTGACAAAAACACATATCTTTACTACTTTACATTTTGTTGTGGTTTTTTTTGTTTTTGATTTCACAGATTTGGATTTTTACAGCTTGACTGATTACACTGAATTGAAAGCACACAAGCAAAATACTGTCTGCATACTGTTGTCCAAATGCAGAAATGTCCAGCACAGTGAAGCATGACATTTCATGAAGGCATTAGACAAGGAGAAACCGGTTTGAAACGTTCTATAATCCAAATCATATAGAGTAGTAGACGGTAATGGCTTAAATATTTCCTGAACCAGAATAGAAGAACAGTGACCCCGTTTACATGGTCACGAGTAAACCAATTACAATCAGCTTTCTGGAGTTTCCTGATTATTCTAACTGTCATGTAAACAGTAATCCGATGACCTTTATTTGTTTACTCCAGTAATCGGTTTGCTCGTGACCATGTGAACAGGATCAATGGCTCATTAACGGTTTATGAGAAAACAGATTAACACACCTAGTTTATTTGCCCAGTAAACCATTTACTCAGTGCATGTAAACACCATAAGCTGTTTATTACCTTCATCAGTTTACTCCAGTAATCAGTTTACTCATGACCATGTAAACATGGTCAATAATTGCAATGAAATACTCAAATAATTTGGTGATTGCTCTTACTTATACTTTACTGGTTATTATCAAGTAACAAATCTTTACCAGTACTGTGTATGGAGCAGCACGATGACTCAGTGGTTACCAAAGTAGTCATGTATTCCCATACCCATTTGTCTAAAACCACTGTTGCCTCACAGCAAAGAAGATCTAGGTTTGGTTTCAGGTTGAACCACTGTGTGGTTTGCAGCTGCCATTTCAGCTTGGGATGTTAAACACTGGAGCTTGGACAAACATTCTACTGACAATAAAGTTGACTTTGTTTTTTATTCTACAATTTCATTGTACTGTACTACTGTACAATGACAGTAAGGCCTATTCTATTCTATTCTTACTCACCTCTAATGATACGCAGCATGAAAGTACAAGCTGTCACATCATTGCCTAATCCAATATGTGATTCAATAACCACATTTTACTGTGAATGTTAATGGGTGATCTCTTTTCGTGACTCAGCCTCTTTCACTCATTCCTTGATCATGTCTGGTCAAAGTTAACCCTCTCTTTCTCTCTCACCAACGCAGGAGGAGTTTGATGAGTTCAGAGCTCTGTCCTATGCCCACACAGACGTCTTCCTCCTGTGCTTCAGCATGGTCAACCCCACTTCGTTTCACAACATCACCAAGAAGTGGATCCCGGAGATTCGGGCCTACAACACATCCTCGCCCATCATTCTCGTCGGGACTCAGTCGGACCGGCTGCTGGACGTGAACGTCCTCATCAACCTGGACAAATCTAAAGTCAAGCCGGTGCTGAGCTCCCGGGCCCGGTCCCTGGCAGACAAGATCCGGGCTGTGGACTACATAGAGTGCTCCTCACTCACACAAAAGAACCTAAAAGAGGCGTTTGATTCCGCCATCTTTGCTGCCATTAAGAACAAAGCCCGCAAGACCAAGAAGAGGAGGTTCTCAGACAGGCGCACCAAAGCTTTCTCAAGGTGTAGCTGGAAGAAGTTCTTCTGCTTCATCTGAAATGGTTTTCAACCCTATGGGTTGTGGAGAGAACTTTTAAATTATATGAACATTCTGATTTCCCTTTCATTACCTATTGAATACATGGCAGTTTGGCATTCTTTGTGACTTACTTTGTCTGAGAAGCTAAACATGGAAAAGAAAACGAAATCTGTGTGTCAGGATCTACGTAATGCTGTGTTCCAGGGATGTCAGTACTTAAGGGTCAGAATGATGTCACATTCATGTTGTCTGTGTTCCAGAAGAATTATGGTCTGCTCTGACTAGGTTAGCACAGTTGTTTACCAGCCATAGTTAATGACAATAGCTGAAAATAAGGCTGTATGCAGTAATTTAAATATTAAGACACTGCAACATGTTCATAGATAGTTGTGCAGTACTGTGTACAGGACTGACTACCAGCAACATATAAAACAGAAGTGCTAGTACATTTACATTACTGTTGATGTGCAATTCATGAGCACAGCTATCTTCCAATTTACCAATTCAGTAAGTCATTTCAGTACAGTATCAACCTGTGACAAGGCCAGGAACACAGCGTGAGGTCAGGATCAGCAGAAGATTGTGGGTCAGACAGTCCCAAGACAAGAATGTTGACAGTGTATTAAAATGTTACATTCAAGTGTCATTGGTGGGCATATCTAGTGGAAAAGGCAATGAACTGATGTTTCAATGAAGTGAGCACAGAACATGGCTACGGAGCAGAAGCCAGTAAAAACTTTGAATTTGCATAGAGTACTCTCCTGCCAACTGCTGCCTTCAGTCTGTGATACAGAAACAGAAAGTATCAGGTCTGTGTTTGGGTAGATGGGCGTTGGCTTCTTCTCTATTTTCTTGTGACTTGGCTGCAGCAAGCAATTTGTATACAGGAGCTGCACGTTCAGGGCTTACATGTGTGCAAAAGCTCACCTGGCAGGTTTAGTCTGTTTTTTCTCTCTCTTCAAGTAAATCAGTTGAGTGTCTTATTAAGAGTGACATTTTTGTTTGTGAGTTTACCAGTTTATTATCTGCAGAAAATCCTGATCTTTCAGCTAGCACTGGAACCAGTTTCTTCTTGTTTGAGGTAAAAGGCTGCAAAGACCTCAAGCTTTCTCTCACGTCTCTCATCAATCTACATCTGCAAAAGCAAGCACTGCAGGACTCCTGACTTCCAGCTTTTACAGATAATCCCTGCCTTTCTTATGCACACCTCTTTGTTTCCGACCTTAGTGCACTCCTTATTTCCTTAAACCCAGTGTGTACAGTTAAAAGGATGCTAAACAGCCGAGTGACTGCATGTGTAAGGTAAAAGGTTTTAAGCCCTGTGATAGATGTGCAAAAGCATGTTGCATACAAAAGTGTATGCAAAGCTTAAATGTGCTTCTTGTGGAAGTTGATTTAATGCACTGTTCTGTTTATTCAAACAGGTTTTTTGTCAAGTGTATATCAAGAACTGTCAGATAAGTACTCAGTAAGCTGTGTTTTATTACACACAGTATCATATTGACTTATCAGCAGTCATCTTCTGCTGTGACTTGTCTTTTACAAGGTGAAGTGATGCAAATAAATTACCTGAAACTTATGATTTGTTTTGTATCTTATTAGAAACATCCGTCAAGCCTGATACTTTTTAAAAGTTTTTTTCAAAAGAGGAAATCCATGAAGACAAAACAGAGCATAAACTCTTGCTTTCCCCAGCAGTCTGGATGATCCTCACACCATCATGATAGTTTTCCTGGAGCTCCTCTCTGACCACACATAAGTAAATCTTGGCCTTCAGCAGTGTGTTAGTGACACCCGTTCTAAAGTAATTCAAATGGCTTTTGAAGGGGACTGCAATGCTGTGGCGGATAGTGCCATTTCAAAAGGCCCGGAGACAAAGAGTGATTAACTGATTTGTTGAAAAGAACATTGTTGCATACAGTGGAGTATAAAACTGACTGAAAACAGCTAGAGCTAGACCAGCAATCTCTAGTGAATGCGACAAGACAAAATAATAAATAAAAGGCTGTAAACCTTTGTAAACAGACAAAAAAACCCCCCAAAAAACTCGATTTCTGCACCCTACAATGGTAAACCACTTGCAGACCTAACAGCTCTGCATGGCCTTTGTTCAGAGCTGGATGGACGAGTCACAGATGAGCGAGAGGATAGAAAACACGCACACCCCAATACATCACAAATCTGTTTGCTGTTAGCCAGTGTGCTGTTAGTCATATGGTAACCATGTCAGGGTCCTGTTTGAACTTCTGTTATCGATGGGTTAACATTGGACATCTGACATCTCGGTCTCCTGACCTCTTGAGGAGAGGTCACAGAAGGGAGCTGGTGTTTTGTAATCTGGTCAAGACTCACACCGAACTTTGATTTGACTCTCCAGGATATGGACATTTGGAAAGGTTGCCACAATGCCAGTATGAGAGGTATTTTAAAATATGGATTTAAAAGTGCTTCTGGGCAAACTGTGGATGAATTACAGCATATAAGATAAGATAAGATAAGCCTTTATTAGTCCCACAACGGGGAAATTTGCAGGATAGGAACAGCACAGGGATAGCAACACTCAGAGCAACAATCAGAAGGCAAGAAAAAAAACAAGAGCAGCGAGTATACATATGTACATATAAACATAAATATATAATAAATATATGAACATATAAACACACACATCAAAAGAGGATGTAGTATCAAAAGAGGAATTGTGAGTAATTAACCCACTACTCATTATCACCCAATTCTACAGTTTCCCCTAGTTTCACACATAGAAAGTGCTCAGAGAATGCATACCTCTGCCAGAACTTTTTTTTAGATTTTTATTCAGAGCCACACTATATTCTTCACACTCAGATGTCCATCTCCCATGTATGTCTGATTTTTTAAAGTGACACTCCGGCAAAAATCAAGTTGTTTTTTTTTCTGTTGTTAACATGTTTCTTGTGATTTACAAGACATATCAAGAACAAAATCATTCCAAACTCCCAAGTATGTGTTTTTCTGCTGTGAATGTCTGCTTAAGCAGGTAAAAAGCCATCCATCCATCCATCCATCTTCTACCGCTTTTCCGGAGGTCCGGGTCGCGGAGGCAGCAGTTCAAGCAGAGAAGCCCAGACTTCCCTCTCCCCAGCCACCTGCTCCAGCTCTTCAGAGGGGATACCAAGGCGTTCCCAGACTAGCTGGGAGACATAGTCTCTCCACCGAGTCCTGGGTCTGCCCCGGGGTCTCCTCCCAGTGGGACGTGCCTGAAACACCTCAAGTGGGAGGCGTCCAGGAGGCATCCTAATCAGATGCCCATACCACCTCAACTGACTCCTTTCAATGTGGAGGAGCAGCGGTTCTACTCTGAGCCTCTCCCGGATGACTGAGCTCCTCACCCTATCTCTGAGGGTGAGTCCAGCAATCCTACGGAGAAAGCTCATTTCAGCCGCTTGTATCCGCGATCTCATTCTTTCGGTCATTACCCAAAGCTCGTGACCATAGGTGAGAGTAGGAACGTAGATTGACTGGTAAATCGACAGCTTTGCCTTAGAACTAAGCTCCCTCTTCACCACAACAGACCGGTACAACGTCCGCATCACTGCAGATGCTGCTCCAATCCGTCTGTCGATCTCTCGCTCCATTTTCCCCTCACTCGTGAACAAGACCCCAAGATACTTAAACTCCTCCACTTGGGGCAGGAGCCTGTCCCCAACCCGGAGAGGACAATCCACCTTTTTCCGGCTGAGGACCATGGACTCGGACTTGGAGGTGCTGATTCTCATCCCAGCCGCTTCACACTCAGCGGCAAAACCGTCCCAGCAAGAGCTGTAGGTCATTGCTGGATGAAGCCAACAGGACAACATCATCTGCAAACAACAGAGATGAGATCCTGTGGTCACCAAGCATGACACCCTCCATTCCCTGGCTGCGCCTAGAAATCCTGTCCATAAAAATTATGAACAGGACCGGTGACAAAGGGCAGCCCTGGCGGAGTCCAACTCTCACTGGGAATGACTCCGACCGAGTGTTGGCAATGCGAACTAAACTCTCACAACGGTCGTACAGAGACCGAATAGCTCGTAACAACAAGCCCGATACCCCATACTCCCGAAGCACCCCCCACAAAAATCCACGAGGGACGCGGTCAAATGCCTTCTCCAAGTCCACAAAACACATGTAAACTGGTTGGGCAAACTCCCACGAACCCTCAAGAATTCTCGAGAGGGTAAAGAGCTGGTCCGATGTGCCACGGCCAGGACGAAAACCACATTGCTCCTCCTGAATCCGAGGTTCGACCAACGGCCGGACTCTCCTCTCCAGTACCTTGGCATAGACCTTCCCAGGGAGGCTGAGGAGTGTGATCCCTCTAAAGTTGGAGCACACCCTCCGGTCCCCTTTTTTGAAGAGAGGAACCACCACCCCGGTTTGCCATGCCAAAGGCACTGCCCCCGACCTCCACGCAATGTTGCAGAGGCGTGTCAACCATGACAACCCAACAACATCCAGGGCCTTGAGGTACTCGGGGCGAATCTCGTCCACCCCCGGGGCCCGGCCACCAAGGAGATTTTTAACCACCTTGGCGACCTCAGCCCCTGTGATAGGCGAGTCATCCCCCTCGTCCCCAAACCCTGCTTCCTCTGTGGAAGGCGTATCAGTGGGATTGAGGAGATCCTCGAAGTATTCCTTCCACCGCCCGACGATATCCCCAGTTGAAGTCAACAGTGTCCCATCCGCACCATACACAGTGTGGACGGGGAGCTGCTTTCCCCTCCTGAGCCGCCGAACAGTTTGCCAGAATCTCTTTGAAGCCGACCGAAAGTCTTGTTCCATGGCCTCACCGAACTCCTCCCATACCCGGGTTTTTGCTTCAGCAACCACCCGAGCTGCACTCCGCTTGGCCTGCCGGTACACCTCAGCTGCTTCGGGAGTCCCACAAGCCAACCAAGCTTGATAGGACTCCTTCTTCAGCTTAATGGCCCCCCTCACCACTGGTGTCCACCACTTGGTTCGGGGGTTGCCACCACGAGATGCACCGACCACCTTGCGGCCGCAGCTCTGGGCTGCCGCTTCAACAACAGAGGTGGAGAACATGGCCCATTCAGACTCCATGTCTCCAGACTCCCTCGGAATGTGGTTGAAGTTCTTCCGGAGGTGGGAGTTGAAGACCTCCCGGACAGGGGCCTCAGCCAGACGCTCCCAGCACACCCTCACTATACGTTTGGGTCTACCAGGTCTGAATGGCTTCCTCCCCTGCCATCGGATCCAACTCACCACCAGGTGGTGATCAGTTGACAGCTCTGCACCTCTCTTTACTCGGGTGTCCAAGACATACGGTCGCAGGTCTGATGATACGATAACAAAATCGATCATCGACCTGCGGCCTAGGGTGTCCTGGTGCCAGGTGCACATATGGACACCCTTATGCTTGAACATGGTGTTCGTTATAGACAGACTGTGGTTAGCACAGAAGTCCAATAACTGAACACCACTCGGGTTCAGATCGGGCAGGCCGTTCCTCCCAATCACCCCCCTCCAGGTTTCACTGTCGTTGCCCACGTGCGCATTGAAGTCCCCCAGTAGGACAATGGAGTCTCCAGGAGGAGCACCCTCCAGCACCCCAGTCACAGACTCCAAAAAGGGTGGGTACTCTGAAACATCATTTGGTGCATAGGCACAAATGATGGTCAGGACCCGTTTCCCAACCCGAAGGCGCAGGGAAGCAACCCTTTCGTCCACCGGGGAAAACTCCAATATAGAGGCAGCAAGGTGGGGCGATACAAGAATACCTACCCCTGCTCGTCGCCTCTCGCCCGGGGCAACTCCAGAAAAGGCCAAGCTCCAGCCCCTCTCCAGGAGACTGGTTCCGGAACCGGAGCTGTGTGTTGAGGTGAGGCCGACTATATCTAGCCGGTATCGCTCAATCTCGTACACCAGCTCAGGCTCCTTCCCCACCAGAGAGGTGACATTCCACGTACCAAAAGCCAGTTTAGAAAGCTTGGGATCAGTCCGCCAAGGTCTCCGCCTTTGACTGCCACCTAATCCACATAGCACCGGACCCCCATGATCCCTCCTGCAGGTGGTGAACCTACTGGAGGGCGGACCCATGTAACTCCTTCGGGCTGAGCCCGGCCGGGTCCCATGGGTGGAAACCCGGCCACCAGACGCTAGCCTTCGAGCCCCTCCCCCAGGCCTGGCTCCAGGGTGGGGCCCCGGTAACCCCATACCGGGCGGGGTACACTGAATCCTTGATATACAATTTATCATGAGAGTCTGTTGGATCGTTCTTCGTCTGGCCCTTCACCCAGGACCAGTTTGTCTTGGGAGACCCTATCAGAGGCAAATTGCCCCGGACAACATAGCTCCTGGGATCACTGGGGCACGCAAACCCCCTCATGGATCGTCACCTTATCGTGGTGAGGTAAAAAGCCACAGTATGCTATTTTGGGCAATACATATTTGCTTTTGAAGTGGTTTTAGAGCTGCCGGAGTGCACCTTTAAAAGTTTAGTTTCATGTAAAATTCCCAGAGAAATTAACAAACATATTTTAAAAAGCTCTATTTTGCAATGCTAAAGAAAGTGAAGCAGTATGGATTTGTGTTTTCTGAGCACTTTTTATTTTTAGATTGTTAATTAATAATCAGATTGTTGTGTAATTTAAAAAAAATCCTTTCAGCAAAGCAGGGTGGGTTTATGGTTAGCACAGCTGTTTCATAGCAAGAAGGTGTTAAGATTACAGGGCAAGTCAACAAACTTTAGATAAGGTTAGTCAGTAAAAGGCAATTGTCTGGCCAAATGTGAAGGTGACTAAAACATTATGGAAAATTTAAGATCATCAACAACAGCCTTGGAGTTATAGTAGGCAATTCATATAAATGGACTACAGATGACGCGCTGTAGCATTTTAAGTGGTACTGAAGTTTTAAATTAGGTGATTTGAAATGGGACCAACTCTACCCCCTAAAAGGGACAGAAATATTATCATCATGAAATCCAAGCGGGGGGCCCAACTGTGTCTATGTGCCGGTTGTGGTGTGTGACCCTGTGCATGTATGCCTGGTCTGCCCTCAATACTTCCCCAGTGTGCAGCTAGGCAGATAGATAACTCCTCCAAATGACAACACCAGTAGTGCTTTAGCTGAATTTTACTGATGAATCATGTGTGGAAGGAGTAAAACTGTAACAGACAAACCATACAACTTTGGTTTTTCATATTGATTTACATACTTTTCAAAAGAGCTAACATGCTAATGCTAGTGGCCTAGCGCGCAAACGTTAGCTAAAATGCCAATCACAAGGTAAACAAATTTAGCAATGTTTTCTCACACAACTTCTAGCAAAATAAATGTGGTGTGGAGAAAGGAGGCAGGTGAGGCAACGAGCTGAACGACACAGTAACTTTATTTTTTCTCCATCATATTTTACAGCAAAAGAGATTCCTGGGTCTCTGTGCATTCCTCTTTTATATCTTTATTTCCATGCATCGAGACCTGGAACTTCCAACTATAACACACTGTTGTTTAAACAAAGAACTGTGTGGCACATTAACATAACATAATGCAGGCGCCGTTTCAACACCCCTCTTCTCCCAGCGGCTTCGACATTTACTCCTCTCTCCGGGGGGCGCATAGTCCTTACTGTCCTGTCTGACATCCCCCGGTGACACCTCCTCTTTCTGTCCATTGTTCCCTAGGTGGAGAAGTCCAACACCATGCCCCCACACAGCCCCCCCGAACACCCAGAAAAGGCACTAACACCCCCCATCCCCCGTCCTTTGGGCTTGAGCTAGCACCCATAATGGCTGTAGCGGGGGGTCGCCGATCCAGTTGAACCGCCCTGCTGGCGGGGTGAACAGGAGGGTACGTCAGTCTGTGGAGGAAAAAAGGGAGGGGGAGAAAACACATCAGCTTCGTGAGCGCAGGTCCTTGCCGAGTGATCACCAACTTGCAGAGCCGCCAATGGTGGGCATCCATGCCGGGGACTTGGGCCAACACCACCTGCTCGTCTGCCAACACAAAAGCGGGCTTCAGCTTGTCGATGCAGATGGCCTCCCTATGTCCCCCCAAGTCAAACACAAAATGCTTCACCCCAGGTTCCAACACCTTGAACGGTCCGTCATACTGTGGGCGCAGCGGGGTCTGGTGCGCATCGTGCCTGACAAAAACAAAACTGGTGTTCTGCAAGCTTTTTGGGACAAAGGTGCGGGGAAAACAATGGTGGGCCGGGCCGGTACGTTAAAAGCTTACCGTACTGTGCAAAAATTGCGCTGGCGGATCAGCCTCAGATGTGGTGTTTTCCGGTAAAAACTCTCCGGGGATCCGCAGCGGCTGAGAAAAAACAAGTTCTACCGGGGAGGCTGCC
This sequence comes from Pholidichthys leucotaenia, assembly GCA_020510985.1. NCBI lineage: Eukaryota > Metazoa > Chordata > Actinopteri > Cichliformes > Pholidichthyidae > Pholidichthys > Pholidichthys leucotaenia. Next base: position 368,429,988 of record CM035842.1, on the reverse strand, counting down.
AAATCCTCCTTAGGTGCAGAGCGCAACCCGAAAAGAACCCAGGGCAGGTAGTCAACCCAATTTGTGTCCATCAGCAAAGCTCTGAGCGCTACTTTAAGCGACCTATGAAAATGCTCGCATAACACATTAGCCTGGGGGTTGTATGTGGTAGTGCGGTGAATTTTGACCCCCAGACTCTGGGCCATCGCAGACCAGAGTTCTGAAACAAATTGTGGACCCCTGTCAGACGTGATGTCCGATGGAGATCTGAAACATGCAACCCAAGCTGACAAAGAAGCACTCGCCACTTCCACGGACATGGTAGAAGACAGCGGGACCACTTCAGGCCAGTGTGTGGTGCGGTCCACGACTGTCAAAAGGTGCCTGAACCCTTGCGATGGTGGGAGGAGTCCCACCAAATCCACGTGGACATGGTTGAACCTCCTGGCCGGGATTTGGAACGGCTCAAGGGGGCTCTGGTGTGCTTGTGCACTTTGGCCCGCTGGCACGCGATGCAAGCTGCAGCCCACTTGTTCACGTCCTTGCGCAACCACAGCCAGATGAATTTGCTCCCACCTGCTTCACGAAGCATGCCACTCTCGGATGCGAAAGGTGAGTAGACCGACTCAAAAATGCAACGGCGCCAAGAGCTCAGATCCACCGGTGCGGGCAGCCGGTGGACTGACACTGGGACTTCCGGTTTGCTTCAAAATAAAACGTAGTAATACAGTACTTTTACAAAATAAATCTAAGTGCCTGCAAAAATGTACCCAAAACACAAAAATAATCTCTGGATGGCTCTGAAGGAGCCAGAACACTCCCTGCCTGGCATCAGAAGATGCCACACTTAAAACAAACTTACACAGTGTCAGATAATAGAAGAACCACATCTGTAACTGGTCTCAAATAAACTCTAGGAGTACCATCTTTAATCACTTTAACTCCTACCTTTCCTAACAAGTCTGTCATTACTAGAGTAAACCTTTTCAATGATGCCCATAGACATGGGTTTCTCTTTGCCAGAGGATCTTTTCAGAGGACGACATCCTCCTGTTGTAGGTTGGGTCTTGCGGAATACCACTTGTGGCGACATTGCAGAGTCGAGAGATTATTCCTTCCACCAACAATGCCAGAAGGAGTTGGCCAGACTCTGGGCTCTTCTCCACTGCTGCATGTAGAGGTCCTTCTCCTCAAAGTTGCCTTGAGGTGCAGAGAGAACCTCCAATCTTGTGCCGTGAGGAGTGTAGCTGGAGTGAGGATGAATGGGAGTCTGGTCACTTGACCACTGGAATCAGCGGCCTTTCGTTCATAATTGCAGCCACCTCTGCTAAGAAGGTGGTGAGGAGTTCATGTGTGAGATATTGGGATCCAAGTTCTGCAAGCTGGGAGTCTAAGATCTCACGTGCCACCCCGATCATCTGTTCCCAACTACCCCCCATGTGGCGAAGAGTGTGAGGATTTAAGACCCACATGCAACCACTATCGTTTAGGAAAGACCTGACGTTTGGGTTGGTGGTGTCAAAACTTAGCTCTTTACAGGCACCTGTGAAATTAGTCCCACAGGCTGATCTCAATTGTTTTGCTGGTCCCTTGACTGAAAAGAACCTGCAGAGAGCATTGATGAAACTAGATGTGTCCATACCCTCTATGACCTCTAGGTGAACTGCCCTTGTGCTCATGCAAGTGAACATCACTGCCCACCGTTTGCTGCTAGCGAGCCCACCCCGGGTACGATGAGAGGTAATGGACCATGGCCCAAACACATCAACACCTACATAAGAGAAACAAAAACAACCCCCCCTCAAAAAACTTACATATATACAGAAAACCCCTCCCTCCCAATTCCTCAAGGCTTAAAAAAAAGAAAAAAAAAAAAGGAGACAGGGTCACCCTGGTGTGTTTTAACTTATCCCAGACAACACACATTTGTAATCACCTTATGATTTTCCAACCAAACATTCGTTGATTATTGTTATTATTATTATTACAATTATTGTTATTATTATTATTATTATTTTATTACATAATTTTCAACAAAAAGAAGAGCTCTCAATATAATCTATAAAAGGACCCCATGTCAAGGCAAAGTTCCTACGGATTCTGCAAACATTATATCTAAGTTTTTCTAGTGGTAGAAAGGAAAGCACCTTCTTTAGCCAATGTGAGAAAGATGGGGCGTTATTTGACTTCCACTGGAAAAGAATAAGCCTGCAGGCAAGTAAAGAAGCGAATGCCAGAGCATTACCTTGATAAGCTGTGAGTTTGCAATCTGGGGGTATTATGCCAAAAATAGCTACGTATGTGGGAACTGGGGATTATTTCTTGTTTGCAAATATATGAAAAGACCTCAAATATAGATCCCCAAAAATTAATGAGAGCAGGGCACAGCCAAAACATGTGTCCTAACGAGGCTGGGGCATGGCTACATCTTGGGCAGCTAGGGTCAATAGTGGGAAAAATCTTAGCAAGCTTATCCTTTGAATAGTGGAGGTGGTGAAGCACCTTAAATTGAATAAGCCCATGATGGACACACAATGAAGAAGTATGTACACGTGTCAGACTTTCACGCCACTGCCCTTCAGAGAATTTTATCCCTAAATCTTTTTCCCATTCTGCTTTTGTTTTATCCCATGATATCGCCACTAAATTTTGTATAATCCTATAAATCGTAGAAATACGTTTCTTGGCAAAAGGATCCAAATCTAGGATTTCATCTAGTTGATTAGTCGGTGTCAACAAAGAAAAAGAGGGAAACATTTTTTTTTTTACAAAACTACGAATTTGAAGATACCTGAAAAAGTGGGATCTAGGTATGTCATAATCTTTTGTAAGCATATTAAAAGAAGATAAAGTGTTTCCCAGGAATAAATCCTTTAAAAAAAACTAATCCCTGTCTACACCAGAGGCGAAAAGCATCATCAAGCACGGAGGGTGTAAAAAACTGATTATTTGCTATTGGGCAGAGCGTGCTAGCCTTAACTAACTTAAAGTGCCTTCTGAACTGGAGCCATATTTTTAGAGAGGATCTAACCACCGGATTCAATACCTGTATGCGATGAGTATATGGCAACGGTGAGGATAAGATGGGTAATGGGTTGGACAGAAGCTCCATCTCAGCCCAACTCAGGCCCTCCTTATTCTTATATGTATCAATCCAATGTAAAAATTTTACCATATTTGTGGCCCAATAATAAAAAATAAAGTTAGTTAGGCCCAAACCTCCTGCCTCCTTTGGTACCTCCAAGTACTTCCTTTTCATCCTAGGATTTGAACTGTTCCAAATGAATGATGAAATCAACCGGTCTAGTTGTTGGAAAGCTGTTTTAGATATAAATATGGGGATCATTTGGAATATATATAAAAATCTTGGCAGAATTGTCATTTTTACTATATTTATCCGGCCTGCTAGTGAAATGGGTAAGTTCAACCATTTTTTAATGTCTTGAGCTGTCCGTTCAATTAATTTTCTAAAATTATGATTATATAATCCACCTATTGAATGAGTAATCTTAATGCCTAGGTACGTGAATATATTCTTTTCTAATTTAAACGGAAATCCAGAGTAATCACCATCTACATCGTTAATAGGGAATAGCAAACTCTTAGAGTAATTAATTTTATAGCCCGAAAAATTACCAAAATTATCTAAGATACATAATAATTTTGGTATGGTTCCTTCTGGGTTAGATACATACACTAGTAGATTGTCTGCATACAGCGATACCTTATGAAGTTTATTGTCCCGTGAAATGCCTCTCACCCCGTCTTCTTTTCTAATCGCTATGGCCGGCGGTTCAATCGCTAGGTTAAATGGATAAGGAGAGAGGCTGCAGCCCTGTCTGCAACCCCTGTAAAGCCCGAAATAATCAGAAAGTGTTGTATTTGTCCATACTGCTGCCATAGGGGAATCATATATTATTCTGATCCAAGCTTGAAATGATGGACCAAAACCAAATCTTTCTAAAACAGCAAGTATTGCCACTCGACACTATCAAATGTCTTTTCGGCATCTAACGAAATCACTATTTCTGCTTCTTCGGATGTATGTGGTATATACAGTATATTCAGAAGATGACACGTTATAAAAAGATTGCCGGCAGGGTATAAAACCAGTTTGGTCATTGTTCACAATTGATGCTATAACTGTCTCAATGCGAGCGGCCAGAATTTTTGTAAGAATTTTATAGTCACAATTTAACAAATTTATCGGGCGATATGAGCCGCAGAGTAAGGGGTCTTTATCTTTTTTAAGCAAAATCGATATAATTGCCTGCGTCACGGTCTGGGGTAATTTCTGTTGGTGGAAAATATCAGTGTATACTTGTTTAAGAATTGGAGCCAACTTAAGTGCAAATTCTTTATAAAATTCAGTAGAGAAGCCATCAGGGCCTGGGGCTTTATTACTCTGCATAGATCTTATTGCTTGTAATATTTCTGCTGTCGATATTTCTCTGTCCATTTGTATGCGGTCCTCTGGCATAATTTTTGGAATAATCAGACCATCTAAAAATTCTGATACATGTGAAAAGTCTCTGGAGATTTCAGGAGAATAGATACTGATATAAAATTGTTTAAATTGGTCATTTATATCATCTGGGTTGGCGGTTTCTGTTCCTAATGATGTGCAGATTTTAAGAATGGTGTTGGCAGCCGCAGATTGTCTAATCTGGTGCACCAATAATTTCCCCGCTTTCTCTCCATGTTCGTAAAAAGTCTGTTTGGATTTAAAAAACAATTGCTCTGTATGTTTAATGGACATATTATCGAATTCTGTTTTAAAAAGTAACTTTTTTTATATAATTCAGAGGTAGGAGAAACAGCATATAGGCAATCTGTTTCTGCTATATTCTGAGATAGTTCTATCATACGTTGTTTGTTTTTTTTTTTCTCTCATATGCGGTATATGAAATTATTTGGCCTCTGAGATAAGCTTTGAGTGCTTCCCAAATCACAGATAATTGAACATCAGGAGTTTGGTTGATCTCCATAAAATCTGCGATTTGTTGTGAAGGGAAGTTTTTGAAGGAGTCCTTAGAAAGGAGGAGAGGGTCAAACCGCCAGGTGCACTGGGGTCTAGGGCAATCTGGGAAGCTCATATCTAATTGTACGGGGCTATGATCAGAGATCACAATAGCATTATATTGGCACCCCTTAACCTTGGAGGAGGTTCTGCCATCTAAAAGAAAAAATAATTCTAGAGTAAGAATGATGTACAGGGGAGAAAAAAGATAATTGTTTTGTAGTTGGATTATTTTTCCTCCAAGGGTCAAAAAGAGCATACGAGTCCATAAACGACTGAATGACCCTACCTGCCCTTGAAATCTTACTGTTGGGTCTTGGATTGGACCTATCTAAAAAAGGGTGTAATACACAGTTAAAGTCTCCCCCCAGTATCAGTAGATAATCGTTAAGACCAGGGAGGGTTGTTATAAAATTACTGAAGAAAGAGGGATCCTCCCAGTTTGGCCCATAAATATTCGCTAAAACCACTCGTGTACCAAATATATTGCCCGTGACCACTACATACCTTCCATGAGGGTCAGAGATGGTTGATGAAGAGATAAATGAACACCCTTCTTGATCAGAATGGCTGTGCCCCATGCTCTGCTCTCATATCTCAAACTAAAAATCTGTCCAATCCAGGCTTTTTTTAGTCTCACATGTTCGGTTGATAGAAGGTGTGTTTCCTGTAGAAACATGATATCAGAACCAAGAGATTTTAAATGTCCCAGAACCCTGTTACGTTTCACAGGATTATGAATTCCTTTCACATTCCAACTCAGGAAGCGAAGAGAGCTTAGAGTATGAGTGTCAGATATTGAACCTTTATCAAAACACAAAGAAAGAAAAGCAAGTGATCCTGTCTACAAACAAACAAGAAAAAAAAAAATAAAGCCTTGAGACCCCATGCCGATCCAACAAATCCTCCAGGATCGCATTTCCCTTTGCTGGTATGACACAGTCAATGCACATAGAAAAAAGGAAGAAAAAAAAACTCTCCTAGCGGGCCTTGGCTAGGGTAAACAGTCCACAGATATGAATAATAGGAAAACAGGAGAAAAAAAAATATGTCGCACTTAGAATATGGGACATTTGAAATTTCAACCTTTGGATTAACATTTTCAGACTAGCTCTTTGATGGTGGGTAAAGTTAAATTAAATTATCTGCGATAATGTCTAAAAAAAAAAGGGGGGGGAGAAGGGGAAAACAATTCAATCCAGAAGCACTTTGTGGTTAATACATTCTTTGTCCATTCTTTGTCTTCTTTTAGTTCAATTTTTTTCTTTTCTTTTCCACCCTTCCTTTCTCTACTCCCCCCTCCCTCCCCTCCTCCGTGCTCTATGTAGAAAGAGCAGATCACCAGTCCAGCCACCTACGTAATCTTATTCATTTTAGTCACACACTCTTATGCTTACACCCATCAAAAAATAAATAAATAAATAAAATAAAAAAAATAAAAAAATAATTATACATATAGAATACATATACACATAAATACAACATAAAAAAACAAAAAAAGGAGTAATAAAAAAAGAGACAAATCTACAGTGAGAGAATTAATCAACTTATAAGAAAACCTGTACTTATAAGAAACTTAAAAAAAAAGAAAATTCAAAATTCAAATTTCAAAAATTCAAATAAAAAAAATCATATTTTTAAAACCGTATGAAAAAAATAAATAAAAAAATAAGAGGAAAATAAGGGAGACATACACTACCGTTCAAAAGTTTGGGGTCACCCAGACAATTATTTTGTGTTTTCCATGAAAAGTCACACTTATTTACCACCATGAGTTGTAAAATGAATAGAAAATATAGTCAAGACATTGACAAGGTTAGAAATAATGATTTGTATTTGAAATAATAATTTTTTTCCTTCAAACTTTGCTTTTGTCAAAGAATCCTCCATTTGCAGCAATTACAGCATTGCAGACCTAACATGATTGCACAAGGGTTTTCTAATCATCCATTAGCCTTCTAACACAATGAGCAAACACACTGTACCATTAGAACACTGGAGTGATAGTTGCTGGAAATGGGCCTCTATACACCTATCTAGATATTGCACCAAAAACCAGACATTTGCAGCTAGAATAGTCATTTACCACATTAGCAATGTATAGAGTGTATTTCTGATTTGACATAACGTTCGGCTCAGGAGACGCACACACACAGGCTCAGAGTAGTTCAAACTGTTTATTAACAACAGGGATGTTTGGGTGCGTGTCTGCGGAATGTTAATGTGTTGGTGGTGGCGTCTGCTTCGGACCCAGAGGCAGGAGACCGTTCAGCCGGCAACCCTATGGGAGAAATCAGACACAGGGTGATGAGCACACACCAACACAGGAGGAGAATAGGCGAGGGAGAGAAGCTTACTTGTTGGGACAGATGACTGGCGCTTCAAGGATGGAAGCCCGGGAGACAGCCACCTGCAGGGCTCGGTGCAGCAGCGAGGAGAGACGAGGGACGGGATTGTCCGCCGCCGAGGAATCCACCTGTGCACAGGGGAGCAGACTGGAGAGATGAGGTAAGCGATTTTCTTACCGGTGACGAGGGTGCTGAAGAGAATGTGGTAGAAGCCCATGGAAGGGAAATGAAGTCTACGGCTTCAGGCCGAAGCTCAGGGCGAGGCGGCTTTTATCCCTCGCCGCTGACGAGTAGCAGGTGCGTGAGCAGGTGGCGCCGCTGATGAATGGCGCGGCGTGACAGTACTCCCCCCTCTAGCAGCGCCTCCTGGCGATGGCTTATCCGGGTGCGCTCGGTGGAAGTCCGCGATGAGCGATGGGTCCAACACAAACGACGGGGGCACCCACTGTCGATGCTCGGGCCCATAGCCCTCCCAGTCCACCAAGTATTGCAACCCACGACCCCGACGCCGGGAGTCCAGGATGGAGGAGGCGGACCAGGCCGGATGGCCACCAATCATCCGGGGCGTGGGTTGCGCTGCAGGAGGAGGGCAAAGGGGGTCAGTAACTGCCAGTTTCACCTTCGACACGTGGAAAGTAGGATGAATGCGGAGGGAGGGGGGAATAGCCACGCGCACAGCCACCGGGTTGATGATCAGGGTGATGGGATAGGGACCCATGAAGCGCTGTGCCAGCTTTCTCCTCTCGCCTTTTAGAGTGACGTCCTGGGTGGAAATGTAAACAAGCTGCCCAACTCTGTACGCCGGGGCAGGTCTTCTACGCCGGTCCGCCACAGTCCTGTTGCGCTCCGCTGTGCGTAATAGCGCATGGCGCGCGGCAGCCCAGGTGGAGCGGAACTGCCTGAGATGGGCCCTAACTGACGGGACAGTTACTTCACTCTCCTGCTCCGGAAACAGCGGGGGGTCGTAACCCAGGGACGCTTTGAAGGGGGACATCCCTGTAGCAGAAGAGCGAGCGGTGTTGTGGGCATATTCAACCCAGGCAAGATGGTTGCTCCAGGACGTGGGTTTGGATCTGGACACACAGCGGAGCGCAGCCTCCAGCTCCTGGTTGGTCCTCTCACACTGCCCGTTGGATTGGGGGTGATGGCCGGAGGAGAGGCTCATCTTGGCTCCGATGGCGTTGCAGAAAGACCTCCAAACCTCAGATGAAAACTGGGGGCCCCGGTCCGAGACCACGTCCACCGGAATCCCATGCGGCCTGACCACGTGTTGGACGAGGAGGTCCGCCGTCTCCAGGGCAGTAGGGAGGCCTCGCAGGGGGACGAAGTGCACGGCCTTGGAGAAGCGGTCCACGATGGTCAGGATGGTGTCATAGGAGTTGGAGACAGGGAGTCCGGTGACGAAATCCAGCGCGATGTGCGACCAGGGCCTGCCAGGGACGGGCAGGGGCTGGAGCAGACCCGCTGGAGGGGCATTTCCCGACTTGCAGGTGGCACAGATTGGGCAAGCCCGGGCGTAGCGGGCTGCATCCCTCCGCAGGCCTGGCCACCAAAAGGACCGTTGGAAGAGATCTATCATCCGGGAGGTGCCAGGGTGACAGGTGAGCTTGGAGGTGTGGAGCCAGTGGATGACCTCTCCTCGGACCGCGGATGGCACGAACAGCCTCCCCTCCGGTCCGCCGCCAGGGTCAGGTTCCACCTCCTGTGCCTTCCGGATCTTGCTCTCGATGTCCCACGAGATGGCTCCCACGACGCACGACCTGGGCAGGATGGAGTGGGGCGCCTCCTCCGACTCCACGGGGGCGAACTGCCTGGAGAGGGCATCAGGCAGGACGTTCCTAGAGCCAGGCCTGAAGGTGATGGAAAATTGGAACCTGGCGAAGAATAGGGACCAGCGCGCCTGGCGGGCGTTCAGGCGCTTGGCAGATAGTAAGTATTCCAAGTTCTTGTGGTCCGTGAGGACCACAAACGGCAGGTTCGCCCCCTCTAACCAGTGGCGCCACTCCTGCAGGGCGAGCTTGATGGCCAAGAGCTCTCTGTCCCCCACATCGTAGTTTCTCTCCGCCGGGGACAAGCGCCGGGAGAAGAAGGCGCACGGTCGTTTGGCGCCATCGTCCGGTGACCGCTGGGACAGCACTGCTCCCACTCCCGTGTCCGAAGCGTCTACCTCCACGATGCACTGCAGCGCGGGGTCGACCTGGCGAAGGACCCGGGAGGAGGAGAATTCCGCCTTCAGCGCCTCAAAGGCGGCAGCGACCTCTTCGGTCCACCGGAACGGGACCTTCGGGGACGTGAGGCGGGTCAGTGGTCCAACGATGGCACTGAAGTTGGGGACAAAGCGGCGGTAGAAATTGGCAAAGCCAACAAATTGCTGCACCTGTTTCCGGGATGCAGGTGTGGGCCATTCCACCACCGCCTTTACCTTCTCTGGGTCGGGGAGCACCTTATCGTGGGCGATGATGAACCCCAGGAAGGACGTACTCCTGGCGTAAAATTCACACTTTTCTGCCTTAACGTACAGACGATTCTCCAGCAGCCTTTGGAGGACCCGCCTCACGTGGACCTGGTGCTCATCCCTGGACTTGGAGAAGATGAGAATATCGTCCAGGTAGACGAACACGAAAAGGCCAATGAAGTCCGGAGGACGTCATTAATGAGGCGCTGGAAGACTGCAGGAGCGTCTTGGTCAACCCGAACGGCATCACCAGGTATTCAAAGTGGCCGTTCGGGGTACGGAAGGCCGTTTTCCACTCATATCCCTCCCGGATCCGGACGAGGTGGTAAAGCGCTGCGTAGGTCCAGCTTGTGAACCAGGTCGCCCCCCTGGAGGGAGTGAAAGCAGTGTCCATGAGAGGCAGGGTGTAACGGTTCCTTCTCCGTGATATTATTGGGGCCGGTAGTCGATACAAGGGCGGAGGGACCCCATCCTTTTTTCCCACGAAGAAGAACCCTGCCCCCACGGTTGACTGATGATGGGCGGATAATCCCAGCACTCTAATGACTCCTTCAGGTAGGCGTTCATCGTCTCCTTCTCCGGTGCAGACAGGCTGTAAAGGCGACCAGAAGGTAAGGGAGCCCCCTGGCGGAGGTTGATGGCGCAGTCATAGGGCCGATGAGGGGGGAGAGACATAGCTTTCGCTTTGCTGAACACCATACCCAGGTCGTGAAATTCTGGGGGCACCAGAGACAGGTCCGGGGGTGCAGCGTCCGTCGCAGGGGGAGGAGCGGACGGAGAGCAGGCAGTGGACTGAAGGCAGGTGCCCTTTACAGACGTACTCCATGCCGATATCCCAGCTGATTTCCAATCCAGGACCGGATGTGAAGGCGGAGCCAGGGAAACCCCAGGATGACGGGCGACACAGAGTTGGGAAGGACGGTAAAAGGTCAGTCTCCCTCCCGGTGGTTTCCCGAGATGATGACCGGTGGGGGACAGTTTGATGCTGTCACTCTCCCAAGGGTGGCACGGGAGAGGTGGACTAGGGGATGTGGAGTGTTGAGTGCCTGGCAGCGGATGCCCAATCGGGTTGCCAGGCTTTGTGAAATGAAGCTGCCTTCTGCGCCCGAATCCACGCAGTGCGTGGGTGAGGAGTCCCAGTGGGGTTTATGGCAGAAACGGATGGGCAGCTTCAATTGAGTGAGTGATCCTAACCGATTGACGTCTGCGAGGCTTCCAACAGTGACTCGCGGACCCCACCGACTGGCTTTCCGTGGACAACGCTCCACGGTGTGTTGGTCGCCTCCGCAATACATGCAGAGGCCCAACTCACGGCGGCGTTGTTTCTCCACAGGGGAAAGTTTAGCCCAGCCCGTCACCATCGCTCCGACTCCTCGGGGCGCGATGCTGGCGGCGCCGCCAGGGGGGCGAGCTTGGAACAGGTGCGGCGAGGCTCCACGAGGGCGAGAAGAAGAAGACCTCCGCCCCGAGGAGCGCTCGCACAGCCTGTTATCCAAACTTACCGCTAAGGACGTCAGCTCCGCTAGCGTCCCAGGGATATCCCGACCAGCCAGTTCATCCCTCAGATCACTATTGAGGCTGCGGAGGAACAGGCCACAGAGGGAGCGTTCCTCCCAGCCCAATTCCTCCGCCGCTACCCGGAAGGTCGACCGAGTGGTCCGCTGCCGACCGGCTTCGCCTGCTGGAGAGCGAGAAGCCGATCGACCTGGACCGTTTCGGTTTGAGAATGGTCAAAGGACCTCCAAAAAGCGCCTCACGAAGTGGTCATAGGTGAGGGTTGGCATAACTGGGCCTCGCCATTACGGCGTAGGTCCAAGTTAACGCACGCCCCTCCAGAAGATTCCCTATGTAACCATTCGACTGTGATCCGAGGGAAAATCTCCGGGCACACGGTGGAACACGGACTCACACTGCATAATGAACCCCCGCGCTCCGCCGAGCTTACCGCAAAGCGGGCGGGGGTCGGAATCGGTGTGAGCCGAACCGGTGCCACTGAGCTGGCTGGACGGGCCGCTGGAACAGCAGGAGCCGCGCCACCCTGGCGGGTCGGGAGGAACGGCTGTTGGGGATCCAAGCGGTTCAATCGGTTAAGTTAATTCTAATAATTGATTAAGAACCACCTGTTGCTAGATAAACAATCTGATCCCCCCAAGCCTCGAAGATGGTAAACCGGTGTGCGAGCCCGCCGTCTGCCGAGCCGCTCTGCTGAAGCCGTACTGACATAACGTTCGGCTCAGGAGACGCACACACACAGGCTCAGAGTAGTTCAAACTGTTTATTAACAACAGGGATGTTTGGTGCGTGTCTGCGGAATGTTAATGTGTTGGTGGTGGCGTCTGCTGTCGGACCCAGGAGGCAGGAGACCGTTCAGCCGGCAACCCTATGGGAGAAATCAGACACAGGGTGATGAGCACACACCAACACAGGAGGAGAATAGGCAAGGGAGAGAAGCTTACTTGTTGGGACAGATGACTGGCGCTTCAGATGGAAGCCCGGAGACAGCCACCTGCAGGGCTCGGTGCAGCAGCGAGGAAGACGAGGGACGGGATTGTCCGCCGCCGAGGAATCCACCTGTGCACAGGGGAGCAGACTGGAGAGATGAGGTAAGCGATTTTCTTACCGGTGACGAGGGTGCTGAAGAGAATGTGGTAGAAGCCCATGGAAGGGAAATGAAGTCTACGGCTTCAGGCCGAAGCTCAGGGCGAGGCGGCTTTTATCCCTCGCCGCTGACGAGTAGCAGGTGCGTGAGCAGGTGGCGCCGCTGATGAATGGCGCGGCGTGACATGATTAGCTTAAAGTTATCTTCATTGAAAAAAAGTGCTTTTCTTTCAAAAGTAAGGAAATTTCTAAGTGACCCCAAACTTTTGAACGGTAGTGTATATAGAACAATTTTTTTTAGAAAAAATAAAATAAACACAAAGTTAACTAATTTAAACTGAGAAAAATATAACAATTTCTTGGATGCAAGGAATTTTAAACAGCATTACCAAAAGAGGGGCACATTATAAAAGATAGGAAAGACTCCTAGGTGAGATCATCGACTGTTTGTTAGTTACCGTTCCATCTGGAGAACCGTACCAGTCACTGTCCTTTAGCCATCTGCGCCCGTTAACAGCTGGAGTCCGTAAACCACTACCGACACTTTGCGTTCTTCTTTACTATTTCTGTGGTGTCATGTTTTATGGCTGCAGGTTTTCCCTGATATAATCCATCGCTGCAGATGGGTCCTCGAAGCGTTTATCCAGCCCAGATGGTAGAGTAATGCGGAGAACCGCCGGGAAGGGGAGCCCGTACTTGACGCCCTGGCAGCCCCGAAGGAGCCGCTTGGCTTCAAAGAAGGCCGCTCTCTTCTTCACCATGGCAGCCGTATAGTCCAGGAAAATGCTCACTCTCCTACCTTGGAGGGTAAGCGGAACCAAACGTGATGCTTTACGGAGGACCTCCTCTCTCTCCTGAAGATAATGGAATTTTGCCACAGTCATCCTTGGGGGTTCTCCCTCCTTAGGTGAAGGGTGTAGAATGCGATGGGCCCGATCCAACGTCGGGGTGATGTCAGTTTCGGTAGCTCCTGTAGGGACCTAGCAACGGTCACCGTGGGCCTCTGGCCTTCACTGTTCTCCAGCCCTTCCTTTATACCAGTGATTCGTATATTGCAACCGACGTTGTTGCCCCTCCAGGTCTTTCCAACTTCAGGCTCAGTGCGGTAACTTCTGATTTTAGCTGGCCGACGTCTCCTTCGATGCCAACCATCTTATCCGAATACATATTAAAGGCGGTCTTCCAGGTCTCCTAAACCGGTCTCTTGCCTTGCCATATCCTGTGTGATAGAATCTATTTTTGCATCCAAATCTTTCATCTTAAATCTATATGCGCCAATACCTGCTTTCACTGTTCATAATGGCGGCCATCACCTCGGACAGATTGGCCAGTTCCCCCTCAGAGGCCTTAGTTAAGCCGGAGGCTTTAGCTGCCTGCTCTTTACCGGGATTTATTCCTGCTCATGGCACCTTCAAAAAAAGTCGTCAGGAAGATATAAAGTCAAAATTCCGGTGCCTAAGCATTTTAGTCTGGTGTATATTCAGCCAGTTTATCTAAAATTGATCAAAAATGTTGAAATATTCGTTAAAAAGTTCACCCCTAACCAGGAGCCAGTAGAAACACGTCCTCACATGATACTGCTCGCCAGCGCCCCCCCCCCCCCCCCCCTCCCCATCTCATGCCACTCTTTAAAACATGGCTTGTGGTAATGTCTCGTCCTACCCACAAGTCTCTTTGGTCAGTTCCTGTAGCAGCGCCCTCCCCTGGATGCTTACTGGCACTGCAAACCCCAGCGGTCAAAAGACTGTTGATTGTGGTCAGAACCCCTCTTTTTGTGTAGTGGTTTTCACTTTGGGAGACCCTAAACGTGAAGTGTCTCTTTTAATGTCCCAACATAATCCTTAACTTCTCTGCATTGGTGGGAACTCAGTGTTAAGGTCTATGTCTTAGAGCCCACTTGTCAAATCTTCTGTGGGGAATGCTGTCATGACCTTTGGGCTGTTTGAGGCTATTTTATGAAGCCTCAGGTTGGAAGTAGCAAGCAGTTCTTGGGTGTCTTTGAGGAGCTTGACTGCCTCGGACTCTGTGGGGACAGATTTTAAACCATTGTCAATGTAGAAATGTCTTTGTACGAACTGCTTGGTTTCCGGAGAGTGTTGCATGTCTGGTTGATCTGCTGAATTTCTCAGGCCAAATATTGCAACAGCTGGGGATGGGCTATTTCCGAACACGTGAACTTTCATCCTGTACTCAATGATAGGCTCCTTTGGGTCATTGTTACGGTACCAGAGGAACCGGAGGAAGTTCCTGTGGTCCTCTTGCACATGGACACAATGGAACATTTGTTGTATGTCTGCTGTAATGGCCACAGCTTCTTCTCTGAAGGGGACAAGCACCTCGACAAGACTGTTGTTCATGTTTGGACCTGTGAGTAGCACGTCATTTAACGATACCCCCTGAAACTTAGCACTACGAGTCAAACATCACCCTAATGTTCCCCGATTTCTGAGGGTGATAAACCCCAAAGAAGGGCAAATACCAGCATTCATTATCTTTCCCTAGAGCTGGAGCTGGTTCTGTGTGATCCTTGTCAAATAACCCCTGCATGAAGTCCATGAAGTGTTTCTCCATTTCAGGACGTTTCTTTAGTGTGCAACACAGTGACTCTGAGCAGCTGTGAGCCAGCTGCGATTGTTTTGGGAGGCGAGGCCTCGGTGTGCGGAAAGGAAGTGGCGCTATCCAACTGTTTGTGTCATCTTGATAAAAGTCTCTCTCCATAATCTGCAGAAAGGTACTCTGAGCATGTGATTTCTGCCTTGCGATCTTTTGCTTGGTGAGTGGAAGAATCACAGCATCTAAAGCAAATGTTGTGTTCTTTGAGATATGCTTTGCGCTCTTCTAGTGTCTTTTCTCAAAACCCCCGACT
Organism: Pholidichthys leucotaenia; assembly: GCA_020510985.1. NCBI lineage: Eukaryota > Metazoa > Chordata > Actinopteri > Cichliformes > Pholidichthyidae > Pholidichthys > Pholidichthys leucotaenia. Next base: position 368,414,722 of record CM035842.1, on the reverse strand, counting down.
CTTCTTTAGTGAGTGTGGCTTCTTATGAATGGGACACCTCATTGTTAGTGAACTCAGTTCACATTGTTTGAGCTTGTTTTCTGTGTTTTGTTTACCTCAGTTTTGTGGACCGTGACAGGAGCTCTAGACTTAGCAGATCTTGCGTAGTGGTTGTCATAAGTTGCTTGGGTGGACGTTGGGGCTGATGTAGCAGACTTAAAACTGGGGTCATTTCTCATTCTTTCTTCCTCTTGTATGAAACAACAGAAAAATGAAAAGGGAGGGAAGCTCACTTTGTTTCTTTGCTTGTATTTTGTTTCCTCTGACATCCACTTGTCTTGAAGATTGAATGGCAACTTAACAAAAACTGGGGCGATGCCATGTGAGGTGTCTAAATACACTAGACCAGGTAGCAAGCCATCAGATTTTTGCTGCCCCTCTATCTCGGACAGCAAGTCACCAAATTGAGTTTTTGGGGCTCTTTATTTGAATCTCTGGGAAAGCGCTCCAATCTGTCTAAGAGTGACTTTTCTATAGCCTCTGGTGTGCCATAGCCGTGTCCAGACTTGCGCAGACCCTCTGCTGGATTGTTGAGATGGACAGAGCATATACGTTTGGCATGTTTGGAGGACTCCTCGCTGAGCCATCGAGTGAGCAGATCTAACTCTTCACTTGGCTTTAAGCTTAACCCTGCTATAGTGTTATTAAAGGAAGCTCTCCATGCCCAATAGTCTTCAGCCCTGTCTGTAAACTTTGTTAGAGCCTCTGTGACTAAATCTCTTTTGGCCAGATATTTAGCGAGACTAGCAAAGTCACTGTCCTCATTGCTTTATTGTTTTGGCTGGAAGGGTGGACTGTAAGGGGAAAAGGAGCTTGTTGGCTGTGGTGTAGCACTCACATGCTTGTAGTGATGTAGCCCTGGGTGAGTGGCTGCTTGTGACAGGCCATAGTAATCTTTAACATCCTGGTGATAAGTTTTTGGGACATATTGAAGTGGGGCAGTTGGATCTGGGATTGGGCTTATGGCATCTCGCTGGATAGGCGAGAAATGTTTAGTGTCTGGTAGATCTTCAGTGCAATGATCTAGTGAGTATTTGAGATAGGCATGCAGACCATAATTGTCTGAATATGTTGGGGTTGGAAGTTGGTTTAGCATGTGAGGGGTCAATTTTACTTGTGTCTTGTCTTGACTTTGTTTTGAGCCGTCATGTTGTTTTTCCTATGAGTGTGTTGACAGTGTTTCAATGTTTGTTACCTCCTCAGCTAAAACAGTTTCAAACACATTTTCTTCAGCCAGAGCGGCCTCTGCTTCCTTCTCTTCTTTGAGTGCATCTAATGTGGCACTTAATTCTGCTTGTTTCATTTTTATTTCAATTTCAATATGTCCAAACTCTGCTCTGGCGCGTGCAGCTTGGGCCTTTGCATGTGCTTCCACTGCTGCCTTGGCGAGGGAGCTGCTGGATCTGGCTGATGAGCGGGATGAGCTGGTGCAGATGGACCGGACCTCCAGGTTGTCCTCTTCTCCTGGCTGCATCATTGCATCTGGCCCTGAAGTCTGGAGAGTGTGTGCTGTTCCTCCTGGCGTAGCCATTTCACTAGCCTTTTTACTGTTCTGCCCTTACTACTTCCCCAGTGTGCAGCTAGGCAGATAGATAACTCCTCCAAATGATGACACCAGTAGTGCTTTAGATAAATTTTACTGATGAATAATGTGTGGGAGTAAAACTGTAACAGACAAACCATACAACATTGGTTTTTCATATTGATTTATATATTTTTCAAAAGAGCTAACATGCTAATGCTAGTGGGCTAGTGTGTGAATGTTAGCTAAAATGCTAATCACAAGGTAAACAAATTTAGCGATGTTTTCTCACACAACTTCTAACAAAATAAACGTAGCACTTATATCTAAGGTTTAACATGCAAAATATTAAGTTTATACCAACATACAGGCTGTGCTTGGCTCAGGACACAGAGCTGTAGACACTTTGTGAGACCTTGTTTCTCATGGTGCTGGACAGAAAGGGACTAACGCTGGACTTCCGGTTTGCTTTCAAAATAAAATGTAGTAATACAGTACTCTTACAAAATAAATCTAAGTGCTGCAAAAATGTACCCAAACACAAAAATAATCTCTGGATGGTTCTTAAGGACCCAGAACAATGCCTCTTCACAGTGAATGTAAAGCCAGTATCAACGGTAGAAAACACTGAGAGAGTGATGGAGAGAACTCAGTGATTCCATTGGTCAAGGTTTGGTTCAGACTGCTGTTAATCTTCTGGATAGATGAGCTGATAACTGTTCTAGTGCCCTCTTACGATGATCTAAAGCAGGGGTGTCCAATCATGTGTCATGGAAGGCCAAGACCCTGAAGGTTTTCTCTTCTACCCAGTCTTTTCAGCAGGTGTTTTCACTTATCAGCAATCAGTGGGAAGAAATTCAGTGAAATCTGCTGTTGAAGACACTGGTTGGAGGTAAAGCCTGCAGGGTCTTGGCCCTCCATGGCACATGACTGGACACCCCTGATCTAAAGCATACATGTTTTTGTCTTCGTTTTATTTTGAATGAGTAACCATACAGTGAATTTGTACCAAAATTACATACCGTATCCTGAAATGTCAAAAATAGTAGTAAATAAGCAAACAGAACAAGACAAAACAAAGCAAAACAAACAAATGTCAACAAAAAAAAAATGAGTACAACCAAAATCACACATTCAAAAAGGAGTGGGAAGAAGAACAAACTTAACGAGTCCCACAACTTCACCCCAGCTTACACACCATTAGATGAGCTCCATTCCTTATATGGGGCAATGGATCAGCGTTCTCGTCGCGCCCTCCGCCAGTACCCGGGCTCGCCTGGGGAAGCTAATGATCCTACCAGCAGACTAAATTCGAAGAGACAATGCCTCTGTGCCAAGTCAAAGAAGAATCCTAGTCACAGTCCTAAAGCCGAAAGCAAACAGCCCCAAGAGCACTTTGTGGTAGGATCTGCCCTTCGCATATTACAACTAAACGTTGAAGGCCTATCTGCAGCCAAGCGAAGCCTTATCGAAGTCCTCGCCTTCCAACATTCGATTGATGTAATCTGCCTCCAAGAGACTCATATTGGCACAGAGGAAGCTGGCCGCTTCACCATCAAAGGCTTTGACCTCCTGTGCTATGTTCTACATGCTAAACATGGACGTGCCACCTATGTGCATTCTGACATAGTTGAAGCAAATCACCTGATAACAACACATTTCTCAGACACCATAATCATTGGTGGCTTCCATATTGTCAATGTGTATAAGCCCCCTAATGCCAACTGGGATCTGCAGGTCTTACCCACCCTACCCCACCCTGTCATCTATGTGGGGGACTTTAACAGCCATCACCCTGACTGGGGGTACCCAGCAGTGGACAGTGATGGGGAGGCACTTTCAGACTGGGCATCCAGAAATGACCTCGCTTTGATATACGACCCCAAACAAAGAGGAACCTTCCACTCTGCTAGGTGGAAGAAGGACTATTCTCCTGACCTGTGTTGGGTCAGCTCTTTGAATGGGGAGCCATATCCTACACAGATCCTCATTCTTGATGATTTTCCACACAGCCAACACCGGCCCCTGCTTGTACACATTGGCCTACAACTTCCAGTCATATACAGCCCAAGGAAGATGCGCTGGAACTTCCGCAAAGCCAACTGGAAGAAATTCAGTGAAACTCTGGACCGGAGCGTTGTTACCATCCCACTCCACACCATCACTGTAGATGAAGCATACAACCGCTTCTGCAGCGCAATCTTCAAGGCTGCCTATACTGCAATCCCACGAGGCTACCAACCCCTCTATGTCCCATGTTTGGACGGAGAAAGTGCTGCCCTCCTACAATCCTATCAAACATCAGGGGACCCAGAGATAGCAGACCATCTCATTGAATCGCTAAATACAGCCCGGCGAAAGAAATGGAGGAGACAGTTGCTGACCGGAGCTTTACCCACTCTAGCAGGAAATGTTGGAGCCTCATCCGTCGCCTAGGAGCTGCACAGAAGCCCCCTAGCCAAAGCCGAGCATCCGTCACACCCAACCAAGTTGCATCCCACCTACTGACTATCGCCAAAGCACCCCAAGACAAAGACACCAGAAGAGCAGTTACAACTGAGCTAAAAAAACACCAAAAAATGCCTGTAGAGGAAACGAACCCTGAACCCTTCGAGGCTGCTGAACTGGAGAAAGTCCTACAGGGCCTGAAATGTGGAAAGGCAGCAGGATACGATAACATCTTCCCAGATTCATGAAAAATCTTGGCCCCCGAGCCCTAACCTTGTCGACACAATTCTACACAAGGATCACACAAACGAACTCGATCCCAAAGAAATGGCGGACAGCAAAGGTCATTGCCATCCCAAAACCTGGCAAAGACCACAAACTACCAGCAAGCTACCGCCCAATCTCCCTACTCAGCGTTCCTTACAAAATCATGGAGCGCCTAATACTGCAACGCATTTCCCCAGAAATAGAGGATATTCTAAGTGTGGATCAAGCAGGTTTCCGCAAGGACCGCAGTACAGGAGAACAAGTACTGGCCCTAACCACCTTCATTGAAAATGGCTTCGAGAGCAGACTGAAGACAGGGGCTGTGTTTCTCGATCTTACAGCCGCCTACGATACGGTCTGGCACAAAGGCCTCCTCCTGAAACTTATAAAGGCGATCCCTGCTTGGGCAACAGCAATTATAAAAACCCTGCTGACCAACCGAAGGTTCAGAGTCCACCTCAGTCAGAACACAAGTGCATGGAGAATGCAGAAAAAACGGACTCCCACAAGGATCAGTTCTAGCTCCAACTCTGTTCAACCTCTACATAAACGACCTGCCTACTACAAAATCCCGCAAATTCATCTATGCAGACGACATCTGTTTGGCATTCCAAGCACCAGACTTGAACCACTGGAACGGGTGCTCACGGAAGATCTTGCCAAACTGGACCAGTTCTGCAAAATCTGGCGCCTAAAACCAAGCCCAGCAAAAACCGTCTCCAGTGTATTCCATCTCCACAATGCAAAAGCTGCCAGAGAACTAAACATCCACCTGAGCGGACTCAAGCTTAAGCATGCCCCAAATCCAACTTATCTTGGAGTGACCCTTGATAGGACCTTATCCTTCAAGGAACATCTAAAGGGGACGGCTGCTAAGGTGAAAGTACGAAACAACCTGCTCTGCAAGCTCGCGTGCAAAATGGGGGGCGGCAGTGTCCACCCTGCGCACCTCAGCACTGGCCCTTTCATACTCTGTAGCAGAATATTGTGCCCCTGTCTGGTCCAGGTCATCTTACACACACCATGTAGACACCCAGCTCAACTCAACCATGAGAACTGTAACTGGAACAATCCGCTCAACACCACTCCCCTGGCTCTCTGTACTGTCAAACATAGCCCCTCCACACATCCGGCGAGCAGCATTAACTCAAAGGATGCTCCAAAAAGTTAAAGATTTTCCTCACTTACCAATCCATGCAGATATCTACACCCCACCCACTGCCCGACTTTCATCCAGACGGCCGATTTGGAAAAACCCTCCCCCCAGCTGACTTTACCATCCAGACAGCTTGGCAAGAGGAATGGGAGACCAAGGAGGTCCCAAACAAACAGCTGGTGATAAACTCCAACCAACAGGTCCCGGGCACCAACCTCCCAAGGAGACAGTGGTCTACACTCAATCGCTTCAGGACTGGACATGGCCCCTGCTTGGCCAGCCTTCACAGATGGGGCAGTAGCCCTAGCCCACTGTGCGCATGTGGAGAGGAGCAAACTATGGAACACATCATAGAGGCTTGCCCGCTCCAAAGACTGGAAGGAGGATTACACACCCTCCATACAGCAAACCAGGAGGCAACTGCTTGGCTTAAGGACTTTGCATTCGCTAAATAAATAAATTCCTTATATACTTAGACTTCCTTATATTCTTATTTTTTTATGTTTCCATCCATCCATCCATCTTCTTCTTCTTCCTTATACTCTTATTTTTCTAATATATTTTTTATGTTCTGATCTATTGTAACATATTCCCTTATAGTATTCTATATTAAATTGCATTTCCTTATATTCTTATATATTATATTTTCTTCTACTATTGTATAATGTACTGTATTATTGATATATGTTCTCCATAGCCAATTATTTATACGAAGTATAATATGAGGATGCCATTTACAGTGGTGTGAAAAAGTGTTTGCCCCTTCCTGATTTCTCATTTTTTGTATGTTTGCCACACTTAAATGTTTCAGATCATCAAACTAATTTAAATATAAGACAAAGATAACACAAGTAAACACAAAATGTAGTTTTTAAATGAAGGGGTTTATTATTAAGGGTAAAATAAAATCCAAACCTACATGGCCCTGTGTGAAAAAGTGATTACCCCCATCCCTGTTAAAACATAAATTAACTGTGGTTGATCACATCTTTGGAAAGCTGAGTTCAATTTCTCTAGCCACACCCAGGCCTGATTACTGCCACACCTGTTCTCCATCAAGAAATCACTTAAATAGGATCTGCCTGACAAAGTGAAGTAGACCAAAAGATCCTCAAAACCTAGATATCATGCTACGATCCAAACAAATTCAGGAACAAATGAAAAACAAAGTAATTGAGATCTATCAGTCTGGAAAAGATTATAAAGCCATTTCTAAAGCTTTGGGACTCCATCGAACCACAGTGAGAGCCATTGTCCACAAATAGCGAAAATATGGAATAGTGGTGAATCTTCCCAGGAATGGCCGGCCGACCAAAATTACCCCAAGAGCACAGCAAAAACTCATTCAAGAGGTAACAAAAGACCCCACAACAACATCCAAAGAACTGCAGGCCTCACTTGCCTCAGTTAAGGTCAGTGTTCATGACTCCACCATAAAAAAAGAGACTGGGCAAAAATGGCCTGGATGGCAGAGTTCCAAGACGAAAACCACGGCTGAGCAAAAAGAACATAAAGGCTCATCTCAGTTTTGCCAGAAAACATCTTGATGATCCCCAAGACTTTTGGGAAAATACTCTGTGGACTGACGAGACAAAAGTTGAACTTTTTGGAAGGTGTGTGTCCCATTACATCCAGTGTAAAAGTAACACAGCATCTCAGAAAAGAAACATCATACCAACAGTAAAATATGGTGGCGGTAGTGTGATGGTCTGGGGCTGTTTTGCTGTTTCTGGACCTGGAAGACTTGCCGTGGTAAATGGAACCATGAATTCTGCTGTCTACCAAAAAATCCTGAAGGAGAATGTCCGGCCATCTGTTCGTGACCTCAAGCTGGGTTCTGCAGCAGGACAATGATCCAAAACACACCAGCAAGTCCACCTCTGAATGGCTTAAGAAAAACAAAATGAAGACTTTGGAGTGGCCTAGTCAAAGTCCTGACCTGAATCCGATTGAGATGCTGTGGCATGACCTTAAAAAGGTGGTTCATGCTCAATAACCCTCCAATGTGGCTGAATTACAACAATTCAGTAAAGATGAGTGTGTGGGCACATATGCGGTTTCCATATGCTTCACATGCTTGTTACTGTATGCTTATTGTTTACTGCACGTCTAAGAGGAACAAAAGGTCTGAACCTCCTAAGGGTAGCAGGAGGATGCGAAGTCTGGCCTTTTGTATGCAGAGAGACGGCCATGAAGGATTTCCTGACCACCAGGACTTCAGGTGGAGACAGAAGACCTGAAGGGGGGTGCATTGTGTTTTGGGATGTAAAGACAATGCGACTGTTTGCTTTGATGTCCTGGGGTATAAAGAGGGCAGCTGTGGGGGCAGCTCTTTCTCTTGTCTGTTTTTGGATGTTGGAGAATGTGGTTGTGAATAAAAACTGATTTTGAGTAATAAACTCAGCCTCGTCTTTCCACACAATCTCCACACTGGTGACCCTACGACGTATCATGAGCGGAGACGAATCTCCCGAGCCAGACTCGCCAGGAGCCAGCCAAACGAGTGCAGCCACAGTCCACCTGCCGGACTTCTGGCCGAACAATCCGCGCTCCTGGTTTAACACAGTTGAGGCACAGTTCCACCTCCGGAGGATTTCGGTAGACACCACAAAGTTCTACCATGTGGTTGCAAAGCTGGACAACCACACAGCCCAGCGAGTGGAGAGCCTGATCAACCACCCGCCGGACAGCGACAAGTACAGCAAGTTGAAGGCTGCACTCATTCGCCATTTCACCCCCCTCGGTGCAGGAGCGAGCAGAGAGGCTCCTGACGCTGACTGAATTTGAGGGCGACAGACCTGCAGACCTGATGGGGAAGATGTTGAGTTTGAGAGACTCCGAAGATGATAACTTCATCTTCACCCACCTCTTCCTAAGAACCCTACCGTCAGAGGTGAGAGTGACCCTGGCCAGTTCACCACTGCTGGCCCAACGAGACTACCACAAGCTGGGCCAGGAGGCGCAGCGACTCGTCGACGCCAGTAAATGATGCGCGGCTGCGGCAGTGGAGCCAGGCGCAACGTCCGGAGACGGCAGGGGGCCAGAGGCTGCAGCACCAGACGCACCGACGACGGCGGCGGCAAGGGCCGGGAAACACGGAGCAGACGACGTCCTTTGCTTCTACCATCGCCGTTTCGCAGAGAGGGCACGCAAGTGCATTCCACCGTGCTACTTCAAGCGCTCGGGAAATGCCAAGACCGGGGGTCAGTAGCAGCTGCGGCCCTCGGAGAGGAGAACAAGCTGCTCTACTTGAGGGATGCGCACTCGGGGAGGCACTTCCTCGTAGACTAACTACTAACTAACTAACTAACTAACCTGCACTTATATAGCGCTTTTCTAGTTACAAAGACCACTCAAAGCGCTTTCATTAACACTAACCCTCCACTCTAAGGGCCTATAGGAAACAAATATCTAGGGACAATTTAGAACAGCCAATTAACCTAACATGCATGTTTTTGGCATGTGGGAGGAATAGACACGGAGTAGACACGGGCTCCCAACTGAGTTTCATCTCACCTTCCTACGCTGACCGACTGGCGCCTTCCAGCGGTCCCTGGGTGTCAGCAGCGAACGGCTCGGCGATTAAGACCTTCGGTGAGAGGACTCTGCTTCTGTCTTTACACAGCCGCACTTTTGAATGGACTTTCGTCATAGCGGCAGTCAATTTCAACATGTTAGGGGCTGATTTTTTGTGCTCACATAGTTTGTTGGTCGATCTTGCTAACAGACGCCTGGTTAATGCACTCTCTTTTTCTTCTATTCCCTGTACAGCTCGAGTGGCCCCGCCAACAGCACAAGCCAACGTCACAGCTGCAGGTGGTAAGTTCCACACACTCCTCACTCAGTTCCCAGCACTCACGGTCCCAACATTTTCGGCGACAGCGGCTAAACACGGGGTGGAACATTTTATTACTACCACCGGACTGCCCATTTTCGCAAAAGCTCGGCGCTTGGATTCAGCTAAACTGACCATAGCGCGCAAGGAGTTCGCCAACCTGGAGAGGTTGGGCATCATCAGGCGTTCGAAGAGCCCATGGGCTTCACCGCTTCACATGGTCCTGAAAGCTGATGGCTCGTGGCGGCCTTGTGGTGATTTCCGCAGGCTGAACAATGCTACAGCGCACGACCACTACCCGATCCCACACATCCAAGATTTTTCAGTTCATTTGGCGGGGGCGCGCGTTTTTTCTAAAATAGACTTGGTACGCGGTTACCACCAGGTCCCAGTGCGCGCTGAGGACATACCTAAAACTGCGGTAATAACTCCTTTCGGGCTTTTCGAGTTTTTGCGCATGCCGTTTGGGCTTAAAGGAGCGGCGCAGACGTTCCAACGCATGATGGACGCGGTTCTGCGTGATCTCCCTTTCGTGTTCGTCTACCTGGACGACATATTGGTAGCCAGCGCGTCTGAGGACGAACACGAAAACCACCTCACGGCAGTTTTCCGGAGGTTGGGAGAGCACTGGTTAATAATTAACCCGGCGAAGTGTCAGTTCGGGGTGACGCAGATTGATTTTTTGGGCCATCGCGTCTCCCCAGAGGGAGCGGTCCCTCTGCTTGACAAAGTGCGCGCAGTAACAAATTTTCCCCAGCCACAAACGATCAAAGCGTTACAGGAGTTTTTGGGAATGGTAAATTTTTATAACCGTTTCCTCCCCCGCGCAGCGCAGCTCATGCAACCATTGTATGCTGCACTGAAAAAACAAAAACCCACAAATAAAGTCGAATGGTCTCCGGAGCGAGAGCGCACATTTTCATTTTCCAAAGTCAAAACAGCCCTGGCAAACGCTGCATTGTTAGCACATCCAGTCCCAGTGGCCCGCATGGTGCTCACTACTGACGCGTCAGATGTGGCCATAGGGGCAGTCGTGGAACAGTTTGTAGCTGGAGCCTGGCAGCCGCTCGCCTTTTTCAGTAAGACCCTGTGCGACATCGAACGAAAATACAGCGCATTCGACAGGAAGTTGTTAGCTCTCCACTTGGCCATTCGCCACTTCCAGTTCTGGCTGGAAGGATGCCGTTTCACCGCGTTCGTTGACCACAAGCCGCTGACTTTTGCGATGGCCAAGATTTCAGAACCTTGGTCGGGCCGGCAGCAGAGACAGCTGGCCGCGATTTCAGAGTTTACTACCGATATCCAGCATGTGGCGGGTAAACTTAATGTAGTGGCGGACTGCCTCTCGCGCGCCATGGGGGCTCCCGCCCGCGCGGAGGTAGATCCTGCAGCCATGGCCGCGGAGCAGGTTAGCGACGCGGAAGTGCGCGCGGTCCCAGTCCGCGTGGGGATAGATTACGCAGCCATGGCCGCGGAGCAGGTTAGCGATGCGGATGTGCGCTCGCTCCAGTCTGGACCAACAGGGTTAAGGCTGGAGAGCAGGGTGCTGCAAGATGGTATGCCCCCCCTAATCTGTGATGTCTCCACTGGGCAGCCGCGTCCGGTGGTTCCAGCCGCGTGGCGCCGCCGCGTTTTTGACTCGATCCACTCTCTGGCGCACCCGGGAGCGCATGCGTCGGTCAAAATGGTAGGAGAGAAATTTGTGTGGCCGAGCCTGCGCAAACAAGTTAGAAAGTGGGTGGCAGCCTGCACAGCCTGCCAGCGGGCCCAGGTTCATAGACACATGAGAGCTCCCTTGGAGCCGTTTCACATCCCGACTAAAAGGTTTGATCATGTCCACGTGGACCTCGTAGGCCCCCGCCCGCCCTCACAAGGGTGCACACATCTTCTGACAATGGTTGACCGCACCACGCGCTGGCCAGAAGTGGTCCCACTGTCGTCAACCACAGCTGAGGAGGTGGCGCGCGCGTTTTTAACTGCATGGGTAGCGCGTTTTGGAGTCCCGTCGGACATTACGTCTGACAGAGGCCCGCAATTTGTTTCCAAACTTTGGTCAGCGATGTCCCGCAGCCTGGGAGCAACGATCCACCGCACGACCGCGTACAACCTGCAGGCTAACGGGTTGTGCGAACGTTTTCACAGGTCATTGAAGGCAGCCCTCAGAGCGTCGCTTACGGATACAAATTGGGGGGACAAGCTACCATGGGTTTTATTGGGGTTGCGTTCTGCACCTAAGGAGGATTTAGAAGCCTCCCCAGCTGAGCTAGTGTTCGCACAGCCACTTCGGCTGCCCGGGGAATTTCTCCCAGATAATCCTGCGCCAGAGGGCTCCCCGGTTTAGCGGTTACAGAATAGCACGGGCCCAAGCACGCTACCGGGCCCCGTTCACCACAGTTTTCCGCGTGTTTTTGTGCCTAAGGCTTTAAAAAATGTGGAGTTTGTTTTTGTCAGACATGATGCCCATCGTCCGCCCTTGCGCCCACCTTATGATGGACCATATAGAGTGCTGGAAACAGGGGATAAGCATTTTTTGCTAGATTTGGGGGGCAGAAAAGAAAGGATTGGCATTAACAGGCTCAAACCCGCTTTTGTGTTAGCTGACGAAGTTGTGCAGTTGGTGAAGGCTCCTCGGCGTGGCAGACCCCCTAGAGAGCATTCCCCAGAACACCCACAGAGGTTGACTAACAGTTCTCATCCCCAGGCAGCAGATCCACAGTTGGAAGAAGCCGTGGAAAGGGTACAGCCGGCTTACAGCAGATATGGGAGGAGGTTGAGACCTAAGCGGCACTTGGACTGATGTTTAGGGATTTTATTATGACATGCAATCTGTGGTGATGTTGTTCCATCTTAGACGTTTGGGGGGGGGGGGGTCATGTGGGCACATATGCGGTTTCCATATGCTTCACATGCTTGTTACTGTATGCTTATTGTTTACTGCACGTCTCAGAGGAACAAAAGGTCTGAACCTCCTAAGGGTAGCAGGAGGATGCGAAGTCTGGCCTTTTGTATGCAGAGAGACGGCCATGAAGGATTTCCTGACCACCAGGACTTCAGGTGGAGACAGAAGACCTGAAGGGGGGTGCATTGTGTTTTGGGATGTAAAGACAATGCGACTGTTTGCTTTGATATCCTGGGGTATAAAGAGGGCAGCTGTGGGGGCAGCTCTTTCTCTTGTCTGTTTTTGGATGTTGGAGAATGTGGCTGTGAATAAAAACTGATTTTGAGTAATAAACTCAGCCTCGTCTTTCCACACAATCTCCACAAGTGGGCCAAAATTCCTCCACAGCGCTGTAAAAGACTCATTGCTAGTTATCGCAAATGCTTGATTGCAATTGTTGCTGCTAAGGGTGGCCCAACCAGTTACTATAGGTTTAGGGGCAATCACTTTTTCACACAGGACCATGTAGGTTTGGATTTTTTTTGCCTTAATAATACACACCTTCATTTAAAAACTGCATTTTGTGTTTACTTGTGTTATCTTTGTCTAATATTTAAATTTGTTTGTTGATCTGAAACATTTAAGTGTGACAAACATACAAAAAATGAGAAATCAGGAAGGGGCAGATGCTTTTTCACACCTCTGTATACCAGTATATCTGACGATAAAACAAGGGCAAAAAATAAACAAACAATCAAACAACAAGACAACCCCCCCCCCCAAAAAAAACCCCAATGTGCATACCAGGTGTCAATCAAACCCCTTCTCCTTATACTTGGTGAATATCAACCCTCTGTACATATTTTTGAACTGTGTGATGTTTGTGCATTTCTTTAATTCCACATTCAAACTGTTCCATAGTTTCACCCCATACACTGAAACACAAAAACTTTTCTTTTTCTTTCTCACCCATGCCAATTTAAATTTAAATAATCCCCTTAAGTTATTAAGTCTTCATTTAAATAATCCCCCCTTAAGTTATAGGGCGGCGCGGTGGAGGAGTGGTTAGCACTGCGGCAGCACAGCAACTCACCCTTGGCTGGGGGATGCTGGGTTCGATCCCAGCCCCCGACCAACAGTGATCTGTGTGGAGTTTACATGTTCTCCCCGTGTCTGTGTGGGTTTACTCCGGAATTTCTCCGGTTTCCTCCCACATGCCAAAAACATGCAAGTGTGGCACATATGTTGGGTACATATTTTCCACAAATGTATTGCTGTATGTTTATTGTGTGCTGCACGTCTCGAGGGACAAAAGGACTGAGTCTGCAGGAGATATCGAGAAGGTGTGAGATTTGGCCTTTGTCTCAGAGAGACGCCCTGGAGGGATTTTCCGACCATCGAAGGCTAAGGGACAATGGTGGAAGATCAAAAGGGTTACATTGTGACTGGGATTAAGTACAAAGTGACTGTATGTTTGCTTAGACACCATGTGACTTGAGTTTCGATGTTCCGGGATATAAAAGAGCGATGTGATATTGATCTGTCTCTTTTCTTGCTTGGAGATTGTTAGAGTATGTGTTCTGTTAATAAAGCTGAACCTGAGAAATAAACTCAGCCTCATCCTTGAGCACATCCTCTACACTGGTGACCTTAAGACGTATTATGGCCGGTGACGATTCTCCCGCACCGGACTCATCAGGAGCCAGCCAGGCTAATGCAGCTACCACAGTCCAGCTACCTGATTTCTGGCAGCATAGCCCGCTGTCCTGGTTTAACACAGTCGAGGCACAGTTCCATCTTCGGGGAGTTTCGGCAGATGCCACGAAATTCTACCATGTGGTTGCAAAGCTGGACAGCCACACAGCCCAGCGAGTAGAGAGCCTGATTAACCACCCGCCAGACGACGGCAAGTATGGCGCATTGAAGGCTGCTCTCATCCGTTCCTTCACCCCCTCGCTGGGAGAGCGAGCAGAGAAGCTCCTGGCGTTGACTGAGGGCGAGGTCGAGAGACCTGCAGACCTGATGGCGAAGATGCTGAGTTTGAGAGACTCCGAAGATGATAGTTTTATCTTCGCCCACCTTTTCCTCAGGACACTACCCTCAGCGGTGAGAGTTACCCTGGCCAGTTCACAGCTGCTGGCCCACCGAGACTACCACGAGCTGGGCCAGGAGGCGCAGCGACTCGTCGACGCCCATAGGCGACACACGGCCACGACCGCAGCAGCGGAGCTGGGCGCAACATCCGGAGATGGCAGGGGGCCAGAGGCTGCAGCACCAGACTCACTGACGACAGCAGCAGCGGAGGCCAGGAGACGCGGAGCGAGCGAAGTCCTTTGCTTTTACCATCGCCGTTTCGCCGAGAGGGCACGCAAGTGCATTCCACCCTGCCAGTTCAAGCGCTCGGGAAACGCCAAGACCGGGAGTCGGTAGCAGCTGTGGCTCTCAGTGAAGAGAACAAGCTGCTCTACCTGAGGGACGCGCGATCGGGGAGGCACTTCCTCGTGGACACAGGCTCCCAGCTGAGTTTCATCACACCTTCCTAGGCTGACCGGCTGGCGCCTTCCAGTGGTCCCGGGGTGTCAGCAGCGAACGGCTCAGCGATTAAGACCTTCGGGGAGAAGACCCTGTCTCTTTCTTTCCACGGCCGTACATTTGAATGGTCTTTCGTCATAGCGGCAGTCAATTTCAACATGTTAGGTGCTGATTTTTTGTGCTCACATAGTTTATTGGTTGATCTTGCTAATAGACGTCTGGTTAATGCACTGTCTTTTCACTCTATTCCCTGCACAGCCCGGGTGGCCCCGCCAACTGCACAGGCCAACGTCACAGCTGCGGGTGGTAAGTTCCACGCACTACTCACTCAGTTCCCAGCACTCACAGTCCCAACGTTTTCGGCGACAGTGGCTAAACATGGGGTGGAACATTTTATCACTACCACCGGGCCGCCCGTTTTTGCAAAAGCTCGGCGCTTGGACTCAGCTAAACTGGCCATAGCGCGCGAGGAGTTCGCCAACTTGGAAAAACTGGGCATCATTAGACGTTCTAAAAGCCCCTGCGCTTCACCGCTACACATGGTCCCAAAGGCTGATGGTTCGTGGCGACCTTGCAGTGATTTCCGCAGGTTGAATAACGCCTCAGCACACGACCGCTACCTGATTCCGCACATCCAAGATTTTTCGGTTCATTTGGCGGGGGCGCGCATTTTTTCTAAAATAGACTTGGTGCGTGGTTACCATCAGGTCCCAGTGCGCGCTCAGGATATACCCAAAACAGCAGTAATAACTCCTTTCGGGCTTTTTGAGTTTTTGCGCATGCCTTTTGGGCTCAAGGGTGCCGCGCAGACGCTCCAGCGTATGATGGACGCGGTTCTACGCGACCTCCCTTTCGTGTTCGTCTACTTGGATGACATTTTGGTAGCCAGCACGTCCGAAGACGAACACGAAAGCCACCTCACAGCGGTTTTTCGGAGGCTGGCAGAGCACGGGTTAATAATTAACCCAGCGAATTGTCAGTTTGGGGTGGCGCAAATTGATTTTTTGGGGCATCGCGTTTCGCCAGAAGGAGTGGTCCCTCTGCCCGATAAAGTACGCGCAATAACAGATTTTCCCTGACCTCAAACGGTCAAAGCGTTACAGGAGTTTTTGGGAATGGTTAATTTTTATAACCGTTTCCTCCCAAGCGCAGCGCAGCTCATGCAACCATTGTACGCTGCACTAAAGAAACAAAAACCCACAAATAAAATCGAATGGTCTCCTGAGCGGGAGCGCGCATTCTCCCAAGTCCAAATCAGCCCTGGCAAACGCGGTTTTGTTGGCACACCCAGTCCCAACGGCCCGCATGGCGCTCACCACTGACACTTCCGATTTAGCGGTGGGGGCGGTCGTCGAACAGTTTGTAGCGGGGACCTGGCAGCCGCTCGCGTTTTTCAGCAAAACCTTGCGCGATAGCGAGCGAAAATACAACGCGTTCGACAGGGAGCTGTTGGCCCTACACTTGGCCATCCGCCACTTCCGGTTCTGGCTGGAAGGGTGCCGTTTCACCACGTACGTGGACCACAAACCGCTAACATTTGCGATGGCCAAGATTTCAGAACCTTGGTCAGGCCGGCAGCAAAGACAGCTGGCCGTGATATCGGAGTTCACCACCGATATCCAGCATGTCGCAGGTAAACATAATGTAGTGGCAGACTGCCTCTCGCGTGCTGTGGTGGCGCCAGGCCCCGTGGGGGCAGAATCTGCAGCCATGGCCGCGGGCCAAGGTAGTGACGCGGAAGCGCACGCAGCCCCGGTCCGCGAAGGTTTAGATTATGCACCCATGGCCGCGGAGCAGGTTAGCGATGCGGATGTGCGCACGCTCCAGTCTGGACCAACAGGATTAAGGCTGGAGCACAGGGTGCAGCAAGTTGGTATGCCCCCCCTAATCTGCGATGTCTCCACAGGACGGCCGCGTCCCGTGGTACCAGCTGCGTGGCGCCGCCGCGTTTTTGACTCGGTCCATTCCCTGGCGCACCCGGGGGTGCACGCATCGATCAAGATGGTGGGGGAGAAATTTGTTTGGCCGGGGTTGCGCAAACAGGTCAAGGAATGGGTGGCAGCCTGCGTAGCGTGTCAGCGAGCCAAAATACACAAGCACACTAGGGCTCCTTTGGAGCCTTTTCACATTCCGGCTAAGCGCTTTGATCATGTGCATGTCGACTTGGTGGGCCCCCTTCCATCGTCACAGGGGTACACACACCTTTTGACAATGGTGGACCGCACCACGCGTTGGCCGGAAGCGGTCCCTCTGGCATCAACCACAGCGGAGGAAGTTGCACGTGCGTTTTTAACAGCTTGGGGTGCGCGTTTTGGAGTTCCGTCGGACATAACGTCCGACAGAGGTCCTCAATTTGTTTCTGAACTCTGGTCATCGATGGCCCGCAGCCTAGGGGTGAAGATCCACCGCACTACCGCGTATAACCCCCAGGCTAACGGTTTATGTGAACGTTTTCATAGGTCATTGAAAGCAGCCCTCAGAGCGTCGCTTACGGATACAAATTGGGTGGACAAACTTCCATGGGTTTTATTGGGGTTGTGTTCTGCACCTAAGGAGGATTTGTAGGCCTCCCCAGCTGAGTTAGTTTTTGCACAACCTCTCCGTTTGCCCGGGGAATTTCTCCCCGACAATCCTGCGCCAAATTGCCCCCCCTCTCAGCTGTTGCAGAGCGGCACAGGATCAAACACGCTTCCTGGCCCAGTTCATCACAGTTTCCCATGCGTTTTTGTGCCGAAGGCTTTAAAAAATGCGGAGTTTGTTTTTGTTAGACATGATGCTCATCGTCCAAACTTGCGGCCGCCGTATGATGGACCTTTCAGAGTGCTGGAAACAGGAGAGGAGCATTTTTTGCTAGATTTGGGAGACAGAAAGGAGTTGATTTGTATAAACAGACTCAAACCTGCTTTTGTGTTGGCGGATGAACAAGTGCAGTTGGCGAGGGCCCCTCGTCGCGGCAGACCTCCGAGAAGGCATTCTCCAGAACACCCACAGAGATTGGCTAACAGTTCTAATCCACAGGTGCAGGAAGACACTGCAGAAGCAGCAAGGCCGGCTTACAGCAGATACGGCAGGAGGTTTAGACCTAGGCAACTGGTGGATTGATATTTGATATGTAGTAATGTTTTTATGTCATGCATCTCTGATTATGTTTGTCCCATATTAGACTTTTGGGGGGGGGGGGGTCATGTGGCACATATGTTGGGTACATATTTTCCACAAATGTATTGCTGTATGTTTATTGTGTGCTGCACGTCTCGAGGGACAAAAGGACTGAGTCTGCAGGAGATATTGAGAAGGTGTGAGATTTGGCCTTTGTCTCAGAGAGACGCCCTGGAAGGATTTTCGGACCATCGAAGGCTAAGGGACAATGGTGGAAGATCAAAAGGGTTACATTGTGACTGGGATTAAGTACCATGTGACTGTATGTTTGCTTAGACACCATGTGACTTGAGTTTCGATGTTCAGGGATATAAAAGAGTGATGCGATATTGATCTGTCTCTTTTCTTGCTTGGAGATTGTTAGAGTATGTGTTCTGTTAATAAAGCTGAAACTGAGAAATAAACTCAGCCTCATCCTTGAGCACATCATCTACACAAGTTAGGTTAATTGGCATCAAAACTGGGGATTCTAAATTGTCCTTAAGTATGACTGTGAGAGTGAATGGTTGTCTGTCTCTCTGTGTTGGCCCTGCAACGGACTGGCGATCTGTCCAGGGTGTACCCTGCCTCTCGCCCAAAGATGCTTGGATAGGCTCCAGCCCCCCCCGCGACCCAAAAAGGATTAAGCGGAAGAAGATGAATGAATGATAATCCCCTTAAGTTATATTCACCCTCCCTTTCTGTGAATATGTTTTGAATATTGCCTGGCAGGTGATTATATTTTGCTTTAAAAATGATTGGTGCTATTTGATAATCTAATAAATCTGATCGTTTGAGTATTTTTGACTGTAAAAATAACTTATTTGTATTTGGATGCTCCCGATACCCTGCATTGGGAATGATTCTTATTGCTCTTTTCTGGAGAATGATTAGTGAGCAGATTGTGCTGTTACAGTTGCTGCCCCAGACCTCTGCACAGTAACTCAGACATGGTGAAACCAGAGAACAGGACACAATGTGGAGTGAATCATGATCAAGAACCAACTTTGCTTTATTTAATATTGCTATGCTCCGTGCTATTTTGGAGTGGATGTAGTTTATATGTGATTTCTAATTAAGTTGTTCATCTATTATGACTCCCAGAAATGTATTTTCCCCAACTCTATCAATGGTAACACAATCTACTTAAATTGTTTGTGAATTCAATTTACTGTTCCCAAATATCATTAATTTTGTTTCACTCAGATTTACAGACAATTTATTTCTGTCAATTCCCATTTCAGTGTTAAAAGCTGCAAGTAGTGCATCAATTGGTTTCCAGTACAGAAAATATTAGTATCGTCAGCAAATAAAACCATTTTCAATATTTTTGATGCACTGCATATGTCGTTAATGTAGAGAAAAAAATTTTTGGGCCCAGCACTGACCCCAGGAGAACACCACAAGTAATGTTTAGTTTTGAGGAGCAACAGTCACCCAACTTGACAGTTTCCGGTTTGTGAGATAATTCTTTACCCATTCTAAAACCACACCCCTAATACCGTAATGTTCCAATTTCATTAACAATATGTTGTGATTTATTGCATCAAATGCTTTTTGTAAATCAATGAATAGTCCAACTCCTTGCTTCTTTTGATCTATGGAGTTTATGATTTCTTCAACTGTGTCTAAAAGTGTAAGTGTTGATCTGTTGGCTCTGAATCCATATTGGCTATCACTGATCAGATTATGTTTCTCTGTGAATTTTTCCAGTCGTTTGTTAAATAGTTTTTCAAGAATTTTTGAGAACTGGGGTAATAATGAAACCGGTCTGTAGTTTGTGAAGCGGTGCTTGCTGCCAGATTTGTACAGAGGTATAATCTTCACTATTTTCATTTGTTCTGAAAACGTACCAGTTTGAAAAGATAAATTACAAATGTGTGTCAATCGTTTTGCAATAACTTCAATGACCTTTTTTTTTACTGTAATCACGTCAATGTCATTACAATCAAGAGACTTTTTGTTTTTACATTTCTTGACAATGTCAATAATTTCTCACTTCGTTTACTGGTTCAAGGAACAGTGAGCAGGGATTCCTACTTATTAATTCTTCCCTATTTACTTTGCACCACATGTTGTGCATTCCACCAGTAGTTTTGCTCCTTTCTGGCAGCATATTGCCAATTTTCATGCTTTGAAGGAGTGGTGTCTTTTACAAGGGGTGTGGCTGGGTGCAAAGTTAGTGCATTGTTAGATTATTGTAGTGAGTAACTGAGTTGTATAGGTACATTATGTTGGACAGTTACTTTGTTTTTGCTCAATGTAAAAATAGCATTTTGCTAATTGAAGCAATGTGCTTACCTCGGCTGATCATCTTAGCAAATGCCTACACAGCATGCAAACTCTCCAAAACTATTGCAGGCCTTCAGAGCATAGAGCGCAGTAATCGTGTGTTTTTAGATGGTTTTAGTTCAGACACATAGCTGGCTAATGCTCTTAATTGTTTTTATGGTCGTTTTGACTCCTTTGATTTTAGCACAGAAATCCAAGATTTGAAACAGAAACTCAAAGACAATCAGCACTTATTGAGATGCAGGATGTTAAAAGGGAGTTCCGCGCTGTAAAAGTGAACAAAAGTCAGGCCCCTGATAATATATGTGGGCGCCTGGTAAAGTCCTGTGCACATGAACTGAGTCCTATATTTCATTACATTTTCAATAAGTCCTTACAGACACAACATGTGCCTAAGATCTGGAAAGATGCCGTGGTTGTTCCCGTTCCAAAATCCAGCTGTCCTAAAACGGTAAATGACTTTAGACCAGTTGCTTTGACTTCAATTTTAATGAAAATTTTTGAAAAACTGGTCAGATGTGAGGTCCTAAGGCAGACTGAACATGCATTGGATCCTCTGCAGTTTGCCTATAGGCCTCACAGAGGAGTGGAGGATGCCACTGTCACTCTGTTTGACATGCTTTTCAAACATCTGGATTTTAATGGGACACACGCCAGGCTTTTATTTGTGGACTTTTCTTCTGCCTTTAACACAATCCAACCTCATATTTTAGTTGAAAGGCTCCTGCAACAATTTGATTTAAGCAATAATCTGGTGGGTTGGATTCTGGATTTCTTAACCAACAGGACGCAGAGAGTAAGGGTCAATGGCACATTGTCTGACCTAAAGTGCTCTTCTACTGGCTCTCCTCAGGGGTGTGTGTTGTCACCACTACTCTTCATCCTGTACACAAACATGTGTCGGAGCAGACATGACAACAGACACATTATAAAGTATGCTGATGACTCAGTCATTGTCAGTCTCCTCCAGGATGGTGAGAGTGGCCACGGCCCAGTAGTTGATGACTTTGTTCACTGGTGTGAGGATTCCTACCTGCAGCTGAATACAACAAAAACGAAAGATATGATTATTGACTTTAGGAGGAAAACTCCCAGGCACAAAGTCACCATACTAAAAGGCCAGACCACCGAATGTGTACAATCGTACAGATATCTTGGGACGATTATTGATAGTGGATTGAACTTTGAGGTGAACTGTGAAAGGGTGTGCAAAAAGGGTCAGCAAAATTTGCATTGTTTGAGGAAACTTGCATGCTTCCAAATTGACCGAACCATAATGACTATGTTTTATCGGGCTTTTATTGAATCTGTTTTATCCTTTTCTTTAATGTCGTGGTTTGGTCAGATAAAACTGAAACAGAGGAAATCCTTGGATCAGGTAGTCAGATGGTTCAGTCGTTTGCTTGGTGAGTCACAGCTGAGCCTGACATCCCTGTACACCAGACAAGTACAGAGGATGGCCGACTCGATTTTTTTTGTAACTTAGATTTTTATTCATTTTTCATCATATATAATGCATTCAGATCACATTCTACATTTAAAAAACAAAGGGGTTAGGGTAGGGAAAAATAAAAAAAAATAAATAAATAAAAATAAAAAAAAATAAAATAAAATAAAAAATAAATAAATAAATAAATAAATAAAAGGGGGGGGACAAATGTTGGAGCATCAAGTTTTTAGTTTCCATCTCTTAATTCTTCTGGTTTTTTCAGTGTCTTTGGTTATTCTTTCAATTTCTGCCTCGTTGTTGCACTTTGTAGTGTGTCCATTTCCGCCATTTTTTCTCCCAAATTCCTTCTTGCATTCTTCGTCGATATGTTAGTTTTTCCATCATACGTATGTCCTCAACAATGTCAGTCCATTGTTCTTGGTCAGGAAGAACTTCTGATCGCCATTTTTTTGTGATAGTTTTTTTACATGCAATCAACAAGATTTTAACTAGATATCTGTCCTCAGCCTGTATAACATTGTCTTTTTTAAGATCACATAAGTACATCAGGTTACAGTTCATTGGTATATTATATCCTAATATCCTCTGTATTGTCACATGCATAGATTTCCAAAATGATGATATTTTGTAGCATTTCCAAAACATATGTGAGTGGTCTGCATTTTGAGCCCCACATCCCCTCCAGCATAAAGATTGGGTATTTGTATATTTTCCTTGAATCTGTGGTGTAATGAAAAAGCGAATCAGGTTTTTCCATCCAAATTCCCTCCATGCCCTTGAATTTGTTGATGTGTGTTGTGTTTTCCATATTTCCTGCCAGCTTTCTTCTGTTATGTTTAAATTGAGCTCTTTCTCCCATTTCTCCTTTATATAGTTACTTGTATGATTGTTTGTCATAAGTTTCTGATATAGTTTTGAAATAATTCTTATTTTATTTCCTGCATATGAGCTTAAAATAAGTTGTATAATCTCGTTCACATCTGTTTGGAGGTTATGCCTAATCTTCTTCATATAGTAATCTCTCATCTGCAGATATCTGAAAAATTCCGATCTTTCTAATTTAAATTTTCTCCTGATATTTACAAAGCTCCCGAGATCTTTTTTTCCGATATTGCCCCATGCTGTGATTCCCTTGTTCACCAGATTTTTGTATCCCCTATCTTGTTTTGCCGGTTCAAACTGACTGTCAAATGCTACCCATTTCAATAGTTTTATGTCTTCCTTTATATTATATTTTTGTACTATTTTATACCACAGTTCTAAAGTAAATTTAGTGATTGGGTCTATTTGTTTGATTTGCTTATATGCATCTTTATCCCCTATTATGCTTTGTACTGGGAGTCCCTCAATTTCCTTTTCCATTTCTTTCCATTTTGCCTCATATCCCTCGTCGCACCAACATATGATATATCTTATTTGTGCTGAGTAGTAATATTCCTTTAGACTCGGTAGGCCCATGCCTCCTTTCTCTTTTGGTAATTGGAGGGTTTTATATTTCACTCTTGGTTTTTTACCTCCCCAAACAAATCTCGATATCATCCTGTCCCACTTTGAGAATTGGGCATCTGGAATCTCTGTTGGTATAGCCTGGAAGAGGTAAAGTAATCTAGGTTGTATGCTGATTTTGACTGTCTCAATTTTTGAATTCAGATCCATATTTAAGATTGACCATCTATCAATATCTTTTTTTATTTCTTGTTCCAACCTATCATAGTTTGCTTTATATATTTTGCTTAGGTCTTTAGGTATGTTCACTCCAAGGTATTTTATTTCTTTTTGGTTCCAGTTTAGTTTGATCTTATCAGTTATCTGGTTTAGAGGGTTATAGTGGAATGTCAGTATTTGTGTTTTTGTTATGTTTATCTTGTATCCTGATAATTTTCCAAAATTTTCTATCAAGTTCATCATTTCCATTATTGATTTATCTGGTTGTTCAAGGTAAACTATAATATCGTCTGCAAATAGCCCAATCTTGTGTTCCGCCCCCTTTATTGTTACACCTTTTAATTTCTTATTTTGTCGTATCGCTTGAGCCAATGGTTCTATGAACAGAGCAAACAAGGTGGGCGATAAGCAGCATCCCTGCCTAGTTGATCTTTGTATATTTACTTTGTCTGTTAAGCTACCGTTTATCTTGATTCTTGCCACAGGTTCTTGATATAGCGTCCTTATGCATTGTACTGATTTTTCGTTAAATCCAAAGCGCTCCAGTACACTATATAGGAATTTCCAGTTAACCCTGTCAAATGCTTTTTCTGCATCTAAACTCATTATTACTGCGCTTTTCTTTTCTTTATGTATTTGGTTAATTATATGTATTGTTCTCCTGATATTGTCATGTGTTTGGCGTCCCTCTATGAATCCAGTTTGATCATCTTCTATCAATTCCGTCAAGAATGTCTTTATTAGTTTACATATAATTGTTGTGTATATTTTATAATCTACATTTAATAAAGAGATTGGTCTATAGTTTCCGCATTGTTCTTTATCTTTCCCTGGTTTTAAAATAACTGAAATGATTGCTTCGTTCCATGATGGAGGTATTTTGTTGTTGTTCAGCGTCCAATTAAATGACTTTAGGAGTTGTGGCGTGAGTTCTTCTATAAACAGTTTATAAAACTCAGATGGGTATCCATCACTACCTGGTGATTTACCGTTTTTAAGTGACTTAATCACATCTCTGATCTCTTGTGTTGTTATTTCTGCTGTTAGTTTTTCATTTTGTTGATTTCCTATTGATGGCAAGTCCAATGTGTCTAGAAATTTTTTGATATCTTTAGTATTTGTTTCTTCAGGTTGCGAGTATAGTTCTTGGTAGAAATTATGGAAAATTTCTTCGATGTTTTCTGGGTTAACTGTGGTTTTATTTGTGGTGGGGTCTTTAATCTTGTATACATTATTCATTGTTTGTTGTTTTCTTAACCGTTTTGCCAGCAGTTTTGTGGCTTTTGGCCCCGTTTCATAATATTTTTGCTTTAGATATCTATTTTTCCTTTCAATTTCATCCATTTGTGTTTCTTTTATCTTTGTTTTTTCTTCTTTAATTTCTTGATATATTTTTGGATCATTTGTGCTTTGATGTTTACGTTCTAATTCCCTCAGTCTCTCACATCTTTGTTCATATGCTTCCAGTTTAGTCTTATTTGCTTTTCCTGTTTCAACAATTAATTTACCCCTTAACACGGCTTTTAGTGCGTCCCATAGTATTGTTGGGTCCACTTCTTCATTGTCATTCTCTTGGATATATTCGTTTATGTTTATTTTTATTCTTTCTTTCATTTTCTCATCATTTAACAGTCCTACGTTAAGTTTCCATGTTGTTTGTCGTTTTCTATTGTTTAAATATATTTCCATGTATATAGGATTATGATCTGATATTTCTGCCCCTCCAATCCAACAATTTCTCACCCTGTGTCTGTCACCTTCATTCATAAGGAAGTAATCTATTCTAGAGTGTACTTTATGGGCTGCTGAATAATGTGTATAGTCTTTTTCGAGTGGGTGTAGGTCCCTCCATATGTCTACCATACCCATTTCTGCCAGTGAGGTTCTTATGAACTTTGTTACATGTTTTTTTGTCTTCTTAACACTTGTTGTGTCAACTTCATGATCCATGACAGCATTTAAGTCTCCTCCACAAATTAGGACTCCTTCACTGTGTGTTGCTATGAGATCAAACAGATGTTGAAAAAAACCCTTGTCACTTTCTGGTGGGGCATAGATGTTCACTAATGTGATCTGCATACCATCTATTCTTCCCTTTATTATTACATACCTGCCTTCTTTATCCTGGATTTCCTGTTCACTTTCAAATTGTATTTTGTTTGAGATTAGTATCATAACCCCCCTTTTTGCTCCTCCCTTAAATGAACTGTAGTAGGAGTTCTTATAGCCAAATCTCTTTAGTTTCACATGTTCTGCCTTGCTCAAATGTGTCTCTTGCATAAATATAATTTCAGCTTTTTCCTTCTTGAATTTTCTTATTATTCTTTCCCTTTTAACAGGTGAGTTCAGACCATTCACGTTTAGTGTCATTATCTTAAGATTTTTACCCATATTCATGTTTTTCCATTTTTTTAACTTGTGCTCCTAGCCCCTTTAACAACAAAAATAACACATATTTATATAAAAACACATTAAAAAAACTCGACCTCCGTACTTTGGACCTTTCTTCTGCCCACTGGTCCCTGTTGGTGGGTGGGGGGTTTGTCTTCACAGAGTGAAGGGCCCTCCCTAGACTTCTAATTACTATCAAAGTAATAGTCATAAGTCTAGAAATGTCCAACAAATATCACTTAAACCTCTCCTAGCCGTCTGTTTCTCTTTTACCTTGTCTTCTTGGCCTTCATTTCTTCTGTGCCTTTCTTAATCTTTGTTATGATCTAGGCTTTCAGTTGAAAGCCTTGTAGCTTGTCCTGGGCCCGCTGCTCTACGTCTCTCCCCCTTCTTCCGCCGTTCACTCGTCTCCACTCCGTCTGTCGTGGTGCGTTCAGGGCCGCCGCTGCTCCAGCCGTCTCCTTCGGCACGCTCACCTCAAGGCCCCGCTCCATCATATCCCACGCTGCCTCTTCGGCCGTGTTGTAGGTTCTTGTGCCTTCCTCCCAATGAATCCTCATTTTCGTTAGCGGCGTTTGAAATCTAATTTTTTTCTCTTTCAGCGTTTTTTTAATATTGGCATATTTCTTCCGCTGCTGCACGATTTCTGTCAGGTAGTCATGGTCAAAAAATACCTGTTTGTCGCCGATTCGTATCTTTTTTTTCCATGCTTGCGTCAGGATTCTTTCCTTTATGTCATATTTCACAAAGTTTACCACAACTGACCTGGGTGGAGAGTTTGTTTTCGGGTTCTGTGCCGGTGTTCTGTGCGCCCGTTGAATCTGCAGATCCGTTTCTCCGGGTATTTCCAGTTCTTTTTTTAAGAACTGATCCATGAATTTTGTCATCGAGTTGCCTTCAATGCCCTCCGGAATTCCAAAGATGCGCATATTGCTTCGTCGGGATCTGCTCTCCAAGTCGTTTATTTTCTCCTGCATCCTCTGCGTTTGCGTCGTCAGGGTCTGTAGTTGTTCGTTTGCCTCGCTTTTCCAATCTTCTAGTTCCGAAATTCGGGTCTGCGCTTCTGTCATACACGCCCGCTGGGAGCGCAGCTCCTCCATGTTTTCCGTTAATTTACGCTCCATTTCTCTTCGGAGGTCCATGATTTCCTCCTTAATTTCTTTTTTCAGTTCCTCCTTAAGAGCCGCTAAATCCTGTTGTAGCTGTCGCTTGAATTCTCTTAACTCTTCACCCAAACTGGCGATGCCAGCGTTCATGTTGTCGAGTCTGGTGTCCTCCATTTTCTCTGCTGTGGACATCTCGTTTTTTTGGGCTTTGCGTACAGCGGTTTTTCCTGCGTTGTTGGAGAGGAATTCTTCAATTTTACCCTGTTTTTGTCCTTGTGCCCGGTTCCTTCGTGTTTTCATCCCTTAGTTTATTGATTCGTTTATGTCGAGTTGGCCATTTACCGATGATTTTTAATCCGGCTAGGGAGAGCTCTTTGTTTAAGTGTTATGTCTCTCCGCCATCTTCCCGGAAGTCTCGGCCGACTCGATTTTAAATGATGACTCCCACCCTTTGCACTGCAACTTTCAGCTTCTTCCCTCCAGACGGAGGTTTGCTGTCCCAAAAAGTAGAACCCAACGCTACAAAAATAGCTTTGTCCCTGCTGCTGTCAAAGAGTTGAACAAGCTATAAAAATTATATTGTACATATTTTATATTTACCTATTTTGTAAGATGTGTGCCTGTTTGTGTCTATGTTGAATGTAATTAGTGGCTTGTAAATATGGATGTCACCAACTGCAAAACAAATCTACCTACGGGTACAAATAAAGTAACCTGAACCTGAAAATTGTACCACCCCCCCACATTTTTTTTTTTTTAATTTAAGTTTTTGTAAAGGGTATACAGGTCGTTACAGCAGTGCATTGTTTACATTTTCATCACATGTTCCCTTATTTTCTGATATCTGACAACATTGGAAGATTAATTCTTACAACACCCCCTTTTTTTTTTAAAGTGAAAGAAAAAGTGAAATTAAAGAGAAAAAAAAAGAAACAAAAAAAAACAACCCCCCCCCCAAAAAAACCCAAACAAACCAGCAAAAAACAAACAAAAAGAAAAAGTAAGTAAATAAAGGTAAAAGAGCATCTGAGTAGAGTTGGAACAAAGAGCGGAACCATTATTGAAATGGTATTTGTCAAAGATTAGATCTAATGGAAGACACATATGCGATCCAGGGTTGCCAAAAGTTCATGAACCCATCCTTGTCCTGTCTCAGTGCGAATGTCAACTTTTCCATCGAGTAAATGTCTTGGATCACGTTAATCCAATCTTCAGGTGTAGGACAGTCCTTCAACATCCATTTTTTAGTTAGAGCTTTTTTGCTTGCCAATATTAAAACATTGAATAAGTATTTTTCTCCTCGTCTTTCCAGTGAGTCCAGTAGTAAACCCAAATACAAAGTTACAAAAGAAAAGGGAACTGTTATTTTGGATATTTTCCCCAATATTGTCTGTACATTGGTCCAATATTGGTGGATAACTGGGCATGACCAAAACACATGAAAATGATTTGCAGTCTTTTCACCACACAAGCGCCAACAGTTCAACCCCTTATGGGTAAATTTGTTTTGTGCAGGTGTTCTGAAAAATCTTACCAAGTTTTTCCATCCAAATTGTCTCCACTGCAGGGATGAGGTACTTTTCCATTGCTGTTTATTTAGCTTTTCCCATATTTCCAGTTGTAAAGTGAAATTCCCCTCTTTTTCCCATCTCTCTTTTATATAAGATGTGTTGTCTCCTTTTAAGTCTTGAAGACCTTGGTATATTTTAGAAATGTATCTGATCCCTGGGATCCCTTTATATGCCATTAAGAAGACCTTCAGAACACCTGACTGGGCCCTTTCCAAAACCTCCTTTTTAAGTATATTGTTTATGTGGTGTCTAAGCTGGAAGAACCTGTAAAGGTCTTGATTTATTAGGCCTTGTTTTTTCAAATCTTCAAAACTTCTTAAGATTTGCCCTTTAAAAAAATCGTAATATTTTAGATGACTTCCGGTCTGGACGCCATGGCGACTGCAGCTTAACACTGAAGCTCTCAGACCCAATCCAGGATAACACCTTGAAAATCAAACTTAACGGATTTTTGGAGGAGTGAAAATCAAAAGACAAAATCATCATGTCTAAAGGAAAACAGAAGAAACTGAAATTCTCCAGGCCAGGACACGTATCGGCCGGAGAATCTGAACTGGAAGATCTCCGTTCAGAAGACGAGGAACTGGTGATAGCTAACAAAAGGGTTAGCCTGAAATCACTATTTGAGGAGCTACGACGATTTCGCCGAGAAGTTACGACCGAATTTCGGGAATTCAGAGAAGAATTGAAAAGGACAAACAGCAGAGTGGACCAGGCCGAGAACCGAATCTTGGAAACAGAGGATCGAATAAAAGTGCTCGAAGATTCTGTGCTAGACCTACGCAAAAGACAAGCAGCTATAGAGGCTAAGCTAACCGACCAAGAAGGAAAACAAAGAAGAGACAACATAAGAATTCATGGTCTGATAGAAGGAACCGAAAATGGTTTTAACTCAATGGCAGAATGCGTGGAATCCTTACTAAGAGAGAAATTGGATATTCCACAAACCACCGACTTGAAGATAGAAAAGGCACATCGTTCATTAGCCGCTAGGCCGGCGGCGGAAGCGCCCCCACGTTCGGTGTTGGTAAGATTTTCCAATTTCAAAATAAAAAGGACCTCCGGGACCTCCGGGACCTCCGGGGCGTAATCGTGGAACACGATTACGCCCCGGAGGTCCTTAAAAAGCGCAGGGAATACAATGACGCGAAAAAGGTGTTAAGAGAGAAGAAATTGCGCTTTCAGACTCCATTTCCTGCGAAGTTAAGGGTCTTCTACGGCGATGAAACGTGTCTCTATAATTCGGCGGAAGAAGCAACAGCTGACATGGCGAAAAGAGGGCTCCCGGTAATGGTATTTAAACCCGCAGCAGACCCGAGTGAGAAGATCAAAGCGCAAACATGGACAACACAAAGACCCTCAAAATCCACGGACCAGCAGCGGGAAACCCAGCACCAGAGCGTCGCGGATAAACTATCCGTTTTCAGGTTGGAATAGCGACCTTTTTTTTTTTTTTTTTTTTTTTCTTTTCTCTTGAATCAATCCGCACATCCAACCCCCCTCATACAAGGTAACAAACTTTAAAGGAGATGCATATTCAGCATGTGGTAAAACATTTCATGGAACAATCATATTATTTGAAACAAATAAGTCTTTGTAATAAAAAAAAAACAAAAACAAACTTGTTAAAATAGAAATGTGACAATAATCCACATGTTCTCCTCATACTAACAAATACTGTTTTTGCGTGAATGTTTGATGTGATGGGGGTGGGAGGGTGCACACAATTTCACAGGGTTTAGGCATAAAAGGAAAAAAAAAAAATCATTACAAGTTTGGATTGGGTTCTGAAACTCACGTTAAAAGCATGGGACTACTTTCAGTGGTAAGAGAGGGCCCTCAACACGTAACAGAGTTTGAGGAATTTCCCTCAGAGCCTTCACTCCATCAAGGCTCTTACAGGGTCTTTAAAAAGACCTCAGCTCAGGAAGTTCTTATGACAGCTTTTTGTTTTCAAGTTTTTTACACTATGTTCTTAATGTTTTTCTTGTTTTTAATGTTCTTTCAGTTTCTGAGTAGCACAAAAGAGGGCCACCACACAGTTATACTAAACAAAACAACACAATGGAGAAACAGGGTGTAACCAAAATAATTTCATATAATGTAAAAGGAATCCTGAATCCAGTTAAAAGATCCAAGATTCTAGGCAAAATGAAAAAAGACAAAGCAGGAATAATATTTTTACAAGAAACCCACCTAACAGATGTGGAACACAATAAACTCAGTAGACAAGGGTTTAAAATGATCTCTTCATCTTCATATAAATCAGGGAGGAGGAGGGGAGTAGCGACATTGATATCAACCAAAATTACATTTGAAAAAAAATCAGAACACAAAGATAAAGAAGGGAGATACAGTTTGGTAACTGGGCGGCTAGAGGGAGAAGATATCACCCTGCTGAATGTGTATGCTCCCCCAGGGGCTAACTGGAAATTTTATAAAAATGTATTCGACCTAATGATAACTAAAGCTCAAGGTTTAGTGATATGTGGTGGGGACTTCAATCTTAGACTGAATCCATACTGGGATGCTTCTGGTAATTCCCCACATCAAAATAACACCCAAAACAGGAAGACTCGGATGCTACTAAAAGAATTGGGAATCTGTGACGTGTGGAGGGAACTCAACCCCAGTGTAAAAGACTATACATTTTACTCAACA